>CM028136.1:400462500-402962500 GCA_016271365.2 Neoceratodus forsteri | reverse complement strand
TGTCTGGTGCTTCCATGTGTGCAATGTGTGTTTCGGTGGGCAGTGCACCAGTGGGTGCCCTTCCCTACACGCAGACACATGGACCACCTGCACACCCTCCCAACTGCTGTCCACAGGTGCGTGTGCATGATGATGCCTGAATTGCACTGTACACCAAAGTGCAAAGGTGTCCAGCATCTGACACATGTACATGGACAGTACAGGTGGTGGTGGTGGCCTGTGGACGTGTGTTTTTTTAGTGTCTGTGTTACTGCTCTGTTGTGCACCTGACCCCTGTGTACTTTGTGCCTGTTGTGTGTGTGTGTGTGTGTGTGTGTCTGTCCATGTGGCGTGTTACTGTTCACCCTTCCCTGGTTGTATGTGTGTGCTTCTGTGCCCTGCCACTTCACTTGCCGTCATGCACCCCTGGTGTGTTTCCCTGTGTGTATGTGGGTTGTGCCCTAGCCACTGTTGGTTGCACATGGCCCCATGACTTACCTGTATTGGGTGAAGTGCTCCTCTGTGATGGTGTCCTGGTGCAGCTGGGCCAGCTGGGCCAGCTGGATCAGTCAGGGGTCACGCCGTCCAAGGGGGGGCTGCTCATCCCCATCATCACCAGCGTCCCCATCGCTGTCCCCCTCCTCGACCTGTACGGCTATCCCACAGTCTTTAGCCATGTTGTGCAGGATACAACAGGCCAGGAATATCCCACAGGCCTTTGAGGGGCTACACTGTAGGGCACCACCGGAGGTGTCTAGGCATCGGAAGCGTGCCTTCAGCATCCCAAACACCCGCTCAATGATGTTGCGTGTGGTGGCATGTGCCTCATTGAAGCGTTGCTGCGATGGGGTCGTGGGCTGCCAGTAGGGTGTGAGCAGCCAGGGATGGAGTGGGTATCCACTGTCACCTGTGTGGAGATAGTGGAGGTTAGTGTCTTGTTCAAGCTCATAGTGCCCCTAACCCTGTGTGCCACACCCATGGCACCTGTGGCTTACCCACCCTTGCCCCCGATTTGCCAATCCTACATGCATACTCACCCACTAGATGTCCTGTGGGGATGTCCCCACTCTCAAATCAATGGCACAGTGCTGATTGGTACCATATGAATGAATCGTGTACTTCGCCAGGGTGCGTGGCACAGACATTGATGATGCGCTCACTGGCATCACACACCACCTGGCAGTTGACACTGGAAAATCCCTTCTGATTCCGATAGGCAGCCCCATCGGGGCCAGGTGGTGTGCGAATGGCCACATGGGTGCAGTCTATCGCCCCTAGCATGCCAGGCATACGTGCTACCCTGTGGAACTCCTGTACAGGGATTTATTTAACTCTAAAAATTGATTAGCGTTTTGCTCATAAAAGTGCTACATCTTTGTGAAAATGCATAGCTCTTACCTCACTGTGTTTAACAAACACAGCACTTCTAGAAAATATATATAAATACGTTCTGCACAGTTAGCATAGTCCCAAGAAAAAAACTGCTAATCAATTATTTAAAACCCTGCTGTATGTTTGCTGTACGCTCCGCCGCAGTGCTGGGGAAATGGATGTACTCCTCAGCATGTGGCAGCAGTGCGCTGAGGAATGGGGTGAGGATGCGTGACGTGGCCAACTGTTTTATGTCTGTGGTGTCCCCTGTTGGTCTCTGAAAGGTACCCGTGGCGAGCAAGCACATGCAGGCTGTTACCTTTGTCTCCACTGATAGAGCGTGACTCCATCGTGAGGGTGCCTGCATCACATCACTGCACAGCTCACAGAGCCGCCTCAGCATTGCCCTGTTCAGGTGGTACCTGCCCACAATCTCTACATCTGAATAGAGCTCAAAGCTGATGCGGGCTCGGTACTGCCTGTTGGGGGCGTACCGCCGACGGGCCCTTCCACGGCCACGTCCCCCTGCAGCATGCCTTCACCCCACCCTCATTACAGCTTCCATGTGGAAGCTGGCACTGTCCATGTCCCTGGCTTGTGTTCCCCCAGCTGTTGTTGCTCTGTTACCCCGCTGTCCTGACTGCTACCTCCACTGCACTGGTACACTTCATTGGCCTCTGCACTCTGTGGCCCCACACACCTTCCTTGACCTCTTCTGTCCTGTAATTCCCTGACCTGCACTGTTTATCACTCTGGCCTTCTCTGTCTCCCTGCCTCATGTGGCTTCCTGTAGCGTTTTGCGCTCTTCCTTGAGTTTTTATTTTGGCTCATTTCCGCTTATGGCGCAACTTCCGCTTGATCCAATTGTTGCGCATTGCGCAAAGCCTTTGAATATCGCATTGCGCACTTTATGCATGGTTCTACCCCCTTCGGTTGCGCATACCTTCATTATCATTGCGCTGTTGCTCAGCATGTTTTCTGTGGCACAACTGCCTCCTGCTGAATATCGCAGAATGGCGCAATTTCGGACTTGCGCTGGCGTAACCCTATTGCGCATGGCGCAACCCTTTTGAATATCCCACCAGTTATATTTATATTAATGGTACCATACCAAATTTTGTGAAACCTGTACCATTACAGTGTACTGCAACCTTTGACCTTCTAAAAATATGCACATAGCATAGCTATGCATTTCCTAAAAACTGGTAACAGAACAATTAAATAACTTTAAAACCTGTACAAACAAATTCATAGGTATGCATGTTAACAAAAACTAATATTGTAAAACAGGCCCTGTAGCACACACAGATGCTATGGTCGAAACTTCAGGTCCTCTTCATCAATTGCACCCTCAGAAAAGCATGTAAAAAGACAAAAAATAAATACTGATTGACTAACATTTTGGTTTCTTTGCCCCCCGGCATGACCAGTAGATGGTCGCCACACTACTCAACACCATTCTCACTGCTGAATGACTGAGGGCTGAGAAGGATCAGGGGAGAGGCGACAATTCCCCTGCATTGCCCACAGACAGCATCCCCACTCCTGTCCCCTCAGGGAGAAGACTGCCACTAACTCACTAACTACTACAGCAACATTCCAAAAAGGGTTATGCTGCTGCGAAAGTTCCGTCTACTTGGACCCTCAGCCAGGCTGATTAACAGGAGCTACCAAGGGAGTTTCAGCAGGTTAAAAATCTGGGCTGTCCAGCAAACCTACCTAGCAACCCACTAAACCACCATGGTCCTAGTAACCCAAGGGAAACCCGGGTGTTACATGTGCAAAACAGTATAAAACAGTAGAAACAGAGTTAAAGTATCAACCCCCTTAGGCCTCAAATTCACCCAAGTTTAAAAAACACATTTTATGATTGCTTACATTCTGTTAAGATTGCTGTGAAGCTGTTTTTTTTAATATATATTTATTGATCCAATGTCATTTAACAATTACCATATTACATGTTGATATAATATTGAAAATAAGTCATGGTTACACAAGGATCCAATAACAATAAACACAATAATTAGATGGTAATGTATTTGTATATAGCTTTCAACTTCGCAAAAAAACACTCATTATTATATCACTTATGTATGTTCAAATAATCATGCATTTCATCACTGAACCCCCCCCCCAAACTATATATAGATGGGTTAATTAAACGACCCTAGTGGCGATATCATCTCTCTTAATACCTTCCATGTAGTATCCTCTTGATGTGTTTCTTTTTTCATAAGTATCCCAAAGTTGTTCAATTTGAATTGCCACATTCACCAAGTAAGCCCATTTGAACTGTGTAGCTGGATGTATGATTCTGCTTCCTATTTTCTTTCTAAAAGTGAAAAACAGACTGCCCGCTATATTGGTGTTACCACACTAAAACATGTTTACATTCCTTGATCAACTTGCACTGCATCTTTCCTGGACTTGGGACACCCCCACACAGTCTAGCCACTCATAATGCAGTGGGAGGAGAGGAGATCATCATGAATGGCTGCACTTTTTGGGGATATTCGTTATAGTCCTAATTTTCAGGAAGTATGCAATCAGAGCCGACCAAGGAATTGAAACAAAACAAGGTTGGATAAAAAATAATTGTGCCATTACTGTGCATTTCAGTTCTACTAAGAAAGGAAGCAGGTAAAACAACCAACAACATCAATGACTTTTAGAGATGGTAAGCCATCATAAAATGTAGGGTTTCAACTAGAAATAATATGATACAAAATGGGTTGACAATGTCCCTTAAAGGGAAACCCTATTAGTCCATCTAGGGAGAAAGTCCTTGGATCTGGGATTTCCCAGATAAAAATGTCTTTGTAGAACAGATGACATAAGTCTCAAAGTTCTTGAAAAGGGCACAGTGTCCACTGGCAATGTCCAGGCCAAGTGTTCAATAGGACCATGGTGGAATACTGTCCACAATACCCCGGCCTTGTAACCATGTACGTAACTAATGTAACATATTCAGGAAAATAATTTATTTATTTGTTTATGACTTTATTAACCGGGTTAGTGCACTGACAAGAGACCATTTTCAGGCATGACCCAGGCCATATAATGGCACAAGAGCATACAATACACAAAAGGAACAAGCAAACAGAAATGGCAGCAAACACATAATGCTGAGCAACAGAGACAAAATACAGTAACAGAGAAGGACCTGTGAGCATTCAATGGTACAAAAGGTAGAATAACAATGGTAAAGAATAGCAAAAACTTGGCCCTACAGGTTCTGATGGGCAGGTTGACCAGAGGATCATGACTGCTGTCAGCTTGTGCCTTCTTCTTTGACCTGAACGGCAGACTTTATGTACCTGATATCCCTCATGACCTTCAGAACTGGAGCTAGAATAGCAACCAGGTCAGGAACATTCCTTTTCTGTCAGTGGGATGAGACAGTGGCAAGTTTCCTCCTCTTCAGCTGATGCCCTGCAGAAGGTGTGACACGCCAAATACAGCTTACAGTCTTTTCAGGTGCTATGCCAACATAGAAACATAGACAATGACAGCAGAAAAAGACCAGAGGTCCATCCAGTTGGCCCAAGTCCCCTATAATCACTAGAACCTATTGTTTCTTCCAGGGTACTAACCCTCCCTATCATCACTCTATTCTCCTCCCAGGTCCTGTCGCCCTCGGTAACCACTATTCCCTTCATTGTGTCCCAGACCTACGTGAATCCCCTGACTATTTTTGCACCCATCACCTCAGCTGACAGACTGTACCAAGGTTCCACCACCCTTTCTGTAAAGTAGTTCTTCCTCACATCCCTCCTAAACCTACCTCCTGTTAATTTCCATTCGTGTCCACGTGACCGTGAATTGGTATTCAGGCTAAATAGTTCCCCACAGTTCACTTTGTTAACTCCTTTAAGGAACTTGAAGATCTCTATCATGTCTCCCCTCTCCCTTCTGGTCCCCAGTGAGTACATATTTAGTGCCCTGAGGCGCTCCTCATAGGATCTACCCTGCTGGCCCTGAATCATTTTTGTTACACTGCACTGCACTGTCTCCAACCTATCCTTATCCTTTCTGAGGTGAGAACTCCAGAACTGGGCGCAGTACTCTAGGTTAGGCCTCAACAGGGATCTGAAGAGGGGAAGTATTACCTCTTTTCTTCTGCTATAAATACCCCTCCCAATACATCCTAGCATCCTGTCAGCCTTGCTATAGGTCTTGTTGCACTGACTCAATTGCCTAAAAGAGTTTCTAATGATAAGCCCCAGATCCTGTTCCTCATCTGTAGTGCTAAGTCTCTCTCTCTCCTCCCATCTAGTACTCTGTCTTGGGGTTCTTTTCCTCTAGGTGCATTATCTTGCACTTTTTAGCATTGAATTTTAACTGCCAGACCTTTGACCACCATTCTAGCTTTTGTAGGTCTCAGCATTTCCCTTATTCCCGCATCACTATCCACTCTCCCACATAGTTTTGTGTAATTTGCAAAGAGACATATCCTGCCATGGATTCCTTCTCCAGTGTCACTACTGAACATGTCTAAGAGGACCGGACCCAGGACAGATCCCTGTGGAACCCTGCTCATAACCTCCCTCTCCTCTGATTAAATCCCATTGACCACCACCTTCTGCTGCCTTCCCTCTAGCCAGTTACCCACCCAGTTTACTATGGATTTAGCTGCACTCAGGTCTTCCATCTTCTTGAGCAATTGTTTGTGAGATACTGATTCAAAAGCCTTGCTGAAGTCAAAGTAGAGCAGATCCACAGCATGGCGCTTGTCTAGCTCCTTTGTCACCCAGTCAAAGAAAATGATCAGGTTAGCCTGACAAGATCTTCCTGCCATGAAACCGTGCTGTTTTCTATCCTGTTTACTAACATGGCAACATTGCACACAGGTTCCTTTTGGGGGGAACCTGTCAGGGATGCCCAGGAATCTGCTTCAGTTACGGCAGGGGTGGTACACAATAGCCCCATCAGGATGCCTCATAGCTAAGGTGCGGATGGGTCAGTGGCCCTCTGTATCTGTGCATAAGACTGCATCCAAGTGCAGGGTTCTTCCTACCCTCCATGTCTCCACTCACTCCTTGCATATACTTCTGGCCTTTATCAAGGCTGCCTCAGTGCCAGGGTTACCAAGGGAAGAGTAGTCCTCCCAGGCATGGTCCATCAGCCACTGTTCATGCTGATTCTCAATCTCATACACAGTCTACACAATTCACCCGATGTGAGTACATAAATTAGATAAGTGAGGTGGTGCAGGGGAACAGGGCTGGCTAATGGCCATAAAAATCTAGCTATACTGTGATTGTATTTTTCTCTGCACCATTATGTGTTGCCTTTTGTAATTTGCCTGTATTGCCTTGTACCCTCCTGGGTCATGCCTGAAAATAGGCATTTCTGATGTCTAGTGCACTTATCTGGATATCAAAAACAAACAAATAAATAAATAAATATCATACACCAGTTCCAACAAAAAGGATATCCCCACACACTAGTCAGATAGTGGTAAATCACTGAAAAAACGTCATTTGATATGATGGAGTACTGCTTCCCATCAAAAACATACACAATTACTGCTACGATAAAGGCTGAAAGCATGTAATTTATTTCAGGCACATACAATGCACGTTAGAAACCTGTACAAAACCCTGCAATCTAACATACATAGTGTGGCTATGCCACTGCAACTTACAGGAAATATATGGCTTTGTAACATGGCAATTAGCATACCACCTGAATAAGGAAAATCCATTGGTTGAAACACAAACTGTGGTGCAAAATGAAGGGGCATTAATCCCCTAGTAATGCCCGCTTCAGTTTGCAGTACTGAAAGAGTCCACATCACAATCACCATGTGACAAAAAAACAGCACATTGTCATCTTCCACCCACCCACCTAGCGGCCATTATTCACCCGTAGCAAATCCAATTTTGCACATAATGAGTGCAGCAATGGAAAACAACAAAGCGCCGAGTGAGTACAATGACCAGAATATGATGCCCTCAAAGCAAAGCAGAGGAACACAACATGAGCAAGATACAAATGAAACCCAAGGCAAAGAAGAGGCCATAAATGTTCTGCACCCTGAAGCAATTGGTAGCCCCAGCATGAAATGAATAATCACACCAATGCCCCTAATGCAGTGAACAGCATCCCATTCAACCCCTTTAACTAGAGTAATTTCACAGTCCATGGACCCGTACATTTCAACTATTTCCCTCCTAGTGCAAACAGCCCCTGTCCTAGCATGTGACTCATTACCTCACTAGACATTGTTGTTCCAAACAGTTTTGCAACAAGTACTACATTTGTAGAGAATTAAAACCCTGCTTGTTCAGGATGTTAACCGGTAGATTTGCAGAAAATTAAAACCCTGCTTGTTTACGGTGTTTGATCGCAGTATGTTAATCAGAGCTCCCATAATTCAACTTGCTGCAAAAGCAATGGAAAGACTTTTGAACGAGTACAATATTGACTATGTGAGTAGAATTTAGTGAATGTTAATGCTGTTTCTTCTATCATTTTATTTATTTTTTATTTATTAGATCATCGGTTTACAGATCTTTGAGTCATAGACTCATTTACAAAGGCACCTCGTCAAGAGAGCAATACATCACAGCAAACAAACAGTGTCGTACATAACGCTTAGATTAAAAAAGCAACCAGTGTTACAGGCATTCACTGGTGGTACATGCTTGCTAATAGGTAGATCACAGTAGTCATAATATAGGTACACGAGTACCATGTCAGGTAGCAACCAGAAATATTTTATTACATTAGTCAGCAGATGTTGCATGAGACCCCAGGTATATACAGCAAAAGTAGACAGGGCAGACCCAGGTTAGAGGTGAAGGTAAGGGGCAGGTGGGGGATTATGTGCAGGTGCAGCAGCGAGTGCTTGTCAGATGGCTTCTGAGGGAGACCTTGAAAGGACCAAGCTTAGTGGAGTCAGCTATATTGGCTGGGAGGGAATTGAACCAGGAGGGAGTCCAATAGCAAAAGGATCTCTGGGCCATAGACGTCCTTACTCTGGGGACAATAAGGGAGGTTTTGACAGTGCTGTGGGTGGAGACTGAGGGGGAGGCATGCTGCAGGGAGGTGGTGACCCCGGGGGGGAGAGCCCTAGCAGGGTCTTTTTTACAAGAAGGCAGATTTGGAAGCGGAGTCTTTCTTCAAGGTTGAGCAAGTTGGTGGTGGAGTACAGCAGCATGTATGGGTGTGCCTATGGGCTCCCAGCATTAGCCTGCAGGCCTTGTTTATAGACAGCTGGATTCCAGCAAGCGCAGTGTTGTCAGCTGCAGCATAGATGGGCAGCCCATATTCAATTAACTACAGGACAGAGGAGGTGATTGCCAATCTAAGGGCCTCTTATGGTAGGCAGTCCCCATGGCAGTATGACAGTCCAATTCTGACATTGGTGGCAACAGAAAGGGCATTGATATCATACTTCATCACTGAATTATATGGCTGCATTAGCAAAAAAAAAGAGTTTAACTAGCAGCCACAATATTAATAGACGTAGTGTTAAAGAAAACCAGAGTTTAACAGTTAAAAAAAATCATTATCTTGCAAAACCTTGCATCTGTGTATTTATTTCATATCACATTTTTTTGTCAAATTTTTTGAAGTGCTTGCCATTTTACAAGCACATTAATGCACTCCACAGTCAGGCTCTACTAGGCAATTAATGCCTGGTTGGTGGTTAGAGGCACTCGACCGCCCAACCCCCTCCCCCCAACCGGGCACTAATTCCCTAGTAGAGCCCGACTGTGTCGTGCATTAATGCTTACATGGCTCAACCAATGCTTTCCGAATACTTACCTGTAGTAGCCTTTTCTAAACTGCAGATGGTGAAATGGTACAAAATACAGCTGTTGTATTACAATACTGATTAGTGAATATTACCCACAGCATTCCACCTTCCCTCAGCCTCAGTACTTCGACAACCAAGGTCTTCATCAGGGGGCATGGCTAGCGCATAGAATGTTGCCTTTTAAATGGTTACCATAGTAATTTGTAATCAACCATAAATAAATAATTTACCCTTATGTTACCAAACCTTAACATGCCAAGTGCAAACAGTGTCCATTGTACAATATGAGCTTATATATCTGTTCAATAATTTATTACTTCTTAGAAGAACTTATAGAAACCAGGGCAACCAAATGGAAAGATCACAACCCCACATACAGTATCCTTTTTAAAAGGGTTATTTAGTTAATAATTTCCATATACTGTTAAGCCTGATGCTTTAAATCACTGGATACAGGAAACTTGCTTCTTTAGTCCCATACATGGAAATGCGGAATCCTGGTTTCACTTTTAAAACAAGAATTTCTCTTGGAAATAGCCCTTGGTTTGTGAAACTACCTCTACTGTGGATGAAGAACTTCTAGTACAGTCAAATACAGAGTTTTCATTACTTGCGACCAAAATTTCAGTTCAGCGTTCTGCGGTGCCAATGCCAATTTTTGAAGGGGGGGCGGAGGAACAGACACAGATTTTCGGTCATTGTAACAGACTGGCTGTTTACTAAAGAAAGACACCAGTATCACAAGGATAAGGAGGCATTACAGCATTCACAGGATTAAAGGTACTAAGGCAGTAATAAAACGTGTACATAACTGACTGTGAGCTATCTTGGCTGACAGCAACTTGCTCTACTCATTTCCCATGCTTTGTTATGGAGGCACAAAATAAACAACTTTTACAGCATAACATGGGCAAGGCATTGTTGTGGGCATATAATGCATTGCTAACAGGGTGTCTTGGGGAAGGGGGGACAATGATGAGCAGAGTATATATATCTACTACTGAATGCTTTTCCTAGCAAAACTACTGCAGCTTCACTGTACTGCATGCTGTGAGTCACTCCTCTGTACAATGGTGACGTCAGCAGCACAACCCCAGTCCACAGCAACACTAGGCTTGCTGTAGAAGCTCTGTGGTACACCCTGAAGTTTTTAGCAGTTCAGAATGCAAAAACTAACTGCAGAGGACATTAATGAAATACAAATTAAGAATCAATTCAAGAAGGGGTAATTTATGTATCAAGGTCAAAAGGAATAGGAAAGGTGCTCTTTAATGAGTACTACAAGAATAGTACATAATCCCCCTAAAAGAATTAGAGCACACATACTGTAGAAAAACAACAAAAACAAACATAAAAATTAAAAAATGAAAATTCTCATAGGATATCACTGGAATTTTAACAAGCTACAACTCCCTCAATATTTGGACTTAAGAGCCAATCTCAAAACAAAGGCCTTAATGAGTACTGCAAGAATAACATATACCCCCAAAAAAAAAAAAACATTTACGAGCAATATTAAAAAAATAAAAAATGAAAATCTGAACAGGATAATAGTGGAACTTCAACAAGTCATAACTTCCTCAATATTTAAACTTAAGGGAAATTCCAGTCATCTCCTCCTTTCAATCTGGTTTCAGGAAGAAACACTCCATGGTAACTTCTCTGCTTTATGTGACTGATGCCATCTTGACAGGTATGGACCATGGCTTTATCACTGCTGTCATTTTTATCGACTTTGCTAAACCTTTTGACTTTCTCCCTCATCCCCTCCTTCTCGCTACGTTTAACTCTGTTGGTCTTTCCTACCTTGCAGGGGACTGGTTTAGGTCCTACCTCACTGGGCGCACCCAGCGTGTCTTTGCTGGGGACAACCTCCCCCATACAAATCAGCGTCCCCCAAGGATCTATCCTTAATTCCATCCTCGTCTCCATCTTCTTAAATGACCTTCCTTCTGCCTGTTACACCTCCCATTTCATCTCTATGCTGATGATACTATCCTCTACACCTCTGGTCTCTCTACTTCAGAGGTTCAATCCCAACTCCAGAGTGACTTCTCACAGGTTTTACTCTGGTTCCAAGAGAACCAACTGAAGGTTAACACAAAGAAAAAAGAGTATCAGTGACCTTTGGCACCGCACAAAAACTCTCCAATCTCCTTCCTCTCCCTTCTTTCTCCTCCCTTGATGGTACTACCCTAGACATGGTCCCCTCCTACAAATATTGTATCTGGGAATCTGGCTTGAGAGCCACCCAGCCTTCTCAACCCATGTAAGTCATATCCACATCAAGCTCTGCCTAAAACTTGGAGTGATGTACAGGAACAAGGATGCCCTCTCTCTTCCAGTCCACTGCAAACTGCTCACCAAAATGTTACTCCCCATTTTTGATTATGCTGGCATGGTCCTTGGCTCTGCACCCTCCTCATCCCTCTCCAGGTTAGATACTATTTTCAATACATTCTGCTGCTTCTTCTCTAATGACCCCCCCCACACCCATCATTGATCCCTTTACTCTTCCCTCTCTCTTACATCCCTCTCTTCTTGCCACCAGCTCCATGCTACCACACTAATCTCTAAATACTGGTTTGGAGCTCTCACCCCCCATCTCTCTCCTTTCTCCTTCTTCTCCATCTTCTTACCAATTTTGAACCAGAGACCCTCAGACCATCTCTCTTCCATGCTCCCACTCAATATCAGGGCAGACTGCCTTCTCTTACCTCTGGAACACACTCTCCATCTCCCTCCAATTATCCCCCTTTCTACACACTATGAAATATGCTCTCTCTCAATCCCTCCCTACTTCTTGCACCTGCACACAGACCTCCTGATATATCACATCCTCACCTCTTAGGCCCTGATATGTACAGTACTGGCATAGCTCGTTTATATCTTACAATAATTACTTACTGTATGCATTGTACTTGTTTGTTGTTATTGAGCCATTTAAACTGTTATTCATGTACATTAATTTCCCCTTCCCCTGGGTCGCACCTGGAAATGAGCACCTGCTCAGTGTGCCTTCCCCAGTTACCAAACTTTCAATAAAATAAATAAATATATAAAAACAAAGGCTTTAATGAGTACTATAAGAAGAATACATATACCCCCCCCCATTAACATTCAGGGGCAATATTTAAAAAAGCAAAGAAAATAAAAAATGCAAATTCCCATAGGATAACAGTGAACTTTAACAAGCCATATGATGAAGGAAAGAAATTGCTGTTTTGGCAGAAATGGAGGGCCATGCATTTCCACAGCAACATAGATGTATGCATCAAATAAGCATACGACTATACTACCTCAAAAAGTAACAAAATACATTTCAAAATTTTTTGTTAATGCACTAGCTATGGTTAAACCAACAAAAGTAGGGGAATGTGGCATTACGGTTCCCAGTCCTAATGCCCCTCCCCCAGCCGGCAGGCAGCAAAAGGAAAAAACACTATTATTTGACCTCTCCTGTGTTTTTGCAAATCAGGCGTGGGGTGTGCTTTGGGGTTGCCAGCCTTAACGCTCGCCCAATTCTCACATATTGTACACATTTCAGCTTATTTACTGATGGAATGGGATGAGTGTTATGGTTGACAACCCCAAGGCACACCCCACACTTGATTTGCGAAGATGCAGCAGAGGTCAAATAGTAATGTTTTTTCCTGTTGCTGCCTGCAGGGTGGTGGTGAGGCATTATGGTTCAGAATCCTAATGTCACATTCCCCTACTTTTGCCAGTTTAACCCTAACTAGTTCATTAACAAAATTTTTAGCAATGAATATATAATTGAAAAAAATGTCATTAATTCTCTGTTTAAGGTTAAAGTGACAAAAGTAAGGAAAGTGGCATTAGGGTTTGCAACCCTAACACCCCCCTCCCCATCCAGGCAGCACAACAGGTGTAGGATGTGCCTTGGGGTTCTCAAGTCTAATGCTCACCACATTCCATCTGTAATTAAAGTCAGATGTGTACAGTCTATAACAATGTGGTGAGCGTTAGGCTTGAGAACCCCAAAGCACATCCAACATGTACTGTGCTGCCTAGAAGGGGTGGTATGTGTTAGGGTTGGAAACCCTAATGCCACATTTCTTTACTTTTGTCACTTTAACCCTAACTAGAGCATTAACAAAAATTTTTGCAATTTATTTCCTTACTTTTTAAGACAGTATAATTATATTCTTATTTGCTTGTGGGAGCGCAAGGCCCTCTGGACCCTGCGCTCCCATCCCTCCATAGATGCATATTGGTATGTAGCTGTGGATGCACAGAGCCCTCCATGCCCTGCTTTTCCATTTATAGGACAACAGTGATCAAATTGTCAGCATGGCCATCTTATTACCTCACCTCATGTACCTGGTACAGAAAATTTGTGAATCCCCACTGAAATGTAATTCCACGCAACTGCAATGCCATTCCATGCCACAGGTGTGAAAACACATCTTGGCTGGGATTTGAAAAATGACAGCTGTGACATATATAAGGTGGGGTAACAAGAAGGCTATGTTGAAAATTTGGGGTCAAAATATTTAACATTTCCAAAGTTACAAGCGTGCATAGCAAAATTGCAATGAATGGGCATAACTTTGCCATTTTTATATATTTTGAACTCACATTTTCAACATAGCCTTCTTATGACACCACCCAATGAACACGAGCAGAAAACATTTCCAAATCCTGCCCAAAAGGTGAATTCGACAAGCAACCACGATATCACCTTTCAGGTGGGGGTTGCGTAATGAAAGTCATATTGTTCATGAGGAGGGGTCCCAAAAGGCCATTTTGAAAATTTGGGATCAAAATATCAAAAAATGGCTGAGTTATGTATAAAAGTTGAAATTCCCATTAAAATACATTGAACCACATATACCTTAGTTTCTCATATTGCAGTTGCCACTTCCAGCAGTAAGATGTGTCTTCAATTGGAGAGTGTGTCTTGAATCTCAGACCTGTTCAGGTAGGTGAGGCTGTGTGGGGGTGTACTGTGGGGTGTGGGTTGGTGGGTCCTGAGTGGAAGGTGGGGATGGGGGAACTGATTGTCAAGGGAGCGTTTTCTTTTTTTACAGGTTTTGAAAAGAAAAAACGAGGGATTGTTTTCTTCATTTCAGGTTGTGGCTCAAATGGGAGGGTGGGGGTGCCACTAGACACCGGGGAATATATAATTTAATAACGGGTATGACACATGGCAGGTGGTGGGTGCCACTAGACACCAGGGAAATTGGGAACAGCAATCAGTGGGTGAGGGGTGCCACTAGACACCAGGGAAATTGGAAACAGTGATTGGTGGGTGGGGGGTGCCACTAGACATCAAGGAATATATAATTTAATAACGGGGACAGTGATCTACAGGTGGGGTTGCCACTAGACACAAGGGAACATTTATTTAATTAAGGGGACAGTGATTGGAAGGGTGGGGGTGCCCCTAGACACTAGGGCAACATGACACATTGCCAGGGATGGCAATGGAGTGTGTGGGAGTGAGGGCACCACCAAACACCAGGGAAATGGCAGCTCACAGCTCACACTGCAGCCAGCAGCATAAGTTCTGTTGTGGCTTCAGAAGTCAAGAAATTCCAGCTGTTCTCATACACAGAATGTGAGGTAATGGCTCTTCTCACTAACCTGGAAAAGTATTTGTGGCTCCTAGTTTAAAAAACAAACAACAGACTCAAGTTAAACAGCACCCATTTAGCTAGGTTCTGGTGTTTTTTTTTTTTTAAATAACAGCATATTTATGTATTTCCACACTTGCTGGTTCATGGGAAAAATCAACAAGATGGTGGTTGGCATGGCACAAAAAAAGTTTGGTGCTGTGCCAATCAAGTGTGCAAAATCAAAAATGAACATTTGTGGCATCAAATTTTTCATTTGCACCAGAACATTATCTCAAAAACCCTACTGCTCATGCTCAGAAGGAAAACACTAAACTTTAATGCCTTGTAACTCTGGAACCATTTCAGATTTTTTTTTACCAGACCAATCAAAGGCACTACCTTAGGACATGACACGTGTCCCCTGCAAGTTTGGGAAAAAGATCCCCTTCCATGTAGGCTGTAGATAAGAGCAAAAAAAGCCATGGTAAGTACAGGAAAAAAGTTAGACTTTTACAAAAAAATGACATCTGCAGATCTCAGAAACTGCACAAGCTGCCGTCACAAAAATTTCCACACATTAAGACATTGTATCTTAGACAACACATACAAAATTACAGCTCATTTTGTCAAACGGAGCAAAAGGTATTAATGTACAAGGTGACGGTTTTAACATTGAACAGGCTACTCAACCCTAACCATAGGGGCGCTACCTTATATATAGATATACATACACATCTCACAGGAAGCATTTAAAATCATGTTTCTCATTTTGGCCTGCCAGATTCAGGCTACCCAACCTGTGGATCCATTGTGTCTCCCTCTGGAACAGCAGGTATAATCTGCCACCACCCCTAGCATAACTTTAACATGTTCTAAATCAACACACTGCATCTGTTTTGAGTCCCTATTATCGATCAATTCAAAGTACTTATCCAGTGTGGTATCTTTGAGACTCAAGACAGTGTCTTGTATGTGTTCTTGCAACCCTCTCTCGAATGGCTACACTATGCTGCCTACATATAACTTACTGCAACTGCAGGACAACAAGTAAATCACAAAAGTGGTATTACAGGTAATAAATTGCCTGATAGAGTAAACTGTCTTAGTAACTGGATGTATACAACTGTTGCCTGGCTTGCAGCATATACAAATGTTGCAATTTTTGCAACAATTAAATCCTTTGGGGGGGGGGCAAAATCACTGGAATCTACCGTGCACAATTTTATCTGTAATATTTGGCACTCTCCTAAAGGTAACCCTTGGTTGTGTACTTAGTTCCCATTTAAGTGTGACACCTGATAGTAGAATGTCCCAAAACTGATGTATTACTGAACCTATCTGTCCTGTAACAGTATTAAATTCTAATGAAAAAGTCACTGTCCTCTTTTGGTAGTAGTGTTTTTCTTACCTGCAACTCACTCCGTTCCTTCATGGCCACTTTCCTGCGTGCAGATTCCACTACCTTGCTTTCATATCCCTATTTAAGAAACCTTTCAGAAAATTATTCTGCCTGCTGATCAAATATTTGATCTTCACTACAGTTTCTCCTATTCTGAGGAATTGTGAATATGGTATTGATTCTTTCAAGACATGCAGGTGAGTGCTACTTGAAAACAGTAGGAAGTTGCTTGTCATCAACTTCTGATAGCCCCTAGTGGATACTCACTTACCATGGTTTCCTCTTTGGGTCATGTCATGAAAATCTATTTCTCTGTTGTCAGTCCTATAGGTAAATGTCAAACCAATGTCACTGACATTCAACCGTTCACCAAAATCTTTTGCCTCCTGCTGGCTACCCCTCAACATGCAGGCAATGTTGTATATATGTACAGAACAATTCTCCCAGTTCCCTGGCCCTTCAAGCCTGTGCACTTCATGTATGTAAAGTTGAGCAAAATTGCAGAAACAAATTTACAGGTCCTAATCCCTTCATACCCTGAGGAGACACCAGCACTAGACTCAGAGATATAATCAAAAATTAAATAGTATTTATTCATAAAAGTCCTTATGTATATTTCTTTAAAAATGCACACATTTGATCATTCTTTCTTTATAGAAATCACGTGGCAGAGGGGCAGACGCTTGGAGGAGCATGTGCAGATGCACGTGCACTCTCTCCATGGGCATCACTGCATGCCTCACCTCAGGAGAAAATGGAAAAGATCCTGGCTGTGCAGCATAACACTGCCTCCCATGGGTGCCACCCCCGAGAATCACCTACCCGGCTAGATCCATTTCGGGTGGGTTGAGATGCTCCCCGCCACCCTGCCATGAAGGGTAAGTCATGGAAGTACAAGGGAGGGGGCCCTGATCCTTGGGGGATGGCGTTGGGGGGACAGCAGATGGTAGTAGGAGTGCCGGCCAGGACAGGGAGAAATACCATAATAAAAAAATAAATAAAAATCACATGGCATAGTTTTCACTGTAGCACCATCCTGTACTGAAAATCCCACATCGCCAAGAAGTAATAGGATAAATATTAATAAAGTGCATTTCAGTGCAGAATGTCTAAAACATCTGTTGTAAACTTCGTGGATTAGTTTGCTAGGTGTTAAAGATGATGAAGTTGAGGAAATTTGCCTGCTGGTGAATGAGAACTGGTAGATACTCAGATATGGTTTCTGAATAATGCATAGTTAATGCGAAATTCACTAAGTTTGTAACAAGGTGAGAGCCTCAAAGCTATCAAAGATACTGGCATGCTTAAATCTGACAGGCAGTTTGCTCAATATTTACAGACAGAGGGCCAGATATTCAAAAGGGTTGCGCCATGCGCAATAGGGTTGCGCCAGCGCAAGTCAGAAATGCGCCATTCTGCAATATTCAGCAGGAGGCAATTGCGCCACTGAAAACATGCTGAGCAACAGCTCAATGATAATGAAGGCATGTGCAACCAAAGGGGGTGGAAGCATGCATAAAGTGCGCAGTGCGATGTTCAAAGACTTGCGCAATGTGCAACAGTGGAGCAGGTGAAAGTTGCGCCATAGCGGAAATGAGCCAAAATAAAATGGAGCAAGGAAGAGGAGCAAGAACGCTACAGGGAAGCCACATGAGGCAGGGAGAGAGACAGAGAATTAGGGAGAAAGAGGGCAGGCCAGGGAAACAAAAACAGAGAATAGGGGCAAGGGAAGGTGTGTGGGGCCACAGAGTGCAGAGGCCAGTAGGTGTACCCAGTGCAGTGGAGGTAGCAGTCAGGACAGCGGGGGAACAAAGCAACAACAGCTGGGGGACACAAGCCAGGGACATGGACAGTGCCACCTTCCACGTGGAAGCCATAATGAGGGGGGTGAGAAAGGCATGCTGCAGGGGGACGTGGCTGTGGAAGGGCCCGTCGGCGGTATGCCCCCAACAGGCAGTACCAAGCCCGCACCAGCTTTGAGCTGTACACAGATGTCGAGATTGTGGGCCGGTACCACCTGAACTGGGCAATACTGAGGCGGCTCTGTGAGCTGTGCAGTGATGTGACGCAGGCACCCACACGACGGAGTCATGCTCTGTCAGTGGAGACAAAGGTAACAGCCTGCATGTGCTTGCTCACCACAGGTACCTTCCAGAGACCAACAGGGGACACCACAGGCATAACACAGTCGGCCACATCATGCATCCTCACCCAATTTCTCAGCGCACTACTGCCACATGCTGCAGAGTACATCCACTTCCCCAGCACTGTGGTGGAGTGCACAGCAAACATACAGGAGTTCCACAGGGTAGCACTTATGCCTGGCGTGCTAGGGGCAATAGACTGCACCCATGTGGCCATTCAAGACGCCACCCAGCCCCGATGGGGCCGCCTACATGAATCGGAAGGGATATGCCAGTGTCAACTGCCAGGTGGTGTATGATGCCAGTGGGCGATCATCAATGTCTGTGCCACGCACCTGGGAGCACATGATTCCTTCATCTGGTGCCAGTCGGCACTGTGCCATCGATTTGAGAGTGGAGACATCCCCACAGGTCATCTAGTGGGTGAGTATGCATGTAGAACTGACAAATCGTGGGCAAGGGGGGGTAAGCCAGAGGTGCCATGGGTGTGGCACACAGGGTTTGGGGCAGTCTGAGCCTGAACAAGACATTAACCTCCACTATTTCCACACAGGTGACAGTGGATACCCACTCTGTCCCTGGCTGCTCACACCCTACCGGCGGCCCATGACCCCATCAGCAACGCTTCAATGAGGCACATGCCACCACACGCAACATCATTGAGCGGGTGTTTGGGATGCTGAAGGCGCGTTTCTGTTGCCTGGACACCTCTGGCGGTGCCCTACAGTATAGCCCTTCAAAGGCCTGTGGGATATTCCAGGCCTGTTGTATCCTGCACAACATGGCCAAAGACTGTGGGATAGCCGTACAGGTCAAAGAGGGGGACAGCGATGGGGACGCCAGTGACGCCGGTGGTGATGATGGGGATGGGCAGCCCCCCCTTGGCCGACGGGACCCCCGACTGATCCGGCTGGCCCAGCTGCACCGGGACACCATCACAGAGGAGCACTTCAGCCAACACAGGTAAGTCATGGGGCCATGTGCAACCACCAGTGGCTGGGGCACAACCCACATACACACATGGAAACACACCAGGGGTGCATGCTGGCAAGGGATGTGGCAGGGCACTGAAGCACACACATACAACCAGGGAGGGGTGAACAGTAACACGCCACATGGACAGACACACACACGCGCACACACAATAGACACAAAGTGCACAGGGGTCAGGTGCAAAACAGAGCCGGAACACAAACACTAGCAACACACATGTCCACAGGCCACCACGTCCACTGACTGTCTATGTGCGTGTGTCAGATGCTGGGCACCAATCGCACTTTGGTGTACAGCGCAATGCAGGCATCATCATGCATACGTACCTGTGGACAGCAGCCGGAAGGGTGTGCAGGTGGACCGTGTGTCTGCATGTTGGGCTGAGCACCCACCGGTGCACTGTCCACCAAAACACACAATGCACACAGGGCAGCACCAGACAGTGCCCGCACTGGGAGACAGGTCAGTCTTGCGGCACAGTGCCATGTCCACCTCGGATGCATGGGCGGCCCCGCCGAGACCCAGCAGCACTGGCAGGCTGAGCACGGGCCTCATGGGGTGGCACTGATGGTCCACCAGGGGTTCCACTGCGCGAACGCGACCATGCCCGCACAGGTGTCTGCAGCACACCGAACATACCTGCACCAGGAGTGCTGGGATGCCCACAGCTGAACCTGGCATCGACAGGGTGGGTGTCACACGATGCCGGGAACGGGGAGTGGATAGTGAACTGCGCGGTGTGAGCGACACATGGGCACCTGACTGTGTGCCCATTGTGGCCATGACAGCGACCAATGCCTGTGTTTGCCTGTCAATTGCAGCGGTCACATCCTCCCGCAAATGGTCAATCCGTGACAGGATCCTATCGGTGTCCCTGCTGTGTCGCTCCTCGACCCACTCCAGAGCCATGCAGAGTGCCTCCACAGACGTGGCAAGCTGCATCTCCTGCTGTACTGATGCCTGCAGTAGGCGGGTGTGCTCGTCAAAGAGGTCGTCTGCCACCTCGGCATCCTGTCCCTCAGGGTATGGAAGAGCCTGATGTTCAGCACCCCTTGAGGGTGGGCGCTGCTCACCAGGACCAGGTATGGGCAAGTCCACAGGCGGTGCACAGACGCCACCACTGAACCCTGAACCCCCAGTCCCAGTGGGCGACTGCTGCTGCGGCCCCTCCGCCTGCTGTGCCCAAGGGATCGGTTGTTCCACCGCTGTGGCCGCAACAGTGCCACTGATCTGACCAGCCACCAGTGCTGCCCCACTGGTGCTGACAGGCACAGCCTGGGACTGTGCTGACATACTGGCACACACGTCGGAACCAGCCAGGTCCATGGGCGTGAGCTGGCCTGCTGTGTGTCCATTCTGTGACACACACATGTCACTGCCCATAACGGTCGTTGCATCATCAGTGGTGCAGGTCTGTACCACAGCCACAGCCACAGCGTGCTGGCATCCTTGGATGCCAGACCACTGAGACACAGGAAGGGCCTCCCCCACACCTGTCTCAATGACATCAGTGTTGACAGCCAGGCGGACCCACTGTTGCAATGCTCGCCGGCTACCTGCGGAGGTGGATGGTCCCTCCTCCAACTCCAGATGACTGTCCGCAGTGGACAGGCCCTCCACCGCTGACCCCTGCAGATGAGCAGGATCTGTAACAGAAAATAAGGACACGTTCATGCATGTGATCTACCCTCCCCCCCCGACAGACCATGATGTACCATGCAGTGATGGGATACCACCTGTCTGGAAGCCACCTCCAGGAACGCCCTCAATGGCACTGCACTGCATGCTTGCAGCGAGCCTGTCCTCTGCCAGAGTCAGCTGCACCACCTCCGGCTGGCCCCCGCCTGTTGCAGCACATGCCGCCCTGATGGCAGCCACCTTCTCCTTCACCCTCCTCCTGTTGGTACCCATCTTCTTCTTACACTCCTGCACAAAGCGCTGGTGGCTGCCATGCAGGTTGACGGCACGTGCCACCCCCTCCCATGCAGCACCATGGGCCTGAGGGGTGCCCCGCCATCCACTGAGCAGTGGCTCCTGATCGATGTAGGCCTCGAAGAGTGCCTCTGTCTCGGCCTTGGTGAAATTGGGCCTCCTCTTCCGCCCACCATCATCCTCCTCACCCAGTCCTCGCTCGGTCATTATTCAGCCTGTATGGATGACAGTGGTTACCTGTGACTGTGCAGTACAAAGCAAGTCCCTGATACCACAGTCCAGAACAACACACAGCATGCAACTCACCAATATACTGCAGTAACCGAATATGGCCACTGCAGAACAGTGTCGCATTTTTATAGCACAATCCATGTAAATTAGGTGTGGAGCAACTTTGATGAGATGCAAATCGCGCTGCTGCGCCATTGCATGGCTGATCGGATGATTTGCATATGACGGCTGAATATCGCGCTTTTGCACTTTGCGCAATTGTGTTGAATGTGCTTAGCCAATGGCGCAGTTCTGTGGCCTGCGTAGTACACCACACTGCGCATGCCCAGGTAGCTTACGCAGGCATCTGCCACGCTGATGATGTGCTGTTCGCGGTAGGCAATTCAGGGCACGGCCACCATTGTGCCAGTGGTGCTATGGCGAGGGTCACTACATGGCACTGTGGCACAACTGCGCTATAGTTCGCTGTGGTGATGGCACACAGGCAACCAATCGTGCTGGACGCATAGACGTCCGATGGCGCTGTGCGTGGCCTTGCGCCAGAGACCCATGACCCTGTGCCGACCTTTTGCCCCTGGCGCCTCATCTGGCATGGCTGCACCTCTATCACGCTGTTGGTGACAGCGCGATGAGAATAGCGGCGCTGTACGCGCAGCACTTCCACGTGGGGTGCTGCAGCTGCTGGCGCCATATTGCCTACTATAGACTTAAAGATGGCACGCAGGAGAGCCCCTCAGTGGAGTGCCCTTGAGCTGGCCAACCTTGTGGCCATTGTGGAGCCACACTATGGCCCACTGTTTGGTGAGGAGCCACTGGACAGGGCCAGGACCCAGGTCTGGCAAGAGGTGGCCACTAACCTGGAGGCGGCCACTGGCTGCAGGAGAACGGCCGAACAGTGCAGGCACTGGTATGGGGACCTTAGACAGAGGGAGCTGGAGCAACTTGCACGTCTGCGGTCACGTGCCAGAAGGGGCGTGGTGCCTCGTCCAGGTGGGTGATACGTCTACACACTTGTATGGTCCATATGGGTAACACTGTCTTATGTGTCCAGCACATAGGGGAGGGATAGTCTAGGGTTGGCTGTGGTGGTGTTAACAGGGTATGGGGTGGGTGGGTCTGGCTGGGTGGGTGGGCACACATTGGGGCAGGGAATATGCTTTGGGTTTGTACTGATGTATTTCTCACCTTTTGTCTCCCACAGGCATGGCCGAGCAGAGGAGGATGTTGGAGCAGCAGCAGAGGGTGGAGGACACTGCACAGGGGCATGTCGGGGTCCAACCCCAACGCCTTCAACATCCCGATGAGGGTGAGTGCCATGACACCATGATTGCTATTGCATGTTGTGTGACAGGGTGGGAAGCAGGGCATGGCCACCATCCATGGACACCACTGCCATGCACGCAACATGTGACAGTCAGCACTGTCCAGTGGCACTGCATGTCTGGGAGTGCGTCAATGGTGGTCCATGCGTGCACTGGGCACATGGCTGTGGCACTGCCTGCCCACCGCATAGCCACATTACTGTACGGCCTTGGTTGTGCTGTGCTGGACATGGGCGGTGGGTGTGTGCAGTGGTACACATGGCTGTTGCTGCCTGGTTGGGCATGTCTTGTGGACACGGTCACTGTGGGTGGGTGCACACCATCACAGGAGCATGGCACATGGCTGTATGCCATGCATAATGGGTGGGCTGCAGGGGGTGTACAGTCACACCGCTGACTCTGATCCCTTGTTCTGGGTGTGCGGATACTCCCTGCGAATACAGCAGTCCATCCAGGAGCTTCTGCGGGTGGCACAAGAGTCCCTCACCATCCTAAGGGATCTTCAGCAGCATGGGGTGAGGAGGAGGAGGCGGCCCAGGCAACAGCCCCAGGCAGCAGAGGACCAGGCAGGCCATTAGTGACTGCGAGACCTGCATCCAACCTCCCCCCTTTGACCAACCCTCACACCCCGCCTTCCCTCTCCCATATGTTCACCCTTGCCCCTTACCCACCCCCACCTTGTTCCTGTCCCTCCACCCCATGTTTGTACATAGTTGTAAATAGTTGTTGTTGTTATATTTTTGAATACAGATATTTTGATATGAATACTGTGGTGGTCTCTGATTTGCAGCTGGCTATAGGTGCTCAGTTGCAGTGGTGTGCATGGCATCTGGGGTGGTTCAGTCATGGGTATGTGTGTGTGTGCGTGTGGGGAAGTGTCTCTGATGTGGGAGTGGCTATCAGTCGGTATCTGTGGTGTGTGTGTTGTTCTCTGTGCATTGCATTACTGTGTGCAGTGGTCCATGGTGCCTGCTCTGTGTCCATTGTGCCCCTGTCAACCCATCCTTGGCCTGTGCAGCTGACATCCTTGCATGTCTGTGGCCTGTGAGGTCTGCTGCCTTGTCAGTGGTGGCTGTCCCTGCAGGTCATCCACTGTGACCATCACAATGCTGGGTTGCCTCCTGTCAATGGTGTGGTGCATGTTTGCCTCGGGTGACACTGTGGCCTCGCAGTTGCTGTCCCACCTCCATGCTGTGGCTTGTGTGTGTTGCAGGGCTGTGCACCACTGTCTGTGACTTGTGCTCAGGCATATGCTGGTGGTGTACAGGGCCACAGTTCATGCACAGGGTGGGTGTCACCCCTGTGCCATGGAAGACTGCAGGCTGTGTGTGCACAGTTTTCATGGGCCCACACTGGGGGCTTGGTTGCCACACTACTGCGTCCCTGTGTTAGTGTCCCCGTGGGTATGGGTGTGTGTTTGCCCCTGCACTGTGTTGCATCCGGTGTGCTGCATGCTTCCACCCACCGCTGTGGGTGTCTGTGCTGGCTGCTGTGGCTCGTGGTGGGTTGGGCTGTGACACTTGTCTACTGTGCAGGGTGCTGTATCAATGGCAGTGGTGTCAGGGGCATGCCCTTTCCCTTGTGGGGTACCTCTTGTGCCGACACATGTTCGGTCTCTCAGATGTGCCTCAGGGGGGTTGTGCGTGTTGGCACTGTGTCTGCCATTGTTGCATTGCCGTGTGCTGCCACCCACTGCTGGGTGCTCATGGTGGGTGTGGCTTGTATGGTTCTGTGGTACACGAGGTTGCAGTGTGGCAGTGGGGGTGGTGGTATGCATGGGGATTCCCGCAGTGGTGGTCACTGCTCATGGGGGGTGTCTTGGGGTCACGGTGCAGGGTGTGCTGTGCACAGGGGGCTGCTGTGCCATGGGGTGGTCTGCCCTCCTTGTGTGGCAGTCTCAGCTTGCCGGTGGGTGTGATGGGGCACCATGGCCCAGCTGTGCTTTGTTTGCTTGTCCCCATGGGCCGGTGGATATTCCAGCCCTCCACCAGTTGTGCTGTGCTTGGGGTGTGGGGGTGCATTGTCAGTTCTGCAGTGTGTTCCTGTGCCCATCTGTGGCATGGGTGGTGGGCCCCTACCTCCCTGGTTGTGCAGTTACATTGCTCTGCTGCTGGGGGCTCCTGCTTGCACTATGGTGCCTCTGGGCTGCTCAGCTGGGCAGCCCTTGTTGCACTATAGCGCATCGTATCTGCTCAGCTTCCCCTTCCTAGTTGCGCTATAGCGCAAATTGTGCGATATTCAGACGTTGGCTGTTGGCGCAATTTGGCTTGCTCCTTTTTTGAATATCGCATCTATTGCGCATGGGCACAATGGACTTGTGCTTGCTCCTGCTATTGTGCACTTTTTGGGCGCAGTTTGAATATCCAGCCCAGAGAGTGAAACCTTCACAAATCAGGTATGCAAAGTCAGACTACCATCTCTGCATGAAGCCTGACATTTACTGAGTACCCCTCAAGTTTATAAATTCAAATTTGCACACTATTTCAGTAAAGATGCTGGTTTGTAGCTCCCATATAGTCAGGACCATATTAGAAAAGACACAATAGTGTACAACATTAGAACCATTTATCTGTAACTTCAGTGAAAGGTTTTGCATTCTAATCCAGTTCTCCATAAATTCATAAAAATGCCAAATGCATAAATTCCATAATAGAAAAAAAATAGAAATGCAAAGTGTAAAGAACCGTTTGGTGCTCAAAGAACACTACCACAGCAGAGCAATAACCCGACTGAGAACAGTGGCAGCAAAACGTGGTGACATTTAGGGAAGACCTCTTCATCGGAACAATTAGGATGCTGCATTGCCAAGTTTAAATCCCACTTGTGATCATGTGTAGTGAAAAAAACTTGAGTGATAGAACATGAGCTCTAACAGACGTTAGCATGCATGAGCAGAAAAAAGTACACCAAGCCTTTGTACTGAATAAAATGAAAATATAAAACAACACTGGGTGCCATACAAAAAAATATTTAGGTTTGACTGCATTATTCAAATTCATTCATCAACTTTCTAACCATCTTATGAATTTAGTAATACTTAAGAATATATACAGATCTTGTATACTTCTAATTCTCACCCTGACTCAAAAACATATTCACCTAAACATTATTTATAAACAAACTCAGGCCCCACTCGTTCTTATTAATTATTAAATAAAATTCACTACTGTTGCCTAGTTTGTAAAATACTAAAAAACCTTGGCGGTGTAGTACTGTTATATACAAGACTGGGTAATTGGCCAGAGAAGGCAGCCTGGTTAGACTTGGAAGAGTGGGACTTGCCCGGGGAGACTGTCTGCCTATCTGGCCAAGCAAGGTTGCAGAGTCTATGCTGGGCTGCAGTGGCCGGATCCCCTGGTTATGTCAGTCTTGCAGGGTTGGGGACAACTGTGTGGCCTCATGGGAGTTCGGGAGGAGGAAATGTTGCTTCTGGTGAATGGGAACCTCTTTTTTGTCCCTAGTTTGGTGGATACAGGGTTTCAGGAATAGGAGGTGAGAGGAC
Source organism: Neoceratodus forsteri (assembly GCA_016271365.2). NCBI lineage: Eukaryota > Metazoa > Chordata > Ceratodontiformes > Ceratodontidae > Neoceratodus > Neoceratodus forsteri. The sequence goes on along the minus strand of CM028136.1, from coordinate 402,936,277 downwards.
TTAAAAGTGAGGGGGACCTTCACACCAAAGAGGGTATGTGCTCTTTTGAAGAGCTACAGAGATGTACTGGTAATCTACACGCACACCTTTTTCGCTTTCTGCAAATCAGGGCATATGTTAAGGGACTACGCAGGGTCAAACTATCAACTCACCTTTGCAGCAGATAGAACATCTCATACTTTGTGCTTGAAGAGACCCAAATGGTCTAACAAGGAAAGCTGTTCACCATGGGAGACAGTTTTCCCCGACCCTACCCATAAAACAGCTTCTGTGGGAATAAGACCTGGGAGCACCTATTCAGGACGGTATCTGGTCGACTATCTTAACTTTACCCAGGAGTATTCTAATATGCAATAGAAGGATGTTTGCCCTCCATCAGTAAGAACTTGGTTTAACTTAATGGTTGCTCTTAATTCATTAGAAATAGTACACTATTTAAAAATGGATAAAGCTGAAACATTTCTTCAAATATTGGAGCCTTTTATAAAAATGGCAAAAAGGTATACAAATATTCAAGCCTGATTGTTAGTTCCCTGTGTAAGGATCTTTGTTACAGGGTTAGAAACTACTACTATGTTTAAAACTGGGTTAGGTTTACCTGTAAAGTGTGGATGAAAGAACACGAATGAGTTATAGAAATATTATTTACTGTTGACTATCTGCTAGATATGCAATGATTTGTTTTGAATTAGTCTTTTATTAAGTTCTCTTTTTTCCTTTCTTTTCCTTTTGGGTTTCTTTTTTGTTGTATTTTTCTGTGCCTACTGAAGCGTTCTGTAAAACATTTTGAGTTCCAATTAAAAAAAAATTCTAATATGCAATCAATATAAAGAATCTTTCTGTAAATTTGTTCACAGGCTCAACTGCCCACCCCTGATAGTACATAAATTTAGCCCTGCTGTGTCTCTGATATGTGGGAGTTGTGGGACAGATTTGGGATCTTATTTTCATTCTTTTTGGTCCTGTCCTGTCCTACAGAACTTCTAAGCGCACATAACGCGAGAAATGGGAACCTTGATGGAGTGGTAGATACCAATGGATCCCCTCCTGCTTCTTTTTGGCATAGAGGATATGGGGATGGGGGAATGTGAGGTCCCAGCTAGGTGGACCCAAGTGTTAATGCTATTGGCGCGTCATGGTATATAAAACACCTGGGTCTTGTAGCTACACCCATGGTGCAACAGCGGCACAATCTGGCCATCCAGATGCTTTCCCTTGAGCATTTGTCTTATATGGTTGTGGGCAGGAGAGAGACATTTTTTCTTGTATGGCATCCCTTCTTGTCCTCTCTGTCCCTGGTGGAAACCCAATATCTCATGGAAGGCCTATATCAAAGATCAGATGTGGATGGCAGGGGATGATAAGCTACCCTGTTTGCCCCGGACTATGGGTATTCCTCTAGAGGTGATTCTTTGACCTGTTAGGTGAGGAGACCATTGTGTGATAAAGTGCTTCCAGTATGGAATATTAGCATGTGCTTTAATTTAAAGTTAAATTCAATTTATTCTTAATGATTATGTTGGCTTAAAAGTGATGAACTGGGCCCATGTATATAGTTGAAATGAGTTGTTTTAAACTGTTTTGCTACATGTATGGGTTGTCAGTGTATTACTCAATTCAATTTAATTTTATTTATAGAGTGCTAGTCACATTGATCATAGCGCTTCACAATAAAAATACAATAAATATCATATTAAAATATACAGTTCATCCAGCCATCCTGCAGCGAAAGTCAATGGTCTGGAAAAGCCAGGTCGAACAGGTGTGTTTTTAGACCAATTTTAAAACTCTCCATGGTCAGGCACTCATGTATCCAACGAGATAGAGAGTTCCACAGGGTAGGGGCCACAAATGAAAAAGCTCAGGCCCCAGATGTCTTCAACCGAACCCTGGGAACCTCTAGCAATCCCTCTTCGGTGCAGTGGAGTGGTCGGCGTGGATAGTAGGGATACAGGAGGTCTTGCAGGTAACTTGGCCTCTATCCATGTAGGGCATTAAAGGTCAACAGACCAACCTTAAAGGTAATCCGCCACTGAACTGGCAGCCAGTGCAGACCATAGAGCACAGGTGTGACATGATCTGATCGAGGCAGCCCCGTCAACAGCCTGGTTGCCGTGTTCTGCACCAGCTGCAAGCAGCGGATATCAACGCCAGGTAAACCTAGGTATAGGGAGTTACAGTAGTCAGTAGTCATTAGTCTTTGTATACGTATGAACATTTTAATAAACAGATTATGCAAAAAAAGACAAAAAGAACATTTTCAAAGATTCAGTTAACTTTGCCACCATGAAATTCGAAACAAAGGCCTTTTTTTCATTATTTTGATTTAGTTGAAAAAATACCAGAGGGCAATAGTGGAGAGGAAAGCATTCTTTTCCACCACCAAGCTACTGGAAAGAGGGGTGTGTATAACGTTGGCAAAATAATTGGACCGTTTCTAAGTGGGCTACAAGAGTTAACAGAAAACCTGACCAGTTAGGCTCTAAAATGTGAAATTCACATATACTAAATGGGTGAAATTCAGATAGAAAGTGCTACAACTATTTCAGTGCCCCAACAAAAAAGGTTAAAATCTTCCATTTCAACCAGTCAAGCACAGATGGAAGATGCAAACTAGAAACTAATGATTTTAAAATAACACTAGCTGACAGTGAGCATAACTATTCAGGATTTTATGGACAGAAACTACTACTAACTGGATTGGGACTAAAACCATGGGGTAACAGAGGCAAAAATCATGAGAATATAGTCAAAACAGCGATACCTGTACTAAAAAAAATGCAAAGTGGTTACGCGTGGAGTTTGCCAGGCCAATACGGTGACATTCCAAGCGAAAATCACTAGAACAGAAAAAGTGAAAAAGGGGGAAATGATCAAAACCTTAAACCATTGTTTACTGTATCAGTTAAAAAATCATATCTTTCTAAAAACGATCAAGGGGAATCTCAAAAAAGAAACAACAATTACCTGTAAGAAAAAAAAAAAAGAAGAATTTAACCTTTTTTGTTGAGGCACTGAAATTTTCATAGCACTTTCTATCCGAATTTTGCACATTTGGTACATGCAAATTTTGCATTTCAAAGCATAACTGGTCAGCTTTTTCTGTTAACCTTTATAGCCTGCTTAGAAGTGGTCCAATTATTTTGACACCATTATACACGCCCCTCTTTCGGGTAACTTGGTGATAGAAAAAAATGCTTTCCTCCCCACTATTGCCTTCAGGTATTTTTTTCAACTAAAGAATCAAAATAATAAAAAAAAATAGGCTTTTGTTTCTAATTTCTTGTTGGCAAAGTTAACTGAATCTTTCAAAATCATTTTTTTTGGTCTTTTATAAACTAGGCAATAGTAGTGAATTTTACTTAATAATTAGTAAGAACCAGTCTGGTTGAGTTTGATTATAAATGATGTTTAGGTGGATATATGTCAGAATCAGTGTGACAATTATAAATATACAAGATCTGCATATATTACTAAGTATTACCAAGTTCATAAGATGGTTCGAAAGTTGATGAATGAATTTGAATAAAGCAGTCAAACCTAAATATTTTTTGTATGGCACCCAGTGTTGTTTTTATACTTTGATTTTATTCAGTACAAAGGCTTGGTGTACTTTTTCTGCTCACGTATGCTCATATGTCTATCAGATCTCACATTCTATCACTCTAGTTTTATTCACCACGCATGATCACAAGTGAGCATTTAAACTTGGCACTGCTGCATCCTAATTGGTCTGATGAAGGGGTCTTCCCAAAATGTCACCAGGTTTTTCAGCCGCTGTTCTTAGTCAGGTTGCTGCTCTGCTGTGGTAGTCGGCGTTCTTTGAGCACCAAATGGTTCTTTACACTTTGCATTTCTATTTTTTTTCTGTTATGGAATTTGTTTGGCATTGTTACGAATTGATGGAGAACTAGATTAGAACTCAGAACCTTTCACTGAAGTTACAGATAAGTGGTTCTAATGTTTTACACTCTTGTGTCTTTACTAATGTGGTCCTGACTAGATGGGAGCTACAAACCAGCATCTTTACTGAAATAGTGTGCAAATTTGAATGTATGAACTTAAGGGGTACTCAGTAAATGTCAGAGATGGCAGTCTAATTTTGCATACCTGATTTGTGGAGTCCCCTGACTGTTATTTTACTGCCTGCTCTATCTCTTAGTTAAGTAGCAGAGGAGAAATTTAGAGCAAAATATCTGACTTGCTCTGGGAACACAATTTGAGAAGCTTTCGCTCTCTGTCTATAAATACTGAGCAAGTTCTGTTGGATTTAAGCACATCAGTATCTTTGATACCTTTGAGGCTCTCACCTTGTTACAAACTTAGCAAATTTTGCATTAACTATGCATTATTCAGAAACCATATCTAAGTATCTGCCAGTTCTCATTCACCAGCAGGCAAATTTCACCAACTTCATCACCTTCAACACCTAGCAAACTAATCCACAAAGTTTACAACAGATGTTTTAGACATTCTGCACTTCATTAATATTTTTCCTATTACTTTTTGGTGATGTTGGATTTTCAATACAGGATAGTGCTACAGTGAAAATTATGCAAAGTGATTTTTATAAAGAAAGAATTATCAAACATGTGCATTTTTAAAGAAATATACATTTGGACTTTAATGAATAAATAATATTTAATTATTGATTACATCTCCAAGTCTGGTGCTGGTGTCTCCTCAGGTCGTGGAGGGAGTAGGACCTGTATATTTGTTTCTGCAATGTCATCTATATATCTAAACCACAAGATGACATTGTCTGTGGGTATACAATCATCACTGTAAACAGTATTGCGCTCCCAGGGACCAATAAAAGATGTGCATATAATGGGGCCATGGATGCCTCCATAGCCATTCTTCAAATCTGTAAAAAATGTTCTCCCAAAAATTCAAAGGCATTAGTCCACAGGATAAAATGTATGGCTTCCAACAGAAGTACCACTGAGGCATTTGAATTGCTTTTCTCCCAAAAGAATCTGCCCGCAGCTTGATCGTTCTCATGGTCAGCCAAGGAGTAAAGAACATTTGCGTCTTTTGAAAGCTAGTTAAAGTCATCCTGCCAAATGAAATCACTCAGTGCTAAAGGTTTTTTGTGCACTTAAGCGGGCTGTGTATTAAACCAGAAAATCACTTCCAGGCACATTTCACTGTTTCTATAATGCATTTTATTAAATACTGTTAAAAGTATTTAATAGAGAGTATTTAATAAAAGAGTAGTAAGATAGTATTTAATAAAAGAGTTAAAATTGACGTCACTGCACAGTCCTATGGTACAATACTACTGGAAAAAAAATCAGTAATCTTCAGCTTTGTGTGTTTCAGTGTAGGATTCAAAGTTAAACAAAAGGCTAAAGTCATTCTTTTCTTTTGACAAAACAAATTTTCTTACTGTGGCCATGCTAGACAGCATCGCAGCTGCAGTTACTGTACCAGTTCCTCCTCCTGGTTCATCTCATCCTCATTCTCCTGTTATTTCTCCTCTGAGTCCCCATGGATATCTCCATATATTTCCTGTGGCAAAGTGGCATCCATCGCTGTGTAGTTAATAAACTTCTACATGGGCATGCCAGCTGGCAGATCGGGACTCGGCGGTATTTGGCTAGTCTCCACTTCCAGGTCCATGATTCTGTCACTTGACGTCGGTGATGATGTGAATAGAGGTGGCAAAGTCCATAAACTTCACTCCATGTAGTATTTCACGTATAACCCGAATTTCGTGAAATACTCTGCAAAGCAAAGTGAATAACTACGCATCTCGAAGTAACATGAAGTTCCCATTGTTCTGTATGAACTTCATGTTACTTCGCCTTTTGGGGGCTCTTTAAGGTGAATTTTGCAGTGATTCATGGGATGTAAAGTCACATGGGCTCTATATTGTCCAGCACAGCCTCAGTTCAGTGTAGTGTAGTGGAAAGCTGGAGACAGTTTACTCTCAGAGCTCTGAGAATCAAACCATCTAAAAACCTTTAAAAAAGCATTTTCGCAACTAGATTTTGTGTCAAAATTTAGTACATCAATTGTAGTAAACCTGTGTGTGTGTTTATATCATCAAACATTTATTGATTTTGTGTGAATGTTGAATGTTAATGTAATACATTCAGTCTCTGCACTGACAGACACTGTAGAAGTGTGCTTCGGGGGAGGGGCAGATCTGTGGTGTAGAAGGGAGATTCACAGACCACAGTGAGAAAAGCAGTCTTTCCAACTGTTGTTGGCTAGTGTTTTAGTATTTGTGCATTCAGGTACACACAGGGCCATTTTTGTGCATAGGCTAACTAGGCTGCAGCCTAGGGGCGCCAGCCATTTAGGGGCACCTGCAGAATGAGGCAACAAACATTTTTTTTTTTCTGGGCTGGCTGCTTGCTTTGTTTGTGGTGCTGGGCTAAGTGGGCTTGACAAGCCAGTAAGTAAGTCCAAGTCGTCGTCTTGCAAAAAAAAAAATAAAAGACATTCCAGACTCCTGCAGTGCCTCATTTAAACAATGGTTCCTGAATCCTGCCCCACCCTCCCTCTACTCTTTGTCTTTACAGACATAAATGTTTATTGCTTGCGCCTCACTCGCTGCCTAGATCTGGAGTCCTGCTGCTGATGATGAGTTCTTTGCTGGTGCCTTGCCCCCTCCTCCTCTTCCTCCTCCTCTTCCCTCCCTCCTTAGTTGCTTGAAGCAGCAGCAACTAGCTGAGATAACATGGCACGACGCGTTGCCAACGCTGTTATACACTTCAACTGTTGGCACCCCTTCCCCCTATCCTCCTCAGCAGTGCCCTTCCCCTTATCCTGGTCAGTCGTCAGCAGCCCCCGTGGACCTTGTAAGTTAGGATTTCAATCAGGTCCACGGTGGGCGTAGTGCGCATACTGTGCCTGAGTGAGTGCATCCTCTGATTGGCTGCTGTTTAAAGAAGGAGGTGTGGCTAGTGAGGGGCGGCAAATTTAAATAGCCCCAGACATACAGCCAGGTACAGCAGTATTTCGAGTTGCTTGCAGTTTGAGCCACCCGCAACGCACGAACACAATGGCTTTTCAAAAGGACAAAGGAGGACAAGAGGAGCTAGATTGTATTTGCCACCAAGTGCCAGCCGGATTTAGGAGTGACTGAGACAGCTATTGCAACGCAAGGGCAAGACCGGGTTAGTTAGACTGTAAGCAACCATCCAAGCAAGCGGCAACTTAGGCTGGGCAAGCTGCTGTTGACTGAGCAATAGAGAGACCACAAGAAGCGAGGGCGCTTGAGTTGCCATCTAGGCAGCGAGTGCAGTGACTGTCCCATGCCATTTCTGTATATCGGAGGAGGCACCGAGGAGGCAGTAAGAGTGCCTGAAGCTATTTTATTCCAGTTTTAAAACTGAACTGCATGTTCTCTAGGACAGTGAATGAGAGTGCCCTGATTCATGTGTTTTTTTTTGTTTTTGTTTTTGTCTTGGACACAAGGAAGTGAGAGTCCCTGTGCTTTCTATTCCCTGCTTCTCGAGGAAATTGTGAGTTCCTTACTGATTGAATAATACTGACAGAAATATTAATGGCTAAAAAAGTCAGCTGAAATTAATATTATCCGATGCACTCTCTAAGGACTTTTTTATTAATGTATTTTTAAGTGTATTGTTGTTAGTTAAGCCCGGGGAGGAGAAAGAAGTAAGTTTGGAGGCAAGCTGAGAGACGGAGACAGATTCGCAGATGCACGGCAGTCAGCACCCGACTCACACTTTTGGTTGTTTAGTCTACTATTTCATAAAATGAGCTGCTCACTTTTTTGAACGAGTAGAGTAGTGTCACAGTGTGTGTGAGGTCAGTCGGTGTTGTACTGTGTTCCAAATCGATCGTCGTTTCGCCGGGACCGGGACGTGGTCCTCCTCCTCCTACAACTGTCCTGCTGCCAGTTGGTTTCTCTGGATAAGGATACCTGTTGCCTGCAACTTCTCTGGACTATATACCTGTGTCCCTTCCCACAGAATCCTTCAAGGCATATCAGGTAGGTACCATTTTGCTTTATTATTGCACACAACAGTTGTCTGAGACAGTGTCAGTTTGACTGATGAAGCTTATTTGATTTTATTAGTAGTAGCAAAAATAAATGCTGCTCCTGTCTGATTTGCAGTGTACCCATATTTTTAGAAAATTTACGACCCATGCAACCCCCCAGCCCCATGACCTGCAGTGAATTTGAACTGTTTTTTTTTTTCACCTGTAAGTTAAACTGCAGCAGCTACAGAGTTCAGACTAGTTCTGTGTTATCAGACGCTGACTGGCACAGTGATACTGCAGTAGCTTTCATTGTTAAATAATGTTACCACCACCCTTAGTAACAGAAATGCTGCCCCCCTGACCTTCGGGCCACTTGGATAAAAACATTTTTAAGCACTAGCCTTCATTTAAAATACTCCCCCCCCCCCATGACCTGCCGAATTCTTCTAACTCTTGAAGAAGCTAAAACAGGGAGTTTTGGGCAGTGCATTTATTCTTGCTGCTTGTCTAGACTGTTATGACACTAACTATAGCTTTGAGATGCTACCCATGGGCCTGAATGACTTGCAGTGAACATTGAGGTAAAAGTGACTGCTGTTGTCCTGTTCAGTGCATTACATTTTTCTAAGTAGGGAGACTCTGAATAAGAATGCACACATGTTCTGAGGAAGGTGTCAGTTGTGATGCAGAGATTTAAACATGTGTGGCTACTCGAATGCTTGGCTGGCCGAAGTTTTATATGTGAAACCGCTACAAGACTAAATCTAAATGAAGTGCCTATTGCTAGTGTTCTTGAATGGCTGCTGCTGCTGCTGTTGTAAGATTTTAAACATTAAAAGAACTTGAATATTTATGGAGCGCTGACCAGTTCCTTCTAGAGTGTGGTGTGATTTTTAGTCTCTGTAAGGTGCACCCTATTTTGATTATTGGATACATGTTAAAGAAGATGCACACTGTTTGGCCTTGTTCAGATCAAATGCATAAATAAGTGAGTTTGCTTGTGTGCTGATAGACATTTTTTCCCCCACCTCTAAATAAGTGTGAACAGTTTGTTAAAAGGCATTTGAACATTTTTGACTGTGTGTGTAAAAAAAAAAAATTCATATTCCGGAAAGATTTTATCCAAGTTTAGCTTTCAAAAGGGTATGAGTGGGACCAGGTAGGGACTCTGTGGTGTGGATGTAACTCAGCAGGACATGACAGGGAGGGATGTGTGTGTGTGTGTGTGTGTGTGTGTGTGTGTGTGTGTGTGAACAACAGTATTTTGGTGTACAATTGTATTCATTTTGGTGTGCTTTCATAGTCTGTAATCCAAGGAGCAGATATCTGTGCTGGCAAGGGATGTAGAATATGTAATATAAAGTATATGGACATGCATCACGTTGTTTTTGTGCACAATTGTATTAATTTTGGTGTGCTTTCATAGTTTGTAATCCAAGGAGCAGATAGCTGCACCAGCCAGGCTCCGGGATGGCATGTAGAATATGTAATACAGTATTTTGTAAAACCTCAATAAACTGAGTTAAGTCAGTATTCTACTCTCTTCTTTTGTAACATGAATATATGTTGCCATCCCCCCGAATTGAGGTGTGTGTGTGTGGGGGGGGAGGGCACACCTGGTTCACACATTGGGTGCAACACGGGCCAGTGGTGGGGGGAGCACCTGAAGTTTCAAGCCTATGGGCACTATCTATGTAAACACAGTCCTGGGTACACACAGTACACTTTAATTATTTTTTTATAAGTTTTTCTGTTTACTGGGCATTTTTTCAGTCAGTTTAAAAGACTGTGTTGTAGTTTACTGAACAGTTAAAGTTTCTGTGCCTGACCTTTACTCTGTGTGCGTGCTGTCAATTCATATGCATTTCATTGTGGCACCACAATAGCAGTACTCCGAATTTCTCAGCCTGTCTGTAATACTTTTCCCTGCTTCTGTGTAGCTACTGCTGTACCCCTCCCCACCTGCAAAGCAAGGTATTGTTTTTTAACTTTTGGATTTTTGAACACTGATTAAGGTCTTATGTTGTGCCCATGCAGCTGCATCTTTTTAGTTTTTTTGCTTCTCATCCACCAAAACCTGCAGAAATATAAAGTTTCTGTTAATTTTCTATGTAATCTTAAAAAATGCCCACGAAGAGACGACCATGCAAAGCTGTTTCTGGCTATGGCGCTGCTGCCAAGAAGACTATTAGCAGTGGAAGTTGTGATGATGAGACAGGTTCATTGGGGGCTAGCAAGTCTAGCAGTGTTAAGAGTGGTTGTGGCCGTGACCGTGGTACTACGCAGCAGAAGGGAAAGGCAGTAGTTGCTGCAGGTAAAGGGATTTCTCTGACTCTGTTTTTCACAGTGAAATCAGTCACTTCAATGCTGGCTGGAGATGCTGTTGTCCCCGCTGGTAGTAAAATTGGGGATGGCATGGTTCATAACAGCATGAGTACTTCTACAAATTCAACCCAGGCAAAGTTATCAGGTGGAAAAATGTTGTTGAGTCCACAGACTTGCAGGGTCGGACTGGCCCACCTGGATACCTGGAAATTTCCAGGTGGGCCCACCTCAGTTGGGTACCTGGCCACCTTCTGAACTCTTAAAACTTTCGTATTTATCATCTTTTCTCTAATTAAATGGGGTATCTGGGATACTGTACAGTAATGTAAGAAGCAATCACAGAGTTAATGTATCAAATTGGAGTGCAATACTGATATTAGTGTATCACCCTGGGCCCTCCTGTATTAATTTTCCAGATGGGCCCTTGTATCCTCTTTCCAGATGGGCCTCCTGTACCCCAATCCGACCCTGCAGACTTGAGTGTAGTTGATGTCCCACTCCCGACAGTAGCAAAACATGATGATGACTCACAGTCTCATGTTTCCACTGATCTTGAGGTTAGGCCATCCAAACATTCAGATGTTGAAGAAAAAAGGGTGAATGATAATACTGAGGCTGTGGTTAGAATATCTCCACAGGACAGCATCCAAAGTGAATTTGTGGATGATGATTATGATGATGATGCTAGCGACCCCATTTGGGAAAACAGAAACATAGAAATTGATGGAAGATAAGGACCGCAAGGCCCATCCAGTCTGCCAGTTTATTCTACCTTATGAATGTGCCATAGGCCTTTACTCTGTCAATGGCCTTTTTATTCATACTCATCCGTATTGCTTCCTTATGCCTATCCCATGCCTGTTTGAAGCCCTACACTCTATTCATATCCACCACTTCCTGAGGCAGACCGTTCCTTGCATCCATGGAACCAGACAAAAAGAAAGTTAAGGTGGCTGTTTGTAAACATTCTGTTAGTCGATCACCCCCTCCTCAAAGTTCTAATGTAGCTATGCCTGTTGATGACTCCGAAGTAATAGTCATAGATTGTGATGTTCAGTCAATGTCCAAGTGTGCACAACACCCAAAATCATGAAGTGCACCCCCCCATTTCATTGCCACCAAAACTACAGTTCCATATGCAGCACCAGCAGTGACATGTGAAGAGTAAGGCTTCAAAATCCCTAGTTTGAGATTTTTTTGTACAAGATGGTAGTGATGAAACAGTGGCAATCTGCTAGCTTTGCCAACCACGTGTGAAGTGTGTTAAAAAGGGTAGCCATCTGGGCACTGGGGGCCAGCATACTTATGTCAAGAGCAGGCACATGCCACTGTAGACTCGGCCCCAGGGGGGAGCTAATGTCGTACTGGGGCATTCACCCTCATCCACCTTGGTGAGCATGGTATCCCCTTCCTTGAGTGTAAGTAGCCATGTTGGTAAAAGTGGTGAAATAACAGGGAGGGAGGCAGTATAGTGCAGTGGTTTAAGGCTCTGAGCTGCAAATCTGGAGACCTGTGTTTGAATCCTACATCCCCCACTTGAATACTGTGTGACCCTGAGCAAGTCACTTAACTTCCCTGTGCTCCCAGATTGCACCTGTAAAGAAGCTTTCAGCTTAGCGTGTCTCATTTGGTTAAACAACTGGAAAAAAAAACACACCAGAGGATTACTACAGGCATGAGGATGATGATGATTTTGAATGTTCAAGTAGTGGTCAGAGTAGCAGTGGTGGTCCATGCAGTAATTCTACTACATCAACCCCGTGCTTGAAACAGGGAAAATAACAGCATGTATTGGCTTGTCACCTGTGCACCCACCATCACATGTCAAAGGTACCCCATCCATGTCAGTTCGCAGAGGAGAGATGTTTGGCATGCCACGTGCAATGCACCAAACAATGCAGCTCACGTTGCATAGCCTTTCTGCGTGGAACAGTAAATACCCACCAAATCATGCAGTTGCACATGAACTCAATGCTGCCGTAGTGGAAATTCTGGCAATTGACCTTTTGCCATTCTCCTTTGTGGAGAGTGCGGGATTCCAGCACTTTGTGGCACACGCATGTTCTAAATGGAAGATCCAGTCCAGGACATATTTTTTCCACCCGTGCTGTCCCTGAGTTATATCGGACAGTGACAAGAGTCTGTAAGACATGCCCTTCAATATTCAGTATCACCTTATATTCACTTAAGCATGAATATGTGGACAAGTGGCAAAATGGCGGGTAGTTCCTATCTGTGTATTACTGCACATTGGGCGAAGCTACCTGGGGTTGTCTGTGATGGTGGGATGGGAAAGCAGTATAATAAGTTAGACCGTGGTGGTAGCAATTTTCATGGCATTAGACAGCATGCCACACTTGCAATGCATAGTGCAGCAGGGTCACATACAGGTGAAAACATGCTAGACTTGCTACTGACAGAAACTGATGAGTGGCTGCACCCCATCCCTAAAAGCTGACTTCATAGCTAGTGATAATGGATCAAACATTGTTAAATATGTCAACAATGGTGTCTTTGTAAGGGTTCCCTGCATGACCCACTTGTGGTACAGGAGTTACTGCTGTACCTGGAAATAAAGTAAATGCTGACTGTTGCACACCACATCTGTGCCCACTTTCCATGCTCTGGAAAGGCATGTGACCAACTCAGGCAGCTGCAGATTCAAAACAGCCTCCCTCAGCACTGCCTCAAGCTTGAAGTTGTCATGAGATGGAACTCGACACCTTACATGGCAGAGCAGTTGTACATAGGTTACACAGGTTAATCACAGAAGAGGAGACCGAAGTTTGAGAAATACAAAGCAATCTCCGAGTACCTAATTATGCATACTAGCCATGACAATTCATGGGCCTCAGTGACTATGACAACTGAACAATGGCAACTCATGGACTCAGTAATAATAATGTTGAAGCCATTTGAACATGCCACACAGGCAGTGAGTGGTGACACTGCATCCATTAGTCAAGCCATTCCACTTCTCTGAGTGCTGAAGAAGACTGTTGAATATGCAGCCTAGCCTTGATATGGCCAGAGATAGGTCAAGCTGTGGGTTACAGAAATACATAATTACAATATTAAGACAGCAATCGACACATCGCCACTATTCAGCAATCTCCAGAATTTGGAATAGCTAGAATGCTGGACCCATGCTATAATTTGGCATTGCATCCATACTGAAGGAAGGGCATGATCAAGTTCAAAATCTGTCTGGACAGCTGACCGATTGGTTCATGGGATACAGAAGTCACGTGTAAAGATTTGCAAACCACAGCATAACAAGGCTGAAGGTCATTGTGGACTGAGTACATCAGGTAGGTGGCTGAGGGGCAAGGGGTGGTGTCAGCTGCACAGTTGGCCATTAATCCACTTTGGGGTGCCTTGTCCCAAGTAGGAATTTGTGAGCTAGATGAATCTTGTGAATAGGTGGTCGAGTCATTAGGAATGTGTATGTCATAGACCATGGTTGAGGCCTATTTGACAGAAAACAGGCATCTGACAATATTGGATGATCCTTTGGTGTACTGGAGCGGCAAGGTGAATGAATGGCCTGCACTGACATCAGTAGCACTGAAGTACCTGACCTGCCCACCCTCCAGTGTAAGTGTGGAGAGGGTATTTAGTTCTGCAGGGGTCATAGTGCATGACCGTTGTACTAACCTATTACCTACAAATGTCAGCATGATGACATTTATCAAAATGAATGAAGGTCACATACCAAGTAGGACAATCACATCTATGTTTGTGCCCAGTCACGGTGATGGTTGTGCTGATGATGTGGGTGAAGCAGACCATCCTAGTGGTAGCATCAAACAGTGTACCATTGAAGTTGATTATACAGTCATGGAAAAAGAATTTCCAAGTGGGTACAACTCTGGCATTGATGATTGCAGGGCTGCTTCCTCCTTGATGATGATGATAATGAGGCGGACGTTGGTGGGAGGGCATAATGACAAAACTTGCATTCACATACTTCTTTCTGTTACTTAAAACAGTGGCCTTGACTATCATATGACAACTGACGAATAAGGACATGTCGTTATATTTTGACTTCCCCTTTCTTGATTTTGCGAGTACGGTTGACAGAATCAGTGCAGTGATTATTACCCGCAGTCCTCAAAACAAACATGTAAACTTGCAGCCACTTAAATCCTGCTGATTGAATGACAGATATCCTCCTGACACTGACAAACAGTAATGCACCCCAGCCAGCCACCTTGCTTCTTGCCAGAGACAGAAAGACATTGCACCTGTGCAAAATCTATGAACCCTCAGCCAGCCACAGCCACCCTGCTTCTTGAGAGAGAGACATTGTACCTGTACAAAATCTATGAACCCTCAGCCAGCCACAGCCACCCTGCTGAGAGAGAGACAGAGAGAGAGAGAGAGACATTGCACCTGTGCCCAGCCTATGAACCCTCAGCCAGCCACAGCCACCCTGCTTCTTGTCACTAATTTACAGTACGTATGTACTAATGCCATGTACTATGGTTTTCACTTGAACTGTGGTGTGAATCCTTCATTTAACTTTTTTATAGATGCCACTGTCACCAAATACAGGCAACTGATTTTCATTTTGTTTTCACATGTTACAGACAGTGTAAACTTGCAGGACTACAGTACTCACCACCTGAAGGATAACATCTACAGGCAAGTATCACTCTTATTTCCTCTTTCCTTTTTTTTTTAATTTTTTCCGCCAGTGTAAAGCATTCAACGGCGGTGACATACAGGTCAGATAACATATTTTTTCATCATAGATGGGACAGGTGTACTTCGGCACACAAGGGTTGTACAATGTGTTATCCTGGTCGTGAAAACTTGTGATGTAATGTAAGACAGTGGGCCAGTGCGTGTCACTTACTAAACGTGTTCATTTTTTTTAAAGGGGTTTACTAATAGCTTGGAGCTGGATATAAGAGAAGACAGGAACAGCCATGCTGGGAACTGAATGTGGTAGTAGTGCAATGAGCGCCTAATAATTTCTTCTTCTTCTGTTTTCAGGTAACAACAAGGTGCTGTGGACTGCTGTCTGTGGTATCTTCCAATCGGAAGATGGACAACAGTTAGGATACGCTGAAGATCTGGAAAGAAGACAAAAACATTAATGAAACTTATTTTCAAATGATGCCCCTCATCCACCACATAAAACAAAATGTACCTCTCATGGCTTAACAGTTTCCGTACAGACAAAGTCATCAATAATCCAAAATGCGCAGAACACAAGTGTGCCTATGACCTGAGAATGAAAAAAAAAGTAATCAGAAATTATTATAATTTGGTCAATCACAGCAGTAACCCCCCACCCCACGAATACAAATGAAATGTTACAGTACCACATTAGGTGTCGGACTAGTAACATATGTCTGGCATGTGGATGTGAACAACATTCCCTCCACGGTGAAGTGGAAACATTCCACATCTGTTTATGATGATTCCCTGAAAAGGAGCAACATGACAGACTGCTTACAACACAAAAGATTCAATACAAATTAAATGGCTGCGTTAATGATAAAATATGACAGTGGGGTGAACAATAACTCACCATTGTGGTATGAAGGCATACACAAAGGGCAGAATCTATCAGTGATGCAGCAGACGTCAGCACAGGCAATGCTCTCACTTTGGACAATGTAACACATTTGTGGCTTTAGTCTCTTCGTCAGGACTTTTCATGTGATCAAAACAGTGGGCCAACAGCAGTAGCATCAGGCGTCACCATGCAATGCTCCCACTTGGGACACTGTGACACATTTCTGGCCTTATTCTTCATTGGGACTTTTCATTAAATTAAAACAGCAGGACATTTACAAGACAGGACATTTTTTTTTGGGGGGCATGGTAGGTGATTTAATGGTATTGTGATTGTTGCAGTGTGTATGTATACTACAAAAACGTAACACACTAAA
The DNA here is from genome assembly GCA_016271365.2 of Neoceratodus forsteri. Classification (NCBI taxonomy): domain Eukaryota; kingdom Metazoa; phylum Chordata; order Ceratodontiformes; family Ceratodontidae; genus Neoceratodus; species Neoceratodus forsteri. The sequence goes on along the minus strand of CM028136.1, from coordinate 402,920,084 downwards.
CAGTAACCAAAAGGTAATACAGCATGAAAATAAAGCAGCAGTGCAAGAAACTTGTTACAATTGTGACCTATACTTTTTTATTGTATGTTACATTGGCCCTTATCTAATAAATTGTGTATACGAAGGAACAATATCCTTATTTCCACTATTTAAGTATGCGGTATTCTTTGTGTTCAGATCTGAAGTAATAATTGCAGAGCTCATTTTACTCTGCCGCAGTGCACGTGAACCATGTTTTTATCAGTCTTCTCACATGCTTTTGGACATCATCTACTTAAAGTAATTTGTGTTGTGTCTAAAATGAAGTTGTATCCAGCAGACAGTGCTCCATGACCATATGGAACAGTAGTTTTTTTAAAAACAGCTGGAATACTGTTGAAAACAAGGTCATAGTAACATTAAAATGAGCACTACTTTTATTATTTCAGATGTAAAAGACAATTGAGAAATGCAGAATAAAATAAATGGTGTAAAGAAAGATATCATGCAATAAGTAGATAAGGGCATATTGAAACTATAATACAAAAGTATGGGTCTAAATTGTCAGTGGATTATTGCACTGCTGCTTTAACCAAATGTAAGGGAAAAAGTCATAATTCTAATCTAAATCACACCTCTCACAAATCTATCACACCACCATTATGCTTTCCGCAACAGAAAGGCACTTTCACAGAGTTCTTACTTACTTTCTTTTTTTTTTTTTTAAATGTCATAGTGCCTGCAAATGGCAGATGCTGGGCACTTTCATGACAGGTGAAATTGTGGCACCGCAATGCCCACTGCAATAAAAGTATATTGAAGAAGGTGTTTAGGTGCCACAGTTTAAAATGAAATTAAATGTAAGCATGCAGGGTCCGCAAAGCTGGGGACCACATCACTTATTAAATAAAATAAAATAAGTAGTAAGAAAAAATGTTTCTATTACGGAAAGCCTAATGGGTGGGGGTGGGAGGACATTTGATGGAGGTGGGGATTTAGCATTATGAACATCCAGAAATACAGGATTAACAAAATTAATATCAGGAAGAAAACATTAATTGAACATAAATTACATACTTAGCCTATATGGAAAAAAGTATTGATTAAGAAAAAAAGGAAAAGTGTAGAACAGGTTTTTGTGGGGAATAGATTTGGTTAAATAATATTTTTTTACTGGGCCTGTGGGGGCTGGGGCTGACCAACAGTAAGTGTTTGTAACATGCTGATTATTTCAGTGTTCTGACCCACTATATGATTCAGCTGCTGGCATGCACCCCACACAACATTCCATATGGCTTCCACCTCACTCCATAACACAGCCAGGTCAACCTGTGTGGCAGGCATTTGGGACTGGGTCACGCTTGTGGGCAACTGTGGGAGCCGCCACTGGTTCTGTTACCCTGTCCATTCATCATTAATGCTGCGCAGGTGGACGCACTCCCTCTTCAACATCTTCTGCTGCAGGAGTGGCTGGTAGCTCCTGCAGCTTCGCATCCAACTCGGCACAGTGGTGCAGTAAAAGGTGGGTTCTCTGCCCACCCATGCCCAAGTGGCTGCCCTTGCAACCACAATGTACAAGAACTTCACAGAGCTTGCATTTAATCACTGTTGGGTCACCAGGGAGGGAGAGGCAAAATTCCCAAACAGGTGGGCTGCAGGGAGGACCAGGCACAGACAGTGGGGGGGGGCACCAGATACTGTCACCTGCTGTGCTGCACTTGATGGAGGGGTAACAAGCTGCTGCTGTTGTGGTTCCTGCTGCTGCTTCTTAGGGTCCTCATCACTGGTAGCCACCAGTGCTGCAGGGCTGCAACAGTCATCACCGAAGAAGCAACAGCTGCTTTGGGCACCTCACGGCCACTTGCAACATTGGGCTGTGACTGTGAGGGAGCACTCGAGGTAGAAACAGTACCTCAGTTGAGGCGTAATGGTCGCCCCATGCAGCCACGCATTCGGGGCCCCTGCTGCCCACCACTTTTGCCACCTCTCTCTCCATATTAACAAAAATTAAACGTCAATCAAAACTAAAAGAGAAAACTACTAGTAAAAGTACTAGTGCTCAAACTATAGTAACTAAAACTGTGACTAAAAAAACCTACTTGTTTAAACTAAAGTAAGGTTTCAAATTAACTCAAAGTGGCTGCAAAACTTAAACAAAAGAATCCAAAAACCTTTAAACACAAAAATCACTAAATAGATCGAGTTAGTTAGCTACTGAAGCAAAAAAGCGTGCAGTAAACACACACACTGACTATCCAGATCCTTCTCCATGAGAAAGGTAAACTAGTTCACTTCCTACCTAATTAACTGCCTGCCTGCATCATGTCACCTGCAGACAGTCAGACATGCGATCTGTGGGCTGTTTCTCAACAACTTCACATTCTCAAACTGTAACTCAAAGTTAACTCGAAGAGCACAACGCAAAGTCCATTAAATTTCATTTAACCTTTTAATGGGAAATTTACATAGTGCTATGTGAATCCGAAGCTGGGCACTTTGAGTTAACTTTGCAGGCATAGTAAAACTTTGCTGCATCTCTAGATGTGAACCCAGCTCAATTATATAATACAGTACTATGACCAATTAAGATGTTAAAGAGCAGCTGACACCTTTGGGAAAACTTTGGAAAACATAATATTTAGACATAAGTCAGTCTTTATTTCATTTATCTTCTATAAATTTCTCCTCTCCATTATTTATTACTGAAGAAATTCTCACACAAACAAGATCTTTAACTCTTAGAGTACATCTGCCTCTATAGTATATTCCCTACTTGAAGTAATAATGCTCTGTTGTAACATCACAATCTGTTGCCATGGGAACACCTATGATGTTATAAGCAGTGTATTGTGACATCAGATTGGGAAGAGGCAATAGGAGCTGATCAACCCTCAAGGAACAACTATCCAGTTTTCATGCATATGACCTCAGTAATACATTATGGGGATAAGAAATACAGAGCTAATAAGAAAAAAAGCAGCTTTGTGTCCAATTATTATGTTTTTCAAATTTCTTCTTACGCATCAGTAGCTCTTTAAGGTGGACTGTTTAAGGTGGTACATGTACTGTACAAAATGTGAACTTAAAAGCTGGATTGGACTGAAAAATCAATAGGAAAAGTAAAAAAAAATTGCATTTAACCAAAATGTGCACTTACATGTAATGCACTTAAGAGGTAAATTTAACATTGAATGAATGGAAAAAAAAAAAATCAGGATATGGAAAAATGTGCATTTAAGTGGGATGTGCACTTATCCAATGTGCACTTAAGTGGGTCCTGTCACAACCCCACTCAGCAGGTCAGGCCCTCTGCTCCCACAGTGCCAACCTCCGAGTACAGTATTGTGAATAGGAACAGAACAGGGTAACCCTTCTGTCTGTTTTGTGGGTTCAAATCGACCTTTGGTCTCAAGTTCTGAAGGGATTCAAACTGTGAACATCTTGCTAGCATACCCAATGTACAGGCTCAGATAATTCTGCTCTTCGGGGAAATGCCAGATATCTTTTGCCTATGGGCACCTAACCAGGTGTACAAAATGAACCCTTAAAAACTCTGTTAAAGACCTCAGATAAACTCTTACCTTTTCCCAGTTTGGTAAACCAGTAAGCTTTTGCACAGTGTCAACTTTAACCATATATGCTTCACTTGTCAAATACAGAATTGTGAAGGCACACCAAGTAGTCTCTTAAAGTAGAGGTTTACTTTAAAATAGAAAAAAAATATGTAAAATGCAAATACAGAACAATATATCACAAAATGTACAATCACTTAAAAGAACTACCAACCATACACTTAGACTGATCTATCTAATGTATATCTTCTAATAGTGCTGATAGATGTTTCTTCTTCAGAGTACAAACATGTATAAGTCTCTCTAAAGGTCAGTCACAGCATAATTAAAACACTGTCTTCAACCTGCCTTCTCCATGATGTCACCCAGCTCCTCCTCTGTTTATTAAAAATCATACAACCAGGCTGTCAAATCATTCAGGAGGTATTTTTAAATAGGTGACATCAGCAACAACTCATTTCCCCATATGACTTTCCAATCAAGTCTGTGATTTTCCAGTATCTTCCTTTATCCATGAGCAGTTTCCTGCTTCACAGACATCGAAGGAACATTTATGACTTAGCATCTAAGTGACATAACCTGTATTTTTCCTCTAAACATCATAAAAGTTTATGATTTCCATCCTAGCAGCTGGCAGCTACAGTTAAGCCAAATAAACAGGATATCCTTAATTTGTGTCTCTTCTAGCCTGTAATTATCTCATGGCTCTTAGGTTAACAGTTTGTAGTTGAAACATGTGAGGGGGCATCCCAGGAACACAGCATGTCTCAAGAGAGACATTCAATAACACATTTTTATATTACAAAAAACATAGATTAATCAGAACCAGCTGTCCAAGTGTCACAATCCTCCCCATCTAGACTGAATTTGGGCGCTCTATCCCCTGCATGGGATGAGCTTCCCAAATCAGTTCACTCCTCATAGACACGAGACAACCCATCTGAGTTCTGATTTTTCGCTCCAGTCCTATGTAGGATTGTCATGTCATACCCTTGCAAAGCAAGACTCCATCTTAGCAATCTACCATTGTTTTTACCCCATCTGCGTCAGCCAAACCAGGGAGTTGTGGTCAGTCTGCACCACAAAATGCTGCCCATATAAGTATGGTTCTAACTTCTTTAGGGCCCATACTATGGCAAGACACTCCTTTTCCACAGTGGAGTATGCCTGCTCCCTGGGAAGTAGGTTTTTACTCAGATACGCTACAGGTGATCTTTCCCTTGGCTGGATGTCTGACTCAGTACTGCCCCAATACCCATGTTTGAGGCATCAGTCTGAACTATAAATGGTTTGCTATAGTCAGGACTTGTCAAAACAGGAGCCCTGCACAGTGCCTCCTTCAGTCTGGTAAAGACTTTCTCACAGGCTGGGTCCCAGGTAATTTTCTTTGGCATCCTTTTCTTTACCAGGTCAGATAGGGGAGCAGCCAGGGCACTGTAATTGGGTACAAATTTCCTGTAGTACCCTGCTGTCCCTAGAAAACTCCTGACCTGCATCTGCATTTCTGGTCTGGGCCATGCTTGGATTGCCTCCATTTTTATTTGGTTAGGATGGAGCTGTCCCCAGCCTACCACATGCCTGAGGTATGCCACTTCTCCCATGGCTACCTGGCACTTCCCAGATTTGACAGTGAGCCCGGCCCTCTGTATCCTGCCTAGCACTTCCCTAAGGTGGGACACTTCCTCCCAGCTGGCACTAAAGATGGCAGTGTCATCCAGGTATGCCACGGTGTACTCCTCAGCACCATTTAACACCTGGTTCACCAACCTGTGGAAAGTGGCCAGGGCGTTCTTCATTCCAAAAGGCATTACTTTAAATTCAAATAAGCCTATCGGAGTGATGAAGGCTGACTACGAGTGAAGCCCAGGGGCTGTGGGATCTCTGGATTACCCTAAATCCAGCATTTCCTCCACTTCCCTCCTAATGTCTTTTTGGACAGCCTCTGACACCCGATATGCTGTCCACCATATGGGCATCTGTTCCCTGTCTCCACATTGTGAGTCGCTAGTCCAGGCTTGGTGCTAAACAATGGGGAAAAGTCTCCTAAAACCTCCCTTACTTCCTGGATCTTGTCTGGGGTCAACTGGAGAGACAATTAAACTGCCTCCACAAAGGACTCCTGCTTACTTTCTTCCAGCAAGTCCAGAAGGGGGTCTCCTTCGTACATCCCCTCCCTAGGACTACACACTGCAAACACCATGTTAGCCCTATTAGCATATGGCTTCATCATGTTGACATGGTACATCCTTTCTGTCTGTCTTTGGTCAGGTAACTCTATATTGTAATATAGTTCACATCATTTACCTTCCTAACCACTTTGTACGGTCCTGCCCACTCAGCCTGCAGCTTGTCTTTCTGGACCGGAATAAGGACCATGACTTTCTGACCCACCATGTACGAGCAAGCTCTGGCTCTGTGGTCATACCACACTTTTTGTTTCTGTTGGGCAGCTGCCAGGTTGCTCTGGGCTGTCCCTATAAGCTCCTTTAGCCTTTCCCTAAACCTAAGGATGTAATCCACTGTAGGAGTTCCCTGGGTGGCGTGCTTGCCTTCCCAGTCCTCCCAGATCAAGTCTAGGGGCCAACGTACCTGAAGTCCATACAAGAGTTCAAAGGGGAAAAATCCTGTTGACTCTTGGGGTACCTCCCTGTATGCAAACAACAGGTGGGGAAGGTATTTCTCCCAGTCCCTCCCATGCTGTTCAGCAAACGCCCGAAGCATTGACTTCAGGGTACCATTAAATATTTCCACAAGCCCATTGGCTTGTGGGTAATACGGTGTCATGCATCTCTGCATCACCCCACGCTTCTCCTACAAACATTTCATCAGGTCCGACATGAAGGAACCCCCCTCAATTGGTGATAACCTCCTGCGGAAACCCAACACCGAAGAAAATCCCAAGTAAGGCATCTGCCACTTTGTCTGTCCTCAGTGAGGATAGGGTGACTGCCTCTGGGTACCAGGTGGCATAATCCACCACAGTCAAGGATGAATCTCTTCCCTGAGGAGCTGGGGGTATTTAAAGGCCACACAATATCCATTCCCACCCTCTGGAATGGCTCCTCCACTATGGGCAATGGAATCAGGGCGGCTTGGGTTTTCTTGCCTGCCTTCCCTATTTCTTGGTACCAGTGACGAGACCTGCAATACTCCTTCACCTGCTGGGTAAAGGTAGGCCAGTAGAAATTTTGGGCCAACCGCTGCATAGTGCACGTAATTCTCAGATGACCAGGCAAGGGAATATCATGTGCAATCTTGAGCAACTTCTCACGATACCCCTGGGGAATGACAAGCTGCCTGCCTGGCACCCCTCCCTCTGTCTGCACAGTCTGAGTATACATCAGTTCATTTTCCCAATAAACCTTATGTCTGCCATCACCTCCCTGTGCTCCGTCAGAGTCTGCCCAAGCCCTCAGCTTCTCTAGACTAGGGTCACTTCTCTGAGTAGCTGCAAACTCCTCACACATTCCCAAGGTATGTGACAGGTCCCCTTCTGTCTCTAAACTAGGGTCCCTAGCACTAGCGTCAGGGCACTCAGGATCACTGTCAATCCCAACCATCTGACAATGGGTCACCCCTCCCTCTTTGAAGTAACCCTCTGTAGCTGTATGGTTAACTGCTGCTGGGAATTTTTCTACCCTTTTCATTAATCTCATATCAGGAGGAGACACAGGCTGGGGAACCAGCCTCCATTAATTTCACACAATGGCTTCTGTGGGATCAGGGAACTACAATTTTCCCTTGCCGTTTGGCTACGGTTAATTGCACATACCATCCCCTGTTGGAGATTGTTGCCAAGGATGACGTCCACTGCTAATGATTTGGCTATGGCCACCTGTTGCACAGTTCCCCCTGTTTAACCCCAGTCTAGAAGAACACTAGCGAGGGGCAATGTTTTCTCCCCACCAGTAAAGTCTTGTACAGTGACATATTTATTGGGTATAAGCTGACCAAGATGTACCAGATCCCCTTTTACCAATGTCAGAGATGCCCCTGTGTCCCTTAACCCTTGCGTCTGTACACCATTCACCATGACTGGGTGCATGTGTCCCCTCATGTTCACAGACATGCTTCCAGGGACACACAAACAACCCACTTCCTTCCTAGCACCACCTTGCGCATTGCTCATCCGTTTGGGACACTGTCTGGCAATATGCCCAGTTTCTTTACACAATCAACATTCATTTCTTTTCTCAGAGAAATCTTTTCTCTGAAACCTGGGGCTAACTGGTTTTGGTGGAGGCAGTGAGTGTTTTAGCTGCCCTGAAGGTATACTTTTCCCTTTCTGCACTGCCACGCCCACCCCTTTCGCTCTCAGAGCAGGTCTGCTCTTGGCATAGCGGTCCAAGAGTTCAGCAGCCTCTTGCACTGTTTTGGGATCTCGGTCCTCCAGCCAGGTTTTCAGCTCTGCTGGGCATGCCCAGAAAAACTGTTCTAACAGAATCACATTTTCAATTTTATCTACAGAGTTTGCTTCAATTCCTTCCCACCAACATTTTAAAAACTGACGTCGTTTTGTGGCTAGCTCCTCATAGCTCATGTCAGGGCTTCTCCTGAGCTTACAGAATTTAGCTCAGTATGATTCAGCAGTTAATTCAAATTTTTTTAACAGTGCAGCTTTAAGTTTGCTGTAATCATTACTGTCCTCATTGTCCATTTGACCAATGCATCCCGAGCTTTCCCAGTAAGTAGCAGGGACAAGGGAAGCTCCAGGACTCCCTAGGAATTTTAACCTGAATACAAACTTTTTCAAAAGAATTTAAAAAGGCATCCATATCCTCCCCCTCTTTAAATTCGGCTATCAATTTGGAATTCAATTTGTAACCCAGTCCTGTAGTCCCAGTTAAACCCAAGCCACTTACCTGCTCTGGTGCTGCTGGTTGGAGTCGTAGCTTCTCCAGTTCATGCCTCTGGTGCTCTTGCTCCTCTCGGCCTGCCTCCCACTGTTCACGCTCTGCCTCTCGGCATTCTCACTTTCTCTTCTCCTCTGCAGCTCACTGTTCTCGCTCCCTCTTCTCCTCTGCAGCTTGCTGTTCTCACTCCCTCTTCTCCTGGAACTCCAGCTCCATTCTGTGCAACTCAATATGCAGCCTGAGTACTTCAGGCTCCAAAATGCTGATGAATTTCCCCTGCTGCTGTGGCCCTTCGCTGGCACTGGCCCTGCTGCCCTCCTCATCAGATCTGGACATGGCACTGGCCGCTAGTCCTTCCATACTCAAGGTTCAGTCCTTTACAGTCACTGTCTGTGGCTCGATGCTCTGGGTATCTGCTACCATCAGGGCATCCATGAGTTTCTGTTTGGTGGCTTTCACCTCTTACGGGACTCCTCTGTCCCTGCACAACTGCTTTAAGTAGTCTACAATGTGCCTGCTATAATTGGAAGCCATCCTTCTTCCCTAACTACGGCTACTCTGATTTGCACTTTAGAAAAAAAAATAAAACAGGTAGGAACTTGACTGTAAGCCAATTGATATAGTTCTGTTGCCTTTTAAAAATAAATCACTGCCTTTTTCTTTTTTTTGCAAGTGAGCTGACAGTATCAAGCTGACACACTAAACAATAAAAGTTTGTAATATGAAACTATGCACACCGCTGCCAACCAATCTGTCACAACCCCACTCAGCAGGTCAGGCCCTCTGCTCCCACAGTGCTAACCTCCGAGCGCAGTATTGTGAACAGGAACAGAACAGGGTAACCCTCCTGTCTGTTTTGTGGGTTCAAATCAACTTTTGGTCTCAAGTTCTGGAGGGATTCAAACTGTGACCCTCTTGCCAGCATACCCAATGTACAGGCTCAGATAATTCTGCTCTTCAGCAAAATGCCAGATATCTTTTGGTTACGGGCACCTGACCAGGTGTACAAAATGAACCCTTAAAAACTCTATTAAAGACCTCAGATAAACTCTTACCTTTTCCCAGTTTGGTAAACCAGTAAGCTTTTGCACAGTGTCAACTTTAATCACATATGCTTCACTTGTCAAATAAAGAATTTCAAAGGCACACCAAGTAGTCTCTTAAAATAGAGGTTTACTTTAAAATAGAAAAAAAATACGTAAAATGCAAATACAGAACAATATATCACAAAACATACAATCACTTAAAAGCACAAGGTTTAAAAGTGCAAATTCCTACCTACCATACACTTAGACTGGTCTATCTAATGTATATCTTCTAATAGTGCTGATAGATGTTTCTTCTTCAGAGTCCACATATGTATAAGTCTCTCTAAAGGTCAGTCACAGCATAATTAAAACACTGTCTTCAACCTGCCTTCTCCATGATGTCACCCAGCTCCTCCCTGTTTATTAAAAATCATACAACCAGGATATCTCATCATTCAGGAGGTATTTTTAAATAGGTGACATCAGCAACAACTCATTTCCCCATATGACTTTCCAATCAAGTCTGTGATTTTCCAGTATCTTCTTTTATCCATGAGCAGTTTCCTGCTTCACAGACATCAAAAGAACATTTATGACTTAGCACCTAAGTGACATAACCAGTATTCTTCCTCTAAATGTTATAAAAGTTTATGATTTCCATCCTAGCAGCTGGCAGCTACAATTAAGCCAGATAAACAGGATATCCTTAATTTGTGTCTCTTCTAGCCTGTAATTATCTTCTGGCTTTTAGGTTAACAGCTTGAAGTTGAAATCTGGGGGTCATCCCAGGAACACAGCATGTCTCAAGAGAGACATTCAATAACACATTTTTATATTACAAAAAGCAGCGATTAATCAGAACCAGCTGTCCAAGTGACACAGCTCCATTGTACACCCCCCCAGCACAGAAGCTGCAGACACTTGTTAGCCATCCATATAGATTCACGTTGTCCACTGCCACACCTTGAAGATCCCTCCTTGACCCCTTTCTTCTGGCAAATCCAGTCAATAATGTGTGCTGGAATCATGGATTGCTTTTTTAGGTACCCCTCTACCAGACATGCTAGTGGTTCAAATTTGCCTAGAAAGAAAACACAATGCTGATGATAACTGGTGTTCTGAATTTTAAAATCTGTTTAAAATGAATTTTTCTTTACTTGTGCATTGCTCTCTACACAGTCACTAGCAGGCAGCACTGCCCAGAAATCTATTACACTTTGCTCTGACTTGGGGGGGGGGGGGTTGGCAGCACAGCAAGCACTACTGTTCTCTACACTGCATAATTCAAACAGTTCCAATTTGTTTGTTTTTTATTTCACTTCACAATGTCCTCACACCTTAGGCTGTTTTTACTGAGTTCCTAGTTTATTATAGATCAGCTCCTCAGTACACCAAATTCATACTAGCAGTTTTATTTTCCATCTGCTGCTGCTGGGTTTCACATTGCATCACATCATTCATTCATTCATTTTTATTTCACCAGGAATTACTCCATTGAGCAAGTTCATTGTATTGTTGGATATTTGAAATGTTGTGTATTGTGTATATTTTGTATTTACTTGAGCATTGTTATATGTTATATGTCTAGATGTAACTAAGTGAAACATAAACAGGACTATCTTGAGAACAGGATTGTATAATCCTAATGATTAGAATTTCCTGTATAAAAATAAAGTTTTCATCATCATCATCATCATTTTCAAGGAGGTCCTAGAAGGACAGAGGTGATTTACAAATCATACAGTGTAATGAAAAAGAAGGTCCTAGGAGGACGAAGTTACTAGATTACTAGGTAAAATAAACATAAGGAGGCCAAGGCCCATCTGGAATGTCTTCCACTATTGTGTGAGTATATTAGTTCTAGTTGGTCATGAGGGACATCGTTTGTCCTGCCTCCCCCAAGCCAGACCCCCGCCAATTCCCTGGTGAAAAATCAGCTGCAGTGGTCGTGAGGGCCATCGTTTGCCCTGTCCTCCCCCAAGCCAGACCCTCACTGATTCCCTGGTGAAAAATCAGCTGCGGTGGTAGTGAGGGCCATCGTTTGCCCTGCCCTCCCCCAAGCCGGACCCCCGCTGAGTCCCCAGTGAAAAATCAGGTATGCCACACTGCAAAACGGAGTGCCAGCTACTTTTTCTCTGCGAGTGAGAGGAGAGGAACAATGGACTTAGGATCTTGGTGCCTTTTTTAAAGGGCCCCTCTGCTATAAACAGTCGTCAGAGCAGTGAATATAGTTTACTTCTTCTGCCTTTTCAAAATATACATCAACTTACACCCTTTGCCTAGAGAGCTTTAAATGGACAAGAATCTGCAGTCATTTAATTAATTTAACTGTGTAGCTGTGGGCCCTCTAAATTAAACCTATCCGTCAGAGCTTATGATTTAATTCCTTTCAGAGAGCTTGTGTTGAAATCTCATAGAACCAAGACAGCTTGTATAATATACTAAGTTGATTTTCGCTCACAGCAAGGAAAGTGTGTAAATTCTTACTTAGTGAGCATGTAATTCTAATCCTGTTTTAATCTGAATTAGTTCACAGCAAGGGGAAGATGAGCTGAAAAAAAAAATTTGATAGCTTGTGAGACTACAGAGTTTAAAGCTTTTGCTTCCAGCCAATAGTAATTTGTTTTAGCTAACAATATTAATTCTGTCAGCGCCTCCTCCTGCCTATCCGACAAATAATGCAGTCCATTTATTCCCCTTCAGCTGCGGTGGTCGTGAGGGCCATCGTTTGCCCTGCCCTCCCCCAAGCCGGACCCCCGCCGATTCCCCGGTGAAAATCAGGTACACCACACTGCAAAATGGAGCGCCAGCTACTTTTTCTCTGCGAGTGAGTGGCCCCGCCAGCACTGTGCACCGGCTGCCCCACCACCCCCACTACCACCCTAGGTGAGCTAACACCCATATAGGGGTGGGTCACGTGAGGCTAATAACCTATCAGTCCACTTTCCCATTAGCAGTTTTTCAGCTTTCTCCACTAGTAGTTACCCAAAGCCATCCCTATAGCTGGGCTATAAGAAAGGGCTGCTTTCCTCCTGATCTGGCTGCAGTTTCAGCTCATTGGAGCTTGAGGAGGATGAACTGCATAATCTTTCAGACTAATTAAATTAGGCCAACTAGACTGCTGCAACCGGAGCTCCTCGGGGCTCAACTTGTTTTTCAACTTAGAGACTTGTGCCAGTTGGGGCTCCTGACTTGAGTTTGGGGCTGATTTTAAAAAATGTCCCCCCCGCCCCTTAAATGTGCTCTAGCCCCTCCCATTTACTTGGTGAGCCTGTTGTATTCCATTTCTGCCGGCTGTAACACCTACCTGTCCCTCCAATCAGCTGACCCCCGTGGTGATCGCTAAAAACTGCTTCTTATTCACAAATTCTGTTAGCTGATAAGCCATGCATTATAACCCTGTGCCAGACTGATCTTACTCTCAGCTGACCCCCTTGTGGCAGCCATTTGAACTGTTTATCTCTAAGCTAACTAGTCATACTGTTTACAGCACCGTAGTTCAGAACTTATTTAATGATTACAGCATCCTAGTTTCAGAATTTATTTACTGATTTTTAGTTGTGAATTGATCTGCCTGCTAAGCATTTTATCTGCTGACCACTGCTCTCAAATCATAGAACTTATCCAACGTCACTACACTTCAGCTAGGCTTTAGCTACCTGTGCATAGCAATATTACTGTGCAACTGTTTTATGCTCTATTTATATTTGACTCCCCTTCCTCCTGTCTGGGCTTGCTGTTATAGCCAAATACCTGTAACCCCCCCCTCATTTCAGCATGCATCCCCCAAGTGGCAGAATGCAAAGGGCCTAAAGATTGCCCACTTCAATATCCGCAGCCTTCTCGTCAACCTCTCAGACCTAACGGCCTGGGTCACCCACTATAATCCAGACATCCTGGGGATCTCCGAAACCTGGCTTAAACCCGCCCATCCTGACTCTGTCTGTGCCCTCCCTGGCTACCTTGTGATTAGACAGGACAGAGTGGGTATTAAACGGTGGGGGTGGACTGCTGCTCTACTATAAACCCCACCTTAAAATGACTGTCATACCTTATCCCCTTCCCCCCTTGCGAGTTCCTACATGCCCTTCTTCTATTGGGCAATACTAAGAAGCTCCATCTGGCCAGTGTGTACAATCCACCAAAAGACGGTGTTCATGGCCTCTCCCATCTCCTTGACTGCCTCAGTCCCGAGGTGGGGACTAGTGAACTGTTAGTGTTTGGGGATTTTAACCTAAACTGGCGGAGTGGCAATGCTAAAATTTATGTACTCCTTCTGTCTGGTCTTGCCCTAGGCCAACTTATCACCAAGCCCACCAGACCCTCTTCCTCTGGGGAAAACTGCTCTCTTCTTGACTGGATGTTGAGCAATAGGCCTGACCGTATCTCAGCCTCTTGCCTCTTCTCTGATTCCATCTTTGACCATTCCCCTACCTACTGTATTTGGAAGGTCCTTATTCCCAGGGTCCCCTCAAAAGTCATTCAGATGAGGGACTACTCAAAGTTTGACCTCAACAACTTCCTTACTGACCTCAGCCAGACAGACTGGTCCCCGGTCTATGCTGACTGCGACCCCTCTGCTACTCTTGACAGCTTCCTAACCATATTTGCCATGTTACAAGCCAGACATGCCCCACTCATAAAAAGGAGAGTGAGGGGCACTGTCACTAAATGGTTGCAAGGGGACTTGTTTGCCCTGATGAAGCTTAGGGAAAAAAGCTGGCAAAAATATAAGGCCTCCGGGGACAGATCAGACTTTGAGGTTTACAGGCAACTCAGGAACTCATATAAGTGGGCGATCCGCCCGGCTAAGAGTGAATTCTGCAAATCCTCCCTTGAAGTGTCCGCCAAGAACCCTAGGAGCTTCTGGCACACTATCAAACATACCGTTAATGGTCCTGCCTGCCCCCGGTCTCCAACTTGCTAATCAACGGAGTCAGCTGCAATAATGCCCTAACTATAGTCAATGCCTTTAACGGCCTGTTTTCTGACCTGTCTGACTTCACCCTTCATGCCTTCAGTTACAAAGGATCTGGGTCCCACCAGTGGTGCTGTGTCCCATCCTCCTCCCCTTCCCTTCTACTTCAAGTCTGTCTCCTGCAAAGAGACACGGAAGCTCCTAGCTGGTCTCTCCCCTCATTCTAGCACTGGGCATGACAACCTCGAGCCCAAACTACTCAACCTGGGGGCAACCCACTTGGCCCAGCCAATCTCCCACATTCTTAATTCCTCTCTCATATCCAGGTCTATCCCAGTCATATGGAAGGTGGATCATGTGATCCCAGTCCTCAAGCATGGTGATCCCAAAATACCTGAAAACTATCACCCCATAGCAATTCTATCGGCAGTAAACAAACTGCTTGAAAAGGTAGTGGCCTCCCAACTTGCTCTCTTCCTCCAAACCTACGGCCTCCTCTCCCCTGCGCAGCATGGGTTCTACAAAGAGTACAGTACCTCCACTGCCCTTGCACAGGTCACCTCCGAAATCAGAACTGCGACTGACCACGGCAGACTCACAGGGGCCATCTTCATTGACCTGTCTAAGGCCTTTGATCTGGTCGATCACACTCTCCTGGGCACTGCCCTCCAGTCCCTTGGCCCCCCCCCCCGTCCTAGCCTGGTTTACTAACTACCTCTCAAGTAGGCAACAGTACATGAGGTTCCAGAAAGCCCTCTCTGGGCTAGCACCGGTAACCTGTGGGGTGTCTCAGGGGTCCGTCCTCAGCCCCTTACTGTTCTCCCTTTTTATCAATCAGCTGCCCTCGGTCCCTGCCTCCGGACACATCACCCTATATGCTGATGACCTTGTGCTTCTTGCTAGCTCCCAGAATATCAGAGACATAAACACTAGACTAAACTCTGATTTTGACCACATCCAATCCTGGCTCAAGGTAAATAAGCTTGTCATTAACCTCCAGAAGATGCAGACCATGTTATTCAGCTCCCCTGCCAAGGTTAGAGCATGCCCGGCCGATCTCAAAGTCGTTGGTACTGATGGCATCCCTGTGTTGGTGGTTGACTCTTTCAAGTACCTGGAGGTAACCCTTGACCCTCAGCTGGACCTCTCCCTACACATGCGTAACTCCTGCAAGGCCACAAACTGTGAATTGGGTCTGGCGTACAGAGCAAAAAACTGCCTCACTCCAGCTGCCCGACTTGCCCTTGCAAAAGGGGTCTTTCTCCACGCGCTTTGCTATAGGCTCACCTCCTTCATGAATGCCCCCAAATCCTGGCTCACGAAATGGGACACTGCAGTACAACAACGTGTGTTGCCTCGCCCTATCAGCCCCCCGTCTCACCCATCATTGCCAGCTCTACTCCAGTCTGGGGTGGCTCACCCCTAGTAATCATCGATCCTTTGTTATGGGCAACTTTACAGACAGCATCATCTGATCGTCCACTCCTCTGGCACTTGCCTATCTGCTCCAGCCTGCCCCCTCTGGCTATCGGCTGAGGTCCAGCGACTCCCAGGCTTTCATGGTCCCCAAAACTTGCTCCCTCGCAGGGGATCGTGCCATCGCAGCCCTTGCCCCAGAGCCTGGAACCTCCTCCCTGCTCATGTAAGAGTGGCCCCTTCCCACAGCTGCTTCAGGTCCTCCCTCTGGGGTTACTTAATACAAGCTTCTCTGTCTGCCTTTGCTGTTAGCCATCCTACCTTCCGTGGTGCGCCTGTGCCCATTCCTGACTGCGTGTGTGCATATGTCTCTAGTGTACGCTTCAAAAATGTACTGCTGATATTTGTTTTGCTTCCTCAACAGCCTTCTACAGTTGCCATGCCTTAACACTGTAATTGCATTGTATTTCAGGGTTTTATTTAACTCTAAAAATTGATTAGCGTTTTGCTCATAAAAGTGTTAAAACATTGTGAAAATGCATAGCACTTGCCTCAATGTGTTTAACAAACATAACACTTCCAGAAAACCTATATACATACTTTCTGTACAGTTAATATTGTCCCAAGAAAAAAAACTGCTAATCAATTATTTAAAACCTTGTATTTGTTCTCTGCTTGTATCTGACTATAACTCTCTGCCTATACCTGTCTGTACCTTGTTGATAGCTGCTACCTTGTCACTGTACTAGGTTACTGTCTGACATCTCTGACTGTACCTTGTTGATTGCAGTTAACCTGTCTCTAAATTGTTATTGCCTGTACCTTTGTAATGCTCCCGGGTCACACCTAAAAATAGGGACTTGACTGTCTAGCGTGCTTACCTGGGAAACAAAAGCTAAATAAATAAATAAATAAATAGTTAGTGCCCCATTTCAGATGTTTATCTAATTGAGTTTTACTAACATACTAACATACTAACATACTAAAATGCCAGCAGAATAGGCCTAATGGTCTTTCGTGTCTGCTCGTTTGGTCAGCCCCCACCCTGGGAGCTGACCTTGCTGTCCCCCTCGCCTTCTCTGGCTTCTCCCTTCCCAGTTCCGGATATTCTTGCTGCATTGGATTTTGCTTCCTGAACCCTTCCCCTGTACCTGTCCCACCCCCTCTTGAACCCCTCCACTGTCTCTGCCTCCACAGCCCCTAGGTAGTGCATTCCATGGCTCTACCACCCTCTCAGTAGTAGCACCTCCTCCTCCTTTCTCCCTGAATCTTCCCCTCCAGCTTCCACCCATGCCTCTGGTGGCCCCTTCCTCCTTCCTTCAAGCACCCTCACTGTTCCTCCCTATTTACCTCTTCATGTACCTGAGGCCTCTATCATGTCCCCAGTCCCTTCTCTCTTCAAAGTGTACATATTTAGCTCTTGAGCCTCTCCTCATAGGTCCTGTCCCCCAAGCCCCAAATCATTTTGGTTTGCCCTCCTCTGGACCCTCTCCAGGGGTTAATGTCCCTCTTTAAGTGTGGCCTCCAAAACTGCACGCAGTACTCCAGGTGCTGGCCTCACCAAGCAGTTATACAGGGGAGTATCACTTCCCTCCTTCTGGAGGTGATCCCCTAGCGATGCATCCCAGCATCCTGTTGGCCTTGGCTGCTGCCCTCCTACAAGTCTCAGGTTGTTCATCTTGACATCCACCACCACCCCCAGGTCCCTCTCAGCCATTGAGACTTGTAGTATTCCCCCAGGGTGTACACTTGGCCTGGGTTTCTGGCCCCAGATGGAGTACCTTGCATTTCCTGCATTAAACCTCAGCTTCCACTTTCTAGACCATCTTTCCAGAGCCTCAGGTCCTCCTGCAGGCCACCCTCCCTCCTCCCCATCCACCACTGCCCCAGTTTCAGAGTCATCTGCAAAGAGACTCATCTCACTCCTGATTCCTGTCCTTATTGTCAGATCGTGGCGTTGAACAGAAGGGCCAAGGACTGATCCTGTGGGACCCACTAATGACCCTCCTTGGGAAGAGATTATCCCACCAACTACGACCCTCTGGGTCCGGTCCTGGAGCCAATTGCCTATCCATCGGATCATCTGGTTTCCACCCCCATTTCTCTAGTTTATCCAACAGGCCCCGTGAGGAACAGAGTCAAATGCCTTGCTGAAGTCCAGAAAGAGGACATCCACTGGTCTGCAGGTCCAAGGCACTTGTCACCCAGTCATAGAACTCCACCAGGTTTGTCTGACACGATTTCCAGGATGAATCCATGCTGTCTATCGTCCAGGCACCCTGACTTATCCAGGGCCCCCTAGCCACTCCTTGACAATGCCCTCCATCACCTTGCCCACCACTGATGTCAGGCTGACGGTCTGTAGTTCCCGCCACCTCCCTTGATCCCCCCCTGTGGATGGGCACTATGCTCCACCTTCCAGTCTTGGGGCACCACCCTGTCCTCAGAGATGGTGAAAAGCTCTGCCAGGGGTTTTGCCAGGACATCTGCAAGTTCCTTCAGCACTCTAGGATGTAATTTATCCGGCCCGGTGCTTTCTCCGTCTTAAGGGGCTGAGGGCTTCCCTCACTCTCTCTGCTGTGATTTCCACTTCCAGTACCTCTTGCCCTGTAGCCCTCCCCCACCTGCCAGTGATGCCCCCTCTCCCCAGACCTGCCGATTGGTAGAGGTCCCCCTCCTCATTATCTCTGTCTCCTCCCATGTATGATGCAGCATCCCCATTTTCCCTGCTAAAACTGAGGTGAAGTACTCATTTAGTACCTCAGCCTGCTCCTCTGGGTCTTGTGCCCATCTCTCCCCTGATTTAATCCTGCTAATCTGCCCCTTCACCTTCGTCTTTCCCCAATGTATCTAAAGAACCCCTTTTCCCTCTCCCTAATTTCCCTGGCCAGGTTCTGCTCCTTCCTTGCCTTAGCCGCCCTCCACCACTCTAGTGGCCCTTCTAGCCAACAGCTCATGCTCCCCTCGATCCCTTTCACTCCTTGAGCACTTGAATTTCTTATAGGCTGCTTTCTTTCCCGCCCACCTCCTGGACCTCCCTGGTCCACCAACAGAGTTTTGGCCCTTCCGTTTTCGTCTTACTCTTGCACAGGTGCTGGTAGCATCCTGCCCCCTCTCCTGATGATTTCCCACCTACTATCAGCGTCCATGTCTGACCCAATCCCATCCAAATGCTCCTTAAGGATCCTTCCATTTCCTTAAAATCCACCCCCTGAAGTCGGTTACTTCCGTCTTTGTGCAGCCTTCTACCCCCCTAGGTCCAGGCAGAACCAGACCATGGCATGGTCACTCCCCCCAATGGGTCCCTTACCTCCAGGCCCCAATCAGGTCCTGTCTGCCAGGACCATCCAGTACCCGTGCCTCCTGGTCGGTTCCCTCACCTGCTGAGGTTAGGGGCAGCGTCTTGAAAGACATCCAACAACCTCTGTTCCTGGTCACAGAGGATGTCATAGTCTCCCAGTCTGTTCCTGGCATGTTTAAGTCCCTAACACCACCACCTTTCCTCTGCCCAGTCTGCAGTGTCTCTAACATCTGCCACCAGACTGTCCTCCAGCTCCTCCCGCCAGGGCAGGGGTCATACACCACTCCTATTTTTTACTCTCTTGCCCCCTTGTTATCAAGGTGACCAAATCGCCTCCACGGTTCCCTCCGCCTCCTCAACTCCCCTATGCCAATGCAGTTTTTTACTATCATTGCTACCCCTCCTCCCCTTCCCTCCCCCCTGTCCTTCCTGAACATAGTGTAACCCTCCAGGTTCAGGTCCCAGTCATGTCTTGCAGTGGCCCAAGTCTCAGTGACCACTGCCCATCCACTGCTCCCTCAGTTAACATCGCCTGGAGCTCAGGCATTTATTGCCCAAGCTCCTGGCATTTACAGAGACTACCTTCCACCCTTTCCCTTTGGTTTCATTTCCCTGCTCATGTTCCCTTGAGATTCTGTTTTCTCCTGGTCTGCACTTTGCCAGTTGGTCTTTTCCTGCAATCCTCCTGGTCCCGGGAGTGGAGACAAGTCCCTCCTTTATCGGCATCCCTTGACTGCCTTTTCTCCCATCCACCCCTTCACAAGTTTAAACCCCACTTTTCACCAATGAACTCCTCCATTTTCAACTTAAGGTTCCCCTCCCTCCAAATTGAGATGTAGTCTATCTCCAGCATACAGCTCCTTATCCTCCCAGGTCTCCCCAATCCCCATCAACCCATACCCTCTGGCCTCACATCACTCCCTGAGCCACTGGTTTATCTCCTAATTTTTCTTTGTGTTCCCCACTAGCCCTTGGCACTGGCAGGATTGTAGAAGAAACTGTGCATCCTATGTCATGACAGACCCTGGCGAGCTCCTGAATCTTGCCTGTATCTCTAGCTCGCTATTTCCCTCAATGTCAT
Organism: Neoceratodus forsteri; assembly: GCA_016271365.2. Taxonomy (NCBI): domain Eukaryota; kingdom Metazoa; phylum Chordata; order Ceratodontiformes; family Ceratodontidae; genus Neoceratodus; species Neoceratodus forsteri. Next base: position 402,899,936 of record CM028136.1, on the reverse strand, counting down.
TTGTGCCCAGGTGGACCAGTATGTCTGAGGAACCCCCACAGTCCTTTGCCAGCTGATATACCTCGTGCTTAGCCCTGTGCACGTTGGTCCAGGAAGCATCTTGTTCTAACTGGCCAGGCTTCTCCCTCCCTATCCATTTGATACCCCTGATCATAGAATCCCCCAGCAGGAGCACTCTGACCCTCCTTTTCCTCCATTTCCCCCTTCCATGTCCCTCATCCTTTCTACAGCCCCCACGCTGGCTCCTTGTTCCTCCCCTATCTGGGTGCCACATGCCACCGTTCCTTATTACCATGGCCCTCCCTCCCTCAATCCTATGCCTCTCCTCCTCCTGAGTATCTTTCTGTGCCTTGTTAATTCCCCCCTCACTGCTTCGCAACTGGTCCTTCTCCCCATCTGCTAAAGCTAGCCTGGCTCATCCTCCCTTCCTTCCTGTCTCCATTTAGTTTCCTCCTTGCTCATTGCTCCCTGGCTAACCCCTCAGCTCTCTTTACTGAATCATCCTTGTACTTCTGGTCCTTCTTTACCTTTCCTCCCAACTGGTCCTTCTCCTTGCGCTTTCCTCTCTCTTCCCCTGCTCCGATCTACTACTCCCCCATTCTTCTGCATTCAGGTCCCCCTGTTCTTCCTGCTATCTAGCCCCTGCCTCCCCCCCACTCCCACCCTTTCCGGTCTCTAACCACCTCTGTAGTGGCTACATCCCCATCCTTGAGCAGAAGAGAATTAGGCGGTTACTAAGTATGAGGTCTGATCCACCTCCCTGCCTTGCTTCCTTCTGTCCAGCACTGGCTATCAGCCTACTTCCTGAGAATGTTGTCCCTCCGTCCCCCTTTGTGAGGGTCCCCAGTTACCTGCCTCGTCCTTGGTAGTGTCCTTTTGGGCCCCCTCTGCCAGGGGTCCCTATGTGACCCCTGAGTATTCTCCTGCACTCCTTTCCTATACCCCTGCCCCAGTGCTTGGTGCAACCCTGTGGGAGATTTCCAGCCCCTTCCCCAACCATACCACCCCCTCCTCCCCAGCTTTCTCCTCATCCTGCAACCTCCTCCTAAGCTGTGCCAGCTGGTAGCACTGGGCAGCCACCAAACTCCCAAGCCCAGTCCAGTATCATGGCTGCTCCCACCCTGTGCACCCACCACCCTCCCAAAGATGCGGCCCTAATGATGTGTGGTTCCATCCCTTTCAAATAGTTTTCCTTGGGTGAGCCACCAGGTTCCCCTATTCAAGATACCCCTACTGCCTAATCAGGTCACCCACTAATCCTAGAGACAGTCCACTGTACACCAGTAACTCTGTTACTAGGTGAGGTACAACACATTAAACATGTAGGAAAATGAACAACTCCCTAAGCTCCTCTCTCCTGGCCTTTAATCCAACCCCAGTGGCTGGAACTACATGAGCTGCACCAGCAGCCCTTTCCTCAATTGCAGGGCAGGTCTTCCCCTATAAATTTGCAGACTTCTGGGGAGGAGGGGTGGGGGGGCAGATCTTGGGCAGACACCTGACAAGAGAGAGTGTATCAGCCCTGTGTCTCCCCTCCAAGCCCTGCAGCTAAAGAACCATCTCCAAGCAAATCCCACCAAACAGGTTTTAAATCAGAAGAAATAGGCCTCTACCAGCGCAGCCTGTTACAAAGTGAAACATCCACAAAAGAGCCACACTTACAGCCACTAAATCAGTTTACAAACATCCAGGATCCCCAGAACAATACCCTGCTAGCCCTTAGGAGCAAGAAAGAAAAGAACTAACCTACCAAGTAATATCACAAGAACCCTGTGAAAACAGCAGCAGCTACTGTCCTGGAACACAGCTGATCCTGCCCCTTCCAGTTCTTTCTGAGAAGACAAAGCAGCTAGCACCTCAACCTGGTTCAGCCTGCCTCCACTCCAATTGGCTGGGTGAGACCTGGCCCAGACCATTAACACCCCTCCCCACTATGAACTAACCTTTTACAGCTAATGGAGTCAGCACAAGGAATCAAAATTCAAGTCAAAGCCCCCAAACTATGTTTGCTGCCAAAAACAGGTCTCAATTTAATCAGCTTCACTAACACCAAATCAAACTAGGCTTGAAATTAACAGATATAGGTCTCCAATTCAAATAACCATCTCAAGCAAATCCCACCAAACAGGTTTTAAATCAGAAGAAATAGGCCTCTACCAAGCGCAGCCTGTTACAAAGTGAAACATCCACAAAAGAGCCCCACTTAGCCACTAAATCAGTTTACAAACATCCAGGATCCCCCAGAACAATGCCTTGCTAGCCCCTTAGAAGCAAGAAAAGAACTAACCTACCAAGTAATATCCACAAGAACCCTGTGAAAACAGCAGCAGCTACTGTCCTGGAACACAACTGATCCTGCCCCTTCCAGTTCTTTCTGAGAAGACAAAGCAGCTAGCACCTCAACCTGATTCAGCCCTGCCTCCACTCAATTGGCTGAGTGAGACCTGGCCAGACCATTAACACCCCTCCCCACTATGAACTAACCTTTTACAGCTAATGGAGTCAGCACAAGGAATCAAAATTCAAGTCAAAGCCCCAAAACTATGTTTGCCAAAGGAAACAGGTCTCCAATTTAATCAACTTCACTAACACCAAATCAAACTAGGCTAGAAATTAACAGATAGGGTCTCCAATTCAAATAACCATCTCCAAGCAAATCCCACCAAACAGGTTTTAAATCAGAAGAAATAGGCCTCTACCAAGCGCAGCCTGTTACAAAGTGAAACATCCACAAAAAGAGCCCCACTTACAGCCACTAAATCAGTTTACAAACATCCAGGATCCCCCAGAACAATACCTTGCTAGCCCCTTAGAAGCAAGAAAGAAAAGAACTAACCTACCAAGTAATATCCACAAGAACCCTGTGAAAACAGCAGCAGCTACTGTCCTGGAACACAACTGATCCTGCCCCCTTCCAGTTCTTAAGTTTTAAAGGTTTCGAGGTCGGTAGAATCTACAATATTCTGTGGGAGCAAGTTCCAGGCCTTAGTTGCTCTAATGGAGAAGAAGATGTCTCGCTTATTAGTATTTGATTTGGGAATTATTAATTGTCTATTGTGGCTTCTACGGTTATTGCTATGATGTCAGAAATATAGGCTGCACTGATGTGCAAGAACAGGGTACTGGAGAATTTTATATAGTTGAAGTAGGTCCCCCCTGCATCTCTTTTCCTTAAGTGTGACTAATCCTGTTTTGTGCAGTCAGTCATTACAGTTATGATTTTTTTTTAATTTGGTATCAATTTAGTAGCCCTATCTTGGAACTGTTCAGTTAATCTGATGTCTTGTTTCAAGTGTGGGTTCCAAAAAGGGGAACAAAAATTGAGATGGGGTCTAATATATGTTCGGTACGGGGTATACGTACATATGAACATACGAATGTGCCAGCAGAAACAGACCACCCGCTCTATCTAGGTCTGCTCAAGTGTGCAGCCAACACCCCTAGTTTGCAGCTGCCCCAACCTCCCTCCCTTTTGTCATCCCACTGTCACCCCCCCACCCTCACTCTTCCCTGTTCCCTGTCCCATGCCCTTTTGAAGCTGTTCACAGATTTACATGATACCACCCATTCTGGTAGGGCATTCCATTTTGCTACCACCCTCTCTGTGAAATAGTGTCTCCTCATTTTCTTCCCAAATCTTTCCCCCTCCATTCTTAGCCCATGCCCCGGTGACCCTCCCCTCCTTATCTTAAAGACCCCATCTGCCCCATCCTTATTGATTCCCCTCAGATACTTGAATGTCTCTGTCATGTCCCCCCATCCCTTCTATCCTCCAGGGTGTACACATTGAGATCTCCCAGCCTGCTGTCATAGTCTCTCCCCTCCATTCCACATATAATCTTTGTTGCCCTCTTCTGCACCCCCTCCAGCAGCCTGATATCACGCTTTAGGTATGGCCTCCAAAACTGCACACAATACTCTAAGTGCAGCCTTACCAGCGACCTGTAAAGGGGCAAGATCACCTCACTGCCTGGATGAAAAACTCCTCGCTATGCACCCCAGCATTTTGTTGGCTTTTGCAGCCGCTCTCCTGCACTGGGCAGTGTTGTTCATGGTCCCTTTTATCATTACCCCAAGGACTTTCTTCTCCTCAGTGATCCCCAGCTTACCCCCCAGCCAGTATTCCCTCCTTGGGTTCTTCAGCCCAAAGTGCATAACCTTACACTTCTTTGCATTGAACCCCAGCTGCCACCTCTCTGACCACTCCTTAGCTTGCTTAGATCCCCCTGCAGCTGCTTCCACCCCTCCTCTCCATCTACCACTGCTCCGATTTTGGTGTCGTCAGCATACAGACTTACCTTGCTCACCACCCCATGTCCAGTGTCTGATATGAAGAGCCCAAACAATACTGGCCCCAGCACAGAGCCCTGTGGCACCCCACTCATCAACGGCCTTGGAGTTGAGAGTTTCCCTCTCACCACCACCACCTATTGCAGCCTCCCACTCAGCCAGCTTGTAATCCAGTTCATCATTTCTGCCCCTACTCCTACACCAGTTAGCTTCCCCCAAGCCACCCATGAGGCACTGAATTGAAGGCCTTGCTGAAGTCCAAGTAAAGAACATCCACCGCATGACCCTTATCCAGTTTACCTGTCACCCAGTCATAATATTGTAGCAGGTTGGTTTGACACGACTTTCCTGAAACAAACCCATGCTGCCTCACATCCTGAAGGCCATTGTCCTCCAGGTACGACACCAGTCTTTCCTTTAGTACCGTTTCCATTATACAGTATGAACTTTTGTTTGTGAAAGATCATTTGATACAGTTTAATATCATATTTGCTGTCGGAGTCACTTTTTGCAGTGTCCAGTGGCAGAGAGGGAGTCATTTATAATGACCCCCATGTCTTGCTCCTTGGTCACTGATCACAATGGTGTATTATTGATGTGATGTGTGTAATGGGGGTTGTTTAGTCCCAAATGAAGGACCACATATTTGTCTGAATTTAATTCCATTTTGTTATCCTTTGTCCATTGTATAATTTTTCCAAGGTCACTGACCAGTGATAAGTGTTTTTCTATTGTGTTTACCTCTCCCCCGATTTTAGCATCATCTACAAATTTTTCTAGATGATTTGTGATGTTAACTTTAATATCATTTATAAAGATGTTAAATAGGGTAGTTCCCAGGACCAAACCCTGGGGCACACCACTGGTCACTTTGCCTACTGGACATAGTTGAACCTAACTTGCAGTGTTCTGCCAAGCAACCAGTTGCTGACACAATTCACAATTTGATAACTTAACCCAATGCTAACTAATTTATTCAATAGTTCTAAGTGGGGGACTTTGTCAAAAGCCTTGGCAAAATTCCTTAGAATTACAACCACTGAAATCCTGTTGTCAAGGCTAATACTAAGTTGGTTATAAAATGTGATCAAGTTTGTGGTACCTGACCATCCTGGTGTAACCCATGCTGTTTATTGTCCAAGTATGAGATGGACACCAGTTCAGATTCAGTCTTGGTTTTAACAAATTTTTCAAGTGTTTTACATAGAACTGGTGTAAGGCTTGTAATTGTCTACCTTGTTTCTCTCACCTTTTTGAATATTGGCACGACTATGGATTTTTCCAGTATTTTGGGACTGAACCAGTAGTGATGGAAAGATTGAATACTGCAGTAATTGGTTCTGCTAAGCCAGTCACTGTCTCAACCACCAGCTTGGGGCTTATTCCGTCTGGGCCTGGTGACAAGTTTACCTTCAGTTTTTTAATGCTATTATTGTTTCTTCTGTTGTGAAGGAGAAATGGTTTGAAGGCTGTGAGTTCTAGCCCCACACCAGGCACTTGGGTTAAATCCCAATACTGACACTGCAGTGCAACATGAGGTGGGTACTGCACTCCTGAGGTGCTGTCTTTCAGATGAGAAGTTAAATCGAGGTCTCATCTGCCTGTTCTGGGGGTAGTTCAGGTGGATGTTAAAGATCCCAAGGCACTTCTCGAAAAAGAGTAGGGGAATTTCTCCCAGTGTCCTGGCCAAATTTCCCTCATTCACTAAAAAATACCACCAACAGCTTAATCTGGTTCAAGGTCAGTTGGCATTCATCTGTATCCCCCTCCCCCGGCTTGTGCCTGAAAATAGGCAGAATTTGTCTAGTGCACTCACCTGGTCAACAAAAACTAAATAAATAAATAATATACTGAACAAAAATAATGATTAAAAAACAGTGCTTTTTCTTGCTTGTCATTTATTAGTTTGTTATTGATTTGAATTTGACCTATACCTTGTAGTATATTATTTTGGGAATTAACATACGCATAAAAAGCTTTGTTATTGTCCATAGTATGAACTATCTGAAGTTCTGTTTTATATTTTTCAGTCTTAATGAGTTTTTTGAGTTTCTTTAATTCGTTTTTGTAGTTATTATAGTTCTCCTCAGTATTTTCTTTTTGGAGTTTTCCAAGTATGCTTTTTCTTTGCTTTTAATTTGCTTTTGTTTTTTACTGCACTGGTTACCATGGTGTTATTCCACCCTTGTTATTGAACTTGATTTTCATAGGGACAAAATTTGACTCAGCTTCATGTATGGTATTTTTTAAAGATAACCATCTATCTTCGTAAGTTGATTGGTTTAACTGTTCAGCTCAATTCACATTATTAAAGTAGCTGTTAATCAAACCAAAGTTAGCTTTGTTATAGTGTTTTACAAGGATAGGTTTAGGTGGGCTAGAGGATATGAAATTTATATCACAAGTTAGTACAATATGGTCATTTCTTCCAATAGGGGGTTAGTGGTAATATTATCAACTAGGTTGTCCTCATTTGTAAATATTAAATCTGAAATGTTATTGTCCCAAACTGGTTTTGTAATTAATTGAGTCAGGCCTACACATACTACAGTGTTTATGAAATTTAAATCAGCAAGATGGGATCCAGTTAGTAAATCCCAATTCATGCCAGGATAGCTGAAGTCTCCTAGTATGACTATGTCTCCTTTTTCTTCAATATTAATCTCAGAGTTAAGTGTTTTGTTATAATTGTCAGACGAGTTTGGAGGTCTATAACAAATACTGATCGAAATTTTTTGTTTATCCACCCCATTGATTTCTACCCATAAGCTTTCAGTTGCCATGTCAGACATGATGGTAGGTATACAAAGACTGGAATTAATATTATCCTTGATGTACAAAAAAACTCCTCCCCCTCTTCTGTCTGCTCTGTTCTTTTGGTATAATGTATACTCACAAATCTCCTTGTGCCAATCACTAGCATCATCCCACCAGGTCTCTGTCACCATTATGAGGTCAAGATTATCCTTGATTATTAGTGCCTCTAATTCAGAGATACTGTGGGAATTGAGACTTCTGGCATTTGTAAGTAAAAGTTTATACCTAGAGTTGCTATATGTTGAGGGAAGGGAGTCTGGATTTGAAGAGGGTGTTCCCATGTTCCCTGATATTACTAGTTTAACTGGTTAGATATGTGGGTTCTAATCCATGGTACATGGGATACATAGAATACAGGGTGATAAAACAGTGCTTACAATATAAAACCTAGGGTACACAGAATACAGGCTCAATGTAATACATGGGCTGCATAGAGTGCAGCAATTACATTTATCCATCAACATAGGATTTACAAGGGATTTAAAGGCTTAGATACTGACAGTGCTTGAAGGTTTTAAGAGTGTTGTAGATTGATCCACAGAGCAGGGAGGAAGTGAACAAGGAGGGAGGAGGAGATAATTATAGGTAGCAATTACTTGTAAAGGCTTGGGGACAGATAGTGTTTGAGAGTTTTGAAAAGCATTGTAGATTGTTCCACAGAGCAGGGAGGGGGTGGCTAATGTCAGCTTTACCGTAGCAAGAGGCTACTGTTGGGACATCAAGAATTACATAAGAATGTTTCCTAAGTGAGTAATGGCAGGAGGGGTGCTTGGAGAAGTCACTGATATATTGGGGGGAGTTTGTTCATAATGGCTCTAAATAACCATAATAAAGCATTTTTTAGCCTTCTGCTGCTCAGCGAAGACAAACCGAGTTGTGCATATAGTGCACAATGGTGGGTTCTGAAGGGAACATTTGTTATGAACCTTATACCTCTTTGGTAAAGCATGTCCAACTTGTTGAGGGCAGATGAAGAACCGTAGCTATATATGAAGTTGGCATAGGCGAGGAGTGGGAGGAAGGTAGAAAGCACAAGCTAAAAGGGGTAAGGCCATCAAAAAATGGAGGGAAGTAAGTACCAATGCCCATACTCTGGGTAACAAGCTTCCTAAATTAGTGGCCTTGATGAAAGAGGGATGCCTGGATATTGTGGCAGTCATAGAAACATGGTACACAGAGAACCATGACTGGGATGTCAACATACCAGGGTACACAATCTACAGGAGGGACAGGGAGGGTAAAAGAGGAGGAGGAGTGGCTCTCTACATAAGGGAAGGGATCAATTCAACAGAACTAAAGGGTAAACAGGGAGGAGAGGACGCACTGTGAGTCACCTTGGAGACAGGAAATGGCACCACAGTCCACATGGAGGTTGTTTATAGACCCCCGTATCAGGGGAGGAAAGGGACAAGGAAATGATAGAAGGTATCCTTAGAATGGCAGAAAAAGGGAAGATATTATTGATGGGGGACCTGAATATGCCAGATGCTAACTGAAGCACATTTGCTGCAGCCGCATCCAAGAGCAGGGTCCTTCTTGATACCCTGCAGAGGACATGCCTCAGATGGCTAGTGTTGGAACCCACTCAGAAGGGAGCAATCTTAGACCTGGTTCTCTCAAATGGGGACAAAGAGAGGATCTCAGATTTAGAATTGGGTAGCCATCTGGGAACAAGCGACCACCAAACAGTGTGATTCACAATAAACACAGCCATAGAGTCAAGCCATACAAAAGTGAGGGTACTGGACTTTAGCAGGACTGACTTTGGCAAAATATGAGAGTACATAAGGAATTCACTAGCAAATGGGCAGAAAGGAGGGGTGGAGGAACAATGGGAAAAATCAGAATTGCCATCACAGAGGCAACAAGCATTTGTGTGAAACAAGTGAACAAAACAAAGGAAAAAAACACTATGGTTCTCAAAAGAGTTGGTGGGGAAGGTTAGGGAGGAAGTATAAGGAATCACAGAAGGAGCAAGGCAGGGAACCGTATCAGTTAAAGCAGAAGGAAGCAGGGAAGGTAGTCAGAATAGCAAAGGCCCAAACAGAGGAAAAGATAGCCAAATCGGTTAAGAAGGGGGATAAAACCTTTTATAGGTACATTAGGGAGCAAAGAAAGATCAAGGGAGGGGTAGTGAGGCTTATTAAAGGGGAGGGGAGGTGGGCAGAGGATGACAGTGAAAGAGGCACATACCAATTAATATTTTGCTCAGTATTCACAAAAGAAGAGGAGAAGGAGGTACCTAAACAAAACAAAAGAAGCACTGTGGATGGGGGGTGATACCAGTCCATTCACAGAAGAAAGGGTCCTGAAAGAACTCCTAAAACTCAAGGTGGACAAAGCAATAGGGCCTGATGGGATTTACCCCAGAATTCTAAAAGAACTAAGGGGAGAACTAGTGACACCACTGACTACCCTTTTTAACAAATCATGGGAGGATGGTGTGGTACCTGAGGACTGGAGGAAGGTGGATGTTATTCCCCTCCATAAAAGTGGGAGCAAGACAGAGGTAGGAAACTATAGACCTGCTAGTTTGACCTCAGTGGTAGGGAAATTATGGAATCACTTCTGACAGAAAGAATTGTTGAATACCTAGAGGTCAGCGGGGCACAGGACCCAAGGCAGCATGGATTCACAGTGGGAAGGTAATGTCAGACAAATCTAATAGATTTCTTTGACTGGGTGACCAAAGTAGTAGACCAGGGAGGAGCTGTGGATGTGGCCTATCTAGACTTTAGCAAGGCATTTGGCACAGTCCCCCACAAAAGATTAATAAACAAGTTAGTCAGCCTGGGAGTGGGTCCCAGAGTGGTAGCCTGGGTAAAATATTGGCTGGACAACAGGACACAGAGGGTAATAGTAAACAGAGTCCACTCTGAGGAAAGGGAGGTTACCAGTGGGGTACTGCTGGGTTCAGTACTGGGACTGGTCCTCTTTAATGTCTATATAGGTGACATTGTGGAGGTGGCTGGAAGAAAAAGTATGCCTCTTTGCAGATGACACAAAGATCTGCAACAGGGTTGATACACAAGATGGGGTGGAAAGGATGAGAAGGGACTTGGCAAGGTTGGACAAATGGTAAAAAGTATGGCAGCTTAGATTCAATGCAAAGAAGTGCAAAGTAATGCACCAGGGGAAGAGTACACAATGTGGGGGAGGTACTAGCAAAGACAGAAATGGAACGGGACCTGGGGGTAGTCATATCACATAATCTAAAGGTAGGCAAGCAATGTGAGAAGGCAGTAAGGAGGGCTGGGGGGATACTGGGATGCATAGGGAGAGGCATCACCAGTAGAAAACAGGAAGTTGTTACCCCTCTGTACAGACAGTTGGTGAGACCCCATCTGGAGTACGGCATGCAGTTCTGGAGACCCCATCTCCGCAATGACAGAAACAGGATGGAGGAAGTCCAGAGGAGGGCAACTAAAATGGTGCAGGGTCTGCAACTGAAGCCATATGAAGAGAGACTAAAGGAGCTTAATATGTATACCCTAGAGAAAAGGAGGGAGTGGGGGGATATGATAGAAACATTTGAGTACCTCAAAGGAATCAACAAAGTCCAAGAGGGTAGCATCTTTCAGAAAAAGAGATGTGCAAGAACAAGTGGGTACAATCTGAAGATAGAGGGGGCAGCTCAGGGGAAATGTGAGGAAGTATTTTTACACAGAGAGGGTGGTGGGCACATGGAACAACATTCCAGAGGAGGCAGTGGGGTCAAAAACAGTGGGGGAATTCGAGAATGCATGGGACAGACATAAGGCAATTCTAGTGGGGGATAGGAGGAAGTAGGCTGTTGGTTAACTAGGATCTGCAGCTTATCTGAAAGGTGAGGGAATTGGGCAGACTGGGAGGGCCAAGCAGTCCTTATCTACTATCAAAGTCTATGTTTCTATGTTTTTTGCTTCAAGGGTGAGGAGGTGCTTAACATCAGTCCCCTGCATACTGGGTCACGCAGTCTGTAGTGGCCACTTTCATTTCCTGCACAGTCCATTTTGCTTTTTACACACTTTAGCTGACTTTTGCATTTCAAATTACATGTTTTGCACTGCAGTAGAAATCAGTCCCCATGCCTCCCTTTGCAACTAGTCTGCTCCTGCTGAGCACTCCAAAACATGGTTTGAGCACGTCTCCACAGTGTTCATTCTGTACTCTTCTGCATTCTGAATTTGCTTTAAAACTTCATCCCCTGCCCCACTGAATTCTTGAATTTTCCTGAGAGCTCCATCCCTCACTTGTCTGCACACAGTTTACTTTTCAGTATCATTTCAAATTTGGTGCAGCTAGCTCCCAGACACCTCTGCAGTTCCAAAACAAGCACTTTGAATGTGGTTTGTATTTGCATTTTAAATGCACTTACAGGCTTGACTGCTTCTCCAAAGTTCTGCAAATATTTCTTTCAGGCTTTGTTCTGGTGGTGGATGGCTTGCTGGAGAAAAGTCTCTCAGAGCTCACGGACATTTCAAACATTTACTCATGCTTCCCATGATCAGATGTCTTAGTCCTTCACCCCACACTGTGGTATGCCACAGGAGAAAACAGCCATCACGACTCAATGCCCAGCTACTCTGGGACCGAATTAGAGACTGAAACAGGACAGGAGAGAGTTTAGTTCCTCTCCGAAGCCTCTCTACAGACTAACTTAAAGCTCAGAGTGAGCAACTGACACCCACTGCAACATTCCACTGTGGCTTATGAAGCTGCAAGTCCCCTCCCACTTGTAACCTCTGTCCAGATGACTGACAGGCGTTTCATTTTCATTGTTATTATTAGATGCACCTGAGTTACTGTTCCCTAATGTAGCTAGCTTTTAGTCACTTATTGTCTGCAGGGGATACTGAACTTAATCCTGGTCCTCCCACTATTGCCCCCTCTACCTTTAGCTCTCCACCATGACTGTCTACCAAGGGATTAAAAATTGTGCATCTTAACATAAGAAATCTCATCCCCAGGTTAGATGAACTTGCATCATGGGTGTCACATTAGCAGCCTGATGTGCTTTGCATATCAGAAACCTGGCTTAAGACATCTACACTTGATAGTCTCTGCTCCCTCCTTGGGAACAATCTTATTTGCAGTGATCGCCTTGGCGCCAAGAAAGGAGGAGACACTGCGATCTATTTTAGATCCCACCTTAGTGTCATCATATCAATAAATCCCTTCCAACCCACTCCCCACTATAAATCCCAGGGACATGAATGGGGTGGATAGGAGATTGATGCCCCCAGTATGTGGAAGATATATGCAAAATAAGATGAAGTACTTTTGTATCACCCAGCGCAAGCACACCATGACAGTATTTACTTACTTACTTACAAAGTAAGTAACTAAATACTGTCATGGTGTGTTTGCACTGAGTAATATGAAAGTACTTCATCTTTTTGCATATTCAGTAGCCCCTTGCTATAACAAGCCTCCCTATAAAGAATTTCAGATATAATGAATGGTACCTGTAGCTCCCAATAATTCCTATGGAGGAACTACAAATAGCAGGTCAGTTGTCAGTTGTCATATCTGTAGTTTTCATTTTGCTGTTAACATCATGAAGCACTCAGGCTACTCTGTCCAAACTAAACTTGTAATTTTAGGCAGTTTAAAGGTAGTAGAAAGCCTGGTCAAAACTGCTGCTGAGACTGGGTACAGTAAATCTACAATTTGTACCTGCCGTAAACAGGAGGACTCGTTAAGGGAGTTTGAGCAGGAGGCTGAGACACTTTAAAACAGAAATAAATCCACTGAGCAGATGATTCAGATAGATAATCCACACCGCTGTGGTTTTCCCAGCAATGTTCTAGTGGCATCCCCATCTCTGGCAATATTGTGACAGCAAAGGCTAGTTACCTTACTAAAGAAGTCTATGGGGAGGCTTCTATATTTAAATCGTCTACTGGCTGGCTGTGATGTTTCCAGAAAAGACATAGCATCAGGAGAGTGTATTTCACTGGTGAACAGAGATCGTGTGATAGTGCAGCTGCTCTTGAATTGATACCCAAGCTAAAAAAATCTTATCTGATGGTGGTTACTGCCCTGACCAAGTGTTTAATGCAGATGAGATGGGCTTATTTTGGAAGTGCTTGCCCAATGTTACCTTAGCAAGTAAGGGGGGAGCTAATGCTAGCAAGGGTTTTAAAGTTGCAAAAGATTGGGTGACATTCCTTTTCTGCTGTGATGTGAATGGAACCCACAAACTGAAGCCTCTACGCATCAGAAAGTTCAAGACCCTCACTGTTTCTACCATGTTAATATGAACTCACTTTCCCTTCTCTACAGGCACAGTAAAAATGCCTGGATGACTGATTTGCTTTTCAAAGAGTGGTTTTTCAACTCTTGTATCCCCCGTTCGTGTGCTCCTTAGAAAAAAAAAATCCAGCCAAAAGCTTTGCTCCTGCTTGATCAATGCCCCGCTCACCCATCAGAAACTGAATTAGGTCACACAATGGAAAAATCAGGGTGCTGTTCCTCCCAAGGAACACAACCTCATGCATTCAGCCTCTGGATTGCCAATTTCAAAAAACACTACTGCAAGCACCTTCAAGGTAATTTAGTGGCTGCTGCAACAGATAAGGTGTCTGACTTTATTAAAGGACTCCCCTTAAAACAATGGCAGATCTTGTGGGGGAGGAGTGGGAGAATGTGTGTAAGGCACCCATAGCTCACTGCTGGTTTGCAACCCTGGGTCCTGCCTTCATGGAAAACTTTTCCCCAGATGATCTCAATGCAGATGACAGTCCCATAGATCACACAAATGGCTACAGAGCTAAAATTGATTGACAACACTGATACTAAAACTGCTGACGAAGGTTGGCTGACAGGAGATGACAGCCTGGACACATCTGAGAGCCTGTCTGACAGTGAGATTTTAAACGTTGTTACCAGTGACTCTCAATTAGCAGACTCATAAGGAGAAGGAGCAGGAGAAGATCCTGAGGAGAAAAAGGAGGATTGCGAGATCCCCCTACCACCCCCATGCACACAGAAGTGATTCATGGGCTGGAGAGCGGACTGGAATGGTTGTCCAGTTAAGAGGTGGATTTGATTAAAATCAATCAGCGCAGACAGCTTGTATCCTTCACAAAAGATGTTGCTGCCACAAAGTGAAGCAAACAAATTAAAATGATTGACTTCTTCAAGCTCTGCACTAATGCACAGTGCTGTACTGTACTGTAAGAACTGTAAGCACTTGCACTACTCACAAGTGCAAGTGCAAGCAAAAGAAAACCAAAGAAAAACGACGCACCGAGCACAAACACATTACACACTCCCTCCTGGTTACCTGATCCCAATCTAGATCCCCACTCACAACCTAAGGCAACGAGAGCGCTACTCAAGAAAATAAATTATAAAACTGGAAAAAGGTTAAAATATACTTAAATATACAAAATACATATGCTTAAACATAAGCTTAAAATCACAGCTTGCAAGCTATTGGGTCAAAGTGTTTAACTGTGCAACAGCATGCTGCTCTGGCTTGCTTCCCATAGTGTCGCTCATTTTAACAAATGGGGAGCTATAACAAATGATTGCTTTGGCTCCCAAGCCATTCATTATAACGAGGGGCTACTGCATCTTCCACATAATGGAGGCATCAATCTCCTCGCCACCCTGTTCATGTCCCTGGGCACAGTAGCTAAAAACAATGAGTTTATCTTGCTAGGTGATTTTAGTGTTAACCTGTTCTCTGATAACAGCAAATCAGTGGCCCATACCATCTGCAGACTGTTTGACACAGATAATCACAGATCCCACCAGAATATGTGTGGTGACACATCTACTCCAATTGACTGGATACTCATTCTCTGGCCTGATCAGATCAGATGTTCAGGGGTACTCCCTGACACTATAAGTGATCACTCTCCCATTTTCTGTACGTGGTATGCCAAGTTAATGAAACCTCCACCTAGATTCATCTTCTTTCACAATTACTCTAATCTTGACCCTGAACTGTTTACGTTAGCAGTGTCCCAAACTGACTGGTCCTGTCTACAAACCCTAAAATTACTATATGTCTTATACAGAACAGAATCAATAGAGAAAAGCATTTCATCCCAGCTCACCTCTTATCTCACTATCCATGACCTTCTCTTGCCCATGCAGCATGGGTTCCACAAGGGGCATGGTACTGGTACTAGCCTGCTCTCTCTTACAAACTACATAACATCAGGCATGGATAGTTGCTCTCTCACAACAGCAATTTTCATTGACCTAACAAAGGCTTTCAACCTGGCTGATCACTCACTTCTCTGTGAAAAAATGGTGACTTGACTACATCTTCCTCAGAAACTACTTATCCAATAGATTGCAGAAAGTCAAATTTGGATCGTCCCAGTCTAAATCTGCCCTTGTTCTTGTTGGGGGAAGGGTCCCCACAAGGGTCAGTTCTGTGCCCCCTTTTATTTGCACTTCATATGAATCTAATTATTCAATGGTTGTCCCACTGTTCTCCTATACTGTATGCAGATGATTTGGTTCTGTACACCAACTTTAAAGATAGCTCCCTTATCATTCTGCTCCTCATCTCTGACCTGTGATCAGTCCAAAACTGGCTGTCCTGTAATAAGCTTATACTTATGTCCAAAACAGTTTATGCTTTTTGGAACACCCCCTAAATTTAGATGATGCCTAGCCCCCTTCCTTTGCCTACCAGAATGGAATGCCAACCCTGTGTTTACCTCTTCCTTGATCCCTCTCTAGATTTCTCGTTGCATATCATGAGTACCTGCAAATCTGTTAACATTATGCTTCAGGTCCCCTACAAAGTCAGTTAAAAATCTCACCCCACTGGCCAGATAAGCTATTGCGAAAGGTATGCTCTTATTTAAACTCCTTTATTGTGCTCCAGTCTTTATATTGGCCTCCAAAACACTCCTCTCCAAATTGGATGTAACATGTAATAATATCTTTTGATTTTCCCTGGCATCACATGAATAAGTTCATTACTGGTCCCTCTAGGAAAGGCTTGGCTTGTTACCCCCGCCCCATGCTTGTGATCTCATGCAACATGGTGTCATCTTCAACATTTTACAAAATTACATGCCTCTGACCCTCATCTCCCTGTTCAACTCAGCACGTATCCCCTGAGGTCTGGAATTAATCCCCTGCTAGAAATCCCAAAATTTAGAACTAGGACAGGGGAACCCTCTGTTGGATACTTTGTTGCAACTTTATGGAGTTCCATTCCTACTGACATTAGACAAATTCCCTCAGCATCCTCATTTCGCATAAGGTACTGTGATCATCTTCTCAGGGTGCCCAAGTGTTTATGTCCCTAATCTACTTTTACTATGTTTTTGATCTTTTTATGATTGTTGATATTTATGGTAGCTCTTTTTTGTCTAGTTTTTGACTTTTATCGTATCTCTTGTTATTTGTATCTACTGTTATTTGTAAATCTGTCCCTTGTTTTCCCTCATTTGCTTATGTTTATTTACACTGTTTTATTTATACTGTTTTACATGTACTGATTCACTGTAACACTGATTCGACTTGTCAGAATTGTCATCACCTTGAATTCACTCTCTGTAATGTTCTACATATATTGTACTCTCTTGGGTTGCACCTGAAAATGGCATTTATTTGCCTAGTGCCCCCACCCCATCAACAAAAACTAAATAAATAGCCCATTTTCAAAATTGACCAGTGGTAAAAACAAGGTAGATGATAAACAGGAACAGACAAAGTGACACTAATACAAGCTGGTAATACTGTACATGGTACAAGTAGGAGAATAACAATAAGGTACAATTACAGTGCATTTTATTATTCAGAAGCTGGCAGAGGCTAGCACTGAAGGAAAATATGCTAATTCCTAAGGTGAGGTGGGAAATTAGGAGGTTGTAGAGACCAACTGCACTGAAGGACAGAGCTCTTTGCCCTGTAGTAGTGTTTCTAAAGGGGAGTAGGAAAGTGAATTTGGACTGAGATCATGTCCCCAGCTTACTGGTGGAGTGGGGAAGAGGGTGGAAATACAAGAGAGAACTTTTCCTAGCACCACCCTGTGTAGGAACATTGCCAGCCTATGGGCAAAATGATCTTCCGTGGAAAGGCAGGCAGTGGAGTTATACAGTTGGTAATGGCATGTACGACAGGACAGGTCACTCATTAAGTGACAGATGCTGCTGTTGTAAACAGTGCACACTTTGGTGATGGCCCTGAAAGAAGCAGCAGCACACTCAAGGGAGCCATAGCCAACCATAAGGAGCAGTAGGCTGCGTCAGGGGTGCCAATAGAGATTTCTGGGCCCAGAACACACCTTAAGGACATGGCCCCCCTCACCCTCCCGTCCCCTCATAAGACATATATAATTCAATAAATGAGTAGATTTATATTTAAATAAATAACGTGCTGCCATGCCACTTAATGAAAGACTGTAAAAATAACAGAATTAGTACTTTACTTATACCTAACTAACTTACATAATGAAATTAGACACATTCCAGTGTACACCCTCCCTCTAAATTCAATTCTACTCAATCAAAAGAACAAAAATCAGTTAAGCTTAGGTTCACAAAACTTCAACAGTTGAGTTTCTATTAATTAATAGCAGGTGGTTGGTAGAGCGTGGTCCTAAACAGTTAACCTGTAATTCTTTACCTAGCAACTCACTGTCTAGAATTGGTTCATAAAATAAACGCCCCACCACAGTTTGTTTGCCTTTACTCCTCCTTCGGACTTGAGACTGATGGTTGACTTCACTATCAGACAGTCGGACTTTAACTTGAATAACTTCAGTTCAGTTAACTTAAAGTCTTAACTTCGGTTCAATCCACAAGTTTCTGTTTAGGCAGTTTTACTTTTAGCACAGCACAGTTAAATATTAATTCTTATATAGCAAGTAGTATAAGACTAAGTATAGACAACACTACACTAGTCACTGTGTGTGTAAATACCCTACAGCTTGCGCTTGCCTGGCTGCTCCTCCAAACTCCAGTCCACTCCAGGCAGTCCGTTGTACTCAGAAGAACAAGAAGAATCAGTTATAAGCTGCTTAGGTTTACACTTCAAACAATAGTTACATTTTAATAATATTAATAGTAGGTGGTAGGTAGAGCGAGGTACTGCCTGGTATGCAGGAGGTAGAAGACTAGACTTAACTTAGAAGTACAGACAGTTACAGTACTTAACAGAGTCAGTTAGCCCAACTTAGCCACCCCCGCCCGTCTGGCCATCTTTAACCACCAACTCCCTACCTTAACTTAAACACCAGGCTCCTCCAGGTTCCGGAGTCCGGCTCCACACAAGTCCACATCCCATCCAGGCCATCCCCACCACAGCTTGCCTAGCCCAGTAGCCCAGGAATGAGGAATCCTCCAGTCCAGCCTCCTTGTCCTTCACTTTCCAGTCAGTGCAATTCGAATGATCAAGGATCGACTTGGCTTGAGAAGATAAATTAAAGCGAGCAACTCTGCAACTGTGACACTGCGACCAACTAAAGCAAGTGAGGCCCTCAGGCCTGTTACCTTCTCCCACCTTGATGAGGATGGAACAGATGAGCAGGCGCACCCGCGGAGCAGTGTGCAACATCATGTGGCCCTGGCATGGTGGCCTGATGATGACCTGATGACCTCTGACCTGGTGCTGAGTGACCTCTAGCTTCTGACCTCACCCCTGGCCCCTAGCATTAATTTGTCACTGTCCCGATTCGTGCAACTTTCAAGACCCTACTGATTCAGCCTGTCACCAGCCAATTCACTTAATTCACGGGGGGGACAACCAATAGTCAGACAGCTGGGCCCCCCTGAACCACCGAGCCTGGGACAGTTGTCCTGGCTGTCCCCCCTTGTCAGCGCCCCTGTGCTGCATGCAAGTAATCTCTTTGTTTCAGGAGTCAGAAACCTTCTTACTATGTGTATGGCACCAAGTCTGTGGTGCACAGTTTTTACCAAGTTACTGACATGGGTGTCAATGTAAAGTGTGTTGTTCAGAAAGAAGCTTAGTTATTTAAACTGTGAGACAAGCTCTACCCCAATGCTGTCTGAATTGTGGCTATGAAGAGGAGCACAAGCCTTTTTCCTTTTTCCTTGTGTATCCCAAATAAAACTATGGCTTTAGCTGTTTAGGTGTTGAGGACCATGTTATTATTTAAGATACATGTTTGGAGGTGGCCACAGTCATGTTGAATGATTTTGTTTAAGGTTGCCAGGTCCCTGCCCGAGCTGAAGATCCAAACACCCTCAGCATAAAGTAAGGTTTCAGTGGATGGGCAGTCGTTGAGGAGTGAGTGTAGAAAAAGCAAGAAAAGCAATGGACCAAGGACAGAACCTTGTGGGACCCCACAGTTAATAGGACAAAAGTCCAAGTGGACACTGTCAATTGTGGCCCTGTGCAAACACAGACAAAGGGCTGCAGCAGGACTGGGATGTACTGATGAAGATGCAACAGGAAAGACAGAAAACCAGCACTCACCCTCCATGCTGAGAAGTCCATTGTGCTGCCAACACTTCCTTCTTCTTAAAGTCACATCATTTAGCTCCAGTATCTTTGTATAATGAACTTTAATACAACACTTGGATTGTGCAGAACAAGACAGTTTATTTTAACAGTTAAGGTGCAAAGAGACACAAGGACATGCTAGCCTAGTGGGTCATGTCAGTCACAGACCTAACGTTTCATGTTGCATCTACACTTTTTCAAAGATGCAGCCTCCTAATACCACATCTAATTTATATTTCAAAAAATGGCAGTCTAAGTTAAATGGTCAGACTGACCACATCTGGCTGGGAACACGCATACATTATATAAAAAGCAACAGTGCAAAAGTGTGGTTTGTGTGTAACAAGTGAATTACATATGACACAATACAAACATGTCAAAAACTTGAATTCAACCGGCCTGGTGACACTGAGGGCTGAGGCACTATGCCTTAACTTGCGCTACACCGGTGACCCAGGTTCTGGAATGACCGCGGGTTGTTAGGGGTGCCTGTATGGGGGAGGGGCAGAGTGGGATTGAGCCACCTAATGGCAACTCTCCTCTCCAGAGGTGGTCGTCGCTCCCTGTAGTTCCACTGCCACCAAGTGGAGATCCAATGGTGGTGTAAGCAGAAGGGGGTGGCAAGCCTGGAGGGCATCTTGGAAAGCTGCATGCACATGCCTTCACATGCACACGTGCACACCCAAGAAAGGGCAGGGTGAAAAAATGGGGGGAAAAGCACTAAAAATGTAAATTAAAAAAAAATGAACTCAGAATCCAAACATTGGGATTGCAGGAACCAAGAAGACTACCAGGGCACAACAGAAAAACTTGGCACAGCAAGCAGGGTAAAGGAAGTTTTCCAAGAAATCCAAAGCTGGAGAAGACACAGGATAAGATGTTGCTAGGAATGGAATGCAGCAGCAGACTGTGTGTAGGAGCTAGAGAAGGTCCAGGTCTTGTGTACCCTTCACCTTTTGTCCTATCGTTTTGGAACACCCTGGTTTCCACAGTATACCAGGGAGCATGATAGTGGAGACTGTAGTAGTTTGGGAATGTTTCACTCCAAGATGCAGTCCATGTTCCAGCTACATCAGGTTCCTGAGCATTAAAAAGGTAAAGACACTGACTGGGCAGTTGAGAGGAGCTGTCCATCGTAAGGTCCAGTCCTGGCCAGAAAGAGAGAGAGCCACTGCTGACCAGATCCTCCATCTCTTGCAGCACACATTTGACACTTGAACTATCTCTAATCTAAAGATGAAGTTCTTTTCGCACACTCAACAGCCCAGAGAAACGCTCCAGGAGTATACCTTAAGTCTGCAGGAGGCATTGACAGCCATCGAGAGAGTTTACTCAAGGGAGGTCTGGGACCCCGATCCAACCGTGACAGAGAAATTTATAGAGGGAATGAACAGGAAGGCCCTAAAAAAGAAAGCTCTGTATGCTACATTTATAAGATCCCAATGCTCATGTTCTGGGTTTTAAAGAAAAGGCTATAAGAATACTGGGATCAGGAAGGGAGAGGAGGTGGCAGCCTGTCAGCAGAAGATGATGCTCCTGAGTGTGGCATGGCCGGGATACACCATTGTAGGTCTGGTACAGGAGGATCTGTGGCAGCCGGAGGCACGTTCTGGAAAGCTACCTCACCCAAGGTCCATGTACGAGGGAGCATCGTTGGGCGGTTACCCAAGTCATTTCTGGATTCTGACAGGGCGTTTACCCAGCTGGCTCAAACCCAATCGCCCCTCAGGAAACTGAACCAGAATCCAATCCCTGAGTGGATGGAACAAATCGCAAGCCTCACCCATAAAATGACCGAAGTCTGCCAGGAGATGCAGGACCTTAAAGAAGGTTGGAAGAGAGGGCCCTTTATAGGAACACCCAAAGGAGGAAGAAGACCCAAAAAATCTACTTCTCACCTGAGGAGAGGAGAAGGAAGATGCCCGACCAACCGATTTGATGGCCAGAGGAGACCCATCCGTGGAAGATGTGCTGTCAATGGACCCGATTAACAGTGTTGCTTTAGGAACACCACCAACAGACACAAGACTGAAAGGGCACAGTGCCAACTATATGAAGACACAAGGCAGGAAATGGAGAGAATAAATCAGAGCAATGCTGCAGTAAGAACGCACGCAAGAAGCCAACCACTGGTCTGCAACACCAGTCCTGATGAGTGCCCTCTGTATGTAAACATGCAATCTAATCTAATTGCTGATTGCTGAGGCAAGCAGTTGGAACTGTAAGTTGAACACCGAGATAAAGGAGGAATTTCTATACCACAGGAGAGAGAATCGAAGGAAAAATAAGAATCACTTGGGGAGACTCTTCAGCAGCAATGGAGAAAGTCAGAAGAACAGGACAAGCAGCTCCTCCAGTATGGAAAAAGAGAAGGAGCAGCTCCACAGAGAAGTCAAGGCACTACGGTGCACAGTCGAGGATCTGAAGAACCAGTTGCTACTCCACAAGAAGGACAGTCAAGACCAAAGGATGAGAAAGGTAGAATGTAGAATTTTAGCATGAGGATGAACCTGCAGGAAAAAAGAGAAAGAGAATCTGCAGAGACAACTAATGGAGCCACGTGTGATATTGCAAGAAGCGGAGTACTTTCAATTAAATGACACACCTTCTCAGAGAGTGCTAGATCATCCTACCTTTGGAGTGCAGTCCAAATATGCAAAGGTGATCAGTCGAACAGAAGGTGGAGACACCCGCCATGTAACCTTCTTATCAATTATCCTGATCTGGCAGATACCAAGGTGGATGATACTGCCAGCCAGAAGAATTTGTGGACACTACCGTCCCACCTGGCTCCTACTGAGTCTGCACCGGACTGTTGTCAGAGATCGCAAGAATCTTTCCCTGAAACAGATCCTGAGATGTTTGGCAGGCAAGAAGGATGTGTTAACCCCAGGGGTCAACCTTAACTTTTTTTTGCACTAGCCAGATGGACAAGTTGATTAAAAATTGCACTAGCCCGCAGATGGTTGCACTAGCCCACAATAATAATGGTCAATTTTTATTGGTTATACAGGAAAAAATGCAAGCCAAGAAATACTCTGATTATTGCATATTTATACTGGTCCCACATTGCTTTCTGCCCCAGCAAAAAACAAAACAAAAAAAAAACTGCAGTCCAATCACACACAGTGTGTACCCCCATTGTTTTTTTAACCATGTGCCCCTTGCTTCCTCTTTCTACACCCCATCCCTGCCAAACCAGAGAATACCATAATAGCAAATTGTTCAACCAGGCAGTTCTAGCTCTGCACACACAATAGCCAACATCATAATGTACGTCACCACAGTCTCACCCTGACCTGCAGGGCAATGTACAGAATCAAGAGGAGAAAGACACTCACCCCCACCCTGTGACTAACAGAACTGCACTTCTGCAAGTTTTCTTAAACAAACACAGGGGCTGAGATGTAAGAAACTTTGACATATCTATTTATATATCAGGCACAAAAATATTGATTTAACATGCTCTGCCCTAACAAAACAGATTTTCATAAGTGTCCTTTCATCAGTCAAAGGGGAGCAGTATACAGGCATGATGCTGTACTACCTGTTTCTATGTAGGATGATCTGTGCACACCAGGAATACCTATTTTAACCTTTCAAATTATGTATTTTACTAAGATTTTGCTTTGTACCACACATGCTCCAAAGCATTGTTTTTAGGATGAAATGACATGCTGGGTGGTACTGCATTGATGGTATTGGCAGGTGTGATCCATTGAGAGGAGCTGTGAACAATACACCAGTTAGTAATGGCAGCTATGGGTCTATGGATGGCCACTTCAGAGTCTAGTCTGCAGTGGTGTCCAGAGAATGTATAGAGTGGACAGACCACCTGGCTGGGCAGACCATGTATACATGATAGCATTCTGTCACTGTAGTGTTGGATACAGGCACTCAAAAGGTTGGGAAATGAGGCACACTGGTTTTAATATTGTGGGACAAATCAAAGACAAGTTCAGTAAACTGGAAGCTAGTTACTTAACAGCACTCTGCCAGTGATCACAGCATGCACACTAGCTGAATGTCCTAACAATTGAGTGATAATGACTCACATTGAGTCTTTTGTTGGATTCCCCTCTTAAACTGCCAGATAATTGCAGCTCTTAATGAGCTGTTAATCACACCAGGCCACCTGGAACACTGAGGAAGATTAGCAAAAGGACTACAGTCTGCTAAAGTAGGGACTTTTTCAACTTCATTATCAGCCATGAAAAACCTGCACTAGTCCACATGGACAAGTAGAGGGTTAGCTGCACTAGCCCTGGCCAGTTTGCACTAGATTCAGGGCTAGTAAAACAATGTTAAGGTCAAACCCTGGTTAACCCATGGAGAGCAAAAGATAGGGAAGAAGCACGAACAATCTCGTTGCTAGAGGAGAATGTGTTTTGTTGAAGAGGACCACCCAGATAAGCCACTTTTGGAATGGGAACCAGAGACGCATACTATCATGGCGATTCCATATCCTGACCTCAAAGTCTACAAGATCCAAGTGGAAAATGGGACGGAAATTCAGAAAGTAGTGTACCAGGATCGACTCAAATCCTGTACATTTCGAGGAATTTCGGATGAAGACTGACTTTGTGCCAAAGGAGAGGCAGGTGTGTCACTTGGACGATTTCATGGATATGGAATCTCCAGTGAACTGGTGTGTTAATCCATGGGTTCATTTATCCCCGACGAATACCTCGTCCTTGCAATCTTCAGACTCTTCAGTGAACTTTACACCTACAGACTCTCATGAGAACGAATGTGTTTCCCCAGAATCAACAGTTCCTTCTATCCATAGGTCACAGAGGTCCACTTTTGGTATCCCCCTAATGATTCGTGATGGAAGCCCTCCAGATCAAATCCTCTCTTGTACAATAGCCTAGTAAACCAAGAACAGACACAGTAATTTAAAGTTATAGAATTCCTTTAAACTGATAGAATTAATTCAAAGTTACAGCTTACTTAAGATTATAGAACTTCATTAGGATTTTAGAGTTCATTTAAAAGTCATTTAGAAGGCGGTAGTGGTGGAAGGGGGAATTCTTGTCTCCAAGGACTGTGACAAGTGGCATGCCACAGGGCTCGGTACTAGGCCCGGTGTTTGGCATTTTCATAGCTGACATCTCACATGGCATAAAGAACAAGATGAGCCTTTTTGCAGATGACACAAAGACTGGGGCGGTGGTGGATGACACAGTAGGGTGGCAGGGGCTGCAGGATGAGCTGTCTAAACTTGAGGACTGGTCAGACACATGGCAGCTGGGGTTCAATGGTAAGAAGTGCAAGGTTATGCACTTGGGAGCAAAGAACCCAAGGAGGTATTATCAGTTGGGAGGGGTACAGATAACCACTACAGAGGAGGAGAAAGACCTTGGGGTGATCATAACAGGGCAGATGAACCACTCGGCACAGTGCAGGAAAGCAGCAGCTAAAGAGAATAAGATGCTGGGGTGTATTCCAAGAGATATTACCTCCAGGAGAGAAGAGGTGATCCTGCCACTGTACAGGTCATTGGTGAGGCCACACCTGGAGTGCTGTGTGCAGTACTGGTGCCCATACTTGAAGAAGGATGTTAAGTTACTGGAGGGGGTACAGTGCAGAGCAACAAGGATGGTCCAGGGAATGGAAGACAAACACTATGAGGAGAGTCTGAAGGAACTGAACATGTATTCCCTGGAAGAGAGGAGGGATAGGGGGGATATGATAGAGACCTTTAAATATATGAAGGGTATAAACAAGACTGTTACAGAGGGATTTTAAGTTAAAGGGAGGGAGAGGGACATGAGGGGCATGGGTTAAGGTTGGAGGTGAAAGATTTAGGAGAGAAATGAGGAGGCACTTTTTCACAGAAAGGGCAGTGTCCATGTGGAACACGCTGCCCAAAGAGGTGGTTTCATGTAAGTCAGTGGGCAGTTTAAAGGGGGTAGGACAAAGTGAGGGAAGGGTCACTGTTATGTGAGGAGGGAGGGAGGAGGGGCAGCTGCAGTCTAAGTGGATGGTTAACTGCACACTTGAGCAGACTTGATAGACCGTGTGGCCTATATCTGCTGGCAGTTTTGTATGTTTGTACGTCTTCAAGTTTATGTAAAAGTTAGAGTTAAGATAGAAGTCATAGGCGGCCCGGTGGCACTGAGGGTTGAAGCGCTGGATGCCACACCTCGCACCATGCCGGTGACCCGGGTTCAGGAGCGAGCTCGGGCCGCCGGGGGTCAGCCGGGGAGGGTTGAGGATGAGTGCCCTTGTGGTGCTCTCCTCCCCGAGTAGTAAGGGGTGGGTTGTCCTGGCATGCTGGTGACCCCCGGTGGAGGCCAGAGGCACTACAGCAGCCAAGACAAGCACATATCTAGCGTGCACGATGCTGGAAGGGTTGCCATGTACCAGTGCGTCGACATGCACCACACAGGGAGGGAGTGGGAGGGCTCACAGAACAAGGAAACCAATGACGCCATGGGCTGGCAATGGCACCTGTCCCCCATACCCCCCCGCTGGGCCATCCCCGACTAGCCTTCCAGGTCCTCCATTCCACAGACCTTCCCCGAGCCAGAGTCTGACTAGTAAGCACGCCCAAGAAGAGAGGGCGACTCACCCTGGGCGGGTCAAACCAGGGGTACTGGCTACGGGGGAGGGGGAGGACAGAGGAGGTTCAGTTCGGGGAGGCTTCAGGCTGGGCAGGAAACAGGACTAGGCTGCCTGAGAGAGGCTCCATGGTGACGCAACCGGAGGGAAAGAGAACTTGAAAGAAAAAAAAATAGAAGTCATACAGTTCATGTAAAATTTATAGAAGTTATAGAGATATCCTGTACACTGTAGATGTTACACCAATAGTTTAACAATTAGAGGTGTTAAAAAAGATAGTATATTATAGCGTAAAAAGGGAATACATAGGGACATGTATTGTTTGGCAGGCCCGACTCTGTAGTGCTTCAAAGTATGGGGCCCAACAGAAATAAAATAAAGTGCCCCTTAGAGTCCTAGGCAATGTGGGCATCAGGGGTAGCATAGGAGTATTGTATAGGGACCCCTCCGTTAGTCTGTCCCCCCCATTGCAAAATACAATGGCAGTTTTATTTAAAAAAAAGAAAGCCCAGTGCGTGGTGTTTTGTTTTAAAACTTAGAGAGCCATTGTGACATAAGCTCGGGGTTGCAGAACCAGAACACCAAGTGTAGCATTTTGAAAAGTTAGTTTTTGTAGGAGGAGTCTGTTGCCTAGCCAGAGAAGGAGCAAGATCGAGAGGGAGCAACAGGAACCAAAGGCTTACCTCGGGGGTGTAAGTCAGTTCCATTGGCTCTTCTGCGGTGCCTCTCCTCTGATCGGCAGTTCAGCCAGTGTAGTCAGCCATCGTGGTCTATAAGTGCGGCGGTCAGATGAAGCAGCAGCAACTAGAACCACAGTGTGGACTCAGTTTAGCCCTGTTTTTTAGTTTAAAATTATTATGTTTGCTTGCACGCATGTGCAAGAAACATAGTGCCACCATACAAGTTTTCGTAGGTGTGGCACCCCCGCTTCCAAAGCCATGATCGTTTTTGCAGGCGGGGCCACACCGCACCAATGAATGTCCCAGATGTCTATGACAGCAATTCAGATGCAGTGGTGTACAGTTGAAAGCAAATGACTGCTACAATCAGTAGTGGTAATGTGTAGGCAATTTGCAAACTATCGTTCCGTCAGCAGTATGCAAACTACCTACACATCACCACCGCTGACTATAGTGGTCGTTGTATGCGTTCCCCATTTGTTGTGTGCTGAGGGGTGCCCAGTCCCCCTCAGCTCATGCACACTCCCCCTCAAGCACACTGTATGTCCTATGGAGGTGCCCAATCCTCGTCGGTTCCAGTGACCCCCTCAAAAAAAACAAACTTCCAGGTGCCACACAGGGAGCCCACCCCACCCCACTGTGGCAAAAGTCCAGTGTCCTCGTGTGTTCCCCCTCCCTCTGCACACTGTATGGCCAATGGGGGTGCCCAATCCCCTGCTGGCTCCACTGCCCCCCAAACAAACTTCCAAGTGCCACGCTGGGAGTGCACCCCAGCATGGCAAAAGTCCCATGTCATCTTTGTAAAATAAAAAAAAACCTGTAACAAAAGAAAACAGTCCCTCATTGACTCTCTTGCCCCCCTCCTCCAGCTCATGCCCACCCTCTGCATACCCCACCTCCCCACACCCCCCTCACCCCATACATACCTCAGGAGGCCGGCGCGATGATCTTCAGTGGAGCGGGAACACATCTGCACTCTTCAAAGCTGACCACGAACTGAAGAAATGCCAGAAAGCTGTGTAATGGCATAAATAGAATTTTTTCAACTTTGGTGCATATATCGGTCATTATTTTGAATTTTTGCACCATATTTTCAACATGGGGTTCTTGGGACCTCACCTCATGAATTCAGTGACTGTCATTTGGTTATTCGGTCCCGAAAAGTGATTTTGAGGTCACTGAGCGGAATCACTTTCGGGACCGATTAATGAAATGACAGTGTCACTGTTCATGAGGTGGGCTTTCAAAAAGCCTATGTTGCAGATTTGGTGAAAAAATTCCCAAAAATGACTATGTTACGAGCGTGCATTGCGCAGTTTCCATGCACACTCACAAATTCATGAATCTGTAATATTTTCACTCCAGATTTTCAACACTGCCATTTTTTCACACCTCCTTATGAACAGTACAGCTGTCATTTTTCACATCCTGGTCGAAATGTGTTTTTGCACTTCTGGTGCAGAATAGCACAGTCACTGTGGGAAATCAGTATTCGGGCAGATTAAGAAAACCACAGTGACACTGTTCATGAGCAGAGGTCCTAAAATGCCTATGTTGAAAATTTGGGCACAAAAGTCCATAAAATGACTGTGTTACAAGTGTGCATTGCACAGTTTCTACACACCTTCATAACTTCACAAATTTGTAATATTTTCACTCCAGATTTTCAACATTGGCATTTTTCCACACATCCTTATGAACAGTACAGCTGTCATTTTTCACATCCTGGCCAAAATGTGTTTTTGCACTGCTAGTGCAGAATAGAACAGTCACTGTGGGAAGTCAGTGTTCGGGACAGATTAAGAAAATCACAGTAACACTGTTCATGAGCGGAGGTCCCAAAATGCCTACATTGAAAATCTGGTGCAAAGATCCCCCAAATAATTGCATTACGGGTGTGCGTTGCGCAGTTTCTATGCAGGCTTGTGACTTCACCAGTTTTTTATATTTTCACTCCAGATTTTCAACGTTACCATTTTTTACACCTCCTTATGAACAGTACAGCTGTCATTTTTCACATCATGTTCAAAATGTGTTTTCGCATCCGTGGTGCCAAATGGCACAGTCACTGTGCAAAATCACCTTTCGGCTAACAAACTGATAGTGTCACTGTTCATGCAGTGGGGTCACAAAAAGCCCATGTTGAAAACTTAGAGAAAAATACCAAGAAATGCCCAGGGCCTTAGGGTTTCTGACCATAATGCCCTACCCTGTAAGGTCTGACAGGCATCTGCCCTGCACTGTAGGGACTGACAGGCATCACGGGTGTGACTTCGGATTGTCGACAGTAATGCTCATGTCATTCCACCCCCACCCCCACCCTGCAGCCAGTGACAGGCATCGAGGTGCACCTTGGACTCTTTGGTCCCAGAGTTCTCACCATTCTCCTATACTGCACCCATTTCAGCATATTTCCTTATGGAATGAGGAGAGTATAAAGCCCAAACACCCCAAGGCACACCTCAACACTTGTCAGTGTCTGCAGGGTGGGGAAAGGTGAAATGTTGTGACCGTTATAGGTGACAACCAAAAGGCACACCCCAATGCCTGTCCATCTCTGCAGGGTGGGGGTGGAGTTGGCGTCAGTTCAATACATCACTGCCGCTCTTATACTGCATCTGTCTAATTCCTGCACTTTCACTGCTAATGGCAGCAAGCAAACATTTGGCATTGACAAATTCTTGTTTAAATGTAATTTTGGTCCCTTGTCAGTGGTCATGCCAAGGAACCGAATTAGAAAATTACTCACCTTAGTAATTGTGTTTTTTCTAATGTAGTCTTGCTGTATAGTGACCTTATGTAGTTAGCCCCAGCACTTGAACTGCTCCAGAGAGGAAAGAGTTAACTCTATGCCAAAGCATAGAACGTTGAGCTCGAGCTCGGTTCAAACCTCTGCTGCACTTTGACATGTAGCCGTCGGATTCTTACGAGCTAACACTAACTAACTACCCCCACTATGTGGAAATTGTAAAATTACTAGCCAAAAGGCAACCAAATATTTTGGATCCCCAAAGACTCAAGTCGAGAAATCCAAAACAAAAAACTAGGTAGTGAACAAATATAATTATCAAAACATATAACATAACCCTCCCCCTCTCTAAAAGGAGCGTGCAAAGTACACCCCCTGAGGTGCAACACTGCACCTGCCAGCCACTTCCCAAAAGTCAGGTTCTGAGAGGGAGGCAGGAGGAGGTCAGAATACAGTAAGACTTCATTAGAAGAAACACAGTTACTAAGGTGAGTAATTTTTTCTTCAAACAACATTAGGTCTTGCTGTATTCTGACGATGCTCTGAACTACCAAGCAGTACCTCCCTGGAGGAGGGTACTGAACCTATTTTGGGAATAGGCTCTGCAGTACTGCTGTACCAAACCTAGCATCACTCCTAGCCTGGATATCCAGAGAGTAATGCTTGGTGAATGTATGGACTGTTTTCCAGGTGGCTGCTTTGCGCATCTCTAATAAGGGTATACTGTATCTCTGGCAGCAGCCAGAGAAGCAGCTGTACCTCTAGTCGAATGAGCCCTCAGGCCTGAGGGGGGTACTTTGCCTAGCTTTTCATAGCAGAATTGAATACAAGAGATAATCCACCAGGCAATAGTTCTCTTAGTAGCAGGTTTACCCTTCCCCACCTCACCATAAGTGAGGAACAACTGGAGGGAGTCAAACCTAAGTGCCTTAGTACACTCAGTGTAATACCTAAGAGCCCTTTTAACATCCAAACTGTATAATCTTCTCACTGCTGAAGAAGAATGATCAGTGAAGAACACAGGAAGAGGCATGGATTGGTTCAGATGAAAGTCTGAAACCACTTTGGGTAAGAACCTCCTGTTGGTCCTAAGGACCACCTTATCTCTATGGAATGAGATATAATCAGGCTCCACTGACAGAGTTTCTAATTCACTGATATGCCTGGCAGAGGTAATAGGTACTAGGAACACAGTTTTCCAAGTCAAGTACCTAAGTTCTGCTGAGGCCAAAGGCTCAAAAGGGGGTTGCATAAGCTGAGCAATGCAAACATTAAGATCCCAAGCAGGAGTAGGATCCCTAAAGGGAGGATTGGTATTGAGCAATCCTTTGAAGAATTGACAGAAAACAGGGTGAGATGCCAGTGAGGAGGGCTTTCCCACTGACAGAAATGCAGAAACAGCTGACAAGTGTACTTTGAAGATAGCTGGTCTGAGGCCTAAGCCATTAAGATGAACCATGTAATCCAGAACTGTAGACAAGTCAGCAGTATCTGGGGATATGTGCTTATTGGAACACCAAATACTGAATCTTTTCCATTTGGAGTTATAAGTTTTTCTGGTGGCAGGTTTTCGAGAGGCTTTGAGAATGTTCAGAACCCCTTGAGACAAATGCAAATTTGTATATTCTAGCTGTTCAAGAACCATGCCTTGAGACTGAGACACTGAAGGTTGGGGTACCAAATCCTCCCCTGAGAGGAGGTTAACAGGTTGTGATTCCTGGGGAGAGACAGAGGAAGATGGACTGCTAGGAACAGCAACAGGGGATACCAAGGCTGTCTGGCCCAGTCTGGAGCAATCAGGATCACTTTGCAAGACTGTGACCTTATCTTGACCAGAATTTTGAATAGTAGGGGAAAGAGGGGAAAGGCATACAGAAATGTCCCCTTCCAATCCAGCAGTAAAGCAACCAGGGGGACTGAGCCCAAGACTGGGGGTCTGCAACAGAAGAGAGGACGTTGGTGATTGTCTGGGGCTGCAAAAGATCTATCTCTGGAGTGCCCCACCTGAAAAGATCACTTTTAACACTAGGGGATCCAGAGACCATTCGTGATGGCCCAGAGAAATCCTGCTCAATGCATCTGCTAGCACGTTGTCCTTCCCTGGAAGGTGGACTGCTACTAGAGACATCTGTAGAGAATAAGCCAGGGACCATAATTTTATGGCTTCTGCGCACAAGGCCGTAGACTGAGTGCCTACCTGCTTGTTGATATACCACATGGTGGTGGTGTTGTCCTGACCTGAACCACTTTGTTCTGTACTGAGTCTGAGAAGACTTGTAGAGCCAGGTACACTGCCCTGAGCTCCAGAAGACTGATGTGGAGAAGAGACTCCTGAGGAGACCACACTCCCTGCGCTATGAGGTCTCCCAAGTGAGCTCCCAACCCCAGGAGAGAAGCATCTGTGGTTAGAACCACAGAATGAGACTGAGTGATGAATGGGACCCCTTGCCTGAGGTTTTCCTGAGCCAACCACCATTGAAAAGCCTGGATCAGAGTCTGACGCCAGGTCTATAAGGGCCTTTACCCTTGCCAGAGGGGGAAAAGCTCTTGCTTTGACAGTATCCAGCTATACCCCTATGAAGGTCAAGAGTTGCACTGGTTCGAGAACTGATTTTGGAAGATTGAGGAGGAATCCTAGAGAAGTGAGCACTTGCTGGGTCTCTTGCAGGTTTGACTTGACTTGGGCTGGAGAATGACCCACAATGAGCCAGTCGTCCAGGTATGGGAATATGGAAATGTCTTGTCTCCTTAGAAAGGCCACTACTACTGCTAGGCATTTTGTGAACACCCTTGGTGCTAATGTTAGGCCAAAGGGCATTGCTCTGAACTGATAATGGCCTGAAGGCAGTTCAAACCTGAGGTACTTTTTGTGGGAGCACCTGATGGGAATGTAAAAATAGGCATCCTTGAGGTCCAGGGAGGCTAGCCAATCTCCTGGCCTTAGAGAGGGAAGAATTATTCCCAGAGTCACCATTTTGAATTTTGGCTTTACTAGGTGCTTGTTTAAGCATCTTAAATCTAGGATGGGCCACCACTCCTCTGTCTTTTTCAGGGTAAGGAAGTATCTGGAGTACAGACCTTTGCCCCTGTGAGATATAGGAACTCTCTCTATCGCTTTGAGAGCCAGCAGAGAGGAAACCTCTGCCTCTAGGGCAATGGTTTCAGAGAGGTTTGCAGGTGGAAAAGACCTGACCCTCAGCTTTGGAAATTTTTTGAAGCTGAGGGCCAGTCCCTGGCTTACTACCTCCAGGACCCAATTGTCTGAGGTAACAGACTTCCAGGCCTGGAAGTAGTAAGACAGCCTGCCTCCTAAAGGAATTGTGGAGTCGACCCAGGCTGACACATCAGGGTGTCTGTTTGGCAGAAGCCTTAGACTGAGAGGAGGATACAGCCCTGCTCATCCCCCTTCTGCCTCTCCCTCTGAAGAACCCCCTTTGAGGAAAAGGAGAGGAGGCCTGTGCCTGGTAGAAAGGCATGTGAAAAGGCCAGCCCCTGCCGCTAGATTGCTGCTTCTGATGAGTTGCCTGCCTTTCCTTGGCCTGTACACTCCTGTAAGTGGTCCTGTATTCATACATTTTCTTCATATAATTCTCTGTCTGCTCCCCAAACAGAGAATTCTCCATGGCAGGGAAACCCATGGCCTTAGACTGGGTGTCCTGTGATAGGCTAGTACATCTGAGCCAAGCCAGTCTCCAAAGAGCCACAGATGTAGCCATGACTCATGATGACACATCATTGGAGTCCACAGCAGCATGAAACTGGATTTTTGATGCCTCAGTCCTATCAGCAGCCACCTCCTCCATCTCCTTGGCAAGCAGGG
Organism: Neoceratodus forsteri; assembly: GCA_016271365.2. Taxonomy (NCBI): domain Eukaryota; kingdom Metazoa; phylum Chordata; order Ceratodontiformes; family Ceratodontidae; genus Neoceratodus; species Neoceratodus forsteri. The sequence continues at coordinate 402,866,587 of CM028136.1, read as the reverse complement.
GGGTAGCCAGTTTAGCCAGTTCCAGAACATTTTCCCATCTGGATTTCTGGTATTTGGCTGTGTAGCTCATGTAGTTAGCCTGCCTGAGTCCCAAGGAAGATGCCATGTACTGTTTTTTAGCCATGGCATCCAGCTTCCTGGAGTCTTTATCTGGGTGTGTGTGAAGCCAAGGGTATGTTAGCCTTATCACAGGCTGCAGCCTGCACGACCCCATCATGGCTGCACTGCTGGCACAAGTACTCCATACCTGGGCCTGACAGCATATACCTCTTGTCCATTTGTCTGCCCACAGGAGGTAAAGAATTTGGAGTTTTAAGTAATTTTTGTGTCTGTTTCCCAAAAGATTTATGAGGGGGAATAGACAGTCTCTTGGACTCTGGGATATCCATCATCTCCACATAGTCAGGCTCCTCTTGTTCCTCAACAGCTTCAACCAGAGGGAGCTGGAGGGTTTCTGCCACTTTTTTGTAGAACATAAAGTGGGAAGGGGACTCAGAAGGCCTAGGAGGGGAAACACCAGAAGGTCTGTCTATGGGCTCATCCAGACCTTCTATACCATCATCATCATCATCATCATCATCCTAGTAATCTTCCTCCTTCTCCAGATCCAGTTCATAATAGTCTTCTGGGGAATAATCTGGAACCGGAGGAACTGACCGAACCGAACACCTACCAGGAGGTGTGTGATCGGCCGGAACCGAACGCAGCGATTCAACTATACTAATCGCCCTGGCAATTTTCTCGGCAGTTGGACATTGCAGTTCTGAATCCGAACCGGCCGATTTCTCTTTTTTCTTTCGTTTTGCTGGAACTGACCCCTCAGGATCGTCTCTCCTTTTGCCCGAGGGAGTCTCACCCAGGTCAGTGGGCACTCCCTCAGGTTCGGTCGGAACTGAACCAGGCTGGACATCCGGGTCAGCGAACTTCTCGGCCTCCTTTTCCCTAAGCCTGCCCAGTCTTTTATCTAGGGTGGCCGTAGGAAAATTTTTGCAAATCTGGCAGTCTAAATCAAGGTGGTCAAAACCCAGGTGGTGTTGGGATCAGCCTCAGCAAAAGCCTCCCCACACTCACTCCAGTGTTGAAACCCAGTGGGCCCGGTTTTTCTTTTGGGTTTCTCAGACAAAGCCATCCTAAAAACTTACCCTTTACACGGCAAAAGCCAGGCAAGACCCCCTTATCGGTTCCTAACCGTGTCACGGGTATTTGAAAAAAAAGACGTTAAAATTACAAGTTTTTTTAGAACCGATAAGGACCAGTACCTCACATTAAATTCAGGAAACCAAAGTAAACTTAAGAGAAAGTAAAAGACAATCGGTTCAGCCAAACTGATTGAAAAATATTGCTTTACAATTTCCCCAGAAAATAGCACTAGTCCACTACCTAAGTACTTACTGTACCGCAGACAGGGATCTGAACCGAAATAAAATAAGAAAATAGCGGTTTAAAACCGACGTTTTTACTATACTGAACAGATAGTGAAGGAGAGATCTCCGTAGTGACTGTTCAGTTAGGCGGAGTAAAGAATCTGACGGTTACACTTCTAAGTGCAGCAGACAGAGGTTTGAACTGAGCTTGAGCTCAACATTCTATGCTTTATCATAGAGTTAACTCTTTCCTCTCTGGAGCTGTTCAAGTGCTGGGGCTAACTGCATAAGGTCAGAATACAGCAAGACTTCATGTTGGTTGAATGTGTGGTCGGCGTTGGAGTCGAAGCATCATACCTCCCACTCCATGGCAGTCAGTCTTCACCCTGGGCCAGGGCAGTGAGTTGTCGGCAGCACTAGAAAAAAGAGTGCTGACCGCCCAAAGTAAAAGCTTATTTAATTAAATTGTTTAAAGCACCAGAGTGCGTAGATTGGCTGGGAGCTGAAGGGGGCGGGCTGAGGGACCAAAATTTAAATTTATTTATTTAAAAGTTTGGAAATACACCTTTAAGCAGAAATGCTCATTTACAAAGGTTCCTCATCAGAATAAGAATTTGTTTACACCATGTCAAAGACAGTATTAAAAACTGGTTAACAGTGCCGGCCCAGTGGCGCTGAGGGTTGAGGCTGTGGACACCACACCTCACGCTACGCCGGCGACCTAGGTTCGGGAACGGACTCGGGTGTTGGGGGTTGGTAGGGTGAGGGAGGATTGAGCATCCTTGCGGATGCTTTTCTCCCTCTGGGGTGGGATACCAGGGGTGCTTCTAGCAACCGACGCCCCTGAAGCCGGTGGAAGCATGGACTTTCAGGGCACTGGTGACTCTACTGGAGTCGGGCAGGGGGGATGCTGTTAAGTGCATGGCAGTCGGCATGTGTCAGCACGTCGTCAGCCTGGACGTATGTCCTACACGCAGGCATCCCAGGGGGATAGGAGGAAAACAGGGGAAAAATTTAACACCCCTGACCCTACGTGCATAAAATGAAACTGGGGATGGGATGCCTTAGGGATTGCCCTGGCGGACGGAGTAGGAGGAGGTACGATGCCTCCTCTGAAGCCGTGGGAGCCGGGCAAATAAAAATTAAAAAAAACTGGTTAACAAAAGCTGAGTAACACTGATTCAGTGACATAACAAAACAGAATGAGTAACATAAGCACTATTTTGGCAACACAGAATGAACAAAAGTTAACGTTCAACAGGTCAAATAATACAAAGCATAACATAGGCACTAGGAGCTATACAAAGGTACCAGCCCATCTGGGCATTGTCAGAGGTTAAGTCTGTGTGCTTTTACAGCACAAGAACATGGAACAGAGGAGAGGCACATGCAAGAGCAAGATCGAGAGGAAGCAACAGGAACCAAATATCAAAATAAAATAAATTAATATTTATTAGGCGTAGTAGGAGGGGTTAGGGCAAGGAGGCCCTAATCTAAATAAATATTTAAGAGAGAGCTCCAGGAGGTGGAGCAAGGTCAGAGTTAAGGACTATAGACCCTGTTGAGAGTAATAAATATTTATAAAGGGCAGTTCCCTTCAGACAGAGCAAAGGGGCAGGGCAAGCCCCATACATGAAATGAGGGCAGGATTACTGTTATCTTTTTATTTACTGTTTCTATAAATGAAGCAGAGGACACTGTGACAGCGACTGGGATCTCATTGGTGGGGAAGGGATTTATAGAGTTCCCCATCGCAGAACCGCGCATGGAGGCAGCTGAGTACTAGCATAGGCTAGTAAACCCCACAAAAGGGCCAGTAGAGGGAAGGAGTGTTAATCGAGGTCAGCAATAGGGTCATTTAGAATGGCAATAATACTGATACTGTGACTGATCTGGGGAATGGTTACAGTCGCCCATGAATTGTGTGTTTGGCCCCCTGAATCTGGTAATTGCCCCCACCTGTGTACTTCTGTACCCTGAAACTAGCATTTGCCCAGAACAGTGTGTTCTGTGCCCTGCTACTGGCAACTGCCCCAAAACTGTGTGTTCTGTGCCCTGAAACCGGCAATTGCCCCAAACTGTTTGTTCTGTACCCTGCAACCAGCAGTTGCCCCGAACTGTGTGTTCTGCATCCTGCAACTGGCAATTGTACCCAAACTGTGTGTTCTGTGCTCTGCAACTGGCAGTTGCCCACAAACACTGTGTATTACCCAGTCAATCAATCAAAGTCTTTATTTAACCAGGCGATCACCATTGAGCAAGCCCATTTTCGAGGTGGACCTGGGTTTGTTAACAAGGAACAAGGCACAATATACATGGGATGCAACACACAAGAAAATAGTAATAATACAAATAAAGTGAGATACAATAATACAGTATATACAAAGTATCAGCAGGTAGCATTGACAGTAGTATATGTTTGGAACAGAAGATACAGCTAGTTTTGGGTAGGACACAATTTTTCATAAAAGTAAAGAAATATACATGTCAGGTGCATTGAACACAAATAAAACCTAATGTAAAAAGATATATAGTGATATGGTATGGAGAATTTAGAGCTGGAACCAGGGTCAAAGGAATGTGGAAGGGACAGATATGGGGGTAGAAAAAGGGGAGAAGGAAGAGTCGATTATAGATGTGATCAGTCTTTTAACAGTATTAATTAGAGTGTGCTAGGACTTATAGGAGTCACTATTTAGGGTAGACAAGCACAGGACTCCTTATTATGATGTAGATATAGAGATTTAAAAGCTGCTAGGCCGATGGGGTGAGTTAATTTCAAAAATTTATGCAGCTTGTTCCACAGTTGAGGGAGCACAAAGCTGATGGCTGCTCTGCCAATGTGAGATTTTACTTTATAAACATAAAGGTAGATATATGAAGTGCTTCTCAGGGCATACTTCCCCAGAGTGCACAAAGGTAAACAGACAGAAATATACTGGGGCAGTTCATTTGAGATAGCTTTGTATGTCCAAACCACAGCATTTTTTTGCCATATGTAAGTAAGGAATGACCATCCCACTGCCGTGTACAATGTACAGTGGTGGGTTGAGTATGGCAGACCCGTGATAAATCTTATGGCTCTGTGATAAAGTGTATTGAGTTTGGCTAGGGTACCTGCAGGTCCCTGACTATATAGAAAGTCTGCGTAATCCAATAGAGAAAGTCACTGGCAGTTGCACCAGAGATTGCCATTGAACTGAGATTTTTACTTGCTAAGACTGACAATTGCTTCAGATTGTGTGCCTTTGGTAACAGCTGGAGTTCCATCCTGAATCAGTCTCCTGCCATCCAAGAAGATCGTCCAGCAACTTTATCTTCTAGATTCATGAATTAACGTGCCATTAAGCTGCTGATCTTTTCTTCAACTGCATCCTTCTATGATAATCACCATCTGAGGACTTCTAGTGCATATCTTCACTCAGAGACCTGCATCATCTTGACTGTTTTCCTGTCCTGGTTAATCCTCCTTCTCCACTTGTTTCATCCTGGCAGCCCATTGGAGAGCTTGTACTGAAGCTTCAGATTTCATTGGACTCGTTCCAGTAGCCTACCTGAGGATTGCGGCCAGAGTTATTCTTTAGTGTTCTCAACATCCCGGCAGCCTGCTGGAAGACTGTGGCCAGATTCCATCTTCAAGCAGCAGTTTCATCCCAGCAACCCACTGGAGGGTTTTGTGCCATAGATTTTCCCCAGTTGTGCGTCTTCTGTTGTGTTCTCATGTCCTAGCAGCCCAGGAGAGGGGGTTTAGCCGATGAACTCATGACCTGTTTGCAAAACCTTTCCTAAGTCCTAGCGGTCTCACGAAGGCCTCTTTTGTCATGCCAGTTCAGTCAGCTACCACGGTTCCCCTTTTGTTCCTACCATCTTCCTCTTCATCTGGAATAGTTCTCTTCAGCCAACAAAAGGACTCTAAAGTACTTGAATCCCTGTGATTTGTTCTCATTGTAATACTGTAGAGTATAATACCGTCATATAGAGTTCTTGGTATCAGTAATGAATAGTCCTCTTTTAGGCTGGGGCACTCTGCACCATAGGCTAAGGTACAGCTTTTAGAACTTACATCAGTTATTTATGTGTCATTATTGTTCAAGTAATGATGATACTGTCTATTCTTCCTGCCCTAATAACTGTTGGGCTTTTCTTCTGTGAACGTGTCCTCCCCCATCCATCAAATAAATGTATTTGCTTCATCAGACCTCTGTGTATGACTCCTGCCTCTCCTTGTTGGGTGCCTCCATCCATGCACCTAGGAACCTATAGTGTCCCCCTGCCACAATACCTGCTGGGGAGTGAAACTGGTGTCGGTAGTAAGACTAAGTTCCCTTTGGTCACGTCCACGTCTCAGAGTGGAGAACAAAAACAGGAACGAAGAAGACTACCAGAGCACCACACTGTAAGTGTAACCTCTGCGGATTACCTGCCATTTTTGTAGGTCAGTTTTACACTTACCACAGAATACCTCTAAGGGTCTGGTTCAGGAGGCAGAAGGCAGACATTTTTCTGAGGTAGGATATAGTGGTCCCATTTATTGTACTCTTTTCAGAGTAATGATTATCCTGTGTATACATGTAACCCCCAGTCAGCGCTAAACTGAGTGGGTTACTACCTCGCCTGTGTAGCTAGTGAACAGGTTGGGGGGCCTGGGTCCTATGACGTGGTGCCTCCATTTTTATAAGTTGAAACTTGGGGAGAAAGGTGTCACTCGGCATGTTGGCTAGGTTTGGTTACTCTGTACAGGGGCCCCCAAATAACTCCAGACACAGGAAGCAATAACTGTAATGTCCATTACCAGAAGTTGGGATTCTAAAGTGTGGCTTTTATTCACATCCAACAGAATAAGAAAGCATAGATGGACCCCCATGGGGCTACACTCCTGGTAATGCAGATTTATGGAGATCAGAACACGTCCTCTTTACACTGAAACCCTCGGGTTTCAGAACACACAGGGCACACTGCCCTAATTTGACTCTTTTTTCAGTTTCCCTGGCTCAGCTCCCTTGCCAACCCTCTGGACTACCTTTATTCCATGGCTTGGCTCTCGTGTCAGCCCTTTGGACACTTTCCATGTAGCATGGAACATTTCTTGGTGGCTCCCTAAACCACCTCTGAGCACTTCTGGCTCCATCAGGGAATCTTCTTCATCAATCCCACATCTGGGCACTTTCCTCAGGCACTGGCCAAGTACCTGAGAGAAAGCAACAGGTGTCCCAAAGCAAACCCGTAGAGGTGAATTTGGTTACTACCGATGGGGGGGATCTCCCACCTCTCACTCTCATAATTCATACCCAGCCATTTCTCTGGACTTTAACACCTCATCCTTGAAAACACTTTACTGTGTAGATTATCTTTAAATGTATGTCACATTTAATCTACTGTTCTTCCATCCCACTTGTGCTGAACTTGACACATACATAAATAGTGGCTGTGTCCATTGCTCTAGGCCCCCACAGAGTTAAGCAGTCCAATTCCCACAACGTTAAAAACTGTACTTGGCTGTCTTTTCCTGACCCCACAGTAACAGTCACTTAACTTCATCTTGTCTCAGGTGAAAACACATTGGCCCTTTATCAGAGCAGAACTCACCCCTTGGTTGCAGGTGCCCCACAGGCTTTTTCTTCTTCGCTGAGCTCTCATCCAAAACTTCTGGTGTCTCAGCACAAACTTAAAATTAATCAGCTTCTTCTTCCCCTAGCCGGACCAGGGGATTGCTCCTGGAAGTAGGCTGAATCCTTCCCCCATCCCCGCAGGGATGAGGGCCCTGAACCACTGTAAGCAGTCTCTACCACTTCACCAGGCTCTTCTTGTGTTCCTCTTCAGGTGAGAACACACACCCTTACAAAAAATAGCTCTTTGACAGAGCTGAGGGCCTGCAGCTGCAGCACACCTCCTCCCTCTTCAGCAATCTACTCAGACTACTACTGAACTGACTTCAAATTGCCCAACATTCTGTCCTAACTTCCCTAGCTGCAACATTCCAGTGTGGCTTATGCAGCTGCGACTGTTCTAAATGATGTCATAGCTCCAGCGCAGCAGAGACTGAAAACAGAGCAATACATATTGAAATCCATTTAACTGGAGTTTCACTAGCTGCCTATCCCTGCCTGCCACTAGGTTTTACTGGGATTCTAGTAACTCCAGGTAACAGGAGGGGTTACACTCACCCTGGGCCAGGAAAATGACTGTCCGCAGTCATTAGTTACCTGGCCTAGGCCATCCTACCCTATGTGCTACCTACAGAGAAGGGTGATCAGGCCCCCTCCTACCATGTGCTAGGCACAGGCAGGCAACACTAAGGGCCCAGAGGCTGTCAGCTGATGCATCAGCCTCTACTCTACCCGCTGAGTATGGGTACCCAGTGGCTCTGGAAGAACTGTCCAGAGCATAGCCCTAATAAATTAGTGCTGTGACCCCTACGGCCATTCAGAACCACAACCTGTCTGTCCTCCCCTAGCCCTGTAGGGAAAACCTCTCTGCCTCTAACTCAAAATTCCCAAAAACAAAACAAACAGGGGACCTCCCCCCAACCCTGGACACCATGCAACCACACACCAGGAGCTAATACCATACACTATGCATTACTCCCACACTCCCCCACAACCATACCTATGGAAGAAAAAGTTACACACAGTAACCAACAACAACAGTACTTTTAACACTACACTCTAAAATACTACTGAGGAACTCCTCTGAGTCCCTCCTCTTCTTGTCTTCTCTTCACGTCTTCTTCAGGAACCATCTGCAAGAAAAAGAAAGACAACACACTCCTAATCTGCATACACAGTCTATCTAAACCTCTACCATCAAAACACTGGAGAATCCCAAAAAAAGATTTTTTTTTTAGAAAAGTAGAAAAAACAGTATAAACATTAGAAAACAGTAGAAAATAATGACATTATTTACAATACACAATATTTGGGGGATGGAGTACCCTAAAAGTCCCATCTAGTGACCACAGTGCCCAAAGGCAAGTCCATTAAAGAGTCTCTCCTGGGCCGGAGCCCGGTGAAGCACAGTTCTAGCAGGCCAAAGTCTTGAAGGGGAGAGTCTTTGAGGACAGTTCAAACATCTGGAGTCTGCTAGTGTAGGGTGTGTACTGCAATGTCATAAGAATAGAAAATTCTGGACTTACCAGCCCCTTGTAAAACAAAAATGGTACCACACCTGGTCCTCAGCCGAAGACTCTCCCTGGCAGCATTCTTCTAATACAGCTGGACGGACATCTTCCGGAAAACGACAGGAGGGCACATCTGGAAACTGCTGGGTGATGTCATCTCTGGAGATGAAACCTTGGAACAGGAACAAAAAGGAAAATAGCTGGTCTGATGTCATCTGATACCCAGGCGATGAGTCAGGATACAGCTGGGCTGGTGTCCTCTCTGGATCTGAAGTCATCTGGTGGGCCAGTCGATTAAATCTGGAAGCCAGTACACGGTAAAACTGATGAATGTGGGGAACCTGGTTCCTGGAACGCCAGTCTGGCGGAACAACATAGGTACAGCAACTGTTGGATGGCAGCACTGGCTACCACTGCTCTGCTCTCCATTTGGTAGGCATGGGCATATTCGCAGAGAGGTCTTTGTATTGTGGCCAATAGCACAATGGGTCAGGTGCTGGAATTATTACCCCATCTGGGCGCTCATAATCCACACTGTGAAAGGTTTCATGTCCCTCTCCATCCACAATTCGAACACTGTCAATAAACAGTGTCCTGCCTCTTTTCCACTGACTGTATTTTTCTTGAAACATTCTATTCTTGACATACTTGCTTGCACCAGGATGCACATGTTTCATTGCCTCTTCCCAAATCCAGGATTTTCTGCTTTTCTCAATCTCCTCCCAGACGCTTCAAGGAAAGGTAGGAAACGATTCTTCATAGATTTCATTCGCTTTCCTATGAACCAGTCTTTCCTCTTTACTAGCTTTAGTCAATCTGCAACCTCTGGCCTGGCTTGGGGGAGGCCAGTCCTGGTTTTGCCAGCTACGCATACTCAATGCGACATAGAATGGATTTCTAACTCTTCCTGGTGGGGACAGAGCTGCAGAGTCACCACCCTCTTCCATGCGTTCTTCTAAGCCAGGAACTGGAGGCTGCGAACCCACACCTTCTTCTTCAGGCCACATAGGTTCCCCCTCCTCATCTGCACTGGGAATCTATGCCCAGGAGTGAGCAGTCATCCTCACTCCTGAGACTGTCCACTCTTCACTGGGTGTGGAGGTCGAAACCTCCCATTCAAAGGCCTCCCTTGTCTCGTCTTCACCTATGAGACTTGGGCTAGGCCCCTCTCTCCACAGGTTAGCTGATGCTCTCTCTCTCCACTGTCTCTTAGTGGCTCAGGCATGGAGTCATCAGTTATCTGAGCTGCCTGTACATCTGCACCCTCTAGCTTTTCACCCCACTCCTCTGAGGGGCCTTCTCCAACAGGCTCCGCCTGGTGCTATGTGCTGCCAACTGCAGATTCTTGAACTTTTGTCCATGTGAGAGCCAAACGAATCTTGGGTGCTTTGATCAAACCATATTTTTCTAGGCACCCAGAACAGTGAGGTACCATGAAGACGTCCCTTCCAGCATTTAAACACATCACACATACTCGCACTGGATATTCAGGAATCGCCACATGAGGAGGCAGTCGTCCCCCATAGTAACATCTCTCAATGTCCCTTAGCTTGTTAACTTCTACTGCTACCACAGCCCAGGCATGATCCAGGTAACGGGCTGGTCCTGAGGCCATGACTGCAGAGAAAAAACAAACAACGCTCACTGTTATTGCAAGTCCCACATCACTGAAAACTTTTTTTTCCTTTTCAAAATGGCTCCTCTGCTGCTGTGTTTACGTACTACCCCACCCTGTAATGGCAGCAGCAGCAGTCCTGATGCATCAACGTTCCGTAAATGGGTCAAGCCACTGCGCATCCGATTTACACACTCTACTGATAAACTGGCTCAAACTGCACAAACTTGCACTGTTCTTTTTCCTAGCACATTTATATGATTCACCACAGACTTTTTACTCGCTGAAGATATTGCTCTAGCTTACAGTCCCTTAAAGCCTCAGTATTTCATAGCACAGGATTGTCTGTATTTCTTGCTGCATATCTCATACAACTCACAGTCTCTCACATGGCTTTGAAAATTATACTGACACTGAACCTATAATTATGCTCACAGTCTGTTGCTCAGAATTCTTGCTTTAGCTGGTAAAACTTAACACAGCCCTTCTTTGCAAAGCAATTACACTGCTACACACAGATTCAGCTGGCTTTTGGTAAAATCACACAGTTTAAGCTATTTCATTTGGATGGTATTCACTGTTATCAGTAGCTGTTTGCTGCGATGAAAAAAACGGCCTGCAGCCAGTCTTGGAGGCTTTTGGAAGGAAGCAGGTTGGCAGTCCAGCCAATTGTCCCTCTGAACACCACACTTACAGTCCAGTTGATCGAGATGTGGGTTGAGCCCGAATTTAAACAGAAGAAGTCAGATTTTAACATTTTACAGCCCTTTCAATCACCGTGACGCTCCTCCTAACAAGCCAGTTCGCACACTCCACTCACTCTCCCTCTCGAATGCTGTGCAGTTGCTCTAGAGCTGGCTTGGGGGCAGGACTGATTGCAGTCTGACCAATCCCTCCACGCCATGCAAATGAGCCTCTTTCGTCTCGAATGCTCTTCTCCTCACGGCGATCGTCAAGCAGGCAAAATTTAAACTGCAAACCACACTTTTTTTTTTCAACTGACTCCACGTCAGGAGCCCATTTTAACCATTTTTCATGGCTATTAAGCACAACAAGTCTCTCAGTCCACACAGAAAGCATTTCCAACGTCTAGGGCACAATTTTCCTTTTGCTACCCACAGTTTTCCATACTTTGTTCAGTCACAACAATACTTTTAAAAGCTAGCAAACGCTGTAAATTGATGCAGGACAAGGGCATACACACTCGGGCTTCACTGCTCCTTGGTAAACAGCTGGCAATATCACAACAGCACATAGACAGCAGCACACAGTGGCACATTTAATATACATTGCTTCAGCTTTTTGGGCTACCCACTGCCAGATAGCCAAAACGCTAACCACCATCCAAGCAACTGTTCTTGTTCCTTCTCCCAAATTTCAACAGAATCCCAGTGGTGCCTCCAAGATGTAACCCCCAGTTGGTGCTAAACTGAGTGGGCTACTACCCCAGCCTGTGTAGCTAGTGAACAGGTTGAGGGGCCTGGGTCCTATGACGCGGTGCCTCCATTTTTATAAGTTGAAACTTGGGGAGAAAGATGTCACTCGGTATGTTGGCTAGGTTTGGCTACTCTGTACAGGGGCCCCCAAATAACTCCGGACACAGGAAGCAATAACTATAATGTCTAATACCAGAAGTTGGGATTCTAAAGTGTGGCTTTTATTCACATCCAACAGAATAAGAAAGCATAGATGGACCCCCATGGGGCTACACTCCTGGTAATGGAGATTTATGGAGATCAGAACACATCCACTTTACACTGAAACCCTCAGGTTTCAGAACACACAGGGCACACTGCCCTAATTCAACTCTTTTTTCAGTTTCCCTGGCTCGGCTCCCTTGCCAGCCCTCTGTACTACCTTTCTTCCATGGCTCGGCTCTCATGCCAGCCCTTTGGACACTTTCCATGTAGCATGGAACATTTCTCGGTGGCTCCCTAAACCACCTCTGAGCACTTCTGGCTCCATCAGGGAATCTTCTTCATCAATCCCACATCTGGGTAATTTCCTCAGGCACTGGCCAAGTACCTGAGAGAAAGCAACAGGTGTCCCAAAGCAAACCCGTAGAGGTGAATTGAGTTACTACCGATGGGGGGGTATCCCACCTCTCGCTCCCATAATTCATACCCAGCCATTTCTCTGGACTTTAACACCTCATCCTTGAAAACACTTTACTGTGTAGATTATCTTTAAATATATGTCACATTTAATCTACTGTTCTTCCATCCCACTTGTGCTGAACTTGAAACATACTTAAATAGTGGCTGTGTCCATTGCTCTAGACCCCCACAGAGTTAAGCAGTCCAATTCCCACAACATTAAAAACTGTACTTGGCTATCTTTTCCTGACCCCACAGTAACAGTCACTTAATTTCATCTTGTCTCAGGTGAAAACACATTGGCCCTTTATCAGAGCAGAACTCACTGCTTGGTTGCAGGTGCTCCACAGGCTTTTTCTTCTTCACTGAATTCTCATCCAAAACTTCTGGTGCCTCAGCACAAACTTAAAATTAATCAGCTTCTTTTTCCCCTAGTCGGACCAGGGGATTGCTCCTGGAAGTAGGCTGAATCCTTCCCCCATCCCCGCAGGGATGGGGGCCCTGAACCACTGTAAGCGGTCTCTACCACTTCACCAGGCTCTTCTTGTGTTCCTCTTCAGGTGAGAACACACACCCTTACAAAAAATAGCTCTTTGACAGAGCTGAGGGCCTGCTGCTGCAGCTCACCTCCTCCCTCTTCAGCACTCTACTCAGACTACTACTTAACTGACTTCAAATTCCCCAACATTCTGTCCTAACTTCCCTAGCTACAACATTCCAGTGTGGCTTATGCAGCTGCGACAGTTCTAAATGATGTCATAGCTCCAGCTCAGTAGAGACTGAAAACAGAGCAAGACATAGTGGAATCCATTTAACTGGAGTTTCACTAGCTGCCTGTCCCTGCCTGCCACTAGGTTTTACTGGGTTTCTAGCAATCCCAGGTAATGGGGGGGGGGGGTTACATACACAAGTTCATTCATTCCTGATGTGCTTTGCTGCTTTTCACACTTATTAAAGTGGGAAAGTCAACTCAATTGTTGACACATTTTATGTATGTTTACAGTGGTATTGAATATGTTGAAGTTATTAGCAGGTATAAAAGGTAATCCTTTTGACAGGACTCTTTCTTCAGCTTCCACTGTTGTTTTGTTGAGTGGTTTATAATATTTAATAATGTCTGCTCCCTTGGGACCTGCCCCTGCCTTGGCCTTTGTAATTGTCCTTCTGCTGGGGTCTGCCCCCTATCTTTTTTCACCTATTCCCCTTTACTCTGTGCATTCATCTTCAAATAATACCTGCTGCAGCCGTGGACTCATGATCTGTCATCTTCAATGAGGCAGACTGTGTTACCCATTACCCCTCTCTCAAAAAAGATTCTGACTGGAGCGCTCTCCTTCAGTATCACCAGAGGTGATGAGTAGTAAAGACTGACCTCTTCTCCATTTCTTAAAATGGATCTTGGGTTTTCTTTTCTGTTATGTTTTCCAGATGAATACTTGATTAGTTTGATAGTCATTCAAATCTCCTATAAATTTGGACTTTTGAGCTGCCTCAATGTTTTTATCTTGTTTAGAAACTGAATCTTTCAGTTTACTGCACAAAGTCTGGTACGCTACATGATCTTAGAACTTTGCAAAATCTGTCTTTTTGGCCTCCAATTCTTTTGCCATTTGTACCTGAGCTATTACAGAGTGTTTTAAAATGCAAGAAATAAATTTCATGGAAGCTTCTTGCATTATCTCCTCCCAGTCCCTTATTAAGGCCTCATTATTCTGATCAAATATAGGTCTTTTCAGAATTTGGAGGTCCCTCTGTACTCTGTTCACCTAACTATAGGCCTCCACAGATCATTTTTGCCAGTACAGCCTCTGAGTCTTGAGGGCAGTCTTTTCTAATGAAGATAAGGTTGTTTTAAAATATGGGTGCTCCCATATGGAGCGGCTGTGCTGGCCATCTCCAGGAAAGAATTCCCATTCCCAGTGAGAGTGAACATACTGAGAGGTGTAAATCAAGTGACCCGCTTGCAGTCCTAATGTCAGCATTATTATCAGCTGACATATTCAAAGGCACCAATTTTAAAACTCTTGTAATGTTGCAGTATTCAGGCTTGGAGTTTTATTTTGAGAAGCCTGTGCATAGATGTTAACAGGATATAGTTTTTTTTTTTTTAATTTAAAGACTTTATTGATTTTAACAAATACAATCATACTCAATTACTGCAAGCAGGAAGTATCAGGACCAAACCATAACCCATCCCCTCACCCCTTGTTCTCCCCTCCCATTCACCCTCCCCGCGGAGTGTGCACAGTAATTGGTCGGGGGAGTTAATGAGACCTTGGGTTCAAGGTGTGGATGTATGGGCAAGGGAAGCCAGAGAGCACCAAGGTGGTTAAGTCAGGTATAGGGCGTATAATTTACCCCACTTGCGGTTGAAAAGGTGAAGCTTATTTTGAGTAATGGCAATCAAGCATTCAGTCCAAAGACAAAAGGAGAGCTCATGTAGCCATTCCTTATGGGATATGAGAGATTGATCTGTCCAGTGTTTGAGGACTAGCTTTTTAACAGCCATGGAAATAAGTGAGATGTGATACCTTCTTTCCCTGACTCCAATTTGGGAGTAGTCTCCTATGATGCAGACCTCAGGGGTGAAAAGCCCTTCCAAGCCTAAAAGTGGGTCAATATGGGATTGGATCATGTCCCATAGAGGTGAGATTTTTTCACAAGTCCAGAAAACATGTAGAAGCATCCCCTCCTTTTTACCACATCTTGAACAGGTTGAGGATGGAAGACGTTCTATCTTGGCCAGCTTAGCAGGGGTATAATACATATTGTTTAGTATTTGATATTGAGTGAGCCTCAACTGATCCTGGGTATTGCAAAGGTACAGGTCCTACCAGATTTGCACCCAATTGAATGTGATATCTGGTAAGAGACGTTCCCAGACCTTAGAACCCTCTAAGTAAGTAGGACAATGCATGGAAAGCAGAAAATTATACAGTAGAGCCACCCCATGAGGCCGATTTGCTAAATCTTGTATCTGACTGAGCAAGCTCTCCAAATCAGATGATTTTGGAGCAAGGCCAAAAAGTTGTATTAGAAGATGTCTCAACTGAAAGACCCTGAAAAAATGAAGGGAAGGAATATGGAATTTCATTAGGATCTCGGGAGTGGTCAGTAGGGAGTCTAAGGAGTTGAGGTCTAAGACCCTAATCCTTTGTAGTTGGGGAAGCCAGCCATCAGATAGAGTGGTGCTACCTATCTTCAGAATGGGGTTGGCTAGTACAGGTTGTGCGGCATCTTTGGAGTGAGACTTGTGAAGGGAAGCAAGAGTTGAGAGAAGATTTTGACTGAGTTACCAATCACCAATTCCCAGATCCTAGCTGGTAGTGATTTCCAGGGGACCAAAAGAGCTGCTAGAGAGGAAATGTTAGAGGAGAGGAACAAGGGTTTACTTGAACAAAAATTTTATTCAGAGGTCATTTGCAATTGTTTTAGTTAATAAGTTGTTGTTCATTTGATGTATTTTGTTTGTGGTTGTTCTATATTTGTTTCTTGTTTTTTTGTATTATTGTTATTTGTTACCGTTAATGTCACTGGATGTCTGTGAAAACGGGCATTTTTTTTGCTCACAGGTTTTTCAGTGTAAAATAAAAAATGAAAATGAAATGAAATGAAGTCAGCCTTGATCTGTAGCCAGAGTGGGATGTACTCCTCTTCAGGATAAGCTAGGTGCAGGCAGAACCATTTCCCACATTTCTGGAGATGACTGGCATAGTGATAGAACAAGATATTTATTTATTTATTTGCTTTTGGTAACCGGGTGAGTGCACTAGGCATAAGGATGCCTATTTTCAGGCACAACCCAGGAGGATACAAGTTGAATACAACTGACAACAACAGTATGACAAAGCACATAACATAGGTGGATACAAAGTGAAGGAGTCAGAAATACAATAGTGATTCAGTGAAGTACATAAGGAGTCAGAAATACAATAGTGATTCAGTGAAGTACATAGTTGGAAGAGGTCTATATTTAAACATTACTTTAGGATTTTAGAGAAAAACAAGAGCAGGAAATACAGGGTTGTAAAGTACTGCTTAACTGTAAGTGCTGTTGCAAGGACTATACACCTGGGGAGAGCAGAGAGGAGGAGAAGGAAGGAAGGGGAGAGGAAGGGGAGAGGATGGGAGGATACAAGATGGGAGGAAGGAGAGAGGGCGGAGAGTAGTATGGTGAGGATAACAGCTAGGGGAACTGTAAAAACTAAGGAAGCTGGAAGCATATGCAGGGATTTGATGCTTGTATACAGTATGTACACGGTGGAGGTCCTTAAAACCCACATGAGTGGAAGCTGAGCATAATGCTTGAGGGATGGAATTCCAATACCTGGGGGTGGCGTAGGAGAAGGCACATGCACCCATAGCAGTTTTACAATGAGGGATATAGACAGGAGCATGTTCATTTGATCTGAGTCTATACGAGGGGGTTTGAGAGTGAAACAAGGAGGCAAGGGATTGGGGGAGGCCTGTTCTTGTTACACCATCGATGAGAGAGATGTAAGACCAGAATCGGTGAGCAGCAGGGCTGGGCCACTTTAGCTCGGCATAGAGCTGACAGTAGTGTTTGTATCTTGGTGAGGCGGAGGCATAGCGGCAGATGTTATTATAAGCAGTGTCCCACTAATGGAGAGAGTTCTTAGTGGCACCTAGGTAGATTGCCGAGCAATAGGCCAGGGATGGGAGCAGGAGGCTTTGTGCCACAGCAAGCCTAGCTGATAGGGTGAGGGCATAGCTAGAGCGGTATCCCCCCCCCCAATTTTTGCGTTGACAGATTTGCAGGTAGCAGTAATATGAAAGTCAAAATCCAAGGATTGGTCAAGAAAAACGCCCAGATATTTGAAGGAGCTGGTGTTAGCTACCAGGTGGCCATCAGCACAGGATATTTGAAGGGGGTTGCTAATCCCTCTTAGTCTAATGGGAGAGCCAAGAGCATAGAATGGGTTTTGCTTATATTGAGCACTAGGTTGTTCATGGTGAGCCAGCTTTGAATACTTCAGAAATCAGAGGCAAGGAAGTTATTTAGGTCTGAGACATCTATCGCACTATGGTAGATGACTAGATCATCAGCGTAAAGCAGGGAAGAGCAAGTAGATGCTTGTGATGGAAGGTCATTTATAAAAATAGTGAACAGCAGAGGGCCTAGTATGGAACCCTGAGGAACACCTATGTGCAAGGAAGTTAGATCAGACATGGCAGAGTTAAAAACTACAGTCTGCTTTCTGTCAGAAAGATAACAGCTGAACCAGGCAACTGTTTCTGCAGAGAAACCAAGGGAGCTGAGTTTTATAAGGAGAAGGGAATGGTTAACCAGACCAAAGGCCTTAGTTAGATCAATGAAGATAGCACCTGTCAAGAGACCTGTATCCATGGCAGTATAGATGTCATCAGTTAGTTTTAGGAGGGCAGTCAAGGTGCTATGGTCTTTGCGGAAGCCATGCTGGGTATCAGAGAGGAGGTTATGTTTCAGTAGGTATCCTAAAGTCTGGGTAGCCACTAATTTTTCCAGGATTTTACTTAGCACAGATAGGATGGCTATGGGTCGATAGTTTGACATGACCTTAGCATCACCTTTTTTGAGAATAGGGGTGATTCGGGCTTCTTTCCAAATGTCAGGAAGAGCGCTGAGGCAGAGTGATAGGTTAAAGATTTTGGCTAAGGGGAGGCTATAAGAGGAGTAGCAACTTTGAGAAGACGGGGCTCCAAGCCATCAGCACCAGTGCTGGTGGAGTCAGAGATGGTAAGTAACAATTTTAGGACTTCAGCTCTCGAGATGGATCGAAACCGAAAGGGTGGGTGACAGAGTAAGGATTCCATATCTACTGGTGGGACGGTAGGGTGGGCAGAGGAGAAGGAGGTGGAGTAGCTCGATAAGTCTGAGAAGTGGCTGTTGAAGGAGTTAGCAATGGTCACCAGGTTGTTACGGTGCACTCCATTTAGCAGAATGTCATTATTATTGGTCATATGATTTGCTCCAAGGAGAGTTTTAATTGCAGACCAGAATTTCTTCCGAGTCCCCTGCAGCTTTTGTTAACAGACCTTTACAGAAGGAGCTTTTGGCTAAGTGAGTGTTCCTTTTACAGGCATTTCTCCTAGACCTATAGTCATTGTAATCTGTCAATTGACCAGAAGCCCTAAAACACCACCAGCTTTTGTCCCTTGCTTGGAATTGTGCAAGGAGATCTTTGGTGAGCCACTTAGTTTGTGTACTACGTATGCGTCGGGTGATAAGAGGAGCGTGGAGGTCCTGTAGTCTCCCAAATGCCATAAGGAAGTAGTCAAGGGCAGACTGAGCATTGGTGGCAGTAAAGATAGGCGATCAGTCAATTAAAGAGAGATCGTGCATAAACTGGGCCTGATTAAAACTGGCCAGATTACGGAAGGTGATAAGTTTAGGAGGCGGAGATTGTTGTCTAGAGGCACTCCAGATACAGAAAATTGGGGAGTGATCGCTAATAGCATCTGGAAGGGTACCCGTATTGGAAATGCAATCAAGACAGCTCGTGAGGGTCCAGTCAATTAGAGTGCCAGATCGGGCCGGGGGCATGACCCTAGTAGGATCTAAGATCAGTTGGTGTAAGTCATGACCTTGAACCAGGATGTGGAAGGACTGACTTGCTTTACCTGTCCAGCTGAGGTTTAGATCCCCCAATATGAGGACCTCTTTACAACCAATAACTATGTCAACCTGTGAGAGGAGTTCCTCTAGACCAGAAATGCCACCTGTTGGAGGGTTATAGGCACATACTACGTGCAACTTCTTGGTTCCCAGATGTAGCGTGGCATGAATTGATTCACAGTGAGAGAGAGTAAAAGGGGGATTGTGGTGTAATTAGAGGTGAGCTTTATGGAGGATTGCAACGCCACCACCACGCTTAGAAGTAGACCTATCCTGTCTTAGTATGTTATAGTTTGGTATCTGGCATAAGTGGTCAGGGGTAGAGGGTTTAAGCCAGGTTTCAGACAAGCAGAGAATGTCAGGAGAATATTGAGTAACCCACGCCTCAAGTTCAGTTAGGTTATGGGGAAGGCTCCTGATATTTAGGTGAACAATGCGCAAACCATTGACGTCTGTCCAGGTAGTGTTAGTGTGGGCAACATTGCCTCCTGGTCCTGGATTGAGTTCTATATCCCCAGCTAGTAGTAAAGCAAGTAGGAGCAAGTAACACAGTTTCCGATATGTAAAGCTTAACATGAAAGGGATAAGAATAGGTGAGTTATGAAGTGTATAGGCAACATGATAGATGATTCTTCTAGAGATAAGAAATGGTGACATGGCAGGGGATACATGAGGTAGTATAATCATGTTGGAAAACATGAAATCATCAGGGGGTTTGTAGTGGTTATTTCAGGAGGGTGGACAATTGGCCTCAGGTAAGTCTACGAGGGGCTTGAGACTAGAGACTATTAGGAGTAAAGCACAAGCAGCAAGGACCTGTCTGGTGGACAAAGAGATAGCCATGAGTAAGGAGCACTAGGAGCACAGTTAGGGCTATTAGAACAGAGTGACAGTATTGATTAGTGTAGAGGAAAGGAAAGGTAGCCACAGGCACACTAGGAATAGTGGTGATAGGAAACTAGGGATGGTGTATATAGACAGGCTGAGAGAGGTAATCGGGTGCCCTCTTGTGGAGATAAACTATAAGCTGCAAATGAGAAAGTGAGAAGATAGTTAATTGGGCATGTCGAGGCACTCTGTAAAACAAATGCTAGCCAAGGGTTGGTGTGGTGGGAGGCAGGTGGGGAGCAGCCACATAGCGGCTGCGGGGTAAGTGTATTACCTGTGGTGCTCAGAAAGAATCCCCTAGAGGAAGGGCTCCATTTCAATTTGGGATAAAATTAAGTTTATGGGTGTTTGGAATCTCTCTATACCGCAATGCGAATTAATTGCAGCTGCCGCACTGGTTAAGCCACGAGCAAGGCACAGGTAAAAAGAGCTATTCAGTTAATTAAGTCGTTCGATGTTTGCTCTTGCAAAAGGCTTCTGCTCCTGAAATTGGAGCACAAAAAAATCCATTAGTGAAAGCAGCCACACTGAGTCCTACAGCTTAGCCCCTGAGAGTGTCACAGACACAAAAAAGGCGCCAAAATTCAAACAGAGAGGAGACAAAGACAGGGTTCGTCTACCTCGTTAATGGCGTCTTGTGTTCGTACCTTATTTTGCTGGTGCAGGTCTGCTCCAGGGGCAGCAGTTGCCCTTCTCTGGCCAAGGCTAAGAGAAAGAGAGAAAAATAGGGCAGGAGATTAAATAGGTGTCAGAGGCAAGGAGGGAGTGGCTATTAGAGGGTAGGGAGAGGGAGTGGTAGACAGAGGGGGAAAGAAATGGGTATAATTCAACCAGTAAAGACTACAATTTGACTATTGCAATTCGGATTAACATTTGCTACTCGTCACTTGTACACAGTGGCTCTACACCCACAGTGTGGAACCCTCAGCAGCACAAGAATCACAGAGGCAGACAGAGTAACTGTAAAGCATGTCAGATCCTTAACCAGTGTAAAAATTAAAGCTAGCAAAAAGGCAATACTGTTTACCAGGAATTTGTTCTGACTGTGATAATATCAGGTTAAAACAGGCAATTCGGATTACATTGACGTAGGGAACAATAAGGCAATTGAGTGACTAAAATTAATATTTGCACAGCTTCGATACTTAAATGTAATGCACAAGCATAGGCACTAAATCACAAATGAGCCCTCAAATCCCAGCACAGGTTAAGCATGTTGCCTGTGGTGCACTGAAAGAATCCCCTAGAGGAAGAGCTCCATTTCAATTCGGGATAAAATTAAGTTTATGGGTGTTTGGAGTCTCTCTGTACCACAATGCAAATTAATTGCAGCTGCCACGCTGGTTAAGCCACGAGCAAGGCGCAGGTAAAAAGAGCTATTCAGTTAATTAAGTCATTCAATGTTTGCTCCTGCAAAAGGCTTCTGTTTCTGAAATTGGAGCACAAAAAAAATCCATTAGTGAAAGCAGCCGAGTTGAGTCCTACAGCTTAGCCCCTGAGAGAGTCATGGACTCAAAAGGCTCCAATATTCAAATAGCGAGGAGACAAAGACAGGGTTCATCTACCTCGTTAATGGCGTCTTGTGTTCATACCTTATTTTGCTGGTGCAGGTCTGCTCCAGGGGCAGCAGTTGCCCTCCTCTGGCCAATACTTATTTTGCTGGTGCAGGTCTGCTCCAGGGGCAGCGGTTGCCCTTCTCTGGCCAAGGTTTATTTTGCTGGTGCAGGTCTGCTCCAGGGACAGCAGTTGCCCTCCTCTGGCCAAGGCTAGGAGAGAGGGGAGTCGGAGACCACCATTCTCTTTAGCAAGTGTTAACTTAACGTACGAGCATCTAGGAGCTTTATCTAACCAGATGAAATTGGTGATGATAGAGTGAATACGCTGAAAGAAGGTGAGAGGGAGTCAGATATTTAGCATACTGAGCAGATAAAAGAGCCTGAGCAGAACGTTTATTTTGATGATATTGATCCTACCCCACAGTGAGATAGGAAGGGATTTCCATTTTAGTAAATCCTGTTGGATTACCGAGATTAGGTCCTCCAGATTAAATTTGCCAGTGATAGAGGGGTCAGTAGCTAAGAAGATGCCCAGGTATGTGATGAATTTAGGAGACTAGTGCATGCCAAATCGGGTGAAGTCAGTACCATGGGTGAGATGATTTAAGGGGAACATTTCTGTTTTATTACAGTTTAATTTATAGTTAGAGAGAACACCGAACTCCTCAATCATTTTAAGTGCCACTTCGAGAGAAGAGGAAGGGTGTGAGAGATGTAGGAGGATGTCATCTGCATAAACTGAGAGGGCTGGAGTCATGTTTCCAATTGGTATACCCTTTAGCTGTCTGATGAAGGGTTCAAGGTAGAGATTGAAAAGAAAGGGAGATAAAGGACAATCCAGTTGGATGCCTGAGTAAAGAGGAATTCGCGAGGAGAGTACCCCGTTGCAGTAGATCCTAGCTGTAGGAGAAGAATAAATTGTTTGAAGCCAGCCAAGCAATAAGGAGAGAAGCCTATTTTCTGGAGGGTAGACCAGAGAAAATCCCAGTCCACCCTATCGAATGCCTTCTCGGCATCGAGAGAAACCAGGGCAATGGGAGTAGGTGCAGACTTGGCATATTGAAAAATGTGAGCCAGTTTGCGTAGGTGGTCAACTGATGACCTTTCCAGGACAAAGCCTACCTGTTCTGGGCTAAGGAGTGGTAATCCAACATTCCTGATTCTTGTGGCTAAAATTTTTGTGAGATAATAGGATATAGGTGCAAACACAGGAAAATGGCTGAACCAGGGTTGGGGTGCATGGCTGAAGATACAACAGGAAGGACAGAAACCATCACTTACCCTCCACAATGAACAGTCCATTGTGCTGCCAACACTTCACTATCCTTAATGTCACTACATTTAGCTCCTGTAGCCTTGGTATGAAAAATGTTCATACAACACTTGGGTTGTGCAAAGCAAGGCAGTTTATTTGGACAATTAAGGTGCAAACAGATACAAGGACATGCTAGTGGGTCATGTCAGGTACAGACCTAATGTTTCACATAGTGACTTTGTGCTTTTTCAAAGGTGCAGCCCCCTCCCTATGGAGGGTGAGTGCCATTTTTCCATCCTTCCTGCAGTCCTGTGCACTCTACTGGACAGATAGTTTCTGAACCAAAAGGTGGCATTGGGTAAGAAACTGAGTGAGGAAAGGGTGTGTATCAGCAATTCACGGTCCACAATCAAAGGCCTTGGTGAGGTCTGCAAATATTGCAGCCACATATTTCCTGAAGTCTAAGGCTGAATACGCATAGCAAGTGAGTCTCACCAGGGCAGTCTCAGTATTACGTTTAGAGTGGAATCCGTGTTGGGCACTGGTTAGCAAGTCATACTGCTGGATGTAAGCAGATGTCTGATCATAAGCAATTGTTCTGAAAACTTCCAAGAGGGAGAGAAGGAGACAGATGGGACAGTAGTTGGAGGTGAAGTGTTTAGGTGTGGATTTGTAGACAGAGATAACACTAGCATTTGGGGTAGACGTCCATGCAAAAGGAGATGTTTATGTCAGATGGAGTATGCCAGCACCTCACTAGCTAGTTTAACAAGGTGGTAGTCAGTCTCATGAGGGCCAGAGACATGTTTCAGATTGGAGAGTCTAAGGTATTTAGCTACAAGCCTCACAATCAGATATTTGAAGTAAAATTTTGTTGGGGAGGTTCTATGTGATGAAACAGGTGAGATCTGTGAAGGGGGAGAGCTTTGAGATAGATTACAGTATTTATCAAGGTCTCCAAAGAAATCATTAAATGAGGAGGCATTAGTCTTGGGGATTGCAGGTGACCCTGTCCTTAGCATCTATGGTCCAGGATTAGGTACCCTTTAATCTACTGTACCTATGATACTGTTAATGTTGTTGCACAAGATTTTTGGATTCCTAAGATTGGAGGTCATGCCAAAATTTATATAGCAAATTTTAGCTTTGCGAACTGCAGAGTTACAGTTATTTCACATAGATATGTATTCCTGCAAGTGGGACAGGCCTTTCATTTTCTTATATAGGACCCACATTTTGTCTGTGGCTTTAAAGAGCCTTAGGAGACCCCCGGAGACCCACTTCTGCTTGGTGCATCAACTTTTGAGTCACTTCATAGGAGAGAGGCCATCACAAATCCTAGTGAAGATTTTACAGAAACCACTGTTGGCCATGTCAATGTCCTCTATATTGTCTATGAAAGACCAGTCAGTGGAGAACAGAGTGTAACCCCCCTACAAAAGGGGGTTCCCAAAAAGTTTTCCTTGAGCTTGCTTAAATGCTCACTGCCAGGCTGGTGTCCTGCGTTTTAGCAGTTTAAATGTATTGCCAGAGAGTGCCTGTATAGCCTCTGTGTGCTGTCTAAGAGCTGCCTGGATTGCAATTATAATTAATCTGAGAGGGAGCTCTGTTAGAAGATGTACTTGTCTGCTGATCATTTGTTAGAGTAGTAATAATATTGCAGTTTGTTCTAACCTGCCTTCTTTGCAGCATGGACAGTTCTGTTTGTTTCCATCATCTTGGTCCTGGACTGTCAGAATGGGCCAATCAGTACATTTGAGACTCTAAAGTGGGGCCAACACTTGTAGGAATTGTAGTTTTGGGCTTTTGGCACCTAAAATAACCTGGAGGGGGAGCCCTTGTTGTGACTGACAGACAGATCAGCCAACCAAACCTTTTGCATCTTGGGGAAAGTCCCACACTGCTTGCAGTTTCAGTTAGATCTGAGTTGGGAAGTGAAGAAGTAACAGCTCGAGATAGTTCGAGCGGCAGTCCATAGTGGATTCGCGTGGGAGAGCTGTGGAAAGGCCTGAGTTTGGCCTGCCTGCTGTTCCTGAGAGGGAACTTGTGCTTTTTTCGGACTGAATCCGAATTTGGAGAGCGAATTAAGCCACCGAATTGTGACCAGGCTTTAACCTGAAGAAGACCGAAGATTTGCTGAATGCAATCAGCCTATCAGGACTTCCAGCTACATCTGAACTCAGAGAGTGTGCAGAGACTCTGTAATTGCGATTGGAGAGCCATTTGCCTGGTACAGTGGAATTTCCTTACATGTGAATGTGCTGTGTGCTTATAGTGGGTCGTGATTTGGTTCCCCACTGTGTATCTGAACTGTGTTTTGCTTGCTGGAGGCTGTATCCAGCTCCACAGACTGAATACATATCCATTTCCGTTTGCCTGGGCCTTGCTACACTGGCCCAGCCAGAACACCTGCTATGCAGAGAAAGTCATCGACGAGAGGCCGGCCTCGGGATCATCCCCCTGCTCAATGCCTTGAACAGGAACGACGCCTCGGTGATTCGTCTGGGCCCTTCTTCTCCTCCGGGCACTCCAGCTCAAGAGCCTGCAGTCTCAATTTCATCCTGCCTGTGTCCTGTATTGGGTATTGTGAATAAGCATCGGGGTAGCTCCCTGCAACAACAGCTAAATCTAAAGTGTTGTCATCGGATTGCTTTGTTGTTTTTTCTGTCATGAATTGAGGCCTCCAGCTCCAGATTACAAATAGTGTGTGTTGTGCATGTTGCTTTCTTCCATCACAGGGCTCCAACCAGCTGTAATGTTCCTGGCTAGCCCACCGTTTTCCTACCTAGGTACCCAGAGTATGTGACTGTGTTGGGACTCTGAACTGCATGCATAACTGTCTGATTAATAAAGCTTTTAAGCAAATCAACCTGATTACGCCCCTCCCTTGTTTAAGTCCCCTGAATAAATCAGATTTAACCTTGTTTGCATTTAACCGGACCGTGGTTCCAGTTCGTGCCAAGAGTATTGTACTGTTGTTATTTGTTGTGCTTAACCTTGTTTTACAGGGGGTCCCCAGGGTCAAGCTAGAGGAACCAGCCCTGGTGGTACATGCAAACAGTGTGGGTAATTGCCTGGTAAATAAGGGTTATTGTGAAAGTAATTATTGTATATTGTTCAGGCCACTAGAAGGGAAAGAGGGGAGTTACAGTGTCCCAGAGGGCTATGCCCAGGTTAGCTTGACCACTAACAACCCTGACCTCTGGGTGGAGGTACCTGTTTCATTACCCAGGCCCCCTTAACCTGCTACTAACCAAGCAGGCAGGGGTAGTAGCCCTTGGGACAGCGCCACCTAGGGGTTACAAGAGCACACGTGAAGGCCTCCAGATTTAAAGGAGAAGTCTTGTAAGAAACTAATGAAAACAGTTATGGTTTCAATAAAAACAAATTCTTGTTACCTTTATGTGTCTTGTGCCTGTCTATTCTATTCCCGTCATTGCCCCCGCTCACCGGAATGAATATTTT
This sequence comes from Neoceratodus forsteri, assembly GCA_016271365.2. Taxonomy (NCBI): domain Eukaryota; kingdom Metazoa; phylum Chordata; order Ceratodontiformes; family Ceratodontidae; genus Neoceratodus; species Neoceratodus forsteri. The sequence continues at coordinate 402,840,615 of CM028136.1, read as the reverse complement.
CCTTCATAAAAACCCAATTATACAGTTCATCTATTTTAAAGCCCGCGCCATGTTACAGGCCGCGCGTGCACAGTACGACTTTGTGTCTGTCTTAAAAACGTCATCGCCGCAATAGCATGTTGAATGTCCTTGCTAAACAACGCTGGAGCTTCATGCGCCTATGTCCATGGATCATTGCATTTATATAGGCTAAACAATAAAAAATATTTTTTATATATGAAGTATGACATAGTGCTCACTGTAGTAAAGGCATCCAAGTTGTTCTCTGGCGATGTTGAGGTGGCACTTTTTTAATTATTAAATGCCCTTGCCTGCCTGTATAACACTCCTGCTGCCGTTGATAACAAAGAGTCATGTCATAAAGACACCTCTGCTTACTGCAAGTGTTGTTTTATATTATTTGGAAAAGATCTTTGTGTCCTCAGTATTTAATGTTTATGCTGCCTAATAAACTGTTCTCCGGACCTTTTCATATACTTTTATGAGCATTGCTATACCCTCGTCATACGTACTAGCATGCAATGTGATGGTACTGCATTGCGTGTCGCTTTGACACTGAATTTTACTGTTTTGTGCCACCAGTTATAATATGCACTTTGGTTACCCCCTCCCAAGTTAAACTTCATTGTAATTCTGTACTAGTTGCACCTTTTCAGTACCACAATGTCATATATTGCTGGTGCAGTATTCCTCATTTTAGTCCCAGCCGTTTTATTTTCCATAGCTGTAGTGGGACTCGATTGTGTGCTGCTGTAACTCAAGTGTCAGGGTTATTATGCGTTTATGTTATCTTGAAAATGTAATAATTCTCTCCCATTTCCCTATGTAAATTCACAGCACTCAACAGCCTACTTCCTCCTACCCCCTCTAGAATTGCCTAATCTCTGTCACATGCATTCTTAAATTCCCCCACTGTTTTTTATCTCATGACCCCCTCAGTAATTGCATTCCCTTCCACCACCCTCTCCATGAAAAAATACTTCCTCACATTGCCCCTGAGCCACCCCCCCCCCATCTTCAAATTGTGCTCTCTTGTTCTTGCACATCTCTGTTTCTGAAAGTCCTCTTGGACTTTGTTGATTCCCTTGTGGTACTTGCAGTGCTGAATCAAGCCTTTGAGGGGCCCAGGGAACTCAAACTCTGGGGGTCCATGGTGGAGTCCAGATCAGAACTTAGTTGGCCCCCTTCTGTTGCACTTCAGCTTGAAAACATAGTATGCATCTCAAGTGTCGACCTCCTAGCCAGCCAATGTGAAAGTTCTGGATTTTTCTGTCTTCTGCAAAATCTGTCCCTCTCCCTTGTAAGCCCACCCACTCGTTCCGTCTCCCACTGCTGTAACTTCTTGCAAGCCCAGCTCAGCTTGCCCCTGCTACTGTTTTCCCACCCAGTCCACAGCAAGCCCTTCTGGTGTTTGCTACTAGTTACCCAGGCTTGTTCAGTGTTTGGTGGCCATTTTTTTTCTTTTGCACTTCTGCTTTAAAACCACCGAATGCACCTCAAGCAAAACCCAAGCAGCACTGTTTTCCAATCTCTCCCTCTCCCCCTTATAGACCCATCCACTCACCCCATCTCCTGCTGCTGCAACTTCATGGAAGTCCATGCCGGCCTGCCCCTGCCACCTACCTCTACTGCCGTTTTCCCACCCGGTCCACTGCAAGCCCTCCCAGTATTTGTTCCCAGTTACCAGGCCTGTTAGTGTTGGTGGCCAGTTTTTTTCCCCCTGGACTTTATCATTTTGGGTCAAGTGGTACTGTTTTCTTCTTTCCTTCCCCCCTTACCTCCTAAACCCACCAACTTGTCCCGTGCCTCCCACTGCCTGCAAAAGCCCTGCTGCCACAGTGCCACCAGGTCAGTAATCTAGGTCCTCAGGATGGTGACTGGTGGGTCTGGTCCTCCAAAATGAAAGCTCCCTGGCATTGGAGGGAGGTCCTGGGGCTCCTGCACCAAGACCCAATGGATGTGCCGGGGCACAGGGGATGACTTGCCTCTTCTCTTGCCAGCTGGCTCAGCCGCTGGAAGAATTCAGATTCAGTTCAAACCCAGTCTTATGCTGTATAGGCTGTAGGTGCGCTCTCTCTCTCTCTCTCTCTCTCTCCTGGCTGACCTCCTTTAGTGACACACCACTAAGTCCTCTGCACCTTGCTGGCTCCCCTCGGTCCACCTGCAGCTTCTGGTCCTCAATGAGCTCAGTCTGTTAGCTCCTTGGTTGGAGTTCCATCGGCTCCCTGCCTGGGCTGGTTCCACTGCCGCTGCTCCAGCTCTTCATTTTCAATGTTCTCCTCCTCATGCTGCAGTCTTCTCCCAGGATGAATACTCTCACAGTGACGACCTGACATAAAATGATGCTCTGTTGGAAAGGGATGGCAATTTAAACTTTCCACTGACTGGCTTAAAGCAGTCAGCAGAGGCATGGTGCCCCTTTCCTAACTGGCCAGTTAATGCAGGGCTCAGCTTCACATAGGCCAGTAAGTGTGTATGGGTGGCAGAATCCTGAGTGAATCAGAGACAGCAGTGGTCGTGGCAGTATCGGGCTGATGGCTGAACAAGGGGACAAATTTATTTATGGAATTATAGTAAGCGGGTAGGCCCACTGAGACCAAGGGTCTCTTTTTCAGGGGCGACCCAGAATTAGTTACAAGCAATAGTCACAAGCAAATACACAAACAGGGCATAGACAATAGTACAATTGCAAACAAGGGCAATAGGATATAGTTACATATGGTTAAAATTGCAGAATAATTTATAAAAGACCATAGTAAGACCAAGTTACAGTCAGTTCTCCAACTTTAAAAAAAAAAAAAGAACAAAAACAGTCTGAAGCAGTCAGCAACCCCTTTTGTTGGCCCCTTTATTTTTTTCTGTATGCTCAGGCAGGGCCGGATTTACACTGCTATAGGCCCTGTGCATAGCAGTAATGAAGGGTCCCCCCACCAGTCCTAGCCAGGCCATCTCCCCGGCCATCTTTGACCCCACGACTATTTGGGCACATCCTTGCCAATGCCCCACAACCATCCCATCTAATAAGCACAAGCTGTGTGACCAAACCTTGTCACACAAGCATTGGATCCCCGATCACTATCATTTATTCATCCCAGTATCAGCAGCACTTTGAAGTTAACGTGCAATTTTTTTTTTGAAATAACAATTTTATTATATTTTTGTCATAAAACAGTACAGACAATACAAGTGCACTTTCATCTTACAAAAGACATTGACGTGTGTCTGGATAATATACAGTTGGCAGTTAGCCATTTTATCTTAAGCAATACAACTAGGTACACCCCACTCCTATTTTAATCCTTTCCTTGTACGAATAAAAAACCAGAACACACTACCCAAGTTTCTAATAGAGACAAACAGAGTCTCACAAAGAGATAGAGAGAAAGAAGGGAGAAAAAAAGGGGGACAGACCTAAAAAAAAGAAAGAGGGAGAGAAAGAGAAAGAAGAAGAGAAAAGCAGACTTTTACTGTCCTTGCAACACACATCTTAACTCGAAGAGTAAACACTAGGGAATCCCAACAATATATCAATTAAAAGGGATTCCCTTAACACCCTCGTTATCTTGGGGGGGGGAACAGATGTTCAATAGTAATTTATAAATAAAAAGTTTTCCATTTCATACAAAAAAAGAAGAGGAGAGACCAGAGAGTCCTCATTAACCTATCACTCACATGTGTATTTAGCCAAGATTTCTAACACATTAGTTTGCTCTCTTTGAGCCTGAAAATGGAAAAAGGGCATCCATCGTGACTTGAATTTATCCTTTTGTAGTCTCACTCTGGCAGTGAGGCATTCCACGTCAAGGACAGATAGACAGTTTTTATACCAATCACTTGATGTGGGACTAACTTTAGACAACCAACACTGAGTAATTGCCTAAAGAGCCGAGGCCACCAGTATATTAAACAAGTAACGCTGGGATTTTAGTTTAACCTGGTCGGGGTATTGTCCCAAAACCCAATATACAGGATTATTTGGAATAGAGATCCCAAAAACCACACTCACTTGGTCCACCACCTGAACCCAAAAACTACGAATGTGAGGGCACTCCCAGAACACATGTAAGTGTGTCCCTTTTTCAACACATTCCCTCCAACAGCGGTCTGAAAAATGTTGGCCAAAGTGTTTAGTAATTACTGGGGTACGGAAATATCTAGAGACCACTTTCCACCGTAACTCACGCCAACTATTAGAGGCAGTGGTCGAGTGTATAGCCTCCCATATCATAGTCCAAGCTGGATCAGCCATACCTGTCCCAATTTCCAAGGTCCAACTTGTTTTGATAGAGACCATGGAGTCTGGCTCCAAATCGGAAAAATGGCCCACCATCCATGAAACAAATCCTTTTTATTCCGCTCTATTGGCTTCAGCTCTCAGGACATCCATCAACGGGTTATTATCGTTACCTCTGAGTCCTCCCATCTTAGGTTCTTTGCCTTGTAGAAAATGTCTAAATTGTAAATATCTAAAAAGGTCAGAGGCAGGGAGGGAAAATTCCTGTGAAAGCTGCTGAAAAGTTTTAACACCTTTCCCTGAATATAACTGTCCTATTTTGGATAGGCCTCTCAGGTCCCATCGTGTAAATCCCAGGTCCCATGAAAGAGGTTGGAAGTCTAGACAGGCTTTAATCGGGGAGTCCATCCCCCAAAACATCTCAACACCTAGTTTTTTTATTAATCTCCTGCCAAGAAAAGACCACCAAACTAGTCCAGGGATTGTTGCTATGTAACCTTTGTATTCCACCATAGTCCGTGTATATCAGGTCTCTAATATCCCCTCTAGAAGACTCCGGTCTCTCAATCTCCACCCACAACGGAGGGTCTCCATTTCCCATAAGAAGGATTAATGGCTGGATCTGAGCAGTCCAGCAATATTTCCTACGGTCAGGCAAGCCTGTCCTCCCTTTCTTTTTATCTTTAAGAAGGATATTCCATCTCACTCTGGGTGGTTTACCAGCCCAAATGAACTGGGACAAAGAGGATTAATTGCCTTCCAAAAAGAGGCTGGGGGTTTAAGCAGCAAGGACTGAAACAAAAACAGAAAACATGGAAGTATATTCATTTTCACACAGTCAATTCTACTGAATAAGGTAAGGGGCAGCTCCTCCCACCTATGCAAATCCTCTTGGACAGACTGTAGCAGTCGACTATGGTTAAAGGCATACAATTTAGAGACGTCTCTAGTTATTCTAACCCCAAGGTATTTAATATCTTCCCTTGCCCACTTATATTTGCCAATCAGTGGAAGTATACCATCTTGCGGCCATCCTATGGGCAAGAGTTCCGATTTAGCATAGTTGACTTTGAACCCGGAAACTACACTAAATGACTGAATCATGGAGTTAATCAAGGGCATCTGTCTCTCAGGATCAGTGATATATAACAGGGTGTCATCTGCATATAGAGACACCCTGACCTCGACTCCCTGTACCTGTATACCCTTGTAATCCTTCGACTGTCTTATGAGGCTGCTAGAGGCTCGATACACAGTGCAAATAGCAAGGGTGAAAGTGGACATCCCTGTCTAGTTCCCCTATTAATCGATATTCTATCCGATGTTACCCCGTTCACCTTCACTCTTGTCCAAGGGTTCCTATATAAGTTTGCCGTCCACTTTCTGAATTTTTCCCCAATATCAAATTTCCCCAAGACCTGATCTAAGAAGAGCCAATCTAGACAATTGAATGCTTTCTCCGCATCCAATGCCATCACCACCCTAAGAGTATCAGGGGGGAATGACCTGGAGGCAGACAAAACATTGAGCAACAGTCTTATATTATCTTGAATATGGCGACCTGGGATAAAGCCCAACTGGTCTTTGAGTACTAGTTCTGGAATAAGTTCTTGTAAGCGGGAACTCAATATCTTAGCGAATATTTTGACGTCCTGATTGATCAGTGAAATAGGACGATAACTTCCACATTCTGTCAGATCCTTACCTGATTTTGACAGGAGAGTGATCAATGTTTCTTCCCAGGAGGCTGGACATTCCCCCTGCTTCTGTGCTACATTACAAACTCTAGTGAATAAAGGAGTCAATTCATCGCCAAAAGCCCGGTAAAACTCCCCCACAAACCCATCTGGCCCCGGGGCCTTCCCCCCATTAAGATTTTTAATAACTTTCTTAACTTCTTGTTCAGAGATTGTCCTGTCTAATTTATTTCTCTGAGACTCTTCAAGCCTCGGTAGTGTGATATTATGCAAGAAATTTTTAATTTGGGCAGGGTGATTTGGTCCTCTTTCTTGAGCATAGAGTTCTCGGTAATAATTATAAAAGCAATCTGCAATTTGTGTTGGGTCGAAGGAGATAATCTGAGTACCATACTTTTTAAGCCATGGAATATATCTTTTGGCCTCCGGTTTTATGAGTCTAAGAGCCAATAAACGGCTCGCTCTTGCCCCTGATTCGTAGTATCTTTGTCTGCTATATCTCAGAGAGGTTTCGGTTCTAGTATTCATTTTCTATTGTATTGTTCCCTGGCCTCTTGTAATTTCTCTAACACCAGTACATCCTTACTTTTTTTATGTTCCTTTTCCAGGGAGCTGATGACTCCTAAAGGCTTATCCAATTTAGCCTGAGTACATTTGTATTTGTATGTGGAGTAACTAATAATCTGTCCACGCAGGACAGCTTTCAGACCATCCCATATGAAACGTATATGAGTATCCTCTTCCTTGTTCTCTGCTATATAAAACTTGATGGAATCTCTTATTTGATTAACAAAACCTGTATCATTTAGAAGGCTAGGGTCAAATCTCCAGCTCCCCTTAGGCTTTATCCCCGGCCATCCTACCCTAGCACTAATCAGTGCGTGATCCGAGAAGGTAACTGGATGTATTGTTAAATCCGTTAGATCATTAACATTCCTTGTTTGAGTATAAAATCTATCAAGCCTGGAGTATGTTTTGGCCGACACCGAATAGAATGTGAAGTCTTTAACCAATGGATTTTGTTGCCTCCAAGGATCTGCCCAACCCCCCCTCTGTCATTAGGGTTCTAAGAAGTTTGGAACACGCTATCCCCCCCTCACTTCCCCTCTGAGCTCCTGTTTAAGGCACTGTTTTCGACACAATTCCAGTCCCCCACCATTATCACTCTGCCCGGAGGAAGGGAATCCACTATGGTAAAGAACTGCCTAAAGAAAATTCCCGAAGGGGGCGTGGGGGCATATATCGCTGCCAAATGAAGGGCATGTCCCACATATTCTCCAGAGATTATCATGTAATGTCCTGATCCCTCCGTCTGTACCCGATGAACTTTGAATGGGAGACCCCTGCGAGTTAACATAACCACCCCTGCTCTAGAAGCACCGGAACAGGAATCTGCATACACCCCTCCAACCCACATTCTCCGTAACTGAGAGTGTTCACAATCAGATAATTTGGTCTCTTGAAGACAAGCTGGGTCACATTTTAAATGTTCCAGCTCTTGTAGGATTCTTGCTCGTTTAACAACCCCATTTATCCCCTTAACATTAACAGATACTATTTTAAGTGATGCCATGTTGACATTTTAAAATTCCCCCTTTAACTCCATTTCTGGTCCCATCATGCCCTAGAGTTACATATAAAAACTTACATGTATAGATGTCTGTATAATAAAGTGAGTAGAGTGATATAAGTAAGAAAGAAGAAGATACACAGCAGTAACAAACAGGAACTACACAAAACATCACACAGTTTCAGTTTAACCTCGGGTGAGATTACACCCTTGAACCCTAACGTGGGTTAAAAAAAAAAACAACAGGGAAAGGGGATAAGGAAAACTGGGTAACAGTTATTCACTGAATACCCGCTAGCTCAATCAGAGCCAGAGGACTGGGAGTTTAAGTATTAACACCCCAGATGCTAGGAGCATACAGCCCTAGATTAATAGGAGAAAAAACGTCTACTAATGCTAAGGGATAGGCTCCTGGGGAACCCAGGGGACCAACCCTCTCCTACCTAGAATGGGTCCGGTTAGGCTAGCCAGCGAAGCCAGATACCCCGGACACTGTCCAAATTAATAAAATAGCAAAACGACCTGGGGGTAACCAAGGATGCTAAGTAATACATCTCCAAGTCAGTCCCCACTGCTTTCAAGCCAGTCTTGGAGATGGGGCTATATATTTGTCCAGGAAGGGAACCCAATTCAGGCAAGATCCAATATTTTCAATTCTCTGAACTTGGGCTGCACCCCCCCCCATTCTTTGAAACACAGGGCCCTAATTATGGCCTGCCCCTACCTCATCACTCTTAATATCGTTTGCACATTCTATCCATCAGTTTCAAAATTTAACCTACACATAATTTCACGCTTAGCCAGAAATCTTAATAAATGAACTTATCTATCACCTGTGTCCCCGCAATTCAGTTGCAGTCTGTTTGCCAGAGGGACTATTACCATTGTTACCCTAATTGAAGGTCCCATCTGAAAGCCCTCCCAGAGGAAACACAAACCCAGCACTATTAGGTCCCCCCTTGCGTTATAAGGGTGCATCTAAAAACTCCCCAAATATTACGAAGACTAAGATGGGATCTCAATAAGGGGACAACTAGAAAAGAAAGGAGCTTCCCCCCCAAAAGGAAACAAAAATGTCCCCCATGCAAGCTTCGCTCCCATCTATTCATTACTGATGGGATCGCTGTCCAGTGCGAAGCACCTTCAAAGTTCATAAAGCTGCAAACCGCCGATACTCCCCTCAGGTCTTCTTAGCGTGCAACCACCTCACCATATCTGCGTGAAATGAGAGCAGGGCCTCTTCTCGCCTCCTCACTCATTTCCTAAGGCCAGGTGCAATGGACCATAATAAATCCTCGATCTCTTTCTCCGCCTGTTCCTCCTTCGTATCTGAGATAGGTATCTCCTGGGCTGAAAGGAATGGAGTGGCAGCTAGCAAAGAATCAAAAATGTTTACCCAATCTCTATTCTGTACCCAGAGCTTCACAGGATATCTGAGGTGAGCTTTAAGACCTTTATCTCTCAGGGCTTTTACCACCTGTAACACTTTTTTCCGCTGAGAAAGCATCAAAGGGGGGGATATCTTGGTCTATGTACAGCCTTTGACCATCTAGATTGAGATTCTTCTTCACCCAAGCCAGCTTCACAATCTTTTCTTCCGTTGTGTACCTTACAAACTTTACAATTGCCGATCTGGGAGGCACCCCCTCTTTTGGCTTAGGAGCGATAGATCTATGGGGTCTTTCAATTTCTGTGTTGAAGCCTTCCCCTAAATTCAGCTCTGTTTTCAACCAGGAGTCGATTAAGTCTTCCATACATGGGGGGGTCCACCCCCTCTGGAATACCAAAAATTCAAATATTACTGCGGCGAGCTCTTGTCTCTGAATCCTCCGCCCTCGTAGTCAGCTCTTTTTCTCTTCTGTGAAGATAGACTAGAGATCTGGCAAAAGCCATGTGTTCCGCCTGTAGGGTTTCTACATGAGTCTCCACTGATGCCGTACGTGTTTCCAACTTCTTAAAATCATTTTGTATACCTATAACTCTGGTGTCAATTAGGTGAAGTATCTTTAGCATTCTATGTCTGTCTGCTTTTGTGAAGGTGGACGTAGCTTCAGATCCTGAGCCATCCGAGTCTTCTCCCAAGGCCGTAATTATGGAGGAGCGGGACCCAGTCAGACTCATAGGCCTCAGATCAGTCTGACCCCTCGAACGACTTCTTTCTTCCCCCATGAGCTTTTTTTTTGTTTGCCCCATTCTGCAAATGACTGCAGAGACCAGGTATATGATGAGTAAAGCGTTTGAATCACTCGATGGTAACCGATTCACTTAAGGAGTGCACTTGAGGTATCAGAGCTCCAAATTAGGCTGCCATTAGTCTAGTGACATCACCGGAAGTCTCTAACGTGCAAATTTTAAGCAACTACCAGACCACCAAACTCAAACTGTTTGCAGTACTAACAAGTGCTAAGCAGAACATCAGCACAGCGAATTCCCACACAAAAACCTGTAGTTAACTACACTTGACACTCACTCTGCACAGACAGATGTATTATAATATCTAGAACTGTTTTCAGCAGCCAGCAGTAAGTACTGAGCAGAGCATCACATCATCACACATCATACCCCCCAAAAAAACTACCTACAGTTTTCAGCTGCACTTGACTCACATTCTGTACAGCCACCAACATTATAATATATAAATATGACATGGACTGGGGAAAAAACTAAGAATAAAATAATTTATGACAGGGCTGGTGGGCTGAGTGAAACATGAAAGGGTCAATTAACCACCTTCCTTACCCCAAAGCTTTTATGCTGTACAGCCTGTAGCTTGCCTGTGCCCGAGTCAGTGCTCTAGTCTCAGAGCTTTTGCTTTGCTTGTGCCAGTTTGCTTGCCAAGGCCCCACAGTAATGATGATGATGTGCCTGTGCGCTGTGCTGCTGCTCCCTGCTCCATCTGAATCCTGGCTGGCTGGAATTGTTTCCAGTCTGACTCCAATCAAGATGCAGCTCTTCTCCTCCAATCTGCTTTCTGACCTGCTGGCTAGTCTAACTGTGCTGCTACTGCTTGACCCACTTGGCCAGGCTGACTCAGTCCACCAGTTGAGCCCCAGCCATGGTGCTGACCCTCGGCCTCTCTACAGTCTGCTCATGGAGTTGAGCTGCTTCCCGCTCTTACAGCCAGCCTGGTGGTGTCTCAAAAAATACCCCATCGGCTAAAAAGTTCCATCAATGTCTGCCAGTACCCCACTGGCTGAGAAGTTCTAACAGTGCCCACCAATCGCTGGTCTGGTTTTCTGCCTTCCAAGTTCTGTGCCTTGGTCATGCACATGAAAAAAAGAATAGGGTGTCCCTTCCTTAGTTAGGTGCTCTACCGCTTAAACAAAAAAGCCTCCTGCTCCCTCACAAGATAGAGAATGGAGATAGAGACAGAGACACAGTTAGAGTTGTCCCCATCTCCCACTCTTCTCAGTTTCAAGTTAAACTCCTGGCTCCACACGATGAGCTCCCATCCTCACACTTCGCAGCGACCACACACTCAGAAGGTGAATGGTGAGACTAGCGCCAAACTGCCATTTGTCTGTATGTGCAAGCACAACCCTAAATTAAGCAGCAGTCACTGGCCAGTCATGTAGCATCAGTTAGTACCAGCCAGCCAATACCACTAGCCAGAATCAACTTTTTGTTTTGTTCTTTTTTGGGCAGAGTTGCTGTGCAGTGAATACACTTTAGTTTTCAACTATTCTTGCACAGCCAGACTTGGTTGACTCGACCTTCCTCCAAAAAGCACTGCCCCTCTTTCGACCAGACACCAGCACAAAAGGAAAAAGAAAAAACACTGTAACAGGTGGCAGAGAGGGCCCCCCAAGAAAAAGGGCCCTATGCACGGGCGTACATGGTGTCATTGTAAATCTGGCCTGTGCTGGGGGGGCCTCTGTGGTGGGGAGCCCAGGGCATTTGCCCCATTTGTTCTCTTTGTAATCCAGCTCTGGGTACTTGAAATTTTCTATCATGCCCCCCCCTCCTCCATCCTTTCCTCAAGGGTATAACTGTTAAGCTCCTTTAGTTGGCCTGACTTGCACATTAGTTCTCCCTGAAACTATCCTTCTGATGTCTAAACTTATGTAAATACTTCCTATTGCTTTACTGCAGTACTGCACTGTGCTACCACCTGATGCTGGGTCACTGGCCCCAAACTATATGTGCCTTCTAAGCTTTGACACTGTTTGTATTCCTGCACTGTTTGTATTATTTTATTCCTGTCGTGGAGACTTTGCAAAAGAGTCCTTGACTCGAAGGGTTATAATTCTGATTACCTAATAAATAAATAAAAGCTACTGTGTGTACAATATCAGGGTTGTTTGACTGTTCACTGTGAAGAAGGGAAGGTGACCAGAAGTGTGCCAGAGGGGTCAGTACTAGGTCTGTTCCTCTTCAATGTCTTTACTGGTGACATTGCAGGAGGGCTGGAAGGGAAAGTATGACTTTTTGTGGATGACATAAAAGTCTGCAACAAATTGGACACACCAGGGAGAGGATGGAAGAGGAATGATCTGAAAAAGCTGGAAGACTGGTGAAGGGTTTGGCAACTGGGTCTCAATGCAAAAAAGTGCAAAATCATGTACTTGGGGCACATAAACCCAGGTGCAACATTCCAGTTGGGCAGGGAGTTACTGGCAACCACAAAACAGGAAAGGGGTAATCATCTCTGATGACTTGAAGGTGGCAAAGCAATGTGATAATGCAAAGGGGAAAGCAAGCAGGATACTCGGGTGCATAGGGAGGTGTATCACCAGCAGCAAGAGGAAGCTAGTTTTACCTCTACATAGATCAATGGTGAGGCCCTGCCTCGAATACTGTGGCAATTTCTAGAGGCCCCATCTCCAGAAGAACATACATAGGGTGTAGGCAGTAGAGAAGAGGGCAACAAAAATGGCACTGGGCCTGCATCAAAGGCCCTATGAGGAAAGACTGAAGGAATTACATATATACTCTCTAGAGGAAAGGAGGGAAAGGGGGAATATGATAGAAATGCTACTTCAGTTATTAAAACAAATATTTTACATGAAAGTAGCATTTTACATAGAAAATGATGCTGGAGGACAAGGGGTAACGCTAGGAAGCTGGAGGTGGCGAGACTCAGAGGAGATGTGAGGAAATACTTCTTCACAGAAAGGGTAGTTGACACCTGGAACAGCCTCCAGTCAGAGGTGGTGGGTGCTAAAACAGTAACAGGATTCAAGCAAGCATGGAACATACACAAGGGGACCTTAGAAATAAGACAGGTTGCGGGGACCGGAGATCGAGTATTGTCTGCACTGGCCCCACTGCCAACAGGTTCTGCCATGGGGGGGCCTGCTTCTGTGGCCCCACCCTCGGGGGGGGAAGCCCGTGCATGATACCATGGAACTGGGCAGAGGGTGCCTGCCTGGCAGCCCCGTTCAGGGGCATGGGGTGGTGGCCGGCATGCGGACAGGGCTGAGCTCCCTTCGGAGAGGGATGGCAACCTCCCCCCCAAAAAAAATAAGATTGCTCCGCCGCTTGCTGGTGACGATGTGGTGAAAATAGGGCTCACTTAACACATGTGGTATATAACTGCCCTAAATTGACCCCGTTTATTCAAGCCCTGCAGCTTGAACTCCAAACAATTTTTGGAATACCCTTCCTACTCTCCCCGTAACTATTTATACTTCTGATTTTCCCTGAAGATCTCAAGGATCAAAATATTTGCTACCTTTTAGCCATCCTCCTCTCATCAGGGAAAAAGGCCATAACCAAACTATGGATGACTCCTGACCCTCCTACCCTTAAAGACTGGTGTGCCATAACTAAACAAATCTACTACATGGAAAAAATAACTTATAGACTAAATAACCGAGTAGAAAAATTAAATTCAAGGTGGAATAGATGGCTTTTATATTATGCACTTAAAGATCCAACATTTGTTCCATGAGTAAAGAGTCTCCTCCCTTTCTCATCTCACCCACCCCTCGGCATTCCTCCCCTCCCATCCCCCCTCCCTCATTCCCTCTCCCATACCCACGAGCTCACAACTTTAGATGGCCGGTATTTCTTCTAGGTGCCCCTCCCCCCGCACCACACCTGCGTCTTACTCATCGATAATTGTAAATATTGTAGTAAATAGACCCCATTGGGTGGGCTTGTAGCCACTAACTCTTTCACCAGCCATTTTGGCCAAAGTGAAATTACCTCAGGGGAATGGATTATACGTCATATCTGGAACGAAGGTTGCAATGTCCTGAGTTATCTTTAATGCTGTACAAGATGATTAATCTTTGTAATCTTTATTGCATCAATTGATATTCCCTAACTTGTATTGATCTCTTTTTGTACCTATGTACGGACACAATCAAATTAAATGTAATGTAAATGTCTGTAATTGATGAAAATCAAATAAAAACAGAATAACAAAAAAAAAAAAAAAAAATAAGATTGCTGCTACTGCCTCTGGACAGGTAGCACTTCATACCACAAACACACAGGTACAGTGCACTCAAGAGCAACAAGGACATAGCAAACGACTGTCAACAATTTACTGAATGCCATGGAAACATAAAAAAGAGCTGTACAAACGACTACCCCAGCACAAGACCTCAAAATAGACTCTGCATGCTATGCGACCTACCATATAACAATTTTACCCATATAGCCTTTACAACATTGTATTCCTTGCCCCCTTGGAAAAGCCTCATTTTGAAGAGCTGAAGTGCAGTGACAGTGTTTGTCCTGCTCTCTTGTTTATCTTTGGCATTCAATAAATTGTTTACAGCCCTTTGATGTATCCTTGCTGCTCTTGAGACAGTTTGCTATACCAGTGTGCTGGTTGCGAGTTTGTTTAAGCAGCAATACAGGACCTCAGAGGACTGACCACCGCAGAAACTGTATTTCTACTATTTATGCTTGAAGGGACCTGCAAGCATGCAGATAACATAAATTGTGCTGTTAGTCCCTTTTTATGCATTGGTTGCTTTGAAATTTGCAGTACCCTCTATTGGTCTTGAGTCTGCGGGGACAGGTCTGCATATAAGGAAGCCTCTTTGTTCCCTGCAACCTGAAGCAGCCATATCCTCACCGCTTTCTCAAGAAAGGCAGTAACTGCCATCAGAAGTCATGGTCAGTGTGAGCATGTAATTTCCAGTTCTGAGACCATCATTGGAGGGTGTGTCTAGGGAGAGTGACCAAGATCCAGAAATCCCCAGCCAAGGTGTGCCTGCAGTGTCAGTCATTGGATAGCTCTGTGTGACAGTGTTTGTTACCTGATAGGCGCATATCCCACCCGCATAGCTCTGCATCTGCAGACAGGTGTGCATAGGCTGTATTCGCCAATAGCTGCCACCTATCCCCTGTACCGCCCCCGGAATGCTGGACTCTGCAGGGTGGCCATGGGCAGAGTTGCTGACCCAGCCAGACATCCAATCAGATGACCGGCATGGGTCCCATAGTGGATCTCTTGCACGGTACAGTGCTGGTCCAGGTGTGTGAATGGCACCCCAGAACTCCCGGACTCGCACGGCCATGGCACAGCGGCCACCTGCCGCAAAACAGCACCACCTCCACCAACTCAAAGCACCCCAAGACCAGTATAATGAGGCCCCCGCTGCACACAGGCACCCCGTCTGCATAAGGCAGAGGCAACATCCCATTACCAGCCAGTCCACAGTGGTATGTATGATCCCCCCCAAAACCACACACTGGTGGCCCAATCCTGGAGCACAACAAGAACCCCCCCAGACACACAAGTGCCAAGGACCCACACACCAGACCCAAGATCTCTGCCCCACCTGTGTTGGTCAGTGACTCCCACCACCAACCCTCAGCACTGACAGCCCTGTACCTGAAGAGATGGTGCCATGTCTCAGATGGCCAGTGGCACAGCCCTCCAGACACCTCCTCGGCCACCGGCCATCCATGATGCTGGGAATGTGCCGCTATAAATAGGCTGCACGCCCCAGCATCTTTGGATGGCTGCGGCGAGGAGATGTGCAAAGAGCTGTGCCACAGGCCATCTGGGATGCGGCATCATCTCTGCAGGTACAGGGGGAATGTCAGTGCCATGGGGGATGGGGGCTCCGAACTCCGATGAGGACCAGAGGGTGTTGCGACAGAGGTTGGGGAGGTATACAGGGGAGGCAGATGTGTGCCCACCATAAGTGGCATGCAGGCTGTTGGCAATGGCAAGGGGTGGCCATACTAAGACAGCCCCGGTGTGTGTGACCATTGTCTGACAAGTAGGATGCACTACTGAAAGGGGCACCATGTACTGGTTGGGGGGAGTGTGTGTCAATGTATGGGGCCAGGGCACTGGAGCCTGCAGTAGGAGGGGACTGCATTCAGGGGGCCAAGCCCCTGTGTGTGTGTGTGTGGGGGGGGGCTGCTATGAGGGGGATGGCCATGGTGGTGTGCTTGAGCCAGTGGACAGGCAGCCATCCTTATACTGAACCACAATGTACGGTGTTCACTGGTCCACAGGTGGCCTCTTATCTTGACATCTGCAACACTGTCCCTGCTAGTGAGTACAAGCTCCAGTATTGCCACATCATAAGTTGGTTCACATACTAATTGCCTCTGGAATGACATGCTGCAGGGAATCCATGATTTCATTGTTTCAGCGGAAACTGCAGCTGGGAGGTGAAAATCTACATGCGGCAGATTTTCAGCCCCCAACTGCATCACCTCTGCCTTTTTTACCATCTTGCCAGTGGCATTCACCAGAACATTCATTAACTTCTGAAGGGAGCATTAGGTGATGGAGGGAAATAAAATAAATGCATAAGCAACCAATGAAAGACAATTATATAAACACATATGGCCAATAGCAAAATGCAGACAGTAGGAAATGAAATACAGCAATGTGACAATCAATATGTCTGAAATTATTTTTTTATTCAAAAAATGACAGGGATATTTAGTATGCTTTAAACATCTTTTTATTAATATTAGACACTGTCAGCTACTGTTCAGATATTATTTACATATTGCTTCAAAGCACACTTGTTCTCAGCCTCAGAATAGTGCTCTGGTGCATTTGCATGACAATATATAGGATAGTGCATGGGGAACAGTTGACAACAGGGCTATTCTTTCACTGAGTTGGCACTATGACGACGGATTACCTCGAGAGCGGCTCTAGAGGTAATCCGTCGTCATAGTGCCAACGAGGTGAAAGATTAGCCCTGTTGTCAACTGTTCCCCATGCACTTTTCTTTATAGTGTATGGTGGAACGTCATTTTTTTGGGGAGAAAAATCACTACAGCATGTTTCTGCTTCAGAACATTTTTGCTGGGTTACTAGAAGGAAAAAAGAACTTTACATTTTGAACATTTTCATGCTTGACATTTTAACTGTTTAAGAACTTTACATTTTGAACGTTTTAACGCTAAACATTAGTATTGCCACTGACATTGCTGCTTTTGCTATGTGCCCTGTCAAATGCTGCTCGAGGACACAGTGTGTGACGTACGCAGTGCAGTAGAAAAAATTGTTCTGCTGCACTGCGAACGTCACTAGTGTAGAAGAACAACATTTCGACAATGATGGATTTCGGTGGAGAACAACATTCCACCATACACTATAAAAACATTCCCCACATGCCTGAGGGGAACCAAAGTACAGCGCGTGTATTGCACGTGGAATAGAGTTGACTGCAACACACAGGCTCGGCTGTTGCGGCGATGATGTCGGAGGCAACACTTCGGGACAGCAAAATAGAGGAGAAACTACCAACAAACTATTTTTATACAAAAAAAAAAAAAGCTTTAGAAAGCGTGATTTCAATGGGAAATGTGGTTGGGAGACTGCGAGAGGCTAATGAACAGATCACCAGCTGTGAGTACACTCACACTGTAAATGATGCAAGACATCTCCTTTAAATGCTTGAGATGCCTGGAACTGATGTTAACTGAGGGATATGTGGGAGCTTGGTGGACCAGTTGGAGAAAACCAGACTGTGGTCACTTATTGAGTCAGCGAGTACCCCGGTGTTGCAGATGTGGAGGGGTTAGAAACTACAATCCAGTCTAGAGCAGATTTGTACCTAGACTTGTAGTTTATCCTTGTAGGGAAAGTGATAATCTGGCTCAGACCAAGGTTCACAAATAGATTTTTGGCTTTGTCAGCTTGGCTTGAGGGCCAGTTCATATTAAAATCTTCGAGAAGGAGGTGGGGCTAGCATCAGCACGAATGGATGTGTTTTGCAGAGTTCCTGTTGCAAGCCTTACTTATTAAGCAGTTAATACTGACTTCTTGGTGGGAATTATTCAAAAACTTTTATCTGAGCTGCATTTAAGTGTACCAGAGTTGACTATGTGGAGACCAAAATGAGTGAGTTCCCAACTGCCAGCGACAGATTTTTTTCAAGCAAAAACAACTACTGGCAGGCCAGCCACCTTCAGAGGGGGAACAGCCAGAATCCTCCACCAGCAGTGAGATCACTGATATTAAAAACCTACTTAAAACTCTCTGTAAATTAGTGGAAAGCACTGAAAAGAAATTCAATATTTTTACCTCCAGGCTGGTAACCACGGAACACTCTGTGGTTGGGACGTCAGAGAAAGTTAGAGAAAACAGACTTATTCAAGACAATGCTCAGCTTACTATAAGATTGGAGCACACAGAAAATGCCACGAAAGAGTGAAATTAGAAGACCCCATTCTGTTTTTTGAGCACTGGCTACTCGCATTCATCGGGCAGAAAAGTGGTAGGGCCAAGGATGTAAGGGTTAATTTTCCTATAGTAATAATGCAAAAAGTGATAGGGCCACTTATAAAAGTGGTAGGGCCATGGCCCCTTGGCCCCCCCTGTTCTGGCACCTATGCTCACATTGTTGAGATGAAACTTCCCACCAGCACCAATATTTGTGGACAGGGTCTTCAGAGTAAAGCCTTTATGAGCAACTGAGAACACCTACACTCTGAGGAAAGCACTGGTCACCTTTTCCAGAATGGCTCTAAGGGACAGAGTGCTTCAGTCCACAAGACAGCAGCAGGAACTCTTCTTGTATATTATATCACAGCTTTGAGGGTTCTAAGATTTTGTGTTTTACCAATACCAAGAGACCCTCAAAGCTTTGAATTACAGCTGACTCGGTTCTGACCGGAAAAACTGAGCCTTTCGTAGCTCGACCCAGATTGCAGAGTTGGCTCAGTTTAGAAGTGGGCTCTGGTCCAGAATAACATTCTCACCACCAGTACTGCATGGAAAAGGCAGTGCAGGGTGCAGAAAACAAAAGCATTTCTCCCCCGATGTCTGTGGAAGACTCCTGAGTCCCTGGACCATCACATGCCCAACAAAGGGAAACCATCATGATCCTGGGGCACTGAAGGAAGTCAACCAATGAAGGTGTCTGTTCTGTAACTGACACATGTTCTAGCCAATCCTCTACAGGACCTTCCTAAGAAACCAAATATTGAATGCATCTGGGGCTTTGCAGTCAATGGAGACAATCGTGTGTTTGTACGTGGAGATTTCCCAAATAAACAGCCAGTGAAAATTTTGTTATAGAGGGAGAAGAGAGAGATAGTGAGGGAGAGTAGAGACTGAGAGACCAAAGAATTCAACAGCAGAGTGCTGTAGACGTTGCTGTAGACTGAGAGTACTCATTAAAAAATGATTTTTTTCATTAGAAAGTAAGTAGAGAGAGACCAATGAATTCTACAACAAAGTGCACAGAAGACAGCAGCAGAGTGCTGCAGATGTTGCAGACTCCAAAATTAAATTATAAAACAGCCATTTTTGTTTAGCCACAGAGAGAGAGAGGGTGTATAAGTAGAGAGAGACTAAACTGTGTTGCCCACCTCTGTGCTGCCCTGAAAGGTCATACTGCCCTAGACTCTGTGTTGCCCATCTCTGTGCCATAGTGCCATACAGACTGTAAAGGGGGGGGGGTCACATCTCAGATGCTGTGTTGCCCATCTCTATTCCTCATCTAGTACTGGGTCATATTGTACCTCATGTATTTTGAAATGGGGGTGTCATGTTTCAGACTCTGTGTTGCACATCTCTGTGCCCGAACTACTGCTGGATCATAGTGCCTTATAGATTTGTGAAGGGGGGGGGGCACATCTTTCTGTAGCAGTTTTGGTGATTTCCAGTGTTATTGAATCTTCTGTTTGATAACCCTTAATTTTTGGGTGCAACCCTGTTTGCTTACTGAATCTTCCATTTCACATCCTTGCTTAAGTAAGCCACTTTATCTGTGTCTTTCAGTTGCACTTTTAGTGATTTTCAGTGTTACTGAATCTTCTGTTTGGTATCTCTTAATTTTTGGGTGCAACCCTGTACATGAATCATCTGTTTCATGTCACAGTCACGAATCATGCCACTTAATTTTTGGGTGCAACCCTGTTTGTTTACTGAATTTTCTGTTTCACGTCCATGTTTAAGTAAGCCATTTTGTCAGTGTCTTTCTGAGCACTTTTAGTGATTTTCATTGTTATACTGACTATTCTGTTTGATACCGCTTAATTTTTGGATGCAATCCTGTACATGAATCTTCTGTTTCACGTCACTTATTCACAAATCATGCCACTTAATTTTTGGGTACCCTGCCCTGATCTCCTCATTCATTGACTCACTACTGCAGTACTGGTGATTGTTATATATATTTATTTTTTTTATTGCTGTTGGCAGTTTGCTGACCAAACAACACAAAAATACAGACACAAATGTCTTTTTTCTAAAAGGTTAATTTTTTTTAATAGAGATGTAACCACCCTACAAATGGGGGTTCCCAAAAAGTCCTCCTTGAGCTTACCTAAATGCTTACTGCCAGGCTGGTGCCCTGTGTTTTAGCAGTTTAAATGTGATTACCAGAGCCTGTATAGCCTCTGTGTACTGTTTCTTTAAGAGCTGCCTAATTGCCTGTATAGTCTCTGTGTACTGTTTCTTTAAGAGCTGCCTAATTGCAGCTTCAGTAATCTGAGAGGGAGCTCTGTTGAAAGATGTAACTATTTACTGAAAATCATTTAGAGTGATAATGATAATGTAGTTTGTCTAACCTCCTTTCTTTGTAGCAAGGACTGTTTTGTTTGTCTCCACTATCTTGGTCCTGGACTGCAAATTGGATCAAACAGTACTGGTGGGACCTAAAATGTAGCCGGACGCCACGATAACATGATATGACGATATATCACTATAATTGCCACTGACGATAACTTATCATTGGAAAAAAACATTATTGCGGTTATCGTGCAGCACGATATACCGCGAAATACAGTGGTAAAGCACCTTAGCTTGCTTTACCAGCAGCACATCCTTTTCCAGGTGCAACCATGATTCCTTTTTTTTTTTTTTAAACTTTCTTTTATTGCTTTTTTAACAATAGACAATTGTATATTGTACAAGCATCTGTCAGGTATCAACCACTTGTTGGAACAAATACATCAAATGTACATTAGGATATCTAGAGCCTAGACATAATGGATTCAGGATGGGGGGGAAATAAGAAAGGGAATATATATAGTGGTATGTTTTCTAAATAGGCTACAGCAAACTAAGGCTTTGGGGTCAAGTCCAGAATGTTCACGGTCCGAATAGTTAACTCAACATCCAGTGCTGATATGAACCCCCTTCCTATTATAGATGATATCCCCTAAAATTTTAGCACTACAGCCACAGGTAAACAGTTAGTTTTACTGCAATTGGGAAAACTCATAACTCCTCAAAATCTTGCTTTGAGAGGCGTGGGTATAAAAACACAAACCCCTATACAGAAAATATTCTAGAGTCGAGATAAATCCATGTAAGTCAAGTTTCTTGCTCTGAATCCAGGTCGCTAGAAATACCGGCCTCGGATGTCTGGAACTCCTGAGCGATTGATTCCACCTTCTTCCCTGCTTCGACCGGGTCTGAAAATTGGAATGTCTTCCCACCGTAATGAATGCGAAGTCTGGCAGGCATCAAGAGCGAGTGCGACACCCCTAGCCCCCGGAGACGGGCTCTCACTGCATCAAATTTCTTTTTTCTGGTCCGGGTTGCAAATGAAAGGTCAGAAAACAGGTGGACAGTTGCTCCATTAAATGATAACCCTCCGGAAGCTCGTGCAGCCTGAAGAAGTTGGTCTCGCACTAATGGGCTGGTGGTAATCATCAGAATCACTCTGGGAGCCTCATCTCGTGGTCCTACCGATCAAGGTGTAGGCCGAAAGGCCTTCAAGAGTTTGTCACCTAGAGAATCTGCGGGGAGGTTAAGAGCTTCAGGTAACCAACACAGTAAGAAAGTAAGTAAGTCATCCTCCTCACATCCCTCCGGTAGACCGATTATGCGAATGTGTGAGGCCCTACTAGAGTTCTCCAGAGCCTCTAGGCGGTATCGAAGTTGGGTATTTTCCTGCACAAGTTTTGTTGTTGCAGATAGAGCCTGAATTGCTGTTTTCTCAGCTGATGTTGCAGTTTGAATTACAGTCTCCATTTTAACATCCTGTTCGGCAAAATGCTGGATAATCGATTCTATCTTGGCATCGATTGCAAGCATAGAGGCCTGTAGTGCGTTCCACGGGGGCTCTCCACCAGCTTTAGTCATCGTGGAGGATGCGGCCTGTTCTGGAACTGTTGTCGCTTGTTTAGGACTGGTGTTAACGTTCTTCTGATTACGGCCCATCTCAAATCGCGTATCATTCGATACCAGATACTCTTCTGGATTCAAAGGTCCGCTTAGTTTTACTTTTCCACCTCTGCAGAGTGCAAAATTTGGGAAAAATGAGCTTAAAACATGCAGAGCTGCATTTAGTGCGTCTTGCCTGTTTGCTGCTCAGCAGCACCCCCTGCAACCATGATTCCTGATTCCCCACTATCCTCCTATCAGATTTTTAGTATTTTCCCTTAAAATAAGAAATGCAGTGCTGTCCATGTGGCATGGAGTTTTGAGGGCCTGAGCCCCTTACCTGTCACCATGCTGGTAAACCAGGTTCAGGAATAGACCTGGGTCACTCGAGGGCTGACTGCATGAAGGAGGACTAAGCATCCATTGATGGCTCTCCTTCATTCAGATTTTTTTTTTGTCCCTCCACAGGCTTTCCCTCACGAGGAGATTCACCCCTCCAGCTCCTCATATTGCCAACCCCAGCCAGTCCCCGCAGATTGCCCCCCACAGCGGGGCCAGGAGAGAGGGGAGCAGCAATTCTTCTCCCCCCCCCACTGAGACCCAATCCAGATCACCGGGGCTGACCCCCGCGGATACCAGGAGCCATCATTGAGCCTGTCAGGGCTCTGTTTTTCCTGTTTTCTCTCACCCCCCCCGACATCATGACATCGGCGTGTGCCTCCTGACCCGTACTGTCCTCCAGCCATCACCAGAGGGCAGTCAACGAGCAGGACAACATGTCCTCTCTCCCTCGAGAGATGCTGGATGCTTGATCCTCTCTCGCCCCCGGCGACCTAAGTTCGTTCCCAAACCTGGGTCGCCAGTGTGGGGCGAGGTGTGCCGTTCTGCGCCTTAACCCTCAGTGCCACTGGGCTGGTAATGGCTCTCCTTCTTTGAGGAGAGGGGGCAGAGCAAGCCACTGCTTGATCGCAATCTAGGGGAGGCTGGATGATGCAGCAATAACAGCCTTCTGACTGGATTCAAGGGCTGAGTACGTACGTCACACACTTGTACCATCGCATGTGTGCCGGCCCAAGGGATGGGAAAAATAAATGGATGGGGAGGAAGGTATGTAGATATGTGCACCAGTTGACTTACTGTACTTACATACAACTTGTATATAAGGACAGCTTGGCCCATCTAGTCTGCCCGTTTTCCCTAAGTAATGTTATATCGCAGACCTTACTTCATCTCCAGTTTTACCCTTCCTTTCCTAACCAATAAGGTTCCCTTATGCCTGTCCTATACGTTCGTGAATCCCTTTACAGTTTTTGCCCCGACCATCTCCACTGGGAAGCTTTTCCAGGTATTCACCACTCTTTCTGTGAAGAAGTACTTCTTCACATTTCCCCTAAATCTACCCCACTCCAGCATCAGAGAATGACCCCTTTTTCTTGAGCACCTTTTCTTCTGAAAAATGCTTCCCTCGTGTACTCTATTTATATCCATGAGGCATTTGAAAGTCTCTATCATACCCCCTTTTCTCCAGGGTGTACATATTTAGGTCCTTAGCCTCCCCTAACAGGGCTTTTGATGTAGACCCTGCATCATTTTATTTGCTCTCGTCTTGACTGCCTCTACTCTATGTCCTTCTGGAGATGTGGTCAACATAATTCTACACAGTATTCTAGGTGAGGTCTCACCAATGATTTATACTGCGGTATCACCACCTCCCTCTTTCTGCTGGTGACACCCCTCCCTATGCACTCTAGCATCCCACTAGCTTTCCCCGCTGCCTTGTCACCCTGTATGGCCACCTTTAGATTGTCATATATGATTACCCCAGGTCTCTTTCCTGCTTGGTGGTCATCAGTTACACCACCTTCCACCCATCTTGTATTCGCCCTGGATTGCTTTGCCCCAAGTGCATGATTTTGCATTTCTTAGCATAGAATCTAGTTGCCACACTTTTGACCACTCCTCAAGCTTTCTTCAATCTCTATTCATTTTTTCCACACACACACCTACCTCGGAGTGTCTACCCTACTGCAGATCTTTGTGTCATCTGCAAAAAGGCATACCTTCCCTTCTAGCCCCTCTGCAATGTTGCTAATTAAAAAGAGGACCAGTCCCAGTACTGATCCTTGTTGCACCCTGCTGGTCACCCTCTCTTCCTCGGAGTGAGCTCCGTTTACCACCACTCTCTGTCGTCTATCCCCCAGCCAATTTCTTACCCAGTTTACTACCTTTGGACCCACTCCCAGGCTGCCCAGTTTGTTTATGAGTCTCCTATGTGGAATGGTGTTAGGTCTTACTGAAATCTAGGCAGGCTACATCCAAGGCTCCACCCTAATGTAACAAAAGTAACAAGGCTCGTGCTTGAACACTGACTCCGATTTGTACTACAAGTCGGGTTAAAATCATAAATATAAGTTTTAAAATGCCACCCCATAGACTTGCATGGAGCATGCGCATCCCCGCACTAGGCATAAAATGACCTCACAAAACAAAGAAGAGCGGGGATGGCACTGGCGATCAGGAAGTGAAAGGGATCGTGCAGTGAACCACCCTAGGGGGCCAAACACAGTCCCTTCTCTTCCTTAGGGGGCTAAGGAGAAACATTTTCAACTACTACGGAGGAACTCCCAGTCAGGAAAGGGAGTCTCCTGATGATTTTGCAGGCAAGGAGAAAAATCTGGGAAAGGCACTCTTTAAACAAGCAAGTAAAAATATCTGCTCAAACATTTTAAAATGTATTGTGCTCTGTGTGTATAACATATGTATTAATTGTGTATTTGAATTTTTATGTAAAAAAATGCAAGCAATTCTATAGAAACATAGACTCTTATGGCAGATAAGGACCACTTGGCCCACCCAGTTTGCCCATTTCCCTACCTATTCAATAAGCTGCAGATCCTAGTTAACAGCTTACTTCCTCCTACCCCCACCAAAATTGCCTAAGTTATGTCTGTCCCATGCAATATTGAATTCCGCAACTGTTTTTGACCCCACGACCTCCTCAGGAAGGCTGTTCCATGTGTCCACCACCCTCTCCATATAAAGCTCAGAGATTTTATTGTGAAAAAATAAAATATATTTTTTAAATATTTTACTCTTTGCATTATTTTATGACAAATACTTCAAAATAATGTGCATAAATGCATAGCATTGCTTGAAAAAGAGTCATATATGCAAATTGTGTTTAAAAAAAAAGAATTTCACAGTTATCATATCGTCAAAATGTTATTATCGTGACACCCCTACGGACTGCAGGAGCTGTCTGAATTCAAAATCTTAGGAACTGTAGTTTGAACTCTTTGTGCCTTTTTTGCAACTGAAGGGGGAGCTCTTGCTTTGACTGACAGCCAAATCAGCCAACCAAATCTTTTGGATCTTGGGGAAGTCTCGGGCTGCTTGCAGTTTTCAGTTACATCTAAGGTGGAAGCTAAACAAGAAGGAGCTGAAGGATTCTGAGCAGCAATCCTGAGTGGATTTGCATGGGAGAACTCTTAAAAGGCTAGGTTTTCGGCCTGTTGGCATGTTGGTGTGCTGCTCCTGAGAGGGAGAGAAGAGAATAATTTTGGACTAAATCCAAGTTTGTGTGACTAAAGTAAGCTACTGAAGTGGGCCAAGCTCAACCTGAAGAAGACCGAAGATTTTGCTGAATGTGATTGGCCTGTCAGGAGTTCCAGCTACCCCTAAGCTCCCGGTGTGTGCAGAGACTTTGCGAATGTGACCGGGGAGCGCTCTGCCTGGTACAGTAGAATTCCCTTACATGTAAATGTGTTATGAGCTGCTAGTGGGTCGTGAGTTAGTCCCCCACTGTGTGAAGTGTGTTCTGCTTGCTGGAAGCTGTATCCAGCCCAAAACAGACTGCATCCGAATTTGTCTCCATGCAGTCTGGGCCTTGCCTGACTGGTCCAGCCAGACTACCCACTGCACAGAGAAGCCATCGACGAGAGACCTGCCTGGGGATCAGCCCCCTGCTCCACGCTTGAACAGGAATGATGCCTCTGCGAATCGTGTGGGCCCTGCTTCTCCTGGCATTTCAGATCAACCACCTGCAGTCTCGATTTTCGTCCAGCCTGTGTCCAGTCTTGGGTATCGTGAGTAAATACCAGGGTAGCTCCCTGCATCAACAGCTTAATCTGAGTGTGTCATCCGATTGTCTTGTTGTTTCATTTCCTTTACGAACTGAGCCCTCTGGCTCCGGATTACAAATATTGTGTACTGTGCATGTTGTGTTTTCCACCAAGGAGCCCCAACCAGCTGCGACGCCAGTCAACCCCGGGCAACAGTCCTGGCTAGACCATCTCTTCTCCACCTGGGTACCCAAAAGTGTGACTGTGTGGGGGGACTCAAAGCGCATGCATAACTGCTTGATTGATATAACCTTTAAGTTAATTAACCTCATTTTGCCCCTCCCTTGTTCGAGTCACCTGAATAAATCAGATCTAACTTTTTCTGCATGTAATCTGACTGTGGTTCCAGTTTTTGATCAAAGTATTGTAGTGTTGCTATTTGCTGTGCATAACCTTGTTTTACAGGGGTCCCCAGGGTCCAGCCAGAGGAACCAGCCCTGGTGGTAAGTGCAAACAGTGTGGGTACTTGTGTGGTGTACCAGGGGTATTGTGAAAGTGATTATTGTACAGTGTTCAGGCCACTAGAGGGGAAAGAGGGAGTTACAGTGTCCTGGAGGGCTGTGCGCAGGTTAGCTTGACCACTACCAACCCTGATCTCTGGGTGGAGGCACCCATTTCAGAACTCAGGCCCCTTAACCTGCTACTAGCCAAGCAGGCAGGGGTAGTAGCCCTTGGGATAGCGCCACCTAGGGGCTACAGAGGGATCTAAAAGAATAACACTGATGCATTTCTTATACTCAAATAGACTATAATAGGTCTACAATTCATCAGAGTAAATCAGAACCTTTTAGAAAAAAATTGGAATCAGAATCGGGTCACATCCAACCTGCCCATCTCTAGTTATAATCGGTATTTAATAGAGCATGTTTTAAATTGTTTTAGGAAACTCAAGAATATATAACCACCTAAGCAGGGGAGACAAATTGTGAGACAGAGAAGCTTACAGTAAGTTTGCCTGGAATTTATATAAACTGTTCAGTTTTAACAGTCCTTCTTTTTTAGGACTGCATGGGTGGAGCCTGCAGACCTTTAACGGTCAGACTGAGGACTCTGCATTTTTTCCTTAATTAAAAAAACCCTGGATTCTCTCCACCCATCACAACTCTTCCCCCTCTCTGGTGCCTGTGCTTCTACTACTATCCAAATAGCTCCTCCCCACCCTTTCTCTGCCCAGCACCACTCTATCCCCTCCCCGGTGTCCCTTATCAGCTTATCAGCTGCAGTAGCTCCTCCCACCAAGCTCTTGAAACCCTCCTGCTACCACCCACTGTGCACTGTATCACTCCCACCCCTCTGTTCCCGTCCCCTTACTACAAAAGAAATACGGATACTTTGCAGAAAAGGAAAAACACTGCGACAAAGCCCAAACCATATCATCTTGTGTTGTAAAAGAAATACCGTGTTTCCTTGCAGACTGTCCCCTGCATGATCAGCTGCACTTCTGATCTCATGAGTTAATAGATTTTACAGTGTGCAGTAATGTGTCATCAGATGTAACTATAGTAGGGTCCCTTATTTTCCTACCTATCTAGTGCCTCAGTTGTTTCTTCCCTACAGTACAGAACAAATTTCCGTAGCGCCAGCTTTTAGTACAGCACCCAGTTCCGGTTGAGTTACTTACGTCCTGGTGTGCTGCACAGTCACCTGAAAGTGCTTCCTAATGTAAACTTGCTGTTAGAAAAGAGAAAAAAGTACTCACTGCTCTGTATCTAAGGTATGCAAATTCACCATATACAATCCACAAATCATTACATTGCTGTGTTCAGTGTTTACGAGTCTCCTAGCAAGTTACATACAGAACAGGGGTTCTCGTCTGATTTCGAAGTAGCCAGACCTGAAGTTAAACTATCATCCCTGAAGATAAAAAAAAGTGAAGACTGAACAAACATCAGATTATCTGTGTGCTACAAGCAAAGCACAGTGATGCAGGAGTAACAGTTCATCCTTCATAGACCTCCTAAACATTCTCTCATGGAGCAGATGCAGGCAGACGGAAAGAAATGTTATATGTTCCCCTAAATTCAGGGTGATTTTTCTGTACTTCTCTGTAATTTACACATGGACACTGAACTACATTGTTTTCCTGTATAGTAATGTAAGCCAAGTTCTCTTTATATTGTTAATTCCCTTGTCTATGCACAGGGTAATCCTGATATATGGTATGTGTGTGTGGGGGAGTTGAGTTGAGAGAAGGAGATGCATTTACACCGTTGTGTACTGATACAGTTTACTTATTTGGTTATGTGTGCTTTCTATTGGTAGGTAACAAATACTACCTTGGCAATGCTTGAAAATGCTTACGTGTATGTGTGTACAGATGATAGAGAGAGAGAAAGACTCTGAATATGTATGCAATAATCTTGACAGAGTACAGGACAGAGGTAGGTGGGCAGGATGTATTGAAGCCTGTGCCAACCATTTTCCTATTTTCTTCCACTTGGATTGCCCATTGTGCACTGTACCGCCCCCAGCCCTCTGTTCACGTCCCCTTACTACAAAAGAAATCCAGCTGTCACTCCTTTCCCAATTTCCCTGTAATACAAAAGAAGCCCTGGTTTGGGGGAATGTGTTCTCTCCATGTTATTTGTAGCTCCCCAAGTGATACTGTTAATGGTTTCGCTGTCGCGCCTTTGTGACATAACCGAGGGAACACTGTACCAAAACATACAGTCCTTTTGTAAATGCAGTACTATTACAGTTGGAAAAGTCAGAAGAGTACTGTTTACTAACACTGTCTAAAAGTACAACCCACTATACCCAATTAAAGATATCCTCCCCACCCAACCCTCCCTCTGTAACCCCCAGCACATGCAGCCCTTTGGCTCTGGCCAGAGTTTGTTTACATTATTCATCACAAATGTAATGGCACCCTAAATTATTATGGTGTAACAGTATGAAATCACAAGGACTCTGTATTAAGAATGTATATTCATATAACAGGAATGTCACTTAGGCACTTGGGGTCATGGCAGTTTGACAGTGAGGAAACCGAAGGTGGGGCCCAGGTATGGGCCTTCAGTACATGAACTTATATGAGCTTAAAGTGAAAAAAATGGTATGATATTAAAAACAATAACGTTTGAAAAGTTATGGATTTATAATGCTCATGGAGGTTGCTAATTGGTTCTATTTTAGGTTAGTATCATACTGTAAATAAAGTTTGTTTTTCTGTTTCTCAAACTTAGACCACCATGGGCCCTGAAAAAGTGGCCTGCTCAGCCATGAAACATTGGCTGGTCCTGCAGTGGCTCATGAAAAAACATTTGTATTCATAAACAATAAGTATCTGAGTATTAAAATGTATAGGAATCCTGAGTCTTCCTCAATCCCTGTAATATTTTGGGGTTTGCCTGGGTTAAAAATTTCTCCTTTTAATATTAGTCTGTTATAAGGCAATTGTCTTTTGACCAACTAAAGTGGTTTAAACATTCTTGTTTCTAGCTGTCTCAAGCTCCTTGTATACTTGTTCACAAAGGGTCAGTAGACCCATGATCAGTGGTGCAGTGCTAAATTTAGAAGTGAGGTGTCTCTGACCATGAACCACACCCCTAACCAATATGCCGTTGGTCTGGGGGCTGCCTAGGCCCCCAGAAGCTATCAGGTTTTAGATGTATTCTACTGCCTTTTGAGGGTAATTTTGACACCATTTGGCTGCTTTTATTGCTTTCCATTCATAGAAGAAAGGGTTCTGAAAGAACTCCTAAAACTGAAGGTGGACAAAGTAACGGGCCCTGATGGGATTCACCCCAGAATCCTAAAAGAACTAAGTGGAGAACTAGCGACACCACTGACTACCCTTTTTAACAAATCATGGGAGGATGGTGTAGTACCTAAGGACTGGAGGAGGGCAGATGTGATTCCCCTTCACAAAAGTGGGAGCAAAGCAGAGGCAGGAAACTACAGACCTGTTAATTTGACCACAGTGGTAGGGAAAATTATGGAATCACTTCTGAAAGAAATAATTGTTGAGTATCTGGAGGCCAACGGGGCACAGGATCCAAGGCAGCATGGATTCACAGTGGGAAGGTCATGTCAGATGAATCTAATAGATTTCTTTGACTGGGTGACCAAAGTAATAGACCAGGGAAGGGCTGTGGACATGGCCTACCTAGACTTTAGCAAGGCATCTGACACTGACACAGTCTCATACAAAAGATTAATAAACTAATTAGCCAGCCTGGCAGTGGGTCCCAGGGTGGTAGCCTAGGTAAAAAATTGGCTGGACAACAGGATACAGAGGGTAATAGTAAACGGAGTCCACACTGAAGAAAGGGTAGTTATGAGCGGGGTACCGCAGGATTCAGTACTGGGTCCAGTCCTTTTTAATGTCTTTATAAGTGACATTGCAGAGAGACTGGAAGGAAAAGTATGCCTCTTTGCAGATGACACAAAGATCTGCAACAGGGTTGATACACAAGGAGGAGGTAGAAAGGATGAGAAGGGACTTGGCAAGGTTGGAGGAATGGTCAAAACTATGACAGCTTAGGTTCAATGCAAAGAAGTGCAGAAGTAATGCACCTGGGAAACAAAAATCCAGGTGAAGAGACACAATGGGGGGTCTAACAACAACAAAAATAGAAAGGGACCTGGGGGCAGTCCTATCAGATGACCTAAAAGTAAGCAAGCAATGTGAGAAGGCAGTAAGGAGGGCTGGGGGGATACTGGGATGCATAAGAAGAGGAATCACCAGTAGACAACAGGAAGCTGTTATCCCCCTGTACAGACAGTTGTTAAGACCCCATCTGGAGTACTGTGTGCAGTTCTGGAGACCCCATCTCCGCAAGGACATGGGCAGGATGGAAGCAGTCCAGAAGAGGGAATCTAAAATGGTGCAGGGTCTGCACCAGAAGCCAAATAAAGATAGACTAAAGGAGCTTAATATGTATACCCCTGAGGAAAGGAGGGAGAGAGGGGACATGATAGAAATGTTCAAATACCTCAAGGGAATCAACAAAGTCCAGGAGGGTAGCATTTTTCAGTAAAAGAGATGTGCAAGAACAAGGGGGCACAATTTGAAGATAGAGGGGGGATGGCTCAGGTGCAATGTGAGGAAGTATTTTTTCACGGAGAGGGTGGTGGACGCATGGGACGGCCTTCCTAAAGAGGTTGTGGGGTCAAAAACAGTGGGGGAATTCAAGAATGCATGCAACAGGCATAAGGCAATTCTGGTGGGGGGGTAGGAAGAAGTAGGCTATTGGTTAACTAGGACCTGCAGCTTATCCAATAGGTAGGGAAATGGGCAGACTGGGTGGGCCAAGTGGTCCTTATCTGCCATCAAAGTCTATGTTTCTATGTTACAAACAATCAATATCACTATCAAAGTAACTAGCTAATTAGTTTCTTTAAAAAAATTGGCATGACTAAAATAACTTATTGATAAATCTCAAGGAGCAGAAACTGCATACATCTCTAACCCAGAAAATTCAGCCATAAAATGTTCATGTTGGCAATTGTACTGCACGTAGGATTTACACATGCTGAAAACAAAATACAGGATAAGGAACCAGACCATTTTGGAGATTAGATAGGCTGCCACCATTTATGAATTTTTTGTCTGTCACTGAGTCTCTTGTCTCAAGTAAAACTATGGCTACTGGCTAGCAGGTGTCAGTGTGGCTCAGATGGTAGCACATCTGCCTCTGGCCAAGACAGTTCTAGGTTCTAATCCCACACTGGGATTGGGCTCATACCATAAATGTTGTGGAGTGAGACAATGAGAGGGTGAGGATACAACAAAGTGGCCCAACAAAGAGTTATAATAACAGATAGTTACCACTTTAGCTTCAGTTGTCACTTCTACCCTCTCTCTAGTACAGTGCCATTTCCACCTCCCCATGCCCCCCCCCAAAAAAAAGGCACTCCTGAGTGCCTCCCACAATGCAGCAAACCACCAGTAGCCAGAGGGAGAGGCAGAAGGACAGACTGATTTTTAATTTGGTGTAGCACCCTTTCTGAGCCTGTCCTAAAGACTGAAACCATCCATGTTTTACATCTTGAGGGAATCACTTGGCCCCCTGTCAATTAAACACCTCCCCCTCCAGAGTTAAAGAGCAGGTTCCTACCTTATGTGGTACTGCTCTCCCCCAGCCTGCTAGATGACTTACCCCCTCAGTAGCGTTTTCACTAACTGTGGCATGAAAGCTCCTTATATTTTAAATGTTATATCCCTTGTAAAATTATAACCGGCAGCCAGGGACCCTATTTGTCGATCGATTGCTTTGATTTAATAAAATCTTGACACTAAAGGGTATAAAAATATTAGAAAATACTGGCCCCATACAAGTAAATGGGGTGTACTCATGCAGCCTTCATTTCATGACATCACAAAATAGGGCTGAGTGGACCGATGTGGGGGCATATTTTCAGGATCGGGAAGCTGGTCCGTTTTTGGCCCTGGCTGCTGGTTTTAATTTACAAGGGATATAACATTTAAAATATAAGGAGCTTTCATGCCACAGTAGGAGGCAACCATGCCTGAAAGTGAGACATCACATACTTGAGTGAGAGCCAAGGGTGGGGATACGTTAATTTACAACAAGTAAGTTAACTCATTGTACTCTGTGCTGCCATTTTGTATCAGGTTAAGCAATGGATGGTTTGGACTTCAAAGGGAGCTATTAAGTTTAACGGGTCAAGTGGCAAATGGTGTGGAGGTGATGGACTGCAGGCTTAGCAAACAGCTGGGAAAAAAAGCAACAGAACTGTGATTTGATTGCCAGCCACAGAGCAGTGCAGCCTGGCACGGCAGTACGCATACTGCTATCAGAAGTGTGGGAGTGATGCTCCCTCTCAACATGAAGTAAGGGGTTGTCGCTCCCTCGTGACCCCACAGGACTACACCCCTGCCTGTAATGCTTCTATTACTGTATCTATTATACTCTACCATATGAAGATGCAGTATATGGGGGTATTTCCCTGAAGTTAAAACTTGGCACATTACATCAAATTGTGTCTAGCTACAGTTTTACAAAGGCATAGTTTTCCCATAGATATTTTTGTTAAAATATTGTAGTGTTAGTAGTGGCTTGTAGCTAGAGGTCCTAATGTCTCTACCTGCATTACTCCAGCAGTTGCTATACCACGGCTAAATGATCTATTAGAACCATTCCCCACAAGGGATCATTCACATTTACTGGTTAACAATCGATAACTGGCCATGATCCTTGACAGCATTGCTCATTCTTTATCTATTGCGATATGCACTTGTTTAAATTCCCTCCTAGTATGCATAAATGGCTAATCCTCCTGTATTAAAAAGCCATAGTCCTCTGTTGTATCAACTTTTACACACTGTCTAAAATTTTATTTCTGCTTTTTCACAAAAATTCATAAATAAACATTTTTTAAAAAGTCTCTGAAAAGAACCCATACCCTGCTTTTGGGAAAAGAATGTCCAAAATCAAAGATGTCAGACAAGCCCTCCTGTGCATGGTTGGGGGGATGTAAATAGTGCCAAAAGGGTCTTGTCCTGACCAAACAAAATATTGAGATAAAGGAGGCTGCATGGGCTTGGGGGGTGTTGTGTAGGGGACTCAGTAGCCCTGAGAAGTTTGAAAATGTAGGAGAGGAAGCTACCCCTCCTTTTATTTATCCTATTTCTTCGAAAGATAAGAGTATCCAGTTAATTTCATTTCATCATCAGAGATTTTTGTTGGGTAGGCATGTCTCCGAAAGGGTAATGATATCAAATTTAGCTGTCAAGACCCACATTTCCAGTTGGTCAGATTTGGCTGGAATGCTCTGAATGTTCAGGTGTACTAAACTTAGTGCAGATTTTAGGGATAGATTCAGGCTGATCCTGACACACTGTTTAACTGGTCTGTAATATGGGAGATGAACTTTAACCCTGACACATGTGTAGTACTTCATTTGGGTAATAATAACATCTGTGCCTCTTACAGTTTAGGTGGCATTGTATTAAAAGCTGTCAAGGATGAAAGAGAGCTAGGGGTTGTTATTCAATCAAATCTGTCTTTTAGATCCAGGAGCTCAGCTGCTGTTACTAAAGCTTCCAGGATTTATTTTTTTTTGGTATCAAAATAAATTTTGTTAGCAAACATTGGGATGTTATTTTGCCCCTGTATAGATCCCTGGTGCCACCACATTTAGATTGCTGCTCTCAGTTTTGGTCATTCTATTTGAAAAGTGATATACATAACGTGGAGAGGGTGCAAGGGAGATTTATTAAATCTATATATATGGCATGCATAAATTCGATTATAAAGACAGGTTGAAAATATTGGGACTGCATAGCTTACAAAGAAGATGTTTAAGTGGAGATCTAATTCTAGTCTATAATATATAATTAAGAAGAAGGAACATTTTTTGGCAGACATGGGTCTTGAACTTAGAGATACAACATACAATACTAGGAACCATAATAAACAGCTATGTGGTAAACCATTCAGAACTGATAAGAGGTTCTTACTTTAAACAGAGAGTAGTCAATTGTTGGAATAATTTGCCTCAGTATATCATCAGTGTCGCACACTTTGATTGTTTTAAGATATAGTTAGGTGCCCACATGGATACCTGGGGTGATACGTGGATCACCACTGTATAGTGTGTGTGTGTGACAGGAAGCTTCTGCCACTCTTGAGAACCGACCTTTTCTTAAATCTGTTGCAACAGTTCTTCTGTTTCTTAGCCTAATCTGTCAGTTACCATTTCTAGACCATAAGGTTGGCCACCTATGTGCACCCCTTCCCTTTCTTGACTATGCCATAGGTCTTTAATTTTCCTTTTCCCTCTCAGGTCCTCCTACAGGGAGGTAATTGTGGTGACCTCCAAACATATGTAAAACAGGTTGTGTTTATCCTTGTTGATTTAGTATGTAATAGCACTATGTCATAAAATACCTTGATGAATATACCTTATGTTTATGAAACCTGTAAATGTTGAAAATACCATGGCACTAGGTGTTTTTGATAAAGGTAAAAACTACTAGGTGACTATTATAGAAATTAAGTTAGTTGTGCTATTTAAAATGCAAGTAAATTGCTGCAAACTGAACAAGTCTGAAATGCCATGGTGATTTGCATATATCCCATGATGCTTTGCATTATGGAAGTATGTATGATGCTGTATTTCTTTGAAACTTGATTTGTTGCCATTGCCCTTTGGGGTAATCCTGTTTTCGGTGATTCTGCATTGAGGTTCTTTGTTTTTAGCTTTTTTTTTTTTTTGAGCCCCCACTACCCAAGCAAACAAGGTCCACATAGGGATGAAGGACTTTCATTAAAACATGTTTAAATCAGAGATCAGTATCAGTAAGTGCTGCCTGAGTATAGAGTAAGGACATATGTAGTTTGTTGCTGCAAACTGAGGTATTGAAGAAGGAATGTGGTATTGCAAAAACATCACACAGAGATTGTGTGTTGAACCTGAAGTTCGTGTCTGGTTCATCTGTTATTTCACAACCCCTTCTCAGTGTGTGGGGGTGGGGAAGGTGGGGCTAGACTAGATGCGCCTATAGTGCACATCCCCTCCTGTTTTACTAAAGTTTCTAAGATGCTGGAAGGGTGCAAGGGTCCTGGGTGGGGAGTGGAATAAGCAGCAGGAGAAGTACCAAATGCCTGTGTCTAGGGATGTACTAGAGCCTCTTACTGCAATGCCTCGGGGGAGGGGGCTAGTAGCCCTGACATGTAGTATTGGCATTAACGAGGTTGAAACAGACATCCCAGGACACTAAAAACTTACAGAATAGTGCCAAGTGGTGGGGTCAGGAGTGAGAGACAGGAAATCTGCCCTCCCCGGGGCCAGGGGAGGGTGGGATATAATCAGTATAAGTACCATCCGAAGTAAAAGTTGGTGTAGGACTGACACCACATCCACATGGGAGTACCTGCAGTGGGGTATTGGGGTGGACTCCACCAAGAACAAAGCAAAAGCAGAAAACCAAGAGCACAGGAGCAGACCTTATGCAGTCTGGTTCTAAACAATGCCCTTGTACCATAGGAAGTGTCAGAAATGACGGCAACATGGGCTGGCCCCGTGGTGCTGAGGGCTGAGGCATCCATGCCTTACCTTGCGCTACACCAGCAACCCTGGTTCGGGAATTACCTTGGGTCATTAGGGTGTTGGCGCGGGCGGGCGGGAGCAGGATTGGGCATTGGCTCTCCTCTCCTGGGAGGAAGGGTTGCCCATTCGCAGTCCCACCGTTACCAGATGGAGGTCCGGTGGCAGGCACAGGTGGTAACAGAGTGACTGGTAGGGTGAGGCATCCCGTAGTGCTTGACGTATGTGTGCCTCCACATGCGTGCGCTGCGCCGGTGACGTGAGGGATCGAGAAAAAAAAAATACCTAAGGGAAAAAAAAATGATAGCAGCACTAGGAATGGGTCTAGCAGGGGAGCATAGAAAAACTGTGAAACTATGGACTGAGTAAGTTAGTTACAGGCTGCACGAAGTCACCCAGTGGGAGAACGCAACAAAAATAAAACATACTGTTTAGGTAGACTCTTCCAAAATGAGTGTGGTGGGAGGTAGGAATGTGAATTTGGAAAATACACATCTCTCAGATAGAGTGTAGCTACAACTGCGGTAAAACCATTTGCTGCCCATTCTGGCTAAACACAAACCAAAACTATTAAACTACATAGGGTTCCACTAACTCCAAGGGGACAACAGGAGCTACATAGTATTATCACCGTAACAGGTGATGTGCCTAGCTGAAACTATGTTACAGTAAAGGAGTGGTGTGGCCCAAACTGCGTCTAGTTTGTTGATTTAGGTAGGAAAGCATTTACTGAAAAGGAACCTGTATTATCCAGTCCTACATTAACATATTAGTTCTCCTTATTCCCCATAAGCACTTGTACAAATTTGCATAGCTGTTGGCTTTAAATTATATTGATAAATGTAAAAAGTGCATGGATAAGTAGCGCCACAAAGGATGTCCTTATAGTGTTTGCTATTGTAAAACACACACATCAATGCCCCCCTCTTTGAATTTAAGTAGGAGGATTAATCAGCGTCTTGAAAATGCATGTCTTGTTGCCTTGACATTAAGGTACATGTATTGACAAAAATGAACAGCAGAATGGCTTCTACTGTCATATGATCTACCGTCCTCAGAAAACAATCAATACATGATGGGAACTATATAATACCATTTCTTAAATATAAAAAGACAGACACGAAGGCGCTGGTTTCGGTAAATAACTCATTTTCCCAGCCCACATACTTTCTGGCAGTTACGCGATACACTTCACGCAATCCTCCGTTGCAGCTGGGAAGTCCCGCCTACCGATCGCCTCTGGGTCCTAAAGGTCGCTGCAGGTTTGCGCAGCTAATGAAGCCGACCAAAACACCAGACTGTGGAGTTTTTTCTAGCCTGTGGGCGGTACTTGTTCCGGCTGTCACTCTTTTGACGTCAGGCAGCGTCGAGGTCTTCGAAGGAGGGGTCACAGGGAGCGGGAGGGGCACGGAAGGTGAAGAGTGGCTCGTTTGCTTTGGTGCTTGTTCACTTTTTGTCTCAGCGAGATTTTGAGTTGTTTTCCATTTCGAGTGTTTTTGGACTATATATCACAGAATTGTGTTAAATAAATAGAAAGGTGGTTGTTTTCGGCGTTTATACTCCTGTTTTAGTTTGTTGCGCCTGCAACCCCTCCAAATTTACCGGAGACGAGGACAGCGCTTGATTTGGGGATTTTTTTTTTCTATGAACAGGAAGTTCTCTCGTTTCGATTAAGACTGGGTTCTGTTGCCAATGTCAAATAAAACCCGAATTTTACTTTAGACAACAGGAGGAGTACTGGGGAATAAGAGAGACAACAAACGAAGTTAAAGGTGACTGACTGGCTTGGTAGTTTGTTCAATGTTCGGTGAGTGTGCGGTGGCGAGGTTGCGCTGGTCCGCGCTGTAGTTCGGCGGCGAGGGTTTCTCTTCTCTCCGTATGACATTTGCAACCAGGCGTTCTGGCTACCTGACAGCTGCTACACGGAAGTGGTAAGTTATGAAATCAAAATTAACATGTACGATTAGAATACAGCTAAATACGCGCATACACGTGTTTGTTGACATATGGACTGGGATTTTGAAAAGGAAGGGGGCTCGTGCAGATATTAAGTATATAATAATACGTGGGGTAGTGTGTATAACGATAATTTTACACACCTGAGGTGTTGCAGTTTAAACAAGCATCCAACAGCCCTTGCAAGAGGATGGGTTCCCCATTTAGCTCACTGAACTGTTCTCCCTGGTCTTCCACTGGCTGCCTGGATGGGGGTTGCCTGCAGCTTGCCCCCCTCTCATGAGGAGGCTAATCTGGGGCTGTCTGGGGAGGACCCAGTTCAGCCAGAGGCCCCAGCCGAGGCTAGCATTTGGGGCTTCATGTGGGAGGCGGTTTGGTGGCGTCACGGAGCTCCGTGACAGGAGATTGGTTTTCTTCCCGGTGGGCAGTGCAGATATGTAGTGAGCCCAGCGTGCTTACTCCACCTCTTCGGAGATGCGCTAGTGCTCTTTCTTTGCGTACTCCTCCCCATTTACTGAGCCTCTTGTGCTTCCATCTGCACTCCTCCAGATGGCGGCCAGGCAGCGAGGCACAGAATCTTCCCCCTCTCCCCGAGGAGAGCGGTCCTGTGGACACTCAATCTTTCCTCTCCCAATCGATCCCTGAGAGACCCGAGTCTGTTCGTGAACCTGCTCTGAGGTGGAGGCCGGTTCAGCCAGAGGCCTCAACCGAGGTAAGCATCTGGGGCATTGTGCAGGAGGTGGTCTGGTGGCACCGTGGAGCTCTGTGACAGGAGATTGTTTTTCTCTCCAGTGGGCAGCGCAGACACACAATGAGCGCTGCGTACTTATTATGCCTGCGCTGAGACATGCTAGTGCTCTGTGTGCCCTTCGCCATTTACTGAGCCTCGTGTGCTTCCATCTGGACTCCTCCAGATAGTGGCTAAGTAGCAAGGCACAGAATTCCCCCCCTCCTGGAGGGAGGAGTACAGTCTTCTGGATGTTCAATCCTCCTTCCCCCTGACTGACCCCTGAGAGACCAGAGTCTTTTCCCGAACTCGGATCACCAGCGTGGGTTGAGGTAAGGCACTCATGGCTCCTCAGCCATCTGCACCATTGGGACAACTACACTGCCCCGTGTCTTGTTGCGTATAATTGCTGTGGTGCATATTTTCACCACAAGTGATATAAATACATATACAATGATTAATTCCCCTTCATCAGTTGAGAATAAGTAGATTCTTAACACCAAGTTTAGTAACATCAGGGGCATGACAACAAAGTTAGAGTGCCATCTTGATGTCATTGAACTAATGAGGCATTGAGAGTCTGGTGATTTCCCAACTGGGGGCGGGTGGGTTATGTTATTCTTTATTGTACAGTTTGACACTGTTTTTCAGCATCGGTACTGTTGTTTTGGAAAAAAGAACTACACATGGATGGTAGGTTGTGACAGGAATGCGTTAAAAAATGTTCAAACTGCTGATTCTGAATCAGTGCGTGATGCCGTTTGCTGCTGTAACGGCTAATCCATACTTCCACAGCACTACTGGCGATTGCTGTAGGGCGCAACCTTGCTCTTCGCATTTCGAAATGTTAAGAACAGTAGGTTGTACATTACGAAATGTGTAGAATACAGTTTTGAAAACACCAGAAAAATGGTCTCAAAGTATATTATAAATTGATCTCCATGCTGGTAGCTGTAGTCGGGCTGAAGCTGGGAGGCGATGTGCCTATGCGTGGATAGAGTGAAAACTGGCAAGTGTTCGCCTTTATAACCAGTTGCTTATAATGATGAAGTATATCTGGGTTTCCCTATGGGAGGAAAGTCTCCCCAGTTATATTATTATGTGAACATTGTTGAGAGAGCTGTTGTTTGCAAAAAAAAAAAAAAAGGTCTATGCAAGCAATAATACCCAACAGGGTGGGAGGTATTGGATTATATCTATTGGGTGCCTCGAAAAAATAAAATTTGCCTTGCCATATCAGACCATCCAGGGGCGTAATGAGGCCTGATGCTGCAGGTGAAAGGCCTTATAGCTCCTGGAAGGTCCAGTATAGCCCATACCACCCACTCTGGAGGGTATTATTGCGCTTAGAAAATAGGCTACGTGACACAGTTTTATGTAGTATTCACACAAAAAAATAAATATATAAGAAATTAGTAAAAATAAATAGGAACTCATTTTAGTTGTAATGTAGTCTATCTACTGGTATACGTATTTACAGTATTTTATCCCCCTTCTTGGCGGCCCTCCATCTCGTGCCCTCCCCAGCCTCATACTCCCCGCTCACAGTGCACCTCTTGTCATCCTCCATGGCTTACACCCCCCCCCCATGGTGGGGCAGCGGGGATCCCTCAACCTGCTGACACAGATCCAGTTCGGGAGGTGCCTACCATTCGCAGGAGCCGGGCGCCATGGGGTCGGCATTCATCCAGCTGCCCAGGATATTTTCTCCACCGGCTTTTCTCCCTCCTGCTCCCCCTGGAGGCAGAGCATTTGGCGTTGGCAGGGGCCGAGCTATGTGCGCTTCCGCCCACAGCATGCTAGTTGACTGCTTCGCCCTCATCCCTCACATATGGGATCCAGGTGCTCAGACACCCAGCCACCGCTAGGTGTCTGTTGTGCCGGCCTCCATGTCCCTCCCTCCCCAGAAGAGAACAGCTGTCCGGACGCACGACCCTCTCCCACCCCAGCCAACCCCCGGTGACCCGCTCCCACCGCGAACACTGTTTCACAGTGTTACTGTGAAGTGTACTGTTCATTCTTCTGGGTCTCATTTGTTGTTGTTTGTTTTTTGTTTTGTTTGTTTTTATTTAATGGCCTCTCCAGCTTCTGTAGAAGTAACTGGCTTCTCCTCTACTTCGCCGCTGATCCTTACTGTTGATCAGTTTAGTTTTTTTGGGGGGCTGATTAGCAACTTTATAACTTCAAGATTTGTAGGAAGAAATGCAGACAGACTGGAGCGGACTGTAGTGGATATGGCGGGGCACAGTCGGAGCATGGTCACTTAAGGAAAATTCTGTTTCTCTGGTTTGTGTGTTTTGGGTGACCAAGGGTAAAGTCGATGTGAGCTGGGCTGTTTCTGAGTAGTGCTGAGCGCACAATGTTCTAGTGCTACTTCTTTCAGTTATAAAAGTAGGTTTTTTTTTTTTTTTTTTTTGAAAGAGCAAGATGATAAGTCGGTCATTGTGTGGCAAATTAGTGTTAAGACTACTGTTTTGTCTGCCAGT
The DNA here is from genome assembly GCA_016271365.2 of Neoceratodus forsteri. Taxonomy (NCBI): domain Eukaryota; kingdom Metazoa; phylum Chordata; order Ceratodontiformes; family Ceratodontidae; genus Neoceratodus; species Neoceratodus forsteri. The sequence continues at coordinate 402,799,307 of CM028136.1, read as the reverse complement.
TAATTGACAACTGCACTTCCTAATGATTGCTTTTGGGGACACTCGCTAAGTAGGGGGGTTCACTCGCTGAGTGATGCAAAAATATCTTACTTGGTAAGTTGAAAATCCAAAATGGCACAGCGATACCACTTTGGTACTGAGGCAGGCCCGGCTGGCACTTTTTATTTCCTGGCACTTGATTTCTTAAAACTGGAAATTTGATGCAAAGTGCCTGGGCCAAAAGGAATTGATGCAAGTGGCACCTTGCGCCAGATGTTGTGGCAATCCCAATTGTCAAATGCAGGCTGTGTTGAAAGCGGGATGCTATGTGCTAACGCCTCTGATTTACTACAATTGCACCAGTAGAGGTGGTGTACCAGGACGTAAGGGGGACTTGCGCCACGTCAGGGCTGCAGCATCCCCTTATTTGGGATTTTGGAAGCCCCGCCATGGTTGCATGACAGGGCTGGGGTTAGACCAGCCAGGAGCTGGTCTAAGGGCTGTGCACGGGTGGTCTGGAGTGAGGTGAGTGGGGGGGGGGACTGCAAGGTTTGGAACCAGGGCGGAGTGACCTGCAGTGGTGCCAAACTAGGCAGTGGGGGGCACAGCCAGTGGCTGTGGCAGGGTACAAAGGTGGCACACAGTGGCGGTGTCATGGCCAGCTGTGCAGAGCTGCTTGGACCCAGTACTCTGTTGTAGGCATGCATGGACCCTGTCCTGGACCACCAGGTGCCACCAGCACTGGTACCTGTCCTGTAGTTGACACAGTCCCTGACATGCGAAGGTTGGCACTGGCTGCAGGGTACTAGGTGCAGTTGGTGGATGAGGACATCCACGGGGCACTGCTGAACAGTCCACCATATGGAGCCATGCTGATGCCCGACTGCACTGTCGGGGACTCTGTCAGCTACAGGATAGGTGCCAGGGCTGGTGGCACGTGAGGGTCTGGGTCAGGGTCCATGCACGTCTATCGCATTGTACCTGGTCCAGGAGGCTCAGTCTGACTGGCCAAGGCACATCCTCCAGGTGCCACCCCTGTACCCTGCCACAGCTGCTGTGCCCCAACTGTCCATTATGGCACCCCCAGCTCCCTGTACCATGTCCTTGCAGGCTTCTTCTGCCCCCCAGCTTCATGGCTGGACTAGTGTTACTTGATGGGACCATCTGTCAAACCTCTCTGGTGTGCCAAATCTTTGCCACAACACTGAGACTACAGCATATCTTGGGACTTTGGTGCAGGAACCCCCTTTCTACTGGAATAGGGTGCAGGGTCCCTGATGCACATAGTTTGATGCAGCCATGGATCAGCGCAATAGCGTCCATCTGAAAATTAGGCCCCTGGTCTTTATGTTATGATAATTGAGGGGCAATGCTTCAGTTGCAGTGGGACTATGGTCAAAATTTCTGGCATCAGTAAATTCAGAATTTGGATCAGCATAGGCCCAATCAGACTTATGCCAAAGATGAGATCTCTAAGTTACGCTGTTTAAAAGTTACAAGTCATTTTACAACCCTAAATTCACTGCCTGTTCAAAAAAGCCAGTGTAAGTGAAGTGCTGCTGCTGATGTCATCTCCTGAATTCACAGTCTAATCCTCCCCCATCAGCAAGCTTATAGGACCTGCTTCTCCAAAGTTTAAAGTGATTTATGGAAGTTCTCCAAATGCCTTTTTTCACATAGTATGTCATTGCCAGACATGTTTCAGATGGGAAAGCTGCAATTTGTGTTGTAAAAAAATCGGTCATAGTGAGTTTTGTTGTTTTATCAGCACTTTGCTTCTGCCTGCCCTCCAGTTTTCTCTCTGCGACCACACCCCTAGAATGATATCATGCAAGGGAGCTGTCAGTGTTTTACATACAGCACCAAGGAATTCTGGGTAAATTATAAAGGTGATTTAAATGTTAGTTTCTCAGAGGTGCAGTCCCTTATTTTGGTGGTGGTGACTGCACCTAATATGTAGATATACATAGCAAGGCATTGTGGGTACAATAAGAAGTTGAATTCCAGTGCCCTTACTGTAAGGTGCAGTCTTGTATCTCTGTAGTGGCTTCAACAATAAAAGCTCTTGTATGTTTATTTTCCAAACAAGGCATTGTGCATATAGTATCTACCTGACAAGTTCTGTACTGAGAGATATAGTCTCCTATATCGATAGTGTTGATGTCTACAGTACCAAGACTGACCAACAGAGGTCTCTGTTTCAAAATAGTGCTTATAAACTTTGTTTTTCTTGCATGATGTCATGCTTGGGGGTTGCAGCACTGAAAAAAAAAAAGGTGGGTTATGCAAATGAAGCAGAGCACAGAAATAATAACATTTATTTCATGGAAAAAAGGCACTTTTTGGCAGTTTGAATGGTAGGAGATTGAATCACAACTCCTACAGGTTAGTGCAGTTTACTACTCCCTTTGCTATGGCAAAGCTTACTAAATCACTTTAAAAAATGTAGTTTCCCTTGCAAGATGCAAAGGTTGGGGGTTGCAGCACTGAGGAAAAAAAGGTGCAGGGCTATGCAAATGAAATAAAATTATTTTTTCATGGAAAACAGTGCTTTTTTGCAGTTTAAATGGTAGGAGACTGATTCACAACTCCTAAAGGTTACTATGCCCATTTGCTAATGAAACCTTCCATAAATCATTTTGAACTTTGGAGAAACAGGTCATACTGTATAAGAATACTGACAGGGAGGACTAGACTGTGAGTTCAGGAAATGACATCAGCAGTTCTTCACTGAAATGGACTTTTTTTTATCAGGTAGTGAAATCAGCTTTACAAAATAGTTCATACCATTAAAATGAAGTAACATAGAAACCTAATGATTAGTATGGAATTTATATGGGGTGTGTTAATTGTAATTCTGCAAGGTAGCACGTTTGGCCAGAGTCCCTCTTTAAGATTTTTGGGTGTATTGTATTATTTATTTTTAAAGTGAGGTGAGCAAAACCAGATTCACATCAGTACAAATTACTCCATGATCTGGAGTGGATACATTTTTTCATGTGTAATGGCATTTGTTGCCGAACAGTAAACCTAAACTTGAACTTGAAATGTGATACATTTTTTCAAAATAATGTATTTTTTCTGTTTGATATTAATAACATATCAACAAAATTGATATTGTATGTCTTCGTTTATCGTATACTATTTCTGTTCTTAGTAAAGTAATTAAAACTGTATTTCAGTGCACAGCCTATGAGCATCCGCTGTAGCTGATACAAGCCAGCAATTACACAGATAGGCACATGGGTGGGGGGAATACACTGTGTATGTAAGGTACTGTATCACGTGCAAAGAGAGGCATGTGCTGGGTCACTCATGATGTGCCACACCACCTGCATGCCACCATTATGTGTGCTGCTGATGTCAGGGATGGTGCATCGTGCGGAGGGACACACCCTGCACAACCACGAGTGGCGGCAGAAAAACACAGGACAGGTGCGCACATGCCTTTACAAAAGGTTCTGCATGTATACATAGTATTAGAGTGTCATGTTACAGCTCACCCCCTGATGGTCGACTTTGTATGTAGTTTACAACCTGCAAACTCGTATACAAAGCTGCATTCTTGTAGTGCCACTGTCATCAGCACAAACAAATCAGCATTTATTTAGAATAGTCAGTTATGGCTGGGAAGGGGTTATGCACATATGCCAGAAAAACAAAGATACAAACCCAGGTGAAGAAGATCTGAAGAGTTCAACTGGGGCTGTGTACCCAAAAAAAAAAAAAAAAACTTTTGCAGGCATAATCACTCCACCACCACCACACAGTCAGTTCTTATGCTAAAAACAAACAGTGGAGAATTAGGTTCAATATCATCCTCATGCTACACAAGCACTTACACATTTTATTCTCTTCACTTTTCTCCCAATCTCACCAAAAATGGAGCTCATACTGTGTTAATTATATTGAGGACAAATCAGACCATCACAGGAGTCAACATTTAAGTTTTGCAGCCACTAGCCGTTAGGGCTAGTGACCGGAAAAATCCACTGGCCCCACAGACATTTTCACTGGCCCCGTTGGTGTACATACTGAAGTGTTGCCTTCTCTGTTACTAGTCTACAGGGCTAGTTAAATGAAAATGTTACTAGCCCAATACAAAATCTACCAGCATTTCAACCCCTGCAGTAAGTATATTTTGATCTGTTTTACTTTCCACCCTTTCTAACCAAAAATGAAGCTCCTCAGTGTCTTGCAGACTTATGAGCAGCTCTTCACCAAGCTGTACAGTCCTAAACGATTACAGAGTGATGCTACGCCTGCTGCTGAAATGGTCACTGAGGCATGAGGAGGCCTGGAGTTTCTAACTGCATTGCCACTGTCTTACCATGAGGAATCTGAACTGGCCACTCCACTGGAACTGTTGAACTGAAACCTGAAATCACACACTTCTTGGTGTACTGTCTGTTTAGTATGCCAAGAAAAGTGTGTAATTTCAGGTTTCATTTCAGTTGCACAAGCAGTAGTACGTGGAGCATTTGATGCAAACAAAAAGGTTGTTTTCTCATACTTTCCTCTCTTTCTCAGCAACGTGGAGCAACAGTCATGTGACTCGTGAGCCAATGTCAAGACACAAAAATCAGTGCTGTATGGAAATCGAAGTACGAGATTGTTGGAATCCCTCATAGATGCCTCGTGAACGTACTTACAAAAACATATCTTTAATTGGCTACATCCACACGATTGCTGTCTCTGACTTGACTCCAGCTGCTAGTGCTTGCCCTACCTACTAACTAACTCACTCACTGTGCCACGATTCTCCTGCACTCCACCTAACATTTGCTGTGACTTTTGAGTCATATCAGGATGACGAATGTGTGCAGTCTTAAAAAAACAAACATATCTGGACAGGCTCAGTTAGTCAGGATAGGGCCATACATACTTTGCCTTACAACAGAAAATGTTGGGGTGGGGATGGAGACTGCCGATTTAAGGGGGTAAAGTTAAGGGTGGAACTCAAAGTGGCAGTCTTCAGTTGAATAGACTGACTTGGTATGCAGTTTAACCAGAAGGGGACTTGTAGATGTCACTTTTCAGATGCATAATCCAGGCCTGTATGCACCTTCTGGAGCACTTAGTCGGGGAAGTATATTCTAATTTCTAACTTGAGTAAACAGAGTAGTCTTCCTCTTTTAACAAAAGTCAGACTTTGTGACTTCCTTTCGTGTGTGTATGTGTTTTTTTTTTTTTTAATATGACGACTGTGTGCTTGTTTGAAATGAACCAGAAAGTTGGAATCTGTCATTCGGTCATTGCTAGTCGGGCAATATAGTGTGCAGGAGACGAACCATTAGGGCTACATACCAGGCCAACCTGTTTTATGCAAGCGTTTAAGTTGTATAGGGCTTTGCATGGGCCTCTGATATTTCTTGCTACCTGTGGTTGGCTAGTAGTTTTGCTGCTACAGTATTTCAGGTTCCATACCACTCAATTATCCCACAACAGAGACTGTCCTTCATTTCAGTAGTGGATCTGGAGGGGGTGGGATTAGAACCTCCTTATACTCCAAATTAGAGTCTCTCTTGTAGTTTTTCCTCTGCATTATTATTGAAGCCCTCTGGGTCATACTGAGAAGGTGCCACCTCTGCCCCACATTATAAACTACTAAAAGAGCAGCAACTGGCTCTTCTGGAAAACAAGAACAACTTGGTTTACATTTCATATATTTTTTTTGTCATTCACTGCTCTTTGTTTGTGGATACTTGCATTTCTACAACAGAGGTGTATTTCTAATTATGAAATTGATGGTCAGAATTCTGAAATCCTGTGGGTCACAAGACCACAGTCAGCCAGGACGATATATTGGTACATAATCCAGTCTGAAAGTAAGTCATGCCATCAGTCAACAAAATCATGGCGAATCTATTTCATAATCACAATAATACACTCCAGTTAAGGGATATCATCTCTTTACAAGGGTTGAAGTCATTTGGCATATGGCCTTGTGTCTCACAGTGCATCTGAGGCGACACGATACAGTATTTCATGATACTGCACACTTTGTCACATATTATTGCTTTACTAGCAAGGTAAAGTGTTACATTCAGTGCTGGAAATGGATACAATTCACTGGGGGTGCACACCACCTTTTATGTAGCATTGAACATACCTGACGGGGGTCTTGAGGCACATTTCCTCATTACATGTTGCATATACCACCTTGTTCATTCAGTTTTATGTTTTTTGGTGAGTAAAGGTTACACAGGTATAGTCTTTTACTCCTGGAACTGTGTTCCTCCTTGTCTCCCAAAAATAAATTCCACCACTGGTTGTATTGACTCAACATAGCAAGATAATATTATCTTGTAAAGTTGGATATGTCGCATTATAAAATGGGTAAAAGAAATCCTTCATCCTGATTGGTCAAAAGGCATGTCCTTACCTGTCAACAAACTGAAAGGTGGCACTACATTCCTAATACCTTAACCCCCATAGGTGAAAGGGCAGCAATATCATTGAGCAACTGATATCTTCCATCAGTCCCTCTGCAACCAGAACTGATCTACTTCCATCACAAACATGGCTGCTATATTTACACTGTAAAAACCTTCAACTGGGCCCTAAAAATAAAACTACTTTAAAAAATAAAACAAATTAAGTAAACGTTTCCCTGATCATCACACTCTCCTTACACACATAAACAAATTAGAAACATTAAGTCTTGTTTATAGTTTTCATTACAACTGTTTCTTTACTAACAGTGAAAAATCCCCCTTCTGTCTTTACCCGCTCATCAGGGAAATTTCTTCTGCTTGCCTTGACAGTGAGATAATTGAGTCACTGGCTCTAAAACAGGTCTTTGTTGTCTGTGTGTGTACAGTATGTTGGGAGAGTAACATTCTACCAGTGGAACTAAGCAGAATTTTGAACCCTGTATTCCAAGGTAAACATTCCATGATAAACATTCTGTGTCTTGAATAAGGGAAAAAATAGAAAAACAGGATGAAGAAAGTAGGCAGTACAGTAATACTTTATAAACAAACAAAAAAAAAAGGTGGGAGAAAACAGTTAGAGGCAGACCCAAACTGCTCAAATAATACATTGCCATCCCTCCAACTCACTGGTTTAGCATTTTTCAGTGAGTTGCTGTTCAATCAATTTTACCACTCCTCTGCCCAAGTCTGGGGACTATTTTTCACCATATTTAAATAAAATAACATACTATTATTAAATCTTTAATAATGCGTCCAGAGTTTTGTTTGATTATTATAGAAATAGTTGTTACCCATTTTATAAGAGCAATAAGATACTTCAGGGTGTGGGTTGTTGATTGATAAGAGAACTACCCAGCTGCTGTAGTTACTCGGCGCAAGTGCTTGTGCTTAACAACGCACCTGGGGGCGTGCTCTTATCAATCAACAGTGCACACCCTGTCATGTCTTATTGCTTTCATGTATGCTAACTAATCAGAGAGGAGCTGTTCCAGTTCCCGATGACATCATAATAGCTATGTGCATCACTGAAGCCAACAGTTGAATTCCAAGAAAAACTAACTTTTTTTTAATTCAAACAGCCATCACTAGTAAATTGATGTTGTATAAATCAAATATGCAAGGTTCTGACTCGGAATATGCAGTTTATCATCACTGATGAAGGGGCAGGATTTGCATATCTCGCTCGTGGCTATGCCACCGGTGAGTAAGGTCCTGCACCTCCCCGCCAACACATGAAGATAAATTGCATATTTTGAGGCTTTTTATTGTATAATCTCTGTGTAAATAGGGCCTTTTGTCTTAGATTTTATCTGCTGTGGCTACTTATTGCCCACTTGAAATCAGAATTTTCTGCTGATTATATCACAGCTGCTGGCACCTTGGCAGGCAGTAATATGTGTAACATCAAGAAAGGGAAAAGCAGCTGGAGTAGAGGAACTCTTGTTTAATTGCCATTGCAGGGAAGACTACTACTGACAATATTTTACTTCTGTTTTGTATTTTTTGTTTTTCAAAAGTTTCCTCATAAGCATCATTTGCTCTTCAAAGTGCCAATTTATAGTTACCTGTGCTGCTGAATGATACACTTTAGGACTACGGAAACGTTAATTTACACAGTGTTTTAGGCTTTGTGTGATGAGAGGCTGAGTGGTTTGATTACTTGTGTGTATTCTAGTGTAGCAGCTGTTGTACTGTATGTTGCCAGCAGAGGCTGTGAGGCAGCAGTGTATTTATTTTTTATGTTTGTTTGCACGCATGTGCAAGAAACATAGTGCCACCATACAAATTTTTGTAGGTGTGCCACTCAGCTTCCAGTGCCCTGCTCCATTTTGCAGGCGCTGTCTCACCACACCAATAAATGTTGGAGCCATCTATGACAGCAGTTCAGATGCAGTGGCATACAGTTGAAAGCGAAAAAATGCTGCAATCAGTGGTGGTAACGTGTAGGCTTGCCTACACGTCACACTGCATATGAACTGTCATAGACAGTTCTCCTCCCCCCCACCGCCCCGAACACCTACGTAGTACGCTGGGAGCCCACCCCAGCATGCTCATGCACTCCCCTCACCCTCACACCGTATGGCAGATGGGAGTGCTGAATCCCCCGTTGGCTCCGCTGCCCCCCAAAACAGATTTCCAGTTGCCATGCTGGGAGCCCACCCCAGCGTGGCAAAAGTCCTGCATCATCTTCTAAAATAAAAATAAAAAATACACCTGTTTTAAAAAAATAAATAAATAAAAGTCCCTCGTTGACTGTCTTGCCCCTCCTCACCACCCTCTGTGCACCTCCACACCCCATACTTAACTCCGGAGCCCAGCGGGACGATCTTCAGTGGACCAGGAACACGTCTGCACTCTTCAAAGCCGACTGCGAACTGAAGAAATGGTGGTAAGCTGTATAATGGCATAAAATTTTTTTTTTTTTTAACTTTGGTGCATATCTCGGCCATTTTGGGGAATCTTTTCACCAAATTTTCAACATGGGTTCTTGGGGCCCCACCTCATGAACTCGGTCACTGTCCTTTTGTTATTCGATCCCAAAAGGTGATTTCGTGGTCACTGCGCGGAAGCACGTTTCGGGACTGAGTAACAAAATGGCAGTGTCACAGTTCATGAAGTAGGCCCCCTAAAACCACATGTTGTAAATTTGGTGAAAAAATTCCCAACAATGACTGGTTTACGAGTGTGCATTGTGCAGTTCCTACGCACGCACATAACTTCGTGAATTTTTAATATTTTCACTCCAGATTTTCAACATTGCCATTTTACCACACTTCCTTATCAGCAGTATAGCTGTTATTTTTCACATCTTGCCCAAAATGTGTTTTCACGCATGTAGCACGCAATGACGCAGTCGGTGTGTGAAATCGATGTTCGGGACAGATTAAAGTGACACTGTTCATGAGAAGAGATCTTAAAATGGCTATGTTGAAAATTTGATGACAGACGTCCATAAAATGACTGTTACAAGCGTGCATTGCGCGGTTTCCATGCACCCTCATAAGTTCACGAATTTGTAATATTTTCAGTCCAGATTTCCTACAGACACATTTTTCCACACCTCCTTATGAACAGTACAGCTGTCACTTGTCACACCCTGGCCGAAATTTTATTATTTTTTTTTTTTTTTACTTGTGGTGCAGAAATGCGTGGTCGCTGTGGGAAATCAGTGTTCGGGACAGATTACGAAAATCGCAGTGACACAGTTCGTGAGCGGAGGTCCCAAAATGCCTGTGTTGACAATCTGCTGTAAACAATCCCCAAACTAATTGCATTATGAATGTGCGTTGCGCAGTTTGTATGCACGCTCGTGACTTTTTTATATTTTCATTCCAGATTTTTTCAACATTGCCATTTTTACACCTCCTCATGAACATTACACCTGTCATTTTTCACATCCTGTTCAAAATGTGTTTTTGCACCTGTGGTGCCAAATGGCATAGTTGCTGTGCAAGATCAGCTTTCGGCTAACGAACCGATATTGCTACTGTTCATGAGGTGGGGGGGTCGCAAAAAACCCATATTGAAAAATTGGAGTGAAAATACCAATGAACGCCTCGGGCGTTAGGGTTTCTAGCTATAACGCCCCACCCTGTAGAGACTGACAGGCATCAGGAGTGTGACTTGGGATTGTCGCCTGTAATGCTCATTCCATACCACCCCCACCCTGCAGCCAGTGACAGCATCAAGGTGTGCCTTGGACTCTTCAACCCCAAAGTTCACCCCATTCTTTATTCTTTATGAAGAGAGACTAAAGGAGCTTAATATGTATAGCCTCGAGGAAAGGAGGGAGAGGGGGGACATGATAGAAACGTTCAAGTACTTCAAGTGAATCAACAACGTCCAAGAGGGTAGCATCTTTCAAAAAAAGAGGTGTGCAAGAACAAGGGGGCACAATTTGAAGATAGAGTGGGGGCGGCTCAGAGGTAATTTAAGGAAGTATTTTTTCACAGAGAGGGTTGTGGATGCATGGAACGGCCTTCCGGAGGAGGCTGTGGAGTCAAAAACAGTGGTGGAATTCAAGCATGCATGGGACAGTCATAAGGCCATTCTAGGGGGTGGGGGTAGGAAGAAGTAGGCTGCTGGTTAACTAGGATCTGCAGCTTATCCAGTAGGTAGGGAAATGGGCAGACTGGGTGGGCCAAGCGGTCCTTATCTGCTGTCAAATTCTATGTTTCTATTCTCCTATACTGCACCCATCTCACCTTATTTCCTTATGGAATGGGGTGAGCATAAGGCTTAAAGACCCCAAGGCACACCGTGACACTTGTCGGTGTCTGCAGGGCAAGGTATGGTGAACTGGCGTGGCCGTTATGCCTGACGACCCAAAGGCACACCCCAGTGCTTGTCAGTCTCTGCAGGGTGTTGGTGGGTTTGGCTTCAGTTCAGTACTTCACTACCATTCCTATTATGCATCTTTCTAACTCCTACACTACTAATGCCAACAGGCAAACATTCGGCATTGACAAATGCTTGTTTTAGAGTATGTGAATACTCATACATTGGAGAGTGCAGAATTTGTGGTATTCACATTCTTAAGTCTTATTTGCTTTGGTTGGTGGAATTATGCTTTTGAAGAAGAAGAAGAATCAGCATTTATATAGCGCTTTTCATACATTCAAAGCGCTTTACAAGCAATGCTAGACTGGTAGTGAAGTGACTGAATGTGTGGTGGTGGCCATATCGCACATCATCACCCACACACAGCCTGGATAATTGCATGAACCGGTTTTTATGGGAAGGGGAATGTTGGCCAGGACACCGGGAATGTTCCTACTCTTTTGCGAAGAGTGCCCTGGGTTCTTTTACTTCCACCTGACACCCACCAGGCAACACCAGGATGGGCAGAAGGGACCTCTGTTTAACGCTCATCCGAAGGACAGCACACCCCAGCAGTACAGCACCCACCAATACTGCACTCGGATGCCAGCGATTTTTTTTAGGTGCAAGTCCAATCCCGGTGTGGGACGAGAACCCATGACCTTCTGGTCCAGAGGCGGATGTGCTACCAACTGAGCCACGCTGACAACTAAAGCTTTAGTTGCTGTGTAGTCTGATAGCTTAAAATGAGTAAAAGGGAGAATGGTTCACATTTTCACTTGACATAATGTTAAGGAAAGTAATTGACATCCTCTGGTAATGTTGGGGAAAGTAACTGACATCCTGTGTTTGGAGTTTTTTGTTTAGTGATTTTCATATAATTCATGCATGCAATTGTTAATGAAGTAATTTTATTTACCAGGTAGGTACACTAGACAGGGTTTTACTTAACTCTAAAATCGGGTTAGCGTTTTGGTCCTAAAAGTTCTAAAACATTGTGAAAATGCCTAGCACTTGCCTCACTGTGTTTAGCAAACATAACACTTCCAGAAAACCAATATAAATGCTTTCTGTACAGTTAGTATTGTCCCAAGAAAAAAAAACTGCTAATCAATTATTTAAAACCCTGCTGGACAAGACATTTACCTATTTTCTGGCATGGCACAACCCAGGAGAATCACAAAAGAATAGATAAACAGAAACATTTTACGGGATAAAAAGTGAACATACACAATTGCATAAGCATAGAACTACCCAAAGGAACAAAAACACAAAATACATTAAATGGGAGACAAAGTACAGGATATGGGGCAGTAAAAACAACAGTATGTATATCACTAACAGTGTCGAAAGCAGTTGAAAACGTGTTCAGCTTTGAAGGTTATAAACTTGGGAGTTATGATCAGCAATACAAACACGTGCAGTAGATCAAAGATAATTGATTTACCAAGGCAGACTATGAACAATAAGATGCGGGAGGCCTTGGAAAGCAGAAAGTGATACCCACACGCTTGAAGGCTAGACTAGAGGAACTCATTCGGACCAGGTCCAAGATGAAATTCCACAGTTTTGGGCAGAGTAGGGGGAAAGGGAAAGAGGACATTGTTTAACCAGGAGTAGCACACTATTTATTTTATTTATTTAGCTTTTGTTTACCGGGTAAGTACACTAGACAAGTATTATGCCTATTTTCAGGAACGACCCGGGAGAGTACAACACAATGAATACAGGGTAGTACAGGATAATACAGAAGCAGCATGGCAGAATGACAACATAAAGAAGTACAATGAATAACATAAGCCAAGGTGACACAATAGTAAGTTACGTAGTAACACCCATTTCCAACGGTGGTAAAATACATAAAATCACCAGTTATTTGGCTAATTAGACAATTATAACTCAGTCAAGTACCATAATTGGAGATTGAGTCGCGATGTGACTTGGGAGCACAGGGAAGTTAAGTGACTTGCTCAAGATCACACAATATGCACCAAGGTGACTGTAGGATTCAAATCCAGGTCTCCAGATCTGCAGCTCAGAGCCTTAATCCACTGCGTTATACTGCCTCCTAGGACAGTTAACCAGATTTTTGGGATTTAGTTTTGGGAATGGTTAACGAACCAGGGGCATTGAACCTTAATGGATAAGAAATGCTGTTGGGAATAAGAAGCATATGCAGGGATGAAACCGCCTGTTTGGTAACCACATTAAAAACTACAAACCCAAATTGAGTTTGTGCTTGGCAGGTGGAGGAAGCAGGCCGAGTTTGGAATAAAGGATGCAGTGGTATGTGTACCTGTTGGTGGTATTGTTATAGGTTACGTCCCACTTCTGGAGGACAGTCATGGAGGCAGAGAAGTTTATGGTCATCCCATAGGTCAGTTTGGTGGTAAAATGCCACGGGCAGTGTCAGTATAGGCTTTTGGGGTAAGGTTGAAGTGCATTATAATAATTTATACTTACGATAAGGGTATTATAATTTATGTTTTTATAGCTGCATATTTCATGTGAAAATTACTTATATGTCTGTCATAAGCTGCCTTTTATTGACCGCTCCGGTCGCACCTGAAAATGGACCCCTTGGCTCAGTGTGTGCTAACTTGGTTAATAAATAAAATTAAAAAAAAAAAGGTAATTCTTAATTACCATGAATGCATTACAGCTTGGGTATGAATGTTAAAACGTATAGTGTAAGGACACCTGTAAGATCAGAAACAAAATTAATATGTCAGTCCTCAAATGTTTCTGGGTATTTTCCTGGAGTAACTGGCAACATTTTTAATTTTGCACCTTTTACTGTCTTTTTTTATTAAAATGAAAATGACTTCTCTCTCATTAGAGAGACTATGCTGACCTCCAGTGACGTGCCAAGTTGGCTAATATTTGTGTAAAGCAGAGTCCAAATTAAAAACACATTTTTTGAAAATAGGTTGCAAAACCTGAGGATTGACTTTTTTTTTTGTCTCCGACTAAATGCCAAAATGTCAGTTTTAGATTGTGCAAATCCATAATTTTTTTTTTTTAAAGTAGACTACAGCTGTTAGTTTTTCAAGATAATGCAGCACTTGTCTACCATCTGTATTCTTGAGTTCATTCAACATATGATCCATTTCATTGTTGAACATGTTCTAGCAGTAGCATAGAGGGAACTATTGTGTGTTCATTCTGGTGCTTTGGCAAGCTATAGTTAAGCAATATACCGTGAGGAGAGAGTGTTACAGATGCTAGGATTTATTCCACGCCTGGTGTATTGTTCTGGTCACGAGCGCAGCCGAGTGGCCAAACACACCAGACATGGGTAAACCTTAGCATCACCAACAACCTGGAGTGGCATATTGTGATTATACAGTGTTTTTTACGCTTCGCTTATACAGACGTCAGCAGTGAACGTTTTTGGGAGAGTAGCACACTTGGAGGTGTGCCTCTCCATCCAATGCACTGCCCCTTGAGCAGGTGGCGTGTCCTGCACCAGTGGGTGAGGAGCTCAGTATGACAGTGGTGTTCCTCTGCTTCAGCGAAAGCACCGCTGCCATACTGAGTGCCGCCATCACGATGTCCCCCTCGCCACAAAGGCTGCCCCAAGGCCATGCTGCCCCCCCACAGCTTTGTGCCAAGAACTTTGTTTACGAATGGGGTGCCTAATCCCCCGCCAGCTCCACGGCCCCTCCAAACCATCCTGCTGCCACGCTGGGAGCCCACCCCAGTGTGGCAAACGGTCCCACGTCGCTTGTTTTTTTTTTTTTTTTTACACCTGTAAAACAAAACGGTCCCACGGCGGCCTCCCAGCCTCCCCACAACCCGCACCCACCCACTGGCGCAGACTCAGCCTCCCCACACCCCCATACTTACCTCCGGACTCCGGGCGACGCATCTTCGGTGGACTGGAACACGCTCGCACTCTTCAAAGGCGACCGCGAACTGAGGAAATACCAGTAAGCTGTATAATGGGCTAGATAGTGGGGGTTCAACTTTATTGCATATCTCAGTCATTTTTTGGAATTTTTGCACCAAATTTTCAACATAGAGTTTTTGGGACCCCTTCTCATGAATGATGTCACAGTCATGGCGTTATCCGGGCCCGAAGGGTGATTTCGCAGGCACTGCGCAGTCACCGCGCCAAATCACCCTTCAGCCTCGAATAACGCCATGACAGTGACATCACTCATGAGAAGGGGTTCCAAAACCCCATATTGAAAATTTGCAAAATTCTAAAATGACTGTTTTACACCTAGTGCTGGCGCAGCTCCTACGCAGGATCGTGAAGTTCTAATTTTCAATATTTTCACTCCAGATTTTCAACATTGCCATTTTACCACACCTCCTTATGAGCAGTACAGCTGTCATTTTTCACATCCTGTCCAAAACGCTTTTCCTCCGATGTAGCGCACAGTGGCGCATTCGGTGTGCGAACTCAATGTATTGGACACATTAAGAAAATCACAGTGACACTGTTCATTAGCAGAGGTTTTAAAATGGCAGTGTTGAAAATTTGGTGAAAAAATTCCTAAAAATGACTTTTACGAGCGCTCGCTGGACAGTTCCCACGCACGCTTGGGTGAGGGTTTGGCGAATTCTTCAATATTTCCACCCAGATTTTCAACATTGCCATTTACCACACTTCTTATATGAGCAGTACAGCTGTCATTTTTCACATCCTGCCCAAACTTGTTTCCGCCTATGTGGCACAATGGGGGTAACAAAAGGTCATGCTGACAATTTATTGTGCAAATACCAGTAACGTAGACAGGGCATTAGGTAAAGCACCGTACATGCCAAACACTACCGGCAGATACTTCCGCAAGCGAACGTTCGGCATTGACAAATGCTTGTTGTTTCTTATCATGCAGAACAATAGTAAATAAAAAGTTTTATTTTTAAATTACAATTTAGTTTTTTTTTTTGTTTGTTTTTTTTTTCGCTCGAAGTAGTAGTGCTTTTTACTGTGCCTGTGGTGATAGTGCCTGTGCGCGTACTATTTTGTGCTTTCTCGGTCCCTTTTTTTTTTTTTTTTTAACAGGGCTAGGAAATGTTTGAGTCTGCCCTGGTTGCTTTTTTGAGCATGTCCCGGCTGCGTTTTTGTTGTTTGAGCCAGGACAGCCTTCAGTATTTGATACTCATTTAGTTTTGTGCTAGGAGACACTGCTGCATTTGTACCTGTTTCATGGATGTGTAGTAGGATATCTTGTTGCTGCGGTTAGTACGAATCAGCAGCAGTTACTGTGAGTTACTTTCTGTCCCTCTTTGGTGTTAGGCGAAGAAAGGAAGATTTACATTTTGTTGTTAGGTTGGTGTGTGTGTCTTTTTTTTTTTTTTTTTTTAGTTTGTTCGGAGCACTGTATATGACAGCATTACAGGGTGCCTAGCGGCGTCGACAAGTGGTTTCAGTTGTGGAGCCTTGTGAGTACTGGGTGTTTGTAGTGTAATTGGAGGGAGAAGAGTGTGGAAAAAGAGGAACAGGTACAGACTGACTGTATACAAAAAAAAATATTGAAATGCAGTTTATTAAAGAACTGCTGTTTTCTGCTTTGTTACCGAAGTTGTACAGTGGGAGATGGGAGTTGGTAGGTTCGGGGGTCTCAGCCGGCTGTTGGCAGTTTAGCAAGCCAATGTTAAGCTTCTAATGCTCAGACATGGAGTGATTTCATGTGTAATTACTGATGCGGCTCACTAGTGGCTGGCACCTCTTCCCGTTGGGGTGACTGTAGCTTTTGCAACGGGAGAGGAGTGCCAGGTATCCAATGACGTTACAGGATTTGTGCTTGATTTTAGTGCCCATTGTATAATCCCTATTATGAACTGCTTTAAAAAAACGTAAGTAAGCTGATTGGTTGAGAGGTGTCTGAAGCTGTGATGATATCTAGCTACATACTCACGGCTTCAGAAAACCTCCGGAACCAACTTCCTCACTGTCCCCAAAAGACCTCCGCTTGCCGTTGGTTGGATCCTCCCCATCGCCACACACACACACACACACCCTGGTGACTCCCCTTGCACTAAAGCAACTGAATTCCATGTGTTTTGCTTTTGCCAGCTGCTGAATGTAGTACTAGAACCCAGATAAACTATTTTGTTTAGGAAGCGCTGCAGTGTGCGACATTTCAAGTCTTCTTATCTGTTTTAAGAGGCACACATAGCAATGATTACAAATACAAGACACAATACCCATTTACAACTTTTCCCCCTCATCTCCCGCTCTGCCTAAACTGCAGTTTTCATGCCAGCGCTTAACACAGTTCTACACACCTTACCATGCAAATCCATGGCTCGAGTTTGTCACTTCGGACATCGATGGCTTGCGTTTCTCACTTCAGGCATTGTCGGGGAAATAAAGACGTTCTCCCTTCCACAATACTTTTTTTACGGGAGCGGGGGTTGTGAGAATATTTGTACTTCCTGGCAATGGTCAGGGAGGGCAGGGTTCCAACTTGTAAGGGTCAGCAAGATTTCTACCAAGACTCACTGCAGTCAGCCTGGATCCTTTTAGCTCTCTCATGCCTTACAGCAGCGCCACCTGTTGCCCACAGTAAAAATTACAAGAACTATCTTATTTTAATGTATCACTACACCTTACCAAATGTACTCTTAAAGCATTTTAAAACAGTTTTTAATTTTTTTTTTAGTTATAGAAATACTGATCCAGTTGATAATAGGCCGGCCCGGTGGCGCTGAGGGTTGAGGCGCTGGACGCCACACTCGCACCATGCCGGGCGACCGGTCTGGAACTGACTCTGTTCGCTGGGTTGGCAGGGGAAGGAGGATCGAAAGGCCCCACGGATGCCTCCCTCCTTCGAGGGATACTGGGTGTTCAATACACCCATGCCTGGGAGAGCTGTGGAAGCACCGACTGGGGCAGCAGCGGTTCTCATTGGGGAGAGAGAGCCAGGATGGGGAGGACGCCATCTACACTTGGCAGGCGTGGCGGTATAACATTCCGCCCGAGCTGGCATTCTCAGTGGGAGGAAGGGAAGGGACAGAAAAACCGGAAAACAACCTGTGGCACTCTGGATGACGGCCGCTCCAGCCACCCAGTCTGCAGCTACGGGCAGACTGCGCTGTGCAAGGTGCTCCACGGGAGGAAGGAGGAAGGAGGCAGGTAGGAGTCACCAGAGAGGCACTCTAGGGGCAGACTCAGTGGGGACTGGGGGGCATTGAGCTGGCCCGAAGGAGAAGAGTAGCGAGGGCAACTAAGAGGGGAAAAAAGAGATTTCAAAAAAAAAAAAAGAAAAAAATACTGATCCACTTGATAATAGCAATAAGGCACCCCAGGGTGTGGCATATCATGGGACATTGTCACTTTTCGGACGGTTGGATGCACTCAGCCTGCTCCCTCATGCCCAACCACCCGAGGCGTGATGATATCCCATGATTGCTTAATTATACAATGGCAAGAAAGAATCTTGAACTGTGATTGGTCAGTTTGGGTCTGGATCCATGTCGTTATTCCCAGCATAATGCCACAGGTCTAGTCTCCGTAATGTGAACCAACTGCCCATTGTTTGGAGCTTATTCTCTATTTTTTGCATCTCCTCTTAAGAAACAAAAATATTTTCCACACTAATAAAAACATTCTTTAAACTTATTTTATTTTGTATGTAACAACAAGCCATTTTATAATAGGAATAATGCACTCCAGGATGTGTGTCATGCTGGGATAATGCCATGCCTGGGGAGGGACCACTGACGTAAAGCACTGTGTCGTCCGCAAATAGGTGTATTTGGGCCTTTGTGATAGTAGCATCAATCCTGTTAATATAGATTGCGACTAGCAGGGGACCCAAGATACAACCTTGGAGGTACACCCCTCAGAAGGTGTTATAGGGGTGAGACTTCACCTTCAGCTTTTACTTGTAGAGAGCGTCCTATGAGATAGTTCTCAAACCATTTAATGGATAGAACATCTAGTCCAGTTTGCTGGAGAGCTGTGAGGAGCAGATCATGATCATCGGTATCGAAGGCCTTGCTTAGGTCCAAAAATACTGCACTGACAAAGTTCTTGTTATCCAGTTCACACTGCCAATTATTGGTTACCTTATTTAGGGCTGTGATAGTACTGTGTTGTGCTCTGAAACCTGATTGTAGTGGGTTGAGCAGCTTTGCCGATTCCAGGTGATTCCTGAGCTGGTCGTTCATGATTTTTTCCAGTAGCTTAGACAGGGTTGGTGGAAGGGAGACTGGCCTGTAATTGTTGATCACTGGGATCTCCTGACTTACACAAGGGGATAACATGAGCCATTTTCCAGGTGGTTGGAAGGTCACCCTGAGTGAGGGATAAGTTAAACAAGTGTGTAATGGGCACCGCAAGGACATGGGAGCTTAGTTTTAAGAAGTAAGGTTCAATGAGGTCTGCTCCAGCGCTTTTTCTAACATCCAGCCGGAGCAAGAAGTCTTTGACTTCCTTCAGTGTTGTGGGCTGAAAAGAGAAGGATGGATTAGGGAAGGAGGTTCCTTGATTATTGGCTCCAAACTGTGAGTGAAGCATGCTGCTGGGGAGGTATCGAAAGCTAACCCTGTAGTGGCAAAGTGATCGTTGAAGGAATCGAGGATTGACATTTTGTCTGTGAGTATGGTGGAGCCGGATGACATTTTTGACGGCAAGGAGGCCCTGGCAGGATGTCCTTCAGTGTCTTTTTATTAAGTTTCCAAAATGTTGAGGAACATTTAGCAGATAGTTCAAGTTGAAAGCGTTAAAAATTAGCCTTTGCCTAGCTGATCATTTGAGTAAAAAGGTTCCTTGCACTCCTGGAAAGGTTCCAGTTGTAGCTCCAAACATATGAACGAGCCTTTTTCCAAAGCGTGTCTCTGTTGCGCATGGCTTCCTTCAGTTCATTGGTGAACCACCGGCAAGACTTGTTCCTGGTGCGAGTTTTCCCCAGTGATGCATGCCTATTAATAGCGCCTAAAACTATATCTTGGAAAATGTTACAGGCAGAGGTCACTGTTTTTGCTAGGTAGAAGTCTGGCCAATTTACAGAGTGCTTTAGCTCTGAGACAAAAGCGTAGGGCTCAAAGTTCCAAAGGCACCTTCTGGAAGAGAAGGTAGATGCACATGGGGAGGTGTGATTGGACCTCACACAGGCAATGAAACAGTGGTCACTGATGTCTGGAAAGAAGACATCAACATGGGTGAATAGGTGGGGTTTGCTGACGAGGACAATATCCAGCAAAGTACTGTTGGAAGGGTTTGTCTTATTAGGACGTGTAGTTTCATTGATGAGTTGGGTCAGTCCAAGAGAGTCACAGAGCATTTTTAGGGGAGCGGATACACTGGTCAACCAGTCCAGGTTAAGGTCATCTAGTGATATGGACTCAGTGGGCCCGTTTCCCAATATAAGGCTTAAGTGATTAAGCAGCTGCAACCCAGCTGATGGAGGCCTGTAGCAGCCAGTCACCGAAAGTGAGACTCCAGCTGAAATCTCAGCCAGTAGGGAGAGACTTTCGAATTCCTTTGGGACTGAGGCTGCGTCCAGTATAGAGACATCGAATTTATCTTTAACATAAATAGCCACCCCACTGCCTCTGGACTGCCTGTCGGTTCGGAACAGGCAGTAGGTAGGGAGGTTTATTTCATTGTTACTAGTTGTTGGACAGAGTCAGGTCTCTGTGACGACCAGTATGTCGGGGGCAGCATGGCAAATCCAGGCTTGAATAGAAGTAATCTTTTTTAACAGGCTGCATGTGTTAACATGCATGAAGCTTAATCCTTTAAGGGTAGGTAAGTCTGCCATGGACCCGATAGGAACTGGTGTGCCCAGGTTCAGCTCAATGTTATCAGAGCACAGTAATAAGAGGAGCAGGAACCGCCTAGTAAGTGCTAGGAGCAACTTTATATGCTTGATGCGTTCCCGTTTGCAAGTAGCACAAGTACGGCATGGTGGAGCCCTAGCGCCAGTACCTCGCAGATTTAATGCTACGTATTGCAGTATCTTGGTGGCAAATGGCAGGGTAGAACAAGCAAAGTGGGGAGATAAGATAGTACCCTTAGAAGTATGTTCGATGTGGGTAATACTAAACTGGGTTAGGTATGTATCCAGGATCAGGAGGGTGGAGTTGAAGGTGCCTGTGAGATAATCAGTAATTCCCAAGATGTCAGCGCAGTCCAGCTTGAGGGTGTTTCCCCCTGTCTCACAAGGAGTCGTAGTAGCTACCGATTGTGAGTGTAAGGGAAAAAGTTGGAGCAGGGACAGGCAGAGAAGTGCCCATGACAAGCGCAGTGCTGGGCCGGTATCCATGTTCCAGGGATATAATGAAACATTTTTTTGACTATACTTGGGTGAGGCTATACTGCCTGGAAGTAGGTGAGGATGTAGGATTTACCTTAAGAAGGACTGAGGTGTTATTAGCAGGAAGATATATCTGGAGGCAGAACTGGAAACTTGGGGAGACATGTAGCCAGGGGGTGGCATAAAAGGGGAGGTGCGAAGAGCACAGTAGGATAAAAAGTAAGCCAGTGAGGTGGGGTGGGGCTTATCAGAGTAGGTGGGGGGTAATGAGCATTTAAGATGACCTGGGGGTGTGCCAAAAATTCTCTGTGGAGCCAAGCTTGTTACGCTGCTCTCCATACCTACATAGAGAGCAGTGAGAGACCATTTAAACATGTGGGGAGGGAGGGGGACAAAATTAGTGAACCAGACAGAAAGGGAACAGAATAGAGTCCCAGATCGAATATAGTTAGACAGGTGTGTGTGTATGTGTGTGTCTGGAGGGGACAGAGCCACATTAAAAACATAGGAGCGCCACCTACTGGCTAAAATAAGCAGCACTACTTTTCTTCCAAGTATTCCTACACATAAACATTTTTTTTTTTTTTAAATAAGCCATTGTGGAATCGCAGTAATGCACTCCAGGATATGTCGTGCTGGGATAACGACATTTCCCGGGTGTTGGATACAGTCTGCCTATGGCCTTATGCCCAACCACTCGAGGCATGACGCTATCCCAGCATGACGCACCGTGTTGTGCATTATTGCTTGTTTACACGGGAACAGGAAACAACAAAAACACTTGATGACTGCTCTAGTGAGTGTATATCCTTCTCTAGGGGGCTTCCTGGCGATTCCCAGGACGAAGATAAGATCTGCCGGCTACGGGCTTTTAGTGTCACCAGCCCAGTCCTGTGGAATTCACTTCCTCCATTAGTAAGGGAGGCACCTTCAGTGGAGGTGTTCAAGGCTTTCCTGTTTAGCCGGGCATTCCCAGACACTGTTCTGTAGATAATGTATGGGCTTGTCTGTTTACTAATATTGAATTCTGCCAACAATCTAGACCTTTTTAATGATGTGATATGAAGTTTTAATTGAATGTTGATTATTTATAATGTTTAAATTTGATGTTTTATTGCACGGCGCCCAGAGCCTGTGGGATTGGGCGTCTGAAAAATGAAAGTTGCCTTGCCTATATAAATATTCAGTCGCTTTGGTCCTAGCCTGAAGGTTTGCAAACTTTAGTTTGCTTTCCTTATCAGCAAATTTAGAATTGACACTAGAAATATACTTATGTAAATCAAAAAATAGGTGAAGAGTATAATCTCTTATGAATCATGGCATTCTCACCCAGTCAGGACTGTTTGTTTATAAACATTATAGACATTCTTTTAACCATAAGACGGTGTCTCCTGCTAATATTTCTAAATTCTGACGTTCTAAATTCAGTTTATTTATTTAAAATTTTGGTGACTGGGAGAGGCACATTGAGCTGAGGCTCATTTCCAGGTTTGACTAGGGGGATAAGGGATAGAGGGTAGAGCACATAAAAGACAGTTACACATAAGTAAACAAACAAAAAATAAGGTGCTTGACAATTCAGGTATGTGAGCAGTAGGGTTGGAATAACTCATGAGCATAACATAGGAATATTTGTAGAGGCATAAGCTAATGGATAGTTGCAATAATAGACAGGAGAGAAAGATAGAAATGAGAAAATAGAGGAAGTAACTTAAACGTATGCAATAGGTGCCAGCACATAGCGGAAAGCATCTGGGGTGTAGTGCAGTGCATACGGAATTCATTAATGGGGGTAGTGAAAGTT
Organism: Neoceratodus forsteri; assembly: GCA_016271365.2. Classification (NCBI taxonomy): domain Eukaryota; kingdom Metazoa; phylum Chordata; order Ceratodontiformes; family Ceratodontidae; genus Neoceratodus; species Neoceratodus forsteri. The sequence continues at coordinate 402,776,547 of CM028136.1, read as the reverse complement.
AGCATAGTTCATTTCCACTATCATGGATTTCTTTAATTTTCCGAAAAGTAAAACATTTTTAATTTACGTTTTTCCATTTTTAAAACAGAATTCCCCAATATGATTTGTGTGTTCACATATACACGTATGTGTATATATAGTGTGTGTGTGTGTGTGTATGTATATATATAATATATATAATGTGTGTGCATATACATATGTATATACACACACACATACATTATATATTTACACACACACACAGACACACAATTATAAATAGAATAATAGATAGGCGAGTGTCTATTACAAGGGAATTATAGCCCGAGTTCTTGGGGTCAAGAGAACCGAGAGCGAAGCCTCGAGAGGTTCCCTTGACCCCAGAACCCCGAGATGGTATAATTCCCCGAGTCATAGACACACGCTATATTTTATTTTTTGTAATATATGGATGACTTTTCTTGGTAGTTTGTGAGGTGCTGTGACTCCAGGGCAGGCTGTCACGCAGGAAGGACTCAGAAAGTGACTCTCTCCGCCTCCACACTACCTCCCCCGCCCCGCCCGCCTGCTCGCCGCTCAGTGTGTCTGTTGAGCTGCTTATTTTTAAGGCAGTCCTACCTTTAATTGTTTCTTGTGATGCCGTATGCAGGATTATAGAATCAGTTTTATGCAAAGGATCAGCAGGAGACAGAACTGATCACTTTCTCTCGCTAAGCAAGAGACAGACGCCATTTTTTTCAAACTGTTTTGCCCGCCCACAGAGACACTGAGTCTAATCAAGAGGCACATCTGTGGTACGCCAGCACGCACTGAGTGTATGGTATTGAGGGTTTTGAGACTGCGTGTTCTGGTTTGGTGATAATACTATCGTTCAGAGCGCGAATGATAGTATTACGAGTTTTGAACGATAGTATTATCACTTGGGAACGATAGTATTATCACTTTACCTGCAGTGTATTACAATGATTTTTTTTGCATGCATTTTGGTAGTATTATTTTGATGATCCATATATTACATAGTTATAACGCGCCCTTATAGTTAGGGTTGGTACAGCCTTTCAGTGTTGTATCTCAGTGTTTGCACGTTAATAACTTTGGCATTTTTCAATGAAATTGCCCAAAAATTGGTATGTACTGTCATGTTGCCAGTGTAACAAGACGTGGAGAGTTTCATGACAGCAGCGTTTACGTTTTTTGAGGTATAAAGTGGTCAAAATGCTACAAATGAACCCCCCCCCCCATAGGATAACATGGGATATTTTACCCTTGTCTACAACACAACAGAATGACATTTTTCTCTGAAATCTTTATGGATGATGGTATATGTGCCAAGGGTGTCCTTTTGCTGTAAATGAGGCTTGTAATTAGTAATGTAAACGTGTGGTAACTGTGGGAAGTGTGTATGCTCAGTTTAACGTAATATTAAGTTTTAATTTAAGTGGTAAACGTTTGTATTTGTGGTTTGGATTATTCCATTTGTTTCTTGCTTAGAAAAAAGCTCAAACTGTATTTTGAAAATACATTTCAAATGGTAATTAGAAAAAACATTCTAACTGTATTTTGAAAATACAGTTCAAATGGTATTTTTAGAAATTTCCCATAGGATAACATTGTGGCGGCCGCATAACCTTTCAGCACCTATGTCTCAAACGTTTTGAGATACAGATTTTTTGCTAAACACAGCTTGATACATCTTGCGTGCAGGTTGTCAGGCCATGATTACAACTGTGGTGGAATTTTTCCAAGTGTTCCTGGAATTACTGAGATATTGCACCATTTGCATCACAAGGGTTGCTTGAAATGTCTCTGCGCCTCTATACTTATGGGTAGATGGGAGCGCAGGAGAGGGCCCTGCGCTCCCACGTATGGGTACCATCATGCAATAATGGAAGCGCAAGGCCCTCCATTATGCAGTACTGGGGCCCTGCGCTCCCACAGGGAGATGATGGTTCATTACAATGCCTGTACATTTATAGATGGATGGAAGCGCAGGGCCCTAATGTATACTATTATGGAGTGGTGGCTGCATGATTCGGGGCCCTGCACTCACATATGGAGAAAAGGCTTAATTACAGTGTCTCTACAGTTATGGTTACATAGCAGCACAGGGCCTTGCACTCCCACATGGAAATCAGAGGCAATTACAATATGCATGCATGTGAACACAGGGCCTCTGGGCCCTTTGCTTCCACAACAGACTGCAGGCTGATGGGGCTCTGCGCTCCCACAAACACATACGGGTAAGATTACACTTTCTCAAAAAGAAGGGAAATTCACTGCAAAAAAAAAAAACCCATTCATGCATCAGTTAGGGTTTTTATTACAGTGACAAAAGTCTGGAAATATGATGATAGGGTTACTGAGCCTACCACCCCACCCCTCCCACCCTCCAGTGTGGTGCCACCCTCAGGGAATTAAGCCTTTTCCATACATTCAGGACTTTCTCCAACAGAGGTTAGATAAGTGCCTGTTTGCTTCCTTGCAGTGCAGGCAACAGCCCTTTGAGCTGTTCGTAGAAAGGTGGGTCTTTACCCAGTAAATCACGCCCAGATGTAGCCTGCTTTTTTAGTGCTTGTGACAACATACGACCTAAGGCTATTTCAGTGGTTCTACCCAGGGCACCTTAAGGCATTTTTTTAACCCTGTATTTATGCTTCTACCTTCCCAACGTCGGCCCCTATCTTCGGGGCCTCTATGATGACCAGCCCCGGAGCCCTTCCAGGAGATGCCTGCACATATCGGAGCCCTGCTTTTTTTTTTTTTTTTAAGACCCTAAACCCACCTGATAACCCCCTGGCAGGGGCGGAGGAGTCCTCCTTAACTCCCCAGACACTTGATGGATCGTGCAGCCCCCGGAACCCTGCGTGTCGTCCTCCGAAGCACGTCTACTGATGCCGACATGGGGAGCATTTTCCTCTTCTCATCCCACCCCCTGAGCATTGGCACGCAGTGAGGGCCAAGGAGTCAAGAACTTGCTGAGACGCGTACTCCACTCCAGCTCTTGGCTGACGCTCAACCCTCCCATTCACGCTGCTTCCTCCTGCACCTCCCACCCGGGCACCCCCAGGTGGTGGCATTGCATAGAGGCCTGCAGGTCCTCCCTCCCCAGAGAAGGAGAGCAGCCATCGGGCGCTCAATCCTTCTCCTCCCCTGCCGACCCCCGGCGGCCTGTGCTTGTTCCCGGGTCGCCGGTGTGGTGCGAGGTGTTTAAGGCATTTTTAAAGGGGCTTATGGATTCTTTGTTCAAGCCTCTATCCAAAAGTCTAACTGTGGCACATATCCCTAAAAGTGCTGTTTCTATTCGCAATCTGCATGCCTGAAGAATTAGAGACACAGACCTTATCATTTCAAGATCCATAGTTCATTTTTCATAAAGTCAAAGTGGTTCTTAAGACAGTTCCTCCCTTTCATGGCAGGACATTGCTTTAATGTCCCTGTGCCATTTACTGGCCAGTGAGAAGCAATATCATCTTTACTCCCTAGATGTCCTGACAATCCCAATCAACCTCTCGCATATGGCAGATTTCTTCAGGACAGTCTTTTTGTACACCGAGACCTGGGGGAAAAAGAGTTTGGCCCCTGCCAAAGGCAGCCTCTCAAATTGCCTCTGCTCTGCCATTACATCAGCTCACATTTTCGTTCCAGGGTCTCCCAGTTCACATGGTGGTGAAAGTCCACTCTGTGTGACTCCTGGCCACTTCTTCCGCAGAACCAGAGTCAGCTTCTTTGGATTTCATGCTCCTTACACTTCTTTTCCAAACACTACTCTTTGGATGTGTTAATTTCTGTTGATGCTGCTTTTGGCAGAGGGTGCTGAACTCTGTAATTCATCATGAACTCCCTCTCATTAGGGGTACTGCTCATTCAGGTCCAGATCATCTCCTGTTCATGGGAACTGATACACAAAGGGGAATTTATTCCTTACTAGTAATTTTGGTTGTGAACAGGTGCCATCCATGGGCAGGGAAGCTGACAAGTGTTGGATTCTCTTTTACCATTTTAAATGGTCAATTACTTTGAACTGTGGATGTGGTAACTGTGTAGGGGGTCTTTTTGGATTGCAGGCTGACATTAGAACAGCGTGTGTGGCTGTAGTCCAAAATGGCTTAAACATCTTTGGTGAAGATAGTTCAAGCCTTTGTCACTTCCAGACTGGACTACTGTAATGCTCTTTACTTATGGTTATCTGAAGGCTTAATGCATCTCCTGCAGCTGGTCCAAAATGATGTGTTCCTTCTGGTAGTGGGAACTTCTCAAAGTGATCACATCACGCCACCCTGCGCTCTCTCCACTGGCTACCAGTTCAGTGGTGCATCACTTTCAAGATCGGCATGTTTAAATTTAAGGCCCTACGTGGTTTGAGACTGGGCTACCTAAGATCTTCTGTTGTCCTACACGCCTACCTTTTCTGTCCTCTCCACAGGTGCGAGTCTGCTTCTGGTTCCTTGCTTTTTCGTTAAGCAGTCGGAGGACAAGGTCTTTGGGGGTTGCGGCCCCAGTGTTACAGAACACACTACCTGTGAGCATTCGTCCTGTCTAAACCTTGGTGGCCTGTAAAGACTTCTGTACATTTTTATTTAGCCAGTTGTACTCAGATTAATAGGTTATTGCTTATTTATTCACTGTTTGTGTATTTTAACATTCTGAAATTGGTTTGTCATGTATCTGATTTTTTTTTTTTTTTTTTTTACTTTCTTTATTCACCTCCTTTGCTGGCTTACCCCGACTCTCTCCAGTGTGGTCACTTGGTACTGCCTTGATCTTGCCCACCTGAAGCCTCCAGCCACCTACCTCTGGTATGGGCCAGTTCTCCTCTGCACTGCCTAGCCGTCTGACCCCCCCCCCCCAGCTCTGAGCCCCCCCGGGGCGGGTTGGCCATTTCCTCCTGGTGCTCTATCTGTAAATCTAGTGGAGCAACCAGGGGCTTGGGAAGGAGTACTGGAAGCAGGACCGGAAGGCCTGGCATTGGGCCTGGGGGCCGGCCACTCGACCCACCTTTGCCTACTGGGAGCCAGGGCATTTCCTTTGTTCCACCCCATTGATGTGGACGTGCAGTGGCATCCGCATGCACTCCTGCCTCCTCCTGCAGATGCCTGCCGACACCAATCCTCATTGGCTATTTCCAGCCCTGGAGTGAGCATCCCCCAGTCTCCTCTAGAAGCCGCTATCAGGCGGGGAAATCCCTAGGAGGGGAGAGCAGCCCATTGGACGCTCAATCCTCTCCTCCCCCGCTGACCCCCGGCAGCCCGAGCTTGCTCCTGAACCCGGGTCCCCGGTGTGGCACGAGGTGTGGCGTCCAGCACCTCAACCCTCAGCGATACTGGGCCGGCCCATGATGTATCTGTTTTTGTGTTGAAAGATGCCCTGAGCAATTGGATAGGGCACCAAACAAAAATTACCTTGCCTCTCAAACTGTCAGTGCTGCATTGTAGGTATGTTGGCCTGTACTTGATCCCTACACAAGTATTGTATATAGTTCCCTCGGAGGCTTCCAAGTTTTAGGGTTGAGGAACTCCTTGGCGATGTTGGTTTATGTAATACTGTTTTCTCTCCAAGTTTTTTGTGCAGTTTTACTGCTGTGATAGTGCGGTGACTGGGGGTTATGGGAAAGGAAGTACCACAGAAGATCCTCAGTCAAGGTCATCCTGTCTGAGCCCAGATGGGTGCTCACTCATACCATTTATGGGAGGCCTTTTCATCTAGTTACTGTAGCCTAGTCAGAATGATCTCAATAGCCCAGTTGTTTAAGTTTTTTTTTTGTAATTAAATAAAGGTTTTAATAGTTTTAGGTGGAATCAGTGCTTGTATTATTTGATGATTGGAATGCTGCTGTATACTATAGTTTTATAAAGCATCCTGATCCTGTGGGATGGGGCGCCTAATAAATAAAACCTACTATTACCACCACCATTCCCCTGCCCATGGGCGGAGCCTGCATACAACTGGAATTATTGGTATGTAGCTTAAAGAGGATCTCCCCAGTTATTTTAACATTCATGCATAAAATTCCCTTTCCTGTATCGATTCTTGTTTTGTATTTCTGTAATGTTCTCTGCAATTAGTTTTTTGCATTCTGAGCTGCTGAAAACTGTATGGTGCACCAGAGCTTCTACACTAAGCCTGGTGTTGCTGCAGACCCTGGGCTGTGCTGGTGACATTACTTTATGTTGAAGGAGTGAATCACATTGTACCGTACAATGAAGATGCAGTGGTTTCACTAGGGAAAACTCCCATAACTTGGTGTACATACTGTGTTCAGCATTGTTCCCCCTTCCCCAAGATACCCCGTTATCAATGCAGATATGCCAGCTCCAATGGTTAAGGAATGTCTTGTGTGTGTGTGTATGTCATTTTGTAAAGTGGATTTATTTTGTGCCTCAGTAGTAAAGCATGGTGTTAGTTTATTTATTTAATTTTGTTGGTCTGGTAGGCCCACTGGGACTAGAAGTCCCTTTTCGTGGAAGGGGGGAATATTATTTTATTTTATTTATTTATTTAAAATTGGTGACTGGGACAGACACACTAAGTTGAGGCTCGTTTCCAGGTGTGTCCCGGGTACAAGGTGTATAATGAGAGCAAGCAAAGAAAAAATACAGGAGGTTCTAGTTACAGCTGTAAAGTACTACAGCAGTGAGGATGATAGCGCAGTTAGTTAATTGCATCATCCGGGACTTTCATGTCTAGTAGAATTATGTAAATCAGTATAAGTAAGTACGATTTAACAGCATTTATCAGAGGATTGAAAATATAGCTTTGGAACTGGAGACAAGGAACGAGTGGGGTTAGTACCAGGATTGGATATTGAGTACTCGGAGAATGAAAAGGAGAGGCTGTATGCATCAGGAGATTACAAAGTGGGCCATCCATTGATGGCTAGACCTGGGTCGGGGAGGGACCCTGAGAGCAACTGGAGCAAGAGGAGGTGGGGAGGAGCCTAAGTAGCAGCTTAGCAGCTGCGAGGGAGGGGGCCTGATGGAGGTTGGGGGGGAGATTGTTCCAGAGGAGGGAGAGATGGTAGGAAAAGGCTGCTTGCCCCGAGGCAGAGAGGGAGCATGAGAGTTGGAAAGTGCATGCACCTCTGTGGTGGAGCAGGCAGCCAGAGTAACTGGTTGGAGAGAGGCGGGAAGAGAGGTAGGAAGGAAGGGAGCCTAGCCAGCATTTAGCTATGAGGGAGGCACTATGGATGGTCCTCCTGTGCGAGAGTGGGGTCAAGGATATAGAGGAGTAGAGGAGGCAGTGGTGAGTAAGTGGGGGAGAGGCTGTGGCGAACCAACAGAAGGAGTTGAGAAGGGTTTTGAGAGGGAAGAGGCTGGGGTAGAACCGTAGATGATGTCTGCATAGTCCATGACCAGTAGGATGGTCTTACATACAAGTTCACTTTGGGTGGGGATGGGAAGGCTGGCTATGTGGTGATAGAGGTAGACCAGCTTGGGCCGGAGTTTGGTGCAGACTGCCTCGATGTGGGTGGAAAAGTTGAGGTGGCTTTCCAGCCAGACTCCCAGGTACTTGAAAGCTGGCACTGTCTCGAGTGGGGAGCCTTCTAGGGTGCAGATAGGGGGTGGTGTGGGTAGGGAGGCGAGCTTTTGTCTAGTACTGAATACCATAGTTACCATTTTTTTTTACGTTTAGTTTGAGCTGGTTTTTTGGAGCCAGGTTTGGACCCTGCTAAAGTCATTTTGAAGGTCGAGGAGCAGTCCATCATGGGTGGGGCCTGAGGCAAAGATGATGGTGTCGTCGGCGTATAGATGTATGTTTGAGGAGAGGCAGGTGGAGGGGAGGTCTTTCATAAAAGGGAGAAAAGGATGGGGCCGAGGATAGAGCCTTGTGGGACGCCTGAAAGGATGGGTAGCGGGGAAGGGGGAGAGAGAGTGTGTCCCCTATTTGAACAGGCTGCTGCCTATTCTGGAGGTAAGAGCGGAACCAGTTGATAGCAGGCTGAGTGAGGCCGAAGGAACTTAGTTTGCTAAGTAGCAGGGGATGGGAGACTGAATTGAAGGCTTTTGCCAGGCCAATAAAGATGGCGGAGGTGGTTTGGCCTTTGTCCATGGCAGTGAAAATGGAGTCAGTTGCTTGTAGCAGGGTGGTGATGGTGGAGTGATGTTTTCTGAAGCCTGATTGAAAAGGGGAGAGGGAGTTGTTTGATGACAGAAATGGTGATAGTTTGGAGAGCATGAGTGATTCTTGGAGTTTGGCGAGGGATGGAAGGAGTGAGATGAGTCGGTAGTTTCCTGATTGGGAGGGGTCTCCACCTTTTTGCAGTGGAAGGATTTTGGCAAGATGGTAAGCAACTGAAATTGAACCAGATTAAGCTGTTGGTGGTATTTTAGTGAATAGGGGAAATTTGGCCAGGACACCGGGGAAATCCCCTACTCTTTTCGATAAGTGCCATGGGATCTTTAACATCCACCTGAACTACCACCAATCTAGGCAGATGGGACCTCGGTTTAACGTCTCATCTGAAAGACAGCACCTCAGAAGTGCAGCACCCCCTTCATGCTGTACTACAGTGTCAATATTGGGATATTAACCCAAGTGGGAACTGAACCCTCAGCGCTCTGATCTCTGAGCCTCAGAGGCGAGTGTGCTACCTACTGTTCCACTGACACTGAACCTGCTGTAACCTTAGACTGCTCACTCAGTTTTTTCATCTGTGTTTAATGCCTTTCTAATCTGTACTCTGTAATGCCTCCTGTATTCCTCATAGCATTTTGTCACTGAAGTGTTGGGTGCAGACATTCAACATGTAGGGAAATGAGAGTCACTGGACGCTATGCGTCCTCCTCTCATAAGCCGAAGCACCACTGTCTCCTTAATTAAGAGCTGGGATGGCTTCCTCCACTCGAGCTGCAGCTGTATATCTATGGCTCTGCCATAGACAATATTGTCAGGCTGCAAATACCCAAACCCCTTACGGCCTACTTCCAAATCAGAACACCCTCCTGTGTGTTAAGATCCTCTGCAAGTACCCCCATCTTCATACCCAGACACTGTACCTCTAAAGGTGCAAGTGCTTTCGCCTGCTATGCCCCCCAGTATTGTAACTCCCTCCCTCTAGCCGTGCATCAAGCTCCATCACATGCAACTTTTAAGGTAAAACTATGGTCCCATCTTGAGTCCTTCTGCAAGTGCAGCTGTTTCAAACCCGCAAAGCTCTCACCTCCACCCTACCTTGTCTCTCCCTGCTTTTGCTGCCTTTTATCTACTATAATAATAGCAGTTCACTGCCTCCTGCCTATCCTGCTTCCTACTCCTGACTTGTCCCCTGTCCTCTTCCTGCTTCTACTGCCATCTTCCCTGCTCCTGTATCCCTCTACTTTACCCCGACTGTCATTCCGAAATAAACACTAAAGCGGTTATGATCTAACTTTTTTCTCAAAACTCACACTGCAAATTGCATCTACCCTGTTGGTAGCCACTTTCTTTCTTTTGTATACTATTTTTCTCTCAATGTAAATACTTTCTACCTTGTCTATAGTCACCATTTCCTTTCTCTATTTACCCTGCCTAGAATTATCATGTGTCGTATTTGTTATGAAATATATACTAATGTAAAGTAAGTTGTACCTGTCATGTAATGTTTCTGTATGCACTGATGTACTGTACCCTCCCAGCTCGTGCCTGAAAATAGTCATTGCCATGGCTAGTGCACTTATCCTGTTAACAAAAACTAAATAAATAAATAATGTGGGACAAATTGTCACAGACACATTCAGAAAACTGGAAGCTGCCCTTGATTACACCCTAGACACTAGCTGAAAGGCCTAACTGTGGAGTGCTAATGATGACTCCCATTGATGCGTTTGTCCTTGAATTGCTTGATAACTACAGCTCTTAATGAGCTGTCAATCACAACAGGTCATCTGGAACATTGAGAGAAAGAGAGTAACATAAGGACTAGAGACTGCTACTGTAGGGAAATTTGTAACTTAATTTTCAGCCATGAAGACATGCACTATTCAAGATGGACAAGTAGAGAGTATGCTGCACTAGCCCTGATAAATTATGCACTAGGTCTTGGACTAGTAAAATAATGTTAACCCTTGCAGAGCCATGGACTGATATATCCATCTAGAACTCCAGTACTTTCTAACTCTGTTTGCATTTTAAGGTTTAAAATTGACCCCTGCCTCACCTGCTAGGAGTGAACACACTACCAATCAGCAACAAAAGATCCCTAACAAAAGCTTTCAGAATTCTCAATAGGGGTTTTTAAAAATCCTTTAAAAATTCCCTTGACTAATTCTGCACTATTACTGTAGTATGCATACCAAGTTATGGAAGTTTTCCTTAGTGAAACTGCTGCAACGTCATTGTACAGCATGGTGTGATTCACTCCTAACTCATACAATGACCTCAGCAGGAGCCAGCAGCTAACCAGTAAAGGCAAGTGAAACATGGCTACAAAACCATTCACAGTATGAAAAGAAGAGTAAACCTTTGACAAAGCTAACACATGCACACAACATTTGAGGTACATTACTGCATAAAATGACTGCAAGAATAATTTTTTGGGACCATCGGGAAGGTCCTCTAATTCTCCTTCTTTTTGTGTTGTCCTGCGCATGCGCAAGCAACATCTTGTGGTACTAGGAGAAATGCGGAGGTGTGCGAGTTTGGTAAATGCAGGGCATGCTTTAGTAGGTGTGTCCCTCATTCCCCAATTAGCCAGCATGCTTGTGGTGACACAAGTATTATGTAAAGTGCCACCAACTTGAAAGAAATATGCCGCTGCAATCAGAGACAAGCTCATCATGCAGCGGCACCGCTGACACGCTTCATGTATGTGCTTTTCTTGGTGAAACATTTCAATAAACATGGTGGCGGCTCCTACCATCCGCTACACAATCCCAAAAGGAAGCAGACATTGGGAGTGCAATCCCCATGTCGGCATGTCCAACCCCCCCCCCCCACATTATGTGTGGCACACTGGGAACCCACCCCAGTGTGGAAAAGAAAACTGTCCTGCAGCGCAGTGTCTGTCTTTTTTTTCTTTTTTTTTTTTTCTTCTTCTTCTGTGCCTGACAAAAAAAGAAATCAGTCTGTTGTCCGGCGCTCCCTCCCCAACCCGCACCACCCCTCTGGCACTTCACCTTCCCACACCCCTCACTCCATACTCTGCTCCGGAGGCCTGGTGCTGTGATCTTGGTGGTGGGAAACACATGTGGACTCTTCAAAGTCGAACTGTAAAATCACGAAGTGCCGGTAAGCTGTATAATGGCATCAGTGGGGTTCAACCTAGGTGGATATCTCTGCCATTTTTTTGAATTTTGGCTCCAGATTTTTAACATGGGGTTCTTGGGACCTCACCTCATGAACAAATGCACTGTCATCTTGTTATTCGGTCCTGAAAGGTGATTTCGCAGTCACTGTGTGGAATCACCTTTCGGGATTGAGTAATGAAATGACATTGCCACTGTTCATGAGGTGGGGTCCCAAAACGTCTATGTTGTAAATTTGGTGAAAAAATTCCAAAAAATTACTGCGTTACGCATGTGCGTTGTGCAGTTTCCACGCACGCTCTTAACTTTGACAGTCTTTAATATTTTCACTCCAGATTTTCACCATTGCCATTTTTTCACACTTCCTTATGAACAGGAAAAAAGCTGTCATTTTTCACATCCTGCCCAAAATGTGTTTTCGCAAATCTGGCGCACAATAGCACGGTTGCTATGGGAAATCAACTTTCGGGACAGATTAACAAAATCACAGTGCCACTGTTCATAAGTGGAGGTCCCAAAATGCATATGTTGAAAATTTAGTTAAAAATCCCCAAAATAATTCGTTGCGTGGGCGTGCCGGATTTCTATCTGCGCTCGTGACTTCACCAATTTTCATATTTTCACTCCAGATTTTTCAACATTGCCATTTTGTTACACCTTCTCATGAACAGTACAGCTGTCATTTTTCACATCATACCCGAAATGTGTTTTTGCACCTTTGACCCCAAATGGTGCAGTCGCTATGCAAAATCACCTTTTGGCTTACAAACTGATAGTGCCACTGTTCATGAGGTGGGAATACAAAAAGCCCATGTTGAAAATTTGGAGTGAAAATACCAACAAACGCCCGGGGTGTTAGTGTTTCCAATCGTAACGCACCACCCTGTAGAGACTAACAGGCATCTGGGGTGTGACTTGGGATTGTCAGCTGTAATGCTAACGCTATTTCACCCCCACCCTGCAGCCAATGACAGGCATCGAGGTGTGCCTTGGACTCTTCGGCCCCAAAGTTCACCCCATTCTGCGCCCATCTCAGCGTATTTCCTTATGGAATGGGGTGAGTGTAAGGCCCATAGACCCCAAGGCACACCACAACACTTTTTGGTGTCTACAGGGTAGGGTGAGGTGAAATGGCGTGAGCGTTATGGTAGATGACCCAGAGGCACTCCCCAATGCCTGTCAGTCTCTGCAGGGTTGGGGGAGGGGTGGCTTCAGTTAAATGCTTCACTGCCATTCCTATTATGCATTTCGCTTAACTCCTGCACTACCAATGCCAGTACCAGCAAGACAACATTGACAAATGCTTGTTTAATGTCCTGCTGTATGCTGTAGAGGTCTGAAATATATCACAGCTTAAAGAACTATTGATGCCTCCGAGAAGAGTCTGGAAAACATAGTATTTAGATGCAATTTAGTTTAAATATCATATAGTGTTTATATTTCTCCTGACCCTTATTTATTACTGATTAAATTTTCATTAAAAAAATAATCTTATTCCCTTAGTGTTTTTTGCCCCTACAGTTTATTCCCCACTTGAAGTCATACTGTTCTGTTGTGATGTCACAGTCTGTTGCCATGGGAATAACTAATGTCAGAAGATTATTATTCTGTCATTGGATTGCGAATGTGCAGTAAGACCTGATGAAATATAGAAAATATTGGATGGACAACTGTGCACAACCTGTGTGCTCTGCCACAGAGGGGTTCTGATTCCTTCTGACCTCGAGAGCGAAGCTCGAAAGGTCTGTGGAAATCGGAACCCCAAGGTGGCAGAACACACTGGTTATGCATAAAGTTGTGCATCCTGTATGTTTTATAGTGTATAGTATTATGTGAAATGTGTGCTTTGCTTTTTGGAACTGACTGGTGCAGTCTCTAGAGGTTTTGGAATGCTGTTCTACCACAAGGATACAATCACATTCCATGACCTTTGAACTGTGGTACAACAGCATTTTGAAAAGAATGGATTTATATACAGAACAATGCACTACTATATACTATAATGTTTTTAGCATATCATTCCGGTAATAAGTAAGATGGGGGACAGAGGTTATGTAAAATGTAAGCTGAAATATTTCCAGAGCTTTTGTATTTTCAGAGTTCTCCTGAAGGATTTGGTTGTGCTAAATTTGATGCCAAGAAAAAGTATTCTTCCAGCTCCATGATCTGGAGAATGGAAAAAATATGTCTCACAAGTAAACATTTGTAGAAAAAAAGACAGCTTTCACAAAATAGTACATCTTCTTTTGTAAAAATGCAATTCTTGCATAGCTGGGAGGAATTCTGGTTACCACAGATAGGGGCCTGTTCCAGGTGCTCCACCACTTTGGTCTGGACCCCATGTTTGTTTATACATTGGTGATGCATCTGTTAAGTAGGAAACACATTTGTCTCTGTATTGTAATTTGTACCCTTTATAGTACTCTGCAGTCCAAACAAATGGGATATTCCCTGTCCATCCTATAGGTTGATGCACAATCCAGTCAAAATCGAGCTGGCCCTGGGCCAACCCCCTTGTCCCATCGCAGTAGCTCCAGTTTTTCTTTGTGCATCTAAAGAGGTTGGTTGCGATAAAAAATTGCTCCCATCAACAACTACATCAGATAAAGTACAGCTTGCTCTTTAAAACCACTGACAAAGCCTGGTAGCCATTATTTACAGTGCAGCATTTCACTAACAGAAAAGTACAGTACAAAGGCCTCAATATTTCATTGAGGAGATATAAGAAATGGATGTTCAAAAAAAAGTCATGGCACCACTGAGTAAATACTATCTAGAATATGGGCAGGGATCCCTCCAGCAGCGTTCCCTGCCCCAACTGAATTTTACATCAGCTAACCTCAATTGCAAGTCTGTATCCAGGGGTCAGGCAAGTCTCCTTCAGTAGCAGCACGCTACCCTTTTCTATAGTGAGGAAGGGCAGTTTGTTAGGTACTGGCAAGGCCCCTCAAGGAGCGTCCTCCCAATACCACAGCTAGAGCCTGTTTTTATTGTAAATTGGCTTGGAACTCGCTGGAGCTCATATGCAGTAAGTCGCATGGGCTGGGGACCTCCAGTAGCTCTCTCAACCCTAAAGCACAGTGAGAAGTCACTAGGTCCACCATTGTTTTTATTTTTAAAAATCTTCCGGAGTCTGCATACCTTTACAGTGGCGGTCGTCTTTCTGTGGACTTAGGTGTGTCTACTGCTCTGCCCTCCAAGCGAGTCACGCCATTTTCTGAAATGGGTCTCATATCCAAAGACCCAGCTAACGCCCAGCAGTAAATGTTGCCTCTTGCCTCGATGAGCACAGCAGGAGAGCCCACCGAGATGCTCAGAAGCCATACTGTGTCCTTTCTGCTAGCTGGGCTCTCCAGAGGCCCCTCAAGTTCTGTGAGAAGTTGAGACATTCTAACAATACAGAACTTGCAAGTCTTGCAGGAAATACCACGAGATTTTGGTGACCATATTGCCTGGGTCCCTCCATCCCAGTGAATAGAACAGTCACAAAATCTCGCTCTAGCATCGTGAGATTTCGGCAGCCATATTACCTGGGACCCAGAAAGTGCACTCCATAGCAGTCTATGGAGTGTTTTCTTAACAGCATAGAACAAAGGAGGGCACTACAGAGGGGGAAGAATTCATAGCTCACACCAGCAGTATAGTCCCCCATGACGGATACGCAGGGCACAAATTTCCACCAGATAATATTGGATGCTTTAAGGCGCAGACCATCACAGAGAAACAGGAAGGTCTTATTTATTTATTCGTGTGTGTGTGTATATATATCTATATCTATATCTATTTCTATTTATATGTTGTATATTTTTCTCTGTCCTTATGGAGATCCCATACCTCGTACAGTTTGTTTTTATCCCATTACCACAGATTGCCAGACAAAATCGGCGCCATGCGAAAATGCAGGGAATGCATAATCCTTTTCCCAGAGATAGATGAAGGGGATACAACCTGCGCTGTGTGCATAATTTCGGAGAACCGGGATTCCAGGAGTACAAAAGAGCAAGGCTCTGACAGGGGCAGTACTCCACCCCCTTTGGCTCCACTAGCCCTAGACGCCAGCAAGGCCCAGCTCCTACTTCAAATGCTGGAAACCTTTAAGACTGGAAATCGGGTGTCCGCACCAAGGAGACCCACCCAGGAACCAGCAGGGGGCGAACCTTTCTGCAGAAGAAGACTGGAGCACACGGACAGCACAACTACCAAGACCCCAACCGAGCCCAAGGAGGAAACAGTTGGCAAATCTAACAGAATGTTCCATGGGGAAAATATTGAAGAGCTAATCAGGATGGTGAAGGCAGCACTTTGAATGGCACAACAACCTGAGCAGTCCTCTAGTTCTGAGGACCCGCTGCTGTCCTTGGGTTAGGCAGAAGAGAAGGTACACTTCCCATCCTGCAAAACTATTGCGACCATTCTCATGAAAGAATACGATGCTTCAGAATCAACCAGGCTCCCAGAAAAAAATATGGTCAATAACTGGTACCCCCTCTCAGAGGCGAGGAGGGAGGCTTGGGGAGAAGCACCTAAGATGGACCAGTCAGTTTCCGAACTCTCAATGTACAATGATATCTATTGAAAGTACAGTGGTATTGAAGGAACCAATGGACAAAAAGATAGAGGAGCACCTGAGAAAGATTCTTGAGGTGTCTAGGATGGTGTGAGTCATGGGCACGGTGATTTGATTCACAAGCAGAGCACTGCTCAGGTGGCGGGAATCCCTAACTGGCTCCATTCTGGATGACTCCCCACAAGCAGACTAGGCGGAGTGCGCTGCTCAAGGGATCAAATACATTATGGATGCATCATCAGGCATGCTGAGATTTGGGTCTAGAACCGTGCTAATGTCAAACAGAGCCAGACGCGCACTATGGCTGAAGTTATGGCAGGCATATAGTGAGTCAAAGAGCACCCTAATTAAATTGCGATTTTAAGGAAGGAACTTTATTTGGTGAGGGCCTCACTCCCTATCTGAAAAGTAGATCGGGTGGGAAACTTACTGAAGGAGACAGGGACGTCTGCCTGCCTTCTGACGGGCCTTTTCGACAGAAGACCAAGCCTTTTAAGCCCAGAATGACAAATTACAGTCCACAGAACTCCAGACATTGGAACCAAAGACCCGAGTTCCAACATAAGACGTATGGAAACAAACCAAAAAAACAGCCATAACAAGGCACATGGCAGCGGAGGCTACAAGCCTAATTTCAGACATTGGGAAGAAGCGATGAGGTTATGCATGCCTAGGCAAATCACCCCCCAATTGCAGGGAGACTACAGGGATTTGCATCTCAGTGGGCCCACATGGCAACAGATGAATGGGTGAGGGAGGTCATCTCTGTGGGGTTTGCAGTTGAACTGAAAAGAACATCAGTTCCTCAAAGAACATTCATATCTCCCACCACACAATGTCCCAAGAAAAATCGGGCCATAGACTTACCGTTAAAAGACAAATTAGAAAATGGGGCTGTTTTTATAATCCCCACGTAGGAAAGGAACACAGGAGTCTACTTATTATTCTTTGTGGTCCCAAAGAAGACAGGAGGCATGTGTCCAGTTCTAGACCTGAAGTACCTGAATAAACTCATGGGGTGGGATATTCAGAAGGGTTGCACATGGCGCAACCCACTGATGCACCCCGGCGCACTATTTATTTTATTTTTTTTTCATTTATCAAGTCTAGGATTATAAATACCTTTGAGCCTTGGCTCTTTTACAAAGGTTCCATGTCAGAGAAATACAAATTATGGGGACCATCAAGACAGACATTACAACAATGTGGACATTGCAAACAGAGTACAGATTAATACAATTCAAGGGTAGCATTGTAACAAGGCAGCCAGTGGCATTTGTCAGAGAAAATAGACTACAGATAAGAAGTGCCAGAGTCATAGGGAGAGGGAAGGGGGAGAAGGAATGTAGGAAGGGTGGGGAGAGGGTGAAAAGTGCAGCACTGGGTATACCAAGATGTGAGGGTAGAATCCAGTGAGGAGGGGAGGAGGGACCAGTAGAGCAGGAAGGGAAGGGAAGTGGAGAAACAAGGTTAAGTTGGGCAGTCACAGGAGCTGTTGGTAGTGAGATAGTCCCGGAGCCTAGTTTTAAACATACCAATTGCTGGGGCAGAGGAGATGGTTGGGTTGAGGCCAGTGAAAGAGAGTGGCACTCGATAAGCAGAAGGGCGTTGTCCCTGTGAAGTGTGACAGTGGGGGCTTTCAGTAGCTGTAGCGTGGATCTCCTAAGGCACCATTTGTTAATTTGGTGTTGTAACAGAGTTGAGACCCCAGAAGGTGCAAGGCCAAGGTAGATTTTTTTCGCCATGGAGCAGGTGAGAAACTTTATGCGGTTTGATAGTTGGAGCCAGCCGGTCTGAGTGTACAGGTCACGTGTGGGTGAGACAGTTAGCACCAGTGATGAGCCGACATGTCGTATTTAAAGCAGTTGAGAGGCGTCTAAGAGTTGTGGTTGTGGCCGAGCCATAAATGATGAGTCCATAGTCTGTTACAGAGATCACAGAGCTCAGGACTGCAACCTTCAAAGCTTCCGGCGTGAGGTGTGGTCTGTGTTTGTAGAGGAGACCAAGCCGTGTATTGGCAGTTCTAGCTACATTATCTACATGAAGTCCATAGGAGAGATTAGGGTCAAGCTGTATCCCTAAGTATTTGAAGGACCTCACCTGATCTAGAGTGTTCCCCTGGGTGGTGGAGATAGCCAAGTGGTGTGTGTGTGGGTTATGAGAGCTGCAGAAGAGCATAGATTTGGTTTTCTTGTCATTGAGGACCAATTTTCAAAAGGAGAATGTACGTGTCACAAATCCCGATGCGCTGGAGTGCATCAGTAGTGAATCTTGGCGCAAGTTGGGGCGTGCCATACGCATACTCCGCACATCCCGATATTCAGCCCGGGATGTGCTGAGCAGATGCAGGCGCAACCCGTACCTGCGCCGCACACAGTTGAGCATAAAATAAAAGGAGCAACAGCTAGCCAACCACAGGTGAGCTGCCACATTGCAGGGCGCAACATGGCAGCTGCCAGCTGTGGGTGGCCACCCGAGCTCCGGCGGCACCTTCGTGGTAACGCCTCCCTCATGCCTGATCGTGGGCATTAGTATTGTAATAAAGGTCCAATATCCCTGGTGGTCCAGTGGACTGCTCGCAGCTCGATCGCGGGCAGAAGTATGGAAATAATATCTTCCTATATCCCTGGTGGTCCAGTGGACCGCTTGCAGCCCGATCACGGGCAGAGGTATAATGTAAATGCCTTCCTATATCCCTGGTGGTCCAGTGGACCGCGTCCAGCCTGATCGCGGGCGTCAGTTGTAGAATATTAAAAAACAATCCATCCCTGGTGGTCCAGCGGTAACCACCTCCCCACCTGCCCACTAAGCCTCACTACCC
Source organism: Neoceratodus forsteri (assembly GCA_016271365.2). Taxonomy (NCBI): domain Eukaryota; kingdom Metazoa; phylum Chordata; order Ceratodontiformes; family Ceratodontidae; genus Neoceratodus; species Neoceratodus forsteri. The sequence goes on along the minus strand of CM028136.1, from coordinate 402,757,961 downwards.
TGCTCCCCCCCACGGTCAGCGGCGGTCGACAGCTCCCCACCCGCATGCCGCCGTAACTGACTCCAGTACAGTAGGGCTGTCGCTCATTGGTCCACAGCGTATTATCGGGCATGCAGAGTCTGCACCGCATTGCACACAGTCCAGAAATGTGGAATGGGTGACCACCAGGGATATAAGGATATTTACATTATACTTCTGCCCGACACCTGCAAGCTGTCCACTGGACCACCAGGGATATAGGAAGACATTATTTCCATACTGCCCGCGATCGGCTGGGCGAGCGGTCCACTGGACCACCAGGGATATAGGACGCTTTAAATTTAGTACATATGCCTGCAATCAGGCAGCGGGGCACTTTGCTGCTTGTGTGGGTGGGGGAGTCGGTCTGACGGCTGCAGCCTGGCAGGGCGCCAGGCGCAAGTCGCCGGGGATGGGTACACCTGCATGCAAATGGTGCCATAATGACATGCAAATGGCCCCATTTGCGCCTTGCATGCATTATGGCCCCATTTGCATGTGCACTTTTGAATATCGCTGTGATGCAGCTAGTGCAACGGCACTTGCGCTGGTGCATCCCCCTGCCCCTCTCTAGCCACTTACGCTGGTGCAGTGCCACTGTGCCATGCACATTGCAGGTGGCCACAACACGATATTCAACGGTGCTGAGTCATGGCGCAGCACCTTTGAATATCACCCTGTCAGTGCCCTGGCACATCCTAGTTTCGCTGCGCCCAAGCTTGCGCTGCAGCCTGGCGCAGTCTGAATATCCCACCCATAGTGTACAAGAAGTTAAAAATGGAGGCGCTACACTCTACCCTATTAGCCATTCAGCGGAAAGACTAATTCACATCCATAGACCTGAAGGATGCATATCTACACATACCAATATGCCAAGCACACCAGAAATACCTAAGGTTCGCGATAAAGGGGAAACACTACCAATAGACCTGCCTGCCATTCGCCCAGCCTCGCCTCCCCCCCAAAAGACCCTAGTCATCCTGGCAGCCCACCCGCGCAGGAAGGGAGTACACATCATCCCATATCTGGATGAATGGTTACTCCATGCAAGAACGATGGAGCAGGCAAAACACAACACAGATCTGACTGTAGAATATCTTCAGGAACACGGTTGGGTTGTCAACTGGAAAAAGAGCCATCTGACCCCATCAGTCTCTTTCCCACCTAGGGGCAATAATAGGCACCTGAAATGATTAGGTGACCCCCACAGAGCACAAAGTACACAACTTCTGTCTACAAGTCAACAGAATCGTACAAAATCCAAACAGGGCAGTATGGGATTATCTTCAAATTCTAGGATTTATGGCCGTAACAGTAGACATGGCTCCATGGGCCAGACTGCACATGTATCTGCTACAGAGATATCTGATAGAAACTTGGAACCAGACAACCCAGGAATACCAATTTCAGATATCACCACCTACCAAAATTCTGATGGCGTTAAGATGGTGGATGAAGAAGAAGAATTTAATGCAAGGCCAGACACACTCTCAACCAAAGGCAACAGTCATCACCGCAGATGCGATCCTGACAGGTTGGGGAGCAACATACAAGAATCACTTCACCCAGGGGTTGTGGTCCCCGAGGGAGACAAAACTACAGATTAAATGTCCTGGAAATGAGGGCAGTCTTCCTCACACTGAGAGTGTTTCAGCCATTGATCACCAAGCAGGCAGCCCTTGTAAGGTGCGACAGTTGGGTCACTGTGGCGTACCTAAGCAAACGAGGGTACACTCAGTAAGGCCATGATAGTAGAATAATTAAAGGCACTAAATTGGGCAGAATGCCACCTACTGTCAATCGCAGCAATTTGCTTGGCAGGGAAAGCCAACACAGAAGTAGACTGGCTGAGCAGGGTAACAATTAGATCAAGCGGAATGGGAGTGCAATGCAAAGGCATTTCAGAGGATACAAAGCAGATATGGGCCACTCCAGATGGACCTTATGGTAACAAAAGACAACTGTCAACTGTCAAAATTCCACTCCAGGTTCAAGGACCCGAAAGCACAGGATGTGGACACACTATCGGCACAATGGTCATTTCACAGGGCATATGTGTTCCCACCAATAACAATGATACACAAAATCCTTCAATATTGGAGAAACAGGAGTGACAGTGGTAATGGTGGCACCGGACTGGCCCAGGAGACCCTGGTACTCCCTCATTCAAGCAGTGACAGTAGACTCACTGATGTCACTACCTTATTGGCCAGACCTACTGAGCCAGGGCCCAGGCCTACACCCAAACCCAGCATTCCTCAAGCTGATGGCTTGGTTACTAAGCGGGAAAGACTGCTGAACATGGGGTACCAGCCCCAAGTTGTAGATGGATTAATGCAGTCACGGAGACAATCCACGAACATAACATATCACAGACAATTGCAACTATTCAGTAAGTGGCAGGGCTACCTAAAATTCTGGACTTCCTGAACGATGGGGTGAGTAAAGGTCTTAGCACTTCCTCCCTGAAAGTGCAGACTTCAGCAATATCATCCATAAGAGGCCCATTACTAGGAATAGGCTTGATTGGGTCACACCCAGATGTAATTTGACTTCTGAGAGGAATCACGATATCTATACCCAGGGTCAGACAGAAGTGTACCCCATGGCAACTAAACATAGTCCTTGAAGCCCTTCAAGCACCTCACTTTCAACAAGACTCATTATATTGGTTGACGCTGAAAACTATTTTTAGTAGCAGTCTCCTTAGCTACGAGGATAGGGGAACTCCAGGTTTTATCCTGCTGGGAACCATTTTTAGCCTTTCACAATGAGTCATCCTGAGAACTGTGCCATCTTTCATTCCGAAGGTGGCAATACATTTACATTTAGAACAGGAGATTCATTTACTTGTCCTGCAGGTGGTGGAACAGACTATCAATTCAGGGTTCCCTCACCTGCTGGATGTCGGCCAACAGCTGAGGTCATACCTCGCAAAAACGAATGACATCCGCAAGTCTGATAGACTTTTTATCCTAACCACAGGGGAGAAGGCTGGTCAGGCAGCCTCAAAAGACACGATAGCCAGATGGTTAAGGTGAACCATAACTGAGGCATACCATGAGGCAGGTCGTGTACCACCCGCAGGTATCGGGGCACATTCCACCAGAGCGGTAGTTACATCTTTGGGCTGAGAGGGGCCAAGTTTCAATACCTGACATCTGCTCAGCAGTCACATGGTGATTAGTCCATACTTTCACCGAGCACTATCGCTCGGACGTGGCATCCGCTGACAGGGCAGTATTTGGAAGGGCAGTTTTAAGAGAGGGAACCCAAAGGTCAAAACACAATCTGCCTTAACCCACCCAAACTATAGTGACCACATTGCTTTTAATGTCCCATTTGTTTGGACTGTGGAGTACTATAAAGGGTATGAATTATAATGGTATTTATTCACCTGGTAAAGGTGATTATTAGAGTACCCTTTATAGTACTCCGCAGCCCCCACCCGGGATGGTAGATAGTGGACAAGGGAAAAAGCTGAGGTCATCAATCCTTCCAGGAACCCACTGAGCACTGCATTAGGGGGTACTAATCGATATAATTATGTTTAATAACGTATCGTAACAAATATATGCTCACTGATAAACATCTAAGTCAGTACAGTGCTTCATTCTTTTGTCTGAATCTGGTAATAAAATAACAAAAGCATGTCATCAGAGTCAAGCGTGATTATGTGAATTAACAGTAAGTGGTTATGGCTACCAGGTAACGGAGAGGATTTATCATTCCACTTGAGTCTGTTCTCTCTGTTTCTGTTTTTTTTTTTTTCTTTTCTCTTTCCAATTGCTAAGGAAGTATCATACTGGAGCTACTGAGATGGGATAAGGGGGTTGGCCCAGGGCCAGCTCGGTTTTGAGTGAATCGTGCATCAACCTATAGGACGGACGGGGAATATCCCATTTGTTTGGACTGCGGAGTACTATAAAAGGTACTCTAATAACCACCTTTTACCAGGTGAGTAAATACCAGGTCTAGTTGGGCCTGGTGTAAGTTGTGAGATTTAACCTTTTGGTATTTTCTGCCCAGTGATGACCTGTTTATGGCTGGCCTTTGTCTCAGCAGATTAATTGAAATAAAACCGCTCTGTGTAATGCGGTTCCTACTACTTCCATGCTCACTGCAATATGGGAGGCAAGGCAATTTATTTTAACATAGTAACCTTTCCTTGGTACTCAGAGCACTATTCAGAGCAAGGTAACAAGTAGAACCTTGAAAACTAAGAAGTTTATTTTCACTTGATAGTCGGATTTGAGAATAAAACAGTGTATGGGTCATTGCGCTGCAGGGTAAGTGCACATTGTGCCTGCTCTGTATCGAGTTCATAGTCTTTTGTATGCAGCAGCACCTCAGACAGAAATCCAGTATCCATCTGGTCTGTCCCATCCAGGATACCACGGATGCAGATGACAGTCCACCACAAGTGATTTTTTCCTTTTTCTTAATTATTTTCCAGTTTGTCATGGGCTGCTCTTGGCTGTGTAATAAGTGCTTTGTTATGGGTACTTAGCTGTTCTGAGTTCCTTGACTTATGCTCTCTCCACCTACTTTGTCCTCTCTCCATGGCCATCAAATCCCGTCTCATATTAGACAGCAAACCTTCCAGCATGTGTAGGGTAGAGTTAATCCCCATGTATTTATCACTTGTTTTTGGAAGAAATTTTAAGTTCTCCTTTCCCTCATAGTCTGTGGGTAAAGATGGATGCCTTCATGACAGTAGGCTCTGGGTTCTGTCCACTCTTCTTCTTTACATAGCTGTTTGGCACCTAGCTGCAGCCTTTGCCTACTTTAGGCAATTGCTCAGTGCCCCCAGTTTCCCCCACTGTCGTACTGACAAGGATCCACATGGAGTCGGAACTGAGGGCACTGTCGCCATCATCCTTGGTGGCCAGTGCACATATGGTTCCCCCTTTTCTTTCTCCAGTTCCCCCAGGGCTGAGTCGTGTGTGCGTGCCAATTCTCACATAGATTATGGGTGTCTTCGCTAGATTCCCTACATCCGGCACTCATCTCTTGCACCACCCTGCATCCGCCAGGTGGTAACAGTGCAGTGAGACACACTACCCCTCCAAAGGAGGAGAGCAGTCCATGGGTGCTCAGTCCTCCTTCCCCCTGCCAGCACCCCGAGCAACCCCAGTCTGTTCATGAACCCAGGTTGCCGGCTTTGGCAGCAGGTAAAGGTTCCAGCACCTCAACACTCCATGCCACTGGACCAGCTTCGTCCTTTCCACTCTTCAGAGAATCTCAACCAGTGTCCACCGTATCTGTAAGCTGTACGAAGAATGAATCTGTGTATAGATTTTAAGTTAGAAGGGGAAGGGCCCAAGGGTGTATGCTGCCATTGTATTGTGATTGATGCCGCTGTAATTCCCAGCCTGCAGTTTGAAGTTTTACCAATATCTTAAGTGCAAGAACACCGTTGGAATAACTTCAAAATGCATATATAGACTCAAGCAGTATATGTGTTTTCACATCTTCTATATTCCATTTCTTTATATACTTCTTTCAAGACTATTTCATTTAATTTATTTTTAATCAGAAAGTAGACTGGGACAGTGCCCCTTTTCAGCAACATCTGACATCAAATAGAAACATTAAAAGTAAAAACTGTTCAAAAATACAAATGAGTAAACATAGTAAGTAAAATCACAGGGACGTCAAAGCATTTGCAAACAGAAGTTATTGCATAAGTGTGTTTCAGCTTACATTATTTTGGATCGTTGCATGAATGAATTTTGTTCCTGAAAGTTCATCTTATTGCAGTTTTTTACTCCCAACCTGAAATCAGAACTTCTGCTTGTGACATACACAGTAATTTGAAGATTGTGGTGTTTCTAGCAAGAAAGTTTGACTTTGATGGCAAAGCAAACGACAGATGAAAATCTTAAACAGGAGCCTGTTTCCATGCAAATGTTCTTAGTAATGAAAAATGGAGCGAAGAAGAGAAGTGTGGAAAATAAGTGAAATAATGAGCTGAAATGTGCATTTTCCAAACATTTTACATTGTCTAAAGTTTTTGCAGAGTTTTTTGCTACCTTTTTAAAATATATACTTACATTCTATTTACGTAATGTTACTAATAATAAACGCAACTTATGTAGCACCTTATACAAGTTTCAAGGCGCTGTACTACACAATGTAAATTTTAGTTATTAAAAACAATCATGAAACAAAAGCTAGCTAGTAAGATGAGGTTTTCGGTTTGTATTTAAATTGCTCAGGATCAGCACATGATCAGCTTTCTAGAGGGAGTGTGTTCCAAAGGCGAGAACCGAAGATTGAAAAGGTACCATTACCAAAAGTAATTGTTTTAGAGACAGGAACATTGAGAGGTGTGCATCAGAAGATCAAAGACAGTGTTTTGGTAAATGATCCGGGATTGATTCAGTTAGAATATTTAAGGGCAAACCTGTTACAGCTTTTAAATACAAGTAGGAGTGTTTTAAAATAGATTATAACATGGGTTACCTTAAGGAAGAACTGTGATTGGAGAGCACATGTCAGGTGGCCATGGATTAAATTCACTATTTAATCCATGGTTGTCTAACCGGATCCTCTTGCACGGTGTTTACAAACCGTTTTTACACAGTGGAGGGATTTACTCTGTCTGCGCTGCTCATTTTGTGAAGCAGCCATTTTTTTCCATAGCGAGCTTAGCAGACTGCGGTATTGCAAACAGAAATGGAGAGTAATTTCTCCTTATTTGGTGATGTTGATGTTGATGACTGGCTAAAGGAGAAGTTTCCTCATAGGGAAGTTGTGGTTCAGCAAGTTCAAAAAAAGAGAAATTGTGTGTCCGTGCCCCGTTTCAACTCCTGCATCACCCACTGAATTGCACTTGCACTTGCATGAAGAAGATGTTGGAGCCGGTGAAGTAGCGTGAGAGTCTGGTAATTCTCAGTCGGCGACATTTTTTTTTTTTTGTCCTTGTGGTTGCTGGTGAAACGAGCAATTCTGGATACCTCTGCAATGAGGCGATCAGTTCCAAGAGCTGACATTGCATCACAGATGGTGGGTGACGAAGCTTGTGACATCTTCTGCTGTGAGAAATTTACCAATCCCGGCTGCAACCATTAGTTCGAATCGTGGGAGGCCAAGAAACCAAGCAGCTGTGTATTTCACAAGCGTCATGAAGCATCACAGCATGCGGAGCATCAGTGGGGAAAGGAATGTAGTTGGTATGCTGCATTCTGGTAGCTCTTTCACTAGCGGCACACTGGAGCCTCTTGTCTTGGTGACACAAGAAGAGATCAAGCAAAATCCCCAAAAGACTGTGTGTCACAGATATTGGCAGGGAACCTCAGTAGTAACAAATAAACACTCTAGTTGGGCAAAGACATAGTAGTAAGTGGCACTAATCTGCAGAGATGTAAACAAAAGGAATACTGCTGTCTTGTCTCTAAACTGATGTTCATTTTTACATGCCAATATGTCAGTATCCTTCAGCTGAACAGCCGACAGCAGCCGTACATTGAAAGAGCAGTTTAATGCGCAGCTATGAGACACACAGCGGTAGCCAACAACACTCGTTCAGAAAGTCACACCATAGCATCGTGGTGTCCACTGCTACTTATTAATCCATTAAGCAGAACAGATAGTATATAACAAAATGCATAGTTTTTCATGAGAATGCAGAAAAGGTACATTAAACCTGTTTTATAAGGGACTACTTTGCACAGTGGAAGGATAATATGCCTTTTAGGTAGGAAAAGAGGGGCAAGACCTATTTTTTTGGGGGGGGGGTTTCTGTGCTATGTGTGAGGTAACCCATGTTATAAGCGCAATAACCCACTCCAGGGTGTAGGGTTATAGGCATTTAATCCACACCTGAGGCACTGTGGAGGCACTATGCCTGCGGCCTCATGCCTTACAACGCACCCCAGGCATGGATTAAATGCCTATAACCCCACACCCTGTTGTGCGTTATTGCTTACTTATATTCAGAACTGGACACAGATGAAGCTTAACCAATAATGGGGTAACATATTCATACTTCCTGAAACCAGGAAGTAAACAGCAGCATTTTGTACGTGAAGATGATTCAGTGATCAAGCTGAGAGACCAGAAAGAAGGAAGTTACAATATTTAGTGCAAGTAAAAACAAACAGTGAATGAGAGTAGCAGCAGTGTCTTAGCTTGGGATGGGACGAATCTTAGCAATTAAAGGATGAAATGCTGAACATTTCAGTACTGTTAGGCTTTCGGTAGAGTTCATCTTGCATGTTGAAGTAGCTGCACTTGAGTGATACAGCAACCAGATGTAATGACTAACTGGTTCTGCAAAATGTGCATGTAGGCACCATTTTAGGAGAGTTAGCTACTGTATATATATTCAAAATAGTGTTCCATAGGACGTGATCTAGCTTCACTGACAGCTGTCTTGTTGATCCATTATTTTTAGCAGCTGATTGGCAAATAGAAAACTTTAAATATAAAATGTATAGCTCTGTTTCACAGTATAACAATCTGCAAAGGCAGATGTATCGTTATACAAATAAAAACACCTTCTGTATTTAAAAGCGGAAATTTGCTCCACTGTTTGTTCCTCTATCTTGCCTCCTAAACTTCATCAAATTGAATAACAGATTGCACGATTACAAGGTATTGTAATTTATGCTGATTCATGTACAATAGAAAATGAAAAAGTGAAAAATACAAGAGTTCATAATGATACTATGTGCCTGCAGTTTTAAAGTTTTAAAATGTTTTTTTAATAAATAAAAATAAAATGGAACAATTGAGAAGGGCAGGGGTCCCAGTGTTGAAGGCACTATGTAACAAGATGTACAGTAAGGCAAACAGGATGCTTGGCTGCCTAGGCGGGACTTTATCAAGTAGAAGAATGGAAGTAATCTTACTTCCATGCCACTTGGTCAGGCCTTACTTGGTGTACTGCACCCAGTTCTGGAGTCTGAATAAGGACAGAGACTACCTGGAAGCCACTCAAAAAGAGTGACTCTGATGATTCACAGACAGCAGGGAAGATTCTACAGGGGAAAATTGGAGGACCTCAGCATGTACTCTCTGGAGACTAGACGGGAAAGGAGGGGCGTGATCAAAACCTAAAAGTATCTCAAAGTCATCAACAGAGTGAATGCCTAAGGGATATCTAGGATAAAAGAGGAGAACACCACGAGGGGGCACAGCCTATAGCTCAAGGGGAGTAAATTTGGGGATACAAAGAAGTACTCCTTCACAAAGATTTGTGGACAGATGGAACCAGCTGCCACAGGGGCTAGTTAGTGTGTAGACACTAAATGCATTCAGGCAGAATTGGAACGAACATATGGGTCAGGGAAGGGAGAACATGGACAAAGGGTGATTAGAGATAGCAAGGAAGAAGACTTTGGGGAAGGGAAAAGTGTAATTGGATACAGTCCGACCAGTAATAGACTGGCTTCTGAAGTTAGCTGAGGTAGGAACCGGACAGACTGGATGGACCTGTGGTCTTATCTGTCCGTATTGACTGTTTCTATGAACACTGTAGGATCCTTGCCTCAATAGGTAACAAATGCAGAAATGGTTACTCCAATTTTATCTTACTGTTGTGTTTTTCTTAAAGGAATCCTAAGGAAATTCTTAAGTATTATTTGTCACCCCAATCCCTTGCAACATAGTTAAGAGGAAGGCATGGTCAACTAAATCTAAGGTTTTGGTCAGGTTGATAAAAATGGCTGTAGCCTTATGCCCCTCATCAAATGCATCATAAAAAAAATAATCTCTGGTCATCTTGACCAAGGCTGTTGATGTAATTTGTCCCTTCCTAAATCCCTATTGCCTACACATTAGGAAATTATTTTCAATGTTTGCTGTTATTTACAGTAATTGGAAAAAAGTTTCCAACCTTTTGAAAAGGAAAGGAAGGGCAGAAATCGGATGATTACTCTTAGAACTTACCTTTATTTATAAAGCAGATGATAAAATTAACTGTTGCTCTCTTGCAAATTAAGGGAAATGAATTTATTGCTAATAAAATATTAAACAAGTGTGTTGCCATTTTTGCAATACAAGATGCTACTAGCTTTAAATATTTAGGGTGACTTCCATCAGCCAGATACTTTATTAATATTAAAAAAATTAATATATATATTTTTAATTGGCTAATTCCATGTGCACACCGGGCTCAGACTGGACAAATAAACTGAAACCGTGTTGAAACTCTGTTCTGAATTGCCATTTCATAATTCCAATATCTGTTCATCGATTTGTTCTTCCAGCCATCCCGTACAAATATTATCCTTTTTGTAGTGAGATATTAGTGAACAAAGTATTAAATCTGTTGGCAATTGAGGTGTGTGAGGTCAGTATCATACCATGCAATAAGACATGACAGGGTGTTTGATTATGGGTCCGTGATCACACACCTCTCAAAGGTGTTGTTAGGCATGAGGCTGTTGCACTGAGGGCCTTTAAACACTAGAGAGAGGGGTGTGACCAGAGTTACACACCTTGTTGTACCTTATCACCATCCCAACCCTCCACCCAGAATTTTTTGGGCTCTGGATTATTGCAGTTTCGACATCTGCTCCTTTTTTGAAACCCTAGCAGCGGTGGATTGGACTCGGATCAAGCTAGCCCCCAATCTGGACTTCAGCCCTTGATTTCTTCAATAACTTCCTCTCGGCCGCCAATAAGCATGCCCCCCTAAAACAAGTCAGAGTCAAGGGAAAACACTCAAAGTGGCTGTCCAGGGACCTTAAAAAAAACAAATGAGGGTGAGACAAAGCCTGAGAAAAATTCAAATCTACAAATCTAACTAAGGATTGGGTGGAATATAGAAAATTGAGAAACAAGTGTAAAAAGGAACTAAAATCGGGTAAAAGACAATACCTCCAGAACCTACAAACTAAAAACCTTTTGGACCATACAAAATTTTGGTCCCAAATTAACTCTCTCCTAAAGGGGAACACCACCCATAAGAAAGCTGACATAGTAGCAAATGGTGTCCGCTATACCAACCCGCAAGATGCCGCTAATGCACTAAACGCATTCCTGACTGACCTGGACAAATTAAAAAATAATCCCTATGTCCCCCCCACCCAGAATTATTTACAAGAGAAAACCCCTTTCCCTAATTTTCACTTCAAACTTGCAACTAAATCTGAGGTCCAAAAATTACTAAAAAAAAATCAAATCCTCTGGCTCTGTTGGAACCCAGACTCCTCAGAATCGTCGCCCACGTCATTGCCTCTCCAGTCACTTGGCTCCTAAACAGATCGCTGCTTGAAGGCAAAGTCCCCACTATGTGGAAAGTTGCCTTGGTCACTCCTATCCCTAAAGGTGGGGATATTAAGCTTGTTGAGAAATACAGACCAGTATCCATCCTCTGCACTCTAAAGTGTTGGAGAGGATTGTATTCTAGCAGGTCCACTCAGCCAAAAGTTAGGTCTATTATATCGCCTGAGCCTTTTCCTCACTCGTGAATCCAAACTCAAGGCTTCCACTGGTACACTCCTACCAACCTTGCTATATGGGGCCCCTTTACTACATTCTGTAAAAAGTTCTAAAATGCAGAGGCTAAAAATACTGTATCACAGAATAGGGCGCTTCGCTGCAGGGGTGCCACCAAGGGAGCATCACTGCAAGGTACTATTATCTCTTAGGTGGTCTTCTCTAGATGGCAGATTATCGTATCCTTCACTGTGCCTTGCATTTAAGCTCCAGCAAAAAGGTGCCCCTCCTAGCCTAATTAACATATCAGCTCCCAAAAAGAATGGGAGAACACTTAAGATCCTCTGGCCGCCAACTTCTCCATGTCCCTAGAGTTAGGATTTCCCTAGGACTCCGGTCCTATGCTGCCTTCATCCCTTCTACCTGGAATGGTCTCCCTAGCAGTATCCAGGAATGTACCTCCCTTGGGGGCTTCAAGAAGGGTCTTAAAGCCCACCTGTTGATCTGAGCCTCTGCAACTGCTACCGCTGAGTCTACCAGAATCACTGCTGCTGATCTAAACTTATTGGGACATCAGTCCGATTTGAGACTGTCTTGTGTATAATAGTACTTCTACTCCTGTTGATATTGATTGTAATTAACCTGTCACTGTATCTTTGACTGGGTCAGTATGTATATCTTGACTGTTAATTGTGAAATGACATGTATGTATTTTGTTATGTTTATAGATATATGTAATTAATTCCGGGTTGCCCCTGAAAAAGGGACTGTTTCAGTCTCAGTGGGCCTACCCGGTCACCAAAATTTAAATATAAATAAATGATCACACTTATAACATATAGAGAAGTATTATGTAAAACAATTAGCCTATAAATTGTTTTATGTTCTTTGAAAACATGACATTTGTTCAATTTTGACATATAGGACTTAAAGTAGTCCCCTAGTAAAACTTAGATGATTTTTAACAGTAAAATTAATTATTTCTGTTTTTTTTTTTTTGTATCTTTTATGTTTTATAGTTTGCCAGCACTTTAAACTAACACAGGTGCCTTTTAAAAACAATGCCTGCAGCCACCTGGCATCGCAGACTGAAGCGCCTGCAACTCATGCATGAGTTTTTTATTTTTTTAATGTGACCTAAAGAAGAGGTACTTTCTATTTGTGCTCAGTGTCCTGAACACTACAAAGTGATGCTTATTAAAGAAATAAAAAGCTGTGACTTCGGGCATGTGCATTACCATCTCTGCTAATGCGCATGTCTGTAGTCACTTTTTTTTATTTCATACCAAGACTTAAAACATCTTATAGTGATTGGCTGAACACTGCACTCACTTTTTAGTGCTCAGGACGCTAGGAAGTGGGTCTCTGCTGACATGCTGATGGTTGGTGTTGTAGTGAGCTGCTGGCTTTGGAGAAGTGCTGTACTGAGCTGCTGGGTTTCCGTGGATGGATTGCTGAGGAAGTGCTGAGGCTGTCTTCATTGGGCAGCATTTATGTAGCCTTGCTGAATGCACTGGGTAGGTTTACATTTGTGGTAAGATTCTCTTGGTTAAAAGTAGATCTGGCATGTAATTATGGGTCAGTAATTAAATGCCTGTGACCTGCTCTTAGCCGATCGGAGCAATACAGTTTTTCTCAGTATGTTATAACCAGTACTGTGCAGTTCTTCAAAGGAGTGTGCATCTGTTGCCTAAATCACACTTTGTGATTATGGGATTCAGACTTTGGCTGATGGAGGTGGAGAATGGAAGGTTTGCGCTGTCTACCATCTAGGGTTCTTAAGCAGCTCTGGGGATGGGCTCCCTGCAATGATAACATTGAGTGGTTTATAACATGGGTCAAATAAGACTCACTGGTGTCTGATTCTTTGTGTCTGTGTGTGTGTGTGTGTGTGTAGCGGTGTTGTATGACACTGTGGATGGGTTCCCAGTTTTGCTAAATGGAGATACTGGCAAATGTTACATTTTCATGTATTATGTTGTCCAGACGTGGGGGATGGGTTCAGGTGTCTGGTTCAGTGGCACAGGTTGTTTAATGTGCCCTCTCATCGAGGCCTGACCCTTCTCCCTCCAAAGCTACCGTCGTTGACATATGTGCCGTTGCACCCCCCCCTGCTGGCAAATGACATCAACGTTAATGAAATATTGACAAAATTCACTTTGGTGATTGTTCAGCAGCTGGGTGCACATAGCTCATTTCTCGCTGACACCGTTGATGGCAGCTTTGTCATCGATGCCTACACATCAGTTGCGGGAGACTCCCTGCAAGCTGTCAGTGCATCTGATGCCAGACCTAGATATGGAAGAGGTCGACATCGAAGAGGAGTACCATCCAGACCTTATTCTTCCTGATGATAAGGAGGAAGAAGAGGAAGAAATCCTGGTCTCTGATGGATCCACCGCTTCCTCTTGTCAGCGAGGATTTGGTTAAGCACACTCCCAGGTCTCCTCCTGAGGACCCCACATTTTTTAATGTGATGAAGCAGCTGTCCTCAGCCATGGACTTCCACACTGAGGAAGAGGATGCCACCAGGAAAGAGCTGGTGGACTTCTGGAGATCCAAGAGACTCCCCCCCCAAAATCATTCCTCCAGTTTTGCCTGCCTTGAGGAATGTAGCCACGGCAGCTTGGCACAGACCAGACATGGTGCCAGCTATGCCCCGCAGAGTGAACAAACTTTACCATGCCCCTCAGGGGTTCCCCTGCTATGCTGCCTAGCCTGAAACAGATTCAGTGGTGATTAAAGCAGCTCACTACAGGTCTAAGGTGCCTAAGATCCTTAGTTCCCCATCCCTGGATAAAGAGTCTTGCAGAATTGATCTCTGGAGTATGAGGGTACATGCCTTCTCCACACTGGGTTTGATGATTTCAAACTACCTGTCTCACATGGTGAATTACCAAAATGTTAATTGGAAGAAGGGCAAGACTGCTGCCCAGGCCCTCCCAGATGGCACACAAAAGCAGGAGCTGCTCCAGTACCTTTAGGTAGCTGAGGATATTAGCAAACACCCTCTCAAACGTTTACGACATGGCTGACGCTATTGTCGGGGCTATGCCTATGTAGGCACTCCTGGCTTATTGTATCTGGTTTTGCTGGTGATGATCAGCAGAAGGTGCTTAATACCCTTTTTAATGGCACTAAGCTGTTCGGTCTTGATGTTCAGGACATCAACGATCTGCAAGCCTCAGGCAGGGCACTTAAGTCTGTCTGCTCTCTCTACAATACTCAGCCGAGAGGTAGACCGTGCTACCTCCCCTTTCGCAAAGCGACCAATAGACCAGATGCAGGCTCTCACCCTCAAGGGAAGCGCAGAGCACTGGTTGCCTTGCCCGCTCCCTCCAACGCTGGAATGGTGGCTAAGCATCCCAGAAGTGAGGGACCAGGCCCCGTGGCTGGATCCGCCTCTGCTTGACTTCTTGTCCCCGACCAAGAAGCGGTGATCAGAGGTCAGTTCTCCCTCCATCTAAACCAGTGGAGAACCATGACTTCAGATGGCTGGATTTTGCAGATCATAGAGAGGGGTCACACCCTGGAACTTATCCAGCAACCTTCGGAAACCCCTCCCTTGCCCTCAAGTTACCCCCTGGCTCACATGTCTGTTCTCTGGGAGGAGGTACAGTCCCTTCTGCACAAGCAGTCCCCCAGGTGCCAGAGAGACAGGTTTTATTCCATGTTTTTCCTGGTCCCCAAAAAGACAGCTTTGAGGCCCATTCTGGATCTAAACGACCTCTTATCTGTATGTCCAGTATAAAAAGGTTCAAGATGGTAATTTTGCTAGGCCTGTTGCCCCTCCTCAAGACTGGAGACTGGCTTTGTTCTCTGGACATGCTGGATGCTTACCTACACATATCTGTCTTTCGAACTCACAGGAGGTTTCTCCGTCACGAGTCTTTGCCAAGTGCTTAGCAGCAGCAGTAGCAGCTCAGAAGGGAGGGACTGTATGTTTCCTTTATCTGGACGATTGACTTCTAAAGGCCTCCAGGGAACAGCTTCTGCTGACTCTGGAGGGAACTCTCCAGTTGTTTTTGCTCTTTGGGCTAACTATCGATCTGCCCAAGTTGGTACTGATACTGTCCCAAAAGCTGCAGTATATAGGGGCGGTCCTGGACTCTGCACAGGAACAGAACAGGGTGGGAGTGCCTTAAGGTCCAAGCTCAAGAAGTCACCCAGAGCCGCTATATTCCTGCCAGGGTGTACCTGAGACTGCTGGGTTTGATGGCGGTTGCCATCTCCACTGTTCCACTGGCCAGGCTTCACATGTGCAGTCTCCAGTGGACTCTCTGGGTACAGTGGAACCAGTGTACGGACAAGTTAGTTCATCCATCCCTGGTCTCTTCCCCAGTCCGCAAGGTTCTGCAATGGTGGATGGAACCCTTGAATCTGATTCAAGGTGTCCTCTTTCAGATCTCCTCCCCATAACAGATCCTCACCACAGGTGCATCCGATCTGGGCTGGGGAGCACACCTGGGACCCCTCCACACCCAGGGCTCTTGATCCCAGTTGGAAACCTCCGTGCATATCAGAGTCCTGGAGATGAAGGCAGTGCTCTATGCCATGCAGGCCTTTCGGGAACACTTTGCTCCAGGTCAGCTGTTGGTGCAGTTAGACAACCTCAGTGTAATGTACTGATCAGTGAGGGGGGACTCATTCGTACCCCCTTTGCAAGGAGGCCATGAGAGTGTGGTACTGGGTGTTGGATCACGGTCTGACACTCTCGGCTCCATGTGTCAGGCATGTTAAACACTCTGGCAGACAGCCTCAGCCGGACTCAGTCCAGCATGCGTGAATGGGAGCTTCTCCCGGCCATTGCAGAAGACGTGTTCAACAGATGGGGTTATCCAGAGTTGGACTCTTTTGCATCCACACTCAATGTAAAACTGCCCAATTTTTGCTCGCTAGATCCTACTGGCGAGATGCGTTGTTCCTCACCTGGAGCGGGAGGTTCCTTTATGCCTTCCCTCCATTTCCTCTCATTCAGAGGGTGCTAATCAAGTTACAGATGGAAGGGCCAGCATAATTCTGGTAGCTCCATTCTAGCCTTGTCAGATATGGTTTCCTCTCCTTCAGCAGCTGACAGAGGAACCTCCGGTCCCTCTCCCCCTTTGCAGGAACCTGCTGACCCAGGACCAGGGGACCCTGGTCCAGCCTAACCTCAGGTCCCTCCATCTGCATGCTTGTCTCCAGAGGACATAGCCATGTGAGCCACTTATGCCATGAAGTGGAAGCAGTTTACCATCTGGGCTGCCAAACATAGTCTGGACCCTTTCAGCTGTCTGGTGAATCGCATCCTGGACTACCTGATCTGTTTGTCTCAGGTCTCCAGTACTCCTCCCTCAAGGTGCACCTTTTGGCTGTCTCTGCCTTTCATGAGGCTGTGGGTGACCACACAATTGCTCAGCTGGATGTCTCCCAAAAGGGGCATCCTGCATCTGAAACCCCCAATCTGTGTTCCTGTCTTGACTTGGGACTTGAATTTTGTTTTGGAGAAGTTGACCCTGTCTCCCTTTGAGCCAGCTTCGACTTGTGACTTATGCTTTCTCTCTTGGAACGTGTTATTTTTAGTTGCCATTACTTCTGCTCAAAGAATGTCTGAACTTCAAGCCCTCTGGTATGAGGAGCCTTATTTGATTTTTCACAAAGACTGGGTGACTTTTTGCATGAACCCTAAGTTTCTCCCCAAGGTGTTCTCAGTGCTTATACTCAACCAGTCTATTCACCTTCTTGTTTATCTCCCCCCCCCCGGGAGTGTACCAATCCAGGGGAAGCACTGCTCCATGCATTAGATGTGCTCAGAACTTCGAAGTACTGCTTGCTTCAGACCAAGGATTGTAGAAAGTCAAAGCAGTTGTTTGTTTACTTTGCTCCAGGTAGAGAAGGTGCTTCTGTTTCTAAGCAATGTTTTCTTTTCTTTTTTTTTTTTATCATCTTATTTTACTCGCTTGCTGCGGTGACTACCGGCGGGGGCATCCAGCTGCCGGCCCTCCGTGCCGGGAGAGCACCAGGCTCACTCACGTGATGAGGGATCCGGCATGGCCGTTGCCGGTCCGCTGTAGGGTCTCCCCATACCCCATTCAGCCAGGCTGGCCCTGACCCCCATGCGATTCCACGCAAGTCCTCAAACTGTACGGTCGCGCCCAGCCATTTTTCCACTTTTTTTCTCCCCATTGGGACTGCGGACGTGCAGTGACGTCTGCGCACATATGTGCCGACGTCCGCTGCAGTCCCTCCTCCAGTCACACCGTTGCATGTGGTACCTCTAGGCGTCCCCAGGGGTCATCGCAGCATGGTGTAGTTCCCCAGCCCACCCAAGGACTTGGAGAGCTGTCTCCGAATGCTCAATCCTAGTCCTCCCCTGCTGACCCCCAATGACCCGAGCTTGTTCCCGAACCTGGGACGCCGGCATAGCACGAGGTGTGGCGTCCAGCGCCTCAACCCTCAGCACCACCGGGCTGGCGCTAAGGAATGTTTATCCAAATATCTGGCAAATTGCATTGTAGTCTGCTACAACAAGTATGGCAAAGAACTGCCTGGAGCTGTCAAGGCTCACTCCACAAGAGGCATGGCTGCCTCGGTTGCATGTTTCCGAGGGATCATGGCCACTGACATCTGTGCGACTGTCGCCTGAATTATCATCCATACTTTTACCAAGCACTACAGTCTGGACATTGCCTCTGGAGCCCGTGCAGGGTTTGGCAGTGCTGTGTTGCAGGGCCTTCTGTCTTAAGTTTATTGTGAGCCCTCCTCCCAGACTGTCTGCGCCTGTAACTGCTTGGGACTTGTTCCTACGGTGTAAGCTGATGACTGAGATACCCCGCCCGAGGAAGATAGAACAGTTACGTAAGAACTTGCTCTAACTGTAGAGGGGATCTCAATCATCAGGTCTGCTTTCCCTCCCACCATCCCCCTTTTTGGGTCTCTTGTCTAGGAACTGGCTGTTTGGTGTATCCAGCCTTTCATATAAGTCTGGTCATCTCTCTCTCTTCTGTCTCCCCAGGTTCCCATGGCTAGAGATATGCTCCCTTTGTTTCTGGGGGAAAGAACTGAGGGAGCGGGGCTGCTCTAGGGTTGGTGATGTTGACGGCATGGGCGGCCCCAGTTGTACTGCTTAAATCTTCCATGTGGATCCTGCTTCACTGGTGACTGTTCCTGTGGTGTAACCTGATGACTGAGATTCCCCTCAAAGATCTACTGTTACGGTAAGTTCTTGCATAACTGTTCTTTTTCAGCTAGAAATAATATGATGCAAAAAGGGTTGACAGTATTCCTTTAAGAAATGTAAGCGTTAGACAACAGTTCATTTTATTTTTGTAAATGTGTTGTGATTCTCTCCTCCTTGTTCTTTATTACTAAGGACAGTATAATAAAAACAAGATCACTGTTTCCTAGACTTCAACTGGTCTGACTGGCTGTCTACATGACATCACCAGAGCGGGACAGATCAGGTAGTTAGGCAGCCAATGGCCATAAAAAATATGATTTGGCTACCAGATTTTGAAAGTTACCATCCGGTGTGGTACCTGCCCACAAAGTGACTATTAAGCCCTTGAAAACAATGGACACTAAAAAATTATTGATTTGGCTTCAGACTTTGAAAGCTGATGTCCAATCTGGACACCAGTTCACAAACTGATTTGTCCCACCCCGACATCATAACATTATTTCAAACAACATGAAGTCTTGCTATATTATGACATATGCAGTATAACCCCAGGTTAGAACTGCTCCGGAGGTGAAAGAGTTAACTTTCCATGCAGGGCATGGAACCTTGAGCGGGAGCTCGGTTGAACATTCTGTCTGTTGTAGCTCAGACTTAAACTGCCAGATTCTTTACTCCGCCTCACTGAACAGTCGCTCCGGAGATTTCTTCTGCTGCTCGGTTCGTTTGTCGGTTAAAACGTGTAATTCTCGGTTTATTTTACCGAAATTAACCGCAATCGGTCAGTTCAAGCTCTGTCTGTGGTATTGTAAGTAATAGATAGGCTTATTTTATTTCTTCTGTGTGGAACTTGTAAACGTCTTTTTCAGTTCGGTTTGAACCGATCAGATGGGTTTTAAATTATCTTTCTAGCCCTTTAGAGTGCGGTTCCCGGTTCTTATCGGTTCTAAAAAAAACGGATTTTATTACAGTTTTTTCCACGACCCGTGACATGGTTGGGAACCGATAAGAGAGTCTTGCTTAGCGGATTGCCACTAACGGGCAAGTTTTGGTTAGGCTGGCACTATGTCTGAGAAACCCAAAAGAAAAACCGGACCCACTGGGTTTCAGCACTGTGGCCTCTGTGGGGAAGCCTTTGCTAAGGCTGACCCACACACCACCTATGTATATTGTCTGGGGTTTGACCACCTCAATGCAGACTGCCAGATTTGTAAGAATTTTCCTGCTGCCACCGTGGAAAAGAGAGTTGGTAGGCTCAGGGAAAGGGAGGCCAAAAAGTCCGCTGACCCGGATGGCCAGCCCGGTTCGGTTCCAGCCGAACCTGAGGGAGTGCCCTCTGACCAGGGCGATACTTCCTCGGGCAAACGAAGAGCCAGCTCTGAGGAGCCGGTTCCAACTAAAAGGGTTAGAAAGTCAGCTAGTGTGGAGCCAAAAGTTTTTTCTCCAACCGCTGAGGAAATAGCTAAAGCTATTCAAATTGTCCAGTCTCTTTCCCCGGTTCAGTCCGAACCAACACTATCAGGGAAGCGCTCGGTTCGGACGGTTCCACCGGTTCAAGATTATGATTTTGAGGAGTGAATGTGATTTTGAAAGTCTGGATGTGCCCATTGAACCGGACATCTCTCCAGACAGACCTTCAGGGTTTCCCCCCCAAGGCTATCTGAGTCCCCTTCTCATTTTATGTTCTGTAAGAAAGTTGCTGAAACTCTCCAACTCCCTGTTGAGGAAGCTGTTGATGACCAAGAAGAGCCTGGTTATGTAGAAATGATGGATATTCCAGAGTCTAGGAGACTGTCTATTCCCTTGCACAAATCCTTTAGGAAACAGACAGTAAAAATTCTAAAAACTCCTCACTCAATCCTTCCTGTTGATAAAAGGATGGACAAAGGTATACATTATCAGGCCTGATACGGAGTTCCTCTCTCAGCAATGCAGCCATGTGGGGTAGTGCAGGCTGCAGCCTGTGACAAGGCTAATATTCCTCTAGCCTCTCACCCTCCTGAAAAGGATTCCAGGAGGATGGATGCCATAGCGAAACAGTACATGGCAGCATCTTTGGGACTCAGACAGGCGATGTAAGCATGCAGTTAGGTACCAGAAATCCAGATGGGATACTGTGCTGGCACTAGCAAAACAGGCCCCTGACCAGCTTGCCAGGGAGCTGGAGCAGGTGGCTGTGGATGGTATTGAGGCATCCAAGGTGCAATTTCATGCTGCAGTAGACTCTAATGATGTTTCATCAAGAGTCATGGCTACATCTGTCTCTCTTCGCAGAATGGCCTGGCTCAGATGTACTGCCCTGTCACAGGATACCCAGTCTAAGGCTATGGATTTTCCTGTTGTGGGCAATTCTCTGTTTGGGAGACAGAGAATTATATGAAGAAAATGGATGGGTATAGGACCACCTATAGGAGTGCACAGGCCAAAGAAAGTCAAGCCACTCCTCAAAGGCAGCATGTCAGGGGCAGGGGCAGGCCTTTTCGTAGGCCTTTTTACCAAGCCCAGGCCTCCTTTTCTGCTTATGCCCAGAGGGGGTTCTTTAGAGGAAGAGGCAGAAGGGGGTCTAGTAAGCCTGCTTCTACCCCTTAACCCAAAGCCCCTGCAAAACAGGCTCCCTGATGGGGTGGCCAGGGCCGATTCTCCACTACCGGTAGGGGGCAGGCTGGCTTACTTTGTCCAGGACTGGAAGTCTGTAACATCAGACAAGTGGGTCCTGGAAGTGGTAGTAGGGACTGGTTCTCAGCTTCAAAAATTTCCGAGATGAGAACCAGGTCCTTCCACCTGCAAATCCATCAGAGGCACTTGCCCTAGAAACAGAAGTTTCTTCCTCCTGGCTCTGAGCTGTGGAAAGGGTTCCACCCCTACACCAGGGCAAAGGGTTGTACTCAGGTACTTCCTTACCCCAAAAAGACAGGAGAATGGCGGCCCATCCTGGATCTCAGGTATCTAAACAAGCACCTTTTAAAACCAAAGTTCAAAATGGTGACTTTGGGAATTATTTTACCCTCTCTCAAGGCCAGGGGACGGTTGGCCTCCCTGGACCTCAAGATGCCTACTTCCATGTCCTCATCAAGCTCCCATCGAAAGTACCTCAGATTCGAACTGCCCTCAGGCCATTACCAGTTCAGAGCAATGCCCTTGGCCTCACCTCAACCGAGGTGTTCACAAATGCCTGGCAGTAGTAGTTGCCCATTTAAGAAGGCAAAAGATTGCCATCTTTCCTTATCTGGACGACTGGCTCATTGTAGGCCAGTCTCCAGACCAGGTCAAACTACACTCTACAAGTAACTCAGCAACTTCTTACATCTTTAGGTTTCCTTCTCAATCTTCCAAAGTCAGTTCTGGAGCCTGTCCAGCTTCTTACCTTCATAGGCGCAGAACTGAACACAAAAGAAGCCAGAGCCTTCCTTCCTCCCTCTGGAAAGAGCAAGGACTTTGGTCTCTCTGGCCTCTTCTTTCACCCTGCAGGTCTCTCGACCAGCAAGGCATTTTCTACAGCTCCTGGGGCACATGGCTGCTTCTGCAGCAGTAGTGCAGGGAGCAAGGTTTCAGATGAGGGACATTCAGTTCCATTTGAGAGCCTTTTGGTCTCAAAGGACAGATTCTCTAACCAAATTGATCCCAGTGACTCGAACCCTGATCCAGGCCCTCCAGTGGTGGCAGGACCAGAGCAATTTGAGACAGGGGGTTCCCTTCATTCCCCAGTCTCATTCCTTGACCCTTACTACAGATGCATCCCTCTTGGGGTGGGAGCTCACATGGGTGACCTTACTACCCAGGGGTTGTGGTCCCTCAGGAATCTCTGCTCACATCAATTTGTTGGAACTCAGAGCAGTTTTTCTAGCACTCCAGGTTTTTTCCACATCTGTTCAGAACAAGGTTGTTCAGGTCAGAACAGACAATATCACTACAATGTGGTACATCAACAAACAAGGGGGCACTCGGTCTACGGCCTTGTGCACCGAAGCAATTAAGTTGTGGTCTCTGGCTTATTCTCTGAACGCCTTCCTTACGGCAGTTCACCTCCCAGGCAAGGACAATGTCCTAGCGCAGGAGTTCTCATACTTTGTCATAATGAGCCTCCCCAAAGCCTTGGAAAAGATCTTGAGCCTCCCCCTAATATAGAAATAATTTTGGGCCTCCCCATAGTTAGAACAACAATCATATTTTGCACATTACAGGAAGAATACAATGAAGTACTTTTGAGTAGCTGAGTTTATTCTCATTTAATTGAAGTTATTATTCTCCCTCTCTATAACCCCCCCCCGGTCAGCCTACTCGCTCCACACTCCTGACTTTTGGCCCTATTTTCCCCTCTTTGCAATACCTTCATGAGTCAGACTTTGTTTTGTCAGTTTTACGCTGCTCTTTAAACACCTTTTTGGGGACCATTTTGCTCCTCCTAGCCTTGCTCCTAGTATCTCTCTGCTTAGCCTTTGTATTTGTGCTTTTCTGCAGCCAGTATAATGGGTCAGTTGTTACCTTGTTCCTATTCATTTGCTTTATTTTGCATTTTGTTTTGCATAGTTTCCAAGAATTGTGTTTCCTCCATTCAGCTTTCCCCCATGTCATACCAGGAAACAAGTGTTCGTTGAGTTTTTTTTTTTCCTGGTAACCATTTTGTACATAAATTCGCATGCCATTATTTGCTTTCAGTTTGCTGCATCCTTTCACACAAAGCATCCAAAAGTTGACATTTAAATATAGTACATTTTAAGGCTTGCTTGAGCCTCCCCTGGGAGGCTGGCCTCACCATTTGAGAAACCCTGTCCTAGCGGATGCTCTCAGCAGGATTTCCCAGGGCCATCACGAATGGGCACTGGATCCCCTAGTACTGGAGGTAGTATTTGCCAGATGGGGCACCCCTCAGATAGATCTCTTTGCAGCCCCAGACAATCACCAACTTCCCCTTTTTTGCTGCAGGCCCGCAGTGTTGGGCTCAGTCCCTCTGGATGCCTTCCTACTCAGTTGGGAAGGGAAGTTTCTCTATGCTTTTCCCCCCTTCCCTCTTCTTTTCAAGGTGTTAGTAAAAATCAGGTCTCAACCCTGCAGGATGATCCTGATTGCTCCAGATTGGGCCAGGCAGCCCTGGTACCCACTCCTCATGTCCCTAGCAGTCCACCTTCCCCTGTGTCTTCCCAGGAATCACAACCTGTTAACCTGTGCCCAGTGGAGAGTTTGGTATCCGAACCTCAAATCTCTCAATCTCAAGGCATGGCTCTTGAAGAGTTAGAGTTTGCTGACCTACACCTTTCCCAAGGCGTATTGGAACTCTTGAAGGCCTCTGGAAGCCTTCCACCAGAACTACTTATAATTCAAAATGGAAAAGATTTTCCATATATGGTGTGCTAATGGCATATTTCCCCAGAATCATTTCAGCGTGCCCACGATTCTGGATTATTTAGTGCATTTGAATTCTTTGGGCTAAACCAGCTACCCTAAAAGTGCACTTGGCAGCTATGTCTGTCTTTTTATCAGCAGGTAAGCCCTCTTCTTTTTCAGCTCACCCTGTGTTCTCCAAGTTTTTTAAAGGGTTGCTTCACACCAACCCTCCGTTCAGGGACCCTGCCCCTGCTTGGGATCTTAATATTTGCATTGCCCAGCTTATGCAACCCCCTTTTGAGCCATTGTCTTCAGCAGAGCTTAAGTACTTGACTTGGAAAACTGTGTTTCTGGTAGCCATCACCTCTGCCAGGCGCATAAGTGAGCTACAAGCATTGTCAGTGGAGCCTGATTTTATCTCCTTTCACAGAGATAAGGTGGTCCTCAGGAATAACAGAAAGTTTTTGCCTAAGGTGGTTTCAGACTTCCACCTTAATCAATCCATGTCTCTTCCTGTGTACTTCACTGACCATTCCTCCTCTGGCGAGAGGAGATTACACAGTTTAGATGTCAAAAGAGCCCTTAGTTACTATATAGAACGTACCAAGGGTCATAGGTTTGAATCCCTCCAATTGTTCTTCACTTATGGTGAGGTTGGTAAAGGCAAACCTGCCACTAAAAGATCCATTGCCAGGTGGATTGTCTCTTGTATTTAATTTTGCTATGAAAAACTGGGTAAGATTCCTCCCTCAGGCCTGAGGCTCACTCTACCAGAGGGTACGGCTACGTCACATGCTGCCAGGGACATCCCTATCCCTAGAGATATGTCAAGCTACTACCTGGAAAACAGTTCACACTTTTACTAAGCATTACTCCCTGGATATCCAGGCTAGGAGTGATGCTCAATTTGGCACAGCTGTGCTTCAGAGCCTATTTCCTAAGTAGGTTCTGTCCCTCCTCCATGGAGGTACTGCTGTGTAATCTGCATATGTCATAATATAGCAAGACTTCATGTTGTTTGAAGAAAAAATTACTCACCTTAGTAATGATGTTTCTTCTAATGGAGTCTTGCTATATTATGACCTCCCCCAAGCCTGCCCCTCTCAGAACTTCTACTTTTGGGATGTGGGTGGGCAGTGCAATGTTGGCACTTCATAGATGTCCACTTTATTTTCACCCTTTCTTAGGGTGCTTAGGTGTTATGTTTTATTTTTCTTTCTTGAATCCCCTGACTTGAGTCTTTATTTTGGGATCAAGAACAAAAATGTGTTTTTGTAGTTAGTAGCCAGTGGGTTAGTGTAGGTTTACGGCTTCCACACAGAACCTTAGTGAGTTTTGCTCATAAAGATCTGGCAGTTTAAGTTTGAGCTACAACAGACAGAGTGTTCAACCGAGCTCACGCTCAAGGTTCCATGCCCTGCATGGAAAGTTAACTCTTTCACCTCCAGAGCAGTTCTAACCTGGGGTTATACTGCATATGTCATAATATAGCAAGACTCCATTAGAAGAAACAACATTACTAAAGTGAGTAATTTTTTTTTCCATAGCAACATATTGTGATGTCATAAGCAGAACTGTGATGTCTAGTGTAGACAAGCAGCCAGAATAGGTAGGGCAGAGATGCTGTTTTCATGCAAATGTCCTTAGTAATAAAGAAATAAGTGTGAGAACTACAGACCAAAATATGAAATATAGGCTAAATCATGTCTTAATGTTACATTTTTTTAGAGTGGTCTGAACAGAGTCAAGGGCAATTTAGTACACCAGTTTCATGTTTAAACAAGTTCTCGTTCTCACCCCAGGAATTCTGCGGTATGCTGGACAGTTGCAGTATGCCAGCTGGCCCGCAAGAGGAGTTAATGCTAATGATTTTTTGGCATCAGCCAATCGGAGAGCAGGAGAGAGAGAGTGAGAGAGAGAGCAGAAAGAGAGAGAGAGAGAGAGAGAGAGAGAGAACACACTGCCTGCGCTAGAGCGGGAGGTCAGTCAGATTCATTTTTCCACTGACTGGACAACACTGCCCCAGAGTTCTCTCTTCTCAACTTCACTTGAAGTTCATTTCTTTCAGAAGTTAGTAAAAACTATTACGTTGTGCTGCCTTAGTGTTTTTGGAGGTATTTTTTTCTAGTTTTGAGTTTTTTTTATTCCAGTTCCTTTGGTTCCCAGGAACCTCAAATTTCCTCATATCGGGTTTTGTTGCCGTGGTTCCTGCTCTTTTCCTGAGGTAAAAGTTTAGCGCTTTTAAACGAAATTTAATTGCTATTCTTATTTTACTTTGCGGTTCCCTATTTTTATAGAAGCCACGATTTTAGACTTAATTTCTTTATTTTTAGCGCTTTTTGGAACCGTTTAACCGCGGTTTTGTAGTGCTTGGGAACCGACCGCATTTCATTTCTTTTCCCATTTAGGAACATTTTTTAAGGTCTTCTGACAAATTGGCACGTCAGATAGATCTAAAAGGAGAACTGGATCTACTGGTTTTAAAAATTGTGTTGGGTGTGCTTTAGTGGGCAAGGCAGGCAGACAGACTCAACCTGTGTTTAAGCTGTTTGGATCCATACCATAACTGTGAACTTTCCTCTAAATTTTGTTCTAAAACAGTTAGAAAAAGAGCCAAAAGGTTGGAAAGTATGGCTTCTTATTCTGTTTTCCCCTGCCAATAAAAATTCTGAATAGGGGTCATCTTCACATAAAACTAAAGGAAAGTCTGATAGACTCCCTACAGAATAAGACAGAGAAAAATAATTTTGACCATGCCAAACAGACATAATGAGCAGGTTTCTGATGACTTGCCTGCTAAAAAAGAAACAAAAAAGAAGAACCTATCACTGCCCCTTGCTTTGCATATTCAGAAACGTTTGTTGTCACTTGAGCAGGAAGGTTGTGGATTCATGTTTCAGCGCTGGGAAATAAACTCATACCCAGAAGTAACAGCGCAGTGCTGTTGGTGTTGCCGTCCTTTAGAAGAGACTTTAAACTGAAGTCCCTTTGGTCATTTCTGATAGTTAGAAGTGACAGACCCCATAACAGTTTTTGAGAAAAGTAGTATACTACTTTTGTTGACCATCATTCTTTCATTCTCACTCACCCTCCCACCCATGTTCTACTACAGATTGTGTGATTGTGTTTGTATAATATTAGATGCACTGGTTGCTGTCACTTTGCACACACATTGCACTACCAGTTTCTAATGACTTTGTAAAAATGCTTTGCGTTTGTGCTGGAAACATACTGTAGTAGAAACATGGAATTTGTTGCCAGAAAAGGACTGCTTGCCCACCCAGTCTGCCTAGATGTTCCCTGCCTGTTGTGTTCCTGCAGACCCTAAACTGGTCTCTGGCAGCCCTTCCACCCCACTGCTTATTTACCAGAATTCCCCTGTGCTTGTCTCGTGCTTGTTTGAACCCCCTCACTGTTTTCGCCATTACTTCCTCTGGAGGCGGGCTTTTGCAAGCCTCCACCACTCTTTCAGTGACATTGTATTTTTTCACATTCATCCTAACCCCCCTCTCCTCCCTCTAGCTTTGCTGCATGCCCTCTTGTTCTGTTGCACTTCCTCATTTGAAACAGGCTCCCCACCTGTGCCCTGTTCACCATCATAAAGTACTTGTAGGTCTCCATCATGTCTCCCTCTTCTACTCCAGCATGTACATATTGGGATCCCTCAGTTTCTCCTTGTATGGTTTCTCTTGCAACCTCTGAACCATCTAGATACCTTTCTTTGGACTGCCTCTACCCTGTCTAAGTTCTTTCTGAGATGTGGCCTCCAGAATTGGACACAATATTCCAGGTGTGGTCTCACCAATGATCTGTACAGTGGTAATACAATCTCCTTTCTCCTGCTGGTGATGCCTCTCCCTGTGCACCCCAACATCCCACTCGCCTACAATCTGCCTGTGACTTTGAGGTAATCAGATAATATTATCCTAGGTCCCTTCCCTGCTTAGTGATGGACATCCCCAGTTTTATACTCCGCTCCTGGTTTCTGTGCTCCAGGCGTGTGATTTTTCACTCGTTGGCATTGAATCCCAGTTGCCATACCCTTGACCACTCCTCAGGTTTTCTAAGGTCCCTACTCGTTTTCTCCACCCTCTCGTACGTATCCACTCTGTCCATCCTATTAGATTGTGGTGTCGGATGCAAAAAGCCATACCTTCTCTTCAAACTCTTCTGTGGTGTCACTTATGAAGATATTGAATAGGACCAGTCCTAATATTAAGTCCTGTGGCACCCCCACTGGTCACTCTTCTCTCATTAGAGTGTGTGCCATTTACCACCACCTTCTGTTTCCTGTTAACCGTTTTTTTTTTTTTACCCAGTTTCTTTGTTCCTCCCGAATGATACACTGCATTCCTTCACTATCGTTGCCACCTCCATAGTGACCTTTTTTCCTTCTGCGTTTGCTCACTTCCTTCACACAGAGGATGGTTGCATTCATTGTGCCTTCCCCTTATTTTTCTTCATTGTTTCTCCACCTCACCCCCAGCAGTCCACCACTGCTAAGCTACTTCTGTGGTAGTTTCCCAGTACTGTACTGTAAATTCTGCCCTCCTGAAGTCCAGAATGCTCATCCTTGTGTAAGTTGCTTCTGCACATATTTTAATACTGAACCACACTGTACAGTGATCACTGGTCCCCAAGGGACTGCCCACTGTTGTGTCTGATATACTGTCTCTGCTAGTAAGCATATGGTCCATTATTGGCCTGTCTCTAGTGGGTGTGCTGACAAGCTGCCCGGGGAGCACGCCCTGTAGAGAATCTAGGATTGCCCTGCTTCTAGGCGAAGCTGCAGCTGGAAGGCTCCAGTCCACATCAAGCAGACTGAAGTCACCAACCAGCAGCACCTACTCCCATATTCGCCATCTTGCTGATGGTTTCCCCTAATGCCTTGTCCAAATCCTCCTGCTGTGGTTGAGGTCTGTATACCACCCACCGTGAATAGTGTCCCCCTGTTCCTGTCTCTAGGGTGCCCCATAGCAACTCCAGCCCTTCCCTCTAGATGCCACTGTACTTCCATAGCTTTAATACCTTCCCTCATGCAGAGGATAAGCCCTCCTTCTATCCCCAGGAATCGCCCCATTATGATTAAACTTAATGCAGTCAGCCTCCTGTGTTGAACTGCCTGGAGAAATGGAATTTTATGCAAATTATGGAATTCTTAATTGGCTCATGCCACTTTCAAACTGCTGCCCTAGCAACTGCTGCACTCTTAAGTGCTTCAGATTCTTTACTCCGCCTGCCTAGTAAGGATGTCCCAGAGAGCTCTCCTTGAACTGTCTTCAGAATAAAGTTTATGTGTAGATAAGTACTCATTTTGTTTAAATTTAAAATGGCTGCCTTAGAACATTTAGTATAGTTTATTTGTGTTATAGTAGTTTTTTGTCTCTATTCACGGTTCCCTCATGGTTCCCTGGAACTGAGGGTTCTGCGTCTATTTGGGAGGTTTTTACCTCAGTTTTCTTTATTTTTATACATTTAGCGATCGGTTCCTTGAACCACTTTATTTTTGTTTAAATTACTGCATTTTGTCAGTTCCCTTTTTCTTCAGCAACCGAATAGCGATCAGTTCCAGGAACTGTTAGCAGTAGTTATTTAAAAGAACCTCCGGTTCCAAAGTACTTTAAATAACGTTTTTTTGTAAAGTAATCTTTTTATCTGTCGATGTCAGAGGTCCATTTAGATAAACCTAAAAAATGCACAGGATCCACAGGTTTTAAATGTTGTGAGTCTTGTGGGCAACTTATAGCAAAAGCAGACACACTCTGTGTATTTCTTGTTTAGGTACAAGTGATATATTTGCCAATTGTGATATTTGTAAGACCTTTTATCCTAAAACATTAAAGAAAAGGTCTAAAATTTTAGAAGAGATGGCTTCTGCTTCTTGTGTGGATAATTCTGCTTCTTTCTCTTCCCACAAAAAGGATGGAGATAAAGCCAAGGATCCTGACAGGAGTTCAGATAAATCTGAACAAGGTAAAACAAAAAGGTCTGGGGAAACAGTCTCTGAACCTGTTCCATCAAGAAAAAGTGTAAAGAAAAACATGTCGCTGTGCCTCCGGCCGAGAAGGCTAAGGAGCTCCCAGCAGACAAGCATATTATGCCCTCAGCTGAGGACATTGCTAAAGCACTACAAGTGTTACAAGCCCTGCAGGGTGCAATCCTGGTTCCTGCGCTGGCTGCCCCGGTTCCTTCTACAACCCCAGCAAGGCAAGAAGTGCTGGAAGTGTATGGGGAGGAGGAGGAGGAGGATGTTTTTGAAGGGGAACCTATAGATCCAGAGGTCTCCTCTGAGCAAGAATTTGGGTCTCCTCCTAGGGGTCCTGAGGAATACTCCTCCCACTCTGCTTTTGTTAAGAGCATGGTGGAAACCCTGAACCTTCCTCTTCAGGAAACGGAAGAGGATATGGAGGAAGCAGACTTTCTGGAGATAATGGGGTTAACACCCACAAAACGTCTGCTTCTGCCCATACATAAGTCCTTAAAAAAGGCTGCAGTGCAGATTTTTAAAACTCCAACCTCTATCCCTGGTGTGGATAAGAAAGCTGACAAAAAATATCAGCTGGACTGAACTACAGCTGGTTTTCTGTTTACTCATCCTGATCCTGAGGGAGCAGTACAAGCTGCTGCCTGTGACAAGGCCAGTATCCCCTAGGCTACCCATCCACCAGACAAAGATTCAAGAAAAATGGATGCTATGGGAAAGAAAGGGTACATGGCTGACTCTTTATTAGTTAGGCAGGCCAATTACATGGCATATTCAGTGCAGTACCAAAAAGCTCAATGGAACACTGTTCTAGCTTTAGCTGATAAGGTCCCAAGTGAAGTGGCTGTAGACTTGCAGGATACAGCAAGGGCTGCACTTGATGCTACCAAGTAGCAATTTCATATGGCAGTGGATGCCAATGATACTGCAACCAGATTAATGGTTTTGTCTGTTTCACTCAGGAGGTTTGCGTGGCTTAGAGCCATCAACCTGACTTTAGACACCCAGGCCAAAGCAATGGATTTCCCCCTGGAGAACAACTCCTTGTTTGGGGATAAAACAGAGGCATACGTGAAGAAGGTGGAGGAATATAAATCCACCTATCGGAGCAATTCCAAGGATAGGCCCTCCACCTCTTATAGACCCCAGAGTAGGGTAAGTAGGGGTAGGGATTTTTACCCCAAACCCTTCTTTCAGGCTCAGGCCTCTCTCGGCCTCAGCAGCAGGCCAGAGGTTATTTTAGAGGAAGGGGCAGGAGAGCCATGAGAAGAATGGCTCCTGCACCACAGGTTCAGTCACAGCCCACACAGAATCCCTGACGGGCTAGTGCAGGTAGCATCCCCTATTACAGGACCACCAGTAGGTGGCAGACTGGCTCATTACCTTCACACTTGGCATTCCATCACCACAGACATGTGGGTGTTGGAGGTAGTGAGCCGGGGTCTGGCACTCTGTTTCAAATCATTTCCAAAGCTGAGAACAAGAACTTTGCTCCAACAACAGCTGCAGACAGGATTCTGTTGGAAGCAGAGGTAAAGCATCTGCTGGCAATCAAAGCAGTAGAGGTAGTGCCGCTGATAAGCAGGGGCAAAGGTTTTTACTCCTGGTTCTTCCTCATAAGGAAGGAAAATGGGGATTGGTGACCTATTTTGGATTAAGACTTCTGAACAAGCACATGTTGAAACCAAGGTTCAAAATGGTCACTCTTGCAATAATCATTCCCTCATTGCAAAAGGGAGAGTGGCTAGCCTCCCGAGATCTAAGGGATGCTTATTTCCACATTCCCATCAGACCGTCTCACAGAAAATTCTTGAGATTCAGGCTGGCTTCAGGCTATTATCAGTTTGCAGCTCTCCCTTTTGGACTGCCTTCGGCACCAAGGGTTTTTACAAAGTGCCTATCAATGGTGGTAGAGTTTTTGAGAAAAGGTGTAACAGTCTTCCTCTACCTGGACAACTGGTTAGTAGTAGGACAGTCTCTGCAGCATGCAGTACAGTCACTGGCACTAACAAAATCTACACTAGAGTCCCTGGGATTTCTGATAAATGAAGAGAAATCTCGGCAGGTACCACTTCAGGTGCTGGAGTTTATTGGAGCAGAACTAAACACCAGACAGGGTGGCAAGCATTCTGCAGATTGCAGAATCCTTTGTGTCCGGGAGACCCAAATCAGCCAGAAAATTTCTCAGGCTACTGGGCCACGTAGCATCTGCCACTGCAGTGGTAATGGGCTCCAGATTTGAAATGAGAGATATTCAGATATTCAGTTTCATCTCAGACAGTATTGGTCTCAAAGGACAGATCCTATGTCCAAACTGGTTCCAGTCACAAAAAGCTTAGTCCAGGCTTTATAATGGTGGCTGGACGAGCACAACCTCAGGGTGGGTGTTCCTTTTATAAGGGAACAACCCTCAGTAATCCTCACAACAGACGCCTCTTCTAGGTTGGGGGGCAGACATGTTAGAACACACAGCAAGTGGCACATGGTCTCCCCCCCCCCCCAAGAGTCTCTGTTACACATAAATCTCTTGGAGCTCAGGGCTGCTTACCTGGCTCTAAAAACATTTGCTCCTTGCCTACAAAACAAGGTGATGCAAGTCAGAACAGACAACACCACAACCATGTATTACATCAACAAGCAAGGAGGTACCAGGTCAGATCTGCTGTGCACAGAAGCAGTGAGACTGTGGTCCTTGGCATACTCCATGATAGTATCCCTGTCAGCCATACACCTACCAGGGAAAGACAATGTGTTGGCAGACTCTCTAAGCAGGATAAGTCAAGACCACCATGAGTGGTGCCTGAATATTCAGGTACTCAGTACAATTTTCAGGAAATGGGGCATTCAGAGGTGGATCTCTTTGCCTCCACAGAAAACCACCAGCTAAATGTACTGTTGCAGGCCTCCTCTAAGGGGCACAATTCCCCTGCATGCCATGGCCCTGGATTGGACAGGGAAGTTTCTGTACACATTCCCTCCCTTTCCTCTGATATTCAGGACCCTACTGAAATTGAGGTCCCAACCAGCAAAAATGATACTGGTGACTCCGGATTGGGTGAGACAGCACTGGTGTACTCACTTCTACTGTCTCTGTCAGTGGGTCCCCCAATCCACCTGCCCAGGAGGCACAACCTGTTAACCTCCTTTCAGGGCAGGATCCTGTACCCCAATCTCAAATCACTGATTAGAATTTGCTAACCTTAACCTATCAGAACAGGTGCTGACAGTGCTTAGGGGTTCCAGGAAGCCTTCTGCTAAGAAAACATATTCCTCTAAGTGGAAAAGATGTACTATATGGTGTACAGGTAAGGGTGTGAGCCCTTTCAGGGCTGATTTGGCTATTCTTCTAGATTACCTTACATGTTTACATTCCTTAGGTCTGAAGCCTTCCACCCTCAAGGTCCACTTAGCTTCAGTCTCCGCTTACCTGTCAGTTGGTAAGGAGAGGTCTATGGTCTCTCATCCAGTATTTAGAAAATATTTTAAAGGCCTTAATCTGCTGCACCCTCCCCTGAGGGGACTGGCTCTGGCCTGGAATCTAAATGTTTGCATTGCTAAACTCACGGATGCACCATTCGAACCTGTGGCAACCACAGATTTGAAGTATGTCACTTGGAAAACTCCTTTCCTGGTTGCCATTACTTCAGCCAGAAGGATCAGTGAATTACAAGCCCTGTGCACAGATGTGGACTACATCTCATTCCACAGGGACAAGGTGGTCCTTAGGACTAATAGAAAATTCCTTCCCAAGGTGGTATCTGATTTTTCACTTGAATCAGTCTATCATTCTACCTGTTTTTTTCACAGACAACTCCAGTTTTCCAAAAAGGAGACTACATTCCCTTGATGTCAAAAGGGCACTTAGCCACTACATTGACTTGTCCTGTGAGACTTGGTTCTGTCAATCACAGCTCTTTCTCACATATGGTGAGGTCGGTAAGGGCAGAGCTGCAACAAAACATACAATTGCTCGCTGGATAGTGGCATGTATATAGTTTTGTTATAGTAAAGTGGGTAAACGGGTACCTCTGGGTCTGACAGTACACTCTACCAGGGGCACAGCTGCTTCAGTGACAGCTTCAAGAGAAATTCCACTACTGGAAATCTGTAAAGCAGCTACATGGAAAACAGTATACACCTTCACAAAGCATTAAAGCCTGGACTTGCAGTCCAGAGGTGATGCTAGGTTTGGTACAGCAGTACTGCAGAGCCTGTTTCCAAAATAGGTTCTTTGCCCAACCTCCAAAGGTACTGCTTGGTAGTCTGCATTAAGCTTAATCATAATGAGTGATTCCTGGGGTTAAAGAAAAAAAAAAAAAACTACTCACCATAGTAATCTTGTTTCTTCAAAGGGATCACTCATTATGATTAAAGACCCTCCCTACCTCCCCTACTAGAACCTATAGAAATTGCTCTGCATTCCTGCATTAGGGTTTTTTTCTTTTCTCATATATTGGTTAAGGTAGAGACTTACTGTGTTTAACCAGTTGGTGTCCAGGTGGTCTTAAAGTTTCTTAGGTTTGTTGGTTAAGGATGTTTTGACCTGAAAGGGCAAAAATTTTGTTTTAATGTTAAATTTTAGCTAGTGGGTCTTTTACCCAGTTAGGCTCCGTAAGAATCTGAAGCACTTAGAGTACAGCAGTTTGAAAGTGGCATGAGCCAATTGAGAATTCCATAATTTGCGTAAAATTCCATTTCTCCGGGCAGTTCAACACAGGAGGCTGACTGCATTAAATTTAATCATAATGAGTGATCCCTCTGAAGAAACAAGATTACTATGGTGAGTAATTTTTTCTTTCCTCTTCCCTATCTCTTGTGAACTGTGAGTATCCTGGTATGGCCACATCCCAGTCGTGTCTTGCAGTCCATCACAACTCTGTCATGGTCATTATGTCTAGATCATCCTCCACTATGATGGCCTCTAGGTCTGGAATTTTTATTCTTTAGACTCACTGAGTTGGTGCACATGGCTCTCCAAACCTTGCTTCCTCCCTGCAATCATCATTTCCTCCCCCTTTCTGCCTGTGATGCATTCCGATACACCCCCTAACCCCCTTCCTTTGCTGCTCCCTCTTTCTTGTCCACTCTGCATCTTTCGTGTTTACTACCCTTGTCCAACACCCTCTTCCCCCTTCCTTCATCCTCTGCCCCTGCGCTGGGGGATTTTTCTTCCTCTGGGCTGTCCCTCACTGTTGTATTAACTGGGTGGCAGCTTATGTCTCCCTTGGTATTATAGCCTTTTCCATCTGTCAGTTTAAGTGCTCATCCATGTAACATTTTAACCTCCCATTGAGTACTGAGGTCCCCTTCACAGAAGGATGAAGGTTGTCACCTCTGCATAGGTCCACTTCCTTCCAGGTCAGCGTCCAAACCCCAAAGAAGCTGATTCTCTCTTCTCTGCACCATACTTTCAACCAGCTGTTGAAGTTTCTGGTTCGGAGGGCCCTACCTTCCCCTCTGCCAAATACAGGTAGGTCCCCAGCAAATTACATTGTTTGTGCTACCTGTTCTAAGGCCTCTGCCCAGTTTCCTGAACTGCCCCTGCCCTATTCCCACTCCATTCCTCACCAGGACATTAGTCCCTAGGTGGACAATGGTGACATCCAGCTCCCTCCCATTGCCTGCTGCCCTAGTGAGCCTGAGGATCCTCTGACCATCCCACTGAGCCAAAGACCCAGGTTAGGCACCCTGCCTCCCTCTCTGCTCCCCTGTCTGTTCCTCTCATGATCAAATCCCCCACCAGCAGCTGCTTTCTCCTCTGCTGGGGGCCTTTTCCACTTACCTTGGGACCTCCCCTTCGGGGGTCCACCACATTCTCCCTTGCTACCACTTCGGATGCCTCTTCCTGGCTGTTCTGCCACCAGAGTGGCAAAGGAATTTCAAATTAATCTCATAGATTTCTTTGACTGGGTAACCAGAGTAGTGGACCAAGGGGGAGCAGTTGATGTTGCCTACCTTGACTTCAGCAAAGCTCTCGATACTGTTCCACATAGAAGATTAATAAGCTGGGTAGGCTCAGGGTGGGTCAGAAGTTGGTCAGCTGGGTGGCAAACTGGTTTACAGGCAGAAAACAGAGAGTGATAGTAAATGGTATCCAGTCAGAAGGGATGCAAGTCACAAGTGTGGTACCTCGGGGATCAGTCCTGGGGCCAGTCGTCTTCAATATCTTCATCAGTGACGTTGCAGATGGACTGGAGGTTAAAGTTTGTCTGTTTGCAGATGACACCAAGATCTGCAACAGAGTAGATGATCCAGGTGGGGTGGGCAGAATGAGAAGAGATCCGGATAAATTAGAAAAATGGTCGGAAGAGTGTCAGTGGGGGTTTAATGCAAAGAAGTGCAAGATCATGCACATAGGGAAGAGAAACCCTGAAGCCACCTGTAGGCTGGGAGGAGAGTTGCTGGCAGTCACAAGGGAAGAAAGCGACTTGGGCATCATCATCACTGATGACCTGAAATCATCCAAGCAGACCACTAAAGCAGTAGGTAAGGCAAGGGGGATGTTAGGGTGTATTAGTAGGGGTATCACAAGTCGGAAGAGGGAGGTAATAATCCCTCTTTACAAGACACTGGTTAGGCCCCATCAGGAGTACTGTGTGCAGTACTGGAGGTCACACCTTCACAAGGACATTAACCAAATTGAGGCAGTCCAGAGAAGGGCAACCAAAATGGTGCAGGGACTGCATTAGAAAATGTATGAGGACAGATTAACGGAGCTCAATATGTATACCCTATAGCAAAGGAGGGAGAGAAGTAATACGATCAGAACATTCAGACATCTTAAGGGCATTAACAAGGTGAAAGAGTCTAACATGTTTCAATATAAGAAAAACAGCAGGACAAGAGGACACAGCATGAGATTAGAGGGATGCCAATTAAGGGGTAATGTGAGGAAGTTCTTTTTCACAGAAAGGGTGGTGGATGCATGGAACGGCCTACCTCAGGAAGTGGTGGTTAT
Source organism: Neoceratodus forsteri (assembly GCA_016271365.2). Classification (NCBI taxonomy): domain Eukaryota; kingdom Metazoa; phylum Chordata; order Ceratodontiformes; family Ceratodontidae; genus Neoceratodus; species Neoceratodus forsteri. The sequence goes on along the minus strand of CM028136.1, from coordinate 402,721,133 downwards.
GAATACAGTGCAGGGCTTCAAACAGGCATGGGATAGGCATAAGGGAGCAATACAGATGAGTATGACTGGATAGGCCATTGACAGAGCAAAGGCTGATGGCACATTTATAAGTTAGAAAAAGAAATGGGCAGACTGAAATGGGCCTTGCGGTCCTTATCTGCCGTCAACTTCTATGTTTCTGTAGTGGTATAGGCTAAGGATTGTGTATCTCACCTGTCACCCTCACCGTCCCAGAGTGCACTAAGGTCCAACCTTCCTTTCTCTGTTTAGGCATCCTTTGAGGCAAAGGCAGCATACTCAGTGACCCCTATGATGGGCAAGAGATCCTCTGGATCCATGCCACGTCAGCTCAAGAGTCCAGTGACCTCCATCCTCAGCCCAGAGAGGTGCGTGAATATAAGGAAGCACCTTAATCTCCAGAATGTCCTGGAAGACTGTGACTCCACACCCATTATACTGCACCACTCCCATAATTGATTGCCTTTTTGCCCTTTTAAACCACTGAACCCTACCTGCTTGCCTTTTTTAGCCTCTGAATCGTACCTTTTTACCACAGAGCCTAGCTTGGCCCTTTCTGCCTCCGTCCCTATAGCAGGTTCCTTTCTTCCTTTCTCGAGATTGTTTTATCCCTCTACCCCACATTGGGTATCGACTCTTTCCCTTCTGTTAGTGTTTTTGTTAGGTGAACTTTCTCTCCTTCCTGCACCTGTTCCATGACTTCCCTTTTTTACTGTTAGTGAATTAGGTTTATCACCTTACTGCTGCTAGATTAGTGGTGGGGTTCAAGAATGCATGGGATATGCATAGGGGAATCCTGGGGAAGGGAATGAATGGGCTAGAGATTAAGTAGGATCTGCACTGATACTATAGGCAGGCAAAAATGGGTAGACTTGGGATGGACCAAGCTGTCCTTATCTGCTACCAAATTCTATATTTCTGTGAAGCCAGTTAATTAAGCTAAAGCTAGTATATTAAATTACTGACAGTGTGTTGTAGCGTACCCTACTTAAGGCAGTGCCCCATGTCAGTTACCTGTTACCTATTAAAGTTAGCAAGTGCACCCCAGCATCAGTGAACAGATACTCTGAACATAGAATGTAATGCAAAGTGAACTATTTAAAGATTCATTAACAATATGTCCCTTTAAACCCTTCTTTTTCTTTTATTTAGTTATCCTACTATTTACCCACCTGTCAGTGTAATTCGACTGTATTAATATAAATTATGGCAGTGCTAAAAGAATATCCAAAAGCTGATTGGTTGAAAGCATCCTGCCAGGGTTACATTAATTTTTATTTTCATTTTTCATTTAATTTCATTTATTTTATACTAAAAAAATCTGTGAGCAAAGAATGCCCGTTTTCACAGATGTCCAGTGCCAAATAACAAAAACAATATAAAAAACAATATTACATAAATACATCAATAAACATATTATTACAAAAACATTAGAAACAATTGCAAACAGTCTCGGACAAAAACTTTTGTTTAAGCACACATTTAAAACCTGATACAATACAACAAACAGTTACATTAGATAATTGATTATATTGAATCATCAATTCCAAATGAATTGAGTTCTTAATAAAATTTGATCTAATCAAAGGTAACTTAAACTTCCTACTTGAACTGTTTCTAATCATAACAGTGGGCACGGAGATGGGGAACATACTAGTAACACTATCAGGTACAAAACCTAATTGAATCTTATGCAAAAAAGTTAAAGACCTATGTTTAAAAAAAAAAAAAAAACATAAGAGGTAAACAACCAGATTTCTCAGAGAGAGTACAATGATGAGTCCTTTCTAGGTAGGCCAGTAATAAAACGTAAGATACTGTGATATGTACAGTTGAGGTTGTTTAACATTTTAACAGTTGAACATGAATGAACGATGGAACTACACCTGAGTAGAGAAAACAGTTTGCCAATAAGGTCTTAGTGTCAGAATCAAGAAACTTTCTGACACGAAACAACACACTAAGCCGCTGATGTAAACGAGTAGTCAATAGAACAATGTATTATGAAAATTTAAGTATTGATCCAAAAATACTTAAAATTAAAAACCCTTTGTTATATTACCGAAATTGTCTTTAAGCACAACATTATGATCAATCTGATTTCTACGACCAGAGAAAATCAGAAATTTAGTTTTGATAGAGTTAAGTGTTAATCTCCGTTGAATAAACCAAGAGTGTAAATTGTTAAAGTCCCTCTGAAGACTATCCTGTAATTTTTGAACATCAGTACCAATACTAAATAATACTGCATCATCTGCAAATAGGACAATCTCAGTATCATTACAAATTTCAGGCAATGTATTAATAAACAATGAAGACAACAGGGGTCCTAAAATGGACCCCTGAGGAACCCCATATCTCATTAAATTCTCCTGAGACAAGGAATCATCAACACGGGTTCTCTGAGTTCTGTCTCTCAAGTAATGTCCAAACCACAAAATCACTTCATCAGAAAAGTGTGCCTTTAACAACATTCGTAACAAAATATCATGATCAAAAAGATCAAATGCCTTGGTGAGGTCCACAGAGGCCGCAGCCACCAAACCACCACTATCAATGGTGGAACGGGCACGGCCTGTGAACCTCACCAAGGCAGTTTCAGTATCATGACTCGCTCTAAAGCCATGCTGAGCAGGGGTCCAGAGATTATATTTCTCCATAAACTCATTAATTTGATCACTAATAATCCTTTCAAGGACTTTTGACAGCAGGGGAAGAAGCGATATAGGACGATAATTATTCATATCAGTCTTTACACCAGCTTTAAAAATAGGCTTAACCAAAGCACATTTCCAAACATGTGGGAAAACACCATAGGAGAGAGAATGATTAAACAATTTTGTGATAAGGGGAGCCATAACATAGGCAACTCTCTTGAGAATCCGAAAATCAACATTATCAGAACCAGTGTAAGGACGAGGACTTAATTTGGACAAATAAAAGAATACATCTTCAGGCAATAAAGCCTGAAAATAAAACTTAGGAACAGCACAACCTCCACCTTGTACTTGTCCAGATACATTGGTGTTACCAGTATTCAGATGTTCATGTAATCTGTATTTGTCCAAACTAGAAAAGTGTAGATTAAACAACTGAGCCACCACCTATAGAGGATCACTAATTAAACGACCCTCTGGCTCAATAATCATATGATCTACACTTTTTCCCCTGCCCAATAATGAATTTAGGGTGTTCCAAGCAGCCCTAGAATTCCCCTGTTCAGATCTTAATCTAGCTCTAAAATAATTAACCTTTGCCCTGCGAACTTCATTCTTGCATTGATTACGCATATATTTATAGGCAAGAAGGTTCACATCAGTTTTATTTTTACGGTATTTAGACCATAATTTATTCCTTGTTCTAAACATCTTTAGAAGGCTAAGAGTAATCCATTCTTTAGTAACTCCTACATCTAACCTTATAAGGCAAAAACTCATCACACAATGCTATGAACTGTTTACAAAAGGACTCCAATGCAAAATCAATATCTTTTATATCCTCCAAAAAAGACCAATTCCCTGCCTCAGTAGCTGTAGTAAAAACTTGATCATCTGTATCACTAATCTTACGAAAATGAAATACACTGGGAGAAAGTTTTTTTAATTTTAACTGACCAATGACAAAAAATAGTTACTATGGTTACTAAGACTATCGGGTAACGCACCTGAAGCACTGATGTGAGTTGGATAATTAGTTAAGAGACAATCTAATATTGACTCATAATTAGAGTGGTAATTAACACGAGTGGTATCAACAATCATTTGAAAAAGCCCTAGCTCACTTAATAAGTTCTTAGTATCAATAGCTTGATTAGATTCTCAATTAAGATTAAAATCCCCCAATATCAACCTCTCTCTCTGTTTACTGGCAGATGACCCCAATTTGAGGGAAAGGACTCCAGTCCAATTATTTGATTTCCTGGTGGTAAATACACATCACTAATAGTTATCAACTTGTTCCCGCCAATTTCAACATCAATAGACAGTGATTCAAATGAAGGTTCATTAAATTCTTGAGGATGTTATACAAATTTTAAAATGATCAATTACATAAAATAATCAACCTCCCCCCTTTACCTACTCTGTCTTTCCTTAATACAGAGTAACATGGCAAATATATTTCGTTGTTACTTATTCTGCCATTTAATCAAGTCTCTGTCAGTGCAGTAATATCAAACTTGTTTTCCACTACCCAACTTTCAAATAGGCTCATTTTAGGCAGTAAACTTTGAATGTTTAAATTAACAATATGCAAAGAAGAAGAATAATTACCACCACCCCAGTTACCAATACCATGACCATTACTCTGAGGACCTGGATTTGGATGAACAGAGAAGGACAATAATAGAAACAAAATAACCATTCTTCTCAGCCCTTTTCCATTGGCAAAACACTTGTCCTCCAAATATCTAATCCCAACACTCAATGGAATGAAATGAAACATAGCAATGAGATAAATGTTCCCAACCTCCGGTCTCCGTTAAATGCACACTTTTATGAAATGATAGACAGTTAAACTGTTTAAAATCCTAAGTATCACATGAACATTGAAACTTGCTCCCCCACAAAACCACCCAATAAAATCAGTGTTATATGTATCCACTGAACCTGTTTATAGACAGCAGGATCACACAGTTGAAGTCTGGTCATGGAATGCTGGAATGTTAATTTTGAGTATTTTCAAGCATTCCACGACGGTCTTTAAGAGCCGCCTTTGCCAAGGTCCCGTTTTTAGTGGTAACACTCATACAACTATGCTGCGATCGCAGAATAAGTTGTTGTAATTGTTTTTTTAAAAAGTGCCCTTCATAAAAAAAAAAAAAAAAAAAAAGTTTGTACATTAATGTAGTGACAGTGCAGAAAATTAATACTGACCACGAAGAAAATAGTGACCACAGTGTCAATTTCTCAGTGTTATGGCTGCCACATGCAGCCCTGTTACTTGTGCTGTAACTGTCACATTATATGATGCTGCTTCCAAAGGTGGAACCCTGGGATTCTAAAACCTTGGATTATTGCAGCAGTGTGAATGGGACCATGATCCCTTATTATTTGGAGCTGTTAAGACTCCAGGAAGGTGTTTGAGATGATGTTGGTCTGAAGGCAGTGTGTCACAGCTGCATGCCAGAAAGTCTCTCAGTAGATTGCATACATGTGAAAAACTACCAATTTACTCTATGTTCACGAGTGTGTCTGCAGTGCTTATGGATAACTTATAAGTTCATAGGTGGAATATTAATTTTGAATATTCTCCAGCATTCCATTACGGTCTTTAAGAGCTGCCATTGCCAAGTCCAGTTTAGTGGTAATGCTCATACATCTGTGCTGTGATCGCAGATTGTTGTTTTTTTTTTTTTTTTTTTAAAGTGCCCTTCATTAAAAAAAAAAAAAAGACTTGTTTGTACATTAATGTAGTGACAGTGCACAGCACAAGAAATTTAATACTGACCATGAAGAAAATAGTGACCAAAGTGTCAGTTTTATTTTGATACTGGAATTGTTTGTGCTGGGAGTGGATATGGTGCTGGGGATTTAAAATCGATACTAGGAGTTGTAACTGTTACTGAGGGGCATCCTGGGCAGTGATATTTAATCTGTGCTGTGGAATGTTCTGGCTGGGTGAGTTCTTCTCAGGTTTGGACCTCATGCAGTAAGTTGTGTTTGGCCTTGTACCTTTGTGTGGGGATTGAGAGGTCTGGTGGGGAAAAGGTCAGGGCTGATTGACTCTCACAAGAGTCAGGGTAGGGCCTTAATCCCACCGTACCCCATCCCTCCCACCCAGAGTACTGCATATTTATAGGGAGGTGCTACCCTACATTTGGTGGACAGAACTGCCAGGTGCAGCCATTTCATTATCTGGACAGGCGTCTGAAAGCTACAGGGGGAGGAAACACATAGCTGAAGTGGAAACACCCAGGAGTAAAGGCTATAGGATTAATGTAGTCGAAAAAGCTGCACTGATATGTTGAGTGGGTGAAAATAGTCAGGAACAAGGGAAACCAGCAGACGATTTACTGTCCTGGACCCCTTTTGATTATGACAGCTCCTTTCCCTGCTTTATTTCAGCCAGACTGGGTCCAGACATCTCCAACAGCTAATTACCTCCTCTGCAACATGGAGATGGAATACAGTAATAAGTAATTATAATTTTTTACTTTCTGTTGTACCGCCTACTGTGTAGTTTGTTTCTTCCAAATGTGCATTGTAGGAGCTCTACTAGTTTTCTCCCACGTGGGTAGTTGCCTGTCCTTTTGTTGTTCTTCCACGAACATAATCCTCTGGTCGAAGGTCAGTCATTTGAGGGATCCATGCAGAACATGTGAAGTTGGTCAGAGAATTGGCAGCAGGGTTCCCTTCCCAGAGAAACTGTGAAGCAACGTAGAGTCTACATAGGGCAATTAGAGTGTCAGACAGGGTGGGCCGCTGTGCCCTTTTCTGTTTCTGTGTAACTTAATGTACGAGTTTGGTAGAAGTACTCTTCCACCTTTTTCCTCCTTACGTGGAACCCTCTCTTATACAATGTGGCACATTCACTCTTTTGAGTTCTGATTGGAGCCCTGACTGTTTCTGACTCTGTATCTGGCAAATGGCACAGATGTCAGGCTGGTCGTAGCATGCATCTGTGTATCACATCAGTGCCCTATTCCACATTGATGACAGGGGTGATTACTAGACCACCTTTTTTACGTATACTGCTCTTTCCACTTGGTCCTCCAGGGGGAAGCTTCCCTACCCGAGACAGGACATGTTTTTTGCTGAGATGCCTTGCTTTTCTTTGCCAACCTGATTTTGTTATACTGATACTAATCGGGGCTCTACAGTGGTACAGTTTGGGTAGCAAACAATACTATCATTCAGTTTGACAAATACTGTTATTAATTTGGTGCCTAAAACATCATACGCTGGTGACCAGTTTTGTTTTGGTCATTTGGGAGCACGTGGGCTACCATGCTTATAAAAATTAGCTCAGAAGCACTGCTATAACAGGCTATATGAAAGAACATTTTTCATTGTTGGATGAAAGGGTCAGTGACTGCAGGATATGTGTGTGTGTGTGTGTGTGTGTGTGTGTATATGTATGTATGTGTGTGTGTGTGTGTGTGTGTGTGTGTGTGTATATATATATATATATATATTATATATATATATATCATATCCCTTGAAGGTCTCGCTGTCCAGTCCCTGATTCTCCTGTGCCCGACCCTCCCGGCAGTCCCCACAGGTTGCCCCCCTTGACAGGGCCAAGGATGAAAGGCATAGACTCCCCTTCCCTAGAGACCAACAGCCAGACTCTGGGGACTGGCGTGAGCACTGTGGGGCCATCATGGAGCCTTCCAGCTCCATTTTCCACTTTGCCCCTCCTTTGCTGCGGTTGCTTGTGTGCATGTGGAGGCATGTGCAGTGATCTCGGTACCCTCTCTCTACTAGTCACTCCGTTTGCAGTACCCTTGGGTCTCCACCCGGAGGCAGTCTTGCAGCGGGTGCAACTGGGTCTCCACCCGGGTGAGGAGAGCAGCCTATGGCTTCTCAATCCATCTTCCTGGCACTACCGCCTGACCCAGGCTTGTTGCCGATGTGGCGTCCAGTGCCTCAACTCTCCGTGCCACCGGGCTAGCCTCAGGATGTATATCTTAAAGAATTAAGGTTTGGGGCCTTTAGATGCTTCAGTAATCTTTTTTGTTTTGTTTGTTTACTTTTCATATTTTTTTTTTTTTTTTTTTACTGACTAAAGAATCCAGTGGAATCCTTGTATTATGAAGGCAGAACATCTTTGCTGGCAATGGTGGCAGTATAGTTGAGTGGGAAATTGCAAATCTGTTTTTAAATTTTTTTTTTTTTTTTTTTTTATAAATAATAAGCAATTAAGTGTTCTTCCACCAAAATATTACAGAGTTAATAAAAATATGTGCTTTTGCTTAACCTGTGATCTTTTGTCATGATTTAGCAGGTGATATTTTCTTCTTAAAACATTTTAGTTGGGAAGAAGGAAAGAGATGCCAATTACTGCTTTAAAACTTGTAAAATCATAGGGGTGGAGCACAAAATTAGTGCATACATAAAAAGGCAATGTGCGCTGCAAAAAGAAGTATTTATTTCTTTTGAAAAAGATAGTAACATAGTTTCTCATTGAAAGACATTAGGCGCCTAAGTAGTTGTTAGTTTCTGACACGTCAATACCAGAATGCTACTGAATTCTTTCTGCCTGCAGTGTAAAAAACAAAGGCAAAACTCCACTTATTTTACTACACAGACATTTTAAAGGTAGAAAGTAACTACCAACACACCAAAAACAGAATAAATAGTTGTGTTTTTTATTAGAAGTGAACACCTGTTGTTTAAGAGGGATGTTGCCATGGTTCTGCAGCTGCTGTGACCCCCGTTGTGGGCTGCAGAGCTCTTGCCTCCACAGGGTGTTGCTATGTGCTTGCGTAGTCTATAGGGGCAGTGCTTGGCACCAAGTAGGAGGTGGTTGAGGCAGGGGCGAAAAACCAAATAAAAAGGAAATAGATGTGCACCAGGTTGCCTAAATGGTCCTCGTTTGCACCTTTGGACCGTCTTCTTTGTTATTCTCCACTAGCCTCAATGATGGGGGCGATAACAGAGCTGAGGGGTCACTGGCTAAAGACCCGACTCGGACATAAGTGTCAGCTTGGTGGGGACTGAATGGTTTGATTAACAAAAATGCTGTATATTGTTCCCAAAGTGTATCTTGCCTACCTACCACTACAGCTACTGACTTGTAATTTGTGACCCTTTAGCAAGTTGCTTGACCTTGCTGTGCTTTCAGTCTTCACAACTGTATACAAGCAGGACCCCCAACTGTAAATTTGATGTTACTTCCATTGAACGAACCTGGGCAACTAAACTGTAAAATAATACAAAAGGTGGGTCAATGACAGTTCGCTCCCGTCAATACGCGCCACGACAATTCGCTCCCGACAACTCATATCTAAGTCAGTTGGCTCCTGTACTACCCGCTCTGCGTCTTTTCACTCCCCAACGCTCAGTAAAAAATTTACATGCCTAATAGCAGCTTTCTGAGCTTTCAGTTTGTGATTGCACTGAATGTCTCGGTCCTGCATTCTTTGCCTCTGTCTCGGTCCTGTAACCATGGAAAATTTGATTGCTGCTATCAAATGCTGCTGCTGCCTGTCACTATCAATTAGTAATCAGCAGCATTTAAAAAATGGTCTCTGAAGCGCACACTCAATGCCAACAGTTTGAAATGGAAGGGAGGTTCATCTTGTATGAATGCAACAAGCAAAAGCTAGTAGATGGACAGAACTATATTTACACACACCACAAACGTGGTTACAATGGAAAATCTATTTGGCAGTGTGAACTTGCAGTGAAAAAGGATAAGTGTTGCAATGCAAGGGTACACACTGTCAACTATGACAATCCTGCCATAATTGCCACTTTCAGCCAGCACTCGCATGCTCCTCACCCTGCAACAGTCGAACAGGCAGAGGCAGTAAATGTTGCCAAAGGAAGAGCTGCAACAACTCAAGACACTACGGCACAAGTATTACTGCACTCTAAACAAAATATGTCACTGGCAGCACAGGGGTGCCTTGTAGATAAAAACATGAAACACACTATTCAGCGTGTCAGGGTGCACGGTGCACCTCCTAATCCACGTAATTTAACTGAGCTAGCGTTGCCTGAGTACTACACTACATTTAAAACTAGTCAAGGCACTGAAGTAAATTTCCTGTTGCTCGATAGTGGACCTGGGCCAGACTGCATACTAGTGTTTGGCACTGAGGCTAATTTACAATACCTAGAGCACTGTAGTAACCGGTTTGCTGATGGCACATTTAGCATTGCTCCCCCTCTGTTTTACCAAATGTTTAATATTTGGTGAGTGATTTGGAAATGTTCAAACGGCAGTATATGCTCTACGACCAGGCAAGAGAAGAGAGCATTATGAGAGAGTGCTTATAGCTATTAAGAAGTTCAGTTCACGTCTAGATCCTTTAGTAATAATGACCGACTTTGAGAAGGCCACCATACAAGCTTTTTTAAAAATGTATTTCCACAAGCATGGCAGGTGGGGTGCTTTTTTCATTTTGCGCAGTGTAATTACCGTAAGATACAATCGGAGGGTCTGGGAATTAAGTACTCTCAGGACACTGAATTCAGCCTTAAATGCTGATATCTCCCAGTATTTGCATTTTATCCGCCTGACCAGGTAGTCGCCTGATTCGAGGAGATTACTGAAGAAGCACTAAATATTTTTGCTACTGAACTCGAGTCAATAATTGACTATTTCGAGGACACTTGGATTGGGCGGAGAAACAGACGTGGCACTGGCAGAAGGCAACCGCAGTATGCCATCTTTCTGTGGAACCATAGTGACACTGTGGCTGAAAAACATTCCAAAACGTATAATGCAGTCGAAGCTTTCCACAGAGGGATGCAGTCAATTCTGTGTATGAATCACCCCTCGATATGGAAATTCAGAGATGGATTAAGGGGCATTCAAAGAAAGAGGGAAGCCGAAATAGAGCAGCTGATTGCTGGAAATTCAAGAAATGTGCCTAAAAGACAGTACAAGGACAGTGCTGTCAGATTGGAAAAGGTCCTGAAGAAATTCTAAGAGCGCTCAACAGAGGAGTTCCTCAGAGGAGTGACACACTGCTTCCAGTATTAGGACTGAAATAAAGAATTCATTTTTATTTTTTTTAAACTTCTTGAAATTAAAAATTCTGTTTTTAAACAACATATGAACTAAACAACTGGATTAACTCCTGGATCTACTGGATTCCTATTCCTGCAGAGATGAGACAGAGTGGAACAGGTAAATGCTAATGTTGCTGGTGGTGTATATTTTTGCAGGTGGTGGAAGCAAATGTAAATTGCTTGTGGGAGTGAAAAAGACGTGGCGCGAAATGTAGGAGGGAGTGAATTGACAGGAGCATACTGTCGGGAGCCGATTTTCAGGGCGCAAATTGTCGGGAGTGAATTGACACACTCCCATAAAGGGTATTGGCAACATCTTAATGTTCTAACTGAAATTAGGAATACTTTCTTAATAGTTAAAGAGGAACTGTCTGCACCAAGGGCCCCCACACCCAAGTGTTCGTCTGGTCCCAGTTTTCGCTTTGTGTGTGAAAACATTTTTCTCTCTCCTAAGCTGGTCTCTGGGCTTCCTTACTCATGGACTGTACCTCCTGATGCAGATAGGTAGGCAGAAATCGGACCTCTGCATCAGGGGACATCCAGCCCTCCACTTCCTGTCTCCCTCAGTTTACTTCCTGCCTCCAGAGCAGCAGGTATTCTGCAGGCAGAGCTCTGTCACCATGTGGCAGAGCTGAAGATGGCAGACTGTAAGTCAAAATATTTCATTATTCATCTGGATTTCTGAGCAGTAGAAGCTGTATTACAGCGCTCCTGGATGGGTTCCAGTCTTAGCCTTGCAAGCTGTGCGGACTGGCCTCACTTCACCGCAACATTTTTCTCACGATTTTCTGACAAGGGGTGGTGCATTCTGACGAGAATCCCTCTTCCAGTGATGTATTCTAGTGAGTGGGGGAAGAAAAACCGTACCAGAGTGCGTCATCGGAACTATCCCCTCGCTGATGGCAGCTCCGTGGGTGTTCCGTTGACTGCTGGCATTTTGCTCTCACAGACGCTCGTCGATGGTGCCACTCATCTGCTGACAAGAATCCCTCTTCCAGCACCATTTTCCAGCGAGTGGGGGAAGAAAAAGCGCACTGGAGTGCTTCATCGGAGCTATCCCCTCGCTGACGGCAGCGTCGTGGGTATTCCGTCAACTGCTGGCATTTTGCTCTCACAGTCGCTCGTCGACGGTGCCACTCATCAATGGTGGGCCCACTGTACTCGCACAGCCACTTGTTGATGTTCAGTCTCTCTTGTCGACGAGCGCTGCGGGACAAGAGGAGCACCAACATAAAAACATAGAATTTGATGGCAGATAAGGACCGCTAGGCCAACCCAGTCTGCCCATTTCCCTACCTAATGGATAAGCTGCAGATCCTAGTTAACCAACAGCCTACTTCTTCCTACCCCCACCCCCTAGAATTGCCTTATGACTGTCCCATGCATTCTTGAATTCCACCACTGTTTTTGACTCCACAACCTGCTCCGGAAGGCCATTTGATGCATTAAGTACCAATATAGTTGAGACCCTGTAATAGGAAAATTCAAGTACATAAAATAAGAATATGGTACTTTAAATCCGTAATTCAGAATTCACTTAAATGCTATGAAGATGGTTAACAAGGGAGAGTGTCGCTTAGCATGCTAGGTGTTTTATGTATATGTGATCTGAGAAGTGTAGTGGTCATGTGTAAGTAATATATTGTCCCCAAGTGTTCTATATTAGTCCAAGAAGTGTAATTTTATTGTTTAATGTAGCATTCCACTCTGGCTTCTGTGTATATCTTATATACTGTATGTCACCTTACTGAATTTGATATGTAAAAGTAATTGGAATTGTACTTGGGACCTCACTGGAAATGAGCCTTGGCTCAGTGGAGAAATCCAATTCACTTTGTATATAAATGAATAAAAGTTTTATTATTACTACTACTACTACTGACCTGGTGAGACTTCGGGGCAGAAGCACTCAAGCATGTCACATGGTATAGTTCAACACAGCCAATGATGTGTCATAGGTGGATGTGTTGTGAGTCAATGAGTGCAGTTTGCACCAGCAGGCATCTAGCCACTCTATTTGTACTACACCTTAATTGCAGGAAAGGGGACTCTTCCCCTGCATCCACGTAAAAACTAGGTGTGTAACAATAATGGATGAATGTGCAAGATGGCAACAGGCCATCCCCCACCCCCGCCGTGTTTTGTGCCACCACCCACTGTGACTAAAAATGGTGCCTGTGGAGAGTTAACACACAGGAGAGAAATAAACAGTGAGATAATCAGAAATGCTAGGGAGGATGTATGTGTGCAGATAATCTGTTATATACATGTATCTGCAGTCCCCAATTTGTCCCCACCTATATCATCCACAGGCGTCAACTGTGAAACCTGCCCTGACCCAATCAACACCACTTCACATATGACTTGGTAGGGTGCGTATGCACTTTCCTGAAAACAATGTAAGCATAGGAAGGGGTGTAGAGGGAGGCAGCATTACACTATAGAGGGGGAAGCTGCAACAATAGTGCATTCACCTCTCTGAAGAGCTGCACATTCTAGATCTTCCAGTGGTCATGTTTTGCCCTGGGCCAGTTGCCCCCAATGCTCTGAGCTGGCATGGAAATATCCACATTCCTTTTAAGTGAACCTGTAGTCCACAATGCCCTGCTTTGAACAGAGCAGACAGATCCATTCTAGTGTCAGACCAGGCAACCAAATGGATGCCCTTTCTTCAGCCTCCCTTCACTCCCCACCAACACAGTAGGCAGGCCAGAGGCTATGGATGTGGTTAGTACTGCAGACATCCACAGGTGCAGAGCTATTTGGCAACTGTACATAGATTGCACTCTTAGTATGAGAGAAACATACTGATATCTCCTCTGCCATGAAACATTTTTTTTCTAAACTACACATAACAGTAATTTTATGGTCAGAGGGAACACTAGGTCTGGTCTATCCACCCCCTTCTTTACAAGCAGAGATGAAAAAAATTAGCTTGTGCAACCCACACTTACAATTGTTCCTCAGCCACTATGGACTTTGTCACACCCTCCACAAATATAAATCCCAGTTGGGAATATACAGAATTCAATAATCCATATTGTAATTCTGTTCTCACCACAGGCTGTTGCACCTCCATTCAAGACCAGCTAGGTGGGATTAAGCAGCTTCTTACACTTTTAAAACGCATCCTACCAATACACATTAAATGAACATTCTCACAGATACAAATGGTCACCAAAAAGTGGGTTGTCACTGGACTGGTCAAGCAGAAGCCGTTTCAGGTGATTTTTTTTTTTCCCATTGCAAGGATAACTTTGGACAGACAGTTCAGATGAACACTTTAGTTCCGTTAGAAGCAGTATGGCCTATCATTATCATCAGAACATGAAAACAGTTGGCACCATTTTCTCTACACAGTAGTACCATCAGACTCTCTATAGAAGCCTTTACTTCCATCAATTATGAGGTTTTAAAATGAATGGTGCACACCTGCTTGTGTCCAGTGTAGCTCTACGGATCTGCAGACTTCAGCCCTTTGCTAAAATCTGCACTGCAGTACCGAAAGAGGAATTGTCTCACTATTCTTACTACAGAGCATGTCAGGACTGCATGACCCACATCAGGGTTTCAGCCCAACAGCCATCTCCCTCTTTGTTGTGCAAATTAGGTGGGCCAGCATTTAGTACTTGAGCTTTGAGCTAGCTGGGGGAAAAATAATACAGAAATCCATAGCAGGTCCCAAACAGGAACAGAGCAGCTGCAAAACTAGTAGGAAGCATATCCCAAGAGACCACTGGCTGGTTTTCCTAATATCTCCATGGACGCACCCACCAAGTTAAGATAAATAACACCCTATCCACAAGCTTTCCTGTCTGGACTGGTGTCCCTCAAGGTTCTATCCTTGGCCCACTACTCTTCTCACTGTACTTAAACTCCCTCCCTCCCTATGGCCACCACTGGAAGTCTCCTTCTTAATGCAGATGATGCAGTGATCTTTAGATGGCACTCAGACCCTTCCCAGCTCCAACCGTCCTTGCATGATCCCTTCTTGGAAACTGAGTCTTGATTTGCACCCACAATCTTGTCCTTAGCTATTAAAAAAAAAAAAAAAAAAAAAAAAGGTCATGCTGTTTGCCCAACATAAACACAACATGACCACCCTATCTCTACAAAATTCCAAGGGCGCCATGCTGGAACCAGTAACCAGCTTTAAATCCCTAGGGGTTACCGCATCCCTTACTTTCAGAGAGCACATAGTGTCGACATGCACTGCAATTAACATTAGAATTGGTGTCTTGTGTAAATACTGACCCTGTCCCCCCCCCCCCCGGATGCCCTCCAACTTGCCACCTCTAGCTCTATCCTTTCCCTGGTTGACTATGGCATAGCTATCTATGGCGTGGCCTGGACTCTGGCCTGCAACCATTAAATGCACCCTCAATAAGGCCTGCTGGTTGGCGGCCATCGCGTCCACCTCAGCGTGTGCAGGTGCCCCCACCCCAAGCAGCAACTAAAGGCAAAATAAATTAAGGGGAATTTACAGAATTTGAAGCAGTTACTAAAGAAATAAGTGTTTACAAAGGAAAAGCAGGGAGCAGCTCAGTAATTTGCTCTTAAGGGGTCAGCACCAGCAATTCACCACAGCATCAAAACAGCATAGAATTAGAAGGCTCAGGAGGAGGAGTAAACGGAATAAAAGAGAAAAAGAGCCTTTTTGGTGTCAGGGCTTCGGACAAACCTCCCAGGGGTAGAAAATCTAAAGCAAGGGAAAGCTCAGTATTTCGTCCTTAAAGGGCAAGCTGCAATTCATGCAACTTCAACAGCATAGCCAGGAAACCTCCGAGGGGAGGGGGGATATGCTGAATAAAAGGGGCATAGGACCATTTGGGGCATGCCCTCAGGCAAACCTTCCAGGGGCAATAAATACCAGCGCCACAGGGGGATTTATCCCCGCTTCTAATCACTTTTGCTGGGTTGCTTTGCCAATTATGTGAGTAGGTAGCATCTGCGAATGTCAAGGACTAGAAGGACGCAGCCCCTTCCTCGACTCAGAGTGAAGGACAACAGACAGACTGGTCTGAGCGAGCAGCAACCACTAGGTCTGAGAGAGCAGCAACCACCAGGAGACCCAGCAGCCCACAGCCCCCTCTCTGATCCCACACATCACCAGCAGGTAAAATGGGGCCTTTGCTCTGGACCCTGCATGCTTCATGGGCAACCTCCGAGGTCACCAGATGGGAGACCTCACAAGAAAGCAAGAGAAAGAGGACCCCATCTCTGTCCTCATCTGAAGAGGAGCAGTTGTCCTTACATCACTATGATAAATTCTTTACACCACAGGGGAGAGAGAGGAGATCTCAGTCTCAGAATAGATCTAGGCATCTTCCCTCGGAGGAGGGGAGCTAAGGGGCTTATCACTCTGACGGCTCACTGTCCAGCATCTTGGACATTGAGGGCCTAGTCTTTTTCATAAAAAAGGTCATAGCCGAGATTCACTTCGGATCTTCCCCGGAGGCTTCCACACAGCCAAACAGGCTTTTTGCCTGGCAGCTGTTACAAAACTGGCCTCAGTCTTCCTTATGCCTCCAGCCATAGGGGACTTGCTAAAGGAGGAATGGCAAGGTCCAGAACGCACGTATCCAGTGGCCCGGCGGATCTCTAAGCTTTTCAAGTTTGACAAGAAGCAGTCTGAAAAGTGGTCAGACTGCTGCAGAATCAAACCTCTGATTTCAAACCTAACCAAGAAATCGATCATCCCAGTCGAAGGAGGGGCTTCTCTCAGGGACCCGGTGGATAGGAAACTGGATGCCCTCAACTAACCCTTCCAAGCATCAGCAACATCTTAAGGCGGCAGCCGCCAATCCTTTATCGGCCTAAGCCATTCTGTCATGGGCCCCGGTTTTAGCCTTTCAATTCACTGTGGACCCGGAGAAGAACATGCCTGTTTTTCATCAGCTGCATGTCATGGGTTTGGCTTAGGCTTATGGAGGAGGCAGTCAGGTACACCACTCAGACCATGTTTTATCAAACCTTCGGCTTGCTGCAATGTCTGGCTTCGGGTCTGGCAAGCAGTTGCCTCTTCAAAGAGCCAGTTGGTTAACGTACCCTATGAAGGTAATCTCCTGTTTGGGTCAGTCCTGAAGGAGGCAGTGAAAGTCTCTGGGGAGATGGCTAAGGTGTATATGCCACAATCAAGAGGCGGGCCAATCTTGGTCCTCAGACCCTAGATGCATTTTTCATAAACAAGATTACAATAAGGGTCAAAACACTAGCTTCTTGGAGGGAAAAACAACACGCTATCTGGGCCCATCCTGGGGGGGGGCAGACATTCAACATTTTCTCAAGGAATGGGTCCAACCCAAACCGGACAGAGGGGTCCTAGACATAATCAGCAAGCAAGCCCCCACTGCCTCGTGTACTGACCTCCCCTATCTCTGGCAATCAATCCAAAAGACAGGCGATGTTACAGGCCACTACAAACCTTCTGTAAGCAGGGGCTATTGAGCAAGTTTCCACCACAGAGATCAGTTGGAGGGGGGGTTACTCCCCATTCTTCTTCATGCCAAAACGCAAAAGGGGATTTTCCAACATCCATAGATCTGCAAGATGCCTGTTTGCATATTCCCACTCGAGAACTATACAGGCACTATCTCAGGTTCAAAGTGGGAGAGTAGTACTTCCAATTCAAAACTCTGCCATTGGGGTCTTCCTCAGGCCCACAGGCATTATTAAAGGTGCTAGTAGCGGTCATAGTCCACATATAGGCACCACAGCTCAACCAAGCAATACAAGCAGTGGCGGAGGTAGTCTAGTGCCTGTCGGCACACAGTTTTCTCATCGACTGGAGAAAAAGTTCCCTAACTCCAAACCAGACGTTGTTCCTCCTGGGGGCAGACATCATGACACAAACCAACAAGGTCTTTCCCTTGGAAACTAGATTTAGGGATCTACTAAAGCTCATCAAGGAGTTTCACATAGCTCCTCAGCTCCCTACTTATTTTTTCATACAACTCATTGAGACAGATTAAACCCTCCCTCCAGTGATGGTCTCGGAGGACAGAGGTCATGAAGGGTTGAAAGTTGGGCCATCCACACCAAATCCGAATCAGAACAGATGCAGGCCTCTGGAGCTAGGGGGATCACCTGCATCAGCTGTCTGCTCTGGGCAGGTGGTCGCTGTTAGAAACAAGGTACAGCATAAATGTTCTCGAGATGTGAGCCATATGCCTTTCCCTGAGGCACTCTGAACAGCATTCCTCAATCAGGATAGACTGATTCCAACTGACAGTCTGACAACATTGGCATACATCAACCATCAGGGCGGCACAAGAAGCTCAAAAATGCTAACGGAGTCCCTTCTTCTCTTTCAGTGGGCTGAGCACCACTGAGCGATGTATATTCCAGGACAAGAAAATGTCACAACAGACTGGCTTCGTCACAGGGAGCTGAAGGACAGTGCCTCCCACATCCTAACAGAACAGTGGGGCAATCCTCAAATAGATCTTTTTGCTGGCTGGCAGAACTCCAAGGTAAAGCAGTTCTACTCCCTGGCCAAGGACACACCAGCGGTGGCTCAGGACGCCTTTTCCCTAGACTGAGGACAGTTAAGTCTCCTATATGCCTTTCCTCCAATACCACTTCTATAAAGAGTCCTCCATAAAGGGGCTCTGGACTGGGCAGACATGATTCTAGTCTGTCCCTTATGGCCTTTCTGCCAATGGTTCCCACTTTTAATTCATCTGTCAAGGCGACCACATCTAATCTTCAAGTTCAGCCCAGACCGTCTCCATCAAGATCTGGTTCTGCATCCCAATTTGAACAATTTGTCTGTCTGGGCCTGGAGATTGAGCGGGAAAACTTTCAAGAGGCTTGGCTACACAGCTCCCGTTATTGAAATGATGCAGAACTCATGTCGCCCTTCTTCCTCTAAAGTGTTTTATAGAATCTGGAGGAAATTCTGGTTCTGGCTTCATTCCAAACACATACAGAACTATCCAGTATAATCGCCTGTACTGCTGCAGTTCCTTTAAGATAGGTTGGACAAAGGACAGCAAGCAGCCACCTTACGAGTTCAGGTTTCTGTGCTAGGGGCACTCTTGTTGATGGATTCAGGTTAATCGTTGGGCTCACATCCCCATGTCTGGAAGTTTCTAAAGGCCGCAACATTAAAATGCCTTCCAAACAACCAAAGGTACCACCTTGGAGTCTTAATCTGGTTCTCAAGGCTGTGACCAAGGCCCCCTTTAGAGCCTCTCAAGGAGACATCCCTCATGCATCTGAAAATGAAGATAGCCTTTTTTCTCATAGCTATTAGTTCAGCCAGGAGAATCAGCGAACTAGGAGCATTGTTTACCCAAGAGCCGTACACTGTCTTTCATCAGGCTTGAATAGTTCCAGGTTTTTTGCCAAAAGTTATGTCTTCCTTCCATTACAATCAGGAGTTCATTCTTTTTTCCTGTGGTCCACTCCCTAAAAGTAATAAGGAAAGGGAATTTCATCCACTAGACTCAAGAAGAGTGATAAAATGTATATTAAGAGAATGGAAGCTATTCACAAAACTTCAAGTTTGTTCATGTCACCACGGGCAAAAATTATGGGCAACAAGGATTCAAAAGACTCTATAGCCAGACGGATCTATCCGTCACCTCCATGGCTTATGATCCGTCTGGAGTAACTTTGCCTGGCCCAGTGAGAGCCCATTCCACCAAAGCTGTGCCCCTTCATGGGCATACTTCAGAGAAGCATCTCCAGCAGACTTATGCAGAGTTGCCACTTGGTCATCCATTCACACATTACAAATTCTTATTCACTGAAGGTGATGTCCTTGGTAGATGCATCCTTTGACCACAGAGTGCTTCAGGCGGTGGTGGACTCTTAAGGGCACTTGACATTATTCCCACCCGGGACATCTGGGGATGTACTGCTTTTGTATATCCCATGAGTAAGAACCGGAGACCAGCTTAGAGATAAATCTAAATACCTGTAAATTCTTGACTTGCTACTCGGCTGGATCTCTCCCAGAATGTATATTGGCTGACCTCATGGCCAAATATGCCTTAAAATTCTTGTTTTTTGTTTCCAAGTTCTTATAGTATTGCCACATTGGACTGCCTTAGGAAGAACTGATGGAGACGGGAAGTGGAGGGCTGGATGTCCCCTGCTGCAGAGGTCTGATTCCTGCCTACCTATCAGCATCAGGAGGTACAGCCCATGAGTAGGGAAGCCTGGAGACCAGCTGTCGGAGAAAGAAAATTTACAGGTATTCAAATTTCTATTTTTTTTTTTTTACTTACTTACTGTTTACAGTAGTATAGCAGATTGCATCAGTCTAATTTTGCTTACTTCCAGGCAGACAACTTCTGTAACTACCAATCCCAGAATCTCCTGCAGCTGACATAAGAGCAGGACTACAGCAGTGGAAAATTCAGTAGCCTGCAGTGCATTCATTATTCTAAAACAAAGAAAGACTTGGTGGCTCTCCAGATTGTGCAGATACCCTGTGAAGGGATGCAAAACTCAGGCACAGTAGTATATAACAAAAGTTACAGACTTAGGGTTAGTACCATCAAACACTATAGCAGGCTGAGCAAAGATGCGTTTACTAGTAAGGTGTGTCTTTAAAAGATTTTTTTTTTTTATTATTATTATATTCTCTTTTTACGCCCCCTTCTCACCCCGGTACTTCCTCACCTTCGGGAGTCTCCTACGGCCTTGTGCATCCCTGCTCGTCCCTGTCAGCTTCGGGTGCAGTCATCCTCCCATGCTGCCTGGTTTTGACCCCAGGTGGAGTGCAGGGTGGGGCTTCCCTTCCTCGCCCACTCGGCTGCCTGTGTTTCGTCAGGGATCTGTCACCCGTGCTGGCAGGGGCCCTGGGATCGGGGCCTGAAGCTCCGTCTACAGAGAGCACCATGGGGTATTTCCTGCTGTTTCGCCCATCCCATAGGGCATCTGCATGCAAGGAGAGCCTAGGAGCGATGCACGTCACAGTGTGCTAATGTTCTGGCTCTCGGCAGATGTCCTCCCTCCCTGCTACATGCAGTCTTCGCTGCACCTCCACCTGTGGTCACCCAGGTGGTGGTATTGCAGCGGGACCCGCATCCCACCCCACCCGGAGGAGGAGGCAACCTCTGGTCCCAGTCCTCCCCCTCGCTGGCATCGCGAGCGGTAACCCTACCGCTGCGCCGGCAGGCCAGCCTGTCTTTATAAGATTTAATTCCATACCATCACATTTCTCTCTAAATTAGCAAAACTCTTAATGTAAGTAGATTTTCATGATGGTCTCCAGTTGGGATTTAGGAAGAGGCATAGCACTGAGACTGCCCTGGTCACAGAAACATAGATTTTGATGGCAGATAAGGACCACTTGGCCCACCAGTCTGCCCATTTCCCTACCTGTTGGATAAGCTGCAGATTCTAGTTAACCAACAGCCTACTTCCTGCAACCCCCCACTATAGTTGCCTTATGTCTGTCCCATGCATGTTTGATTCCTCCACTGTTTTAGACCCCAAAATCTCTCCAGGAAGGCGGCTCCATGCGTCCACCACTCTCTCCGTGCAAAAAAATTTCCTCACATTATCCCTGAGCTGTCCCCCTCATCTTTAAATTGTGCCCCCTTGTTCTTACACATCTCTTTTTCTGAAAGATGCTAGCCTCCTGGACTTCGTTGATTCCCTTGAGGTACTTAAAAGTTTCTATCATGCCCCCCCGTCCCTCCTTTCATCAAGGGTATATATATATTAAGCTCTCTGTCTCTCTCCGTATGGTTTCTGATGTAGACCCTGCACCATTTTAGTTACCCTCCTCTGGACTGCTTCCATCTTGTCTATGTCCTTGCGTAGATGAGGTCTCGAAAACTGCACGCAGTACTCCAGATGGAGTCTCACCAACCGTCTGTACAGAGGAACAACCACTCCTTTTTCTACTTGTGATGCCTCCTGTGCATCCCAGTATCCCCCTGGCTCTCTTTACCGACTTCTCACATCGCTTACCCACCTTTAGGTCATCTAATATGACAACCCCCAGGTCCCTTTCCATTATTGTTGTTGTTAGTACCTCCCCTGCTATTGTGTACTCTTCTCCTGGATTTTTATTTCCCAGGTGCATTACCTTGCACTTTTCTGCGTTGAATCTAAGTTGCCATATGTCTGACCATTCGTCCAACCCTGACAAGCCCCTTCTCATCCTTTCTACCCCCTCCTTGTGTATCAACTCTGTTACAGATCTTTGTGTCATCTGCAAAGAGGCATACCTTTCCTTCCAGACCCTCTGCAGTGTCACCTGTAAAGATGTTAAAAGAGGACTGGACCCAGTACTGAGCCCTGAGGTACTCCACTAGTAACCCCCTTCTTCGGAATGTGTTCCATTCACTTTTACCTTCTGTGTCCTGTTGTGCAGCCAGTTTGCTACCCAGGCTACCACCCTGGGACCCACTCCCAGGCTGGCTAACTTGATTATTAATCTTTGGTCTGGGTGCTCAATGATCTCCTGCTAGCGAAAGATCGGAGGAGTCGTTCCATCTTAGTCCTCCTTTATCTCCCTGCTGCATTTGACACTGTGGATCATGGTGTATTGCTTGAGCGCCTGTGGGTAATTTGTGGACGGTCAGGGACAGTCCTCAGATGGTTCCATTTTTTCCCCACTGCTGGGTTTCAGAGAGTAATGTCGGGAATTTATTCCTCTGATGCATTCTCCCTGCCATGTGGGGTTCCCCAGGGCTCTGTGCTATTGCCTATGCTATTTGTGGTGTATATGCTGCCGTTGGGAGACACTATAAGGCGGTATGGACTGAGTTTTCACTGCTGTGCAGATGATACTCGACTATACATGTCCTTTATACCTGACCAGGATGATGATGTCTCTGTGTTTAACAACTGCCTCTCCGAGATCCAGGACTGAATGAGTGCCAACTGGTTGAAGCTGAATCCTACAAAACTGAGGTTTTGGTGGTGGACCCGGGTCATCAGGTAGAGGGGTCTTTGGCTGGGCAGGCCTCTGGGCCTTTGATTGATGGCAGCCAGCTGATGACCTCTGAATGGATGTGGAGTCTGGGCATTATTTTTGACGAGGGGTTGACTCTGAAATCTCAGGTGTCATCCGTCTTCAAGACCTCATTTTACCATCTGAGGAATATCGCCTGGATTAAGCACCTGGTTCCGCCTGGTGACCTTCTGACATTGGTCCATGCCTTTGTGACCTCCCGACTTCATTATTTCAACACCCTGTACCTAGAGCTACCGGGGGTTGATATCCGCCACCTGCAGCTGGTGCAGAACACAGCGGCCAGGTTGTTGACTGGGCTTTCCCAATCTAGCCATGTCGCACATGTGCTGTGCGGGTTGCACTGGCTGATAGTTCAGTGGCAGATCACCTTCAAGGTCGGCTTGCTGACCTGTAAAGCCATACATGGACAGGGACCGAGTTACCTGCAAGAGTTTCTGCGTCCCTGTTGCCCCTTCTGACTGCGCTGCTGATGAGGGATTGCTGGAGATTCCCAGGGTTCATTTGAAGACCTCTGGAGCTTGAGCTTTTGCATTCGCTGCTCCTACCCTGTGGAATTCTCTACCTCATCAGGTAAGGGGGTGCCTGACGTAGAGAGCTTTAAATCGGCACTGAAAACTTATTTGTTCTCGCTTGCCTTTTCTGAAAATTAATTTTCTGGAAGTCTGTTTATGTTTTTTTTTTGTTAATAGCTGTAGTTTTAAGGTGTTTAAATTCTGTAAAAGCGTTTTAATACATGAGAATTGCCCTTGATACAAATAAAGATTATTATTATTGTTGTTATAACAATGTATCTTTTGAATATCACTGTTGCTCTCTCTAACTGCAAGCTTTCATTCTGAAACAAATTGTTCCTTGTCCTTCTGGTTCCAGAGTTATCTCCTTTTGAAGAAATTCTTTAGAAAAAGCTTACTTTGGAACAATTAGGTATAGGAGTTTGTTTATTTATTTTTGTTAAGTGAGAGTCTGGCCAAAATTTCTGGCTTCAGTAAATTCAGAATTTGGATCAGTATATCCCCAATCAGCCTTGTGCCAAAAATTTAGATCTCCCAAGTTACTTTGTTTTAAAAGTTGTATGTCAGTTTGTAACCCTAAATTCACTGCCTGTTCAGAAAAGCCAGTTTCAGTGAGGAGCCACTGATGATACCATAACCAGAACTCAAGCCTTGTCCTTCCTGTCAGCAACCTTATTGGGCATATTTCTGCAAAGTTTAACAAACTGAAATAATCACTAAAGAAAAAAAAAAAACGTGGGTTGGCTGCAGTATGTGCGTTTTCAGAATGTTCAGGTGCATGGTATTGTACTTCAAAACCATCTCCTAACATGTTTTAGAATGCAATGCTGAACTAAGGTATAGAATGACAATGTGTTACAATTTTAAAATGTTGGTGGGGGGCATGCAGTCTTGGAATGTGGCAGGTATGCAGCACCTCGAAATATTGTGGGACACTCCATCGTGGAACATGATGGGAACACGAGAGCTCCAGATAAGATTTTTTGGGATGAGTACTGCACTCCTCATTTTGAAAGTGAGATGAGTAAAACCAAATTCAGATGTGTACAAATGTCTGGACAGAGTGGAGTGAGGAGTGCACAAGTATTTGGGGTATGCTGATTCTGATTCTGCAGTGTAACATTTTTTGGCCAGACTCGCTCTTTAATGAAAGTTTATTAATGTAATAACACATGAGAGTAAGCAAATGTTCATGTTTCATAAACTATATTATGAAAGTGTGCTAAATGTTAAACCTTTAAGATTGATGCCTACCGTACCGAACATATCTGTATTGTTCTACAAGCCTTCATTTACAAATGGAGATCTTTGCCCCTCTGATTCATTATCTGCTTTCAAGCAGTGAAGATTCTTGCCCTCTGATTCCAGAGTTAGCTCCCTTCAAAGAAATTTTTAGAAAGAAATAAGAATGGTAGGATGGAAAATGGCCTGTCTCCTATTGAGACCAATCCCTCCTCCCTCTTCTCAGTTGTATTTGTATTGCCTCTTGTGAATATAAATCCAGTCTTTCCATAACTGTTTACTTGTTTTCTGAGTTTACTATGGTGCATGGGAGTGAATTCTACATACCCAAAGAGCCAATGATTTTATGCTGTCAGAAATGGCTATGCAAGCACTGTGGTGCTGAGCAGTGGAACATCGTTCAGGCACACTGGCGATCCGGGTTTGTGCTCTGAGCCTGGATGCCAGGAGCAGAGGCCGGCAGGGAGGGAGTAGATAGCGTTCTTTGGATGCTTCCGTCTTTGGGGGTGGGGGTTGGGGGATGAATAGCCACTCTACTAGCAGCTCCTGGTGGTGGTTCTTGAAGTTGTACTCGGAGGTTTGATTGATCACACATTGCCATACGTCCCAACCCCCAGGACACCACTGTGGCCACATACATTGTGGGTGGTGGGTGGGTGCCCCAGAAAATGGGAAAATATCCACCCATAGTGCCAGATGACAGCCCTCCCGTCAGACCCCTCCTGCTGCAGACTGCCCAGTGCACTGTGCCTGGCCCCTGACAAATATCCCGGTGTAACCCTTGCTTATTTATTTATTTATTAGCACATCAGTTTACAACCTTTGAGCCAGGGGCTCATTTTCAAAGGTACCTCGTCACAAAGAGGACAATACAGTACAGACATTCTTGTTACAGGATGTGGGATTACATGGAATTAACATGCACGTTTGCGAAGAACATGATAGCTACAGCAGTAAATACAATATACAAAGCTCACTTATGGTTACAGGATATGGGAACATCAATCAATCGGTGATTGGACCGATATTACAGAGAGGCCAGATTGGTTATTGTGGCAACACATAGACTGGAAATGGAGCAGTCAGTGGTAATTTAACAGGTTACAGCAGTATATTATGGTAAGAGCAGTCAGGAGCAGTGGCAAAATTAACAAGGTTACAGCAGCACATAGTAACACTGCCGGAGGTGAAGTCAACAGAGCAATTTAAGCCAGGTACAGTAACATATAGCAATACTGCAGTTTGAGCAGTCGGCAGAGTAGTGGTAATTTTGCCAGGGGAGATACGTACTCGCTTGGGGAAAGGCTAAGCACCAGGGAGTAATTACTGTGTAGTCCATTGTGGTATAAGTATAGAGTGGTGCGGTTTGGATGCTGCCCAGTGGGCATTGTCAGGGCACAGTGGGTAGCGCCTCAGATTATACAGGTGCAACTTTGTGTGGTGAACAGTTCACTTCTGAGTGCAGTTTTGAATTTGGAGATAGTAGGGGCATCTGTGACACGGAGAGGGAGCGAGTTGAACCAGGAAGGGGCTCTATGGGGGAAGGACCTCTGACCATGGGAGGTCCTGGCTCTGGTGTCTGGAAGGTAGTCTTAAGGAAGTCCGTGTACAGACCAGGGGTTTGGCTATGGGAGGAGGCTGTCAGCCCTGGGGTGACAGTCCTAGGAAGTTTTTTTGCTATTAGGCATGTTTGGGCATGATGCGTTCATCTAGGTTCAGCAATGTCGCCAGCCCGTAGAGGCTGGCAAGAATGTGTAAACCCTAGGGGCCCCAGTGATTAGTCTGCATGCTTGTTAAGTAACAGGCGGTTTTGTTGAGGCGCAGTTGTGTCGGCAGCCCGTGTAGACCGGGAGTCCATAGTCTACCAGGGATAATATAGAGGATGTTACCACGTCGGAGGGCAGCTGGGGAGAGCGCTTTTAGCGGTATAAGATACCAGCATATTGGCTGCTGAGGCAAGGGTATCAATGTGGGTATGGCAGTTGAGGCTGAGTCAAGGTGACCCCAAGGTACTTGAGCAAGTGTACTTGCTCTAAGCGAGTTTGGAGCCAGGAGGATGTGGAGGGAAAATTGCTGGCTTTGTTTTGGGGTGGGCAAAGAGCATTGTTTTCGTTTTTTTGAGATTTATGATCAGTCTATGCTTTGTGAACCAGGTTTCTGCATCAGTATACGAGAGCTGCAGGGATTCCTGAAGGGAGGTAGGGTTGCGGTGGGAGGCAAAGATGACAGCATCGTTTGCATACAGCAGCATATTTCCAGTGCATTCACTTGGCAGAGTGTTAAGGTAGAGCGAGAAGAGTAGAGGTCCCAGGATGGAGCCCTGAGGAACCCCTGATCGGATGGGACATGATTTTGATAGTGTTCCATTAATTTTGACACATTGGGAGATAGATAGCTGGTGCACCAGGCGAGTGGCCCAGTAGTGAAGCCAGCCTGGTGGAGTGCACCCAGTAGGAGGGGGTGGGAAACAGTGTTGAACGCCTTGGAAAGGTCGATGAACACTGCCCCAGCTAGGGAGCCAGAGTCCAGGGATGTGTGTAGAGAACTCCACTAGTGCTGTGCCTGTGCTGTGTCTTGCCCGGAAACCATGCTGTTCAGGGCAAAGGATGTTGTATTTAGTCAGGTACTCAGTAATCTGTATAGCAACCAGTTTTTCAAGGGCTTTGGAGAGGGGAGGGAGTATAGAGATAGGTCCTCAGCTGGGAACTACCGACCTTTCACCTCCTTCGTGGATGGGAGTGACAATGGCCGTTTTCCACGCTCTGGGGAACTGCCCCAGGCAGAGGGATTTATTGAGAAGGCTGGTAAGTGGGACAAGGACCTGGTCCAGTACGCGCCGGAGAATGGTGGGGTCCACGGTGGAGTTGCTGGGACTATTGCTGTTTGGCACATGGATCAGGTGGGGTCTAGCTTCAAGGGTAGTTACTCTACGTAGGTAGAAGCTAGGGTGCCGGTTGTCTGGGGTCGGTAGGGAGGGAGGGTGGTGGATCGAAGAAGTTACTGGGGAGGATAGGGCTGAGGTCCGTGAAGGAGGAGTTGAGGTGATTTGCGATGCCTATCGGGTCAGTAATGTTGGTGCCGCCAATATTGAGATGTGATGGGGGAGGGGAGCGTGTGCTCCCGTTCAGTTGTTTGATATTGTCCCAAAAGGTTCGGGCACACCCCCAAGAGGAGGTGAGGTGGCTTGATAGTAGTCGGCCTTGGCTTTTCAGACTGCCCAAGTGCACTTATTCGAGTAGCGTTGTAAGCTTGTCTATCAGCCATCCCGCCTGTTTCTGTGCGGGTGCCACAGGTTATCCCTATGTCTAAGTAACTGTAATAGGGCAGGGGTAATCCAGGGCACTTTATGTTTTTAGTTTTGGTAGCTGTGGGGTGCAAAGAGGTCGCAGAGCTGTATTAAATGTATGGGAGAAGAAGGCGAGGGCAGTGTCTATATCTGGAGCATGGTGAATGGGCGACCAGTTTGTTTGGGCCAGAAATTGCCTGAGGTTCTTCAGCCCACCAGGTCTGAAATGCTGGCGAGGTGTGTGCTGGGCGGTGGGTTTTGGCAGGGTGGTCACCCAATGGAATATGGTTGGGGAATGGTCGCTGAGTGAGTCAGAGAGGATTTGCATGTCCAGGATTTTTTGGGGGCGGTTGGTGATGATGACATCAAGGAGGGAGCTGGTACCTCTCTTAGGGTTTACTCTTGTGGGTTTGGAGACTAGCTGTGTCATATCAATGGCAGCAAAGGAGTCCCGGGTGATGGTGGAGGTGGGGCTGAGCCAGTTAACATTGAGGTCACCCACAAGGATTTGATCAGTCCTATGTGGGATGGTGGTAAGATAGTCAATTAAGGATGATGTAGCTGAGTTTTGGTTCTTAGGTGGAATGTAGGCAGAGGTGAGATACAGGGTCCCCCTAGAGGGGTCTGGAGTGAGTTTAAGGGTGAGGGCCTGTGCCCCACCTGCCAGGAGTCGGGGCAGGGTGTGACCAGTGAGAGGTACTCTTATATAGATTCCTCCCTGGCTTCTCTGGCAGGGATCATGCCAGACCCGTGGATTGTCAGTAGAGCCCTGGGGGAGCCTGAGGCAAGTGTGGCAGCAAGGGTAGGGTTGGCTCCGTGGTGCAGAAGGGGAGTGCCAGCATGAGAGCCTGAAGTAGTGGGGCTGTGGGGGGCCCGGATGAGCAAAAAAAAAGAAAAGCCTAATTTTGTTTGACGAAATCTTAAAATTCGTTTTGTTTTTCCAAACTTGAGGGCAGTCAGCAAAGGGGTGGTGTCACAAAAACCTGGTATATAAAGTGGGGTTGTTTGCATGATAAAATGATGCAAATATTTTTGATATTGAAATGTTACTCCCAGGTGTGGGTTTAAAAAAAAAAAAAAAGACAAATTCTGTCTTTGTGAGAAGCTGCCCACTAGTGGTACTTTGATTTTGCTTTTAGTCCCAGATCTTTACGTTGCTCTGGATTGTTTAGGAAGCCACACAATCATAATTAGATCTCCATGTTGTATCTGCCTTTGCTCCATGCTAAACATGTTAACAGTACCAAGTCTCTCCCTGTATTTCATGGTGCCTGTCTTCTCTTCTTTGGACTCCCTCCAGTCTGTATCCTGCTTGTGACATGGTTCCAGAACTGGCAGCGTTACTCCAGTTGTGGTTTCACAGCTGCCCTACAAAGCGGTGCCATAACCTCCTTGAATCTGCTTACAGAGTTTTTCTTTGTGTGGCTATTTCGCGCTGGCACCCATGTTTGAAATTAACAGCTGTTACAATACCAAAGTCCATTTTTTCATGAACCTGTCATAATTCGACATTGTTTAATTAGTTGCTACCTTAACAGTCTTTTTTTTTTTTTTTAGTCTAGATGCAGGACTGTGCATTTACTCATTAACTCTGGTGTCCCATATCTTTTCATTCTCTGCTATTTTGTTTGTATACTTTTGGTACCTTCTTTTTTGCTTGTTACACTTTCTAGTTTGTTGTCTCCCAATAACGGAGAATGGATTTTGAGTATAAAAACTCACAGCAATCATGTTTTTATTAACATTTACCATATACATACCTTGTGGTATACAGGACTGTGCTCAAATTGTAATTAAGATGTACGTTGTGTCCTGCTGACACTATGTGCAGAATATAAGTAGACAGTGAATTTTATTTATTCCTATTTCAGTTAGGGTTTTATGTTGTGGGCTGGATAATGTGGGGATTTTCTGTGGGTGTAATCCCTCATGGGAACCAGTTGGAATACTGAAGAGTATTAATATAGGACTATAACACTTGGGGCTGTGTATTGCTTTAATTTGTATACTGTCTCAATACAGATCCTCCACCCTGATAAAACACCATGGATGAGTGAAATGTTGGGCAGTCTGTTGGGGGGGGGGGGGTTCTCTAGTTGATGTGTGAAAATAAACTACATGTGATGTATTCTGTGCATTGACTGACTGGTTTCAGTATGTTTTAGTCTCTGGAATTTGTAATACCAGCCTAAAACTTATACTTGGCTTTACCCCCCAAAAAAGGGAACCCACCCTGTACTGTTTGTTTGAAGGCAGCTCAGGGCCTTGCCATACCATCCCCAGACTAATAGTCTGGCGGAGTGATTCAGTGGGTCTTGTAAGACCATGTTAAGGGCGTTCGCCAGCCAGCGTTCAAGAGCATGGGACAAGTACTTATCCCATCTCATATTGTATATAAGGAGGTCCTCCAGGGGTGCACAGGGTTGTCACCCTTTGAGCTTTTAGTTGACCATGGGGTAAGAGGTTCCCTTATTTGGTAAGGGATGAATGCGAGAGAACTTGCTCCTCAGGGGGAATCTGTTGTGCAGTATATCCTGAATTTCAGGACATGGCTCAAGGAGCTTATGTGGTTTGCCCAGGAGCTCCTAGCCACTGCACAACAGAGGCAGAAGACATGGCAGGGTATTAAATAGTTGGTATCGCATCGCACTTTGTGATGCAGTCCGATAGCTCATGTGAATCAGTCTTCACAATGGATTGCAAAAAATTCGATCCATTCCACAGTGACTTATTGGGTTAGCTCTGCTATCTCTCCACTTTTCCCGGTCATAAAGCTTGTCAGAAATGGTCATCGCTGTACCTCTTCTGAAGTGTGAAGCTCTGCTCATTGAATAAGTGTTGTCCGACTGCATCCTGCGCTACTGGAGTGTGAAGGAGAAGCTGCACTGCACACAGCATACCTACGTATAGTTGCCGTTGGCACTGAGGGCTGAGGGCAAATGCCAGATAAGTGGGTGGGTACACACTGTCCGTTAATATTGGTAAGGCATCAGACATTGCGCCCCGCCCCTGGAACCCTACTTGCTGTGTGGGTTGCCACTGAGGCCAGGGATGCTGTGCCCATGTTTCTGTGGTGGCTTACCGGTTTCTCCTCGCTATTTTGAACATTTCACCCCGATGGCCATTGGAGTCTTTTCCTGCGCCAGTTTCAGTAGTGAAGACACAAACTGCAGGTAGATTGCCAAACTGTAAATATGGTAGGTTGCTGTGTGTTCACCAACCTGCGCACCTCAGCAGCACCAGAGATCAAAAAAACAATAATTCTGCTACTCCAGTGTTTCTCCGGGATCTAGACCCCCCCTTTTAAATTGTGAATCAGCATGCTGGAGTTCTTAAACTCCACCACAGCTCCGGAGCCTGTGTGGATTTTGGAGTAAAGACGGCGCAGACTGCCAGTAGGTGCTGTGTGTACTTTTTGCCAGACTCTTTGCTTTTCCTCACTGAATCCCCTACACAGCACTCAAATCCAAATGTCTGTAGCTGTCATTGGAAGTCCCAGTATTGTAAGCTGTGGAATTACCAACTGCTGGACCAAGTGTTTGAATGTCTCTGTTTTAAGGTGTCTGAGGGATCTTCACGATCACTAAATGGTACAGCCTGCAGTACCTCGAGTGGAAAGAAACCCCAATGTCCAAATGTTTTTATGTCTTTTAGGAGACTGTGATAATGGTGGTGTATTTTTCTCTGAAATTATTACTAATTAAAATGGACAAGGTTGCGATTTTCTGGGTGGGGAGACCACCATGCTGTAAGGTCAAAAGATGAAGAGACTTGTTTGGTCCAGCACGTCTATTTTCCATGGCATACCTATGGAGGGGGTGTCAGCTGGCTTTCAGCTGTAAAGTCGTGTTCAGTGTATTATTTGTTGTATATTATTTTTGTGGGGTTTCTAATTAAAGAATGCACTCTCACAATCAGTCATTCAGGTGATAGTTGGTGAGGGCTCCGCTTGTAAATGCCATCTTCATGCAGCTGAATTGTATAGTCTTGGCACAACTGCACCTGACTTGCTCACTCAGTGCCCCCTAAAATATACAGTATTAAAAAACTGACTGATCTTCGTGATACAAGTTAGTAAAATTAGATATACGAACATACGAAATTTGCCAGCAGATAAAGGCCTAGCGGTCTATCAAGTCTGCTCGAATGTGCAGCTAGCACCCCTTATTCTGCAGCTGCCCCTCCCTTCCACCCTTCCCTTTCATTAACCCTCCCCCTTGTCCTGTCCCATCTTCGTTTGAAGCAGTCCACTACTCTACTGCATACCACTTCTGCAGGTAACGCATTCTACCCAGCCACCACTCTCTCTGTAAAAAAGTGTCTCCTCATCTCCCTCCTGAACCTTCCTCGCTCCAGTCTCATATCATGGTCCCTGGTGGCCCTCCCTTCCCTTACTTTGAACAGCCCCTCTGTACCCGTCTTGTTTATTCCTTTCATGTATTTAAAGGTTTCAGTCATGTCACCCCTGTCTCTCCTCTCCTCCAGTGAGTACATGTTCAATTCCTTCAACCTCCTCTCATATGATAAGTCCCCAGCCCCTTGATCATCTTTGTCGCCCTGCGCTGCACCCGTCCAGTAACTTAATGTCCCTCTTCAGATCACGGATGCCAGTACTGCCGCAGTACTCCAGGTGTGGTCTAACTAATGACCTATACAGTGGCAGAATCCTGCCTCTCGAGGATATACCCTTAGCAATACAACCCAGCATTTTGTTGGCCTTTGCAGCTGCCTTCCTACATTGTGCCGAGTTGTTCATTGACCCTGTAATGAGCACACCCAGATCTTTCTCCTCCTCTGTCTGGGCTAGCTGCACTCCCCCTAGCTGGTAACTCCTCCTTGGGTTCTTCATCCCAAAATGCAGCACCTTGCACTTTTTGGCATTAAACCCCAGTTGCCAGGTGTCTGACCAGGTTTCAAGCTTTGCCAGATCATCCTGCAACCCCTGCCATCCCCCTAGGTCATCCACCACCGCGCCAACCTTGGTATCATCAGCAAACAGACTGATCTTGCTCTTGATGTCCCATGATATGTCTGCAATGAATATCCCAAACAACATTGGTCCCAACATCAAGCCCTGTGGGACACCGATCATCACTGCCCTTGGGTGTGAGAGCTCCCCACCCACCACCACCCTCTGTTGCCTTCCCTGCAGCCAGTTTCTACCCATATCACCAACTTTGCACCAGCCCCTGTGCCTACTAACTTCCTTCCCAGCCTTCCATGTGGCACCGAGTCGAATGCCTTACTGAAGTCAGATACAGGACATCCACTGCATGGCCCCTGTCCAGTTGCCTAGTTACCCAGTCATAGGAACTCGACCAGGTTGGTTTGGCAGGATCTGCCCGTGTGAAGCCATGCTGTCTGCTGTCCTGTAGTCCTTTGGCCTCTAGGAGGGCCACCAGCCTCTCCTTCAGGATAGTCTCCATTAGCTTACCACTATGGATGTGAGGCTCACTGGTCTGTAGTTTCCGGTTCATCCTTGGGGCCACTCTTGTGGAGGGACACCATGAGCCATCCTCCAGTCCTGAGGGTACACACCTGAATGTGGCGAGGGCATTAAATAGGTCTGCCAAAGGTCCTGCAAGGACTTTGCCAGCTCCTTCAGTACCCTGGGGTGGATGCCATCTGGGCCTGGCGCCTTGTCCACCCTCAGTGCCTTCAAACCCTCTCGAACTCTGCCCTCCATGATTTCCCCATCTGTCACCACTTCCCCCTGCTTCTGCCATTTCTCCCACCTTGGGTGTCACCCCCTCTTCTCTTTAGTAAATACTGAGCAGAAGTACTCATTTAGTGCTTCCGCCTTATCGTACCCTGCTTCCACCCAACCCCCCTCCTTCCTAATCCTTACTATGTGGTCCTTACAGCTCCTTTTCTCCCTGATGTACTTAAAAGTCCTTCTCCCCTTCTTAATGCCTTGTGCCAGCCTGAGTTCCGTAGATGCTTTGGCTCCCTTACTGCCCTTGTCACCTCCTTGATTCTGTCAAGTACTCCTCTCTGTCCCCCGTTTTCTTGTACTTCCTAAAGACAGCTCTTTTCTTCCTTACCTTTTCCATGACCTCCTTGCTCAACCAGCTCGGTTTCTTAGCCCTAGCCTTCTTGCTCTGGGCTTTGCAGCAGATTTTGGTTGCCTCCACTATCCCCAGCTTTATGAGATCCCACCTCTGGTTAGTACCCATACTAGATTGAATTCTGGTCGTTCACCCTTTTACCACTTCCCCCATCCTCCCAAGTCGGCCCTCCTGAAGTCCAGCACTCTTGTGCCAGATTCCTCCTTCCTTGCCCATATCCAATGTGAGCCATACTGAGTGGTGGTCATTCCTGACAGCGGTTCCTCCACTGTAAGTTCTCTCAAAAGTCCCATTTGCCAGCACAAGGTCAAGGGTATTCCCTAACCTGGTTGATTCACTGACCATTTGCAGCAGGAAGCTGTCCTGAAGGCATCCAGCAGTAACTGCTCCCTTCTGTTCCTTGTTGTTGGGGTTCTCCAGTCCACTCCTGGCATGTTGAAGTCCCCACAATCACCACACCACCCTTCCCGCAGGTCCTCCTGATCTGTCCCGCTAGTTCCCTGTCTAACTTCTCCGTCTGAGATGGTGGCCTGTACACCACTCCCATTCTAAGAATCCTATTCTTGGAATCCTGGATTTGCACCCAAAGTGACTCCGTGCTACACTCCTCCCCTTCCTCCCATACACACTTCAGTCCTTCCTTCACATATAGTGCCACTCCCCCTCCTTTCCCAATCACCCTGTCCCTACGAAATAACCTGTACCCTGGTACAGCCAGGTCCCAGTCATTATATTGGGTGGCCCATGTTTCCGTGATGGCTGCAATGTCCACCTCTCCCTCTGCCATGAGAACCTGTAACTCTGCAGTTTTTCCTCAGGCTCCTAGCATTAGGGTAACCACCTTCCACCCTCCCCCCCCCATCCTGCCCTCCTTTCCTAGCATCACCAATAGTACTTGCCATTTGTCCTTTGTCACTGTTATGGGGGGTAAGCTCATATGATTTCCCAACCTGTGGTCTCTGCATATCTCTTCACCAACTGCCACCCCCCACTCCTAGTTTAAATTCCCAACTTCCTCTATATACTCTTCCATCCTCTGTTTCAACACTTTCTTTCCCTCCTCACTCAAGTGTAGTCTGTCTTTGGCATAGAGACTACTGTCCTCCCAGGTCCCTCCCCTCCCCCCAACAGCCCATACCCTTTAGCACAACACCAGGTTCTTAGCCATCCGTTAAATTCCTCTATTCTCAGCTTTCTTGTGCTTGCCTTTGGCACCGGAAGTATCTCGGAAAAAGTTACTGATCTTTCTGCCCCCTCACATAATTGTGCTAGTTCCTCAGACCTCCTCTGGACTATATCTACTGTCTTGTCAGCCAGGTCGTTTGTCCCAAGATGTATAATTAAATGAGGCTTGTCCCTACCCCATCTAGCTTATTTCAGAACAGACTGTCCCACCCTTTCCGCTGTCATTCCTGGCATGGCCTCCACCCAAATGTGACTATGCCTCTCCCCCTTGCTACCCCACCTAACTCCTCTTAGTATTGAGTCCCCCAGCACTAAGATTCCACCCCTCTTACTCCCTGCTTGCTTCCATTCATCTCCCTCTCTCATTTCCAGCTCCTCTTCTTCCTCCTGCACATTATTTCCCCCTTTTACCCTGTTGCAATTCTCCCAGCAGAACTTCCCCCCGCTCCAGTTTGGTCCAGGCATTTATCAATTACTCCTCTAATTTCATCATTTCCCTCCTCCACTTTCTTCCTCTCTAGCAGTGCACAGCTGTTTTCTGAAGACCCTTCACAAATGCACTCCCTCTCTCTTCATAGTAACCTGTTCTCTCCTTTCCACTCCATGACTTTTGCCACTTCTTCGCCTCCCCTCACAAGTCCCTATTCCCTCCTTCCATTTGTCTTTTGTCTCCTGACCTGGTTTCCCCGGCAATCGTTCTTCCTGGCCTGGGCCCCTTTGTCTCTGCTTCCCTTCTTCTGACCCTCTCCTCACCACTGTTGGCTTAAATCGCCCTCCCTCATTTCCCCGTCTTCCTCCCGCCAGTATTGGGCTAAACCCACCCCCAATCTGCCTTGCCTGTCTTAGTTCCTCTTGCAGACCCTCAATCTCCTTTCTAAGTTTTTCTATGTGGTTGCACACTAAACATCCTCCCACACTCCAGGCAATGTTTAGAAAGAATGGTGCACCGCAGTTGTTGCAGCCTACCACGCTACCCGTTGCTGTCGTTGCCCACCAGTGACCCCCCACCCTTCCAGATGCAGGATACCAAACACTCCCCCAAGTCTCCCCTCTCCCCCCTCTATCAGTGCAAAACATTTTCTTTATTTCCCTTACCTGCTTTGTTGCACACGTTTAGATATATTGAGCAACTGCTTTTTATATTCCTATCCTTCCTATCCACACTCAAAGAGACTTTAAGTAGCCATTGCACAACCTTCTTCAAACTCCTACTCCTCCTTTTCACAATGCAATATCAATGCGAAGAAGTAATAATGAAAGCTCCTACATTTGCATTTACTTCCCTTCCACTGAGAGAGCAGTCTCCTCTTCACTTGCTGCTGTTCCTTTCCTGGATGTCTGCTTTTGCTATGACAGGTGCATATCCTTTGCCTGTTTGAGGAAGTGATGTCAGAACCCCTAGTACAAAGGAAATAATGGACCAGGGGTGGGTGAGGGTTGGGGTGGGTGGGACCAGCCCAAGTCTTCCAGAAACAATCAGGTAGCTGAGGCCTCTGGTCAGACCATTATCACCCCTCCCCCACTGTACACTCAACTTTGTAGCTAGTGAAGTCAGCAACAGTGAATCACAATTCTACTCAAAGCCCCCAAAATAGGTTTGCTACCCAAAGAAACAGGACTCCAATTCAAACAGCTTCACCAACAACACATCAAAATAGGCTTGGAATTAGAAGATATAGGTCTCCAATTCAAAGAAACAGACCCAGTTAAATTACACCAATTATGTTTTAAAACAGAAGAAATAGGCCTCTACAAATGCAGCCTGCCACACAGTGAACCAAACAAATGAGCACACTTATAGCTACCAAAACAGGTTGCCAGGCTTCAGTATTCATTTAAAGTGAGTGTGTCACTTCATTTTAAGTCACTGTCAGACACAATCTCTAGTTATTCTGTGAATACTGGAGCCTGGCAAAATTTACTGATGGTAGGCATCTATTTATTTTACAGACTTCTAACACAAGGTCAGACAAGTTTTTAAAAAGCTGCAGGGGGCATTGAGTGAGCAAGTCAGACAGGTACAGCTGGGCTGAGACTGTACAGTTTACTTCTGTTTTAGCAGAATTAATAATTTTGGCTTTTTCCTGCCTTGTCCCTGATTTCTCATAGGTCTTACTGATATACCCCTGAAGAAGATCTGGTGCATACAAATACCTTTAACATTGCTGGTGTTTATTATTGTGTTTGTGCTCCATGAGTCAAGCTTCTGAGTTTACCCTTGGGCTGGCCCACCCTCACCACCAACTTGTGTGATTTCTGACATCTGAGGGAGAGCCCAGGGAGAGAGAGAGAGAGAGTGTGTGTGTGTGTGTGGGGGTGCACAGTTTAGGTTGCTGTTTATTTCAGTCCTGTTTCCCTCAGCTCCCTAGAACAAAAACTTGCCTTTGATGTCTTGTCTCCTTAATGTGTATGGCACCCCTTCTGCATCCTGCCCTAATTTAGGATCTGGATAATGTCACTGTCCCCCAAGTGTCTCTTGACACCTAATCCGTATAGCCAGTTTGCAGCAAGGGGGAGGGGTGCATTAATTAAGCTGCACTTTATAATGCTGGCTCAGGCTGTCAAAAGTATGGCCATTATTTTACCCACCATCCAACACTGTATATTTATTCAAGATTCAGGCAGATTAAGGTCAAATGGGCAGACATATTACAAAAATTCCTCTGAGCTCTTGGGGGGCTCATTTGTAAAGTTTAGAAGTTCACTTCTAGGTGACTGCCTGGTAAGGTGTGGTAACAGTCAGTTACTATATATTAAAGGTTGCTAATTTACTGAAAACAAGTCCTTGACCTCGAAACACATATAGGATAGTGTATAGTTACCCATACACTACACATGCTATTCTTCCACCGAGTGGATACAGTGCCGACTGATGACCTCGAGAGTGAAGCTCGAGAGGTCTCCAAGTCGGCATTGTATCTAAGTGGTGAAAGAATAGCCTTGTAGTGTATGGGTAACCATAAACTGTTCTCTATAGTGTATGGTGCCCGAAAAAAAGACGGAGACTCACTTTTCCATATTTTCACTCGGTTCTGCCAAGGCCGTCGATTCACAACTGCCGCTGCCCAGCACACTCGTGCCCCTCTCACCACAACCAGGGACAAATCAGGGCGTCGGCTGCAGCCCCTTATGCTATGACGCCCTTCACTACAAGAGAGAAAGAAAGTGGTTCTGCTGTTAGTGAGGACGCCATCACCGCAGCAGAACAACTTTTTGCGGTGTATGGATTTCCATACACAACCGCATTCCACCATGCACTATAAACATATAGCTATCATTGTGTCCATGTTTGTTCTTTTAACTCTAAGCATCTGAATCTTGTAGTCAGTAAAAGTGCATTGAGTTTGAACTGTGTGAACCTGCGGTAAACTGACAAACTGTGAGTACTTTTTTTATGCACCACACTTCAAAGGAAGTCATAAAAGTGCTCATTTAGGTAAGAAAAAAAATGCTGTTTTATCGTATGATAATGTAAATGTGCTAGACAATTTGTTCTAAATGCTGCACATTTACTAAGTTGATTAGCACTTTATGCACAAAAGTGCTAATCAGTCGAAATTGCTTATTTAATACCCTGCATTGTACAACCAAGGGGTCAGAGCCCAGGAGTATGAAGTTGGCAGTGGGTGATGGTATTCATCCCCATCCCCATCCAGCAGAACAAATTACAGGCGGCTTGGGAGGGGCCTTACTTGGTGGTCATAAGGGTGAATGATGATAATTACTTGGTGGAGCTCCCATACAGGAGGCACAAACAGCGGGTCTACCACATAAACATGATGAAGCCCTATCATGTCTTCATCATGTTTGGAAACAACAAATTGGTATAGTACTACGGGGGCTAAAAATAGCACACTTAAATATATCTAGTTTACTGCCAAAAACATGAAATGGAAGCCTGGACCTCTGTATATCACCCCAACATTATGATGATCACTGAGTCTTGGCTGAAACCAAAACCTAATAACAATTCAATACAGAGAAAAGGTTACAGCACTATTAGGAAGGACAGACTGGGGAAAAAGGGGGATGGAATAATAGTCTACTTTTAAAATTAGCAGTTAGAGAAGTAATAACAGAGGAACTAAGCTCCGGATGTGAGAATCTTTTTATGGAACTAGTACTTAGAAATACAATAAAAAAAAAAACCAAAAAAAAAAAACTGATGTTAGGTTGTATTTATAACCCACCAAAATCAAAGATTCAGGGTCTAGAGGAATTAAATCTGTTGGAGGATTTCATGAACAGGGAAATAATACTGATGGGTGATTTTAACCTTAATTGGTTGGGAAATCAAGTTAGTAAATACAAGAAATTACTACAAAATGCTAGTTTAATCCTTGCTGTACCACAGACTGATACCAGTGCAAAATTCCTATGCGTTCTGATTCTGTCGACAGCCAAAAGGTTAAATCAATTTATGAATGAACAAGATTTAAATAATAAAATAAAGCAATTTACACTGTTAGATGGGTTATTAATATGTAATGTAAGAAACAGTAGAGCTCTCTGGAGTACTGTCCCGATGCAATAAGCGATCATTTACCCATACTTTATTTCTGGAGTAACAAAAAACCAAAAGGCAAGAGCAGGATAGTGGAAAATGAGACAATAAATGAAGAAAAAAACTGTCCAACATAAAAAGGGATTTAACTGAAATTGATTGGAATGTGTTGAAAGATATAAATGATGTAAATACTGTAGTCAAATTGTTTTAAAAAAAAAAAAAAAATTTAAATGCGATTAATTACAGAGCCCCGCTGAAGAAGAAAAGATTAAGAGGCACAAGTAATAAAAGGATAACTAGTAAATTAATCAAACGTATTAAAGACAGAGATACTGCCTGGGCACACTATAACAACTAATTATCAAAACTCAAAGTTAGAAAGGGATTGGAATCTATTTGGGCAATTACAAAACACATGTAAAAAGGACAAAAGTAGAGTTTAATAAAAATGAACAAAAGTCAAGTTTTTCTAGACAAAAAGTTGTTTTGTGAAAGTGTTAACAACTTATTGACCCATAAAATCTTTTTTTTTTACGGATTTGTCTAAATATTTAATTAATTTTCAAGAAGAAATACAACAAAAAACTGATACAGAAAAAAATGAAACTATTCCAAAGTTTTATTTTAAACGAATAACAAAGCAGGAAGTTTACAGATGTTTAAAAAGATGAGATGAATCCATAGGACTGCAACCATATCTGGTTGAGGCCAAAATATTAAAACAGGCAGCTGAGGAACTTGCTTACCGTTCTGGAAATAGTCTACAATAAATCATTAACTACTCAAATTGTGCCTGACAATTGGAAAAAAGCATACGTATCACCAATTTTTAAGGGAGGTCAAACTAATAATCCGAGTAATTACAGGTGCATCTCATTGTTGTTATTGATTAGGAAAATCCAAGAGAAGTTGTTACTTTTACAGATCATGGATTACATGGAAAAGTACATGAAACTTACAGCCACACAGCATGGCTTTTGGAGGGTGTGTGGCACAGCTACGGCCATGGTCAGGTTCACGACCGACCTGCAGGAGAATATGGAGGCAGGATTGTGCACGTGAGCAGCATTCGTGGACCTGACCTAGGCCTTCGGTCTGGTGGACAGCCCCCTACTGGAGGCAGAGCTATCCAGTCTTGGCTTTGGGAACCCTGTATTGAATTGGATACATAATTACTTAACAGTTAGGATGCAACAAGTCCATTTAAATGATGTACTATTGGACTCAATGGCTGTACACTTCGGGGTACCACAGGGCTCAATATTAGGGGGTATCATGTTAATAAGTCATGTAAATAATGCCACAGGCAAAACTGCGGGGCAGAAAGAGCGTGCAGTAAAATGGCTACAGGGTACAAAATACCGCATGGATGAAATGGTGAAGGAGCGTAGCGTACCCCTGTAGCTGTTGGCTGGAAGGCAGTAATGCAGCGGATAAGACCTCTGCTGGGTGAAGACCTCTGAGCAGCTGCCGTGGCTCAGAGGGCAGAGCCGTTGGCAG
Source organism: Neoceratodus forsteri (assembly GCA_016271365.2). Classification (NCBI taxonomy): domain Eukaryota; kingdom Metazoa; phylum Chordata; order Ceratodontiformes; family Ceratodontidae; genus Neoceratodus; species Neoceratodus forsteri. The sequence continues at coordinate 402,680,186 of CM028136.1, read as the reverse complement.
TGAAGGACAGTGAAATATCTGTGGACCATGGTTCAAGTCCCAGTCTCAGATTTTACCAGTGTGTGTTTTTTTTTTTTTTTTAAGTGTTGTGCAGTTGAAAATTCTCCCCCACCAGTATTTCTCCTCATCCCCCTCGGAGGTGGTTATTTTAATATTGGGTGGGGTGGGGGGCGGCAATGTTTTATGTTTCATGTGTGCTACTATTACATCTCTGTGTTTTAACCGAGCGATGTAAATGTGTCCGCTGTATTAACAGCGTGGTATGTTGTCACGCTGTTTTTGACCATGGCATATTGACCCTGTGCCTATATTGGTATCTATGTTGTTTTCTCTGTATATCAGTGGTTCTCAAATGGCGAGGCCAGCCTCCCAAGAGAGGCCCCAGCTTGTTCCAGGAGAGGCCCAGTCAAGTCTGAGAATGTACATTATTTAAATTCTAAGTTTTGGCTGTTTTGTGTGAAAGGATAAAGCAAATTAAATATGGATAATTGCAGGTGAGATTCTTTACTTATACATAAATTTGTGACCAGGAAGTCCCCATTGAGCCAAAGCTTGTTTATAGGTATGTATTTATATGTAAATTAATGCCTGGGGAAGGTATGCTGAGTCTTTGCTTGTTTCTACAGTAGGTATTTATATGCAAATTAGTGACTTGAAAAGGCACACTGAGTCAAGGCTCATTTCTATAGTAGGCATTTATATGTAAATTAGTAACTGGGACAGGCACAGTGATCTGATGCATGTTTTCAGGTGTGACCTGAGGTAAGGGTACAGGAAGTTACCTAACTGCAGGATAAGAGGGAGAGAGATGAAGTGGCTAGGTTAGTTGTTCCAAACAGAGAGGAAACAGAGTAACAAGGGCCCAAGAGTCAGAAAAAAGGAGTGACAAGTATAACCTGGGGTGCCTGGTCAGGGGTGGGAACCTGGGGTGCCGGGTCAGAGGTGGGGAGCAATAAGTTGAATAAAGAAAGAATATACTCAGTCAGCTTTATTAGTTTCACTTTATTCCTGGTGTACTGTGCAAAGTAGGATTTATTTTTTTCTGTGGGGAGGGCCAAGATTTTTTCCAACTCTGAGGGAGGCTTGAAATCTTTTTCATGGTTTGGGGGAGGCTCACTGTCACAAAGTATGAGAACTAATGCTGTATATCAATCAATTAACAGCAATCTGTTCAGAATCACATATGGTGCTGTACCCAGATGCTGCTGTATTGTACACTGCTGACAAAGACTTAAAGATCTTAAAAAACTTAGAATGCAAGTTTAACAATATGGCAGAATGGTTACTGGTGAATAGACTTGTCATGAACCAAAAAACAAAAGGGATGTTATTTTGTTCAAACTACTAATTAAAAACAATGACAAAACTATTTGAGCTTTTTACTGGTGATGGAATGAAATTGGACATAGTAACTGACTTCAGATACCTGGGAGTAACCGTAGAGAGTCAGCTGAACTTTAATATACATATTGATAATATAATAAAAGTTACATAAGAAGATGGGTGTATTGTACTGTATGTGGTTAGAGATTACTTGACAAATGAAACAAGACATATGATAGTGCAAACTTGTCTTATCCCAGTACTTGAATATGTGAACCTAGTCTGAGGGGGGACATCAGAAAACATTAAACAGCAAAGGATTTGTCTGTATAATACCATATGTAGATTTGCTGTAAGAGCGAAACACAGAGAATACCACTGTAACCTGTATAGTAGGCTGGATTGGTTATCAGTGGAGCAGAAGGATAAACATCACCTATCATGCTTTGTGTTTAATTTATTGCACTATGCACCAAATAATCCATGTTAACCTTTTTGAGCAAACATTAAGTAATAGAGCTTTAAGATCACAGGATACAATTAGTCTTAACTATTCCGTTGTGTAAATCCTCAAAAAAAACAAAAAGCATTTAAGGAAATTGCTATTAGAACATGGAATGGTTTACCATATAACCCATGTAACTTGAAAAATGGTCATAACTTCAAGATATCATTGAAAGAGCAACTCAGAAAAGATGCACAGTGTAAATACAGTTGACCATTAACTTATAGTTTATGTGCCATAGGATACATTTTTCTTGTTTGCCTTTGTTTTATGCCTATTGTGTTCTTTGTTGTAGATAGAGAATTTAGTAATAGAATGCAACTTGTAATTTATGTATATTCTAACAATTTACATATGATATATGGGATGTATTCTCTAGCAATTTGTATGTCATATGTACGATGTATACTCGATTTGAAGATGTATATCCTATGTTTTTTTTTTTTTAAATAATCCATGTCGAGCAAGGGTCATGTGGCCCAGTACCCGGTTAACAAATTTTAAATAAATAAATAAATGACTGGGACAGGATGGTCCTGGCTGTGTGCAGCTATCCAGAGGAGGAGGCCAAAGCAGATCCAGTGGTGAATCTTCTGGGAGAGGTTTAGGGAGAATCCTCAGTAAATTATGTCATCTTCTTAGAGCGGCTGACACTGCTAAGCTGCCGAAATATGTGGGGTGCTACATACATTTGGTGAAATGTTCATGGGAAGCTGGGGTATACCATGCTGGCGGAGCACCCTGTGGATGCAGGGTCTCAAGCCACACTGAGACAGCCACCCTGCAGTGGCCCAGGAGGAGTAAGACCTGCCATAGAGCAGGAGATCAAGGAGATGATGGCTCTCCTCGTGATTCAGTAGTCCCTGTGCCTCACCAGTGGTACTGATTCCCAAAAAGAATGGGACCACGAGGCTCTGTGTCGGCTACCACAAGCTCAGCATCTGCACCGCGTCAGATGCATACCCTATGCTCAAGATGGATGAGATTCTAGAGAGGTTTGGGGGAGACCTTTACCTGTTCATCATACACCTGACAAAGAGCTTTTGGGAGGTACCCCTGTCGCCAGAGAGATGTCAGCATTCTTCACCCTGTTTAGATTGTCTGAGTACAGAGTAGTGCCATTCGGGATAAAGAATGTGCCAACCACCTTTCAACACCTATTGGACCACATTCTGAATGAGGCAGGAAACTTCAATCTGACGTACATGGAGGACATTGGTATCTGTAGTCAGATTTGGGAGGATCATGTCAGGCATCTGACTGAGGTGTTCTGCCGATTGCAGACCTCTGGGCAGACAGTCAAAGTGGAGAAGTGCCAGATAGAAATGGCAGAATGCTCCTGACAGACCAGTTGGCTTGATGTGAAGGTTGATTGACTTGGTTACCTAAGCTGTATTTCCAGATAAGCTATACTGTGCCCCCGATATTGAAAGATCAGCACAAGCACAGCCATTTGCACTTGTGCTCTTCCTGTTCTGGCAACATTCAGATGGATAGCGCTCATGTGCAGAGCAGTGCTATCCGATTAAATATCGGTCCATATTGGTGTAGCACTAAAGTGGATCCACGTTGCCCTGATGTGTACCAGAGGGCTGCTTATGACCCACAGGAATAGAGCTGCCTGAAACAGGAAAGCAGTAGTAGTAATAGTACAGTAGTACACCAAAAACTAAATTACCCACTGAAAAATCATTTTAAAAAACAATTTGAACACCAAGTGCCTGAGCTAACAAAAAAGTTTTTAAGTCCTTTTATAAAAACTTGTACTGAAGGGGCCTCCCTCTTAGCCTTCGGTAATGGAATTCCACAGCAATGGACCTGCCACCTTGAAGGGCTCTGTCTCCCAACATTTTAAGTCTGGTCCTGGGGACAACCAGGAGGCCCTCTTCGGCAGAACGGAGGGGACAAACGGGGAGATAAGGATGTAGCAGTTCACACAGGTAGCCCGGACCCAGCCCGTGTAGGGCCTTATAGGTTAGCAGACCAACCATGTAGGAGATGTACCACTTAACCGGCAACCAGTGCAGTTTCCATAGTGTAGATGTGATGCGACTCATCCTAGGAAGATCAGTCAGCAACCTCACAGCTGTGTTCTGCACTAGCTGCAAGTGTCGCAGCTCGAGGCGAGACTTTAGCATGTACTTGAGATGGCAAGACTCCAGGAGGAATAGGAGCAAATCTGGTTAATATTTCTAAGATTACAGAAGCCATTCTGAATGACTGCCAACATCTGAGCCTCAAATGTCAGCCCTTCATCCAGAATGACACTCAGATTCTTCACCTCTTGGGCATCACTGAGCCTGGAGGTAACATGGCAGAGGCTCATTACCCTCTCAGACACTGCTCCCACCGGCTCAGTCACCAGTGCTTCATTTTTATCTTGGTTGAGCTTCAGCCAGCTCGAAGACATCCAGCCCTGGATCTTGGCCAAATACTTGTTCATCACATCTACTGCACCCTGGTCCTGGGGTGCAAAAGACCAATAGAGCTGGGTATCATTTGCATAACAGTGAAACCCAACTCCATACTGCCTAATGATCTTGCCCAGGGGCAGCATGTACATGGAGAACAACATGGGCCAAAGGACTGACCCTTGTGGTACCCCACAGTGCAGGTCTCTTGGGTGTGATGAGACATTACTCATCACAACCTGCTGAGAGTTGCCTCCGAGTTAGGACTCGAACCAGCTGGTGATTTTGCCAGTGAGTCCCATGTACTTTCTGATGGTTCAGTAACAGCCCTTGATCAACTGTGTTGAATGCTGAAGAAAGATCCAGGGGAACAAGACTTGACTGCTCTCCCCTGTCCCTCACCATGAGCAAAATCAATGCGTGCCCTGACCAAAGCGGTTTCAGTGTTGAACTTTGTTCAGAACCCTGACTGGACAGGCTCATATATGTTGAGGTTGCCAGATGAGTCTCTAGCTGCAATACAACAACCTTCTCAGTAACCTTGCCTAAAAAAGGCAGATAGGAGGCAGGGCAGTAGTTCACAAGTACATCCGTATCCAGTGTTCTTTTTTTTCCAAAAGGGGCTTCACCAGCACACTTTTCAGTCCTGCAGGGAAGACCCCTTCCAACAAGAAACACTGAATGATCCCAGTGAACACTGGACCCAGCTACTTAGCGCAGGTCACCAAAAGTCATGTTGGGCTAGTGTCTAGTTCACAGTACGCTGGTCACAGCCCTGCGATCACCTTAACAACCTCAGAACCTCCTCCATCGTCCCTGGCCGAATGTCGCCCCATAATCACTGATCGCTGTTGTAACATCCACTCCAAACACTGCTGGACAAGAACTGTCCAGTGGACGAGATCCCAGTCCTAATAGAGGAGACACTGTCTGAGATGAACCAAGCAAACTCCTCACATATTGCAGATGATGCAGCCTTCATGGGCTCTAGGCAGGACAGATGTAAAAGCCTTTCCACTGCCTGAAAAAGCTGAGCTGTTTGGTTCTTCCTGACTGCAATGTCTCCGGACAGGAATTCTGCCTTCTTCCGAGAGATTGCCCTTTGAGACTCACCATAGTGAGTATTCAGAGTCAGTTTGTCCTGGGTCCTGGACCTCCTACAGCACCATTCTAACCTCTGCTCCTTAGCTTTAATCGCCCTCAGCTCAACATCAAACCATGGTGCGCTGAGGTGAGAAACCTGAGGGCGAACACAAGGTTTTATTTGACTATGAAAATTGATTCGCGTTTTGCTCATAAAAGTTCTAAAACATTGTGAAAATGCATAGCACTTGCCTCAGTGTGTTTAACAAACATAACACTTCTAGAAAACCTATATAAATGCTTTCTGTACAGTTAGTATTGTCCCAAGAAAAAAACTGCAAATCATTTAAAACCCTAGAACATGGACTGGTGCTGCCAGGTTGAAGGCTGCACCGACTGCTCTGTTACAGGCCACCACAGCTTCCTTCATACCCTCAGCACAAGCTGCCATCATACCTAAGGTATCCAGTACAGGACAGATTCCATCAGGACTCAGCAAGGGCGGTATCTGACCACCTCCACAGGGGCTAGACTACAGAGGGGGGGCCCTGAACTCAAAACTGATGGCACAGTGATCTGACCAACTAATCAGATCAATCTTGAGGTTCTAAACCACAAGCCCTGTGTGAAACACCAGGTTCAGTGCGTGTCCATGTTGGTAAGTCGCAGTAGCAATTACTTATGCCAGGCCCAGAACTGTCATACTCTGAAATAACTGTTGACCAAAACGTAAGAGGTCGTCATCGACCCAGGCATTGAAATCTTAGGAATTCCAACACCCTGTTGGTGACTGACTCTACAGTCTCCTGCAGGACGTCCCCTTCTCATTCCAGGTGACCGATACAGGATCCTGCACCCGACACCTGAACTCTCATGCATGGACATGCACTCAAAGGACGAGGTGTTCCTCACAGGGTGCATCACTGTATTCAGCTCGGTTCTAAAAAAAGATGTCTCCCTTGGGCAGTGCACCATGGAGATACCAGCAGGGACTGCTGCCTCCAGAATTGGACCAGCGGCATCCCTCTAGCCAGGTCTCTGAGAAGCATGCCAGACTGATTCAAGAATGAGAGAAAAAAATCCGTAGTAATAGCTGTCTTATTCCTTATAAACCTGGCATTACAAAGCACCACCTGAAGATAATGTGTAGTGGCGAACAGTTCATCAGTTGCCTGTCCACTTAGTCTGGTGGAGACCTGAGGGACGGGGACTGAACACCTACCACTCCTCTCTAATCCCTGTCTAACCCTGGAACGTCTTCTAGTCCTAACCATTCTGATTGCCCCCCCCCAATTAGCCGGTGTCAGCGTGGCTCAGTTGGTAGCACATCCACCTCTGGACCAGAAGGTCATGGGTTCTCGTCCCACACTGGGATTGGACTTGCACCTAAAAATCGCTGGCATCCGAGTGCAGTATTGGGGGGTGCTGTACTGCTGGGGTGTGCCGTCCTTCGGATGGGACGTTAAACCGAGGTCCCTTCTGCCCATCCTGGTGTTGTCCTGGTGGGTGTCCAGGTGAAAGTAAAAGAACCCAGGGCACTCTTCGCAAAGAGTAGGGAACATTCCCGGTGTCCTGGCCAACATTCCCCTTCCTATAAACCAGTTCATGCAATTATCCAGGCTGTGTGTGGGTGATGATGTGCGATATGGCAGCCACCACACATTCAGTCACTTCTTCACTGCCAGTCTAGCATTGCTTGTAAAGCGCTTTGGATGTATGAAAAGCACTATATAAATGCTGATTCTTCTTCTTCTTCTTCTAGCCCTCTCCCATCCCATACTGTAGCCCTGCTGGGATGTCTCCTGAGAGTCCCCAACCCCCTACACTGGCAGTATACCTCTGCAGGCAGAGAGGTATCCCAGAAGGGACGTAATTCACGCAGCAGGGATGGGAGGGTAGCTGAGCCTACATGACTACTCAGGATGACACATTGGCATCACACCAAAAAACTAATGAATTAACCCCACACCCAAAGAACCTAACAAATTAAACCTCCCCAAACATAACCTAGTCTCCAAACATGCTCACTAACCCCCCAAAGCACACACAGTAAATCCATACTCACACCAGTATAAAACTTACAAACCACCCACACCCTGACTCACTCCAATAAAATAACAGTCAAATATTGCTAAATCTGTAATAACCTGGATAGAAGTATGGAAGTTGTTGGTGGATAAGGGCCTTCGGCCCACCGAGTCTGCCCTATCGTCCGTAAGAAATGTGATTTTTCAAATTTTGCTGGTATTAGGTTGTCCCCCTCCCACGCGTACCAGCAGCCTGTTATGCCTATCCCAAGCTTTGTTAAAACCTGTAATAATTTCTGCTTCCACAGCCCCTGCTGGCAAGATGTTCCATTTGTCCACCACCCTCTCTGTGAAGTACTTCTTCACGTTCCCCCTGAACCTCCTTCCTTCCAGTTTCATCTTGTGCTCCTTGTCCTTGAGCATCTTTTTCTTTGAAAAACTGTATTCTCCTGCACTTTATTTATCCCTGTGAGATAAATGTCTCAATCATATCTCCCCCCCCCCCGCCGTAGAATACATACTTAATTCCATTAGTCTGTCCCTTTAGGGTTTGTGGTGCAGTCCCTGCAGTATTTAGGTTGCCCTCCTCTGAACCACCTCTAGCCTATCAATGTCCTTTCATAGATGAGGCCTCTAGAACTGGACACAGTACTCGAGGTGCGGCTTCACCAATGATTTATATAGTGGAATCATCACCTCCCTGTTTCTGCTGGTGATACCTCTGCCTATGCATCCCAATATCCTGCTAGCCTTGCCTACCCCATATCACATTGCCTACCGACCTTGAGGTCATCAGAGATGATCACCCCCAGATCTCTTCCTTGTTTGGAGCATTGAATTTCCTCCCCCAAGATGATATATTGCCCCTGGGTTTTTGTGCCCCATCTGCATTACCTTGCACTTTTTTGCATTGTGAACCCCAGTTGCCAATTCCTTGCCCAATCAGGCTTCTTTAGATCTCCCCTCATTCTGGCCACTCCTCCTGGCATGTCCACCCTGTTGCAGAGCTTGGTGTTGTCAGCGAACAGACATATTTTTCCTCCTAGACCCTCAGCAATGTCACCGATGAAGACATTGAAGAGGACGGGACCCAAAACTGAACCTCCCTGTGGCATCCCACTGGTCACTTTACCCACTGCAGAATGGATGTCATTTACCACCACCCTCTGCATCCTATTACCCATCCAATTCCTCACCCACTTCACTACCCTCTTTCCCACTCCTGTGTTCTCCAGCTTGCTTAACAGCCTTCCATGCAGCACGGTGTCATGGCCTTGCTGGGACGCAGTGACCCACATCCACTGCCCCGATCAGCCTCTTTGGTTACCCTGTCAGAGAACCCGATGAGGTTCGTCTGACATGACCTTCCTCCCATAAAACCATGTTGCCTTGGGTTCTGTAGTCTGCTGACAACCAGGTGTTCCACTATTCTTTAGCAGTATTTCCATAACCTTTCCTACTACTGAGGTCAAGCTGAATGGTCTATACTTTCCTACTTCCTCCTTGTTCCCACTTTTGTATAGCGGGACTACATCAGCCCTCCTCCAGTCCTTGGGTTCATCCTGTTTCCAGTGACAGATCCTTCATTATCCTAGGGTGTACTCCATCTGGTCCTGTCGCCTTATTGACTCTTATTGCCGCTAGTTCCCTAAGCACCCTTTCCCTTGAAAAGAGACTTGTGTCCATTTCTGTGACTTTCATGCCTTTATTTCTAACTGCCGGACCATTTCCTGCCCCCTCTTCCGTAAAAACTGAACATAAGTACTTGTTCAGTATATCTGCTTTCTGTTGGTCATCCTCTGTACAGCCCCTATCCTTCCCTTTCAGCCGCACAATCCCTCCCCTTGCCTTCCTTTTTTCACTGATGTACCTATAAGAGATTTTGTACCCCTGTACCACTGAGTTTGCTGTGCATTCCTCTGTTTGAGCTTTGGCTACCCTAACTGCCTTCCCTGCCTCCATTTGTTTTACGTGATACCACTCCATATCTCCTTCATCCTGTGTTCTTCTGTATTGCCTAAATAGCAAATTTTTTTTATTTTTTTTTGCTTTAACCTTTTCTGCTGCCTCCTTAAAAAAACATGATGGTCTCTTCTTTCTCTTCCGCCTTGCATAACCGTTTGATACAGAGTTGTGTCTCCATTGCTGTCCCTGATTTGATTACCTCCGACTTTTCCTTAGTCTACCCCCTTCGTTTCCCTTACTTCTTCCCAGTGCTTCTTGTAGGCATTGTCCCATGTCTCTGAAATCTACCCTCCTGAAGTTGAGGATGCTTGTCTTTGTGTGGCTTGGTGCTGCTCCCCCAGTTATTTCAAACCATGCCATTCAGTGATCACTGTTCCCCAGGTGCCCCCCCACTGTAACCTCTGTTACACTGTCCTCTTTCATACACTCCAGATCCAGTAGTGCCCTTTCCCATGTGGATTCCACATCCAGCTGTTTAAGGAATGCCCCTTGCAGTGAAGTGTTCCGGCTCCTAGTTGTAGCTGCTGCAGGGAGGTTCCATTCCACATCTGGTAGATTGAAGTCCCTGGCCAGTAACACCTCTCCCTTATGCAAACAGTGAGTTCATAAAATAGTAACAATATGACAAGCAGCCCCTGCATCAAACATGGCAACCAATAAAGGTCGGAGTAGTATGTCCAAAATTAAGTCTCAAACTTCGTCTCTGAGTTTATTAACAGGGATAGAGGTCCACTCTCTCACTGCGTGCTTTCCTATTGGAAAGTACAGAGAAATATCTCCTGACTAGGTTCCCTGTAGGCCATATTCAGCCTTAGCAGGCAGATGATTCCGCTGGGCATGCAAGGTGTTAAGGGGCCATCTGCATGCCCATTATGGGCTGACTTGCATGGGCCTGCAGCAAACCCTTAGTGCCTCTCTCCTTGGTGGTCTAGTGGATCCCTCCCCATTTGACTGCGAAGTAGAAATTTCCTAAGCTATGGAGGTCAAGTGTCCCCTGCCACCTGAGATCGCCCATTAGAGAGTTATTTCACAAGTCTTTGGTCCAGTGATTTCCCCTCCCCCACTCCCTTAACTGTAAATGCATCGACCAGCTGCCAAGGACCACCACCCACACGCCCCTCACCCTGAGTGCCAGTGACATGTAAGTGGCGGCTGGTACAGTTCTCCTCTCACCTCCTTGGCTGGCTGCTGTCTGACAGTGGTGGAGCGCAATCAAGTATGTAGTGGCAGTATCTGGCTGAGGAGATGAGAGAAGGGCTGTGCCAGCTGCTGCTTTCATGGGACTGACACTTCCAGTGTTGGGCAGGGGTCATGGGGGATGGGGTGCGTGTAGTTGAGGGTTGGGGGAAACTGCTGGACCACCAGGAATTTGTGAAATACCTCTCTACGGGGTGATTAAGGGTAGGGGGAAAACACTGGACTGCCAGGGACTTGTGAAATAACTCTCAATATAGTGGGCGATCGGAGGGCGGGGGAACCACTGGACCACCAGGGACTTGTGAGATAACTCTCTACTGGGTTATCTGGGGGGGGGGGTGGACCATGACCACCAAGGCATTTTATAACAGTGTGGCAACGGGCGATCATGGGGAGTGTGGGTGGCAGCTTGGCACAGGGGCAGACAGATGGCTGTAATTAGGGGTCAACTTTAACCTTTTTGTAAAAAAAAAAAAAAATTTCCCCACTATTCAGTTGGACAAGTTGACTCAAAATTGCACTAGCCTGCAGATGGTTGCATTAATCCAGTTATAATGGTGAATTTTAATTACTTATGCAGGAAAAAAAATGCAAACCACATTGCTTCCTGCCTCAGCAAAAAAAAGACTTGCATGCAAACACACAGTGTGAACCCCCACCACCGAACCAAAGAATCCCACTGAAGCAAATGTTCATTCAAGCAGCACAAACTCTATACACACAATAGTCTGTATCATCATGCACCTTACCACACTCTCACCCCCGCCCACAGGGCATTGAACTGAGTCAGGCAGGGAAAGACAGAGAAAAATACTCTCAGCCCCCACCCTGTGATGAGGCGAAGACCTGCATTTCTGGACATTTTTGAACAGTGTCAAGTGAGCCAGGAGCAGAGCTAGGGTTTCTTTGGGGAGAGGGCAGGCACATATAAACTGCAAACAATAAAGGGGAGTGTCTTGAGCCCTGAGGCACTCCACACAAGACTGGAGAGGGATCAGTATGGCAGTTTCCCAGCACCACGGTCTACTACGCTTCCATAGTTCTGCCCCGGGTAACTCCCCAGGAGGGACTGGGGGACCCACCCCAGTCCTGCCTCGTAGTACTCCTGGGTGGGGAAGGGGACCTCACTTCATCCTGCCCCCCCGTCCGTAAGTCTGCATTGGGTGGTCGTGCCAGCTCCCCCAAGGAGCCTGGTTAAGGAATCTCTGGACTGCCGGGTCCCGTCTACAGGAGTCCAGTGCGGGGGCTTTCCACTTTTTTCTGTTCCGCCCCTAGATGTCAGCATGCAGTGGGAACCAAGGGGTGGAGCATGCTGAGATATGCTGACACTCTGGTTCCCTGCCGACATCCTCCCACCTGCAGTTCTGCTGTCCCGCTGCACCTCCTCCCGTGGTCACCCAGGTGGCGGTAAAGCGGCGAGAGTAGCATCCCACCCTTCCCGGAGAAGGAGAGCAGCCCGTCGGGTGCTTGGTCCTCCTCCCCCCAGCCAGTCCTCCAGCAACCAGAGACCGCTCTCTATCCCGGGTTGCTGGCATCGCAAGCAGTAGCGCTACCACTGTGCCAGCGGGCCGGCTTAGAGTACCGTCTTCTGACTGTTCAACAAAAAGTGAAAACTTTTACAAAAATAAGTTTTAATTCTTTAAAAAAAAAAAGTACTGTTCAGCACATTCCATGAGGTAGTGTCCTGCTCAAGAGTTTTGAAGTAATTCATGTGACCCTTTCAGAATGCATTTGACCAGTCAGACTCTTGGCTCGAGAATTTTCAAGTGATTCATGTAACCCTTTCAGAATGCATTTGACCAGTCAGATTCTTGGATTGTTAACCACTGGACCCAGCAAATGTTTGGCCCCCCTCCCCTCCAAAAGGCAAGCATTGGCCAACACCACCACCACCAGATGTTCGCTTGCTTGTATTTGCTGTGTAGTTGTTGGGCAACAACACCAGTTATAGCCGTGAGATTTTCGTGGTTAGGAAATGTAATAAAGAGGTTCACACACATAATGTTGTTTTGATTGATTTGTCTGCCTTGTGATTGGGAAAGAACTTCAGAGTAAAAAGCAGGCGAAAGGCAGATTTAGAAGGAAATTCAGCGTTGTTATGCAAGAGACATGCCCTGTGGAAAGTCCCCATACACTTCAAACTGATGCTCATTTACTCATGCATATGCTTTACAAGCAAACAGAATTGCTTGATTGCCGGGGTGTTCCAACTTACTTTCATTTTAATGTTCAAAACACACCTCCTTGCCTAAAGTGATGAATGAGTGTAGGAACGTGTTAGAAAGTCAGGTTTTCTTGCTTTTTAACCATAGTATGAGAATACATTAATTTCATGAGTTGAAGGCACTGTGTCATGGATATGCATGTGTTGCGCAGCATCTCTGCTATTCCCTGAAAAACAAAGTTCTCATCAGTATACACAAATGTAATAAAACAGTAGCATGTGGAACGAAAAGCAGGGGTGAGATTTCAAACAGGAATTGGGACTTGCACAAGAAAACCTTCTCTCTCGCATTTTTTCCAGCTTTGTGATTGCTCAAGATCCTCAAAGGGAAGAGGAGGAGAAAGGTGGAGAGTGGGTGGAATTAGAGTGGGAGATTCAGTATACTGGAGCTATGATAAGTGGAGGCCCCAAAAGCTCACTCACAGCTCAGCCTGATACTACTATGCTTGCATGCTTTAAAGTGAACATTAAAAAAAGAAACAATAGCCAAACCCTGCTTTGCCTTGTACTCCAGAAACTGCCTGACAGGCAGGTTATAAGGGCTGACTTTCCTAGGAGGAATCCTACATTTTAGAAGTCTTAACTGTTAGCTTGAAGATGCAGTGGGGTTCTGAGAGTTTCTGAAGATCAGCATTTAACATTGGAAGTCCCAGCTGGCCAAGTGGTGCTGAGGGTTGAGGCGCTAGCCTTACCTTGCGTCATGCCGGTGACCTTGTCCGGAAGCAGACTCTGGTTGCTGGGGGTTGGCCGGGGAGGAGAGGATTGAGCATCCGATGGACTGCTTCCTTCTCCTGTGGAGGGTGGGTTGTGCATTCCACAAGACTGGGAGCATTGTAACTAGTGGGGCACGTACATATGGGGTATGGAGGTGGCACTGGATGGGTGTGGGAGCGCACGCATCGTGCACTGGGTGTCATTGCATGTCCGTGCCTCTGGGAACTCGAAACAAGGAAAATGGCCCTGGCACCTGGGAAGACAAAAGTGGGTCTAGTGGATGGCCCCCCACACTCACTGCCAGGTCTACCCAAGCCAGCTTCTGTATCTCCTTCCCACCCCGGCCACCCTGCTAGATTCTAGAAAGGGCGCCAGAGGAGTAGGTGGTCCCACCTTGGTGGGGGGGAGGGGTGCTCAGAGCAGGAGGGGTTGATAATGGGCAAGGAGAGATCCCGGGATGGAGGCTAGGTCTGGGGAGACCTCAGGCGGAGCAGGAGTTGGCCGATCTGAGAGGCCATACTAGAGAGAGTCCTAAGGGTCCAGAGAGGGGAGCATAAAGAAAGTTAAAAAAACAAACAAACAAAAAAAACCTTGGCAGTCCTATAGTACCTTAGTGGTACTGCTACTGCAAGAACAGAACAGACACAAACAGTAGAGCTGCAGGATAATTAGCTTGGTCTTCCTAAGAAAATCCTCAATTTATTTTTCCATGGATTGGTGTGTATGCACATGTGCTTCCCAATTTAGCTTCTCTTTCCCCAAAGTATGCACTTTTTCTGGAACAAGATCATAATGTAAGGAAATTCCACCTTGTCACTCTCAACAAGCACTAATTCCTTGAATGGATTGTTAGGCTTGATAGAAAAAAGGAAGTTAATGTACTTGAGAGCTTATTTATTTTATTGAAACATCTTTAAGGCAATGGCAGATTATCGAAGTGTGGGAATGTGTTCTGTAGTTTTGTTGTACCTTGCCGTTTACTCTCTTCGTCTTGTAATATAACGTATGTACTTGCATACAGGTCAAGTTTTCAGTGCCGAAAATAGGCAGTGAAGAAAGGGGACTTATACGTGAGGTCGACTTATCTGAGGCACTTTTGCTACTGTTTGAGAGCCCATTATTTATTATTATTATTATTATTATTATTACAGTGCATTTACTGGTAGCTGCAACAGATTTCATTCTTGCCTGTTTTCCAGACAGTCTTCTGAAGTCCCGGCACTTATCTCACTGCTATTTGAGAGCCCTTTATTACACTATAAAATTAAATAATTTAGTGCACCTTTCATTTCTTGGAATGAACCTTGCTGTCTTATTTGCACAAATTCATTTTCACGCTTGTGAGAGTGTGAGAGAGTGAAGGCAGTGATGGGAAAGTTTGCTCAACACTCAGCATTTGGGGGACACAGCAACACATTGCATCAGAGGTACAGCAGTAGGATTTTGCACATACAGCAGTTTATCCAGGAGGTACATGACAATTTGTGCAAGACTTGTGTCACTTAGGTTGGGTTGGGGGTGGTTAGGGATGCTGATCAGTATATCAGCGCCATTTGTTTTCGGCGTTTGTGGATCGGTGTCTTGGCGCCTTCAGTCAAACAGTACATCCCTCAGTGCTCCGCTGATGAGGGATTGTTAGAGGTTCCCAAGGTCTGTCTTCGAATATCAGGTGCTAGGGCTTTTCCTTTTGTAGCCCCGACCCTGTGGAACTCTCTGCCTCGTCGGATTAAAGAGTGCCTGTCCACCGAGACTTTCAAGTCTTCATTAAAAACATATGTCTTTGGCCTGGCATTTGGGGACAATATTTAATTTATTATTGCTGCCTGTTATTTAAATGTTTTTATTGTATATTTGTTTTTATTCTGTATTTGTGCTTTGGAAAAGTACATTATAAATAAATTTGATTTGATATGTAAATAAAAAAAAATGGCAAAATAAATAAATATGAAATATAGACACAGAACTTCACTGACTTGTGCTGGTGAGGGTGGATTATGGAAAATGATACCGCTGGCACTAGTGTGTTGTGCTGGTGAGAGTAGGTTAGGGAGGGTATACTACAGTGTTTTACAGTATCATTGTCTGTTTTTCAGAGGGAGTAAGTTAAAAACGAGGGAAGATTTTATTATAAAAGTAGGATTCCTGGTGGTGTTGAGGTGTACCAGTAGCTATATATTAATAAAGGGTGAGGGTCAACCCATATGTGAGACGTATCTAAAAATCTACTAAAACCCACAAGAAAAAGGGGAGTTGACTTGTACGCGAGGTTGACCTATACGCGAGTATATATGGGTAAGTGACTTTAGGGCATGAGGTACAATGTAAGACAGTTAAATTTATTTATTTAAAAATTGGTAACTGGGAAAGGCACACTTGAGCCTAGGCTCATTTTCAGGTGCAGCCTGGGTGAAAGACATGTACAGGGAAACAACACAACTGAATATGGTACAAATAGAAATTTCAGAAATAGCAAATACAGGAATACATACAGTGGCAAAAGATTTATACAATATTGTGCATCACAGTGCAGGATAGTAAAACATGATAATTACACATGGAGGATAAAAAACAATAATATACAACACAGTGCAGAAACAGGAGTAGGAAAGTTCTCACTCATTCATTTGTAGTCAATCAGTCTAGAATTACATTGTTATGAAAAGGAGACCATGGCAAAGGGGGTCTGATCAGGTAGGTTTGGAACACCTTCCGGGTCGGGAAGTAACGTGCTAAAACTGAAGAGGAGGTTGGCTAAAGGGGAAGGGGGGTGCAGTAGGGGGACTGCGGAGGGGGAACGACATGAGCAACTAGTGGAAGGAACTGCTGTTAGCAACTATAGACCTGTATCAGTATTGCATCAGAAGATAAAAAAAAAGTGTTCTGCCAAAGGGGCCAGAAAACAAAAATACAGAAGAGCATCCGCACTTTCAAGTAACCTGTCTTAAAAATATACACACTAATAGCCAAGCTGTGCTAGACACAAACTGTCAACTACAGTACCTGGTACAGATTCATCCTGAACTGTTTCTTTTGCATCTAATAGTAAACAAATATGTTAAACCAGCAGTGTGTTCTTGTGCAAATGTACTACCTGTACCATTTTATTCTGTTTTAGATGCCCCTTTCCTCCTGTCTCTTAAAGTGCACCCCATTTTGAATCTGTTTTAGAATTTATTTTTACATTTGAAATAATAAAAGGAGCGCTTCTCATAATATGGATGTCACCAGGTTTTTATCATCATTCTCAGCTGTATTTGAACACCCATTGTTTAACATCATATAACAACTGGGGTCTTTTCTTTTTTTTCCCATAGGAAAACCCAGTTATAATTTGCCGTTATTACCAGCTGGTATAACGACAAACATGCTATAGGTTTCCCTGTGAAAAAGTTGCATGCCACACTTCACCTCAACAAAATCAATTGCTAGCTCGGAATCCAAAAAACATCAAACTGCATCACTTTTCCCTCACATTCTCAGACAGCAGGCAGGTCTCGGTGAACTTGTCTTATACCACCCTTCATCCGGTAATACCAAACTCCAGTTCATCATGGCAGGGGGGCAGGGGAAAAAATGGAAATGAAAGTTCCTGAAGCCCTGTGATGTCTCAGCTTGACCATACTGCTGCTGCGCTGTACCCTACACTGCGCCATTAACTCCTGTTGCCATAATTCACCACATCCATTCTGGTTGCCACAATTTAAAAAAAAATAAAAAAGACAATAAAAGAAGGGAAGGGGAAAAAAACAGAAAATATAGTGCACTGTAGAAAGCGAGGTATCCAGACAGTACCCATGTGCACAGCAGCACCATCTAGTGCTCAAACGAGGCACTCTTCAGCATCCAGTAATCAAATCTTGAGGGGAAAAAAAGTAACCCCAGCAATTATATAAAATAAAATAAGGTAGGGGTGTAAAACTCGAATTCTATGCACACCGTTGGTGTATGATGCTTTAATATACCCCTTGAGCTTCGCTTTCAGGGTTTATGTAGCATCCCACACCTCGGGTGTGTATAAAATTCTCATTATCCACATCTCCCCATGCATTATTCCATATTTTTATTCTGACTAAGGTGAACTAACATTTGACAGCATGTTTACCAACCTTTTTTTATCTCTTCATTTGACATGTTACAAGAAAATGCCTACTGAGCTGGGAACAGCTCCTCTCGTTACTGGAAGTGTCCTGGAGGAAGGGGCACAAGAGAGCATGGTGTGTCAAAACTGCACAGTAGATAAACCAACTACATTAATGGGGCAGTGTTGCTAATAAACAGTGCAAAACTTACACCAACTAACATGGTGTAAATAATATAGTCATATAATGACATTGTTTAGTACATACTGCTTTATGGAACTTGTCATTATATGGTATGTACTGTACCTGTTTATCTGTGTTAACCTTGTCTCCCGTGAGACTGTTACCAGTAAACTCACTTTAATTTGATAGAAATCTGGTGGTTGGATGCTGAGAGAAGAAATTTAAAACAGCAGTATTTGTCAGACACCATATAGTTTTTGCAGCAGTAATGTTTTGCAGGCAAAAATATCAGATACTCATTTTCCTTTTCCCTTTTTTTTCATTTATAATTCAAGATATGAGATTTTGAAATTTTTACAAGTTCCCACTCCCATGCCCACCATTTTAAAAACAACAAAAAGACGAAGGTAAATATCTTAATGCTGGCCTGTTGGTGCAGCGGTTGCACTGCCGCTCGTGATGCCAGTGACTCGTGTTGCTGAATGAGCCCGAGTTGTCATTAGCTGGGCGGGGGGGGATCAAGCATCTTTATGGACTCTCCGAGGAGGAAGGGGTGCCATCCTCGCTGTCCTACTGCCACCTGGGTGACCACAGATGTTGATGCAGCAGAGGCTGGGAGGGAGATGTATGCGGAGGCCAGAGCAATGCACATGCTCAGTGTGCCCTTGCCCCAGAGTGTATGTATCTCGGCTGTGATGAACAATAAAAAGACCCTAGCTGAGCAGGATGACTCTTGACCTCAGCTTGCAGGCCTCGCATCACTGTCTTCAGCACCATTCCACTGATGTGCTCGACTTACCTCAGGGGGACCTAGAACCCCCTCCACTGACCCTGATGAAAGAGCCCTGCCATGTGGGGTGGGGTGAAAGTTGAGACAGGGCAAGTCCCATAGAAGTTGGGTGATGTGGCTGGGGCTAAAGGAGGGACGAAGGAGACAGGCTGGTGGAAAGGGGCTTGATAAACAGTGTAATAAAAAAAAAAAAAAATCAGTATCTTGATGCTGTGCTGATTACTGTCAAACATGTGGTAATACATCCCACCATGTCTACATTATGAATCTAGCATAAACATTCTACAGGTAGCCTCAACAGAATTTGTATGTTTGCTTGCGCAAGAAGCATTACGTGGCAGCTTAGGAGAGAAGTGGATTGTGGAGGTGTGGCACTGTGGTAGCCAAGGGTGGCACTGCATCTGGGGGCTTGGCACTGGTGGACCAATGCAGGCACACTGTGCTGATGACATGTGGTTTTGAAAAGTGCCACCAAGTTGAAACGATTTCACCACTGCAATGAGGGGCCGCTTCGTCATTGCAGCGTCAGCCATTCTGCTGCAGTGAGGGAGCGACCAGTCATTGCAGGGCGGTACCTTGCCTAGTGTAACATTTTTTGTAAACATGGTGGCCTCACAGCCCCATGAAAGCCGACGGGGGTGGCCAGTCCCCCTATCGGCAGTAGCACACTCCCCATCGGCATAATGTAACCCCCTCCCCCATTTGTTGTGTGCTGAGAGGGTGCCGAGCCCCTCGCAATCATACCCCTCCCCCCAAACATTAGATCTTACTTTGAGAGGGCTCTTGCAGTAAGTAATTAATTACATATAGGACTGATGCCGGCCAGCGTCAGGACCCGAAGGAAAAATTTCTAGCTAGCAGTCTCTGGTGGGGGACCGCCCCCACGTCAGGTGACTGATGTCATGCGGTGTCAGTATAAAGGGGCGGTCCCCCATGCCCGCCTTCCAGTTCTTTCCCGCCGTTAGCTCGTGTCAGTGCCTCGCGGTAAAGTTCAGTGCTCGTCAGCTCTGTCGCTGGTAGTAGTTACTGTAGTTTTTTTGAATTATTCGACTTAATCGTCAGCCTTTCTTGGTGTGGATGTCATCCCTGCACCGAGCACAAAATAAGTGGCACTGCAGCGCACCTAACTCCGCAGACAAGGACAGCCATTCCCAGTACCTCTTCGGTCTGAGCCCGGACCATCAGGTGGAGAAGTGCCAGCACTGCCTTAAATTTAATGCCACCACCCGCAGACGGAGGCAGCAGTCCCTGGAGGCCCATATCCTCAAGAAGAAGATGTCCTCCATGGAGAAGGAGTTGAAAAAGCTCCAGCAGGCGTCCACTTCCCCCGAAGGCCATCATAAGAAGAAGGACAAGGAGAAGCATTGGGACAGGGGCTCCTCTTCCACCGCGACTCCAGCTGGCGTCGCAGTGCTCTAGATAATGTCCCCCTCTGGAGGACCGCTCCATGCGCCATCTTGGAAGTTTCAAGGTGGCGCTAGCCCGCCAGTCTGGCTTCCGTGTTCAGGCCCTTCGGGCACCTCCGGGCTGTTGGAGGCCTCCGCTCCCGGTAAAGCCGTCATTGTGTGGCCTACTGGTTCGAGCGGCTCCGGTAAGCCAGATGTCAGCTCCTCTGCCCGCACGGAGATGGTCGATAAGTCGCACGACCCTTTCAGGCAGCGCACGGCCACTTTCCCACCCGACCAGGCCGCCCCTCCTTCACGACCTGCCTCGGGCAATGGGTCTGCTAAGTCAGACGCCGGCTCGGCGGCGTCTACCGGACTCCACTGATAAGTTGGACGCTGGCCGACCGATAATGCGCGCGGCTGAGCGGCGTCGGGACCCTCTTGCATCTGCCGCTCCGGCTTCCCACAGCCTCGCTGCCCTCCAGGGACCCCGGCTCCCCTCGGCCTGAACCTGAGGATTTTTCCCCACCATCCTCGGGTGATGCCGAGATTCCTGCTGCGCCCCCGTCAGGCCTCCCTCCCGCTGGGACGGACGACCTGACATCAGTTCCCCGGACGCTGGCTCCGACGCTGCTCATACCGATGCCAGGCAACACCCCCCTCCCGGATGCCGCTCCAACGCTGGGTCCTCCGCCCGCCGTGCCTTCTGCTCCAGGCCCACTCGCTGGGCTTCCGGCCGGGCCATCTGCTCCGTCAGACCCCCGGCCCCCAGGTATCCAACTCAGTCTTATCCGGCGCCATCTTACCTGGCTCCACAGTATCCGACGCCCCAGTACAGGACGCTGGCCTACCCGATGCCGCAGTACTCTGTGCCTCACTACCCGACGCTGGGTTACCCGCCGTCTGGTTACTTATACGCACCCTGCGGGTACACTCAGTATCTATATCCCCCTTCTCCTCCTCCTCCTCCACCTCCACTGCCCCTTCAGCCACCAGTAGACTTGAAGGAGACTGTGGGCTCCTGGTGGGCTGAGGCCAAGGCTCAGCTCACCAGAGAGGTTGAGAGTAGTCTCCCGGCGATGGTTCCAGCTCCCGTACGCCCCAGTCGACAAGACTCCCTCCCCATCTCTGGATACCAGGGGCGAGCCTTCTGGTTCCAGGGCGGGGCAGGACACGCTTCCCTGAGGGCTTCCTAAGGGGTCCATTCCTCCTCCCCGCTGGGGAAGGGAGTCGTCTTCTTCTTCCTCTTCCTCCTTGGACACCTTGGATGACTCTGACGGTTGTTCCGACCCGGACGACGAGCCACGCTCTCCGACCAAACCCAGGCCTAGGACTCCTCCGAAGTCTCCGCCAGAGGATCCTTATTTCTTGGAGTTGCTGCTCAAAATCCAGGAAGTTCATAAGTGGCGCTCTTTGGAGCTGGACCCATAGTGTAAGAAACTCACTGAGCACCTGGATCTTCTCGAGACCGCTCCGACCTTGGTGCGACCCTGGGTTGAGCCTCATATCGACCTTGTTTCCACCATATGGAAGCAACCATCTGCATTAGCCCCTCTTCCTTGGAAGTCTAATAGGCTATACCAGGCTTCCGAGGGTGTTGACTTCCTTGATTCTCACCCTCGAGCTGAGTCGGTTGTGATTAGCACCGCTCACAGCCGGTCAGCTAATCCGAAGCATTTGAGCTGGTCTCCACCTGACAAAGAATCCTGTCTTCTGGACCAGTACAGCAAGAAGATTTATGCTTCTTCCACTCTGGGTATTAGGACCCTGAACTGTGTCGGTCACATGGGGGATTACCAGAAGGCGATTCTTAGTGAGGAGGAATCCAAGTTGGACTCCCTTCCTGACTCTCAGGTTAAATGGGAAGTGGCTGACCTTGTCCATTCTGCTTGTTCGGCCAGTCAGCACATGCTTTGTGCCATGTACGATGCAGTGGACACTGCTAGTAGGAGCTTTGCTTTCACCATAGACTTATGGCGTCATGCCTGGCTCCAAGCACCCTTCCGGGGTTTGGTGCTGTTCGATGGTGATGTCAAGGACATTATCACCAATTTGCAGGAGAAGGGGACTGCACTGAAGTCTGTGGACTCCATGTACAATCCGCCTCCAACGCAGCATCGTCCCTTTCACAGGCGGAATCGGCAAAGGGCGAAACCACAGGGAAAGTGGGCCACTAAACGTCGGGCCCTCCAGCTGCCAAACACCCACCGCCCAGAAAAGCAGCAGGAGCTTCAGCCACGACAGTGCCCCACACCACCCGACTCCTTTCCTCTCCCACAGACCCTGGCGTTTCCAGAGGAACCGGTAGGAGGGAGGTTTTCCCTCCATCTCCCGGGTTGGGAGAGGATAACGTCAGATTCCTGGGTGTTCAAACTCATTGCAGAGGGACACTCAATAGAGTTTCTTCAGAAACCCTCTCGACACCCTCCCCCAAGGTCGTCGTACTCGCAGGAGCATCTTCTTCTGGTCCAGAAAGAAATTTCCTCCCTTCTCTTGAAGGAGGCGATAGAACTCGTACCCATTCCTCTTCAGGGAATGGGGTACTATTCCCATTTCTTCCTGGTCCCGAAGAAAACAGGAGACATGAGACCGATTCTAGACCTCAGTTCCCTGAACTTGTTCGTGGAATACAAGAGGTTCAGGATGCTCTCTCTGCAGAGCCTTCTGCCCCTTCTCCGGCTGGGACAGTGGCTGTGCACTTTGGATATGCAGGATGCCTACCTGCATATCCCTATCCGCCCTTCCCACCGCAAATACCTGCGTTTTGTGTTCCAGGGGGACCACTGCCAGTTCAAGGCCTTCCCATTTGGTCTTTCCTCGGCGCCCCGGGTGTTCACCAAATGCCTTTCGGTGTTAGCGGCCTACCTGCATACCCAGGGGGTGCAGGTTTTCCTGCACCTGGACGATTGGCTCCTGGCGGCCCTGTCCAGGGAGGAACTCCTGCACTTCCTTTCCCTTACCAAGCAGGTCTTTGCCTGCCTGGGTATTACCATCAACCAGGCCAAGTCCCATCTGATCCCGTCCCAGAGGCTCCAGTTTATTGGGGTGTTTCTGGACACGACCTCTGGCATGGCCTTCCTGCCACCGGACAGGGCGGCCACTCTCCAGGCTTAGGTCATCCTGTTGTCCAGCTGCAGGCAGGTCAGTGCCAGATCAGTCCTTTGCCTTCTCGGGGTAATGGCAGCTGCGATTCAGACAGTCCCTCGCTCGGCTTCGCATGAGAATCTCTCAGTGGACGCTTCGTTCTCAATGGGATCAGCTAGTGGATGACCTAGATCAACTTGTCCTGCCCTCCACTCCCGTGAAACATAGAAACATAGAATTTGTCGGCAGATAAGGACCGCTTGGCCCACCCAGTCTACCCATTTCCCTACCTGATGGATAAGCTACAGATTCTAGTTAATCAACCACTTACTTCCTCCTGCCCCCACTAGAATCGCCTTATGCCTGTCCCATGCATTCTTGAATTCTCCCACTGTTCCTGACTCCACAAACTCCTCAGGAAGGCTGTTCCATGCATCCACAACTCTCTTTGTGAAAAAATACTTTCTAACATTACCTCTGAGTCATCCCCCCACTATCTTCAAATTGTGCCCCCTTGTTCTTGCACATCTCTTCTTCTGAAAGATACTACCCTCTTGTACCTTGTTAATTCCCCTTGAGATACTTGAAAGTTTCTGTCGTGTGCCTCCTTTCCTCAAGGGTATACATATTAAGCTGCTTTAGTCTCTCCTCGTATGTCTTCTGCTGCAGACCTTGCACCATTTTGGTTGCCCTCCTCTGAACAGCCTCCACTCTGTCTTTACGGAGATGGGGTCTCCAGAATTGCACACAGTACTCCAGATGGGGTCTCACTAACTGTCTGTAGAAAGGGATAACAACTTCCTGTTTTCTACTGTTGATGCCTCTCCCTATGCACCCCAGTATCCCCCCAGCTCTCCTTACTGCCTTCTCACATTGCTTGCCCACCTTTAGGTCATCGGATATGCAGTCGTGGCCAAGAATATTGGCGCCCTTGCACTTTTTCAAATAACTCACAATTTCCTCTAAACATACGTTGAAATTAACAACAGTACAGTATTTGGTCTCCACAATTCTTTATTTCTCTGTTAATATTACAGAACCTTTGTTTTTGATTCAGAATTTAATATAGCCTTTTAAATCAGAAAATGAAAAGAAATGGCATTGACAAAATTATTGACACCCTAGACTTAATATTTGGTAGCACAGCCTTTGGTCAAAATAATTGCAATCAACCGCTTCCTATAGCCATGGATGAGCTTCCTGCACCTCTCTACTGGCAGTTTGGCCCACTCTTCTTGTGCAAACTGCTCCAGTTCTCCCAGATTTGAAGGGTGCCTTCTCCCAACTGCTGTTTTCAGATCTCTCCACAGGTTTTCAATGGGATTTAGATCTGGACTCATTGCTGGCCACTTCAGAACAGTCCAGTATCTTGTCTTGAACCATTCCTGGGTGCTTTTTGAAGTGTGTTTGGGGTCATTGTCCTGCTGGAAGACCCATGACCTTCGACGGAGACCCAGCTTTCTGACACTGGGTTCAACATTGCGCTCTCCAAAATGGCCTGGTAATCTCCAGATTTCATGATGCCATGCACATGTTCAAGGCACCCAGTGCCAGAGGCAGCACAGTAACCCCAAAACATCACTGAACCTCCTCATGTTTGACTGTAGGGAAGGTGTTCTTTTCTTTGAAGGCTTCACTTTGTTTTCTGTAAACATAGAGATGATGTGCTTTACCAAAAAAGCTCTAATTTGGTCTCATCTGTCCACAGGACATTCTCCCAGAAGGAGTTTGGCTTGTTCAGGTGTGTTTTGGCAAACCCCAGTCGGGCTTTCTTATGTCTCTTCTCTCTCTCTCTCTCTCTCTCTCTCTCTCTCAGCAGTGGGGTCCTCCTGGGCCTCCTACCATATAACCCCCTTTCACTGAGTTGGCGACGGATGGTGCGAGTTGAAACTGTCGTACCTTGTGTCTGAAGGTCAGCTTGAATCTGTTTGGCAGTTGATCGAGGTGCTTTCTCCACCATTTGAACAATCCTGCGCTGCAATCTTCGATCAAGTTTTTCTCTTGCGGCCAGGTCCAGGGAGGTTGGCTACAGTGCCATGGGCCTTAAACATCCTGATAACATTATGTACAGTGGAAACAGGAACATCAAGGTCTCTGGAGACTGATTTGTAGCCTTGAGATTGTCCATGCTTGGCTACAATCTTCTGTCTGACCTCCTCAGACAATTCTCTGGCTGTCTTTCTTTTCTCCATGCTCACCGCGGTACACACAGTGACACAAAACAGGAGAATGAGTCCTTTTTCTCTATTCAAACTGGTTGAATGAGTGATTTTTATATTGCAGGCACCTGCAACTCACCACAGGTGAGTTCAGTTCCAAAGTGAAGGAGAATCACCTGCTTGAAATCTAATTATTTCTAACTACTTCTAAAAGGTGCCAATAATTTTGTCTGGGCCATTTAAGGATTTCTGTGTGGAATAAGCTAAGACTTAGTAAATTTTTCTGCTTTTTGTGTTTTATTCCACTGCAAACCAAAGAAATACATATGTGGATACCAATATATTTTTTTAATTTCAACAATTTTCTGGAAGGAATGGTGCATTATTAGAAAAAACTGCAAGGGCGCCAATATTTTTGGCCACGACTGTAATTGCTCCTAGGTCACTTTTGATTTTTGTTGTTGTTATTAATTCACCCCCCATTGTGTACTCTTTCCTGGGTTTTTGTTTTCCAGATGCATTACCTTGCACTTCTTTGCATTGAATCTGAGCTGCCACGTATTTGACCATTCCTCCAACCTTGCCAAGTCCCTTTTCATTTTTTCCACTCCACCTTGTGTATCAACCCTGTTGCAGATCTTTGTGTCATCTGCAAAGAGGCATACCTTTTCTTCCAGGTGCTCTCCAATGTCACTTATAAGATATTAAAGAGGACCGGTCCCAGTACTGAACCCTGTGGTACCCCACTAGTTACCCTTCTTTCTTCACTGTGGACTCAGTTTACTATTACCTTTTGCATCCTGTTGTCCAGGCAGTTTTTTATCCTGGCTACCACCTTGGGACCCACTCCAAGGCTGGCTAACTTATATATTAATCTTTTGTGTGAGACTGTGTCGAATGCCTTGCTAAAATTTAGGTAAGCCATATCCACTGCCCCTCCCTGGTCTACTACTTTGGTCACCTAGTCAGAGAAGTCTATTAGGTTTGTCTGACATGACCTTCCTGCTGTGAAACCGTGCTGCCTTGGGTCCTGTGCCCCACTGGCCTCTAGGTACTCAACAGTTCTTTCCTTCAGAAGTGATTCCATCATTTTCCCTACCACTGAAGTCAAACTAACTGGTCTGTCGTTTCCTGCCTCTGCCCTGCTCCCACTTTTGTGAAGTAGAATCACATTTGCCCTCCTCCAGTCCTCGGGTACCACTCCATCCTCCCATGATTTGTTAGAGAGAGTAGTCAGTGGTGTTACTAGTTCTACCCTTAGTTCTTTTAGTATTCTTGGGTGAATCCCATCAGGCTCCATTGCTTTGTCCACCCTCAGTTTCAAGAGTTCTTTCAAAACCCTTTCTTCTGTGAATGAACCGGGTATTGAACACCCCCCCCCCCATTCAGAGTTTCTCCCTTGTTTGGTTTAGGCACCTCTCCCTCCTCATCTGTTGTGAATACTGAGCAGAAATATTCATTCAGTATCCCTGCTTTTTCGTCACCCTCTGCCCACATTCCCTCCCCTTTATTAAGTCTCTGTATCCCTCCCTTGGTCTTTCTTCGCTCCCTAATGTACCTATAAAAAGTTTTATCCCCCTTCTTAACAGAGTTGGCTATCCTTTCCTCAGTTTGTGCTTGGGACTTGCAGTAGTGGATGGTTCAGGAGAACCTCTGCCGGAGAGTTCCCTTCGGTCTTCCTCCCCCCTCGCAGACGTTGACTATGGACGCCTCCAGTGACGGTTGGGGAGCCCATCTCGGTCCTCACAGGACCCAGGGCTCCTTGTCCAAGCTCGAGAAGTCCCTTCACATCAGTGTGCTCGAACTAAGGGCAGTGCTGTATGCTCTTTAGGCTCTGCATCTGTATCTGTCTCCCGTCACCTAGCTGTACAGACGGACAATATGTGTGTGGTCTGGTACATCAACAAACAGGGAGGAACTCGTTCCTACCCCTTTTGCAGAGCGGGTGATGTGAGTCTGGGATTGGGCAGTGCAGCACAACCTTCACCTCACGGCATCTCACATCCCGGGGGTCGAGAACATGCTGGCAGACATGCTAAGCCGGTCATCTGCTCTAGCTCATGAATGGGAACTGGATCGGGGGTCGTAGACGACGACTTCCTACGCTGGGGAACTCCACAGGTAGACCTGTTTGCATCCCCTCAAAACACACAACTTTCCGTCTTCTGCTCGTTTGCTCCAGGGCACGGCATTTTTTGGAGAGAGAGAGAGACTGTCTCTAGACTGGAAGGGCAGATTTGCCTATGCCTCCCCCCAACCCTGATTCCACTGATTACGAGGGTCTTGCAGAAACTCTGTTCAGAAGGAGCTCAAATTATTCTGCTCGCTCCTTTCTGGCCCAGGCAAGTTTGGTTCTCTCTTCTGCAACAGTTCTCAGAGGAAAGTCCTCTTCCCTCTTCCTCTGTCGCTATTTTTGCTGACCCATGATCAGGGGTCCCTGGTCCATCCAGGCCTCAAGTCCCTTCAGTTGCACGCGTGGCTCCTGTAGACGTCGCTCAAGCCCGATTTGGGCCCCCCCCCCCCACCGAGTAGCTGAGATTCTGGTGGAGGCCTGGAAACCCTCTATCAGATATACGTATACCATGAAATGAAAGCAGTTCTCTATTTGGGTAGCCTCCAATGACGTTGAGCCCTTCTCGTGCTCTGTCAGCTGACTTCTGGATTACCTGTGACACCTCTTCGATCTGGGTCTCAACCATTCATCATTAAAAGTTCACATGGCAGCCATTTCAGCCTATCATGTCCCCTTTGCAGACAGAACATTTGCTCAGCTGGAGGTCTCTTAAGACGTTTTTGAGAGGTTTCATTCACTTAGGACCCCCTATCCAGGTTCCTGCCCCTCCTTGGGATCTGAATTTCATTTTAGAGAAGCTTACTCTGCCTCCTTTCAAGCCGGCAGCCTTAGCGGACCTAAAGTTCCTTTCTTGGAAGACTCTGTTCCTAGTGGCCATTACTTCTGCTCAATGGATTTCCAAGCTCCAGGCCCTGATGTGTAAAATCCCGTATTTGATTTTTCACAAGGGACGTGTGGCTCTGCGTACCAACCCTAAGTTTCTCCCTAAGGTGCTAGCGGAATCGACACTGAATCAATCCATAGAGTTGCCTGCCTTTTTTACGCAGGACTCTAGTCATGGAGAGTACCTCCTACATACTTTGGATGTTCACCGCATTCTGAGATACTACACCAACAGGATGTAGGATCTCAGAAAGACTGATCAACTGTTCATCTCTTTTGCTCATAAAAGAGAAGGCAATGCTGTTTCTAAGCAATGCCTATTGAAATGGTTGGCTCATCGTATCACTTCCTATTAAAGTACAAGACCACCCTGCTGGGTCAAGTTAGAGGCCACTCCACCAGAGGAGTCGCTGCCTCTGTGGCTTGTTTCAAGAATGTGTCAGCGGCTGACATTTGTGCAGCCGCCACTTGGACTTCTGTCCATACGTTTACGAAACATTACAGTTTGGACATTGCCTCTCGCCGTAGAGCAGGCTTCAGGCTTCAGGCTGGCTGTTTTGCAAGGCCTCCTCTCCTAAGGCCTTCACAACCAGAGGGTCTATTTTGAGTAACTTTCCTCCTCCCGTTTGCTTCTTCTTGTTCCAGACTGCTTGGGACTCAGTTCTATATGTAATTAAATACTGCAAGAGCCCTCTCGAAGTAAGATAGTACAGTTACGTAAGAACTTACCATAACAGTACATCTTCGAGAGAGGCTCTTGCAGTAGGTAATACATTCCCGCCCTCCATCCCCCTAAGCTTTTTCAGCTCCTTTTCCAGGAGGGGAACTATCCATTTCTCTCTCGTCTTGCCTTTTGGCCTTTGGCGGGAAAGAACTGGAAGGTGGGCATGGGGGACCGCCCCTTTATACTGACACTGCATGACATCGGTCACCTGACGTGGGGCGGTCTCCCGCCAAAGACTGCTAGCTAGAAATTTTTCTGTCAGGTCCTGACGCCGGCTGGCATCAGTCCTATATGTAATTACCTACTGCAAGAGCCTCTCTTGAAGATCTACTGTTATGGTAAGTTCTTGCGTGCTCTGTACTTTTTGCTAACGGTGGGCCCAATCCTCATCGGCTTAAGTCCCCCCCACCGAGGAGGGTGGCACACTGGGAGCCTACCCCAGTGTGCTGAAAGAGTGTCTGAGGGGGAAAAAGAAAAACTTCCCCACGACGCCTTTGTTTTTTTTTTTTTTTTTCCCGAAGGAAAGGAAACGTCTCATGCCGGTCGCCGCCCCTCCCCCAACCTGCACCCACCCACTGCACACCCTATCTCCCCACACTCCCCCACCCCATATTTATCTCCAGAGCCTGGCATGTTGATCTTTGGTGGACCGGGAAAACGTCTGCATTCTTCACGACCACGAACTGAAGAAATGCTGGTAAGTTGTGGCATAAAGAGGGTTTTTTTAAACTTTGGTGCATATCTCCGGTATGTTTAGGAATTTTGGCACCAAATTTTCAACATGGGGTTATTGGGACCCCTCCTCATGAATTCGGCCACTGTCATGGCATTATTTGATCCCGAAAGGTGATTTCATGGTCAGGGACCAATTAACGAAACCGTGCCAGTGTTCATGAGATGGGCTCTCAAAAAGCCTATGTTGCAAATTTGGTGAAATAAATCCAAAAAATGACACTTTTATGAGCATGCGTTACGCATTTTCCATGCACGCTTGTAACTTTGCGAATTTGTAATATTTTCACTGCAGATTTTCAACACTGGCATTTTTTCCACACCTCCTTATGAACAGTATAGCTGTCATTTTTCACATCCTGGCCGAAATGTGTTTTAGCGCTGTGGGAAGTCAGTGTTCGGTTTAAAAAAATCACAGTGACACTGTTCATAAGCAGAGGTGCTAAAATGCCTATGTTGAAAATTTAGTTTCAGAAGTCTATGAAATGACTGGTACAAGTGTACATTGCGCAGTTTCCACGCACCCTGGTATTTTTGCACATTTGTAATATATTAGCTCCAGATTTTCAACATTGGCATTTTTTCACACCCCCTTATGGACAGTACAGCTGTCATTTTTTCATATCCTGCCCAAAATATGCATTTATACATCTGGTGCAGAATAACGCGGTTGCTGTGGGAAATCAACGTTCGGGACAGATTAGGAGAATCACAGTGACACTGTTCATGAGCAGAGGTCACAAAATGCCTATGTTGAAAATATGGTGAAAAAAATTCCACTAAATGACTGTTGCGTGCATGCGTTGTGCAGTTTCCATGTAAGCCCGGAAGTTCGAGTATTTTTAATACTTTCGCTACAGATTTTCCACATTGCTATCTCTTCACAGCTCCCTATGAATGGTACGGCTGTCATTCTTCACATCCTGCCCAATTTGTGTTTTCGTACATCTGGCGCAGAATGGCACAGTTGCTGTGGGAACTCAAAGTTCGGGACACATTAACAAAATCACAGTGCCACTGTTCATGAGAAGAGGTCCCAAATGCTTTCATGAGGTAGGGGTCACAAAAAAAAGTGTTGAAAATTTGTAGTGCAAATACCAACAAACGCCCAGGGCAATAGGGTTTCTAACCATAACATCCCACCCTGTACAGACTGACAGGCATCAGGGGTGTGCCTTTGGATTACCAACGGTAATGCTCATGCCTTGCCATTCCACCACCACCCTGCAGCCAGTGACAGACATTAAGGTGTGCCTTGGACTCCCTGGCCCCAGAGTTCACCCCATTCTCCTATACTGCACCCATTTCAGTGTATTTTTTATTTTATTTTTTTATTTAATTTAGTTTTTGTTGACCGAGTAAGTGCGCTAGACAAATCTTGCCTATTTTTAGGCACGGCCCAGGGAAGGGGATACAGATGAATGCCAGCTGACCTTGAACCAGATTAAGCTGTTGGTGGTATTTTTAGTGACTGAGGGAAATTTGGCCAGGACACCGGGGAAATTCCCCTACTCTTTTCGGTAAGTGCCATGGGATCTTTAACATCCACCTGAACTACCAGCAATCCAGGCAGA
Organism: Neoceratodus forsteri; assembly: GCA_016271365.2. Lineage (NCBI taxonomy): Eukaryota > Metazoa > Chordata > Ceratodontiformes > Ceratodontidae > Neoceratodus > Neoceratodus forsteri. The sequence goes on along the minus strand of CM028136.1, from coordinate 402,649,071 downwards.
TGGGACCTCGGTTTAACATCTCATCCAAAAGACGGCACCTCAGAAGTACAGCACTGCTCTCATGCTTCACTACAGTGTCAGTACTGGGATATTAACCCAGCTGCCAGATGTGGGAACTGAACCCACATCCCTGTGATCTCCCGGTCTCAGAGGCGAGTGTGCTACCTACTGAGCCACTGACACTGATGTGCTTATGGAATTGGTTGACTCTAAAGCTGAACACCCCAAGGCACTCCTCAATACGTGTCAGTATCTGCAGGATAGGGTGAAGTGAAATGGCATGACGTTATGGGCGATGACCCAAACACATACCCCAATGCCTGTCTGTCTCTGCAGGGTGGAGGTGGGGTTGGCGTGAAGTTAAGTACTATTCTGCGCATCTCTAACTCCTGCATTTCCAATGCTAATACCAGCAAGTAAACATTCGGCATTGACAAATGCATGTCAATTGATAGTGCCGGCCATCTTTAATAATGGGAGTCATTAATTACAAAATTAACTATAAAAGCTGTTTTAAAAATATCTGATGAAACTAAAAGTATACTAAACATGAATCTAAGGATGTCAGAAATGCATGTTTTCCAAAAAACTATATGAAGAAATTTTTTGCAGAATAGCAAATACTACTTTAAGAGCAAATCTGGCATGAAACACAAAATGAGATTTTACCTTCATATTCAATATTCTGTTGGACTTCAGCTACAGCAAACAATTAAAATTGCAGAGTGGCAACACAGAGGCTAGCAGGAGGATCTGTATTCAAGTCAGTCATCGAGGTCGTAAGACAGTGATAAGTTGTTGAAGTTCTCCTTCTCCAGCCATCACCACAAGCATAAGAACAAGGTTCCTGCTTTATTGGTGAGGTTGTGATCTCCACTGAAAGAGGGTAAGACCTTGTCGTCCGCCCCGGTGGTGAGACACACCAAGATTGTGGTTTGGCTTTGGCGCTGCCGTACCTGCTATGAATGGTGTGCATCCTACATCATCGCGTACTAACCCTTTGATGATGGTAGTCTCAGGCCCTTTCCAGGGTGCTGTTGATTCCCAGATCATGCTGGTGATGGTCTCTGAACTGTTTCGCTTACTGTTGCTGTCACTCTTGCCAGCAGTAATGGCTGTCCCGTCAACTGGGCCTCCACCTACGGCACCATCCTCGTCGACGAGATCTAGAAGCATGCCTGCTCTTCCTCCCTCGCAGCTATTGTCTTTGTTGCCAACTACAGCTTTTACTCCTGTTGTCATTCCAGATGATGATGAAGAGGATTATAATCCTGATCTCCTGAATATGAAGGAGCTGGAGGATGAGGAAAGGGAACATGATCCCTGTTTGGGGGGGTTTACCTTCATGTTCTACCCTCTCTTCATGCAGTGAGAATTCTGTGGTCTACATATCCAGGTCTTCTCCTGAGGATGCCTCTTTTCAGGAATGTGATAAGTTTTGCTGCTGAGGAGGAAGACTCCCCAAAGAGAAATTTGTTGAAGTTTCTGGAGGTCCCTACTAGTCCATCCGTTGTCATACCTCCATCCTGTGTATCCTGCCTTAGAGGATTCTGTTTTTTTTGCCTGGCACAGGCCTAATTCCTTGCCTACAGTACCCTGCTCCATCTGCTAAGCCTCACAGCCTGAAACCAATTCTGTGGCTATTATGGCTGCTTATGATCGTTCTAGAGCCCCTAGACACATGAGCTTACTGCCTCCTGATATCAGTCCAGGAGGCTGTATGTTATTGGCAGAAGGGCTTAACCTTCTGCATCATTAGTTTGCAGGATAGCTAACTACCAGACCTGTATGATTAAATATCCAAATAGCTTGTGGAAGTCTGCCATGTCCTCTATTCAGGTTTTGCCCAAGAGTCCTGCCAAGGCTGATTTCCTCAAGGCTGCTTACAAAATGAGCCCCTACAACATCCTCTGGTGACGAATGTTGATGACATTAAATTGGCAAGAAGAGTGGACATGGGGGTGTAGGGGATTGGATACATGAGAGGCACAACCCATACATGTTAGGGGTATTGGCTGAGAAATGGGGACTTAAATTTAAAGGCAACGTGCAACGGACCTGGCTCTGTTTGCTTTTTGTTTGTTTTTTTCACCAGTTGCACTGCATTATCCTGAGGACTGCAGTAACTTTATACTGCACCTGCCACAGTGTTTTGCTGTATAAATGTACTGTGAGTTGTTGCATTTTACCCGCATTGTTTTCCCATAGTAGTTGAAGAACTTTGAAAAAAAGACTCTGCACTCGTGGAACAGTATTCAACAGTAGCTTAGTGCAGTTTTATTTTGGCAAGTTGCTCAAACAGCACCCTACAGTCCCAGCGCTTCAGCCTTTCTATGGGCCTCCCTTAGGGGGTGGGTCTGAGGAGTAAACAAACGTGGCAATTATTTATACAATACCAATTAACGTGATACACACCCACAGTGTTAAAAATTTAAAAGTAAAAACCTAATTATCTAAAGCGTACAAAACATATCTTACTAAGCCATAGGCTAGACAGAAGTTTATTTTTTCGTATGGCCATACGAAAAAGAATAGGGCCATACAAAAACCCTAGTGCTCACCCCATTCTCATACAGCCTGCATATTTGAGCTTATTTGCTGATGCATTAGGGTGAACGTTAAGGTTGACAACCCCAAGGAAGACCCCAGCCCGGATTTGTGAAGGCTCTGGAGAGGAGATACCCTAATGATTTTTCCTTTTGGTGCTTGCAGGGTGGGGGTGTTTTGGGTTGGGAACCCTAAAACCTCATTTTCCCTTTTTTTTGTTGATTTAACGTGAACCCTAACTGGTGTTTTAAAAGGTTTTTTGCAATGAATTATGTTATAGTTGATCCTAGTTTTGAATACAGTGTTATCCTAGGTTTCTCAGACATAGTTTTGAACGGTAATAAAAAGAACAAATGTTTCTTACACAGGCTGACACAAATCGATTTAAAGTTGGTTTAACTTTAGCAGTAACCATGTACTATATTGTGTGATATCTCCAGTCATTTATACAGTGACATCCCATTCCTCCAGAGTGCCAGTAGGTCATGAAGCGTTGGGGTGCTCTGTATGATGATGAGCAGGCATGGTTGAAATCCTATTTAGTCCTCGTCACTGGCCTCCAAGTTTGTGTACCAAAATTTTTTTTTCCTGAGTTCCGATTTATCTGCAGTTTTGTCAGTAGCTGAGCTATATTCTTATACAGCTTTGACAGCTGTTGCAATATTAACAACAAAAGCCATGAAATTCCTTTAACCTCATTGATCCAAACAGTCAACTACGGACTCCATTTGTTTTACAAACAAGTCTGTTCTATAATTTAGATAATTTATTTTTCTTTTTTTAGTTGCTTATCTTTCATGAGGGACTGGGCTTAATTTGCAGCGTAAATCTAAGACTCATTTAATATTACTTTGCAGTGAAACAATCTCATGTAGTAGCACTAGCTAATACAGTTCAAGTTTGCGCTTACTGCCTGGTTTCCACTCATGTGAAAATCATTGTGTAGTGTGATTTCAAACTACAGTTACTTTTATGTATACAGCTAAAAAAAAAAAAAATTATAGGGATCAATAGCTTGCTGTCTTGAGTTAAACTTGGCTTTGCAGTGTTGCTGTCCTGCATGGTATAAAAACCACTGGTTTCTAACCAACTGAGAAATTAATGAGACTGTATGATTATCAGTGTGGTGGATTATTTTTGATGCAGCATTATCCTTAATTTGTAACAGATTACTTTTCTGAGAGCCTGTAATATGTAATGTATTACCTTTCCAAAGTAATCACAAACAAACCTGATTACAGATGGATCATACGAGACCAGGTGTTGAGCATCTGTTGGTTTTTTTTTTTTTAAACAGGATATAGATGTGACAGTGGAGCAATATGGCTTTTTGTGTGAAAACAAGAAGCTCCAGCAAAAATGATGCTGTCCCAACAGCGCCAGAACAAGGGCTAGAAATACAGTTCTATTTGTCAGGAGTGACTTCGATGTGGTATTTGAATGGAGAATACACAGTAGAAGAGCTGTGCATTGAAGCTGCAAAAAAGTGCTGTAAGTATTTATTTCGTAATGAGACTGCGTTGTAATGAACAAATAGTAATAATTCTGTAACTATTATGGGTTGTATAGTATAGAATCTTGAAGGACACTGCAATTGTCAAAAAAAATAAAAAAAATACTGTGTTTAAGTTCTACGAGCCTGGATTCGGTTCACTATCCACACTTGGGCAATGCTCAGTCACCAGAACATTGTTTGGTTATCAGGGGCCAGCTGGTGGGGAGGAAGAGTCAGCATTCCGGGGGAGTGAACTGTATCCTACAGCACTACTGCCATCTGTAGGTGTACAGGTGGCAGTGCCCTCTTGATGCAGTGAGGGGAGGGGAGGCGTGCTGTGCATTGCACAAGCATGCCAACGCATACAAATGTCAGGGAATTTGTCCAAACGCCAGCATCCCAGTGGGCTCTGGGTGTCACCAAGCACAAAGAAACCGTGGAAACTCATAAATAATAAAAAATCTCCCCACTGTCTGTAGCTCCATGAAGTCTGGTGTATTTAGACCAAAAATGCAGGTATTGGGGGCATAACACCTGAATTGTTCAATAAAGGGATTCTTAAGTTAATTAAAAATAAAAAAAAAATATATATACACACACACACACAATATTTAAAAACAAAAGAGTCAGCTTCAGAGTACAAGGAGCCACTTAAAAATACAAAAACAAAATCAAACATGCAAAACAGACTGGAAATTCAGAAGACAAGGAATTTAATGAAAAATAATATTAAACAGTTTTATAGTTATACAAACTTTTGCCCAATAAAACTAGAGGAGAAAAAAAAACAGACCCAATGGAAATAGCTAATATCTATAACAAATATTTTTGCTCCATTTTTAGTAAAGATTTAAACTCCACAAAAACATGTACCAAAGGTGAAATGAGGAATACTGAATTTCCATTAATAACTGAAGAACATATTATCAGCAAGATAACCAAGTTAAAAAAAACTAAATTCAACTGGACCAGATGATACTTCCATGCACATTCTTAAAATACTGAAATATAAAATTGCATATCCAGTAATTAAAAGTACTGTTTCAGGTATCGTTAGAGCAAGGGGGTACTACCTGATAATTGGAAAACTGCAAACCATAGCTGTAGACTAATACGTTTAACTTCTATCCCAGGGAAGATACCGGAATCAGTTTTGAAAGATAAAATAGTTGCTTATCTCACTAAAACTAGAAAGGTTGATATTGACCAACATGGCTTCACTGCAGGGAGATCTTGTATAACAAATCTGTTAAAGAGCTGCTGATGCCATCTGGCCAAAAGTGCTACATTGCAGAATTACAATAAGCATATCCATAGTAAATCTCATACCAAAAAGTAGATTTCTGTGTTACTTCATTTTAAAGTTATTAGCTGTTTTGTAACCCTGATTTCACTACCTGTTCAAAGAAAGCCTGTTCCCGTGAAGAGCTGCTGCTGATGTCATTTTGGGACCTTACAGTTTATTCTTCCATGTCAGCAAGCTTATAGGACGTGTTTATCTAAAGCTGTAAAGATCATGTGCAATAGTTTTCGTAAGTAAAAGAGGCAACATGAGTTGGTAAACATTGCTTTAAAAACTGTGTTTCAGGCTTTGTAACAAAACTGACAATATTATGTCTGGGTACCTTTTTACTGAGGTCCTTTTTGCTGAATGTTCATCTGGCTGAGTGGTACAGTATTGTGATTTCATCATGAAATCTGCAGTCCGTGTCCTGCTCAGTCCTGAAGTTCACAAATTTGAACCCAGAGTGTGTGCACACAGTCTGCCATTTATTAGATTTGCAGCATGGTTTGTCATCTTTTATACTTGTGGGGAGAAGGCTGTTGTACCTTTTATTAGACCTAATGTTCAGAAAGTTTTGGAGCTACCTAGGGTCCTCAGTATAGGATTCACATCTCATCACATAAGGGAGGCAGTATAGCGCAGTGGTTTAAGGCTCTGAGCTGCAAATCTGGGTTTGAATCCCACAGCCCCACGTGCATACTGTGTGACCCTGAGCCAGTCACCTAACTTCCCTGTGCTCCCAGGTTGCACCTGTAAACAAGCTTTCAGCTTAGTGTGTCTCACCTGGTTAAACAATTTTGGGGGGGGGTGCTGGATCATAGCACACTGTGAGGTCTGCAGACTGAATAAGTTTCTGATGAAAGGCTGAGCTCATTCACACTTATCAGTCCATTGAGGCAACTTCTAAGAATGGCAATTTAAAACAATTATCCCATCTCCTTGTTAATGGGGGTGGGACAGACTAATTTATATTTTACTCAAAATTACAGTGATCATTTTACCAGAGCTAACACTTCCACCCCTAGTAGGAATTAACACGTATAACGCCCCTATTAAAACATATTGTAAAGCAGTCAAGCAGACAATGATAAATAGCAGGAAAATTAGTAGCACTCTTAACTGGCTTCAGCAGTCTGGAGGCATGCTGACTTAGTATTCAGCAACCCTGGTGAAGTGGACCACAAAAAAGCAGCATTAAACAATATAGTTTTATCAACTTTGTTACAAAACCTGGAACACATATAGGATTTACAGCAATGTTTACTGACTGGTGCTGTCTGTTTTACTTGTGAAAACCATTGCACGTGATCTTTACAACTTTGGAGAAATGGGTCTTATAAGCTTGCTAACAGTCATTACTAGACTTTGAGCTCCCTACATGACATCATCAGCAGCTGTTTACTGACACCTGCTTTTATTGGACAGGTAGTGCAATCAAAGTTACAAAATGGCTAATAACTTTAAAATCAAGTAACTTAAAAATCTAGTTTTCGGTATTCGATTTACTGGGAGTATGCTTATTTGGATTCTGTCATGTGGCATTTTTGGTGTCAGTGGCTCTTTAAAAGAAAGTTGTTGTTTGCAGGGGCTCTACCCCTGCAAACGCTACCCTCCGATTAGGTTTTTCAAGCATTTTTTTACAGATCGATAAAGTCCTCTTACCTGGAAGTATGAGACTGTCTGGCGCCCATTAACCGTGTTGCAGCATTACACACCGCGCTCAGTACGAATGCATTGAAGCGCAGGGTGTGGCGTCGCAACTTTACAGTTAATGGAGCTGCCTGATAGTCCGCCATACTTTTGGGTAGCGGACTTTTCTTTCTTAAATCAAACTTGGTTCCTCTGCATAAAAAAATGCACTTTTCTGAAAAAAAAACAAACAAAAAAACAAAAAACTTACTGTAACTGGAGGGTAACGTTTGCCGCCCCTGCAAGCTACAGCTTTCCTTTAAGATTTTATGAAAAGGAGTCAGATAACTTGGATAGACACAAACCTGTGGACTGCGTCTCCTTGGATTTCGCAAAGGCCTTTAACACTGTTCCCCATTGAACAGTATTAGAAAAAAGAACTAATATTGGTCTAAATAAATATATTATAAATTGGATTAGATTGTGGCTCTTGGGTAGGACAGAAGTGCCTGATTTTAGGAAGCAGTGCGTTCGCCACAGGGGACTTACGACAGGATGTGTGACGCGAGTGACGACTTGCATCAGAGATTGCTGAAAGAGTGATTTTGAAAGGTGCTGGCCACAAAACCTCTCGCAAGTCTGGAATGCAGGACGCAGGGAGTTAGGCCAACTTCTCTGTGGTCTAACATTGTGTCCATGGGGGACCCCCTTTTACAGGACTTGTGCCAAACCTTTGCCTCAGGCTGCTGAAAAGGGGGGAAATTGTCGTAAATGTGCCATCCCTTCTGGAATCGGACTATGGTGGGTCCGAGGAGCTTTGGCGCAGCTGCATCCAACTTTGCAGCAGACACAGGGCTTGACACAAGCCATGCAACCCTCACCTTTGTAAAATCAGGCCCAAAGAGTCTCTCTATGCAAGGTTATTTCTCTGAGCTTGGGCAAGTAACCAGCAGAGTTCTGCAGGGATCTGTCCTAGGACCTACACTTTTCCAGATATTTGTGTTGGATGTGTTAATGATGTCAGTAACTGAGCTACCAGATATGACAGTGATATTAAATTAGATTTAATTGTCTGTAATATGGCTGAAATAAGGGCAATACAATCTGATCTAGATCATGTTGCCAGGTGGGCTTTCAGATGGGGGATGCATTTTAACATGGAGAAGTGTTGCATCATGCATTTTGGTGAGCAGTCCATCTCTCACTGCTATACTCTGTGCAATACATTAGTAAAAATTCTTGTTAATGAGAAAAATCTTGGTGTCCTAATTGATAATAAAATGGATTTTAATAAACAGCATACTTCAGTTATGGCATCAGCAAATCGAGTTCTGTAGACGATTAGAAAACAATTTAATAGTACAGATAAAGAGATAGTTATGTAAGCAATAAGACACGACGGGGTGTGCATTACGGTGTGAGGCCGAAGGCCGAGTGCCGATTGCCCCTAGGAGTGCGGTTATCTCACCGTAATGCACAACCCCGGAGTGTCTTATTGCGCTTATAAAATGGCCTTCTATTTTTTAATAAAGGTTTCATTATTAGAATAAGTATTTTAACATGAAAAAATTGTAATTTATATGTGATTTTAACTAAAGTAGTCCGTCCACCTTTTAATTTATAGCTTTGCCTTGTGGTCTTTGAGCCAATGGAGTCTCCATATATGTAGTATTGTAGTACTCCTGCCATCCACCCCAACCCCACACAGTTTGCTTTGTTGTTTAGATTACACATTAAATATAGTAGTTGTAGAAGCCTTTTTTTAATGGATGGAAGAGGGAGCTGCAAGAAAGCGCCTCTGTTTGTAGTCAGTTTTCAGTCGGGTGCTGCACTGCAGTGGTGAAGTTAAAAAGAAAGATTGCGCTGTTAAAGAGAGCTGTCAGCTGTTTCTTACTTCACCTCAGTACATCGGGTTCTGCGTTTGAATGAAAACTGTCAGGACCTGTCATCAGAGGAGGAGGAGAACAAGTGTGTGTGAGGTAAGGGGTGGCTGTACAGATGGCATATTTTTTTTTTCTATTGACGTCGTTTAGCAGCCAGCAATGGCTTGCTCGCTCCTCTCAGCCCGCAATTTTTTTTTTTTTTTAACAGCTGCCACTGGCTTGCTCACACTTTTAAAGCAAGCTGTCGGCTGTTTCAACTTATTTCAATTCTACCTCGGTAGTGTCTGTGTTTGAGTAAGAACTGGCAGGACCTGTAAAAGGAGGAGAACAAGTGTGTGTGCGATGTAAGGACGGCTGTACAGACAGAATTGTTTTTCCTGATCTGATCTTGTTCAGCAATCACCAATGGCTTCCGCTTCTCTGTCCCTCTTTTTACTAGCTGCCAGCAGCTCGCCGCCTCCTCCTCCTCCCTTGCTCCCTCCCTCCCTCCCTCTATTACAACAGAACACCAAAACAAGTAAATAAAATAAATGAGAGAAAGTTGTGGGTATGGCTGTATTACTGTTAATAATGTTAGCGAGCTAAAAAATGGCGATCACAACTAACTGTGACATTCTAATTAGAATGTAAAAAAAATGAATCATGGAGCATCGGATTCTGTACTAAGGCTGTTTTACTTGGACTAATTATTTATAGTGCAACATTGTCCCATATTGCACTATAAATAACCAATCAGATAGCTCCATTGGTGTATGCCATTTTATAAGCCACAACATAGAGCATACATATGTGTCCTGTCCTAGATTACGGAAGTCATCTGTGGTGTCCCTCTAAAGAAAAGGATATTCAAAAAATAGAAAACATCCAGTGTCGAGCTACTAAAGTGATGTGTGATGAAAGAAACAATAGTTAAACTAATGTCACTTGAAACAAGAAGACTTGGGGGTGACATATTCTTCTGTGTACAACATTTGTAATGATCCCTCTCAGATTAACAAACTACAGTTAGATTTTAAGGATGCTGTTGGGGGAACTAGGGGACATCCTTTGCAATTTAAAAAGTGAAGGTTTAATACTAACAGTAGGAAGTATTAAGCTACACAAAGGGTCATCAGTCCATGGAATAAATTACTTCTAGACATTATTCTAGGTAAAAATAAGACCTGGTTCAAACAGACTAGACAAATGCATCATAAATGGGGTGCAGTTACAGTACTACGGTTAATATACAGGAGCCACTTATGGTCAAATCGACTTCTTTGCTCCTTAAACCCTTACTATGAACCCCTTAGTATGAATTCCCATCTCTCTGATACTCTTTCTCTCATGCAGCACAACCCCTCCACCCTTCTTCACCTCGCTGTCCTTCCTGAACTGAAAGTAGCCTGGTATGGCCATGTCCCAGTCATGGCTCCCTGTGCGCCACAACTCCATAAAGGCCACAAGCCAGGTCTGTCTCTGCCACAATGGCCTCCAGATCTGGAATTTTATTTCCAGCACTGCTTGCATTGGTACACATGCCTCTCCACACCTTGCTTCCACTCTGCCTGCAGCCCCCTTTTGCCTTTTTACCACTCGGAACTTCCCTTTCTCCCCATTCCCCCTTACAACTCTCTTCGTGCCTTGCCTGCTCAACACCTCCCTTTTCACCTCTTCTGTTCTTGTCACCCTTACCACTACTGTGCTTCTGCTTCATTTAATTTGTGCCCTGGGAGAGTTTCCTCCGCTCTGGCCGTCTCTCATGCTGTTGCTTTAATCTGTGTATGGGAAGGGGGGGGGGCACAGCTTATGCCTCCCTTTGTATTTCCAGTGACCACCCCCAGGACTTCGGTCCCTTTCCCAGACGGAAGCAGGCCATCACCTCCATATAGACACATCTTTCAATGTTGGCCCCCCAGTCCTAGGAAGCCAAACCCCTCCTCCCTGCACCATTCTTTCAATGAAGTGTGGTCATGGCCTATCTCAACTTTAGCAAGGCCTTGGACACTGCTGCACAGGAGACTGATAAAGAAATTGAGCAGCCTAGCGGTGGGATCTAAAGTGGTGAACTGGGGTAGAAACTTGTTAATGGATATGAGACAGAGGGTGGTGGTTAAGGACATTGCAGAAGAACTGAAAGGGAAGGTAAGCCTTTTTGCAGATGGCACCAAAATCTGTAATAGGGAGGACACTGTGAAGAAAATGCATAGGAAACTTAGGAAACTCAAGGAGTGGTGGAGAGCATGGCAGTTGGGGTTCAGTGCTGAAAAGTGCAAATTCATGCACTTAGGACATAGGGACCAAGGAGCCGAGTATAGGATTTGGGGGGTTACTGACAGTGACTTAGCAGGAAAGGGACCTTGGGGTTATCATATCTAATGATCTCAAAGTAGCAGGGCACTGTGACAGAGCAATAGGTAGGGCCAGTAGGATGCGGGGATTCATAGGGAGAGATATCTACAGCAAGAGAAGGGAGGTGGTGTTGCTAGTACCCCCACCTGGATTATTGTGTCCAGTTCTGAAGGCTGTATCTCAGAAAAGTCATAGACAGGGTGGAATTAGCCCAGAGGAGGACAACAAAAATAATGTAGGGATTGCGTCAAAAGCCCTTTGAGGATAGTCTGCAAGATCTCAACATGTACACCCTGGATGAGAGTAGAGGAGAGCGAGAGAGGACATGATAGAGACATAAAAGTACCTCAGAGGGGTAAACAGGGTACAGGAGGGGAATCTCAAATGAAGAGGAGCAGAGGGCATGCCATGAAGCTGGCGTGGGGGGTGAGTTTGAGTTGTAGACTCCTGGAACAGGCTGCCAGTGGAAATGGGGGAGGTGGAAGCAGTAGGGGACTTTAAGCATGCACGGGATAGACGTAGGGGAATAATATTAAATAGGCAAGGAGGAGGGAGGGTCTCCAGAGATCAGTTAGAGTTCTTACCGGCAGATTAGGCAAGGACCATCTGTGCAGACTAGGTGGGCCAAGCAGTCCTTTTCTGCAGTCATATTCTGTGTTTCTTTGATCTTACTTTGAGAAACAGCTCTTGCAGCAGGTTACACCATTAGGACTGAAGCCGGCAGGTACCAGGACCGCACAGAAATATTCTAGCTAGCAGTATCCAGTGGGGACCGCCTCCGAAATCTGCCCCGCCCCTGACATTGGGCGTCGTACAAAAGGGGGAGGTTCCCCCAGAATCCCCAGTTCTTTTCCCGCCGTCGACTCGCCAGCATTGGCCTCACGGACGCCTGTTTTTAGCCAATGACTACTTGAACTTCCAGCATTTATTTAACTAAATGTCAGCATCTCCTACTCCTTCGTCAGAAGGACATCTCTCCAAGTGTGCCTGCGGCAAACAGATCCCCTTCAAGGATCTTCATTTGGCCTGTCTGCAATGCCTAGGCCCAGTGCACAACACCAAGGCCTGCTCCTTCTGTCAGCAGTTAAACAGCTGCACCAGGATCTGCCGTCAGAAGGCACTCCAGGGGTTCCTGTTAGAAGAAAAATTAAAAAGTATGGATAGAGACCCTACCTCCAGAGGTGAGTCTACCTCCAAGGCCCATAAACACCGGGAGAAGGCCAGGTCCAGATCCCCGAACCAGGCCTCGGACTCGCGCATCAGCTCAAGCTCCATGCACTCAGACCGCTCATCCTCCAGGGCTCACTTGCAGCCCCCTCCTGTTAAAGTTAGGACTTCAGGCAGTTCTTCGGCTTCTCTCCATCCTCTCAAGACTTCCAGGACTTCGAACCCTTCTCCCGTGCCCTCCCGGGCTTCCACGAAGTCTGCTGACTGTCATCGGTCCAAGTCCTCTTCTAAGTCTACTTCTGCTTCCTCGGACAGACGCCGGGAACCTGACGCCAGGTCAGCCTCTCAGGGGACCTGATCCCCCTCTCGGGAAGACCAAGGACCTGACATCCCTTAAGCAAACGCCAGACCCTAAATGGGCTGCTGACCCTTCTACGGCCAGACGCCCATCGGACCAGACGTCCATTCAGCGCCCGACGTCGGTCAAGCGACCTACAGAACCGACTACTGCCCTCCCTTCACCGGTGGATACCGGTTGCCGGGGTTCTTCAGAGGAGGATCTGGCATTGCCTGATGACCGGGCAGGCGACAGTGAGGATGCCGGACTTCCACGGGAGCCTTCGCCTGAACCGGCGACGCCCTCGGACCCGACACCCGATACCGGCGACAGACCAACCCCGACACCAGGACCGTCATCCAGTATGAATATTCAAGAAGTAAAAGACCTCTTTACCTTTTGGTGGGACACGATTAAAAGGGACATGGTCCCAATAAAACCTTCTCCTCCTCCCCGCCATGGTCCAGCAGGAAGACCCCCCCCCGACTCCAAGGAGCCTACGCCACCTCCTAGGGGAAGATCCAGAGACAGGAGAAGGCCCCGTTCAAGGTCTCTCAGTCCCAAGCGACCCAGAGGAAGAAGGTCCACACTGCGGGGGGATGACTCTAGACCAGATTCTTCGGACACCTCTAGGTCTCCTTCTCTGATAAGTATCCCATCACCAGACCCATGAGACCTCCCCAGGTCACCTCCGGATGATCCCTCCTTTTCTGAGATCATGAGGCACTCCAGGAAAACATGGGATGGGAAACTGAAGACCTAGACCCCGAATGACAGCGCCTAGCTTGTTACCTTCGGCAGAAAGATCCTAAGCCTGTGGTGGTGCCACCTTTGCTGGTCACCTTCGCGGACGTCACCAAGGCCGCATGGAAATGTCTGCATTCCACTCCTGCTATGCCGAAGAAGGCTCACCACATATACAGGGCTCCTGCGGAGGACCCGTATCTGGCACATCAACCCCTGGCTGACTCACTGGTCATCACGGCCTCTCATGACTGATCTCAACTACCGCAGCATTTGAGCACACAGCCTCTGGACCAGGAATCCAAGCAATTGGATTCAATGGGTAGGCACATGTACACGGCTGCGACATGCTCCATCAGGTCACTGAACTATCTGACACACATGGTTCAGTTTCAGAATGCCCTATGGGAACAGGGTCAAGACCTAGTCAAAGTACTTCCGGATGGTGAGCAGAAGGAGGAGCTTTTGAACCTCCTTCACACTGGGTCAGATGTGGGGACCCAGGTCTTGAGAGCCGTCTATGATTCGGCGGACTCTGTAGCCAGAGGAGCAGCCCCAGGCGTTTGTCTCTGGAAACAGTGTTGGCTTCGCGTCTCTGGATTTATCCCGGACGTCCGGAAAAATATCCTGGACATCCCCTATAACGGCGAGGTCCTGTTTTGTGAGGATCCTGAGAAGGTGATCACCAAGTTACAGGACGTTGGAAAGGCAGTGAGGACTGTACAGGCCCAAATCTGGTTCCTTTCATAGGAACCAGACTCGTTTTCACGGCCGGCAACAAAGGCAACAGCCACGTTCCGGCCAGCAGCAAAGGGGCAACTTCAACCATAAGGCCCATCCTAAGTCTTCCCCAGGCCAAGGTCAGAGATATACCAAACCGACCTAGCCTACAGGAGGCAACGCCGCCACAGCATGACTCCTTCCCTGCCCCCACCCCTCCTCTGGATCAATGGGAAGAAAAGGTCAGGGGTCGCATCTCCCACCACCTTTCAGGGTGGCAAATGATAACCGCTGACTGGTAGGAGGACACTCTATCGAATTCCTCGACCACCCACCTTCAAGGCCTCCCCTGCTTTCCCGTTACTCGGGACAGCATGCCCTGCTCATTCAGCAGGAAGTGCTAGCACTTCTGGACAAGGAATCCATAGAGCATGTTCCGCAGAACCAGAGAGGTGCAGGATATTATTCCCACTTCTTTCTGGTCCCCAAAAAGACAGGTGACCTTTGTCCAATTCTGGACCTCAGCGACCTCAACGCTTTGGTGCTTTACTAACGCTTCGGCATGGTGACTCTTCTGGGACTAATTCCCATGCTCAAGCAGGGCGCCTTCTTAGCATCACTGGACATGCAGGATGCCTACCTGTACATTCAGATAGCTAGTGCACAGAACATTTTTGCGCTTGGGTTTCTGGGTTGCCATTATCAGTTCCGAGCCCTCCCTTTTGGGCTGTCCTCGGCACCTCGGGTATTCATGAAGTGCATGGCAGTCGTAGCGGCAGCTCTCATGAGACAAGGCCACTATATGTTCCCCTACCTAGATGACTGGCTTCTCATGGCCCCCTTTCAGGAGGCTCTGATGTCTGCGATCCACTGTACTCGTTCCCTCTTCGGGTCCTTGGGCATCACCATCAATCGGGAGAAGTCGCACCTGGTTCCATCTCAGAGACTGCAGTTTATAGGCGCAGTCCTGGATACTGTCCAGGGGAAAGCTTTTTTGCCCCAGGACAGAGCGGAGCTTATCAGATCCCTCATAAGGGATATCTTGGCGAAGGAGACCGTCCCAGCAAGACTGGTCCTTTGCCTGCTCGGTCACATGGCTGCAGCCATTGCAACAGTCCCTTTAGCCAGTCTCCACATGCAGGTGACCCAGTGGATGTTAAGGGTGCAGTGGGATCAGAAGCAAGACCATTTGCAGCATCCAGTCAGGATCACGAATGCCATCATCCGGGATTGGCAATGGTGGCTCGACCCAGAGCACCTGTCATTGGGAGTCCCCTTCGCTGCACTGTCTCTGGTTGTGACACTCTCTATGGACGCTTCGGGGTCCAGTTGGGGAGTGCACCTCAATGGTGTCGGGTCTCAGGGCTCGTAGATGACCCAGGAAGCTCATCTTCATATAAACATTTTGGAGATGAGCTCGGTCCTTTACGCCTTGCAGGCTTTCGAATCAGAGATTCCACTGGGTACTCTTCTGCTACAAACAGACAATACCGCAGTGATGTATTACCTCAACAAACAAGGTGGCACTCATTCCTACCCTTGTTGCAGGGAGGCCATGAGGGTGTGGGATTGGGTACTTCAGTATGGCGCAAACCTTATCGCTGTACATGTTCCAGGAGTGGACAAGTATCACAGTCTGAGCCGCTCTCAGGCCAGAGTCCATGAATGGGGACTACTACAAAAGGTCATAGAGGATCTGTTTCATAGATGGTGGACACCAGAGTTAGACCTTTTCGCGTCCCCAACCAACACAAAACTGCCCAGTTTCTGCTTGCTAGATCCAGGGCCTGGTGTTTTCTGGCGAGACGCGTTGTCCCTCTCCTGGGCGGGCAGATTCCTCTATGCATTTCCTCCCTTCCCGTCGATCCAGAGGGTTCTTCTGGAACAGATGGGGTGCACCCCAGGGTCCTTAAAGAACTAAGAGAGGTGGTGGCTGAACCTCTGGCTTTCCTGTGTAGCCGATCACTGGAAACAAGGGAGGTACCCAAAGACTGGAGGACAGCAGATGTAGTCCCCTTATACAAAAGTGGGAACAAAGAGGAAGTGGGGAACTACAGACCAGTCAGCCTCACGGTAGTGGGGAAGATCATGGAAGCACTACTGAAGGAGAGATTGGTGGAACATCTGGTTGTCAATGGACTACAGGACCCAAGGCAGCATGGTTTCTCCAGGGGGAGGTCATGTCAGACCAACCTCGTTGAATTTTTTGACTGGGTGACTAGGGAGGTGGATCAGGGGTGGGCAGTGGACATGGCCTATCTGGACTTCAGCAAGGCCCTTTGACACTGTGCCACATGGAAGACTATTACACAAACTGGGGAATATGGGTGTGGGCAGGACAGTAGTGTGGTGGGTAGGTAACTGGCTGGGCGGCAGGACACAGAGGGTAGTGGTAAATGGCTGTCACTCCACAGAGGGAAGAGTGACCAGTGGGGTACCACAGGGATCAGTGCTGGGACCGGTCCTATTCGACATCTTCATCAGTGACATTGCGCGCAGGACCTAGAAGGCAGAATTTCACTGTTTGCTGATGACGCAAAGCTCTGTAACAGAGTAGACACACCAGAGGGTGTAGACAGAATGAGAAGGGACCTGCAGAAACTTGAAGAATGGTCAGGAGTTTGGCAGTTGAAATTCAATGCAAAGAAGTGCAAGATAATGCATATGGGGCACAAAAACCCTGGCACAATATATCAGTTGGGGGGTGAGGATATAGCATGCACCAAGCAGGAAAGGGATCTTGGGGTTATCATCTCTGATGACCTCAAGGTAGGGAACAGTGTGACAAGGCAACAGGTAAAGCAATAGGATGCTGGGATGCATAGGCAGGGGCATCACCAGCAGGAAAAGGGAGGTCATAATTCCACTATACACCGACACTAGTGAGGCCCCACCTGGAGTACAGTGTACAGTTCTGGAGACCTTACCTACGTAAGGACATAGACAGGGTAGAGAAGGTTCAGAGGAGGGCAGCAAAGATGGTACATGGATTGCATCACAAGTCCTATGAGGACAGGTTGAAGGAACTGAATATGTACTCCCTGGAGGGAGAGAGGGGATATGATAGAGACATACAAGTATCTTGCAGGGAGGAACAGGGTGTAGGAATACACTATTTTTAAGCAAAAAAGATGTTCCAGGACTAGAGGGCATGGGATGAAGTTGGAGGGAGGACAATTCAGAGGAAACGTGATGAAGAATTTCTTCACAGAATAGGTGGTGGACAAGTGGAACACCCTGCCAGAGGAAGTGGTGGGGGCTGAAACAATCATGGCATTTAAGAATGCATGGTATAGACATAAAGGAATTCTGGAGGTCAGGGGTAAGGGGCAACAGACTTCTTGGAAAACATAAACTGAACTTACAAGCTCAAATGGGCAGACTGGGTGGTCCATAGGCCCTTATCTGCTGACACTGTCTATGTATGTATGTAACTCCGCAGAGAGCAGGCAACGCTGATCTTAATCGCACCCTTTTGGCCCAGGCAGATCTGGTTCCCTCTGTTGTACCAACTTTCTCAGGAACCACCTGTGCCTCTACCAATCAGCTCTCACTTACTGTCCCAGGAGGCAGGATCCTTGGTTCATTCAGACCTTTGCTCTCTGAACCTGCATGCCTGGCTCCTAGGGACATAGCAGTCATGTGCTACGGGGTCTCGCAAGAGGTAGCAGATGTTCTAGCGGCAGCTAGAAAACCGGCCACTCATGACATGCACGCCATGAAATGGCGCAGATTTTGTCTCTGGGCTCAAGCATGGGGACTTTCCCCACTGGATTGTGCTGAGGGTTTGGTATTAGACTACCTCCTGTCCCTATTTCAAGCAGGCTTGGCCTACTCCTTGATAAAAGTACACCTCTGTGCCATCTCGGCCTATCACATACCTATAGGTCTACGGTCCATATCCCAGTTGGAAACCGCATGTGTCGTTTTGAGAGGCATTCTCCACCTTAGGCCTCTGATTAAGGATCCCATTCCTCCGTGGGACCTACCCTTCATCCTGGAGCAGCTTATGCTGCCTCCTTTTGAACCAGCCGTGGATTGCGAGCTACGTCTTCTGGCATGGAAGATGTTATTTTCAGTTGCTGTTACTTCTGCCAGAAGGATTTCTGAGCTACACGCACTTATGTGCAAAGAACTTTATTTGGTTTTTCACCAGGACAGGGTGTCCCTAAGGACATATCCAAAATTTCTACCTAAGTTGGTCTCAGCCCTTACCCTAAATCAGGATATCGACATACCAGTGTACTTTCTGAAATACTCCAATAGAGGAGAGGCTTTGCTGCACACTCTCGATGTGCATAGGTGTCTAAGATACTACCTGACCAGAACCAGGCAACACTGTAAATCTGATCAGCTTTTTATCTCCTTTGCCCACAGGATGCTGGGTTCTCCGGTGTCCAAACAAACTCTTTCGAGATGGCTCATGCATTGCATCACGTTCTGTTACCAAAAACGTAACAAGCCTCTACCGGGCTCGGTAAGGGGCCATTCCACAAGGGGGGTGGCCACCTCCTTTGCTGCTTTGAAGAACATGTCCACCTCAGCCATCTGCACAGCAGCTACTTGTAGCACCGTGCACACCTTCATCAGGCATTATAGCCTGGATGTTGCTTCACAGCGAAGAGCTGGTTTTGGTCTAGCAGTCCTTCAGGGACTACTGTCCTAGGCCTTGGTTTAACTCGTGATCTCTACCTAGCCTCCTTCCATCTAAGAGGGATTTCCAGAATTGCTTGGGAATCAGTCCTAATGGTGTAACCTGCTGCAAGAGCTGTTTCTCAAAGTAAGATAGTACAGTTACGTAAGAACTTACCATAACAGTAAATCTTTGAGATCTGCTTTTGCAGCAGGTAGTTTCTCTCCCGCCATCCCCTCTGGAAGTAGAATTGTTCCGTGAAGTCACTACCTAGGATTAGGTGTTTCTAACACCGCTCTGAATACCTTCTTTGAAGGCGGATCCTCAGTCTCCACTTCTGATGTCATCTAGTGGCTTGGAGTCTCCGGCGGGAGAACTGGGGATTCTGGGGGACCACCCCCTTTTGTATGATTCCTGACGTCGGAGGTGGGGCTGATATTGGGACCACCGGATACTTATATCTAGAAAATTTCAGTGGGGTTCTGGCACCTGCCAGCTTCAGTCCTAATGGTGTAACCTGCTGCAAGAGCTGTTCTCGAAGATCTACTGTTATGGTAAGTTCTTATGTGACTGTACTTTTCTAAACATTGTCTTATGTGCTGATTTGTTAATGGATTGTTTGTGGAACACTTGGTGCGTATAGAGTGTAGGTTTATGGAAAGAAATAATTCTAGTGTCGTGAATTTAGTTCACTGTCCACACACTGGCAGTTTTGCTGGATAAAGCTTAATCACCAGACGTTCTCATGCTAAACTCCTCCAACCACTGGAGGTGTTCCTCCTCCTCCGGCTCTGCCCCCTCAGCATCAGATTTTTCTTTCCACTAGAAGGGACAGGCTTCCTCCTTCGCAGCAAAACAACAAAAACAAATGCAATCACAACAGGAACCTCCAGTAGCAAAAGTTCATCCCAGTGGACAGCAGAAATTCCCCAGCTCTTGGAGGGATCACCCTCTTCATCAGGCGGGTGAAGTCAAAGTGTTTCAACTGTTCTTAAATACTTGCACCGCATTAGTGACAAAATTCAAAAAGTAAATACATCCAGTTACAGTTAAAGTATGAACTTTAAATGTTAAAACCCCTTGTGGCGATTCAAACGTGTAAGTGGAATTTCCCTACACTTTGCAATTTCACATAGAAAACGCAGTGCTGTGTAAGGAGCTTTCTATCACCTTTCCTTTTGCTTTATATTAGCTTTTTAAGTTTGTTTAATAATACTTATCAGCCAGCATCAGATAACACAACCCCAGACAGGAAGCAGAGGTGAGGAATGTACGGACATGATAGGGTAGTCCCAAGTTTCTGGTTGAGAGATTTAACAACGTTGGAGACATGTGTGTTTTGAGGGAGATCATGGAGTCCAAGGTGATGCCCAAGTATTTAAAGGAAGTTACGGACTCATGGGGTATCACCATTGAGAGAGGTTATGCAAAGAGGAGGCAGAAAGGATTTGAAGGGGGGTTGGAGGGCAAAGAGCATACTTTTCGTTTTTTTGTATTAAGAACAAGGTGGTTTTGGCTGAACCAGCCCTCAAGGGAGGCAAAGTCAGAGGTCAGTTCACTGTTCAGATTAATGTCTTGAGGGGAGCGATATGTGATAGCATCGTCTACATAGAGGTGTACAGAAGCCCCACCACAAAAGCTGGGTAAATCAAGAGAGAGAACAATATAGGGCCCAAAATGGAACTCTGCGGAACCCCCCATGTGTTATTGGTCTTAGATCCAAGACAGAACCTGCCCACTTGACTCTTTGGAAACGGCTGGACAGATAACTTTTGACTCAATTCAGAGGGCTTGTGTCCAGCCCTAGAACATAAAGCGGATTGAGCAGAAGATCATGATTCACCATGTCAAATGCCTTAGTGAGGTCAACAAAGGTGGCACAACCTTGGTCCATAGCCTGAAATATGTCAGTAGTCACTTTTATTAGGGCAGTAAGGGTAGTGTGATTTCTTCTGAAGCCATGTTGATAAGGGGAAAGTAAAGTTCAAGGTAGTCCTGAAGGTGGTTATACGTTATTCTTTCTTAGATTTTAGCCGGCTGATAGAGGATGGATATGGGATGAAAGTTTTCGGCAATAGTATTGAGGTCCCCCTTATGTACCGGAGCGACAACTGCCACCTTCCATTTGTCCAGTGCTAGAAAGGAAAGAACGATTGAACAAGTCGCGGACAGGGCGAGCAAGGGCTGGCGCACCCAGTTTAAGAAATTTTGGCTCAAGGGAATCATGGCCAGGAGAGCTCTGTGATTTTAAGTTAGAGATTAGATTCTGCACTTCCTTGAGGGTGGCCAGTTTCAGATGAAATGCAGGTCGAGCCACAGTGGAGCTATGGGGGGATTGGACTGGGGGTAGAGAAGAAGAATTATGTAAGAGCGAGTATAGTTATGTAGATCAGTAAAGAAATTATTAAAGCCGGCCGCAATGAATGCAGGGTCAGCAAGGGTGGAGCCGTTGGCAGTAATGGAACTCGGTATATCAGCAACCTTCCCTTTTATCAAGGAGTTGACTTGCCTCCAGAATTCCTTGGGGTTGCACAGGTGTTCAGATTGGAGTGATTTGTAGTGGTGGCATTTGGCTTTATGGAGTGAGTTTTTGCACTTGTTTCTGAGTTGCCTATAGACTTGCCAGTCTGAAGGGAGACCACTCTTCTTATAGTTCTTCCAAGCTTTGTCAAATTGGGACTTAAGTGACCTAATATCCTTAGTGAGCCAAGGAGCTTTAACACTCTTGGACCTGCATTTTTTCTGAGAGGCGTGGGAGTTGACAATTTGAGTGAACGTGGTGGCTATGAAGAAGTCCAAGGCTTGATTAATGTCAGGGAGGGTTTTAATGGGGTGCCAATCAGTTAAAAGGTATGTCCACCCTTGTGTGCACTTTTTAATCATTACTGTGTATTGTCATATCTCTTTGTGCCAAAGGACACTTGTGAAAACAACGCAATTGTGCTCACACGCCTTCAATAACAAATAACAATAACTGATATAAAAAACAATAAATAATTAGTTTTGGTTCCCATGGGATTTCCTACAGTTGCAGGGGCTTATGGCGACTTCTGCCAGCATGGTTTGGTGGTCGTGCTGGAGGCTATGCCCCTGCAGTGGGAGTTGGTCTAGCGGTGATCCCAATCCCTGGGTTGCCTGGACCAGCTGGTTTGTAGAGTTGGCCGATATGGGATGTCATTCAGTGTTGTCTGTGCCGCAACATCATGAGGAAGGAGTCCTGTTTGTCCACCCAGAACCATCTGTCATGTTCACAACAGACGTGTCTCTGGTAGGGTGGGGAGCTCACCTAGGAGTTGACAAGACTCTGGTCAACCTGGTAGTCCTGATACCACATTAACCTGCTGGAACGCCATGCAGTTCATCTGGTTCTGACAGAATTTGCTCCATTGATTCAGGGTCAGGTCTTTCAGATCCAAACTGCAGACAACATGACCACCATTATTCTGCCAGAGCAAGCAGGGCCAGACAAACTTTGTTCTGTTGCGTCAGGAGGCTCTCTTTACGTGGTCGATGATGCACAGCATCCAGGCCGATTTTATTTATTTATTTATTTTTTCTTGCAGTTCATGTTGCAGAGAGCTAGCAGACTCTATGCCAGAAAGTATTAGATAAGCTGTTCTCCCAGTGGGACACCCCTTTGGTCGCTTGTCTCATGGGAGAACAGAAAACTGGTGCTATTCTGTGAGCCCTTCTCTCCCCTACCCCCACACCCAACTGGGATGCTGCAGGGTGATGCATTCTCTCAGCTCTTGACCATTGATCTTCTGTACACCTTTGCTTCCTTACCCTTGATCCATAGGGTGGTGATCAGGGCCCAAAGGGGCAAACCGAAGTTGATTGTGATTGCTCCAGACTGGCCACGACATTTCTAGTACCAGTGATTCCCACCCCTCCCCAAGGCATGCCTTTTAATAAAAACAAACAAACAAAATAAGGTCTTAGAATGTACTGTGAACTGGCCAGGACCTCCTGAGCTTAAGCAATAGGTCCCTATTGTGGTTGCCTCTCCACCACAACTTACTGATGGGACAACAGGGGCGGTCCTGCACCCAGACCTTCAGCCCCTGCGCCTCTTAGCCTGGTTTCTGAGCGGCTAAATAACCAGGCCTTGGTATTTTCAGAAGATATCCTTCATGTGCCAGACATGTCCCAGAAGGAGTTGACTCGCAGAATGTACTTGTTCAAATGGAAGAGGTTCTCTTTCTGATGCCAAGGGGAGGATCTTGATCCTGTCACATGCCATGGGCCATGATCCTCGATTACCTTTTGTCCCTGTCTGTCAGGACCGTACCTGGTAGCCATCTCTACATGTCGGGTGCGGGCTGGTATGCCAGTGGTGGTGCAGAAGATGGTGGACAGGTGCTTTTTCAAATGCCTAGACCACTTGTCCCTTGCAGTGCGGGAACTGCCACTTCTGTGGGACTTAATATTGGGGCTGGCTGTGCCCATGGGCAGTCCATTTGAACCAGTGCACAAGTGTGAGCTTTCGCACTTGTTGTGGAAGACCTCCTTCTTGGTGGCCATTACGTCAGCCAGAAAGGTTGTATAGTTCCAGGCATTCTTGGTGGAGTCTCCCTATCTGGTCTTTCACAAGAACATGATAGTCCTTCACCCCACGTGAAGTCCCTCCTGAAGGTTGTGTCAGAGTTCCACCTGAACCAGGTGATAAACCCCCTGCTTTATTTTATAAACCTGACCTCTAATATCAAGCGCAGGCTCCACACCCTGGACTTGTGGCAGTTGGTTTCCTGTTATAAGTAGCGCATGACAGTTATTGGTGTTGAGACTCGCCAGCTGTTTGTCACATTCACCGAAGCCTTCTCTGGCAGACCGGCAGCTAAGCAGACGATTGCCGCATGTATCATATCATGCATCGATCTCTGCTGTAGGTCGGCTAATAGGGAGCTGCCCAGGGGGCTTAAAGCTAATTCCTCCAGGAATACAGCTGTCTCTGTGGCTGCTTCCAGGTACATCTCCATTGAAGAGATCTACGACCTGGGCTAAAGCGCTTGCATTCAGCACCCACTACAGCATCAGTGTGCTTAGTCATCAGGATGCTGCGTTTGGGGCCTCGGTTCTTCAGTCTGTTTGCACCATCTAGGGGTGTATGCCTTACCTCTCCTCCCAGAAGAGTTCTAGGAGTCTTCCAAAGTGAGGCTAGTGAACGGAATCCAGGTCATTAGAAATACTGGGTGCTCGCCTGTAATTGTAGTTCTGGGATTGGTATGTGGCTTACATCCACATAACCCACCCGACTTCCATCTGGTAAAAAATGTAGGGATCCCTGCTTCCAGCTTGCCGAGATCTAATGGCGAAGGGGAGGAGCTGGAGGATGTACACCTCAGGCGGTGGGAGGAGCTTAGCTTGAAGATATCCCCTGACTAAGCTGTATCCTGCAGAACTGCCAGAATATGGGAGTGAACTGAATACCACTAATAAAACTATGCTTACAGGTGAGTAACCTATATTTTTCTCTACTGCTTAAATGTGCCTATTTTTTCATAATTCTCCTTGGTTTTGCAACTGTAAAGTATATTTTATTGCTGAAATCTTATGGTTGCCATGTTTCTTTTGTAAAGTTCATTGTTTTACATGGAAGCTGTAATAGGAATTAATGCAGTTTGCCACAGATTGCAGAGTTAAAAATTAAAAGCGAAAAACTGCATTCCAAAAACAAGATAATAGAAGTGTTAAAGGTAGAGCTTGTAAGTTCAAAACGCAGAAATATTAGAAGCAGAAGTGCGCACAAGAAAAACTAGATGACATTTTGAGTCAGCTTGCTGCTGAGCAGTGCCAAGAACCAGACACAGGAGCTGCAACCCCTGCGTCTGGGGTGGAAGAGCCTGCTCGTTTAACACACCAACTGGATACTTTTTAGAGAAAAAAGGAAGAACAGACTCCAACTAGAAGGATACTTGACACAATCCTGCACATTTTTTTTTCCAGTTTCTGTTAATGCCCCCATGTACTCTGCCCCCAAAGTTCCTCCATGCCCACATGGCTACTACCCCCAGTCATCTTACCTGTCTCGTCTTGTGCCATCCTCCACACAGTCCTGCAGTTGCAAACTAACATTAAAAAGTATGTGCCCAAGCTGAATTCTCTAATTGCTGTTTTTTTCTAAGTATTTATATACCCAAAATAATCCAGCCGATACACAACATTTTATATGCTGCCTTATGTAATATTGTTTCTTGTATTCATTATTGAGAAATTTAATTTCTTTCTTTCCCTAGCTATTTCTCCATTGTGCCACAACCTCTTTGCGCTGTATGATGAAGCTAATAAGCTCTGGTATGCTGCAAACTACCTGTTTAAGATTGATGAGAAAACAGCAATTCGACTGGCTTATCGCATGCGGTAAGTGTAGATATAGACATGTGCCGACTGCAGAGTGTACAAGCCTCAGAAGAATACTGTATTTTGGGCCCACTTCGATCCTTACTGACAGTGTTCCATATCTGTGCTAGCAGAAATCAATTAATGACATGTTATTCTGATGGGGTCCCTTTAAATTTTGTTACCTAGTCCTTGAGACCAAAATGGGTTCCTTTTTTTTTTTGTTTGTTTGTTTGTTTGTTTGTTTAAATAAAGCACCTGTACTGGCTCTATGCACTTAAAGGGAAGGAGCACTGTCCACTCCAGAAGCAGACGCCTGAGACCATAAGCTCGGATTCAAGCCTCAGAGAGGTACAGCAAAGCTGCAAACCAATCGGAGCACAAGCACCTTTTGCCAGGCTCACTCCGATTGGTCCTTTTACTCCTCAATTCTTTCCTTGCTGGCGGAGCAAAAAGGTGCTATTTTTTAACAAATCCTACCTAAATACTAATGCCTATACTGTTTTAAATTGTCTAAACTACATAGAAAATCTGTGTCAATTGTTAAATCTACCTAGAAAAGCTGCTTTTACTTTGTTAAAAAATGCCTACTGTTTAAGTGATTGCAGCCCTTTCCTTGATTCTGTAACTGTAGCTTAGACTCCCAGGCGCCAAGGAAATCGCCCCTATTCACCTGTAAATTTTCTTTGACACTGGCTAGTGAGACCCTTTGTTCTCCTTCAGCATTAATTTGGCTTCCTCTCTCCTTACCTCTTCAGCCGAGACCCTTCTAGGGCTCCCAGCTCAACCGCCGCACGATCTGCGGTCACCGGGCGGTTGGTGCTCCAGAAGCCGACGCCCGAGACCACAAGCTCGGATTCAAGCTTCAGAGAGGTACGACAAAGCCACAAATGTTCGTCCTCCCACCCATTCCCCCTCCCTGTACACTTCTATATAGACTGTCTTGCTCCGCCCTTTGCTGTCATTGGCCCTCCACTGTCTACCTTTTTTTCTCTCTCTCTTATTCACTCTTTCTGGCCTAGTATTTAGACAATCCTTTTGGGACGCTGCCCATCACATTAGCCCAGCCTTATAAATTTACCTTAAGGAACCGTGCCTCCTATACAGGCTTCCTTTCCTAAACTAAAACCATGTCGTTGGCGTTGTGGGGAACCTCTGGTTAGGACCTACCTAAGCGGGGAGATACACCTCTCCTCCATTGAATGTGCACACATTGGGTCCTTACTTAACTCTTGCAACACCTCTGCACCCTTGCACCCTCACCAAGTCGGGTGGCATATTTGGTGCGCCTCAAGAAGCCAGATGCCATTGGGAAGGAATCAGCCACTTCTACCCAGTGAGCACACTCTATGGTATTTCACAGCTAGGGTTCTATGCTATGTAATGCTAGGACAACATAATACTAGCAGTAAGCTCCCGCATATATACCAGGATGCTGCATCTATCCGGTTAAGGACAAAAATCTCCAAAATATCTCTTATTGCCCTAAGGAAACTTGTACTCCTTCTGTTATTATGCTCAGGCAACGTCGAGCTCAACCCTGGACCCACAAAAGACATCACTTCACCCTCAGAACTCTCTAAGTTAAAAGGAATTAGCTTCATGCGTGTCAATGTATATAGCCTTGTAAAAAAAAAAAAAAAAAAAAAAAAAAATTCTCCTCAATCCAGGCTTGGATTTCACACACCGAACCTGACGTGCTTGTTATCTGAGTTCTGGCCCCGGCCAGCCACCCCTGACCAGGAGATCTGCATGGCCAACTATCTACTATTCAAATCTGACAGACAAACTAGGACACCAAGGACAAATCCACAGTCTCTCTACTTGACTCCTCTTCGCTTGCCAACGCACACGAATGCTTGTGCCTAAAAATTGAAACCTCTCCTGCGTCAGCCATCCGAATCATCGGCTGTTACAGATCACCCTCTGCTGGACCACAGCTTCTAGCCCACCTATCATCTATGTTGGGCTCCAGTAACGTAGAAACTATAATATTGGGAGACCTTAACTACGACTGGCTGTCCAGTGCCTCTCTACCTCTCAGATCCCTCTGCGACTCCCATGGACTTTGACAACTCATCAATGAGCCAACACGCATTAATAAGAAAAACCCATCAAGTAGCACCCTCCTAGATGTCCTACTAGTAAATAAACCACACTTCTTCTCCCATGCTGGTATCTTCCATGCCGATGTTAGTGACCACTGTTTTATTGATGGTATGAGAACAAACAATATGCCCAAACCCACCTCGAAATTCTCTACTAAGAGATCAAAACGGAACTTCAACCTATATCAACGATCTCAAGGCCTCTCCACTCTGGCAAAGTTTCTTCCTCACCAAATCTGTTAATAATGCATACACTGTTTTCCAAGAAATCTTAACAAATGCCCTTAATACCCATGCTCCTCGGGTCAAATCTCGCATAAAGCACAGAACATATCGCTGGTTTACTGCTGACCTCAAATCCGCATTACTAAAAAGGGACAAGCTTTGGAAAAGTGCTCGTAAATCTCAACTCACCAAAGACTGGCATCTTTTCAGAACCGCCAGGAACTCCTGTACAAAGTTGATCAGAGAGGCCAAGTCCAATTTCTACCGTACAGAGCTAGACACCGCTTCAAAATGCCCAACCAAATTCTGGTCCACAATAAGACCTATCTGGTCACACTACAGGAAATGCTCTCCCTTCAAAAATCTTCTCAAACAATGTTGTTATCCGCGATAAAAGGAAATTTTACAAGCATTCAATAATCACTTTGCCTCAGCTGGTTTAGCTTTCGATAACTTCATCTGCTTGTAGCCTGCGCTCTCAGATGAATGCCTCTCCCCCTGAGCCGAATCTAAAAAATGCCACCTTTTCCTTCTCACCTGCCACCCTAAAAGAAGTCAAAGATCAACTGTTTCATTTGGACTCCAAGAAAAGCGCCGGCGCAGACTCTTTAGACCCCTACTTCATAAAGGTTGCCTGGCATATCCTGGAAGTCCCTATTACTCATCTGTTCAATCTGTCATTATCTCGGGATCTCTCCCTAATTTATGGAAAACTGCCCACATTATCCCGTTATTTAAATTTGGGGACCGCTGTGACCTAAATAATTACAGGCCAATTTCGTTACTCCCCATTCTATTAGAACTTCTAGAAAAAATAGTGAATGCCCAGCTACAAGCCTTCCTGGATAAGACAGACATCCTAAATCCTATACAGTCAGGTTTCCGAACGAACCACAGTACGGTCACGGCGTTGCCCAAGGTAACAAATGATTGGCAATATGACCTTGAAAACAAAAAGTTCGTCTGCACTGTCTTTCTGGACCTCAGCAAGGCATTCGACACTGTCAACCATTTCCTACTCCTTTCCTCATTAAAAGCCATAGATCTAGACACCACCTCCTTGGGCTGGTTCCAGGACTACGTAACGAACAGACATCAGCAGGTCAAGGCAGAAGGGGAGCTCTCCTCCCCTAAACCGTTAAGAGGTGTCCCTCAGGGCTTCATCCTGGGACCTATACTCTTCACAATATGTATTAACAGCATCGACCTTGGCATTAAGAAAGCCAATATTCACCTATTTGCGGATGACACAGTACTATACCTAAGCCGGTCATCACCTGAATCTGCCTGCAAAGAGCTGCAACTCGACTTCGATATCCTCCAACACCAGCTTCTCAATAAAAAACTGCTCCTCAATGCCAAAAAAAACTAAGGCTATGATTCTTTCACCTGGCAACCAGCCGGCTTACCTTGCTATTGGCACTCTACCCCCATCACCACCTTACTGGGAGAAAACTTAGAGTTTGTCCACAAATTTAAATACCTGGGGGTCTGGCTAGACCACAAACTCTCCTTCGGGGATCACTTGGAAGATATGTTGAAAAAAACTGAAGCAGAGGCTGGGGCTCTTTTACCGGATAAACCGCCTTCTGACCACAGAGGTAAAAAGTCTGCTTGTACAGTCTACCTTCATCTCCTTAATAGAGTACGCTGATTTCATCTATGGTCATTGCAATGCCTTATACCTGGGTAAGCTGGATATCTTATACCACAGAGCGCTGCGCTTCATCACCGGCCTCTCCTCCTCTACCCATCACTGCTCCTTATACGCTGCTGTGGGATGGACCTCTCTACAATACAGATGCAATAGGAACGATGCCGTATGGACACTAAAAGCGATCACTGACAAATTACCACATTATATCGACCTACTGCCTCTAAGCGAGCTCCGAAACTATGCCCTGAGGAGCTGCTTCCTAATTTCCCTCTAGGATCCCCAGGGTCCGCATGCGCATAGGGAGAGCGGCCGTAGGCTACTCACTGATAACCCTCTGGAATGAAATACAGAAATTCTTGAAACTAAGATCCCCTGTAAGCATCGCAGTATTCAAGATTTTATGCGCGAAAACAATCAGAAGTATGTCACTGCTTTCACCGCCTATGAACTACTGCTTCTTTGCGTATTATCTTCTACAGCCTCACACACATTAACCTATCCAGCAGAAACCTCATGCCTCTCTCACCCTTGCCTCGTCATTCTTACCGTCTCTCTACCACATGCTCCTACTCAAATCCCGACATGCGAACGACCCCACTGAGCTCCTGGTGTAGTCACCATAGGAACCATGCCCCTCGGCGCCTCCAAAGCCGATACCAGAGAACTCTTGATTCGGGTTACGCTCCTCTAGTAATGATAACTTGCCAGAGTCCCAGCTTGGATGCCGCATGCACCCGCAGTCTCCAGGTGTCTGGCGCTTCTGAAGCCGATGCCTGTATCCCTTGACTATACTCCGCTCCCTGAGAGCTGTGAACCCAGCTCAGTCACTGCAGGAAACTAAGACTACGGGTAGATGGCGATACTAAGGCCTTCAACCCATATAACTTGTAGCACTTATCTATAAGCGGGTATTTCAGTACAATACCATGAATAGGGCATTTGTCCCTGCCACCCCCCCCACCTCTGCAACCTTTACCTACTCAATGTTCCACCTTAAAACTCCTTTATTGCACTCTTTTCTTAACCATGTCATGTACATAGCTAGATAAATTAGAACGTGTGCCTAATGGACTTCTGGTCTCACTGTTACTTTAGTTTATTTCTTTTCATTTTACTCCTATGTACTACCTTAATACCTGTGTGTGTATATATATATATATATATATATGTGATTATGTAAACTGTTTTTGACCTTGTGTGATGCAAGTCCACCTTGTAAATGAGCTTGCTCAATGGTGTCCGCCTGGATAAATAAAGATTTGATTGATTGATTTTCTGAGTTTTTTTTTTTTTTTTTTTTTAAGTGTTAAAAATTGGTGTTTCTTGCTATCTAAATGTGCACTGATGGCATAAAAGGGCAATCTGTGGAAAAATAACAGAATGGCAGTATTTGTATGAAAAATGTATTATTTACCTTCCAACCGTAACTCCGTCCATCCACTCCTCCTGCGCATTCCCACAGCAGTATGGTGCCAGTGCACCAGAAAACTCGTTCATGAACAAGTTTGGATTTTTTCGAGCCATACTCTTTTAATAAAAAAAAAAAAAAAAAAAATTTAACCTCCCTCCCACTTTATTTTACTGGTGGTACTTTAAATACTTTAGCAGGATAAATACTTTAGGCTACGCTCGGCTCAAAGGCACTTCTGGGGCTTCACTCGAGCCAGGCGGCAGCTTAAGAATCCAGGCTGGTCGCACTCACCAGAAGTGCCTCCCCTCCCTGTCTACGGTTTGGATGGTATATTTGTCTCTGGGAAAGGGGCGGTACTATCTTGACTGTAAACACATAGGAGGGTACAAACATAGTACCTTTATTTGCAGATTTGGTTTCCTCTTGTACGGTTCGACCTCCGTGAAGCACTGACTGACTTAGCTTTCTCCTCCCAGCACCTTGGTGGTCGTAGGCTCCAAGCACAGGCTGTAAAACCGTTTGTTAGGCAAACAGCAAAGTAACATATTTTCCCAAAAAATGTTTTAAATGATTCAGTACCAAGCGACTTAAAATGCAACAAGCAGCATTTATTTCTTTTCCTCAGCAAGGATCAAGCAGAAACAACAATTTCTGAGGATCTTAAATGATTTCTAGCACAATTCCAACATTTTCTATGGGGCTTGGCCATGGCACAGACTTTGGGGGACTCAGGGTTTGAACCTGGGACCTAGCAACTTTTCCCTTGTCATTTTGAGCCAGTTTGGGCTCCAGTTCCACTCAAAAACATTTTCTTTGCCCTTTTCACTTTATTTTACTATTGACACCCCTCCTGTGGGAGTGGAGGCACAATTACTTTAGATGCAGGTCAGCTTTCCTCACAAGGAAGGGAGGGGGTACGATGGTACAATTTACAGGCACTTCCAGTCCTTTTCACTAGTGGCCACCCACACTGAAGATCCACAGGCAGGGTTCTCTCAGCACCAGGGGCCTAGCAGGCTCTTTCCCTCACAGCATTCCCTAACATAAGCAGCACAGTACCTTAAGTGGACATGTCAGGCAAAGGGGTATCTTGTCACCTACTCCACTGGAGACATCACTGCCACCTCAGTCTTCAAATGGGTCTTCCGTGGCAGTCACTTCCTCATCCTCTTAGTAGAGCCTAGCAGGCTCCTCACGATCCCTCAGTATGTGCTGCTCCTTCCTGTTGCTTTGTTCCCCCATTCTTCCTCTTGAGGGAATCCCTCCTAGAAGGTACTGTGAACTGGCCAGTGTTAGTAATACTGTGTACCAAGTGCTGTTTCATATTTAAACTTGCTTTGAAAAGTAAAGCCGTGACTCTGGGCATGTGCATCAGCATCGGTGTTAATGCATGTGACCAGAATCACAATTTTACTTTTCAAAGTGCACCAGAGAATGTCTCAGTCCCCAGAGCTGCCCCCAGGTCATGTCACCATCTTCCATGGCACTTGTTTATCTTTTCTGAAAATGTCAAAGGGTCTTCTGGCAATACAGGCAATCCATCCAACATATATATCAGGACAGAATCTGATGTTCTGCTCCAAGTACTTCCTAATACTGAAAATGCAGAAGGGTATCAACCAGTCTTTGATTTTTGGACACTGAATGAGTACACTGCTTATGTACATTTTAGTGGTCTCTCTGGGGTCCCTCCTCCTTTGCTTTCTCATGAAGACTGGATATGCACACTTGAATGTACTGTAAAGTGCTTCTCTGCACATTCAGATCTGTCAAATGCTTCAGACAGTTCCTATGGTTTTGTCTTGAGGGCCATCATTTTCAGTTGTGAGTGTTGCCCTTTGGCTTATCCTCGTCACTGCGTGCATATACCAGTTGGTTTGCAGTAGTAATCAAAGCCATTCGTCTGGAGAAGCTACATGTGTTCTTTGTCTGTGAGATTGGCTTCTGAAGGTAACCTCTGCAGACTTGACAGTTCACACAGTGAAGAGTACAAGGCAGTTGCTGCACCGATTGGGTCTCCTGATAAGAATACCAGAGTACATTCTTACTCTTGTCAGAAAATACAGAACATCAGAGCTGTGCATGACCGATCTCTGATAAAAGCTTTCGTGCCAGAGGATTGGGCAGCAGCTTAGAAAGCCAAGTCAGGTCTGGTTGCTAGAAGTGCTACAGTTATTTGGCCTTGTGGTGGCGTCCATATTCGTGGTTCCTTTGACCTGCCTGCATATGCAGATTCCTCAGTGGATCCTGCAAGCTCAGTGGTTTCTAATGTACCAGCCTCTCAAGCACTCATTCTGGGTTGTTTCCACTTTGTGGAGAACAGTACAGTGGTTCCAGGACAGGCAGCATCTGATGGTAGGGGGGTACCCATCCTCTGTGACCCTCCTCAGATCATGCTGACTTTAGATGCATCCAACCTTGTGTGTGGTGTGGTGTCAACCTTGATTCATTCTGGACTCAAGGGGTCTGGTCCCTGGTGGAATACACTCTATATAAATGTGCTGTAAATGTGCTTCAATTAAAGGTGTTTTATTTTTTTTTTTTTTTTTTATGGGCTCCAGGAACTTGCCTCATAGATTCATGGATAGTCTTTGCTGGTACAGATGGGCAAAATGTGTCATGTTGTACCTGAACTGAGTCTTGGTGTACCACTAAGGGAATAGCAGCATAAGCTCTGTGGAAAATTGCAAGTGTTTATTGCTTATTTGTTTGTTTTAAAGCAGCAGTGCAGCGAAAAATGTTTTTCCCCTTAAGCTAGTTTCAGCTACAATTAAGAAAAATATTAGCATACCTATCAGATGTACTTGTTTAATTACCTCTTATGCTGTGCACCATGAGTCTTTTTAATTTTTTGATCCTAACCCTTGCCATGTCTATGGTGCTATTTTTTATGCAGAATGTGGCAGACATCTTTTTCTTTGGAGAAAAAATTTATTAAAACGTTTATAAAATACCCAAATTTTGGTGGAATTAGAAACATAGAAACACAAGTTTTTGACGGCAGATAAGGCCCAACTGGTCCACCTAGTCTGCCCATTTCCCTACCAAATTAACTCCTGATCCTAAATGATCAGCAGCTTACCCTCTCTTTCCTTCCACTAGGGTTGCCTTCTGTCTATCCCATGCATTCTGGAACTCACCAATCGTTTTAGTCTGTACGACCTCAGCTAGGAGGCTGTTCCATGCATCCACCACCCTTTCTGTGAAAAAATACTTCCTCACATTTCCCCTGAGTCTCCCCCACCAGTCTCACATTGTGACCCCTTGTTCTTGCACATCTCTTTTTTTGAAAGATGCTGCCCTCTGAGACCTTGTTGATTCCACTGAGGTACTTGGATGCCTCAGTCATATCCCCTCTCCCTCCTTTCCTTCAGGATATACATATTGAGTTCTTTCAGTCTTTCCTCATATGTTTTCTGGTGCAATGCTTTCACCATTTGTGTTGCCCTTCTCTAGACCACCTCTGTTCTGTCAACGTCCTTCCAGAGATGCAGTCTCCAGAATTGAAAACAGTATTCCAGATGTGGCCTAACCAATTGTCTGTACAGTGGCATCACTGCCTCTTGTTTTCTACTGGTGATGCCCCCCCCCCATGTACCCCAGCATCCCTTCGGCCCTCCCCACCACCTTTTCACATTGATTGGTGACCTTCAGGTCATCTGTTATGTTTACCCCCAGGTCCTTTTCCAATTTTGTTGTCAGTATCTCCCCCACCCCTCCCATTTCGTATTCCTGCGGCTCAAGTGCATGACTTTGCACTTTTTTTGCTTAGAATTTAAGCTGCCACTCTCTTGACTACTCCACCAATTTGTCTGGGGTGTCCACCCTATTGCAGATCTTGGTGTCATCTGCAAAGAGGCACACCTTCCCTTTCAGCCCCTCAGCAATGTCATTAATGAAGACATTTAAGAGGACCAACCCCAGAACTGAACCCTGTCCCCATGATAAAACCGAATACATCTCCCTGGTGGCTACTAGTACTCCCCCACCCCCCCCAAAAAAAAGCTTGATTACCTGGCCAGTATATATGACACATTGTCGCTGGCGGCCCAGCCGCATCGCCCATCTCGACTCCCCTTGTATAATAACGTGTTCCATCAAATAACAGCTATAGAAAACTGTACCTTCAAATAAAACTGGAAGATGCCTGGGGCCGGATTCAAGCTTTGCCCCAAGCGCCAAACTGGGTTATACGCCAAGTTGGTATTCACAAAAGCCGTTGCACCCTCAAACTGGGTTTGTGCCAGGGCAAAGTGTGGAGGGGGCTGCAGTGCAAAAAAGGGGGAGGGGAATATCAGAGATGTGCGATTCACAAAGTATTTGCTGTATGCAAAGGCCCTTTATGGGCCCCCTTGCACAGAACAGATACCACCTACTGAGACCTTGCTTTAATCCTCCGCAAACCCTAATGGTTGGCGGAGGTCATGCGACATCATCTCCCCCAACCGCCGATCACCGGCCTGATCAGTAAAAAAATGAAGCTTCTTCCCTGGTGCTAGTGGTGTCCCCTTACCCCTGATAGCCGATCGCCGTCCTGTTGATTTTAAAACATATTTTTCTAGTGGTCTAGTGGCCACTCTCTTTCTCCAGTCTCCATCTCGTTGATTTGAAACACATTTCCCTGGTGATCTAGTGGTTCCTCCCCTTCACTGAGCGTCGTCCCCATGATAAAACTGAACACACCTCCCTGCTGGCTAGTAGTCTTCTCCCCCCCAACTCGATCACCTGCCCAGTATATATGA
This sequence comes from Neoceratodus forsteri, assembly GCA_016271365.2. Classification (NCBI taxonomy): domain Eukaryota; kingdom Metazoa; phylum Chordata; order Ceratodontiformes; family Ceratodontidae; genus Neoceratodus; species Neoceratodus forsteri. The sequence goes on along the minus strand of CM028136.1, from coordinate 402,613,818 downwards.
AATATTGTCCCTGATGTCCAGTGTACCCCCCATACTGATCCCTTGTATAATAACATGTCCCATTTCCCTGGTCGTCTAGCAGACCCCCCTCACCCTGTCAGGTAGTGTAATATGTTTCTGTATTGACATGTTGGGCCTGTGATTTGGGGGGGGGGGGAGACTTGGATTGGGGAATATGTTTCTGTATTTACTTGTTGGGCTGGGGAGAGGGGGACCACTAGCCACCAGGGTGATGTGTTTAGTTTTATCATAGGGAGGGTGATCAGTGATCAGGGAAGGGGAGGGACCACAACACCACCAGGGAAATATGTTTTAAATCAGCAGGACAGTGATTGGGGGGGTGGAGACAACACTGGCACCAGGGGATAACTTTCTGTATTTGCGTATTGGGCTGGTGATCGGTGGTGGAGGGGGGGATGGGATACTACTAGTGATCAGCGATTTTGGGAGGGGGGGACTGTACTACACTCGCTGTAGCCTATGCAAATTAGCCCATAATGGGTATGCAAATGGACACCCAGCGCCTTGCTTGTCAAATGGGCTCATTTGCATGGCTTCCTTTGTGAATAGGAAATGGTGCCCGTGTGCTATTCCTTGCTGGGCCGTGCACCTGGCTGCATATCGGGGCGGTGCTACTGGGGTAGCTCTGCCAGTACTGGGCTCACCGCTGACTCTGAATGCCCCTATTCACAGTCACTGTGAATAGGAGTTTTGGACGTCTGGGCAGCCGCAAAGTGCAGCGCAAACTTCTGTGTTGCCTTTGTGAGTTTTTGTGAATCAGGCCCTGGAATCTTTTATAGTTTGGGGGGGTAGGGTCACATTTTTCTTGCCCAGTTTCGTTGCACTGCTGCTTTAAGGGAATTGTGCATTTTAGAATTGTGAAGCAACAGAGTGTCTTGGTTTGTGAGGAGCTCCTAGAGCCAAGTTCTCTTAATAATATATTTCAATTTTAAAATATTTTTCTTTCGTGTCAGTTGTGGTGATTGCAAAAGAGGACATTGTTCTCTCCAAGAAGATGCAATATTTATAAGGTAGATGTTGGTTGGGAGTCGGGATAGTCATCAGATTTGTTTTTTGAAACCGGTCTGTGGCGCAGAGGGCTGAGGGCTGGACGCCTTACCTCACGCCACACTGGCGACCCAGGTTCGAGAACAGACTCTGGTCGTCGGGGAACTGGCATGGGGGTTGGGGGTGACAGCAGGATTGAGCAGCTGAAAGGCAGCTCTCCTCTCTTGGGGTGGTTGTCGTCCCCCCGTTGTTCCGTTGCCACCTAGTGGAGGTCCAGCGGCTATCGTAGGCTGGGAGGGGCAGCAAGTGGTGGGGGGCGCCTCATGCCGCAGCGTGTGCATGCCTCCTCCTGATGTGCACGGCTGAGGTAATGGGGATGGGTGAAAACGGGAAAATTGTGGCATAAAATGTATTAAAAAAAAAAAATATATATATTGTTTTGTGATTGGTCAGCATTGTAGTTCATTTCATTACTATATTTTATCAGTTTCTGTGTGTTCCTGTTTTGGTTTCTGATGTTGAGGACCTAGGTGTCATTTCCAGGCATTTCAGCTGCTGTGGTGGCTTTGCAGTTGTTGTTAAACACTGAGTTTACCTGTAGATATAGGTGTAATACACAGTAGTACATCAGATGTTATTGAGCATTTTCAGATATTTTGTGTCACATAGCTTTTGGATTTGCTCTTCTGTTGTGTCAGCCTGTGAATGGTGTGCTACTGTGATTTTGTGTTCTAATAGTTTTTCCTTTGTTTATTTTTGTAAAGCAGCATCAGAAGGGCATTATTTTGCCTGCTGCAGGCTGTTGCTAAGTACCAGCTGTTCTGGCATTGTGTTGTAGTTCTGTGGAGAACTGGTTACTGTGACTGCACTTAGGGTTTGTCGGGCCTGCTGCCTGCTGCCTGTCGTCTAGCTGTTCTCCTGCTCATTTATGCATTTCTACTATTTGTATGTGTGTCTACTTGGCTCCTGTTATCACTACTTAGGACTAGTGACTTGTTAATTTGTAATTTCTGCAATAATTGTATGTCTGTGCTGACCTGAAATATTCCTGATGTTCATTCTTACACTGTTTTTATGCCACTTGAGTAGTGTGTTCTGATAGTATTCTTTGCTTTTTTTACCTCATTGTTGTCATTGCTGCATTACTGTAACTGTACTCTCCTGGGTCGTGCCTGAAAAAAGGCAGGTTTCTTAGCCTACCCAGTCATCAAAAGCTAATAAATAAACTGTTGATAACCAGAAGCAGCAGCACACCGAGTTCAGCCATTTCACTCAGTTCACTGAGTTCTGGAATAAAATTGTAGAATACTAAAGGTTTTGTTAAAAGTGATAGGAAACCGTTTCTTCACCTCTAGAAGCCCTCTAGTTGTTCTCTTTTTGGCTACCCAGTATTCTGACATGTTTTTGACCTTTTTTGTTTAATTAATAATATGTTTACTGCCTTTTTAAGAACCCTGAATCCATTTCTGCTTAGCAGTTGCTGCTGTCTCTTTTCATACTGTCTGAACATTCTGTGATATTACAAATACCTTTTCAGGCTATTCAGATGAATAGCATGGAATGGGAGTTTCTGATGTCATAGAATGTCTTAGAAATATGAAAATCAAGAGCAGTAGCTGGTGAGGAGAGTGTAACTCAATGTAGATCTGAGGGTGCCCCAAAGCTAGATTATTTATTTATCAAAAAATCATCAAAGCATATCCGAATACATAACTGGCATGGAAAGGAAGCTGGAAAGGCAGTTAACTATGTAAAAAGCATTTACTATCTCCTTCAAGTCTTGTTTTTCCTTTAAAAACTTTTTTATTGTTTTTTTCAGAAAACAAGAAAAACCACAGTAACAGCAGAATATTTGGAACAATAAGGATTACATATTGCAGAAAACATTGCTTGTTATTGGTTTTAGCACTGGAATTGACTACGGTTAAGTAAGTAAGGGAGGTGTAGGAAGTAGTCTGTATATAACAGAACTCCATATATATGGTAGGCCTTTTTGGCTGCAGTCTAAGGGTACTTGGCAGATAGAGGAAAGTAAGTTATCAACAGTGGTCACAGGATTAGTATGGCAATGAGGTACCACATGAAGGTAGTCAGTTATGGGGCTGTGGGGTGCTGTTCTCCAGGGTTAAACTCTGGAGGTGGGGGCAGTGACCCATCTGCAGAACTTCTGCACAGCTGCATGCTCAGCTTGTAGTAATAAGATGAGATATCTCAGCTGCGGCACTGGAACTGGGGTCTGCCCCTCACTCCTAAAGAGGTCCACTGGCCAGGAGCGTGGTGGAGAAGGGGAGAGAAAAGGTAGCGGGGTAGCCACAAGAGGTTTCACCAGTCTCACACCATCCAGACAGAAGATTGCTTTGCTGTTTTAGCAGTTAAAGGTTTTGAAAAGGGCTAGCAGCCTTAGAGATAGACAAGGCCCCAGGGCCAGATAGGATGCATCCGAGGGTGCTCAAGGAATTGGCAGTGGAACTAACTGAATCACTTGTAGGGCTAAGTAGCACAATTCAGACAGGGGTAGTTACAGAAGATGAGAGGGTAGCAAACATAGTCTCCATAAGGGGAGTGGGGGCAAGAAACAACCGGGTAGCTATAGACCTGTCAGTCTTACCTCTGTTGTGGGTAAACTGATGGGGACACTAGTCAATAAGGTCCTCATGGACTACCTGGAGAGCAGTGGACTCCAAGATAGTAAGGCACAGAACATGTACTCGCTGGAAGCCAGATAGGGAAGGGGAGATAAGGTAGAGACCTTCAGGTTCCTGAAAGGAATGAAGTAGGTAAACTGTGAGCAACTATTAAACATGAGTAGCAGATGAAGAACTGGGGGATAAGTGAAAAATGATGGGGGTGTTCAAGGGGGAAGTGAACAAGTTTTATTTTACAGAAAGGGTGGTGGAGTCATGGAACAATCTGCCAGCTGATGTGTTTGGTGCCAAAACTATCAGTGGTTTCAGACACTTCTGGGACAGAGTGAAGGGCTTAGTGGTTGCTCTGGGTGGTAGCGGTAGGGTGGAGAGCATGGAGTGGATAGTGTGGGTTAGAACTCTGTATTTACAGTAGGTCCTGGGATTGTTAGGGTTTTATGGGTGGATTGGATTGACCAGTGATATTTTTCTGCCATCATTATGTATGTTTGTAACAAACGGGACACACGCCTATCCCTTTTGTCGGGTTGCATTGTGGTGTGGGTATGGGCAATGGAACGCAGTTTACACATTGCTGCAATCTATCTAGTAAGCACATAAGATGTGCTGGCAGACACTCTCCTTCTCTCCATGGCACATCCAGTGGATTTTGCAGGACTTCTGTTTAGGCTTTGAAGTGTCCATAGTTGAACAGTTTTTTCATCCCCACTTAGCACGGGTGCCATATTCTAGGGCGGCGTGGGTATGGTTGACTATGCACATTCAGGTAGTTCCACTGGAATGGTCTGATTGGTCGGACATCTTTAGTATTAAACTTCTCCCACCACCTGGGTGGTATATCCCCTGACTCCACCCCGTGATGTCAGATTTTTCTTTCTGCTGGAAGAACACGTCTCCTCCTATGCACTGCTTACGTTTAGTGTGCCTTGTTGATCTACGATGTAGCAATGGAAGTCAGGGCTCAAATGCTGTGTTCAGTATGGGAAGAAGTTGTCAGGTTACCGACCCACACAACACGTGCGTGCACTGCTAGGCAGGCAACATGACATGGCTGGGTGAGGCCTTTTCTTAAGCATGCTCCCAGAGTCCCTCAAAGATATGAAGCTCCAGTTCTTACTGGGTCGGCCTTTGGTACAGGATCCAAAGGCCCACAAGAAGGCGTCGACTGTGGTCAGCCCTGCTCAGCAACTTGTGGTCCTTGAAGTAGAAATGGTGGCTGTTGTGTGGGAACCTTCTTAACTTGGCATTGCTCCCGGCTGGGGCCAGCATCAGAGGGTCATTCACTTGATTCCAGGACATCTGTTTGGCACTCCAGACCGGGGCCTGCCCACCCCACCATGATGGTAAGCACATGCACTGCCAGTGCCACTTGTGGGGACTGGGAGAGATTGTGGTCCTTCTGGTCCCTTGACTTGCCTGTCCCCCAGCTGAGGGGCAGGCTGGGCAGGTCCGTGGCTCTTTGGTTCCCCTTTCAAGTCAGTCGACTTTGACTCCAGTTGAGCAGGTCACTAAGATATTTTTTGATCCCATCGACCTCTTGTCGGACGAGGTAGAGGATTCTGTCTTGCAGACCCTGGTGCTCCTGATCCGCTCCCAGAAGGACATGGTCCATTCGGTGTCCCTTTCCGGTCCTAGATGGGATCCACCTTCATCAGCGGTTGAGCCTTCACATCCATGCTTCTTAATGTGGGGCAGCATGTGGTTTACCACTATTAGCCAGTAGTGTCCCCTCTCAATTGATTGAGGTTGGACTAAGATCTCAGTTGTTGTGTTCCTGCTCTCAATCCTGCTCGACCGGGAGGCATTGTCAGCATTGCTCAACCTCCTCATTTCCGGGTGAGGAGAGGCACTGTTACAGGTTGTAACAATGCTACGAGGAGCTCCTCTGGAATCAGTTGGCCCTAGTGGCACCCTGCCAGTCCGCACATCCAGATCCCACCACCTATCTGCTTCTCCACCTCTTCAGGTGGAGTCTCCACCACTATGCTTCGACCAGGAAGACCTGTTTGGCCACCATCTTGCCAGGCTGGTTGTTAGTGAGTATTACCCTGGTAGAGGAAACCTGGAAGGTCCATGGTAAAAATAGTTGAGGCTTGTTTTGAGGAGTACTCTGATGACTCTGATCACAAGTCCATGGCCTTTTCTGGGAGTCCCCTTCTAGACCAAGGACTGGTTGAGGAGCTGACCACTGAGCATGGCCTGGTGTCCTTCAGGGTGTTGCTGTGACTCATGTAGGAGTCCATATCTGATAACTGCTGCAACAGTGGCAAGGGTAATGCTTTTTTGAAGCTCCAGCACCAACAGCAGTCCTTCCGTGAAGTGATTTTTGAGGCAATGTGCCCTCAGTTGTCCTCCTCAATCCTTTCTCAACCTCCCTGTTGGGGGCCTCCAGCCACATTGCCTGCACCAGTTGTTGGAAATCACCACTGGAAATATGGGTTAGAGATCATAAGCCAAAGTCACTCCTTAGATTTTGTGTCATAGCTGGTGTTACTGATCAAACTTCCAATAAGAATGCACCCTCCTGGTAGTCAGAGAGGTGTTTTATCATTCCTTTGAATGAATGCAAAGATAGGAGGAAGTATGCTCTTAATCTTTGACTTAGTGCAAGAATTAGGCTGCTGGTTAACTAGGATCTGCAGTTTATCCATTAGGTAGGGAAATGGGCAGACTGGGTGGGCCAAGCGGTCCTTATCTGCTGTCAAATTCTATGCTTCTATGTTTCTATGTTCTATGTTCTATGAGTGTGTTCCACTCATCAGTACTGAGTTTGTTTTTGTCCAGGTACTTCCTGGTCACAAAAAGGACAAGTGACTAGCATCCTAGTTTAGGCCTTTGCAGTCTGAATCAGTTTATCAGACATCAGAAGTGCAGGATATTGATAATAGGCAAAGTTATCCCCTCATTTGAACAGTGGAATGGATTTTGTACACTGGTTCTGGGGGATATATAAGGATATATGTTTTCACATTGCAGTCAAGCTTTCCCATTTGGTAATTCAGTTTTTGGATAGAGAATTAACTGTAACCAGTTCAGATAAATACCATTCAGCTTCTTGACAGCCCCATGCTGATTTGCTGTGGTTCTGGCAGTGGTGGTAGCTAATCTTTTCCAACAGGGTATCTTCATATTCCTGTATATTATGTGATTATTGGCTAGTCACATTTGGAGACTCTGGACAGTTCACCAGTTGGTTTTGGAGGCCTTTTCCAACCTTGGATTCTTTTTAAACTTGAGAAGTCACAGCTGTTAATAACTCACTGTGTACAGTTGCTTCAGGGCTTGGCTAGACTTCCAAGAGGTTCAACCCTGGCTAGAGCTGCACCAAGGTGTGCAACTGTTTTAAGTATGCCTTCTTTTTCTCTCTCTTTAGGATCGATGCCAAGCTTGTGAATGTGATTACTTTCATCTCGTTGGCCTGATGGCTTAATCGTTGTCTTCCTTTCCATGGGCCCATCTTTGAGTGCACAGTCTCCAGTGAAAGCTCAAAGTCCAGTGATTTCAGAGGGAGGTGCGAGTGTCCCACCTGGTCATGGTCACTCACACCATGATTGAGGTGGTTTCTTGGTGGTTGATTCTAGTGCAGCTTTAAGAGGGGATACCTGTCCTTTAGTGGGTCCTAACCAATAGTGCCTTCTTCCTGGGTTGGGGTGTGCTTCATGGGGACCTGCAGGTACACAGCCTGTGGACTCCACAGGAGCAACAGTGTTCTAAAGTTGAGGGTGATTCGCCTGGCATTAAAAGCATTCTCCTCAAAGGTGGCAATCAACATGGACATCTTGGCCTGCCTCAACATTATACTAGGCAGCTGCCAGCTGGATCCAACCAGTTGTATCTGTACCCTGCAGTTCAAGACAAATATAACAGACTGTTTAATATTCACATTTTTGAAATTGCAAAAAGGATACAAGTTCTAAAAAAGAACTGCACATAACCTTATGTGGTCCCATGTCAGTTGCTAAGGACCCAGTTAGCATTTGTAGGGTAAATTTTTTTCCCCCAGGACCTTTAATATTTCTCTTAAGCTTGTTGCTGAACCTTCCAATTTTCAAGTCACTCTGCTGCACTCTCACGGGCAGCTGCTTGCTTCCTTGCTTGCCATGTGCTAATGTGCTCTGCCAACTTGGGTGTTATGGACCCTCCAGATGGAGACTGTGCTGTGCAATGGGCCAAGCAATAGGCCTAGTTGAAGTAAAGGAGCTGGTACTAGTCAAAGTAGAAAGCAAAATTAAGATCAGCACAGGGTACAGGTTTAGGCAAAGCATTCCAGCAGCTGTAGTTCATGAACCACCACACACACACACACTCACACACTCTCTTGCTTGTCAGACATGGCACAGAAATATTGTATTCAAACATAATTAATAAGATCATACCTGATAAAACAGCTGGAATGAGGTAACAAGTCATTTACAGCAACATTACCAGCATAATCACGAATACGCTTCCTGTGGGAGAAACAAAGCACCAGTTTGTCAGAAAGTTTACATGACATTGGCCACATTGTGTCACCACTGGCAGTATACAGGTCCACCTTTAGTGGGATTTTGTATTTAAGGAAAGCATTCCAAAATCAAAATCATTATTTCTTGTTCTGCATTTTGGGCTGCAAACTGTTTTGAGTTAGGAGATAGTGGCTTGATATGAAAAGGAAGGAGAATACCACATTATCTTGCGATAAGCGTCTACGGAAAACATCTTGTTTTTGAATCATCCATGGCAACAAGGCTTATCAGTTTACCACATGGCATCAACAACTTGTGCGATGGGTTGAATCATGCCTTGGAGAGTATCATGGTGATAACAGCCATGCTCTGCCAGCCTTTTTACTAACATCACATTTCCATGATGATTTTTCTAGTCACTAAAGGCTTTAAGAAAATTATAGACACTATTTAAGAGATGTTCAAACTGTCCTTGGTGTATATTTTTTTAATTTACTGCCTAGAGTCCAGTAGTGAGCATATAAAGCTTACTTTCTTTTTTAAAAGCACCAACAAACAATGGCGTTTATTACTGCGGGTTTTACACGTTGTGGCTAGTATTCCTGAGACTTTTGGAGATGCCTGTTGCTACTGGTATTGTATGTCGCTTTTAGACTGTTTTGTACAGTACTTGTCTCCCTTTTGGTCCTCTCAGAGGTGGAAATAGGCTGCATTTTGTAAGTGAAACTGGCACTTACTAGTATGTATTTAAATCCAGAACATCTGGTCTTCAGGAGCATTGAGCGACCCAGATGGAGGGAAGGGTGAGAGAAAGCTTATGCATGTGAACTGGAAAGCGCCAGATCAGATTACTGGGGTCTGAATACACAGTGGACATGCTGGACTCTGGATTACATGCGAGGAATGCCCTGCGGAACCATGGCTGTCATACAGTTGAAATAGTTATACAGGCCCAAGTCTTTTTGTTTGTTTTTTAAGCTGTAGATTTGTGCCTCGAAACATACAAAACCACATAATATTGCTGCAGAGCAAGCAGAGATTTAGAGTGTACTGCTGAACTGTAGACTTCTGCGTCAGATATGTAAGTAATAACATACGACAGGGTGTGCATCAAGCTAAATCCTGGGAAATGCGTCAGTTTAGCTCGATCCACACCCTAGAGTATGTTATTGTGCTCATAAAATGGCTTTATTTATTTATTTTTATTTTATTCTTTGGTAACCGGTTAAGGCCCTCTAGGCACCAGTGCCTGTTTTCAGGTGCGACCTGGGAGCAATGGGCGGTTAAGTGACTTGCTCAGGGTCACACAGTATGCAAGTGGAGGTTGTAAAAATCAAACCCAGATCTTGTCTGTTGGATGTAGCAAGCTCGTTCACAGCTCATTACTCTAACCTCTAGGCTATACTGCATGCCATGTTAGATGTGATAAATTTAAATTGAGTTTATGTACTAAAAAATCAAATTAATTTTCTAAATGTATTGGAAAGGATATACCGGAAGAGCAATGAGAAAACTGGTTGGACAGAGGGTGGAAAGTATATTTGACCCAAGATTGGAGGGAACTTAAATGGAGGATTATAACCTGGTTCTTCCATGTACGTACCCACAGCAACCAAGCGCATTGGGACCACAGGAGGTGATGCCTTCTGGAGGGGTTGTGTGGACAGGGGAACCCACCACAATGTCACCTGGGGCTGCCCCATACTAGAACAGTTTTGGACAGAGGTGAGACAGGAACTTGAGCCGATCTTGGGTGGTGGACATCCCGGTGCAACTGAGTACTTTCTTCTGGGGGCCCTGATATCAGGAGTAACCACAAGGAAAAAAGCTAATGTTCCTAACTACATGATAATAGCTGCCCTAAAAAGAATCACAGCCAAATGGCTGAGTGCGGACACCCCGACAGTAGTAGGATGGAAGGACAGGGTAAATACAATATATAACATGGTAAGTCTCACAGCAACCTTGAGGCTTACAGGAGACAAATTTAGAGAGAACTGGTCACCTTGGTCCTCCTAACTAGATAAAGCTCAAGTTAGGGAGGAAGAGGAGGAGGAATAATATCTCAGTTCACAGGAAATGTTCTAACATGTTTGTGTGGGGAACAACACAATAGATGGTTGAGATGGGTAACCAAAAGTTGGTGAGAACGGGAAGGGGGAGACAGATTTACAATGAAATGATGAGACAGCACACTCCAATTCTAGTTCTTGAGTCTGTTTACTTGCATGGAATAATAATACATTCATGCACAGTTGATGCTGTTCTTTTTTCTTTTTAATCTTTTGACTTATTTGTCTTTCTCATTTCATGTGCAAAAACTTTATGGAACGGTTTGACAAGTCCAAAGACGTATCTAGTCAGGCCATTTGGAGGGGCTGTGAAATAGAATGGTGTATATAGATGGAACACCTTGTCAACTGCATTAAAGGAAATCTGCTGGCCAGGATGCTCGAGCCACTGGTGCATAGATTGTGGCTTGAGCACCTGGCCCGCCCGCCCCCGAAAAAATTATATTTTCCCAGGGATGGAGCCGGCATAGTGAGAACAGGAGCAATGCCCTTGGGAGATCGCGCTTGAAAATACCATGATATGATGACGCGGTTTTTCCTCTACCTCTCTTTTGCCCATATATACGGAGATTTTAAAATCTCTGTTTTTAATATGCCGGGTATTATTTTTTACAAAAGGTGCGTATATTCCACGTGGGTGCAGCCGTACATATGGGCAGTAGAGAGGTAGGAGGCAAAACCATGTCATCGATTAGGTATCATTTTCAAGCACGATTGGGGTATCGCCCCATTCTCACTATGCCGCTTCCATCCCTGGGAAAATACAATTTTATGAGCAATCAGGTAGTTTAATTATTTAATACATATTGGCTCTTCGGGGAGATCCGGTGCTCGAGCTACAATCTGTGCACCAGTGGCTCGAGCATCCTGGCCAGTAGATTTCCTTTAAGGAAGAAAGCCATGTACTAAGTGTACAACAAGATTTCTACATTGTAAGCATTTGCCAACACTGAACGAAATGTATACTTAAGTCATTGTTTAACTTTATACTTATTTCAGTAAAGCTGAGTTACAAAAAAAGTGTTATCTGGTTCCGTCTTTCGATGCTCCATAGGAATCTGGTGGTCTTATATTATGTGAGGGATGAGTGGGGGGCAAGGGCAGACTAGATGGGCTGACGGTGTCCTTTTCTGCTGTCAAGATTTTATAATTCTATGGTAAAATAGTGCTACTTGCTGGATCTTGCTGCTATTTTTTTCTCTAAAGAGGTCACTGTATTTATGGTTTCTGTATTTTTTCCATCCTGTGTGGAACTGTGACTGACTGCTCCCCTTTCTCCTTCAGTGCAACTTTTTTATGGTTGTAGTATACAGTTTTTTTTTTTTTGAGGGGTTGGGGTCCTGACTTTAAGTAATACAGAGTAAGATGGCAGTAACTGGCTTTGTGAGGGTAGCAATGGAGCATGATCACAGATGGTACCGACAAGCTTTGTTAAGGGAGAGAGTGAGTGATGCGCTGCTGACTGCAGTGAGAAATGCAGCAAGCCACGCTGCGATCAGACGTATTTTGAAGGAATACAGAGAGAGCACGAAACATTGCCGACTGAATAGAGACATGCAAGTCATACTGCGATAAGTTAAGAGAAAGACAAAGACTGCACAGTGTCTGGTATGAGAATACCTAGTGGGGGCTCGAGGGATGGGTGGGGTTTTTCCACTGCAGCTATCCTGCTATCATGGCATACATGGAAAAAAACAAGTACTACTTAAATTATATAAAGAAAACTCATTGTGTGTGTTTGGAATGCAAATGTGTCTGGGGTGCCATTAAGAATAGTAACACAGACTTTACTGGAAGTCTTTGGGTATTGGGTTTTTAGTGAGGCAGAAAAATGGCTGCCAGATTGTTTTTAAAAGTTCTGTGGGGGTGTATTAATTTGTGATCAGGTTAAGTACCAGGATGACTGTGCATTGAGCTGTATCAATGCATGGTCATGTGATGCCTTTCGTGCAATGAGTTTTCTTTATATTACCTAGCTGTTTTTCAATATATACACAACACCTAATGATGTCTAGGAGAAAAACAGTCATTTTCTTTTCTCCAGGATTAACATCAGATTTGTGATGTGTGACTGCAGTGCAACCAACTAGTAGCATTAGTAAGTGGGTAAAATTTCCACCAACCACGAGATTTATCAGATGGAAAAGCTAACACCAAGAGTGAGACAAAAGAAAAAATACGCGTGGTAATAAGTTGATGCTGGTTGTGGTATTCCTCACCCCTAGGCTAACTTACTTTGTTCCATAGAGTGGTACCATGGAACCAAGATTAGTTTTAAGATGTATTCTAGGGGTCTCAGTGGATTGCATGGAAACAAAGAATTAGTTTGCAGAAAAGGACTGCTTGGCCCACCTAGTCTGCACATTTTTTTCCCTGCCTATTCTGTCCCAGCAGACCCTAACTAGTCTAGGCGACCCCCCTTTTCTATTTACTAGTATTCCCCATGTCTGTCCCATTAATGTTTGAAACCTCCCACAGTTTTTGCCCCTACTACGTCTTGTGGCAGGTTGTTCCAGGCATCCACCACTCTTTCAGTGAAGTAGTATTTCCTTGCATCCCTCTTAAATCCCCCCCAGCTTTGTTGCATATCTTTCTGTTCTGTTGCACTTTTTCATTTGAAACAGGCTCCCCACCTGTACTCTGTTCACTCACGTGAGGTACTTGTATGTCTTTCTCACATCCCCTCTCTCCTTCCTCTCCTCCAGGGTGTACATATTGAGATCCCTCTTTCATTGTACGGATCATCTTTAAGGATATCTCCCTCCATTGAGCTACATTATGGAATTGTATCCTGTTGGTGTCAGGGTTGCCAGGAAATTTTGCTGGCTGGGCTGCCTATATCTCCGTGCCTCATCGGCACATGTATAACATGGAGGTTCCCAGCATGCTTTAGTTCTTTCTACTGCTGTCAACTGCTCATCAGTCCACTGCTGCTGAGGAGTGCTGTTGAACTTTTTGCAAGTCTTTGCTAACACTGCTACTTCTCATTGTTATTATAAAACTTTCTTTTATGCCACCACCAAAAGTCAAGGAACTGTTGTTGACATTGCAGCGATGTTAAGATTTATAAAGACAACCACCACTCCATTGGTATCCATTGCCTTGGTACAGACCATGACATTAAAGCCTGCTCAGTGTGCAGAGCTTTAACCCGGCAACCAAGAGATGTCACGGGAAGGCTTTAGAGGTATTTTTAAAGCTTCAAGAAATGGAGAAATGGGTTGTGGCAAAGGCAGCTTCACCACTGTCAGCCACTTCTGTTCCTGGTTCACCGTCAGCTCATTGATTCCCCCAGTTGACTGCGGCCATTGCTGACTCATCTGAGGAAAAGGATAAGTTCTCAAAATTGGTGAAGGAACATTGCCACTCGGAGGAGAAGTGGCAAATGGACAAGGCCACTTCTCCGGACCATTGACATTCACGTCTTTGACATGGTAAGGTCTTCTTACAAAAACAGGTCCCTGGCTGTGGCTGCGAGTCTTGCCCCCGGACTGTCTCTCTAACACCATGGTTAGGGTCTGGAACTGGTTTGCCTCCTCCTCTCGGGGGATTTGCAGCCTATTCCACCATTGGGCACTTTCCCATTGACAACTTAGCTGTCAACCCCTTCAGGGCCCCTTGACGCACAGCCAGTATATCAGACAGTGTCAGCTGTTCAAGCATCTGAAGTCATTGCCTGCTCCTTCGCCGTGCTCAGCTGGTCCATCGTCGACCTTACCATCGAAACCTCAGTTCTTGGTCCCTGCAGCATTTCTGGTCCCTGGACAGTCTCTGTCGACAGGACCCACATCAACAGTTCCTCCTCAGTTGTCTCCGTATCCCATTGATCCTCTTCTGATGGTGGGCAATGTCTGTGATGAACTGTAGTATAATCCAGAGTATATAGAGGAGGAGGAGGCCATGGATGAAGAATAGGCAGTAGATGTAGTAGGATCAAGCTCTGCTCTGTCCTCATGCTTAGAGGAGGTTGTGAAAAACACACCAAGGTCTCCACCTGAGTATGCCTCTTTTCAGGTCTTGCTAAAACAGATTCAGGCTAAATTGCAGTTTCGGGCAGAGGAACAGTATTCTTCAAAGAGAAGAGAGTTCTTGAAGGTTTCTGCCTCACCTATAGTTATTATTCCTCCTGTGCATTCTGCACTTGAGGCTATTACTTTTGCAGCCTGGCACAAGCTGGCTCAGTTGCTTGTGGTTTCCAGGAATGCTGATAAACAGTAGCCATCCCGTACTGCAGAGCCTTATTATTCCTCACAGCCTGAATCGGACTCTGGTGATTATGGCTGTTCATGACAGACCCAGGCTCCAGAGCACATGAGCTCTCTTCCTCCTGATAAAGAATCAAGGAAGTTGGATGTAATGGGGAAGTGAACTTTTACCACTGCTTCTATAGTCCTAAGGACTGCTGATTGTCGAGCACATATAATAAAATATCGGATTTGCCTTTGGAAGACTCTGGCCACCCTGGTGGAGAGATTGCCAGAGGGCCAGGCGAAAATATTGGCATAACAGACTATTGTTAATGGCGTAGAAACTGGTAATCATCTGCTGAGGTCTACATATGATGCCTCACATGCTGCTGCCAGGGCTGTTGTCTCTAGTATATGCCTTCACCACCACTCTTGGCTAATGGTGGCTGGTTTTGCCTCCGATGTTTGATTTGATTTTTATTTGAATATGGGTAAGTACACTGGGATACAATCCCTTTTACAGGTACGACCCGTGGGCAATAAAAATATATACAAAAAACATCATAGAACAAAATACTACATGGTACAACATTCTGTGATGAGTGCTCTGTTCAGGGGCAAACGATTGTTTGGCATTGATGGTGAAAATGCTTAACGGGATTTACAGTCCTCTAAAATGACTCTTGGATCACTACATACTTTGAACCCCAAGCCCTGGGAGGGCTGTGGTTTTTTTTCCTGCAGTCCCTGTGCCTGTCCTTGCTGTGGCTATTTAAGGGCCAAGAATGTGGTTCTCAGAGACTTCAGCCTACCACAGCCCAAGCTGCCAACTTGTCCCCGGGTGCCCATGCCAGATTTATGAAAGGTCAAACCATTACTGGCATCCCTGCCACCCCCAGTGCTTTCGGATTTTCCTCCCCTTCCTTCAGCCTCACTGCCTCAGAAATTTGTGGGAGGCCGCATCGCTCTCTTCCTACAAAAATGGAGGTGGAGCACTACAGATGCATGGGTACCATAAGGACATGCCTTGGAACTCCTTACTGTTTCTCTAGTAAACACCCCCCAGGGCATCTTGCCCTTCTACTGGAGGAGGTGAAAGCCCTCCTCTGCAAGACGGCTGTGGAATTGGTTGCAGTTTCAGAAATAAATCAAGGCTATTACTGCTGGTACTTTATGGTTCCAAAATAGGGGATCTAAGGCCAGCACTAGACCATCAGGGGCTAAACCTTTTCATAGAATGCAAGAAATTCAGAATAGTCTCCCTGCAGTCCCTCCTTCCTCACCTACTGAAAGTTAGAGTCTGGCTTTTAAGACCTTTTCCTATGCAAAACCTTCCACGCTGGCTGCAACAGAGAGATAGTTGGGACTGCCTGCAGCCAAAGGGAATTACTGCCAGCTCCAGCCTCAGCTAGAACCACGCTTCCAGAGCACCAACAAGTACTTCCATTTCACTTCTAGGCCCAAGCTTCCCCTGAGACCTATCTCCCAAGTGAACCAGTCTGCACTGCACGCTGAAATCAAGCCCCTCCAGTTGAGAGTTTCATGAGCCCTACCATGTAGATTCCTGAAAGTCAGAGCTGGGCTGCTTATAAGACCTGTTCCAACCACCACTTAGTCCTCCATGTTGATCACAACAAAGAGATCATCAGCCTGGTCAAAGGGACTGTCACCACCACCCCCCGTCTCAATCAGAACCACGCTTCCAGAGCGCTGACCAGGACTTTCATCTCACTTGAGACCAAGCTCCTGAGTAACCCAGTCAGCAGTGCACATTTCGACCAAATCCCTTCTAATCAGGAGGCTCCTGAACCGTCAGCTGGGGAAGTCTGCACTGAGGTACTACATGCTGTCAATTTGTTTCGGGAATGTAGTGGTATAAGTACTTATCCACATCTTGTCTGTAACAGAACTACAGTCACAGCATACCTACTAGCTACAGTGTGCACTGAATCTCTGCTGCACCTAAGAACAATGCAATGTGCCAAACGGTTGTAGAGTATGTAACAGTGGTGATGTAGTCCTTCTTTTAGTACTGCCCTTAGCTACATGTTAGCATTTTGACCCTGCTGTGATAGTTTCCACCCTTCGTTAGGGCAAGTGTAGGGGAAGGCCGTTCCCCTACACTAGCCCTAGCCCTTAGGAGAGTTGAAGGAGAGACCTTCAAGGGAGTGAGACTACAGTGCTGTGTCTAAGTAGCTGTCCCTACCTCTGTACCCTGCAACTATTCCTCGTGGGCAACCGCAGTCCTTCATCATTTTAATTATAATTCCTGCTGTTTTGGTACTGTTGTGCTACCCACTTAGCCTTGTGTTTCATTTTTCTGCATTTTCTGGTTCTTTGCTGTCTCTTCCAGGTGGTCACATAACTCCCGTTCATCACCGACCACTGTTAAAGATCCCCTATGGTTACTCCTTTCTGGGTGACTCCTTCCACCTGGCCTAAGAATCTTAATGTCTCTGGTTCCTGGTTGTTATTAGGCTGCTGTTACGTACGCTGCCACCTCATCTGCAGACTCCCCCTACTCGCCAAGAGCTGGGGCCCGCTAGCCAGAAGAATATGTATTCTTTCTTAATCCTGCTAGCATGCCTCACCATGATTGGCTACAATCATGGACCCTCATCTTCGATCCCTCAGAGTGACCCCAGCCAGACCATTAGCCTATCATCCTTGGGCAGAGGCTCTCTCTACCGGCCACCCCCCCCCCCAACATTTGGGGAGGCTGGCTCCTCCACACTCCCACTTGACCACTACTACTAGTCATCGATTACTGTGTGCCTAGTGTACTGGGAAGGCTGTTTTAACTGTGTCAGTACCCACACGACCTGTATCGGGATCACTGTCTCCCACAGATCTCCTATCAAAAGGTTACAGAGCAACACCAGACACAAAGGTCGGGTCCTGCTGCTGCTTCTCATGTCTGAATCAATCCACCCTCACCCTGGGCTCCTGCTCCAAATCTGCTATAAGATTAATTCATCTGAACATTCAGAGCCTCACCGCAAAAAAAAAAAAAAGACCTGTTCAAAGCATGAGTCACAGAGTTCAAGTATGATAAGGCTCAGTAACAAAATCTCAGATGACAAAATAAAACTGGTGGATTACTCTATGTTTAGCAGAGACAGGCCAAAGAGAAGGGGTGGGTTTTCCTTTTCAACACCTCTAAACACCTGATGTGGAGCCTTTGCAAAAGAGTGTATGACTTAAAGGATTGTAATTCTGATTCTATTCAATAAACAGTAAACACCTGAGGGTCACTTGAGGCCTCCTCCCTGCCAACTACTGCCCCTTGTGATTTCCTTTTTGTGGATATTCAGTTTGGCCAAGACAGAACCGTGACAGTCAGCACCATTTACATCCCCCAAGGCCTTGCTGCTGAGGGCCTGACTGCTATCTTGTAGTTCGGCCAAATTCTGCCAAAAAGCAGAGAATGGCTCTTATTAGGTGACTGTAATATGAACTGGTCCACCAACCAAGCGGGCATCAGTAAGGGCCTATTCTTAAATGTAGGCCTAAACCAAATTATTGGCAACACCACTAGGACAAACTAGAAAACAGGATACAAATCCATCCTTGACTAGACTGCAGTGTTGAACCCCTCAAACATCTGCAAATCTGGAGTACTCCCTGACTCTCTTAGCTACCACAGCCCAGTTTTATGCGAGTGGTCCACTAAACTACCGTAGGCCCAAACCCATTATATGTGTTCTAGGCAGCTTGGTGACTTAAACCTGGAGGCTTCTACCTCTTCTACATACTTCAGTGACTGCTGTTGCCTTGATAACATTATGGACAGGAACACTGCTTATGGTAACTTTTGCCATACTTTCACTACCATTTCTGATTGCCTCTGCCCTCAGAAAAGACTAGGAATAAGAGATAACAAACGGGACTAGTTCAGAGTCTGTGACGACAAATGGTCTCTACAGAAAAACAAAATGGGGACACAGCCCTTCTGAAGCAATATGAGACCCTCCAAAACAGCTGTAAGTCAACAGTATGGAAACTGAAATTAACCACATAAAGCTCAGCCTGTCCTAATCATGGAAATGCAAAAAAACAGAAAACAAAAAAAAACAAAAAACACTTATGGTCTGACCATTCCTGGGCTATAGAAGGCAAACATAGGGTTACTTGTGAACCACAGGGCATAGCACCTTGTTCAGTGACCTCAATAAATACAGAAGATTCTCCATGGTGCCCCTCCCGCCTCCCCAGCAGTCATCTGGTTCCTTGACCTGTAGCCCCTCTCCCAAATTCAATTTTAGGTACCTGCCAGTTGACTAGGTGACCAAATACCAGATCCCCTTCAACCACAGACCTGTGCTTGGTCCTGAAGTGCACCCTACCTCATAGTTAAATTAGCCAGCAAGGCTCTGGCTTATTCCATTTCCAAAATCTTCAACCATTCCTGTGCACCGGTACCTACTCCAAAGTGTGTAATCTGGCCAGTATCATTCCCATCTACAAGTCTGGTTCCAAACCTCTCACCCCGAAGTACCACCCTATTTCCCTTCTGGTTCCCCTTTCTTAAGTCTCTGAAAGGATTGTCTTCAACCAGACTACTTTGTACATCCAGCAGTATGGTCTTATGATCTCTGCCCAGCATGGCTTCCACCTGCATCACAACACAAAGACTGCCTAGATGAGACTTACATACTTCTTACATGTAGCAATTGACTGAGGTAATTTTGTAGCTTCTGTGTTTGTGGACTTACCAAAGCCTTCAACCTTGTTGACCACGAATTACTGATCAGGCCCTTTCCTTCCTCATTCCTGGAAGTCACTTACTGGTATAAAAATTGTCTGACCAACTGTGTCCACAAGACTGCGGTTAACATTTATTTTTCAGGCTTCTGTCAAATCTACTGTGGGGTTTTCCACTGCTTTATTCTCTGCCCTCTACTTTTTTTTCCATGTTTCTGAACGAATTACCTAATTATGTGCTCATCAGTGGAAACCATACTGTATGCTGTTGACACTGTCATCTTCAGTATTGGTAAGGACCTGACATCCCTGAACAGTGTCATTCAGCGGGACTTTGACCTGCTCCAGGAGTGGTTTGTAAACATAGGCTAGTTCTTGGAGCGCATGCACACACACACACCAAAAAAGAAAAAAAATCTGATTTTTCTCCATGGTGCACAAAAAATGACCTGTGCCACTTTCTGTTTTTTTAACCTGGAAAGCTGAGGTGGAGCATGTCACTCACATTGTAGGGGAATAGGTCAGGAAGCATAGGCAAACCAGGAGAAATTATACAATCTGCAGGTAGAGTTTTATTATTAATAACAATAAAATTAAAACAATTGTACAGGATAGCTCTTCTTACAGGCAGTTCAAAGAATGTCAGGTTCTTTCCTGAGACTAGCCTGAAGAACACATCTAGTCTTTATTTTTTTAACTTCTTTATTTCATGTCCAAAATAAGTATTCAGATCCAGTGCAATTCATGAGTGCAGTATAGACATCAAATGTACCTTTCCATTCAACCTGAAGTCCCGTTCAGTGTCCATCGTTTAAAGAGTTAGAAGAGCACATCTGGTCTTTAACAGGTGTAACAAAATAGAGCATTCTGTCCCAGAGCTGGTCACCTGTTGACAATTCTGTAAACAAGCTTGTAGAGGTCAAAATACATCTAAAGGTTAATCCCCTCTATTACAGTTATCTTTTTAAAAACAAACCAAAATGGCTTTCTGCAATTATTTAAACAATATTTATACATTTGTAAACCAAGGAATCCCAGTTTCACATAAAGATTCACACATATGTTTTCAACCACAGAGAAACAAGGGGAGAAAGAAAGAATAGAAACAGCAAGTGAAAGAAGGGAGATAACAGGGGAAATATGTGGGACCATTGGAGTGGCCTGTTCTAGGTGCTACAAGAAAATTTGATTGCACAGTCAGAAAGGCAAGAGACAGACAAGTGGCATAATAGAAGAGGATATAATAGATCCTTGCTTTTAACTCTCTGCATAACAGATGGGACAGGGTCTTATTCAACACTGTCACACACACCCCTCTTTAAGAGGGAACCTGTTTTTTTTTTTCTATGAAAATAGGTTTCCAAAACCACATTTGATTTCTTTTCTAACATTACCTTGAAACCTGTACAGTTCTTTGCATATGCAGTATCCCCTTTTTCCATAACACCTTATACAACAAACAATTTCGATAATCACACATTTTTTCAACCTTCTGAATTCTCAGTTCCTGAACCATATCTTGACAGAAAATCAGTACTGACATTCTGTTTTCCAGATGTGTGCGTTACTTTCAGTTTAAATGGCTGTAGTGCTAGGTACCACCTTGTGATTCTGGGATTTTTATCCTTCTTTTGATTAAGCCAACAGAGGGGACTGTGATCTAAGTACAAAAGTCATCTAACGAATAAAACGTACGGGTCTCTCGCCCATTTCACAGCAAGACATTCTTTTTCAGTAATGGAATACTTTTTCACTCCATCGTGCAATTTCCTACTGATATACAGAATGGGATGTTCCTTCCCATTTATATTCTGACTCAGGACTGCACCTAGACCTATCTCTGATGTGTATGTAACAGAAATTGTTTCTCAAAGTCTGAATGTCTTAAAACACGGGCTGAACCTAATGCATCCTCGCTGGCCTGAAAGGTCCCATCACACACTGAGAACCATTTTATATTATTCTGGTACCATTTTTCCTTGAGCTCCATGAAAGGAGTAGCTAATTGGGCAAGTTGTGAGCAAATCTCCAGTAGTAACCAGTCACATTGAAAAAGTGACCGGATATGTTTCTTTGTTTTAGGAACAGGAATTTTCGCTACAGCTTCTGTCTTGGAAATCTCTGGCTTTACGTTTCCATTTTCCAACATATAACCCATATATCTGGATTCCCGCATGCCTGATGTACCCTTGGTAGGATTAATGGTCAGACCTGCAGTTTTGATAGATTGGGTAACCGCTAATAGGTGTTCCAGCAGGCTTTTCAAGTCTGGACTGTACACCATAACATCATCCAGGTAAGCAGCACAATAACCAGTGTGAGGAGCTTAAGTTACATTCATGTACCGCTGGAATGTAGCAGGTGCGCCATGTAAACCAAACGGCATGGTGGTGAACTGATAGAATCCAGTTGGAGTGGAAAATGCTGTTTTGCCTCTGGATTCTTTAGCTAGGGAATTTGCCAATAACCCTTGGTGAGATGGAGGGTACTAATGTACTTGCCAGTTCCCAATCTGTCCACCAAATCATCTATCCTGAACACAGGACAGCTGTCAAATAGACACTTGATTAACATTCCTAAAATCAAGGCAGATTCATAACCCTTTTTTTATTTACAATCACTATTAGTGATGACCAAGCATTTCTTGATTCTTCAAAGATACCCGACTTTTTCATTTCTTCTATTGCCTTAACCACGTCTGCTCTTAACCACTCTGGTAATCTGTATGTCTTTTGTCTGATAGGACGAGCATTCTCTTTCACCGTTACCTGCTCAACCCCATTTGCTCAGCTTGGCAGTGTGGTAAAAGCACTTTTAAATGTCTTAACCAGGTTGCGAATTTCTGCAGTTTGTTCTGTGCATGAGGAAACATTCATCATTCCAACCTCAGTAGTTAACCAGTTTGTCATAAGTTATATCAGTATCTAGTTCCATGTCAATTGAACGAAGATATCATAGTGACTGACAGTTACAGCGAATATATTTAAGCGACGTCCTGTATAGCGATCGCAAACATCAGTGACGCACATTCAAGCGCTCAAATCACTCCTGCATCTGGGGCTTAAATGCTAAGCCAAGCAGGTAGTCCATATGGGGGTGAGATGTATATTCTGCAACTACCTGTGCAAGATGCTCTGACAGGTCCCGATATCTCCTACAGCTACTTGGCGCTGCTGCCTCATCCTCTTTATCTCTCTGGTATATAAAGTCACCGTACACCAGCATAGGCTTACCTCTCTGGCTTCTAACTCCACCGCCACCATACAGGTATGTAACACCCAGGGACTTATGCTTTTTACAGCATCACTACATCTGTTCCTAATTATCCACAGGTGCAGGCTCTTGTCTCTTCTTGTTATGCTGGGGGGCTTTGTCCCTTGCACCCCCCAAAACCCCCCATCTATAGGATTCTGGCAGCATTGACTACAACACCCCCCAACCTTCAATGAGACATGAAGGTCAGGGTTTGTTTAGGTGTTGCTGCACCTACTATGGGTGGTAGGACGTCATTGTCATTGGGCTGAGGTCCATCAATGACATTGGTAGTCTTCTGTGTCTTTGACTGCTCTGGCAGCATCAGGGTCTGGCATCAGTGCTTTCATACCTACTGTGGATGGTATGACACCGTCGTATTGGGGAAAAGGCCCGTTGTCGGCACAAGTAGTTTTGGCTTCTGCCCAGGGCATTGTCGACTCTCAAGCTGCGCTGGTGTTGTTTTCGGAGATACAGTAATACAATGCATTCTTCCTGGGTTACATATGCAGGCAGCCGTTGATGGAGCCTCAGAGCTCTCAAATACCATTGATGCATGCTAATAGCACATAACAGCATCCTCCTTATTGGAAACCACCAGTGTCCCCGGGGCACACTGCAGCTTCCATTGTCGATATGACATTGACGATGAGGTAGAATATAATCATGACCATTATATATACTGCATTAGAGGATGCTATCTTTGCTGCATGATACAGACTAAACTCACTGCCTGCAGTACCAGAAAAGCTGGTAAGCAATAGCCAGCCCCATCTGCTAATCCTTATTATGCAAACAAGAAAGAAAATGACCCCGGTAGTCATAATTGGCTGCTCATGATAAGTCTAAAGTACCTTGACACATGAGTACTTTGCCTTCTGATAAGGAATCTAGGAGGCTGAAGATGATGGGCAAATGTACATATGCTTTTGCCTCACTAGTCTTCAGAATTGCAAACTATCAGGCAACCATATGATCAGATATCAAAACTGTCTGTGCAAAACTGCAAAAACTACAGCCCAGACTTTGCCAAGAATGAGTTACTTAACACTTTAATGTCTGGTGCTGAGGTTGTCAAACTTTTGCTCAACTCAGCCTATGAGTTCTCTGACACCTCTGACAGGGCTGCGGCTTCCGGCATTTGTATGAGGCAGTATACTTGGCTTAGGGTTGCTGGTTTTGCAAATGATGGGCAACAAGCTGTTTGAAAGGCCCCCTTTTAGAGGGACAAAACTATTTGGTTATGATGTGGAAGAAGCCCTAATGGGTCTTTAGGCATCCAGAATGAATCTAAGGTCTGTCAAGTCCCTGTATCCCACTCCAGATAAGGGTCATGGGAGGGGCTTCTGTCACTAGCCTGCTGCCAGAGGTAGCCATGCCTATCATCAGTGAGGCAAAGTAGGGGAGATGGCACCGTGCCATGTTCCCTTCCCCCAGGTGCCCATATAAAAGCACCCAAAGCAGTAGGTGCCAGTGGCACTAAAACCACTGGTTTCGCATGACTGTTTGCAGGATAACCTCCAATCCTAATGTTATGTCACATAGTGATTGTGAGGGGCAGAGTCTCCCTGTGTCCGAAACAATAGCAGGGAGAATACAACATTGCAAGCTATCATTCCCCTGTCACAAAGAAGGGACTGGCTTTGTTTCCTGGACTTGACGGAGGCATACCTTCATTCAACATTAGTAACACTCCCTCCCATCATTACCTCTGCTTTATCCTGGGGAGGAGTATTACCAGTTCAGAGTCTTGCCCTTTGACTTGGCTTCTGTGCCACGGGTCTCTACCAACTGCTTGGGCATTAGTGGAGCAACCCTTCAAAGTGAAGGCCTCTATGTGTCTCCCTACCTGGACAACTGGCTGATGAAAGCCAGTCCTTAGAAACTCTCCTACATATATTGTCTGAGTCAGAGCTCTTGTGCAAGGATTTGGGAGTCGCAGCACATGTGCAAAAGGCTGTGATGACTCCCTGTAAGTGACTATAGTACATAGGAAAAAATTTTTGGAAAATGACACACAGAAGTTTTATGTCTTTCTGTCACAGGACAGGGCAGAGAACCTGACTGCCTAGAGCACAGGTGGTATACAGGAGTCTACTAATTCTCTGGCTGCAGCCATACGGACAATGCCACTGGCCAGTCTTTATATGAGAATCCCTCAGTGGACTTTAAGGATCCCTTGTGCAATGAGACAGTGGTAATGGAATCTGTCCCATGGCCTCCATCTGTTAGCTGGACATCTCCCAGATCTCCAAAACATCTTAGCAGACAAGTTAAGCAGGTCGCAGTCCAAGATTCACAAATGTAAACTGTTGACCTCCATCATAACAGACCTCTTCCCAGGATGGGGTTGACCAGAGTTAGACTTTTTTATGTCCCAACATAATGTAGCACTGCAGCATTTTCTGCTTGTCTGCTGTAGGGCATGGATTTTCTGGCAAGTGAAGGTGACCCTCCTTTGGAAGTGAAATTCATATATGCATTTTCCAGTTTCACTGATACAGAGGGTGCTGTTCAGACTTTGGATGGAGAATGCTGCTCTCATCCTCATTGTTACATTATGGCCTAGCCAGATACAGTTTGCACTTCTGCATCAGATGGCAGTGGAGTCTCCTGTCCTGCTACCACTGTGCCAGGATCTGTTGTCACAGGCCAAGGGATCCCAAGTGCGTTCAGACATGAAGTCCTCACATTCACATCTGCATCCATGACTCTTGAAGAAATAGCCATTGCACATTTGGGGGTATTCCCCGAAAATTGCTGATGTGCTGATTGTGACTAGAAAGCCTTCTAACAGACAATATCTATTCCTTGAATTGGAAGCAGTTCACTCTGTGGGCTGCTTCCAGGAAGTTGAACCCATTTACACATCCAGTAAATGCAGTGCTGGAATACTTGATGTCACCGTCAGACTCTGGTCTGCAGTGTTCCTCATTTAAGGTGCCCTTGTGTGCTGTATTAGCTTTCAGTGCGCCTATTGATGGCCATACAGTCTCCCAATCACAGGTGTCCCGTAAGCATCTGTAAGTTATTCATCAATAAAACCCTCTATCCACAATGCAGTCCCACCTTGGGGCTTGAATTATGTGCTTGAGAAACTAATGTCGGCTGTTTTGAGCTGAGTGAGAGTCGTGTTCTATGTTTTCTGGCATGGAAAATGCTAATTTTAGTTGTAGTCACTTCTGGTTGGATTTCAGAGCTGCAGGCTGTAATGTGTGAGCCTCATGATTGGATTTCCACCAAAACAGAGTATCTTTGCATGCAAATCCTGAATTTCTACCAGAGGTGGTAGCTGAATTTATACTGAATCAAACAAAATGTATGCCTTCCTGTTTATTACCCCGAGCATACCAGTCAGGGTGAGGCAGTGCTCCATACTTTAGATGTACATAGAATACTGAGGTACTGTGTGACTCATGCCGTTGACTGCAGAAGGTCCTCTCAGCTTTTGTTTCACCACTGGAAAAGAGGGCACTCCTGTCCAAATGGTTGGCGCATTGTATTATGTTCTGTTGTAGAAAGGGGTAAGAAACTTCCTGGTCATCCTGTAGGCAGGGAAAAATGGGAAGACTAGGTGGGCCAAGTGGTCATTTTCTTCCAGCAAATTCTATGTTTCTATGGCGTGGTTCGTGGTTACTCCACCAGGGGAATGGCCACTTCAGTTGCTTGTTTCAGAAATGTTTCTGCTGCTGACATTTATGCTGCAGCCACATGAAACAATGTCCAAACATTCACTAAACATTACATGCTGTACATAGTCTCTCACAGATGTGCTGGTTTCATGCTTGCGGTACTGCAAGACCTGCTATCCTGAAAATATATCAGACTGTATCCACCAGTTTTACCATAGTGCTTCGACAGCACTAGCACCAACATCCCCGACAGCGACAGCTGCCATGCTGACTGTCGGCATGGTAGCTTCGGGGATGTCTGTGCTTTCTATACCCCACATGGGGCTCTGCCACCCCATCCTCCGGTCTCTAGGATTCTAACTCAGAGTCTGAGTTGGACTTGGGGTGCTACACTGGGAAACGCACCGCCGGTGTCTTCTGCACACCAGCACAGCAACTCGCCACAGACAGGCGATTTCTGTCACTGTGCTGGTGTTTGCTGTGGTGGTGTCGACACACCGTATCCACCTCCCAGTTGGTGTTTGGGATTGCTTGGAAATCGTTCCAAAGGTGTGGACTAATAGAGAAGATAGCATCAAAGAAGTTAGAACAGTTACGTACTTACTGTAACAGTAGATTCTCAAGAGAATTGCCTCCATTAGTCCATGCTGTCTCTCCTTCCGTCCCCTTGCTGCTTCAGGGAGGATTGCATCAGATATCATGCAGTTGAATCTAATATATTATATATCTAGCCTTATGCCCAACCTTATAAACCTGGGCTGGTCTTGTCTCCTGGTTCCCCATGGTTGGAGGTCCTCCAAGTCTAATCTTAATCTCCGGTGGGAATCTGAGGAGTGATGGGGCTGCTCTTGTTTTATAAATGCTGACGCATGACTTCATAGTGGGCAGCCCCCCCAGCCAGCAAAGTTTCCATGTGGTCCTAGCACCTGACAGCTATAGTTTCAAAGGTGTGGAGTACTGGAGGAGATTCTGTTTAAGATCTTTTATTACAGTAAGTTTGAAACTTTTCTTTCTTAATACCCTTCCTGATCCCCCCCCCCCGCCAACTTCATTGGTTCCTTCTCGTGTCTATGTTCCCACTTGATGTAAACAACTCCTTGCAGTCTACATCGTTTATTCAGTGGAGGTACTAATATGTCTCTATTATATCCCCTTCTTGCCTCCAGGGTATACATGTTAAAGTCTTCTAACTTTCCACGTAGAGTTCCCCTTGTTGTCCCTGGAACATTTTGGTTATCCTCCTCTGCACTTCCTACACTCTGTCTCTGTCCTTCTTATAAGTTCATAGGTAAAATACAAGTCAGGAGGCGGGGTAGACCTATGGTGACTTACCACATATCAGTGGTACTGTCTGCATCTTGCAGTTCATATATTGATCCAGTGGGTTTTTAAATGATTCCATGGTCCTGCATGACACTATACAGTTTGGTAAACCATTTCATGCAGACACCACTTGCTGATTAAACCATTTACCTCTTTTGACTGTTCTGTACATGTCACCTCTTATTTGACGAGTGTGTGATCTGGTTGTTCTTGGTTTGTGACATTTATGCAAACCAACAGCTTCCCATATTAATTGATTATTGCAAGCATCATGGACATAACAAAGATCACTCTGAGTACAGACCCAGAT
The DNA here is from genome assembly GCA_016271365.2 of Neoceratodus forsteri. Taxonomy (NCBI): domain Eukaryota; kingdom Metazoa; phylum Chordata; order Ceratodontiformes; family Ceratodontidae; genus Neoceratodus; species Neoceratodus forsteri. The sequence goes on along the minus strand of CM028136.1, from coordinate 402,586,240 downwards.
CCTTCAGTCTATCTTAAGTGTTATCTATCATTGTTTCTAATTCTTTTTGGTCATTTTCTTTTTGTACCCTTTCTAATATACTTGTATCGCCGATTGTTTGTGGTACACAGAAGGGGGGACCAGTACTCAAGACGAGTACAGGGAGACAATCTCTCTCTTGGGTCCCTACTTTTGATATTCCTAAATATACAACCCAGAATTCTATGGCATATCTGGGTCGTGGCCTTTGAATGCATATCAAAAGACAGGTTATTCATCACTTTTATGCCCAAATTCTTTTGATTGGTTGTCTTCTGAAGTATTGTATTTAGTTTATACTCCATGTGTGGGTTGTTGTATCCAAAGTGCATAACCCTATACTTTTCCTTGTTGAACTTCAATTTATTTGTAACAGCTCATGCAGTTATTTGGTTCAGATCATCTTGTAGCTGATAACCATCATTTAAGTTAATTGCACCTATCTTGCTGTCGTCTGCATGTTTACACATCCACAGCTTCTCTGAGGATTGCCTTCCAGAGATGAAAATATCGAAAAGTGTAGGGCCAAGCACTAAACTCTGGGGCACCCTACTCGTGATACTACCTTATTCAGAGCAGTGATCTCTAATGTTCACTTTCTGCCTGTCACTCAACCAAGACTCGACCCAGGATACTAATTTTGTGTGTAACTGTATTTCAGATAGTTTATGTAATAACTCTTTGTGTAGAACAGAGTCAAATGCGCTGGAAAAATCTAGGTAAATGATGTCCACTGAGAGACCTTTATTCAGTGTGGCACTGACTGGTTCAAAGAATGTCAGAAGGTTAGACAGACATGACCTCTCAGCACTGAAACCGTGCTGAGTTTTATCCAGAGGACCACATTGGTTGATGTGTTCTACCAATCTGTCTTGAATAATAACCTTCCATCAGTTTTCCCAGCACTGATGTCAGTCTGATTCGCCTATAATATGCTGACTTATGTCTGTCTCTTTTCTTAAAAGTCTGTGTTACTATAGCTTCCCTGCAGTCCGCAACTGTTTTCCGTTCCTTCAGTGAGGTGTTAAAAAGTAATGTAATAAGGCCCACCAAAACATCTGATAGTACTAAGAAATTTGGGATGTATCCCATCAGGACCTACAGATGTGTCTGTTTTGATGTTATGATTTTCCTTAGTACCTCTTATTCAGAAATATTAATCTCTGTGATGTTAGAGTCCATGTCTACAGCTACTGGAGCTACTCTGTTTTTGTTGAAATACACTAAGAACCTATTTATTAAACTCTCTGGTCATATCCTGTTCCTCCTCTATTAATTTGTCTTCCACTCTAAGAGGGCCCACAGCTTTCTAGTTACCTCTGAGTGTACCTAAGTAGGTGTAAAATAGTTTTTCATTCTTCTTAACAGAAATGGCAAGCTCTAACTCTAAACTACATTTGGCTTTTTTAATAGTATTCTTACATCTATTAGCATATTTCTTGTAGGCCTTCCGGTTTTCCTCTGTCCGACTTGACATATACTGTGCTTCTTAAAAGCCCTTTTTTTTTTTATTTTTTATATTTCTTTTGATCTTAAAGTTGAACCAGAATGGTACCAGTTTTACTATATTTTTTTAACGTCAGGGTCAAAATTAGTAATGCAGTAAGTGAACCTTTTTTTTTTTTTTTAACTTTCCCCATAATGTTTCCAAATCTTGATTCTTCAAGTGGGATAGTGATTACGAAAGAGGGATCTGTACAACAGGCAGGATCACATCCCCCCCCCCCTCCTGCTAAACCTGTTCCCTGTGCATCCTGATATTCTGTTTACCCTTCCCACTGACCTGTTACACTGGGCTGATGATTTCAAGTTGTCCTTGCTTATCACTCCCAGGTCCCTCTCGCTTGTTCTCCTAACCGCTACTCCTTTCATTTTGTGTTTTTGGTTCTTGGCTCCTAGCATTGCTGTGCACTTCTTTAAATTGAATTTCAGTTGCCATACCTTAGATCATTTCTCTAGCCTCTGTAGATCCTCCATTATTAGAACAATGGGAGTATATAGTGCAAACTCATTGTATAAAGTTTATATGTCATTTTTTTGCCAGGTAGAATAATATGTTTTCAAACAAGGTGGTACCCCTTTAAAGGTGTTCAGTGTAAAACACCACTCAGTGTGCCATTGTGCACTGCTCTGAAGAAGACTGGATTGGTTGAGATGCTAGCAGAGGCCCCACCCCTTTTGGTGGGTATATATATGGGTGTTGGCAGTAGGTAGCTGATCTGAGTTGGTGGCGTTACAAAATTGCTTTATTTTTTTCACTGAATCGTTTGAGTGAAGATTTGTGCATGATTGCAGTTTGCACTGTAACTGTACTTTTGGACTGAGCAAGCCAGTTTTATTTCTTAGAGGTAAACGCTGCCTGGACTCCAATCTGGGGATATGAGGCGTGAATCTCACCGGGGAGGGGTGGTGAGCAGTGACCACTAGCAGTGAGTAACAAAGCTGGTAATGGGATAGTGAGATAGCTGGAAACAAGAGGCAAGTGAGACAGCTGGCAGTGAGTGGCCAGTAACATAGCAGGCCATAAAAGAGGTAGTGACACCCCTGGCAGTGAGGGGCTACTAACACAGCTGGTAATTGGGCACTGAAACTGCTGGTAATGGGGGTACCAAAAACTGATGATAATGGGAGCAGTGATGTATTTGGTAACATGGGGAAGTTGCAGCTTGCAGTGGAGGCAGTGACACAGTGGGGAAACTGAGGAGACAGTGACATAGCTGGTAATGAAGTGCAATGACATCTGGCAATAGAGAAGTGCAAATGATAGCAACAGGAGGGGCAGTGACAAACCTGGCAGTGGTAAGGGGACAGTAACATAGTTGGAAATCTGGGGGAGGGGCACCTGGCAGTCAGGGTCACAGGAGAGTTGGAGCTACCTTATCCCTATTGGACAGGTACCAAGTACCACTAGATATAACCAGTTCATTGTACTGTTTTCCCAAACACAGGATCAGTTTTAATGCCAGCCAACTCTAGGTTTAAAGGGACACTGTCAACCTTTTATATTATTTCTAGTTAAAAATCCACATATTATGATTACTTACCTTCTCCAGAATTCATTGATGCTGCTGGGTATTTTACCTGCCTCCTTGCTTAGTAGAACTGAAATACATGCTATTGCATAGTTGTAACCAACTTTGTTTTATTTCAAGTCCTGGATCTATACTTACTGCTTACTTTCCTGTACATTTAGAGGAAAAAAAAACATGCAGCCAGCCGTGATGCAGTAGTTTCCTGTACCTCCACCACATCAGGAGAGGCTAGACTGTGTTGCGGGTGTTCCTAAGTCCAGGAAAGATGCAGTGGGAGTTGATCAAGGAATGTAAATAAACATGTTTTTGTGTGGTAATACCAGTATGGTGAGCAGTCTTTTTTTTTTCCTTTTTTAAAAAGGAAAACAAATCCAATTCATACAACCAGCTACATCAGCAGTCTCTACAGAATGTAAACAATGATAACTAGGGGTTGACGTTGTATTTCCTCTTCAGCTACTTGGTTAGAATTTCTGCCTATTTCCTGCTCGGTTTCAGTCCGTCAGCAAGGACTTTTGAATTGCTGCCATGTCTAATCTTAATGACAGCGTAATGATGGTGCCTAAAAGTCCTACCAGTCGAAAGAGCAAGAAGTAAACAGTTGAAACCATGAAAATTAAGAGGAAATGCAACATAACTTTTTTTTAAAGGCAGTGATCTATTTTTAAACTTTAGATTGGAGAAATTAAAGAGCAACTGACTCTTGGCAGACCGCTTATGACAAGAAGCTGCTTGCCTGAGGACCTAATAGAGGCACTTAAACCTTTTTTTTGAGGGGGGGGGATTATTTAGATATTTAATGTACTTCCTTGTTTGACCAACCCACCAATTGCAAGCTGCAGCCTCGCCCCTAAAAATCATATTATGATGATGATGCAAAGTAAGGAAATGGCTGCAATGCAGCTGATAGGAATCCAGTAGGTTTTGGGGCAGTGACGGCCTTTATGCATGTTTTATTTAAATTTATAGGCGATTGTAAAGGGGAAGGTACACTGCAGTATACTACCCCCTTTGCATGTAAAGTTGACTACAAATGTAAATAAACACATATAGGATCTGGTTACAAGTCTAGTTGGCTACAAAGAGCCATAAACGGACTTGCAACATTTCAGTGGACGTAATCCCATTTTCTTTCTCCCATATGTTGGTCAAGCAGATGCTTAAAAGCCTCTGTATTACTGGCTCCTACCACAGCTGTTGGTAGTGAGTTCCACACCTCCACTATCCTTTGGTTGGACCACCTACCTCTTTTGGTATTTCTATATTGTTCACCATGAAGTTGGTAAGAATGGGCCCTGGTTGCCCCACCTGGCACAACCTTTTTTTTTTTTTCTCAGTCCTGCACATTCCCATAGCAAATCTTTCTGGAAGGCGTTATAGACAAAACACAGATCTCCTCTGATTCCTCGATAGGACATGGAGTATAACCCCAGTTCCTGTAGTCTATTATTGTAATCTTTGCGATGGACTGTATTGATTCTTTTAGTGAATCTTCGTTGCACTCTCTCTCTAATTTTTACACTACCAACACACTGTGGGACACTAAGGGGGGGCACCATGTTCCAGACCTGGCCTGACCAGGGATCTATACAGGGGAACCAAAACCTTCTCATTCCTACTTTTAATATTTGTCAGGATATTACTAGTTATTTTATTTGCATGTTTTGCCACTTCCACATTGTGTTTGTCAAACGTTACGTATTAGATATTATAATTCCCAAATCCTTGTCATTCTCTGTGCTTGTAATAACCTTATTATTTATTTGATATTGTGCACTTGTGTTATTAAACCCAAAGTGCTTTACCTTAACACTTGTTTTCATTGAACCTCAACCTGTGAGACACAGCCCATTCTTCCAACCTATGTAGCTGATCCTGTAACATCTTTATTGAGGCCATATCATTCACCTCAGCCCCTGCTTTTGTGTCCGCATACTTGCAGAGCCATGCCCCATCTGACACCTCCATAGTAGCGACAAAAATATTGAAAAGTAGTGGCCCCAGAATCCAACCCTGGGGTACCCCGCTAGTAATGCTACCCCACTCTGATTAAAACAAAAAAAAACAAAAAACTTATTTGTAACTTCTGATGTCTGTCCTGAAGCCATGAATCTATCCATGCCCTAAGGCATGCATTCACTCCAAGTTCATACAGTGATTCCCCGTAAGATCTTATGAGATACTGAATCAAAGGCCTTGGCATAGTCAAGGTATACCATGTCAACTGGCAGGCCCTGATCCAGTGCCTGGCTTACTGAGAAAAGAATAGCAGATTACTGGTGCAGGATCTACCAAGTATAAATCCATGCTGTGACACATCTACCACTTGCAAACGTTTAAGGTCCTCTTCCAGAAATTCCTTAACAAAAGACTCCATAACCTTTCCTATCACAAATGTGATACTAATTGAGCTATAGTTATCAACTTGAATTTTATCACCTGCTTTATAAATTGGGGTAATATGGGCCCTTTTCCACACCTCCAACACCCTTCCCTCCCTCAGTGATTTGTTGAATAATATTGCCCGAGGTCCCATTATCTCCTTAGTGAAATTATTCAAGAACATAGGCTGAAAACCATCTGGCAATCCTGACTTGAATTTATTTAGGTTCAGGAGTTTCTCTTTGATTTGTGTTTCAGTAATTACAGTATACCACTCCTTTTTCCTTTTTTGCTCTCTCTCTCTCTCTCTCTCTCATTCGTTCTTACAAATTCATCTGAAGCCTGGTAAACACTCAAAAAATATTTATTAAAGGCTGTCGCTATATCTTCTTTACCATCCAATATCTCTTCTCCTACCTTAAGGTTGGTAATATGTTTATTTCCCCTTCTTAAACTCCCGCATAACTATAAAATTGCTAATAATTATCCTTTGTACTACTCACTAGCCCCAACTCTGCCTTTGCTCTGGCCCTACATATGGCTTTTTTGCATTTCTTAACTATCAGCCTATATTTTTCTTCCTGAGGACTGTGGGATTGGTTTTATATTTCTTGTATACCTTTTCTTTCTTATTTACTAACAGGCAAATTTTGTTATTAAACCACCTAGGAACTCTTCCCTTATCATACTTAACAATCTCTGGGACAAAATCATTTATACGTTCCTTTAAAACTTCCTATCTATTCTCTCCCATACGTGTTCCAAATCTTGGTTCGCAACTTCTACTTTCCAATTCCAGTTATGCAGAACCTGTTTTATTTATGCATAATCTGCTTTCTTGTAGTCTCGTATCTTTGTTTTACCTGAAATATTAATTATTTCCTCCATCACAGAGAATTTGACCATGTTGTAGTAACTGTTTCCCAGTGGTTGAATTACCTTAACGTCCCTTATGCCATCCATATTACTTAAAATTAAATCTAGTACGTGATTTTCCCTTGATTTTGTTTCACATACTGTTTGAGACCACCAGTCAAGCATATTTCCCAAAATTCTTTTCCATAAAGCTACAACCCTGAAAAGTATTCCAGTTAATATTGGGAAAGTTAAACTCTCCAAGTAGGATATAGTTATTAGTAAGAACCATTTTATCAATAAAATCCAAAAAGAGTTCATTCTCAGCTTCTCTTAGGCTAGGGGACCTATAACACAGTCCTATGTTGATAAACTTTTTCACTGTGCTAAACTTAATCCACAGTTGTTCAATATCAGTAAAGTCTGAATCTTTATTAACCAAAACATGTGCCTTTAAATGGCTTGTGATATACAAACCTACCCCATCACCAGTTTTAAGTCTTGCCTTCTGGTAAAAGTCATATCCCTGGATCTCACTAATCCAGTCATCCTCCATGTTTCAGTTATACCACATATGTAAGCATTAAGCCCCGATGAAGGAGGCTTCTACTGGGGAATGAATGCATAATTTTTTGGGGGGGAGGGGGGTTGTGGCATGAGGCCGAAGGCTGAGTGCCTACGACCACACAACCATGCATTAATTCCCTAATAGAAGCCTCCTTTGGAGTGGCAAGTGCAGATGAGCAATTATTGTTACAAGTTGCAATTGTTTACAAAACGTATACAACAACAACGCTTTTGGACATTCATTTGTTTTAATGTGTTCAATTAAACGTCATGATGTTGACATTTATTCATATAGTGATGGTTCAAAACCAGCCTACAAGTATGTAGTACTTTTTCATCAGTATGAAACATTGTAGTGTCTTTTATAACTTTTAAGGCAGTACATATTTTTCTACAGCTCTCAGTATTATAATGTTAACCATTGCACTACGGTACATGTTCCTGCAGCTTTGCATCGCGGGATACCCAAAGGATATGAATATGTATAAGCGCATGCCCAGTATCATGGCTTCACTTTCCAAGCACTTTTACCGTCCTTTTTAGCCCCCGTTTCTGAAAAGGAACTAGTTTACCCGAGTTCAGCTTTCTTTTTAGTATCGGAAAATATATTTAACTGAACTCACGTCCAGTATTCTACGCACAAACCTTGGGACCCAGTACAGGGAATTGCTGCATTTTTAAGCGATGGGATCCCAGAGGGTCTTGCGAAACTCTTTCCGGGATCGATGTGAACTCTGCACTCCAATTACACAGTGATATACAATGGGAAAATGCAACGGTGAACCAAGGAAAACAGGGAACGCAAGATCAGCGAGTGCTCATTTTAGATGTGGTGTGGGGTCCCTGTACACGGCAAGAGAGTTAACATTCCAGTTGCTCTGCACCGCTCACTGCTGTGCAGAGTCCGTCGTGTAAAAAGGGCTTCTGTTAGAAAAAGATGATCTTATTTTGAGTGGGAGCTCTTGCAGCAGGCTATAACCATTGGAACTAATGCACGCAGGCAATAGGGCCCTGGGAAAAATTCTCCAGCCTTATTTCCAGCAGGTTCACCCCTCACGTCGGCCGCAGGTATAAAATGAGGTGGACCCAGCTCCACCCCAGTTCTTTTCCACCGCGACCGCTCACGTTGGGGAAGTTTGGGCTATCCAGCCCAGCAAAAAAAGAAGAAAGAAGAGTTTTTCTCAGATTTTATCATACTTTTCGTCAGATATTCGAAGTTTTTTCCATGCTTCGTCCTCTGACTCCAGTCCGGTGCATGTCGTTGTCATTGTCGTCTGTCTCCTCTGGGCCCAAGAAGAATAAGTGCCACTGTGGCTGCCAAATTCCATTGCAAGATGGCCACACCAAGTGTGTTTTTTGCTTGGGCCCAGACCACGACAGCGTGTCCTGCTCCATTTGCCAAGGGTTTACCAGCAGGATGAGAATCATGCGCCTGAAGGCTCTAAAGGCCCACCTTCTGGAGAAGAACATGGATGTTCTGCACATCTCCGAGGAAAAAGGCGGCAAGCATCGAGACAAGTCCGGTAAGCACTCCTGGGAAAAGGACCGTAGCCAGTCCCACCATTGCTCCAGGTCTTGCTCCTGTTCTTCTCACAAGAAGGCCTCTCCCTCCTCGGGCTTAGGGAAACACCCGGAAGACTCCAAGGTGCTGACCCCTCCTGCAAAAAAAACGGCACCAGCCAAGGTAGGAACTTCGGGGGATAAGCCTAAACCAAAGGTGGCTTTTCTACAGATTACCCCCCCAGACCCCTTCGGCACAAGCTACGGCCCTGCCTAAGAAGGTTTCGGCTTTACCCGACTCAGGCAAACCTCCGGGTGAGAAGATCACCCCAGCACCATCTCCTGTGGTACCGACGCCGGTCCCAATACAGACGCTGCTAGAGGTTGTTGTGGTGGAAGACCCCGCGGCAGGAGCGGCCTTGGGGACCCCTAAATCTTCCATCTCGCAGGATTCGGAAGGAGGTTCACACTCTCACGACTTGCCTGATCTGGCTTCACCGCCTCCCTTTCCAGGGACCATGACCACAGTCTTTAACAAGGACCAGCTGCAGGAGCTGTTCACCTTCTGGTGGAGTCAGGTTAAGAAAGAAGAGTCTCCACGGAAGCCGGACCTGTCTGACCGGCTGGACAATACTAAACCAAAGGTCTTCCGCTCCTTCCCTTGAAGACCCCCAAGCGGCCACTGCCGCGCCCGCCCTCCAAGGTTCATTCCCGGTCTCGGTCTGAGGACCGTAGTCGGCACCTCTCACGATCGGGTAGCTGTCGCCGGTCTCGACCCCAGTCCAGGAGCCGTTCCCGCTCTCCTAGGCGGGCTCTCTCCCACTCCTGATGTCTGTCCCCTGACCAACGTCGGTCGTTGTTCCGTCGTCTGTCCCATAGCCAACGCCAGTCTTCAGACCGACGTCGGTCCGGTAGGTACCGACATTTGAGTGGGGGGAGTCCAAGACACAGCTCAGGCCATTCAAGGCCCAGTAGCAGGTTGTCTACTCCGTCTACCTCCTCATCTCTCTCAGGAGTCGGGGGCTCCCCAGAAGAGAAGGACTAACCCCGCTCGCCTCCTGACGATCCGACCTTCATGGATGTCATGAGGCACATCCAGACTTCCAATGAGTGGGAAATGGAAGACCTGGATCTGGAACGTCGTCGACTGGGCAAATACCTGAGGGAGAAGGAGCCCAAGCCTCTAGTGGTGCCTCCTGTAGTGGATACCTACCAGGATCTCACTAGGATCACTTGGAAGCATCCAACTTCAGTCCCAACAGTTCCAAAGAAGTCAAACAGGCTGTATAGAGCCCTGCGGGCTGAACCTTTCTTGGCAGATCACCCTCAGGCAGACTCATCGGTGATTACAGCTGCCCATGACAAATCCAGGCAGCCCAAGCACCTAAGCTCCCAGCCTCCTGACCTAGAATCCCACTACTTGGACCAGGTGGGCAAGAAGGTCTACTCTGCTTCCACCTGCTCCATTAGGTCCCTCAACTTCCTCACACATATGGTCTAGTACCAGAATGCATTATCGGAGAGTGAAAAGGAGCTGCCTACTGCCTTACCAGACTCCACACAAAAGACGGAGCTCCTGGACATTCTAAAGTCGGACTCGGACGTAGGTATGCATGTTCTCTGTGCCACGTATGACACTGCAGATACGGTGGCCAGAGCGGCAGTGTCTGGTGTCTGCCTTCGGCGCCACGCCTGGTTGAGAGTCTCTGGCTTTCACCAGGATCTGCAGTTTGGAATCCGGGACCTCCTGTTCCAGGGTTCTGTCCTTTTCAGGCAGGAGACAGTCACTTATCTCTCGTCTCCAGGAGTTGGGAAAATCTATCTGGTCAGTCCGACAGATGTACAGAGGGGACCAGAAGAGAGCGAGACCATGGCCATATTGGAAGCCCTTAGGTGCCCAAGCTCGTGGCAACCACCCGGGCCAGTGGGGTGGCTTCAAAAGGAGAGCCAGCAACCAGCAGCATGGAGGTGCACCGTTTCGTGGCCCTAAGTCCTCTCAAGCCTCTCTGCCCATTCCCAGCTCTGCCCAATGACTCCCTCCCGACCCCCCCCCCCGGAGGAAGTACCAGGGGAGGCAGTAGGGGGTCGCTTCTCCCTTCATCTGGAGGGTTGGAGCTCTATAACAGCGGACCAGTGGATCCTAGACATTATAAGGAGGGGACATATGCTGGAGTTCACCGAGATTCCCCCAGATACTCCACCAAGGTCGTCAAGATATCCTCCTTTTCACATTCCTCTCTTAGAAGGAGAGATTCAGGCCCTCTTGTGGTGAAGGGCGATAGAACCAGTCCCTCTGCAGCAGTGGGGAAAGGACTGGTACTCCCATTTCTTCCTTGTCCCAAAGAAAACACAGGATCTTCATCCCATTCTGGACTTCTGCTCTCTAAACAACTATATAGAGTACCAAAGGTTCCGGATGGTGACCCTTCCAGGTCTTATTCCTCCGCTGCACCAGGGAGACTGGGTCTGTTCCCTAGACATGCAAGATGCGTACATGCACATAGGGGTCTTTCCCCCACACAGGAAGTATCTGAGGTTCCACTTCCAGGGGGCGCATGATCAGTTTTGGGTTCTCCCGTTTGGCCTCTCCTCCGCTTCTCGAGTCTTCACCAAATGCTTAGCAGTGGTAGCTGCAGCTTTAAGGCACCAGGAACATTATGTCTTCCCTTACCTCGACGATTGGCTGCTTGTGGCCCAGTCAAGGATGCGCCTCCTTCAGGCTCTTGGAGGCACCTCTACTCTGTTCCTAGAGGTGCGGAATCACCCTGAACCTTTCAAAGTCTTCCCCAGAGCCCAGCCAAAGACTCTTCTTCATAGGGACTGTCCTGGATTCAGTCCCGGGCATGGCCTTTCTACCCCCAGAGGGGGGCGATCGCTTTCGGGAGATTGCCGGATCGGTCCTTGTAACCCCTCAGATCCAGGCCAGGACCTTCCTCAGACTTCTGGGGCATATGGCAGCGACCATTCCTGTCATTCCTCTGGCTTGCCTCCACATGAGAGTCCCACAATGGATGCTCAGGGTGCAGTGGGATCAAGGCTCAGATGACCTAGACCACATGGTCAGGGTCACAAGGCTGGTCAAGTGGACACTACTTTGGTGGCTGGACCCTCTCAATTTAGAGAAAGGGGTCCCTTTCCATCAGGAACACCCAAATCAGACTCTAACAACGGATGCATCGGATTTGGATTGGGGGGCGCACCTAGGGGCCCACCAAACACAAGGAGTCTGGACCCCTGTGGAGCGCAGTCTCCACATCAGTGTTCTGGAAATGCGAGTGGTCCTCAGTGTGCTGCGTGCTTTTCAAGAGGACCTTGTCCCAGGCTCTCTCCTTGTTCAGACAGACAACATGGCAGTCATCTTCTACATTAACAAGCAAGGAGGCACCCACTCTTACTCCCTGTGCAGGGAGGCGATGAGAGTCTGGTACTGGGCGCTGGAGCGGCGCATTCTCTGTCTGCAGTGCACGCTCCAGGCATCCTAAATGACTTGGCAGACAGCCTAAGCATGTCTCGGTTCAAGGCGCATGAGTGGGAGCTACTGCAGTCAGTAGTGGGCCAGCTGTTCGACACATGAGGTCAACCAGATCTGGACCTCTTTGCATCCCCACACAATGCCAAACTGCCAGTTTTTTGCTCGCAATGTTTCTTTATGCCTTCCCTCCCTTCCCTCTCATTCAGAGAGTTCTATTGAAGAAACAGGCCGAAGGGGCTCGGGTGATTCTAATCGCCCATTGTGGCCTCTGCAGATTTGGTTCCCACTACTTCAGCGGTTGTCTTCGGAACCTCCAATCCAGCTACCAATATGCTCGCAGTTGCTTTCCCAGGATCAGGGCTCACTGGTCCATCCTGATCTCAGGTCTTTGCACCTTCATACTTGGCTCCTATAGACATAGCAAAGTCCAGGTACGGAGTCTCCCAGGAGGTGGCAGACGTCCTCTTCTCGGCGAAGAAGCCCTCTACTCGCTCCACTTATGCCATGAAGTGGAAGCGCTTCTGCTTATGGGCATTGTCTGACCGTTTGGACCCCCTTACCTGGCCGGTGAACTCAGCATTGCAGTATCTCCTCTCCTTATATCAACAAGGCTTGAGCTACTCTTCGATAAAGGTGCACATGTAGGCCATTTCTGCATATCATGCCCTTTTGGGGGACAAAACCTTAACCCAACTGGATGTGGCCCGCACCTTTTTGAGGTATTCTTCATATGAGACCTCCTATTAGTGATCCTATCCCACCCTGGGACCTCCTATTTGTGTTGGAGAAGCTCACTCTCCCCCCTCCCCCCCTTTGAACCAGTGGCTGATTGTGAGCTGCATTACCTTTCCTGGAAGGTTTGTTTTTTAGTTGCTATTACCTCAGCTCGAAGAGTTTCCGAGCTTCAGGCTCTGATGTGTAAAGAGCCGTATTTGATTTTTCGCAGGGAAAGTGTTTCCCTCAAAACGAATCCTAAGTTCCTTCCTAAGGTGGTTTCGGAATTGATCCTCAACCAGTCGGTTGACCTTCCAGTTTACTTTTCTTCTTCCAATAGGGGAAAAGCTCTCCTTCACACTCTGGACGTTCACAGGGTGCTGAGGTACTACCTTAAGTGCACAGCTGCACACTGTAAATCGGAGCAACTTGTGGCTTTAGCCCACAACACTCGGGCAACCCGGTGTCTAAGCAGAGCATTTCTAAGTGACTTGTCCACTGTATTGTGTTTTGCTATGAAATGCACAACAAACCCTTCTGGGCCCAGTTAGGGGTCACTCCACCAGGGGAGTCTCAGCTTCCTTTGCCGTACTGAAGAATGTCTCTATCAGGGACATATGCGTGGCTGCCACCTGAAATTTTGTGCACACCTTCGTGAAGCACTATAGCCTGGACATTGCATCCAGATGCTGTGCCGTCTTCGGCATGGCAGTCCTTCAGGGATTTCGATCATGAGTTGCTGTTTTCCAGCATAATCCCATTTTTCCACCTCCCGGTATTAGGCACCTCCTTGGCGCGGGACTGCTTGGGATTCAGTCCTAATGGTTATAGCCTGCTGTTAGAGCTCCCACTCGAAGTAAGATAGTACAATTATGTCAGAACTTACCGTAACAGTAGATCTTCGATAGGAGCTCTTGCTGCAGGTGCTGCTTTCCCGCCCTCTATCCCCAAATGAGGTGTACAGAACATCATCTACAGGCTTCGCTTCTTTCTCTTGTCAGGGCCCGTTCGCGGGTCTTGGCGGGGGAACTGGGGTGGAGCTGGGTCCCCCCCCTTTTATACCATGGCCGACGTCGGGGTGGAGCTGACGTCGGAGGAGGGGGTGGTCCCTGCTGGGTATTGCTAGCTGAGAATTTTTCCGGGGGGTCCTAATGCCTGCAGCATTAGTTCTGATGGTCATAGCATGCTGCAAGAGCTCCTCTTGAAGATCTACTGTTACGGTAAGTTCTTGCGTAACTGTAATTTCCACATACAAACACAGAAACATAGACTTTGACGGCAGATAAGGACCACTTGGCCCACCCATTCTGCCCATTTCCCTTCCTATTGGATAAGCTGCACATTCTAGTTAACCAACAGCCTACTTCCTGCAACCCCCCACTACAATTGCCTTATGTCTGTCCCATGCATGTTTGATTTCCCCCACTGTTTTAGACCCAACAACCTCCCCAGGAAGGTGGTTCCATGCATCCACCACTCTCTCTGTGAAAAAACATTTCTTCACATTACCCCTGAGCCGTCCCCCCTCTATCTTTAAATTGTGCCCCCTTGTTCTTACACATCTCTTTTTCTGAAAGATGCTACCCTCCTGGACTTTGTTGATTCCCTTGAGGTACTTGAAAGTTTCTATCATGTCCCCCTGTCCCTCCTTTCATCAAGGGTATACATATTAAGCTCTCTCAGTCTCTCTTCATATGGTTTCTGATGCAGACCCTGCACCATTTTAGTTGCCCTCCTCTGGACTGCTTCCATCCTGTCTATGTCCTTGCGTAGCTTGGGTCTCCAAAACTGCACGCAGTATTCCAGATGGTGTCTCACCAACTGTCTGTACAGAGGGATAACCACTTCCCTTTTTCTACTTGTGATGCCCCTTCCTATGCATCCCAGTGCCTCCTAGCTCTCCTTACTGACTTCTCACATTGCTTGCCCACCTTTAGGTCATTTGATATGACTATCCCCAAGTCCCTTTCCATTTTTGTTGTTGTTAGTACCTCCCCTGCTATTGTGTACTCTTCTCCTGGGTTTTCGTTTCCCAGGTGCATTGCATTGCACTTCTTTGCATAGAATCTAAGTTGTCATATGTCTGACCATTCCTCCAACCTTGCCAAGTCCCTTCTCATCCTTTCTACCCCCCCTTGTATATCAACTCTGTTACAGATCTTTGTGTCATCTACAAAGAGACATACCTTTCCCTCCAGACCCTCTGCAGTGTCACCTATAGAGATGTTAAAGAGGGCTGGACCCAGTACTGAGCCATGAGGTACTCCACTGATAACCCCACTTTCTTTGGAATGTGTTCCATTCACTGTTACCTTCTGTGTCCTGTTGTGCAGCTAGTTCGCTACCCAGGCTACCACCCTGGAACCCACTCCCAGGCTGGCTAACTTGATTTTTAGTCTTTTGTGCGGGACTGTGTCAAATGCCTTGCTGAAGTCTAGGTAGGCCATATCCACAGCCCCTCCCTGGTCTATTACTTTGGTCACCCAGTCAAAGAAATCAATTAGATTTGTCTGGCATGACCTTCCTGCTGTAAATCCATGCTGCTTTGGGTCCTGTGCCCCGCTGGCCTTTAGGTACTCAAAAATTTTTTTTTTCAGAGTGATTCCATCATTTTCCCTACCACTGAGGTCAAACTTACAGGTCTGTAGTTTCCTGCTTCTGCCTTGCTCCCACTTTAGTGAAGGGGAATCACATCTGCCCTCCTCCAGTCCTCAGGTACCACCCCATCCTCCCATGATTTGTTAAAAAGTGTGGTCAGTGGTGTCACTAGGTCCTCCCTTAGTTTTTAGGATTCTGGGGTGAATCCCGTCACGCCCCATTGCTTTGTCCACCTTGAGTTTTAGGAGTTCTTTCAGGACTCTTTCTTCTGTAAATGTACTGGTGTCAACCTCCCTACCCAGAGTGCTTCTATTGTCTGGTTTAGGTAACTCCTCCTCATCTTCTTTTGTGACTACTGAGCAAAAGTATTCATTCAGTATCTCTGCCTTTTCACCGTCTCCCTCTGCCCACCTCCCCTCTCCTTTATTAATCTTCACTATTCCTCCCTTAACCTTTCTATGCTCCCTAATGTACCTATAAAAGGTTTTATCCCCCTTCTTAACTGAGTTGGCTATCTTTTCCTCATTTTGGGTCTTTGCTATTCTGACTGCCTTCCCTATTTCTTTCTGCTTTAATTGATACAGTTCCCTGTCGTGCTCCTTCTGTGATCCCTTACACTTTTTGAATGCAGCCTTTTTCTCTTTACCTTCCCTGCCACCTCTTTTAAGAACCATAGTGTTTTTTTACTCCGCTTTATTTTCTTTATTTGTTTCACACAAAGGCTTGTTGCCTCCATGATAGCAGTTTTGATTTTTCTCCATTGTTCTTCCACCCCTCCTTTTTGGCCATTTGCTAGTGCATTCCTCAGGTATTCACCCATTTTGCCAAAGTCGGCCCTTCTAAAGTCCAATATCCTTGTTTTTGTATAGCTTGTCTCCTTGGTTGTGCTTATTGTGAAGTACACTGTGTAGTGGCCACTTGTTCCCAGATGTCTACTGACTTCTAAATTTGTGATCCTCTCTCCGTTTGAGAGTACCAGGTCTAGTATTGCTCCCTCCCGAGTGGGTTCCAACACTAGCTGTCTAAGGCCTGCCCCCTGTAGGGCATCGAGAATGAGCCTGCTCTTGGATGTGGCTGCAGTACATGTCATCCAGTTAACATCTGGCATATTCAGGTCCCCCTTCAACAGTATCTCCCCTTTTTCAGCCATTTTGAGAATGTCCTTTATCATTTTCTTGTCCGTTTCCTCCCCTTAAGACGGGGAGTCTGTATACAACCTCTGTGCAGATTGTGATGCCATTCCCTGTCTCCAAGGTGACCTAGAGTGCCTCTTGTCATCCCCCTTTACTTTTTAGTTCTGTAGCTTTGATCCCTTCCGTTATGTAAAGAGCTCTCACCTCCTCTTTACCTTCCCTGTCCTTCTGTAGACTGTACCCCTGTATGTTGACATCCCAGTCGTGGGTTCTCCGTACCATTTTTCTGTGACTGCCACAATATCCAGTTTTTCATCTTCCATCAGGGCTACTAGCTCAGGAAACTTGTTTCCCAGACTACGGGCATTGGTACTCATTGCCCTCCATTTAATGTTGGCTTTAACCTTTTTTCCCCCATCCCTGCTCTTATTGCCCTTGTCTATTTTTCCATTTACCCCTGTCCTGCCGTCTGTTGAGCTCTGTACCTCAGTGTTTACCTTACTAGCTGCCATGTTTTGTGGGTGGAAGCTTGAAATTTCCTGCCTCTTATCAGCACCTCCCCCCTTGGCTAGTTTAAAAGCTTGCCAAGGAAGCATTTAAACCTCTCACTTAGGAGCTTGGTTCCCTTCATGGACAGATGCAGACCATCATACCAGTATAGACCTTCATCTCTCCAGGTGTACCCCCAGTCCCCAATGAAGCCAAAGCCCTGTGCTCTGCACCAGTTTTGCAACCATTAATTAAACTGCATAGTGTGCAGTACCCTAGCCTCAACCCTGCCATGGACTGGCAGCACCTCTGAGAAGGTAACCGTGCTTGCTACCTGTCTGAGGCCCCTCCCCAACTCCACAAATTCATCCTGCACTGCACTGATTCCATGCCTAGCTATGTCATTTGACCCAAGGTGGACAATATCTAGTTCCCTCTCCTGTGATGCTGCTTCTGCAGTCGTGAGGATTCGCTTCTTGTCCCTCCAAGCCATGGCACCAGGCAGGCACCTTACTTCCCTCTCCTCTCCCTTCCCCAGTTCTACCCCCCCAACAATCGAGTCCCCTATCAGAAGCTGTTTCCTTCCCCTGTGGTGTCCCTTGCCACCCTTTTGTGGGTCTCCCTTGTGGATATCCTCAGCATTCTTCTTGGTCTCCACTGAGGGTGACATCATAGAGGAACCATTACTCTGCCAGATTGGCGTATGATTTGTGTAGAGGTACAACTAGGGGGCTTCACCTCTGTTCCACCACCCGCACCCTCCCAGAACCCACTGTGGTTCAACTGCTTTTCATACTTGGCAACCTCTGAGGCAGTGGTGCTCTTTGGGTGGGGGAGGCCTCCTTAGTCCTGCCAGTTCAGCCTGGAGGTGGGCAGTCTCCTCTCTCAGAGCTGACAGTTGCCTGCAAATAGGACAGCAACGCAGTTTCCAGAATGTATCCTGGAAAACTGCTGCCCCACAGCCAGTGCATTGCACCACTCCCCACCTGTCCCTCTCCCTTTTAATATACAATATGTTGTATATATAATTTTTTTTTTTGGTGGTGTGTACTTACCCTTTATGCACTGTGATGGGTTATTAAGAATATGACAGTTCTGCCCCAAGACCTGTTGAGAAAGTGATGTCAGAACTTTGGCTATAAAGGAAATGCCACGCCTGGGGGGTGGGTAGTCCACAACCACAGGTGACTGTTAGAAACAATCAAATACACCACTGCGTCACCACCCTGGTGAGTACTGCCCTTTATAGTAATTCAACTAACCTCCAATAACTTATTTAAAAATAGTTTAACTATCACAAAATCCTATGCACCAGTAAATTATTTAAAAATAGTTTCTGTCCCAAAATCCTAGTAGTCAATCCAGCTACCCCCAACGGACAACCAGAATGCATTATTTAAACCCTTGTGAAGTTACTTCCAAGATAAGCAGAGTTTGCAAGCTCCTTATTCAACTCCTTAGCCACCTGTAATTTATTTAAAAATAGTTTAACTGTCAGAAAATCCTAGTAGACAATCTAGCTACCTCAAAGGGTCTACCCAAATGCAGTATTTAAATCCTTCTGAAGTTACTCACAAGATAAACAGAGTTTGCAAGCCCCCTCCTTGGTTAAACACTAAATAAAAAGCAATTACCAAGGGTAGTTAGTTTCACCTCCCACAGAACTGAGCAAAAGTGCACATTATTGTAGATATCAAGTGCAAGATAGAATTTCCCACACAGTTCACAGCTGAATAAAGAAGTAGTGTCCTTCCAGGTCAAGAAGATGTGCTTTGCACATGGAATCTACTGTTCTGTTTTAAAAACTCCTTCCTCAAAATGTCATCAGTACATATCTAAAGGCACAGTTTACTCATTAACTCTGCCAAAAGCCTTCTGAACTTAGCAACATCTCAGTCATCTGGGTTGGGGAGTTTAGTTGGCTCTAGCTTGCTGATTCATCAACACACTTCTGTTTGGTCATACCCCTGCTTTTTTGTAGTAAATATATTTGTATTAACGTGCATACAGTGAATATGAACTGACATAGCAGTAGTTACTACAGAAAAATCTAGCACCCTATAACTTAATATTAAGAAACAGTGGGTACCCCCCTCCTCTTACTTAGCTGTGGGGGCAGGGAGACCTGGAATTATGTCCTTGCTAGCCTCTAGGTGCTATTTATAGCATGGGTGTAAGGTAAGAGTATGGGGTAAAGGTGGGAGGGGGCACCATCCGTTCTCCCATGTGACACCCCTTCACTTGTTTTCTCCTGGTCTCCCAGTTGGCCTCTCTCCTCACTAGGACAGCTTCCCTGACAGATATCCAGCTCACTCATGGGACGAAGTTTGGGGCATGCTGCATGACGTGTACCACCCAAGAGTTCCATCTGGACATAAAAACTTCAGTCCTTTCATTAAAACCACATGCAATTCTTTCCGTATTACATACAGTGTTCACTGCTTCCCTCCATTGGCTCATGTTGATCCTCTGGTCGGTGAGCCATTTCCTAGTGATGTATTTTTTTAATTTTTTGCAGCTAGGAGCATTATTCTGATCAGATAGTTTTCCCTTCTGTCCTTAAGATCTCTGGGGTACTGATGCAGAAGATGCAGAAAAGGCCTCACTATTGGGCAGGCCCACATAATGTGTGTGTGGTTTGGCTGCTGCTCCTTACATTGCCTCCATCAGGCAGCACTCACCTGCTGTCCATGTTTAGCCGTGATGACTGGGATTCTGAAGTATGTGACTGTATGCTTCCAGGTGTATTCACGCCAGATGTGAGTGGAGTAAATTCTGCCCACTTCAGAGTTGCACGTTTCCCACTGAGCTTTGTGTATGTCCTCCCTAGTTTCCTTCTTCCACTTCTCCTCTATGTACAGAGTGGCGCAGGACTGTGTATCTTGTGTTGCCCTGTATAATGCGGATGTTAAGTGAGAAGAATGTTGAGCTTTTATGAAGGTCAGCAGAGCTTGTATTAGTAGTGGTGCCTTAGTAGGGTCCCTCTCTGCTGTAGGGTGAGATTCAAGGTAATGTTGTACATGGAGATATCTAAAAAATTTCTCCAGCATAAGCCATATTGGTCCTTTAATTCCTGAAAGGAATACACTACCCCTCCAGTACAGAACTGTGGCAAGCAAACCCCTTGCTTGTTTTAAAACCATTATGATTTCTGTCATAGTAAAATCCATAGTGATGATACAGTTATGCCATTGGTGAGTAATGGATAAGAAACCAAAAAAGGAAACCAGAAAGATCAGTGTGAATGTGTTTTGGGGGGGGGGCGTTAGAAGTGTGCTCTTGACCAACACTCTAACCCTTTAAAAATATTTGGTTGAAACACACTGTATATATTATGAACTTCATTTTACATGTATTATAATTTAATATTACTACCATGTGTCTCTTTAAAAGCCTTTCACGCTGTCCTTGAAAGTGACAGACAAAAACACTACTTTCATATTTTATTAGATCAGCTGAACTCATTTTGTAGTTTTATTTGTAACAAAACATAGATCAGATAATGTAAGAGATGTTTGGTTAACACAAAATGTACAGACAAGTAACTGTCTCTAATTACTGTATAAAATGAGTAGGACTTTTTTTTTTAATGTTCAACAGTTTCTGTCACAGATAAAGTCCCTGTCCATGTTTATATGCAATAGCATCTTAGCTTGTGTAGCAAAGAGTACAGACACACACAAACCCTCTGCACTCAAAGCCAAAAGCAAAAGCCCCCAAACATTTGCAAAATAGGATGTGCTAGGACAGGTGATGAAGGTGCAGACACAAATACCTGGTGCTTCACATCCAAACAGTGACCCCCCCCCAACACACACACATAGTGTCATTGTTTGGATATGATGAACCACCCAGGTTCTGTGTTTGCAACTTTATCTCCTGTCCTAGCACATCAGCCCGCTTTGCAGATATGTTTTTTTAGGATTAGTACTGCCTATTTTTGGCCCGGACTGCAGCAGGTTCGTGTTTCATTGTTCATTATGGCTGTGGTTAGAGCCTACAGCCATCCTGCTTTCTCTTGAAAAAAGGTGTTTCTGTGGAACACATCTTTCAGGAGTTTTCAGTGCATCCTTCCATTCTGCAAATCTCCATGGCAGTTAAAGAAGTACTCCCTTCTTTCTGTTTAATTAGAATGATGGACACAGAACTCCAAGCTGCTTTTCTCTGAGGGCAAATGTGCACACCTTCCAAACAAATCTAAATATCTTTAAAACTTTTCAAGGTGCACAAAAACAACCAGTGTGAAAGTTGTTCAGGACAAAAAGACCTTTCTCATGAGGGTAGTCACTAACCTGAATTCTTTATATTTTGTAAAATATGGTCTTCCAAACAACCTCGTGTTTTCTCTGAGTGAATACAGTAGGAGTCATGCCAAACAAATGTAAATATCTCAAAGTATTCAAGTTACCAATATACAATCAACGTGAAAGTTGCTCAGGACAAAATGAACTTTCAAATGAGGGTAGTCACTAATCTGAATTCATTAGATTTTTTTAAATATAGCCATCCGAAAGGTGAAAATTGTGATGAAAAATGAAAATTCAGGTAATCAGATGGCCATAGTTTAAAAACTATAATTAATGCAGGTTATTGAATATGCTCATTTGAAAGGTCTTGTTGTCCTGAACAACTCCCATACAGGTTTATGTGTAAGTTGTATACATTTAGAAATATTTACATTTGTTTAGCATAACTCTTGATGACGCCTATTACACTTCTAAACAGCCTCAGCTCTGCAAATTACTTCCTTAAGACAGGATTAGTTCCATCAAAAGAAAGATATCCCAAAGTCAAATTCCACTGACTTGAACGTTCACTCCCTGACAAGCTATAACCCAGCTGAAGTTTAATTTTAAAACCGTGTGTGTGTGTGTCTGTGCTAGCATTAGTAAATGCCAATGATTAAAAACACAAGGAAAAATAAGCTTAAAGAGCAGCTGACACCTTCAAGAAAACTTTAACAAAACATATTTAGATAAAGTTCAGCTTGTATTTCACATTAGTTCTTTATTCCTCCTCCTCCCCATTATTTATTGCTGTGGTCATTTGCATGAAAACAGGCTTTTTTGCTTCTGAAGAGTTCATCTGTTTCTGTTGCTGTCTCCCAACCCGAGGTCATAATGCACTGCTTGTGACATCAGTTATTTTCATGGCAACAGATTGTGATGTCACAACAGAGCATTATGACTTGAAATGGGGAGTAGGCTATAGAGGCAGATTAACTTTAAAGCAACTGCAAGGGTTAAACAGCATGTATTCATACACATTTTCTCAGTAATAAATAATGAGGAGGAGAAATCTAGAATATTTATTTATTTAAAATTTGATGACCGGGGGAAAGGTACACTGAGCTGAAGCTTGTTTCCAGGTGCGACCCTGGTACAGTTTGTACAGAGAGTAAATAGTTGAGGAATACAGACAGTTTGGACAACATTTTTTTACAGTTAAAATACATTGTTCAGCAGTAAACAGCTAAACTGCATGTGGAGTGGGAGAATGGAGATGTCAGCTAGGAGTAGGTGGCTGGGGTTGGTGAGTGGGGACTGTGTGGTGCATCGTCTGTGCGCCGGGACCATTGAAGCATATGGGGCAGTGTGGGGTGGGTTGAAGCCTGAGGAGCCGCGTAAAAGCAGAACAAGAAGGGGCCAGGCGAAGGTTGGGGGGAGGTTATTCCAGAGAAGTGAAAGGCGGTATGAGAAGGCAGCTTATCCGGTGAAAGTGCAAGGGGGGGGGTGGAAAATGCGGGGATCCCTGTTGCGAACAGGGTAGTTTAGGGAGATGGCTGGGGTGAGGCAGGAGGTGAGGTGGGAGAGAGGGACCCAAACCAGAATTTAGCTAGGAAGGAGACGCTGTGGATGGTTCCCCTGTGGGAGAGCGGAGCCAGGGAGAGTGGAGCATAGAGCAGGCAGTGGTGAGTGAGTAAGTGGGGGTGAGGCAGTGGCGAAGCAGCAGAAGGAGTTGAGAAGGATGTCAAGTCTGGAGACAGAGGAGGATGGGGGCCGTTCCATAGACTATGTCAGCATAGTCTATAACTGGCAAGATAGTTTTACTTACAAGCTTGCACTGGGTGGGGATTGGTAGGCTAGATTTGTGGCAATAGAGGATGGCGAGTTTTGGCCAGAGTTTGGTGCAGATTGCCTCAATGTGAGTGGAAAAATTAAGGTGTTGTCCAGCCAAACTCCCAGGTATTTGAAGGCTGAGACTAGCTCCAGAGAAGAGCCGTCCATGGTGGTGGTGATCACGTGGGGCTGGGAAGAATATATGTGGAATACAAGCAGAATTTTACCTAATTATGTTTTTCAAAGTTTTCTTTGAGGCGTCCGTAGGTCTTTAAGCAATATATAGTAAATAATGTTAAAAGTCTTATAAATGTGAACATATATATGTGTTAAGTAAAAAATAGGTTACATGACAACCTGCCCTACTGTAAGTTAAGCATTCACCAGCTGTTTCACACAGTGGTGTCAATCAAATTTTACACAGTGTACTGTTCAGATACATTTTTCTTAAACTCTGTGTACAATAAGTCCATGTTATTCGTGAACAGTCAACCTTATACTGTCTTAAACATGATATATCTGCAATTCTGTAACAAGTCACTAGTGTATGTGTACACTCAAAACCCAAACCTAACAAGACCCTCTTGTGATTGAGATACTGTTATCCTAATATGTCTATGTACAGTATCAACATGTGTCCATATGTACCTAATCTGCTGTTGTATTAAATAACAGTTCTATAAATCTAAAACCAAAACAAAACACAACTGACAGCTTCAGCTTTTATTCAGGCACAGTTAAAATGGGGATCCTTTAGAAGTATGCATATAATTTATAAAAAATAGAGGCATTTCAAACAGCTGCACATAAGTAATCCATTCCTGTCCCCTTTAACTCAAGGGGTCATTTCTAAAATGTGCATACGATCATGGGGACTACTTTTTCCAGAGCATGCTACCACTGGCAGCAACCACTTCAAGACTGCTACTACCTTCTCCTAATACAATCGTGGGAAAACCAGAAGTAGTCTACCAGCACTGAGATCAATATGGTTAAGGCACATTTACCAGAAATTACTGCTTAGAAAAGAATGAGAAAGTGACTGTGATGATGAGCAAATCAGAGACCAGATATGTAGTTTAATAGTCTCCTCTTGAGTCTGATTTTTATGGTTGTGTGAGCTACGCTCCACAGATCTTATGCCATCATCAGATTTGTAAAAAAAACACTGTGGAAGCATGTAACCGGACCACTGTCTGATGTTTCTGCCCCAGTGGTCCTGCATAGTTTCCAGTGATTCAGTTTATGCAGCCCTTCCTCTCTGCGGCCTGCATAAACATAACGACTCCTGGCGCATTACTTTTCCTTTCCACAAGTGGGGATGTGATGGCCACCATGTGCAACATGGTGGCGCAGACTTAAACTGTGCATGCAACAGTATCGTGCATATGTATGTAACCCCCACACCTCCTTTGGCTAGCTGGCACCCCCCTTAAAAGAACTACTGACAACTTACGACATGGTATCCAACGTTCTTTTGGCAGAGCTACACTCATGGTACCACCCCTAGTGTTGAAGTGTATACCAGTCTCATTATCTAGAGGATGGGGGGTGGGGGTATATACTAAAATTGACCTTTTTATTTGCAACCATGTCCAGGGGAGAGGATGCTAGGCATATGCTAAACCTAACTGCTGAGGAGCCCCAATAACATTCACACTAGAAGCAATAGAAGACAGTTGCTTAGATGGGAAGAAAACTGGCTTACAGATAGAACACAGAGGTTGGTGGTGAGAGGGACTGTCTCCTCCCCTAGGAAGATCGTCAGTGGGGTGCCCCAGGGGTTGGTACTGGGGCCACTGCTGTTCAACAGCTATGTGTCTGATATAGATAGGTAAAGGAGTTAGGAGTAGGATGAGCCTCTGTGTGGATGACTCTAAGCTGGGGGCATTGGCCGATGGGGAGGAAGCAAGGGTGGCAGTCCAGTGGGATCTGGACACCCCGGAGGGCTGGGCAAGGAGGTGGGGGCTGAGGTTTAACCCAGAGAAGTGTAGGGTGTTGCATCTGGGTGCCAGAAACCCAGGGCATGTTTATACCTTGGGAGGGGTTCCACTGCAAGCCACTTCGAATGAAAGGGACCCCATAGTGGTGGTAGACACCAAAATGAACAACAGTGAGGACTGCAGAGGAACGGCAGCAAAGGCAAACAAGTTACTGGGCTGCATAGCCCAGGGAATAATGTCCAGGAGGCGAGAGGTGATCCTACCTCTGTACAATGCCTTGGTTAGGCCGCACCTTGAGAATTGCGTGGAGTTCTGGAGGCCGCACCTTAAGAAGGACATAGTACTGTTGGAGAGGGTCCGGAGGAGGGCAACCAGGATGATCCGGGGCATGGTGGATAGGACCTATGAGGACAGGCTGGAAGCCCTTGGGCTATATTTCATTTAATTTTATTTTTATTTGTTAACCGGGTTAGGACTCTGGGCCAAAGCCCTTTTTAAGGACCGACCCGGAACACAAAAACACAACAAACAACATTAAACAACAATTCTACAATTTTGCAAATTACATAAACACTTGGACTGGGCTAACAAATAATTTTTGAACTTTACCTTAAAACTTGAGTAAGATTTAATTACCCTTAATGCAACTGGCAGCTTACTCCATAGTGAAGAGGCCTGATGCTCTCAATTCATAATTGTTGTTAACACCTTGTACTACCAATATAACCCCATGAGACATTCTCAAATTTGTCTGAAATTCTCGAACCTGAACCAAATCAAATAATGGAGACAAGCCATTTGAATAAATGGCCTGATGAACCAATTTCCCCAAAGCAAATTCAAATCTAAACTGAGGCGACAGCCACTTCAATGAAGAATACAGAAAACGATGAGTCAAATAAGGAGCATCCAAAACAAATCTGCTTATACTGTTATAAACCACACTCAAAATCTGCTGCTCCTTAGTCATACTCAACACATGGCATCAAAACACCTTTTGCCAACTTAAGACACGAATCATAAGACAAATAAGATTTAAGTTTATATAACTGGCCTAACCTACAATTAACTCTCTTTTTTACTGATTTTACCTGAGAAAGATAGGTCAACGAGGGTTCTAAAAGAACTCCCAGATACTTAAATTCTGACACTTGGTGAAGTAAGTTCCCCCTGAACATCATGAATGATCATAGGAGGGCATTCGCCGAGTTTTACAGAACTTCCAAACAGCATTGCCTTGGTTTTATGAATATTCAAAAGCATTAAACTGTTAGTAAGCCAGTGACATAACTTCTTAAACTCATTTTCCAAAGTCTGATTAATATACTCCAACGACTTGCCCTGGCAAAACAATATCAAATCATCTGCATACAAAAGACATTTACACTTATCAAAAATAAAAGGAACTTGATTCATAAACAAAGAAAACAACAAGAGGCCAAAAATAGACCCATGAGGTACTCCACATACAGTATGACAAACTAATGAATTAATTGAACCAATGGAAACAAACTGGGAATGCCCCTGCAAATAATCAGAAATGAGTTCTACTGCAGAAACAGCCAATCCAACAGCCGCAAGCCTTTTGACTAAGAAGAGAATGATTTATCGAATCAAAAGCCTTGGACAGGTCCACGAAAACTGCCCCAGTTAACATTACATTATTACATCCTTCTAGGAAGCCATTCGTGAACCTGACCAGGGCTGTACACGTATTTCACCTCTACCGAAAACCATGTTGCTCTTCACACAGAACATCCGCTGCTCCCAAAAATTAATTCAATCGGCTAGTTAACAATCTTTCAAAAACTTTCCCCAAAGGATTAAAAATCGAAATAGATCGATAATCCTCAACTCCACTAGGTTTAGTATTTTTTGGAATCAGTACTACCCGAGCCACCTTCCATGACAATGGGAAAACATTAACAGAAATACATAAATGATATACTATACTCAAAGGTTCAGCAATAAATGGGGCAACTAAAATGACAAATCTGGCATCAAGCCCACCCCTGCAATCACCAAACTTATCAGGCAATAAATTTAACAATTTCAGTATTTCAACAGCTGTAACCCATCGAAAAATAAATTGAGATATAACACCAGTATTTTGACCGCTATCAAATTTACCCGCTGCTTCGTTAAATTCAGTAGGGTCGATAGATACAAATTCGGGAGACAAAATAGGAACATCAACAAAACTTGAATTAAGCAAATTAGCCATCTCTAGTGGGTCAGAAACAACTTGATCAGGAGTTTTAAGTGATATAAGGTAAGACTTAACCTTAGGGGAAACTAAGTTAGTAATAGTGTCCCAAAATTGCCCTGGTTTGTTAGATGCACTCTCCAACTTAGCCTGAAAATAATCAATCTTGGCTTGTTTCACCTTTCTTGATAGCAGATTTCTAGCTGTTCTATAATCTTGCAAATGCTCAATAGTAGGAAGCATTTTATACTTTAACCAAGTTGATTTTTTTTTCCACAAAAACTTTCAACTCATTTGTATACCATGGGTGTAACACCCCACGAACCCCTGATTCTCAAAGAAGAGCTAGTTTATTCTGAATTTGTAAGAGTTGATTCCAAAAAAAATCAACAGCACAATTTGGATCTGGTATAGATATCAAAAATGACCAATCCAAGTTACTTAATTCCCCAAACAAAATCTCGTTGGGAATATAGAAATTACGAGTTTGCACAATTCTAGATGGAATTTTTGGCTTTCTAAAATTTAGAACAGCAAAAGTAACCTGATGGTCACTAACAGAATCCCCAAGAACTCCCAACTCGAGACACCATCCCTGCCCAATTAGTAACACACCAATCCAGTATGGTGTGATTCATAGAATTAAAATTGAATCTTGTGGGTTCAAGAATACATGGAGTTAGTTTATAAAAATCTAACAAAGTTTCAAAAGTACCATCCATATTTGCCCAATTCAAATTAATATCACTCATAAACACAAAATCATGTTTCTGAAAATAAGGGGATACATTATCCAAAAAAATCTTGTAACCCTAGCTTACCACATTTAGGAGGATTATAAAGGGCTCCTACAATCATATGTTTAACTCCACCCAATAATACTTTGAGCAAAATCCAATCATTTTGGGGTTCATCAGATAAGCTGTTCAATAACACTGTAACATCAAGATGATCCAAATAATAAACAGCCACACCCCCTCGTACTTTTGTTCCCCTACGGTTAGATCTTATAATTGAATATCCTGGTAAAACACACAGACCATCCGAAATAGGCGCTGTAGTCTCTATGACAATCACAAGTCTGGTTTATATTCAGATAAGATAGTTTCCACATGAGCCAATTTCAGAAGCTGACTCCGTACGTTTAAATTTAAGATCTTAAGACCATGTGTACAGTGCCACTCGAGTGAGTCAGAATCTTGTGGACCAGGATTATACTCTGCATCACCTGATAGTATTAACAGTAGGCTCAAAACAAAACATCGCCTTAAGATGCATTTATCATTTACCAATCTACTAACAAAACAAGCCCCCCCAAAAACCAATATAGAACCCAAAATCCTGAGTATATTTTTCGTAATGCAATAAATGAGTAGTAATTATAACCCACTTTGACCTAATCAGCAAATGAGACATGGTGAAATATCCTTATGAAACATGCACAGAGTACTGACTACTACAGTCATTCACTGTTAAAGAGTCACTCACCAACATGCAACAATGTAGCATCCCACACCAACCCATAATTATACCAACCCCCAAATTACTCAACTCTACTCCCATTACACTAACGTTACCCACACCTCAAAATCCTCTAACTCCTAAACACTTTGCAGTACTTCGCCGCTCAGAATGTCACTTTGCCACCGCTGTAAACGCCACCGGGTTTACCTGGCCCAGCAATTTATTCCCCTCAACTCCACCCACAATGGGCTGCCACCACTAATAGGGGGAGGAGGGCGGCACACAATTATGCTGGCTTGGTAGTCACGGAAACACCTTGTGGCTACAACGAGGAATCAGCCAGCAATAGCAGTCACAGATCTTTCCCAAACCAGCAGCAACAGGAGATTAATTAAACAGCAGTAGTTTCACAGACACGAAAACACCTCGTGGCTACAAGGGGGGTCAGCTGGCAGTACCAAGATCTTTCCCCAAACCAGCAGCAGTAATTAGAAGCAGCGATAAAGTGTTATTAATGCAGTAGCAGTCTCACAGTCAAATAAAAACGGCAAGGACAATTTCCACACTGTTAATCCACAATATTTTAAAATGCTTCAGGCACCCCAATAGCAGCACAGTCACCAGTCTCTCTTGGACTGGATAGTCCTTTCACTTTAAAAGGGAGCACAGTACTTTGCCTGTTTCTGTAAGACCCTGCTCCAACAGCACTGAAGTTCTCTTCCCAGCAGTCCAGATTCCACAGCCAGAAGTACAATACTACCCACGGGCAGCAGTCATGATCCAGCCATAGCACCTCTATGGTGCAAGGAGCCTGATCCACCTACCCCCCCCAAAGGGATAGATAAGGTGCCACTTGTCCCCACGGGCAGCGGTCACGATCCAGCCATAGCACCCCACGGTGCAAGGAGCCTGATCCACCTACCCCAAAGAATAGATAAGGTAATGATAGTCTTGAAAAATTGCCACGATTTCTCTGGGCTGTGTGAACGCTGAACCGGATCATCACTTGCAATTTGCTGTTTTCAATTTCAGCGCCTTCTCAGGGTAGCACTATTGGCTCCACGCCTGTGTAGTGCTCCCTGATTGGCTGGTCTCACTCACCTGAGACAGGAGCACTTGAGATGTGTGGCTTAATGTAAGCCTGCATCCCTGTTCTCGGCTTCTAGTTTATATATTTTAATTTAGCCTGTTCTGCTCGGCCTGTGTAAAGTAACTTACCATTCTCTCCCACTGCAGTTTCTCTCCAACTGTATGTGCACTGATTCAGTGCTAGCTCTACAAACTTCCCCTCGTCCCACCCCCCTCCACCTTCCCCCCTCCCAGGCCTCCTTTAAATGCACTCAGTCTCCGACCGTTCCTATCTGATGTTTCAATTTATTGGTTACTTACTGTCAACAACTGCAATTCCTCCCATCCCCTTTTTGCAACTAAGCCTTCTAGCAGCTTTATCTCATTCTGTCTTGCTGAGGCATACCATTTTGGTACTTTAGGTTTGCTTATTGCTGACTAGCATAACCTGTCTTGCTAAGGCACTGTTTTACTTGAAAATTGTACTACAAATTACTGAACTATGACTGATTTGCAAAAAAACTGTGTTTGTCTAAAAATGTTCCCAGCAACCAAGTGTTACAGCCCCTTCGTGACTTTGTAGCTCTCTCTCCAGACTGCAAGTCGCCAAGGAAAATTGCAGGCTTTTCAGTTGCTAATTGAGCTGTTTTCACTCAGACTGCTAGCTTTTGTGTTGCCCCACTATTAATTCGAGCTCCTCTCCTTTCTGTAGCTGAGATCCCGCTAGGGATCCCAGCTCAGACTCCATCTGCGTGGACTGCGGATACCGGGCAGTCTGCGCTTCCGAAGTTGCTGCCCAAGACCTCTTCATCGGACTCCACCGCTTGAGAGGTACGGCAAAGCCACAATTTTTGCCCACCCGCCCATCCCCTCCTGTGGCTATTATATAGGGACGCTAGCACCACACGCCTCCCATCCCTGATCTAACTCTCCTGCCTTCTTTCTTACTAAAACAGTTTGTTACTGCCAGGGTTCCGCCAGGGGATTCCTGCAACCAGCAGCCGGCGAGCTACCCTTGTTAATCAAAATTCCCTCATTTACCCAACAACTGCAATTATGGCAGCCTCATGGCAATTCCTCCTCCTGACTGCACTGTGTGTCATACACCTTACTGGCTTATCTGAAAAATTTGAGACTGGGGGTACACCACATCCTCATCCTGAAGACTGTTCGCCCAATCTGACTCTACACATCACATGTTATTCCAAGGCTCCTTGCCAGCTAATCCAGGTGGACTACCTTCCTCGAAGAGCAACTATTGCAGGTTTGTCTGCACCTCCTTCCTTATCTCTAATTAATTCGAGTTACTCCACTGGCGTTACACAGCGGTATTAGCCTCAGTGTCCCTTAAGCTTGCATAAATTAAAAACAAAGCTTGGCACCCTGGTTCCTCCTCCATGCCAAGCTGGAAAAAGCCTTGAGCTCATTGCCTTTCACTTGAATCCCTGAAAAAATTGCTACTCCTCCTCTTACTCTGCTCTGGCAATGTCGAGCTTAATCCAGGGCCCATAAATAAACTTGCCTCCCCTTCTGAGTCACTATCTCTTAAAGGTATTAGTTTTATGCACATTAACATGTGCAGCCTGCTGAAAAAATTCACCCTTATCCAGACTTGGACTGCCCATACAATGTCAGATGTGCTTGTTATCTCAGAATCCTAGCTACGGCCCTCTACGCCAAATAGCGTGATTAATATACCTAACTACCAGATCTTTAGATGCTATAGGCAATCCAGATGAGGTGGGGTTGCCATCTACATCAAAGATAGATTTAAGGCATCAACACTTAATTCTAACTCACTAGTAGCGGGATTTGAGTGCCTGGACATAAAAATTGACCTATCCCCATCGTTATTTCTCCGAGTCCTAGGATGCTATAGACCACCATCTGCCGGTACTCGGCTCTTGTCCTATCTTACAACTATCTTGGACACTAGCCCCCTGGAAACAATTATTCTCGGGGATCTAAACTACGATTGGCTGTCAGAAGCCGGTCACCCACTTAAATCTTTCTGCGACTCCCTTGGTTTCACCCTACTCAACGAAGAGCCCACCTGTATCAACAAAAAGAATACAGCCAAAAGTACCCTTCTGGATGTCCTGCTTGTGAATAAACCCCATTCCTTCTCCCACGTTGGAACCTTTGACGCGGATATTAGCGACCATTGCCTAATTGCTGGAGTTTGGGCAGCCAACAAAGTGGCAACTGCGGCCAGATTCTCCACCAAAAGGTCAACCAGGTGATTCGACCCAAAGGCATACCTACTTGACTTAAAAAAACTCCCCCTTGTGGCAGAGTTTTGCCTTGCTAAAACAGTGGAAACTGCATATTTTATACTACATGAAATGGTACCTACGCCATGAATCTACATGCGCCTCTGTCAAAAATACGCATAAAGGCTAGGAAATGCCTTGGTTCACTCAAGATCTCAAGGCTGCACTACTGTCCAGGGATAAACTCTGGAAAACTGCCCGCAAATCCCCAAAAGAGGAAGATTGGCGCCTCTTTAGAACAGCCAGAAATCGCTGCACCAAACTGATTAGGGAAGCTAAAGCCTGCTATTACCAAGCTGAACTAGATACTGCAGCCAATTGTACCTCCAAATTCTGGGCCACAGTCAAAGAACTGGCGGGAGCCATGTCACAAAATATGCTCCTACAAAAGTGACCTCTACAATACAGTAATCAATGACAAAAAAGATACTGCAGGCATTCAACACGCACTTCACCACAGCAGCTAGCCTTCGATAACTCGTCGCATGTAGCTAGCACCCAACTTAGCATGACCCCACCAAATGTTGGCTCCATTAGTCAACATTTCTCATTCTCATCGGTTTTCCTCTAGGAGTGGAAGACTTGATTCTCCACCTGGATATTAAGAAAAATGCCGGTGCAGATGCACTTGAACCGTACTTCCTAAGGATAGCATGCCACATATTGGCAGTGCCTATTACTCATTTATTCAACCTGTCCCTAACACAAAGGTACCCTCCCTCAAATATGGAGGATGCGCTACGTTATCCATGTTTAAATCTGGAGACCTTTGGACCTTAATAACTATAGGCCAATTTCTCTCCTACCCACACTTTCGAAGCTACTGGAAAAAATAGTAAATGGCCAACTAAGATCCTTCATCGACAGAGACAAATTACTAAACACCCTTCAGTCCGGATTCAGAGCCAACTACAGTACAGTCTCGGCATTAGCTAAAGTAACCAACGACTGGCAACTGGAGTTGGAGCATAAAAAGTCAGTACGTGCTGTGTTTCTTGACCTCAGCAAAGCATTCGACACAGTCGACCACGACCTGCTCCTCGACTCGCTAAAAACACTAGGACTGGATGCTACTTCTCTAAACTGGTTCTCTGAATATCTGACAGACAGATACCAGCAGGTGAAAGCGGATGGCGAACTATCTGCCCTAAAACTCTTACAAAGAGGTGTCCCTCAGGGATCCATATTAGGTCCCCTCCTCTTCGTAGTGTATATCAACAACATTGATGAGGGAATCAAGGATGCAGGTATTCACTTATTCGCAGATGACACAGTGCTGTACCTGAGTTGTCCCACACCAAAAGAAGCTTGTACTGACCTACAAAAAGATTTTAACCTCCTGCATCTCCAACTAATCAGTATTAAACGCTAAGAAAACTAAATCCATGTTATTATCCCCTGCAGACTACACGAGCGCTACTGACTTCCTCCCGCCAATAACCACGATGCTGGGAGAATGCTTAGAGTACGTTCCGAAATTCAAATATCTTGGGGTCTGGATCGACTGTAAACTCTCCTTTACTGACCACCTGGAAGACTTGCTGAAAAAATTAAGGCAAAGACTTGGCCTTTTTTACAGGATAAGAAGACTTCTTACAGCAGATGCAAAGAAACGACTAGTCAAAGCCACGTTCCTGTCCTTAATTGACTACGTAGACTGCATATACAGTACCTGTGCGGCTTCCTATCTTAGAAAATTGGATACGCTCTACTGCAGAGCAATATGCTTCATCACTGACCTCCCCTTCTCCACCCATCATTGTGCACTATGTGCCGCCACGGGCTGGACCTCACTTCACTATAGGCGAAACTTTAATGCAGCACTCTGGAAAATTAGAGCCCTCAGTGGCAAACTCCCTCAATACATCATCAACTGTATGTCTCCGATTGTGCCCAGGAATTATTCCCTTAGAAGCTGCTCACAACTCCTGCTAAATATACCCAGGGCACTCACACGAGTCGGGAGAGCAGCCTTTGTATTCTCACTCCCATCAATATGGAATAAAACCCAAAAAATACTTAAGCTGAAAACCCCAGTAAGTACCCTTTTGTTCAAAAGGCTTTATTGTGATGGCATTATGGAAATTTGCAACTGCTTTACTAGACACTAACTAACCTCCCTCCCTCAAATGGCAGCCCCCCAGCTGAAATGTGTTCCTCTGCCTCTAGCATGCCCACCAACAGAGCCACAGGATTTATTGCCGAACTCCCGTATCTTATTCTTTGACGCTCTGAACAGCTGCAGCCTCATTCTAGCACATGCTACTGCACTTGGGGATAATTATCGTCTTTCGCCCCAAAAAATATTTGGTCCACCTCCATCCAACACCTCCCTCTGCCTCAACCTCCAGGACCCTTCCAGTTATGCCCCTGCTACTATATTCCTCCTCTTGCACTTAGTACAACGGCAGCTTTTCTCCTCCATATGTCGCTGTGTTTTGGGGCAAAATCGCTTCATCGTCTTTCGTACGGTCCTCCCCCCCCTCCCAATTCCTCACTCTGCTCTAACAATTGGGTCCTCTTCACTTGCGCCCTATTCCCCACCTCTCCCTACGTTATGCACTTGATATATTCTATCTGGTATGCCTACCCTCTCCGTAACATTTCCCACCACAAAATGCACGTTTTTTGGGCTTGGATCCAGCACAGGTTCATTATCCACGACTCCTTGTAGATCTATGTTCAATGTGTATTACCTGTAAATGTGCATTTTTACTATAATAGCAGCTATTTTTACTGTTTGTACTATTGTAACTTGTCTTTCTGTATTATTACTGTAGGACCACAGGTCCATCTTGTAAATGAGCTTGCTCAGTGGTGCCTGCCTGGATAAATAAAGATATTGATTGATTGATTGACTAGTGCAGATGATTCACGGAGAATAGGGAGACTGCCACCCACCTTCTAACTCCTAAACATTTTACAGCACTTCGCCGCATGGAATACTGCTTTGCCACCGCTGTAAACGCCACCATGTTTACCTGGCGCAGCAATTTATTCCCCTCAACTCCACCCACAATGGGCTGCCACCACCAATAGGGGGAGGAGGAGCGGCACACAACTATGCTGACTTGGTAGTCATGGAAACACCTCGTGGCTGCAACAAGGAATCAGCCAGCAATAGCAGTCACAGATCTTTCCCAAACCAGCAGCAACAATTAGCAGCAACAGGAGATTAATTAAAGGCTGATCCCCACACCACCTGTATTTATTGTCTGGGGTTTGATCACCTCGATTCAGACTGCCAAATTTGTAAGAATTTTCCCAAATCTACCCTGGAAAAGAGATTAGGTAGCCTGAGGGAAAGGGAGGCCGAGAAGTCCGCTGACCCGGATGGCCAGCCCGGTTCGGCTCCGACCGAACCAGAAGGAGTGCCCTCTGACCAGGGCGATACTTCTTCAGGCAAAAGGAGAGCAGATTCCGAGGAATTGGTTCCGGTAAAAAGAAAGAGAAAAGATAAATCGACCAGTTCGGACCCAGAATTTCATACTCCGACCGTCGATGAGATAGCCAAGGTGATAAGGATTGTGCAGTCGCTTAGTTCGGCTCCGACCTAACCGGCACCATCTGGCAGGGGCTCGGTTCGGTCGATTCCCCTGGTTCCGGATTTTACTTTGGAAGAATTTTATGAACCGGAGGAGGAGGAGGGAGAGTATGAGGATGATTATGGTGATAGTGAAAGTCAGGATGTGCCCATTGACCCGGACATCTCCCCAGACAGACCTTCAGGTGTTTCTCCTCCTAGGCTTTCTGAGTCCCTCACACTATATGTTTTACAAAAAAGTGGCTGAGACCCTCCAGCTTCCTGTGGAGGAAGCAGTAGAGGATCAGGAAGAGCCTGATTATGTTGAGATGGTGGACATCCCAGAGTCCAGGAGACTGTCTATTCCCCTCCACAAATCCTTTGGGAAACAGACACATAAAATTCTTAAGTCTCCTAATTCTATACCTCCTGTGGACAGACGAATGGACAAGAGTTACACTCTCTCAGGCTTAGACATGGAGTTCCTTTTTCAGCAATGCAGCCATGTTGGGGTTGTGCAGGCTGCTGCCTGTGATAAGGCAAATATTCTCTTGGCATCACACCCCCAGACAAGGACTCCAGGAAGATTGATGCCATGGCAAAGAAATAATACATGGCAGCGTCTTTGGGACTCAGGCAGGCTAACTATATGGCCTGTACGGCCAGATACCAGAAGTCCAGGTGGGACACTGTGCTGGCTCTGGCTAAACAGGCCCCCGACCAGCTTGCCAAGGAGCTGGAGCAGGTGGCTGCAGATGGGATTGAGGCATCGAAAGTACAGTTTCATGCTGCTGTAGACTCCAGTGATGTATCAAGAGTCATGGCTACATCTGTGGCTCTTCGGAGGATGGCTTGGCTCAGATGTACTAGCCTCTCACAGGATACCCAGGCTAAGACCATGGATTTTCCTGTAATTGGTACTTGTCTGTTTGGGGAGCAGACAGAGAACTACTTGAAAAAGATGGATGAGTACAGGACCACTTACAGGAGTGCTCAGGCCAAAGAAAGTCAAGCAACTCCTCAAAGGCAGCAGTCTGGGGCAGGGGCAGGCCTTTCCAAAGGCCCTTTTACCAAGCTCAGGCCTCCTCTTCTTCCTTTTCATAGAGGGGGTTCTTTAGAGGGAGAGGCAGAAGGGGGATGAGCAGGCCTGCATCCACCCCTCAGCCTAAAGCCCCTGCCAAGCAGACACCCTGATGGGTCTGCCCGGGCTGATTCTCCCTTACCAGTAGGGTGCAGGCTGGCTTACTTTGTCCAGGACTGGAAGTCTCTTACATCAGACAAGTGGGTCCTGGAAGTAGTAAGCCAGGGACTGGTTCTCAGCTTCAAAAAATTTCCCAAGATGAGAGCCAGATCTTTTCCACCTGAAAATCTCTGAGACCTTTGCTCTAGAGGCAGAGGTTTCTTCTCTTCTAGCTCTCAGAGCTATATAGAGGGTTCCCACCCTGCACAGGGGCAAAGGATTGTACTCCAGGGACTTCCTAACCCCCAAAAAGACAGGAGAATGTCGGCCCATCCTGGATCTAAGATATCTGAACAAACATCTTTTGAAGCCAAAGTTCAAAATGGTAACTCTGAGAATTATCCTTTCCTCTCTAAGGCCAGGGGACTGGCTAGCCTCCCTGGACCTCAAAGATGCCTATTTTCACATTCCCATCAGATGCTCCCACAGAAAGTACCTAGGTTCAAGTGGTCCCTCAGGCCACTATCAATTCAGAGCAATGCCCTTTGGCCAACATCAGCCCCAAGGGTTTTCACAAAGTGCCTGGCAGCAGTAGTTGCTTTCCTAAGAAGAAAAAAGATCTCCATCTTCCCATACCTGGACGACTGGCTCATAGTAGGTCAGTCTCCAGACCAAGTCAGGTCACATCTGCTAGTGACCCAGCAAGTGCTCACTTCCTTAGGATTCCTTCTCAACCTTCCAAAGTCAGTTCTTGAACCAGTACAGCTCCTCACCTTCATGGGTGCAGAACTGGATACAGTAAAGGCAAGAACCTTCCTTCCCCTGGAAAGGGCAAGGACCCTTACAGAACTGGCCTCTTCATTCACCCTTCAGGTGTCTCGACCAGCAAGGCATTTCCTTCAGCTTCTCGGCCACATGGCAGCTTCCACAGCAGTGGTCCAAGGGGCAAGATTCCAGATGAGGGACATTCAGTTCCGCTTAAGAGCCTTCTGGTCCCAAAGAAAGGATTCCCTTACCAAACTAATTCCAGTGACTCGAACCCTGATCCAAGCCTTGCAATGGTGGCATGATCAGGA
Source organism: Neoceratodus forsteri (assembly GCA_016271365.2). Taxonomy (NCBI): domain Eukaryota; kingdom Metazoa; phylum Chordata; order Ceratodontiformes; family Ceratodontidae; genus Neoceratodus; species Neoceratodus forsteri. The sequence goes on along the minus strand of CM028136.1, from coordinate 402,548,688 downwards.
CAATTTGAGACAAGGGGTTCCATTTGTCACTCAGTCTCATTCAGTGATACCACAGATACTTCCCTGCTGGGCTGGGGAGCCCATTTGGGGGATCTTACTACCCAAGGACTGTGGTCACCTCAGGAATCTCTGCTTCACATCAATCTCTTGGAACTCAGAGCAATGTTTCTGGCACTGCAAGCTTTTTCAAAATCTGTACAGAACAAGGTGGTTCAGGTCAGAACAGACACCACCACCATGTGGTACATCAACAAGCAAGGAGGCACTCGGTCTACAGCCTTGTGCACAGAAACAATGAAGTTGTGGTCCCTGGCCTATTCCCTGAAAACCTCTCTGATAGCAGTTCACCTCCCAGGGAAGGACAATGTCCTAGCAGATGCACTGAGCAGAATATCCCAGGGCCATCACGAATGGGCCCTAGATCCTCTAGTTTTGAAAGTGATTTTCTCGAGATGGGGCACACCAGAGATGGATCTTTTTGCAGCCCCAGACAATCACCAACTTCCTGTCTTTTGTTGCAGACCCCCAGTCTTGGGTTCAGTCCCCCTGGATGCTCTGATTCTGAACTGGGAAGGGAAATTTCTGTATGCTTTTCCCCCCTTCCCTCTCATGTTCAAAGTGTTAGTTAAAATAAGGTCACAACCATGCAAGTGATTCTGATTGCTCCAGACTGGGCCAGGCAGCCATGGTATCCCTTGTTGCTGTCCCTAGCAGTCCACCTTCCCCTGTGTCTTCCCAGGAATTACAACCTGTTGACATCCTCTCAGGGGAGGATTTGGTACCCGAATCCTCAGTCTCTCAATCTCAAGGCTTGGCTCTTGAAGAGTTAGAGTTTGCAGATCTGCATCTTTCCCAAGGGGTTCTGGATATCCTTAAAGCTTCTCGAAAGCCTTCCACCAGGAAGACTTACAACTCCAAATGGAAAAGATTCAGCATTTGGTGTTCTAAGAAGAATATTTCTGCAGACTCTGCTGAATTGTCTTCAGTTCTGGACTATATGGTCCATCTTAATGGCCTAGGCCTCAGACCAGCTACCCTTAAAGTACACTTGGCAGCTGTTTCTGCTTTCTTGTCAGTAGGCAAGCCTTCCTCTCTATCATCTCATCCTGTATTTTGTAAGTTTTTCAAGGGATTGCTTCACACCAATCCCCACTTTAGGGATCCTGCTCCTGCTTGGGACCTTAATGGTTGCATTGCTTAGCATATGCAATCTCCCTTTGAGCCTTTGTCCTCAGCAGAGCTTAAGTACTTGACTTAGAAAACTGTGTTTTTGGTAGCCATTACTTCTGCCAGACGTATCAGTGAATTGCAAGCCCGGTCAGTGGAATCTGATTTCATCTCTTTTCACAGAGATAAAGTGGTCCTTAGAACTAACAGAAAGTTCTTACCTAAAGTGGTTTCAGATTTCCACCTCGACCAGTCTATATCTCTCCTGTTTTCTTCACTGACCATTCCTCCTCGGGAGAGAGGAGGCTACACAACGGGCGTTAAGCGCCCTTAGCTACTACATAGAGCGTACCAAGGGTCACAGGTTTGAATCCCTCCAGTTGTTCCTTACATATGGAGAAGTTGGTAAGGGCAAACCTGCCACTAAGAGATCTGTTGCCAGGTGGATTGTTTCTTGTATACAATTCTGCTATGAAAAACTGGGTAGAACTCCACCCTCAGGCCTGAGGGCTCATTCCACTAGAGGTACAGCTGCTTCCCTGGCTGCTGCCAGGGATATTCCTCTCTTAGAAATTTGTCAAGCAGCCACCTGGAAAACAGTCCATACTTTCACCAAGCATTACTCTCTGGATATCCAGGCTAGGAGTGATGCTCGGTTAGGCACAGCAGTACTTCAGAGCCTGTTTCCAAAGTAGGTTCTGTCCCTCCTCCATGGAGGTACTGCTTGGTAGTCTGCATATGTCAGAATACAGCAAGACTTCATGTTATTTGAAGAAAACATTACTCACCTTAGTAATGTTGTTTCTTCTAATGGAGTCTTGCTGTATTCTGACCTCCCCCCCGCCTCCCCTCTCGCGGTTGCCATGCCAACAGTAAACCTCTCGAGCTTCGCTCTCGAGGTTTACAAGGTCAGCCTGGCAATCGCTCGAGGGGTTTACAACGTGGTAAACTTCATAACCCTAGCCATTATCCTCTATATTTTTCCTTAAGGCAGCTGTGAACTTCAGGGGATTGCCCCTTGGATCCACAAGAACTGCATTCCCTCTCACTCCCCCTGGAGTGAAGCTAAAGAGTCCTGTAGGCAAACTGAAGATTTTACCAAACTAGGGTGAGAAATACCAGGACTCCGTTTGACAGAGCCCCTATGGCAGACCTCCTGCCAGTCTAACTGCCACACTTGAACTTACTGATGAACATTCTAAGCTCCCCAAGAGCAGCTGACTCTGAAATGGTTATGCTGCTGTGAGAGTTCTAAATGACACGATCATCCTTCTCTCAGGCTAGCTGAGTAAACAATGATATCATTATGTAGAAAGCCCCTAATGACCACCCCACCAGCTGCCTTTTTCTACCCGCCTAAAACTAGTACTAATGGGATTTTAGTAACCCAAGGGGACCGGGTTGTTACACATAGTTATGTCAGCACCACCATGTGGTGCAAGGCTGACTCGGGCAAACTGCGCATGCGCGAGTATCACATTTGCACAGTACTCTAATTGCTGCAGTATTACGACAGACTCCTGTGCAGCATGAGTACAGCATATTCTGTTCACTGCTCTTGCCGCCCCTAAACGCTCTTCACAACCATATTGGCTCTGACAAGAGTTTGTTTTTTTCAGCTATCACTAGCTCATCCAAGAGCACAAGGAATGCCTCTGTTTCTTCTCAGTTCAACTACATAACTTCCTAAATCATTCCATAATCTGCTGTATGGAAGTTGAAGCAGTTACAGCTGGATGCTATGAGAAAGAACCAATGAGAATTTTCTGTTTGCCGCTGACCAGTTGAGACTCTGCTGGCCATAAACCAGGCTTTAGTCTAGTTGTGGAGAGAGGAAGGGGTGTGGTGGTAGAACTCACATTAACTTAATTGAATTAAATTAACAGTGTGATTGTGTTCTGGGAAAATGCATGAACATGCACTACATAGCGTGTAAAACTGCAACATCTAATACTGAAACATACTCTCAGATTCCCACTGGGGAAGTTCCCTCTGACATTTGAGATGGTAATTCCAGTTCCTGTGATTCTTCCCCTTCCACTACTGCTTCGTCCCAAAACTGCTGTCTCATGCTTGTTTAGTAGGAGATTTAAGAGGCTTCCCCCTTGAAAAAAACAATTTATTTTTTTTTAACTTGGTAATGTGCAGCTTCTTGCATTTTTTTAGAATGTTAACATTTTTTCGGAAGGAAAACTTTGGCAATAAGGCTTTAATAGTGATTTCAGGGTTGGATTGCAGTTAGTAAGCTGCCTGGTTGGTGCTAGAACAGTTAGTAAACTGCACCTTTGTGGTAGCAGTTAAACTATAAACTTGATGGTAGCATAGCTGGGTAACTGTAGGCTTTGTGTTAGCAGTTAATAAACTGTAAGCTCGGTAGTGGTAGGACAGTTACTAAACTGCATACTTTGCAGAAGCACAGTTTTGTCATCTCCCATAGGCAGTCAGAACAGTGACAGCGCTAGGGGATTTAAAACATGGGTCAAATTAGACCCACTAGTGTAACAAATGTGAGTCAAAATGAGAAACAGCTGGGTCAAAACCTAATCACAAGTAGGAGAAGATGGAAGGTTTGATACCTTTTATTGGACCAACAAGTGTCTTGTACAAAGGTGGAATTATACACAGGCTTCCGGGGCCACACAGGTCCCTTCTTCAGGTGAATAGTAAAACTGAGCAACAAGCAGTATTTATATCCACTGTGGAGCAATTAAAAATCAGGAAGTGAAGTAGGAAGGTGATAAAGGGGACTAGAGGTGAAAGTCTAAGATGCAAAAAATAAAAACATGAGAAGAAATGGGGAGGGGAGCATAGCAGGAACAGGTCAGTAGGAGATCAAAGGAAGCTAAAGGGAAGACAAAAGCATGCAGATAGGATCTGAGGTCAGAGGCTGGCTGAAAGGGTAGAATGGACAGGAGATGCCTAAAGATGCAAGGAAATCAAGAAATTAGGAGAAACAAAAGAACAAAGGCCTAGATTAACAGAGGTGTGAAAACAAGAGGGAGTAGGTGAGACTGAGCTCAGGAGTTAATAGGAGAGGCAGGGAGGATGTGGGGTATAGGTAAAAAAACAGAACAGGCAGAACTCGGAGATAAAAATATATTAGTCAGAGAGATACAGAACCAAAGTGTGATAACAGAGACATGATTTAGTATACAATAAAAAAGAATTACAATTTACCATAGTGGGTCATGAAACCGATGTCTCGATTCAGTCCAGAAATGTTAGATTTAAATTGTTTTATGTATTTCAGTTCCCATGTCCTTCAGTCCTGTGTGTTTCTGAAGTTGCCTCTAAGTATCAAGACAGATAAATCCAGGAGAGTGTGATCTGTTTGTGAAAGTTTGGTTTCCTGCTGGAGTGCTGATAATCTGGTTTACTATTGTGTGACGTTGGTGATTCATCCTGGTTTTCAGTGGTTGGCTAGTTTCCCCAATATATGAACCATTAGTGCACTTTTTGCATTGAATTAGGTAAACCACATTTCTGGATTAACATGTGAAGGATCCATTAATTTGTATTATGTTGTTCTGGCTTGTCTTAATAGTGGCCTGTGCGCATATGTGGGTGCAGGTCTTGCATCTTGCCATGTTGCATGGTGTTGTCCCTCTTGTTTTCTGGTTATTTTGATCAGTTAGGAGTTTGTTATGAATCATTATGTTTGAGAGGCTGGGGGCTGCTTATAGGCAATGACAGGTGGTTCAGGGAATGTCTTTCAGTGTTTCATCTTCTCTCAGCATGGGTTGTAGCTCTTTGATAATTTCCTGAAGGGGTTTTAGCATGGGGCTGTAAGTGGCCACTAGGGGCGTGCGGTCAGTTTGATGTCTTTGCCTGTATTCCAGCAGATTGTCTCGTGGTATTTGTATGGCCCATTCAAATTATCTGTCAATTTGTCTTGAAAAGTGGCCCTGCTGAATTAGGGAATTCCGAAGTGTGGAGAGCTGTCTGTCTCTTGTTCTCTCATCAGATCAGATGCGATGGTATTGAATCGCCTGACTGTAAATTACAGATTTTTTTTTGATTAGGGTGGAAGCTGGAATTATGCAGGTAGCGCTGTCTGTCAGTGGGTTTTCTGTAAAGAGCAGTTTGTATATGTCCATTTTTAGTGATACTGACTGGTTTCAAGAAAATGTATGCTGGTGGTGGAGTATTCAATAGTGAGATTATTGGAATGATGAAAGTTGATAAAATCATGATGGAATTTTTTGAGAGAATATTCAACTTCTGTTCAAATCAGGAATATGTCATCAATAAAACGGAGGTAGACAAATGGATTATAAGGGTGGTGTTTAAAAAAAATCCTACTCTAAGCAGGCCATGAAAATATTGGCATATTGTGGTGCCATTTTAGTGCCCATAGCTGTTCCCATGACCTGTAAAAAGTGCTTGCCATTAAAAGTGAAGTTGTGTGTCAAAATGAATTTTATTAGGGTGCTGATGGTGGTTTCTGGAATGTCTCCTGTGGATGTGTTTTCCTTTAAACATTTCTGACATGCTGCTATGCCATCTTCATGTGGGATTTTGGTGTACAGGGCAGTGACATCCATTGTGGCTAGGATAGTGTTCGGTGGCAGTTGTCCAATTTGTTTCAGTTTCCTGAGGAAATCGGTGGTGTCCTGAATAAAACTGTTAGTAGCTCTTACTAGTGGTTTTAAAATGGATTCAGTAAGTCCTGAAATGTGTTCAGTGAGTGTGCCAATGCCAGAGATGATGGGTCGTCCTGTAATCACAAGAACAGATTTCACCAGTACAGAAGCTTAAATATGTCAAGTGAAAATACTTCTCTGTTTACTTTTCCATATTTTAGCTATTGTTAGGTGCACTACTCTGGACCCACTGTCATGTGGAAAGTGGGTCTTTTCTGGCAAGCTGCAACCTTTTCCCGTTTTGCCCTATCTAGTGCTGTCCCTGAGTCAGATGATACGGGCTGTCCTCCCCTGCTAGCTGGGAGAGGACGAAACATTCTGAGGGAAGTCTTGAACACACACATTCCCAGACTCCCTCAGTCTGTTTCATCCTGTCCTAGCAGGAAGGCAGCACCATGCTCTGCAGGGAGAATTTCTTTTTATGACTGCATAGCAAGAGCTATGCTGATCTTTTGTTAACGGAGGAGGTGGAGGAGAGAATATAGGGAGTCTGGAAGGACGTGACAGGATATCAAACACATCACATAATGTTTGCTTTACTCTCCACTGATCCCACCCTCCTCCCGATCGCTACCCCTGGTTCACCACCACATTTGTACTTCCATCCGCCACCAGCAATCCTGCTCTCCTCCCAATTGTTGCCCATGGTCCACAGTTACTGTTTTACTCCCAACCTCTGCCACTGACCCCCCATCACTGCCTCCCAGTCCACAGTCATCATAGTCTGCTGCATGAAACTGCAGCTTGCTTTATCATGCCTCTTGCATTTAGAATTGTTCTACTCATTGGCACCGATCTGACCCTTGTCCTGATCTTTGTCTGCAGTTCACAACCACAGTTGTACACCCACTTGCCACCACCAATCCTGCCCTCCTCCTAATTGTTGCCCCTGGACAACAGTTACATTAGTACTCCCACCTGCTGCTGCTGCCCCCCCCCCAAAATATTTTTATTTATTTATTTCTAGGAAGTACCTTTGAGCCAAAGGCTGTTTTACAGAGGTTCCATGCCGTAGTAATACATGGGCATTACATCATTTACAATGGTTACAAGTACATAAGCAGATACAAGGTGGTTCCATGCCTAGAAAGACATGAGTACATTAGGTTCTAGGGACATGGATATGTTGTTCATCCACACTCATTGGCAGGTATCCTTGCCGCTTTAAATCTTGCCGGAAGGTCTTCAAGCTTGCTCCTCCCACCCACCCGAGTGGTATAACTCTCGGCTCCGCCCCATGACGCCAGATCTTCCTTACCGCTTGGAAGCTCAGGTTCCCTCCTTAACGCTCTGCGTTTGTGACTGGTTCCTATTTCTCCGTTTGCGGATTTAAAAATAAATTTTGAAAAAGACTTCAGTCTTCTATCCCTCGCGGCTGCGATGGACAAATCGACTCCCGGATTTCGGAGATGCCCATGCGGGCAGAAGATGTCTCGGACGGATCCACACTCCACGTGTGTCTACTGCTTAGGCCTTGAGCACGACCCGCGGGCGCTCGACCTGTGCTCATCTTTCTCGACCCTCGTCCTCGAAGACCGTGCTGCCCGATTGCAACTGGGCCGTCCGAGAGCGTTCCCTCCGGTGAAAGTCCAAGAGGCCGGTTGGCGGTGTCAGCGGCGGCGGATCGGCTTCGAGGCGGATGGTAGCCTCGAAGAGGAGGCGGCGCGGGCCAGATCTTCCCGACACGGCATTTATCCCCGCCTCTCTGCGTCTCTTCCTACACGCTTCTTCTTTTAAGGAGCTTTGTCTGTCCCTTCCACTAAAGGAGAAGGGGCGGCGTCTGCTGGACCTTATTCTCGGTCCAAAAGAGGGACAGGGAATTGATCCCTCCGTCGGCGCTCTTGGGGCGGGAAGAGTCCCTCTCCGGGCCGTCGGCCGTCGGCCTGGTCGACCGCTCGGCTTCGACCACTGGCCTCACGGTGTCCCGTCAGGTCAGTTGACCGAGACTCCACCGATGAAGTCGAGATTTTCTCGACCCATTGAACGGGCTGTCGCCTTTAGCAGCCGAGATTCCTCTCCCGGTTCCCCGGGAGGAGTTGAGAATCCGATGGGCTCGCCTGTGCCTCGGTTCGGAGCCCTCGGATGGACCATCCGAGGCGAAGAAGTGCGGTTCGGCCGACACCTCCCGCACCGACCTCGGAAATTCCGGGACTCTGGTCTCGGTCTCGGACCTCTTCGCGGTCCAGCCGATCCCCCGTCATAAGGCGGTCTCGGTCTTGGCACGCTGGTAGGCGGCGTCGCCGCTTCGTCTCGTCCTCCTCCTCGGATGAGGAGGCTCGGCGTAAATTACGTCGTGATGCGAGGACCTTATGTTCGCAACAGCTCCTCCTGGCCGGAATAAGCCGACCCCGTCGCCTTCCCCGGCCATTAAGTGGCTGTCACCGGAGCGGCCGACACAACCCCTCGACTTATCCGAGGAGCCTATACCCAGGCCGGTTGTTCGGCCAAAACCAGCTGCTCCACCGATTCCGGTGGAACCTCCGCCTCCACAGCCACCAATTGGGGCTCCGACCAAGGATTCTCGGTCGGCTAAGGGTCTACCCCATCGGCTGTCAGTTACCCTCACTCCCGACCGACCTCGGCAGGTGAAGGGTGGCTCAGGCCAGAGGCAGCTCTTCGAGGACTCTTCCAAGTCCGAAGATGATTCCTCCTTTTTCTCCAAGCGACTGGACTTGGAGTCTTCAGGAGGTCAGTCAATGGACGATAGCCCGTCGTCCTTCCTAGGACTGCTTCGGCTCATCTCGGAGTCTACCGGGATGGAGCTCGAACCCGTTTCCAAACGGGCCAGGTATCCCCTCACGGAGATTCTGGACCGAGGGGATTCTCCGACGGAGGCCTTTCCGGTGGCGAGGCCATAGTGGGTCGGCACTGGAGCTTTGCAGCGCCCTGCTTCCTGCCCTGCGCCCGACCAGGATGGCCAGGAAGTATCCGGTCCCTACGGTTCCTTGTCCGGTTTTGGAACACCCCTCTGCTGAGGGTTTGGTTACCGACAGCGTTTTCGGTAGCGCCCGGCTGCGCCAGGGATGTGGACAAACCTCTGACAAGGAGTCAAGAAATTGGACTATGTCGGGCGAAAGTCTACGCTGCTCCCTCTCTCGGCCTTCGCCAGGCCAGTTCGGCCGTCCTCATGGCACATTTTCTCATGCCCTGTTGGGCCCCTGGATGAGGTCATCCCTCATCTTCCGCCGATCTGCAGACTACGGTTAAGCAGGTGCGGGACCAGGGCAGGGCAGTGGCCAAACAGCAGCTCCAGACTGCTTTGGATATAGGGACTCATGTGCCAGATCGGTGGCGGCCGCGCAGTGGCTATCGTCGGCGAGCTTGGCCGAGGATATCCACCTTTGCCGGATACCCAGCACAAGTTGGCGGATGTTCCTTTTGGGGACTGACCTCTTGACCCTGGGGTGGAAGGTCACCTGCAGAGGATTGAGAAGTCCATGCCACCTTGGACTCGGTCTCTTCCGCTCAGAAGGACAAAGGCCGCAAACCACAGCCTAAGCCCTTTCGTCCTTCTGTGCCCCCGGCGCGCCCGGCCCAGCAACGTCAGGGCCAGCAGGCTCGGCCTTGGCATCCCAAACCCAAGCTGCCGGCTTCCTCTAACAGGAGGCAGGGAGGAAAAGGCCCAGGAGGTCCCTCGGCCGGTCCCTCCTCCAAGCCTGCCCAGTGACGGGCTGAGGGGTGTCGCCCCCATTCCCGTCACCTTATCCCTGGGTCCCCCCGTGGGGGGACGGCTCCGGCACTTCCGTTCCGCCTGGTCCGCTGTTTCCACGGACAGGTGGGTCTTGGAGGTGGTGGGAAGAGGCCTGCCTCTGGAATTCGAGCAGGCACCACCCTTCAGAGCCGTCGCCCCTCGGGGGGCTTCGGGATCCCCAGCCTCACTGGCGGCTCGTCGAGCCGACATCGCTCTCCTCCTCCAGAAGGAGGTGATAAGAGTGGTGGACCCTCCTTCAGACCCAGGGTTTGTGTCCAGGTACTTCCTGGTTCCAAGCGGACGGGGGCTGGCGCCCATTCTCGACCTACGACCTAAACAAGTTCCTAAGGTCTCGAACCTTCAGGATGGTCACTCTGGCTCAGATAATACCATCCTTGGAGCGCGCGTGTGGTTCTGCTCTCTGGACTTGCAGGGACGCGTTTTTCACGTCCCTATCCGTCCGTCTCCCAGAGATTCCTTCGCTTCGAGCGGAAGGATCCCTCTTGATTCCAAGCCATGCCCTTGACTTGTCTCCAGCTCCCAGGGTCTTCACCAAATGCATGGCAGTGGTGACAGCATTCCCTCTGCGGCCCGAGGGTCGGGTGTACCCTTACCTGGGCGACTGGCTGATAGCAGCTCCCTCAGGAAGGAGGCAGAGTGGTCCAGAGATCTGGCCCTCCAGGTCTGCTCTCAACTGGGCCTCCTTATCAAGCGAGGCCAAGTCGGAACTCGAGCGAAGCAGGCGATTCTATTTGTCGGGCGCAGCTCGACTCTCTTGAGCCAGCGCGGCTCCCGGCGGACAGGGCGAGGTTCTTTCCTCCTTGCCCGATCATTTCTGGTTGGGCAATTCGCCCTGCCGGGACTTCCTGCGCCTCCTGGGTCTCATGGCGGCCTGCACCAGCGTGGTCCGTTGGGCCGCTGGAACATCGTCCTTCAGTGGGGACTGGCCAGCCAGTGGTCTGGCAGCTGCGATCCTTTGGACCAGCTTGTGTCGGTGACACAGGGGATGTGGAGCAGCTCTCCAGTGGTGGACCGTTCCAGATCATTTGCAGGAGGGGCATCCCGTTCGTCCGCCCGAGCCGACGGTCTCTCTGTCGACCGATGCCTCTCTGATGGGTTGGGGTGCCCATCTGGGGAACACCGGGCTCATGGCCTCTGGTCCCCGCGGGAGTCCCGATGCCACATCAACCTGCTGGAGCTCGGAGCGGTCCGCCTAGCTCTCACCGCCTTTGCTCCGTTCCTCCGGGGTCAAGTGGTCCGAGTCCAGGCGGACAATACCACGACCATGTACTATCTAAGCCGGAAGCGGGGCCGCGCTCCATGCTTCTATGCAGAAGCTCTCCGCATTTGGTCACTCGTGCGCAGCCTGGAGGCGGATCTCCTAGCCATTCACGTGGCAGGAGCCTCCAACACCCTGGCCGATGCCCTGAGCGGATAGGGCTGCATCCCACAGTGGTCTCTCCTGCGAGGTAGTACAGCATCTGTTCTCCCATTGGGGCACACCTCAGGTGGACCTGTTTGCCTCCAGGGAGAACGCGAAGCTGAGTCTGTTCCATGCCCGCCCCCCTCAGCAGGGCTCGCTGCAGGGGGATGCCTTCTCGAGGCAGTGGACCCCGGGCCTCTTTTACGCCTTTCCCCCATTTCCCTTGATCCACAAGGTGCTTCTCAAGGCGAGGAGGGACAAGGCGCAGGTGATTCTGAAAGCCCCAGACTGGCCTCGCCAGTTCTGGTACCCAGATCTCCTCAGTCTCAGCTCCAGGACTCCGCGGCAGCTTCCAGCTCGCCCGGACCTGCTCTCAGTCAATCAGGGGAAGGTGTTCCATCCGGACCTTCAATCCCTGCACCTGACGGCCTGGTTCCTGAGCGGCTAGAGTTCCAGGCCTTGGGTCTTTCCGACGAGGTCCTCAATGTAGTTGAGGCGTCCCGTAAGGAGTCGACCAGAAAATGCTATGCCTTCAAATGGAAAAGGTTTTCCATTTGGTGTCAGGGCAAGGGCTTGGACCCTTCCTCCTGTTCCTTGGCAAGCATCTTGGACTATTTATGGTCCCTTTCTAGTCAAGGGCTTAGGTCGACGACCCTAAGGGTGCACCTGGCAGCCATCTCTGCTTACCGGGCGCGGGCCGGGAAGCAGTCGGTGGCGCAGGAGAAGGTGGTCTGGCGCTTTTTCAAAGGCCTTGATCACATTTCCCCTCCAGTGCGGGAACCCCCACCTCCGTGGGATCTACTGCTGGTACTGGCAAAGCTCATGGGCAAGCCATTCGAACCTATGCACAGGTGTGCTCTCTCTCACCTGTCGTGGAAGACCGCCTTCTTGGTGGCTATCACGTCAGCCAGAAGGATGGGAGAGCTCCAGGCGCTTTCCATCGAGTCTCCTTACCTGGTCTTCCACAGGGACAAGGTTGTCCCGCTACCCGAAATTCCTTCCGAAGGTGGTGTCGGAGTTTCACCTTAACCAGGTGTTGACTCTGCCGGTGTTCTACCCCAATCACACCTCGGAGGCCGAATATAGGCTCCATACTCTGGACCCTAGAAGGGCGCTCGCTTATTATAAGGAGCGCACGGCTGAAATTCGGGGAGAGGTTCGCCAGCTGTTTGTCACCTACGCTGAAGCCGCATCTGGCAGACCTGCAGCCAAGCGGACGATAAGCAGGTGGGTAACCTCCTGCATAGATCTCTACTATAAGTTAGCGGGCATGGAGCCTCCCAGAGGGATAAGAGCTCATTCTACCCGCCATACTGCTGCATCGGTGGCTGCTTCCAGGGACGTCCCTATCCAGGAAATCTGCAGGGCTGCTACCTGGAAGTCAGCAAACACCTTCATTACCCATTACCACATCGACCTTGAGTCACGCCCGGGATGCTGGTTTTGGGGCCTCGGTTCTCAGTCTCTCTTTCCCAAGTAAGTATTGGGGTGTCGTCTTGCCTCCCTCCTCCCGGAGAACTGCTAGGAGTCTGCCAATGAGTGTGGATGAACAACATATCCATGTCCCTAGAAATACAGGTTACTCACCTGTAACAGGAGTTCTAGGAATGGTATATGTTATTTCACCCATCCACCGACTCCCCAGCTCGACGCGACAACCTGAGCTTCCAGCGGCCAGATCTGGCGTCATGGGGCGGAGCCGAGAGTTATACCACCCGGGTGGGTGGGAGGAGCAAGCTTGAAGACCTTCCGGCAAGATTTAAAGCGGCAAGGATACCTGCCAATGAGTGTGGATGAACAACATATACCATTCCTAGAACTCCTGTTACAGGTGAGTAACCTGTATTTACAGAGGATACATAATTACAATAACAGGGAGTACATAAGTAAAAATATACAAACACATGATTTAAAGCTGGCTAGGCTGACAGGTTAAGTGAACAGCTTGAGATTCTACAGGATATAGAGTGAATCGGGTAGGGAGCAGAGGATGATATAGTCTGTAAAATAATTAATACTATACGCAAGGAGGCGAGAACTTGATGGGCAGCAGTTCTTTTGTCACAAGTGCTAAAGAGCGTAGTCATAAAGGAGGGCTAGACTCACTTGGGGGGTAGTGCTGAGGTGGGGACCTGGAGCCTACTAGGGGAGTGTTAGTTAGCAAGAATATCACTGCCTCCTGGTCCACATTCATAGTCTAATACACAAAACGGCAGCTTACTTTGTCCCGGTCTTCCGTTTTCTTCAGCAGGTAGGACTACAAATGTGAACTGCAGTCCAGTGTTTGAGAGGAGGGTGAGATTGCAGGCAGCATGTCAGACTACAAATATGTAGACCAGGGACTGTGCTTGGGAGGAGGGCAGGATCAGTGATGGAAAGTGGGAGTTAGTAGCCCCAGGGGCTCTCTTTTTTCATTGTAGTAAGAAAATATGCATTGATCTGCTCCAGGAAAGTCATTATTTTTTCCATGCTCCTGCATTAGAGTAAGCTGTGGGCCAGTCCCTCATCACTGCTACCAAGCCACCAACATTGCTGGCTCACCACTTTAATTGAGGCTGTCTTCAACAGATTGAATGGGTTTCACGAGCTGACATGCTGTCTGGCTCCTAACCCTGATTGTGGCCAGTTGAGGTCTACGATGAACCAACATGAAGCTGCTGTTATTACAGGTCCATCAGTGGTGGTTTACTCTGCTGCATCTGCTCTGTTTTTCTGTGCCCGGAGGCATGACCCCACACACCCTATCCCCTCATTGCAGGCAGCAAGCCTGACCACTGTCCCATGGCATACAGCAGAACCACAGTCAACATTTCATGGCCATCGGCATAGAAGATCACAGTACCAGCCCCACTGCCTGCACTAGGGATGTTCCTACCTTCTGTCTGATCCTGTAAATGTGGCCTCTAAGTCATGGGGAATGGGAGGGAACAGGGTGAAGCTGGACAACATTCAGTTTGCTGGCAAGGAAGCTGCTGCCTCCAGTGAGGAGCCACGTAAATGGTGGGAACCGGGTGAAGCAGGCAGATGTGGCTTGCTGGTCTTGAAGCTACAGCCTCCTTCTGGAAGCTAGGTAACCACCTACACTGGAGAGGGTAGAAAGGTTCCATTTATAATCAAATAAAACTGATTTTATAATTAAAGAAAAAGTATATTTTCATTCACTTTGCTCATTCACAGACAACTGTTATGAAGTGAACCCTAGAATCTAGTAGTTGTCCGTATTTGCCAGTGTAATGCTAAATACTTTTCACACATTCCGAGAGGCATGAAACCCCTATAGACATATCAAGGGGTATTTTAAGGCTGTGTTTCTGCCGTCACAAAGCACCACTTTGTTGTGATTCTTTAGTTTGATGGGCTGTTACGAATTATGATGCTGCCCAACTTGCAGCTGCTGGTGTTCGCAGTGGCGGTGCTCTTCCTGGAGAACTAGATTCAGTAGCTGGAGGAGTCTCGAAAAAAGCTCTGTAACATTGCACGTCATTGCAACAAATTGCCCTTCTTGGTAACAAGCACCAGCCCCCCTACATCCTTCCCACTTCTGATCGCTCCCCCATCTCCACAGTTTTTCCATTTGTTGCTTCCAGAATATGTAATAAAAATAGTGCGGAGGGTGGCATGCCTGGGCTCTTCAAATCCCTGCAAGCCTGCCTTGCCTGACCATTGATGATTGAGCAGCCCAACGTCCCTACATCAGTCTAAACTGCTCAGCTCTGGCAAAAACTTTGGTCAGCAAGAGTCACACTCCCTCCAGCTAATCAGTGGAATCCCCTCCCAAGCAAAGCTCGAGGGGGGCTTCCACTCCCAGCCTGAAACCCTCTGTTTAGCCACATGACCAGGCATAGTGTGAGGTACCTACAATACAGCGTCTCCCCACTGTGATATATTTACTGCTGGTATAAGGTCAGGGACTGACAACACTGGATACTCTGTTTATCCACAGTGTCAGGCACAGGGTGGGGCAAGAACAGTGCAGGGTTCTGCACACTGTAATGTATTTAGTGCTGATGAAAGGTGAGAAGTTGACAGCACTGGAAACTGAAGCCCTGTTCTTATTCACAGGGACAGATGCAGTGTGCGATAGGCACAGTGCAGGCTTGCCCACACATTGTAGTATACTTAGTGCTGCTGAAATGTGAGAGATTGACAACATTAAAGACTAAAGCCCTCTTATTGTCCCACTGTCAAACTATAGTGTGGGTCAAATACTGTGCAGGCTACTCTAGACTGTGATGTATTTAATACTGGTGAAACTAAGGGAGGACTGACAACACTACTAACCAATGTGGTCTGTTTAGCCACAGAGTCGGGTGGGGCAGGTAGTGAGGCGTGTACAAACCAATGTTTTTAGTGTTGGAAAAAGGTGGAGGGAGGGTCTGACCACACTGAAGAATGAAACTCTCTGATTATCCATAAGATGAGATACTGTGTAGCTGATATTGTGATCTAACTATACAGTACAAGCTACCCAATAATTCCATATCCCTTATCAGATTAATGCATTAGCAGCCACTTTGGCTGTGATCAGAAGTTATTTAGCTACTGCAACAAAAATTCTGGTGCTGCTCTAAGTCTCAACAACAGCAGCAGCAGCAACTGCAACTGCATAGAAGGACTACCAGCATATATATGCACAAGGAGGATGAGTGAATCTTGGGCTGCAGTGCCTTGCATGACTGTGATAATCCACGCTCCTATTTCGGTGCCTTGCAGGGCTGATTAGAATCTTTGCCCAAGGCTCAAGGAGTGTGCAGGGTAGTTCTTGGAACGCTGCAAGGTCTGGCTCCAATTTCGGGGTTCCAGTGCCATGATCCATACATACAGAACAGGTGCCATCTTGGGAGGCCAATAGTGCATTCAGCTAGGCAGCAACCATCTTGCTGTAGGTTGCACATGCACGGCTAGTGCAGTGACCATCACAGACCCACACAGGCACAACAAGCGCTATCTTGGGAGGTCAGTAGTGCATTCAACAAAGCAGCAGCCATCTTGGTATAGGTTGCACATGCAGAGTTAGTGCCGTGACCTTCTTGATCAGCTGTTTAAGCAGAAAATTATTGCTACAGCATCAAAAGGCAGAAAATATTTTTTTTTGCAAAATACTTCCATTACTTGGCAAAATTGCACAAGTTAATCATAGTGCCCTTAAAGAGCACCTTTCCCGTTCTGTTTTAGATTGCAACAATATGAAACTAGGAGCTTCCTTACCTCATGGGGAGCTCCTCCAGGCTAATTGTACTTTTTTTAATTCAGTCCCAAAAGGAAGGGAAGGGATCATAATTTGCCCCTGAAGGGATGGCCACACGATCCCTCTTCACATCTTGACTCATCACTGATCTGCCCCCATGCTCCATCGTTTTGGGACATAGTTATAGGTTTAGCGTGGGGGAGCACTCCCATTCACTTGAATGGAGCGTCTTTTTTAAATGTAATTTTCTGATTGTAAATCCGGTTTTGTCACATATTGATGCCAGTGTTCAACTAACAAGAGCCTTGTTAGTTGAACACTGGCATCAGTAGGTGCCAAAACCTGATTTACAGTCAGGAAATTACATTTGAAAAAGATGCTCCATTCAAGTATTCAAGTGAATGGAGTGCGCCCTTTGCTCCACCTTTTTTTTTTTTTTTATAACTTGCCTGGGCCTCAGCCTTACTTCAGAGGGGCCTGACCTGACTCTTTCCACTGGGTCCTGATGTACGGGATCCGGCTTCATCGTGCTCGGTGTCTTTTTTTTTTTTACAATTCCCCTGTTTTGTCCCCATCCCCT
The DNA here is from genome assembly GCA_016271365.2 of Neoceratodus forsteri. NCBI lineage: Eukaryota > Metazoa > Chordata > Ceratodontiformes > Ceratodontidae > Neoceratodus > Neoceratodus forsteri. Next base: position 402,531,996 of record CM028136.1, on the reverse strand, counting down.
GAGGACGCCAGCGTGGAGGACATATGTCCAGATGAACTGCATGCTGATGCACATCACCATCAAGCGCCCTTCCCGACTTGTTAGAGCTATGTGCCCTACCGCCCGTGCTTCCACCGGTGGTAGTGCTATGGGTGCATACGCCACCCGGTTACCCACCCCACCCTGGAGAAGGAGAGCATCCATTGGGATGCTCAGTCCCCCCCCAGCCAACCCCTGACAACTCAGGCCCGTTCCAGAACCTGGCTCACCAGCGTAATGCGAGGTGTGGCATCCAGCGCCCCAACCCGCAGTGCCACCAGGCTGGCCCTATGCTCCACCTCTAATGACATCACAAAATGTCAGAGCGCAGAGGCAGATGGTCGAGTCAAGAAGTGGAGAGGGATTGTGTGACCAGCCCCTTGGGGGGGGGGGGATTACAATCCTTTCCCTTCCTTTTGGGGCTGAATTGAAAAAAGTGCAATTAGCCTGGAGGAGTGCCCCATGAGAATCTTTAGATTATTGAAAGAGGTGCTCTTTAAATGCTGCTGCAGAAGAAACCAGATCTGTTGTCCCCTACATGTAAACAATTAGGAGGCAGTATAGCGCAGTGGTTTAAGGCTCTAAGCTGCAAATCCGGTGACATCCAGCAGACTAGACCTGGGTTTGAATCCCACAGCTTCCACTTGCATACTGTGTGACCCTGAGCAAGTCAGTTAACTTCCCTGTGCTCCCAGGTCGCTCCTGTAAAAAAAGCTTTCAGCTTAGTGTGCTACTCCTGGTTAAACAACTAAAATAACAAAATAAAAAAAAATAATTGTTAGGCAAGGCTCTGGTCCACCGTGACTGGCTCACATTGTTCCTCCTGGGACAAGACTTCTTTCTGTAAGCAGAGAGAAGCTCAGGGGGCTACAGAACAAAGAAAGGCCCCAGAGCCCAGTTCTAAAGCATCATACTGCAGGGAACCTCAACTGTCTCTGGTATCATCCATGAGGGAATCCAGATCACCTTCCCCAATAGGATTGTACGGTCACTTCTTCCCATAATGGTGAAGCTCACTAGGTCTGTGGATATCCTGATGGCAGCTCTCAAGGGTTGAAATTTTTTTTTCAAACCCATAAGTCTAGATTCAACTTATTATGCTTCTTAACATGAGTCCATAGCAAGTGTTGATAAGTCATACTGTTTTTTTCAGCCTTTTCTCAATGGGAGGGAAGAGTTAATTGCTGAGACCTTTGCCAGGCAGTTTTCAAAGAAGCAGCTTCCGACTTCAGTAGCTAGTCTGAGAGACCCCCGCCCCCAGAAATGTAATTGTTGACCACCTTTTCTGAGTCTTTCAGATATCATTCAGAAACTTTTTTTTTTTTAAACTAATTTACCCCAGGCAGCTGCAGCTATACAGATCCACTCAGCAAGACACAGTTCAGCTTGTCAGGTCTAAAATGCTTTTCTTTTTTTTAATTAAAGACCTTGTAAATGCAGGCAAATCGTTGAAATCCTCCTATTTCAACTGCTCTACAAAATGTTCAAATACTGCATTTAATTTAGAGATTTATTTTTTTTTTTCAACAAGTGCCAGAGCTGGGCATACAATCTGTCTCTTTCTAAATCCTAATCTGTACTGACCGATGGCACTGAAATGACCATGTGTGTTCATACACCAACTCCTACCTTTCCAAATGATCTGCCAGTTGATGCACTATATGACCCACTGAGATGTCTCATGCTGCAACCTCTGTCCCGAGTCCTTCCCTCCTGTCAGCCTAGCTTCATCAGTGCTGTGACAACAAAGAGTGATCCTTAAGACAGCAGGGCTGCAAGTCACCATCATCACACCTGAAACTCCGACCCATTTTCTTCTCGTGTAATGCTGACTGTTTGCAAACAAAGAAGATGGTTGTGTGGGCTGTCAAGATTGCCATACTTTTTTTTTTTTTTTTTTTCAGCCTCCGTGAGCAGCACATGTACAAAGTGCTGCCAAACAGGCCAAGTCCGTTGGACTTGCAATAGGAATATAATGCAAGTCCTGCTTTTGTTTGTTTGTTCCACTCTGTCCTACCTGGGCTAAGTACAGTCTCAGTTGTACTGAAAATGCTGTCCTTGCATGCAAAAGTGCAGAATATATTGATGTGATGGATGAAAAGGGATATGTGCAGTGCAGTTAGAAAGCTTGATGGTTGTCTAGAATAAACTGTAAGCTCGGTGGTAACAATTAGTAAGCTGCATGCTTGGTGATAATCAGTGCCCAGATAAGACGAGGTAAGCCAGTTATACTTCTTCAATTTTAAGAAATACTTCCTAGATTTTTTTATTTTTATGAGTACCGAAACTCATTCCAAGACTTGAATACACTCCACACCTCATGGAATTACATCATACTAATGTAGGTAATTCAGAAGGCACTTTTTTTCCCAGATTAAAGTATTTGTACCTGTCCACATTTTGATTTACTCACCATATTTCAGAACCGGTGAGTACATTACTCTTGCCTGCCAGTATTATCCGGAACACTGGTGGTAACACTTTAATAAAGAATGCAGTTTACTAATTAGGTTTCCATCAGTTGTACTGTTTATTGAAGCACAGTTGGTAAACTGCCCACTTAGTGAAAGAAAAGTTAGATTAGTAAACTGTAAACCTGGTTGTAGCACAGCTCAATTCAGAATTCACAAAAAATTAGGTTTGCTGTACAGCTTGACTCCATGACCCCTTGATTGCCAAAAGTATTATGCTGCCTATACTAGATTACGCCTCTCCCATTTACTTGAAAGTCACTTCGAAAGACCTAACCACTCAACAGTATATGGTGATTTGCCTCATTGACCCCTTTTGTAAAGAACACCACTGTGACATGTCCAGTATCTTTGGTTGGCTCTTCCCACAGGCATGCAGGAACTTCAGTCTTTTGCCTGATTGATAAGTCCCAATCCACCACTAACCTCTCCTGTATCAAGGTTTCTTTGGCACAAATCATCACATGTTCTCTTCTAATTGCCTTCTGCTTGAAGTACCATGGGTAAATTTTAACATGGGCAAAATTGCGTTCTCCTCTGCTGACCCCATCGCTCTGAAGTCCTTCCAGTAATAATTGGGACAGCCTCCCCCAACCCCCTGTTTTAAATCACTGCTTCTGGGTCACCCATTCAGTGCATCCTTTTGCATTTATGCAGCCTGCAGTACAAACTACTGTCTTGTCAGTTAATATGTGCTATGTTCTAAATAGAATAATTTGCCTACTCATTTACATCAAGCAAAGTTCTACCTGTCTTTTAAAAACAAAGTTAAAAAAAAAATACAGATCTTCGAGGATATCCCTTGCAGCAGGTCACACCTTAGGAACTATATCCACCAGACACCAGGACCACACAGACACATTTTTGCTAGCAGTCTAACTGGAGCTGTCCACAGAGACGTCATCATGTTGATGTCCCCCTAAATAGCCATGGGTGGTGCCATACCCTCCTCAGTTCTTTTCCAAATGTCAACCATCGCACTTCGGACTCCACGGAGCACCGTTGCTTCAGTCGACTGGCATTTTTTTCTCAAATGTTCTCATTTTGTTTTTCTCACCCTAGTTTTTCTCACTTTATTTTGTAAAGTGATTCCACTTTTCCTTTTCTTTTATGCCTGCCCCGACACCCTCTTCAGTACCTGCAGCTGCAGACAGAAGATCTATGATAAGGACTTTCACGAGGCCTTCGTCTGCTGCCTTGGCACTGACCATGTTGTCAAGGCCTGCAAGATCTGCTGTGGCTTCAACTAGGCTACCCGTCATTGTCAAAAGGAGCTGAAATCTTTCCTCATGGAACAGAAGGTCGCCGCCTTGGAGAAGGAGATTCAGGCTTGGGGCTCCTCTGCTTTCCTGGCCCCATCTTCGGGCTCCCGCTCTGCAAAGGCCCCCGAACAAGTCATCAGGGAAGCATCACCACTAGGAGAAGGACAGGTTCTCTCAGGAGTGCTCTCTGTCATTGTGCCCAGCACCAACCATTTTGGGGTCATCGTCCAGACCGGTGGCGACCCCCACTGCCACCCTCATCCTCTCACCTGCAGGGCTGGCCTTGGCAGCCCTCTCTGCCAGCGCTCCTCAGCCCTGTGGTAGTTCGTCATTGGTGTTTTTTTTTTTTTTGTTTTCCCGCCAATGATTCCCTCTGCCCCCCCTCACCCTGTCTGCTACAGGGGGGACTTTGGCAGTGTGGCCCATCACCGATGCTGGCCCTTTGTTGCCTGACTTTCCTTCTCTACCCCTGCCAACATGCCTGCCCCAGCTGAATGCCCCTCCAGCTCTTGAGGGGTCGCAGTTAGGGAGCAGTGCTGGCCTGTTGATTGCCGGGGACAGTCATGCGTCGTCAGGCACTAGACCTCTTCCATCGATGCCTCTGACCGTCCCTACGATGTTGGGGCTACAGGCACCTCAACTGGTCTCTCAACCTGCCCCCATTCTGTCATTGCTTCAGCTCTCCCTCCCAATGCCACGGCCTCAATAACCCCTCCTCCCGTCAACTCCACAGGAAGTCGTTCCAACGGCACTGACTATCAATGTCCATGCTGTCTTTTCTTCTGAATCTGGTACAGAAGGTTGTCCTGCCTCGGGACCTGTCACATGAGAAAGGCCTTCTCTGCCTTCAGTGCCATAGCGTCCTACTTCGTCTCGTGATCTGCCTTCTCTTGCATGTCTATTTCATTGCTACTTCCCTCTGAGCAAGGGGAGGATGAGGACTATCGCACTGATTTTCTCCAGCCAGATTAGTAAGATGAGAAAGAAGAGGCTGTTGGGGTCTGGACTTCCTCTAGCACCTCTACAACGGGGGAGGATTCCTCCAATTATGCCCTGAGGTCCCACCCCCAGACAACCCCTCCTTCATCACTGTAATGCAGCAACTGCAGGCTGCCACGGAGCAGGACGTTGCCAGACAGAATTTGGCCCACTATTTGGGCCTGCCCGAATCCCCTCCTATTATTATCCCTCCTATGATTGATGCATATGAGGATGCCACTGTGGCGGTCTGGTACAGGCCAAACCTGATTCCCCCCCCACACCACCACCTCCATGTCCAGGAAGGCGGAAAAACTATACCGGGCCCCTCTGGAAGCCCATTTCGGGGCCTCTTGTATGATTCGATAGCATGAACAGATGGCTCATGACCAACCAAGAGGCCCTCAGCACCTTAACTAACTCCTCCTCCCTCCAGACAAGGAGTCCAGGAAGCTGGACCTTATTGGCAAGAGGGTGTTTGTCTCCTCCACTCTCTGGTGATAAGGATCCCTAATTATGTGGGCCACATGCTCAAATACCAAAGTGATCTCTGGGAGATGGCCAGATTCGCTGTCTGGACCCTCCCGGAGGACTCCCACTTGCAGGAGTTACTCAGCGCCTTCCAGTCTGGTGCTGACGTGGGTAGGCATCTTTTGAGGGCTGCCTTAGATGCCTCAGCCAGGACCTCTGTGGTTGGGATTTGCTTGAGGAGGTACTCCTGGCTCAGGGTTTCTGGCTTCGCCACTGATGTCCAATAGTCCATACTGAATGCTCCCTTCAGGGGCTAGAAGCTCTTTGGTGGGAGACATACAGGACATTTCTTAATGACCTGCATGCCTCAGGAGGAACACTGCGGTCCGTTCGCTTCCTCTACCATACCACCCAGAAGAGTGAGCAGAGGGTGCCTTTCCGACGTGATACCCATATACCTAGGTCTGTCGCCAAGCAGCCCAGTAAACTCAAAGCTACTGCAGCCCTGCCTAGCCCCTCCTCCACCACAGGAAGGTTCTCCAGGGGTGGTAGAGCAGGCCCGGCCGTGGGCTTAGCATCATCCTGACTGCTGGCCTGGCCCCCTCCTTCCGGTTCCCCAGAACACGGTGGTGGGGGGTTGTTTCTCCTCCTTCTGGACAGGTGGCAGGAGAGCATGTCCAATGCCTGGATGCTACAACTTACAGAACATGCTCTAGAGTTTGTGGAGATACCTCCAGAGGTCCCTCCAAGATCTTCCCCTTACCCCCTTCCCCGATCACGTTCCTGTGTTGCTGAAGGAGATCCAGACGCTGCCACAGAACCTGTTCCTGTGAATCAGCACAACATGGGGTTCTACTCCTACTTCTTTCTCATCCTCAGGTCCACAGGGAACTTGAGGCCCATCTTGGCCTTGAGAAACCTGAACTACTATGTCCAGTGCAAGAAGTTCAGGATGGTCACCCTCCCTGGCCTGTTGCCCTAGCTCCAGGAGAGAGACTGGATCTGTTTCCTGTACATGCAGGACACATATCTGCACATCAACGTCTACCTTTCCCACAGGAAGTGTCTTAGGTTCTTGTTTCAAGGGGAGCACTACTACTACCAGTTCGGAGTCCTTCGGCACCTCAGGTCTTCACCAGATGCCTAGCTGTGGTGCTGGTGGCCCTCAGGAGGGAGGGCCTTTATGTCTTTCCCTATCTGTAAGATTGTTTGCTCAAAGTCCAGTCTGAAGCGCAACTGTCCTTGACCCTGGCTCATACCCAGCAGTTGTTCAGCCAGCTGGGGATCACTGTCAGTCTGTTCACGTCAGTATTGACTCTCAGCCAGTGGCTTCAGTACATAGGAGCCATACTGGATACAACCCAGGGCTCTGCCTTCCTGCCCTTGGATAGGGAGGAGCACTTCATAGCATAGGCTCAGGAAATCTGTCACAGCCAGTATGTCACAGCCAGGACATACCTCAGACTCCTGGGTCTGATAGCTGCTGCCATTGCCATGGTTCCCTTGGCGCGCCTACGCATGCGCATCCCTCAGTGGACTTTGAGGGTAGAGTGGGATCAGCGGACCGGCAATCTGGAGCAGATGGTCCTTGTTTCTTCCCCAGTCAAGGAGGTTCTTTTGTGGTGGATGGAACCCAGCCATCTACGAATAGGGGTTCCCTTCCTCATATCCACCCCTCAAAAGGTCCTCACCTTGGATGTGTCAGGAATGGGCTTGGGTGCTCATCTGGGTCCCTACCAGATTCGGGGGATGTGGACTCCGCTTGAGGCTGAACTCCACATCAGTATCCTCGGGATGAGAGCTGTCCTCTATGGCCTGCAGGTCTTCAGTCTCATCTGTCCCCAGGTCCCCTGCTAGTGCAGACAGACAATGGCAGTGTAGTAAACTACATCAGCAAGCAAGGAGGCACCCATTCTTACCCCCAGTGCTGAGAGGCAGTGAGAGTTTGGTACTGGGCCTTGGAACGCAGCCTAGAGCTGTCAACTGTCCATGTTCCAGGTGTCCAAAATGTCCTGGCAGATGAGTTCAGCTGGTCGCAGTCCAGAATGCAAGAGTGGGAGCTGTTCACCCAAGTATTTGAAAACCTGTTTGACAGGTGGGATGACGTTGCCCAGAGTCGTGACATTTAGGTGTCCCCACTCAATGCAAAACTGCTGTTTTTCTGCTCGCTCGATCCAGGGCCTGGAGTTTACTGGCGAGACACATTGTCCCCCTCTTGGAAAGAGAGGTTCCTTTATGCCTTCTGTCTCTTTCTTCTGATTCAGAGCATGCTAATCAAGCTCTGGATGGAGGGTGCCACAATGATTCTGGTGGCTCCATTTTGGCCTTTTCAGATCTGGTTTCTGCTGTTGCAACACTTATCAGTGGAACCTTCGGTGCCCCTTCCCCTGTGCCCAGGCTTACTGTCACAGGAACGGGGGACCCTTCTTCATCTGAACCTCTGATCTCTTCACCTGCATGCATGGCTCCTGAGGATATAGCCATCGCCTGGTTTGGTGTCTCATCTAACGTGGCCGACATCCTAGTGGCCACCAGGAAGCCCTCCACCAGGGCGACTTATTCCATGAAGTGGAAGCACTTTGCTCTGTGGGCAGCTTCCCATCACTTGCACCCTTTCATCTGCCTGGTGAACCAGATTCTAGAATATATGCTGTCCTTGTCTGACACTGGGCTGAAATACTCTACTCTGAAGGTGCACTTGTCCACCATATCAGCCTTCCATGTGCTCACGGAGAGTCGTACAGTGGCCCAGTTGGATGTGGCCTGTGCATTTCTGAAAGGCATCCTGCACTTGAAGCCCTCCCATCTGTAACCCTGCACTGGAACTTTGTTTTAGAAAAACTTACTTTGGCTCCTTTTGAGCTGGCCATGACTTGCAAGGCTACGCTTTCTGTCTTGGAAAGCATCATTTTTAGTTTCTGTTACTTCTGCTTAGAGGATTTCTGTGCTACAGGCACTCGTGTGAGCAGCCTTGTTTGATTTTTTTTTCACAAAGACAATGTCTCTTTGCTTTCTAACCCTAAGTTGTTTTATTTTTTTTTTATTTATTTCTAAGAATCAGTTTACAACCTTTGAGCCAGAGGCTCGTTTCCAAAGGTACTTCGTCACATAAAGACATACATTGTGTTTTTGGTTACATAGCATAGATTTGCAAAACAATAGGCGTTCAACAGAGGCGCCACGTCACACTGTGGTCAGACAAATACAATTAGGTTACAGGGTACATGTAATTGATAACAGGTGTTACACAAGTTGGTATCAAGTGAGCAATCTAGTTGGTAAACACCTAAACAGCTGGCACTGGCCAGGTTAAACATAGGCACGGTGTACAGGGAAGTGGTGGTGGGATGGCTAGGTGGAGAGCTGCCGGGGCGTGTCAAGAGAAGCAGAGGTGGAGGCTATGTTCAGAGACAGGAGCAGTTACGAGTGCTGATGATGTGGTTCCGAAGGGTGGTTTTGAACTTGGAGATGGTGGTGGCATTGGTGATGGGGGCAGGGAGAGAGTTAAACCAGGTTGGGGCTCTATAGCAGAAGGACCTCTGGCAACGGCTGGTTCTTGATCTGGGGACCTTTAGAGTGGTCTTGTAGGAAGACCGTGTTGCAATAGTGGGAGGGCTCTGGTGGATGGATGCCATTACCCCAGGGGGGGAGAGCCCGAGTAGGGTTTTTTGTGAGGAGACAGGTTTGGTATCGGAGCCGTTCATCCAGGGTAAGCAGGTTACCTCGACATACAGCTGACAGGTGTGTGTGAGCCTGGGGCACCAGTAATCAATCTGCAGGCTTTATTCAGGGTTAAGTGAATTTTGTTGAGTGCAGTGATGTCGGCAGCACCATATACTGGTAGACCATAGTCTACAAGGGACAGAACGGATGATGTAACAGCGAGCCGGAGAGCATTTGGGGGAAGGCAGGTTCTATGGCGGAAGAGGATGCCAAGCCGTGTGTTAGTGGCGGATGTTAGGGCGTCGATGTGGTTGTGAAATGTGAGGGCTGAGTCGAAGGTAACCCCAAGGTATTTGTAGGAGCAGACTTGTTCCAGTGGCTGATTGGTACTTGGAAGGATATAGAGTGGGTGGTTGCTAGCTTTGTTTTGGGGGTGGGAAAAGAGCATAGCTTTGGTTTTATTAAGATTGATGACGAGTCTGCGCTCCTTAAACCAAGCCTCGGCACTGTTGAAAGACTGCTGTAGGGAGATGGGATTGCGGTGGGTGGCAAAAAGGACTGCGTCGTCTGCATACAGCAGAATTTTGCCAGGGCATGCACTGGGCAGGGTGTTCAGATAGAGTGAGAAGAGAAGGGGGCCCAGGATGGAGCCTTGGGGGACCCCAGAGAGAATGGGACGGGTATCGGAGAGTGTGCTATTAATTTTTACACACTGAGATCGAGTGTCAAGATAGCTAGCGCACCATGCTAGGGGCCAGCTGAGAGACCAGTGTGGCAGAGTGCATTCAGCAGAAGTGGATGGGAGACTGTGTCGAAAGCCTTTGAGAGGTCGATGAACACTGCACCAGCTAGGGAGCTGGTATCCAAGGAGGAGTGTAGAAAGTTGGAGAATTCAACAAGGGCAGTGCTGGTACTGTGACCAGCACGGAAGCCATGTTGCTCTGGGCATAAAATGTTATGCTTAGCCAGATAATCAGTGATTTGAATGGCCACCACTTTCTCCAGGGCTTTAGAGAGGGGAGGATGGAGATTGGCCGGTAGTTGTTGGCCAATGACCTGTCGCCCCCTTTATGAATAGGTGTGATAATGGCTGTTTTCCAAGCTGTGGGAAATTGTCCCAGGCAGAGTGACTGGTTAATTAGGCTGGTGAGTGGGGCAACGACTTCATCTAGCACCAGCCTGAGGATGCTGGGGTCCAGTGAGTCACTGCTGGGATTGTTGCCATTGAGAGCTTTGATTAGGATGGGTCTGGCTTCCCGGGTGGAAATCTTTCGCAGGTGGAAGCTGGGGTGCTGGAGGACAGGGGGAGGTTGGTTGGGGGAGGGTCAAAGAAATTACTAGGGAGGACTGAGCTAAGGTCAGTGAAAGGTGTTGAACCAGTTAGCTATGGTGGCAGGCTCGGTGGAGGTAGTGCCATTTCTAGTGAGCTGGGATGGGGCAGAGGCAAGCTTTACCATTAAGTTGCTTAATATTATCCCAGAAAGTCCGGCTGAGCCCCAGGAGGGAGTAAGGAGGCGTGGTTATGGTCTGCCTTGGCTTCCTGATGGCCCATGAGCACTTATTCCAGGCTGCATTGTGGCTTGCCTATCAGACAGACGACCTGTTTCAGTGGCAAGGTGCCAGAGGTTATCCCGGTTTCTAAGTAATTGTAGGAGGGCTGGGCTAACCCAGGGTGCGTTCTGTTTTTGGACCGGATTTTGGTGAAGGGGTGCAAAGAGATCACAGGCCATGTTGAAGGTGTGAGTGAAGAAGGCGAGGCAGTGTCAATGTTGGTTGCATGCTGAATGGGGACCAGTTTATCTGGGTGAGGTGCTTTAAGTTTTTCAGCCCACCAGGTTGGAGGCACCTGCGGAGGGTGGTCTGGGCTTTGGGTTTGGGATTGGGGACTACCCAATGAAATAGGATAGGGGAGTGGTCACTTAGGGAGTCTGGGAGGACCTGGATGTTTTGGATATTATGGGGTCGGTTAGTTATAATAACATCCAGAAGGGTGCTGGTACCACTCTTAGGGTTAAGTCTTGTGGGCTGGGTGACGAGTTGCATCAGATCTTGGACGGCAAATGAGTCTCTGATTGTGGATGAGGAGGTGCTGAGCCAATTTACATTAAGGTCCCCCACTAGGATTTGTTCTGCCTTATGGTGGAGAGTGGCCAGGTAGTCCATTAAAGATACCAGGGCCGGGTGCTGGTTCTTTGGGGGAATGTAGGCTGTGGTGAGATAGAGAGGGCTCCTAGAGGGGTCTGGGGTGAGTTTGAGGGTAAGAGCCTGGGCCCCATTTATAAGGGCAGGGGTGGGGAGTGCGTGTCCAGGTATTGTGTCCCTGGTGTAGATTGCACAGCCTCCCCCTCGTTTGCCTACTCGGTCCTCCCGGTATAAGGTATAGCCTGGGAGGGAGAAAAATGAGTCAGGGGTGGTTTTGGACAGCCAGGTTTCAACCAGGGCTATGATGTCTGGTTGATGAGCCAAGGCCCAGCACTATAGGGCGTCAAATTTCTTCAGCAGGCTGCATATGTTCATGGAGGCTACTTGAAGACCAGTGGGTTGGGTGGGTGGGTGGGAGGGCAGGGCCTGGGTTGGGATGTATGTTCCCTGTTAGGAGTAGAAGGAGGAGAAGTGCTCTGGTCAGAGGGAGGCAGATGGAGAGTTTACAAAGGGTGGTAGAATGAGGAAGGGGTTTAGTTGCACAAGGGGTGGGTAGGGCAGCACAGGCAGAGAAGGCCTGAGTGATCAGAAGCGCAAGGGAGCTGGGGGAGGAAAGGTAATGTCTGGAAGGGGGGTGAGGTGGAGAGGAGCATATGGGATGTGTGGAGGAGGAGGGAGGGGGAGGAGCAGTGGTAAAGGAGGAGGGGAGGACAGGAGGGTAGGTAGGAACACTGGAGTAGTGAGGCTGAGGGTTAATAGGGGCACTAGGGTTGGTGGAAGGCAAAGGAAGGAGGAGGAGAAGAGATAGGCTGGTGAGCAGGGGATGCATATGCATAGTTGGAAAGGGTGGGGGAGCTGAAGTGAGGAAAGAATGGGGGTACTAGGATGATAGAGGGGAGATAGTAGCGAGAGGTCACCTCTGAGCCTAGTTGCTGCTATGGTGTAGTGGCAGTGCACGTGCCTGAGGTGCACAGAGTACCAGGTTCAAGTCTTGACCAGGGTAGCAGGAAAAGTGCTTGCCCAGTGGCTGTAGCAGCAGGGAGTTGGGTTCAAGGTCTGCAGAAGCACTTGGATAACACTTTAGTTGTGTCAGAGGGTTAGTGCGTTTTTAGAGTTTTGAAATCCTGCAGTAAAAATAGGCAGGTGTGCTAGCTGAGTGGTGGAACTGTGGACTTTGGAAGTAAGGGTGCTGGGTTCAAATCCTGCAAGGCAGCAAGAGAGAAGAGGTAAACTTATATTTTGGCGGCGGCGGCGGCGGCGGGGGGGTGGGTAAGTGACTAAAAGGCTTAGAAAGTAGGAATAAAATAGGTAGGCAATGTGGTGCAGAGGTAGAGCAGCTGACTCTGACTGCAAGGGTACTGGGTTTGATCACAGCTCAGGGACTGAGTGTAGAAAGGTTTAATTTTTAATTCAGAAAAGGAGGGAGTGAGGGAGGGTTAAGAGTATGAAAATAGAGAAGTTGTTGGCCTGGTTCATTGGCTTAGAGGATAGTCAGTAGAATTTGGACAGAAGGGTACCAGGTTTGATGCTAGCAGGTGCTTAGAGATAGGCTGATGGAGGAGTGAGGAAAGTAGGTGGTAGAAGGATTCAAAGGGAACTGCAGTGACCTCTAGTGGGTCAGCTTTGAAATGGTAGCTAGGAGGGGTATAGAGTTGAAAGAGCAGCTAGAGTGGAAAGTGCAGTGACCCCTAGTTGTTGCTGAAGGTAGTGTCTTAGTTTACCCTGAATCAAGCCATCAACCTGCCTGTCTATTTTCTGGAGCATACCAATCCAGGGGAAACATTGCTTCATATTTATATACATAGAATTCTTAGATATTCTCTTCACCGCATGAGGGACTGCAGGAAGTCCTCGCAGTTGTTTTACTTTTGCCCCGGGAAAGAGGGCATACCGGTTTCTAAACAGTCTGTCCAAATGGTTGGCCAACTGTATTATTTTCTGTTACAAAAAGTATGGTAAGGAACTTCCTGGGGCTGTTGAGCCACTCCACCAGAGACATGGCCACTTCTGTTGCCTGTTTCGGGAAGGGGGGTCTGCAGCTGAGATCTGTGGTGCTGCTACCTGGAGTACTGTCCACACTTTCACTAGGTACTGCAGTCTGGACATCGCCTCTAGAAGGTGGGCACATTTCAGCCTAGCTGTCTTATAGGACCTCCTTTCTTAGGTCCCTGTCTTCCAACCACCTAATCTGGTCTCATTTGCAATACTGCTTGGGACTTGTTCCTAAGGTGTGACCTGCTGCAAGAGATATCCTCGAAGAAGATAGAACAGTTACGTAAGAACTTACCGTAACAGTAGATCTTCGAGAGACTGTCTTGCAGTAGGTCATGGCATCTCTCCCTCCTTCCCCCATGCCTGTTTCCCTCTTCTCTCATTTTCCAGGGTGGTGTAACTTCTGTCCTACACGCTCAGTTTGGCAGATCTCTCTGGCTCTCCCTTTCTTACCTCGGGAGCGAGTCCTCAGTGGTTGGTCTCTGGTAGAGAACTGAGGAGGGCATGGGGCCGCTCGTGGCTATATAGAGGGAAGTCAGCATAATGACGCCACCATGGGTGGCTGTAGTTAGACTGCTAGCAAAAATGTGCCCATGTGGTCCTGCTGCCTGGCGGCTATAGTTGCTAAGGTGTGACCTGCTGCAAGAGAATCTCTCGAAGATTTACTGTTACGGTAAGTTCTTACATAATAGTTATTTCTGTACTTGCACCTAGAGTATTTCTGTAAATGTTGTACTCTGTTAGTTATTGTTCTTTGTGTGTTTTATGTCCGAGATGGAACTAACCTGGTTAACAAATTTTGGATAAATAAAAACATAAATGTTAGCATTGCTTGTGTTCACCGTGCTATATTAGCACCAGTACTGTATTCTTAAAAAAATAAAAATAAATAAATTGACTCCATGTTTTTGTGCCACTTTATGTATACACATTTTTTTTACTGTTTTGGTTTTTTAAATTCTGTTTATGCCCCCTTCTCACTCTGGCACCAGACCCCCATTGCCACTTACCTAAGGGTCCTCTTCGATTGCCTCGTGGCCTTGGTTTGCCCCCTAGGCAGGGTCAGGGGTGGCAAGCCCCCTGTTGGAAAGTTCAGTTTTTGCCCACTTGAAGAAAATCCTAGTAGAGGTTGTGGGCTGGCTATACCAGAGCTACTACTAGCCCCTGGTGCCAGGATCCAGCTTTTCTTGTTTTCTGTGCCCCCTCTCACCAGGTCCTGAGGCAGCAAAGGTCTGTGACATCATGATGCACTGACATACGCGTGCATGCTGTGTGGCTATCCGCACCTGCCTCCTACACTGAGTGTGCCTCCAGTCACACTATCACCTGTGGTCAGCCAGGTGGCAGTGCTGCAGCAGAGGCCGTATCCTTCCTTCCCCAGAGGAAAAGTACATCCTCTGGGACACTCAATCCCCCTCCCCAGCCCTCGGCCACCTGAGATTGCACTTGATCCCAGGTCATGGCGCATCGCAAGTGGTCGTGCTGCTGTGGGTTGGCTTTGTTCTTTGCTTTTACCTTTGCTTTCAGTTACTCCTGAAAGTGCATTTTCCAGTTTGTTTATAACCATGTTTCTCTCATCTCCACTCATTTCTTTCCCTACCTAGGCCTAGGTATTTCCTGAAAAAGGTCCCTTGGACAAGGGTACTAACCCACTCAACAAATCAATAAACCTCCATCTCGAATTGTGAATGGCATTGCATGTCATTAAGAGGAAACTCATTTGTTTTCCTACTCCTTTAAAACAATTTCTTTTCTAGATTCTACTTCAGGAATTGGCATGGCACAAATGAAAATGAGGCCTCTGTGTGGAGATACTGTCCACGAAAACAGAAAAACAGTTTTGACAATAAACAAGGACAAGAAGGAACTCCACTTCTGGATGCCCACTCCCTGGAGTACTTGTTTGCACAGGTGAGCATTTTTTGGACAGTTGGATGACTTTCATGGCGGTCAGTAAAGAAATGGGGGAAAAAAACACTACTCTCAATTTTTTTGGGGGGGTTTAAGTTCTACAAAGCAAGTGTATATAAAGGTGTCTCTACAGATGGTTAGATGAACTGGCTCTGTCTTTTGGTTTTTAAATAAAAAATGGTTGGATAATTAATTGTAAAGATGCTCACATAATTGCAGGAAACAAATAGCAGCGTATGCAAAGAATAAAACTGCCAGTGCTGCAGTGTCACCTGCTTTATGTGACTGCTGCTGATGCCATGTATTATAGTGCCCCATTTTCAGAGCCAGACGTTTGCGCTGCGCACCCAGTGGTGGAGACATATTCAGACAAGCAACATGCTCCAAATGGTGCTTGCTGTCTTTATGAATATGAGGGGTCTGGGAGTGCAGTGCATAGTGGCTGCGGTGTCATTTAACATAGCCCCTGCAGGAAAATGGCTCCGAGCAAGAAGTGGCGATTGTGCATCCCAAACAGGTTGGCGCCATGCCCCTGTGAGCTGTTATCCGGTCCCAGCTACCAAAGTAATCATGCCCCTGTGTGCGATTATCCGGTCCCAGCTACCACAGTAATCATGCCCCTGTGAGCTGTTATCTGGTCTCAGCTACCACAGTATGCTAAAATCATATTTCCTTGGTAGTTTAGTGGCCACCCTCCACACCTCCCAGTCAGCATACAGCACCCCTGCAAGAAGAAAAAGAGACTGATGTGGTTCTTGAAAGAGATGACTTAAAAGGTAAAAGCTAAAAGGGTAGCATTCAGATGGTACAAGGGGATGCAGAGGGAGGAGGAGGAGGAGGATAGGGAGGGGTATCTGGGGAAACGGAGCAATGCAGGGAAAGCAGTAAGGAACACAGCGGTGCAAACTGAGGAGAGAATAGCTTTAGAGGTAAAGAAAGGGGCAGGACAATTCTAGGTATGTAAATGAAAAGAGGAAGACCAGGGTTGAGAGTGTACGGTTAAAAAGGGAAGAGGGACTGTGCAGATGGGGACCAGGAAAAGCAGACATCCTGAACAAATACTTTTGTTCAGTGTTCCCAGAGGAAGGGGAGGAGGGTGCAAAAAAGTAACAGAAGCTTTGGTGGGAGGGAGGTGGACACTTGTCCTTTTATGGAGGCGAGTCCTGAAGGGACTTGCAAATAAGAAGGTGGACAAAGCAATGGGGCGCTATGGGATGCATCCAAGGGTATTGAAGGAGCTCAGGGAAATACTGGCTGCACCTCTGACGGTCCTGTTTAACAGCTCACTGGAAACAGGAGTGGTTCCGTAGGACTGGAGGAGGGTGGATGTAGTCCCACTACACAAAAGTGGTAGCAGGGAGGAGGCTGGCAATTATAGGCCAGTGAGCCGGACATTGGTGGTGGGAAAGTTACTGGAATCACTGCTGAAGGAAAGGGTTGTGGAATATCTTAAATCAAGTGGGTTATAGGACCCGAGGCAGCATGGGTTCACAGAAGGGAAGTCATGATATCAAGCGAATCCGACAGATTTCTTTGACTGGCTGACCAAGGAACTTGATCAGGGTCGAGCAGTGGACATGGCTTACCTAGCTGTCAGTAAGGCGTTCAACACCATTCCACATAGGAGACCAGTAAGAAAGCTGGGTAGCTTAGGAGAGGGTCCAAAGGTGGTAAAGTGGATAAGAAAGTGGTTAGAGTAAGTGGCAAAGGTGGTGGTAAATGGAGTTCACTCCAGGGAAGAGGTGAACAGTTGGGTGCCTCAGGAGTCAGTGCTGGGACTAGTGCTCTTTAATGTCTTTATAAGTGACATTGCAGAGGAGCTGGAAGGGAAGGTCTGCTTCTTTATGGATGACACCAAAATCTTCAGTAGGGTGGACACTTCAGGGGGTTGAAAGGATGAGCAGAGACCTAAGAAAAATAGAGGCGTTGTCAGGGTTATGGCAGCTGGGTTTCAGAGCGAAAAATTGCTAAATAATGCAATTAGAGCACAGAAACCCAGGGGCAGAATACAAAATGGGTGGTGTGGTTTTGACAGCCACCAAGCAGCAAAAAACCTGGAGGTAATCATATTGGATGACCTAAAGGTGACCAGGCAGTGTGACAAGGAAGTAAGGAGGGCGAGAGGAATGCTGGGGTGCATAGGGAGAGATATCACTGGCAGAAAGAGGGAAGTGGTGTTGCCTCTCTATAGATCACTAGTAAGACCTCTCCTGGAGTACTGCATCCAGTTCTAGAGACCACATCTCCAGAAGGACATAGCCAGAGTGGAGGCAGTCCAGAGGAGGGCAACTAAAATGGTGGGGAATCTGCAACAAAGGCTCTGCCGAGGAGAGACTAAAGGACCTCAGTATGTACACCCTGGAACAGAGGAGGGATATGATGAGAGACCTTTCAATATGTAAATAGGTAAATAAAGTACAGGAGGGGAGTATTTTTAAGAAGAAAAGGTGCTTAGAACAAGGTGACATGCTATGAAGCTGGAGGAGGGTAGATTCAGAAGAGATGTGAGGAAGTGCTTCTTCACAGAAGGAGTGGTGGATTCCTGGAATGGCCTTCCAGTGGAGGTAGTGGGGGTGAAAACTGGTGGAATTCAAGAATGCATGGGATATGCACATGGGAATCATAGTGGAAAGGAAAGGCTGCACAGTCTGCGGTAATAGTGTAGGTAGGGAGAAATGGGCAGACTGGATGAGCCAAGTGGTCCTTATCTGCTGTCAGATTCTGTTTCTTTGTTTTCCTGGCCCACCCACTGTGCTGTCCACTGCCTGGTTACACCCCAGTCACCCGGCATGCCAGGGATCAGCATTCGCCAGTCACTGCCATCCAGAGATGGTGACTGGAATTGCCCATCAGATCGTCACCTTAGCCTGCCATCGTCTGTGTGACAGGGAGTCACTGCTGTTGAAACAGCTCACCCAGTCCCTACAGCTTGTATAAACAAAATTCATGCTTTCTGTCCTTATACTTTCAGGTAAACTTTCTGTTTGCTTTGCTTTTATCTTTAAGGGACAGTATGATTTAGTAAAGGGCCTTGCCCCTCTCCGGGATCCTCGAAATGACCAAGAGATTCATGAAATTGAGAATGAATGCCTGGGCATGGCAGTCTTGGCAATCTCGCACTATTCCATTAAGATGAAGATATCCCTGACGGAGCTTTCTAAGGAGATCAGGTTAGTCAGGATCATATTTCGTACACCATTAATGTCTCATGAGGCCAAGGATAAAATCTAACTTAGTAAAAATATGATTAAAAAAAAAAAACAACCCCACAGGGCTATACATTTGGTGTTTTAGACAAAATATAAAAATTCTTATTTTGGTACTACATCTAAAAATCTATGCCAGTTAGCCAAAGTATGTTTTAGAGCATTTTCATACACATAGCAAAAACTTCAAAACAAATAGTATTCAAAAGAAGATACCATTCAGAAATTGGTATTCTGCACATCGTTTTTTGCAGTAACGAATGAATGTAAACTTTTAGCTGTGATGGAACCGATAGTGTTAAGTTATCCCTTTTGGGGAAAAATTGCTAACATGTTAAACCTTGCAAGACAGTATGTTTGTACCCATATAGTTTACGTATCTTTACTCCCCCCACAAACACACATGAAATCATGCCACAGTGGAGGATATAAATGCAGTGAAAAGGAATTCAGACTGTCCAGCTGTGAACAAGGGGTGTCTTCATTCCAGTATGTGCAGTTGAAATACTGAAACACACACACACACACACACTCACTCACTTTCTCTCTCCACCTGGCCTGCACGGGGAAGTGTCCCTAACAAACGCTAGTATCTGATGTCTAGTGGAAAAACGGTCTTTTGGAGAATTGTCTTAAATCCAGCACTGCATCACCCTCAATGTTACGAGAAGGCACTAAAGGCTGGTTTGCCCATTTCCTGGCATTGACAGAGTTGTTTAAAATATGTAAACATTGCTGGCCCACCATCACAGCAGTAGCGCTAACACTCACAGTGCCAGCGACCCTGGTTCGGGAGCAAACTTGGGGTGTCATAGGGTTTGCCTGGGGGAGGAGGATTGTGTGTGACTGACAAATACAAACCATCTGTGGAGGGACTATTTACATTTTCTAATCAGTCATTTTTTTTTTTTTTTGTGTGTGTGTCTTTTTAATCTTTTAGAGATTTTTTTATTTTGTTTTTTAAATTTTCTCTACCCATTTTCTGAGCACAGTAAGTCCCTTCAGGATGTTGAGCACTGGTGGATACTCTCATTTCTAGAGGCTGTAAGTCCCCTGGATGTGTGGGGATCCCCCGGTTCCTCACACTTTGTCAGAACTTATTGCTTGTATGTTGTATATCGGTGTAGAATAGAATTTAGTTGTATATAAATTGGTATGTAGCCTTAAATGTTCTTGCAGCACTAATGCAGTTGTTGTACCTTTTCAGTTACAAGAGGTACATACCTGAAAATCTGAACAAGACTATAAAGCAGCGAAACTTTTTAACCAGGATTCGCATAAACAATGTCTTTAAGAATTTCCTCAATGAGTTCAACAACAAAACCATTCTTGACAGCAGTGTGTCTCTGCATGACCTTAAAGTCAAATACTTGTCGACCTTGGAGACCTTAACAAAGAATTATGGAGCAGAGCTATTTGAAACATCATCATTTCTGATTTCATCAGAAACTGAGAGAGCATCATTTCCTTTTGGTGGAAATGAGAACCGTATCCATGAGGTGATGGTAACTGGAAATGCAGGAATACAATGGAGACTCAAACCCACTGTAAGTATCATAATATGAGGCAGTACAGTACTGCAAAAGTATGTAAACTTCTGAGGTAACTATATTATTTTCTCATAAAATGAACATAATTAACAAAAACTGTTTGTAATTAGTTGGTAACTAGATAAGATGATTATTATTTGAACAGCCTTCCATTGTAAGTGGTGGAGACCAAGACAGTGGTGGTGTTCAAGAATGCATGGGACAAGCATAAGGATATCTTAGTAGAAAGGAAGGGGGAGAGGGAGGAAGCCAGAGACTAAGGGCCAGTGGTGATACTGTAGGTAGGGAGATATGGGAGACTGGGCATGCCGAGCTGTTCTTGTCTGCTGTCAGATTCTATGTTTCTGTGTAGTTCAGCATATAAACTTTTATATGTGGTCAGTAACATACAGTAGGGTTTACTTTCACAGTGAGAGAAGTGCACCCCTCAGGAGTATGCTGAGGCATAAGGCTGCATGTCTAATGCTCCTCTGTACTTATCAGTGGAGTACCTTTATTTCAACGAATGCAGTATTTAGGAGTGCATTGCTGCACTTTTAAAATTGCCTAGTATTAGAAATGGCTTTGGTTTAGAAAATGACTGTAAGTATACTAAAAAGCGGTTTCAAACAGATTCTTTAAAGGTACTTTCAGTGTTGATCTTTAAATTCATTGTCACATGATGTAGGATTTGAAATCAGTTTTTTTTTTAAGAGGCTGTCGTGTTTAGTTTTCATAAGTTCTCAAACCATAGAGCAAGGTACGATTAACCATTTTCATGTAAAAGACATGTTTTGTTGTAATTTTGTTATAAAATGGTAGATTGGTGTGCTGATATGCATGTCTAAATCTGTTGTGCTATGTCTTAAGTAGTGATATAAATCCAATACCGTACATGTGTGATCACGTATAAGCTTAGCTGGTGAACTGGTTCACCCAGTCGGAGAGTAGCATTTATGGCACCCATCTTAACCCAATTTTTTAAATATGTATATATAATAAATGTGTTTGCTTGTAAGTAAATGTATATCTTCTTAGAGATATCTCCTCTTTTAGGTAACACTTTTAGAACCATAGCCATCAGCACTAAGACCACATGGAAGCTTTAGCTAGCCGGGGGCCGTCCACGGTGACATGCTGTGTCTACGTGTATATAAGCGTGAGCGGCCCCATCGCTCCTCAATTATTTTCTGCCGCTGATCGTCCTCGTCAGACCTACTGAAGGAAACACCATCAACCTAGTCATTGCCGTTTATTCTTTTATTTTACTTAATGTTTACGTTATTGTCTCTGTATGCTGCCAAAGTCGAATGAGCCTTTATTTTGGTATGGTAAGTGCTGAAGTCAGAGGATTGGGACAGGGAACGGTTGTCGTTGTGGCCCTCCTCATCTTCTGGTCATAAGTATGAACACAGAGAAAAAGAAAAATCTGCTTTGCCAGTGAGGTCCCAGTTGCCGTTAAAACAGAGTAAACCTGTGTCATTGTGCACCTGAGCGGCATTGACATCAGTCCCCCCGACTGTCGATAAGCCATCAGGGTTGGGGCTTGGCTTAGCCGCTGCCATACCTACAGTGGATAGTAGAGCATCATCTTCGTCAAGCCAGAGCCCATCGACTCAAGTAGTCCTGGCCCCTTTACAGGGCACCATCGACTCTTAGGCTGTGCTGGTGTTTTCAGAAATAAGACGCATTTTGCCTGGATCACCAATGTATGCAGTTATTCTGCCAACGAGGCCTCCTGGTAATCCACCCTAATCTATGAGTTCTGCTAGCATGTCGCAGCTTCCTCTCTCTCAGCTGCCGCTGGCATTGACTGTTCATTCTGTGGCCCCTGTCGTCAGTTGAGCTGACAGTGACAAAGTGGAATTGTTCTAAAATTGAAGATTTTCAGCAACAGGCAGATGAGCTGCAGAATAGATTTTTGGCACGGGGGTACAACAGAGAATTGCTAGAAGCATCGAAAACAAAAGCTTTGCAATTAAACAAAGAATCTCTGTTAATCTGGGAACCAGTCAACAAAAACGTAGAACACACAGGCCCAGTTTCATTTGTCATGGAATTCAATAACACTGCTGGCAAAGTAGGAAATATCATTTTCACCAATTGGCCTATTCTTCTAAGTGACGATACAGTAGGTGCAGCAATTGGCCCTGCCCTGAGAAGAACATTTAGACGTACTAAAAACTCTCGGGATATTTTGGTGCACAGTAGGTTGACATCAGCAACCACCCCACTAGCATACTGTGTGACCCTGAGCAAGTCACTTAACTTCCTCGTGCTCCCAGGTTGCACCTGCAAACAAGCTTTCAGCTTAGTGTGTCTCACCTGGTAAAATAATTGGTAAAAAAAAAAAAAATAGGACAACTACTTGGATTCCCCCAAAACCAAGAGAATGTTACAAGTGCTTTCACTGTAATATCTGTAAACACGTGTGCACAGGCCAAAGATTTGAACACCCTAAAGACTCACATAAAGGTGTTGACATTAACCAATGCATCACCTGTGACACATATTTTGTTGTTTTACGCCCTATGGTGTCCATGCAATTTACTTTACATTGGTAAAACTGTTCGGCCCCTGAAACAACACGTCCAGAAGCATGCCGTTCTATAGCTAACCAGAAAACAGACACCCCAGTGGGTTTCCATTTTGCAAACTTCCACACTTCTAGTCCCAAACTCCTTAAGTTCATGGGTCTTGAACAGGTGAGTGGACCCAAAAGAGGAGGTGACAGGAAAAACTTATTGTTAAAATGTGAATGTTTCTAGATATTTACTATGTAGAATGTCAGGCCTCAGGGACCTGAATGATAGATGGGACCTTAAACCCCATCTATTATAAAAAAACAGATTTATCTGATTAAGTATCCTGTTTGAAGTGACAGTAACATGAAATGCTTTTCGTAGTATGTGAGCAACTCTTTTTGAGACAAGTGTGACCAAGTAGTGTTGAAAATTGTATTTATGGTTTGCTTCTTTTTGTTTGGATTACTGCACCTTAGCTTTATGCCCCAATCAGCTGGTTGGAACTGAGAGATGTAATATGTATGTTGCTCCATTTATATTAAGTTGAATTAAACAAGATGAATTATCTTTGGAGCATGGTGATCAACTTTCCGACAGCTGCACCAGACTCTTTGTTTTATACCACATATAGTTTTATCGGTGCATCCAATCTGTCCCTTTAAAATATGTATAAATATGCTCTATTCCATTACCCTTTCGACTATTTGGAATGTAGTTTAAATTTTCATGTGGGACATATGTAGGAAAAATGAACCAGTCAATAACAAAAGTGGTATGGTGCTATTTGCAGTGTTTATGTTATTGCTTTTTTGTCATTGTCTGTTAATTTAGTTTTTTTTTTTAACCAGGTATAGCACACTAAGCTGAAAGCTTTTTTACAGGAGCGACCTGGGAGCACAAGGAGGTTAAGTGACTTGCTCAGGGTCACACAGTATGCAAGTGGAAGCTGTGGGATTCAAACCCAGGTCTGGTCTGCTGGATGTCACCAGATTTGCAGCTCAGAGCCTTAGACCACTGCACTATACTGCCCACACTATGGGTCATGTGTTATATAACTAATGTTTTAGAGTAATTTTATTTTTTATGTGGAGAAAAAAAAAAAGTGTGATGATGGCATGACGCCTCATGAATAATAATGATGAGACAAGATTTAAACTAGGCATTGTCTCAAGCTAACCATGCCCCCTGACAAAGAGCTGATTGGTCTCGAAATGCCAGGGCAAGGTGTGTTTGTAGCTGGAGCTGTTAACTGTAGGCACACAGAATTTACCTGTTGCAATTGCAAATAAATTTTTTTTTGCACCTGTATTCAGATTTGGTGTCTGGCTATAGTTCTACTTTGCTGTAAGTGCGACTCTCCACTTAGGTTTTTGCCTACGCCAGTTTATCCTCAGCTGACGCCCGCTGGACCAACTGCTTTCGACCCTTTGGGGCTTCATGCGGTCGCAGGTTCCCCCTCCTCAGGATGTAGTATCTCCCGCTCCCCAGGGACTTTCTCCAGAATCATCCACTCTGGTGCCCCCACGGCTGACCCCGCCTTCTTGGCCGATTCCGATTCACACCCCTTGATGGGGTGGCCCACTAATGAGGGAGATAAGTGTCACCCAGACCTGTGTCTGCCTGATGATCAAGATGAGGATGAGGGAGACGACTGTGATATTAGTGGTTTGTTTATCCCCTCTACGGGCTCCTCTGAAATGGACAGGACCCCTAGGTATGTCCCCAAATCCCCATTGGATGACCCTTCCTTCATGGCCATCATGCAGTATATTCAGGAGGCCATGGGTTTCGAGACAGAGGAGCAGGACCCAGAATGGCACCGGTTTGCTACCTACCTTCACCAGCTGGAAACTCCTCCTCCTTCAGTGGTCCCTCCTCTCATAAATACCTACAAGAATGCCACCATGGCCGCTTGGCATAGGCCCAATCTGTTTCCGGCCATGTCCAGAAAGGCTGATGGTCTGTACCATGTCCTGGCAGGTAAACCCTTTCTTGGGGTGTAGGCACAAGAGGACTCTGTACTGATAAACGCTTCTCATGACTGTACTAAATGGCCTAAGCATTTGAGCTCCCTGCCACCCGACAAGAAGTCCCATTGGTTTGACTTTCTAGGCAAGCGGATGTTTGCCTAAGCCACCCTGGCGATCCGCGCCCTGTGGGACCAGGCCAGGGACACTGTCCAGTTCCTGCCAGACTCTACCAAGCAGCACGCCCTGGGTATCCTTAGTCAGCCTCCAGTGTCGTTACCCACTTACTTTGGGCAGCTTACTATGCTGTAGATGCATCAACCTGGGCAGCAATGGCTTGCATATACATGCGCTGGTGCTCCTGGCTTCAGGTGTCCAGGTTTGCACGGGATGACCAGTTCATCATGAATGCCCCCTTTAGAGGGTACAAACTATTTGAAGGAGATGTGGAAAATATCCTCTCCCAGGTTCAGGTGTCTTGGACACACACAATATCCTCGAGGAGGGAGGAGGTGATTCTGCCACTGTATAGGTCATTAATTAGACCACACCTGGAGCACTGCATGCAGTACTGGCGTCCGTATCTGTAGAGGGATATTAAGTTACTGGAGGGGGTGCAGCGCAGAGCGGCAAAGATGATCTAGGGGCTGGGGGACTTATCATACGAGAGGAGGTTGAAGGAGTTGAACATGTACTCACTGGAGGAGAGGAGAGAGGTGACATGATTGAAACCTTTAAATACATGAAAGGAATAAACAAGACAAGTACAGAGGGGCTGTTCATAGTAAGGGAGGGGAGGGACACCAGGGGCCATGATATGAGACTGGAGCGAGGAAGGTTCAGGAGGGAGATGAGGAGACACTTTTTTACAGAGAGGGTGGTGGCTGGGTGGAATGCGTTACCTCCTGAAGTGGTATGCAGTAGAACAGTGGACTGCTTCAAATGAGGATGGGACAGGACAAGGGGAAGGGTGGAAGGGAGGGGCAGCTGCAGAATAAGGGGTGCTAGCTGCACATTCGAGCAGACTTGATAGACCTCTAGGCCTTTATCTGCTGGCAAATTTCATATGTTCATATAAAGGTCTGTCCATACCATGTATCACACACAGCTCAAGTCTGGGCAGAGGACACCCTTTCGTAGGGCTTACCCATAAGCAAGCCCAAATGTCTGCCAAGCCCCAAGGAAAGCAGCGGTGGCCCTGCCCACCCCTGCACCCTCTGCTAGCAAGGGCTCCTGGGGAGATCCTGCAGCCCCGGCTGCAGCTGCCTTCCTTCCTGACTCCTTGTTGGACCCCTCCTCCAAACACTCAGGAGGTGGCTGTACGGGGTCGCTTCTTCCTCTGTCTGGACATGTGGCAGGAGATAACTTCAGACAGTTGAGTGCTGTGGCTTAGAATATGGACACTCCATAGAACTCCTGGAGTGGTCTCAGGACAGTCCGCCAGTTTTGTCCTGGTATCCTCCTGATCACATCCCTTTGATCTGGCAAATGCCTTGCTCTGCAAAAGAGTCATAGAACCCATTTCACAATCCCAGCAAGAAAAGGGGTTTTACTCCAACTTCTTCCTGGTTCCCAAATGTCCGGGGCATCTTCAGCTCATTCTGGACCTCAGCGAGCTGAACCTGTCCATCGAGTACAAGCGGTTCAGGATGGTGACCCTTCATGGTCTGCTGCCCATGTTACACCAGGGGGACTGGATTTGCTTCTTCGATGTGCAGAATACCTACCTGCATATCAAGGTATGCACCTCCCACAGGGGCTTCCTCAGATTTCATTTTCAGGGAGCCCATTTCCAGTTCAGTGCTCTGCTGTTTGGCTTATCTTCAGCCCCTCGGGTGTTCACCAAGTGCTTGGCAGTGGTGGCAGCTACCCTCAGATAATTCTGTGGGTTTCCTTACCTGGACTACTGACTGCTGGCGGCACCATCCAGAGAGCATCTGCTTCAAACCCTGGATCATACCCGCTGCCTGTTCCAGGATTTGGGGATCACAATCAGCCTGCCCAAGTCATTCCTGATCCCCTGCCAATGACTTCCGTATATTGGGGCAGTACTGGATATGGCTCAAGGGATGGCCTTCCACAAGACAGGGCGGAGTGCCTTATGGATCAAGCCCGTCAGCTCTGCGCCAGCCGTCACATCCCAACACGGGTCTTTCTGTACCTCCTGGGATTCATGGCCACAGCCATAGTTACAGTTCCTTTAGCCAGGCTGCATAAAGGGATTCCTTGGTGGATGCTGTGGGCCTGGTGGGACCAGTGTGCGGATGAACTGGAGCAGCCAGTCCTGGTCTCCGACCCAGTCAAGTACATGTTGTTATGGTGGCCAGAACCCAGCAACCTCCTGAGAGGGTGCCTTTCTTCATTCCATCTCTGCAACAAATCCTCACAATAGATGCTTCGGGGTCTAGGCTGGGGGGCTCACCGTGGTGCCCACCAAACTCAAGGGACGTGGTCCGTGATAGAGGTGGAACTCCACATAAACATCTTGGAGATGTGAGCAGTTCTGTATGCCTTGCAGGCCTTCCAGACCCAGCTCTCCTTGGGCCCACTGCTGATTCACACGGACACCACCAGTGTGCTTTATTACATCAACAAACAGGGAGGGAATCATTCATACTCTCTGTGTTGGGAAGTGATGAGGGGTCTGGTATTGGGCAATAAATCACAGCCTGCAACTCTCAGCTGTTCATGTTCCTGGCATCTAAAATGTCTTGGCGGACAGCTAAGCTGGTCTCAGTCATGAGCTCTCGAGTGGAAACTCCTGACCTCCATGGTGGAAGATCTGTTTGAGTGGTGGGGTCATCCAGAGTTGGACCTTTTTCAGTCCTCACTCAATGCAAAACTGCTGCTTTTCCGCTCACTTGCTCCAGGGCCTGGAGTTTTGTGGTGAGACGTGTTGTCCCTCTCTTGGAGAGGGAAATTCCTTGACGCCTTCCCTCCCTTCCCTCTCCTTCAGAGGGTTCTGATCAAACTTCAGATGGAAGAGGCATCGATGATCCTAATCGCCCCCTTTTGGCCTTGTCAGATCTGGTTCCCCTTGCTTCAGCAGCTGGCAGTGGAACCTCCAGTCCCCCTGCCCCTTACAGAGTCCGTTTTTTTTTCTGGTTAGAGTCCTGGGAGGTGAATTGCATATGGACCTGTTTTATTGACGGGGGGAGTGTTGGACATGACACCAGGGAAATTTCTGCTGCTCTTCTTTGATAAGTGCCATGGGATCTTTTATTTCCACCTGGACAGTGACCAGAAATGGTCAGAAGGGACCCTAGTTTAATGTCTCATCCGAAGGATGTCACCTGACCAGTGCAGTACCCCCTCATACTGCCCTGTAGTGTGAGTTACGGGCATTACCCCAAGAACGTGGTGTGGAGCTAGTTCCCATAACCTTCCTATCTTCCTGCCCCAAAGGTGAGCATGTTACCTATAGAGCCACTGATGCTTTCACAGAGAAAAAGTGGTTTTAAGGATTCCAACCTAAGATTATTTCAGAATTCCATCTTAATAAGACTGTTACCTTGCAGTGTGTTTCCAAGAGCACTTGCCAATAAAAGGGGTGAGAAATTCTTTTCTTTAGATGTCAGGCAGACACTCAGTTTCTACAGGTCTAAAACAGAGAACATCAGAAATTACAGCAAACTGTTGTTCTAGGGACATAAATATGGTTCACTTATCCACACTCTGGCAGTTCCACTGGAATGCTGTCATTGACTGGAACATCTTTAAGCTAAGCTTCTCTCATCACCTGGGCGATATATCCCCTAACTCCGTCCTATGACATCAGATCTTTCTTTCCACTGGAAGAACAGGTCACATTCGCGCTCCACTTAGAACTTTCTTGCACCATAGGTGAACCTTTACTTAAGTTTTCCAGGTCAATTGTTGGTAGTTTTGCAGTTCTTTCAACTCCATCTCTGGATCTGCAATGGAACACAAGAATCCGGGATTCAGATTCTGAGTTCATTGCCTCCAAAAAATGTTGGTCACCCATCCACACGATACGTGTATGTACTGCCTGGGCAGGCAGCATGATGTGGCCGTGCGCAGCCTGTGTTTATCCATGCTTCCTAAGTTCGTCGAGGACAGGACTCTCTGGTCTCACTGGGTTTGCATCCGGAGTGGGATCTAAAGGGTTGCCCTAAGGGACACAAAAAAGGTCTTGGCTGTGGCTGGGTCTGCTGCACTGCTTGTGGCCCTTGAGGCAGAAGCAGAGGCTGCCATGGTAGGCAACTCCTTGGTCTGAATGCTGTTACCAGCTGGGGCCAGCATTGGAGGGTCTTTCATGGACCAGTTCCATGACAAGTGCTGGTCCCTCCAGACCTTGGGATAGAGCCCTTCCCTTTGTGGCCCTAAATCTAAGGGCTGCCTGCACTGGTCATGGGATGGAGAGAAATTGCCATCCTCCTAATCCCTCGACTTGCTTCGACTGTTGGACGGATGTCAAGCACTCCTCGGCTGAGGGGCAGGTCAAAGGCTCTTCGACTCTGTTATCGAGTCAGTCGACCTCGGCTTCAGACGACCAAGCCGTTGGGATTTATCATGACACAGTCAGCTGGTTCTCAGATGAGGCAGAGGAATTTGCCTCACAGATGTTGGTGTCCCGGTCTCACTCAGGAGGACATGGACCAATCAGTGACCCCAGTCAATCCTTCTAGGGACCAGCCTCCACTCGGGGTTGGGTCTTCAGTGTTCTTGTTGCTAAATGTCAGTAGGTGTGTCATACAGACCCCACTTGCTATTAATGGACGGTCGAGGTCGCAGTTAAGGCATTTGCGCTCTCGATCTTGCTCGACCAGGAGGTGCCACCATTGACACTCCACATCCTTTTCATCTTTGGCTGAGGTGAGGCACCGATGTAAGATGTGCCGGTGCTGTGGGGAGTTACTGTGGCAGCAGTGGGCAATCGCAGGGCAGGGCTCTACTCCATGGACCTCCAGTCCTCTGGCAGCTGCCACTGGTTTTCCCACCTGTCCCCCAGTTCCGCAGGTTCTCCTGGTGGAGCTGTCACCCTGACAGCTGCCATTCAGTGCCCTGACAAAGGAGGCTCGTTGTTCAGCTTCCAGCTTGTCAGGCCAATTGTTCAGATTAATCCCGAGTAAGGATTCCCAGGAGATCCATGGTGCACAACGGCTGAGGCTTTTTTCTAGGAGTCATTAGATGACTCTGATCAGGAATCCATGGCTTCTTCAGAGACTCTGCTGTTTGACCATGGCTCGGTTGAGGGGCCTTCCACTGACCATGGGCTGGTGTCCTTCGGTGAACTGCTTCCACTTATCTCAGAGTCCGTGTCAATCCCGGTACAGCCAGTCCACAAGAAGACTAAGTACCCTCTTGCTGACATTTTGGAGGGGGATGAATCTCTTGGGGTTGTCTTCCTGGTGGCTGAGGCCATCTTAGGACCGGACCTGGAACTTTGGCAGCATCCAGCATCCTGCCCAGCACCCTCAGCCCACGTGGTCTGCAAGTACGTGGGTGTAAAAGGCTACCCTTCGTTTTGGACCACTCTTTAGCTGAAGGTCTGATCGTGGATTTGGTGTTTGTAAATCTGAACACCAGGGGGACGTGGACAAAGCCTTCA
This sequence comes from Neoceratodus forsteri, assembly GCA_016271365.2. NCBI lineage: Eukaryota > Metazoa > Chordata > Ceratodontiformes > Ceratodontidae > Neoceratodus > Neoceratodus forsteri. The sequence goes on along the minus strand of CM028136.1, from coordinate 402,502,289 downwards.
GACAAAGAGCCCTGCAAGACTGACCATGCCGCAAAAAAAGTGTATGCTGCTGCTGCTTTGGGTCTCTGTTCGGCTGACTATGCCATTATGATGGCTAATTATGATCTTCCTTGATTGGATCTTTGATGCAGTCCTTCCTTACCTCCATCCAGAGCAGCGGATGGTGGTTGAGCTCATCAGAGACCATGGTTAATCACTGACTAAACACCAGCTCCAGACAGCCTTGGACGTAGGCGACTCTTGTGCCTGTGCGGTGGCAGTGGCGGTCTCCATGCATCACAGGACTTGGCTGTGTTTGCCCACCTTCATGGCAGACACGCAAGAGAAGTTAGTAGATGTCCCTTTCCTGGGCACTGACCTCCTGGCCCTGGGGTGGAAGGACATCTCAGTTGGATTGAGAAGTCCAGTGCCACCCTTGACTCTGTGACTTCGTCTCAGAAATACCAGAAGAAAAAGTCTGAGAAGCCAGCTTTTCAATACCAGTCCTTTCAGTCACTGCCTCCCCAGCAGCAGCCACAGCAGGGGCAGTTTGAGGCCTGGGGCCCAGTGGCCTAGAAGGGAGGGGTTGCAGGGGTAGTGGTGCCCCTCTGGCAGCAGCCACCGGTGCCCCCCGCAAAAGCTGCCCAGGAACAGTTTGGGGGTATCATTTTACCACCTGTCCTATCCCCGACTGCTGTCCTGGTCAGAGGCCAGCTACGTCACGTCTTGCCACATTGGTCCTCTTAACACAACAGACAAGTGAATGTTGGACGTAGTGGGCAGAGGACTGTCTCTAGATTTCAAGGTTCTCCTGCCCTACCATCTTCACGCACCTCGAGAGTCTAGTTCCAGACTGGCCGAGGCAGTTCTGGTACCCAGATCTCCTCTGCCTCAGCAGCAGACCACTGTGGCAACTGCCTGTCCATCTGGATCTTCTGACCAAACTTTAGGGACGGTCCTGTACCTGGACTTGCAGTCCCTGCACCTCTTGGCCTTCTCAAGGTCCTGGACCACCTGTCCCCTATAATGTGTGAACCACCTCCACCGTGGGACCTGCTGCTGGTATTGGCTGTGCTCATGGGTGAGCCTTCTGAACCACTGCCTAGGTGTGAGATGTCACACCTGTCATGGTAGACTGCATTCCTCTCCGAAACCTGGCTCTCCCCCAAGATCTCCAATGGCGAGATAGAGCTTAGTGGCTACACCTCCGTCAGGAAAGACGGGTGTAAAACAAGGAGGGGGTGCATGTTCTATATCTCAAAAAAAATTCTCCTTTACCGAACAGAATTTCAGCTTGGAGTTCTCCCTTCTGAAAACCTTCTCCATCAACTTCTTCCTTGGTCCAAACAAAACCCTCACCCTTACCACAGCCTAGCTCCCCCCGGAACCCTGCCCAGTGATCTTGAGTCACTGTTAGCCCTCAAGAACTCCCTCCCTCTCAACAGAGAATGGATCCTCCTGGGAGACTTCAGCATAAACTGGGCCTTCAGCCAAGTCAATCCTGCCAAAGCCTGTATTGCTAATCTAGGTCTCGATCAGCTTATCACCTCACTTATAAGCTCCAATTATAAAACTAGATCTCAGTCACTTATAGACTGGATATTAGTCTCGCACCCCTCCCACATCACTGACTCTGGAGCTCTACCAGACTCTCTTAGTGATCATTGTGCCATCTACTGTTGTTGTTGGTCTGCCAAACTGCCCAAGCACCCCCCATAATTCATCTACACGTGGAGGTTGTCTGAGTGAAACACTGAATTAATTTCTTGTGATCTTTGCCTAGTTGACTGGTCATTCACTGAAGTGCCTGGAAACTGTGACCCCCATCTTCCAGAAATTCTCCAGCATCCCTGCAAGTATCTGTAATAAGCATGCTCCACTCAGAAAAATTAGAGCATAAGGTCAAATCAATGAATGGATTACTCCCGATATCATCAAAATGATGAGAACAAGGGACAAAGCCTGGGCCCGCTACTGAAAGCACAAGGACCCTGTCCAGCTTTCCCTCTATAGGTCTCTTCGTAACAAATGTAAATCGGCCATCAGAAAAGCAAAGATGGACTACCTTCATGATAAACAACTCAATGATTCCTCTTGCCCCCAGCAACTGTGGAGTACCCTCAACTCACTACTTAGGAAAAAAACAAATAATCTGATCACATTTCCCTAAACTATGGCACTAGTCTTATTAATGATTCCTCCGAAGTAGCTAACATCTTTAACTCTTCTTTTGGGGACCTTGATAAATATAAACTACCTTCTCTTCCCCCCGCCCCAGCCTCCCAACCCCCTTGATTGGCCCTCCCCAATTTCTACTTTAAGACCCTTAAACCTGCAGACACCATCAAGCTTATACTTAAAATCAACCTGAAACCCAGCAAAGGGGCGGTCAGTATTGATTATAAAATCCTGAAACTTACCATCCGAGCTTTAGAGGTTCCCTTAACAAATCTACTCAACCACTCCCTCTGTACTGGCATCTTCCCTAATTCTTGGAAAATTGCTACCATCAAACCACTATTCAATTCTGGATCCAGAAACGAAGTCGGAAACTACCACCCCATTTCCCTCCTCGCCCCCTTTTGAAAATCATGGAGAAAGTCATGCATTCTCAACTTACCGCCTACCTTGAATCCTACCAATTACTCTTTAGTGCCCAGCTTGGGTTTAGAGCCAGCCACAACACCGAAACAGCCCTGGTCAGGTTCACAAATGATGTTCTCCAGGCCAGTGACAAAGGCCTGTATACTAGTTCTGTTTTTGTGGACCTGACCAAGGCATTCGACCTTGTTGACCATGCCCTCCTTCTTGACACCCTTAGAGGTCTTCACCTTTCAGATAAGGTAGTTAATTCAAAATATGCTCTCCTTCCTCCACAAGATTTACCTTAAGTTGCTGCCACCCAGTGTAAACTCCCTTTTCCCTCTTGCAGTCCCTTTTCGGATGACTAGAGGGGCCTCCAGGATGGTTTTCGACACCCCTTTCTACTAGACAAAGCAGGCTCAGAACTCAGAACTCAGTCTCCGTCAAGGGCACTAAGTTGTACAATAGATTGCCTCTCACAATCCAGGCCTGTAGGTCCATCCACTCTTTTAACTCCACCCTTAAAGCCTACTTCCGTAGCATGTCTGACAGCTGCTGCTCCACTCCATCTCCTTGATTGCTGTTTGCCCGAATCCTCTTTCTCTTTCTGTCTAGTCCCCTGTTTCCTCCCATTCAGTGCCCCCTCTTTCACCCTCCACACTCCTTCACCCCATTCCTTTTCTCCCCCAATCTCTTCTCCTTATTTGGTGTCCTACCTCGGACGAAGACCCCTGTAATACTACCTGCCCTGCCCAATCTGCTCACTCACACTCTGACTTTTGAGCCTCTACCAGTCCTGTAAACTTGTCCTCCAATCTAGCTGCACTTTTGGGCTTTCACCCCTCCACTGCATGTACCTTTTTTTTTTTTCCCCAAGTATTTAACCAGGTGAGACACACTAAGCTGAAAGCTTGTTTACAGGTGCAACCTGGGAGCATGAGGAAGTTAAGTGACTTGCTCAGGGTCACACAGTATGCAAGTGGGGGCTGTGGGATTCAAACCCAGGTCTCTAGATTTGCAGCTCAGAGCCTTAAACCACTGCGCCACACTGCCTCCCTCGACATACTCTCCCATTCTGTCGCTGTGTTAACTTGACAGCATCTTATCAGTTTGTTTTGCCTGTAAAAAATTGTATTTTTTTTTGCCTTTTCTTGTGTGCTTATTTGACTGTGTAAATATGCGTTTACTATATCTTTTGTTGTTCTTACACTGGACGTTGGTGAAAACAGGCAGTTTTGCTCACATACTCTCCAGTATACAAATACAATTTAATTGAATTGAATTCCTGGTGGCCATTACATCTGCCAGAAAAACTGGGGAACTCCAGGTGCCATTTGTGGAACCTCTCTACCTGGTCTTCCACAGGGACAAAGTCATCATTTGCCCCAACCAGAGGTTCATCCTTATTTATGTTTTTGGTAACCGGGTAAGTGCGCTGATCCAGTGGACCATTTTCAGTCACCTGATGGTAGTATCTGAGTTTCCTGTTCACCAAGTGATTAACGTAATCGGTATACATGAGTAACCCTTCTTTTTTTTTTTAAACAGCTCTTTTTCCCCTCCGGTCACTGCCTGTGGGTACTCTCTCAGGCGTCTTGGCCTGATCCTGCCCGCCTGAGATCCCCCCAGCCCGAGTCTCCCCATGGCCCTTCTACCCCTTGCACCTACCTTGCAGCTGGATCCCTGGCTTGTACCCCCCAGGGTGGGGCTGCCACTCCACCTTCGGCACTCCTTGAAGGCATTATCTGCTTCAGGCAGGGCTTGGGAGGAGGAGGGAATTGAGAGACCGGGTGGGCAGGATCTAGCAGAGGGCATGGGGTTCAGGTGCTATCACCTACCCCACAGAGCAGGGTTTTTCCTTTGTTCGAGAGTTGCTGCCCCCTTCCTGAGGCATGTACATGCAATGACGTCCAGCGCAGGCGTGCGCGTTCCCACACATGTCTGCGTAACCGCTCCCCTTCTTGCAATCAATCCCCAGGTTGCAATGCGCCCAGCCTTCACTGGGTGTTGCTAACACCAGGGAAACGCTCCCAACCCTCGCCCCCAGGAGAGGAGAGCCATCGTCGGACGCTCTGTGCTCTCCTCCCCGGTCAACTCCCGGCGACCCGAGCTCGCTCCTGAACTTCGGTCGCCGGCATGGTGTCCAGCGCCTCAACCTTCAGCACCACCGGGCTGGCCTAGTAACCCTTCTTTGGCGGCTGAATGCAGGCTCCCATACCCTGGACTTGCAGAGAGCACTCTCGTACTATGTAAAGCACATGGTTGGAGTTAAGTGACAGGCTCGCCAGCTGTTTGTCTCTTACGCCTTGGCACAGTGCCAGCAAAGCAGATGATTGGCAGGTGGATCACATCCTACGTTGACCTCTGCTGTAGGCTGGCTGGTAAGGTGCCTCCCGTAAGGCTTAGGGCTCATTCCACTAAACATACCACTGCCTCAGTGGCTGCTTCCAGGGACATTCCTGTCCAGGAAATCTGCAGGGCTGCTACCGGGAAGTCAGCACACACCTACCACATCAACCTTGCATCGTCTGGTTTTGGGACCTCGGTTCTTCATATCTTTGCCAAGTAGGAATTGCCCCCTCCACCCAGAGAACTGCTAGGAGTCTGCCAGAGTGTGGATAATGAACCATCTCCACACCCCTAGAAAAAAATAGGTTACTCATCTGTAACTGTAGTTCTAGGAGTGGTATATGGTTCACATTCACCCAACCTACCTGGCTTCCCCTGGCAAGTAGCACATGGATCCTGCGTCCAGGGTGCAAAGAACGGATGGGAGATGCGCCGCCTGGGTGTTGGGAGGAGCTTAGCTTAAAGATGTCTGGCCAATCGGATTGTTCCAGTGGTACTGCCAGAGTGTGGCTTTGAACCATATACCACTCCTAGAATTACAATTACAGATGAGTAACCTATTTTTCCCTGCCTCCCCTTTTAGGATAAGGTAATTAGGTTCTTTAGAATGAATTATTGCTAATTATAGCATGAGCTTTTAGTTATTGATTTTGCATGCTCTGTTATTATACCCCATTTTTGAAATGTGTAATTTGTTTATAAAAATGGTATATACTGTGTATTACAAATTAGGTCTCAAGTCTCCTAGCTGCTTTAGCTCAAAGATCTACCATTGGAATGCTGGAAAACTTGAGACCAGCACATTAAAAGAGCATCTTTGAACAATATTATAAGTTCTAGGGACGTGGATATGTTTAATCCACATATTGTGGCAGGTTCCTTGCTGCTTTAAATCTTGCCGGAAGGTCTTCAAGCTGGCTCCTCTCCCACCCACCTGGGTCGTAAAACCCTTGGCTTCGCCCCATGATGCCAGATCTTCCTTACCGCTTGGAAGCTCAGGTTCCCTACTTAGCGCTCTGCGTTTTAGGCCTGGATCCTAATACTTCGGAATTTCTGAAAATAATTTAAAGTTTTCTAGACTACAGTCTTCATCTTCCCTCGTGGCTGCGATGGACAAATCCACTCCCGGCTTCTATCTGTGCCCTTGCGGGCAGAAAATATCCCGGACCAGTCCACACTCCACGTTTGTTTACTGCCTGGGTCTTGCTCATGATCTGCAGGCCTGCGATCTGTGCAAGTCTTTCATGGCCTCGGTTTTGGAGGACCACGCTGCCCGACCACAACTTGGGCGCCCGGAGAAACGGTACCCGCCGGCGAAGTCAAAGGAGGCCCGTTGGGAGATGTCCGCAGCTGCGGGCTCCATGGAGCAGCTGGAGCAGTTGACTGCCCTCGAGGAGGAGGTGGCTCAGGCCGCTTCATCTTCCTCCTTGGCATTTATCCCGCTCTCCTTGGGCTCCTCCAACACTGCTTCTTTTAAGGAGCTTTGCCAGTCCCTCTCCACCAAGGGAGAAGGGCCATCGGGACATACCAGTAGGTCGAAGAAAAAAGAACTGAAAGGTAAGTCCCACCGTCGATGTTCATGGGAGCGGAAGAGATCCCCTTCATCAGACCGTCGGGTCTCGACTGCGGTGGAGGTTGTGGCTAAGGCCGCTGGCTTCACGATGTCCCTGTCAGGGCAGCTGGTCAAGACACCCGTTGACGCGGTTGAGATTTTTCTCGACCCGTTGGACGGGTTGTTGACTAGAGAAGCCGACAACCCTTCTTCACCAGTTCCTCTGGTGGTAACTGAGGACTTACCCGTGCCTCCTGTGCCGAAGTCCCCGGTCAAGGATCCTGAACTGAGGGATGAGTGGGTTTCCCCCTCTCTGACCCACCCTTGGCAACCCCAAAGGTCCCGGTCTCGGTCCTCTTCCATGTTGAGTAGATCCCTCCGACATTGGCAGTCTCGGTCTCGGCACCATGGAAAGCAGCATTGATGCTCGTCCTCTTCGGAGGATAGGCTCCAATCTAAGTTACGCTGGCGCTACGAGGACATGATGTGGCAACAACTTTTGTTGGCTGGTAACAAGCCAACTCTGTCGCCTTCTCCGGCCATTAAGTGGCTGTCACCTGAGTAACCGAAGCAACCCCTCGTAGTAGTCAAGGAACCGACCCCGGCACCGGTTGTTTGGCCAAAATCTGCTGCTCCGCCCTTTGTGGTGGAACCACCGCCTCCTCAACCGAAGACTGGGGCTCTGACCAAGGATTCTCGGTCAGGTCAGGGCTTGCCCCACAGGTTGTCGGTCACCCTCACTCCCAATCTGCCTCAGCAGGTGGAGGGTGGCTGAGGGGCTTGGCAGTTGTTCGCGGACTCCTTGGAGTCTCGACAGCTCCTCCCTGTACTCCAGGCCTATTGACCTGGAATCTGCAGGAGGTCAGTTGGTGGACGAGAGCCCATCCTCGTTCTTGGGAATACTTCAGCTCATCTCAGAGTCCTCTGGGATGCAGCTCGAACCCATTCAGAAATGGGCCAGGTATCCCCTGATGGAGGTATGGGACCAAGGAGATTCCCCTACGGAGACCTTCCTTGTGGCCAAAGCCATTATTGGCCTGGCCTTGGAGTTGTGGCAGCAGCCTGCATCTTGTCCTGCTCCTTCGGCCAGGATGGCTCGCAAGTACGCGGTCCCCACTGGTTCACTCTTCAGTTTTTTGGAGCACCCCTCTACGGAGGGGCTGGTGACTGACAGTGTTTTCCGGCGTTCCGGGAATGCTAGGGACATGGACAAACCGCCCGATAAAGAATCCAAAAAGCTGGATTACTTGGGGCGGAAGGTTTACGCTGCTTCCTCCCTAGGCCTTCGACAGGCTAGCTAGGCTGTACTGATGGCACATTTTTCACACGCTCTTATGGGTTCCCTGGATGAGGTGATTCCCCATCTCCCAGCCGACCTTCAGATAACGGTCAAGCAGGTGCGGGATCAGGAAAGGGCGGTGGCTAAGCAGCAGCTCCAAACTTCTTTGGATATCAGTGACTCTTGTGCCCGGTCAGTAGTGGCCGCAGTAGCCATGCGTCGCAGAGCTTGGCTGCGGATCTCCACCTTCACGGCGGACACCCAGCACAAGCTGGCAGACATTCCCTTCCTGGGCACCGACTTGTTCGGGCCAGGGGTGGAGGGCCATCTCCAGAGGATCGAGAAGTCCAATGCCACCTTGGACTCGGTCATGTCTGCCCAGAAGGACAAAGGCCGCCAACAGCCGCGTAAGCCCTTCCGTCCTTCCGCCCCTGCGGCACATCCGGCCCAGCAGGCTCTCACTTGGTGTCCCAAGGCCAAGTTTGCCACTTCCTCCAGTAGGAAGCCTGGAGGGAAGGCTCCAGGAGGCCCCTCGGCCGGCCCTTCCTCCAAGCATGCCCAGTGACGGGTTGAGGGGTGTCGCCCCCAACCTCGTCACTCCTCCCCAGGTTCCCCCCATGGGGGGACAGCTCTGCCACTTCCTTTCCGCCTGGTCCACTATCACCATGGACCGCTGGGTGCTAGAAGTGGTTGGCAGGGGTCTGCCTCTGTAGTTCGAGCAGTCTCCTCCCTATCGAGCCGTCGCCCCACGGGGGCGACGGGCTCCACAGCCTCCCTGTCGGCTTGTCGAGCCGACATTGCCCTGCTCCTCCAGAAGGAGGTGATCAGCGAGGTGGCGGATCCTCCTCCAGACCCGGGGTTTGTGTCCAGGTACTTCCTGGTCCCAAAGCGGACGGGGGGCTGGCGCCCCATTCTCGACCTACATGACCTGAACAAGTTCCTAAAGCTGCATACCTTCAGGATGGTCACTCTGGCTCAGATCATTCCATCCTTGAAACTAGGCATGTAATTCTGCTCTCTAGACCTCCAGGACACATTCTTTCACGTCCCAATCCGTCCGTCTCATCAGTGATTCCTCTGCTTCAGAGCAGAGAGATCTCTTTACGAATTCCGGGCCATGCCCTTTGGCCTTTCTCCAGCTCCCAGAGTCTTCGCCAAATGCATGGCAGTGGTGACAGCATTCCTGCGGCACCGAGGGGCCCGGGTGTACCCTTACCTGGACGACTGGCTGATTGCAGCCCCCTCCAGGTTGGAGGTGGAGCGGTCCAGGGGTCTGGCCCTCCAGGTCTGCTCTCGGATTGGCCTCCTCTTCAATGAGGCCAAATTGGAACTCGTGCCATTGCAGGTAATTCAGTTCATCAGGGCAGAGCTTGACTCACTTCGAGCCAGAGCCCTGCTCTTGGCAGACAGGGCCGAGGTCCTTTCCTCTGTTGCCCAATCATTTCTGGTTGGGCAGTTGCGTCCTGCCCGGGACTTCCTGTGCCTTCTGGGCCTCATGGCGGCCTGCACCAGCGTGGTCCATTGGGCCCGCTAGCATATGCACCCCCTGCAGTGGGGTCTGGCCAGCCAGTGGTCACAGCACTCTGGTCCTCTGGACCAGCCGGTGACAGTGACCCAGGAGATGTGGGACGGCCTGCAGTGGTGGCTCGTCCCAGCTCATCTGCAGGGGGGTATCCCGTTTGTCCGAACCGACGGTCACTCTTAACGACCGACACCTCTCTGATGGGTTGAGCTGCCCATCTGGGGGATCTCCGGGCCCATGTCCTTTGGTCCCCTCAGGAGTCTCGATGCCACATCAACGTGCTGGAGCTTCGAGTGGTTCGACTGTGTTTCTGGGGTATCATAGTCATCGTGGAGATACTACACAAGGGTTACTGGCTGTTCTTTTTTTTTTTTTTTGAAGAAAAACTCTTACACGGTGAGTATCTTTCACTTGTCCTTCCATAAAAAGGATTAGAATTTGGCAGTTGTTATTTTCCTACAGGATGGAAAAAATCTAGAATGCTTTACCAAGCATCATCGCTTGTATTTATTAGTGTAACCCCACCACACACAAATATGGGGTTTACTTAGTGTCTTCCTGGGCTTCCTAATGCCTACTGTTAGGCTGGTGTCCTGTCATTGTGTGATTCTGTTCATTTGTGTGAGAGTGCCATATTGAGCCTCTGTGGCTGTCCCTTTAAGAAAATACCTGACCTGTGTTAAGTAAATGGTCTGTGCTGGGTCCAAGCAACTTAGGGCTTGCAACCGGCCAGACAGTACTCTGTTTTGCTCCACTCCGCAGTCGCTACTTGCGCAGAGGGAGCTTATGTAGGAACTGTGCTTATTTACTGTTTGTGCATTGTTATATTTGGAATAGAGAAGTTTGTCTAACCTGCTTTATTTGCAGCTCGCTCATTAGGATGGAAGCGACCATGTTCGGTCTGGGACTTCTAGTAACTGGACCAATAGAACCACTGGGGACCTAAAATGGATCCGTGCCCTCAGTGTTCTGTGGGAAGGAAATTCCGTAGTTTTGTAGTGTATCAGTTGGCGCCAAATTGACCTGAAGGGGGAGCCCTAACTATAAGTGACAGCTCCCACAGCCAACCAAACCCCTGGATTTACAAGGGAAATGCCCAGTGTGTGAAGAGGCAGTGGATCAGTTAAAGTTGGAAGTTGAAGTGTGAACAGCTCACGCTTTCGAGCAGCTGCCTCCCAGAAGGAGCGTAGGGGAATCGGCAGGAAGAGGCCCAATTTGCGTCCCTGCCACCTTTCTCCAGCATTGAGACTGCCTATAGCAGAAGTCGGACTTGTCCGATTCCAGCCTGGAACTGCGGCAGAAGAAAAGAGGTGGTTGGACCGAAGACTTGCTCCTGAAGCGATTGGCCCAGCTTGAGTGCGAAACGTACTTGGATCAGTAGATATGCTCAGTAAAGCTGTTGAATTGCAACCGGACTATATCCAAACTGTATCCTGAGATAGCTGTTTATTTTAAATGTGCTGAATGTGTTTCATGGGTCAAGACCTGCTTACCCACAACCAGATCAGTTACACCAGCTGGAGGCTTCACCAGCAGACAATTACAAACTCTGCCAGACTGCTCATCCTGCCTGGGCCTTGCCAATTCGGCCTAGGCCGCCACTCCTGCACCAGAGACTGTTACGGCGAGAGACCAGCTCGGAGATCCAGCCCCTGCACAATAACAACAAGCAGGTTGTGGCCACCTGGAGGAAAGGCCATGAAGAGGAGGTGAGTCGTGTCGACCCTGCTTCCCCATGCTCATCTGTCAACACCACGAGGTCTCCATATCACCTGCCTTGCAGAAGAATCCTGGTAGCATGAGTACAATCAGGGTAGCTTCCTGCAACAAGTTTTTAAATTGTCTGTGGTACCATCTAATTGTTTCACTTTCTTGGGCTTTACAAAGGACTGAGCCAACCGGCTCGGATTACAAATAACCTGGGAGTTTTACATGTTAACTGCCTTTATTTCCACCAAGGGCCCAACATTAGCTGCAATGCTGGCCACCCCCGGGCAATGCCTCTGGCAAGCCAGACTTACCATCCTGGGTACCCAGTGTTGTGTGACTGTCAGTGTGGGACAAAGAGCGCATGTAATCCCTGAACAAAGTTAGATTACAAATCATTTGGCTAGATTCACGACCCTTCCTTGTTCACTGCCCCTAAATAAACCTGTTTATCTTGTTTCATGTTTAACCTGGCTAGTGTGCATATTATTAATTGGGCTGCAGTATTACGAGTGTGCCATTGTATTGCTATCCTTACTTTACAGGGGGGTCTCCAGGGAAGTTGTTGCAAGCCTAACCCTGGTGGTAAGTGTGAAAGGTGTGTGCACATTATTAGTATTAGTGTTCCATACTGTCTGTGAATGTACTATATCAGGTACTAGGTCACTAGGCGGGCTGGTGGGTGGTTATAGCTTTCCAGAGGGCTATAGCAAAATAGATAAACATCTCCAATACCGTTACTCTGGGTGGAGGCACCTTGTTAGTGAACCCAGGCCCCTCAACCTGTGTATAGCCATACAGGCAGGGGTAGTAGCCCTTGGAATAGTGCCACCTTGGGGTTAAATTAGCTTTCCTGTTTTCTGTTCATCTTTACATACACATTTAAGTACTGTACAAAGAAAGTGTCACTGCTAATGTTTTTTAATATATTTTTTGTTCATTTTACTTTAGTATACTTTGATGTGTAGTGTGACTTAGAATGCCTTTGAAAAGGGCATTTGTGCTGATAGACTTTTATATCTGACAGCACATGAACTAGAAGAAATGTGGGAGAGCTGGGCATGGGTTATGTTTACAGCATGATTTGACAATAGAACCCGGTTTTACATAGAAGCATTCCTTAAAGCTGACTTTGTAACACTGAGTAGTGAGTCACATGCTTGGTAAGCTGGCAACTGGGGCTTGAGCCCTGAATTCAGGACAGCTGGAGCAGAGGCTGTCAGTGATGGCAAAGTAGGGCTCCCCTTACTAGGATAAGCCAACACAAAAGGAGAGATGGCTAGCCCAGGAGCCTGGAAGTGTAGCAGTCAAAGCTGGCACACGTCCACAGTTCAAATGCAAGTAGATGTACTGGGTAAGTAAACTTATTTCGCTAGCCAAATGTTTATGAGGCCAGTGATTCTTCTTAGTAGCCATACTGACTAGTGGTTGCAAAAGTAAGTTTAACCCCCTGCGGTGGTTAGTGAGAAATGAGGTGAGTCTGCCAGGCTGTTAGAACACTTATTGGGACCCAGAGGGAGCCAGGTTGGCGCTCTCAGGTGCACAGAAGAGCAAAAATATTTTTTTTAAAGCAGCAGTGCAGGTTACAGTGAAAATGTTTAAGCTGTATATTTTTTTTCCATGTTAGGAAATAATGCCCTTGTTCTCCTGTCTATTAAGATATAATTTTTTTCATTTTGAGCCCTCATTAGCATTTGTTTCACATAATGAAATATTAAAACAGAGTGCTCAGGTGACCCCCAGTGGAGCAAAATCTTTCAGGAAGGGTGCCAGCACCAACTATTGGTATCAGCGCATGTGTAGCATTATGAGGTGACGTGCTCTTACCAGTAACCATTGCTGATGACCTGACCTACCTCGGTTCTTTTTTTCTTGGTGCTGAGTGCGCACTGTGGGAGTAGTCTACATGTACCTCCGTTCCCCTCTCTGTCCATTTTATTTCCCCAAAATTTTCTTTTCTGTCAGAATGGTACTTAGATGGGTAATAAGAAATCTGGGCTTCTGTTTCATCTATGTTCCTGTGGCAAATATATTGCAGAAATAAACCAGCATTTTGTTTGCCTGGCCTGCCATGGGATGGACTGCAACATGGACTTCTGTCACGACTGCTTCTTACTGGAGCATGCAACACTTGAGTCTCGCTGTCTGAAGCTAGGTCTTTGGACTGTTCCCGGTCCCCTGACTGATATTTGAGTCGGCTGAGGCACAGCTTTCTACTTCCCTCTCCTGTGCTGGGATTATGATGGAGTTTCTGATGGTGGTGCTGTCTGACAGACCATCACTTTCTAGGCAGCCAGTTGGGACCCACCATGGCCTGTTCACCTTGGGCAACAAGCCACCCCATATTCAAGACCAACACCTCTGGTTTTGAACACTTCTCCGGTGATGTTGACGCAGGCTGTCTATGTTAGCTTGGCTGTTGTCAGTGTTTGCGATGATGGCTCTGGGAGTGACACTAGCATCGGTGCTGACTCTAGTGCTGTGCGGGATTCCTTTCCAAGGTTGGTGGCCATGGTGACCTGTCTGTGCCTCGAGCAGCATGGAGAAAGATGTTGATGTTGGTGCCATGGCGGATTCTGGTGTCATTGTTTTGGCCCCCCCCCCCCAAGTTGTCATCCTCTCTAGCAGTGTTGAGGCAGGATGCGGGGCTGGTGTCCGGTCCTCCTTTGGCTCTCACAAAGGCATCAACACCAGATGGAATACAGGCCTCACAGTGGGACTTCAGTTAGGGATATTCACTGTCTATCCCAGGCTTTCCTTTCTGGCCTGTGTTCTACATTTTCCTCTCAGGTAGGAGTTTCAGATGTGGGGGACTCTACCTACTCCTCCCATAAGGTGAGGAGGCCATCAGAGTCTAAAGGCTCAATCAAAGGCATAGGTGCTGTGACAGGTTGCTTCTTCTCCCTCTAGGTTTCAGCCTCAACTGCCTCAAGCTTGGTTTGACAAGGTAGCCATGACCTTCGTGCCTTCGGCCCATTGTCAGTGGACCAGTACCATCTCTGGATGGAGATTGTAGAGGCTGGTTACAGGGAGTCAGACATGAGCCAGTGCGGGGCATCGTCCCTTGTTCTCGGTCCATGTGTTTTCCCAGCTTCCTCTCCCTTGGAATGCTCCTCACAGGATGAGTTGTCCCTTCATGTGCCCTCAGCTGCTGAGTACAGTTTGTGCCAGTGATTCATGGGGAAGATGATGGAAGCACTGAGTACCCCGTGTTTCTTTAGCCACTATCCCATTGCTCTGTCTTTTGGACTCTTTGGAGTTCCTAGCAGTGACATGGTCATCCCTTCCTGGTACAGGATCATGGAGGAGGCAACTAAGGCTGTTTGGAGATGCTCACATACTAGTCTTCCCTTTCCCAGGGACCTCCTTATACAGTTTTGTACACCCACCATGTTCATCTGAAATGCACCTCGATCCACTTACAACCTTAAGGTGCTGCAGACCCAGAGTGACTCTGAGTCTGTGACTAGCAAGTATCCTCCCAGTGAAGATTCAAGGGGTCTTGGGACACTGGGCTGTAAATTTTTTACCTCAACCAAGTCTGTCCTTTCCATATCCTTGCATCAGGCTCCTAAGGTGATACACTAGCACCATCTATGAATGCAGATGCACAGCTAGCTCTCTGTGATATCTCCTAGTGAATTTGTAAGACAAGCAATGGATATTCCCATCTGGGGTCTGAAGGTAGTCTGTCACCAATCAAGGGTGCCATAAGATGCCAACGAGATGCTCTCCAGGATCAATCATGTTGTCCTGGTTCCACCTGTCCTGGCTAGCACCCCTTGTTTGGTGCAAGGTTATGAACTTTCAGTTCTGGGGGCCTCTTTTTCTCCCCACAGGTCAGTTGGCAGTTTTCAGGGAACCCTCCTCCTGAATCTCAGGAGTACCACCTGAGCCAGGTCAAGAAGAGCCCCCTAGACGCTGAGGATGGAGTCTCTTTGAGCCTCATGGTTGATCAGGTCTCTCCCTTGTGTAGAGTAGCTTGATACTCTGACAGAGAAGTGGGGCTATATGAAGAAGATTGATTCTTGGAAGACAGAGAAGTTACTGTAACAGTAGGTATTCCAGAATAGCTTCTCCATAGAGTACCAACCACCCACCCACCATCCATCCATGTTTGTTACAGAACCAGGGCTGCTGCCTGGGGGCACACTCCAAGAGAGGAGGCAGTTTTGCTTGAAGCTGTGCCCCCCCCCCCTTTTTTTTATCTGCTACACCATCTAGTGTTGTTGACCCTTTTGCCTAAACAAAAACAAAAAAAAAAAACACAGGAAAAGTTCATGTGGTAGATTGGAGGGTAAACCAAACACACACACGCACACATACTTTCCTTATGAAAATTCCTGTAATTTGTCTTTCTTGTCCCTCCCTGCCCAGGATAACATCCCCTTTCTCCCGTATCCTTATTAGCTGCTGTATGCAACACTGCCCTGTCTGGGCATTTCCTGGCATGGCAGCTTCATCTCACCCAATAGTAGCTGTATTAGTGGGGACAAGTCTGTGGACTTACACACTCTCTTTAACTGAGAGTTCTTATTGTTGCTGTTGTCAGTGTAGTCTCTCTTTCTAGATTTACTGCATCAGAGTAAATCCCTTTGCTTAACAGTCTGGATTTGTGTGTAGGGAAGGGGCAGATAAATTCTCCGAGCTCTTAGGCTCTGTCACTATAGCTCTGTTTGGCTCTCTGACTATATCGCTCTTAGGCTTTCCTTTACCTGCTATAACTGTACCTTAATTGTACATTTATATTTATTTAGCTCACGTACGTAAGTTCATACGGAGCTTATGTTTCCTCTTCGTAAAATGATTATTTGTATTCGATGTGTTGGTTGGGAATGTTGTCATGGTTAACTATATGTCCAGGTTCATCTTATAAATGAGTTCTTCTCAGTGATGTTTTGCCTGGTAAAATAAAGATAGATTGATTGATTGACTATACGTGATGCTCGTAACAGGTTTTTCAGGGAGCGTACCCATATGTTGATATGCCTTCATGTCTCTTGGGCTATTAGCCTCATTTCTTGCCAGTATACTCTGAAATGTTTACCCTTTTTGGGGAGGAACATCTTTTGGCAGTGTCTGATTTTTTTTTTTCTAAAGGTGTTTAGCTTCTCAAGGTGGTCTGCCTTTCTCCTTTTCTCTAGTTCAAGAAGAAACACAGTGTGAATCTTTCACATTCCCACTTCAGACTATATTTTCCCACTTGAGAAGGCTCCCTGTGTTGCAGGACATCTTCTCCTGTCAGACACTTACAATCCTAGACGTGGCACAGAACATGAGGTAATGCCACTCTCTTGGGGCTGCTGCTTAAAGTTCTTCCTCTCCCTTTAGTTGCCAGCAAGGTGTCCTCCTTGCCAAGGGAAGGTGATAGTTTTTTGTAGCCCTGGCTCAAGTTTTCTTTGTTTACTACAAAGTCCTCCCCTAGTGGTTAGGTTGTTAGTTTACATTCAGTTTGTTTTCATTCCATATATCCTTTTTTTATTCCTTGCTTCTTTCTGTCCAGCAAACTAATGCTTGTAGCCACAGCCCTTTCTCTCCTGGATGACATATCTGTGGTGGGTCACGGTGTCAGAAATGGTTATTGGTAAGCTCGCATCACCTCGTGTTGCCATGCATGTGCTGATCTCAACAGCTGTGCCGGTGCTCTGGCAGAAAAATGTTGCTTCCATGGGGCCCCAGCTTTTCTGGCACTAGGACCAAAGAGTGACACTCTATGCAAAAGATTTTCTGGAAGATCTGCTAATCTTACTTGAAGAAACAGCTCTTGCAGCAGGTTACGCCATTAGGAGTGAAGCCAGCAGGCGCCAGGACCCCACAGGAAATTTCTAGCTAGCAGTAATCAGCGGGAGCACCCCGACATCGGTCCCGCTGTCGCGCCGTGGGCATCTTATAAAGGGCAGTCTCCGAATCCCCAGTTCGTTCCCGCTATTGACTTGCCAGCATCGGCCTCACGGTCCCACTCTAGCGCACGATGACTAAGAACTTTTCAGTTTTACCTACACTAAATGTCTGCATCTCCAACTCCTTCTTCCAAAGGACATCCTTCCAAGTGTGCCTGCGGCAAGCAGATCCCCTTCAAGGATCCTCATTCATCCTGCTTGGGACAAGCACCGGGAGAAGGCCAGGTCCAGATCCCCTAACTAGGCCTCGGACTCTCGCACCAACTCAGGCGCCACGCGCTCAGACCGCTCTCCCTCCAGGGCTCACTTTCAGCCCCCTCCAGTTAAAGTTAAGGCTTCAGGCAGTACTTCAGCTTCCTTGCACCCTATAAAGACTTCCAGGCCTTCGACTTCCTCCACTCCCTCCCGGGCCTCTTCGAAGTCTTCTGACCATCATCGGGCCAAGTCTTCTTCCTCAGACCCACGCCGGGACCCCGACTCCAGATAGATCTCCCGGCCTCCCAGGGGTCCGGATCCCCTGCCTAGGAAGACTAAGGACCTGACGTCCCTCAAGCAGATAGCGGACCTGACATAGGCTTCAACCAGCGTCGCCAGGCGTTGCCACGAAGATGTCGGCCAACGCGACAACGTCGGTCAGGCGTTCGCTGAAACCGAAGATGTCTGGCGCCCGACCGCGGTGACACGTTCGCCAGAACCGAAGACTGCCCGTGGACACGGTTGCCAGGACTCCGCAGAGGAAGACCTGACGTTGCCTGAGGACCAGGCAGGTGACAGTGAGGATGCAGGGCTTCCACAGGAGCCTTCGCCAATCCCGGAGATGCCTTCAGACCCAACGCCAGACCCCAGCACCAGGCCTGTCGTCGGGTATGAACATCCAAGAGGTCAAAGATCTCTTCTCTTTCTGGTGGGACACAATAAGGAAAGATGTGATCCCAGTGAAACCTCCTCCTCCCACTCCTTCACCACCTACTCCCTCTCCTGCACTGTAGGGTCCAGCAGGACTACCGCCGACCCCCAAGGAGCACACTCCACCTCCTAGGGGCAGATCCAATGAATGGAGAAGGGCTCCCTCAGGATCTCCCAGCCCCAAGCAACCCAGACGTCGACGGTACACTCCGCCAGGGGAGGATTCTAGACCGGATCCATCAGACACCTCCAGGTCTCCTTCTCCACTCAGCATCCCATCACCTGACCCACAAGACCTGCCCAGGACACCTCCGGATGATCCCTCCTTTTCTGAGATTATAAGGCACATCCAGGAGAACATGGGATGGGATTCAGAAGATCTCGACCCTGAGAGACAGCGCCTTGCTCGTTACCTTCAGCAGAAAGATCCTAAGCCTGTGGTAGTGCCACCCTTGGTGGACACTTTTGCGGACATCACCAAGGCTACGTGGAAGCATCCGCACACCACCCCTGCTGTGCCGAAGAAAGCTGACCACCTGTACAAGGCCCTGAAAGACCACCAGTACTTGGCGCAACAACCTCTGTCTGACTCCCTGGTCATTACAGCCTCTCATGACAGGTCCCAACGACCACAGCATATGAGTGCACAGCCACCGGACCAGGAATCTAAGCAGTTGGACGCCCTGGGGAGGCGCATGTATGCGGCGGCTACATGCTCCATCAGGTCCCTGAACTGTCTCATATGGTTCAGTTTCAGAATGCCCTGTGGGAACAGGGTCAGGACCTAGTTGATAAGCTACCGGATGGCAATCAGAAGGCGGAACTCTTAAACCTCCTCCGTACAGGGTCAAATGGGGGGACCAAAGTGTTACAAGCCGCACACGATTCTGCAGACTCGTCCGCCAGAGGCGCAGCTTCGGGCGTCTGTCTCCGGAGACTCTCCTGGCTCAGTGTCTCCGGTTTTGCCCCAGACGTACAGAAAAATATTCTTGACGTCCCGTACAACGGTGAAGTCCTGTTTGGTGAACATTCGGAAAAGGTTATCACCAAGCTTTAGGACGCCAGGAAGGCAATAAGATCTGTAAAGGCCATGTACAGATCCAAACCTGGTTCCTTTCGTAGGAACCATAACCGTTTTCGCGGCCAGCAACAAAGACAGCACCCATTTTCTGGCCAGCAACAAAGGGGCACTTTCCATCGTAAAGCCCAGTCCAAATCTTCCCCAGGCAGAGGTCAGCGATATACCAAACCTGCCCAGCCTGCGGGAACAAATGCTGCCACAGCATGACTCCTTCCCGGCCCCCGCCCCTCCTCTGGATCAACTGGCAGAAAAGGTCTGGGGTCACATCGCTCACCACTTTTCAGGGTGGCAGTCAATTACCGCTGACCAGTGGGTACTTCAGATGGTCAAGAGAGGTCACTTTATAGAATTCCTCGACCACCCACCGTCAAGATCTCCCCTGCTTTCCTGTTATTGGGGTCAGCACGCACTGCTCATACAGCAGGAGATGCTCGCGCTTCTAGGAAAGGAAGCTATAGAGCACGTACCGAGGAACCAGAGAGGTGCAGGTTAGTATTCCCACTTCTTTCTGGTTCCCAAAAAGACAGGGGACCTCTGTCCGATACTGGATCTCATCGATCTCAATGCTTTGGTCCTCTACAGACGCTTCCGCATGGTGATCCTTACCGGTCTGATACCCATGCTCAAGCAGGACGCATTTCTAGCGTCCCTGCATATGCAGGACGCCTACCTGCACATACCCATTGCTCGAGCGCACAGGAAGTTCTTGCGCTTCTAATTTCTAGGTCGCCATTATCAGTTCCGAGCCCTCCCTTTTGGACTGTCGCCGGCACCTCGGTGTTCACGTGCATGGCAGTCGTAGCGGGCGACTCTGAGGAGACAAGGCCACTATGTGTTCCCCTTCCTGGACGACTGGCTTCTCATGGCACCCTCTTGGGAGGCCCTGATATCCGCCATTCATTGTACTCCGTCTCTGTTCGAGATGTTGGGCATCATTATCAATCAGGGAGAAGTAACGCCTGGCTCCGTCACAGAATCTGCAGTTCATAGGCACAGTTCTGGACACTGTCCAAGGGAAAGCTTTTCTGACCCAGGACCGAGCGGAACACATTTATTTATTTATTTAGATTTTGTTTACCAGGTAGGCCCACTGAGACCAAAGGTCCCTTTTTCAGGGGTGACCCGGGGTGAATACACCACCAACTTTACATAAGGTACATTTTACAGCTTCAGAAATATAATATACAGTTTGTACGAACAGCTTCAAAAAAATATATATATACAATTTGTACAGGAGGATTGTACAACAGTAAGGCAGAGACAGAGAGCATGTATCAGATCCCTCATCAGGGACATTTTGGCAAAGACGACCGTCCCAGCCAGGCTGGTCCTTTGCCTGCTCGGACACATGGCTGCGGCCATTGCAACAGTCCCCCTAGCCTGCCTCCACATGCGGGCGACCCAGTGGATGTTACGAGTTCAATGGGATCAGAAGCAAGACCATTTGCAGCTCCCAATCCGGATCACGAATGCCATAATCCGGGATTGGCAATAGTGGCTAGACTCAAAGAACCTGTTGGCGGGGTTCCCCTTCATCGCGCCATCTCTGATTGTGACGCTCTCCACGGACGCCTCAGGGCTCGGTTGGGGAGCACACCTCGATGGGGTCAGGTCTCAGGGCTCATGGACAGCCCAGGAAACTCATCTTCACATAAATAAATATCTTGGAAATGAGAGCAGTTCTTTACGCTCTGCAGGCTTTCCAGTCGGAGATCCCACCGGGTACCCTTCTGTTACAAACAGACAATACCGCAGTTGTGTATTACCGCAACAAACAAGGAGGCACCCATTCCTACCCGCTTTGCAGGGAGGCCATGAGGGTGTGGGATTGGGTACTACAACACGGCACAAACCTCATTGCTGTTCATGTCACAGGAGTGGACAGCGTCATAGCAGACAGCCTAAGCCACTCTCAGGCCAGAGTCCACGAGTGGGAATTACTCCAGGAGGTAGTAGATGATCTGTTTCACAAATGGGGCACACCAGAGTTAGACCTTTTCGCGTCCCCATACAATGCAAAACTGCCCAAGTTCTTCTCGCTAGATCCTGGGCCTGGTGTTTTCTGGCGAGACGCGTTGTCCCTCTCCTGGACGGGCAGATTCCTCTACGCGTTTCCTTCCTTCCCATTGATCCAGAGGGTCCTTTTGAAACTCCGCAGAGAGCAAGCGACGCTGATATTTATCACACCGTTTTGGCCCAGACAGATTTGGTTCCCCCTGCTACACCAGCTGTTCCGGGAACCTCCGGGTTCCTCTGCCAATCAGCTCTCACTTATTGTCCCAGGAGGCAGGCTCGTTGGTCCATCTGGACCTTTGATCTCTGAACCTGCACGCCTGGCTCCTGGAGACGTAGCCATCATGCGGTACGGCGTCTCGCAAGAGGTAGATATTCTAGCAGCTGCTAGAAAACCGGCCACTCACGCTACTTACGCCATGAAATGGCGCAGATTTTGCCTCTGGGCCCAGACACGGGGTTTTTCCCCGATGGATTGTCCAGAAGGGTCGGTCCTGGACTACCTCCTGTTTCTCTTTCAGACAGGCTTGGCCTACTCCTCTATCAAAATACACCTTTGTGCCATCCCAGCCTATCACACACCAGTAGGCCAACATCCCATAACTCAGTTGGACACAGCACGAGCCTTCCTGAGAGGTGTTCTACACCTTAGACCTCCGATTAAAGATCCTATTCCTCCATGGGATTTACCTTTTGTCCTGGAGCAGCTTACACTGCCACTTTTTGAACCAGCCGCGGATTGCGAGCTGCGTCTTCTTACATGGAAGACATTATTTTTAGTTGCCGTTACTTCGGCCAGAAGAATTTCTGAACTTCATGCACTGAGGTGCAAAGAACCTTATTCGGTTTTTTACCACGACAGGGTGTCCCTACGGACAAATCCTAAGTTTCTACCTAAGGTGGTCTCAGCTCTCGCCTTTAATCAGGACATAGATTTACCAGTGTACTTTCCTAAATATTCTAATAGAGGAGAGGCCCTGCTGCACACTTTAGATGTGCATAGGTGTCTTAGGTACTACCTGACCAGAACCAGACACCACCGAACATCTGACCAGCTTTTCGTCTCCTTCGCCCACAGGATGATGGGAGCTCCCATTTCTAAACAATCGCTGTCCAGGTGGCTCATCCATTATATCACGTTTTGTTACCAGAAGTGTAACAAACCCTTACCGGGCTCAGTTAAGGGTCATTCCACAAGGGGGTGGCTACCTCCTTTGCAGCCATGAAGAACGTGTCCACTTAAGCCATCTGTGCAGCAGCTACTTGGAGCACTGTGCACACCTTTATCAGGCATTATCGCCTGGACGTTGCATCGAGTTGAAAGAGCAGGTTTTGGTCTAGCAGTCCTTCAGGGACTACTATCCTAGGCTTCGGTCCAACTCGTGATCTCTACTTAGCCTCCTCCCAACTGCGAGGGATTTCCAATATTGCTTGGGAATCAGTCCTAATGGTGTAAGCTGCTGCAAGAGCTGTTTCTCAGAGTAAGATAGTACAGTTACGTAAGAACTTACCGTAACAGTATATCTTTGAGAACAGCTCTTGCAGCAGGTAGTTTCCTTCCCAACATCCCCTCTGGAGGTGGTAGTTCCGATATTCCTTTCCTAGGATTAGGTGTTTCTAACACCGCTTTGAATACCTTTTGATGGCGGATCCTCAGTCTCCACTTCTGATGTCATCTAGTGGTCGGGAGTCTCCGGCAAGAGAACTGGGGATTCTGGGGGACTGCCCCCTTTTATAAGATGCCTGACGTCGGGGGTGGGATCGATGTCGGGGGCGGTCCCTGCTGATTACTGCTAGCTAGAAAATTTCCGTGGGGTCCTGGTGCCTGCCGGCTTCAGTCCTAATGGTGTAACCTGCTACAAGAGCTGTTCTTGAAGATCTACTGTTACGGTAAGTTCTTACGTAACTGTACTTTACAGCAGATGTGTCTATTTCAAGACATTCCTTTTTTAGGCAGCAAGAGATGACTTCCTGCCACATGCCATCATTCAAGTTGGCAGATAGCCATTTCCTTGTTCTGGACACCATCCCACTTCCCAGTGGTCACATACACACAGTGGCATCCAGGTGCATTCTGCGGTGTGTGGTGACCCACACCGCTAAGTATGCACTGCCAAGTCTACCAGGATAAGCTATTGCTTAGTTGCAACCCACCTGCTCAGGGTGAGGGATCAAGGGACAGTCTGGAACCCTCCCTGCTGGCCACCTATCCTGATGCCCTGAATGATACTAACTCTGATAGCCAGTGTGCCAGAATGGCTTGCCATCACTTGACACCACAGAGCTGGTCCATGTGCATTTCTTAAATAATAATAAAGAGTAGAATGTCTTGCAATTAAAATTCTATTAAAATATTTTTTCAAATGCTCCAAGATTTGAGTTTTGTCAGTGCCAACTGTAAATTTGCTAAAGGAAACTGGAATATCACTTTAGGTCATTTTTTTTTTCCTTCAGACCTTTTGTTGGCTACAAAACAGCAAGACAAATTAGATATGTGCAGTAGCAAAATATGTCCATTTTACTGTACTCAAGTAAAGCAGAACATCTTTTTTTTGAAGGTTACAGTGACTGAAAAGGAGAAGCATAAATCAAAGAAGAGAAAGACGGAAAGCAAAATAAAGAAGGAAAATGAGAAAAATAAAATCAATTTAAATGAAGGCTGGAATCCGTTTTCTTTCTTCCATGAACTCACACACATTGTTATAAAGGACTCGACAGTCAGCATTAACAGACAGGATGACAAACGAATGGTATGTTGATGACATTTTGTTTTAAACCCTGAAAACTGAGGCGTGATTAGAGGGAGAGCCATTTAAACTTGTCAAATTGAATTTGTCGAGAAACATCCCAGGAAGCAAAGTTCCTTGGAATATCCATACTTATAATGACATGTTATTGGTCACATAAAATTACTGATAATTCTATCCTCGCATATCTTTTTTTCATTTTTCTCATACCTAACATTTGTAATTCATTTTGATTTGAATGTTATTTATATAGGCACAATGGCAGAAGCACATCATTACTCAACATTGCTCAAGTTTTTGTTTAAAGGAAGGTACTGTTTGATAGTATACAGTACATCGTTATGACACGGAAGTGCTTTGTTATTCTAATTTGTTTTAAACGTATTCATTGTATGGCCTAGCTTGTCTGTTTCACTGATCAGATTGGAATCTGTTGTTCACACAGAAGGAGCAGGACAGAGAACTGTACCAGTTAAAGCAGAAGGAAACGTGGAAGGCAGTCAGAATAGCAAAGGCTCAAACTGAGGAAAAGATAGCCAACTCTGTTAAGAAGGGGGATAGACCTTTTATAGGTACACTAGGGAGCGAAGAAAGACCAAGGGGGGGATAGTGAGGCTTTGGGGAGGGTGGGTGGTCAGAGGGTGACAGTGAAAAGCAGGGATACTGAATGAATACTTCTGCTCAGTATTCACAGAAGAAGAGTTGGGGGAGGTGCCTAATCCAGTCAGTAGAAACATTCTGGATGTGGGGGTCAATATCCGTCCATTCACAGAAGAAAGGGTTCTGAAAGAACTGAAACTGAAGGTGGACAAAGGAATGGGACCTGACGGAATCCACCCCAGAATTCTAAAAGAATTAAGGGAGAACTAGTGACACCACTGACTACCCTTTTTAACAAATCATGGGAGGATGGTGTGGTACCTGAGGACTGGAGGAGGGAGGATGTGATTTCCCCTTCACAAAAGTGGGAGCAAAGCAGAGGCAGGAAACTACAGACCTGTTAGTTTGACCTCAGTGGTATTGACAATGATAGAATCACTTCTGAAAGAAAGAATTGTTGAGTACCTAGAGGCCAGCGGGGCACAGGACCCAAGGCAGCATGGATTCAAAGCAGGAAGATCATGTCAGATGAATTTAATAGATTTCTTTGACTGGGTGACCAAAGTAGTAGACCAGGGAGGGGCTGTGGACATGGCCTACCTAGACTTTAGCAAGCATCTGACACAGTCCCACACAAAAGATTAATAAACAAGTTAACCAGCCTGGGAGTGGGTCCCAGGGTGGTAACCTGGGTAAAAAATTGGCCGGACAACAGGACACAGAAGGTAATAATAAACTGAGTCCACTCCGAAGAAAGGGGGGTTACTAGCGGGGGTACCGCAAGGTTCAGTACTGGGACCGGTCCTTTTCAGTGTCTTTACAAGTGACATTGCAGAGGGACTGGAAGGAAAAGTATGCCTCTTTGCAGACGACATAAAGATCTGCAACAGAGTTGATACACAAGTGGGGGGTGGAAAGGATGAGAAGGGACTTGGCAAGGTTGGAGGAATGGTTAAAAGTATGGCAGCTTAAATTCAACGCAAAGAATTGCAGAGTAATGCACCTGGGACACAAAAACGCAGGGAAAGAGTACACAATGGGGGGGAGGTACTAACAACAAAAATGGAAAGGGACCTGGGGGTAGTCGTATCAAATGACCTAAAGATAAGGAAGCAATGTGGGAAGGCAGTAAGGAGGGCTGGAGGGATACTGGGATGTCTACGGAGAGGCATCACCAATAGAAAACAGGAAGTTGTTGTCCCTCTGTACAGACAGTTGGTGAGATCCCATCTGGAGTACTGCGTGCAGTTCTGAAGACCCCATCTCCGCAAGGACATAGGCAGGATGGAGGCAGTCCAGAGGAGGGCAAGTAAAATGGTGTAGGGTCTGCACCAGAAGCCAAGCAAATAGAGACTTAAAGGAGCTTAATATGTATACCCTCGAGGAACGGAGGGAGAGTGGGGACATGATGGAAACTTTCAAGTACCTCAAGGGAATCAACAACATCCAAGAGGGTAGCATCTTTCAGAAAAAGAGATGTTCAAGAACAAGGGGGTACAATTTGAAGATAGAGGGGGGACGGCTCAGGGCAACCCTGATGCAGTATTTTTACAGAGAGGTGGTGGACACATGGGCAGCCTCCCTGAGGAGGCCGTGAGGTCAAAAACAGTGGGGAAATTCAGAATGCATGGGACAGACATAAGGCAATTCTGGTAGGGGTTAGGAAGAAGTAGGCTGTTGGTTAACTAGGATCTGCAGCTTATCCAGTAGGTAGGGAAATGGGCAGACTGGGTGGGCCAAGCGGTCCTTATCTGCTGTCAAGGTCTATGTTTCTAGGGGTGCTGATGTGTTTCTCTGTCCACACACTGGCAGTTCCACTGGAACAGTATGATTTGCTGGATGTCTTTAAGCTAAGCTGCTCCCACCACTGGGCGGTATATTCCCCGACTCCACCCCATGATGTCACATCTTTCTTTCTGCTGGAAGAACAGGTTTCCTCTTTTGTGGCTCCCGCTTAGGATTTAGTGCACCATAGGCACATTTTTCTTTGAGTTTTTCGAACTTCTTTGGATTAATTCCTCTGATCCTTTGGCTCCCTTTGTCGATCTACGATGGAGTAATGAAAGCTGGGGTTCAAGTTCTGAGTTCAGTGTTGGCAGAAGCTGTCAGTCACTGACCCACATGACACGTGTATTGCCTCTGCGACTGCATGACATGGCCGGGTGTGGCCCTTTGTCTGAGCATGCTTCCTGAGTCCCTCAAGAACAGGAAGCTTGGAATGGGATCCGAAAGACTGCCCTAAGAGCTGCAAGAAGGCATTGGCTGCAGCCAAGTCTGTCCAGCAGCTTGTGGCTTTTGAGGTGGAAGCGGTGACTTATGTTGTGGCACCTCCTCTGTCTCTGTACTGCTCCTGGCTGGGGCGAGCTTTGGAGAGTCATTCACTGGAGGCTTTGGAACATGTTTTTGGCTCTCCAGACACCAGCAGAGAGCCCTACCCACTGTGGCACTAAATACAAGCACTCACCGGTGCATTGGTTGTGGGACCACGATGGAGCACGGTTTTCCCGGTCTCTCAGCTCACTCAGCTGCTCAACGGTGGTCCAGCAGTCCTTGGTCAAAGGGCAGGTCAGACAGGTTGAAGGCGCTTTGTTTCTCTGACATTTCACTGCGACTCTGAGTGGGCTGTGTAAGTTTTCCTTGAGCCCGTCGATTAATTGTTGGACCAGGTCGAGGAATTGATCTTGCACACTGCGCTTCTCCCAGACTTCACTCGAGGACATGCTTCAGTTGATGTCCCCATCAGGTCATCAGCTGGAGCAGCCTTGACTGGCCTCAAGCCTTCCATGCCCATGCTGCATAATGTGAGCAGGCACATGGTATACCACGATAGGCCACAAAGATCACCTCACCATCAGTCGTCTGGTCGACAGTTGAGATCTCCATTAAAGCATTCCTGCTCTTGATCCTGCTTGACCAGAAGGTGTTGATGCTCCTCTCTTGTCCTCAGGTGAGGAGAGACACCATTGCAAACTGTGCTGGTGCTACAAGGAGCTATTCTGGCAGGGTTGGGCTCTACCTCTTGGATCTCTGGTCCTCTGGCAGCTGCCAGTGGTGCCCACTCTGATTCACGCTTGCCACAACTGCTTCTTCACCTCTTAGGGTGGAACCACCACTATCGCAGTCAAATATGGGCACTCTGACCAAGGACACCTGTTCTTCCACCTGCTTGTGAGGTTAGTTGTTAGTGCAGATCACCCTAGAGGAGGATACCTGGGTGGTCCCTTACGAGAAACAGTGAAGGGCCTTTTTCCAGTAGTCCTTGGACAGCTCTTGCCACGAGTCTATGACCTCCTCTGGGACTCGCATCCTTGATTGGGGAATGTCAAGTAGCAGTCCACCTAGCATGGCCTGATGTCCTTAGGGGTGCTTCACCACCTAAACTTGGAGTCCATGTCGGTTCCACTAGAGCCAATCCAAAAAAGGCTAAGTGTGCTTTTAACATTTTGTACTGGGACAATTCCCGAGGGGTTGCCTTTCCCATGGCTGAAGCCATTTTGGGACTGGCCCTGGAGCTTTGGCAGCATCCAGCATCCTGCCCGGCACCCTCTGCCAATATGGTCCGCAAGTATGCAGCCCCTGCTGGGTTCCTATCTGGGATCTCGGACTGTGGCTCCACAGAGGGATTGACCTTGAATTGACACAGCAGGGATGTGGATAAGCCTTTGGACAAGGAGTCTAGTAAGATTAAAAAAGCCGTACACTGCAGCATCCTTGGTTCTCTTGTCAGGCTAGCTGTGCCATGATAATGGCCAATTTCAGTCACTCCCTGATGGGAGTGTTTGAGTCCATCATCCCTCACCTCCCAGCTGCTCAGCAATCAGCGGTGACAGTCATCAGAGACCCAGGTCAATCATTGGCTAAACACCAGGTCCAGGTGACCTTGGACATGGGAATTTCATGTGCTCAAGTCATGGCAGTGGCTGTTTCTGTGTGTTGCAGGGCCTGGCTGCATCTGTCCACCTTAATGGCAGCCTTCCAGCAGAAACTGGCCGATGTCTGTTTCTTGGGCACCAACTTGTTTGGCCCTGGGGTGGAAGGACATCTTACCGATATTAGTCCAGTGCCACCGAGGATTCTGTGGCATCATCCCACAAGGACATGTAAAAGAAGCCTAAGAAACAGGCTTTCCAGTATTGGTCCTTTCTGCCACAGCCTCCTTGGCAGCAGCCCCAGCAGGAGCATTACCAGGCCTGGTGCCTCAAGCCTAAGTCTTGGGGCCAGGGTCCAAAGAAAGGGTGTCAGAGAAAGTGGTGCCCCTCTGGCTTTAGCCGCCAGTGCCCCTGCAAAAGCTGCCCAGTGACGGGTTGGGGATCTCATCCCTCCATCCATCCTGTTCCTGTCTGCACTCCCTGTCAGAGATCGGCTACATCACTTCTTGCCACGTTGGTCCACTATCACAATGGACAAATGGATGTTGGACATAGTAGGCAGAGGGTTACTTCTGGACTTTGAGGTTCTCCTGCCTTACTGTCTCCACATGCTTAAGGAGTCCCGGATGTCACAAGGATCTGGAGGTCATTGCCCAGCTTCTTGCAAAAGGGGAAGTAGCTCAAGTCCCGGATGTCCTTTTGGGGGGGGGTCACCTGTCCTGTCTCTATCTGCACTCTGTTGGAGGGCGGCTACGTCACTTCTTGCCACATTGGTTTGTTATCACAATGGACAAGTGGATATTGGACATAGTAGGCAGAGGGTTACCTGTGGACTCTGAGGCTTTCTTGCCTTGCTGTCACCACGTGCCTCGGGAGTCCAGGATGTCACAGGAAATTGGGAGGACACTGACCAGCTTCTTGCAAAAGGGACAGTAGCTCATTTCCCAGATGTCCTGACCAGTCAAAGTTACATGTCCAGGTACTTCATGGTCCCACAAGTGACAGGGGCCTATTGTCACATTTTGGATCCGGACGATTTGAACCAGTTCAAGCGGAAATGCAAGTTCTCACCCTGGGGATCCTTTAGTATGCTTGACTAGTGCAGAATGCCAGCTGGGTTCAGCTGTCCTGGAGGTGGAGGGACTGCTAATGACTCTGGAAGTCGGCCAGTCAGGGGGAGAAAGAGAGAGGTTTTGCTGTCTGTGGTAAGGCAGGAGCCCAGTCAGAATTATTTCTCCGCTGGCTGAGCAACACTGCCCTGGAGCTCGCCCGCACTCTCTCTCTCTCTCTCTCTCACTCACACTTCGTTTTTGAGGAAGCTCCTGCTTTCTAAATCCTTATTTTCTTTTATTTGCACTGTCTTACATATTTTTTGAAAATATTTTTATAATTTACTACCCTTTTTTTGCGGTTCTGTTTGTTTTCTGGGAACTGTGAATGCTGTTTTCAACGTCTCTCAGCGCTTCCTGCTACATTTTCTTAGGTAAATTTGTCGAGCTCTCTGCTTAAAACTTGCCAAAAGCTTAGCAGTTCCTTTTGTTTTTATTTTTTAACCTGGGGAGCTGTTTTTACTGTGATTTTGTTCCACAGGGAAACAGTCCATTTTTTCTCCTATCCCTTAGGGAAACAGTGATTTTAAAAGGTTTCTGACAACTAGGCAGGTCAGAAACACCTTCTGATAAACACTGGACCAACAAAATTACAAAATGGTTTATGGGTGCCCTGAGATTGTGGCCAAGGCAGATGGCTGCTACGATCCTTGGGAATGGTTTCAGTTTCAGTTCATAACTAAATGTTTTATTTCATTTTTACTTTCACTTAACTTTGGGTTTTCAGTCTGCCTTTTCCTCTACTAGGAACCTTGTGGAGGCTTCCTTCCTTGTGTAATTTCTAACACAGGTCCTCTTAGGACCCCTAGAGAATAAGTCTGATTAAAAATTATATTATTATTTTTGACCAAGCAAAAAAAAAAAAAAGAGAAAGTCTATGAGCAGGTCTTTGACGCATTGCCTGCAAAAAAAAAAAAATATATATATCATTGCCCCTCTCGGTGAAAGGCAAAGGGAGACGCCAGTGACTAAAAAAGAGGCGCTCTCTGCTGAACAAATGGTTAAGCTTAATCAGACTTTGCAGACCATGGGTAACCTCCTTAGTGCCCGGTCTGATCTTAATGTTGTTCATTTTTTTCCTGACCCTGGGTTTTCCCAAGGCTACTTTTATGATGATGGTAAAGTTAATAAGCAGAGGGTAAACCTGTACAATCATATGTATCACCTGACCAGAGATTTAGTATCCCATCTTAGCCAGGTAGAGTTTTCCTCTCTTTTTACATAAGTGCAACATAGGGTGGGCACCCTGGACGTCCCTTCCCAGGAGACCACCGATAAAGGAGGGGGAGGAAGACTTTTTGAATCTGATGGGTCTCCCTTCCTTTGACAGACTGCTGTTGCCCATTCATAGATCTCTTAGAGGGCAATTCTGGAATGACTCTAGAATCCCACTTCTGTGCAAAAAAAAAAAAAAAGGGGATTTCAGCTACGAAACTTTAATGCTAAATTCCTCTATGGGCATCCTGACCATGAGAGAGTGGTACAGGCCACTGTTTCTGACAAAGCCACAGTACTTCTTCCCTCTCTACCTCTGGTTGAGGAGTCAAGAGAACTGTGTATGTGCAAGAAGTCTTACTCTACAGCCTCCTCGCTGCTTTGCTTTTCTGCATGCTGTACCTATGCAGTCCACTATATATATGTAAAAAAAAAAAAACTCTCAAGAGCCCTGTCTAGTCATGACTCAAGAGGGTCTAGACAGAATGGTCGAACATATCTGTAAACTGTATAAGCAGCACTACAGGTAACTAAATTACAGTACCATATGGCTGTAAACAGTATTGATACTACTTCAAGTCGTCCCCTAAGCACCATGTTTAGCTGAGAACCACTAGTCTTTGCAAGGCAATCAGACCAAGGCCATGATTTCTCCTGTGAGAAAAATCCTCTTTTTGGGGGCATGGTAAACCCTAGTATGGAAAAGATGGGGGAATACAAGCCCACCTATCAAGTTATGTAAGTGAAGACAAAGCCTCTACTTTCCAAAACTCATAAAACAGGCGATACAGGCAGGGGCTGGTTACCCTAGACCAATGCCTATAGATTATTCTCGAATGAGTCCTTCTATTTCAAATGTATATGTCACCTCCCTTCCCCTAGTAGAAAGAGCCCTGTCCATTATGTCTGTGCTTTATCACCAGAGAAAAATGGTGCTAAAGGTGAGGCCAGAGCCTTACCCTACAGTTAAAACAAAAAAAAAAAAAACATTTTTCCCTCTACAAGCCTCCAAACTTTTCTAACCCCAATTGAAAGACTGTTGGAGTTGGAAGTAAAACCTCTTTGTCGCAGAAGCAGTGACGAGGGTCCCATTTCCCCACTGGGGAAAGGCCTTTTCTTCAGGTTTTTTCTTACACAGAGGAAAAACGAGAAATGGTGACCTAATCTCAACCTAATGTTCCTGATCAGGCTCTTAACTGAAACCAAAGTTCAGAATGCTCTTTTGACTCTGGTAATTCACTCCTTGCAACTATGAGACTGGCTAACCTCCCTTGATCTCGAGGCCAACTATTTTCATATTCTTATAAGGCATGGAAAGTTTCTCAGATTCAGGCTGCCATTCGGCCAATACCAGTTTGCAGTCCTGCCATTCAGTCTCACATCAGCTTCAGAGTCTTTATAGAATGCCTGGCGGAAGAAATTTCCTTTCAGCAAGATCATCCCTCCAAAGTCCTTACTACAGATGCCTCCCTCCTATGATGGAGACCCATCTGCAAGATCAGTTCATAACCGGCACATTGTCCCCTAAGGAGTCCACTTGTTTTATTCAGCCTTCTTGGGCTCAGAGCTGTGTACCTGGCAATCAAGGCCTTTGTCCCACAGCTAAGAAATTACTCTGTTTAGATCAGAACAGAACAATACCACTGCCATGTTGTACATCAACAAGTAGGGTGGCGCAAGTCCCACAAAACTCTGCACAGAATTTGGTCTCTGGCCTACTCTCTGGATATATGCTTGTCGGACATACATCCCCTGTGTGACGACAGCACCGTAGCAGATGCCTTGAGTTGCATCAGTCAGGGCCACCATGAATGGATCCTGAACAAGCAGGTACTTGCCACAGATTTTTAGGAGGTAGGGCGTTGCAGAGGTAGACCTCTTCTGTGGCAGACCCCCAGTCCTGGGTACCCTGCCAGTAGATGCTGTACCCTCAGAATGGTCAGGAAAGTTCTTTATGGTGACCCTCCATTTCCACTAGTCCACAGAGTTCTTCTAAAGTTCAGGGATCAGCCAACCACCATGATCCCAGTAACTCTAGACTGGGCAAGGAAACCCTGGTACTTCCGGTTCCTTGTCCAGTTAGTCAGGAACCCGTTCGCCTACCTTTGACCCACAGTCTCCTGATTCTTCTCAGACAGGGTGGAACTCCCCAGTATAGACTCTCTTCTCCTCAGTCTTTTTTTTTTGGAAACATATTTTATTGGAAAAGGTATCACAGACACAGAAGAAAAAAGATACACAGTAGTGTAAACAAAACATTCATTTTCTTATTACTATTTCGGTACATCATAAGGGTACAAACACACTTTAATCATGCTGTCACGTACATTGTGTTTTAACTGGATTCTCCTCCCTGCTCCCTCACATCCACCTTTTCTGGGGGTGCCTAGACAGCAACCTCACCTGATTCTGTTGCCTCCATCAGGGGGTTCCAGGTGGCCAAAAATAGATCCTCCTGCCCGTTCACCTACATCTGTATTCTCTCTAATCTCATACATGATCCCAGGTTATTGAACCAGTGGGTTATACTTGGGGGAATCTCGCTCGCTCAGTGCTGGGCCACAGTTTTTTAGCATTAACTAAGACCACCTCCCACAATCTATGCTGCTTCTTTCTGTGAATAGGCTATTCTGCCCCAACATTAACTCTAGTGGTGTATTGGGCAGTTATTGGCTTAACATTTTTCCCATCATGTTATGCATTTCCACCCAGAAGGGGGCCACCGTGGTACAAGTCAGTGCCACATGGAGGAAGTTGCCTTCTTCAACCTTAAATTTGTTACATGTATTTGATCTGGTACTAGTGAATTTGTGCAATTTACTTGGGGTAAGGTAGGTCTGATATAGGTAGTTTAACTGGATTCTGTGTAATCTATTCGAATTTGAACAAGTATGTACAAGTCTGATGGCTGTCTCCCAGGTGGCATTATCTAGCTCAGTTTCAAGGTCAGTTGTTAAATGAAGCCTTGCTTTTGTTATTGGGTGAGGGGCAGATCCTACGAACAGTCTGTATAATATCAGTGAGTCTCCTGG
Source organism: Neoceratodus forsteri (assembly GCA_016271365.2). NCBI lineage: Eukaryota > Metazoa > Chordata > Ceratodontiformes > Ceratodontidae > Neoceratodus > Neoceratodus forsteri. Next base: position 402,468,846 of record CM028136.1, on the reverse strand, counting down.
TTGTGGCCTACAACTAGCTTCCTCCATCGGGGACAGGGTTGGGTCCAAGCCTGCCGTCCACTGCAGTATTCTTAGATATACAAAGTAATCCCCTGTTTGGACTCCTATATTCCTTCCTTAGATCACCAAAAGTCTTAATGCTACCCCCGTACATTAGTTCCCTGATTGTTTCTAGTCCCGACCTCCTCCATCTCAGCAAGACTTGTTGTAACTGGGCATTGTACCCCCTTTCTTCCCTGAAGCCCAGGTGTAATGCAGTATTGGCCGACACTCCTCGCAGATGATTAATATGCTTGTGCACACGTAGCCATAACCCTAACAGCACTCGTGTCATTGGATTCTGATATCTGGTAGGGCTCTTCTCACACAATGCTGGCAACAATACTCCCTGAAGCAGATCCCCCACTGTACCTGCCCCCTCCATTAACCTCCAGTCTGGTTTCTGAATACTACTGGTTTGTTCCAGAAAAGCAAGCTGCGCCACCCAGTAGTAATATTTAAAGTTTGGCAGTGCTGGCCCTTCCCTTTTTAGTGGCAGTTGCAGTATTGTTCTCTTTATTCTAGCTGCTTTTCCCACCCATAAGTACCTGTGCAGTATACTGTTGAGTTGCCTGAAAAATATTTTTGGTACTCTGGTTGGCAGATTCTGAAATAGACATCTGGGCAGTATATTCATTTTCACTATGTTTACTCTGCCAATCAAACTCAGAGGCAGCCTATCCTGTTTTTCACAATCCATCCGGATATTGTTTAGTAGGAAGACATGGTTTTCTTTGTACAGTTGCAGCAAGGTTTTTTTTATCATTGCCCCGAAGTAGTTCAAGGTCGCAACACTTTTTATATTAAGGGGTGCTGCCTTCAGACAGCTATCAACTCCCTGTCCCAGTATCAGCATTTCACTTTTGGACCAATTTATTTTATGTCCAGCTAACTTTCCATTTTCATCAAGACTTCATGAAGTACTGGCAATCCAGGTTGGGGGTTTTGCATGTATAATAAATCATCTGTGAGTAGTGCCAGTTTATGCACTTTACCCCCTTGCGTTTATACCCTCTATGCCCTATTCCTGTCTGAGTACCTCAGCCAGTGGTTCCAAGGATAATATGTAAAGTAGCGGGGAGAGAGGGAACCTGTCTAGTTCCTATGGTCAACTCAAAGGGGTTGGTAAGCATGCTATTTACCAGAATCTGGGCCCTAGGCTGCTTATACAAAGCTCCTATCCACCTTAGCATGTTTGCCCCTGCTCTGAACCTCCAGAGTGTTTCAAAGAGGTACCCCCATTCAACCCAGTCAAAGGCCTTTTCAGCATCTAAGGCCAAGACTCCCGGGTTTCCCTTGATGTTTTTCCTTGACTATCGTCATACCACATTCAGTATTCAGTGGATATTTAGTTTGCCCTGTCTCCCCATCACAAAATCAATCTGATCTTCATTTATAACCTTTGGCAGCACCTTCTCTAGTCTTTGTGCTATCAAACGTGCCAGGATTTTGTAGTCTGCTGTTAAAAGGTATATAGGACGGTATGAGGCACACAACATTGGGTAATTCCCTTGTTTTGGCAGAACTGTGACTATGGCTGCACACATATAGGGTGGTATAGTTCCCTCTTAATTGCCAAGCTAACCATTTACCTCCTGCATCTCCCTCGAAATAACTTCCCACCTGTGTAAGCAGCAGCAGGTCCCTTTCAATTTTAGTATTTTGTACAGTGTTAAATTCCCACTTCAATTTTTGTAACTAGTTATAGCTCTCTGCTGTTGGTGCCTTCATATGTCCCTTCCCTACCCTAGTTATGTTCTCCTCGACCTGTTTTATGTGCTAGGTTTCCTGTTTCTTTTTAGGTGATGCATAGGAAATAATAGTCCCCCTCAGCACTGCTTTTAGGGCATCCCACCTGACCGCAGCACTTGTGTCTCCTGATGGGGTTTCTCTTATAAAAAAAAAAAAAAAAAAATAGCTGATCTGAGATTTGATGAACTGCTGAAAGTCCTTCCCCCAAAGAGGTGGTAGGATCTAATCTCCACGCATTGTTCATGGCCATAGCCCCCATTCCAGAGAGTATTTATACCAAGGAGTGGTCAGATATTATGATTGGGTCATATGTGGATGACTGAATTGCCAGTATTGTATCCTGTGACACCAGTAATATATCAAAGTGTGCATATGTTCTGGCTGAGTAGGAGTAGTGAGAATACTCCCTTCCCCTTGGATTTAAATATCTCCAAGCATCTAATAACCTGTGGTCCCTCATTAAGTCTTTTAATGCTTTAGTGCTTTTAAGACTCTGGCCCAGCTATCCTTGTGGACCTATCTAATGTATTGTCCAGTGTATGGTTGAAGTCCCCATTCAGTACCCAGGGTCCCCAAAATTTGGTAATCTCTGAGAGGAATGTAAAAAATTCTGTATCATCTATATTAGGTGCATAAACTGCCCCATTTGCCACTTCTTGCCCCAAATTCAACTGCACTTGCAACAATGCATACTTCATCCTTTTATCAATATCCACCTTTATGATCGCCTCGGGAAACCTTGGTCTCAGCCATATAGCTACTCCCCTAGCCATTGATGAGAAATAAGAACCATACCAGTCCCCTCCCCCATCCCCTTGCTATATGGGCTCCCTCTTTGTTAGTCGTATGCGTTTCTTGAAAACAGGCAACATCTACATTAATACTTTTAATCTTGTTATGATTTTCTTCCTTTTTGTGTGTGATTTGAACCCATTTATGTTCCACGTACTAATCTTCAGCACTGTCTGTGGTGGAGTTGGGCTATACCCTCAGCTGTGACTGATGGACCACTTTTCTATCTCGTTATTTCCTAGCTACCAAAACTTCTGTTGTGCAACAGTTAATGCTTTTCTCCTTCTCCCCGCTACTCTAGGTTGGCCACCTAGCGTAGCTCTTTACTGTCCCTACTAAACTTCCTACTAGTTCTCTCTTTTTATTCCTTTTCCATTCCCAGTCATCCAGTCCCTGAAATTGTGCCAAACACCCAGAGAGGTGTTGTGTAAAGTGCATAAGTGCATTTTGTGTAAAATAAACAAGAGGACTTTTTTAGATCGCAGGAATGAATACAGTTAATAAAGCCTTTCTGAAGAAAAATTATTCAGAAGCCGTATCAAACTACTCATTTCATGATTAGTACAGTTATAAGAAATCCTTAAGGCATTTTCATAAATTCACATTATAAACCTGTTACTGTATGAAGCTAAATAAAAAAAAAAAAGGCGCTGTGGTATGCTTTATAAAATTGCTTAGTCATTATGAATCAGGGATATAGAGTCAATATCTGTGGAGATATACACTGTACCTTTACCTGAACCAGGAAGTCCCCTGGAACAAACTAACTCCTTTAGTTTTAAAACAGCATGTCCAGACATGTAACGGCATGTTCAGACATGAAAATAGAAGGGGCTTAGTCAGGTGACCCCCACCAAAAAGATAAAAAAACCTCTTCACCGAGTTCACTTCAGTTCAGTCCAGTGGGGCTCAGCCCTGAGAGAGTGTTTTTCTTGCTGTTTGCACAGACAAGCTTTTGAATGCAGATGAGAAGGGTCTTAGGAGCTCTAAGATCCAGGACTATATCATGTGAGAAACTACTGATGTTAAGTAGTGATTTTTTTTGCAATTTCTTTTTGTTTTCATTTATTATTTTTCTAACTTTTGAAAAACATCACACAATGATATGTTTTAAACTTGTAAATATGCCTCATATGAAGTTTATTCCCACACGCTGTGATACTATATGTCGGAGGGAAGTGGTCAAGGATGGACGCAGAGTCAAAAGGTATCAGGTTGGACCAAGCAATTGCTAGGCAAATTTATTTTAAGCCAGCATGATAAGCAAAGCAAAAAAAAAAAAAAAAAAAAAAAAAGACGAACTGAATACGACAAAAATAAACAGAAGCAAAAGATAAAGAATTTATCAATATACACTTCTCTAGAAATGGCTAGAGTGTACTACCAACCTCTCCACTCACTATCTATCTGAGGAGATGCATAAAAGCTGCTCTTTTTATCACAGTGTGGGTCAGGTGATTTACTTGAAGCTCTGCCCACTTACTTCCAAAATCCTTAATTTTAAAACTAACCATTATTTTCACATGTTAAACACAGGACAGCTTCAATTCAGCATAAGACTGTGTAGTATAGCTTTTAATATAAATAAATAAATATGCTTTGTTTCTTTTATTGTAATGCTGTTCCTGGTAGCAGACTCCTCCCCTTGAACTGAGCAGTATATAAGACTGAGAAACAAGGCCGGCCAGCTCCTAGAAACAATGGAGAGGCCAAGGAGGAAGTTCTGCAGCCAGGTTAGGTAGTGTCTTTATGGTCACTATTCATTGTCTATATGCTTTTCTTACAGCACTTAATTCAGTTCAGTAAAAAGCAACTGAGTGATACACCAGACTTATATTATTTATACATATGTAAAAGAGACATAAAGCAACATAAATATAGACAAGGGTTTTTGCTGTTTTACCTTAAACATGCCTGGTATATATGCACAGTACCACAGAACTTTGGCTGCTAGCTAACTGCCATCCAAAAACATAAAACCACAAATAAGTATTTTTTTTTTGTTTAGGGAGGTACAAGATAACTGTAACTAACAAAAACAAACCTCCTATTCTACCTTCTGTTTTTAGTGTGCACTGGTATGTATATAAGAAGGGCTCCATGTATTCCAGCACTTCCCTATGCTATGCCTGCATCAAGTTGTTAAAGATTACACTGTAGAAACAGACATTCAGAACTTAAAAATGTACCTCAGTGTCATGTTTCCCATTCAGCATGAATATTCTTCACTTACATTACTCCCTCAGAACTCAGACCATTACTTTAATGAGTGAGGAAAGGTCAACATTTACATCACTGTTGCCAGCTACATTCTCTTATAATACATTCTGCAGCAAGCACTGACTTAGTCAGTTCACTGTTATGGGTATTCCATAAGGGGGGTGGGGGCAATGAAGACATTTTTCTTCCTGAAACCATAAAGAATCACAGGAATAGTACAAAGAGCTTTCCCAGGTGGCCTGCCTGGGAAAGGGAAAATAAAGCAAAGTCAGTAGAGACAGGATAGATACAGAAGGTGTTGCTGCAGTAGACTTGAATCAGGAGAAAGAGAAGAAGGTTCCAGAAATACAAATTGTCTTACAGCACCCTGTGACACTGTACATTGTCCATTGTACACATTATTCCACATTTCACCAATACTTGTACTACTACTGTCCTTTCCTTGCTTGTTCTATGCTGATACCAAGTTTTTTGTTTAAAACCGTTTAGCAAGCATTTTTGCTTCTGCTTCCTCTGTGAGGCCTCCTTCCCTTTAAACTGTAACATTAAAACCAAAGAACAGTACATATCAATAAGTGTCTTCACCCCCGCCCTCCAGAGCAGCCCTTGCCCTAACACAACCAACAATGCTCTGCCCTTCCTCCCTCCTCCCTCCCCTTGCTGCACCCCGGAGTGGTGCACCCTCCCCTCTTCTGTGTTGGTGGAGTGCATGATTTTGTGACACTTCACACACAATCCGTGTTATTTAATGTAATTTATTGATGTAGCAGAACATTGAATCTCCTATCTCTCTTGCCCCCCACCATTCTTCTTTGGGGAGCAGATATGAAGAAATCACCCTTAATCTCTAGGGCATGCATATGGCAACTTCAGGCCTCTCCCCATCCCTGTTTCTCTTATTCCTTATCTTTGGTATCACTTTGACTGCTTTATTCAAAAGAAGTCTCCATTGCAACTGAACCCCCAGACATCCCCACATCCCCCACCCCTGCGTGTGATCAAACCCATCCCAAAAGGAAGCTGTTTTGTGTCCTTTAATACATGACAGACACATGCACAGTCAAATACTTTTCTGACTGTCACTGTACTTAGCCGTTCCTGGCTATGAGACCAGTGCATCACCGCCCAAAGCTCCGTGTAGCTCGCTGTTACCCATGACCTCAGCCATGGTTGAGTGATCAGTTAGGTAATGCAGTGTGTTCCTTGGCAGTTGCACCAGGCAGCCTAAAGGCACCATCAATCCCGGGTCTAGTCCCAATGTTCTTTAATCGTAGTCCAGTTGCAGCCATCATGCTGTCTTGAAATAAATCTTGGTCTTTGTGTTGCCCAGCCTTAGCTGGTGGTCGGATACCAGTTACTTTATTTAAATGTATATCCCCCGTTTACATCTCAGCCTACTGACTAGCACCAGGAGCCTACCTGAGATTTTCCTGCACTGCTCCAGCCACGTCTGCCACTTTAGTGGTTGGATCAAGGGATTGAATCTCTGAGTGCTTCTTGGTGGCTCCGTCATGGAATCCAGACAAGTGAGAGAGGCATGCCCATCCTGTCCATCTTTTTGCTCTACCAATCACCATCCCGGTCCCTCATATCATGAATTTAGAAACATAGAATCTAATGGCAGATAAGGACCACTTGGCCCATCTAGTCTGCCCATTTCCCTACCTAACAGATAAACTGCAGATCCTGGTTAACCAACAGCCTACTTTCTCCTACCCCCCACTAGAATTGCCTTATGTCTGTCCCATGCATTCTTGAATTCCCCCACTGTTTTTGACTCTATGACCTCCTCAGGAAGGCTGTTCCATGCATCTACAACCCCCTCTGTGAAGAAATACTTCCTCACATTACCTCTGAGCCTTCCCCTCTGTTTTCAAATTGTGCCCCTTGTTCTTGCACATCTTTCTGAAAGATGCTACCCTCTTGGACTTTTTGATTCCTTGAGGGTACTTGAAAGTTTCTATCATGCCCCCCCTCTCCCTCCTTTCCTCAAGGGTATACATATTAAGCTCCTTTAGTCTCTCTTCGTATGTCTTCTGGTGCAGACCCTGCACCATTTTGGTTGCCCTCCTCCTCTGGACAGTCTCCACTCTGTCTGTGACTTTGCAGAGATGGGGTCTCCAGAACTGTACACAGTACTCCAGATGTGGTCTTACCAACTGTCTGTACAGAGGGCCAACAACTTCCTGTTTTCTACTGGTGATGCCTCTCCCTATGCATCCCAGTATCTCCAGCCCTCCTTACTGCCTTCGCACATCGCTTGCCCACCTTTAGGTCATCTGATATGACGAGAGGGTTATGCCCATCCTCCAGGAAGGTGTGTCTGGGGCAAATAAATTTCCAACTGTCTTGATAAGCTCTTTCCCTGCTTGTCAATTTCGGCGCTGGTCATTTGTTGCAAAATGCAACTCTGGGATCTGCCAGATACGCCCACGAAGACAGCACGCTGCTTCTGTACAAGGCAGGACCTATACTATCACTGTTTGAGGGCTATTTTGAGTAGCGAGTGAGTAAGCATTTTAAAGAACCCCCACATAAGTTAATAATAGTATGAAAAAACATTGCAGATTGTTTTGTTAGCTGCAAACATGTAAATTCAGCTGAGCTTCGATTGGCATTTTTTTCAGGTGCTGGTATCTGTCTATTGGGTGGGGGGGGGGAGGACACACAGTCAAAGTAGTTTTAGTACCTTTCTGTTTGTGCTTTTGGAAGGTTGTGGTTCTGTTATCCATCACTGTCCCAGACTCTAGGTTTTTTGTTTTATAGGGGTGCTCTGAGAGTTTTTAAAGAATATGATGCCTTCCTTTGGTTACAGCTGCTGCCCCATTTTGTGCTTTTTCAACAGTGCTCCTCCATTCTTTATTAATGTATGCTTCTGCCTTCTGAGATTTCCTGAAGAATTTAGGAGGGCACCCTGGCTTGGTTATCTTCAGGGTGAAAGGGTAGAGTAAGGCAAAGTCCCACCCCATCAAGTGTAGAGAGGCTTTATCTCCCATGAATTTCTGCTGCTGGATTTTTAACTCCTGGGAGTAGTCCTGAAAAATGGACAATTGTCCGCCCTCCACCAAAATTGGCCCATGTGCCCTGGCTGCTTTGAGCATTTTCTCTTTATTAGGGAAGCACACAGATTTGATAAGGTAATGGCGTAGTCTGTCTCCCGGCTTGGGAGTTGGTCCACTTCGGTGCACCCGTTGTAGCTGGTACTCCACAACTGTTCCCCCATGCCCAGGTGCTCTACTAGCAATTTATTTTATGATCTTCCCTCCTCCTTTCCCCTCAAGTCCTTCAGGCAAGCCTATGATTCTTACATTAGATCTACGAGCTCGGTTTTCTTAATCGTGAGAGTGGGCTAGGAGTTGGGCAACTTTTTCTTGTAATATTTTGTTGTCTCGAGCCATATCCATTAACTGATCTTCAATTCCACTGACTCACCCTTCTTGTTCATTTAGTCTGGTGTCTTGCTCTGCCACTTTTTCTGTAATGCCTGTCACCACTCCTTGCAGGTGGGTTATTTGTGCAGTTACATTTGTAAAGCCGGCTCTCATCTCGTTTTGCATATTATTTATCTGTGTGGCAACAGCAGCAATAGCAGAATCGCTTACTGGTTTCTGCTGGGTCACCTCTGCCGTTGTGACTTGCGATCTGGTACAGCCTTCAGCAGTTGAACCTCCCAGTTCTTCTGCTGCCTCAAATTGTAGTGTTGACTGCTTTTTTTGTTGATTTTTTTTGCTGCCATAGTCTTCTGCTATTGATTTCTGTCAGTGTTGTTACCAGTTTCTATAAGTAATGCTATTGATTCTGCCATTGAATACCTAGTGCCTTGAGGAGCTGATCTAGCACATGTCCACCATGCTGTGCTTCCAAGCCACGCCCCTCTTCAACTCAAAGCTTGGTACTTGAGGAGTTAGGAGTTTTCTGATTCTCAGTTTCCTGAACAGGCTCTTAGAATTCTTCGTATGGCAAAAAACAAACAAAAAAAAAAACCTAGCATTAAGAAAACTTACGCATCTAAGTGGAGGGTTTTTTCTCTGTGGTGTAAGGGGAAACAGACCCTCTCAGGGCCACACCACCATTCTTCTAGACTGTCTCGTATGCCTCAGGCCTCAAGACCTCATCCCTTGAAGTGCATCTAACAGCAATATTAGCTTATCCTTTACTGGGAAAGAGAAACCAGACATTTCCCAGTTTGTAAAAAAAAAAAAAAAAAAAAAAGTTTTTCAAAAGCTTGCTACACCTGCAACCCTCACTAATGGAACATGTTCCTCCTTGGTACTTGAATCTCTGCATAGTCAAGATCATGGAGCTTTCTTTTGAGCCCATGGCTACTGTTCACCTGAAGTATGTTACCTGTAAAACTTTTTTCCTAGTTGCCATCACCTCAGCCAGAAGGATCTCAGAGCTGCAGGCCTTGCGTACTGACCCTAATTACATCTTTCCCCACAGGGACAAGGTAGTACAACAGACATAAAGTTTCTCCCCAATGTGGTCTCTGAGTTTCACCTGAACCAGTCTACCACTCTCTTTGTCCTTTTTTCATAGAGAAATCCACTCCAGGTGAATGCAAGCTTCACAACTCACATGTGAAAAGAGTCCTGACCTACTACCAGGAGCATATTAAGCAGTTCAAGCACTCAGGTGCTCGACTGTCCCTCACCTATGGTGAGGAAGACTGGGGAAGACCAGCCACCAAAAGGACTATTCTAGGAGCGTGGATATGTTTTTCATCCACACTCTTTGGCATGTCCCTTTCCACTTTAAATCTTGCCGGAAGTCTTCAAGCTGGCTCCTCCCACCCACCCAGGTGGTAAATACCTCGGCTGATCCCTGTAACGCCAGATCTTCCTTTCTGTTGGAGGAAGATACAGGTTGCCTCCCTCATGCTCACGCATTTCGTAGGCCCTGGCTTTTAAAACTTTGGCTTTACCGAGATTAAAAATCGTTCGAGTTGGCGATCGCCTTTTCGCATCTTCGATCATGGAGGAGAAATCTGCCCCCAGATTTCGCCGGTGTCCTCGTGGCCATAAAATGTCGCGCACCGATCCCCACCTCATGTGCGTCTACTGCCTCAGTGTCGGCCATTACACCTCATCCTGCAGATTCTGTTTGGCCTTCCATCCCAGTGTTCTGGATGACCGTCTTGCACATGTAAAACTGGGGAGACCAGAGAAGAGGAACCCTCCGGTGAAGTCCAAGAAGGCTAGGTGGGTGGTTTCCGTGGCTGCGGGTTCCACCGAGCAATTGGAATGCATGCAGGCATTTGAGGAAGAAGCCGCTTGTGCTGTGGACTCTCGAAGCTTCTTCATTCCGCTCAACCTGGGCTCCACCTTCTCGGGCTCCTTCAGGGAGTTGTGCCAGTCTCTTCCCAACTGGGGAGAGGTGCCCGTAGGCTCGCACTCCTCCGATCCAGTAAGTGGGAGAAGGAAGCGAGCAAGTCTTCGTCTCAGCGAAGGCGCTCTTGGGACCGAAAGAGGTCTCAGTCCCAGAAAAATGCGGTCTCTACCTCAGTCGAGATTGCTTCCTCAGCCGCAGGCTTCACGGACCTTCCATCGGGCCAGCCGACCGATGATACTGCTGATGAGGTCGAGATTGTTCTCGACCCAATCAGCCACCGGCCCCGGTCGATGACCCTTTAGAAAGGACTCCTGTACATGTCTTCCCCAATGAGGAGACCCAGCCTGCTGGAGTCCCCATCGATGACCCGGTTCCACACCCCCCGGGTATCACCGGTCCCGCCGGTATCTCCCGAGCGAGCAAGTCGGCCCGCCCAATCTTGGTTGAGGTCTAGAACCCCCTCGTCTGGAAGGCTGAGGAAGAGCCATAAGTGCTCTAAAGAGAGGCAACACCATCAGTCGTCCTCCTCGGATGAGGAGAGGCTCCGGCGGAAACTCTGGCGCTATGAGGACCTCGTGTGGCAACAGCTGAGTTTGTCTGGGCACAAGCCGACTTAGACTCCTACCCTGGCCATTACTTGGCTTTCGCCTCCTAGGCTGAAGCTGACCCCCTTGGAGTCGAAACCTTCGGTTCCCCGCCCGTGTGGCCAGCAAAACTGCCTGTTTGGCCTAAGCTGGTCTCTCCAACAATCGTGGTGGAACCGCCGCCTAAGCAGCCTGTGGGAGGGGCTCCTTACAAAGAGGACTGACTAGACACTGGGCTTCCCCGACGTTTGTCAGTGACAGTCACCCCGGACTGCCCTCGGTGGGTTGAGAGTGATTTGGGCGGCAGGCCGCTGTACCCCAATTCCTTAGACTCTGATGTCACGGGGCTTCACTCTCATCCTGGGGATGATGAGTCATCCGTTGGCGTAGGGATGGAGGAAGGTCCTTCCTCCTTCCAAGGGATCCTTTGTCTCATCTCTGAGTCCACAGGGATGCCCCTGGAACCCATCCAGAAAAAGGCGGAGTACCCTCTTATGGACATCCTTAAAAGAAGGGATACCCCGACTGAGGCCTTTCCTGTAGCCGAAGCCATTGTTGGTCCGGCACTCAAACTCTTGCAGCATCCTGCTTCTTGTCTAACCCTGTCTGCCCACACAGCCCGCAAGTATGCAGTACCCATAGGATCCCTTGCTGAGTTCACAGAGCACCCTTCAGCCAAGAGCCTGGTGACCGCCTCTGTGTTCAGGTGTACTGGCAGTTCTGCCAACTCGGACCGACCTCCCAACAAAGAGTCCAGGCTCTTGGACCATTCGGCGAGGAAGGTCTATGCGATTTCCTCCTTGGGCCTTTGTTAGGCAAGTTTGGCCGTCATCATGGCACACTTCTCTCATGCCCTCCCAGGTCATTGGACAAAGTCCTCCCACATCTCCCCACGGACATGCAGACCACGGTCAAGCAGATCCGAGACCAGGGCTGAGCTGTTGCCAAGCAGCAGCTCCAGACAGCCCTAGACATTGGGGACTCTTGTCCCTGTTCGATGGCTGCCACAGTTTCTTCTTGCCACAGGGCTTGCCTGAGGCTCTCCTCCTTCCTGGCGGATACTCAGCACAAGTTAGCTGATGTGCCCTTCCTTGGGACCGACTTGTTCGGCCCTAGAGTGGCCGGTCACTTCCAGCGCATGGAGCAGTCCAGTGCCACCTTGGGCGCTACTTCTGCTAAGAGTTCTTCAGGCAAGAACCAGCAGAAGAAGAAAAAGAAGCCTTTTTGGCACTCTTTCCCCTGCAGTTCAGCAACCCTCTTTTCAAGGCGGGACAGCAATATCAGCAGCAGGCTCAAGCTTGGCACCCTCGGCCCAGGCCTGGACCCCAACAGGCCCATAAAGGAGGCCTGGGCTCCGATCCTGGAGCTTCCTCCAACCCTGCTCAGTGACGGGGTGGGGTTGCCACCCCTACTCCCGTCATGCCAGCTCTGGGTCTTCCCGTTGGGGGGCTGGCTCCGCCACTTTCTTTCCGCCTGGTCTGTTATTACCATGGACAGGTGGGTTCTTGAAGTGGTCGGTCAGGGACTGCCTCTAGAATTTGAGCAGTACCCTCCCAGCCGAGCCCACGCCCCTCTGGAAGAACGGATTTCTGCACACAACCAGTTGGCTCTCCAAGACGACATTGCTCAACTCCTCCTCAAGGAGGCAGTAACTCAAGTGACTGATCCTTCAACAGACCCAGGCTTTGTCTCCAGGTACTTCCTGGTGCCCAAGCAGACCGGGGGCTAGCGTCCTCTAGATCTCACGACCTGAATCAATATCTCACGTCTCGCACCTTTCGGATGGCCACTCTGACCCAGATCATACCATCCTTGGAGCAAAACATGTGGTTTTGTTCACTGGATCTGCAGAACGAGTTCTTTCACCTCCCAATCTGTCCATCCCATCAGCGGTTCCTCCACTTCAGGGTCAAAGGGACCCTGTACGAGTTCTGAGCCGTGCCGTTCGGCCTGTCATCAGCCGCACGTGTCTTCACCAAATGTATTGCAGTGGTGGCGGCCCATCTCTGGCATCGGGGGTGTCAGAATTTACCCCTACCTCGACGATTGGCTCTTTGCAGGTTCCACCCAACACGAGGTGGAGAGGTCCAGGCATCTGACCCTCCAAACCTGCTCTCAACTTGGCCTCCTGATCAAAGAGGCCAAGTCGGAACTCGTGCCTTCTCAGGTGTTGGGCTTCATCGGGGCAGAGCTCGACTCTTGTTGAGCCAGAGCTTGGCTCCTGGCGGACAGGGTGGATGTTCTCTCCTCCTTTGCCCAGTCATTTTTGGTTGGGCACTTGCGCCCTGCCCGGGACTTTCTGCGCCTTCTGGGTTACATGGTGGCATACACCTCAGTGGTCCATTGGGCCCGGTGGCACATGCACCCCCTTCAATGGGAGCTAGCCACCCAGTGCACTCAGCGCCATGGTCAAGTCAGCCTGCTGGTCACTGTAACCCAGAAGATGTGGGACGCTCTCCAATGGTGGACCACCCCAGAACGGTTGCAGGAAGGGATCCCGTTTGTCCGCCCCGAGTCGATGGTCGTCCTCATGACTGATGCCTCGCTCAGGGGCTGGAGAGCCCACATGGGGGACAAAAGGGTCCACAGGCTCTGGACTCCCAAGGAGTCCTGATGCCACATCAACCTGTTGGAGCTCAGAGCAGTCAGAGTGGCACTGTCAGCTTTTGCTCCTCCGCTTCAGGGTCAAGTGGTTCAAGTCCAGACTGACAATACCACAGCCATGTACTACTGCGACAAACAGGGCAGGACGCACTCCCGTTTGCTGTGCAAGGAAGCGCTCTGCATCTGGACCCTCGTGAGCCGGTTGGAAGCCGACCTCCTTGCCATCCATGTGGCAGGAGCTTCGAACCACCTGGCAGATGCTCTCAGCCGCTTAGGCCAGACATCCCACGAGTAGTCTCTCCACCCGGAGGTAGCTTACAACCTGTTCTCTTGCTGGGGCAAACCGATGGTGGACCTGTTTTCCTCCAGGGAAAACACCAAGCTGCGGCTGTTTCATGCCCGCTCCCCTCAGCAGGGCTTGCTGCAGGGGATGCCTTCTCGAGGCCGTGAACCTCAGGCCTCCTCTATGCCTTCTCTCCATTTCCCTTGATCCACAAGGTGCTCCTCAAAGTGAGGAGGGACAAGGCGCAGGTAATCCTGGTAGCCCCAGACTGGCCATGTCAGTACTGGTATCCAGATCTCCTCAGCCTCAGCTGCAGGCCCCCAGAGTGGCTTTGTACACGCCCGGACCTGATATCACTCAGTCAGGGGAAGGTTTTCCATCTGGACCTTCAAACCCTGCACCTCACAGCCTGGTACCTGAGCGGCTAGAGTTGCAGGCTTTGGGTCTTTCCGAAGATGTCTACACTGTGGGAGAGGCATCTAGAAAGGAATCGACCAGGAAATGTTATGCCTTCAGATGGAAAAGGTTTTCCATTTGGTGCCAGGGTAAGGGCCTGGACCCTTTATCCTGTTCAGTGGCTGACATTCTTGACTACCTTTGGTCTCTCTCCAAAGGGGGTCTGCAGTCATCGACCCTTAGGGTGCACCTGGCAGCCATTTCTGCCTACCGGGCGTGGGCCGGTCAGCCGACTTTGGTGCAGGAGACAGTGGTCGGGCGCTTTCTCAAAGGCCTGGATCACATATCCCTTCCGGTGCATGAACCTCCACCTCCGTGGGATCTGCTGCTGGTACTGGCAAAGCTCATGGGCAAGCCATTTGTACCTGTGCACAAGTGAGTTGTCACACTTGTCATAGGAGACTGCCTTCCTGGTGGCTATCACGTCTGCCAGAAGGATAGGGGAGCTCCAGGCGCTTTCGGTGGACTTCCCTTATCTGGTCTTCCACAGGGATGAAGTCGTCCTGTGTCCCAACCCAAAATTCCTTCCGAAGGTGGTGTCAAGAGTTTCACCTTAATCAGGTGTTGACTCTGCCGGTATACTACCCTAATTACACCTCAGAGGCTGAGTACAGGCTCCATACTTTGGACCTGAGACATGCTCTCTCCTGTTATAAGGAGAGGACAGTGGAAATCCGGGGAGAGGTTCACCAGCTGTTTGTCACCTATGCTGAAGTCGCTTCTGGCAGACCTGCAGCTAAACGGACCATTGCAAAGTGGATTACAACATGCATAGGTCTGTGCTATGAGTTGGCGGGCAAGGAGCCTCCCAGAGGGATAAGAGTTCATTCTACTTGCCATACTGCTGCTTCCAGGGACATCCCGATTCAGGAACTCTGTCGGACTGCTACCTGGAAGTCAGCAAACACCTTCATCACCCACTACCACATCGACCTTGAGTCACGCCGGGATGCTGGTTTTGGGGCCTCAGTTTGCCAATCTCTGTTCCCTAAGTAGGTGGTGTACGCCTTGCCTCGCTCCTCCCGGAGAACTGCTAGGAGTCTGCCAAAGAGTGTGGATGAACAACATATCCACGCTCCTGGAAGAACAGGTTGCTCACCTGTAACAGTAGTTCTAGGAGTGGTATATGTTGTTCATCCACACTGACCCACACGACCTTCCCGGCTGTGGATGCACACAACCTGGCTTCCAGCGGGCTAAGATCTGGCGTCACAGGGCAGAGCTGAGGTATATACCACCCGGGTGGATGGGAGGAACCAGCTTGAAGACTTCAGGCAAGATTTAAAGTGGAAGGGGACATGCCAAAGAGTGTGGATGAACAACATATACCACTCCTAGAACTACTGTTACAGGTGAGTAATCTGTTCTTTCTTGCTAGATAGTCTCTTGTATTCAGTTCTGCTACAGCAAAGCTGGCAAACAGCCCCATCAGGCCCATTCTACTAGTGGCATAGCTGTCACAGTGGCAACTGCAAGGGATATCCCCTTGCTTGATGTCTGCAAAGCAGCCACATGGAAAGCTGTACGTAAATTCGTGAAGCACTTCTGCCTGGATGTACAGTCCAAATCTGATGCCAAATTTGGCACAGCTGAGTCTCTTTCCTAATCAGGTTCTGTGCTCGCCTCCTAGCTGCACTGCTCTGTGGTCTGCACTAGTCAGGCCATCTTAAGGACCCCTGGCGGGAGAAGAAAATACCAACGAGTAATATTGTTTCTTCCAAGGGGTCCTTTAGTATGCTTGACCTCCCACCCATCCTCCCCTACATAACCTGACTAAGGATGGCTCTGTATTTTCCTTTCTTTACCAAAACTTTTAAAATATCTCCCTGATCAAATAGTTTTTTTTTTCTGTTTTTTGAACATAGTTTTGAACAATTTTTATTTCTGTTGTGATGGTTCATACCTAGGGTCTCTGTTTTGCCCCTTAAAGCTTCAAAATAATTCTGACTGGGCTCCTGCCCTACCACAGACCACACAACCTCCCTCTCTCTCTCTCTCTTTCTGTCTCTCTCTCCCTGATTGGCCAACTTCCAGAGTCATTGGCATTCACTCCACCTCTGGGGCACCTGAACCCAGCTGGCATTCTGCACTAGTCAAGCATATTAAAGGTCACCTTGGAAGAAACAGTATTACTACGGTGAGTAATTTTTTCTTCCAGATGGTCACTCTGAGTCACATCAGGTTGTCGCTGTACGAGAACATGTGGTTATGCTCCGAAGACCTCCAGAATGTATTTTTCCAATTCTGTCTGTCACTCAAACCTCTGGTACTGCTGATTATGAGTGGAAGGGGTCTCAACCAGTTCCAGGTTATGCCTTCCTCTCCTCAATGCCAGGGTCTTCACCAGGTGCATGAAGTTGTGGCAGCATGCCTGCAGCATCTAGGGATCAGGGTGTATCCCTACCTTGACAGTTGCTCATTAGCCAGTCCATCCAGAGAGGCTGTAGAGAGGTCCAGAGATCTGGCTGTCCAGACTTGCCAACACTGACAAGTCTGAACTGGTACCCAAGAAGGTGATCAAGTTCATTGGGGCAGAACTAGACTTCCTTTGGGCCGAGGCTAATCTCCTTGCGGACTGAACACTGGATCTTACCTCCTCTGCCTGATCATTTCAGGTTGGGTTCTCGTGCCCTGCCTGGGGGTTCCTGGAGCTGCTGGGGTATACGGCGTAATACACCATTGTGGTCCTTTGGGCCCTCTGGTGGATGTGCCACCTCCAGTGGTAGTTGATGTGTCAGTGGTCTGAGTGCCTAGGCACTTGGATCAGCTGGTCACAATGACTCCGCTGATGTGGGATGCCTTCTGTTGGTGGCTGATCCTAGAACACCTGTAGGAAGAAATCCTATTTGTCCACCCAGCACAGACCATCATGCTCATGACAGCCATGTCTCGGGTGTGGTGGGGAGCACACCTGGGAGACTACAGATCCCATGGGTTCTGGTCACCCAGGGATTCCTGTTACCACATAAACCTGCTGGAGCTCCGTGCCGTGTGTCTGGCTCTGATAGAATTTGCTCCTCTAATCAGGGGTTGGGTTATGAAGGTCCAGACGGCGAGCACCATGACCATGTTATACTTGAACAGACAGGACCAAACTCCTTCCCTTTCTTTGTGTCAGAAGGACCTACACACCTGGAGCCTTGTACTCAGCCTGGGTGCAGATCTCCTGGCGATTCATGTCACAGGCGAGAACAGTCAGCTGGCGGATGCTCTCAGCTGGATAGGAGTGATGCCGCACAAGTGGCTTCTGAATCAGCAGGTTGTGAACCACCTGTTCTCCCAGTGGGGTGCTCCTCTGGTGGACCTGTTTGCCTCCTGAGGGAATGCCAGACTGATGCTGTTTTGTTCCAATCCCTACAGTCCAGAGTATTGGTGAGGGATGTCTTTTTGAGGCCCTGGACCCCAGGTCTCATGTAGATTTTCCCTTCCTTTGCCTTTGATCTGCAAGGTAGTGGTCAAGGCCTGAAGGGACAAGGAGTGGATGATCTGATCACTCCAGACTGGCCAAGGCAGTTCTGTTGCCCGGATCTCCTCAGCCTCAGCAGTAGACCCTTATGGCTACTGCCTCTCTGCCTGGATCTGCTGACCAGACTTCAGGGGATAGTTCTGCACCTCATGGCCTGGTTCCTGAGTGGCCAGAGTTCCAGGCATTGGGTCTCTTGGATGGTGTGTGCCACATTGTGGAGACCTTCTGAAAAAAGTCAACTCAACAGGTGCTAGGCATTTAAATAGAAGAGAATTTCTATTTGATGTCAAAGCATGGAGCTTGATCTCCTTGCCTGCCATGGTCCCTCTCGCAGTTAGGACTGTGGGTGACGACCCTTAAGGTGCATCTGACAGCCATCTCTGCTTATTGGGTGCAGGCTGGTAAACTGACAGTGGCCCTGAAGAAGGTGGTTGAGTGCCTTTTCAGGGGCCTGGACCACTTGTTCCCTCTGGTGCCTGCACTAGCTCCATGGTGGGACATACTACTGGTGGTGGCTGTGCTCATGGGAAAGCCTTCTGAGCTACTACACAGTTATGAGATGTCACACCTGTCATGGAAGACAGCCTTCCTGGTGGCTATCATGTTAGCCAGGAGGACTGGGGAGCTCCAGGTGCTCTCAGTGGAGTCTCCCTACCCGGTCTTCCACAGGGACAAGGTTTTCTTTGCTCCAACCAGAAGTTCCTCCCAAAGGCTGTATCGAAGTTTCACCTTAACCAGATGATTAGCTTACCGATGTACTTCGCTGACCCACCTTCGGAGGCTGATTGCAAGCTCTATACCCTGGACCTGCGGAGGGTTTTCTCTTACTATGTAGAGCGCACTGCTGAATTTTGGAGAGTGGCTTGCCAGCTGCTTGTCACTTACACGGAAGCTGCATGTCAGATCGGCAGCAGAGTGCATGATTATTGGCAGGTGGGTCTTATCCTTCATCGACTTCTGCTATAGGTTGACTGGTAGGGAACATCCTATATGGCTTGTAGCTCATTCCACCAGACATACCACTGCCTCGATGGCTGCTTCCAGAGATGTCCTTATCCAGGAAATCTGCAGGGCTGCTACCTGAAAATCAACACACATCTTCATTTCCCACACAGCATTGACCTTGAGGCATGCTGGGATGCTGGTTTTAGGACTTCGGTTCTTCAGTCTCTGTTCAACAATTGGAGTGCGTGCCTTGCCCCCTTCTCCCAGAGAACTGATCAGAATCTGCCAGAGTGTGAATAGTGAACCATATCCACGCCCCTAAAAAAATAGATTATTCACCTGTTAACTGCAGTTCTAGGACTGGTATATGGTTCACATCCACACAACCCAGTCCGCCTCCCCTGGCCAGTGGCACATGGTTTCCCTGCTTCCAGTGTGTGAGATTGGACATCACAAGGCAGAGTCATGGGAATATACCACTTGGGTGGCGGGAGCAGCTTAGCTTGAAGATGTCCGGCAAATCAGACTGTTCAGTGGAACTGCCAGAGTGTGAATGTGAACCATATACCACTCCTAGAACTATGGCTGCAGGTGAATAACCTGTTTTTTTTTTTTTTTTTTAGCACCATACTCTACAGCTGAACAAAACTATACAGAAGTAAAGTAGAATAAGGGGAACTGTTCTTTATGTTTAGAGAAGTAAATTCATGTGAAATGTTCTTGCCCGGTGTTGTGTTAAAGCAGAGTGCTTTTAAAAAGGGTTTAACTTAGTTCCCATCAAAGGAGTGTCCCAAAATAAACGCTTAACAAGTCACTTTATCAGGTCTGGCTTTGTCCTCCATGTATTTCTCTGAAGTGTGAGACAAGTTACACCATCAGCAAAATGACCCAACCTGGTCAAAGCAGCTTGCTAAAGATTTTTGTTACTTTCAAGCTTTTTACACAGGATAGCCCAGCTAAAAGCAACATGTCATTTTCAGTGGGGTCTAGCTTCTTCTGCCCATTTATTTCAGAAATGTATATATTTTTTTAATTTTTATAGTTATGCATATCATACAAATATAAAATTGTAATTAACTAAGGGTTAAGGGATTAAGTGAGCGGTGTAGAATGTACTCCAAATATAACAGAACTCCTTTTATAAGGTGGGCCTTTTTGTATAATTTCTTTGTTTGCTTGGATTTTGTTAACTGGGTAGGCTCAATGAGACTAGGATCAGTATGGAGATGAGATGCAGTGGGGAGTTAGTTGTGGAGAGGTAGTAAGTTGCGGGAACTCTGGGGTGCTCTTCTCCATGGTTATGCTATGCAGGACAGGGCACTGCCCCATCTGCAGGACCTACGCGGAGTTCCATGCTCAGCTGGTACCAGCGAGAGACGAAATATCTTAGCTGTGTCACTGGCACAGCTGGGGATCACCTCCAACACCCACACTCCCCCAGATGCCCACTGGCCCAGGGGGCTGGAGGGTGGTTGTGAAGGGCAGGGGGGGAAGGATGGTAGGGGCAGCCACAAGAGGTCAACCAGTCTCGCACCATTCAGATAGCAAATGGCTCTGCACCCCTGGAGGAAGGTTAGGTTCCTGACTCTATCGGGGGGGGGGGGGATCTAAGTCTGTAGGGGGAAATGGGCAGGGTGATTTGGTGGCACCTGAGGAGGCAAGTGGGAGAAAGTCAGTATGGAGGGTCTTACTGATTGGGGAATTGGTGATTAGGACAGTAGAAGGGATGGTGGTCCATCGAGGGAAGCGGAGTAAAATGGTCAGATGCCTTCCTGGTGCATCTGCCATCAGTGATATAGATAGGATAGGATAGGGAGGATGGTGGAGAAGAGGGAGGGGGATCTGGGGGTGCTGGTACACTTGGTTATCAAAAATCTGGTGAACCAGCTTGTGGAGGCAGTGAAGTAGAACTTAATAAGGCTAGGGGACAGATTGAAGGCACACTCGGCTTCCCTGGCCTTTGCTAAGGTCCTCCCTGTGTAGAATAAGGAGAATGGGTATGATAGAGTAAGGGAGGAAGAGGTGGAGGAGTTTAATGAAAGGTTGAAGGGATGGTGTCAAGAGGAGGAGTACCACTTTTTGGGAGACTGGGGGGGGGCTTCTGTGGCAGGAGGTGCTTTAGGTGTGATGACCTTCACTTGACTTGGGGGGTGCAGGGCTCTGGGGTAGACTGCTATGTCCCTAGTCTGACAACTGCTGGGATGGAAATTCTATATTTTCTTTGAGGATTTCTCTTCTCCTATTTTTGGAACATCAGCCCTCAGACACTAGGACCACACGGAAACTTTTGCTAGCTGGGGCCACCCATGTCAATGTCATGCATCAGAGTGTATATAACTGTAGGCGGCCCTATCTCTCCTTCGTTCTTTTCCTGCCGTTGAGTAGCCTCGTCTGATCTGCTATAGAAATGAACATAAACTATAGCATCATTCCTTATTCTTTTTCAAGTGTTCTCTGCCTCTGCATGTTGCCGAAGCCTTCAGTGCTCTTCCAGTACTGAGTGCAGAGAGAAGATTTTTCAAAACACCCATGAGGTGTGCATTTAGTGCCTGGGCCTCTCTTACAATGAGTGGGGCCAGTGAGATTTGCTTACCTTTCAATCAGGCTATAAGGCAATGTTGTGGAAAGGAACTAGACATTTATCCTTGAGAAAACTCCAGCAGCCACCATGAATACGGTAAACCAAAATGAGAATGCAGTGTTGCCTGCTCCGTCGACTAGTTCTCGGTCGTCAAAGCCTAAAGGCTATGGAAAAGATTGTTTCTTATTGTTCCACAAGCACAAGTATAAGAACAAGGAATCTGTGCCTTCATGATCCCAGTCACTGCTGCGGCCTGCAGGTAACCTTATTTCGTCTCTGTCTGCTACGGTGACTGTTCATTGGTCAGGGGGCTGTAGCCACCAACACCAAGGTTGGGGTTTGGCTTGGGTACTAATTTATTTATATATGTCATTTTGGTAACCCGGTAAGCCCACTGAGACCAAAGGTCCCTTTTTCAGGGGTGACCCAGAATTAGTTACATACAGTATTTTCAAACACGTCAAGTCATTGGTAATAATAACAGCTGCACACATAACAGCAAGACGCTAGTAATTATAAAACTTGCATACAGGTACAGAGAAGTTTGTTACAAACGATAAGTTACACAGTAAATTCTGAAAGACACCAACTGAACAGGTAGTGCAGTATAAAAAAAATACACTTTTATTTTTTTTAGTTTTTTTTGACCGGGTAAGTGCACTAGACAAATCCTGCCTATTTTCAGGCACGACCCGGGGGGAGGGGGATACAGATGAATGCCAACTGACCTTGAACCAGATTAAGCTGTTGGTGATATTTTTAGTGAATGAGGGAAATGTGGCCAGGACACCGGGGAAATTCCCCTACTCTCTTCGATAAGTGCCATGGGATCTTTAACATCCACCTGAACTACCACCAATCCAGGCAGATGGGATCTCGGTTTAACATCTCATCCGAAAGATGGCACCTCAGAAGTGCAGCACCCCTCTCATGCTGCACTACAGTGTCAGTACTGGGATATTAACCCAAGTGCCAGTTGTGGGAACTGAACCCACAGCCCTCTGATCTCCCGGCTTCAGAGGTGAGTGTGCTATCTACTGAGCCACTGACGCTGCTAAAAGTGCTTAAAGGGACACTGTGAACCCCCTTAGGCCTCAGTGTCCCTTGTTTAAAAAACACATTTTATGATTGCCAACATTTTGTAAAGATTGCTAATGTAGCTGGTAGCTTGATTCTGATTAATTTTTTTTTTTTTAAGTGAAAAACAGACTGCTCAACATACTGGTGTTACCACACAAAAACAGGTGTGTTTACATTCCTTGATCAACTCCAACTCCATCTTTCCTGGGTTGGGAACACCTTCAATACAGTCTAGTCATTCGTGATGTGATGGAAGTTTAGGAGGCTGTTGCATCATGAGTGATAGCACTGTTTTGGGGGTATTTCTAATGTTCAGGAAGTATTCAGTAAGAATAGATTCAGGATTTGAAACAACAAAGTTGTTTATTAATATACATTAGCATGCATTTCAGTTCTACTAAACAAGGAAACAGACAAAAAAAAAGAAACATCAATGAATTTTAGAGAAGGTAAGCAATCATGAAATGTAGGTTTTTAACTAGAAATAATATGATGCAAAACAGGTTGACAGTGTCGCTTTAATGATGAATAAATACATAGTCTCAGACAGTCAAAAGTACGTGCAGTGATGCAAACAATACACCATACACCCAAGTTTTTTTAATAAGTTTTTATTTTGTAAAATAAGAAAAACATTACATAAAAAAAAACACCATTAAAGTCCAACAATAGTACAATTTTCATAGTTCTTATATAAAAAAGAATACAATATAGTTGTCAGCTATAAATAACAAAATATTGCGATTTTAGTTTTGACATATTTTATCGTCCCTGACATTAAAAACAATTGCTGTCATTGACTTAATATTAAATGAGTTCAAATAAAACAATGCAGTCACTGAACTAGAAATTGATGAAGTAGGAGGACAACAGTGTATGAGGAAAGATCAATGATAGCAACTGCTTTTGCAGCATTCTAATAGATAAACCTTAAGCCAGATGTTAACCCTTCTAGTGAGGTGGCATTAATTAGGTTTTCAGGAAGGGAGTTCCAGTAATAAGGGGCACAGTATGTAAAGGATCTTTTTCCAAGGTTGGTTCATACCCTGGGGATTTCAAGTAAGTTGGTGTTCATGGAACACAGGGAACACCTCAGAGACTTTGGGGTCAGTAGGCCCACTAGATGTGGCGGGGTGTAGATCCTGGTAAGTTTAAGGGTGAGGCAAAGGAGAGGATAGGTGAGTCTGTCATTTAAAGTGGGTCAGTTTAACCCAAAGGAAACCTCATAGTGGTTCCTCCTTGATGGCGACCCAGAAGCAAAGCTGGGCTTACTATGGACTGTACGTTGTCATCGTTGACTGGTCTCAGCCATTCATCCACTCCAGTGATCACAACCCCTGGCCAGGGCATCATCGACTTGCAAGCAGTGCTGGCATTGTTTTCTGACATGATATGACGACTGCCACCAGGCGTGCCCTTGCAGCCTGTTCTACAGTCAATCGGTATATCTACTACCAGGTCACTGCAAATAACCTGCTTCTCAACTGCCACCAGTGTTGCTGGCACAGATCTCTGCTCTTGCCATCAACAGGTGTGCCTATGGCGCTGTGGAATGTAATCCAGACCTCATAATGGAGGAGGATTATGAAGAGGAATACGAATATGGGAAAATATGCATATAATCCACATTTCGGCTGTAAGACTCTTGTGGTGTATACACCCAGATTCTCCACCTGAAGACCCCATCTTTCAGCAGTGGTTAAAATTAAGTTTTGCAGTCATTAGCCAGTAGGGCTAGTGACTGGAAAAATCTACTGACCCCACAGACTTTATGGTCTCCAGTACAAGTTCACAAGGCTAGTTAAATGAAAATTGTACTAGCCGGTTATAAAATCTACCAACATTTAGCTAGTTCGAACAAAACCTGCACATAAATGTGCTCAAACTGAGAGCAGTCCTTTATGCCCTTCAGGCTCTACACTCCCTTATCCTTCCCGGTCATCTCCTCATACAGTCAGACAACATGTGCATAGTCTGGTACCTCAACAAGCAGGGAGGAACACTTTCCTACCCTCTGTGCCAGGAAGCGATGAAAGTCTGGCTTTGGGCAACCCAGCACCACCTTCACCTGACTGCGGTTCACGTTCCTGGAGTGGAAAACATGCTGGCGGACCAGCTTAGTCGGTCCTCCGCGAGGTCCCACGAATGGGAATTGGATCAAGAAGTCATAAACAACATTTTTCAGCGATTGGGAGCACCTCAGATAGACCTCTTCGCTTCTCCCCAAAATGCAAAATTTCCCGCCTTCTGCTCGCTGGCTCCAGGGCGAGACATTTTTTGGCGGGACGCTCTGTCTCTCGCTTGGAGGGACAGCTTTGTTTATGCCTTCCCTCCTATTCCCTTAATTCCGAGAATCATAGAAACATAGATTTTGACGGCAGATATGGACCGCTTGGCCCACCCAGTCTGCCCATTTCCCTACCTAATGGATAAGCTGCAGATCCTAGTTAACCAGCAGCCTACTTCTTCCTACCCCCACCCCCTAGAATTGCCTTATGACTGTCCCATGCATGCTTGAATTCCACCACTGTTTTTGACTCCACAACCTCCTCCAGAAGGCCGTTCCATGCATCCACAACCCTCTCTGTGAAAAAATACTTCCTTAAATTACCTCTGAGCCGCCCCCTTCTATCTTCAAATTGTGCCCCCTTGTTCTTGCACACCTCTTTTTTTGAAAGATGCTACCCTCTTGGACTTTGTTGATTCCCTTGAGATACTTGAAAGTTTCTATCATGTCCCCCCTCTCCCTCCTTTCCTCGAGGCTATACATATTCAGCTCCTTAAGTCTCTCTTCATATGTCTTCCGGTGCAGACCCTGCACCATTTTAGTTGCCCTCCTCTGGACAGCCTCCATCCTGTCTATGTCCTTGCGGAGATTGGGTCTCCAGAACTGCACACAGTACTCCAGATGGGGTCTCACCAACTGTCTGTACAGAGGGATAATAACTTCCTGTTTTCTACTGGTGATGCCTCTCCCTATGCATCCCAGTATCCCCCCAGCCCTCCTTGCTGCCCTCTCACATTGCTTGCCCACCTTTAGGTCACCTGATATGACTACCCCAGGTCCCTTTCCATTTTTGTTGTTGTTAGTATCTCACCCCCCATTGTGTACTCTTCCCCTGGGTTTTTGTTTCCCAGGTGCATTACCTTGCACTTCTTAGCATTGAATCTAAGCTGCCATGCATTTGACCATTCCTCTAACCTTGCCAAGTCCCTTCTCATCCTTTCCACCCCACCTTGTGCATCAACTCTATTGCAGATCTTTGTGACATCTGCAAAGACATACTTTCCTTCAGTCCCTCTGCAATATGGTTTATAAAGACATTGAAGAGGACCGAGTCCTAATACTGATCCCTCGCGGTACCCCACTAGTAACCCCCCTTTCTTCAGAGTGGACTCCATTTACTATTACTCTCTGTGTCCTATACTCCAGCCAATTCTTTACCCAGGCTGTTATCTTGGGACCCACTCCCAGGCTGGCTAACTTGTATATTAATCTTTTGTGTGGGACTGTGTCAAATGCCTTGCTAAAGTCTAGGTAGGCCATGTCCACAGCCCCTCCCTGATCTACTATTTTGGTCACCCAGTCAAAGAAATCTGTCAGATTTGTCTGGCATGACCTTCCTGCTGTGAATCCATGCTGCCTTGGGTCCTGAGCCCCTCTGGCCTCTAGATACTCAACAATTCTTTCCTTCAGAAGTGATTCCATCATTTTCCCTACCACTGAGGTTAAACTAACAGGTCTGTAGTTTTCTGCTTCTCCCTTGCTCCCACTTTTGTGAAGGGGAATCACATCTGCCCTTCTCCAGTCCTCGGGTACCACCCCATCCTCCCATGATTTGTTAAAGAGGGTAGTCAGTGGTGTCACTAGTTCTACCCTTAGTTCTTTTAGAATTCTGGGATGAAGCCCATCAGGCCCCATTGCTTTGCCCACCTTCAGTTTTAAGAGTTCTTTCAGAACCCTTTCTTCTGTAAATGGGCTGGTATCAACTTCTGTATCCAGAGTGTTTCTACTGTTTGTTTTAGGTACCTCCCCCACTTCCTTTGTAAATACTGAGCAAAAATATTTGTTTAGTATCTCTGCCTTTTCACAGTCACCCTCTGCCCACCCTCCCTCCTCTTTATTAAAGCCTCACTAGCCCTCCCTTGTGCTTCCTTGGCTCCCTGATGTACCTATAAAAGGGTTTATCCCCTTCTTAACTAGGCTGGCTATCTTTTCCTCGGTTTGGGCCTTTGCTGTTCTGACTGCCTTCCCAGCTTCCTTTTGCTTTAACTGATACAGTTCTCTATCCTGCTCCTTCTGTGATTCCTTGTACTTCCTGAATGCTTTCTTTTCTCTTGAACCTTTACTGCCACTTCCTTTGAGAACCATAGTGGTTTCTTACATCGTTTTGTTTTGTTAATTTGCTTCACACAAGGCTTGTTACCTCTGTGATGGCAGTTTTTATTTTTCCCCATTGTTCTTCCACCTCTCCTTCCTGCCCATTTGCTAGTGCATTCCTTAGGCACTCACCCATTTTGGCAAAGTCAGCCCTCCTAAAGTCCAGTACTTTTGCCTTTGTATGGCTTGACCTCTATTGCTGTGTTTATTGTGAACCATACTGTTCGATGGTCGCTAGTTCCCAGATGGCTACCCACTTCTACATCTGTGATCCTCTCTTCATCTCCATTTGAGAGAACCAGGTCTAAGATTGCTCCCTCTCGAGTGGGCTCCAATACTAGCTGTCAAGGCATGCCTTGTAGGGCATCTAGAATAACCCACTCTTTGAAGTGGCTGCTGCAACTGCACTCCAGTTAACATCTGGCATATTCAGATCACCCATCAGCAATATCTCCCCTTTTTCTGCCATTCTAAGTATTCTTTCTATCATTTCCTTGTCCATTTCCTCCCCCTGAGAAGGGGGTCTGTATACAACCCCTGTGCGGATTGTGGTGCCATTGCCGGTCTCCACATTTACCCACAGTGCTTCTTCTCCTCCCTGTTTTCTGTTTTGTTCTGTTGCTTTGACTCCTTCCCTTACGTAAAGAGCTACTCCTCCTCCTCCTCTTTTACCCTCCTGGTCCCTCCTGTAGCTAGTGTATCCTGGTATGTTTATGTCCCAGTCATAGTTTTGTGTGTACCATGTTTCTGTGACTGCCACGATATCCAGATGTTCCTCCTCCATCAAGGCCACTAATTCAGGAAGCTTGTTACTCAGACTACGGGGATTGGTACTCATTGCTCTCCATTTTTTGATGCCTTTACCTTCTTTTGCAGCATCCTCCACTGACCTTTCTACCTTGGTCTTTTTCTCATTTAGTACCCTGTTTTGTAGGGAGAGGCTGGGATTTTCCTGCTGCTTATCAGTGCCTCCCCCCTTGACTAGTTTAAAAGCTTGCCAATGAAGCATTTAAACTGATTGCTCAAAGACTTGTTCCTTCCTGGACAGATGCAGACCATCCTGCCAGTATAGGCTGGTGTCCCTCAGGTGGAACCCCAGTCCCCAATGAAGCCAAACCCCTGTGCTCACACCATTTTTCAACCATTCATTAAACTGCATGGTGCAAAGTACCTCGCCTCACTCATACCATTGACAGGCAGCACCTCAGAAGGATATTGTGTGTGCTGCTTGTCTTAGGCCCCTCCCCAATTCTACAAAGTCCTTCTGCACTGCTCTAATCTCATAATTAGCCAAGTCATTTGTCCCTAGGTGGACAATGACGTCCAGCTCAGACTCCCGTGCAGCTGTTCTCGTGATCCTGAGGATGCGCTTCCTGTCTCTCCAAGCCATGGCACCAGGCAGGCACCTTACTTCAGTTTTCCCTGCTCCCCCCAGTTCTATCAATAGGTAGGGAAATGGGCAGACTGGATGGGCCAAGCGGTCCTTATCTGCTGTCAAAATCTATGTTTCTCAGCCACCTGTAATTTGTTTAAAAATAGTTTAACTGTCAGAAAATCCTAGTAGACAATCTAGCTACCTCCAAGGATCTACCCAAATGCAGTATTTAAATCCTTCTGAAGTTACTAACAAGATAAACAGAGTTTGCAAGCCCCTTCTTGGTTAAACACTAAATAAATATGTGAATAAAAAGCAATTACCAAGGGTAGTCCACTTCCTCTTCTACTTACTCCTCCTCTGTCGCAACAATTGTTGACCCAAGATCAGGGGTCCCTTGTTCATCCAGGTCTCAGATCCCTTCATTTACATGTGTGGCTCCTGCAGACGTAGCAAAAGCCCACTTTGGAGTTTCTCCACTCGTAGCAGCCATCTTGATAGAGGCCAGAAAGCCTTCCACCAGGTCCGCCTATACCATGAAGTGGAAATTATTTTCTATTTGGGCTACCTCGAAAGACTTCGAACCTTTCTCATGCCCAGCCAGTAAAGTCCTGGACTACATGCGTCACCTCTTCAATCTGGGTCTCAACCATTCCTCATTAAAGGTCCACATGGCCGCTGTTTCAGCCTACCATATTCCCTTCGGGGACAGGACTTTTGCTCAGTTGGAAGTCTCCAAGACCTTCCTCAGAGGGGTTCTCCATTCGAGGCCCCACATCCACATTCATGCCCCTCCTTGGGACTTGAATTTCATTCTGGAGAAGCTTACTCTGCCTCCCTTCGAGCCGGCAGCTACAGCAGATTTAAAGTTCCTTTCTTGGAAGACACTCTTCTTAGTGGCCATTACTTCTGCTCAGCGCATTTCCGAGCTTCAGGCCTTGATGTGCAAAATCCCTTACTTGATGTTCCACAAGGAACGTGTGGCTCTATGCACCAACCCTAAGTTTCTCCCGAAGGGTGACTGAATCTACGCTGAATCAATCCATTGAGCTACCCATTTTCTTTTCACAACACTCCAATCAAGGAGAGTACCTCTTGCATACTCTGGATGTTCACAGAATACTGAGATACTACACAACTTGGACTAAGGATCTCAGGAAAACTAATCAGCTTTTTGTCTCTTTTGCTTACAAAAGAGAAGGCATTGCTGTTTCTCGGCAATGCCTATCAAAATGGTTGGCTCATTGTATCACTTTCTGTTACGACAAGTACAACAAGATCCTGCCGGGTCAAGTCAGAGGTCACTCAACCAGAGGAGTAGCTGCCTCTGCGGCTTGTTTCAAGTATGTGTCAGCGGCAGACATCTGTGCAGCCGCAACTTGGACTTCTGTCCATACCTTTACAAAACAGTACAGTTTGGACGTTGCCTCCTGCTGTAGAGCAGGCTTCGGGTTGGCTGTGCTTCAAGGTCTCCTTTCATAAGGCCCGTTCAGCCTGAGGTTCCATGCTATGGATAACTATCCTCTTCCCCAGTGCTTTTTCCTGTTCCAGACTGCTTGGGACTCGGTCCTGTATGTGAATACCTACTGCAAGAGCCCTCTCGAAGTAAGATAGTACAGTTACATAAGAACTTACCGTAACAGTAGATCTTCGAGAGAGGCTCTTGCAGTAGGTATTGCACTCCCGCCCTCCATCCCACTAAGCTTTTTTGGCTCCATTTCCATTGGGGGAAATATCCTCTTCTCTGTCATCTTGCCTCTTTTGTCCCTTGGCGAAAAAACTGGAAGGTGGGCGTGGGGGACCGCCCCTTTATACTGATGTTGTATGACGCAAGTCACCTGACATGGGGGCAGTCCCCTGCCAGAGACTGCTAGCTAGACATTTTTCCATGGGATCCTGACACCTGGCGGGTCAGTCCTATATGTGAACACCTGCTGCAAGAGTCCCTCTCGAAGATCTACTGTTACGGTAAGTTCTTACATAACTCTACTTTATTGTATCCCTGGCACACTTACAAATTCGGATTTCACAGTGGACTTTTAAGGGTGCAATGGACACAACTGACGGACAGTCCTGACCAACAGTTGCTCGTCACATCACCATTGCACAAAACCCTAAAATGGTGGATGGACCACGACAGTTTATTAAAAGGTGTTCCATTCCTGACTCCACCTTCAACACAAATCCTTACAACACAGTGTTCCCCATTCATTGTTTTAGCGTGGTGGGCCACCACCCTATATTTTTTTACCACCACCCTATATTTTTTGCCACCACCCTATATCTTTATCCATTATTGTTTTTTTTGTTTTTTTATAAAATCCTCCAAAATTGTCTTTTATTGACATCTTGTATTGCACTACTACCCATTTAATACCAGCACACTGTATGTTACTTAAAATCTACTTATGCACATGTACAGTGCATAAAGGAGGTCCTGAAAAATAACGCACCTTTTGACCCGATCACCATTGCCACCTCCCTATATTTTCAGAGAGTGGGGAACCCTGCAACATGCATCAGGTTCAGATAAGGGTGCACACCTGGGGCACTATCAAACACAGGTCTCCAGGAGCCAAGCAGAAGCCAGTCTACATATCAGCATCCTGGAAATGTGTGCCGTCTTATACAGTCTACACACATTTCAGTCATCTGGTCAGCTTGGCTCAGTTGGTAGCACATTTGCCTCTGGGCCAGAAAATCGTGGCTCTAGTCCCACACTGTGATTGGCCTCATACCTGAAACGCTGGCACCCGAGTGCAGTTTTAGTGGGGTGCTGTACTGTTGGGGTGTGCCATCCTTCAGATGAGATGTTAACCTGAGGTCCCTTCTACTCATCCTGATGCTGTCCTGGTGGGTGTCCAGGTGGAAGTAAAAGAACCCAAAGCACTTCGCAAAGAGCAGGGGACTTTCCCCAGTGTCCTGGCCAGTATTCCCCTTCCCATAAAAATGGTTCATGCAATTGTCCAGACTGTGTGTGGGTGTTGATGTGTAATATGGCCACCACTGAATGTTCAGTCACTTTACTACCAGTCTAGCATTGCTTGTAAAATGCTTTGGAATACATTGTGTATGAAAAGCGCTATATAAATGCTGATTCTTCTTCTTCATCTCTAATTCTGGGACCTCTGCTAATCGAGATAGACAGTATTAGTGTAGTCCACTGGTGGCGGCTTCAGAGGTTGTGCTCAATCCAACAGAGGCAACACCTTTACCGCCCGGGTTGCTCGCTCCCGCTCTTCAGGTGGAGCTGCGCTGCCTGCCTCTCAGTGACCCACTAGGGCTATCCGCCCACCTCCTCGGCTGTAGGGGGTCGTTTTGCCCTCCATCTGGAGGCCTGGCAAACTATCACTTCTGACAATTGGGTACTTCAGATTATACAGAAGGGTCATACTCTGGAGTACCTTCCACCCACGCTGTTGCCCTCCACGGAAGATTCATTATCCTTCAGATCATATACCCATCCTACAGGAGAAATTAACCGCCCTTTTGACCCAAACAAGCTGCTGTACTGGTACACCTTCTTTAACATGAAATGGGATTTTACTCCCACTTCTTTCTGGTACCCAGATGAACAGGAAACCTCAGACCAATACTGCATCCCACACAACTGAATCTTTACATTCAGTACAAACATTTCTGCGTGATCACTCTGTCATCATGCCGATTCTGAAACAGGGCGATTGGCTTTGTGCCTTAGACATGAAGGATGCTTTCCTTCTTATTCACATCCACCCTGCCCATCACAGATTTTTGTGCTTCCACCTACTGGGTCAAAATTATCGGTTTCGAATGCTCCCTTTCGGCCTCATCAGCTCCCAGGGAGTTCAACAAGTGCCTAGCCGTGGTAGCAGCTTTATGAAGAGAAAGGCACTTCATCTTTCCATA
Organism: Neoceratodus forsteri; assembly: GCA_016271365.2. Taxonomy (NCBI): domain Eukaryota; kingdom Metazoa; phylum Chordata; order Ceratodontiformes; family Ceratodontidae; genus Neoceratodus; species Neoceratodus forsteri. The sequence continues at coordinate 402,437,069 of CM028136.1, read as the reverse complement.
TCTAGACGATTAGCTAATAAAGGCAGACTCCAAAGTAGCTCTGCTTGCTTCTCTAGATGCTACCTGAAAACTGTTCGTAGATCTGGGAATCACTGTCAGCTGGCCAAAGTCCAGTCCAAATCCGACACAGTCTCTCCACTACATTGGAGCTGTTCTAGTTAAAGTTACAGCCAGGGCTTACCTCCCGCCTGCCCGGCAGGACATGCTTATAGCTCTAGCATTACATGTACAGACTCAGAAAATAGTCAAAGCCAGGCAAATGCTGCACCTTCTGGGTCACACGTCCGCTGCCATCCCTGTGGTGGCATTTGCCCGTCTCCACATGAGGCTTGTTCAGCAGACCCTCCAGAATCAATAGTCCCAAAAAACAGGACAGTTCGAAGACAAAATCAGGGTCACTCCCTCTCTGAAGTCTGCCCTGACATGCTGGACAATCGGAATCAGTCTCAGTCAAGGAATGCCTTTCCGATTCTCCCCAATGCAAATGTTGACCACGGATGCTTCCCTACAGGGCTGGGGAGCGCACTTTGGTCTTTATCAGTCCCAAGGCCAGTGGCCCACTTCTCCCCATCTCTCATATCAGTCTCTTAGAGAGGAAAGCGGTCCATCTTGCCCGCCAGGCATTCAGGCTCTACCTTGAGCCAGGATCAGTACTGATCCAGACAGACAACACTGCAGTAGTGTTCTACCTCAACAAGCAAGGTGGTACGAAGTCTCACACCCTATGCAGAGAAACCCTTGCAGTTTGGCAAGAAGCCACATGGCAACAATTGACGCTAACAGCTGTCCACCTACCTGGACATTGCAACTAGTTAGCCGACCGGCTGAGTCGCCAGTCCACAACTCACAAATGGACACTTCACGAGCAAGTGCTCCAAGAAATCTTCAACTTGTGGGGCACTCCACAGATGGGTCTGTTTGCCTCGCCAGAGAATTACCATCTTCCCATGTATTTTTCCATTATCCCGAACAGAAAAGGATGATCTATAGATGCCCTATCCCAACCCTGGACAGGTCTCTTCTTATATGTTCCCCCCCACCCCCGTCCCTCTCCTGCAACAGACTCTATTGAAACTACAGTTGGAGCAGGCCATGATGATTCTCGTAGCCCCACTGTGGCCTCGCCAGATGTGGTTTCCCCTACTCCTACAATTGTCAGTACAGGACCCCGTCCCGTTGCCAATCAGACCAGACCTCTTGACTCTGTGTCACAGGTCTCTCCTACACCCCAACTTGAAGGCTCTACACCTTCACACTTGGCTCCTGAGGATGCTTTCATAACTCGATTACAAATGTCCTCTCCTGTTGCCAATATTGCCTTGGCCTCCCGTAAGCCAGCAACATACAATTCCGAATGGAAACACTTTTCCTTATGGTCAGCCTCTTGATCTTTGGACCCTTATTCTTGTCCACTGACGAAGGTTCCGGACTACCTGGCCTCACTATCTGAGTCCGGTTTAAGTTATTCTTCCATCAAAGTCCACTTGGCCACCATCTCCGCTTTCCGTGAGCCTCTGGATGGCAGGTTACAGTACCAACATCATCCAGCTAAGATGTTTTTGAAAGGAATGTTACATATTAAACCTCCTATTAGAAGACCCACTCCTCCGTGGGATCTCAATTTTGTGATGGAAAAATTGACCCTTGAGCCTTTTGAGCCAGTAGCCACTTGTGAACTCCGTTTTCTTTCATGGAAAACCCTATTTCTGGTGGCTGTCACTTCCGCTCGACGTATTTCCATGCTTCATGCCCTCATGTGTAAAGAACCTTACTTGATTTTTCACAAAGACCAGGTGGTCCTTCGTACCAACCCTTCCTTCTTTTATAGTCTTCGGACATACTATAAATCAGTCCTTGGAACTTCCGGTCTGCTATCCAGACTACTCCAAACAGGGTGAACATCTACTACATACTTTAGATGTCCATTGTATATTACACTACTATACTAATCGGACACAGTCGAGTGGAAAGACGTCTCAACTCTTCATCTCTTTTGCCCCGGGTCATGAAGGCCTCCCGGTTGTGACACGTACTCTTTCATCCTGGTTGGCACATTGTATTTCATTTTGTTAACAAAAAATACAACAAGCCTTTACCTGGATCTGTCCAAGCCCACTTCACTAGAGCTACGGCCACCACTGTGGCTTGCTTTAAAGAAGCCTCCATTTCAGATATCTGCAGTACAGCTACCTGATCCACGATCCATACATTTACAAAGCACTGCAATCTGGATGTTGCCTCACGATGTAGGGCGGCCCTCGGTCGTGCAGTCCTACAAGGTCTCCTGTCATAACTGTCCTCCCACATGCGCATTACTGCTTGGGATTCATCCCAAAAGTATTACCTACTGCAAGAGACCACTCTGTGGAAGATAGTACAGTTACGTAAAAACTTACCGTAATAGTAGATCCTTGAGGAGTGTTTCTTGCAGTAGGTTTGTTCCCACCCTCCATCCCCCCTCCTTCTCTAAGAGAGTAAGTTCTGGTCCAATGACTAGGGTTGGGACTCCTTTGGTACCTCGGCTTCCCCTTGGTCCTTGCTTTGCGAGCTGAATCCAGCAGGGGAACTGAGGATACCAGGGACCTCCCACACTTATATAGGAAAAAGGAAGCTGATGACATGTGTGAGTGGTCCTTGGTGAAAAACTGCTAGAAGAGCTGCCATACACCACAGCGACCTGTGCTGGATACCCAAAAGTATTACCTACTGCAAGAGACACTCCTGAAAGATCTACTGTTATGGTAAGTTTTTACGTAACTGTACTTTTCTGTATGCATTCTCTCCAGTCCCACTAATACAGAGGGTACTGCTCAAATTGAAGATGGAGGGTGTCATCTTCGTACTCATTGTTCCTCTGTAGCCACATCAGATCTGGTTTCCACTTCTGCAGCAACTTGCAGTGGAACCTCCAGTACCCTTGTTGCTGTGTTGAAACCGGCTATCACAGAGCAAGGGCTCCCTGCTTTATCTAGACCTCAAGTCCCTTCCTCTTCATGCATGGCTCCTGAAGACACAGCTATTGCATGTTTTGGGGTTTCACCTAAAGTTGCTGATATACTAATAGCAGCCAGAAAGCCTTCTACTAGATATACATATTCACTAAAATGGAAGTGGTTCTTTTTGTGGGCCACAGCCTAACATCTGGACCCCTTCACCTGTCCGGTAAGGAGGTATTGGAATATTTGCTGTCATTGTCTGGCTGTGGTCTGCAATATTCTTCTTTCAGGATGTATTAGCTGCTGTATCAGCTTTCTGTACTCCTGTTGATAGGTGTACGGTTGCACAAATGGAGGTCACCCATACGTTCCTCAGCAGTATTCCACATCTCAGACCTCCTATTCAACATCCAGTCCCACCTTGGGACTTGAATTTTGTTTTGCAGAAACTTACTTTGGCTCCTTTTGAGCCAGCTGCAAGTTGTGGCTTATGCTTTCTGTCATGAAAAGCATTGTTTTTGGTTGCAGTCACTTGTGCTCTAAGCATTTCTGAGCTGCAAGCTCTTATGTATGAGCCTTGTTATTCCTCATTTAGTTTTTCACAAAGACAGAGTTTCTTTGCTTACTAATCCTGAGTTCATGCCAAAGGTGGTGTCTGAATGTAAGTTAAATCAGTCCATCCACCTTCCTGTTTATTATCCTGAGCGTGCCAATCAAGGCAAAGCATTGCTCCATACATTAGATGTACACAGAATTCTGAGATATATAAATCATACTAAAGACTGCAGAAAGACTTATCAGCGTTTTGTTCGCTTCTGAGAAAGAGGATGCTCCTGTGTCCAAACAGTGCCTCTCCAAATGGCTGGCACATTGTATTAGGTTCTGTTATAGGAAGTGTACAGTAAGGAACTTCCTTGTAGTGTTCGTAGGCACTCCACAAGAAGTATGGCCACGTCAATTGCCTTTTTCAAAATGTCTCTCTTCCAGCATTTATGCTACAGCCACATGGAGTATTGGCCACACTTTCACTAAACATTACAGTCTGGACATATCATCTTGCTGTGTTGCAAGGCCTCCTAACTTGATACAGATTCTGCCAGCCTCCCAACATTCTTTTGTTAGTGCTTTGAACTCGTTCCAAAGATGTGGCTTAAGGGAGGAGATAGCCTGGAAGAAGATAGAACAGTTATATACTTAACAAAACAGTAGATCTTCGAGAAAATGACTTTTCTTAGGTCAGGCCGACCCTCCCTTCTTGCCCATAGGGTGACAAAACACACGTCTCATTTTGGTCTTCGACATAGTGTTTCATCCAGCACCTTCCTTCGCCTTGTATGCCTGGTGCTGGTATACTCTCCTAGTTCCCAGACATGATGGCCCTTAGAGTCTAATCTCTGTCGGGGAACTAGGGAGAGATGGGGCTGACCACAGTTATATATACGCTGATGTGTGACGTTGACATGGGTGGCCCAAGCTAGCAGAGGTTTCCATGTGGTCCTAGTGGCTGATGTTCAAAATGGGTCTACTGTGATCTTACTTCGAGTAGGAGCTCTTGCAGCAGGCTATTACCATAAGGACTATGCTGCCAGGCAGTAGGACCCCACAGAAACCTTCTAGCTAGAGTCATCAGCTGGGACTCCCGGCGCCAGCCAATGGTACATAAGGGGGCTGTCCCTGGCCCCACCTCAGTTCTTTTCCCACCGCTGACCCGTCTACTTCAGCTCTTTGGTTGCCTTCTAGAACTAATCTAACATTTACAGTAAAGTTTATTATTTTTTCAAAGAAAAGTCTGCTTTTCTTTAGCCTTTTTATCTCCTGCATGTCTTCTTCGCCATCATTGGTTTCTTCTGCTGAGAAAAAGAGGACCAAGTGTGCCTGCGGTCGACCGATCCTGGCCAAGGACAAAACACGAGACCTGTGTCTACTGCGTGGGGCCCAATCACGACACCAAGACCTGCCCCATCTGTAGTAGCTTTACCGGCTGGACTCTCATCATCTGCCGTAAGATACTCAAGGCACACATCCTAGAGCAGCAGCTGGCTGTCATGCAGAACTCACCAGCTGAGAAGTCTGCCTCTTCCTCCCATTCTTCCAAGCACAAGGAAAAGAAAAAGGATCTGGACCAGCGCAAGTCCTGTGAGAAGGACCAGGGTAGGTTTAAAGGGTGTTCACACTCCCAGTCCCCCACACCACAAAAGACCTCCTCAGGCTCTAAGTCTGTGTGCTCGGATCACTCCTCCCGCCACTCTCGGCATTCTTCTGGCGGTAGGACTCCTCCACTCCTGCCAAAACCTCGATGTCTGGGAATGGAAAACAAGGCTCAGGCTCTTCTATCCCAACCTTGGTTACCCTGTAGGCGAAGGCCACACCCATGCGGTCACCCTCCGCCACAGGGGTCGGGACATCCTCTTTGACTAACACATAGACCTTGGTCCCGTTGCGCAAGGTCCCGGCCTCTGTGTTTCTCCTGGGGCTCAGGGTAAGGACAAAGAGCACTGGGGTTGGGAGTTGGTCTCTGAACTTACTTCGGCTCACCACACCTTGGCCTCTCAGACACCTGCATCCAAGCCAACAACGGTCCAGAAAGCAGACAGTTCCAGACCGTCTATGGTCCAGGCCAAGGGACGTGCATCGGATAAGGTCTGTCTAGACCGCACTTGTTCGCCGGTCCAAGGGCCTTCTACACCTGACGATCAAGAGGGCTGGTCTACCCTTTCCCCAGGGATCAACCGGATCTCACTTCTCCTGTTGCTCCACCGACGCTGGGTGACCAAATACCTCACTCCCTGGTCTACACCGTGGTTCCCCAGTTTTCCAAAGCGGAACTGACGGAGATCATTAAATTCTGGTGGAGCCAGGTAAAACAAGATGTCCTTTCCCCGCAGCCGGACGTTAACCCAAATCCAGACATGGACAAGGACCAGAGCCAGGGGGACAAACCGTCCTCACCCGTTCCAAAATCTAAGTCCCGCTCTCACAGTCCTGCTGACTCCTGCGGCAGGACTTTACACTGGAAATGGCATCACCAACGTCACTCCTGCTCACCGAGCACTTAACAGACGTCACTCCTCCAGCTGTAGGTGCTCTAACAGCCATCTGTCAGATAGCCGTCGCCGGCAATCCACCAGCTGTTGCCGGGCCTCTAGTGGGCAGCATTCAGGTGAAGGGTGCAGGCAGGTCTTCCTCCAGATCTAGATCTGCTTCCTCTCTTTTAGAGATCTGGATCTGACTCTAACGCATCAGGCTCTGACCAATCTCCTTCTAGGGAAAGACATGCCTCGCCAGAGGAGAAGGACACCTCTAGATAACCTCCTGACGATCCTACCTTTATGGACATCATGAGGCATTTCTAGACCCCCAATAGATAGGAGATGGAGGATCTGGATCCAGAGAGCTGGAGGTTGGCCAAGTACCTGAGGCAGAAGGAACCAAAGCCCTTGGTCCATTCATCCGTTAGTGGATACATTCCAGGACCTTACCAGGATTACCTAGAAGCATCCCTCTACCACTCTGGCGGTCTCTAAGAAGTTAGATAAGCTGTACCAGGTGCAACGGGATGAGCCTTTCCTGGTGGAATACCCTCAGGCGCACTGTATATGGTTATCATGGCTGCTCCCGATAAGTTGAAGAAGCCGAAACACCTCAGTTCGCAGCCTCCCAACACAGAGTTCAGATTTCGAGACTAGATGGGCAAGAACATGTATTCTACCTCCACCTGTTCTATCAGATCTTTAAACTTTCTCACACACATGGTCCAGTACCAGAATGCAATGTGGGAGAAGGGACTAAAGGTTGCTCAGGCCTTGCCAGACTCTGCTCCGAAGACCAAGCTCCTGGATATCCTCAAGTCGGGATCAGACATAGGCACTCATGTCCTGAGGGCCTTGTATGATACTGCAGATACAGTTTCTAGGGCAGTGGCATCTGGCATTTGCCTTAAGCGCCATGCCTCGCTCAGAGTCTCTGTATTCTCCCAGGAACTGCAGACCAGTATCCTGGACCTTTCCTTCCAGGGTTCTGTACTTTTTGGGGAGGAGACGGAAAAACTGATCTCCCATCTCCTGAAGTCCAGGAAATCCATCTGGTCCGTCTGTAAAATGTACAAGGGGGACCAGAAGCCTTCTCGGAAGCTGCCTTTTTGGAAGCCCTCAAGGCAAAAGTCCCACAACCAGTTCCAGCAGAGAGGAAGCTTCAAGAAGAAGGAACCAACCCAAACTCCTGAGAGCTCTGTCTCCAGAGGCCCTAAGACCTCCCCAGCCCTCTCTGCCTGTTCCTGGATCCACCCAGTGACTCACTACCTGCCCCCCCCTCTCCGGTGGAGGCCATGGGGGAGGCAGTAGGAGATTGCTTCTCCCTCTACCTAGAGGGATGGAGCAACATCACCACAGACCTCTGGGTGTTGGATCTGATCAAGACAGGACATACTCTAGAGTTCCTACAGATCCCTCCGGACAAGCCACCAGGGTCCTCTCATTATGCCCCTTCTCACATTCCCCTTATAGAAGGAGAGATCCAGGCCCTTCTGCAGAAGCGGGCAATAGAGCCGGTCCCCCCGGAACAACAGTTGCAGGGCTGTTACTCTCATTTCTTCCTGGTCCTAGAAATGACCAGAGACCTTTGGCCCATTCTGGACCTCAGCTCTCTAAATCTCTTTATAGAGTGCAAGCGGTTCAGAATGGTCACTCTTTCAGGCTTATTCCCCACTTGCATCAAGGTGACTGGCTCTGCTCCCTGGACATGCAGGACACCTACCTGCACACATGGGTCTTTCCTTCCCTTTTGAAGTTTCTGAGGTTCCACTTCCGGGGGAGTCATTACCAGTTCCGAGTCTTACCATTTGGCCTCTTCTCCACTCCTCGAGTCTTCACCAAGTATCTAGCGGTGGTGGCTACAGCTTTAAGAAGCCAGGGCCATTACGTCATCCCTTACCTAGATGATTGGCTCCTGGCAGCTCCTTCCAGAGCTCAACTATTTCACACTCTCTGAGACACCTTTACACTCTTCCGAGAGTTGAGGATCACCCTGTACCTTCCAAAGTCATCCCCATGACCCAGTCAAAGACTACTTTTCATTGGAGTGATTCTGGACACAGTTCAGGGCATGGCCTTTCTCCTAGAAGACAGGAGATCGCCAAGGAGTTTAGCTCAAGCAGTATCAATTGCTCCCCAGGTCCCAGACAGGACCGTCTTCAGACTTCTGGGGCACATGGTGGCAGCTATTCCTATAGTTCCTTTGGCCCTCCTCCACATGAGGGTTCCCCAGTGGATGCTCAGGGTGCAGTGGGACCAGAGGTCAGACGACCTAGACCAGTCGGTCAGGATCTCCGACCAGTCTGAAGGACTCTTATCCTGGTGGCTAGACCCCTCCAACCTGAAACGAGGGGTGAGGGACTTCCTTCCGGCAGGAGTCCCCGAGACAGATTCTGACTACAGATGCTTCCGGTCTCGGTTGGGGTGCTCACCTGGAAAATGGAGAGGCCCAGGGGATCTGGTCTCCAGATGAGCAGATGCTCCCTATCAATGTCGTAGAGATCTTAGTGGTGCTGAAGGCTTTGCAGGCTTTTCAGTCAGACTTTCTGCCAGGCCCTCTTCTCATCCAGATGGACAACGTATCGGTAGTGTTTTACATGAACGAGCAAGGAGGCACTCATTCTTACCCCCTTTGCCAGGAGAGAATGAATGTCTGGTATTGGGTCCTGGATCACTGCTTTGACCTCACTGTGGTTCATGTTCCGGGCATCCAAAACGTCTTGGCCGACAGCCTAAGCTGGTCTTGGTCCAAGACTCATGAGTGGGAGCTCCTTCAGTCGGTAACAGACCAGTTATTCGACTGATGGGGCCATCCAGATTTGGACCTCTTTGCATCTCCACTCAATGCCAAACTGCCCAGTTTCTGTTCGCTAGAACTAGGGCCTGGTGTTTTCTGGCCAGACGCTTTGTCCCTCTGTTGGACAGGGAGATTTATGTATGCCTTCCCTTCCCTTCCCTTCCTTTCCCATTCTCCAGAAGGTTCTCCTGAAGTTGCAGGCCAAGGGAGCAGAGATGGTCCTCATTGCTTCCTATTGGCCTTGGCAGATTTGGTTCCCACTACTTTAGCAGCTGGCAGTAGAGCCTCCAATTCAGCTGCCGCTGAGCTTGCACTTGCTGTCGCAGGATCAGGGCACTGTGGTCCATCTAGACCTCAAATCCCTGCATCTTCTTGCGTGGCTCCTGCAGACTTAGTTAAGTCCAGGTATGGGGTCTCCCAGGAGGTGGAGGATGTTCTTTTCGCAGCGAGAAAGCCCTTGACTAGATCCACTTATGCCATGAAGTAGAATATATTTTGTCTCTGGACTTCACCCCATCATTTGGACCTGCTTACCTGTTCAGTGAACTCTGTCTTAGAGTATCTCCTCTCCTCATCAAACCAATGCTTGAGCTACTCCTCCATTAAGGTACATCTTTCTGCGATTTCTGCTTATGACGTACCTATAGGGGGAACCCGCACCCAGCTGAATGTGTCCCGTACTTTTTTGTGGGGCATACTACACATTAAGCCTGCCATCAGAAGTCCTATATCGCCCTGGGATCTCCTCTTTATGCTGGAAAAACATACTCTTCCCCTGTTCGTGCCTGCCATGGACTGCAAACTTCGTTTCCTTTTTTGGAAAGCGTTATTTTTAGTTGCTGTTCTACTCAGAGGGTTTCTGTACTTCAGTCCCTGATGTGTAAGGAACCTTATTTAGCTTTCCATAAGGACAGAGTGTCCTTACATACTAACCCTAAGTTTGTACATAATGTAGTGTCCGAGTTTACACTTAATCAGGACATTAATCTGCCAGTGTATTATCTCAACCACTCTAACCATGGAGAAGTGATCCTGCATACTCTAGATGTTCACAGAGTGCTATGGTACTATCTTGGCTGTACTACTCCGCACCATAAGATGGGTCAGTTGTTTGTGTCCTTTGTGCCTCATTGTCAAGGCATTTTGGTGTCTAAACAGACCTTATGGAAGTGGCTGGTAGATTGCATCATCTTCTGCTGTGACAAGTACGACAAACCCCTTCCGTTCTTGGTACAGGATCATTCCACCAAGGGACTGGCTACTTCCTTCACTTCGATGCGTAATATCTCAATAGCGGACATTTGCGCAGCGGATACCTGGAGCTCAGTGCATACCTTTATCAAGCATTACAGCTTGGACATTGCCTTTAGGAGAAGGGCAGGTTTTTGCCTGGCTGGCCTTCAGGGCCTTCTATACTGATGCCTTCTTTTGGCAATTGTACTTCAGCCTCCTCCCAGACCTATCTTGGTCTGTTTTTTTGGGGACTGCTTGGGACCCGGTCCTTATGGTAATAGCCTGCTGCAAGAGCTCCCACTCAAAGTAAGATAGTACAGTTAAGTAAGAACTCACCATAACAGTAGATCTTCAAGAGGAGCTCTTGCAGCAGGCACTGCTTTCTCTCCTTCCCCTGGTGAGTCTCTACATCCCTTTTACGGCAAGCTTCCACCCAGTCCACCTGCCGGCCTTGCCAGTGGGTCTCTGGCGGGTGAACTGAGGTGAGGCTGGGGGCTACCCCTTATGTACCATTGGCCGACGTTGGGGTGGTCCCAGCTAAAGACTGCTAGCTAGAAGGTTTCCATGGGGTCCTACTGCCTGGCAGCATAGTCTTTAGGGTAATAGCCTGCTGCAAGAACTCCTCTCGAAGATCTACTGTTACAGGAGGTTGTTGCATAACTGTACTATATCCTGATAGTCAGTTCCCCGACACTCTGAATCCTGACGCCACTTGTTCGAAACCTGTTTGCCTGACATTTAGATTTTGCCCGTAGCAGGGTTTCCTTCATGTTTTGGGAGGCTTTGCCCCCCGCACCCCCCGTACTTTTAATAACTCCACCGCAGGCAGAATCTGAATGTTGGGCAAACAGGATTCAGGCAAATGGCGTTGGGAATCAGGGTGTTGGGAAACAGACTCTTTGGATATCATAATACTCCCGTTCAAAACATGTGACCTATAGGAAGAGATTCTCTCAGAGATCTACTGTTACAGTAAGTATGAAACAGTTCTTTTCTGGAATTCCTGATATCCTTTCATCCCATTCCTTCAGTGTTTTTTTTTTGTTTGTTTTTTGTTTGTGAGGGGGAGGAGGAGGCTATTGATCTTTGTCATAAGTTACTTATGGAGATTATTTATTTATTTCAAAAGTTCTACCAGGAAAGACATAATGAGCTGATAAATACAGGTTACTCACCTGTAACAGGAGTTCTAGGAATGGTATATGTTGTTCATCCACACTGTCTGGCAGGTATCCTTGCCGCTTTAAATCTTGCCGGAAGGTCTTCAAGCTGGCTCCTCCCACCCACCCGGGTGGTAAAACTCTCGGCTCCGCCCCATGGCGCCAGATCTGGCCCGCTGGAAGCTCAGGTTGTAGGCCGAGCCGGGAGTTTGGGTGAATGGTGGGATGAATAACATATACCATTCCTAGAATCCTGTTACAGGTGAGTAACCTGTATTTCTAGGGACATGGATATGTTGTTCATCCACACTGTCTGGCAGACTCCTAGCAGTTCTCTGGGAGGAGGGAGGCAAGGCGCACACCCCCTACTTGGGGAATAGAGACTGGAGAACCGAGGCCCCAAAACCAGCATCCCGGCGTGACTCAAGGTCGATGTGGTAATGGGTGATGAAGGTGTGTGCTGACTGCCAGGTAGCAGCCCTGCAGATTTCCTGGATAGGGACGTCCCTGGAAGCAGCCACCGATGCAGCAGTATGGCGGGTAGAATGAGCTCTTATCCTCTGGAGGCTCCATGCCCGCCAACTTATAGCAGAGACCTATGCAAGAGGTGACCCACCTGGCTATCGCCTGCTTGGCTGCAGGTCTGCCAGTGCGCTTCAGCGTGGGTGACAAACAGCTGGCGGCCTCTCCCGAATTTTCAGCCGTGCTCCTTATATAGCGCTTTCTTCTAGGGTCCAGAGTAAGTGGAGCTCTATTCGCCTCCGAGGTGTGATTGGGGTAGAACACCGCAGAGTCAACACCTGGTTAAGGTGAAATCACACCACCTTCGAAGGATTTCGGTGGGGGCGCAGGACGTACTTTTGTCCTTGTGGAAGACCAGGTAAGGAGACTTATGCAGAGCGCGCCTGGAGCCTCCCATCCTTCTGGCTGACGTGATAGCCACCAAGAAGGAGGTCTTCCACGACAGGTGAGAGAGTTCACACCTGTGCATTGGTTCTAATGGCTTGCCCATGAGCTTTGCCAGTACCAGCAGTAGATCCCACGGAGGTGGAGGTTCGTGACCGGAGGGGAAATGTGGTCAAGGCCTTGAAAAGCGCCAGACCACCTTCTCGCCACCGACTGCTTCCCGGCCCGCGCCCGGAAGCAGAGATGGCTGCCAGGTGCACAAGTGTCATGACTAAGCCCTGCTGAGAAAGGACCAAAGGTAGTCCAATATGCCTCGCCAAGGAACAGGAGGAAGGGTCCAGGCCCTTGCCCTGACACCAAATGGAAAATCTTTTCCATTTAAAGAGCTTTATTTTCTCTGGTCGACTTTCATAGACTCTCAACTACATTGAGGACCTCGTCGGAAGACCCAAGGCCTGGAATCCCAGTCGCCAGAGCCTAGGCCAGGTGCAGGGATTGAAGGTCCGGATGGAATACCTTCCCTGATTGACTGAGAGCAGGTCCGGGCGAGCTGGAAGCTGCCTTGGGAGCCTGGAGCTGAGGCTGAGGAGATCTGGTACCAGTACTGGGGCCAGTCTGGGGCTATCAGAATCACCTGCGCCTTGTCCCTCCTTGCTTTGAGCAGCACCTTGTGCATCAAGGGGAACGGGGAAAGGCATGAAGAGGCCCGGGTCCACGGCCCTCAGAAGGCAGCTATCCCTGCTGAGGGGGCGGCATGGAACAGCCTCTCAGCTTCTGCATTCTCCTGAGGCAACAGGTCCACCTGAGGTGTGTCTCAATGGGAGAATAGATCTTGTACTACCTCCGCAGGAGAGACCACTCGTGGGTCGCTGCCCCATCCGGCTTAGGGCATCGGCCAAGGTGTTGGAGGCCCTGCTACGAATGCCAGGAGATCCGCCTCCAGGCTGCGCATGAGTGACGAGATGGGAGAGCTTCCTTGCATAGAAGCATGCAGCTGGTCCCACGCCTGGCGTTTAGACAGTACATGGTCGTGGTGTTGTCCGTCTGGACCCGACCACTTGACCTCGAAGAAATGGAGCAAAGGCGGTGAGAGCTAGGCGGACCACTCGGAGCTCCAGCAGGTTGATGTGGCATCGGGACTCCCTCGGGGACCAGAGGCCGTGCGCTTGGTGTTCCCCCAGATGGGCACCCCAACCCATCAGAAAGGCATCGGTCGATAGAGAGACCGTCGGCTCAGGGCGGACAAACGGGATGCCCTCCTGCAGATGAACTGGAACGGTCCACCACTGGAGAGCGTTCCACATCCCCTGGGTCACCGTCACTAGCTGGTCCAATGGATCGCAGCGTTGGGACCACTGGCTGGCCAGCCCCCACTGAAGGGGACGCATGTTCCAACGGACCCAACGGACCACGCTGGTACAGGCCGCCATGAGACCCAGGAGGCGCAGGAAGTCCCGGGCAGGGCACTGCCCAACCAGAAATGATTGGGCAAAGGAGGAAAGAACCTCGACCCTGTCCGCCGGGAGCCATGCCCTGGCTCGAAGAGAGTCGAGCTCTGCCCCGATGAAAAGAATCACCTGCTCGGCTCGAGTTCCGACTTGGCCTCGTTGATAAGGAGGCTTCACTGAGAGCAAACCTGAGAATAGATCTCTGGACCCGCTTCCACCTCCTGTCTGGAGGGGCTGCAATCAGCCAATCGTCCAGATAAGGGTAAACCCGACCCTCGGTGCCAAAGAGGAATGCTGTCACCACTGCCATGCATTTGGTGAAGACCCTGGGAGCTGGAGAGATAAGCCGAAGGGCATGGCTTGGAACTCGAAGGGATCCCTCCGCCGAAAGCGAAGGAACCTTTGATGGGACGGATGGATAGCGTGAAAGAACGCTGTCCTGTAGGTCCGGAGAGCAGAACCCACGCCGTGTTCCAAGGATGGCATTATCTGGAGCAAGGTGACCATCCTGAGTTCGAGACAGGAATTTGTTTACGTCGTGTGGAAATTGAATGGGCTAGCCCCGTCCGTTCGAACAGGAAGTACCTGGACCACGCAACCGGGTTTGAGGAGGTCACGCCCTCTCTTATCACCTCCTTCTCGAGGAGAGGCGATGTCGGCTCGGCAAGCTGACAGGCGAAGCTGGGACGAGGCCCCCGATGTAATCGGCTTCTGAAGGGTGGGGCCTGCTTTAACTCAGAGGCAGGCCCTTTCCTACCACTTCCAACACCCACCGGTCTGTGGTAATAGCAGACCAGGCGGAAAGGAAGAATTGGGCCGCCTCACCGGGGAACTCTGGGTGAGGTGACGAGGTTGGGGCGACACCCCTCAACCTGTCACTGTGCAGGCTTGGAGGAGGGACCAGCCGAGGGACCACCTGGGCCTTACCTCCCCTGCTTCCTGGAGGAGGAAGCCGTGGCTTGGCTTTGGGACGCAAGAGCGAGCCTGCTGGCCCTGGTGTTGCTGGGCGGATGTGCGGGGCGAGACGGACGAAAGGGGCTTGGCTGCGGTCTGCGGCCTTGTCCCTCTGAGCGGATGAGACCGAGTCCAAGGTGGCATTGGACTTTTCGATCCTCTGAGGTGGCCTTCCACCCAGGGCCGAAGAGGTCGGTCCCCAGAAGGGGACATCCGCCAATTTGTGCTGGGTATCCGCTGTGAAGGTGGATATCCTCAGCCATGCCCGACGGCGCATAGCCACTGCGGCCGCAACTGACCTGGCGCATGAGTCTCCAATGTCCAGAGCAGTCTGAAGTTGCTGGTTGGCCACTGCCCTGCCCTGGTCCCACACCTGCCTAACCGTGGTCTGCAGGTCAGCCGGGAGATGAGGGACTACCTCGTATAGGGAGCCCAACAGGGCATGGGAGAAATGTGCCATAAGCATGGCCGAGCTTGCCTGACGAAGGCCAAGGGAGGACGCAGCGTAGACTTTTCGACCGGCATAGTCCAGTTTCTTGGACTCCTTGTCGGGAGGTTTGTTCCATGCCCTTTAGCGTTTCGCACGCCGGAAAACGCTGTCGGTAACTAACCCTCGGCTGAGGGATGTTCCGAGAAACCGGACAGGGAACCGGTAGGGATCGTGATACTTCCTGGCCATCCTGGCCGGCGCAGGGCTGGAAGCAGGGCACTGCCAGAGCTCCAAGGCCGGGCCTGCTGTAATGGCCTCAGCCACAGGAAAGGCCCTCAGGGAATCCCTCAGTCCAATATCTCCGTGAGGATACTTGGCCGCTTGGATACGTCTCGAGCTGCATCCCAGTGGACTCCGAGATGAGCCTGAGCAAACCCAGGAAGGAAGAAGGGCTGTCGTCCAGCGACTGACCTCCAGAGGACTCCAGGTCCACTCGCTTGGAGAAAAGGGAGGAATCGTCGTCGGACTCAGAAGAGTCCGCAAAGAGCTGCCTCGGGCCTGAGCCACCCTCCACCTGCCGAGGGCAATCGGGAGTGAGGATGACCGACAGCCTATGGGGCAGACCCTGAGCTGACCAAGAGTTCTTGGTCAGAGCCCCAAACAGCGGCTGTGGAGGCGGAGGTTCCACCGGAATCGGTGGGGCAGCTGGTTTGGGCCGAACAACCGGCCTGGGAACAGGCTCCTCTGGTAAAACGAGGGGTTGTTTCGGCCGCTCTGGTGACAGCCACTTAATGGCTGGGGAAGTGGACGGGCGCCGCTTGTTCCCGGTCGAAGGAGCTGTTGCCACATGAGGTTCCTTATATCGCCGACGTAACTTAACGCAGCCTCCCCTCATCCAAGGAGGAGGACGAGGATTCAGCGGCGGCGCCGCTGACCGCTGTGCCGAGATCACCGGCGGACGGGCAGGGATCGGCTGGACCGCGGAAGAAGACCGAGACAGAGAACCTGGCCTTCCGGCACGCAGCGGGAGGGCGTGGAACCGCTCCTCCTCGGCTCGGTGGCCGCCCGAGGGCTCCGGAACTGGAGGCACTGGCAAGCCCGCGAGATCCTCAACTCCCACCGGGGGAACCGGGGAGAGGGGATTTTCGGCATCGCCGGTCGACAACCCGTCCAACGGGTCGAGAAAGATCTCAACTGCATCGACGGGAGTCTCGGTCAACTGACCTGAGGGGGACACCATGAGACCAGTGGCCGAAGCCGATCGACCGAAGTCGATGGCCGACAACTCGGGGAGAGGGACCTTTCCTGCTCCCAAGAGCGTCGACGGAGGGACTTACCTTGTCTTTCTTCTTGGACCGAGAAGAAGGTCCAGCAGAGTGTAGTCCTCTCCTCTAGTGGAGAGGACAGACAAAGGAACCAGGGAGAGCGGATAAATGCCGCGGTCGAGGAAGATGCGTTCGCATGTCCTCTTCGAGGGCGATCATCTGCTCTAGCTGATCTGTTGAGCCCGCCGGCCGCTGAAACCGCCGACCGGGCCTCTTTCGACTTTACCGGAGGAAGCGTTTCTCGGGCGCCCCAGTTGTAAGCGGGCCTTGCGGTAGCCGAGGGCGTGGGCTGAGAAGGAAGGCACAGGTCGCAAGCCTGCGGGTCGTGCTCAGGGCCTAAAACAGTAGACACACGCGGGAGTGCGGATCCGTCCGAGACATCTTCTGCCCGCCAGGGCACCGCTGAAACTGGAGTCGATTTGTCCATCGCAGCCATGAGGGATAGAAGACCAAAGTCTTGACACGCAAAAACTTTAAATTCGAAAACCGAAGAATTAGGAACTAGTCTTATACGAGCGCTAAGGAGGGAACTTGAGCTTCCAGCGGTAAGGAAGATCTGACGTCATGGGGCGGAGCCAAGGGTTTTACCACCCGGTGGGTGGGAGGGAGGAGCCAGCTTGAAGACCTTCCGGCAAGATTTAAAGCGGCAAGGATACCTGCCAGACAGTGTGGATGAACAACATATCCATGTCCCTAGAACTGCTTGTTTCCAGATTCATGCAGGTGAAGATAATATGCTGTAGATTGTTGGTATCTAGTGAGGCATTGGCTCCAGTAGCTTCGATGTTGCAGTGAAAGTATTTTTTTTCTTATGGTTGTTTGAGGATGCTCTTGAATTATATTTTCTTTCCTGTTTGGCATACATAGCTGAAAGTTAAGGTGGAAACAGAGCATATCCAGAGAAGAACCCTCCTATCAGTCGGCTAGTTAGGATATGCCTCTGGTCCACTTAATGGGGGTGTTAACACCCTTCTAATAGCTACTGGGGGGGGGTGGAATGATATGAGGAACATTAGGAAACAGAATCTCTGAAGGCAAGACATTTTTGTTTTTTCAGTAGCCACGATATATTCAGGGTTAGACTGAGATACAGGGGGCCCACCTGGAAAGCTGACATGGGGGTGCACGTGGAAAATTAATATGGGAGGGCCCAGGTGACACACTCGTATCAGTATTACTCAACAGTTTGATACACTACCTCTGTTTTTGCATTTTACATTTACTTGCAGATCCCAAAATACCCATTTAATTAGAAAAAATATATGATAAAGCCAGAGTCTCAGAGCATAGAAGATGGCCAGGTACCCAGAAGAGAGGGCCCACCTGGAAATGTCCAGGTATCCTAGTGAGCCAGTCTGACTCTGAATTATTTTTTTATTAGTCATATTTGAATTTCATTTGCCAGTGGCTGCTGTGGCTATTGTTAGAACTCTCCCAGCTGAGGAAAAAGAGGAGAACTATTTGTTCTCGTCAACCATTGTCCTAATAAATGTCTGTTAAGGCTTCTACTTTATCTACAGCCAAAAAAAAAAAAAACAATCCTGTTAAAGCCTTTTTCTTCTGTTACAGGAATTGAAGCTCTCCTCGCATGAGGAAGCTATGTCCTTTGTGGCTTTGGTAGATGGGTATTTCCGACTCACAACAGATGCACATCACTATCTCTGCACAGAGGTTGCACCACCATTAATTAAGCACAATATTCAAAATGGCTGTCATGGCCCAATTTGGTAAGTTATTTCAAAAAATCTTTTTGTTTTCCTTCTGTTCTGTTTCTGGCTCTCCAGGCCAGGCCAGGCCAGGATGAGAATGTACCCTTGTATCTGCCCACTGGACCCCACACGCCTCCCCACCGGGGTACTTCCACTACTACGGGTCCGGGAAGTGATTACCCCCTCATAGAGGGACTCCATGAGGAAAGAGATCACCTTACACCTCAGCTGAGACTTACATCAGGTTTGTTTCAGTGGCGCAGAGGCCATGGATCCTGGGTTCATGCTGCAACCTGCCTGGAGGGTTTTCTTCTTGCGGTTGCCCTTGGAAATGTGGATGTGCAGTGACAGGGCATGAACGTGCATGCTTCCATGCACATCCCGCAGTCATCTGCCATCATCTCCTCCTCCTCTACGTGGTCCCGGCCAGCATACACCTAGTCTCTACTGCATGTCACTGAAGAGCCACGTGTGCCCCCCCAAGAGGAGAGCAGTCCATCAAAAGCTCATCCTACCTCCCTCCAGCTGACCCTCTGACAGCCCAGGCTCATTTCTGAACCTGGGTTGCCAGTGTCACAAGTGATAGCACTACTGCTGCGCTGTCAGGCTGGGTCATTTAAAACATTTTTTGTTTCATGCATTAAATATACTTCACAGTGTTTTACCAGAAATTAGCAAAAAAACAAACAAAAAAAAGAAAAAATGAGGTTGGGCAACTACATGCTGGCAACCCTCGTTCAGGAGCACGCCCGGGAAACCAGCTGGGGAGCTGGGGAAGCACTGTCGCTTGGCAGTTGGCCCAGCCTGGGTAGGGATGACATTAGATTCTGCCGCTCTGGCAGATCCTATGGTGGGCCCTGCTGGGGATGTCAACAGCATGACGACACCAGTGAGAGGTGGGCTGTCAAAAAGATGGGGGAAAAACAAACTGGTTGCTGGCAGACTGAGGGATCCTGGTCGGCACAGGCCTCACACCATCAACAGGTCCCCTGTCTGTCTGGATTGTGCTTTGAGGAGGTGGGAGGACAGTCCTCTCCCTCACCCCCCCCCCATCATGGGGGGGGGGGCAAGACTGGCTAAGTTCCATAGCTGGTTGGTGAAGGGGTTGGGTGACTAGGACCTGAAGGAGCTGGCAGGCTGGAGGGAGCACAAAATAAATAAGCAAAAAAAAAAAACTATACGTGTGGCACTGTGCTCACTTGTTAGATGAAAAAGAAAAGCATGCAGCATTGACAGTGTAGCATCAACAGGACTGTTGTAGTTCCCTGTGTTGAGGCGCCCCAGAAACTTCCCATTAGTTTATATCTGAAACATAAGAACAGCCACTCCACTGCAACACTGTGCCATACAAAACAGAAGCAAAGTGACAAAACGTACAGCACCAGAAACAGTGTATGATTTTTATTACAGAATATTGTTTTTTTTTTTTTTTTTAAAGTGATTTAAAGTCATGTGCCGGTTTTTCTAAGTGTTGTACCTGCTACTCTGTCATATTTGTCTTTATTATGATAATGAGATATATATTGCTGTTGTTAATGATGATATATCCAGGAATTTAATGATTAAAATAACTTTGGCTTAAATGTTCTCAAAACAATAGATGAATAACACCAGCAATCATCCTTATTTATTAGATTTTATATAGACATGCAGTAAGCTTCTGGTATGCATTCAGTATTGTATTTGTAGAGTGTACACAGGTAGCACTTTAGAAAGGCATTGTGCCTTTAAATCTCTTATTACCTTGCACTGTGTGACTTGTCCACAGTACTATTTGAGCATACTGGTAAGCATTGACCCCTTAGTCCCTTGAGAAAGCCTTGCGTGGTGAAACCAGGTCGGGTCTGTTCCCTTGCTGATAACGTTGTCTTTATTTTGCACTACAACTGCACTGTAAGTTCCATGATATTTTTGTAATAAAAATCTTACTGTTACTGGTGTTGTACGTTTTGTGACATTTTCATTAGTTTATGTACTGCCATGCACAAGACACCTTACTTTAGGAGTGTGCAGCAGCCTTAGTGCTTCAGTGGCCCACCTTGAAGCACCCCCCCCCTTCCTTTTCACAACTGAGAACAGTCAGTCTTCTAGTCCCCCAGTCTCCTGTGGGATGGACTTCTTTTGCCAAACCAGTTTGATAAGCCTAGCTGTTTATCTTTGTTCCAGCTGCAGGGACAGGCACATAGCTTCCATCTGGTTTGACTCCACTGCCACCCCTTGGCAAACTGGCTTGAAGTGATGAAGAATGAGATGATCAGTACAGTATGGCCCCATGTACACTGTGCACATTTAGAGCAGACAGACTGTTTTACCAGGCAAAATGTAAAAACTCAAGCCATTGCTATAGGTGGTTCATTTTAAAATCACCTGATACAGCGAATTAAAGTCAGCTGCTACACCGGATGCCTGAGCACATTATAAGGTGATGACTGACTGCAGTCCTGGAAGTGTTAATGGGATCAGGATGCAAGGGAGGTACAACGCTCACTGGCGCTGGGCTTGGTACAGGTTGCAGGTTTTGCTAACCCAAACTAACTCAGAACAGCTTAGAGCAACTGCACTCAGAAGTAAGTGAGCAGTGGTGACCCTCGTAGAAAAAATATACTGTGACACTTAAATTGTGTCTAAACCAATTTATTCAGTATAAGTCAACAGACAAAATCACCATAACCACAAACTGGCCACAACACTGTTACCCAGGTGCCCTGGCGCTTCGTTCATTAGAGCTTCCTCAGGGGGCAGCTGCCTGGTGGACATCATTGGCTTTTGTGCAGGTTACCTTATGACGTCATCAGTAATCATCAGTAAACAAATGGCATGATATCAAGGACAAGGTTATATAAACAAGCATTAAATCATGTGCACCATAATGTGAAAATCTACAAGAGTCGATCAAAAAAATGCGCGGCCTGACACAGAAAGAAATGCAGTATGAACCTAGTATTATTTTCAATGTATAGTTACACTAATATGAATAGAATATGACCTATTAGTGTAATGATCAAATGTTTTCTTTGTAGGTACATGCCGGACAAAGTTTGATAGGCGATGATAATCACTTGAGAATAAAGAAAACTGAGATGAAAGCAATCATCAGGTACCTCCATATCAAAGGAACGACTCCAGTGCAAATCCATGAGGATGTGGTCAACACTTGGGACAGAGCCAGCCCAGTAGTGAGGAGGACTGAGGCATCTGTGCCTTGCCTCCTGCCATGCTGGCAACCCATGTTCGCGGTGCGAGCAGGCCACTGGGGGTCGGCTAGGGTGGGAGAGGATCATGCGTCCGGAGGACAGCTCTTCTCTCCTTGGGAGGGAGGGCTGGCACTCCTGCCGAATGATGGTGCGGGTCTGTCGGGCGCCAGGGAAAAGAAGGGTGCTGTGGGACTTCCGCTGACATGCTCGCGGCTCCTCTGGCTGTGTGTGCGCCCAGGAAATGAAAGAAAAAGAGGAAAAACCACAACTGCAGGATGACGCCTGACCCTCCGCAGGCTCCGCACCCAGTGACCGGGCTGTAAATAAGTCCTGGTGATACCGGGTTGACGGAACTGGGGGGTCGGACAGAAGGGGGCAGCCGGAGAAGGAGCATAAATACCTATACAAAAAAAAAAAAAAAACCACATTTGGAACAGAAGCCCCTTTATAGTCAACTGTCAAGAAATGGGCTGCTGAATTTAAGCGTGGCAGAAGTGTTGAAGATGATCCCAGGACAGGGCACCCAAGGGAGATGACCACTGAGAACATTGATGCAGTCTGTCAAATGGTGATAACAGGCAAGATGAGTAACTATACAGTATGTAGCCAGCACCTTGGGCATCAGTTTTGGGGCAGTACAATCAATCTGAGCTGAAAACCTGGGCATGAGCAAAGTATCAGCAAGATTGGTGCCAAGAATGTTCTCACCCGATCAGAAGTGAGCCAGAAAGGACATTTCAAGTTCACTTCTTGTACAATACAAGAGGGATCCAGCAAACTGTATTAGTCGTATTGCAACAATGGATGAAATCTAGGTTCACCATTTTGATCTGGTGTCTAAACAGCAAAGCAAACAATGGAAACATCATGTATCTCCAATGCCAAAGAAGTTCAAGCAGGCTGCCTCAAGTGACAAAATCATGGCCTTGGTCTTCTGGGACTCTGAAAGTAAGATCATGATCGATCATCTTGAAAAAGGAAAGACAGTAACTGGTGAGTACTGTGCTGAACAACTACTCAAGCTGAGAGAAGCCATCAAAGCCAAACACTGGGGAACATTAGGGTGGATTGTTTTGCTTCTACAAGGCAGTGCTTCACGCTATACAGTTCAGGGCTGCTGCAACAGAATGTGGGTATGAACTGCTTCCTAACCCACCCTACTCACCAGATCTTGCTCCTTCAGACCTCTACCTGTTCCCAAAACTGAAGGCTGAACTCCGTGGAAAGAGATTTGCCGATGACAGAGAGGTGATGTCTGCTGTGGAGGGGGTTTCTGGGGGGCCAATATATAGAATTCTACCATGAGGGGATAACAGTGCTAGAATGATGCTGGGCTAAGTGTACTGAACTGAAAGGAGACTATGTTGAAAAATAAAATAATACTAGGTTCATAGTGCACTTCTTTCTTCGTCGGGCTGCAAACCTTTTGATCAACCCCCAAAAATGCAAAAAACGTTACTTAAATAGTTACTGTTTCAGTAAACGCTAATGCAGGTTGTTTGAAATTGTTCATATACTATCTGCAGTCTGCAATAGCGTTTAGTGAAACGTTATCTAAGTAAAGATTTTTTGTTAAAAATAGTTACAGCTGAATTTTTTTCATGAAGAATCATTTTCTTTTTTATTGTTTTCCAGCCTGAAGTAGTGGAGAATGCAGGAACACCTGCATACACATGGGCTTTCAGAATAGACTGTAGCTCACAGTGGTTTGCTCCCAACTTCAGTCTGAAATGTATTCTTTTATTTCAGACTCTGATTTATGCAATTCTTGCTAAGTAATTTGTGTTATATAACGAAGTTTGAGGATCTATATATCTAATTTTTATATTTTAGTTACTTTTGCAATCAGAGCCAGGATTTTCTGATGCATTAGCAACAGAAATATAAATGATACTTTGTTGTTCATGTACCACAATTTTTTGTAATTTTCGATATGATTTATAATATGTAAATTTTCACATTATGATGCAGATGATTTAATGCTTTTTTATGTAACCTTGCCCTTGGCATCACGACATTCGGTTGTTGACCATTACTTATTACATCATATGGTAACTTATGTAAAAGTCAAGGATGTCCACCAGGTAGCCTCCCCGTGAGGAAGCTGTAATGAGTGAAGTGCTGGGGCACCTGGGTAAGAATGTTATGGCCTGTTTGTGGTTGTGGTGATTTTGTCTGTTGACTTATGCTGAATAAATTGTCTAAGCCACAATTTAAGTATTGCAGTATAGTTTTTCTAAGAGGGTTACCACTGCCACTTGTTCCTGAGTTCGGTTGCTCTAAGTTGTTCAGTGTTAATGGGCTCTCGTGGCATTTCCCGACCATAGTGATCACTGATTAATGAGCTGCTTATTAGCTCATAAACTGTCCCCCCTCCTGTCTGTTACAGCAGTTTTCATTCTCGGTCTGTCTTAATGAATGAATGCTGAACTGAAGCAGTCTTCTTTCTCAGTTTTCATTCTCGGTCTGCATTGTCATTTT
Source organism: Neoceratodus forsteri (assembly GCA_016271365.2). Classification (NCBI taxonomy): domain Eukaryota; kingdom Metazoa; phylum Chordata; order Ceratodontiformes; family Ceratodontidae; genus Neoceratodus; species Neoceratodus forsteri. The sequence continues at coordinate 402,413,467 of CM028136.1, read as the reverse complement.
TTTTTTATGTTAAAAATAGGGAGGTTATGAAAGTGTCTTCACATGGTGATTACGGCAGCCTGCCATGATTTGTCTTCAGATCATGCAATCAGGGAGACATGGCTGCCAGCAGATCCCTTTAATCTAGCCCTGCTTTAAAGGTAGGGGCAATAACGCAGTCAGGCAGGTCGGTCTAAAAGTCTGGTGATACAAAGAGTGGGTGGTGGGTGGGCAGATGTTAGAAAGCAAATGTGGCCATGGTTAACTCATGCTTCGTATACTTGGTCTGCATCATTATTTTTTTATTAACCTAAAAAGACATGGCTGCCAGCAGATACCTCTAATCTAGCCCTGCTTTAGACGTAGGGGCAAGAGGTCTGTCAGGTATGTCAGCCTAAAAATCTAAAAATACAAAACTCTCTAAAAAATTTGATTTAGTCCACTGGAGTAGTGGCTGGTTGGTGGAAGGAGTTGGCAGGTGTTAGAGAGCAAACGTGGTTGTGGTTACGGTTTACTTTTAAATGCAGTTTACTTCTAAATAATAATGCCTAAGATGGCTGCCACACTGGGTGGTGGTCTCTGAGCTCTGTCAGAGAGCTCAGCTTTTAAACTTTTGCTGCAATCTGTTGGCTAAATGTAGGTAAGATTTTTATCATTAGGTTAGTGTAGGGCTTAGAAGTAGTCAGAGCAGTTGTTTACTGAGCTAGCTTAGAAGACACTGACACCATATCTTTTATTTTGTAGTCAGCTGTGAGTCTGAGTTTTTGCTTGTAACGAGCCCTCTATAATATAATTACAAAATATAGGTGCCACCCTTTTTCTGCTTTTACATAAGGACATTTCGTATAGCTGCCTGCTCCTGTGGGCTGTCTTCCCTGTTTTAGCTGCTGTGATGATTTACTGGTAGCAGGGTAATGCCATAAATTTTACTTACTGCAGCCGAGGTGGATTGCCTGCTCTGCACTTTACGTGTTGTTACACTGTGTCATCAAGGCACAGGTCCGGAAGCATATCAAGACCAGGAGTAGTTACAGAAATTCACAAGTAGAACATTTTATTATCAGGAACAGTAAAATAAAAAATACAAATTGTTCAGTAGAACTATTTACAAAGGCAGTACAAACAGAGAAAACAAAGTCCTTCATCTGAGGATATCTCTAATTCCAAGTTTCAGTCTCTCCTTCTCTCTCTAGTAAAAGCACTGCTGCTCCTTTTTTTAATAAATCTTTGCCTGGGAACTTGTTAAGAGACATCTTGTTTCTCACAAAATGTTCTTGCCAGTTTCTTTGCGGAGCAAGCTTGCAAATAGAACAATGTCCCAAGCTGGCCCCCTGCTGACAGTTCTGCAAAAGAGTTTGCAAACAAACCTGAGAGGAGCTGAAACTGTATCCCTCAGGTTAAACCCCTACATTTCAAATAGCTTTTTTTCAATCATTTCAACAGTATAACTATATACATTTCAAACAAAGGACTCTGGGTATCATTTACAGTTTCTCACAAAGATTCACATATATTTTTGCAACCATATCTACGCAAGGGAAGAAAAAACAAAAACAGCAAGTGAAGGTAGAGAGATGGCGGGAGGCGGAGAATCGCAAGACCATCGGAGTGATCAGCTCCTAGATCTCACAAGAACACTTGGTTGCGCAACCAGACAGACAAGAGTCTGAAAAGGAGATGATGGAACAGATCCTTGTGTTTAACTCTTTCAGCATACCAAATGGGACATGGCCTTATTCAACCCTGTCACACACTGGATTACATTCACCCAGTGGACCCACAGACCATCAAGTGATTACCCGCAGGAGTGTACCTGCACAGCTGCACGAGTGTACTGTCCACAGAAATTTCAGGGTGCAGGGGAAGAAAGAACGCCTCCGGAATGTCTTCTGGGTTTCAGACATAATGCAACCCATAAAATCTTTTTACATTGAGACCCTGTGGTGGATCCTCCATTATAAGGTGGAATTGGTGGTGAGAGTATCTCTACCATTTCTTTTGATTGGCTGAGTCTGCTACTTTTGTGGGGTGCACACTGACAGTGAGTTTACCCCACAAAACTGCTGGAAACATTGTTTTCAGGTGTTGGGGACATTGTGTGAGAGTGCCCCCCCCCCCCACCTCCAAACAGTGTTTCTAGGACCAGTCTGCTTGTGGTCTCTGTGTGGCTGGATTATTTGGTCTTTCAAGTCCCTGACTCATTATAAACTGCGTTTAATATGTTTCTGAGTAACATTAATGGTTGCTGTCTACTTGGTGGCAGCTGCTGGGGAGCTAGAACTACAAATGTTAATTTGTTTGTTGGAATTTAATACTGATTTGAAATAACGCTTGGACTCAGAACCGTAAAGTCTGGCTTTATTTTCTTGTTTTGTTTCACTATTACTTTTTGTTATATATAGTTTGCTCTATGTACGGGGGTCAGAATGTATATATGTTTATTGTGTTGGCATGTGTCTGTGGTTCGACTGGTGGGTTAGGGAAGGTATTTTGGGGGGTTAGTGCTAAGGGGTCATTTTATGTGGTTATATAGTGTTTCTAGGGACATGGATATGTTGTTCATCCACACTCATTGGCAGGTATCCTTGCCGCTTTAAATCTTGCCGGAAGGTCTTCAAGCTTGCTCCTCCCACCAACCCGGGTGGTATAACTCTCGGCTCCGCCCCATGACGCAGATCTTCCTTGCAGCTTGGAAGCTCAGGTTCCTCCTTAACGCTCTGCGTTTGACGGCTAGTTCCTATTTCTCCGTTTGGGATTTAAAATAAATTTTGCAAAAGACTTCAGTCTTCTATCCCTCGCGTGCTGCGATGGACAGTCGACTCCCGGATTTGGAATCATGCGGGCAGAAGATGTCCCGGGCGGATCCACACTCCTCGTGTGTCTACTGCTTGGGCCTTGAGCACGACCGCGGGCTTACGACCTGTGCTCATCTTTCTCGCCTCGTCCTCGAAGACCGTGCTGCCCGATTGCAACTGGGCCGTCCGGCGTTTCCCTCGGTGAAGTCCAAGGAGGCGGTTGGCGGTGTCAGCGGCGGGCTGGCGGATCAGCTCGGCGGATGGTCGCTTCCTCGAAGGGCGGCCTTGGGCGTATCTTCCTCGGCCGCGGCATTTATCCCGCTCTCTCTGGGTTCTTCCTACACGGCTTCTTTTAAGGAGCTTTGTCTGTCCCTCTCCACTAAAGGAGAAGGGCCTGCGTCTGTTGGACCTTATTCTCGGTCCAAAAAGAGGGACAAGGGTAGAATCCCTCGTCGGCGCTCTTGGGAGGCGGAAAGGTCCTCTCCGGGCCGTCGACCGTCGGCCTGGTCGACCGCTCGGCCGGCCACTGGCCTCACGGTGTCCCGTCAGGTCAGTTGACCGAGACTCCACCGATGAAGTCGAGATTTTCTCGACCCATTGGACGGGCTGTCGCCTTTAGCAGCCGAGATTCCCCTCTCCCGGTTCCCCGGGAGGAGTTGAGATCCGTGGGCTCGCCTGTGCCTCGGTTCCGGGCCCTCGGATGGACCATCCGAGCGAGAGGAGTGCGGTTCCGGCCGACACCTCCCGCACCCGACCTCGGAAATTCCGGGACTCTCGTTCTCGGTCTCGGACCTCTGGCGGTCCAGCCGATCCCACCGCCATAGGCGGGGTCTCGGTCTCGCATCGCGGTAAGCGGCGCCGCCGCTCCCTCGCCCCTCCTCCTCGGATTAGGGAGGCCTGCGAAGTTACGCCGTGACGCACGAGATCTTATGTTCACAACAACTCCTCCTGGCCGGGAATAAGCCGACCCCGTCGCCTTCCCGCCATTAAGTGGCTGTCACGGGCCAGCCGACACAACCTCGACTTATCCGAGGCCTATACCCAGGCGGTTGTTCGGCCAAAACCAACTGCTCCACCGATTCGGTGGAACCTCCGCCTCCACAGGCCTGGTGGGGCTCCGACCAAGGATTCCGGTCGGCTGAGGTCTACCCCATCGGCTGTGTCAGTTACCCTCCTCCCGACCGACCTCGGCAGGTGAAGGGTGGCTCAGGCCAGAAGCAGCTCTTGAGGACTCTTCCGAGTCCGAAGATGATTCCTCCTTTTTCCAAGCGACTGGACTTGGAGTCTCAGGAGGTCAGTCAATGGACGATAGCCCGCTCGCTTCCTAGGACTGCTTCGGCTCATCTCGGAGTCTACGGGATGGAGCTCGAACCCGTTCCAAGCGGGCCAGGTATCCCTCACGGAGATTCTGGACCAAGGGATTCTCCGGACGGAGGCCTTTCCAGTGGCCGAGGCCATAGTGGGTCCGGCACTGGAGCTTGTGCAGCCTGCTTCCTGCCCTGCGCCTTCGCCAGGATGGCCCAGGAAGTATGCGGTCCCTACCGGTTCCTTGTCCGTTTTTTGAACACCCTCTGCTGAGGGTTGGTTACCGACAGCGTTTTCCGCGCCCGCAACGCCAGGGATGTGGACAAACCTCCTGACAAGGTCAAGAATGGACTTGTCGGCGAAAAGTCTCCTGCGTCCTCTCGGCCTTCGTCAGGCCAGTTCGGCCGTCCTCATGGCACATTTTTCTCATGCCTGTTGGGCTCCCTGGATGAGGTCATCCCTCATCTTCCCGCCTCGATCTGCAGACTACGGTTAAGCAGGTGCGGGACCAGAGCAGGGCAGTGGCCAAACAGCAGCTCCAGACTGCTTTGGATCTATAGGGGACTCATGTGCCAGATCGGTGGCGGCCGCAGTGGCTATGCGTCGGCGGGCTTGGCTGAGGATATCCACCTTTACTTCGGATACCCAGCACAAGTTGGCGGATGTTCCCTTTTGGGGACTGACCTCTTGACCCTGGGGTGGAAGGTCACCTGCAGAGGATCGAGGAGTCAATGCCACCTTGGACTCGGTCTCTTCCCGCTCAGAAGGACAAAGACGCAAACCACAGCCTAAGCCCTTCGTCCTTCCCAGGCGCCCGGCCAGCAACGTCAGGGCCAGCAGGCTCGGCTTGGCATCCCAAACCCAAGCCGCCCGCTTCCTCTAACAGGAGGCAGGGAGGAAGGGCCCAGGAGGTCCCTCGGCGGTCCCTCCTCCAAAGCCTGCCCAGTGGCGGGCTGAGGGTGTCGCCCCCATCCCGTCACCTTACCCCTGGGTCCCCCCGTGGGGGGACGGCTCCGGCACTTCCGTTCCGCCTGGTCCGCTGTTACCACGGACAGGTGGGTCTTGGAGGTGGTGGGAAGAGGCCTGCCTCTGGAATTCGAGCAGGCACCACCCTTCAGAGCCGTCGCCCCTCGGGGGGCTTCGGGATCCCCAGCCTCACTGGCGGCTCGTCGAGCCGACATCGCTCTCCTCCTCCAGAAGGAGGTGGTAAGAGAGGTGGTGGACCCTCCTTCAGACCCAGGGTTTGTGTCCAGAGTACTTCCTGGTTCCGAAGCAGACGAGGCTGGCCCCATTCTGGAAACCTGCGACCCTAAACAGAGTTCCCTGGGTCTCGAACCTTCAGGATGGTCACTGTGGCTCAGATAATACCATCCTTGGAGCAGCGTGTGGTTCTGCTCTCTGGACTTGCAGGGCCGCGTTTTTCCGTCCTATCCGTCCGTCTCACCAGAGATTCCTTCGCTTCGGCGGAAGGATCCCTCTTGAGTTCAAGCCATGCCCTTGACTTGTCTCCAGCTCCCAGGGTCTTCACCAAATGCATGGCAGTGGTGACAGCATTCCTGCGGCACCGAGGGGTCCGGGTGTACCCTTACCTGGCGACTGGCTGATAGCAGCTCCCTCCAGGAAGGGAGGCGGAGTGGTCCAGAGATCTGGCCCTCCAGGTCTGCTCTCAACTGGGCCCTCCTTATCAACGAGGCCAGAGTCGGAACTCGAGCGAAGCAGGTGATTCTATTCATCGGGTCGCAGCTCTGGAGCTCTCTTGAGCCAGAGCGCGGCTCCAGCCCGGACAGGGCCGAGGTTCTTTCCTCCTTTGCCCGATCATTTCTGGTTGGGCAGTGCACCCTGCCGGGACTTCCTCGCCTGCTGGGTCTCATGGCGGCCTGCACCAGCGTGGTCCGTTGGGCCGGCTGGAACATCGTCCCTTCAGTGGGGACTGGCCAGCCAGTGGTCTGGCAGCTGCGATCCCTTGGACCAGCTTGTGTCGGTGACACAGGGGATGTGGAGCAGCTCTCCAGTGGTGGACCGTTCCAGATCATTTGCAGGAGGGCATCCCGTTCGTCCGCCCGGAGCGGCGGTCTCTCCTATCGACCGATGCCTCTCTGATGGGTTGGGGTGCCCATCTGGGGAACACCGGGCTCATGGCCTCTGGTCAGCTGGGGTCCCGATGCCACATCAACCTGCTGGAGCTCCGGCGGTCCGCCTAGCTCTCACCGCCTTTGCTCCGTTCCTCCGGGGTCAAGTGGTCCGAGTCAGGCGGACAATACCACGACCATGTACTATCTAAACCGCCAGGGGCGGGGCCGCGCTCATGCTTCTATGCAAGGAAGCTCTCCGCATTTGGTCACTCGGCGCAGCCTGGAGCGGATCTCCTAGCCATTCACGTGGCAGGGGCTCCAACACCCTGGCCGATGCCCTGAGCCGGATAGGGGCTGCATCCCACGAGTGGTCTCTCCTGCCGGAGGTAGTACAGCATCTGTTCTCCCTTTGGGGCACACCTCAGGTGGACCTGTTTGCCTCCATGGAGAACGCGAAGCTGAGTCTGTTCCATGCCCGCCCCCCTCAGCAGGGCTCGCTGCAGGGGGATGCCTTCTCGAGGCAATGGACCCCGGGCCTCTTTTCCGCCTTTCCCCCATTTCCCTTGATCCACAAGGTGCTTCTCAAGGCGAGGAGGGACAAGGCGCAGGTGATTCTGATAGCCCCAGACTGGCCTCGCCAGTTCTGGTACCCAGATCTCCTCAGTCTCAGCTCCGGACTCCCGGCGCTTCCAGCTCGCCCGGACCTGCTCTCAGTCAATCAGGGAAGGTGTTCCATCCGGACCTTCAATCCCTGCACCCTGACGGCCTGGTTCCTGGCTAGAGTTCCAGGCCTTGGGTCTTTCCGGCCAGGGTCCTCAATGTGGTTGAGGCGTCCCGTGAGAGTCGACCAGAAAATGCTATGCCTTCAAATGGAAAAGGTTTTCCATTTGGTGTCAGGGCAAGGGCTTGGACCCTTCCTCCTGTTCCTTGGCAAGCATCTTGGACTATTTATGGTCCCTTTCTAGTCAAGGGCTTAGGTCGACGACCTAAGGGTGCACCTGGCAGCCATCTCTGCTTGCACCGGCGCGGGCCGAAGCAGTCGGGTGGCGAGGAGAAGGTGGTCTGGCGCTTTCAAAGGCCTTGATCACATTTCCCTCCAGTGCGGGAACCCCACCCTCCGGGGATCTACTGCTGGTACTGGCAAAGCTCATGGGCAAGCCATTCGAACCTATGCACAGGTGTGCTCTCTCTCACCTGTCGTGGAAGACCGCCTTCTTGGTGGCTATCCGTCAGCCAGAAGGATGGGGAGGCTCCAGGCGCTTTCATCGGAGTCTCCTTACCTGGTCTTCCACAGGGACAAGGTTGTCCTCACCTCACCAAATTCCTTCCGAAGGTGGTGTCGGAGTTTCACCTTAACCAGGTGTTGACTCTGCGGTGTTCTACCCCAATCACACCTGGAGAGGCAGTGCGGCTCCATACTCTGGACCCTAGAAGAAATGCTGCTTATAAGGGCGCTGCGGCTGAAAGTCGGGGAGGTTCGCCAGCTGTTTGTCACCTACGCTGAAGCCGCATCTGGCAGACCTGCAGCCAAGCGGACGATAAGCAGGTGGGTAACCTCCTGCATAGATCTCTGCTATAAGTTGCGGGCATGGAGCCTCCCAGAGGGATAAGAGCTCATTCTACCCGCCATACTGCTGCAACGGTGGCTGCTTCCAGGGACGTCCCTATCCAGGAAATCTGCAGGGCTGCTACCTGAAGTCAGCAAACACCTTCATTACCCACTACCACATCGACCTTGAGTCACGCCGGGATGCTGTGTTTGGGGCCTCGAGTTCTCCAGTCTCTCTTTCCCAAGTAAGTATATGGGGTGTCGTCTGCCTCCCTCCTCCGGAGAACTGCTAGGAGTCTGCCAATGAGTGTGGATAGACAACATATCCATGTCCCTAGAAATACAGGTTACTCACCTGTAACAGGGATTCTAGGAATGGTATATGTTGTTCATCCCTACATTCCCGACCTCCCGGCTTCGACGCGACAACCTGAGCTTCCAGCGGGCCAGATCTGGCGTCATGGGGCGGAGCCGAGAGTTATACCACCCGGGTGGGTGGGAGGAGCAAGCTTGAAGACCTTCCGGCAAGATTTAAAGCGGCAAGGATACCTGCCAATGAGTGTGGATGAACAACATATACCATTCCTAGAACTCCTGTTACAGGTGAGTAACCTGTATTTATTTGAGGTTAAAATTGTTTTATCAGGGATGTGATGTGTAAGAGAGATATAGGTGTGAGGCACATTTAATCCAGAGACCACCTTAGGCAGGTCTGTCCTTTTGTTGGCTCACCATTAGCCCTTCCTGCAGAGGTTTGCAGCTACTACATGGGGCTGGAGATCTTGAGGAGACAGTTTAGTAACCATGGGGGAGGTCCTGGGCATAATATTCGGGAGGGGGGGTAGATTGAGTCAGTTGGGTTTAGGAGGTGCCCAAGGAGGATATGGAACCAGGATCAGGGACCACCATGCCTGGTTCCCTTCCCTAAGGCTCTGCTTAATGTCAACAAGCAGAAAGTGGCGGGTCCTGCTAGCTCTGCTCCTCCCATTTGGGCCGTACTTTGTAATGCAAGATCACTAAGGAACAGAACAGCAGTGATGTATGAATACATTGCCAATTCCTTGGTTGACCTTGTTTGAATTACAAAGACCTGTTTAGGGGATGACACCATTCCTGTGCTGGGGGCATCTATCCCATCTGCTTAATCAGTGGTACATTGCCCGAGGTGGGATCACAGGGGGACCATTAATTTTAAATCCATATTGAGACTCGCTGCATACCCCATGGAAACTTTTCAGTCCTTTGAGTGTGTCGCTGCTAGATGTGCCCTAGGTGGTAGTTGCATGATCATTCTTGTATACCGTCCACCTGGCTATGGGGGTGATTTTATGCAGGAGCTGGCAGATTTCATTGTTGATCAGGTGTTGAATGCCTCCAGATTTTTGGTGCTGGGGGACTTCAGTGCCTGGGTTGATGATGAGACCTCACCCCTTGGTCAGCAGCGTCTCCAGTTGATGAATGCACTGGGGCTAGCACAGACTGTTGTCTCTAGTACACATCAGCAGAGTCGCACTTCGGACCTCATCTTCTCAGTGGGTCTTGACATAAGTGCAGTCAAGGTTGATCTGGTCTTTTGGTCAGATCTTCACACAGAGTCGTTCCTCTGCGGGTTCCCCTGTTTTGCTCTTTCCCCCTGTGGAGACAGTTCAGTATCATCCGAAACGTAATTTGGAATCTCGCAAACTCCTGGAGGTATTGGACGTCTCAGGCTTGATGTTCGCCTATGCACAGGGTTCTGAGAATGCCATGGAGCACGATAATGGTGCCGTTATGTCCGGCTTGGATTCCTTAGCATCTTATCATTTTTGTCCCTTGACCTTCCAACGTAGCTCTCCTTGGTACTGTAATGAGCTGCTCTGGCTGAAGACTAAGGGAAGGAGGTTGGAGTTCTTGGCGTTAAGTCCCGGTCTATGGATGACAAATTGATGTTGAAAACTCACTATGCCCTGAAAAAGACAGCGTTCCTATCACTGAGGGTTGTTTCAGGTAGAAATCATCCAGCTCAGCATTTTTGCATCATGGACAGGTTATTAAACCCACCCTGTTTGCTAGCTGCTAGTGTTTTTTTACTGCTGAAAATGTGATGAGTTTGGGAGTTTCTTTGCTGACAAGGTGTCCTCCATATTTGATGAAGTGGTCTTCCACGGGCTGGTGGTGATCATGGCTTGGGGGTGGCATTGTCTGTCTGCCTGTCTGGGGAGAGTGTTGGCCAGGTTTGGAGGAAGAGGTGCTCAGGGTGAGTGCAAGTTTGTGTCCCAACCAGCTGTTTGCTGGATCCTGGTCCTACCTGGCTACTTACAGATTACTGGAAGGCTTTGGATCCATTTATTTCCCAGATCGTTGAGTGTTGCTTGAGGGAGGGTGTTTTCTGTCTAACCTCGAATGGGCAGTAGTGAGACCTCTTCTTTAAAAACCTTCCATGGACCCTAATATGATGGGGAATTACAGACCTGTCTGTAATCTCCTGTTTTTGAGGAAAGATTATTGAGAAGGTGGAGTTGAGTAACTTGTGGAATGCCTAGAGAAGTTTAACTTCTGTGAACCTTTCCAGTCGGGTTTTCAGTCTCGCCACAGCATGAAGACTACCCTCATCAGAGTGACAAACGATCTCCTCATGGTGAGGAATTAGAGACTTTGTACCATCTTGGTCCTCCTAAATCTCTTGTTTGTGTTTGACACTGTTGACCATGGTGTGCTTTTGGATTTCCTAGGGGATTATCTGGGACTCTGTGGCACTGTATTGAGCTGGATGGTGTCCTACATAACTGGAAGAACACAGCAGATAACCCTGGGAAGTGTTATTTCCAGGGCTTTGGCACTTTTCTCGTGGTGTTCCTAAAGGCTCGATCCATGCTCCTGTGTTGTTTTCAGTGTATATGTTGCCATTGGGTAAGATCATTAGATGCTATACTCAGCTTTATGTGTCTGGCACTTCTTGTGGGCGGAGGCATTTGGCTAAAATAAATGACTGTATGCCCTCTAATTGGCTATGTCTTAACCCAGGTATGACAGCGGTTGTGATTGTTGAGCCAGGCAGGCAGGGCCCAGTGACGTCGAGCGGATCAACTTTACTTCCTTCGTTGGGCAGTCTACCATTCAGTGCTGTAGATGCAGTTAACAATCTTGGGGTTGTCCTGGACTGCAAGCTGACACTCTATCAACAGATGTTGTCTGTGATTTGGGCTGGCTTCTACCACCTCCATAATATTGCCATAATTAAACTACTGACCTGGCAACAGGCTTGACTGTTGAAACACTTTATACCTAGGGTTATCTGGAAGTTTGTTGTTACACCTACAGCTAGCCTAGAATGTTATAGGTTGGCTGATTGTGGGTGTCTCTCATAGGGAACACATCACACTGGTTTTGCGTGCGCTGAACTGGCTGTGCTGTAGTGCATGACCTTCAGGATATGCTTGGTAACATTCAAGGCGATACATGGTTTGGGACCAGACTATTTAAAAGGCCTCTTAGTTCCTTATCACCCAAATCGCTTCCTCTGCTCTTCTGATGCGGGCCTGCAGTCTGTCCCTGTATTTAGGCTGCAAAAGTCTAGGGGCAGAGAATTTTGTGTTGTGGCACCTACCCTTTGGAAACCTTTGCCACAATTTATTTTTTGTGTTTTTTTACCAGGAGAGAGACACTATGCGAAAGCTTGTTTACAGGTGCAACCTGGGAGCACAATTAAGTTGTGACTTGCTCAGGGTCACACAGTATGCAAGTGGGGGCTGTGGGATTCAAACCCAGGTCTCCAGATTTGCTGCTCAGATTATTAGCTCTGCCTCATAGTAGGGGCCTTTAAGACTAATTTAGAAACTTATCTCATCTGTGAAGCGTTTCCGTGATTGTTTTAGTTGTTGCTGGATTTTATGCTTTAAATGATTGAAAGAAGTAGGCTGTTGGTTAACTGGGATGTGCAGCTTATCCAGTAGGTAGGGAAATGGGCAGACTGGGTGGGCCAAGAGGTCCTTATCTGCCATCGAAGTCTGTTTCTATGTGTATGTTGTCCGCTGTTACATTAATTGTTACGAAGTTTTATTACTGTATTTATTGTGAAGTGCCCTAAACCTTCGGGGGGAAAAGGTGCTTTATAAATAAAACTGCCTTGCCTTGGCTAAATGTATTCTTCAGTACAAACAAACAAGAAAAACAGGAAAAAGTAATTCTGGGTCTGTGCTTACAATATTGTACAGCATATGGTTGTATATAATGGTTTGTATTGAGTATACAGTTCTGAGTATGAGATGAGTGAAACTGTGATAAAATACTATTTTTGTTAAATTGGACAGCCACTTATAGAGAAGAAAGTGTCTTTACACAGAGTAGTCTATTACAAATGGCTTGCAGTGTATCTCACTTAACTTGTTATCCTCCCCCACCACCCACCGAATCTGAATGTGTTAACTTTGCAAAGCTCGTGGTCTCCTTCTGCTCAGAAATGTTTCATCAATGGGCATCTTTTCACAGTATGTTTCTGCAAAATGGACACTTAAGTTGAAATTATATACTGCATAGGCATGCTATGATGCTTGGTAAAAGGGACCATGAAACTCCTGTAACCTCATTGGTCAAAAGGTATCACATGACTGTTTATTCGCTGACAACCACACACGCATCACCTGAACTACATTTTTTTTAACAACTAAAAAACCGTATGTTAAGTGGGATAACACACTCCAGGCTGTGTGATCAGAAAGGGATAATGGATGTGGTGGATGGGGAGGAGGGGAGGGTGGCCCTGCAGGGGGACCTGGAGGCTCTGGAAAGGTGGTCTAGAAAGTGGAAGCTGAGGTTCAATGCAGGGAAATGCAAAGTACTGCACCTGGGAGCCAGAAACCTGGGCCAAGTGTACACCCGGGGGGGGGGGGATGCTACAAGTCTCGATGGCTGTGAGGGACCTGGGGGTGGTGGTGGATGTCAGAATGAACAACTTGGAGACTTGCAGGAGGGCAGCGGCCTAGGCCAACAAGATGCTGGGATGCATCGCTAGGGGGGATCACCTCCAGAAGGAGGGAAGTGATACTCCCTCTGTATAACTGCTTGGTGAGGCCGCACCTCGAGTACTGCATGCAGTTTTGGAGGCCACACTTAAAGAGGGACATTGAACTCCTGGAGAGGGTCCAGAGGAGGGCAACCAAAATGATTTGGGGCTTGGGGGACAGGACCTATGAGGAGAGGCTCAAAGAGCTAAATATGTGCACACTGGAAGAGAGAAGGAACTGGGGGGACATGATAGAGGTCTTCAGGTACATGAAGGGAGTAAATAGGAGGAGCAGTCAGAGTGCTCCGAAGGAAGGAGGGGGGGCAACTAGAGGGCATGGGCGGAGAGCTGGAGGGGAGATTCAGGGAAAAGGAAGAGGTGCTACTTCCCTGAGAGGGTGGTGGAGCCATGGAATGCGCTGCCCAGGGGGCTGGTGGAGGCAGAGATGGTGGAGGGGTTCAAGAGGGGTGGGACAGGTACAGGTGAAGGGTTCTGGAAGCAAAGTCCAGTACAGTGAGAATATCCAGGACTGGGAAGGGAGAAGCCAGAGAGGACGGGGGAAGGGGGTGGAAGCAAGGTCAGCTCCCAGACTGGGGGCTGACTAAACGAGCAGACATGAAAGACCATTAAGCCTATTCTGCTGGCATTTTAGTATGTTTGTATGTATCGGGTTATCACCTGAGCTGTACATTGTTCCCTTAACATCTACACATCATGTTGGCCCTTCCACAGCATTCCAGTTTTGTGTACATTTGTAAACAGGCAAATTAAGCTAGAAATGTTTAATGGAGAATTAATTTTTTGAAATTGCAGTTGCACTATACAGGATTTATTATATTTTTTTTCCAGGTAATTTATGGGGCTGGTAGTATAGCCTAGAGTTTAGAGTGAAAAGCTTTGAATGAGCTTGATGCATCCAGCAGACTTTGGGTTGATTCCTATAGCCTCCATTTGCATACTGTGTTATTCTGAGCAAGTCACTTAGCCACCCCAGTCCTCCCTGGTCTCCCCTGAAAACTTGCACTTTTGCCTAGTGGGTCTTACCAGGTTACCAAAGGTGGGGGGAAAGTTTGCATAACAAGCTTTAATGATGATGTTCTGATCCTACAGCGCACTTCTTTTTTTTTTTTTATTCTTCATTATGTGTTTTGTGTTTTTTTTTTTTTTCCCCCGTTTTTGCCCACCCCAGTCCTGGACACGCGTGCCGTGTTCCGAGACAACCTGCCGGCTTGCTGCCACCAGACCTCCACCCTGTGGCAGCGGAACTATGAGGGGGTGACAACCTCCCAAGGGGAGGAGAGCTGCCATTAGGCACTCGATCCTGCTCTGCCCCCCCCCCCTTGCTGGCACTCAGATGACCCAAGGTCTTTCCCGAACCCAGACTGCTGGCGTGGTGCGAGGTGTGGCATCCAGCGCCTCAACCCTCAGCACCACTGGGCCTTCTTTATAATGCGCTTCTTTGTGATGTCTCAATTCATTCCATAACAGCAGACGATATTATTGCAAATGCTGCAGTTGATGGTTTAGTTGTGGACAGTCATATTGTTTTTGAACCGCTAGTTTATGTAAAAATACTTTAAAACAGGAATATTGTGACAACAGTCAAAATGTAGGAAACCGTGGTCAATTTGTTGTAAACAGTTGTGTAAAATGAATTATATAGATAGCTGTTCTTTAAACATTTATTATGCCATCAATAAACTTCTTAAATTCCGACCAGTGTTTAATGTTATGGAAAAAACTATTTTGTAAGGACAAGGAGATATGTTGTCCATTTTTTAACCTGTATAATATTTTGTTCATTAGTACTGAATATGCCTTTAACAAGTTGAGGCAAGAAGGAAATGAGGAAGGCATGTATGTGCTGCGGTGGAGTTGCACCGACTTCAACAGCATTCTCATGACTGTGGTATGCTACCAGACGTCAGAGGTATGATGCCTAGTTCTTTCTCATTTGAATGTTTTAGCAGAATTTATTCAAGTCTTCTCACAGTACACCAGATTATTTTGTTCAAATTATAGTGAGTGTTAAGAAATGCTGGATTGTGATTTTTGGTTGCCTTTTTATCAACTAAGGACTGTATTCAGCAATGCTAATCATGCCCTTTAACTGTCAGTTTCCTTAATAAGATACAGAGGAGCTTTCTTAGAGGAGAACGGAAATCAAAATTTGTAATATGTTGTGTGGAGTGTTTTGATTTGTAGGTGTAATTGTAGTGTGTCCTTCCCTTTGTTTGCTGTATGGAGTTTTTTTTTTAATTTGCTTGTTTTATGACCCCTGGGGATCTCCATGTTTGCCATTATTTATGTCTCTTTTTCCTACAGTGCCTCCTGTTCCATGTGACAATGATGCATTCAGGACAAGTCATTTAAGAAGAGGTTTTTTTTGTTAGTTTTATTTTTGTTTGGGGGGGGTGGGGAGTTTAGAGCACTGGAGCTGTGCTTTTAAGTAACTTTTCATGTCTAGGGAGCTATAATAAGGGCTACATTTACTTATGACAAACACATGAGACGCTGGATGGTTTGATACCTTTTATTGGACTAACAAGAGTGACGAGACAGGAACAAAGATAAAGCTTCGAGATACAAGATGCTAGCAGGAAGGGTAGGAGGTAGGAAATGAAAGGATGCTTTGAAGGAAAGAAATAACACAAAACATCAAAGGCATGGATAAACAAAAGTAGCAGGTACATGTACACAGTGAAGTGTGAGATGGGGAGGGGCTTGGTGGGGCTTAGGCTGAAAGAAAGATGGAAGAGAAGCAGGAAAGGACAGGTAATAAGAAACAGTAAGCAGGAACACAAAAGAAGAGGAAAAACTTTGGGTAACGACTAAGTAACAAAAGAATTGCAGTTTACCATAGTGTGTCATAAATCCAATGTCCCAATTCAGTCCACAAATATTAGATTTAAATTGTTTAACATATTTGTTTCCATGTCCTTCTGTCCTGTGTGTTTTTGAAACTGCCTCTTAATACCCAGCCCCTCCCCTTCTCACACTTCACTGAGTATACTTGCTGTACCTACTACTCTGTTTATCCAGGCCTTTGCTTTTGTGGCCCGACCCTGTGGAACTCTCTACCTCATCGGGTGAGAGAGTGCCTGTCCACTGAAACATTTAAGTCTGCATCGAAGACCTATTTATTTTAGTTGGCCTTCCCTGATGCTACTTAATTTGTTTGAATTTATGTTTTATGGTCTGGGATTTTAATGGCATGAAACTGTTTTTATGATTGTTTGTTCTACAGGCGCTTTAGTATTTGAAAAGCATCTTTTTATAAATAAAGCTTGACTTGACTTTTCTGTGTTCCTGTCTTGTCACCTTTTTAGCATCCTTTTATTTTTATATGCCCGTTTCCTATTATTGCCATCCCCCCTTAATTTTTCTCACACATCCTATTGTTTATCTCTCTGCTACTTTCATAGACTCTTATCTCGGGGCTTAATTGCTCTGTGTTCCTTTCTTCACTCCTGAGCTTCACACTGCCTACCATTTCACCCTTCCTGTAATTCTTTTCAACTGTTTTTATACATTGCTCCACAACATATATAAATACTGTTTATGTTGCTCAGTTTTGTCCTTCACCTGAAGAAGGGACCTGTGAGACCCTAAAAGCCTGTGTAGAATTCCATCTTTGTATAAGACTCTTGTTGATCCAATAAAAGGTATCAAACCTTCCAGCGTCTCCTTTCTAAGGACCAATACGACTAGAATATTCTTTTACCAGACAAACACCTGAGGGATAATTGAGTGTTTTTTTTTTTCTGAAAAGAATCTGCTCAAATCTTCACTAGTCATAGCAGTGGTGACCTGGAGTGATTTGTGTGCTTTTTTTTTTGTTTGTTGTTGTTTTGTTAATGGTTGTGTGTAGTTTAATAAAATGGATAGCTTTAAAAACAAAACATTCAGTTCTGCTGGCTAGACCTGGACACATGCCTAGAAAACAGAAAGTTTGGATTAGAAAGAATTATTTATTTGGAGCCAGAATAACAAGCTCCTACCAAGATATTTCTGCCACTACAGTTATTACTGTCTGAATTGGTGTTCCTGGACTATCACTTTCATGTGGGACAAGAGGTGTTGTAGGAGGAAGAAGAGCTATAAAAAATGTGAACATAGAGATCCTCAGGGGGCCAATAAAACTAGCAGGCAAATAAAAAAAAAAAAAATAATAATTACCGCAAACAAAGGGAAGGACACACTAGGGCTGCACATACATATGAAAACAATCTGCACATTTTTTTTTGTAAATTTTGACTTAATTCCCCTTTAATTGCACACCCTTTTAAGTTACCATTTTGCATTGAAGTTGAGCAATTGAATGTTTGGACTTACACAAGAACTGTTGGAGGAAATGGGTGGACAATGCAATTAACAGTGTTGCACTCTCTTTCTGGGTAGCTTTCATGCCCTTTCTCACTGCCATTGGTTCCCTTCTGCCATTGTCATGTCTGCAATTCATCTGGCAGGCACCCTCAATCATCTGGCCAGTTTTCTGAGTCATTGGCGTCTCCACATAGCGGAGTGGGAGCATAATCTGGTTGTCTTCATCTCAGTTTGCCAGGGGGTGGGGAATACCACATAAGGATTCCATAGTCACCAAGGCGGATGCAAAGATGCTAGGATATTTTAGTAGGTGCTGAGACAGCCAGTTGCTCAGGATTAACTGCCTGTCCATAACATGGCCAGACACCCAACACTGCAGGTTTTTCCACAATGATTGATGATATCAGAGGTGCTGTGGGAGCTGCAAAGGAGCTATCAATTTTGATTCTCATAGCACCATGATGGCCTTGGAGAGTATGGAATTCAGAACTAACACATCTGGATGTGTGCTACCCAATCCCGCAGTTGCTCTGGCAGAACCCTCTACATTAGGGTCCAGTTCTATATCACAAACTTTAGAATTTGTATCTGGTGGTTTGGCTCCTGAGAGCAGAAGATTTATGAGAGCAGGATACTCTGTAGGATTCATCCAAACACTGATGCATTCCAGGAAAGGTTCAATGAATAGCACCTACAGTAAAGTCTGGGATGCCCTGGAAATCCATTGAGTTTCTGATTAATGATCTGTACGATTTACACAAATCTCTGGTGGACCACCTAAACAATAACATTCCAGTTCATCAATTTTCCAGATTTACAATAATTACAATCAAACTGTAGGGGACTTTTACTTATAAAATGTTCCCAAAAAAACTCCGACATCTGGATTAGGGCTCTAGCCTATGAGTCTGAATTCTGTCCTAATGTGATAGAACACTATACTCTCAACTGATGACACCAGGATCTACTTACTGTACTCATCAATTTTATGATGCTTAAAGATTTCAATATTTTCAGATCTTATAACAGGAATTCCAGCTCCCTGTTACTGCTTATTTAACATATTTACAGGTTAGAACCTATCTGTGAGGATTAGGAGAGGAATTTAAAGCTACACCAGGACCCCACATTATATTGTTAAGACTCCTTAGCTGTCACCAGCAAGGTAGGCAATAGCAACATCTGACAGGGATGATTTACAGGGGCCTTATTGAATTACTGCTGGATAATATTAGCGCAGTACTTGATAGATGAAACATGGAAGCACGTACAGAACATGCACTTGATGACTGGCAAAAGTATGCTATACCCAATTAAAGATTAAAAATTTTTACATACTGTAGAGACTTCTCTTGAAAGTGAAGAATGTGCTTCTTAGAACTCTAGCAGTTTAAGCACATGATACAGGTCCCTTGCATGGACATTGTTAGTGGGGTTACAGAGAACTTAATGCCACACAAAGCCATATTTTCTGGTCATGTCCTCTGATTCTTGGAACTCCATCTGATTCTTAGAACTGCAGCAGTTTAAACACATGATATAGGCCCCTTGCATGGATATTGTTGGTGGGGTTGCAGAGAACTTAATGCCACACATGGTCGTATTTTCTGGTCATGTCCTCTGATTCAAGAGTTTGGGGGTGAGCTAGACAAGGCAATTCAACACATTTTAGGAGAATCAGAAAGTGTCATCTCCTCCTTGGTTTTGTTAGGTATAACACCAAGAGAAATTGGGGGGAGGCACACATAAACTCCTTTTAATACTATTGGCTGCTAAAAAGATTAAACTGCAGGTAACCAATGAAAAGTCTTTACTTGCTAAATGGCGAGTAATTGTCAATCCCATATATAGTGTTGAACAATTCACAAATAAACTTGGGGCACCCACACAAAGGGGAGGACTTCTGGCATTGCTGGACTGTCTACTAACTAGATGTAAATACTGAGTGTGTCACTTAAGGATAGAAAATATCATGGCTAAACATTTGTTACTGAAAAACACAAAAATAACTCTAGACAGCTTAGTCTGTACATCTTAGTGGATTGCAGGTACAGTTCTAGATTTGACTCTGATTGTTTTGTATGTTGTATATCCAGCACAGCTCAAGAAAAACAGTAGTGCAGAACTTTATTCCGCTCCACCAAATAGACTGCAACAGGTGTTCCTCAAAGCAGCCAGGGTAGATGGACAATGTGGATGAACTTCTGGAGATGACTGCTGCACAATGCTATTCATTGGAGTTCACTGATGTAGACTTGCTGCCTCATACGAACATATGAAGAAGCCAGCAGAAGAATGCCATTTGGTCTCTCTAGTCTGCTGGTATAGCAGGGTCCACAGCTTGAGCTACTGTCCCTGCCCCCCTCCCCCTCCTCCCAATCCATGATCCTTACCTTCCCCCATGCCTGTCACAGCCTCTCTTGAAGCTGCCCACTGTCTTCAACGAGACCACATCCTCTGGCAGTGCATTCCAAGTGTCCACCACCTTCTCCATGAAGAAGTGCTTTTGACCTCCCTCCTTAACCTCCCCTTCTACAGCTTGAGACTGTGCCCCTTCGTGTTATGGTTGCCACTCAGCTTAAAGAGACCCTCCTTATCTACCTTGTTTATCCCTTTCAAGCACTTGAAGGTCCTAGTCATGTCCCCTTTCTCTCTCGCTCCTGTCCTTCAGGAAGTACATGTTCAGTGCCTTCAACCTCTCATCGTATGCCTTACCCTGCTGTCATCTTTGTAGCCCTCTTCTGGACCTTTTCCAGCAGGTTAATGTCCTTTTTGAGATGTGGACACCAGTACTGAACTCCATACTCTAGATGTGGCCTGAACAACAACATGTACAAGGGCAGTATAACCTCCTCTGTCGTACTACGGATCCCCCCCAGCTATGCATCACAGCATCTTGTTTGCCCTTGCTGTAGCTTTCTTACACTCTGTGCAGTGCTTCAGGTCACTAGTGATCATCATCACTCGCAGATCCTTCTCCTCCTCTGATGCAGATACCTGAACTTCACTCGGGTAGTACTCTGTCCTTGGATTCTTGGCTCCAATGTGTATAACTTTGCATTTCTTGGCATTGAAGCCAGGCTGCCAGATCCCGAACCTCTTCCCCAGCTTTTCCAGATCATCCTGTCTGTCCTGTATTCCTTCAGCTGTGACCACTCTCCCACAAAGGTTGGTGTTGTCCATGAATGGGGACATTTTGCCCTTAATGCCATCCCAAATGTCATTGATGAAGGCATTGAACACCACACCCCCAGCACCAAGCACTGTGGGACCCCTCTGCTGACCTCTCTGGTGCCAGATAACTCTCCCCCTACAACCACCCTCTGGGCTCTGTCTTTCAGCCAGTTTTCCACCTATCTGGCCATCTTATCCCCAACCCCAAGATCCTCCAACTTCCTGATCAACTTTTTGTGGGGCACAGAGTCAAAGGCCTTGCTGAAATCCAGATAGAGGATGTCTGCCACTTGGCCCCTGTCTACTTTCTTAATGATCCAGTCAAAGAGTCAATCGGATTAATTTGACATGATCCCACCCCAACCATGAACCTGTGCTGCCTCACATCCTGGAGACCATGCTCCTCTAGATATTCTGACAACCTTTCCTTAAGTATGGTCTCCATGAGCTTGCACATGATTGAGGTCAGACTGAGTGGTCTGTAACTCTCTTGGTCATTCTTGGGACCACTTTTGTGGAGGGGCACCATGTTTGCTGTTCTCTAGTCCTGCAGTACCACGCCTGAATCCAGTGAACTATTAAATAGGCTAATAGGTTCTTATCCTATTCTTCATAATGCCTTACTATTTTCCGTCATAGAAAATAACTGGAAAAACTTAATAAAAATGAATTAGAAAAATAAATGAAGTCTACGATACATTACACTCCTGGTGCTCTCTTCTGGGGATTATGCCCTCAGCCGCTTCTCTGTCCCATGTCCTGGAATTTCTGTTGCCGGATCAAGATAAGGATTATCATTTAATTTCCTCAGTGTACAGGTGGCAGCCCTCTCAGTGTGGTGGCCCTCTCAGCTTTCAGGGGTTGTGTGTAATCGTAATCTATAGGTTCCCATCAATATGTTGTCCATTTCTTTAAAGGTGATAGAAACCATTTTTACACATCTAGATGCCTTCCCTTCTAGAATCGTGGATATGTTGTTCATCCACACTTATTGGCATGTCCCTTTCCTCTTTAAGAATGGCCGGAAGTCTTCAAGCTGGTTTCTCCCACCCACCCAGGTGGTATATGCCTCGGCTCTGCCCCGTGATGCCAGATCTTCCTTTCCACTGGAAGATTCAGGTTGCCTCCCTCGTGCTCACACATTTTGTAGGCCCTGGCTTTGAAAACTACGGGTTTACCGAAATTAAAACTCGTTCGAGTTAGAGATTGCGCCTTTGTTTCTTCGATCATGGAAGAAAAATCTTCGCGATTTAGCGGTGTCCTTATGACAAAAATATTGTGCACCGATCCCCCACCTCACGTGCGTCTACTGCCTCGGTGTCAGCCATGACACCTCATCCTACAGTTTCTGCTTGGCCTTTGATCCCAACGTCCTGGACGACCACCTTGCACGTCTGAAACTGCAGAGACTGGAGAAGAAGAATCCTCTGGTGAAGTCCAAGGAGGCTAGGTGGGCGGTTTGGGCGGCTGTGGGATCCACCGAGCAACTAGAACGTATGCAAGTGTTCGAGGAAGAAGCCGCTCGTGCTGCGGACACTCAGTCCTTCTTCATTCCACTCAACCTGGGCTCCACCTTCTCTGGCTCCTTCAAGGAGTTGTGCCAGTCTCTTCCCACCTAGGGAGAGGCATCTGCGGGCTCACACTCCTTCCGATCCCATAAGTGGGAGAAGGAACCCATCAAGTCTTCGTCTCGGCGAATGCGCTCTTGAGACCGAAAGAAGTCCCAGTCTCAAAGAGCATGGTCTAGAGCCTCGGTCGAGATTGCTTCCCCTGCCGACCTCAGGCTTCGGATCTTCCGTTGGGCCAGCCGACCGAGGATGTGGCCAGTGAGGTTGAGATTGTTCTCGACCCAATCAACCCTCTACTCTTTAGAGAGGACTCCGGTCCTTGTCTTCCCCGATGAGGAGACCCAGCCCGCTGGTGTCACCATCGAGGACCCGGTTCCGGATCCCCGGAAGTCACCGGTCCTGCCAGTGTCTCTTAAGTGACTGAGTCGGCCTGCCCGACCTCGGTTCAGGTCTAGAAGGCTGAGGAGGAGCCATAAATGTTCCAAAAAGTGGCGACATCATCGGTCGTCCTCGTCCTCCTAGGGTGAGAAGAGGCTGCGGCGGAAACACCGGCGCTACGAGGACCTCATATGGCAACAGCTGATCTTGTCCGGGCACAAGTCGACTTCGACTCCTACCCTGGCCATTACTTAGATTTCACCTCCTAGGCCGAAGCCGACCCCTCCGGAGTGAAACCTTTTCGGCTCCTCCGCCTGCAGGGCTGGCGCCACTAGCTGTTCAGCCTAAACTGGTCTCGCCACCCATCCTGGTGGAACCGCCACCTAAACAGCCTGTGGGAGGGGTTCCTTCCAGAGAAGTCTGACCAGACACCGGGCTTCCCAGTCGTTTGTCGGTCACGGTCACCCCAGACCATCCTCGGTGTGTCGAGGGTGATTTGGGCGGCAGGCCGTTGTATCCCGACTCTTCGGATTTGGATGTTACCGGGCTCCAGTCTCAACCTGGGGATGATGAGCCGTCCATTGAGGATGGAGGGGGGCCCTTCCTCTTTCCAAGGGGTCCTTCGCCTCATCTCTGAGTCCACAGGGATGCCCCTGGAACCCATCCAGAAAAAGGCAGAGTACCCTCTTACGGACATCCTAAAAAGAGGGGATACCTCAACGGAGGTCTTTTCTGTGGCCGGGGCCATTATTGGTCTAGTACTCAAACTCTGGCAGCACCCTGCCTCTTGCCCAGCACCGTCTGCCCACATGTACGCGGTTCCCTTGGGGTCCCTTGCGGGGTTCACAGAGCACCTTTTGGCCGAGGGCCGGGTGACTGACTCTGTGTTCAGGTGTACTGGCAGTTTTGCTGATATGGACCGACCTCTCGACAAAGAGTCCAAGCCCTTGGACCATTTGGCGAGTAAGGTCTGTGCAGCGCCCTCATTGGGCCTTCGTCAGGCAAGTTCGGCTGTCATCATGGCACACTTCTCCCACGCCCTTCTTTGGTCATTAGACAAAGTCCTCCCACATTTCCCCACGGATATGCAGGCCATGGTCAAGCAGGTCTGAAACCAGGGACGAGCTGTGGCTAAACAGCAGCTCCAGATGGCTCTGGACATTGGGGACTCTTGTGCCCGTCCGATGGCTGCCACAGTTGCCTCTCACCACAGGGCTTGGCTGAGACTCGCCTCCTTCTCGGCGGATGTGCAAAACAAGTTAGCTGATGTGCCCTTCCTTGGGACCAACTTGTTCAGCCGGGAGTGGCTGGTCACCTCCAGCACATAGAGCAGTCCAGTGCCTCCTTGGATGCTACTTCTGCTAACAGTTTTTCAGGCAAGAACCAGCAGAAGAAGAAGAAGCCTTTTTGGCGCTCTTCCCCTGCGGTTCAGCACTCCTCTTTCCAAGGGGGACAGCAGCATCAGCAGCAGGCTCAAGCTTGGTGGTCTCGGGCCAAGCCAGGACCACAACAGGGCCGTGAAGGAGGCCGAGGGTAAGGTCCTGGAGCCTCCTCCTCCAAGCATGCTCAGTGATAGGGTGGGGGCTGCCACCTCCTCTCCCATCATGACAACTCTGGGTCCTCCCGTGGGGGTTGGCTCCGCCACTTCCTTTCCATCTGGTCCGCTGTTACTTCGGACAGGTGGGTCCTCAAAGTGGTCGGTCAGGGATTACCTCTAGAATTCGAGCAGTACTCTCCCAGCCGAGCCCGCGCCCCTCAGGAGGAATGGCTCTCCGCTCACATGCAGTCTGCTCTTCGAGATGACGTTGCTCAGTTCCTCCTCAAGGAGGCAATAGCTTCCGTGGCGGATCCTCCGGCAGACCCAGGCTTTGTCTCCAGGTACTTCCTGGTGCCCAAGCGGACAGTGGGCTGGCGCCCCATTCTAGATCTCCACGACCTGAATCAATATCTCAGGTCTCGCACCTTTCAGATGGTCACTCTGTCCCAGATCATGCCATCCCTGAAGCGAAACGTGGTTTTGTTCACTGGACCTGCAGGACGCGTTCTTTCACTTCCCAATCCGTCCGTCCCATCAGTGGTTCCTCTGCTTCGGGTTCGAAGGGACCCTGTACGAGTTCTGATCCATGCTGTTCGGCCTGTCATCGGCCCCATGGGTTTTCACCAAATGCATTGCAGTGGTGGCGGCCCATCTACGGTGTCAGGGTCAGAATTTACCCATCTCGAAGACTGGCTTCTAGCAGGTCACTCCCTCCAGGTGGTGGAGAGATCCAGGGATCTGGCCCTCCAGACCTGCTCCCAACGCGGTCTCTTAGGCAATGAGGCCAAGTCAGAACTTGTGCCTTCTCAGGTGATAGGCTTTATCAAGGCAGAGCTCGACTCTCGTCAAGCCAGAGCTTGGCTCCCGGCAGACAGGATGGAGGTTCTTTCCTCCTTTGCAGTATCATTTCTGGTTGGGCAGTTGCCCCCTGCCTGGGACTTTCAGCGCCTTCTGATGGGATTCACCCAAGAATACTAAAAGAACTAAGGGTAGAACTAGTAACACCACTGACTACTCTATTTAACAAATCATGGGAGGATGGAGTGGTATCTGAGGACTGGAGGAGGGCAAATGTGATTCCACTTCACAAAAGTGGGAGCAGGGCAGAGGCAGGAAACTACAGACCAGTTAGTTTGACTTCAGTTCATAGGTAAAATACGAAGTCAAGGGGCAAGCCGATTATAACTTTGCCACCCTTAACTTGGGTGGTAATAATATTTAGTATCTCCCATGTAATTGTCTAAATTACTTTTAAACATATTAAAATTGTAACTATTAACCACTTCCTGTGGAAGAGAATTCCACACAGGAACAATTCGTTGTGTTATGAAATGTTTCCTCTTTTTGGTTTTTGCAAGAAATGTCCTAATTTTTATATTATGAGATCGTGTCGAATTTAAAGAATTACTCTATTCTAAACATAAGGTTTCAAATAAAACCTCTTCTCTTGTTGCATGGTAAATTAAACATAAATCACCTCTAATTGACCGATATTCCAGTGAATAAAGATTTAAATTTCTAAAGCTGTCTTCATAGGGAAGCAGTTTTAAATTCTTTATTTTTTTTGTGCATCTTCTTTGCACCTTTTCTTTTATGATCTTATCCTTTCTTAAAGTTGGTGCACAAAAGGAAGTGCAGTAATCAAATTTAGATCTAATCAAGGTGCTGTACAGTGGAATAAGTACTTTAGAATCTCTACTTTTTAGATTTTTGAAAATACAGTTTATTAAATAGTGAAATTTTTTAACTGTCAGATTATTGTGATCTGTAAATTTTAAATCATTGCTAAGAACAATACCTAGATCTTTTTCTGATGAAACTTTAGTTAATGGTACATTATTTATTACATAATGAGACATTGGGTTATTTTTACCAAAGTGCATAAGTTTACACTTTGATATATTAAGAGACAAATTATTTTGAATAGCCCAATTAGATGTATCATTTAAATTACTTTGGAGATTTTGTACAGATGTTGAATTATTTAAAATACAGCCTAATTTTGCATCATCTGCATATTTAAGCCACACACAGTTCGATGTTGTCATACTACAGTGGTAGAGAAAATGATGGAATCACTTCTGAAGGAAAGAATTGTTGAGTACCTAGAGGCCAGCAGGCACAGGACCCAAGGCAGCATGGTTTCACAGTAGGAAGGAACCTAATAGATTTCTTTGACTGGGTGACCAAAGTAGTAGACCAGGGAGGGGCTGTGTATATGGCCTACCTAGATTTTAGCAAGGCATTCAACACAGTCTCATACAAAAGATTAACATACAAGGTAGCCAGCCTTGGAGTGGGTCCCAAGGTGGTAGACTGGATAAAATATTGGCTGGACAACAGGACGCAAAAGGTAACAGTAAACGGAGTCCACAGTGAAGAAGAGAAGGTAACTAGAGGGGCACCGCAGGGTTCGGTACTGGGACCGGTCCTGTTTAATATTTTTATAAGTGACATTGGAGAGCACCTGGAAGGAAAGGTATGTCTCGGTGAAGATAACACAAAGATCTGCAACGGGGTTGATGCACAAGGTGGGGTGGAAAGAATGAAAAGAGACTTGGCAAGGTTGGAGGAATGGTCAAATACGTGGCAGTTCAGATTCTGTGCAAAGAAGTGCAAGGTAATGCATCTGGGAAACAAAAACCCAGGGGAAGAGTACACAATGGGGGGTGAGTCAATAACAAAAATCGAAAGAGACCTATGAGTAATTATATCAGATGACCTAAAGGTGGGCAAGCAATGTGAGAAGACAGTAAGGAGGGCTGGGGGATACTGGGATGCATAGGGAGAGGCATCAACAGTAGAGAATAGAAAGTTGTTATCCCTCTCTACAGACAGTTAGTGAGACCCCATCTGGAGTACTGCGTGCAATTCTGGAGACCCCATCTCCGTAAAGACATAGACAGAGTGGAGGCTGTTCAGAGGAGGGTAACCAAAATGGTGCAAGGTCTGCACCAGAAGACATACGAGGAGAGACTAAAGCAGCTTATTATGTATACCCTTGAGGAAAGGAGGGAGAGGGGGGACATGATAGAAACTTTCAAGTTTCTCAAGGAATTAACAAGGTACAAGAGGGTAGTGTCTTTCAGAAGAAGAGATGTGCAAGAACAAGGGGACACAATTTGAAGATGGGGGACGGCTCAGAGGTAATGTTAGAAAGTATTTTTTCACAGAGAGGGTTGTGGATGCATGGAACAGCCTTCCTGAGGAGGTTGTGGAGTCAGGAACAGTGGGAGAATTCAAGAATGCATGGGACAGGCATAAGGCAATTCTAGTTGGGGGCAGGAGGAAGTAAGCTGTTGATTAATTAGAATCTGCAGCTTATCCATCAGGTAGGGAAATGGGCAGACTGGGTGGGCCAAGCGGTCCTTATCTGCCGTCAAATTCTGTGTTTCTATGTTTTGGGTTACATGGCGGCGTGCACCTCAGTGGTCCGTTGGGCCCGGTGGCACATGCGCCCCCCTTCAGTGGGAGCTGGCGGCCCAGTGGACTCAGCGCCACAGTCGATTCGACCAGCTGGTCACTTTAACCCAGAGATGTGGGACGCTCTCCAGTGGTGGGCCGCCCCAGACCGGTTGGAGGAAGGAATCCAGTTTGTCCGTCCTGCGCAAACAGTCGTTCTTACAACCGATGCCTCTCTCGTGAGCTGGGGAGCCCACATGGGGGACAAAAGGACCCACGGGTTCTGGACCCCCAAGGAGTCCTGATGCCACATCAACCTGTTGGAGCTCAGAGCAGTCAGACTGGCATTGTCAGCTTTCGCTCCTCAGCTCTGGGGTCAAGTGGTTCAAGTCCAGATGGACAATACCACGACCATGTACTACCTCAACAAACAGAGCGGCATGCACTGCCGTCTGCTGTGCAAGGAGGCACTCCACATCTGGACCCTTGTGAGCTGGTTGGAGGCAGATCTCCTAGCCATCCATGTGTCAGGAGCCTCAAACCATCTGGTGGATGCTCTCAGCCGCTTAGGCCAGCCATCCCACAAGTGGTCTTTCCATCCAGAGGTAGCTTACAGCTTGTTCTCCCATTGGGGCAAACCACTGGTGGACCTGTTTGCCTCAAGGGAAAACACCAAGCTGAGGCTGTTTCATGCCCGCCCCCCCTCAGCAGGGCTTGCTGCAGGGGGATGCCTTCTTTAGTCCGTGGACCCCAGGCCTCCTCTACGCCTTCCCTCTATTTCCCTTGATCCACAAGATGTTACTCAAGGTGAGGAGGGACAAGGAGAAGGTGACTCTGGTAGCCCCAGACTGGCTGCGCCAGTTCTGGTATCCTGATCTCCTCAGCCTCAGCTGCAGGCCCCCCAGAGCGGCTTTGTACACACCCAGACCTGATATCACTCAATCAGGGAAGATCTTCCATCCAGACCTTCAATCCCTGCACCTCACAGCCTGGTACCTGAATGGCTAGAGTTCCAGGTTTTGGGTGTTTGCGACGATGTCTACACTGTGGTGGAGACATCTAGAAAGGAATCGACCAGGAAATGTTATGCCTTCCAATGGAAGTGGTTCTCCGTCCGCTGTCGGGGCAAGGGCCTGGACCCTTTGTCCTGCCCCAAGGCTAACATTCTCAACTACCTTTGTTCTCTCTCCTAAGGGGTTCTACGTTCATCGACCCTCAGGGTGCACCTGGCAGCCATCTCTGCTTACCAGGCTCGGGCCGGTCAGCCGACGGCACAGGAGGCAGTGGTCGGGCGGTTTTTCAAAGGCCTGGATCACATATCCCCTCTGGTGCGTGAACCTCCACCTCCGTGGGATTTACTGCTGGTACTGGCAAAGCTCATGGGCAAGCCATTTGAACCCATGCACAAGTGTGAGTGGTCACACTTGTCGTGGAAGATGGCCTTCCTGGTGGCTGTCACGTCAGCTAGAAGGATGGGGCGCTCCAGGTGCTTTTGATGGACTCCCCTTATCTGGTCTTCCACAGGGGCAAAGTTGTCCTGCGTCCGCACCCGAAATTCCTTCTGAAGGTGGTGTCAGAGTTTCACCTTAATCAGGTGTTGACTCTGCTGGTATACTACCCTAATTACTCCTCGGAGGCTGAATACAGGCTCCATACTTTGGACCTTAGACGTGCCCTCTCCTATTATAAGGAGAGGACGTCGGAAATTCGGGGAGAGGTTCACCAGCTGTTTGTCAGCTACGCTGAAGCTGCTTCTGGCAGACCTGCAGCGAAGCGGACTGCTGCAAGATGGATTACATCATGCATAGGTCTATGATATGAGTTGGTGGGCAAGGAGCCTCCCAGAGGGATAAGAGCTCATTCTACCTGCCATACTGCTGCATCGGTGGCTGCTTCCAGTGACATTCCTATCCTGGAAATCTGTTGGGCTGCTACCTGGAAGTCAGCAAACACCTTCATCACCCACTACCACATCGACCTTGAGTCACGCCGGGATGCCGGTTTTGGGGCCTCAGTTCTCCAGTCTCTGTTCCATAAGTAGGGGGGGGTGTGCGCCTTGCCTCCCTCCTCCTGGAGAACTGCTTGGAGTCTGCCAGTAAGTGTGGATGAACAACATATCCACGATCCTAGAAGAACAGGTTACTCCCTTATAGCAGTAGTTCTAAGAGTGGTATATGTTGTTCATTCACATGGACCCACCCGACCTCCCCGGCTGCGGACGCGCATCACCTGGCTTCCAGTGGGCTAAGATCTGGCGTCATGGGGTGGAGCCGAGGTATATACCACTCGTGTGGGTGGGAGGAGCCAGCTTGAAGACTTCCAGTGATTCTTAAAGGGGAAAGGGACATGCCAATAAGTGTGGATGAACAACATATAGCACTCCTAGAACTACTGTTACAGATGAGTACATTTTTTCTTTTTTACTTTGTGTCTATAACCAATATTCTGATATGTTTTGACCTTTTTCCTTAAATGATTCTACTTTTTTTGCCTTTGTAACTACTCTGAAGGACTCCCTTCCTCTTCAGCAGTTGCTGTTCTCTCTTTTCATAACTGGCTGAACATTTTATGACATCAATTACACCATTCCAAAACATTTAGATGAATAGCATGGAATTTATTTCAGAAGTTTTATTTGGAAAGACATAACTGAATTGGTAGCAGCTTATTGCCAGATGTGTCCGGGGGTGGGAGGGTGGAGGGGTGAGGTAAGTAAACAGTACAGAGGGTGCAAGAGTAAAATACATGAACAGTTGAGCAGACATGTTATTCAGTGGCGTGGTTTAATTAATGTTATGGAACGTCTAAGAAATATGTGAAGAAAAAGCAGTAGCGGGTCAGAACAATGGAACTCTGTAGATCTGAGGTTATCCAAAAGCTACATTATTTATTTATCAAAAATTGGTCAAAGCATAACTGAATACATAACTGACATGAGATGGTTGTTAACAATGTGATAGTCATTTCCTAGCACCTTTAACGCATACTAGAAGCTCTGCCCCTGTATTCCACAGTTTTTCCCTTCCTTGGAAATGTAATGTAGTCCAAGAAGCCACACCACAGTGGTGCCCCTCTTTGAGCCCCTCCATGAGGTATTTCTGTTGTTGATATCTTTGAAGGCTCTTTTTGTTGTAGCAATTTGCTTGGCTCGGAGGATCGGTCAGGTTCATTCATTGTTCCATAAGGACAAAGTGGTCCTCAGAAGGGTGCCCTCCTTTGTTTTTTATTTATTTATTTATTTTTTAAAACATGTTTTATTAAGCAAGGTTAACGACAGATCCAGCAATTTGTGCATTGTTAATAGCTGGCATATTTTACATACATAGCTACTTTTTGAAGTTCATGTCTTTTCTGGTAGCATTCACACTGAGGAAGGACATTTGTGTACTGAATCCTGGTGTACAGATTGTTTATACAGAGTGGTTTAACACGGTAACACCTAGTTGAACAGGACTGGGCACCACATGGCAACAATACAATTACCAATTCTCAGTCACCTCTGCTACTTTCCTCCCATGGTGTCTTTAAGTTCCATTGAACTTTATCCATGTTCCACTCACTACAGGTTAATTACCTTCCCCAACCTGGTAATGAGACTTCTGAGCAGTAAATCTGGGTAGATGGTTAGTGAATGAAGGAAGGGAGATAAGATGGTTGCAACAAATACAGCATTTGGGCCCTTATAGAGGCCAGGTGCCATCCTCCATGGTGGCCACAAGGTGGCTTCTGACATCCACTGGCAACAGGAGATAGCATTGTCTTCCTTTTCCCAAATCCAAAGAATGTGAGGAGGAACGACTGCATTCTTTGGAATTTGAGAGCCATGAAATTCTATCTAAAGTGCAGCAGGCTTTTCTGTAACACTGACAGGCTCATTGTTCTCCTAGTTCTGGGGAAGAAAGGGCCTGCTCCAGCCAAGTCTAACTTAGCTAAATGACTCTGTGCTGCTAGAGCTCACTCTACAAGGGCTGTGACTGCTTCTTATGCTGAGCATGGCTCAGCACCCCGGGAGGACATTTGCAAGGCTGCTACATGGGCCTTTGTCTGCACATTTACCAGGCATTATCACCTTAGTGTTCTCTGCTCCGCTGATGTGACATTTAGCAGGTGAGTGCTAAGCTCTGCCATACAGCACTGGCCATCCTGGTTACAGACTGCTTATTAGGGCCTGAGCCAACTCCTGGTTTTTAGAAGCCGATACACAAAGGGGAATCAAAATTTATATACTGGTAATTCTGGTTGGATGTAGGCTTCGTCCATAGGCAGGCATGTCCACCCTGTGCTTTAGTGCTGTACATTTGTTGGGGTATTTTCTGTTCTATGTTGTACATAGTTCCCATAGCATAGTAGTTAGAATGTGTTGTAGGCTAATGTTATTTATTTATGTATTTCTTGTTTCTGTATGGTGTTTTGGGTTGCAGGCTTGGACAGAAAGGTTGACTAAGGATGTCTGGGAAGGGGCGTGTCCTAAGACTTCTCTCAGGCTGTTTGTCCAGCTAGTAGGGGAGGACAGCCCATACCAGCTGGCTGCCTGTGGAAGAAGCCTACACAAACCCAGAATGACCCAGTAAGAAATTATAATTCCCCTTTCTTTAGACTTCTACATTACCCCCTGTTCTTAATTATACTATATTACTTTAGTCATAAAAGCAAGAGGCGCTGTGGAGAACTAGGAGGACTTCAGAGGAAAACAGTGTTACAGTGTCTGTCTGGGTTGAGAGCGAGGGGGAAAAGGGGGGCCAAAGAGTTCATACTAGGTGTGTGCTACAGTCCCACAAACATATCAGTGGAACATGATGCCCAGCTGGTTGAGAAAATACGAGAGCAGCCAAATCAAATGCTGTTGTACTCCTGTTGGATTTAAATCTTCCAGACATAGACTGCCATCTTGAGAGGGGGTAACGACAGGACTAAGACTAAATTCCTGTTCACCTTCAAGGACTGCTTCCTAATGCAGTATGTCCAATATGGTATTAGAGTTAAGGCTGCCCTTAACTTTGTTCTCAGCTCTGGAGATGTGGTTGTCTCCAGTGTAAAGCTCAAGGGACTAGTGGAAGGCAGTGACCACAGTAATAAAGGACATGCTGTCTGAGGTTCTGGAGAGGTTATTAATGCAGAGCACATATGATGTTCAGTGAAGAAATTACTAGAGAAAATCATGAATACACAACTAAGGAACTACCTCGAAGTAACAAATCTATTGAACCCAATGCAGTCAGGATTCAGAGCCGAACACAGCACTATTACAGTGCCATCCAGAGTTACTGATGCGTGGCTGCAAGCTCTTGACACAAGGAACTTCACCTGTGCGGTCTTTTTGGACTTAAGCAAAGCTTTTGACACCGTTGACTGTTATCCTCACCTCGCTTCAAATCATAGGAGTGGAATCTACCTTGCTGCTCTGGTTCACTGACTACCTCTTTTGGACGTCTCCAGCAAGTTAAAGCAGAAGGCGAGCTGTCCCCTCTTAAACCACTCCTAAGAGGGGTCCCTCAAGGATCTATACTAGGTCCACTCTTATTTGCAATATATATATAAATGACATAGACTACTATATAAAAAAAATGCCAATATCCACCTGTTTGCAGATCATACCGTCCTATACATCAGCAGACACACACCAGAGGCCACCTGTAATGACCTCCAAAATGAGTTCGACCTCCTGCAAAGTCAGCTAATGCATAAAAAACTGCTATTGAATGCTAAAAAAACAAAAGCAATGCTCTTTTCTCCACTTGCCCACTCACTTAGCCCTACAAACGGTGGGCCCACTCCAGAAATCACTACAATACTAGGTGAAAAAACTAGAATTTATAACCAAATTTAAATATCTGGGAGTATGGATTGATAAGACTCTCCTTGACAGAACACATTGAAGACTTGTTAAAAAAAACTTCGGCAAAGGCTTGGACTTTTCTACAGGCTAAGCCACTTCCTTAATATTGATGCCAAAACAAGACTGATCCAATCTACTTTCCTATCTCTGGTGGATTACGCAGATTTCTTGTACAGCCAGTTTCCCATCTCCCAGCTAGCCAGACTCGACACGCTGTACCACCGTGCACTAAGGTTTATCACAGGTCTCCCTAATTCTACTCATCACTGCATCCCGTATGATGCCGTAGGATGGACATCCCTTAAACTTAGGCGCCACAAAAAATGCTGCTCTCTGGACCTACCGTGCCCTCACAAACAAACTACCCCAATATATTTCCGACTGCCTACCCCTATGCACAATAAGAAAATATGCACTCCGAAGCCATTCCTTCATCTCCCTTGCAATACCTAGAGTAAACTTGCATTTCAGTAGAGCGGCAATTAGCTTCACGCTCCCGACTCTTTGGAATAACTTACAAAAGTCTCTTAAATTAGATGCCCTTGTCCCTATGCCCATCTTTAAGGCTTGATACTCGTGTACAGTAAGCGAAGTCTGCAACTGCTTTGCTCGTCGCCTAACAGCTCCTAATCCACTCATGGCTCGTTGTCAGGTCTGAACCATGATCACTGCTGCCTCTTAACTACGGTCATACCTCTCTCAGATAGCCACGGCTTCTAGTGCACTTGGGGTCTATAATCCTTATATGCTGCTCTGAGATTATCCTTGCCTCCTAGCACCAGCCGGCATACAGCCTTAAGCATACATGAGGTCTGTAGTTCTCGAATGTTGTTGTAATTATCTCTTACTGACCAGACCTAACCAGTATCCTAAACCTTATATATTTATGTATATTTATATATAAACTCAGTGTTGGGGCATTGCCCATATTGTATACTGCAACTAGGACAAAATAAACGTCTTTTACTATTTGAAAGAGTCTGTTTGCTTCCAGGTTAGAAAAAAATACAGAGTAGCACTGAGGGTCTCTAAAATTAGAATCAAGACAGACAAGGACTTGCTGGAAGGCATGATAGCAGCATGAGATGCAGACAGCATTAGAGTCTTCATCCAGTACCAACCATACATGGAAGGAGGAAGGTAAAAGAGGGGATAGCACCCTTGAAAAGGGGGGAGGCAGAGGTGATGGCAGTAGCTGATATGCTTTACATGAGTATCTTGCTTTAGTGTTCACCAAAGGACCCCTGCTGGGTAGGGGCTCTTTGGGAGGGCCGATAACATCTGGGATAGCCATGATGCAGCCATTGAACATCACTCCTGCCCTAGTCGTTGTCGACTAGACAAACATCAAGCCATGTAAATTCAAAGAGGTGGATGGAGTGCACCCCAGGATCATACTGGAACTCAAACATTTGACAGTGCCACTTACAGTAATCTTTCAGGAGTTTTTCTGGACAAATGTACTATAGAACTGGAAAGTGGCCATTGTGAACCCACATCATCTTCAAAGGGGGCAAGTTCAGACCCGGACAACTACCAAGTCAGTAAGCCTAACACTAGTAGTAGGCACGATTCTGGTGGCCATTGTCAAGGACAGAATAATGGAACATTTTGTTGAGGCCAAGGTACTTGCCCCCTCACAGCCTGGCTTTATGGGGACAGATCATGCCAATGTAGTCTCTCTGGACATCAACAAGGCCTTTAGTACTGTGGTGCACATTAAGCTTTTGGGAAAAGTAGACTAGTGCAGTATACACTAAACATACAGACAGTGGCTTGATAACTGACTTGGGGTTAGAAAGCAGAGACTAGTGATGGATGAACACTACCTGGTGAGGAGTACTTGAGCGACATCCCTCAGGAACTGGTGCTAAAGCTCATCTTCATCAGTTCTCTAGAAGCTGGAGTCTCTAGCAGGTTGCTTAATTTCATGAATGATGCTAAACTAGCCAGGATGATTGTCTTCCTTGAGGATGGCAACAGTCTTCAAGAAGACTGAACAAGCAGGGTAGTTGGTCTGTCTCTTGGAGTCTTCAAGATTCAGAGTAACCAAATGGAAGGTGTTTACACTTTGCAAGGAAAACAGAGGTGGGACAAACACACTGTGTGGGGCTCCTCTTGCTTCAGTCAAGGAGGAAAGGGACTTGAGGGTCAAAACAGACTACGGGCTAAAGCAGGACAACCAATGCACAGCCAGTGTCGGGATGGACAGTAGAATGCGGGAGTGCATATAAAGGGAGGAGATGAGCAGGGGAAATAATCATCCACCTTTTCAAGACCCTGATCATGCCCCACCTGGAGTACTGTTTTGGTCTGCTTTCCAAAAAAAGCACCTTAAGGCAATCTAGAGGGTGCAATGCAGGGCTGCCAAAATGATCAGCAGTATAGGGGACTCAGGCCCCCATATTTAGAGCTGGACATTTGTGCCATGCACCCGCAGTAATCAGTGTGCTCTAACCAGTACGAGGATGTGTCAGCAAAGCACATAGTGACTATGCCGTGTGCCGACACACACTCTTACTAGAATATGGCTCACAGGAGCCACATGAAGATGGCGTGCCCCATACAGGTTAGTTCCAATGCTCCTGTGAGCCATATTCAGTCCTGGTATCATGGCATGCTAATAAGCCTATATGGCATGCAACACGCTAAGGGGACATTTGCATGTCCATTATGAGCTCTTTAGTATGCAGCCACACAGAGCCACTGCAGAGTAAGAGCAGAAGCTTCAGTATTTAAATGTTGTAAAGCAGCAGAAACATAAAAACATAGAATTTGATGGCAGATAAGGACCACTTGGCCCACCTAGTCTGCCCATTTCCCTGCCTGATGGATAAGCTGCAGATCCTAGTTAACCAACAGCCTACTTCCTCCTACCCACCACTAGAGTTGCCTTATGTCTGTCTCATGCATTCTTGAATTCCACCACTGTTCTTGACTCCACAGCCTCCTCAGGAAGGCTGTTCCATGCATCCACAACCCTCTCCATGAAAAAATACTTCATCACATTACCTCTGAGCCGTCCCCCCTCTATCTTCAAACTGTGCCCCCTTGTTGCACATCTCTTTTTCTGAAAGATGCTGCCCTCTTGGACTTTTTGATTCCCTTGCCATACTTGAAAGTTTCTATCATGTCCCCCCTCTCCCTCCTTTCCTCGAGGGTATACATATTAAGCTCCTTTAGTCTCTCTTCGTATATCTTCTGGTGCAGACCCCACACCATTTTGGTTGCCCTTCTCTGGACAGCCTCCACTCTGTCTGTGTCTTTGCGGAGATGGGGTCTCCAGAACTACATGCAGTACTCCAGATGGGGTCTCACCAACTGTCTGTACAGAAGGATAACAACTTCTGTTTTCTACTGTTGATGCCTCTCCCTATGCATCCCAGTATCCTCCCAGCCCTCCTTACCGCCTTCTCCCATTGCTTGCCCACCTTTAGGTCATCTGATATACATTAACTATCCCCAGATCCCTTTCCATTTTTGTTCTTAGTATCTCACCCCCCACTGTGTACTCTTCCCCTGGGTTTTTATTTCCCAGGTGCATTTCTTTGCACTTCTTTGCATTGAATCTGAGCTGCCATACATTTGACCATTCCTCTAACCTTGCCAAGTCCCTTCTCATCCTTTCCACCCTACCTTGTGTATCAACCTTGTTGCAGATCTTTGTGTCGTCTGCAAAGAGGCATAGTTTTCATTTCAGTCCCTCTGCAGTGTCACTTATAAAGACATTAAAGAGGACCGGTCCCAGTACTGAACCCTGCGGTACCCCACTAGTAACCCTCCTTTCTTCACTGTGGATTCTGTTTACTATTACCCTGTACATCCTGTTTATGCAGGCTACCACCTTGGGACCCACTCCAAGACTAGCTAACGTGTATATTAATCTTTTGTGTGGGACTGTGTAAAATGCCTTGCTAAAAGCTAGGTAGGCCATGTCCACAGCCCCTCCCTGGTATGCCACTTTGGTCACCCACCCAGTCAAAGAAATCTATTAGATTCGTCTGACACGACCTTCCCGCTATAAATCCATGCTGCCTTGGGTCCTGGGCTCTGCTGGCCTCTAGGTACTCAACAGTTTATTTCCTTCAGAAGTGATTCCATCATTTGCCCTACCACTGAGGTCAAACTAACTGGTCTGTAGTTTCCTGCCTCTGCCCTGCTCTCACTTTTGTGAAGTGGAATCACATCCACCCTCCTCCAGTCCTTATGTACCACCCCATCCTCCCATGATTTGTTAGAGAGTAGTCAGTGGTGTCACTAGTTCTAGCCTTAGTTCTTTTAGAATTCTGGGGTGAATCCCATCAGGCTCCATTGCTTTGTCCTCCTTCAGTTTTAAGAGTTCTTTCAGAACCCTTTCTTCTGTGAATGGACTGTTATCGACCCTCCCATCCAGAGTGTTTACTTTGTTTGGTTTTGGTACCTCCCCCTCCTCATCCTTTGTGAATACTGAGCAGACATATTCATTTAGTATCCCTGTTTTTTCACTGTCACCCTCTGCCCACATTCCCTCCGCTTTATTTAGCCTTAGTATCCTTCCCTTGGTCTTTCTTTGTTCCCTAATGTACCTATAAAATATTTTTTCCCTCCTCTTAACAGAGTTGGCTATATTTTCCTCAGTTTGGGCCTTTGCTATTCTGACTGCCTTCCCTGCCTCCTCCTTCTTTAACTGATAAAATTCTCTGTCCTGCTCCTTCTGTGTTTCCTTATATTTCCTGAATGCTCTCCTTTTCTCCTTAACTTTCCTTGCCACCTCTTTTGAGAACCATAGTGGTTTTTTCCTTCGTTTTGTTTTGTTGAGTTCTTCACACAAAGGCTTGTTGCCTCTGTGATGGCTGTTTTGATTATTCTCCATTGTTCCTCCACCCCTCCTTCTTGCCTGTTTGCTAGTGCTTTTCTGAGGCACACTCTCCTTTTCCCAGAGTCAGCCCTCCTAAAGTCCAATACTCTTGCTTTTGTATGGCTTGACTCTATGGCTGAATTTAACCTGAACCACACTGTTTGGTGGTTGCTTGTTCCCATGTGGCTATCCACTTCTAAATCCGAGATCCTTTCTCCGTCCCAGTTTGAGAGTACTAGGTCTAAGATTGCTCCCTCCAGAGTGGG
Organism: Neoceratodus forsteri; assembly: GCA_016271365.2. NCBI lineage: Eukaryota > Metazoa > Chordata > Ceratodontiformes > Ceratodontidae > Neoceratodus > Neoceratodus forsteri. The sequence continues at coordinate 402,375,462 of CM028136.1, read as the reverse complement.
TTCCAGTACTATCTGTCTGAGGCATGCCCCTTGTAGGGCATCAGGAATGACCCTGCTCTTGGATGTGCCTGCAGCAAAGGTGCTCCAGTTAACATCTGGCATATTCAGGTCCCCCATCAACAATATCTCCCCTTTTTCTGCCATTCTAAGGATGCCTTCTATCATCTCCTTGTCCTTGAGAAAGATGTGTTCACTAAGCAGTAAAAGATGAATGTGCAAAGTTCCACCTATGTACCTTTTGGGCACAAAGTGCTACTAGCAGCAATCAAAAGGTAAAAATAAGAAGCAGAGTCATTGGGAATGATTTTTTGTCCCTTCCCAGTGATATTTTTTTAGCACTGCATATTAATCCCAGCAGGTATGACTCATCACGGTGACAACGTAGAATGAAACGGAAAGAGAAAATTCTGTCAGTCTTAATGTAATTTCTTTTTCTTTTAGTTCCAGCATCATCATTTGCCCCACCTGAGTGAGAGAAAAAAGTTTTTTCTTACTAGAAGAATACATGTTCTCGGCAATATGAGATTGAAATTGGGCACGTTATATTATGGTCATCACACAGTATATGGTTATATTGGTATTGTGCCCTTTATTGTTACTTACGTGTGTTTTTCCCCTGCTGCCGTGGAACTTATTGAAGTAATAGTTGTAAACATTTGGATCAGAGATCCCATCAAAGGTTTGGAGTCGTGGGCTGTCTGTGGATTGATAATGAAATCAGCAGAAGGAAGGGGTTAATCTTTTTTCAGTTAAGAGGATAAGGCATGAATATTTGCTGTACTGCCAGATAATTGCGAACTATGCTTTCGGTTTTTGAATTTATTATATTTTTGAATTTTTATATTTAGACATTTGTATATTATACATGTACAAATATATGTGTAATTAACTAAGGATTAAGGGATTAAGTAAGGGAGGTGTAGAAAGTACTCCAAATATTGCAGGACTCTGTATGTAAGGTAGGTCTTTTTGTATAATTTATTTATTTGGATTTTGTTAACCAGGTAGGTTCACTGAGACTAAAAGCCCCCTTATCATAGAATCACTATGGAGATGAGGTACAGCAGGAAGGTAGTTGTGGGAACTATGGGGTGCTCTCCTTCAGGGTTATGCTCTGAAGGAGGGGCCCTGCCCCTTCTGTAGGAACTTTGTGGAGCTCCATGCTCAGCTGGTAGTAGCAAGAAACGAGATATCTCAGCTGCAATACCGGCTCAGCTGGGGTCCACCTTCCATGGCCCCACTGTCCCAGGGGGCTAGGGAGTGGTGTGGAAGGGGGGGCAGGGACAGCCTCGAGGGGTTCGACCAGTCTCACACTATCCAGACCAGCAAATTGCTTTGCACACCTAGAGGAGGCTCAGTTACCTGACTCAGGTGGGGGGATCTAAGTCTGTTGAAGAAAATAGGCATGACGACTTGATGGCACCCAAGAGGTGAGCAGGAGGCAGTCAGCAAGGAGAGTCTTAGTGATTGGGGACTTAGTGATTAGGGGAGTAGAGATGGTGGTGGGATGCGGGGGGAGGGGTGGGAAATGGTCAGATGCATTACTGGTGCATTAGCCATCAGGGATATAGATAAGATAGGGAGGATGGTGGAGAAGGGGGAGGGGGATCTTTGGGTGCTGGTACACTTGAGTACAGACAGTCTGGGGAACCAGCCTGTGGAGGCAATGAAGCAGAACTTTTAGAAGCTAGGGGAAAGATTGAAGGCACACTCAGCTTCCCTGGCCTTTTCTGAGGTCCTCCCTGTGTGGTATTAGTGTAATGGGTACAACAGAGAAAGAAAGGAAGAGATTGAGGGGTTTAATGGGTGATTGAAGGGATGGTGTCAGGAGAAGGGGCACCACTTTGTGTGGGACTATGGGACTTCTGGAACAGGAGGCTCTTCGGGGGTGATGGACTTCTTCTGACGAGAGAGAGAGGGCCGGTACTGTGAGGCAGATGTTTACATTGGACAGTTAAACTGACTGCAGGCAGAGGTAGGGTAGGGGAACCACTGAGAAGGGAGAGCAGGTGGGGAACCTAGTTAGTGCTTCCCCTGAACAGCAGCAACAAGGTGGGTAACAGTAAGGTTTAAGTTCAAATTAGGGTTATGGGAAGACACTAATGAGGGAGGGCTGACAAAGCCTACATTCAGCATGAAAAACAAAAATAATTAAGGAGACTAGGGAAAAATAAAGGAGAAGGAATAGGAAACCGCAAGAGGGGATCAGGAGAGAGATGGAAGGGGATCTGGCTTTAATACCGAGTGTCTGGAAATAAAATTAGTGAGCTCCAGGCAATGGTGGCAGACACTGAGATGGATACAGTAGCCATCACAGAAACTTGAGCCACAGAGAATGACTGGGACCTGACAGTCCAAGGCTACACCATGTTTAGATGGTGTAGAGGAGAAGGTGTAGCCCTATATGTCAGAGAGGGCATAGAGGCAGTGGAGGATGAGAACATCAGGGAAGGTAATGGGGAAACAGAATCACTATGGGTTCAGCTCACAGCATCTTCAGACAAGAAATTACGAATGGGGCGATCTGTAGACTTCCAGGACAAGAAGAGAGAGAGAGATAAGGAGCTAGGGGCAGAACTAGAAAGGGGGTGGCAAAGGGTGGGGAGGCGGTGGGAGATCTAAACCTGCCAGATATTTGATTTACCTCGTTTACATGTGCACGTCAGCAGGTTCAAACGTGGAAAAAATGGGGATCGAGGAAAAAATTGTGGTTTACAGACCCATGTAAACCTGTCCGGTGCACTAACCCAGTTGCTTTTTAAAGTGGGTTGCAGGTATTGGTTTCACAGGAATCGATGCCTGTAGTACCCGATTGTGCCCCACATGTAAACTGCATCAGTTACCAGGTCACTCCCGGAGGCGTGCACTTTTAATGTGTCTTCTCTTTTTAACCTAAAACTGCATGTACTGAACTTGCTCACCTTAAGTTTACATCCATGCCAGTATTCCAGAGACGTACATGTAAACTCATTCGTGTCTCTGGAACCGGAATGAGTTTTTCATGTATACTGAACAGGGCTGAAACCAGAACTTCCAACACTGATCCCCTTTCTTCGGTCTCATGGTACATGTAAACTAGGTAACTGAGTCATTGCTGCGGCCAGGAGCTTCAGAAGTCAGGCCGTACTGGATACACGCTGCAGGACTGCCTGTTGGTGCAGCTAGCTAAGGAACCTACTAGGCAGGCTACCATTCTTGATATGATGCTTACGAGCTCTGAAATGGTAGGAGGAGTGAGTGTAGTGGAGCCAGTAGGGTCCAGCGCCTATAACTCTGTTTCGACCTGGCTGGTTTTTTTTTTTATTATTTTGGTTGTTTAACCAGGTATAGCACACTAAGCTGAAAGCTTTTTTACAGGAGCGACCTGGGAGCACAAGGAGGTTAAGTGACTTGCTCAGGGTCACACAGTATGCAAGTGGAAGCTGTGGGATTCAAACCCAGGTCTGGTCTGCTGGATGTCACCAGATTTGCAGCTCAGAGCCTTAGACCACTGCACTGCACTATACTGCCTCTATACTGTTGGGACACGTAAGCCCTCATCAGAGGCTGAAGTCCTGGATTCCAGAAGGGCAGACTTTAGCCGGATGAGGGATCTGGTCCGGGACAAGGTAGTCTGAGTATACAACATCAGGGATGTGGAGCAAAGATGGGTGGCAGTCAAAGGGGTCATTCTTGAGGCAACAGAGTTTTGCATGATAAACAGTAATCAAAAGAAAAAGGTACAAGAGACCGGTATGGTTTTCTGGAGCGGTCAGTGAAGCAGTGAGAGCCAAAAAGAAGGCTTTCACCAGGTATGAGGAAAAACAAGGTAAGGAAGAATGGGGAGAGCACCTAATGAGAACAAGGGAAACCAAAAGGGCAGTCAGAGAAACAAAGATAAACACAGAGCTGTATATTGCGGAGGTGGTCAAGGGTATGTAAAAACAATTTTTTAGATATTAGGGAAAAAAGAAAAGTGGGGAGGATGAATTATTAGGCTAACAGAGGGAGGTGGGGTAATTGAGGGGGACAAGCAGAAAGCAATTGTTCTTAATGACTACTTTTGCTCTATATTCACAAGGGAAGACAGAAGGCCTCGGCCAGAGAGTGGCATAAAGGGAGCTGTAAGGCAGATCCCTGAGGTCAAGCAGCAGGTATTTACCAGTGAAAGGGTTTGGAAAGGGCAAGCTGCCCTAAACATAGATAAGTCCCTGGGGCCAGATGGGATGCATCTGATTGTGCTCAAGGAATTGGCAGCGGAACTAACTGAACCTCTGGTGGGGCTGTTCAGTAGCTCATTTTAGACAGGAGTAGTTCCAAAAGACTTGAGGGTAGCAGACATAGTCCTGCTCCATAAGGGGGGGTGGAAGACAAGGAGCAGCCGGGTAGCTACAGACCTATCAGTCTTAAAGGGACACTGGCAACCATTTTTGCATCATGCTATTTCTAGTTGAAAACCCACATTGTATGATTACTTACCTTCTATAAAATTCATTGGTGTTGCTGGTTGTTTAATCTGCATCCTTTCATAGCAAAAATGAAATGTATGGTAATGATGTAATCCTACTCAGCCTTGTTTTGTTTCAAATCCTTGATTTACTTTTATTGCATACATCCTGGACATGAGGAACATCTCCAAACGGATGGTCACTCATGATGCAATAGCTTCCCCACCTCACACTGCATCTTGAGCGGCTAGACTGTTTTGGGAGTGTTGCCAAGTCCAGGAAAGGGGCAGTGGAAGTTGATCAAAGAATGTAAACACACATTTTGGTTTAGTGACACCAGTATGGTGGTCAGGTTGTTTTTCACATTTAAAAATGAAAAGGTAATCAGAATCAAACTACCAGCAACATCAGCACATTCTACAGAATGTGACCAATTACAAATGTGGTGTTTTTTTTTTTTTTTTGTTCCAGACACCAGATCCTCCCGTCGGAGGTCAGCCCTAGTGCCCTGCCTGCTGCCCCCCCATACCCAGGCTCCCCAAGCGGTCATTAGTGGCAAGGTCACACCCCGGGTCGGGGAACACGGAGAGAGACCCCGGACAAACACTGGGTGGGGATGGCAGCGAGCCGGGCGCCGTGGCCGGCTTTATGCAGCATGCTTGAGCCCTGGGGTGGGATGCAATGATGGCCAGTGTCACTTGCTCTTCTCCCCCAATGTATTGGTGCTGACTGCGGCGACATCCCCGGCCTCTGCCAGGGTGCAGGATACGGCAGACACACTTCCCCCTCCCCGGAGAAAGAGAACAGTCTCAGGACACTTGATCCTTCTTCCCTTGGCTGGCCCTCCAACACCCGGGTCTGCTACCGATCCCGGATTGTCTGCGTCACAAGTGGAAATCCAACTGCTGTGCTGGCAGGCCAACTTAAAAATGTGTATTTTAAACAAGGAACAGTTTGAGGACTGGGGGGTGGTTGACATTGTCCCTTTAACTATGTTGTGGGTAAACTGATGGAGACAATTGGTCAGAGAGGAGCTTGTAAACTACCAGTAGAACAATGGACTCCAAAATAGTAAACAGCACGGGTTTGTGGCAAGAAGGTCTTCTCAGACCAACCTGATAATATTGACTAGGAAATGAGGGTAGTGGATATGGGCCACGCTATGGATTTTCTCTACTTTGATTTCAGCAAGGCTTTCAACTCTGTGCTTCACAGAAAGTTGTTGAAGCTAGAGGATCTGGGTACAGTGAAAGACACAGACGGGTGGGAAACTGGTTGGAAGCGAGACAGCAGAGAGTTGTGGTTAACAGAGTCAAATAAGAGAGGGAGATCACCAGTGGGGTGCCACAAGGACCAGTCCTGGGTCCAGTCTTTTTCAGTATGTTCATCAGCGACATGGGAGAAGAACCCAGGGCAAGATGTGTCTCTCTGCAGACAACACTAAGCTCTGTGACAGGGTAGAGAGTGTGGGGGAGGTAGGGACATGCAGAGAGACTTGCAAAAGCTAGAAAGGTGGTCAAAGGTTTGGCAGTTGAAATTCAAAGCCAAGAAGTGCAAGTTGATGCATATAGGGAACAGAAACCTGAGGAAAGAGTACGGGGATGGAGTAGGGGTATAGCTGTTCATGACCTTTGAGGAAAGAGTCCTAGGGGTCATTATCAGTGCCTCCCTAAAACAAAGCAATGTAACAAGGCCTACAGTAAGGAAAACAGGATGTTGTGGTGTATAGGGAGGGGTATTGACAGCAGAAGGAAGGTGGTATTACTATCTCTCTATAGATCACTGTTGAGGCCCGACCTAGAGTACTGTGCCCAGTTCTGGAGTCCTCACCCAAGGAATGATAAGGACAGGCTAGAGACACTGCAGCATAGGGTGAGCAAAATGATTCAGGGCCAGCAGGGCAGACCTTATGAGGATCGTCACAAGGCACTGAACATGTACTTGCTGGAGGCCAGACAAGAGAGGGGAGATACAATAGAGACCTTCAAGTTCCTGAAAGAAATGAACAGGGTAAACTGTGAGGAACAGTTTCGCATAAGTAACGGATCAAGAACATGGGGGCATGAGTGGAAACTGATGGGGGGGGGAGATTCAGGAGGGAAGTGAGAAAGTTTGATTTTACAGAAAGGGTGGTGGAGCTGTGGAGCACTCTGCTAGCTGATGTGTGCGCCAAAACTATAAATGTTTCAAACACAGCTGGGACAGAGTGAAGGGCTTAGTGGTTGCTCAGAGTGTTAATGGTAGGGAGTGGGTGCGTGTGTGCGTGCGCGTGTGTGTGTGTGTGTGTGTGTTTTAGAACCCTGTATGCATAATAGGTCCTGGCTTTGTTAGGGTTTATGGGAAGACTGGATGGGCTAGTGGTCTTTTTCTGCCATCATTTTGTATGTTTCTTGACTGATATGGAACACAGAGACGCAGGTCTTATTGATGGTATCACAGCTTTCGGTGTGTGCCAGCCAACCTAATTGGATGACATAGTTACCGTAGAAACATATAATGCAGAGGACAAAAAAAGTCCAAGGTCCATCCCATCTGTCCTGTCCCTCCCTAATGACCCACAGCTCCTTCTGGCTACTCTGGACAGATCTCCCTGTAGTCCACCCCAGCCACACTGCCAGCATTTACTGCCTCAGTAGGTACGCTGTTGGCATGGTTAAAACTAATCCCAGTAACAAGGCTGGAACCTGCAGAAAAAATGACATTAGTGTTACTCTGACAGAGTTTCTCCTATTTTGCATTTGTGTATTGATGAACTTGTTCCTGTGCCAGTTTTTGTTTTTTTGATTTGTTTTTGTTAAGAAAAAGCAACTGCAGTTTCTCATTTGGCTAATTCACTCTCCAATTTGTTCTTTTAGTGTGATGACGTGTTTGATAACAGAATGCTTAGAAGTGTCGTGAACTACAAGAACTTTCAGATTGAAGTAAAGAAAAAAGAGGGATTCCGTCTGCATGGCTCTGAAAAGTTCTATCCAACAATAAAGGAGCTTATGGACCACTTGAAAGGCCAAATTCTCCGAACAGACAATGTCAGCTTCATGCTGAAGAAATGCTGCCCACCTAAACCAAGAGGTACTGTCAAAAATAAAAACTGAAACAGTAGAGAAGTTCAAAATGAAAACAGAATGAAAGGGTTTTCCAGGGCACAAAATGCCAGACTTATAAAGCACCTTTCATGCTTTGTCACAAAATCTCCCCCCAAAAGACAGCAAGGACCTTACCTGTCCGTGATTCCAAGGAAGGTGATTATAGGGTTTTCTGGAGGGAAGGGATCATATTTTGGCTTCATGGAGCCAAGAGCGCCATATCTTACACTTCCAGATTCGGAGGCTCGCCCCTGTGCTACCACATTATGTGAAGCAGGAATATGAAGAGCACAGTGTGTGCTCCATAGGCATGTATAAGGACGTCTTAAACTACTTCTTTAGTATTTTAGAGTGATGATTCTAACAAGTCAAGGCCAACGCTCAGCTAACATTGCCCATGTTGGTTGAATGGTGGCCTTGATTTGTTGGAATCTGCACTCTAAACTGTTCAAACAAATAGTTTAAAATGGTCATGTGCATGCCTATGGAGAACACCCCCATGCTCGCCATCTTCTTACATCATGTAACATGCTAGCATGGGGGCCTGTCTCCGGATCGGGAAGTGTTCGGGGTTGGACTCTTGGTTCCACAGAGCCAAACTATGATCCTTTCCCTCTCAAAAACCCTATAACGGAAAATCATTTTTTTTCCATCCTTGAACCCCAAGGCGGGTAAGGGTCCTTGGTGACTTTTGCCTAATATACCAAGGAAAGTACTCTTTAAGTAGTTTCAGTATTACTGTGTACAATATGAAAATTCAAAAGTATTTCAGAGAAAAGTCTGTTCTTTCTGTTTTAGTGGCCCAGTGGCACACACTTTATTTTGAGTATAGTTTATTTTGATAAATTGTCGGCAAATAAGGCCAGAAGAAATGTATTAAAAGTAATGTACTTCATGCACCCAGGTTAAAAAATATTAGCAAAATTTGCTACGATCATTCTAAAGGGCAAGGGAGAACTGACTTGACAAGTTTCACAGATTGAACATTTACATAGAAAGAACATCATTTTTGTTCTCAAAAGGGAAATGCCAACAAAATGTTCACACTAACTTTTGAACTGTGTGGTGGAGACAGACAGCGCAATTTTTAAAGTAATAGGAAGATTGGTATTTAATATTCAGTAGATAGTTTGGATATTCAAGCCACTTTGATTTTGACTGCCAAAGCAGTGTCAGTGGCTCAGTAGTTAGCACACTCGCCTCTGAGGCTGGGAGATCAGAGGGCTGTGGATTCAGTTCCCACATCTGTCACTTGGGTTAATATCCCAGTACTGACACTGTAGTGCAGCATGAGAGGGGTGCTGCACTTCTGAGGTTCCGTCTTTCAGATGAGACGTTAAACCGAGGTCCCATCTGCCTGGACTGGTGGTAGTTCAGGTGGATGTTAAAGATCCCATGGCACTTATCGAAAAGAGTAGGAGAATTTCCCTGGTGTCCTGGCCAAATTTCCCTCATTCATTAAAAATACCACCAACCGCTTAATCTGGTTCAAGGTCAGTTGGCATTCATCTGTATCCCCCTCCCCCGGGTCGTGCCTGAAAATAGGCAGGATTTATCTTGTGCACTTACCCGGTCAACAAAAACTAAATAAATAAAAAAAAAGTTTTGTATGATAAGGTTGAGCTGATTAAAGCAATTCTGAATAATAATTTCTCTACATTTATCTTGTGTTCTACTGATGGAGTCAAGGAACTGACCATCTGTTGTTTGTGTAGCTGTAAAACACCATTCTAGATATTTTTTTCAGTACAAAATAGTTTCTCAGTGAGTTTAGTGCATTGCACCATTTTATGGACAGTATATGTCTTACCTTTTTTAAAAAAAAAACTATTTTATTTGGCATATCAAATTCAACTGACACATTCCAGGTAACATTGGAATGCACAAACTGCTTTACTATATACCTTATAGCAGTGATGATTTTTTTTTTTAAATCTTGTGCAGTACAGAGGAAAAAAAGTGGTTAAACCACATAGCGTATGATCAGTTTTGTTTCTTTCTATAGCTGAAGGAAATCCGTTATCGACACACCACTTAAATGACCTTTAGTAAGAAGGCATGGTTTAACTTAAAGAAATGGACACCTCCTAAAGTCAAACCTTTAGCAAATAAAATATTAAGAACGTAATATAAGGATTTTCCACTTAACTGTTTTTGCCTTATACAAAATAAATTCAGTGTAATCCCCCCCCCCACCAATACACAGTACAAGATGCAGTAACTATAGAATGCTGATGCGTTTTGTATTAAGCAGGAAGAGCAGAGTGATGTGGTCTTTTTGATCAGAGATTGGTTTCCTGTTCAGCTGAAGAGAACAGCTTGGCTATTATATTCACAAAAATTGCAGATTACGCATGTTTAAGTCGCATATTAAGTTCACAGAGCTCAAGTAGCTATAGAGTAACCCAATTTACAAATCCATTAATTGTCGCAGATAGGTTGGATATTGCTAAATCACCTTTCGTAGTAATACAGCATTGGAATTAGGTGACACACACATGTACCTTATCTGCCCCCATTATATCCTCTTGTCTAAACCCACACATACAGAGCATACGCCTACACACAGTCCTTCAAACCAGACGTTTCAAACTACTTTAAAAAAAAAAAATCTTTAAAACAGATTTTCAAACAAAAGTTTTTGGCATTGTGCACCTCAGTACTGAACATTTATATATAGCAATGGATAGTTTACAGTCTGAGTCTGAGAAGAGTGATGTAAAGTCTTACCTCTCCTGCATTCATTTGTTCTTAACATGCAAATAAACCTAAGTTCTGAACCAACACATTTGGGGATATACTTTATTGGTAAATTTGGGCCGTGATTCAGTAAAATTCTTGCATGTTTTACAAATTCAGAAAAAAATAAATCACTTAAAGGAAAATAATTAGATATGAACCAGTATACCTTTTGACTTCATAAATAAACTGTGGTGTAATGTCTTTTATTGGGCAACGTGCATGTTTCGGCACCTAGGTTTTCAGGTCTGTACAGGACCCTTTTTCAGATGAGGTCACCTGAAGAAGGGTCCTGTGTTGACCTGGAAGTTTGAGTACTGAAATGTAAATGTTGCTCCAAAAATGTATCACTCCACCCACTTTATCTGTCTGTACATTAAGACCAAAACAACTGCAGACACCATTTCATAAACACATATGAGTATGTGCCCTTGTTATCAACGTATATTAGTTCATGTTGGATCCATATTGAACTGCTTGCCATCTTTGCCAAACTCTTTACTGTTGTGCTTCAGGTACTCCAGAATGGTTACCAAGATCTTTTTTAAATTTGATTAGCTATTATCCTTGATATAAAGGCAGGATAATTTACTTATTTATGGGTTGACCATCTTCTTCCAAAGATGAAGACTTGCATCCCTTCTAGTTTTACTGAACGATAAAACTTCATACAAGGTGTGCTGATTACATCTTTCTGAAGGAACAGAAACAAACCCCAAGTGTGACATGCGTAGGAGGATGTGGGTGGCAGAGACATTGCTGCTTCAGCTTTTCTTTTCCTTCAGTTTTTGAAGCAGACAGTATTATTCACTCTTTGCTGTGATGTGAGTTATTTAAGATATTGAAAAGAAAATAGCAAGATATTGTATGCAAAAAGAAAATTTTTGTGACTGCATTTTGAACATCTCTAGTTATAAATTTTCAAAGTTAGTAAAACTTTGCAAATGTTTGAAGTCCAGATATGACTTCCATTTATGTTATAAAGTTTCCAGTATTATTCTGTGGTTTTCCATTCTCATACAGTTGGCTGGGTTCTCCTTCAGCCTATGCACAAGGCCTAGATCTTGGGTAGTTACCAGCCCCCAGATGACCATTACCTGTCACCTTGTATACTCCAGGATGGGGAGGGTATGGCTGGCCACAAGAAGAGTAACATAGCATTGTTGTGGCAGAAAGGACTTGTGCACCCCTTCTGCCTCATGGCAGCGACCATTTCCAACTTAAGCAGTGACACATATACTTGACTAAACTGTCAGAATGTTCTCACAACTTATGCTGCGTTACTCGTTACTCTTCATGCTGTTCTCCTTTACAAAGCTCTCTACTCCTGCTTTGAAAGCCTGAGAAGTGCCAGATCTTCATTGAGAAGTACCTATTGCATCAGGCCACACATATGGAGCTATAGCTGCCAGGCACTAGGACCTCATGGAAACTTTTCTAGCTCGTCATCTATGGACCACCCATGACGACATCAAATGCCGATGATATCCCTCCCATATAAATGTGGGCAGCCCCAAGCCGCCCTCAGTTCTTTTCCTGCCATCAACCATTGCTTGTCGGGCTCCACAGAGACACTGCCACCTCAGTTGACTGCCAAAATCTTCAATTTCTGTTTATTTTCTTTTTCACCCTAGTTTATCACTTTATTTCTAAAGTGATTTTCACCTTTCATTTATGCTGACCGACCGTGAGAAACTCTTCAGATGCTGAGGGTGTGGTAAGAAGATTGACAAGGATGACCACAACACCAGCATGCTATGTCTCAGCGAGGCTCACAGTGTTAAGGCCTGCGATGTTTGCCACAATTTCAACCAGACTACCCGTTGGCATCATCAGAAAGACCCTTGAGTCCTTCATCCTGGAACAGACGGTCACCAGAATGGAGAAGGAGCTCCAGGCAGGAAGCTCCTCTGCCCCGCCAGCTCTGTCCATGGGCTCCCATTCCTCCAAGACCCAGGACAAATCTGCAAGCAAACACAAGCACCAGGAAAAGGACAGAAGTAAGAAGTCCTCCCTGGCTCGCTCTTGGTCGCTGCTTCGAGTGCTGGCTGTTGCTGGGTTGTTGACTGCCTCAATGGCAACCCCTGCTATTGCTCACACCCTCTGTTCCTCAGGGTCAGTTTTGGCAGTGCACCCCGCCAGGCCTTCCTTGGCCGGCACTGGCTCTTTGGTGTCTGGCCTATTCTCGGCCCTGCCGATGGTTTTAACCATGCCATTTGATCTCCTTCTTGTACAGGGGCAATAGACAGGGAGTGCCGCCAGACCTGCTTCAGCCGGTGATGCTTCGTCGATGTCTGGCCTCCTGACACCCCCACCAACATTCCATCCCCTGCTGTTCAGACCCCTTCTTGCTTAGGGGCAACAGGTGGGGGGGGGGAGTGAACGCCAGACCTGCTTCAGCCAGCGCTGGCCTGCCCGTTGTGTCATCTCCGGGGGGTTCAGCCTCTCCTGTCTGACGCCTCAGACCATCATGTTGACACCAAGACCTCAGCCCTCCACGTCCACCCTTCAGGCTGTACCGCTGGGGACTGTCGTTGGGGCACAGGTCAGAAAGCACAGGAAAAGCCAGGAGCAGTTGTAAAATTCACAATAAGAGTTTTATTATGAATAACAGTAAAATAAAATAAAAATTGTTCAGAATAACTATTTACAAAGGCAGAATAAACAGAGAAGATCCATCTGAGTTTTCCTTCAATTTCTGTGTCTCCTTGCTAGCAATTGCAGCTCTGTCTTATAAGTCTCTGCAACCCCACTTTCTAACAAGCATCCCATTTTTTTTTCTAAAATGTTCTTGTATATTTCGGGCAGGAACACAGTGTCCCAGAACTGAGGCCCCTTTTCCACAGCTTCTGCAAAAGGCTTAAAAATTGCATTTCAGGTTAACCCCTTGAATTTTCAATAGCTTTTTGCAATCCTCTTAAACTATAATTATATGTATTTCAACAGTAACACTATATAATTTCTAAACAGAGGGATCCCAATATCAGTTACATTTCCACATAATGATTTGCATATATTTTTATACTAGAAGATATGCAAAGGAGGAAAAGACTAACAGCAAGGGAAGACTGAGAGATGGTGAGAAGCAGATAATTGTGAGACTGTCGGGGTGATCAAGTCCTAGGTCTCACAGGAAAATCTGGTTGTGCAACCAGACAGACAAAAGACAGGAAAGGAAAGAACAGAACAGATCCCTGCATTCAAACTCTCCATAACAACTGGGACAGGATCCTGTTCAACCCTGTCACAGGGATCCAGCATCCCCCTCCCCCGTCGATGCCGCAAAATGCTCCAGCAATGCCGATGACCATCGACATCCAAACCATGCTTTCCTCCTTTTGGGTGGGGGGTATTTCTATTTATGCCCCCCGTCCACCTGCGAACAGACTCCTTCTGGAGTCACCAAGACATCTGTGCTGCTGTTGTCCCATCTTACCTGCAATCTGATACTCTGGCTTTCCCCCATGGAGCCATGGCTATACCCCCCAGGTGAGTACGAGGTGGGCAGTGAACACTCAGAATCCTCCATTTTATCGGGAAGCCGGAGAGTAGGATAGGCAGGCAAGTGAGATCTGGGTCGGTGCCAGGTGCTCCTTCTTCCCAGTGCATGAGACCATTTTTCTTAAGTTACACCCACCCCACGGACATCAACACAAAGGAGACCCAGTGGTCGCGCACGCACATAGAGGCGTGACACTCTTGGGTCAGGCTGACATCCATCCCTCCCCCAGTGGCCTTTACCCACACTGCCACCTCTGGTCGCCCAGGGGGCAGTGTAGTAGTGGGGATGGCCACCATCCCTCCCTGGAGGAGGCGAGCGTTTGATAGGTTGCTCAGCCGTCCCCCATCCGGCTGGCCTAGATGACCCCTCACCTCCTTTTGGGAGTCTGTCAATGCCATGACCCACTAGGCCACCTCCCATGTCAGCACCTTCAGTGCTGATGCGCTCCACTTGCTCTTCGGTGTTGACATCTCTTGTGACACTTTCAAAGCCTGTAGATGAGGATGAGTGCCATCCTGACCTACTTCCTCTTCGGTAGGAGGATGAGGATGGCTAAGTGATGAACCCCTCCAGGTCTTTCTCCACTGTTTCCTCTGGGGGGTGAGGACTTTACCAATATACACCGAGGCCCCCCCCCGATGACCCCCTCCTTAATCTCGGTGATGAAGCAGCTTCAAACAGCTATGGGGTTTGATGCTGAGGAGCAGGATGTTACCAGGGGGAATCTGGCTAAATACGAACTGCCAGACTCCCCATCTCTGATTATTCCTCCTTGCTGGCTGCCTTCAAAGATGCCACCATGGCTGCCAGGTACAGGCCAGATATGATTCCTGCTAGGCCCAGGAAGGCAGACAGATTCTACCAGGCTCCCTCAGGGAAACTTTTTTTCACAGAGCAACCACAGGCAGATTCAGGGGTGATGAATGCTGTCCATGATAGGTCCAAGAGGCCTAAACACCTCAGCTCTCTTCCTCCAGATAAAGAGTCCAGAAAGCTGGACCTTGTAGGCAAGCAGACCTATGCTGACCATCAGGGTTATCAGTTACATTGCCCATATGGTCAAATACTACAACACTCTCTAGAGAAAGCCAAAGCTGCAGCCCAGGGCCTTCCAGAGGTTCCCCAGAGGCAGGAACTGCTTAAGGCCCTCCAGTCTGGGGCAGATGTGAGCAAGCACCTTTTGAAGTCAGTCTGTGACGCTTCTGATGCTTCCACCAGAGCAGCTGCGGTTGGCATCTGCTTGAGAATGCATTCTTGGCTCAGTGTGTCTGGGTTTGCTACTGATGTACAGCAGTTCATACTGAATGCCCTATTCAGAGGATATAAGCTCTCTGGGGTGGATGTGCAAGACATTATTTCTGACCTACAGGTCTCGGGCAGGACCCTGCGGTCATTTCACTTATTATTGTTGTGCCACCCATGGGCCCAAGTCCACTACTCGATCTCAGGGCAACTGCTGCGCAACAGCAGCCCTACCTACCCCTACCTCCATCACTGGGAAGGCTCCCAGAGGGGAATGGGTGGCCCTGTCCACAGGGACTACCTCAGCATGACTCCTCCTTCTACCCCCACCATCCAGCACTACAGAAGATGGTGGTAGGGGTTCGTTTGTTCCAGATCTACCTCCATTTCATTTAAGCTACCCTCCAGACCACATTCCATTGCTGCTGGGGGAAATCTGCATGTTGCTGCAGAAAAAAGCCATAGAGCCTGTTCCCGAGGAACAGAGGGTTCTAGTCCCACTTCTTTCTCGTCCCCAAATCCACAGTGGCTTTACAGCCCATTCTGGACCTGAGAAACCTGAATTTCTATTATCTAGTACAAGAAGTTCAGGATAGTAACCCTCCATGGCCTGCTGCCTGTTCTGCACAAGGCAGACTGGATATGCTCCCTGGACATACAAGATGCATACCTGCATATCAGTGTGTGTGCTCCCACAGGCAGTACCTCATGTCCCAGTTTCAGGGGAAGCACTACCAGTTCAGAGCATTGCCGTTTACCTTGTCTTCTGCACCACAGATCTTTACCAAATGCTTGGTGGCGGTGGCAGCAGCCCTCAGGAGGGAGGGACTGTATGTCTTCCCTTACCTGGACAACTAGTTGCTCAAAGCATAGTCTAGGGAGCAACTTCTCCAAACCCTAGCACATACCAGGCAGTTGTTTCATGCCCTGGGGATCATGGTCAATCTGCCCAAGTTAGTCTTGACCCCTTGTCAGCACCTACCGGACATAGGGGCAGTAGTGGATATGGCTCAGGGATTTGCTTTCCTGCCTCGGAAAAGGGCGGAACACCTAGTGGCTTAGGCCCTGCTACCTTACAACAGCAGATACGTCATGGCACAAACCTTCCTGAGGCTCTTGGACCTGATAGCTGCAGTCATTGTCACAGTTCCCCTCACCAGACTGTGCATGCAGACCCCCCAGTGGACCTTAAAGGTCCAGTGGGATCAATGCACTGATGACCTAGAACAGCATCTTTTAGTCTCCTCTCTGGTCAGAAAGATGCTGCTATGGTGAATGGAACCAAGCAATCCTTTTTTAAGGCGTTCCCTTTTTAATTTCTTCCTCCTCAGCAGATCCTCACCATGGATACTTTGGGGTTGTGCTGGGGGTGCCCATCTGGGGCTTCATCAAACTCAAGGGACGTAGACCAAAGTGAAGGCTGCCCTCCACGTAAATGTCATAGAGATGAGGGCCATTCTGCATGCTTTTCAAGCCTTCCAGACCCATCTGTCTCAGGGCCATCTGCTGCTGCAGATGGACAACATCAGTGTAGTATACTACATCAACGAACAAGGAGGGACACAATCGTGTACTCTGTGTCAGGAGGCAATGAGGGTCTGGTACTGGGCTGTAGAACACGGTCTAGTACTGTCAGTTGTCCATGTTCCAAGTGTTCAAAACGTCCTGGCGAACAGGTTAAGCTGGTCACAGTCTCAGTTGCAGGAGTGAGAGCTGCTAACCTCAATTGTAGAAGACCTGTTCGACAGATGAGGTTGTCCAGAGTTGGACCTTTTTGTGTCCCCACTCAATGCAGAACTGCCACATTTCTGCTCACTTGCTCCAGTGCCTGGAGTTTTCTGACGAGAAGTGTTGTCCCTCTCTTGGAAAGGGAGGTTCCTCTATGCCTTCCGTCCCTTCCCTCTACTCCAGAGGGTGCTGATCAAGCTCCAGATGAAAGGGATCACTCTGATCCTCATTGCCCTCTTCTGGCCTCATCAGATCTGGTTCCTCTTACTGCAGCAGTTGGTAGTGGAACCCCCAGTACCCCTACCCCTGTACAAAGGCTTGCTGTCACAGTAGCAGGGCACCCTGGTCCATCTGACCTCAAGTCACTGCACCTCAGTGCATGGCTCTGGAAGACATAGCCATGGCTAGATTTGGGGTGTCCCACAAGCTGGCTGATGTCCTGCTGGCTGCTAGGAAGCCTTCCACCAGGGCCACTTATTCCATGAAGTGGAAGTGCTTTACTTCGTGGGCAGCTTCCCATCATTTGGACCGTTTCACTTGTCCAGTGAATCAGATTCTGTAGTATTTGCTGTCCCTCTCAGAGTCTGGCTTCTAGTACTACTTCATTAACCCTTTGGAGCCTACAATCCATTGTTTCTCCTAGTACAGAGATACCTGTCTAGGCTCCAAAGGGTTAAAGTTCATCTGGCTGTCATTTCAGCCTTCCATGTGCCCATCGATAGCCATATGGCCCAACTAGAGGTGTCCGATACGTTTTTGAGAGACATTCTCCATTTGAATCCTCCTATCTGCAATCCAGTCCTGCCTTGGGACTTGAATTTTGTGTTGGAGAAACTTACTTTGGCTGCTTTTGAGCCAGCTGCGACATGCGAGCTATACTTTCTGCTGTGGAAAGCATTATTTTTAGTTGCTACTACTACTGCTCAGAGGATTTCCGAACTTCAGGCTCTCTTGTGCGAGTCTCCTTACTTGGTTTTCCACAAAGACAGGGTGTTTTTGCGTACCAACCCTAAGTTTTTACCGAAGATGGTGTCTTGAGTTTACCCTGAATCAACCATCCACCTGCCTGCTTATTTCCCAGAGCATGCCAATCCAGGGAAAGCATTGCTCCATACTTTAGATGTACATACAATACTCTGATATTATGTTCATCACACGAAGGACTGCAGGAAGTCCTTGCAGCTGTTTGTTTCTTTCACCCCTGGAAAAGAGGGCGTACCAGTTTCTAAACAGTGCTTGTCCAAATGGTTGGCTGACTATATTATTTTCTGTTATAGTAAGTAGGTAAGGAACTTCCTGGGGTTATGCATGGCCACTTAACCAGAGGCATTGCCTCCTCTATTGCCTGTTTCAGGAATGTGTCAGCCACTAAAATCTGTGCTGCAAGGCCCTATGAAAAGGGTGGAGGGCAGGGGTGGGGATACCCCTCTGGCTGCAGTTGTCAGGGCCCCCGTAAAAGTTGCCCAGTGATGAGTTTGGGGGGGAGGTCATCCTTTCACCCGTCCTGTTGCTGTCTGCACTCCCCGTATGTCAGCTACATAATTTGTCACGTTGACCCGCTGTTACAATGGACAAGTGGGTGTTGGATGTAGTGGGAAGAGGGTTGCCTGTGGACTTCAAAGACTGTCCCGCCTTACCACCTTCACCCAACTTGGGAGTCCGGGGTGTTACAGGACAGTGCTGTCCGCACCTTATGAGGACACTGCTCAGCTCCTTGCAAGAGGGGCAATAGCCCATGTCCCGGACGCCCTGGTCAGTCAGGGTTATAAGTCCAGGTACTTCCTCATCCCAAAATGGAGAGGGGGCTGGTGCCCTATCTTGTATCTGCACACTCTGAACCAGTTCACACAGAGAAGCAAGATACAGATAGTCGCTCTTAATCATGTCATTCTCTCACTGGAGCAGAACATGTGGTTCTAGGGACGTGGATATGTTGTTCTAGCCACACTTTCTGGCAGTGTCCTTTCCCTTTAAGATGAGCCGGAAGGTCTTCAAACTAGCTTCTCCCACCCACTCAAGTGATATTTCCTCTAACACCGCCCCATGACCCCAGTTCTTTATTTCTGCTTGGAGGAATAGGTTCCCTCCTTAGCACTCTGCATTTCTGAGGCTATAGAATCTGTTTGATGTTTTGGTCTCTATTTTATTGTTTGCTCAAATGAATGACATACAGTCCATCCTGGGTTTCCAGTTTTGTGGATGTGAACAACTCCTGTCTCTTTCGGACTCGCACTCATTGTGCATTTAATGCCTGGACCGCGACCATGACGTCCAGGCCTGCGCCTCTTATTAAGCCTTTTTACCAGTGCCTCTGGAAGTCCGTTGTGTCTGCGTACTCCTTGGCCCCCGAATGGGTTTCCCCCGACCACCCGGGTCAGGTTGCGGTTTCAGCCACAGGCTCCATAGATCAAGTTGTCTTCTTGGGAGCAGGATACAGCCCAGTCCTCTCGTGGTGCGTTGTTTTGTCATAGCATGCCTCCTTTGGGCTCACCCCAGGACCTGTGCCACCCTTGCCCCTTCAGAGAGAGTCCTCTAAGTTCTTCCACCCCAGATTGCTCCAAGGACCACGAGTTTTCTTCAGGGTCTCTTTCATGTTCGTGGGGTTAGCAGTGCTTCCGGGATTCCGACTCCCGCGCATTTTCAGAGTCCCAGGCTTCATCTGGAACTTCAAGCCAGGCCGCCAGCTCCATGGTTTCCCCATTGGGCCGAGGTACTCCTCGAGCCAATCCTGTCCTTGCAGGAGGTTGATTTCTCCCCTTTGAGAACTCAGTTTCTCTCTCTGGGGTTGGGGCAGGACACTGTCCCACTGTCCTGCTCTCCAGAGTTCCCAGACCTGAGACTGGGTCGGCGGTCTCCATGCCTCTCCATTTGACATCGCTGGTTCTTCTCTGGTAACACGAACCTGGGCGGCTTGGGCTGGCAGCACTGCCACTCATACTCCTTGGCCTCACCGGCTTTTCCAGCATGCAGCGTTGGTACTTTGAGGAACTCTTGTGGCAACAGCTCCTTACCCAGGTTCTGCCACCTCCAGCGATCGACCTGATGTCCTCTGGGCCACCGCCACCAGAGCTGCTCGGATCTCTGCCCCTGCAGGAACTGGACTGGTGAGGGCTCACTTCAGTTTCTCGGCTATATTTAGTGAGGACATCTCCATGTTCGCTGAGGGCCAGTGTCTTAGGGGATACTTGTCCTGCACAGGGGCTTACCTCTTGGTATCGGGTCTCTGTCTCCCCCGGTAACCCTCGGCAGGTGAGCCGTACTGTAGATGGGAGGCCTCAATCTCCCTAGTCCTCCGAATCTAGAGACTCCTGCCTGCACTCCCGCCTGGTGGACACGACGTTGGCTGGGGACCCCGGGATGAAAAGATCCCTTTTACTTCCAGGACCTTCTCAGTTTGATCCCTGAGTTTACTGGTCTCCGGTTGGAGCCTGTCCAGACAAGGGAGTGGTTCCCCTTGACCAAGATCATGGACCAGGACAACACCCCGACTGTTGCCTTTCCAGTTCAGGACACCGTACTCGGTCCGGCTGTGGACTTCTGGCGTCATCCGGCACCTTCGGCCTAGATGGCCTGCAAATACGCAGTCTCTTCTGGTTCCT
Organism: Neoceratodus forsteri; assembly: GCA_016271365.2. Taxonomy (NCBI): domain Eukaryota; kingdom Metazoa; phylum Chordata; order Ceratodontiformes; family Ceratodontidae; genus Neoceratodus; species Neoceratodus forsteri. The sequence continues at coordinate 402,355,142 of CM028136.1, read as the reverse complement.
TTTCGGGTTTCACTGTTCATCCCTCGGCTGTAGGGCTGGAGACTGGATCATCCCCCCAACAAGGAGTCCAAGGAGTTGGACACCTCTGCCAAGACGGTTTATGCCGCCGCTGTGCTTGACCTTCGGCAGGCTAACTTGGCCCTTCTAATGGCCCATTTCTCGCATGCCCTTCTGGGGTCCTTGGACAAGGTGCTTCCTCACCTCCTGTCGGACATGCACACTACTGTTATGCGAGTCCATGACCAAGGCCATGGCATAGCGAAGCAGCAGCAGCTTCAAATGGCCCTGGACATTGGCGATTCATGCAACTGGTCTGTGGCCACAGCGGTTGCTATGTGCTGCAGGGCTTGGCTGTATATCTCACACCTTCCTGCTGTTATGCAGCGCATATTGGCGGACTTGCCCTTTGGGACTGACCTGTTTGGCCCTTAGGTGGAGGCGCATCTCACCAGAGTGGAGAGGTCCAATTCCACCCTACACTCAATGATGTCTGCTCAGTCAAGTTCTGGTGGTTCCAAGTCCTCCAGAAAAAGGGCCTTTATGGACCACTTCGGCTCCAGTGGTCGGCTCTGCCCAGCCACAGGTCAGACTGCTCCAGGCATGGTGCCCTAGGCCTGCTTCTTTGCCCTCGGCCGCCCCCGGATGCCAAGGGGTCAGGGTTCCGACGGTTCCTTGTCTGGACCCACCCAAGCCTGCACAGTGACGGGAAAAGGGGTGATGTGTTCTCCACCCCCCCCCAATCCTGAGCCCCTGGGTCCTCCCTTCCCATGGGGAGAACCGCTGCCTGTTGGTGCTCAGTCAGCACTTTGGGCAGCTTCCAGGGCTCGGGTCCACATGTGTCTGGTTCCTAATCGGATGGGGGGCTGCTGCCCTGTTCTAGGGGGACCACTCTGTTCCAAATAGTCTAGCTCCCTGGATTTTTAGGACGCATGTTTGTATCTCCCTGCCTGTCCTTCTGACAACCCCTCGGCTTCAGGCAGGGGTTGTTCACTTTTGGTTTCATGGCCATTTGGTTCATCCCTGATGCCATGGGACTTCCTCAGGTTCTCAGTGTAGCAACCCCATTGAGAGCTTTGGGGCGTCCAGGTATATCTCACTGGGATGTCTGTCTCTTCACAGGTCCCTCCAAAACAAGGGGGTGGAGCGGTCCCGTGCGCTCGCTCTCTGGTTCTGCATCCCTCTGGGTTTTGTGGGCCTAGGCATACTTGGAACTTGTATTCTTGCGTGAGCTTACTCCAGCCTGGCCTCTTGGGGTCTTGCAGGCCCTCGTGCCTTGGCTGTAGGGGCTGGCCAGCCAGTAGTTCCAGGGCCAGATTCACCTTGACCAGGTGATCTCGGTGGCCCAGCAGAGTCAGGTTTGGCCCCTTGGGACTTCTCTTGCACAGTCTGCAGGAGTGTCTTCTGATTGACCTGCAGAGGCCGTTGGCCTTCCCTCATGTGGAACACGGAGCCCTTGAGCTCCTGGTTCCCCGCAGAGCCCCAATGTTGCTTCGCCTGATGGAGTGTTTTGCGGCTCGGCTAATGCCATCTGCTTTGCTCCATTTCTCAGGTGTCAAATGGCGTGACCCGGGTTGGGCCACACCATATCTTTGTGCTACCTCTCATGTTGCGGGTTGCTCTCCCTTCAGTGGAGCAGGAATACCCTCTGTGCCTGGACCCTCCTATGCGGTCTGGCAGCAGGCCTTTGGGCTATTCCTGAGGCTGGTACCTGTAGCCGGCCCGCAGATGCCTTCAGCTGGGTGGCCGTAGCATCACAGGGGGCGCTCTTTTATATAGATCCTATCCTTCCTCTGGGCAAGTCTTAAGTGTTCCTGTCCATCCCCTAGGAGGACATCCAACTGAGGTTGCACTTTGCCCTCTCCAACCCCCTCCAGCAAGGAAGCCGAAGGGGGAAAGCCTTGTTGAGGCTTCGGACCCCGGGCCTTCTTGCTGTCTCCCTTCCTTCGACCCAGCATTGCTCGAGGTCTGGAGGGATTAGACACTGGTGATCTTGCAGTCCTGCTCTGGCCAGGCGGGTTTTGGTGCCCCGATCTCCTCAACCTCCACAATGGGCTCCCGTGGTGCATCCCTCCATGTCTGGTCCTGCTCTCCTTATCGGGGGGCGGTTCTCCGGTACCTTCGATCCCTACGCCTAACGGCCTGGTTCCTCAGTGGCTAGGGCCCAGGCTTTGAGTCTCTCAGAAGATGGGCTCATCCTTGTTGACTCATCTTGGCAGGTGTCGACCCAATAATGTTATGCCTTCAGGTGGAAGAGTTCTCCATTTGGTGTCTGGGCCAAGGGGCTGCACCCTTGGGTTGCCGGCGGCCAACATTATCGCTTCCTCGGGCCCTCTCATTGGGGATCCCTTGGTAGATGACTCTTTGGTGTCCCTGCAGCCATCCCAGTTTCGCGAGCGCAGGCCGGTTGACAGCTGAAGGGGCAGGTTTAGGTGGTTGGGTGTCTGGAAGGCCCTGACCATTTCTCCCTTTTGGTGGGTGTCTTCCTCCTACTCTTGGTTGGCAAGTCTTTTTGGCACACCATTCAAACTGTTGCACAGGTGTGAGATGTCACATCTGTTGTCAAATACCACCTTCTAGGTGGCTGTTATGCCAGCCAGAAGGACTAGCAAGCTCCAGGCATTCCCTGAGGAGTCTTCTTCTCTGGTCTTCCATGAGGACTTGGTTGTCCTGTGCCCCAAGCAGAATTCCCTCCCGGAGGTTGTGTCGAATCTCCACCTGTTCCGGGTGGATGATTCCCCAGTGTTCTGTGCCTGTCGCACCTCAGGCCAAGCACAGGCTTCCCTTGGACCTGTGGCGCGCGCTTGTTGCTTTATGTGCGCAAGGCCAGTGTTCAGGGAATAGGTTCGCCAGCTGGTTTTCATCCACGCTGAAGCTGCACCTGGCAGACATGCAGCCTGGTGGTGATTGTCAGAGGAGTCTGACCCTGCACTAATCTCTGCCTTTGGAGGGTGGGTAGGGAGCATCTCAGAGGGCTAAGAGCTCATCCACCTGTTGTACCGCTGCCTTGGTTGCTGCTTCCAGGGACATCTCTACCCAGGTTGTCTGCAGGGATGCTCCTTGGAGGTCGTCAAACAATTCCACGCCCATTACCTTGTTAGTGCTGGGATGTTGGCTTTGGGGCCTCAATTCTCCATTTGCTGTTCTCTAGCTGGGGAAGTGTGCATCTTGCCTCCCTCTTCCAGGAGAACTGCTAGGAGTCTGCCAGAAAGCATGGATAGAACAACATATCCATGTCCCTAGAAAAACAGGATGATCACCTGTAACAGTAGACCTCTACGGACTGGTCTCTTGCAGCAAGTCATTACTTATGGAAGTATCCACCAGGTGGCGCTGTCACATGGCCGCTTCTTCCAGCAGTATTTCGTGGGGGCCGTCCACACGACATCACTTCCTGTTGATGTGTACAAGAGTGGGCGGCCCCCAGTACCCTCTGTTCACCGTCTGCTTCGGCGAGCACGGCCTGGACTGAGGTAAACAAGGGCCAGAAAAACAGAAAACAGCGATCCCACCCAACATCCTGAGTTGCAGATTTGAGGCAACAAGGCAGGGGGATGGATGGAGGGGGACTTACTGCAAGAAACAGTCCTCGGAAGATCTACTGTTACGATAAGTTCTTACGTAACTGTACTATCATCTACTGACTGGTCTCTTGCAGTAAGTCATTACTTATGGGAGATTGCCGGCAGTAAAATCCAAATGGGAGGAAAGGCAAAACCAAAGGTGTAAAAGCACAATAAAATGTCAACTTAAACCGCACCCCCAGAGGCAGGTAGACCAGGGTGGGGTAAGGACTAAATGTTTGATAAGTAACAGAAATGTCCAACTCAAACCTCTTCCATGCAGGCAGATAGGCAAACGGTTAGGCGAAGACATTTGGCATGAAACTAGGCGAAATGTCAACTCAGACCACACCTGCTCAGGTAGAAAGGCACAAAGGTGGCTGAGGACAGCATGTAGGAGGCAGTCCTTGGGAAAACCTACTGTTATGGTAAGTTCTTACGTAACTGTACTTTCTAGGAATTGTATATGTTGTTGTTCCACATGGACCCACCCATCCTCCCCTGGCAGTGGCGCTCAGGTATGCTTCCAGCGGGCAAGAACTGGCATCCTGGGGTGATGCTAGAGGAAATACCACTCGGGTGGGTGGGAGGAGCTAGCTTGAAGACCTTTCGGCTCATCTTAAAGGGAAAGGACACTGCCAGAAAGTGTGGATGAACAACATATACCACTCCTAGAACTACTGTTACAGGCAAGTAACCTGTTTTTTCTCCTTAGACCACCAGAATGCATTTTTCCACATCCCAGTCAGTCTGTCCCACCACTGGTACTGTTGGTTCTGAGTGGAAGGTCTCCTATACCAGGTGCATGGCATTGGTGGCAGCATATCTGTGGCACCTAGGTGTCAGGGTGTGCCCTTACCTGAATGACTGGCTGTTAGCTGGTTCATACAAAGAGGCTGTGGAGAGGTCCAGAAATCTGGCTGTCTAGACTTGCTGAGATTTGGTTATATTGGTCAACCCAGACAAGTTCGAACTGGTACCCATGCAAGTGATCATGTTCATTGGGGAAGAACTAGACTTCCTGTAGGCCAAGGTCTGCCTCCTATGGACTGGGCACTAGATTGTACCTCCTTAGTGTGATCATTTCAGTTTGGGCTCTCCAGCATTGCTGGGATTTCCTGTGGCTGCTTGGGTACATGGCGTCCTGCACCAGTGTGGTCATTGGGCATGCTGGCGGAGCCACCACTTCTAATGGGAATTAAGCCGTCAATACTCTCAACTCCTAGGTCTCTTGGACCAGCTGGTCACAGTGACCCTACCAGTGTAGGATGCCATCCAATGGTGGCTGATCCCAGAACACCTGGAGGAAGTAATCCTGTTTGTCCACTCAGAAGCAACAGACATGCTCACGACAGACACGTCTCTGTTGGGGTGGGGACTGTGCCTGGGAGACCACAAAGCCCATGGATTCTGGTCACTCTGAGGGACTGCTGGATCTCTGTGCAGTGCAACTTGCACTGATGGAAATCGCTTCCCTAGTCAGGGGTCAGGTCATGGAGGTCCAGATGGACAACAGCATGACCATGTTCTACTTGAAAAGGCAGGGCTGAACTCACTCCCTTCGGCCGGGAGACCCTCCACACCTAGACCCTCATGTGCAGCTGGGGTGCAGATCTCCTGGGGATTCATGTCACACGTAAGAACAGTCAGGTAGCGGATGCTCTCAGCTAGGTAGGAGAGACATCGTACAAGTGGTCCCTGAAGTAAGGAGATGGTGAAACACTTGTTCTCCCAGTGGGGCACTTCTCTGGACCTGTTTCAGTTCAGTTCAGTTTATTGTGTAGGGATAGCTTCCATTGAGCATGCTCTTTCACAAGGAGGTCCCTGATACAAAGGACTAAACATCACAGTCAGTACAAGGATACCTCATAATGATACAGCAGGTATATCACGGTATGTAGAGCAGATTGGTTGTAACAAATATGTAAAGGCGAAATTGCCTCCTGGGAGAATGCCAAACTAAGGCTGTTATTTCCCACCCCCCACTATCTGGTACACTGTTGGGGGATGCCTTCTTGAGGTCCTGGACACGTGGCCTCGTGTATGCCTTCCCTTCAATCCACAAGGTAGTGCCCAAGGCCAAAAGGACAAAGTATGGATGATTCTGATAGTTCTAGACTGGCCAAGTCAGTTCTGGCACCTGGATCTCCTCAGCCTCAGCAGCAGACTTCCGTGTTGACTACCCCACCGTATCTGTCGACCATCGGGGGATACTCCAGCACCCGGACCTGCAGTACCTCCACCTCACAGCCTGGTTCCTGAGTGGCTAGAATTCCAGGCTTTGAGTCTCTTGGACGGTGCGTTTCACATTGTGGAGGCCTCCCGAAAAAGAGTCAGCTCGCAGATGCCCTGCCTTTAAATGGAAGAAATTTTCCATTTGGAGTCAGGGCAAGGAGCTTGATCCTCTTGTCTTCCCTGTGGGTAGCATCCTGGACTTCCTGTGGTCCGTCTCTCATTTGGGTGTGCTCATGAAAATCTAGTAATAGTAATAATAACTTTATAAAGTGCCTTTCAAAGCCAAAGCGCTTTACATAGATAATCACAAATAAAATGAACAACACTCTTAATAAAATCCAGATATAAAATAACATCAGTCTGTCCAAATCCAAACAACAAAGTAACTTATCAAAATCATTTTTCAGGAAATGCTTGTGAAAATAAATAGGTTTTTAGGGCTGACTTAAAACTGATTGAATAGAAATTTGTTCAATAAAATAAGCCACAATGAAAAAAAAAAAAAAAATATATATATATATATACATATATTAAAACTGTTGTCCACAGCTGCCAGTAACTTTTATAATTTTTTGTCCACCTCCCATTTATAGCATTTTTTTTGCAGCCAGACTGTATCATGGAATTCCGTAAGTTGTGGCAAGGTGTATAAAACGCAGTCTGTGGTACATTTTGTTTCAGTGGAGGTTTTGTACCATCATTCTGTTGTATTTCCCCCCATCCCGTGTTCATATTTAAGGGACCTCAGTAACTTGTGACTGTAACAGCTGGTGTCTGTTGCTGGTACATTCAGAACATGGCCTCTTAGTCGTGTTTTTCTGTGCATTCGTACTTTTTTGATATACTCCCCTTTTGGCATCGATGCCCAAGCTATAACACTATTTGCTGTCCTTTGGGTGTTGTTATATAGTAAAGGAGTTGTGTTAACTCTTTGATCCAAACCTCCAGTCGCATCTGCAGTTTTTACATATGCACTCAGACCCACCCCTACCCCCTGCCCTAGTTGGTTAAGTGTGCCCCTTGCAATTCCCAGAGTGAACGAGGTGGTTTTGGTCCAGGTGGGGGTATAAATTAAAGTGGTTTTCACAGTAGGCCCCTTTATTTGGCTAACCACAAGGAAGAAAGTGTTCTGTGTCTGCCCTGTTAGCTGTATGTGCGACCAGAATGGAGTCCACACTGAATTGCCTCTTGTTGCAGTCAACGCAAATTACCGGCAAGTGGACAGTTTTTATGGCATAGTGGGGAGCAGGGACATCAGGAATGGTGGTAGGGTGCAGCAACACTGGAATGCTTATTTTCTGTGTGAAAGGTTTTCTCCCACATGGACACCACAGTCGTCCGTGCCTTTGTATATTCAGAGCCAGTTGTCCTTGGCATCCATTTTATGTTACTGCCATTCCTGATTTTCTGACCTTTGTGGTCTGGCTGCTTAGAGAAATCTACTTATTTTGCCCCCTGCTTTAAACAGTTTACTCAATAAGCAGCAGCGTTCTGCATGGAGGCAAATTATTGGGCTGTGTGCTTTCGGGAGGTGTGGGTGTGGTGAACCATGGGATTTGTGTGGAGCGTGGTGATTGCAAGTTTTTTGTTTTTTGTTTTTGTTTTGTTACATGGCTAATGGGAGGTAGAATTTGGGGAACCATAGTATTTGTGTGGAGGATTCTGTATTTATTGCAAAGTTGTTTTTTTAACATGACTGGATGTTTAGCACCAGACCTTTAATCCATGTTTTTTTCTGTTTTGCTGTGCTGTGTCAGGGACATTAAAACCAGCACTACGTGGTTTTAACATGGCTGGATGCTGAACACCCTTTTGTTTGATGCTTGACGTTCAGCCAGGTTTGTTTATTTTGTGACTTATCTTGTTACCATGGTCGCAGAATTTAAACCCACCACTGCATGGTTTTAACGTGGCTGGTGGTTTGCCTTTCAGCCATGTTGAAACCATGCAGTATGTGGTTGTGGGTGCTCCAGGTTATTGTTTGGCTTGCTCTGGAAACATTTGTTTATTTCGTGACTTACATTAAAATCAAGGTTGAGTAATCTAAACCCTCCACTGCATGGTTTTAATATGGCTGGATGCTGGGCAATCCTTTATTTGGTGCTCAACGTTAAGCCATGTTGAAACCATGTGGTGTATGGTGATGGAGGGAGACTCCGAATTATTGTTTGGCATGCAAGGGAAATATTCATTTTGTGGCTTTCCTTATCAAGGTCAGGGATTGCTGTGTGTTTCTATTTTATTTTCACCACTGCAGTTGTGCTTTGTCCTCCCTCACCGATGCCACTGTGTACTTTTGTCCGTGCCCTCCATTTTGTTTCTACTCCATTTTTTATAGTGTTTTATTTAGAAAGACTGTTAGGACATATTATTTAGACATAGCGGTTTAAAACTGGTAAGACTGACAGGAATTTGAGTTTCACATGATACAGCAAGAGCTAGATTTAGTTGCTTTTGGAGTGTACCACTCTCCTTCATCCCATTGTGCGTTCTCCTCTTTTTCTGTTGTATGTTGTGAAGCAGCTTATGTGCACTCTCCTTCATTTCATTTGTTAAACTGTGCACTCTTGTTCCATACTTTCATGTGCAGGGTTCATTTTAGATATTTACCTGTGTGGGATACTGACCCACTAGGCATGAAAAGTTAGGGTCAAATGAAAATAATAGTGGGTTATATTGTTCAATCGAGCTTATATTCGTAAAACAGCAGTTTAAAATCTAAATAACAGTGAGCAGATTGTCCCCCAAATAGAACAAAAGGTGGGTCAGAATTAAAAACTGTATGCTAACTGTCCCAACCCCCACCCAAAAATGAACCCTGCATGTGTCGTGGAGCAGTTAATGTGCCCTCTCCTTTGTTTCAGCGTTTCATCTGTTAAGCAGGTGATGTGTGCTCTCCTTCATTCAGTCATTTCATTTTCTAAGTAACTGATTTGTGCTCTCTTGTATTCCATCATTTTAATTTTTAAGTGACTGATGTGCGCTCTTCTTCATTCTGTCTCTTAATGTGTCATGAAGCAATTAATGTCTGCACTCCATCGTTCCAGCTTTCATCTTTTAATCAATTGATGGGCGCGCTGTCCTTAATTCTGTTGTTTCATGTGTTATGAAGCAATTGATGTGCACTCTCCTTTGTTCCATCTTACCTCTGTTGTGAGGTAATGGTGCCCTCTGTCACAAAGGACATATCTGCTCTGAAAGAGGAAATTAGTGTGTGATTGCTGGACTGACGCCTGAAATTTTTTTTTTTTTAAGGTTTTCAGAATAACGAAACATCAACATAGATGAAGACCATGTGTGTTTGCTGCATCCTTGGTCAGCGATGGACCGAGGAGCTCTTCCATACATTGTCTGCAAAGGAGAGCAGTAAACACCTCAGAGATGAGGGGGAAAAATGACCCCAAGTGTTATGAAGGATATCTGGCAAGCTACAAAGCGTGATCACTGACTTACTGTGGCAGGGAGCTCCTGCCACTCTTGAGGACCGACCTTTTCTTAAATCTGTTGCACAGTTCTTCTGTTTCTTAGTCTGTTTTATCCTTTATAATTTCTAGTCCACAAGGTTGGCCACCCCCTCCCCTTACTTGACTATGCTATACTGTCCTCTTTAATTTTCCTTTTCCCTCTCAGGTCCTCGTATAGGGAGGTTTTTGTTGTGACCTCCAAGCGTATGTAAAACAGGCTGTGTTTATCATTGTTGGATTTAGTATGTAATAGCACTATGTCTTAAAATACCTTGATGTATATACCTTATGTTTATGACACCTGTAAATGTTGACAATACCATGGCACTAGGTGTTTTTGTAATAGGTGACTATTATTGAAATAACGTTAGTTGTGTTATTTAAAATGCATGTAAATTGCTGTAAACTGAACACGTCTGAAATTTCATGATTTGCATATGTCCCATGATGCTTTGCATTATGGAAGTATGTATGATGTTGCATTTCTTTGAAACTTGATTTGTTGCCATTGCCCTTTGGGGTAACCTTTTTTTCAGTGTTTCTGCACTCAGGTTCTTTGTTTTTAGCTTGTTTTGGGTTTTTTCCTTTTTGAGCCCCTACTACCCAAACAAACGGAGCCCACATAGGGATGAAGGGAGTTCACTGAAAAGTGGTTAGATCAGATATCAGTGTCAGTAGGTGCAGGCTAAGTGCAGAGAAAGGACATTATAGTCTGTTGCTGCAAACTGATATACTGAAGAAGGAATATGCCATTACTGAAGGTTGTTTACTGTATTTTGAATGAACATCACACAGAGATTGTGTGTTGAACTTGAAGTTTGGTTTTTGGTCCATCAGTTGTTCCACACCCCCTCCAAAGACTTGGTGTTACAAGTGGGATAACTTGCTGGAAGCATCTGGACTGGCCGAAGAGGGACTTTTTTGGTGGATATTGCCCAGATATCCTAGGTGGACTGATGCACCAGGAGTTGCCAGAGAAGAAAGTCTGTGGAGTTCAGCCCAGAACCATTGCTAACAGACTAAGAGATGCTGCTGCCTGGACTGGACCTGAGAGCTTGGAAAAAGGCCAAGCCTGAAGATGACAAAGAGATGCAGGTCGAGGCAGACTGGCGGTGCGAGCGACAACACCCAGGAGGTGGAGACCCTGATGAGGATGATCCACTGGATGATTGGGCAATGTCTGGAGGTAGACCGACTATGCAGAGAGGCGGAACACCAGTGCCAGGTGCTCGAGACGTTTCTGCCGAAGAGTTTGGATAAAGAGTCGGAGGTGGATTTTTCATGGGCTCAGGTTGAGGAGGACCCCTTGACTGAGCAGGATATTTCTTTGTTGCCTTTGATCCTAGGATGTTACGTGTTGGAGGTTGGAGATGCAAGTATGGAACTTGAATGTGAGACCCCAGGTAAGACTGTGCCTAGTGATATTGTGCTGGGGTTGAAGACTCCAAGCAAGCAAGAAGAAGCCTATGAGACTGAAGGGACTTTTGTTTTGTATTGATCCAGCTAAATCTAGTAACAGTATTGACTGGGGTATACTGCAGGCTAAAGATGCTGATATTGCCAAAATGTTACAATATGTTAAGATCAAGGAGGTGGGTGGAAAATGGATAGGAACTTGTGTTGGGGTAACACCTAGAGTGTCTACCCTGAGGTGTCTGGATCAGTAGCAAGTGAAATAAATGAATCAAGAGACATAGTGGGTTTAAGTAGAAGGGTTGAACCTATGACTGGCCCCTGCTTAAAACTGACATGTCTGGTGGGGTTGGAGCAGGTAATTACTCACCCCAAAGAAAGTCTTTCTATGGTACTGGACTTTACAGTTGTCCAGATGTTCAATCAGTAAAATATGACAATTTCCCTAAAAGGAGATGGGAAGGTGCCATTAGTCTTTGTTGAGAAATGTGTTAATGCCTCAGGGTAAATGATGATATCTACTATCTTTTTGATAGAATGTTTATAATTAATAGGGACCCTGAGATGTAGCTTCTGAAGATGGATGGGTGGAAGCTCCATCCCTTCCTGGAACAGGAAGGTGGTAAGCAGTCTGCAATAACTGCTTCCCTCTTAAGGTGGGGGATATGTGACAGGGAGCTTCTGCCACTCTTGAGGACAACCTTTTCTTAAATCTGTTGCAACAGTTCTTTTATTCCTTAGCCTGATCTGTCCTTTACAATTTCTAGTCCATAGGATTGGCCACCTATGGGCACCCCTTCCCCTTTCTTGACTATACTACAGTGTGTTCTTTAATTTTCCTTTTCCCTCTCAGGTCCTCATACAGGGCGGTTATTGATCCTCCAAGCGTATGTAAAACAGGTTTTGTTTATCTTTGTTGGATTTATTATGTAATAGCAGTATGTCATAATATACCTTATGTTTATGAAACCTGTAAATGTTGAAAATCCCATGGCACTAGGTGTTTTTGATAATAGTAAAAAGCACTAGGTGACTGTTATAGAAATTAGTTGTGCTATTTAAAATGCATGTCAATTGCTGTCAACCGAACAAGTCTGAAATGTCATGGTGATTTGCATAAATCCCCATTATTCTTTACATTATGGAAGTATTTATGATGATGTATTGCTTTGAAACTTGATTTGGTACCAGTGCCCTTTGGGGTAACCCCTTTTTCAGTGCTTCTGCACTTAGGTTCTTTGTTTTTAGCTTGTTTGTTTTCTGTTTGAGCCCCCACTACCCAAGCAAACAGGGCCCGCATAGGGGTGGAGGCTAAATCTCAACTGGTAAGTTAGATCAGAGATCAGTTTCAGTAGGTGTTGTCTGTGTGCAAAAAAAAAGGGCATACATAGTCTATTGCTGCAAACTGATATACTGAAGAAGGGATATGCCATTGCTTAAGGTTATCTGCTGTATTTTGAATAAACATTGCACAGAGGTTATGTGTTGAACTTGAAGTTTGGTATCGGATCCTTCTGTCATCCCACAACCCCTCAACACTTACCATGATAACCTAGATGAGGAGCAGTGCTGTAACTACAATAGGAAGTCTAGGCCGCAGAAGCAGAAAATTAGAGCTTATCGAGTGTACAGTGCTAAGCAATCCGGCCACCAGGGAAGACGAACAAAATAAGCAACGAAGAGAAATATGGAAGGAACAAAAAGAGACAACAATGTGTGGTGATGTCCGCACAGAAAAGGAGAACTAATGAAAAAAGGTGCCCAAAAAAACAGAGGCCAATCTATAACACATCAAAAAGCACAGTCACCACAGCAGCAGTGAAAGTTAATGTAAAGTAGCAGTGTGTGATAGCAGTGACAATTGTGATCTGTTCTGTTTTGGATTGCCCATTTTCTCCTGACTTGTATGATACCCTTCTTTCCTCATTTTGAGTCTGCTTTAGGATTTACAGTATTTTCACATTTGAAATAATGAAAGATGTGCTACTTTTAATATGGCTTGGACCAGGTTTTCTTCAGTATTCTCAGCTGTTTTTTCCTATACCTGTTGTCCCATAAGGCGAGTCAGTTGTTTAGAATCACTTCTGTTGTGACAAAAATGAACTGTCGTGCTGCAGGCAGCGATCCCTGGCCTTATAGGACAATCGGTGTTGGAAAAACAGGTGAGAATACTGAAAAAAAACAAAAACTGGTCCATGCCATATGAAAGAGTGTTCCTTTTATTATTTTAAATGTGAAAAGGAGTACTAAAGCAGAATCAAAGTGAGGAAAGAAGGGTAGCATATGGGTTGGGAGAAAAGGGGCAATACAAAACAGAATAAAAAAGTATATGTCAGTTTTCACCACCATCATCCACAGCTACTTTAACTGATAATCCCGATACATCTCCAGTTGCGGACCCCTGATCCAACAGCACCATCTGAAAGACACTTCAGGGGCATGATCAGCCCTTCCAGTGTCACCCACACAGTTTGCATCTACACCTGATAAGTTGATTATCGTCTTGTTCCCTAGCAAAGCAAGCAGCTCTGTCAAAAAGAGGCCAAAACATGCTGTGCAGTGGAAATTTGGAGAAGCAACTGGTGGAGTTAATAAAGGAAAAAGGCGAGGGTGGACCACAACAGATATGGGACTGGGTCAGAGTACTTCTGCTTCTGAAAAAGTATAAGATGCTGCACATGAATTCATCACAGAAACATGTGAAAACCATACACAAATAGGCATTGCGTTTGGAAGCTGCCAACGAAGTGCAGAGCTTTTTTTTTTTAGAGAGTCAGTCACCCCTCTGCCTTGCAAGAAGGCATTTTTGAAAATAAGTCAATGTGCCAAAGCCTTTCTCTCAAAACCCCCCTCCTTGCACTCCTTGCAGAATTCCTTAAGGAAACTATAGAGTGCAACATCGGCTCAACTGAAAGCATCACTGTGACAAAAATGACAGATTGCCTGGAAACAGAAACGTCCCAAAAAGTGTTGAACAGCAAGAAAACAGCACTACAACAACTGGTTGAAATGTTTAAGGAATATCTCCAGTGGGGGTCGCCACTTGCGCGTGACTGCATGGCAACAGCACCAGTTGAGCATACTCAAGGAGAAAATACCATAGGGATGGGTCCTTATGGTGCTGGACTTTGATGAAAACTATAAAACTATGCCTGCAAGTACCAGGCTGAGATCCAGTCACGCCATTGGCATCATGAACAGGCTCCATTGCACCCAATAGTGACATACTACAGAGGTACTCATTGTGAAGGTACCATCACCAAATCATTGGTATTCATTTCAAAGGACCGAACACATGACTACCTTGTGGTTCAGAATTTTGTGAAGGTGGCCAATGCACATTTCACAAAGGCCCGGCACTTAAACATACAGAAGGAGGTACATTTTACAAATGGGTGTGGGAGCCAATATAAATCTAGGTGGTCTTTCAATGCAATTTCAGTGGTTCCATCAGAATTTGGATTTTCAGTCAAATGTGCCTGCTTTGAATCATGGCAGGGGAAAGGTCCCTCAGATGGATAGAGTTTAGTGATGTCAGTGGCAACGAGAGCTGTGCAGTCCCATTTTGCAGTCATTTCCACAGCAGAAGAACTAGTCATGTACTGGCAATATAACCTTGCAAGAGAGCCTCCAAGTGAGGGGTACAGCCATTTCCAGAGAACATTTTCCACGGTACCCAACAAACGCATAGGAAGGCCAAAAAGAACAGATGTTTAAACTGTTCCTGGAACCCAGTACATCCAAAGTGTGAAGTCTGTGGTTGGTGTGGTTGCCACCAGAGATTTTAGATCTTACTTTGGGAGGGGCTCTTGCAGTAGGTAATTACAGATAGGACTGACCCCACAGAAAAATTTCTAGCTAGAAGTCTCTGGCGGGGGACCACCCCACGTCACGTGACCGATGTTATGCGAAGTCAGTATAAAGAGGCGGTCCCCAACGCCCGCCTTCTAGTTCTTTCCGCTGTTAGCTCGAGTTAGCGCCTCGCGGTAAAGTTCACTGCTTCGCCAGTCTATCGTCGGTAGTTTTACCGTCTCTCTTTGATATTTCTTACAGTTTTCATCAGCTTTTACCTCAGCTGCCGTGTATGTCGTCCCCGACTCCCTCTGAGCACAAAAACAAGTGCAATTCCTGCAGCGCCAGCTCCTGCACAAGGATGGACACTTTCGATGCCTTTTTTGCTTAGGCCCCGACCACCCCATAGAGAAGTGCCAGCTCTGCCAGCAGTTTAACACGTCCACCCGAAAGCAGAGGCAACAGTTCCTGGAGGCCCACGTTCTCAAACTTAAAATGACCTCCATGGAAAAGGAGCTGAAAAAACTCAGGCGGGCCTCTACTTCTCCTGAGGGCCATCACAAGAAGAAGCACCGGGACCGGGACTCCTCTACAACGGTCGCCGTGACCTCGGCTGGGGTCACGGTGCTACAGATAACATCCCTCCAGGGGACCGTTCTGCGACAGCCATCTTGGAGGCTTCCAAGGTGGTGTCGACCCTCCTGTCGGGCTCGCGCCTCGGCCCCTCAGGAACCTCTGGGTCAGTAAGCCCACCACTGTGCGGCCTTCTGGTTCGAGCGGCCCCTGTAAGCCGGACGTGGGCTCCTCAGGCGCCCGTCTGGGTAGGCTGATAAGACTCCCGTGCCAGGTCGCGCCCGCCAAGTCCGCCCCTTCCATCATCATGGCCTTCGTCGAGCGTAGGGTCCGATAAGTTGGACGCCGGCTCCTCCGACATCCGCCAGGATCCCGCCGGTAACCGGACATTGTCCCCTGTGACAGCCGCTCAGTGTTAGAACTGACGCTGGACCCTTTGGGCCTGTCCGTTGTCCTGGGCTCGCCCGCAGCCTTCGTTGCATTCCGAGGCTTCAGCGTCTCCATTGCTGGACCCCGGGGATGTTAGCCCCTCTTCCCCGGGTGATACAGAGGATGTTAGCACGCTACCATCGGGTCTCCCTCCCACTGGGCCGGATGACCAGACGTCAGATCCTCGGACGCTGGCACCGATGCCGGCCTATCCGATGCCCGGCAGCATCCCCTTGCCAGACACTGCCCCTGCACCGGGCCCCCCGTTCCAGGCCTGCCTGCTGGGCCACTCCCAGGGCCTTCTGCTCCTTCAGAGCCCCTGGTTCCTGGGTATCTGACTCCATAATATCCGGCGCCATCATATCCAGGTCCACAGTACCCGGCACCCCAGTACTCGACTCCGGCCTACCCGATGCCGCAGTACACGGTGCCCCAGTACCTGACGCCGGGCTTCCCACCGTCGGGTTACAGATACACACCGTATGGATATCCCCATTATCCATACCCCCCTCTTCCTTCACTGCCCCCTCAGCCGCTGGTGGATCTGAAGGACACTGGCTTCCTGTTGGGCTGAGGCCAAGGCACAGCTCACCAGGGAAGTAGAGAGCCATCTTCCGATTCCGGACCCGGTTTCAGGCCCCTGACGCCAGAGGCGAGAGACTCCGTCCCCCCTCCTGACACCAGAGGCAAGCCCTGTGGTTCCAGGGCAAGGGAGGATACGCTTCCCTGAGGGTTTCCCAAGGGGTCCATTGCCCCACGCGCAGTGAGGGGTCTTCCTCCTCCTCCTCTTCATCCTCCTCGGAGACCTCTGATGACTTCGATGGCTGCTCCGACCTGGATGAGCCACGCACTCCAGACAAGCCCAGGCCAAGCACTCCTCCGAAGTCCCCTCCGGAGGATCCTTCATTCCTGGAGTTACTGCGTAAAATCCAGGCTGTTCATCAGTGACAATCCTTGGAGCCAGATCCACAGTGTAAAAAAACTCACTACGCACCTGGATCTGCCCGAGACTGCTCCTACTCTGGTTCCACCCTGGATCGAGCCTCATG
This sequence comes from Neoceratodus forsteri, assembly GCA_016271365.2. Taxonomy (NCBI): domain Eukaryota; kingdom Metazoa; phylum Chordata; order Ceratodontiformes; family Ceratodontidae; genus Neoceratodus; species Neoceratodus forsteri. Next base: position 402,338,627 of record CM028136.1, on the reverse strand, counting down.
CTGACCTTGTCTCCACTATGTGGAAACAACCGTCTGCATTAGCCCCCTTTCCGAGGAAGTCAGACAGGCTACATCAGGCTCCAGAGGGTGTTGATTCATTGAATTCACACCTCAGAGCTGATTCAGTCGTGATTAGTGCCACTCGCAGCCGTTCGGCTAACCCCAAGCACTTGAGCTCATCCCCACCTGAAAAGGAATCCTGCCTTCTGGACCTGTACTGGAAGAAGGTCTGTACTTCTTCTGCTCTGGGAATCAGGGCCCTGAACTATGTTGCTCACATGGGGGATTACCAGAAGTTGATCCTTAACGAGGTGGAATCTAAATTGGACTCCCTTCCTGAGTCACAGACGAGGCAGGAAGTGGCTGATCTAGTCTGGTCTGCGTGTTCGGCCAGTCGGCACATGCTTCGTGCCATGTATGATGCAGTGGAAGCTGCTGGTTGGAGCTCGGCTTTCGCCGTGGGTTTGTGACGTCATGCTTGGCTCCAGGTGTCAGGTTTGGTCCCGGAGGTGCAGACTGTTTTCCAGGACGTGCCCTTCAGGGGTTCAGTGCTGTTCGGTGGCAGTGTCAAGGACATTATCACTGATCTGCAGGAGAAGGGTACTGCACTGAAGTCTGTTGACTCTTTGTACAGGCCCCCTCAGGCTCAGCATCGCACCTTTCGCAGACGTTCTTGGCCCAAGGCGAAACCTCAGGGAAACGGGCCAACAAATGTCGGGCCCCTCCGGCTGCCAAGCCCACCCGCCCAAAAAAGCGGTGGGAGCTTCTCCTCTCCCACAGCCTCTGGGCATCCCAGAGGAACCAGTAGGAGGGAGATTCTCCTTCCATCTACCGGGTTGTGAGAGGATCACTTCAGACACTTGGGTGCTCCAGCTGATAGCAGAAGGACACTCAATAGAGTTTCTTTGGAAACCACCACGAAACCACCCCCCCAGGTCGTCTTATTCCCCGGAACACCTTCTTCTGGTCCAGGAAGAAATATCCTCCATTCTTCTGAAGGAGGCGATAGAGCCCGTCCCACCCCATCTTCGGCGGACAGGTTACTACTCCCATTTCTTCCTGGTCCTGAAGAAGTCAGGAGACATGAGGCCGATTCTAGACCTCAGCTCCCTGAATTTGTTTGTGGAGAACAAAAGGTTCAGAATGTTCTCTTTTGCAGAGTCTTCTGCCCCTCCTTCGGCTGGGACAGTGGCTGTGCACTCTGGACATGCAGGATAACTACCTGCATATCACTATTTGCCCTTCCAACCGCAAATACCTTCGTTTTTCTTTCCAGGGGAACCACTACCAGTTCAAGACCCTCCCATTTGGTCTTTCCTCAGTGCCCCGAGTGTTCACCAAATGCCTTTCAGTGGTAGCGGCCTACCTGCATACCCAGGAAGTTCAGGTCTTCCAGTACCTAGACGACTGGCTCCTGACGGCCCCATCCTGGGAGGAGCTCCTGCGCTTCCTTTCCCTTACCCTGCAGGTTTTCACCAGCCTGAATATTACCATCAACCAGGCCAAGTCCCATCTGATCCCGTCCCAGAGGCTCCAGTTTATCGGGGCGATCCTGGACACGACCTCCGGCATGGCATTCCTGCCACTGGACAGGGTGGCCACCCTCCAGGCTCAGGTCATCCTGTTGTCCAGTTGCAGGCGGGTCAGCGCCAGGTCAGTCCTTCGCCTCCTCGGGCTTATGGCGGCTGCTATTCCGACATTCCCTCACGCTCGGCTCCACATGAGAATCTCTCAGTGGACGCTTCGGTCTCAGTGGGATCAGTTGGTGGACGACCTAGATCTACAGGTTCTGGTCTCCAGTCCTATGGTTCAGAACTTGCAGTGGTGGATGGTTCAGGAGAACCTTTGCAGGGAGTTCCCTTCTGCCTCTCTCCCCCCTCCCAGATGCTTACAACAGACGCCTCGGGCGAGGGTTGGGGAGCCCACCTGGGGTGTCACAGGACCCAGGGTTCCTGGTCCAGGCTCGAACAGACACTTCACATAAATATGCTTGAGCTCCGGGCCGTGCTGTATGCTGTACAAGCTCTGCATCTGTATCTGTTCCCTGGTCATCTGGCTGTCCAGACGGACAACATGTGTGTAGTCTGGTACATCAGCAAACAGGGGGGAACTTGTTCCTACCCTCTCTGCAGGGAGGTGATGCGAGTTTGGGATTGGGCGGTGCTGCACAACCTTCACCTCACTGCAGTTCACGTCTTGGGGGTTGAGAACACGTTGACAGACCACCTCAGTCGGTCAACTGCCCAGGCTTACGAGTGGGAACTGGATCGGGGGTAACAGACAATATCTTTCTACGCTGGGAAATGCCCCAGGTAGACCTGTTTGCCTCTCCTCACAACGCAAAACTTCCTGCCTTCTGCTCGCTCGCTCCAGGGTGCGGCATTTTTTGGAGAGACGCTCTGTCTCTAGACTGGAAAGGCAGATTTGTCTGTGCCTTCCTCCGAGTCCCTTGATTCCAAGGGTCTTACAAAAACTCAGCTCAGAAGGAGCTCACGTGATCCTAATCGCTCCTTTCTGGCCCAGGTCAGTGTGGTTATCTCTTCTGCAACAGTATTCAGAGGAACCTCCTCTTCCGCTTCCTCTATCACAACTTTGCTGACGCAGGATCAGGGGACCTTAGTCCATCCAGGCCTCAAGTCCCTTTAGTTGCACGCGTGGATTCTGCAGACGTAACTGAAGCCCGATTCAGGGTTTCCCCACTGGTGGAGGCCAGAAAGCCCTCCACTAGATCTACCTATGCCATGAAATGGAAACAGTTCTGTATTTAGGCCTCTTCCAAAGATTTCGAGCCACTTCCTTGCTCTGTTGGGTGGCTTCTGGACTACATGCACCATCTCTTTGATCTGGGTCTCAGTCATTCCTCTCTGAAGGTTCACATGGCGGCCATCTCCACTTACCATGTTCCATTTGGGGACAGAGCTTTTTCGCAGTTGGAAGTCTCTAAGACTTTTTTTTTAGAGGGGTTCTCCACTTGAAACACCCTATTCGCGTTCCTGCCCCTCCTTGGGATTTGAATTTTATTCTTGAGAAGCTTACCCTGCTTCCTTTCGAGCCAGCAGCCTCAGCAGACCTAAAGTTCCTTTCCTGGAAGACTCTCTTCCTAATGGCCATTACTTCTGCTCAAAGGATTTCCGAGCTCCAGGCCTTGATGTGCAAAATCCCATATTTGATTTTTCACAAGGAACATATTGCTCTGCGTACCAACCCTAAGTTTCTCCCTAAGGTAGTAGTGGAATCTATGCTGAATCAATCCGTTGAGCTGCCTGCTTTCTTTACACAACGCTCCAGTCAAGGGGAGTACCTCTTGCATACTTTGGATGTTCACCGAATTGTGAGATACTACACCACCAGGACGAAGGATCTCAGAAAGACTGATCAACTGTTTGTCTGTTTTGCTCATAAAAGAGAAAGCAATGCTGTCTCCAAGCAATGCCTGTCTAAGTGGTTGGCTCATTGTATCACTTTCTGTTACGACAAGTACCACAAGACCCTGTCGGGTCAAGTCAGAGGCCACTCCACTAGAGGTGTCACTGCTTCTGCTGCTTGTTTCAAGAATGTGTCAGCGGCAGACATTTGTGCAGCCGCAACTTGGACTTCTGTCCATACCTTTACGAAACATTACAGTGTGGACATTGCCTCTCACCGTAGAGTTGGCTTAGTGTTGGCTGTGCTACAAGGTCTTCTTTCCTAAGATCTTCACAGCCAGAGGGTCTACATTTGAATAGTTTCCTCCTCCTGTTTGCTTCTCCTTGTTCCAGACTGCTTGGGACCCAGTCCTATCTGTAATTACCTATTGCAAGAGCCCTCTTGAAGTAAGATATTACAGTTACATAAGAACTTACTGTAACAGTAGATCTTCGAGAGTGGTTCTTGCAGTAGGTAATACGTTCCTGCCCTCCATCCCCCTAAGCTTTTTCAGCTCCTTTTCCAGGGAAGGAAACATCTGCTTCTCTCTTGTCTTACCTTTTTGGCCTTTGGCAGGAAAGAACTGGAATGTGGGCGTGGACTGCCCCCTTTATACATCGGTCACCTGACGTGGGGCAGTCCCCCGCCAGAGACTGCTAACTAGAAATTTTTCCCTGGGGTCCTGACACCTGCCGGCTTCAGTCCTATCTGTAATTACCTACTGAAAGAGCCTCTCTCGAAGATCTACTGTTATGGTAAATTCTTACGTAACTGTACTTTGCTTTTGTACCCATTGCCAGAAAGTTGATGGCTCATGTGTGAACCTTGAACATGTACAACCATGGACAGTGGCTCACAGTTTCACAGACATAATCATATGAAAAGCACATCACAGAGTGCTCAGATGCCTTACGACAGGATGAACCCTCTGTGGAGGGGTTGTGGGATAACAGATGGACCAGACACTGAACTTCAGGTTCAACACACAATCTCTCTGTGATGTTTTTTCAGAATACAGGAAATAAGCTTCAGCAATAGCATATTCCTTCTTCAGTACATTAGTTTGCAGCAACAGACTATGAATGTCCTTTCTCTGCACGTAGCCAGCACCTACTGACACTGATCTGTAATCTAACCATTTTTCAGTGAAAACCCTTCATCCCTATGTGGACCCCATTTGCTTGGGTAGTGGGGTCTCAAAAAGAAACAAAACAAGCTAAAAACAAAGAACCTCAGTGCAGAAACACTGAAAAAGGGTTACCCCAAAGGGCATTGGCAACAAATCAAGTTTCAAAGAAATACAACATCATGTGTACTTCCATAATGCAAAGCGTCATGGGATATGTGCAAATCACCATGGCATTTCAGACTTGTTCAGTTTACAGCAATTTACATGCATTTTAAATAGCACAACTAATGTAATTTCTATAATAGTCGCCTATTACTTTTTACCATTATCAAAAACGCCTAAGTGCCATGGTATTTTCAACAGTTAGAGGTTTCATAAACATAAGGTATATACATCGAGGTATTTTAAGACATAGTGCTATTACATACTAAATCCAACAACGATAAACACTACCTGTTTAACAGACGTTTGGAGGTCACCACAATAACCTCCCTGTACGAGAACCTGAGAGGGAAGAGGAAAATTAAAGAGAACACTATAGCGTAGTCAAGAAAGGGAAGGGGGTGCCCATAGGTGGCCAACCTTATGGACTAGAAATTGTAAAGGATAGATTAGGCTAAGAAATAAAAGAACTGTTACAACATGATTTTAAGAAAAGGTTGGTCCTCAAGAGTGGCAGGAGCTCCCTGTCACACTCCGACAGTGTTCCTGGAACAACAGTGACTCACCATTCCACTGCCCCTGGCACTCCATGGACAGACACCTCCGCTGCTCCCAGCACTCCAGTGATGGACCCCTCCACTGCTCCCAGCACTCCAGTGGTGGACCCCTCAACTGCTCCCGGCACTCCAGTGATGGACTTCTCCACTGATCCTGGCACTCCATTGACAGACCCCTCTGCTGCTCCCAGCATTCCATTCACTGACCCTTCCCCTGCTGCTGGCGCTTTTGCGACAGATCCCTCCACCACTTCTGTTACTATAAGCGCACACTAAATAAATAGAAATAAAAAGTTGAACCCAGACAGTATACACCTGGAGAAATTCTATGCTGTCTACTATTGCAAAACATTTTACATTGGATAGGTGCTTGAATTCAGTGAAATGAAACATGCTTTTACTGTCAAACTCCTACACCAGCCTGAGAATGGGTGATCTTTTTTTGGGATATCTGTCATTAGGTCACACCGTAGGAACTTCCATGTCAGTGAAGCAGGATCCACACGGAAGATTTTCCAGCAGTACCACTGGGGCCACCTATGCCGTCACCAACTCTATAAAGGCATGAGCGGCCCTGCTCCCTCCTCAGTTCTTTCTCACTATCACCTCTGTTCACATGGATCTCTGTGGAAGTTCTGTCGCAGTTCATGACATTTTTTGCCTACAATTATTTTCTTTCACCTTAGATTTAGAATCTTTATTTCATAAAAGATTCCTCTGCCTTGTTTATGTTGAGAGTTACTTCTTCCACTTCTCTCTTCCTTCTCTGCCACTGCAGAAAGAAGATTGCTTCTTCAGGTGACCACAGCCTGTGTGTCTGCTGCCTAACTACGATGTTTCTGACAGTGAGCTCTGCCGTAAAAGTAATCTTACAACCCTTAGGCGACGCAAAAAGGCTTTAAAGAAGTTTCTCATGGAACAACAGGTAGCCTGTTCTGGGCAGGAGTCCTCTGGGGTCCATGCTCCCCAGTCACCAGTGGGTTTGTCAGGCTCACAGGCCTCTAAGGCCTGGGACAAGTCCTTGGGGAAAAAGTCATAAGAAAGACTGAGATCAGGACCGCTTCCCAACAGCCTCTTCTTCGTCATCCGGGGGTACTCCGTTGGTTGTGCCCACACCAACATCTACCACTGTCCAAGCCTTTACTTTTCCCAGGCCCCTACTGACAGTGCCTCCTCCCACTTCCCAGGGAGTCCAGTCATGACTACCAGTTCATCGACTCTGAAGTCACGGATGACAGCCCCTCCAACGAGGCCTGACGCAACTACAGCCCTGGTACACCAGCTGGGCTCTTACAGGCCAGCATCCTCGGGCTCATTGATGGCTCCATTGTCATCAGTGCCAGTCAAGCCTTCTCAACCCATGCCTTTTAGGCAACCGTCAGTCCCTCATTCGTCGGACCTCAAGCTAGAGCAGGTCAACATCGAGGAGGAGTACCACCCTGACCTCATCCTGCCTGATGAAGAGGAGGAGGGAACCTCCTTCCTCAGATAGATCTACTGCTTCTTCGGTGAGTAAGTACTCTTTCAAGCATACTCCCAGGTCCCCTCCTGAAGACCCCACATCCTTCAGTGTGATTAAGCAGCTTTCCACAGCCACAGGCTTCCATGCTCAGCAGTGGGATGCCACCGGGAGAGACCTGGTGGGTTTCTTGGAAATCCCAGAGTCACCCCTCAAAGGTCTTTCCTCCTATTTTGCCAGCTCTGATGAATGCCACTACTGCGGTCTGGCACCGCCCAGACATGGTGCCTGCCATACCTCGGAGGGCAGATGAGACTTATGCCCCTCAGGGCCTGCCTTATTATGCTGCCCAGCCAGGGACCGATTTGATGGTCATTAAGGAAGCCCGTTATAGGTCTAAGGTGCCCATGCACATTAGTTTCCTCCCCCCAGACAGGGAATCCAGGAAGATGTACCTTTGGCGCAAGAGAGTTTATGCCTGCTTTACTTTGGGATTCCGAATTGCCAATTATTTATCTCTTATGGTCAGATATCAGAATGTCATCTGGAAGAAGGGCAAGGAAGGTGCTCCATCCCTCCCAGAATGCTCCCAGAAGCGATAGGTTCTTTAGTCCATTGAGGCCACAGTTGATATCAGTAAACACCTCCTCAGGGGCTTATATGACATATCGGATACTGCTGCCACAGGCATTTGCCTTCATCGGCATGCCTGACTGAGGGTCTCTGGCTTTGCGGCATATGTCCAGCAGAAGGTGCTCAGTGCTCCCTTCAGTGGCTCTAAACTCTGTAAGTCAGATGTCCAGGACATCATAAATGACTTGCAGGCCTCTGGGAGGGCTATTAAATCTGTCCATTTGCTCTACCACACCCAGTCCGGGAGCAGACAGTGCCTGTCCTTTCATAAGTTCTCTCACAAGGCTGGTGCCAGCACCCATCCTCAGGGCAAGCAAAAGGCCACTTCTGCCCTGCCTAACCCCTCCTCTTCAAGACCTGCTGCCAAACAGCCCAGAGGCGATGGCTCTACTCCAGCAGCCAGATTTGTCTCCACCTGATTCCTTGATGGACCCCCCCTTCCAGTCCCCGACCAAGAGGTGGTGGTCGGAGGTCGGCTATCCCTCCATCTCAGTCATTGGAGAACCATCACTGCTACGGAGAGCAACAGACCATCTCAGCTGTTTTGTACTGTAGACAGGCTTTTACATCCTGCCTGTCTGCAGTCGAAAAAAGCCTTTTCATCCACTGTATGTGAAGAGTTTTCCCTCTTCTTCTCCGACAGAGCGTCGGACATCCGACCGCGGACTCCACCAGGTATGCCATTGCCTAGCAGTGGTTGGCTTGAGGGAAATAGAGGCAGTCTGTCTGTCTGGGAGGAGTTTAGGCCACTGGAGGTGTCTGAAGTGATTGAGGTGATCTTAGAGCTGAAGCACACATTTTGTGAACTGGACCCAGCCCCCGACACATTTCTTAATGGGATGTGTTAAGGCTGTTGACCTGGTGTTCGACGAGACTGCCAGGTGCCCGATGGCGGAGGGGGTTTTCCAAGCTGCTTTGAAGAAGCACTGGTGATGCCCCTCATTATGAAACCTTCCCTCAACCCTGACATCCTGGCGAATTACCATCCTATCTCCAACCTGCCTTTCTTGAGAAGTTAGTAGCACAACAGCTCGAGGACCGCCTGGTGTCCTTGGACATTTGAGCCATTTCAGTCGGTTTTGGAGCTAGACACAGCACTAAAACAGCTCTAGTGAGGGTGCATAATGATCTACTCAGGGCTAAAGATAGAGGAGACAGGTCAGTTCTTGTACTTCTCGATCTCTCATGAGCCTTTGACACTGTGGATCACACCGTGCCATTGGATCGGCTCTGTGTGTTGTGTGGACTCGCCGGTGCTGTCATCAGCTGGTTTGAGTCTTATCTCTCTGATACGGTGTAGCGGGTCATGATGGGGAATTTCTCCTCCTCCCCAGTGCCTCTTTCTTGTGGAGTACCACAGGCTTGATCCTGTCACCGATGTTATTTGTGGTGTATATGGTGCCCCTGGTCGAGATCATTCGACAACACAGTGTGGAGTTTCACTGCTATGTAGATGACACCCAACTGTATTTGTCATTTGCTCCTGGAACATCTGGAACTGTTGATGTGCTTAACAACTGTCTGGCTAAAATCAATGACTAGATGGCTTCCAGCTGGCTGAGACTCAGCCCGGCTAAGACGGAGGTGCTGGTTATTGAGCCTGATCGCAGGCATGACGGGTTGTCTCCTGGGGCGGACTCTGGTCTTGTACTGGGTTCAACCCCGTTGGTGGCTTCCCCGAGAGTGCAAAATTTGGGCATGATCCTTGACAGCAGATTGACTTTTGTAGATCAAGTATCGTCTGTAGTCAGCAGTGATTCTTACTGTCTGCGGAACATCACCCGGATTAAGCCCCTCATTCCGCCAGAGGACCTGCTGACACTAGTACATGCCTTTGTTTCCACCAGGCTTGACTACTGCAGTGCTGTGTACTTCGGGGTCACGGAAGGGACCCTCGGCCAACTACAGCTGGTGCAGAACTCAGCAGCCTGGTTGCTGACAGGTCTTTCAATGTTCAGTCATGTAACACCAGTTCTGTGTGCCCTGCACTGGCTGCCGATCAGATGGAGGGTCCTTTATAAGATGGTCTTCTCACCTTTTAAGGCCCTGTATGGACTGGACCCTGGCTGTCAGAGCTCTTGACACCAGTGACCTCTGCTCACTCCCTCAGCTCCTTCTCGAGGGGCTTCCTGGATGTTCCCAGGGTTCGGCGCAGGACCTCATGAAATCATGCTTTCAGCATTTCTGAGCCGACTCTGTGAAACTCACTTCCATCTGCAGTCCAGGAGGCCCCCTTGGTAGAGGTGTTTAAACGGAGGCTGAAGGCCCACCTCTTTAGCCTGGCATTTAATGACTACTGAATTACATCTTGTTTTTTTTCAGTCCCTGATTATGGCATCCTGAAAGCTTTTTAATTTGATTTGTATTTTATTTATAATTGTATTAATGTAATCTTATTTTAATCGTTTTATTGCTTGTCTCATTGTATTTCTCTGTAAGGTGCCCACAGCCTCCGGTATTGGGTGCTGTATAAATAAAATTTGCCTTGCCTTGCCATCACATCAAATGCTTGGATTCTTCAGATCATAGAAAGGGGTGACACTCTGGAGCTTCTGGTTCAGCCTCCAGAGACACCCCTGTTACTCTCCATGTACTGTCCAGCTCATGCCATGGTTCTCCGGGAGGAGGAACAATCTCTTCTGCGAAAGCAGGTCATAGAGCCAGTACCAGTAGAAACAAGGAAAACACCGCACTGCAGAGCTAGGGTGGGGCGCGCGTGAAGGCTGCATGTCCTAATCAAATTCACAAACAAACCAGAACCACCACGCACTCCAGAGCCAGGAGGAAATTGTAGCCCTCCAGTGAAGATATTTGAATAACATCAGAGTCCAAGCTGCTTCAATGCAAAATACAAGGATTTATTCCAGAAATCTTCAGAGGGAATAACAATAACAGTGGTGCAACAGTTGTACGCAAGGTCCCCGGCGCTACGCCAGTTAAGGCTTCATCAGGGAAATCTTTCCCTACCTGGATGACCGGCTTCTCCGAGCTCTATCCCGGGCTCAGCTCCTCCAGACCCTGGAGAGGACCCTACAGCTGTTCCATTCCTTAGGTGTCACTGTTGGCCTGCCCAAGTTGGTCTTGGTCCCAACCCAGAGACTGCAGTATATAGGAGCAGTCCTGGACTTAGCGCAGGTCAAGGCCTTCCTGCCTCAGGACAGAGCAGAATGCCTCATTTCCCATGCTCAGGAAGTGGTTCATAACCGATACGTCTCAGCCAGGGTATATCTGAGACTTCTGGGTATCATGGTGTCTGCCATCTCCACAATCCCCTTGGCCAGGCTGCACATGCGGGTGCTCCAGTGGACCTTCCGGGTGCAGTGGGCCCAGCGCACGTACGACCTAGATCATCAGGTATTGGTCTGTCCACCTGTCAGAAAGGTGCTGCAGTGCTGGATAGACCCTCAGTATCTGTTGGTGGGAGTCCCATTCATGATCGCCACTCCCCAGCAGATTCTGATGATGGACAGCTCAGGCCTGGGTTGGGATGTGCACCTGGGTCCCTTTCAAACTCAAGGAACCTGATCTCCCCAGAGACGTCTCTCCACATAAATATCTGAAGGTGCGGGCAGTCCTGTATGCCATGCAGGCTTTTCAGGACCATCTTCTCTTGGGTCAGTTGTTGATCCAGTCAGACAACCTCAGTGTGGTCCACTGCATCAAAAAGGTGGCACTCATTCATAACCCCTGTGCTAGGAGGCAGTGAGAGTCTGGTACTGGACCATGGCCCAGACCTCTCTGCAGTCCATGTTCGTGGTGTTCTCAGCACTGTGGCAGACAGCCTCTGCTGGACGCAGTCCAGGATGCATAAATGGGAACTTCTGTCATCCGTTTGCAGAAGATCTGTTCAACAGATGGGATCATCCAAAGGTAGAGCTTTTTGCATCCCCACTCAGCACAAAACTGTCCAGTTTTTGCTCGCTAGATCCAGGGCCCATGTGTTTTCTGGTGAGACACGTTGTCCCTCTTCTGGAGCAGGAGGTTCCTTTACTCCTTCTCTCTCTGTGATGGTGCTCTTGGAGACTGCAGGGTTCTTCACTCTGAGATGTGGATGTAACTGTTTTACTACCAGCACCAGTGTCACCCCCCCAGCAGGTGTTGTGATGGGGTGACACTATAGGTTCCTAAGTGGGTGGATGGAGGCACCCGACAAGGAGAGGCAGAAGTCGTACACAGAGGTCAGATGAAACAAAGATGTTTATTTGACAGGAAGGGAAGGAGGACAAGGCCATATAGGAAGGCACCAACAGTAAAAATGACAGGGAGTATGGACAGCATTGTTACCTAGGTAGTAATAGCATGTGAATAACTAACATAATCTCTAAAATGTGCATAAATATCTAACGTAAACTCGAAAATGTATTGTAAGCACTAAAAGGTGCACCTTGGACTAAAAGCTTCTATATTTGTATGCTAGGCTTAGCACTCTAACATATCACAATGACAATTGCTAGTCCAAAGGGCTCTTGTAGTATTGTAACACACAGTAAAGAACAGATCAGAGCCCACTTCCAGCGAAGGTCTTTGTACGCACAAATAGAGGATGAGATGAAGAAGGGGGTGGAATGAAGATGAGGGATCCTGCAAAACACAAAATTAGCACATCAGTGCAGGCCTAGGGGAAGCCACTGGATTATGAGAAATTTAAACAGACCATAAGTTCATCAGCATAAAACCTACTCTCTTAGGCTGCCGGAATAGAAAAATGAACGAAGCAAGTTTCCAGCTCAAACCCGTGGGTGGGCTGCCAGAAAAACGGAAGGGCCAAACAGAACAAGATTCCGGCACAAACCTGCTGGGAGGCTGCCAAGGACAAGGTGAGCTGCTGAGATTCTTTGGCACAAACCCACTGGTGGGCTGTTGGGACCAGCTGAGCAGTAGGGAACATCTTGTGCAAGCAGGAACGAGAAGGAAACCAAGATGAAGCAGGGGACACCTAAAAGAGAAGGAAAATAACAAATGGAGCATAGCTAGCTGGATGAAGACAGAAGATCTTTAAGGTGTCTGGAACAAGAACCAAGAAAACGGCGGCCACAGATCACACTGGGCTTCAGTGGACTGGGACAAGGGGCGAACGACAATGGGACATTGATAGGGTTCTTCCAGGACGAGTACTCTGTGGATGAAGAAGATTCCAACCAAGACCACAGGCATGGAAGCTGGAAGATGGTGGTGAAGAATGAAGCTGTAGGGTCTTTTCTTTGATAGTTGGAGACCAATTCCAGTGAGATAATGAGATATGATTGCAGACACAGGTGTACACGCTTGGACAGTTTGGAATCGGCATACAGTACTTGCTGTGCAGTATAGTGGCAGAAGATTGAGTTGATATGCACAAGTCTGTAGCAATCAACGATGGTTGGTGCACTCTGGACCTGCTCCAGGGAAATTGTTCAGTTCTAGGGGAACTTGCCAGAAAATTGGGCAAAATAACCCAGTTTGGGGCAGTTGTTTGGTTCTGGGGGCAGCTTGTCAAAAGCAGGGTCAGCAGCCACAGTCCAGGCAGTTTTCCAGACATATTTTCCCCTCTAAAATGCCCTCTTGCCCAACACTAGCCCAATTAGAGAGTCGCTAGCTAGCTCCCTTCTCGGCCAACTCTATAGATGGTCCGAAGGTGGGAAATATCTAAAACCCCTTACCCCACCAGTGCGACCCCATTCACTGTCCCAAAGCTTTCAAACCAACGGGAGTCCCAAAGACAACCACTCTAAATCTGGCTGCTAGACCCCTTTTCCAGTTGCTCAGGGACTAGGGTGTGCTTGCTAGTCCTCCTTTTACATACGAACATACGAATCTGCCAGCAGAAATAGGCCTTACGGTCTATCAAGTTAGTCTGCCCGAATGCGCAACTAGCACCCTTATATTGTAGCTGCGCCCCGCACCCTGTCCCTTGCCCTTTTAAAACTGCTCAGTCTGCTACAGGATACCACCTCCTTGGGTAGAGTGTTCCTTTTCTCCATCACCTTCTCTGTGAAAAAATGCTTCCTCATCACTCTCTGATATCTTCCACCCACTAACCTGAGACCATGCCCTCTGGTGTTCCTTTCTCTTCTCAGCTTAAAGATCCCTTCTGTACCCATTTTGTTAATCCCTTTCAAATATTTGAAGGTCTCAATCATATCCCCCAATCCCTCCTCTCCTCCAGGATGTACATATTCAACTCAGTCAGCCTGTCCTCATAGGTTTTGCCCTGCAGCCCCTAGATCATCTTAGTTGCCCTACGCTGCACCCCCTCCAGCAATCTGATGCCCTTCTTCAGAAAGGGATGCCAGGACTGCACGCAGTACTTCAGATGTTATCTGACTAGTGACCTGTATAGTGGCAGGATCACATCCCAATTCTGGATGAGATTCCTCTCACAATACACCCCAGCATCTTTTTGGTTAGCTGCCACCTTCCTGCACTGAGCGGAGCTGTTCATGTTACCCGTTATGATCACCCCTAGGTCCTTCTCCTCTGTGACCTCTATCTGAACCCCTCCCAACTGGTAGCTCCTTCCTGGGTTCCTTGCTCCGAAGTGCATAACCGTGCACTTCATAACCGTGCACTTCTTCACTTTGAAGCTGAATTGCCACTTTTCTGACCACTCCTCCAGTTTGATTAGGTCCTCCTGTAGCCCTTGCCACCCCTCTCTCGTCCACCGCCACCCCTATCTTGGTATCATCTGCAAACAGACTGATCTTGCTCTTACCGCCATGTGAGATATCTGATATGAATAACCCAAACAACACTGGACCCAGGACTGAGCCTGTGGCACCCCACTTGTCACCGCCCTTGGAGAAGAGAGTGCCCAAGCACCACCACTTGTTACTGCCTCCTTTTCAGCCAGTTCACAATCCAGTTTACCAACTTTGTCCCTGCCCCCACATATTGCAACTTGCCCTCCAGCCTCCCATGAGGCACTGAATCAAAGGTCTTGCTGAAGTCTAAATACAGCACATCCACTGCACGGTCTTTATCCAGTTTCCTCATTACCCAGTTGTTGTATTCAATTAGGTTGGTCTGGCAGGATCTTCCAGCGATGAATCCATGCTGCTACCTGTCCTAGACTCCATTTCCCTCCTAAAAGGTCACCAGCCTCTCTTTCAGGATTGCTTCCATAAGTTTTCCTACAATGGATGTGAGGCTTACAGGTCTATAATTACTTGGTTCATCCTTTGGGCCACTCTTGTGGAGGGGCACCATGTGAGCCATCCTCCAATCCTGTGGTACACAACCTTTATCCAGGGAGGTATTGAACAGGGCAGCCAGCAGCTCCCCTAGATCTTACTTCGAGAAACACCTCTTGCAGCAGGTTACACCGTTAGGACTGAAGCTGGAAGGCGCCAGGACCCCATGGAAAAATTCTAGCTAGCTGTATCCAGCGGGGACCCTTGACGTCGGCCCCTCCCTGACATCAGGTATCACACAAAGGGGCGGTCCCCAGCATCTCAGTTCTTTTCCCCCGCTGTCGACTTGCCAGTTTAATTTCATGGACGCCTGTATCAACAATATCGCTATGAAATCTTTACAAAATAATCACACCTCCTTTTGAACCAGCAGTGGATTGCCAGCTGCGTCTCCTCGCTTGGAAGACACTCCTTTTAGTTGCTGTTAACTTCTGCCAAAAGAGTTTCTGAGCTTCCTGCACTCATGTGCAAGGATCCTTATTTGGTTTTTCACAAGGACAGGGTGTCCTTAAGAACAAATCCTAAGTTCCTTCCCAAAATGGTCTTGGCGGTCACACTCAACCAGGATATAGACCTGCCGGTGTATTACCCAAATTACGGTAACGGGGGTGGCCCTGTTGCACACTCTAGATGTGCATAGATGTCTCTGATATTATCTGACCAAAACCAAAGCCCATCGTAAGTCGGACCAGCTCTTTGTTTCCTACGCACAGCGGATGCTCTGTGCTCCTGTTTCAAAACAGTCGCTTTCCAGATGGTTGATCAAGTGCATTATGTTCTGTTATCAGAGCGCAATAAGCCCTTACCAGGACCCATTGAAGGGTCATTCTACGAGGGGGCTACCTCTTTAGCTCACGCTCAAAAATGCTCTCCACTTCAGCCATCCACCTTAAATAATGACTTCAAGCACTGTGCACACTTTGGTCAGACACTACAGTTTGGACATTGCCTCTAGGCATAGAGCTGGATTCGGCTTGACTGTCTTTCAAGGACTCTTGTCCCGAAGTCTGAGTCATCTCCCCTACCCTCTCCCAGTAGCAAATTGTTCCCTTACTGCTTGGGAATCAGTCCTAATGGTGTAACCTGCTGCAAGAGCTGTTTCTCGAAGTAAGATAGTACAGTTACGTAAGAACTTACTGTAATAGTAGATCTTCGAGAACAGCTCTTGCTGCAGGTAGTTTCCCTCCCACCTTCCCCTCTGGAGGTTGAGTCTTCTGACCTAATTTTTAGGCTACAGCGTCCTTTGACGCCTTTTTCTAACCTTCCTTTGGAAGCGGATCCTCGGTCTCCCCTTTAGATGTCACACTTGAGGCGGGAGAACTGGGGATGCTGAGGACCGCCCACTATGTGATGCCTGGCATCGAGGGGCCGGCGTTGGGGTGGTCCCCCGCTGGATACTGCTAGCTAGAATTTTTATGTGGGGTCCTGATGCCTGCCGGCTTCAGTCCTAATGGTGTCACCTGCTGCAAGAGCTTTCTCGAAGATCTACTGTTACGATAAAGTTATTACGTAACTGTACTTTCTTTCAGCACCCTGGGATGAATGCTTTAGCTGGGCCCCTCTAAATTAAAGGGCTTGCCTTGCCCTTTTAAACTCCAGTGCTTTCCTTACTGGGCCCATTCCAACTGTAGGGCTTTTCTTGCTGGGCCCCTTTATGCTACAGAGTCTGTCTTGCCCTTTTAGCACCTTCCCCAGGTGTTGCTCCCTTTCAGTCTTATTTGCTGTATCCAGGCCCTTCCTGCTGTTTAGCCCCACCTTAACTCCGCCTTTGGGAGCTCCCCTTATTAATATTTATTATTCTCACTAAGAGTTTCTGATGCCCTGGCCCCTCCTATAGGTGTTGCTATACCTGATGAGTATTAATTTAAATTTCAGGCAAGCCCCTCCGGCTCTTAGACGATTTCTCAAGTATCCTGAGTGCTCTTGAAACAGTTCTTCCCCCCCCCCCAACTAAGCTTCAGGTGGTCAACACTTGGCTATTGGTGCTGGTGCCAACTCACTGCCCTGATCCAGGGTGAAGAGGACTGGTGTGGGAGGTCTTTAGAAGAGGGAGGGACTGTTGCAGGCAGGACTCTGGCAGCTGGGTGCCTTGTGGGACCTTCCGGTGCTTGATGGCCTCTTCCTTGATCTCTCTCCCTCCTCTCAGAGGATGCAGCTCTTGAACTCGCTGCTGCCGTTGGACCGGAGAAACTTTTTTTTTTTTTTTTAATTTAAAATAAAAAGGGTTAAACTGAGCCCACACCAAGATCAGATGGGGGACCCGACACCTACACCAAGGGATGAGAGGCAGACCATAGGTAAGCTTTTGAATTACTCTTTCTGACTTGTGTCCCCTCTTTACACGAGTGGACATCCCTGTTTTTTTCAGGGGTGCCTGAGAGCACTACCCTGGGCTCTTCTGTGCCCAGCAATTCGGCAACGGACACCCGCCCACTTCACTGGCCTGACTCAACTGCCGTGCAGCCAGCATTTTGGGATGCCGTGTCCCTGACAATACTGGCTGCCCTCCCAACAGCCCAGCATGGGCTGAACATTGAATGATGCCCCCTGGCTTGCGCTGCTTTCCTGAAGGGGGGGGGGATTCTAGAACAGAGTGCATGCAGCCAGGGGACAGCAGAGGAAAACTTTCTTTTTTTTTTATTTAATTTACATCAGCAGCTGCTCTGCGATTTTGGGGAGATGCACTAGCAGAGGGGTCCCTATGCCACCCCTGATGCCCACCTGTCCAGGGGTCTAAGGAGCACTTCCTTTATTTACTAAAATTCTCTGTTATGCTCCCATACTTTGGGGCACTGAATCCCTTCCCTCTGATTCAGAGGGTGCCAGTCAAGCTTCAGGTGGAGGGGGGCAAGCATGATTCTGGTCACACCTTACTGGCTGTGGCAGATATGTTTTCAGTTACTGCAGCAGTTAGCAGTGGAACCTCCAGTGACCCTGCCTCTCTGCAGGGATCTTTTGACGCAGGCTCGGGGGACCCTGGTCTGTCTCAGCCTCAGGTCCCTTTGTCTGCATGTTTGACTACTGAGGACATAGCTGTTGCCCGGTTCGAGGTCTCTGAGAGTGGCGGGGGTCCTAGTGGTGGCCTGAAAGCCATCCACTCTGGCTGCTTACGCTATGAAATGGAAGAGGTTTGCCATCTGGGCTGCAGACCACCATCTCGACCCCTTTACCTGTCCGGTTAGCCAGGTTCTGGACTTCCTGATTTCACTCAGACTCGGGTCTCTAGTACTCTTCCCTCAAGGTGCACCTTTCGGTTATATCGGCCTTACACAAGCCCATAGATGGCCATTCTGTGGCTCAGCTGGACATTTCCTGTACCTTTCTCAGGGGCATCCTGCATCTGAAACTTCCAGTCTGTTCTCCCGTCCCAGCTTGAGACTTGAATTTTGTTTGGAGAAGCTGACACTGTCTCCCTTTGAGCCAGCCGTATCTTGCAAGCTACGCTTTCTGGCTTGGAAAGCATTGTTTTTAGTTATTACTTTCTGCTCGAATAATTTCTGAGCTTCAGGCTCTCTGGTGTGAGGAGCCTTATTTGATTTTTCACAAAGACAGGGTGTCTTAGCTCATGAATCCTAAGTTTCTTCCTAAGGTGGTGTCAGATTTTATGCCGAACCAATCCATCCACCTCCCTGTGTATTTCCCAGAGCATGCCAATTCATGGAAAGCACTGCTCCATACTTTAGGTGTGCACAGAATACTAAAAAATTATTTGCTCTGAACTAAGGTCTGCAGAAGAGCAACACATCTTTTTGTTTCTTTCGCCCCAGGCAGAGAGGACATTCCAGTTTCTAAACAATGTTTGTCCAGGTGGTTGGCCAGTTGCATTGTTTTCTGCTACAACAAGCATGGCAAAGAGTTGCCAGGGGCAGTCAAAGCTCACTCCACAAGGAGTATGGTTACTTCTGTGGCCTGTTTCAAATGGGTCTCAGCTGCTGACATTTGTGCTGCTGCCACTTGGAGTACCATCCATACTTTTGGCAAGCATTACAATCTGGACATTGCTTCTCGATCCAGAGCAGGCTTCGGCCATCTGTTCTTCAGGTCCTTCTGTCTTAGAGCATAGCTTGCCCTCCTCCCAGACTGTCTTGTTGGTACTTGTCTCTGCTTGGGACTCATTCCTGCGGTGTGACCTGATGACTGAGATACCCCCCGAAGAAGATGGAACAGTTACGTAAGAACGTACTGTAGCAGTAGATCTTCGAGGGGATATCAGTCATCAGGTCTGCCTTCCTTCCCACCATCCCCCTGTTATGGGGCTGTCTTCTCAGAACTGGCTAACTGGTGTACCCAGCCTTTTATTTTGGCTTCGGCACTGCTTTCTCTCTCCTTGGTCCCCCATGGCACGGGTTTGCTCCTTTAGTCTCCAGGGGAAAGAACTGAGGAGGTATCTGGGCCGCTCACGCCTTTGTAGGATTGATGTCAACACATGACGTCAGCGTGGGCGGCCCCAGTGGTACTGCTGGAAAATCTTCCATGTGAATCATGCTTTACCGACTGTGAAGTTCCTACAGTTTGACCTGATTACTGAGATCCCCTCGAAAATCTGCTGTTATGGTAAGTTCTTACATAACTGTTCTTTTCACATGGTCACAATACCAGGCCACCAATGCGGTCAGGCAGTGGAGACTTTTTCATGGCCCTGTGCATCTTTCTGGACAAGGCAATTTTGAAATTGCACCTGACATATACTGTACGTTATCACTAGGAAATTTGAAAAGCATCAGAAGCTCTGGGATTGAAGACTTTTTACTTTAGGACATTATCACGAGTTGCTAAAAAGCTCAATTTTCAAATATTTATTACTTTTTCTCCAATTGGCATAGTATTTAGTAGCTGTTTATAACATAGATCACTGGTTAGGAAACTTCTGAACTGAAGCAGTTGTTTGGCATCTTTGTTACATTAAAAACAAAAGCAGAATGGATGATCGGTAGGTGGATCACATCCTACATTGACCTCTGTTATAATTTTGGCTGGTTGGGAGCCTCCTGTAAGGTTTAGAGTGCATTCCACCAGACATACCACTGCCTCGGTGGCTGCTTCCAGGGATGTCTCTATCCAGGAAATCTGCATGGCTGCTACCTGGAAGTCAGCAAACACCTTCATTCTCCACTACCATATTGACCTTGTGTCATGCCGGGATGCTGGTTTGGGGACCTCAGTTCTCCAGTCTCTGTTTGCCAAGTAGGGGTGTGTGCCTTGCTTCCTCCTCCTAAGAATTGCCAGGAGTCTTCCAGAGTGTGGATAGTTAACTGTATCCATACCCCTAGAAAAATAGGTTACTCACTTGAAATATTGTTATAGGAGTGGTGCTTTATATGGTTCACATCCACACAACCCATCTAGCCGCCCCTGGCAAGTGGCACATGTATCCCTGCTTCCAGCATGCAGGACCTGATGTCAAGGGGTGGAGTCGGGAGATATACCACCTGGGTGGTGGAAGAAGCTTAGCTTAAAGATGTCCAGCAACTGACTGTTCAGTGGACCTGCCATTGTGTGGCTATGAACCATATACCACTCCTAGAATTTACAGGCGAGTTACCTATTTTTATTGCTTACTGTCAACTCATAACACAAAAGTAACATGGTTCTCTAGAAATTGAGAGCATAGTGCTTTTTAGGATGCATTGAGGCTACATTGGACAGTTTGCTTTTTTTATACCGTACCACCATTCTCACTCATCCAGAGGGTGCTGTTCAAGCTGAAAGCCTATGTGGCAGAATGATCCTGATAATCCAGAGATGACTGTGAGAAATCTGGTATCCACTGCTGCTTCAAATGGTGGTCCAACAGTAATAGACCTTACCCCCTGAAAAGGACTCTCCTGACCCAGTTCAGTGGCCAGCTAGTACATCTGAACCTATGATCCCTGCATCACCAGGCATGATTCCTGAGGAAATAGAAATGCGCATGTTTGTAGAGTTCTGAGTCCTTTTGAAAGCCTTCTACTTAAAAATCATATGACCCAAATAAATATGTTGTCCTTTCAGAATACTAACATTACTTCAGAAGTTCTGCACCTAGGGGATACATTGTTACTATTGTGTATAAAGTAATTTCCTATCACCTTTAACATGCCAGAGGAGATTAAAAGGGATTAAGGAAACCACCCTTAGCACTCATTAACACCTGCACTGAATTATCCAACTCAAAATGAATGGGGATAATGGTCTCTGTACTCTGAATATAGGATTTGGATTCAGAAATAGAAGTTTCCATATTAAAGAGGAAAGTAACATGGCAAAAAATCTATTTGTTTCCTTGTTCAGATAATGAGGTATCCGTAATAACAAGGCACAAAGTAACTAGGTCTGATTGTACACGATAGGGTATGCTGTTATAAGGAAATAATGTACACCTTTGACAGTTGTTGGGTACGAGGCATAGCTGAGTGCCACAACCACTCCAGGAAGTGCATTATTCCCATATGACTGCACATCCCCGAGTGTGTTATCCCACTTATAAATAAGGACTTTTATTTGTTAAAAAATGTATTTCAGGCTTTTCTATCTACACACAATTTACAAGATGTTTGGCGTATTTCTCATGAAACGGAAAAAAGATTATACCCATCAAGTCAGCCAGACATAAAACGTATGCCAGGTTAGACTATATATTTGCGTCAAAAGAATTTCTGATAAGGTATCATGCTTTGGTTGCATTCATCGAGCCTCTCACCATTTCTGATCATAATATACTTTCTTCCATATATATTTGGATCTTAAGAAATAAAAAAAATGGAAATTTAACAACAGTCTTCTGACACAAGATTTTATTACAAAAATTTAGTCTGAAATTCAGAATTTCATTAAAGACAATCAAGTAACCTAGGACAATATCATTAAATGATAGGATGCCGTAAGAGCCACAGTGCATGAGCATATTATCTTCAAGGCAGCCTGAAAAAATTAAAAAATGGCTACAAGCTCAAAAGAAATTAGAAAATAAACTCAAAGAATTAGAACTTGCAGTCAAAAATGGTAACACAGATAAAATTCAAGAATATCAAGACTTAAAAAAATAAAATAGAAGCCACTGAGATAATACAGATCAAAAGGTCATGGGTTTCTGCTATAGCTACTGGAAAAATGGTAAAAAAAAATTGGTAAATTACTTACAAAAAGAATAAATACAGTAGAAGCCTCTTAAAGGGGACACCTCCGTGGACACCCTAACGTCCCCTTTAAGCGGATGTCCCTTTTATCAGAAGCAGCTTTTTTTCCATCACAACTGGAAAAGACTTTGCTCATGAAAGACACACACACACACGTATTACAGTAACGAACAAAACAGAGAAAACAAAACATCAACAAGTACTGGATACCAGTACTTTTTACGATTACTGCTCCTTTTTGTAAAGGTGTGTTTAGTTTGGTTCTTGATTTAATATTTATTTAATTGGTGAAAGCAACACACTGAACTTTAATTAAAATCCCTTAGTTTCACTTAGTAACTTTTGAGAGAGAGAGGAGTTGGGCTGCTGTAAAGCCTCAATAACTTTTATTTTCCTACTCAGTGGGAGGGCGACTCTTTTGTTGTTGCTTGTAGATGCCATCCTGCAAACCAAACACACTCCAGAGAGATGCTAAGCAGGTGGGAATGTGAAACCACTTAAATTCAGGGCACTTAACGAGCACTTAACAAGGTGCGATTAAATTTTCAGCACCTTTTCCTACACCTGTGACTAGATAATTGTCCTAATTAAGCAACGGGACCATCCCAATTAAACAGAAGCTGTTCCCATTGAATAACATTAGCCAAAAATCGGTGCCCTGAGGATCGTCCCAATTAAGCGGACAGCCCCTTTATTCACGTCCCATTTAAGTGGCTTCTACTGTAAAACTGAATATAAAGTAGAACTTACTTCTATCAAGAAAGACCAGGATCAGGTTTTTTAGACCCCAACACAATAAAAGAATTATTTCTAAAATTCTGTCAAAAATTAATTAAAATCAGAATGCCATCCTTCAACAGAATAAATTAATCATACAACATTTTTTGATAAACCTATTTCCACTAGAGAAGCAAAAGAGCTTATACAACCCATTACTGCCTCGGAGATAGCATCATGCACACTGTGACAAAAGGAAAATCTCCAGGATTAAACAGATTCACGTTAGAATATTATTTAGCAATAGAACCTATTCTGGTCCCATTATTGGAATTACTTTGTAATCAGATCCAAAAGCAAGGAATTTTGCCAGTCTCTCTTAACCAAGCTTACATAACACTCATACCGGAACCTAATAAAGAGCAATCTAACACTGAAAATTACAGACCTACTCGATAAAGATGATAAAATATATACTAAAATTCTAAATAATAGATTTTTAAAGATCATAACTTCTCTTATTCATACAGATCAATCCGGATTTGTTCCTAATAGATTCATTCAATCTGGCTTACATAAAATTCGGTTTTTAACAGAATATTTACAAAAAAACAAATTAGATGCTATGTTTCTTTCGCTGAATGCAACCCAAGGCATTTGATGCGTTAGAATGGCAATATCTGTTCAGTATATTAAAAATGCATGGTATCCTAGACAAGTTTGTCAGTTATAGTAAGGCTTTATACAAAGCTACTATGGCAAAAATAAAAATCGATAACACCTTTACATGCTTTTTTATTTTAAGACGGAGAGTCAGGCAAGGCTGCCCCCTTTTGCCAACATTATTTATCTTAGCACTGGAAATACTCTTGAACAAAATAAGTGCTAATACGGATATTGGAAGTATAAAAATTTGAACAAATGATTTAAAAATTAATGCATGTGCAGACAGTCTTATACTTACTTTACAAAATCCAATCCCAAGTCTCGTTGAGATTAAAAAAAAAAAAGATTTTTTACAAATAGGTTATAAGATTAATGAATGTTAAGTCTGAAATGATAATTTTTGGTTCCATCTCATCTGAATCACTAAAAACCTTTGATGCAAAAATACAAATTAAAAGTATGAATTATTTAGGAATAAACATTTCAAATCAAATAGAAAACTTCTATACATTAAGCTTTAGCTATTTACTAACTTCCTTAAATAAGTTACAAAGTTGGAGTAAAATACTCATGCCCCTATGAGGGAAAATTCAGTTGATTGAAATGGTCTCTATGCCATACTTATCTTATAGGTTACAGTCTATAATTATTCCAATTCCCAAAGACTGGTTTTAAAAATTCAGCAGTCTTTTTTTCACAGTTCATTCAGAATTATAAAAGTCCCAGGACTGCCTGGAGTAAACTGTACCTTCCTAAAAAATATGGAGGTTTAGCTTGCTCTGATATATGGAATCATTATATAGCGTATATTGCAAAACTAGTTATAAAATTGTCATTTTCAGACCCAGATAATGTTCAGTTATTAAATTTGATAATTGGACAAATCCGACTTGGATTTAAAATATTTGCTATTCTCTACTAAGCAAAATAAGTCAGTATCAAGTAGTATAATAAAGAATATCTCTTGAATCTTTTGCTACTTCTTGGATAAAGCAAAAGGGCCCCCCCATGGTTCTCCTATGGCAGCCATCTAGGATAACACCAACTATAAATTAAATGGGAAGAACTTAAAAAAACAAATATTGGGCATCACAGGGAATTCAAAAATTGAAAGATTTAATAAATAAAGAAGGTTTAATGAACTGGGAAGAATTCCAGTCAAAACATGGTGTAAATATTTCACACAGACTTCGGTTCCTTCAATTACACAGTAGTTATTAAAAAAAAAAAAAAGTATAACAGGTGGGAAAGAGCCCCTAATAACAAAAAAAACCATAGAATTAGAATTACAAGATATTTCAGAGAACAAAATCAAAATAAAGAAACTATTCTCATGGATAATTTCGCTGTTAAGCATGCTAGTAACAAAAACATTCTCAAAAGTTATTAGAAAATGGCAAACAGATTTGCAAGAAACTTACACCGAGTTACAGTGAACCCAAGTCTATAATTCTATTCAAGAATGCAAGTTATCCAAAGACAAATCTATTCAATTTAAGATATTCAACAGAGCATACTGTACCCCCATAGGTTAAGCAAATTAAATCCATCAATTACTTCAAAATGCTGGCATTGTGACAGTCAGGAGGCCAGTCCTTAGCCGTGGCTACAGGAGGGCGCACACCATGCCCTGGAGCCTTCTCCCAACAACGAATCAAGGCTCCTATCCTAAAGCCTCGGCTACAGGAGGGCACAGCCTGCCCTGGAGCATTCTCCCACCGATGAATCAAGGCTCCTATCCTAAAGCCTCAGCTACAGGAGGGCACACCCTGCCCTGGAGTATTCTCCCACCGATGAATCAAGACTCCTATCCTAAAGGTAACTCGCCAGTCCTAGCAACACCTCATAGCTTTTGGCCTTCCTTTGTCTGCTGTTCAAACTTTGGTGCCGTTTCACTTGGACTTCTGCCTGATTTCAAACTGCCTAAAACACACGGGACTTGCACCAGTTCTATATAAATTCAATGTTTACATGAAATGTGTGCTCACTAGGTGGGGACCTTGAATTTAATTCTCTACCTCAAGGCCATAAATATCTGCTAAAGCTGCCGGTCTTGTACTAGAAAGTGGCGCCAAAACCTAGATTTTTGAATTTTCCTTTGGCTAAATTGAAATACGCACCGGATTAGCCTGAACTGTTTCAGCATCTAAGTTTAGAAACCGGTTTAGCTGCTGGTCAGCTGTACAGCCCAGGAAGAATGTAAACAGCTTAATCTGGTTCAAGGTCAGTTGGCATTCATCTGTACACCCCCCCCCCGGAGTCGTGCCTGAAAATAGGCAGGATTTGTCTAGTGCACTTACCTGGTCAACAAAAACTAAATAAATAAAACTGCGTTTTTTTGGGGGGGTTTGGTAAAATCCCAGTTAAGTTCTAAATATACTTTGGCCCCTATTTAGCTGCTCCTCTTAACACTGAACAGTGCAAAGAAAGGAACCCTGCTGCTAAAACTAAATTCAGTACCTGCAACAAATCAGTGCTGCCAAACCCAAAATTTCAGCTGCTAAATTGAAAAGAAAGCAGCTAAGTAAAAAGCACAAAGATCGCTCAAACTATAAATCACATAGCCAGCAGCTTAGGAGAGGAGACTGAGTAGCTCTTCGCTTACCGGGCTAATTTTTTTCCCTTTTGAAATTAACTACAAGAACTGCTCCTCACTCTGCAAATACAAAAGATAGCAGCTGCTCTAATTTTAAGTCACATCACCAGCAGCTTAGCAGGGAGATTAAAAGTAATTGCAAGAACTGCTCCTTGCTTGCTGGGTGTTGCTTCCCCACAGTCACTATGGGACTGCTCCCCACCCACCACTCCTGTCCTTAGCCGGCACCAGTTACATAGTGTGAGGCATAGCGTAGACCACTCCCAGAAGTAAAGTAGCTATCTCCTCACTTTCCCATTAGCAGGCTATATTTCTTGATTGCTAGAGGGCGCCTGCTCTTTGTTCCAATCCTTCTGGCTCCCCAATCATAACTCTGCTAGCAAAATAAATGATGTTGTTATTAAATCGAGCCTTCCTTCCTGCACACCCCACTTTCAAATGACCTTCTCATTAAAAAACAATATGGCCATAAATCCTTGTGCAATATTCCTGCTAGCTTCTATTTTTTCTACCCCTCATATGGCTCCCTTTATTATACTACCCACCTACCAGAAACTTTCACTACACCTATCCTGATGACTCTATGCTCTCCATTATGCGTATGCCACTTCACTTGCCCCGGGACACCTTCCCACTTCTTATCCCTTACAAGTTCATCTACCACTTAGCCTACACTCTGCATAAATCCCTGCTGCTCAACCTCACCCTGTCTACCCCTTTCATCCAACGGAAGCTATAGTACCTGCTATTCCTAGCCTTAATGTTAGCTGGGGATATTGAGCTAAACCCAGGGCCCGTAAGTAACTTATCCCACAGTGATACAACCTGGAATGACACCAAGAGCCTTCGCATTGTACTCCTGAATATTAGGAGCCTTCCTCCTAATTTAGTAGAACTCGAGGCGTGGGTTGTTCAATATCACCCTGATATCCTTTGCCTATCTGAAACATGGCTAAAACCCTCCACCCCCGATCCCCTCTGCTCCATACCAAATTACAATCTAATCAGACAAGATAGGCCCTCATCAAAGCATGGAGGTGGTGTTGCCATCTTCTATAAACCTCATTTGTTACTATCCCGTAATGTCCTGCTCACCTTGTCTCACTGTGGAGCGATTCTTACAACCTTACAGCTAGGCTGTAAGAAATTACACTTAGTCTGTGCCTATAACCCTCCTGCTGGTGGTAGCACCGATCTTGAGGAACTCCTCTCCCAAGTGGACAGTACCATTGGCCGAAATGAAGTCCTTATACTGGGGGACCTCAATTTAAACTGGACTAGTAAATCAAACCAGTCCTCTCATACCATGGTACAAGGCCACAACCTTTATCAACTAATCACAGACCCAACTAGGGTCATAGCTCCCCCTCGGACTAGTACACTCATCGACTGGGTCCTTACAAACTGCCCTGACAGTATAGTCTGTGCAGGTACCCTTGCAGATGCAATAAGTGATCACTCCCCAATCTACTGCATCTGGTGCTCCATTAGTCAACTGTCTCCTCCTCCAAAACTCATCACCTTCCGCAATCTGGCCAACTTTAACGTAATTTAACGTAACACAGTTTATACATGATCTCTCATTGATAGACTGGTCACCCATCTGCACCTCAGCTAATGCTCAGTCAGCACTAAACTATTTCCTGGTCCGGTTTGGTCTGCTCCAAGACACCCATGCTCCCAGTGTCGCTAGTCATATTTGCGGAACTCAGACAAAGTGGTTAACCAAAGACTACTCACCCAAATAAGGACCAGGGACAAAATGTGGCGGTGTTTCAAGGCCTCTGGGCTTCAGACCGACTATAACGACTACCGATCTCTGAGAAATACATGCAAAAGAAACATTCGATTAGCTAAAAGCTCTTTCTGCAAAGACCTGCTAACGAAGGCCACAGCGGACTCTAAGAAATTCTGGTCAACCATAAAAACCCTCCTTGGAGCAAATTATATGGCCAATACAAGTGATATGCTGATAAATGGCACACACTGCAATAATCTGGTGACTATCGCCAACTCTTTCAAAATCCACTTATCAGACCTAACTAGTTACCTGGCCTCCTTCCCACATGCACATACCGCTCTCCCCGGATACTAAACCTCTAGTCATGCATCCTCCTTTTAGGTTCCGGAGCATTACAAGAGCAGAAGTTCTAATACTGCTACTCTCTGCTCCTGACGGTGCCAGCTCGGGGTCTGATGGTTTGGAACCTAGGCTCTTCAAAGCTGCTGCCCCTCTCATAGCCTCTTCCGTAACCATAATCTTTAACCTATCTCTGTGCCATGGTACAGTTCCTAATATTTGGAAAATAGCTAGAGTCACAACAATTCCTAAAAAGAGTGATCGTAAAGAAGTCAAGAACTATCGTCCCATAGCAATTCTCTTTGTGCTTGGCAAAATCTTGGAGAAACTAGTGGCCACCCAATCCATAGAATGTCTTCAGAAACACAACCTTCTCTCTTGTTCTCAGCATGGCTTCCGCAAAGGCCACAGCACTTCCACCACCCTCCTAAAACTCACAAACAACATCTATGCTTCTATGGACTCGAGCCTCCTGACAGGTGCGGTTTTCATCGATTTAACTAAGGCATTTGACCTGGTTAACCATACCCTTCTTCTTGCTAAACTGCGCTCCCTAGGCTTCTTCACTGATGTAGTGGCCTGGTTCAAAAGCTATCTGTCCGACAGAAAACAGGCTGTAGTTTTCAACTCAGCCATATCTGACCTTTCATCTATACACGTTGGTGTGCCCCAGGGCTCTGTACTTGGCCCCTTGCTTTTCTCAATCTTCATTAACGACATCCCGCTGCTTGCACCTCCCTGTTCATCTCTGCTCTATGCAGATGATCAAGTTATTTACCATAATGCAAGAAATATCTCTGACATAAACCACCCTCTTGCCTCAGACTTATCAAGTATTCAATCCTGGCTAACAGAGAACAAACTTTTTCTCAATATAAGAAAAACATACTCTATGCTCTTTGGCTCACCTGCCAGGCTTAAAGCAAACCAAATGCCCTCAAAATCTCGTGTGCGGATGGCTCCCCACTGGTTAGCGCCAGATCCTTTAAATATCTGGACAGTATTCTTGATGAATCTCTAGATTTTGACCTGCACATCACTACCACCTGTAAATCTGTCAACACTAAGATAGGAGGTGCCTACCGTACTAGCTATGCCCTCACCCCATCGGCTAGACTAGCCATGGCACAAGGCTTTCTGCTTCCAGCCCTGGCCTATGTTTCAGTTACCTACCTATCTGCCTCAAAATCCTCCCTCCATAAATGGGACACCACCTATGATAGCATCTGCTGCTACGCCTCTGCATCCCCACGATATAAACACCATTGCCAGCTCTATGCTGACCTAAAATGGTCCTGCCCCTCTGCCTATCAACTCCAGTCCTGTGGCTCACTGATTGACTGTTTTGCCAGATCAGGCCTCCCCCATGCCTCGCCTCTCTGCTGCACTCACAGCCCCTCTCCTATGGGCTCTGATCTACTGACCAAGCCCCTCTTCACATCCCTAGATGCAAAACCAATATGGGTGGACGTGCTTTCTCATACACGGCTCCAAAGTACTGGAACTCCATACCTCAAACTATTCGTCGCGCTCCCACCCATGCTAGTTTTAAAAAACTTCACTGTGATCATCTGCGAGCTACTAGCCCCTACACTTGCTTTCATCTGCTTTAGACCATCCTTTCTCCCTGCCCTCTGTTTCCCTAGGTAATCTACTTTCTCTGACACCTTTTTCTCCACCTCTCTTAATACCCTCCTTACATGTTTCTCTCTCATCCCTTATCCTCTGCTTCCCATCACTCTCCCTTTTCCTCTCCTCCCTGTTTTCAGTGACCCCATAATGGCACTTATTTTATTGTCTGTGTATACCTTTCTCTTGCAATGCCTGTTTTCTCACGTTTTCTGATCGTTTTATTTTTTTTTTTTTTACTTTGTCCAAACTGTATTGACTGTAT
This sequence comes from Neoceratodus forsteri, assembly GCA_016271365.2. Classification (NCBI taxonomy): domain Eukaryota; kingdom Metazoa; phylum Chordata; order Ceratodontiformes; family Ceratodontidae; genus Neoceratodus; species Neoceratodus forsteri. The sequence continues at coordinate 402,309,045 of CM028136.1, read as the reverse complement.
TATATTGAACAATGTTTCTCTACACCCTGAGTTTGGATTGTATGTGATTTCCCTCCTGTGTTGCATATCTCATGTGCTGCATCACATGTATGCTCATGTATTTCAAACTGTATTCTCCCGGGTCATGCCTGAAAATAGGTATTCTTATGCCTAGTGCACCCACCCGGTTACCAAAAGCAAATAAATAATAAATAAATAAATATGTTACATGCTTTTTAGAACTGTAAATTATGCATACAGTAGCGGTCCCAGTCCTTTGAATTTTTAAACCAAATAGGTTATTGTCCACCTAATTGGCAGGATCCTAAATGTACTATTTTAGAGATGTATAATAAGTATTCTTTCAATTCCAAACAACGTATAATTGTAAAAGCAAATAATATGTCGATCAAAAGGCTGATAATCAAATATTGGAAAGAGCCTTCCAATTGTATACCTTTACCTATGTGGGAATGGAAACAATCTTTCTTAAGTTTTCTGTGTTGCAATAACTATTTTTCAAATGGAATCAACTACGAACATACGAAATTTGCCAGCAGATAAAGGCCTAGAGGTCTATCAAGTCTGCTTGAATGTGCAGCTAGCACCCCTTATTCTGCAGCTGCCCCTCCCTCCCACCTTTCCCTTTCATTAACCCTCCCCCTTGTCCTGTCCCATCCTCATTTGAAGCAGTCCACTGTTCTACTGCATACCACTTCAGCAGGTAATGCATTCCACCCAGCCACCACCCTCTCTGTAAAAAAGTGTCTCCTCATCTCCCTCCTGAACTTTCCTCGCTCCAGTCTCATATCATGGCCCCTAGTGCTTCCTCCCCTCCTGCTTTTGAACAGCCCCTCTGTACCCGTCTTGTTTATTCCTTTCATGTATTTAAAGGTTTCAATCATGTCACCCATCTCTCCTCTCCTCCAGTGAGTACATGTTCAACTCCTTCAGCCTCCTCTCGTATAAGTCCCCCAGCCCCTTGATCATCTTGGTTGCTCTGCACTGCACCCCCAGTAACTTAATGTCCCTCTTCAGATCGGCGCCAGTACTGCACGCAGTACTCCAGGTGTGGTCTTAACTAATGACCTATACAGTGGCAGAATCCCTCCTCCCTCCTCGAGGATATACCCTTGCAATACAACCCAGCATTTTGTTGGCCTTTGCAGCTGCCTTCCTACATTGTGCTGAGTTGTTCATTGACCCTATATGAGCACACCCAGATCCTTCTCCTCTGTCTGGGCTAGCTGCACTCATGAGCTGGTAACTCCTCCTTGGGTTCTTCATCCCAAATGCAGCACCTTGCACTTTTTGGCATTGAAGCCAGTTGCCAGGTGTCTGACCAGGTTTAAGCTTTGCCAGATCATCCTGCACCCCTGCCATCCCCTAGGTCATCCACCACCGTGCCTACCTTGGTATCATCAGCAAACAGACTGATCTTGCTCTTGATGTCCCATGATATGTCTGCAATGAATATCCCAAACAACACTGGTCCCAACACTGAGCTCTGTGAAACACCGCTCGTCACTGCCCTTGGGTGTGAGAGCTCCCCACCCACCACCACCCTCTGTTGCCTTCCCTGCAGCCAGTTTCCTACCCATCTCACCAGCTTTGCACCCGCCCCTGTGCCTACTAACTTCCTTCCCAGCCTTCCATGTGGCACTGGAAATTGATAAAGAAATAAAAGACTGGGGTCGTGCAGATTTCATATAACCTATTATATACAAGATAGGCATGCTGTATAGTTATTTGCTGTAAGTATTTTTATAACAACATCTGCCAAATGTATTTTTTTCAAATAGTAGACTTATTTCATATGATTATATTAGGTCATGAAATTATCTCCTTATGTAATAGAGAATTTAATATATAGTATCCTTCCTCAAAAAAAAAAAAAATCAGGCAAGGTGTGCAGTTGTAAGAGAATATTCGACGATTTGTGACATGTTTTGCCCAATGAGGTAAAATAATTTTCATGGCCGGTTTCGTAATGTAACATTTTTAGCATATACTCAGCCTTTTGATTGATTGTCTGGACTCTTTAAGACACAAGGGCTGTCTTATATGTCTTGCTGTTGACAGAAGAAGGTATGCCTTTGCAAAGCTTTACCATTTTTAATGGGTGGTGTTGCCTTTCGGTAATCACAGTTCTAGGATCGTGGATATGTTGTCCATCCACATTCTTTATCATGTCCTTTTCCCCTTTAAGGACCACCGGAAGTCTTCAAGCTGGCTCCTTCCACCCACCCGGGTGGTATACCCTCAGCTCTGTCCCATGACACCAGATCTTCATTTCCGCTGGAAGATTTGGGTTGCCTCCTTCGAGCTCCTGCATTTTGTAGGCCCTGGCTTCAAAACCTTCGGTTATTCTGAAACCTGGTTTAGTTCGCATTAGCGATCGTAAATACTTGCCTTCGATTATGGAAGACAAGTCTTCAACCGGATTTCGCCAGTGTTCGTGCAGCCAAAAAATGTTGCGCATCGATCCCCACACCGCGTGCGTCTGTTGTCTGGGCATCAACCATGACATCTCGAAGTGCGATTTTTGTCTTGCATTTCACCCCAGCGTCCTCAACGACCATCATGCATGCCTGAAGTTGGGGAGGCCAGAAAAACGAAACCTTCCGGTGAAATCAAAGGAGGCTCGGTGGGTGGTTTCCATGGCCGCGGGATCCACCAAGCAATTGGAATGCATGCAAGCCTTCGAGGAGGAAACGGCTCGTGCCAGAGAATCCTCCTCTCTGAGCTTTGTTCCGCTCAACCTGGGCTCCACCTTCTCGGGTTCTTTCCAAGAGTTGTGTCAGTCTCTCCCAACTAAGGGCGAGGGTCCTGCATGCATGCACTCCTCTCGGTCCCATAAGTGGGAAAAGGACCCGAGATTTTTTCAAGATGAAGGTGTTCTTGGGATCAGAAGAGATCTCAGTCCCAGGAACCGGCAGTCTCGACTTCGGTAGAGATTGCTTCTTCAGCCACTGGCTTTTTGGCTTTGCCATTTGGCCAGTCAACAGAAGTGTTGATCGACAAGGTTGAAATAATCATCGACCCATTATCGCCGGCTCTGGTTGATGATTCTCTCAGTCGAACTCCGGTCCTTTCCTTCCCCGACGAGGAGACCCAGCCAGTTGGGAATCCCATTGAGGAAGTGGTCCCCAACTCTGGGAAATCGGCGGTCCTGCCGGTGTCTCCTGAGCGACTGAAAGGCCGAGGAAGAGCCACAAGCACTCTAAAAAGAGGTGACACCATTGGTCGTCCTGGTCCTCCTCGGATGAGGAGAGGCTCCGGCAGAAACTCCAGCGCTACGAGGACCTCATGTGGCAACAGCTGTTCTAGGGACATGGATATGTTGTTCATCCACACTCATTGGCAGTATCCTTGCCGCTTTAAATCTTGCCGGAAGGTCTTCAAGCTTGCTCCTCCCACCCACCCGGGTGGTATAACTCGGCTCCGCCCCATGGCGTAGATCTTCCTTACGCTTGGAGCTCAGGTTCCCTCATAACGCTCTGCGTTTCGCGACTAGTTCTATTTCTCCGTTTGCGGATTTAAAAATAATATTTTGCAAAAGACTTCAGTCTTGATCCCTCGGCGGCTGCGATGGACAAATCGACTCCGATTTGGAGATGCCCATGCGTGTCGAAGATGTCTCGGGCGGATCCACACTCCACGTGTGTCTACTGCCAGGCCTTGAGGCACGACCCGCGAGGCTTGCGACCTGTGCTCATCTTTCTCGGCCCTCGTCCTCGAAGACCGTGCTGCCCGATTGCAACTGGGCCGTCCAGCGTTTCCCTCGGTGAAGTCCAAGGAGGCCCGGTTGGCGGTGTCTGTGGCCGGCTTCGGCGGATCAGCTCGGCGGATGGTCGCCCCCTCGAAGAGGAAGGCGGTGAGCCGTGTCTTCCTCGGCGTGACATTTATCCGCTCTCTGGGTTCTTCCTACACGGCTTCCTTTAGGAGCTTTGTCTGTCCCTCTCCACTAAAGGAGAAGGGCCTGCGTCTGCTGGACCTTATTCTCGGTCAAAAGAGGGACAAGGGTAAGTCCTCCGTCGGCGCTCTTGGGAGGCGGGAAGGTCCCTCTCCCGGGCCGTCGACCGTCGGCCTGGTCGACCGCTCGGCCGGCCACTGGCCTCACGGTGTCCCCGTCAGGTCAGTTGACCGAGACTCCACTGATGAAGTCGAGATTTTTCTCGACCCATTGACAGACTGTCGCCTTTAGCAGCGAGATTCCCCTCTCCCGGTTCCCCGGAGGAGTTGAGGATCCCGATGGGCTCGCCTGTGCCTCGGTTCCGGGCCCTCGGATGGACCTTCGAGCGAAGAGTGCGGTTCCGGCCGACACCTCCCGCACCGACCCGGAAATTCGGAACTCGGTCTCGGTCTGGACCTCTTAGCAGTCCAGCCGTTCCCACCGTCATAGCGGTCTCGGTCTCGGCACCGCAGAGAAAGCGGCGTCGCCGCTCGTCCTCGTCCTCCTCCCCCGGATTAGGGAGGCTTGGCGTAAATTACGTCGGCTGATGCGAGGACCTATATGTGCAACAGCTCCTCCTGGCGGAGAATAAGCCGACTCGGCGCCTTCCCGGCCATTAAGTACTGTCACGGGCGGCCGACACAACCCTCGACTTGTCCGAGGCCTATACCAGGCGGTTGTTCGGCCAAAACCAGCTGCTCCACGATTCCGGTGGAACCTCCGCCTCCACAGCCACCAATTGGGGCTCCGACCAAGGATTCTCGGTCGGCTAGGGTTTACCCCGATCGGCTGTCAGTTACCCTCACTCCCGACCGACCTCGGCAGGTGAAGAGGGTGGCTCAGGCCAGAGGCAGCTCTTCGAGGACTCTTCCGAGTCCGAGCGATTCCTCCTTCTTCTCCAAGCGACTGGACTTGGAGTCTTCAGGAGGTCAGTCAATGGGCGATAGCCGTCGTCCTTCCTGAGGACTGCTTCGGCTCATCTCGGAGTCTACCGGGATGGAGCTCGAACCCGTTTCCAAACGGGCCAGGTATCCCCTCACGGAGATTCTGGACCGAGGGGATTCTCCGACGGAGGCCTTTCCGGTGGCCGAGGCCATAGTGGGTCCGGCACTGGAACTTTGGCAGCGCCCTGCTTCCTGCCCTGCGCCTTCGGCCAGGATGGCCAGGAAGTATGCGGTCCCTACCGGTTCCTTGTCCGGTTTTTCGGAACACCCCTCTGCTGAGGGGTTGGTTACCGACAGCGTTTTCCGGCGCGCCGGCAACGCCAGGGATGTGGACAAACCTCCTGACAAGGAGTCCAAGAAATTGGACTATGTCGGGCGAAAAGTCTACGCTGCGTCCTCTCTCGGCCTTCGTCAGGCCAGTTCGGCCGTCCTCATCCATGGCACATTTTCTCATGCCCTGTTGGGCTCCCTGGATGAGGTCATCCCTCATCTTCCCCCGATCTGCAGACTACGGTTAAGCAGGTGCGGGACCAGGCAAGAGCAGTGGCCAAACAGCAGCTCCAGACTGCTTTGGATGTAGGGACTCATGTGCTAGATCGGTGGCGGCCGCGTGGCTATCGTCGGCGGGCTGCTGAGGATATCCACCTTTAGCCGGATACCCAGCACAAGTTGGCGGATGTTCCCTTTTGGGACTGACCTCTTGACCCTGGGGTGGAAGGTCACCTGCAGAGGATCGAGAAGTCCAATGCTACCTTGGACTCGGTCTCTTCGCTCAGAAGGACAAAGGCATCAAACCACAGCCTAAGCCCTTTTGTCCTTCTGTGCCCCAGCGCGCCCGGCCAACAGCGTCCAGGGCCAGCAGGCTCGACCTTGGCATCCCAAACCCAAGCGCGGCTTCCTCTAACAGGAGGCAGGAGGAAAGGGCCCAGGGGTCCCTCGGCGGTCCCTCCTCCAAGCCTGCCCAGTGGCGGGCTGAGGGTGTCGCCCCCATCCCGTCACCTTACCCTAGGTCCCCGTGGGGGCGGCTCCGCACTTCCGTTCCGCCTGGTCCGCTGTTACCACGGACAGGTGGGTCTGGAGGTGGTGGGAAGAGCCTGCCTCTGGAATTCGAGCAGGCACCACCCTTCAGGCCGTCGCCCCTCGGGCTTGGGATCCCCAGCCTCGCTGGCGGCTCGTCGAGCCGACATCCTCTCCTCCTCCAGAAGGAGGTGGTAAGAGGGTAGTGGACCCTCTTTCAGACCCAGGGTTTGTCCAGGTACTTCCTGGTTCCGAAGCAGACGGGGGCTGGCGCCCCATTCTCGACCTACGACCTAAACAAGTTCCTAAGGTCTCGAACCTTCAGGATGGTCACTCTGGCTCAGATAATACCATCCTTGGAGCAGCGTGTGGTTCTGCTCTCTGGACTTGCAGGGCCGCGTTTTTCACGTCCCTATCCGTCCGTCTCACAGAGAGTTCCTTCGCTTCCGAGCAGAAGGATCTCTCTTGAGATTCAAGCCATGCCCTTCGGCTTGTCTCCAGCTCCCAGGGTCTTCACCAAATGCATGGCAGTGGTGACAGCATTCCTCTTGGCGCCGAGGGGTCGGGTGTACCCTTACCTGGGCGACTGGCTGATAGCAGCTCCCTCCAGGAAGAGGCGGAGTGGTCCAGAGATCTGGCCCTCCAGGTCTGCTCTCAACTGGGCCTCCTTATCAACGAGGCCAAGTCGGAACTCGAGCCGAAGCAGGTGATTTTATTCATCGGGGCGCAGCTCGACTCTCTTCGAGCCAGAGCGCGGCTCCCAGCGGACAGGGCCGAGGTTCTTTCCTCCTTTGCCCGATCATTTCTGGTTGGGCAATTGCGCCCTGCCCGGGACTTCCTGCGCCTCCTGGGTCTCATGGCGGCCTGTACCAGCGTGGTCCGTTGGGCCCGCTGGAACATGCGTCCCCTTCAGTGGGGACTGGCCAGCCAGTGGTCACAACGCTGCGATCCCTTGGACCAGCTTGTGTCGGTGACACAGGGGATGTGGAATGCTCTCCAGTGGTGGACGTTCCAGATCATTTGCAGGAGGGCATCCCGTTCGTCCGCCCGAGGACGGTCTCTGTCGACCGATGCCTCTCTGATGGGTTGGGGTGCCCATCTGGGGAACACGGGCTCATGGCCTCTGGTCCCAGCGGAGTCCCGATGCCACATCAACCTGCTGGAGCTCGGCGGTCCGCTCAGCTCTCCCGCCTTTGCTCCGTTCCTCCGGGGTCAAGTGGTCCGAGTCAGGCGGACAATACCACGACCATGTACTATCTAAACCGCCAGGGTGGGGCCAGCTCCATGCTTCTATGCAAGGAAGCTCTCCGCATTTGGTCACTCGTCGCAGCCTGGAGGCGGATCTCCTAGCCATTCACGTGGCAGGAGCCTCCAACACCCTGGCCGATGCCCTGAGCCAGATGGGGCTGCATCCCCGAGTGGTCTCTCCTGCGGAGGTAGTACAGCATCTGTTCTCCCTTTGGGGCACCTCAGGTGGACCTGTTTGCCTCCATGGAGGCAGCAGGCTGAGTCTGTTCCATGCCCGCCCCTCAGCAGGGCTCGCTGCAGGGGATGCCTTCTCGAGGCAATGGACCCCGGGCCTCTTTTCGCCTTTCCCCATTTCCCTTGATCCACAGGTGCTTCTCAAGCGAGGAGGGACAAGGCGCAGGTGATTCTGATAGCCCCAGAGCTCGCCAGTTCTGGTACCAGATCTCCTCAGTCTCAGCTCCAGGACTCCAGGCAGCTTCCAGCTCGCCCGGACCTGCTCTCAGTCAATCAGGGAAGGTGTTCCATCCGGACCTTCAATCCCTGCACCCGGCCGGCCTGGTTCCTGAGCTGCTAGAGTTCCAGGCTTTGGGTCTTTCCGACGAGGTCCTCAATGTAGTTGAGGCATCGTGAAGAGTCGACCAGAAAATGCTATGCCTTCAAATGGAAAAGGTTTTCCATTTGGTGTCAGAACAGAGGCTTGGACCCTTCCTCCTGTTCCTTGGCAAGCATCTTGGACTATTTATGGTCCCTTTCTAGTCAAGGGCTTAGGTCGGCGACCTAAGGGTGCACCTGGCAGCCATCTCTGCTTACCGAGCGCGGGCGGGAAGCAGTCGATGGCGCAGAGAGGAAGATGGTCTGGCGCTTTCAAGGCCTTGATCACATTTCCCTCGCATGAGGGAACCCCACCTCCGTGGGATCTACTGGTACTGGAAAGCTCATGGGCAAGCCATTAGAACCTATGCACAGGTTTGCTCTCTCACCTGTCGTGGAAGGCCGCCTTCTTGGTGGCTATCCGTCAGCCAGAAGGATGGGAGAGCTCAGGCGCTTTCCATCGAGTCTCCTTACCTGGTCTTCCACAGGGACAAGGTTGTCCTGCTTCCACCGAAATTCCTTCCGAAGGTGGTGTCGGATTTCACCTTAACCAGGTGTTGACTCTGCCGTGTTCTACCCCAATCACACTCGGAGGCCGAATATGGCTCCATACTCTGGATCCTAGAAGGGCGCTCGCTTATTATAAGGCGCACGGCTGAGAGAGTCGAGGAGGAGGTTCGCCAGCTGTTTGTCACCTAACGAAGGCGCATCTGGCAGACCTGCAGCCAAGCGGACGATAAGCAGGTGGGTAACCTCCTCCTGCATAGATCTCTGCTATAAGTTAGCGGGCATGGAGCCTCCCAGAGGGATAAGAGCTCATTCTACCGCCATACTGCTGCAGCGGTGGCTGCTTCCAGGACGCCCTATCCAGGAAATCTGCAGGGCTGCTACCTGGTCAGCAAACAGCTTCATTACCCACTACCACATCGACCTTGAGTCACGCCCGGGATGCTGGTTTTGGGCCTCGGTTCTCCAGTCTCTCTTTCCAAGTAAGTATATGTGGGGTGTCGTCTTGCCTCCTCCTCCCGGAGAACTGCTAGGAGTCTGCCAATGAGTGTGGATGAACAACATATCCATGTCCTAGAAATACAGGTTACTCACCTGTAACAGGAGTTCTAGGAATGGTATATGTTGTTCATCCTACATTCCCACCGACCTCCCCGGCTTCGACGCACAACCTGAGCTTCCAGCGGGCCAGATCTGGCGTCATGGGCCGGAGCCGAGAGTTATACCACCCGGGTGGGTGGGAGGAGCAAGCTTGAAGACCTTCCGGCAAGATTTAAAGCGGCAAGGATACTGCCAATGAGTGTGGATGAACAACATATACCATTCCTAGAACTCCTGTTACAGGTGAGTAACCTGTATATTTTGACTAGGCACAAGCTGACTCCAGCATCTACCCTGGCCATTACTTGGCTTTCGCCTCCCAGGCCGAAGCTGACTCGTTTGTAGCCCTTTAAGTTAGTTCCCCCACCGTGGAACCGGTGAAACCTCCTGTTTGGCCAAAACCGGCCTCTCCACCGGTAGTGGTGGAACCACTGCCCAAGCAGCCTGTGGGAGGGGCTCCTTCTAAGGAAGATAGACTATACACCAGGCTTCCCTGGCGTCTTTCGGTCACTGTCACCTTGGACCGCCCTCAGCGGGTCGAAGATGACCTGGGTGATCAACTGTTGTATCCGGATTCCTCAGATTTGGATGAGACCGGCCTACATTCTCATCTTGGGGATGATGAATCGGCCGGTGGATTAGAAACGGAAGAAGGTCATTCGTCATTTCAGGTCATTCTGTGCCTCATCTCTGAGTCTACGGGATGCCCCTGGAACCCATCCAGAAAAAGGCAGAGTACCCTCTCATGGACATCCTCTAGAGACGGGAGACCCCGACGGAGGCTTTTTCTGTGGCCGAGGCCATAGTTGGCCCAGCCTTAGAACTTTGGCAGAATCCTGCCTCCTTTCCAGCTCCATCTGCCCGCATGGCCCTCAAGTATGCGGTGTCCATGGGGTTCCTTTTGGGGTTCACAGAGCACCCTTCGGTCGAGAGCCTGGTGACCGCCTCTGTGTTAAGATGTACTGGCAGTTCTGCCGACACTGACCAACTGCCTGAAAAAGAATCCAAACTGTTGTATCATTCGGCCCGAAAGGTCTATGCAGCCTCATCTTTAGGTGTTCGTCAGGCAAGTTCGGCCATCATCAAGGCATCACTTCTCCCATGCCCTCTTGGGGTCTTTGGATGAAGTCCTCCCACAACGCTCCGTGGACATGCAGACCGCGATCAAGTCGGTCCAGGATCAGGGCCGGCCTGTTGCCAAACAGCAGCTTCAGGCAGCCCTGGACATTGGGGATTCTTGTGCCCGCTCAATGGCAGCTGCAGTTGCCTCTCATTGCAGGGCTTGGCTGAGATTCTCCTCTTTTCCAGCAGATACTCGGCACAAACTAGCTGATGTGCCTTTCCTGGGCACTGACCTTTTCTGCCCAGGTATGGCTGGTCTCCTTTAGCATATTGAGTAGTCCAGTGCCACCTTGGACACTACTTCTGCTGAAGGTTCTTCAGGCAAGAAACAGCAGAAGAAGAAGAAGCCTTTTCGGCACTCTTCCCCTGTGGCACAGCAACCCTCCTTTCAAGGAGGGCAGCATCAACAGCAGCAGCAGGCTCAAGCTTGGCACCCTCAACCCAAGCCCTGGCCCTCCCAGGCCCATAAAGGAGGCAGAGGTTCAGGTCTTGGATCCTCCTCCTCCTCCAAGCCTGCTCAGTGACAGGGCGGGGGCTGCCTCCCCTCTCCCGTCACACCAGTTATGGGTCCTCCTGTGGGGGGGCCGGCTCTACCACTTCCTTTTTGACTGGTCTGCTATCACTACAGACAGGTGGGTTCTTGAGGTGGTCGATCAGGGACTGCCCCTGTAATGCAAGCAGTACCCTCCAAGCCGAGTCCGCGCCCCTTGGGAGGAAAGAGTATCCATCCAGACTCAGTTGACTCTCCGAGACGACATTACTTAGCTCCTCCTCAAGGAGGCAGTAGCTGCAGTGGCAGATCCTCCAGCAGACCCAGGCTTTGTCTCCAGGTACTTCCTGGAGCCCAAGGGGGAGGGGGGGGTTGGCCCCACAATCTAGATCTGTACGACCTGAATCAATATCTCGGGTCATGCACCTTTCAGATGGTCACTCTGTCCCAGATCATACCATCCTTGGATTGAGACATGTGGTTCTGTTCACTGGATCTGCAGGACGCATTCTTTCACATCCCAATCTGTCCGTCTCATTGGCGGTTCTTCCACTTCAGAGCCGAAGGGACCCTATACGAGTTCCGAGTCATGCTGTTCGGCCTGTCATCGGCCCCACAGGTCTTCACCAAATGCATTGCAGTGGTGGCAGCCCATCTCGGGGGGGGAATTAACCCCTACCTCGATGATTGGCTGTTAGCAAGTCCCAGCTAACAGGAAGTGGAGAGGTCCAGGGACCAGGCCCTTCAGACCTGCTCCCAACTCAGCCTCCTGATCAACAAGGCCAAGTTGGAACTTGTGCCTTCCCAGGTGATGTGCTTCATCGGAGCTAAGCTCAACTCTCGTCAAGCCAGAGCTCAGCTCCTGGCGGACAGGGCGGAGGTTCTCTCCTCCTTTGCCCAATTATTTCTGGTTGGGCAGTTGCTCCCTGCCTGGGACTTTCTGCGCCTGGATTTCATGGCGGCATGCATCTCAGTGGTCCGTTGGGCCTGGTTGCACATGCACCCCCTCCAATGGGAGCTGGTCACCCAGTGGACTCAGCGCCACAGTCGTTTCAACCAGCTGATCACTGTAAAAGGTCCCGCGGGTTCTGGACCCCTGATACCACATCAACCTGTTGGAGCTCAGAGCAATCAGACTAGCACTGTCAGCTTTCGTTCCTTTGCTCCGTGGTCAAGTGGTTCAAGTCCAGATAGACAATTTCATGACCATGTGCTACCTTAACAAACAGGGCGGCACGCGCTCCGCATCTGGACCCTTGTTAGCCATTTGGAGGCGGATATCCTAGTCATCCATGTGGCAGGAGCCTCAAACCATCTGCTGGATGCTCTCAGCCGTTTAGGCGAGACATCCCACAAGTGGTCTCTCCATCCAGAGGTAGCTTGCAACCTGTTCTCCCACTGGGGCAAACAGATGGTGGACCTGTTTGCCTCCAGGGAAAACACCAAGCTGAGGCTGTGTCATGCCCGCCCCTTTCAGCAGGGCTCACTGCAGGGGGGGGATGCCTTCTCGAGGCCATGGACCTCAGGCCTCCTCTACGCCTTCCCTCCATTTCCCTTGACCCACAAGGTGCTCCTCAAGGTGAGGAGAGACAAGGCGAAGGTGAGTCTGGTAGCCCCAGACTGACCGCGCCAGTTTTGGTATCCAGATCTCCTCAGCCTTAGCTGCAGGCCTCCGGAGCGGCTTCCAGCACGCCCGAACCTGATCTCTGTCAATCAGGGGAAGGTATAGCATCTGGACCTTCAATCCCTGTACCTAACAGCCTGGTACCTGAGTGGCTAGAGTTCCAGGCTTTGGGTCATTCCGAGGATGTCCTCACCGTGGTGGAGGCATCCGGAAAGGAATCAACCAGGAAATGTTATGCCTTCAAATGGAAAAGCTTTTCCAGTTGGTGTCTGGGCAAGGGCCGGGACCCTCTGTCCTGTCCAGTGGCTAGCATTCTCGACTACCTTTGATCTCTCTCCAAAAGGGGGCTTCGGTCATCCACCTGGCAGCCATCTCTGCTTACTGGGCACGGGATGGTCAGCTGACTGCACAGAAGACAGTGGTCAGGCGATTTTTTCAAAGGCCTGGATCACATATCCCCTCCGGTGCGTGAACCTCCACCTCCGTGGGATCTACTGCTGGTACCGGTAAAGCTCATGGGCAAGCCATTCGAACCGATGCACAAGTGTGCATTGTCACACTTGCCGTGGAAGACGGCCTTCCTGGTGTCTATCACATCTGTCAGAATGACAGGGGAGCTCCAGGCGCTTTCAGTGGACTCCTCTTATCTGGTCTTCCACAGGGACAAGGTTGTCTTATGCCCCCACCCAAAATTCCTTCCGAAGGTGGTGTCAGAGTTTCACCTTAACCAGATGTTAACTCTGCCAGTATACTACCCTAATTACACCTCAGAGGCCGAATACAGGCTCCATACCTTGGACCTGAGACGAGCTCTCTCCTATTACAAGGAGAGAACGACGGAAATTCAGGGAGAGGTTCGCCAATTGTTTTGTCACCTACACTGAAGCCACTTCTGGTAGACCTGCAGAAAAGTGGACAGTTGCAAGGCGGATTACATCTTGCATTAGTCTGTGTTATGAGTTGGCGGGCATGGAGCCTCCCAAAGGGATAAGATCTCATTCTACCTGCCATACCGCTGAATCGGTGGCTGCCTCCAGGGACATCCCTATCCAGGAAATCTGCCAGGCTGCTACCTGGAAGTCAGCAAACACCTTCATCACCCATTACCACATCGACCTTGAGTCTCGCAGGGATGCTGGTTTTGGGGCCTCAGTTCTCCAATCACGGTTTCCTAAGTAGGGGGTGTGCGCCTTGCCTCCCTCCTCCTGGACAACTGCTAGGAGTCTGCCAAAGAGTGTGGATGAACAACTTTTCCACGATCCTAGAACAACAAGTCATTCACCTGTAACAGTAGATCTTCCACGGAATGGTCTCTTGCAGTAAGTCATTACTTCTGGGAGTTCTCGATAGGTGGCGCTCTTAGCATGGCAGTCTCTTCTAGCAGTCTCCACACAAGGGACCACCCACATGACCTCACTTCCTGGGTTGAGCCTATAAAAGTGTGTGGTCCCTGGTAGTCTCCGTTCATTTTCCCGCTGGCTTCAGCTCTGACAGCAGCTTATTCTTCTGCCAGCAGTCTACAACATGAATTGAACCCATAGCTTGGGGTGCCTGGGCTTCACACACAGCACCATATTCCTGTGCTCGACATAGGGCTGTACAGTGGATGTTTCCCTGTTACAGACTCAGAATACTCGATCAAAGGGCTCCAAAACTTCAGAGTCCTCTTCAAGAAACAAAACAGGGAAGGAAATACCTGCACCTAAAGTCCTGCCTGACCGCCTTTCAATGGTCATATCATCTAAACATGTATCATCAAGAAAACATTCTTCGTCAATGGGCATATCCCCCCGTTGACAGCAGGGACTGCTTCATTGAAAGAACATAAAAGTTGAACTTTACATACAAAAGGAACGTTCCTAATCCAACTGGACATCATTCTTCAGCTCCGTTAGACAGGACCGAGTGCACGGTCCTACTACATTCACCATCAATGGGCACACTCCTCATCGACTGAGGCTTCCGTAAGTCATCCTCTCAACGGAACACCTCCTCTCACGACGGAGCACACTTGCTTCCTCCCCTGTCGACGAGACATGCTCCTAAACCTCCATCGTCGACGAGAAGTATGCCACTGTCGACAGAGCATGCATCCATATTCTCATTGTCAATGAAGCACTTTCCCTCATCAACAGAGCATGTCCATAATGTTCCATCATCGAGGAAGAGCATGCATGGGCTTTCCCATTGTCGACAAGAAGTATTCCACTGTCGTCGAAGCATGCATTCACTTATCCATCATCAAAAAGATACATTACATTGTCGACGGGGCATGCTCATATTCCTATTCAGTCGACAACACTGATCCCACCATTGACAAAGCAGCTCCTTCATCATAAAACAACATATTTGCCAGCATATAATGCAGTTATGGAAGATCCTTATAAGAATTTAACCATAAAAAATAATGAAGTATTCTATAAAAACGTATCGAAAGATAGTTATGGGGCTGCGTCATCACAGAATAAGGGACCACATACTGTGGAACGCAGAGGCAAACCAACTTCATTTGCACTCATGCAGGGTGCTCTGAAACCTCAGACTGTATCTCCACCTCCATCAAAACAGGCACATACAGAGCCAGAACGCTCACCATATCTAACCCCTCATGAATATTCAGAGTAATATTTATCAGATTCTCATGTAAATTCAGAACCTTACGAAGGCACAAATTACAATGGTTCCCTTACCAGAAGAGGGTTCGAATCCCCATATTCTATACCATTATACTGGGACAATGAAAATCTATACCCACTAAAGGTCATTTCCCCACCGGATGACCTGTTATTCCCAGAAATGTTACAAATACAAAAAACAATGTGTTTACTACAATAGAACAAGGTAAATTAAGTAAAGATATGGCAGACTATCTGGACATATTGGAAGAATCTGTCCGGGCAGTCTCTCCTTTTATACCAACATTCAGAAATGCAAGTACTGAAGCTTGGAGTCGGCCCATAGCTGCACAGCAGCTGCCTACAAAAGCACACAGGCTTTATCAGGCTTCTATTGATTATCAATATTTAGCAACTACTCCCACTGCGGATTCAGTGGTTATTGCAGCCACTCACAACCACACTGGCAAACCAAAACATACAAGTACAGTACCTCCTGAAAAAGACTCTAAACATTTTGATTATATGGAGAAAAAAGTGTTTTCTCTAAAGACATTAAATATTAGAATACTTAACTACATGGTACATATGCTGAAATTCCAGCCTACGGTGGGGACCTCTGCTGGGGACATTATAAGTCAATTACCCACATCTCCCAAAAAGGAGCAACTTGCATCAGTGATAAATAAACCTACGTCCCTCTCTCGACATTTATTAAGCTCTGAATACGACATTGCTGACACCTCAGCTAGAGCCTCTGCAGTCGGTATTCTTGTATGACATCAGGTATGGCTCCGACTCTCAGGACTAGCACCTGATATTCAACATAAAGTGGCTAATGCCCCCCTTTTCTGGTGACCATTTGTTTGGTCCAGAGGCACAAACTATACTAGACAATCTGCAAGCCTCAGGCAGACAACTAAGGACAGTACAATATATGTACCACAATCCTCGTCCTCATTATACTGCTTCATATAAAACTGGAAACTACTACAACCAGAGAGGAAACTTCAGAGGCAAAGAAATAGTGACAAGGTATACATCTACCCTGACCTGTGGCCACTCATCAGGCAAACCAGGTGCCTCTACCTCTCATTAAAACACATTAAACTACGCCCCAGCCTCCTCTCCTAGGCCTCGGAGGCCTTCATTCTGGGGCTTTGATTAGAAATTATACCGAGGCCTTCTACATGAGGCTTTATACATCTAGCCACTTTCTGAGGTATCACTGCTACAGGTCATTCTGGTAATTCCATCGGGATGTCCCTCGGACTGTTGTGCGCCGGACCCCTGTGTCCCTCCCACGAAATGGGCCTACTGCTACTCACGTGCTGAGAAAGAATGAATATATCCTGATACTATAAACAAAATATATATTTTGTCTGCTACTTATGTAGCCTATCCATGCCAAAATTGATACATTTCTATAATGCTGTGAAAGACGAAGCGAAAAACTATACCAGTTTGCTACATTGTAGCACTACAAAATAACAACATTGTATTATTTGGGTTACTGTTCAAAACTCAGAACCCAATAGACCCTGACATAGACTGTGTTTTCCAGTGCATGCAACTGAGATCTACCAGTTACTCCATTATATGGCTGTATTTGTTATGATTCATTACAGTACCTAATGTGCTATACCCCTAATCGGGTTTACATCTGCTTAACTCATCTGCTGATGCCAAGTAATAGCCAGTCTGGCTTGTCTTTTGGCCATAATCCTATAATGAATACTATAATGGGGTACTTACAAAATGGTTTTTATATGCTGAAATACTGTTCTCAGCACCTTTCGGTCCTAAGACCACTATAGATGTAAGACAGAATGCCATATCTGGCCACCCTCTGCTAAATAACTGCTTGGGAATCTCCCAGAAGTAATGACTTGCTGCAAGAGACCATTCCGTGGAAGGTAAATCAGTTATGCAAAGACTTTTGCTGTAACAGTAGATCTTCTAGGAATGTCTCTTGCAGTAAGTGCCTTCCCTCCCTCCGGACCCCTGCCATTTTGTAACGGAAAACGATGTAGGAGAGGGAGGCTTCGGTATCTCAGTTCCTCACCTTCCCAAGCTGAACCCGACGGGGAATGGAGACTACCAGGGACCACCCACTTTTATAGGCTCAGCCCAGGAAGTGAGGTTGTGTGGGTGGTCCCTGGTGTGGAGACTGCTAGAAGAGACTGCCATGTTAAGAGCGCCACCTATCGGGAACTCCC
The DNA here is from genome assembly GCA_016271365.2 of Neoceratodus forsteri. Taxonomy (NCBI): domain Eukaryota; kingdom Metazoa; phylum Chordata; order Ceratodontiformes; family Ceratodontidae; genus Neoceratodus; species Neoceratodus forsteri. Next base: position 402,292,134 of record CM028136.1, on the reverse strand, counting down.
AGAAGTAATGACTTGCTGCAAGAGACATTCCTAGAAGATCTACTGTTACGGCAAAAGTCTTTGCGTAACTGGTTTTCCTAGGACTGGTATATGTTGTTCATCCACACGGACCCAACCGACCTCCCCAGCTGCGGATGCACAACACCTGGCTTCCAGCAGTTAAGATCTGGCGCCATGGGATGGAGGCCGAGAGTTATTGCACCGGTGGGTGGGTGGAGGAGCCAGCTTGAAGACTTCTGGCAATCCTGAAAGGGGAAAGGGACATGCCAAAGAGTGTGGATGAACAACATATACCACTCCTAGAACTACTGTTACAGGTGAGTAACCTGTTCTTTCCTTTGCTAGTGATAATGCCTCTGCTGTGTGTTATGAGGGGTGACTTCAGTGCTAAACTATCCTCCACTGTACCATACCCCTAACTTAATTTGGCAACCCAGAAAATAGCTCTACAGTTTAGATGGCACCCCTTTTTCACAAAATGGTAGTTCATAAAGTCTTGGGGTATCATTTTTATTAATAACAGTTTAAGCAGTGCTAAGTAACTGCTTACTACATAGAGGATAATGTATGAGTCACTATACACAACAAGCATGTCTAGCCATCGAGAGGTTGCCATGGCGACTGTGCAAACCTCAAGAGGCTTATTCTGTCGCCATGGCAATCTCGAGATGGCTACTCATGCTTGTTCCCTATAATGGCCCATACATTGTCTTTTATAATGTATGGGCCCAGCACACAAGAAACATGAGTCTGCAATTTTAAAAATCGCTCACTTTCATTCGTAGCACTCCAAAGTGAAATTGGAGAAGCGGAGCAACTAACATGCAGGGATCTGAGCAAACCAGGCAAGCAAACTACTAGAACATGTCAACGATTAAAAATGTCCAACTATAACTGCACGTTACAAGAAAATAAACAGTTTTTTAAGGGCCTTTCCTCCTGTTCTTCTTGGACGTCTCCAATCAATGGCATCAATGTTGATAACTTGCGTTGATGAAACTATGATAACTGGTACAAGAAACACACACACAAAAAAAAGGCTAGATCTAAGGTCACGTTGATTGTTTTGAGGGAAAAAAAGATTTTTGTTCACTTGTAATGACTCCTGAAGTCTTTGTGGCACTGGTGTCACTATAGTAACCACGCTCTGATGACAGTCGCTACGGTGCGAAAATGCGTTCCATGTTGTGCTGCAGTAGCTGCATGTCTAGTGCAACACAGCAACAAAATAACATAGCTACTGTAGCACAACAGTGTGATTCTATGTAGAGATTTCTACCTAGAATAATGTTCTGCCATACACTGTATTAAGGTAAGTGATGGGGAAATTAGACCACTCCTCTCATCTAAAAGTGCAACTAAAAGTGCACCTGTCTGAATTTCAGATGCTGTTTTTTGTCACTAGTTTTTACTCCTGTGCTTTGAGTTATTTAAATACAATGTGTTCCATTGCATTGTTTCCATTATATTGCAAAATAGAAGTCAGTGAGAGCTTGCTCAAAGCAGAATTAAATGGAAAACTATTTTTTTGTTTTCAGAAATCTCTAACCTGTTGGTGGCAATACAAGACGGAGCTCAAATCAACCAGCAAATAGAAACCTACCCTTTGAGCCAGCTGAGCTTCCATCGTATTCGCAAAGAGGAAATTACTCAGGTAATATATTCCTGAATTTTAATTGTGTATGGTTTTTTAGGCTGCTTTATATGGCTGGATGATATCTGCAGAAAATTGCTTGACTCTTGATAACTAGTGGTACACAGAAATAAATAAAATATATTCCCAAGCTGCTCGAGGGTTGAATGTTCAGCAGTTCATCATGCTGAAACATAGACTGCATCAGTAGAAAAGGACTGGTAGGCCCATCTAGTCTGCCCTATTTTCCCAGCCCATTTCTGTTGCTACACCCTAGCACCTATCCAGCCACAGGAACATCACACATCAGTCTGCACATCCAGTGTGGCCTATATGTCTTGGATGCATCCTGACTTGGGGAGTATGAGTGTTTCCTGCTGCCACATGACTGCCTCCTGTTGTCTTGGAGGATATGCATGGGCAGGAATATGTGGCCCCAGTTAGAGTAGAGACATCTTGCCCACCAGTAGGGCTCTGATGTACAATACAGTGGGTCTGTGTGTCCACTCCAGAGCTGGTCAGTTTGTGTAGATGAGCCTGATCTCAACCCTGAAGGTCTCTCGTCTTGGGGTGAGGGGGCGTATCTAGTCAGGAAGGAAAAAAACAATAGGAAATGGATGGTGCACCTCAGACAGATGATCCCTGCTCTTCATGCTCTTTCACCAGGAGTGTTCATCTGGCTTAACTTCCCAGCCCCACCCAAAAGGGATAAGTCCGGGATATGGGGGGGGATATGTAAAGGGTAGTTGGGGGGCAGTTATGATTACTCCAGGTGGTGTGGGACTTTGGGCTTGTGAACAGGCTGAAGGACAGCCTAGTCCACCTAATGAGGCAAAACAAATGTAACAAAAAGGGGGATTTCGTTATGGTTAACAGATGATTGTACAATGGCAAGAAGATTTCCTCTTTTCTTGTTGGTCAGTGTGTGCCTGGGACAGTGATGTTATTGAACAACAACATCACTGTATGAAGTCCAGGCACACACATGACCCTATAACACTGTCACAAATCATGCCACCAGTCCTAAAGTTACCGGCGCTCTGAGTCCACACTAAAGCCGTGACAGATTTAGCCCCATCACCAATTTCCTTTCTCCCTCTGGCACTCGCACCAAATAGCAGTTCAGCCCCCGAGTTCGACTGATAAAATTAATATAATTTTCATGGCAGCATTTTCTCCCTGAACCGAACTGCTTGAGTGAACCATGCTGGCCAGAAGCAGTGGTCGTGTGGTTTACTAAAGCTGCTCATTTCAGAGAAAAAATGCTGGCAAAAAAATAACATCACTTCTAGGAGCGTGGATATGTTGACACATCAAATCTTCATAGCGTTGACGGAGTTTCCGTCTAAGCCTCTCCTCATCCGAGGAGGATGAGGACCGGCGGCGGCGCCTCTTTTTAGAATGTTTGTGGCCCTTTTTCTGCCGATTGACTGAAGGGGTCCTTGTCCTCGATTGAGACCGACGTGGTCGGCTAGTTCAATCAGGGGACACCGGAGTCAGTGAAAACTGAGGTTCTGGCACCTTATCCTCAATGGGGACACCCGAGGGCAGTGTCTCCTCATCGGGGAAGGAAAGGACAGGCGTCCTTTCTAAGGAATCATCGACCGAGTCGGTGATAAAGGCTCGATCACATATAATCTCACTGCTTCAGCTGCTTTCCTCGTCTGCAAGGCGCTGGGCCCAACTGAAGGTCGGTAAAGCCGGCAGCCAAGGAGGCGATCTCGACCAAAGTTGAGACTGCATGTTCCTGGGACTTGGACCTCTCTCAGTTCTAGGAGCATCTCCTTCTGGAAGAAGACGACTTGGAGTTCTTGTCCCTCTTCCGAGGGCAGGAGGAGTGCGAGCCGGAGGGTGCCTCACCCCTGTTGGGGAGAGACTGGCACAACTCCCTAACGGAGCCTGAAAAGATAGAGCCAAGGTTGAGAGGAACAAAAAATCCACGACTGGCCGAAGCCTGAGCCGCTTTCTCCCTCCTCGAAGCAGCCATCTGCTCAAGCTGCTCGGCGGATCCCACAGCCGCGGAAACCGCCCACCTTGCCTCCTTAGATTTCACTGGCAGGTTTCTAAGCTCCGTTCCCCCCAATTTTAGGCACGCCTTGTGGTCATCCAGAACATTGGGATGGAAGGCCAAAGAGAAAGTACAAGACGTGGTGTCATGTCCGACACCTAGGTAATAGACACACGAGAGGTGGGGATCAGTGCGTGACATTTTCTGGCCGCAGGGACACCGGCGAAATCCGAGGGACGATTTGTCCTCCATGTCCGATGCACTGAAATCAGAATCGTGAACTCTTGACGAAGTTTCAAAGTAATTTGGCGCTTAAAACCTAATTTTACAATCCAGGGCCTACTTAATTTGCTGAGTAGCACTTAGGAACCTGAATCTTCCAGCGGAAAGGAAGATCTGACGTCATGGGGCAGAGCTGAGGTATTTACCACCTGGGTGGGTGGGAGGAGCTAGCTTGAAGACTTCCAGCCAGATTTAAAGGGGAAAGGGACATGCCAGAGAGTGTGGATGAACAACATATACCACTCCTAGAACTACTGTTACAGGTGAGTAACCTGTTCTTTCTGTCCTAAGCCCTGCACAGTCACTCACTCCTCCAGCTGCCAGAAGTGTTTCATTACAGAAGCTGTCACGGCTTCACACATTCCTGCTTTTCCCTCAGTCTTCTTCCCGACCACAAAAGAACTGAAACCCTAATAACCACTATGAGCGCATGTGGTGTTTAAACCACCGCGCTCCACTTACAGATCAGCGACTCTGTTTGCCTTTCTCCACAGACACTGTGACAGTTCAAAAGAGCCCCTGATGTGATCCACAGTAAAATAAAATTAAAAAAAAAGTAACTAATGGAAGCCGTGACACCAAACGGCTTTTAATTCTCCCTCACATCACTGAGATCACCTCATGAGAGGCTACAGGACTGGGCAAGCAGCATCGTTCAGGCAACAGCTCCACCTAGTGGTGGAAAAAAATATTTTGGATTTTTTTTAAATGCATACCTACCACTGGAAAATCAAATAAAAATACATAAAAATATATACTTTTTTTTTCCTTTTTCCTTTTTTTATTAGCAAGCGAGCCATTGCATAATAGCAATAAGGCATTCAAGGGATGTGTGTTATTGTGTAATAATAATGTCACTCCTGGGGTGGTGGAAGCACTCGTCTTTGCCTTGTGCTTCAGCCCACCACAGGAGTGACGTTATTGCACACTAACACACACCCTGTCGTGCCTTATTGTTGAAATAATAACATACAACTTCTAAAGATGATGGTTATTGTAAAACACATATGGCTGCTCAGTTTGACTGTCAATTTAATTTGATCATGTGCGTTTGAAAAGATCAATTTGATTTTATCATGTGCATTTGAAAAGATTTTACAAGTGTTTTTTATATTTTGAGTTTCATAATTTGGGAACCAGTTACTGTGCCAAAAAATGTACATAAATACTCATTAGTCTTGTTTCAGGAAATTATCGCCCCCTGAGGGATATTATGATTCTGGCTTTGTAGCATATTTACTTAGCATTGCCCGGCTAGCAGAGCTGCAGTGGTTGGGTCCTGCTCCTACCCAGTTTTGCAGCTTAGTAAAACTGAAGCATGGGTGGGTCATGTGACCACGTCATGGTCCCACAGCCAGTGGCTGCAGTGGCATTCAAATGTCTGTCTTCCGGTTTGACAGTTCAGTGTTTTAACCACTAGACTGCACTTCAACAAGTTTTTGACACCATAAAACTGCTCCCCAAATAAGAGGTTTCACCAATCTCTGATCCTTCTGAAGTCACCTCTAACTAGTACAGCATCTCATGTAGGCTTACAATTCTCCCGACCCTCATCATCTCTGTCCCCTACCCCATTTGCCACTCCTTTCCTCTTACATCTCCCTGGCTGCTACACTAACTGTCATGTTCTTCTGAAGTCCCTGCAATGGTAGCCCAGTTGAGTTTGACCCGAAACACTTTGACCTCTCTGACCTGCTGTAGTTGATCCCATCTCCTCCCTGCTAAATCTTTCCTTCCATCATGGTAAGGTTCATGGGGCTTGGAAGCACACCAAAGTCCTCACCCTTCACAAAGGGGACAACCTTTCCTTCGCAGGAAACGTCTGCCAGAGTTCTTTCCTTTCTGCTCTGCACAGCATATATCAGACATGTTGTGGCTACTCCAGAGAGTAAAGGGTGCAGAGATGTGTGTCTGTAGCAGCCAATGCCCAGTTCAAGAGAAGCTTGAAGAGGCAAAACTGCACGTGCAGTTGGGCAGAATAGGTGGGCCAAAGGACCGTATCTGTCGTCAGTATCTGTGTATGTATCTGTGTAATGCCACTTAGGCTGCAGGAGACTTGTCTGACACCTCAATGAGCAGCAGGTTGATGGTGACCCTGTTCAGCCTGACTGATGGGTGGAAACCTGTACTTGGAAGGAGGCAGCCACACCTATCAGAGTGCAGCTGCATCCGTTCATCTATTAGACGCCACCCAGCAGCCAGCTGAATGGCATCATCATCAGCCTGCTACTGTTCTTCCTCTGCCTCGTAACCTGGCAGTCTGTGGTTAGACCTGGAATGGAAACAGAGCCGTGATCCTTTCTTCTTGCCTTCCCCCAAACGAAGCTGCTAACTGGCAGTGGCATTCCTTTAGTGTCCCCCCGCCCCCCAGTGGAGCAGCTTAGCGACAGTAACTCTCTCTTTACCTAACGGAGCCACTTAGCTGCAGTAGCTTTCCCTTCCCCTCCCTTGTTTCCCTTCCCAGCAGTGGAGCTACACTCTCTTTCCCTCTCCCCCTAGTAGTGATGCCACTCAGTGGCAGTGGCTGTCCCCCCTCCTGCCTGCAACAGAGCTGCTTGACTGCAGTAGTTCTCTCTTTTCCCCCTGTACATGTAACAGCTGCTCAGCTGCAGTAGTTCTCTCTTTTCCTCTCCCCCACTACTACCAGTGGAGCTGCTCGGTGGTAGTGTCTATTCTGCCTACAACTCGGCTGTTCGGTTGCGGTAGCTCTCTGTTGTCTCCTCCCACCCTCGCTTCAGCAATGGAGCCGCTTTCTTCTTTTCTCATTCCCCCAGCAATGGAGCAGCTTAGCGGCAGTGACTCTCTCCCCATCTGCAGTGGAGTCACTCAGTGGCAGTGACCTTTTCTCCCCGTAATGGTACCACTGGAGTGACTGTCTTTTCACTCCCATGCCCCCCAGCTGTGGTGGTGCTGCTCGACAGCAGTTACTCTTGCCTCCGCCACCCCAGTGGATTCACCGTTGCCGGCACTGACACTCCTTTCTTTTCTCCCCTCCCTCACAGAAATGAAGCTGCTTAGTAGCAGTGGCATTCCTTTAATCACCCGGCCCCCCAAATTCAAAGGCCTTATTTTATTTACGCCCACCTTTACTGATGCCCTGGTAGAACTGCAGATGTCTGTCAGGCCCTATATTTATAGCGTCATTCACTGGATAAGTCAGAAACAATTCAATGTACACTGTATAATCACTATAAAGTACTGGTATATTAGTATTTGCACTGCCCTAGTTACACCACAGCAACCCATTGCTCGGGTTACTGCTGGCCAAATGTGGCAGCATGGACTCGCAGTAAGTCATTCGGTTCTCCACTCCCCAAGCTGCAGCAGAGTTGGGAACACATTCCGGAGTGAGCAGTGCAAGCAGCCAAGTGGACAGACTGCATTGCATGCTCTGATGTGTGACTGCTCTTCCTGCACAGCAGCACTAGTGAAAAAACTCAACTTCACTAGCGATGGAGGGGAGCCAGGACAGAGCAAATGCCAGTGGGGGGAGAAGTTACTTTACTTGCAACAGAGGGGCACCAGAACAGAGTAAGTGTGGAGGGGGGGTTACTTGACCGACAGTGGAGGGGGACCAGGACAGAGCAAGTGTCCATGTGAAGGGGGGAGGTTCATTAGACCACACAGTGTGAAATGGCAGTGAACACCTACCCCTCACCCAAACTCACAGCCCCTCTCAGCGTGGTTTGAATTGTCACCGAGAATGGTTATGTAGACACACTCCATCATCAGCACGGTTAGAGGAGGCAGGAGAAAAGTGGAGCACAGCAGCTTCTGGTGCAGTCATGTAAACAGACCTTAAAAGTGTATGAAATTGAATGGAATCCATTTACACAGTTTGTGGAAAGTTAGAGATTTGCTATATATTGGCTGCAAAGGAGAGTCTCTGATCTAGAACACATTATAAAATGTTGCGTGGTAAGGAGAATAATCAAACTGGGGTGGACCTTGCATTTTTTGAGGGGATATACATTACATTGCAAGCAAATATTTTACATTGACAGATGCTTGTTTTTCTAGGGAGAACATCTAGGAAGAGGGACAAGAACTCAAATTTATGGAGGTACTCTGAATTATAAGGATGATGATGAGGATGAAGGATTCTATCCAAAAGAAATCCGAGTGGTTCTTAAGGTGTTAGATGCCACCCACAGAGATATATCTCTGGTAAAGTTAATTTTATTTGTATTTTTACATTTTTTTTTTGGGCTAGATAACTTTTACATAGTTGTAAAACAAATTTATGGTGATTCTGGTTGAACATTTTGCAGTGTTAACTTTTTTGTTTTCCATTCAGGGTTTTTCCACCTTAGCCAGCCATTGTTTCACTCGAGCACACTGGCGACTGCTCAGAGCTGCTGCCATGCACCAGAAGAAGTTCTCCATGCTGCCCTCACTATGGCTTGACCCCTGTGGAGAGGCTGGCATCCTACCTCTGTTGCCTTGGCACAGTGAGGCATGAGGGTGGAGAGCCTGAGTGTGCCAGAGGAACACATGGGTATGCATGTTCAGGGCAGTACATCTGGTGCCGGCTTATAGAATAACAACACGGAAACACTGGGGAGCTGCACTTTAGTCAGAAAATACAGTCACAAAGCAAAGCAGCCAAAACTCAGTTTATTGTTGTAACAGAAGAGAGTGTACCGCCATAGCCCCGGCACTGCGGGTCTCAACATGATCCCTAGTCATGGGGCATGGCTGGTGATACAGTGCACAGCATAATAATGCAGACTGCTTAAAGATAAGAATCACAGATTCATTTATACTGCCAGTAATGCCGCACGTGAGTCATATAATCAATACTTACTAAAGTTCCAAATACCAAAATGATAAATAAAATAATAAAAAATGCCCAAGTGCAGTATTGGTGATAAGAAAAGGAAAGGCACAAGGGACACACACGTTGGATCATTCTGAGCAGGTGACGCTGCACCTAGTAAAAGTGCCTCAAAAAGAAAAAACATTTAATATTTTATAATGAAGGGGTCTTTTGTGCCAAAGAGTGTGGGGGCAGCAGAGTGAGTAGAGAGAAGCAAATGCAGAGTGGAGAAATGGGCAAAGAGTATTGCATAGTACATATCAAAGATGGCTAGAGGTTGCATCAGTGAGTGAAAGCTGGAGCCATAGCAAGTATTCAGACTGGAATTAGGGATGTGTTTTTAAAGAAGAAAAGACCAGAAGCATAGGAATCCATCCCAGGGAGTGAAAAAAACACAAATTCATGCCGGACCAGAAGATCTGAAAGATAATAAAAAACAAAGTATGAAGCAAGAAAGCAATTGCATCAAGTCCAGCAAGATGAAGAGCCTCCATGGTGTAAATGCACTTGGATTCCTTTTTCAGGAGAGTTTTTACTGTATGATCTCCCCTAGTGTGAATGGGCACATATTCCAGTCCCATCCTTGTCCTCAAATACCTCAAAATGTGTCCCTAGAAGAGTGTTTGGCGTGGCAACTGTCACAGAGAGGATGTGCTCCTGGATCCTTTTACAGGGAATTCTCTCCCAACCCCCCCAATCTCCACGGAGATTATTGTTGGGGAAAGAACCCTGATAACATCGTTCTCCATGCATACAGTGCTGGGTCTGATGGTTACCATGGTGCTTACTGTTCCCCTTGCAAGGATGCATATGAGAATATCCGAGTGGAGCACCCTATGGTCATAGGAATTTCAGCAGCTGGATCATCAACTCTGGGTAGCAAGCCTCTGGTTTGCTTCTTTCTCTAGTAGTCCTGGACGAAGAACCTTTGAGTTTTCCCCTTCGAGGCACAGTTGACCGGGGGGGGGGATGCTTCCTCAGTACTGTGTGGTGCACACTGTCATGGTCTCCACACACAAGGGACTTGATTGGATTGGAACAGTGTCTTTTCACATAAATGTCTCAGCAATGAGAGCTATTCCATATGGTCTACAAGCCCTGTCAGAGCTGGTTTTGCTCTGTCGCCTCCCTTAGGGTGAATGGGCACATGTGCCAGTCCCATAAAGATGACTTGTTTTGGATCCTCTCTATTAAATACTGCAAAATATGTCCCTAGAGTAGTGTTTAGCGTGGCAGCTCTCACGGAGAGGATGTGCTCCTGGATCTTTTTACAGAGAAGTTGCACAGTGCACCCTTTATACATCTTAGGTAATCGCATGTAATAACATAAACCACAAATGGTGTTGCACTGGAAATGAACTCCCTGATCTACATAGAGATTGCATGTTAGGGAAAGAACTCTGGTAACAGCGCATTCCATGCATCCAATGCTGGGTCTGATGATAGTCATGGTTTTTACTGTTCCCCTTGCAAGGAATATGAGAACATCCCACTGGAGTATCCCATGGTCACAGAAATCTCAACTCCTGGATCATTAAATATGAGTAACAAACCTCTGGCTTGCTCCTTTTTGTGGTAGTCCTCAAACGAGTACCTTCGAGGTTCCCAGTCTCCTCATCGTGGCCACAGTTGCAAGGAAAAAGGGACGTTATCTCAGTAGAATGTGGTGCACACGGTCAAGGTCTCCAGACACAAGGGACTTGGTTGGATTTGGAACAGTGTCTGTTATAAATGTGTCAATGGTGAGAGCAGTTCCATATGGACTTCAAGCCCTATCAGACCTGGTTTGCGACAAGGTAGTTAATTTCTAGACATATAGAAAGTGCGTCATGTACTAACCACAATTCGGTATTTGATGCTATACAAAAATTGCATTATCTCCATTCTGAGATGTTGCCCCAAAGAATTGGAATGGTTATGAATCAGAATTCCATTCATTGTCAGAACCCACCAACCTTTCTAAAGTCCCAGTCCGAGCAAGGCCCTGCTGGATCACATCCCATACACACAGCTGTGTGTACTGCCTGAGAACCATCTGCCCAGTTGGGTTCCTTCTGCGGTTGGTCAGGGTGTTGCTCCATAAGGGATCAGCTTCTTTTCTTCTGCCCTTGAGACAGATTTCCTACCTTATCTTGCTGCTTTAAGCTTCAGCAAACCTCACCTGTTGTCTTAAGCTGTGATGACTCTGCATGTACCAGTCTCTGGAGTCGCCTTCCACCAGGATGGCTCTCAATCTCTTTGGGGGAACCCACCCCAGGCCCAAGAGCTGTTGGTTGATTTCCCTTGAAGAGAAACACCCTGGGGTTCCCGCACCCTCCAGTGGAACCTTACTGTTCCCCTCTGTGGTCAGCAAAGTCCTTAAAACCTCAAGGTGTCTGAGACCTCTGCCACTCATGGTGCTCTGAGAGCAGCAGGCTCCCAGCTCCTGCTCCTGCTGTGCACAGGGAACCTTCTTCCCTGTTCCTTCTTGTCCTTGGCCTATAGCCAGCCTCCACCCAGGCTGAAACCTGGACACCAACTCTCCCTGCTGCTGTGAGGTGCAAGTGACATGGTGAACGAACACTAGCCAATGCCCACCCTTCTAGGTACTCTGGGAAGCACTCATGATGTCGAGAGGCACCCTGGCTGTACCAGTCTTCCGGCTGTTCCCAAACTTCCACCCGGCCTGGGTTGTCCCAGTCTGCCCCTCCCCACACTAGCACCCCAAGGGCATCTGCCAGGCAAAGGCAACCAATTGCCTATTCCTTTGCTTCTTTTGCCAGCTCTTTTGATAAGTACCTTTGGTGCCAGGAGAGCAACTTTTTTTTCCTGCTGTATAGCTGCCCCCCCAGGTTGTGGAGTCAGTCCCCAGAGACTCATTCTGATAAACATTCAGGTCTCCTTACTGTTAGGAGGGAGTCATTACAGATGAATCATCCATATACAATTTTCCATAAGGATGAGGTTGTGCTCCACACACACTCTGAATTTCTACCAGAAGTGGTGTTGGAGCTCCACTTTATTCATTGGTGCTTCCAACTTTCTACCCCAAGCCAGAGAATCCAGGTTAAGTGTTGTTACATTCTCTTAGTGATAGAAGGATTCTCAACACCAAAGACTACAGGTAGGCTTGCCAACTGTCTCTTTCCATTTCCAGACAGTGCCTGTCGAGTTAGATTGTCAGTTGTATTCAGCATTGCTACAGTTTTAAGAACTTACTGTAACAGTAGATCTTCAAGAATGCATGGGACAGATATAAGGCAGTCCTAGTGGGGGGTAGGAGGAAGTAAGCTATTGGTTAACTAGGATCTGCAGCTTATCTGTTAGGTAGGAAAATGGACAGACTAGGTGGACCAAACGGTCCTTATCTGCCGTCAAATTCTGTGTTTCTATGTAAGAGAATCTCCTTAATTAGGCCACACCTTTGGAACTATAGCTGCCAGTGCTGAGACCACATGGAAACTTTTGCTAGCCATGGGCCGCCCACAGTGATGTGCCACATCTACATGTATATAGGCATGGGTGGCCCTATCACTCCTCAGTTCCCCACCGATTGGTCCTGGAGGACATCCAACCATGGGGTACCAGGAGAATGAGACGAGCACCAGACACACAAGGAGAGGCATGGAGTGTGGTACAGGATGCACAGAGTCAGATTTAAGCACATCATCTGATAGATCCCTCAATGAAAGCAAAAGGGGGGAGGAGGGAATGACGGTATGACCTAATGGAGGAGATTCTCTTGAAGATCTGCTGTTATGGTAAGTTTTTACATAACAGTTCTACCTTCTTTGAGGATATCTCCTCCATTAGATCACACCTTTGGAATGATTCTCAAGCAGTACAAAGTAAACTTGGGGTATGGTACAGTCTGCTATATAATCAGGAGAGAGCGCCTTGCAGTACAGCAAGCCTAAAGCCAGCATGCCTACGAGAGATGATGTCCAGACGGTTATGTCTAGCGAAAGCTTGGACAGTGCTCCATGTAACTGCAGCACATACATCATTAGTAGGGACAATCATGAAATAGGCAACAGAAGTGGCCTTAACCCTTGTGGAGTGATGACAAACAGTACCAGAAAGTTCATTACCATACTTCCTGTAACAGAACATAATACAGTGTTCCAGCCGTTTGGATAGGCATTGTTTAGAAATGAGAGCACCCTCTTCCCCAGAGGGGAATGAAACAAAAAGCTGCGAGGACTTTCTGCAGTCCTTGGTGCAAATAATGTAGTACTGCAGTATTCTGTGTACATCCAAAGTATGGAGCAGTGCCTCACTCAGGTTGACATGCTCAAGGTAATATACAGGAAGGTGTAACATTTGATTCAGTGTAAACTCAGATACCACCTTTGGTAGAACTTTGGATTTGTACACAAAGAGGCTCTTTGGAAAATCAAATAAGAAGGCTTACATATAGAGCCTGAAGCTCGGAAATCCTTTGAACAGAAGTCATTGAAGCTAAAAACATTTTCCATGAGAGGAAAAGTGAGCTACAACTCTCGGCAGGCTCAAAAGGAGCCCACGTCAATTTCTTAAGCACAATATTCAAGTCCAAAGGTGGGACTGGATTACTGATAGGAGGTTTTGTATGTAGAATACTCCCATAAACCTATGGGACACCTCTAATTAGTCAGCTGTACGATCAGTAGGGGCATGGAAAGCTGATATAGCAGCCAGACGAACCTTAAATAAATGACTGCATGGATCTATCCTATGAGGATAGGTTGGTTAGTTTGAATTTAATGTATCTTTACATGAGGAGGATCCGGGGAGATATTTTACTGTGTTATAACTTACTGCAAGATCCAGCATTACTTACAGAACTGAATCTAAGCTTTAAAACTCGTAATAAGGGTACAAGGGGACATAAAATGCAATTAATACACACCAAATTTAATACAGAAAAAAGGATAGGAATTTTTTTTTCTTTCTTTTTTTTTTTTTAATACTCAGAGTGGTCAATCCCTGGAATAAAGCTGCTATTGTTCTATTGACTAATTCTCTGCATTTATTGTCTGTATTTCCACCCCCCACCCCCCGTCGCACCTGGAATCGAGCCTCGGCTCAGCGTCTCTTTCCCGATTACCAAATGTTTAAATTAATAAAAAAAAATCTAGCAAAGACAAAAATTTATTCAAAAATAAGCTTGACCACTATTTGTTAAATGGAAATGTTTTAACATACGTGTATCCATAGGAGCGCATATGGGCCTAAAGCCTTTCTTATGCTTCTTGATCTTAGTATGAATACTGCAGGCCAGAATCGGACAAGGAAAGCAAGTATTCTAACACAGCATTTTATTTATTTAAATTTTGGTAACCTGGTGAGCCCACTGAGACCAGAGGTCCCTTTTTCAGGGGCAACCTGGGATTAGTTACATAAAAACATACTTTCACACATTGGACAACATATAGTGGTTGCAGTTGTTACATACATTGGAATGACAGTAATTACAAATGACAGTATAGGTTACACCTTTGATACAATACAGTGGGATAGCATTAGACACAGGAGATACAGGGTAAGGGGTCTCTGGTCCATCTAAACCTGAAGTCCTTACATCTGCATGCATGGCTCCTGAAAACACAGCCATTACATGTTTCGGGGTATTCCCCCAAGGTGGCCGATGTTCTGACTGCGGTTTGAAAGCCTTCATATTAGTCCTTAAAATGGAAGGACATGTAAAAGGATCCAGATTCCTGGAAGCAGCCCACAAAGTGAACCGCTTCCATTTTAAGGAATAATATGAAGGCTTTCAAACCGCAGTCAGAACATTGGCCACCTTGGGGGAGTACCCCGAAACATGTAATGGCTGTGTCTTCAGGAGCCATGCATGCAGATGTAGGGACTTCAGGTTCAGATGGACCAGAGACCTCTTGCCCTGTGACAGACCTTGACACAGAGGTAGAAGGGCAGGAGGATCCACTGTCAGGAGTTGAAGGAATAGAAATCATATTTGGCAAGGCTATAGTGGAGCAATAAAGATGAGAGTGGCAGTCTCCACCTGCAGTTTGAGCAGAACCCTGTGTTGTAGGAATGGGAGAAATGCGCATAGGAATTTCCCTTTCCAAAAGGACAACGCATCTCACCTAAAAACTCCAGGCCCTGGAGCAAGCAAGCAGAAACAGTGCAGTTTTGTGTTGTGTGGGGATGAAAAAAGGTCCAACTCAGGATGACCCCATCTTGTGAAGAAGTCGTTTACCATTGAGGTCAGCAGTTTCCCATTCATGAACCATCGATTGGGACTTGCTTAGCTTATCTGTGGAGATGTTTTGGAGGCCTGGGAAATACACGTCCGGTAGCTGAAGACCGTGAGATAGAGCCCAGTACCATACTCTCATTGCTTCCCTGCATAAAGGATAGAAGTGAGTGCCTCCTTGTTTGTGATGTAATGTATCACACTAATGATGTCTGTCTAAATTAGCAGAGAACAAGGGCAGGCATGGTTCTGAAATATCTGGAGGCTGTACAGGACTGCTCTCATTTCCAGGACATTTGTATGCGACTCAACCTCCACTGTGTCCATGACCCCCATGTCTGACAACGTGCTAGGTGGGCATCCCACCCAGAGCCTGAGGAATCCATGGTGAGGATCTGTACAGAAGCTGATACAAGGAATGGAATGTCATTCAATAGGTTTTCACAATCCATTTGCTATAATAACACTCTGTGAAGAGGAGATGTGTCGAGAACCATTTGGTTCAGCTCATCAGTCAACTGATCCCACTGGACACTGAGTGTCCACTGAGGTATCCTCATATTTATTTATTTCAAATGTTTCACCAGAAAAGGCATGCTGAGCTGATAACAGCTAATTTCCATATGCATCCTTGGGGAAGAGGAGAGTAATGTATAACAATCAGGCAATAAGTACATGGCAGGTATAAGGACTAAGCAACAAACAAGGCATGCCAGTGGCATGATCACTATGGCCGCTGCCATGTGACCCAGGAGAAGTAACGTTCTTGCAAAGACAAATTGTCTCCTGTATACCATCTGTGCCTGTGCAGTCAAATTGTCTGCCCTGTCCTGTGGCTGGAGAGCACATCCCTTCTCTGTGTCCAAGACTGCCCCCTGTGTAGTCATCACCAACTTTGGCACATTCACTGTGATCCCCAAATCATCAAACAACTGACATATCTGAGACAGTGTGTGTAACAGATTCCTTGGAGATGCCCTTCAGGATCCAGTCATGCAGATAGAGGAACACATGTAGACTTCAGTAGAAAGAGCTACTGCAGCTACTTCCAGGTTTTTGATAGAGACCCATGGTACAGAAGACAAGCCAAAGGGCAACACTCTGAACTGGTCCTGTTCACCCTGCAGCATAAAGTGGAGGTATTGTCTGTGGGTTTTCCCGATCTTTACATGAAGGTATGCATCCTTCATGTCTACAGAAGAGTGCAAGTCCTCTGTTTGCAGACGGGAGATGAGAACTTGCAGGGTTACCATTCAGAACTTTTTATATTCAGTGTACAGATTGAGATCCCTGAGATTCAACACAGAATGCAGATCTCTTGTCCATTTTGGGGCTAAGAAGTATCTGGAATTCCTCTCCTGAGAAGGAACTGGTTCTGTGGCATACTTTTGGAATAAAGACAGAGGTTTTTCCTTCAGAAAGGAACAAATGGCCTAAAAGACAAAAGGAAGGAGGCAGAGGATGATCTGGAGGGATTTGTAACAGCTTCAGAGCATACCCCCTTGCAGTTATCTCCAGAGCCAACTCGTCCATAGTGATCTCCCACCATTGTTTCAGATGCATGGGGATCCTGGCCCCCACACTCACCCCTAGAGGTAAGGTTGAGGTGGGAGAGATGGAAAAGAGTAAGGCGGTACAGGTGGTGGCAGGGCCACCAGAACTAATTCCTTCGGGTGCTTTTGTATGGGCGCCTGCCGGGGAGTGAGACCAACAGATTGCCATCTCCTCTGCCACAGTCTTGCTGGCAATAAGCACAGTTACCTCGGGCAGTAGACGGGGGAGGCTGTCCAGAGGAGGGCAACCAAAATGGTGCAGGGTCTGCACCGGAAGACATATGAAGAAAGACTAAAGGAGCTTAAGATGTACAGCCTCGAGGAAGGGGGACATGATAGAAACTTTCAAATACCTCAAGGGAATCAACAAAGTCCAAGAGGGGTAGCATCTTTCAGAAAAAGAGATGTGCAAGAACAAGAGGGCACAATTTGAAGATAGAGTGGAGATGACTCAGAGGTAATGTGAAGAAGTATTTCTTCACAGAGAGGGTTGTAGATGCATGGAACAGCCTTCTTGAGGAGGTCATAGAGTCACAAACAGTGGGGAAATTCAAGAATGCATGGGACAGACATAAGGCAATTCTAGTGGGGGGTAGGAGGAAGTAAGCTGTTGATTAACTAGAATCTGCAACTTATCCGGTAGGTAAATGGGCAGACTAGGTGGGCCAAGCGGTCCTTATCTGCTGTCAGATTCTATGTTTCTAGAGGCTGGGGAAAGGAGCCCTGATCATGACCTCTAGCAGGAGTAGGGTACAGGGACTTTTCAGACCTTAGAATCATTTTTTAAATGCTGCAAGTCTCGATGGCTGAGAGGGACCGGGGGGTGGTGGTGGATGTCAAGATGAACAACTCTGAAACTTGTAGGAGGGCAGCAGCCAAGGCCAACAGGATGCTGGGATGCATCGCTAGGGGGATCACCTCCAGAAGGAGGGAAGTGATACTCCCTCTGTATAACTGCTTGGTGAGGCCGCACCTTGAGTACTGCGTGCAGTTTTGGAGGCCACACTTAAAGAGGGACATTAACCTCCTGGAGAGGGTCCAGAGGAGGGCAACCAAAATGATTTGGGGCTTGGGGGACAGGACCTATGAGGAGAGGCTCGAAGAGCTAAATATGTACACATTGGAAGAGAGAAGGGACCGGGGGGACATGATAGAGGTCTTCAGGTACATGAAGAGGGTAAATAGGGGAGGAACAGTCAGGGTGCTTCGAAGGAAGGAGGAGGGGGCCACTAGAGGGCATGGGTGGAAGCTGGAGGGGGGAAATTCAGGGGAGAAAGGAGGAGGTGCTACTTCACTGAGAGGGTGGTGGAGCCATGGAATGCACTGCCTAGGGGGCTGGTGGAGGCAGAGACAGTGGAGGGGTTCAAGAGGGGCTGGGACAAGTACAGGGGAAGGGTTCTGGAAGCAAAATCCAATGCAGCAAGAATATCCGGAACTGGGAAGGGAGAAGCCAGAGAAGGCGAGGGGGACAGCAAGGTCAGCACCCAGGGTGGGAGCTGACCAAACGAGCAGACACAAAAGACCGTTAGGCCTATTCTGCTGGCATTTTGGTATGTTAGTAAATTTGACACGTATGGCCTCCAGCATCATAACCAAACAGTTTTGTCTTTTTAAAAGAGGCATTCAGAACTGCCTGTTACACATCATTGGCAAAGCCAGTAACTCTAAGCTAGGTATATCTCCTCATGTAAATGCCAGAAGTAGATGCCATGATAGAAGCATCCAAGACATAAGCTGAGTGTAGCAAATGTTGCCAACCTCAGCACCAGAAGACAATATTTAAAGTAAATCATTCTTGGCAGGCAAAGCCTAAGTTGCAGTTCAAGCAGCTTTACACAACTGATATTTGATCATGTGGGCATGGTAGTTTGCAGTCCTATGGCCCAGTGATGCAGAGGCATAAGTATACTTGCCCTTTACATCCAGCCTCCTAGATTCTTTATCAGGAGGCGAAGTACTTATGTGCTTAGGGTACCTAGACCTATCATGAGCAGCCATGATGACTACGGAGTCAGATTCTAGCTGGTTAGCATATTACGGCTTACCAGTTGGTGCAGGATACTGCTTTTCAGCCTTTCTAATAACTGCAGGTGATGAGTTTGGTCTGTACCATGCAGCAAAGGTAGCATCCTCTAATGCTGGCTATATAGGTGGAATTAAATGGAGGAGGAGCAGGGCACCTCTAAAAAGTCCATTAGATTCCATTTTGTGGAGACTTCCTCTTCGACAGCAGAGTCCATGGCAGACTGCATTTGCTGCATCATTGCTTGGAAAGTTGGATCCTCAGGAGGAGATCTTGAGGTATAAACCACCATGTCCTCTCTGCAGGATGAGAGGGTTGGACTAGAGTGAGGTGCTAGAAATTGTTCACCTTCAGTCTTCTAAATCCTTGAGATCAGAATTGCATTACACTTCATCGTCATTAGCCAGATCGATGGCAATTGCAGAATTACCGGTGATGCCAGCAGCAGATGAGAGGGAGAAATCTGCAGTGTGCTAGTGAAACCTCTTTGCAAGGGCTGAGTACCAGGAGGCCCTGTTGGCAGAATAACTGCATTGGTAATCCAGGCAGAATGCCTCTTATTTCTGAAGACCGCACATCCTGAGAGTAGACAGCACCCTGTAAATGGGCTGGGACTACCTGAATTGACAGGCTTTGGCCCGACAATGATTGCGTCCTGCTGTCCATAATAGGTACAGCAGCGCCTGAGCCAGGTTTCCACCTTGGTGTCTCATCAATAGTCTGAGGGGCTGAACTCAACACCACCGGAGTGGGTGATGGCACAAGTTTACCTTGTTTCAGTGGTGACTGGGACCTCGCTGGTGAAGCAGAGTTTTCTTTTTGTCCGAGTGTGCGCTTATGGCCAGACAAGGAGGAGGGCCATAACAACACTGTTCCCTCTCCCCATCCTTCAACTTTGGCAGCTACTTTATGACCAGCAGTGAGGGAGACACAGACCTTGGGCCCTGTTCTTCTCCATGGCTTTCAGTGTCTTGAGCAGGATGTTTTCTAGAGCTTTCTTACAGCATCACCTTGTAGCCTGGTTGAAGCTCTGGCAAATCTCACAAGTCCCCTCGTATTGTGAGATGGACCCAAACAGCACACACAAACCATGTATATGTCTTTGTAAATTTTATCTCCACACTTACAGTAGTGAAATAAAGGCTCCTATGACTTTAGCATGCAGAGATGAAATAAAACACTAAGTGAAATATAAAGAAAAATCAGCAACGGCTAGGTTTACTGAGTTTCCTTCGGCAGGTCCAATGAGGATGATCAGTAGGAAAAAAAAAATGAGTGATGGGACCGCCCACGCTTATATACACGTAGATATGGCACGTCACTGTTGGCAGTCAGTGCTATCAGATGTTTCCATGTTATCCTAGCGCTGATGGCTGTAGTTCCAAAGGTGTGGCCTAGTAGAGGAGATACCCTCGAAGAAGATCTTTAAGAATAACTTTTCCATAGATCCACACTTGCTCACTCTCCTTACTTGGACTTGCCTGTCTTATTTATCTTGTCTTCCCATCCTCTCGCCGAATAGGTATGGGCTGTGAACACAGTTGTTGTCCCTTCTTAAAGGGACTGGTAAGATATGTTGTGCCATTTTTATTGCTCGCTGATAACATTCTTGGATATGTCCTTTCTAACCACCTAGATTTTAGGTCACTATTCACACTTAGGTAGTCTTCCACTGAGCATGCTGTGTAACTGGAACAGTCCTTAAGCTTGATGACTCCTACCACCCAACCATGTGGTCCTGTGGCTCAAACCCCCTTTGTACTAGGATCATTTCTTTTACTGGAAGGTACAGTGAGTGTTTGGGGATTCTTCACTTTTTTCCAAGGTTTGGCTGCATTTTTTGACTCATTTCCTTAATCCTGTGGCTCCTGCTCGATTATCGTGATTCACTATGGGTCAAAAGAGAAAGCAGGGATTTCAGAGCTGTATTTTGTGCAGGTATCCTGTATCCATGACCAATTGACATGACACCTGCGTTTAATGTCTGGGTCCTCAAGGAGCATAAGCAGGGGATTCTCCAGGTCAAAGCATGGGATGTACTACAGGGATGGTGGTACTCTTGCGGACCTTGGAGGGGGCTGGCAGGGATATGCCAGGCCTATATGTGAAGGAAGATGAGTATGCACTGGATCTCTTGAACCCTCAGGTGCACAGAGTTTGTTTTGTTTTCTGTCTCTTCACTTCTTCGAAGATAAGTCTCTGTCTTGTCAATGAAAACACAAAATCAACACCATTTGCAGGATTGTTGCTGGTCAAGGGACCACTCACACTCTCCCTGACTGGAGAATCCACTTCAGTGTTAACTTTCAAAGGAGGTCGAACCAGCCACCAGTGGAGCTTGTTAGTCTGCCTCTGGAGTGTCCATTGAAGCAACCAGCTAATTTGACACCGGTGGATCCGACATTCAACCCTGTTGAGGGAGAGGACTCCCTCCTCACTTGCACACTGGATAGGTCAGGTTCTACTGAACTCCCAGTCTGTTCCAGCCATCACCTAGTCATCCTGACTTTGGTGTCATCCCCGGATAGGCCAGTACCCACTCCAGGGTATCTGGAACTGGAAGCACTGATACTGTGTGTCTTGCAGTCGACGATAGATTGCACTCTTAAACTTGGCATCAACATCTCCGTCAACAACAAACTCTTCCTCATCGTTGTCTGACTTCAGCCACTGACATGAAGCCCATCTCAGATGGGAGAGGATAGCCTGGCAGTAGTGGATCTGCAGAACCTTTGCCCACTGTTGGGGAAGACTGGCAGTGCTGTTAGACCCACCCCAGTCATGGCTGCCCATCCTGGTGCTGATCCTGGTCTTGTACCCATCAGCACAATCCAGCTCTGCCAGCCATGCAGCAGCAACCCATACAGGTGGAGCCACCCTCACCCCCACCAAGCCAGTGATGGGCTCACTGACCAGGTACTTAAGGTCCAAGACTGAAATTCCATGTCTTCTGTTGATGGTGGTCATCCCATCTGAGATGATCGTCCATACCCCATGTTGACTGTTGACGCTTCTCTATCTTGATTTGGAGTTGGATGAGTTATCCATTCCTTCAACCTGTGTGGACTGGAAAACAGCCAGCCAGCAAACCAATCCTCCTAGGGGGACTAGGCCTCAGCCTCGACCCTCGTGGATCAGATGTCCATTGCTCTGTACACTCCAGTGAAGGAGTTCAGAAGAAGGATATCTATCCACTGATGTATATTCTTGAGCCAGATTTCCTGACTGGGGGTAGTGTTCCCTATCTCCCTAGCCATCCTGGGCCAAGCACTCGGTATACGGCAGTACCTAGCCTCCTGCCAGGCCCCCCACCCCATACATCAAATTAAGTACATGTATGCGGACCCCAGGATGGATTTTCCAGCTTCTCAGAACATCTGTTTCTAGATGGATTATTGGCAGATGGGGTGTTCTGCAAATTAAATGTGCAGGGTGACACAGACAAGCCACCACACCAGCAGTCTTAAGAAGCAGGTCTTCCTAGGCCAAAAGGTCTATGCAGCTATGTCAGTAGGTATACTGCAAGCCAGTGATGCGGCTTTGATATTCAGGTTAGACCATGAGTTCCTTGAAAGGCTCTCTGACTTGGTAAACCTGCTCCCTGAAGAAAGTCAGCTGGATGGGGCTTTCTTTGGCCAGACACCAGTTGCAGGTAGCCCTGGACTCAAGTGACTTGTCAGCACCAGAAATGGCTACAGCATTGCCGATATCCATCGGCATGCCTGGCTGCACATTTCACCATTCACGCAGATGGTGGACCTGCCCTTTACAGGGACAGATCTTTTCAGCCCCAGGGGTCATGGACCATCTCGCTTGAACTAAGAAGTCCAGTATGACCCTGGACTTTGTGACTGCAGTTACACATCCCAAGCGGCATCCTAGGTCAAGATTGCTTTCCATTCCTGATCTACCTTGCAAACATCTAGTTTGTGGAGTGTTCACAGCCTCTGAAGTGTTTCAGTACAAGGAGTGCATGATTAAGGTGAAACTCAGAGACTACCATGAGCACAAATTTCACATGGGGGTGTAGGAGAATCCTGTCCTTGTGCAAGGCTGTGTTTTTTTTTTTATCTGTAGCATACTACAGAATTTCGTAGCGAGGCTTGTCAGCTGTTCACATATGCTGAAGCTGCCCTAGGCAGACTGCCAGCCAAGTGGTCGATTGCTCAATAGATAACCTCCTGCACTGATCTGTGCTATTGGTTGGCTGGAGAGGATTGATCTGTATGTTTGAATGCTCACTGCACCCACGGCATCAGACATACTGCTGCAAGGTACATTCCTGTTTCTGAAATGCGTAGAGTAGCTACTTGGTCGATTGGGCACCCATTCATGCACCATTTCAGCAATGACATGCTCAGATGTTTTGATGCTGCTTTTGGTTCCTTTGTCCTCCCATCTCTTTTTGCCTGATTTGGGGTGCATGCCTTGCCACCTCCTCCTCCTCCTCCTCCTGCTCCTGAGGACTGCCAGGAGTCGAGCCTAATTGTAGTTAAGGAACTGAATCTAGGTAGTTAGAAATAAGAGGTTACTTATAGTGACCATGCTGTAGTACTGCTAGCAGTATTTGGTTTACATCCTTCTGACCTCCCCTTGCAAGGCTTAATTCGGATTCCTGTTCCAAAATGCAGATCTGCATGTAAATGGGGTGGAGTTGTAGGACTAGATCTAGAATTATGGTATGTAACTTTCCATTGTCATGCCGTAGGCCTGCATTTATATCCTGATCCTCAGGACTCAGTAGCAGGTTGGCAGAAGGTTAAGGTAGCATCTTGGTTAAATGTAGTCCCAGCCTTTGAGAAGGATCTTTCACATACTCAGTATGTTGCTAAACTCTTATGAATCCAGAATCAATTTGGGAACTAGCCAGGCACTAGTGGGAGAGCAAAAACATCAGCGGAGTCGCACTTGAACTAAATATGATATCTCAAGGGTTGGACTCAACTTGTGAAAAATTGCACAAGCACACATGATGCCTCTTGGGACTCAACCTCCTTCCCCAACTCTTGGATTTGTTTTGTTCCTACTGTGGTGGTGGTGGTCTGGGGAGGTGGTGGCACAGGTACTGTTCATAGTTCACAGGGCTAGAGGCCAGTACCAGAATCAGACAGAAAACTGCTAAAGAGTGTGAGAAAAGCCCTTCATTGTGGCATACTACTGTTGGAGAGTTGCTGATCTTATATAATAAGCATCATTGTTTATGTATAATACTTGCTTGACACTTTTATTTTTATTTCCCTTTAAGGCCTTCTTTGAAACAGCAAGCATGATGAGGCAGGTCTCTCATAAGCACCTAGTACTGCTTCACGGTGTGTGTGTTCGAGATCTTGAGAGTAAGTACACTTTTAATATTTGGGGTTTTTTCTGCCTGAAAAATTTTGATAGCTTGCAACCAAGCACAATTCTGAACTACCCTTTACATGCATCCCGAGTGAAATTAAAAATGGAATGGATGGGACCTGCCAGTAAAAAACACCATGCAACTAGGCATTAGCATCTAAAATACTTCTTTTCATTCTTAATTTCCAGCTTTAAGGAAGTGTGACTTTAGAAATAGTAATACGTACTAAGCCGTCCTCCCCAGAGGGAAGGATTTTAAAGTTACCTAGATCATGATATTACATTTTGACATAAACTGACAACCATCTTAACTGATATTGTAGTATCACAAAATATTGCCATAATTACTTTTCTGTTCTGCATCTCCTCTCAAAAACATTAATGTACTGTGACAAAATATTAACCTTTTCCCTGTATATTTACAGATATCATGGTTGAGGAGCTGGTTGAATTTGGTCCACTTGATCTGTTCATGCACAGAACAAGTGCATTTCTTACAACTACCTGGAAGTTTCAAGTTGCTGAACAACTTGCAAATGCACTGAGCTACCTGGTATGACTATGGCAGTGTCGCCCTAATTTGTGCTTAAATGTATTTTCAGTTGATTTGCCCAAGGTGCCCCCACTGAGGTACAGCAGTATTTGTTTCAGAGGAATCCTAGTGCTACCCAGTTTTTACAGCTTGGAAACCTGAAATGCAAGGTGGCCAAGTGACTTGTTGAAGGTCACACATTGAGCCAATATCTGGTAGAAGTCAAACTGGAGGTCTCTTTATGCACTGTTTTGTGCTCTAACTACTTGATACTTTTTCCTACTTTTATTTAGTTATTTTATTTTATATTTTGGGAATATTCCTAGTATCAGAATCACTGTCTCTCTTTTTTTGTTGTTGTTGAGCGGGTTCAGATGGATGCAAAACTTTGGGGACTTATCGTCCTCTGATGTCCTAAAACAGCTCAAACCTGGCCAGTACCTTAGTGAAGTAAATTTTCATTACTCTCCTAAAAGTATGGTCTGTATGGTCTTGTCCAAAACACTAAGAAAATGAAGACAAAGGAAAATTAGCATTGTTTTAATGTGGCTTGAGTTTTTTTTTCTATTGGTCAATACAGTTGAACAATTTTTTTTTCCATTGGAAGCAGTATAGTGCAGTGGTTTAAGGCTCTGAGCTGCAAACTTGGAAACCTGGGTTTGAATCCCACAGCCCCCACTTGTATACTGTGTGACCCTGAGCAAGTTACTTAACTTCCTTGCGCTCCCAGGTCGCACCTTTAAACAAGCTTCCAGCTTAGTGTCTCTCTTCTGGTTAAAAAAAAAAAAGTTGACAAATAAGTGCCACATTTGATCAAATTTGTTAAGTTCGCCCACCATGTTGTAATGAACACTTCATACAAATGAGCAGTCTGTTGTCCTGTTAAAGCAATGCATATTAGCAGTGAAAATTTTGACCAATGCATTTTTATTGTATTTTAGAGTGCCCCTCATCTCCTGTCTTGTATGCTACTCCTTTTTCCCCGTTTTGAGTTATTTCAAATAAAAAAGGAGTACTTACAGTATTTTAATATGGCTCAGACCAAGTTTTTAGCAGTATTATCTGTTATGTTTGAACACTGATTATTAAACATCACTTTTATTGTGACTAATTTGAACTAGCATACAGCAGACAATGCCCCCTGGCCTTATGGGACAATAGGTATAAAACAGCAGAAAATACTGAAGAAAACCTGGCACCAGTTCATATTAAGATGAGTGCTTTGGGGAGGAAAAATGGCCTTCTGAGGCAGATACACTATCCCCATTGCTCCAGGACATTCTCAGCTGTCAAGTGATTTTTTTTTTTAATTTATTTTCACTTATTGACAAATTACTGCTGCCTGCCTGATGTCTGAAAAGAGGACGGAATGTCTCTGTTAATCTTCTTCGAAGTATTCCTTGCCTTGAATTTGTTCTCTTGAGAAATATTTTTGACCGGCTGTGAGCCCCAGCGGATGGGGAGGACTGATGTCTGCTTTGGATCCCCCACACAGGAGGCTTCCGCTCCTTTTTCCACAAATTCTCCTGCTAACAAATCTCTCCTGGAGAAGTTAAACCCTGAGCCACTAAAGAATACAAAGAAGTTAATGCCTGCTTCAACACCAGAACTACAGACTGAGACAGAGACCGCTGTTTTAGTGCCAGTGTCAGTGCAGTCATCTACCGCTGATTTAACTATAAAAGCTCTCCTAGTAAGACGTGGATCTGTAGGCTGCGATATGCAGCAAACAGTGCTAAAACAGCACTTTTAGCCTCCCAGTGCCCATGCTGTCAGTTTGATGGGAGACTCTATTATTAATAAAGTACTACAATAGATTCAGTGTTTGGACCGAAGATTTAATGCCTTAAACACCAAAGTCGATTTTCTCCAACAAGAGGCTAAGAAAGAGTGTCTTTCTGAACAATGAAAAAGTAGGTTGAAGTAAGCACCAGTTATATCGCAACTGTTTCTGACAAACCCAAGCTGTTGAAGCTACCACCCATGGTCTGGTTAAGACAGCTACATTATGAACTGTAAAACTGAGTTATTGGAAAACCAGGTATAAGAATCTACAGATCATGGGACCTCCTCAAACTGTGTAGATTCTGGATTTGAAGCTGCCTAGGAGCTTGTCAAGAATATCTTTTTGTGGAAGTATCTGGAAGTATATACTTTTGTGGAAGTATAACCCTTTTTAACAAATCATGGGAGGATGGGGTGGTACCCGAAGATTGGAGGAGGGCAGATGTGATTCCCCTTCACAAAAGTGGGAGCAAGGCAGAAGCAGGAAACTACAGATCTTTAGTTTAACATCAGTGATAGGAAAATTATGGAATCACTTCTGAAGGAAAGAATTGTCGAGTATCTAGAGGCTAGAGGGCACAGGACCCTAGGCAGCATGGATTCAGCGGGAAGGTCATGCCAGGCGAATCTGATAGATTTCTTTGACTGGGTGACCAAAGTAGTAGATCAGGAGGGGCTGTGGACATGGCCTACCTAGACTTTAGCAAGGCATTTGATACAGTCCCACACAAAAGATTAATATACAAGTTAGCCAGCCTGGGAGTGGGTCCCAAGATGACAGCCTGGGTAAAGAATTGGCTGGAGAATAGGACACAGAGTAATAGTAAATGGAGTCTACTCAGAAGAAAGGAGGGTTACTAGTGAATTTGGGGTTCAGTATTAGGACAGGTCCTCTTCAGTGTCTTATAAGCGACATTGCAGAGGGACTGGAAGGAAAATATGTCTCTTTGCAGATGACATAAAGATCTGCAACAGAGTTGATACACAGGGTGGGGTGGAAAGGATGAGAAGGGACTTGCAAGGTTAGAGAATGGTCAAATGTATGGCAGCTTAGATTCAATGCTAAGAAGTGCAAGGTAATGCACCTGGAAACAAAACCCAGGGAAGAGTACACAATGGGTGAGATACTAACAACAACAAAATGGAAAGGGACCTGGGGTAGTCATATCAGATGACCTAAAGGTGGGCAGGCAATGTGAGAGGGCAGCAAGGAGGGCCAGGGGGATACTGGGATGCAAGGAGAGGCATCACCAGTAGAAAACAGGAAGTTATTATCCCTCTGTACAGACAGCTGGTGAGACCCCATCTGGAGTACTGTGTGCAGTTCTGAGACCCACTCTCCACAAAGACATAGACAGGATGGAAGCTGTCCAGAGGAGGGCAGCTAAAAGTGCAGGGTCTGCACGGAAGACATATGAAGAGATACGAAAGGAGCTTATTGTATAGCCTCGAGGAAAGGAGGGAGAGGGGACATGATAGAAATGTTCAAGTACCTCAAGGGAATCAACAAAGTCCAAGAGGGTAGCATCTTTCAAAAAAGAGGTGTGCAAGAACAAGAGGGCACAATTTGAAGGTAGAGGAGAGGCGGTCAGAGGTAATTTAAGGAAGTATTTTTTCACAGAGAGGGTTGTGGATGCATGGAATGGCCTTCTGGAGGAGGTTGTGGAGTCAAAATCAGTGATGGAATTCAAGCATGCATTGGACAGTCATAAGGCCATTCTAGGGGGTGGGGGTAGGAAGAAGTAGGCTGCTGGTTAACTAGGATCTGCAGCTTATCCAGTAGGTAGGGAAATG
Source organism: Neoceratodus forsteri (assembly GCA_016271365.2). Taxonomy (NCBI): domain Eukaryota; kingdom Metazoa; phylum Chordata; order Ceratodontiformes; family Ceratodontidae; genus Neoceratodus; species Neoceratodus forsteri. The sequence continues at coordinate 402,264,184 of CM028136.1, read as the reverse complement.
GGCAGACTGGGTGGGCCAAGCGGTCCTTATCTGCCGTCAAATTCTGTGTTTCTATGTATATGACCAGATTTCTGGCAGTTTGCCCTTTCTAATTAAAGCATTTTAGAGTACCAAAAAAGTGAATACCTCATTTCATCATGCTCAGATCTCATCACAAGTGAGTACTAAACGAGATCTGGACTCCAAGGTTACCATTTCTAGGATCGTGGATATGTTGTTCATCCACTCTTATTGGCATGCCCCTTTCCCCTTTAAGAATTGCCGGAAGTCTTCAGGCTGGCTCCTCCCACCCACCCGGGTGGTATATACCTTGGCTCCACCCTGTGACGCCAGATATTCCTTTCTGCTGGAAGATTCAGGTTGCCTCCCTCATGCTCATGCTTTTCGTAGACCCTGGCACCAAAACTTGAATTGCGAAATTAAACTCCTTCAAGTTAGCGATGCGCTTTTGCGTCTTTGATCATGGAATAAAACTCTTTCCCCAGTTTTGCGGTTTCCTTGCAAGCCAAAAATGTGCTTTGATTCCCCCCCTCCGTCGTCCACTGCCTTGGTGTCGGCCATGCGCACCTCATCCTGCAGCTCCTGCTTGGCCTTCCATCCCAAAATCCTGGACAGCACGCCTCAGCGTGTCTGAAACTGGAGACGGGAGAAGAGGAATCCTCTGATGAAGTCAAGGAAGGCTAGGTGGGCGATTTCAGCGTGCGGGATCCACGAGCAACTAGAGCGTATGTAGCTTTGGGAAGGAAGCACGCTTGTGCTGTGGACAACTCGATCCTTCTTCATTCCACCTAAACCTTTTGGGCTCCTTCAAGGAGTTGTGCCAGTCTCTTCCCACCTGGGGAGAGGCGCCTGCGGTCTCGCACTCCTTCCGATCCCGTAAGCGGGAGAAGGAACCCGTCAAGTGTTCACCTCGATGAAGGCGCTCTTGGGACTGAGAGAGGTCCCGGTCCCAAGAGCACGCAGTCTCGACCTCGGTCGAGATGCCCGCGGGGCCAGCGCATCTACCTGTTTGGCCTAAACCAGTCTCTCCAGTCATCGTGATGGAATCGCCACCTAAACAGCCTGTGGGAGGGTCTCCTTCCAAAGAGGACTGTCAGTCATGGTCACCCCGGACCGTCCTCGGTGTGTCAAGGGTGATTTGGGCGGCAGGCCACTGTATCCCGACTCTTCGGATTCAGATGTCACCGGGCTCCACTCTCATCCTGGGGATGATGAGATGTCAGTTAATCTGGGGATGGAAGAAGGTCCTTCCTCCTTCCAAGGGATCCTTCACCTCATCTCTGAGTCCACAGGGATGCCCCTGGAACCCATCCAGAAAAAAGGCAGAGTACCCTCTTACGGACATCCTTAAAAGAGGGGCTACCCCAACAGAGGTATTTCCTGTGACCGAGGCCATTGTTGGTCCAGCACTCTAACTCTGGCAGCATTCTGCCTCTTGTCCAGCACTGTCGGCTCTCTTGGCCCGCAAGTACGCGGTTCCCATGGGGTCCCTTGCGGGGTTCACAGAGCATCCTTCGGCCGAGAGCCTGGTGACCGTCTCTGTGTTCAGGCATACTCACAGTTCTGCCGACACTGACTGACCTCCCGACAAAGAGTCCAAGCTCTTGGATCACTCGGCAAGGAAGATCTAGGCGGCTTCCTCCTTGGGCCTTCGTCAGGCAAATTCGGCTGTCATCATGGCACACTTCTCTCACACCCTTATTGGGTCACTGGATGAAGTCCTCCTACACCTCCCCATGGACATGCAGACCACGGTCTAGCAGGTCCGAGACCAGAGCCGAGCTGTGGCTAAGCAACAGCTCCAGATGACCCTGGGCATTGTGGACTCTAGTGCCCATTCGATGGCTGTCACGGTTGCCTCTTGCCACAGGGCTTGACTAAGGCTCTCCTCCTTCCTGGCAGATACCCAGCCCAAGTTAGCTGATGTGCCCTTCCTTGGGACCGACTTGTTCGACACGGGAGTGGCTGGTCGCCTTGAGTGTATAGAGCAATCTAACTCCACCTTGGATGCTACTTCTGCCAAGAGTTCTTCGGGCAAGAACCAGCAGAAGAAAAAGAAGCAGCCCTTTTGGCACTTTTCTCCTGCAGTTCAGCAGTCCTCCTTCCAAGGGGGACAGCAGCATCAGCAGCAGGCTCAAGCTTGGCACCCTCAGCCCAAGCCTGGACCCCAACAGGCCCATAAAGGCAGTCGAGGCTCAGGTCCTGGAGCCGCCTCCTCCAAGCCTGCTCAGTGATGGGGTGGGGGCTGCCACCCCTTCTCCCGTAACAACAGCTCTGTGTCCTCCCATGGGAGGCCAGCTCCGCCACTTCCTTTCTGCCTGGTCCACTGTCACTTCGGACAGGTGGGTCTTAGAAGTGGTCAGTCAGGGACTGCCTCTAGAATTCGAGCAGTACCCTCCCAGCTGAGCCTGTGCCCCTCAGGAGGAACAGATCTCCGCTCACACCCAGTCGGCTCTTCGAGACGACATTGCTCAGCTTCTCCTCAAGGAGGCAATAGTTCCCATGGCGGATCCTCCAGCAGACCCAGGATTTGTCTCCAGGTACTTCCTGGTGCACAAGCGGATGAGGGGCTGGTGCCCCATTCTAGATCTCCATGACCTGAATCAGTATCTCAGGTCTCGCACCTTTCGGATGGTCACTCTGTCCCAGATCATATCATCCTTGGAGCAAAACGTGGTTTTGTTCACTGGATCTGTAGAACGCGTTCTTTCACATCCCAATCCGTCCATCCCATCAGCGGTTCCTCTGCTTCAGGGTCAAGTGGACCCTGTACAAGTTCCAAGCCATGCCGTTCGACCCATCATCGGCCCCACTGGTCTTCACCAAATGCATTGCAGTGGTGGTGGCCCATCTACAGTGTTGGGGGTTCAGAATTTACACCTATCTTGATGATTGGCTTGTAGCAGGTCATTCCCTCCAGGAGGTGGAGAGATCCAGGGATGTGGCCCTCCAGACCTGCTCCCAACTCAGTCGCCTAATCAACGAGGCCAAGTTGGAACTCGTGCCTTTTCAGGTGATGGACTTCATCGGGGCAGAGCTCGACTTTCGTCAAGCCAGAGCTCAGCTCCTGGCAGACAGGTGGAAGGTTCTATCCTCCTTTGCCTAATCATTTCTGGTTGTGCAGTTGCGCCCTGCTTGGGACTTTCTTTGCCTTCTGGGTTACATGGCGGCATGCACCTCGGTGGTCCATTAGGCCCGGTGGCACATGTGCCCCCTTCAGTGGGAGCTGGCCACCCAGTGGACTGAGCAGCATGGTCAATTCGACCTGCTGGTCATTGTAACCCAGAAGACGTGGGAAGCTCTCCAGTGGTGGACTGCCGCAGACCGGTTGCAGGAAGGGATCCCATTTGTCCGCCCCAAGCCAACTGTCGTCTTCACGACCAGTGCCTCTCTCATGGGCTGGAGAGCCCACATGGGGGACAAAAGGGCCCATGGGCTCTGGATCCCCTAGGAGTCCCGATGCCACATCAACCTGTTGGAGCTCAGAGCAGTCAGACTGGCACTGTCAGCTTTCGCTCGTCAGCTCTGGGGTCAAGTGGTTCAAGTCCAGACGGACAATACCACAACCATGTACTACCTCAACAAACAGGGCGGCACGCACTCCCATCTGCTGTGCAAGGAGGCGCTCCGCATCTAGACCCTCGTGAGCCGATTGTAGGTGGATCTCCTAGCCATCAATTGGCAGGGGCCTCAAACCATCTGACAGATGCTCTCAGCCGCTTGGACCAGACATCCGATGAGTGGTCTTTTCATCCAGAGGTAGCTTACAACCTGTTCTCCCATTGGGGCAAACTGCTGGTGAACCTGTTTGCCTCCGGGGAAAACACCAAGCTGAGGCTGTTTTAAGCCCACCCCCCCCCTCAGCAGGGCTTCGCTGCAGAGTGATGCCTTCTCGAGGCTATGGACCCCAGGCCTCCTCTGTGCCTTCCCTCCATTTCCCTTGATCCACAACGTGTTACTCAAGGTGAGGAGGGACAAGGCGAAGGTGATTCTGGTAGCCCTAGACTGGCCGCGCCAGTTCTGGTATCCAGATCTCCTCAGCCTCAGCTGCAGGCCCCTGGAGCGGCTTTGTACACACTTGGACCTGGTATCACTCAATCAGGGGAAGATCTTCCATCCGGACCTTCAGTCCCTGCGCCTCACAGCCTGGTACCCGAGTGGCTAGAGTTCTAGGCTTTGGGTCTTTCCAACGATGTCTACACCGTGGTGGAGGCATCTAGAAAGGAATCGACCAGGAAATGTTATGCCTTCAAATGGAAACTGTTCTCCATCTGGTGTCAGGGCAAGGTCCTGGATCCTTTTTCCTGCCCTTTGGCTAACATTCTTGACTACCTTTGGTCTCTCTTCAAAGGGGGTCTATGGTCATCGACCCTCAGGGTGCACCCAGCAGTCATCTCTGCTTACTGGGGTGAGGGCCGATCAGCTGACATTGGCACAGGAGACAGTGGCTGGGCGGTTTTTCAAAGGCCTGAATTACATATCCCCTCCAGTGCATGAACCTCCACCTCTGTGGGATTTACTGCTGGTACTGGCAAAGCTCATGGGCAAGCCATTTGAACCCATGCACAAGTGTGAGTTGTCACACTTGTCAGAAGATGGCCCTCCTGGTGGCTGTCACATTAGCCAAAAGGACAGGGGAACTCCAGGCACTTGCGGTGGACTCCCCTTATCTGGTCTTCCACAGGGACAAAGGTGTCCTGCACCCCCACCTGTAATTCCTTCCGAAGGTGGTGTCAGACTTTCACCTTAACCAGGTGTTGACTCTGCCAGTATACTACCCTAATTACACCTCGGAGGCCGAATACAGGCTCCATACTTTGGACCTGAGACATGTCCACTCCTATTATAAGGAGAGGACGGCAGAAATTTGTGGAGAGGTTCGCCAGCTGTTTGTCACCTACGCTGAAGCCGCTTCTGGCAGACCTGCAGCGAAGTGGACTATTGCAAGATAGATCATATCATGCATAGGTCTATGTTATGAGTTGGTGGGCAAGGAGCCTCCCAGAGGGATAAGAGCTCATTCTACCGCCATACTGCTTCATCGGTGGCTGCTTCCAGGGACATATGTATCCATGAAGTCATCTGTCTGGCCGCTACCTGGAAGTCAGCAAACACCTTCATCACCTACTGGAAGTCAGCAAACACCTTCATCACCTACTGGAAGTCAGCAAACACCTTCATCACCTACTACCACATCGACCTTGAGTCACGCCGGGATGCTGGTTTTGGGGCTTCAGTTCTCCAATCCTCTGTTCTCTAAGTAGGAGGTGTGCGCCTTGCCACTCTCCTCCCGGAGAACTGCTAGGAATCTGCCGGGAGTGTGGATGAACAGCATATCCACGATCCTAGAAGAACAGATTACTCACCTGTAACAGTAGTTCTAGGAGTGGTATATGTTGTTCATCCACACAGACCCACCGACCTCCCGGCTGCGGATGCACATCACCTGCCTTCCGGCGGGCTAAGATCTGGCATCACGGGGCGGAGCCGAGGTGTATACCACCCATGTGGGTGGGAGGAGCCAACTTGAAGACTTCCAGCCAGTCTTAAAGGGGAAAAGGACATGCCAATAAGTGTGGATGAACAACATATACCACTCCTAGAACTACTGTTACAGGTGAGTAACCTGTTCTTTCAGTTCACTAGCATTCAAATCAGAGAGTTGATCCTCAAGGTGTGAAGAATGAAAATTACGTTAACCTACAGAGGACATCTCTTTAGTGTCTTTCCAGGTATTGCCTTTTCTACTCTGCAACAAAGGAGAAAGTTTCTTTCCTATCCAAAAGACTTGTTAGAGACCAGAGCACAGTTTCAACTCCTCGTACCTGCCACAGAGTGCATTACCCGTAATAGAAAATCTAGGCAGATCTATGCAGAAGCCTGCCACTTTGCAGAAAAAAATTCTTTAGCAGTGCACAGTAAACAGAATTTAACACCAGCACAAGATTACTCTGTATCAAAAATGAGAGTGAAAGATCTTACTTTGAGAGGGCTCTTGCAGTAGGTAATAACCATTAGGACTAGAGCTGTCAGACACTAGGACCACACAGAAAACTTTAGCTAGCAGTGTCTGGTAGGGGACTGTCCACCCGACATCACATGATGGACATCAGCGTGACACTATATAGTGGGCAGTCCCCACGCCCGCCCTCCAGTTCTTTCCCGCCATTGACCTGTGCACGTTGGACCTTGCGGAGAACGTTGCTTCAGTCGACCGCCATTTTCAGATAAGTACTTCGTCACTTTATTTCTTTTTTAAAAATATTAACTTTTTTTGTGCATGTCTTCTCTGACGCCTTCTGAATCGCATAAGAACAAAATTCCTGTGGCACCCAGCTCCCTCACAAGGACGGCCGTTTCTTCTGTCTCTTCTGCGTGGGACCAGAACATAAGACCGAGGACTGTGAGGCCTGCCAGAGTTTTAACCAGGCCACAGGGAAACACTGCCAACAGGCCCTGGAAGCCCACATTCTCAAATTGAAGATGGCTTCCATGGAGAAGAGCTGCAAAAGCTGAGGGGATCGTCATCCTCCCCAGGGGGGTACTTCTGACTTCCATACAAAAAAGGAGGACAAGGAGAAGCACCAGGACCACAGTTGATCTTCACACCCATGACCTCCTTTGCGGATCATGGGCAATGAGCGGTCTCCCATTGATGCGGGTATTGCTTCTCCAGCCAAGCCTGCTTCCTCCTCTGCGGAGCAGCCCCGGTCCCCCTTCCCCCACCTAAGCTGGTCATGGTTTAGGCAGGCGCCTCCGATCTTCCGGAGAGCTCCGCCACCCTTAGGCCCCTCAAAACTCCAGGGCCTAAGTCTGATAGTGCTGCTGATAAACATAGAAACATAGAAGTTAATAGCAGATAAGGACAGCAAGGCCCATCCAGTCTGCCTGTTTCTTTTTCCTACCTTATGAATGTGCCATCGGCCTTTGCTCTGTCAATGGTCTATCTATTCATACTCATCGGTATTGCACCCTTATGCGTATCCCATGCCTGTTTGAAGCCCTGCACTGTATTCATATCCACCACTGCCTGAGGTAGGCTGTTCCATGTGTCCACCACCCTTTCTGTGAAGAACAAACTTCCTCTCATTACCCCTTAATCAGCCTCCCTCTAATCTCATGCTGTGTCCTCTTGTCCTGCTATTTTTCTTGTATTGAAACATGTTACTCTGCCACCTTGTTAATGCCCTTAAGGTGTTTGAATGTTTCGATCATATCACCTCTCTCCCTCATTTGCTATAGGCTATACATACTGAGCTCCGATAATCTGTCCTCATATGTTTTTTGATGCATTCCCTGCACCATTTTGGTTGCCCTTCTCTGGACTGCCTCAATTTGGTTAATGTCCTTGTGAAGTGTGGCCTCAGTACTCAGATGGAGCCTAACCAGTATCTTGTAAAGAGGGATTATTACCTCTCTCTTACAACTTGTGATACCCCTACTAATACACCCTCAACATCCCCCTAACCTTACCTACTGCTTTAGTGGTTTGCTTGGATAATTTCTGGTCATCTGTGATGATGATGCCCAAGTCTCTCTTTTCCCTTGTGACTGCCAGCAACTCCCCTCCCAGCCCATAGGTGGCTTCAGGGTTTCTCTTCCCTATGTGCATGGTCTTGCACTTCTTTGCGTTAAACCCCAGTTGTCACTCTTCTGACCATTTTGCCAGTTTATCTAGATCTCTTCTCATTCCTCCCACCCCATCTGGATCATCTACTGTGTTGCAGATCTTGGTGTCATCTGCTAACAGACAAACCTTACCCTCCAGTCCATCTGCAGTGTCACTGATGAAAATGTTGAGGAGGACTGGCCCCAGGACTGATTCCTGAGGTACCCCACTTGTGATTTGCATCTCTTTTGACTGTATACCGGTTACCACCACTCTCTGTTTTCTGCCCGTCAACCAGTTTGCCACCGAGTTGACCAACCTCTGACCCACCCCGAGCCTGCCCAGCTTATTAATCAATCTTCTGTGTTGAATAGTATTGAATGCTTTGCTGAAGTCAAGGTAGGAGACATCAACTGCTCCCCCTTGGTCCACCACTCTGGTTACCCAGTCAAAGAAATCTATGAGATTAGTTTGACAGGACCTTCCTGTTGTAAACCCATGCTGTCTTGGATCCTGTACTCCTATGGATTCCAGGTGTTGCCCTATCCTTTCCTTAAGGAGTGCCTCCTTATTCAAACAAGATGAAGTCTTGCTGTATTCTGACCATTGAAGTTAGGTCCTGCCTTTCAACTGCCCCGGAGAACAAAGAGTTAACTTTGCATGACCAGCATGGAACATTCAGCACAAGCTCAGTTGAAGCCTCTGTCTGCTGTTGTTTAAACTCCAACCATCAGATTCTTTACTTCCCCTCACTGAACAGTTGCTCCGGAGATTTCTCCTTTGCTTGGTTCAAAAAAGTCTGTTAAAGTTGTTTTTTTAGCTTGGTTTCTACCGAATTTCTGCTACTGAACCTGTCGGTTTAAGTTTCTGTCTGTGGTACCGTGAGTACTAGATAGGTTTTGCATTTAGTTTCTGTGTGGAACTTGTAAAACATTGGATCGGTTCGGTTTGAACCGATCAGATTGGTTTTAAAAAAGTTTGAATTTATTAGTGTGTGGCAGCTGGTCCGTATCAGTTCTAAAAAAAAAACGGATTTAATTACATTTTTTCCAAGACCCATAACACGGTCAGGAACCGATAGGGGTGTCTTGCCTGGCGGATTGCCGAAAAAAGGGTAAGTTTTGTATAGAATTGGCCATGTCTGAGAAACCCAAGAAAAAAAAAACATGCCCACTGGGTTTCAACACTCTTAGTGTGTGGGGAAGCCTTTGCTAAGGCTGATCCCCACACCACCTGTGTTTATTGTCTGGGGTTTGACCACCTCGATTCAGACTGCCAAATTTGTAAAAGTTTTCCCAAAGCTACCCTGGATAAGAGAGTAGGTAGACTAAGGGAAAGGGAGGCCGAGAAGTCCGCTGACCCGGATGGCCAGCCCGGTTCGGTTCCGACTGAACCAGAAGGAGTGCCCTCTGACCAGGGCGAAACTTCTTCGGGCAAAAGGAGAGCCAATTTTGAGGAGTCTGTTCCGGTTAAAAGAAAGAGAAGGGAAAAATCATCTGGTTCAGATCCACAAATTCTTTCTCCGATTGCTGATGAAATAGCCAAGCGATTAGAATAGTTCAGTCTCTAACAGGTTCGGCGAACTGGCACCATCTGTCAGGGGCTCAGTTCGGTTCGGTTCCTAGTTCTGGATTATACTTTAGAAGAATTTTATGAACCGAAGGAGGAGGAGGAGGAGGAGGGGGAGGGAGAGTATGAGGATAATGATGACGATGATGGTGATTATGGAAGTCTGGATGTGCCTATTGACCCAGACAGACCGTTGGGTGTTTCTCCTGCTAAGCTTTCTGAGTTCCCTTCCCACTTTATGTTTTACAAGAAAGTGGCTGAAACCCTCCAGCTTCCAATGGAAGAAGCAGTAGAGGATCAGGAGGAGCCTGATTTTTTTTTTGAGATGATGGACATCCCAGAGTCCAGGAGATTGTCTAATCCCCTCCATAAATCTTTTGGGAAACAGACATTTAAAATTCTAAAGACTCCTAATTCCATACCTTCTGTGGACAGAAGAATGGACAAGAGGTATACCCTTTCAGGCTCGGACTCAGAGTTCCTTTCCCAGCAATGCAGCCATGTTGGGGTAGTGCAGGCTGCTGCCTGTGATAAGGCAAATATTCCCTTGGCTTCACATACCCCCAGATAAGGACTCCCGGAGGAATGATGCCATGGCAAAAAAGTAGTACATGGCAGCATCTTTGGGACTCAGGCAGGCTAACTATATGGCCTACACAGCTAGATACCAGAAGTCCAAGTGGGACACTGTTCTGGCTGTGGCTAAACAGGCCCCTGACCAGCTTGCCAGGGAGCTGGAGCAGGTGGCTATGGATGGGATTGAGGCATCCAAGGTGCAATTTCATGCTGCTGTGGACTCCAGTGATGTTTCATCTAGAGTCGTGGCTACATCTGTGTCCCTTCGGAGAATGGCTTGGCTCAGATGTACTAGCCTATCACAGGATACCCAGGCTAAGGCCATGGATTTCCCGGTCATTGGTAATTCTCTGTTTGGGGAGCAGACAGAGAACTACATGAAGAAGATGGACGAGTACAGGACCACCTACGGGAGTGCTCAGGCCAAAGAAAGGCAAGCCACTCCTCAGAGACAGCATTCCAGGGGCAGAGGCAGGCCCTTTCAAAGGCCTTTTTACCAAGCCCAGGCCTCCTCTTCTGCTTATGCTCAGAGGGGGTTCTTCAGAGGGAGAGGCAGACGGTGAATGAGCAGGCCTGCTTCCACCCCTCAGCCTAAAGCCCCTGCCAAGCAGACACCCTGATGGGTCTGCCCGGGCCGATTCTCCAGTACCTGTAGGGGGCAGGCTGGCTTACTTTGTCCAGGACTGGAAGTCTTTGACATCAGACAAGTGGGTCCTGGAAGTAGTAAGCCAGGGACTGGTTCTCAGCTTCAAAAAATTTCCCAAGATGAGAACCAGATCCTTTCCACCTGCAAATCCATCAGAGACCCTTGCCCTAGAGGCAGAGGTTTCTTCCCTCCTGGCTCTCAGAGCCATAGAAAGGGTTCCTACCCTACACAGGGGCAAACGATTGTACTCCAGGTACTTCCTAACCCCCAAAAAGATGAGAATGGCGGCCCATCCTGGATCTAAGATATCTGAACAATCACCTTTTAAAACCAAAGTTCAAAATGGTGACTCTGGGAATAATTCTGCGCTCTCTAAGGCCAGGGGACTGGCTAGCCTCCCTGGACCTCAAAGGTGCCTATTTTCACATTCCCATCAGGTGCTCCCACAGAAAGTACCTCAGGTTCGAGTTGCCCTCAGGCCACTATCAATTCAGAACAATGCCCTTTGGCCTAACATCACCCCAAGGGTGTTCACAAAGTGCCTGGCAGTAGTGGTTGCTTTCCTAAGGAGAAACAAGATCTCCATCTTTCCGTACTTGGATGACTGGCTCATAGTGGGTCAGTCTCCAGACCAAGTCAAGTCACATCTGCTAATAACTCAGCAAGTGCTCACTTCCTTAGGATTCCTCCTCATCCTTCCAAAGTCAGTTCTCGAGCCAGTACAGCTCCTCACCTTTATAGGGGCAGAGCTGGATACAATAAGGGCTAGAGCCTTCCTTCCCCTGGACAGGGCAAGGACCCTTATAGAACTGGCCTCTTCATTCACCCTTCAGGTGTCTCGACCAGCAAGGCATTTCCTGCAGCTCCTGGGCCACATGGCAGCCTCTACAGCAGTGGTCCAGGGGGCAAGATTCAGATGAGGGACATTCAGTTCCACTTAAGAGCCTTCTGGTCCCAAAGAAAGGATTCCCTTACCAAACTAGTCCCAGTGACTCGAACCCTGATCCAGGCTTTGCAGTGGTGGCAGGATCAGGACAATTTGAACAAGGAGTTCCTTTTGTTACTCAGTCTCATTCAGTGATACTCACCACAGATGCCTCCCTGCTGGGCTGGGAGCCCACTTGGGGATCTTACCACCCAAGGGCTGTGGTCACCTCAAGAATCTCTGCTTCACATCAATCTGTTGGAACTCAGAGCAGTGTTTCTGGCACTGCAAGCCTTTCCAAATCTGTACAGAGCAAGGTGGTCCAGATCAGAACAGACAATGCCACCACAATGTGGTACATCAGCAAACAAGGAGGCACTCGGGTCTCTACCTTGCACAGAAGCAATGAAGTTGTGGTCTCTGGCCTATTCCTGCAAACCTCTCTGATAGCAGTTCACCTCCCAGGGAAGGACAATGTCCTAGCAGATGCTCTCAGCAGGATATCCCAGAGCCATCATGAATGGACCCTAGATCCCCTAGTTTTGGAAGTGATTTTCTCGAGATGGGGCACTTCACAGACAGATCTTTTTGCAGCCCCAGACAATCACCAACTTCCTCTCTCTTGTTGCAGACCCCCAGTCTTGGGCTCAGTCCCCCTGCATGCTCTAACTCTAAATTGGGAAGGGAAGTTCCTGTATGTTTTTCCCCCCTTCCCTCTCCTGTTCAAAGTGCTAGACAAGATCAGGTCTCAACCATGCAGAGTGATTCTGATTGCTCCAGACTGGACCAGACAGCCCTGGTACCCACTGTTGCTGTCCTTAGCAGTCCACCTTCCCCTGTCTCTTCCCAGGAATTATAACCTGTTGACATCCTCTCAGGGGAGGATCTGGTATCCAAACCTCAAATCTCTCAATCTCAAGGCATGGCTCTTGAAGAGTTAGAGTTTGCTGATCTACACCTTTCTCAAGGGGTTTTGGATATCCTTAAGGCTTCTCGAAAGCCTTCCACCAGAAAGACTTGCAACTCCAAATGGAAAAGGTTCACTGTTTGATACCCTAATAAGCGTATTTCTCCAGAATCTGCTGGGTTACCTGTAGTTCTGGACTATATGGTTCATCTTAATGGCTTGGGACTTAGGCCAGCTACACTTAACGTACATCTGGCAGCTGTTTCTGCCTTTTTGTCAGTAGGCAAGCCCTCTCCTCTGTCAGTCCATCCTGTGTTTTGTAAGTTCTTCAAGGGATTGCTGCACACCAGTCCCCCCTTTAGGGACCCTGCTCCTGCTTGGGACCTTAATGTTTGCATTGCTCAGCTTATGCAACCACCCTTTGAGCCTTTGTCCTCTGCAGAGCTTAAGTACTTGACTTGGAAAACTGTGTTTTTGGTTGCCATTACCTCTGCCAGGCATATCGTGGTGCAAGCCCTGTCAGTGGAGCCTGATTTCATCTCTTTCCATAGAGATAAAGTGGTCCTAAGAACTAACAGGAAGTTTTTGCCTAAGGTGGTTTCAGATTTCCACCTTAATCAGTCTGTGTCTCTCCCTGTTTTCTTCACTGACCATTCCTCCTCTGGAGAGAGGTGGTTGCACAGCTTGGATGTTAAAAGGGCCCTCAGCTACTACATAGAGCGCACCAAGGGTCACAAGTTTGAGTCCCTCCAGTTGTTCCTCACATATGGAGAGGCCGGTAAGGGCAAACCTGCCACTAAAAGATCTGTTGCCAGGTGGATTGTCTCTTGTATACAATTCTGCTATGAAAAACTGGGTAGAACACCACCCTCAGGCCTGAGGGCTCACTCTACTAGAGGTACAGCTGCTTCCCTGGTTGCTGCCAGGGATATTCCTATCTTAGAAATTTGTCAAGCAGCCACCTGGAAAACAGTCCATACATTCACCAACCATTACTCTCTGGATATCCAGGCTAGGAGTGATGCTCGGTTTGTCACAGTAGTACTTCAGAGCCTATTCCCAAAGTAGATTCTGTCCCTCCACCATGGAGCTACTGCTCGGTAGTCTGCAATAGTCAGAATAGAGCAAGACTTCATGTTGTTTGAAGAAAAAATTACCTTAGTAATGTTGTTTCTTCTAATGGAGTCTTGCTGTATTCTGACCTCCTCCCCGCCTCCCCTCTCAGAACCTGTTTTTTGGGATGTGGGTGGGCAGGAGCAGTGTTGGCACCCTAGAGGTGCCCCCTTTTCACCCTCCTTTACTTCGGGTGTGTGTTGTGTTTTGTTTTTTGGGTTTTCTGACTTGTCTTTGCTTTGAAACCAAAAAACCCTTTTTTAATAAATTTAGTTGCCAGTTGGCTAGTGTGAGTCTTACAGTTTCCACTCAGAACTTCTAGTGAGTATTGCTCGTAAAGATCTGATGGTTGGAGTTTAAACAACAGCAGACAGAGGCTTCAACTGAGCTCACGCTGAACATTCCATGCTGGCCATGGAAAGTTAACTCTTTGTTCTCCGTGGCAGTTGAAAGGCAGGACCTAACTGCAATGGTTAGAATACAGCAAGACTCCCATTAGAAGAAACAACATTACTAAGGTGAGTAATTTTTTCATCTTGCCCACTACTGAGGTAAGACTGACTGGTCTGTAGTTCCCCGCCTCCTCCCTGCTACCACTCTTGTGGAGCGGGATCACATGAGCCCTTCTCCAGTCTTCTGGGATGCCTGCTGTGCTCAGAGACTCACTAAACAGTTTTGATAATGGCTCTGCTAGTTCCACCCTTAGCTCCTTTAGTACCCTGGGATGTATGCCATCAGGTCCCATTGCCTTGTCCACCCTGAGCTTATTGAGCTCTTGTAGGACCCTTTCTTTTGTGAAGGGACTAGTGCACACCTCACTCCCCCATGTCCATGGTGCTGAGCTGTGGGCTCTGCCCGACCTTCTCTTCAGTAAATACTGAGCAGAAGTGTCTATTTAGGATAGATGCGTTTACATGGTCCTCCTCTTCACACGCCCCCTTTTCCACTTTGATCTTAGCAATACCCCCTCTGGACTTTCTCCTTTCACTAATGTATTTCTAGAAAGTCTTGTCACCCTCTTTTACTGTTCATGCTAGTGTTTCCTCTGTTTGGGCCTTTGCCTGTCTTACTACCTTCTCTGCTTCCTTAGGAAAGTTTAGTATGCCTCCCTATCTTCATCCTGATGCGTTCCCTTATATTTCCTGAAGGACAGCCTTTTGGCTCTGACCTTTTCTGCTACTGTTTTTGAGAACCAAAGTGGTTTCCTTCTTCTTTTGCACTTTTCTCTCTAACACAATGGGATGTTGCTTCAAGTATTGCATCCTTAGTGCTTGCTCGGCTCCTCTGATGAACACCTGGCCCAGGCTAAGTAGCACGTCCACTCCTCTGGTGTCCTCCCAGCCTCTCTGTTTCCATCGAGCCACATTAACAGGCTTGACATCGATCCTCCAGATCAGTGCATGCTGCCGCTTCTGCCGCAGCCTCGAGATCTCCCTTCGCCACCTTCCCTGGTGGTGACTCCTGGCTCACCCATGCATTCTGAGCTGGAGTCTGAGGGGGTGTCCACCCGACACAACCCTGGTGCCAGGGCCGGAACACTCGACACCAGACTGCCCTCGAGAGCCGGTGTCTTCTGCAGTGCAGGGTTCCCCATCTGGGTCACCTCAGACTCCAGTGGGACCGTCTTCGCCTTTGGGGCTGACGCGGAAACCTCCTCCAGAAGGTCTGGTGCCAGACCTACCGGGCCCTTCTTACCCTCTGTCAGGTCCCTCTGCCCCTCCTTTGGGCCATTGCCTGGCTTCCCACCACTGGGGCCCCTTGCAGGACCCTCTGCTCATCTTTTGGGTCTCGTGCCGGGTTATCTGCCATGAGGGCCTCTGGCAGGTCCTTTGGCTCCGCTGACAGGCCCTTCCCTGGGCCTTCTGATGCCAGGTTACCCTTCACATCACTACCCTTCACCAGGGTATCTGCCGCCAGGGTATCAGACGTCAGGATACCCCACACCGGGGTATCTGACGCCTTGCTATTCATTCTGTGGTGCACCGGGCTGTCATTACCCAACGCCAGGTTTTCCCTTCCAAAGCTACCCGCCCGTCTACCAGCCCCCTCCACCACCTCAACCAGACTTCAGGGGGAGGCATTGCATTCTTGGTGGACTGAAACCAAGATGCAGTTGGTTTCGGAGCTAGACCAGCGACAAATGGCAGTGGCTTCCATACTAGCCGGCATGGACCCTAAGCTGAGATCCTTTTCTCCAGTGGAGTCTCGTCCCTCTACCTCGGGACAGATCTCACGTCCTACCATGGTGGCTGGTAACAGCAGGGGCCTCATGGTCTCCCTGCAGGAGATTCTGCTCCCACGGGCTCTGTCTGTGGACAGAAGCCCGTCATCTGATTCTGACTCTGCCCACTCCTCTACTTTGGGTTTTGAGACACCCCCCCCATCCCCACCTCAGAGGATCCAAACCCAAAAGGTTCTCCCAGGTCCCCTCCAGAGGACCCCTCATTTACAGAGATCCTCTGGAATATTCAGGAGGCAAAGGGATGGAAGACTGAGGATCAGGACCCCCAATGTAATAGGTTGGTGAAACACTTGGATACCCCCGAGCTGTCCCCATTGCTAGTTCCTCTGTGGATCTGACCACGTGACCTGGTCTCCACAGTCTGGCAGCAGCCTTCATCGGTGACCACGGTTGCCATGAAGGCCGATGAACTGTATCGAGCCCTGTAGGGCAAAGACCACCATAGTTCCCATCCCAAAGCAGACTCTTTGGTCATTAATGCAGCCCACGACCATATGGCTAAACCTAAACACATGAGCACATCTCCGGACAAGGAGTCGAAGCAGATAGATCAGTTTGGATGCAAGGTTTATTTCTACTCCACACTGGCACTCGGAACTTTGAATTATCTGGCTCACATGATTGTGTACCAGAAATCTATCCTGGGAGAGTTGAAGCTAGAATTCGAGGCTTTGCCCGATTCCAAGGCTAAAACCAGAATTGCCCAGACGGTCAGGACAGCAGAAATCTCCTGCTGTCACTCCCTCAGGGCTATGTGTGATGCAGTAGATGCCTCTTCCCGGAATACCGCCATGGCTGTCAGCATGTGCGGGTACTCCTGGCTGCACGTATCTGGATTGACCCAAGATGTCCAGTCAGCCATCCAGGATACCCCTTTCAGAGGACCTGTCCTTTTCGGAGGTGACGTCAAGGACATAATTATTGAACTCCAGGACAGTGGCAAAAGGCACTGCGCTCTGTCCAGTCCATGTACTGCTCTAACACCAAGCCAAAACAGCCATTTCATCTCTAGCAAAGACTCCAGAATAGGCATCAGCCAGATATCGGAACAAACGTCTGGCTCCTTTGGTAGGGGGCCACCCCTCCAGTCAAGACTCAAAGGACTGCTGAGGCAATGCTCCCCCATGCACCTCTACCTCCTGACTTGCGGCAGGGCCCCCAGCCTCTGCCACCAATCCCAGAGGAACCAGTAGGGGGCAGATTCGCCAACCATCTGGCCAGGTGGGAGGCGATCACTACAGACATGTGGGTTCTTCAGCTAGTCGCGCAAGGCCACACCATTGAATTCATGGAGAGACCTCCAAGAAATCTTCCAGGTTTCTCTCACTACTCACAAGGCCACATTCCTCTCATAGGGGGAAAAAATTCAGGCTCTTCTGTCAAAATCAGCCATAGGGCTCGTTCCTCGGGCCCAGGAAGGAAAGGAATATTACTCCCACTTCTTTCTGGTACCCAAAAAGATGGGCTTCTAAGCAGTTCTGGACCTCGGCACACTAAATCTGTATGTAGAGTTAAGAGGTTTCGCATGCTAACCCTACTGGGTCTGTTGCCCCTACTTCACCAGGGACATCGGCTTTGTGCTCTGGATATGCAGGATGCTTACCTGCATATTCTTATTTTTCCCTCCCACCACCGCTTCCTGTACTTTACCTTCCAGGGGGAACACTTCCAATTCAGAGTGCTCCCCTTTGGTCTTTCCTCAGCACCTAGAGTGTTTACCAAGTGCCAAATGGCGGTGGCAGCGACTTTATGCTGCCAGAGGATATATGTGTTTCCGTACCTCAATGATTTGCTCCTGTCAGCACCATTGAGGGACAGCCTGGTGGCCGCCCTGACTGCTACCATGAATCTGTCCAGGCAAGTGGGAATCACGGTGAATTACGCCAAATCCCACTTTGTACCTTCTCAATGCCTCCAATTTATTGGGGCGGTGATGGATACTGTTCAGGATCAGGCTTTCCTCCATTTGGATTGGGCGGAAACCTTGCATGAGCAGGCCATCCTAGTGGCAACCAGCCAATGGACCATGGTCCATTCGGTTTTACACCTTCTGGGTCTTATGGCAGTGGCTATCCCCCTCTGTCCCTTTGGCCAACCTCCACATGCAGATTATTTATTTATTTAGTTTTTGTTGACCAGGTAAGTGCACTAGACAAATCCTGCCTATTTTCAGGCACGACCCGGGGGAGGGGGATACAGATGAATGCCAACTGACCTTGAACCAGATTAAGCTGTTGGTGGTATTTTTTAGTGAATGAGGGAAATTTGGCCAGGACACCGGGGAAATTCCCCTACTCTTTTCGATAAGTGCCATGGGATCTTTAACATCCACCTGAACTACCACCAATCCAGGCAGATGGGACCTCGGTTTAACGTCTCATCCGAAAAGACGGCACCTCAGAAGTGCAGCACCCCTCTCATGCTGCACTACAGTGTCAGTATTGGGATATTAACCCAAGTGCCAGATGTGGGAACTGAACCCACAGCCCTTTGATCTCCCGGCCTCAGAGGAGAGTACACAGTGGAAATCAGATGACCTGAATCACAGGATCCTGGTGTCCAGCCCCATGCATCGGGACTTCCTTTGGTGGCGGGATCTATCCAACCTCACCAGAGGGGTTCCTTTTCAGACACTCCCACTGGCTCAGACCCCGACGATGAATGCTTCTGGTCAGGGCTGGGGCGCCCATCTGGGCAACCACAGGACACAGGGATCCTGGTCTCAGCAGGAGCTATCTCTGCATATCAGTATGCAAGAGGTGCAGGCTGCCCTATATACCCTTCGGGCTTTTCAGCCCCTTCTTCTTCCTGGGCCTCTCCTGCTACAGACAGATAATGTGTGTGGTCTGGTACCTGAACAAACAGGGAGGCATGTGGTCGTATCCACTGTGTAGGAAAGCAGTGCGCGTGAGGCAGTGGACACTACAACACAGCCTGCAGCTCAGGGCAGTGCATGTCCCAGGCATTCAGAATGTCCTGGCGGACACACTCAGCCGCACTCAGGCAAGGGCACATGAGTGGGAACTGAGGCAGTTAGTAGTCTGACATCTTCAATCACTGGGGTCGCCCAGATCATGATCTGTTCCCCTCCCCATTCAATGAAAAACTACCCAGTTTCTGCTCGCTTGTTCCCGGGCATGGTGTTTTCTGGCGAGATGCGCTGTCTCTCTGCTGGACAGGGAGGTTCATGTATGCCTTCCTTCCCTTCCTGCTGTTGCAGAGGGTCCTTCTGAAACTACAACAAGAAGGGGCCCATATGATTCTCATAGCCCCTTATTGGCCTCAGCAAGTGTGGTCCCCTCTGCTTCAGCAGTTGAGAGTGGAGCCTCTGGTTCCCCTCCCTCTCTGCCAGAACCTGCTGTCTCAGGACTAGGGCATGTTGGTCCATCCGGCCTCAAATCCTTTCACCTTCACATGTGGTACCTTCTGACTTAGCTGTTGCATACTTTGGGGGTCTCTTCTAGGGTGGTTCAAGTACTTGTGGACACCTGAAAGCCATCCACAAGAACCACATATGCTATGAAATGGCAGAGGTTCTCCATCTGGGCATCCACTAAGGGTTGGGACCCTTTCTCTTGCCCTGTCCCACAGGTTATAGAATGCCTGCTGCATCTCTCTCTCTCCTTGGCCTTAGTTACTCTTCGCTGAAGGTCCATTTGTGTGCCATTTCTGCCTACCACACCCCGGTGAATGGCAAAAATTTAGCTCAGTTGGAGGTTTCTAAAACCTTTCTGAAAGGAACTCTCCATCTGAAACCCTGGTCAGGAATCCTGTTCATTTGTTGGATCTCAATTTCATCCTTGACAAACTCATTTTGCCTCCCTTTGAACTGGCTGCGAGTTACGACCTGCACTACTTTTCTTAAAAAAGCGTTGTTTTTAGTTGCCATTACTTCAGCCCAAAGAATTTCCAAGCTTCAGGTCCTGATGTGTAAGGAGCTGTACTTGATTTTCCACAGAGACCGGGTGGCTTTGTGTACAAATCCTAAGTTTCTATCTAAGGTGGTTTCTGAGGTTGCTTTGAATCAGATCATACACTTGCCAGTGTATTATCCCAAGCATTCTAATCAAGGGGAGGTCATTCTGCACACGCTCAATGTACACAGAACTTTGCGTTATTACACAAACCAGCTGAAATCAGTCCGCACATTTACCAAACACTGCAGTCTGGACATTGCCTCTCGGCACACGCATGCTTCAGACTAGTAGTCCTTCAGGGCCTCCTGTCATAATCTGGTACTTACTGCAGACCTTTCCTGCCTCCCGTGCTTCAGCCTTTGTCTGAATAACTTTGCTTGGTACTCGGTCCTAATGGTTATTACCTACTGCAAGAGCCCTCTTGAAGTAAGATAGTATAGTTACATAAGAACTTACCATAACAGTAGATCTTCGAGAGAAGCTCTTGCAGTAGGTACCTCCCCCCCATCTTCCCCCTGCTTCTGTGGCTGTTTCTTTCTAGCCTTTATCTTGGCTCCAGGAGCCCACTCCTTTCTCCTGTCGAACCTTCTTAGGTCTCCGGCAGGAGAACTGGAGGGCAGGCATAGGGACCACCCACTATATAGTGTCACGCTGACGTCCATCATGTGAGGTCGGGTGAGCGGTCCCCCACCAGACACTGCTAGCTAAAGTTTTCTGTGTGGTTCTAGTGCCTGACTGCTCTAGTCCTAATGGTTATTACCTACTTTAAGAGCCTGTCTCAAAGATTTACTGTTACTAAGTTCTTACGTAACTGTACTTTCCTAAACTACAGATATCAGCAGCACATCAAACACAATCTTTCAACCCAGATCAGATGATGCATTGTCTACTATCGCATATTCTTTGCTAATTTTACTTGTGATATTATGGGCAGCTTGAGGCTCCGAGACAAATGTGGTTTACTTCAATACACAAAGTCACTAGCCCCACAGCTCGTGCAGTTGCCACTGGACTCCTAGCAGACACTCTGTGCTTCTGCCTGGTGGAACAGCCCAAGTCCAGGAACACTGCAAATTAAGTCCAGTCAAAATCAGCCAGGCAAGAATGTTTTGCTTTACTAAGGATGGCATCCCAGTCATCCATGTTGGCCGTCACAATCAGTAAGAGGTAAGCTGGTGGTCCAGGCCCAGCAGTCTTAAGGAGTGATGCACTATGCTTTGAAATAGATACCAGCCACTTCCAGTGCGAAGCTGTAGACAACCAGTTCTGCTCAAAAGCTTTTGGTTTATCTCCCTCTGTCCCCTCTGGGAGGCCAGTGGTCCTCAGAGTCGCAATCTGGCAGCATTTTCCAGATTTTCCAGGTGGAGATACTGGAAAGTGCTTTTTCTTAATCAATCATGTGGCTGAGTAAGGCCTTTGCAATTCTAGAGGCAGATGTGGCCTAATTTTGAACAGTTTGACTGTTTCCATTAATGTTGCCCTGAATGCATACTCATCCAGTTCTTTATCCAACACCTGGCTGGCCCTGAGTACAGCAGTGTTAGTTGTCTCATTCTACATAAGGGCTGAGGCTCCCTGGGGCATCTCTCAACTCAGGCCCACTGTCTGGGTCTTGTTGCCTCATGGTCATGTGCTTTCTTCCATTTTAGTGCCTTTAGTTTTCTGTTCCATGCTGACTATCACTTGAAAATAACAGATTGCTTACTAGTGCTACCTCTCTTGATTGAAGTTAGGTAAACTTCAAGAAATAAACATAAAAAGTGAAAGTCAGTCTTTTGCCTGCCGAGCTTGTTTCCTTGTGTCCATTCTGTGCTGGTGGATAGCATGTGCTGGCTCCCCTTCCTCCCATGATCCAACTGTTTAAACAAATACATGACGATAATGTAGAGACACCAGTTTTGACATCCATTCTGAAGACTTCAGACTTCCTCCTGGACTTTGAAAAAAATTAGTTGCTTTACAGAGGCCCAACGGTACTCTTCTGCTGGCCAGCTTGGGAATCGCCAGCTGGGGAATCAACATTGCAGCAGACTGTGGAAGCACCTTTTTATCTCGGGGAATCAGCATTGCAGCAGACTGTGGAAATACATTTTTATCTCCAACTAGGGAATCAACATTGCAGCAGACTGTGGAAATACATTTTTATCTCCAACTAGTGAATCAACATTGCAGCAGACTGTGGAAATACTTTTTATCGCGAGATTAGAAAAGTTTAGAAGATGGCAATCACCAGGATGTAGAGGAGGAGGCTGTTGAAGAGTAAGGTGAAAACTAACAAAGTAGACATTCAGGACTGGGGAAACCCAGCACCCAAACTGCAAGAGCCTATGATTCCATGTCCAGGAAATAACTGGTCACAGCCATCAAAAAATGAAAAAATGCAAAGCAGAATTTAGTACAAGCCCTTTATGTATGAATATGATTATGTTGCTGAAAAGGTTTAGGAGGTTGAAGTAAAATGGCTGACTATCAGAGTGTATAAGAGAGTTCTGCCCAAGAAAGGTGATCCCTAAATCACTATTCCTTAAGGATAGGTGTAAAAGGAGATATTAGAAGTGATTCTAGCTGACCTGCCAGCCCGGCAGTAGCGCTACTGTTATGCGATGCTGGTGACCCAAGTTCAGGAGCAAGCTCAGGTTGGGGGGGGGGGCAGGGTGGAGAGGGTCCCATCCTCCACTGTAACACTGCCACCTTGGTGACCACAGGTGACACTGCATCTGGATGGCCAAGGGGAGGGTGGGGATGTTTGCTGACATCGGCTGGCAGACGTGCAAACAGCACGTGTGGGCTTGCCTTGCTTATCCATATAGATGATGTCCCCATGTGATGGGAAAACAAGGAAAAAATGGAGCCCGCACCTCCGCCGTTACGGCCATAGTACATCCAGGGTCTCCACCTCCATAGTGCATATCACCACCTGACGAAACTTAGAAGTTCGGGGGTAAATTCCCCTCTACCCCAGCCCCACTTGGGGGTTACATCTAGGGCTCCAAGAAGAAGATCATGGCTAAGGGAGGCCAGGGGATTGTGAAGTGGCTGACAGGTCCTGAGAACACAAGAAGAACTGGAGAGAAGGGGCATAAAAAGAAATTTAAGGGAAAAAAGTGGTCCTGGGAGAGATGTCTAAAAATATTTCACAGAGTTAAGAAACTCATCTACCTGTCTACTTTGAAAAGGAAAAAAAAATGGCAGCAAGCGGGTATAGGGCAGTACAGACTGAGGTTTGTGGCAGCCACTGAAACCAGTAACACTGCCACAGCTCTGTATGTCCTCTTCTATCCCAGCTGCTACGGTGGATTGTTCACTCACTACCAGAAGCACAGTACATGAGGGTCGCAGAAGGAATAGCTTCACTTTCAACCTTAATCACAATACCACTAGAGTGACCAACACTCACGACCTCTGTCCCATGCCTGGCAGCGCACCGGCCGCAACAGAGTGGAGAATTACTGGTGTTAGAGGTAAACTGATAAAAGTCAAAAGTAAGACAGCAGACAGCAAACCGGATTATTCACAGATGTCCTTTTGCAGGAAATGCGCCAAGGTTCTGCTCAGATGAAAACCTGTATGTGAGCTTTAAATGAAACAATGTAGCTGTGCAGATGACGGAGGAGGAACACTGTCCCAGTAAGACAGAATGTGCAGTGACTTCTCTCATTTGGGTCACTAAATGCCAGGCCAAACAGCTGAAAATCCCTGAGGCTGAAACTGGAGAAAATGGAAACCAGCTCAGGAAGATTATCTTAAACTAGCTGGCAGGGCTCGAAGTACCATACCCTGTTCAATTTTTCAAAGAACTGCTAACTAATGCCCTGGCTGGAAAATATTCTGAGCAAATGCCTTTTGTTTGTTTTTTTTTTGCAGAGGAAATCCAGAAGGAGTTTTGGAAAATGCTGAACATTTAGGCTGTTTATGTTCAGGCCTTCCTCGATCTTGGCTTTCTGGGAAACACAGAAACATAGACTTTGGCGGCAGATCAGGACCGCTTTGCCCACCCAGTCTGCCCATTTCCCTACCTATTGGATAAGCTGCAGATCCTAGTTAACCAACAGCCTACTTCTTCCTACCCCCCACCAGAATTGCCTTATGTCTATTCCATGCATTCTTGAATTTCCCCACTGTTTTTGACAGTAGTATCTTGGTAGTGGAGTGGTTTGAGAAAAACAAAGCATAGTTACTTTCCTTAATAATTAGGATTCCTAAGGCCTCAATGGGCCACGTCCAGAACTATATTTTTCCACAGTTAAGGCTGTGTTGCATGCATGCACCATTTGATTTAGTGTGCTCCCTACATTAAAAACTATGAGATCAACTTTAGGGAAGAATGTACATGTTTACCTCCTCCCAAGATGCAAAGCGATCTATTTACAAGTTCCCGAAGTGCAGCCAGGTTAATGCGGATACTGGTGATCCAGAAATTCCAGCGTCTGAAGTCTCAGCTGGAAATGTTTTCTGACTGCTGCATGATCTCTGCTTTATTATGGATCCTCACATGCTGAATGCCTGTGAAAGATCTCGGTCACCTATTCTGGTGGCTTTTGGCTTCTCTCTCAGGGCAAAAGAAAATGGAATCAAAGCAGGCAAGCACAGATATGAGGCCTGACATTTCTCAGTGATTATGTAATCAAGCTGAAACTCCTGTTATAACATAGAAGAGTCTGAAAACTCCCCAACAGTAGCAGTAGCACTAAAATGTGTTTGAGTTGATGGATTTAAAGTGATTCATAGATTACCAAGGTTGATGCTCAGTTAAGTATGGACCTGTTATTGACTGGGGTGGCAATGTGGCCTGGAGGGCGGAGCACTGGGTTGTGAGCCTAGGGACCTGGTGAACATGGTTTCTGGTCCCGCAGTCTCCCAGTTCCCTACTTTGTTGCCCTAGGAGGGTATATTTATCTCCCTGATAATCCTTTTATTTATTACTCAATTACTTTGTTATATTCTGTTTTTCTATCATAAATGTTTTTCTTTTTCTGAATCTCCACTTGTCTCAATCCTTATTCTTATCCAGTGCTCTTTTTTTTCTGTCTTGTTTTGCATCCCTTACTTACCACTGCAGTTGCAACCCATCCTCTAAAAATACTGAGACATGTACGAATATTTACCAAGAGTGCAGCACAGGCCAGGGTACCGAAAGGTTTGCGCAGTCACAGAGTATAACACCACGTTGGCCAGTGAAGCATATGACTCTGAAGAGAGAATAAAAAACCCAAGAAAAAAGTATCAGCGCATCACAAACTTGTTAGCGCTGTAAAGCAAATGTACTGTATTCAGATGTCCTCATGCAAATGAGTCCATTCCACATCCAAGGTGCTAAAGAAGCATTACCAGCTGATTACGCCCAAACTTTATTCCTTGTATTGTGGGGAGGCTTAGCCAGAGTCCAGTATTTATGGATGGCTATTGGAACTGCAGTACAATAGAGTACTAAAAAGTCCTGTATCAGAGGTATTATATGCTGTAATCAAAATGCAGTTCATGCCTTGTGTGTCCTTATATGTAGTATGACTGGCAGTATAGCCTAGAGGTTGTAGTAATGAGCTGTGAATGAGCTTGGCACCTCCAGCAGACCTGGGTTTGAGTCCCACAATCTCCACTTGCATACTGTGTGACTCTGAGCAAGTTGAGCAAGGCACTTCACTTCCCCAGTGCTCCCTGGTTGCCCCTGAAAATGGGCAGTTGTGCCTAGTGGGCCGTACCCAGTTACCAAAGAATTTAAATAAATGTCAGGGATTTATGGTACAGTATCCCCATGATGGGTGCAGATCAGAACATGGAGAATACTTTCTCTGACCCCAGGTCACACAAAAGTCTTGCTTGCAATAACAACTATAGAAATGCAGAGTTTGTCAACATAAAAGGACCCCTTGGCCCACCCTGTCTGCCTAGATGGTACCTGCCTAGTTTGTGTATGCAGACCCTAACTGGTCTCTGGAGGCCCTCCCTCATCCATGCTTGTCCACTAATATTTCCCTGTGTCTGTCCCACATGTACTTGAAGCCTCCTGTGTTTTTGCCTCAACCACTTCCACTGTCCGTTTGTTCCAGGCAGCTAAAATCCTTTCAGTGAAGTAGTACTTCCTCACATCCCTACTACCCCCAAAGCGTTAAGCATGCATCTGGTCCTGGTGCTCTTTCTCATTTTTAAGAGTCTCCCTCCTGTACCCTGTTTACCCCTGTGAGGTACATGTAGGTCTTTAGCATGTCCCCTGTTGCGTTCTTCTCTTCCAGGTTGCACATGTTGAAATCCTTCTGTCTCTCCTTGCAGGGCTTTTGGTGCAACCATTGTACCGTGTTAGTTGCCCTCCTCTGGACTGCCTCTACCCTTCTGCCTTTTCTGAGGTGCAGCCACCAGAACTGGACAGAATTCTCCAGATGGGGTCTCAACAGCAAGCAATATAATGGCAGCACCACTTCCCTCCTCCTCCGGGACATACTTTTCCTTATGTATCCCAGCATCCCACTGGCCTTACCCACTGCTCTTTCACACTGCCCTGCCACTTTAAGGTAATCAAATATGATAACCCCATGGTCCATTTCCTGATTAGTGACAGTCAGTACCACCACCCCCCCCATCCTTTAAGCCACGTTTGACCACTCTTTTGAGTTTCTCAAGATTCCTACACACTTTCTCCACCCCTTTCTATTATAGATTTTGGTGTCATCTGCAAAAAGAAGTACTTTCCCTTCCACTTCTTCTGAAGTTGCTTATGAAAACATTGAGGAGGATGTGTCCAAGTACTGAGCCCTACGGCACCGTGCTGGTCACTCTTCCATCATTAGGGTGAGTGCCGTTAATCACCACCCTCTGTCTTCTGTCCGTTAACCAATTTCTAACCCACTTCACCACTTTGAATACCACCCCTAGGCTGCTCAGTATCTTTATTAGTCTCCTGTGCAGCACAGTGTCCAAGTTTTCCAAAAACATCCAGCTAAGCCATGTCCACTTCCCTCCCATGATCTATTTCCTTGCTCAACCAATCGAAGATTTCAGTCAGATTCATCTGACATGACTTCCCCCCCACGAATAATCTGTGCTGCCTCTGGTCTTGTAGCCCATTGGATTTAAGATACTTAGTCTACCAACCTTAACTTTAACAGAATTTTCCTTAATTTCCCCACCATTGAGGTGAGACTGACCAGCCTGTAGTTGCTAGCCTCCTCCCTGATGCTGTCCTTATGTAGAGAGAGAGACCATGTCTGTTTTCCTCCAGTCCTCTGTAACCACGCCTTGTCCACTTTCAGAGCTGCAAGTTCCTTCTGGGTTACTTCCTCTGAAAATGGACTTGTGTCCACCCCCTACCCCAGTTCCTGCTGCTTCCTGGTGGTCCATGCCCCTCCACTGTGACATCTAAACAGAAGTACCTGTTAGAATATTCTTGGTACTGTTCTGTGCAGTCCCCCCAACCACCTTCTTTAGCCTCACTTTCCTTCCCCTTGCCTTCCTCTTCTCTCTTATGTACCTGAACAGCATATTATCCCCTTTAGCTACCCCAGTTCTGTTCTTTCTTCTGTCTATGCCCTTGCTTCCCTCACTGCCTTTCCTGCTTCGCTTTGTTTTACGTGGTACATCTCACTGTTTTCCTCCCTCTGCATTTCCTTGTATCTCCTGAATGCCACCTTTTTTTCCTTCACCACCGTGGCCACTTCCCTAGAGAACCATAACTGCCTCTTTTTCTTTCTGCCTTTACTCACTTTCTTTATGTAGAGGCAGGTTGCCTTAATTATGCTGTCCCTTACTTTTCCCATCTGCACCTCTACACCTCCTTGCCAGTCCTGCCCTACAAGGCAATTTATGAGGCAGTCTCCTACTGTATGTCTTTAAAATCCACCCTTCTAAAGTCCAGGACCCTCATCCTTGTGTGGTTTGCCTGTGTTCCCATGTTAATGTTAAACCCCACTGTACATTGATCACTGGCATCTAGGGTACTGCCCACTGTGGCATCTGCAATGCTGTCCCTATTTTTAAGCACCAGGTCTAGCACTGCCTCATCCCTAGTGGGTTCATTGACTAGTTGCCTGAGAAAAGCCCCTTGGAGGGAGTCAAGGATGGCCTTGCTCCATGCTGAAGCTGCAGTTGGATGGTGGCAATCCACATGTGGCAGATTGACGTCACCAAATAGCAGCAGCTCCCCCTTACTTGCCTTTACTCGATAACTTCCCTAAGTGCCTTATCCAACTCCTCTCCCTGTACTAGAGGTCTGTATACCGCCCCTCTACAGATAGCAACCCAGTGCCTATCTCCAGCCCTTCTTTTGCTTGCTGGCCCTTGATTCCCTCCCTTAAATGTAGTACAACCCTTCCTCACTTCCCTATCTCTCCTGAACAGAGTATCCAGGTATGGTTATGTCCCAGTCATGGCTGTCAGTACACCATAACTCTGTTATAGCCACCAAATCCAGCCTATCTTTTGCCATGATGGCCTCAGGGTCCATCATCTTATTTCCCTGACTCCTTGCATTGGTGCACATGGCTCTCCATACTTTACTCTATCCCTCCCTGCTTCCTTCTCTTGCCTGTGCTGTTCTTGATGTTTCCTCTGACCAACCTCTTTGCTTGTTACCTTCTCTGTTCCATGTCTGCTTTACTCCTTCATTGATTTATAACCCCCCACTTGTCTTTTGCCTTGTTCCAACCCCTGTCTTCTTGCACCCCTGCCACAGGGGAGTTTACTCCCCTCCGACCCTCCCTCCCAGCTGCTTCGTCATCTGGGGGGAACAGTTATTTCCTCCCTTAGTTGTGCAGCCTTCCCACCTCCCCCGCACGTGGTTTCACATACCAAGTTACCCCTCTGATTTTCTGTGCTTTCCGAATCACTCAGAAGTCTTGTATGGGCTGTTTAAAAGTGGCCTCTGTAATGTATGCTAAGTTAAAACATTCCTTCCAAATGTAATTTGCGCAGTATAAAACTGCCCTTGGTGTCTTCACAGTGCTTCAGTTATAACTTTGCGCACTGTATGTTGGCCCAACGTATTTGCATGTACTCAGACTCTGACTTTGTGCTACCAAACAACTAAAATTGCACTGCACAAACTTAATTATTCAACTATAGGAAGCTCCATGCAAAGGCCAGTCTCAAGGCACAAGCCCAGTTTGTGCAGTGCAGAATCATTTTATGAGGCACTAAAGCTTTGAAATCTTGCCCAGAATGTTCAACAGACTATCTAGAATGCTTTTTGCTCATGTTATTTGTTAACTATCATTTTTGTTTGTTGTTTAGGAGGACAAAAATTTTATTGTGGAAATGTGCACAAAGTGTGAGATGGTGGGATGTCAAGCTAAGCGACGAGGATCCCTATAACTGTGTTATCCAGAAAGGTAAAGCAACTTTTATTTAGCTCTATAATTTACTGAAAAAAGTCAGTCAAGGAGATTTTTATTTAACAAAGATGCACCGTTGCCCAGCTGGAGTGATTGTGGCCAGAACAACTACAAAACTGAGTTGAATCCATGCGTACTTGGGCCTCTTTGCCTCGGACTACTCCTTCATGTTTGACATGGTGTGCTTTGCTCCAGCTGTGCCATTTGTCAATTTCTTATAATACAAAATGGGAAATGAACTGTGGAGTCTGTTAACTTGTATCAGAAGAGGATAAATGATGTCCAGTTATTGCTACAGAGCTGGGTAAGAAATGAATGTGGTATAATATGTAAGCTATGGCTTACAAATTTAGTGGAGGGTGTTAACACTCAGGGCTCTAACTTTCGAGCTTTGGTTGCTCTTACTACCAGATCCCCACTTGTGTCTATGTTATGGTGTGACTGTAAGTACTGCTGTACTTGTTTTGTTCTTACTGTGCACTTTCTGAAGTGCATCTGGGGCACACAAGGGAGCAAGGCAACAAATGCAGTTGTTGTATAAACTGGATACAACTGAGTGAGGGTAGCACCAAAGAGGAGCCAAATGAGGGTCCGGTGTAGAATTGTATTTCCTAGCTACATTACTACCTCCAGATCAGTGTTTTGTGCTTTTGAATTTATATTATCCTAATTAGTATTTTATTATTTTTGGGCGCGAGGGTACATTCCTGTGTAATAAATAGTATATTAAAATGTCCGTGTTCTTCTAGCAGTATTGTACGCATGATCAGTAACATTTAAAATTTAACATTTTTAGAAACACAGACAGTGACAGCAGAAAAAGACCAATGGTCCATCCAGTCTGCCTGAGTTCCCTATCTAAACCTGGGACCTACTGTGCAAGCTGGGGCTTACAAATCTACTGGAGGGGGTAGCAGATTGACGAAAGATGTATATTACGTCTATGGGAAGCTTGCTGTTTGACAGCTTGCAGTGAATTATAAGCTTCAAGAAGCAAAATCCCACTTTTTAATTGTATATGTGATTTTTATGGGCACTTAAAATTGGTTATTTATTTAAAATGTGTTTACTAAGAACAGAGCTCATTTCCAGGCATGACCCCAGGGGAGGTTACAAGGTAGTAATAAATATAATAAACAAAATGGGACAGACACAAAGCACAGTACCATATAAAATGACAAGAGCAGTGCTCAATACAATATATTTGATACCTCGAGATACATTTACAAATTTACAGTGTTAAAAGGTGACAAATGTAGTTGTGAATTAAACAGAATATCAGACTGCTCAATGTTCATTTAGTTGCAAAAGTACAGATATTGACTGTGTTAATGTTGCAAAATCAGATTATTTTAAGTAATGGAAACTTTAAAGCGGTGGTACAAATTTGCAAAAGTTTACAATAGTAGAGTTTTTAGTATCAAAATGCGATATCAATCTTGTAATTTAATCCTTGAGTTTTGTAAGATTGTATTTTGCTACTGGAATCTTTCTGCTAAAATCTATTCTGCATTTTAGAACGTGTTGAGCGAATCCCATGGATAGCACCAGAATGTGTTGAAGATTCCAAAAATCTCAGTGTTGCTGCAGATAAATGGAGTTTTGGTACAACGCTGTGGGAGATCTGTTACAATGGAGAAAGGCCTCTGAAAGACAAGAAATTAGCAGAGGTAATAACATTGCATTATCCAGATCAGGGTTTGGTAGATATTTTTTTTTTATTATTTTAATTTATCAGTTTTAACTACGACAATTATATACAACTAACAAACAAATCGTACAACAATCCTTTTATCCCACTCCTGCCAGGGGACATGGAAAGGATCCTTTCATCAGCCTGCCTTCAGAGGTGGCCATCCCTACTGTCAGCAGGGCCAAGGTAAGGGTAGTGGGTCCCTGCCAGGCTCCCTTCCCCCCAGTTGCCCATACAAAAGCACCCAAACCATTTGGAGCTGGTGGCCTTACCCCACCGGTTCTGCCTGACTTGCTACAGACCCCTCCAACCCCACTGTTGCCTCTACGCTGGTTGTTTTGGGGGGCAGACTCTCCTTGTATCTCAAACAATGGAAGGAGGCCACAACAGACAAATGGGTACTGGTGATAATTGCAAGGGGGCATGCTCTGGAGCTTTTAGAAACTCTTCCAGATTATCCTTCGGCCACTTCCAGTAATCCTACCGGCCATTTATCCCTTCTTAAGGAAGTGCAGTTATCACTCCAAAAATTTGCTATAGAACCAGTTCCTCTTCATCAGAGAAACAAAAGGTTCTATTCCAGATACTTCCTGGTCCCAAAATGGACAGGGGATCTGCGCCCTGTATTGGATCTCAAGGACCTCATCTTTTACAGAGAATGCAAGAAGTTTTAAATGGTATCCCTGCAAGCTCTGATTCCTCTGCAGACAGGGGACTGTTTTTTGGACATGAAGAGTGCAGATATGGTTCCCCCATCTGCAGCAGCTGGCAGTGGAACTTCCTGTACCCTTCCCTCTGTGTCAGGGTCTGTTGTCAAAGGACAAGGGGAGGGGTCCCTGTTCCATCTGGACCTGAAGTCCCTGCATTTCTACATGCATGGCTTCTGCAGGCATAGCCATGGCATATTTTGGAGGATCCTCTGAAGATGCTGATGTCCTGATTGCAGCTAGAAAGCCATCCTTCAGACACATATTCATCAACATGGAAGCGGTTCACTTTGTGGGTTGCTCAGTCATGTCATATAAATGCTGTACTAGAATACTTGCTGTCACTGTCAGATTTCTGGTCTGCAGTATTCTTCACTCAGGGTGCATTTGGCAGCTGTATCAGCCTTCCAATCTGCTGTTGATGGTTGTACGGTAGCACAGTTACAGGTGTCCCATACTTTTCTCAGAGGTATTTTACATATGAAACTTCCAATCTGCAATTGGTTCTGCCTAAAAACTGACATTGGCTTCTTTTGAGCCAGCCGTGAGTTGTGACTTACATTTCCTGTTCTGGAAAACATTATTTTTTTGTTGCAGTTACTTCTGCTCGAAGGATTTCAGAGCTTTAGGCTCTAAAATGCGAGTCTCTTTATTTGGTTTTTCACAGAGAGGAGTCTCTTTGCATACAAATCCCATCTGAATTTACACTGAATGAAATGATGCACCATCCTGTGGGTCCACCAGATAAACATGCAGCCAAAACCCGCACAGTCAAAAAGCATGCTGCACGGACACCCCAAAAGCGTGTAGTCAAAAACTGCACTAAAATAAAATGACTCCAAATCACACACTCTGTTTTGACTGAGTGGCTTTTGACCACTTGTTTATTTTTTCAAGATCTTAATGGTATCCGCTTTCCTGTTTACTACTCTTAGCATACCAATCAGGGTGAGGCACTGCTCCACATTTTGGATGTACACAGAATACTATGTGGATTGCACCAGGGACTGCAGAAAGTCCTCTCGGCTTTTATTTCATTCTCCCTAGGAAAGAGGGTGCCCTCCCCGTGTCTATACAGTGTCTGTCCAAATGACTGGCACATTGTATTATGTTCTTTTATAGGAGGTACAGTAAGGAACTTCCTGGTGCGGATTGTGGTCACTCCACAGGGAGTATGGCCACTTCTGTTGCTTGTTACTGCTGCCGACATTTGTGCTGCAACCACATAGAATGCTGTCGACACCTTCTCCAAACATTATAGTCTGGACATAGTCTCTCGTAGACATGCTGAATTTGGGGTTGCTGTACTGCAAGGCCTGCTGTCTTGCATATGTATATATCAGGCTGTACCATCCTTCCACTGACTTTTTTTTTTTTTTTACTTTCTTTTTATCCCGCCTGTACTGCCCTCTCTGTCCACTCCTTCGGACCCTGATCAACCCCACGTACCACCGACACGGAGTGTGCCCCTGGAGTGCCTAGTCTCTCCATTGGACTTCTTTAATGCCCAGATATCCCCCTGGTTGGGGCTAGGAAGGGCCCCTCTTCCTCGACCTTGATTAAGGAGAGCTGGCACAGCAGGGTCTGGCCATGGATTCCGGTGGCTGAGAGGCACAGATCAGTCTTCATCTAGGACTGAGAGGGGGTGTTTCTGATTTTCTGTCTCCCCACGGATGCCGGCTCAAGTAGGCGACGTGCTGACGCGACACTACCAAGTCCTGACAGCGTCCTCCCTCCCGACTCCAGTGCCATGGTAGCCGCCACAGCCCCAAAGTCCGTTGCTCCCACTGACCTCAGGGATGTCGGGCAGCGGAAGCACCCTGAAACCCACCCCAAAGGAGGAGAGCATCCGTGGGACATTCAATCCTCCTTCCCCCTGCCAACCCCCAACGACCTGAGTTCGTTCTCAAACCCGGGTCGCTGGTGTGACGCGAGGTGTGATGTTCAGCACCTCAACCCTCAGCGCCACCGAGTCGGCTCTTCCACTGACTTTTGATACTGCTTTGGACTCATTGCAAAGGTGTGGCCTAATGGAAGAGATATTCTCGAAGAAAATAGAATAGTTGCATACTTACCATAACAGTAGATTTTCAAGAAAATCTCTTCCATTAAGCCTTGCCATCCCTCCCTGCATCCCTCTTCTGCTTCGGTGAGGGTTGCATCAGATATTGTGCTTGATCCTAATCCATTGCTGTTATGTCAAGCACCATATTTTACCTTGTATATATGGTGCCGGTCTTGTGTCCTGGTTGGAGGTTCTCTGGTAGGGAAGTGAGGCGTGATGGGCGGCCTATGTATATGTAGATGCTGACGCATTATGTCGTTGTGGGCAGCATATGTTTTCACGTGGTCCTAGCAATGATGCATATAGTTGCAAAGGTGTGATGTAATGGAAGAGATTCTTTGAAAGATCTACTGTTACAGTAGGTACGTAGCTGTTCTTTGCACAGATCTGTCCCTTGCAGTCCAGTAGACTACCAGGTAGGGATTGATGTTATTTTAATATTTTAGATGAGAATCTGGGCAGAACGGGGGTACCTCTAGACAGACAGGGAATTAAGCTTCATTATCTTGGGGATCCAGTGGGAGAGGTAGGGCACACTCTTGCTGGTACCAGTGCCAGCAGTGGGTCATGCACTACTATGCGCATTATTGAGGGTAGGTATTTGGAAGCAGTAAATAGTACTGCCAAGGCAGCTTTCTAGTGCATCTAGAATCATATAAATATACCGCTCTGCCGTATAGCAAGAGGTTTCCCTCATTTGTATGGGCACAGTAATGTAGTTTGAGAGATCGCACAACCCACGAAGCATTGCACTGTGGGCATCTATACATATGGCCCCCTTTCTGGTGCACTGTGTCCACTTAGTGTGGCACTGTTCACATTAGCACTGCGCTAACCTTCTGAATATTGGCCAAGAAGTGTAACAGTGAAGAGGCATCAGTGTGTGAAATGTCTTTTGGATCCATTTATTGTCCTCGGTAATACAATGACATAAACTTAATAATTCATTAAAATACACTTCCTGCATAAGCCTGTTCTGACCTCTGGCACATGCAGACAGTGTCCTTATAGTATAATGTTAGCAGGTGCTGTGGTCAAACCAACTCACTGGACATAATGTTCTAAAACTAACCAGAGCTGAGAATTCTGCACAGAAAAAGATACGTAAACAATTTTCTGCTCTGGGGCCTCCCCAGCCACTCTCTGTCCAGGCCATCTGACTAGGGGAAGTTTACAGCACTGGCTTGTTGTGAACATTTGAAAGTTAAGATAGACTTTCCTTGACATGGCTCCCACCTTTAAGCATCTTTTTAACATTTTTGGTTATGGATTGTAGTTTCTCTAGATCCTAGTATAGAAAATGAACAAAAATGTATTTTAATAAGTTTCTAGCATAAGCATTGCACAGTTACAAATAATCTTGATTATTACATTAACATGACAGCTCAGTGATTAAATCAACAGAGGCAAAAATGGGTAAATTGAAAGAAAGTGTCCTCCTGCTACTTATAGATTCACCAAGTTACATTACTTGAGATTTGCATCACATATTTTGTCGCCTTACCTCTGCAAAACGCTGTTGCTATATATTTCACAAAATATTTGTCAGTAGTTTAGATGTAGGAGGGATTGTAAATTCTACTTCTACCGGTTCACTGGCACTTCTCAGTCTGTAGAGCTGCCCACGATCTGCCCCGTGCTCTGGCACATAATGACGTAAAACCAGGGAGAGTGTGGGGACGTGCTCCATTAAAGTCTGTGGGGGCAGCTTTAACATAGTTTTTATATATAGTAATGGTCATTTGGTGATTAATCAAGGTCACCGGTGGACTAACGAGGCCCTTGTTAGTGAAATATAGAGTAACAGTGTTTCGCAGAGGTAAGGCACCAAAACATTTGGTGCACACGAGGCTAGTAAATCTCTTTAACTTTACAGTTTATACTGCAGATTCAAATGAAAGTTGTTAGAACACTGTCACATCTCATTTTAATTACCAGAATATTAGCCTATCATTTACTGAGCATGCCATTACTGGAATATTAACAGTAGTATTTGTAATAATTTAGGTTCGATATTGTACACCTGATGCTGTGGACAGAGCAGTATTTGTATGTAACAGAAATATATATATTAGAGCCATCTTTTTTTTATTACAGAAAGAGAGATTTTATGAAGGGCACTTTATGCTGGCAACACCATCCTGCCAGGAACTTGCCAATCTAATGAAGCAATGTATGAATTATGATCCAAATCAGAGACCTTTCTTCAGAGCTAT
Organism: Neoceratodus forsteri; assembly: GCA_016271365.2. Lineage (NCBI taxonomy): Eukaryota > Metazoa > Chordata > Ceratodontiformes > Ceratodontidae > Neoceratodus > Neoceratodus forsteri. The sequence goes on along the minus strand of CM028136.1, from coordinate 402,228,679 downwards.
CATGAGAGACATCACCAGGTTGGAAGGGCAAAGTAAGTTACTGTACTTGCAGTCAGACATTTGTCAGAAAAAGATGCATATCTAATGAAAACAGGAGGCTTCCAAAATTTCTTGGATATTATAATTGTTTTGAAATCCACTGAGTGTATTACAGTTGTCCAACTATGTTAATACCTTGATACGCTGGTCCCCATATCAGAAGCCTGTACTGTTGTCACTAAAGTGCAGTGCTAGTTGTTTGTTAGGGGTTATCCTTACCATTACAATAATTTTGTTGGAGACTATATGTCCTCATGAAATGGCGAATACAGTGTAGCCGGGTCATATTTTGTGATTTCACAAGACTGCTGGATATTGATTCAACTGTTTGATGAACATGTAAAGAGTTGCTGTATATCTATTCCAGTAGTTTATTGTAGTAAAGGATGTTATGAAATAAAATATACCTCCTTCTCTTCCCTCCGCTCCCTCTGGAGCCTTCTCCCTATCTTTTCCCCTTCTTCTGTCTCCCTTAGGTACCAGCTAAAATCCCCCACACACACACTGCTGTCATCCCGTTCCCTGATCCTCCCCGTTGGAGCTCTAGCCATCCCTGTTGTTGGGCCTCCTCCTGGGTTTTACTTCACCCTGTATTAGGCTCCTTCCTTTTCTGCATCTGCACTGCCATTTATTCCACTTTCTTTGGTCTCTTTATTTGCACATCAAAGCCACTCATTGTACTTTCACTGATCTCCGTTTACTTTTTACTTGCCTTTGTACCATGTTAAATTGTACTCTATGTGCACTTTACTTTATACCAATCATTAATACTGTGTATGCTTTTATTATTGTATTTCCTGTTTCTTCTCTCCAGGGTCACACCTGGAAACCATCCTTGGCACAGTGTACCTCTCCTGGTAACCAGTTTTCAAATAAATAAATATACGTGTGAGGCTGAAAAAACTTAGTGTGTCTGCTTGTGTATGTATTTGTATATGTGGGCAACAACACACAACTGCATGTGTTTATCAAGAGATACAAGCACACTGGTATGTGCTGAGACTTGAGGCTGCACCTCCACAACACTTCTCTCTGGAGGGAGTGTGTTATTGTACTTATATAATGACCTGTTATAAAATGAGCAAAAAAAAAATTAAGATACATGTTTAGCATAAACATATCTCATGACTGTACATTATTTTAGCACAGCACACTGTCATCCTAGTACTTAAAAGGGCACTGGTGGCATCTGACCATCATTTCTGGCCAGAATCAAACAGTGTGCCTCTTGACACAAACCTACTAAACATATGCTGCAGAATACTCCTGTATATAAAAAAGGTAATGTGTTTTAACAGTTTGGCACATTTTCAAACAAATACCTTTTCCCACGTCCCAATCATAATGCCTCATGATTCCAGAAGTACATCCAGGTCGGGACCACATGTCTGCCATGAGTGCAATCCTGAAGTGCATTTTTTTCATACACAGCATATGGCGTTATACTGTACCTACACCCCCACATGATTCTAAAATGTCCCGTTTATCTGCGCCAGTAAACCGAGCACTGGGAGTACTTTAATTCATATTTTTAAATCGTGGCCGAAATCCCGCGCATGTGCACCAATGGCATGACTAAAGATCTTGTGCATGCTCGGGATTTCAGCCATGACATAAAAATATGAATTAAAGTATTCCCAGTGCTTGGTTTGCTGGCGCTGATGAACAGAACATTTTTGAATCGTGTGGGGTACGGGCACAATGTAACGCCATATGCTGTGTATGACATAAATGTACTTCAGGACCACACTCGTGGCAGATGTGCAGCCCCGACAGGGGTCCTGACCTGGATGTGCTTCTGGAATCGCGGGGCATTGTGATCAGGATGAGTGACAAGGTAGTTCTTTGAAAATGTGCCAAACTGTTAAAAAGCATTACCCTTTTTATATATGGGAGTATTCTGCAGCATATGTTTAGTAGGTTTGTATCAAGAGGCACACTATTTGATTTTGGCCAGAAATGACAGTCAAAAGTTGACAGTGCCCCTTTAACCTAATCACAAATCAGTGCTCCAGTATAGACTTTTCAAAAACATATTGTCGGCCATTTTTTCCTTTGGTAAGCTTAAAGTCTCAAGGCCTCAGTATCCAAACAAAGTGCTTTTAATTATAAATGATAAGCAATTTATGTGGTAGCACCTAATAGAAAAACGCATCAAAAACTGAACTACGTGAGCAATGTTTGTTTTTTAGTTTTCACTACAGATCTCATTGTTAGCTCAGCAGAAATGCGCATCTCAAATGCGATCAGCACATCGCAGATGCAGCTTCCCTGGGCAGCTTTACTTGTACACCCCCCACTTTATCCTCAATCCTTAAACTGCCACACCATTTAAAAAGAAAAGTCCAAAAATCAAAGATATAAATAATGGTTAAAGTACCTTTCAACTTGGAAAGTCTCAGCAAAATACAGGCACCTCTCTGACAGGTACAGCAGTAACTCGCTCTATCACAGTAGCCACACAGTACAGTGCCATCATGCTAATTGCATCTCACATTATGAATGGATCCTTAGTGGGGAAACATTTAAAAAAAATAAAAATGTTTACTAAAAAGTTTACTAAAGTGGCAGTTATAGTGACTTCAGGGTCATTCTGATTATACATTAAGTTATGTGTGTGTACTTTTTTTAACTGACGTGGAGCCTTTGCAAAAGAGTCTATGACTCAAAGGATTGTAATTCTGATTCTATTCAATAAACACATTGCCAAGGTCCCCAACTTCACTACATCATGGTCTCACTGAACAATCATTATGAGTGGTTGTTGGGAAAGGAAAACATTTTAAAAAGAAAACACAAACATTTACTACAGCAACAGTTATTGCGGATTCAGGGTCCTGCTGAGTACACACCTTCAGGGTCCCCAACTTGACTACATCACAGTTTTACTGAACAGTCATTATGAATGGATCTTAACTAGGAAAACATTTTAAAACAAAAAAAAAAATGTTTGCTACAGTAACACATTGTGGCTTCAGAGTTCCATATACACCACCAGGGTCCGTGACTTCACTACATCATGGTCTCACTGTCGCAGCTCCTCCGTCTCTTGCCGCTGAGTAATTGTGGCTCTCCCTTCATATGGAATAATAATAATAGTAATTTTCTTTATAAATAACTATCTTGTCCTGGGTGTGGCAACTACAACATAAAGAAACCACAGCTACAGAAAACAGGGCAGAGCAAAAATCCTTGCTCAAAATGAAACAAAAAGCAAGTTCCAGTACGTGAAAGAACTATTTGAGGACAAATTCAGTTAAGCATTTAAATTTATATGAATTTAATAATGGTTATTTTAATTCCTAAACACATTTAAATAAGAGAAACCTGTTTTATAAGTACAATAAGACACTCTGTGGATGTACATTGTGCTGAGATAACTGCATTTCCAGGGGCTGAAGGCACTCGCCTGCTCACTAAGCCCATGGACTTGTGGTTATCTCAACACAGTTCACACCCCATTGCGTCTTCTTGCTCACATATCATTGTGGTTTAAGAAATGTAACACCCTGGGTACGTGAGTGCATATCCACACAACAGGAGACCTGACTCTTCCAGTCAGAGAGCAGTGTTTACAGCGACCTTCTTGACCCATTTAATATGTGTGGCAGTAACACATTCTTAAAATGTTTTTAACTGTTGACCAGGAGATGCACACTCAGCTGGGACAACTTGTTTCCAGGTGTGTCGGAGGCCTTACATGGTCCTGTTTTAATGACTGAGAATGTTTGCTACAACATCAGAAAATCCTTTACTCTTACGATAAGTGCTTTGAGATCTTTAACTTCCATCTGTACCAGCAGGGTGTGTATTCTTTGGAGATATAAGCACTTCTCAAGTATGTTCTAAGTATTGCTCTTATAAAATGGCCTGATATTAAACTTTTTGGCTTAGAAAATGCAGCACCATGCATTCTGAGTATGTCAATCAATCAATCAAAATCTTTATTTATCCAGGCAGGCACCATTGAGCAAGGCTTATTTGCAAGGTGAACCTGGTCATGAATACATCAAAGTACAGTACAGAAGCAGGTATACAAAAAGCAATAATATACAAGGAAGAAAAAGTATATACAGTGTATATAGTACGATACAAGGTTGAAATAAAAAGAAGCATTATTTTACAATTGAAGAAGTCAGCAGATGTACAATCAACCATAGGCATACGGGGGTTATAAGCAGAGATCTTTTGAGTGAGGCAGCCGGCAGCTGCACATATAGGGGAAAGTGGCCATGTATGGGGTGGCAGGTTAGACAGATAAAGAAGAGGAGGAATATATTACCGACGACTGGGGGAAAAATTGAGCTAAAACCACAGAAAGTAACAATGGCTGTCGTGTACTTGTTTATTATGATAATGACGGAGGAGGGGTAGATGAGTGGGACACTACTATGGATGGGGTGGGACTTTAGCCAGGATGGAGTGGACAGGGAAGGGTGGGTGCAGAAGGAAGAGTTAATAAGCAAAGAGTGAGAGCCAGGGGTAGAAACATGTCGAACGTCAGAATGGAAAGGGGGAGTTGCAGAATTAGTGGGCTAGCAGTGAGGAAAACATTTGCAAGGTGCTTTCATGTAGCGATCGTAGAGCGCCTTGAAGATATTCAGGCTAACAGGGCGGCTCAGCTTCAAGTTCCTTTGTAAACCGTTCCACAGTGTGGGTAAAGAGAAGCTTAGAGCAGCTTTGCCGAAATGAGTTTTGACCCTTGGAACTTGGAGGGCAATTAGGGAATAGCTCCTTAGAGCATAGGTGCCTAACACACTCCAGGGAATACAATCTGAGACATATGAGGGGAGCTTGTTGGTCACCGCTCTGAAGGCCCATAGGGCGGTGTTTCTGTTCCTTCTGTAGTGAAGGGAAGTCCAGCCTAATGGTGAGTACAGGGAGCAGTGGTGTGTGGAAAGTGGAAGGTCAGTAATGAACCTGATAGCTCTGTGGTAGAGGGTGTCCAGCTTAGCCAGTGCAGTGGCCGTAGAGCAGGTCCGTGTAATCTATTAAAGATAGGAAGGTAGCTTGAACTAGTTGAATCTTGGCCTCCTTTGTGAGCAGGTGGTTAATTCTGTAGAATAGTCCTAATCTTTGCCTTAGTTTCTTCTGTAGTTCTTCGAGATGGTCGTGAAGAAGAAGTTTATGATCGATCAAACTCCTAGATATTTGAATTTAGCTACTTACTCTAGTGTTTCTCCAAGAACAGTGGTAATTTGTGGAGGATTTCCCCAGCAGGATTTGCAGTGCAAGGAGGGGGAGAAGAGCATGGCTTTTGTCTTTTCGCATTGAGCAAAAGCTTTTTGTTTATGAGCTGGTATTGTAGAAGGTTAAATTCAGCTTGGAGGTCTTCACAGGCTGCTTCCGGCGTGGGATGACTCAAGTACAGTACAGTGTCATCCACGAATAAGTGGATGGGGGCTTTTTTGATGGGGTCATTGATATTGTTAATTTAGACTGCAAAGAGGAGGGGACCAAGGATAGAGCCCTGGGGCACGCCCCTCAGCATAGGTTTTAATGGAGAAAGATCACCTTCAGCTTTAACCTGCTGTTTCCGTTCTCCGAGGTAGTCTGCAAACCAGCACATAGATTTATGGTCCAGGCCTAAGGTGCTTAGGAAGGAAAGAAGCAGGCTGTAATTGACTGTGTCGAATGCTTTACTAAGGATCCAAGAAAACAGCACAAACATGCTTCTTCTTGTCAAGGTCTAGGAGCCAATCATTGGTCATCTTAGCTAGGGCTGTTATGGTTCTGTGCTTTGCTCTGAATCCAGACTGAACCGGGTTTAATAGGCTTCTGGATTCTAAGTATACCCCTAGCTGGCCACACACTATTTTTCTAGTAATTTAGACAGGATGGGAGGAGGAGATCGGTCTGTAATTATTTAGATCATGAGGGTCACCTGCTTTTTAATAGAAGATGACATGGGCTATTTTCCATTGGGGGCTACCCTGGGAGACTGACATGTTGAATAGGTGGGTAATTGGCACCTAAGCACATGGTAGGCACATTTCAGATAGTATGGCTCTATGAAGTGGGCCAGCTCCTTTCCTGTTGTCCAGTTGCAGCAGTAGGTCTTCCACCTCTTTTAGAGACAGGCAGGAGGAGGCCTCCCTCGGTAGAGGGGACTTCGTGGGTTGGTGGGCCCTGAGCTGTGCAGAGGTCATTGGCAGGAAGTATCAAATGCTAGCCCTGCCATTGCAAAATGGTTATTGAGGGCTTCCAATATCTCAATCGTGTGATAGCACTGCCACCTGACTTAATTTTTGCTGGAATGGAATTACCAGGTGCGTGTCCAGACATGTCTTTTAATGTTTTCCAGAGCTTTGTAGGATTTCTTGAGGTAGAGGCTAGCTCCGAACGATAGTAGGTGGCCTTGGCTGCTCTGACCAACTTGGTGCACTTGTTATGTGCTCTCTTAAAAAGACACCAATCTGAGTCATTCTTGCTTCTTCGGCCTTTTTTCCATAAAGTATCCCTTTCTAACAGGGAAGCTTTGAGCTCAGGTGAGAACCAACGGCAGGTGCTGCTCCTGACCCACACCTTAACCAAGGGTGCATGCTTATTTAAAGCCTCACTTGAAATATCGTAAAAAATAGTATTTGCTCTGTTAACCGTTTTGGCTAGGAAGAATTCCTGCCATCGCAGTGAATGTTTCAAGTCGTGGACTTAAGCAAACAAATCAAAGTTGCATTTGCACCTCTTGATAGAGAACTTTGCCACAAACTGTGGGTTGTGCACGGATCTAATGGTGGTGACTATACAATGATCGCTAATGTCTGAGAAAAATGTTCCGACATGAAAGAACAGGTGTGGCTTGCTAACCAAAATTACGTGTAAGAGAGAGCTGTTGTTAAGGTTCTTTTTATTTGGTAGTGGGTTTGGCCAATGAGTTGCACCAGCCCTAGAGTGTCACTAAAGGATTTCAAGGAGCTGATGCACTTGATAGCCAGCGAGTTCAGGTCACCAAGAATAATGGTTTCCAAGGAACTGGAGTCCAGTACGGAACTGAGGTGAGACAGGAGATGAGGCCTGGCAGAAGGGGGCCTGTAGCAGCCTATTACACAGAGTGCACTGGAAGGAGAAAGTTCGATCTTTAGGGTCAAGCACTCGAATTCTTTGGGGGAGGATGGTGCGTCTATGCATGCGGCTGAGTATTTGTCCCTTACATAAATTGCCACCCCACCTCCTCTTGATTGCCTGTCTGCTCGGAAGAGTAAATAATTTGGGATATTAATTTTATTGTCTGGGGTGGCTGGCCTAAGCCAGGTCTCAGTGATCACTAGGACGTCGGGTAGGGTGTGGCTCACCCAAGCCTGCATACGGGTGAACTTTCTCAGTAAACTACAGGCATTAAGATGCATAAAAGACATTCCTTTGATACCTGCCAGGTCTGATGGAGAAGCAAGGGTGTCTAATGGTCCTGGGTTGAGTTCGACATTGTCTGAGCACAATAGTAAAAGAAGCAGGATTCTTTTTAAGGCAGTGAACTGTAATTTGTAAACACTATTTTTTGAGCTACAGGGGAGGCGGTGTTGATGGGTAGGCCTGTACCCACTCCTGGTATTACACTGGCCTAGTGTTGCAGCCACTAGTGTCCTGGCAGAAATTTGCCATGAGTAGGAAGTCTCAAGTCTGGATGGGAGAGTAATCTGCAGAGGCAGCTCAGGAGATGTCCCACTCCCCGGCAGAGACAGCTGAGAAGCCCAGTAGTCCAGAATGGCTACCTGAAAGGAGCTGTTGGACGCAGGACAGGAGAAGCGCAAGGGTCATTCCACTTTAAGGAGGGATGAGGGTTCCGAAGGTGAGCTGAGCACTAGTAAAGCTAGTGACACACCAAGGAACCAGCTGTAATTTCCATGGTAGATCTAAATGCCAGCAGCTGGCAGTAGCGCCACTAGAAGCCTAGACCAATCCGGTAATCAGGTGTCATAAGTTCAAAATCCTTTTGTTGGCTGAGAGGTGGTTTTGGCGCTGAACGTACCTGTGGAGCAACTCTTTGCAGCTGAGCCAGTGAGGTGGTTCAAGGCTGCAATCCAGTGTGGCAAGATTGGTCTGTAGCTTTCGTTTCTGTTTCTGGCCCTGCTCTACCAGTACAGAATGGGAGTGGGGGCAGGCATTCAAGTCTTGCAGCCTTAGTGGATGAGCATGGTTCAGCCTGAGAAACAGGCAGAAAAACCCCAGGGATGGTCCTCAGAAAGAGAGGTATCCCAGGTCCACTAGAGCAGGAGAGGAAGTAGAAAATATAATGTGTTTCTTCTTTAACAGAAAAGATAGCTATTGTAGCCCTCTAGTGGCTATGTAGTATAATTTGCAAACGAGAAAGTAGACAAAAAAAAAAAGACAATGATAGGTTATCTATACTATAATGAGTGTGATACTGAGAATAAGACGGAAGAAGGCAGTATGCTCACTATATCCTTCTCCCAACTAGTGGGTCCATACTTTTTCTCTTTTACCAATGCTGTATCGGTTTAGTTTATTTTTAAATATAAGTATAGTTGTTGCTTCAGTAATTTCTCATGGCAGATTATTCCAAAACCTTCCTGCTTGCTGAGTGAAAAAAATTTTTTTTTTTTTTGTATTTTGCTCCAATTTAGTCTGTTTATTGTGAGAATGTAGGTTAAAATCCTTATTTCTAGGGGCATGGATATGGTTCACTATCCACGCTCTGGCACTTCCAAAAGAATGATCTGATTGGTTGAATATCTTTAAGCTAAGCTCCTCCCACCACCCGGGCAGCATATCCCCCAGCTCCACCTCTGATGTCAGATCTTTCTTTGCGCTGGAAGAATAGGTCACCTCCTTCTCAGTTCCCACTTACATTTCTGCTAGCACCATTAGTGAATTTTCTTCCAAAGTTTTTTCAAGTTGCTAGCTCTTTTCTTCAGGTTCCTTTGACTCCTCTCGATGAACAGTGATAGAGCAATGGAAACCAGGATTTAAATTTTACTTACAGTGCTGGCAGAAGATGTCAGTCACTGACCCACATGACATGCGCATGTACTGCCTGGGCGGGCAACATGACATGGTTGGGTGCAGCCTCTACTTCAGCATTCTTCCTGAGTCCTTCAGGGACAGGAAACTCTGACTTTTGCTGAGTTGACCTTCAGAACGGGATCTGAAGGACTGCCCAAAGGGCCACAAGAAGGTCTCAGCTGTGGCTGGGTCAAGTCAGCAGCTTGCTTACAGCTCTTGGGGCAGAAGCGGTGGCGGGCACCTCCTCTGTCTCGGTGCTCTTCCCTGGGGCCAGCGTCAGAGGGTCATTTACCAGAGAGATTTCCAGGAAATGTGTCTGGCCCTACAGACCTTGGGGAAGAACCCTGCTCACCATGGTGCTAAACAAAAGCACTGTCAGTGCCAATTGTGGGACTAGGAGCGATCAAGGTCCTCCTGGTCACTCAGCTGAGGGGCAGGTTGGGCTGGCCGAGGGCTCTTTCGTTCCCCTGTCAAGCCAGTCGACATCAACAGACTCCATTCGAGCAGGCCACCAAGATCTTTCTCAAGTCTGTCAACCTGTTGTTGGACAAGGTCAAGGACTTGATCTCGCTGATCCCATTACTCCCAGTCCTCACCCACGAGGACATGGTCTAGTCAGTGTCCCCATCTGGGCATTGTTGGGAGCAGCCTCCACTGGCAGTTGGTTCTTCCATGCCTGTGTTACTTAATATGAGCAGGCACATGGTTTATTCTAACCCACAAGAAGGTTCTCCTCACCATCTACTGGCTGGTCTTTAGTCAAAGTCTCTTACTCCCTCTCAACTGGGAGGTGTTACCGTCAATGTGCCTCCTCCTCTTCATCCTTGGGTAAAGAGAGACACCACCACAAGATGCATTGGTGCTACGAGGAGTTCTTCTGACAACAGTGGGCCATTGCGGGGCTAGGTAGGGCTCCACCCTCCGAACCTGTGGTCACCTGGCCATCACCACTGGGACCCTCTCCAGTCCACACCATACAGGTACCACCCGCATCTGCTTCTCCTGTTAGGGTGCAGTCAGCCACCACTGCAGCCCAAGGTGGGCTGTCCAGCAAAGGGGAGGTCCATGTAGCCACCAGCTTGCCAGACCAGTTTTCTGTGAGCATCACCCCAGGTGAGGATATCTGGGAGGCCAGTGGTGAAAAATTCTCCCGAGATATTTTTGAGGAGTCCTGTGATGACGACGTTCATGAGTCTGTGGCCTCCTTTGGGACTCATCTCCGAGACAGAGGCTTGGTCGAGGTGCTGTCTACCGAGCACGGCCCAGTATCCTTCAGGGTGTTTCTTCGACTCATCTCGGAGTCTATGCTGGTCCTGCTTGAGCCAGTCCAGAAGAGGGACACGTACCCCTCACTGACATTTTAGACTGGGACAGATCCCCAGGGGTTGCCTTTCCTGTGGTTGAGGCCATCTTGGGATTGGCTATGCAGCTGTCGCAGCATCCATCATCCTACCCATCACCCTCTGCCAGCATGGTCCTCAAGTATGTGTTCCCTTTCAGGATTCTTGGACCACCCCCTCCACAGAGGGGTTGGTCACGGATTTGGTCCACAAATCCGGACACCAGGGGAACATGGGCAAACCTCAGGACAAGGAGTCCTGCATGATTGACCACGCTGCTGAGAAAGTGTATGTTGCAGCGTCTCCAGATCTCCATCAGGCTAGTTATGCCATAAGGTGGCCAACTTTGGCCACTCCCTGATGGAGGGACATCAATGCAATCCTCCCTCGTCTCCCTGTGTGATTAACAGTTGGCAGTGACTATCATCAGAGACCAGGGTCAATCGCTGGCTGAACACCAGCACCAGACAGCCTTAGATATGGGTGACACTTCTCTCCATGTGTCGCAGGACCTGGCTGCGTCTGTCCACCTTCACAGCAGACACCCAACACAAGCTGGCCAATGTCCCTTTCTTGGGCACCATCCTGTTTGGCCCTGGGGCAGAGGGACATCTCACTTGCATTGAGAAGTCCACTGCCACCATGGATTCTGTGACGCCCCAGAAGGACCAGAAGAAGAAGCCTAAGAAACCGGCTTTTCAGTACCGGTCCTTTCAGTCACAGCCTCCTCAGCAACACCAGAACTGGTGCTCTAAGGCCAAGTCCGTGGACCAGGGTCTTAAGAAGAGAGGAAGGGAGCCTGGGAAGTGGTGCCCGACCAGCTGCAACCACCAGACTTGCCCCCCCCCCAACCTGCCCACTGACGGGTTGGGGGTGTCTTCCACCCACCCATCCTGTCCCTGCCTGCTCTCCATCAGAGGTCGGTTATGTCACTCCTTGTCATGTTGGTCCACTATCACAATGGACAGGTGGGTATTGGACTTAGTGGGCAGAGAATTGCTTTTGAACTTCGAGGCTCTCCCGCCTTACTGCCTCCATGCACCTCGGGAGTCCAGGGTGTTGCAGAACAAGCTGTCTGCCTCATGGGAGGGTATTACTCCGCTCCTTGCAAAAGGGACAATAACCCATGTCCCTGAAGCCCTGGTCAGTCAGTGTTATGTGTCCAGGCACTTCTGGTTCCAGAACACATGATCTGAATCAGTTTATGCGGAAATGCAAGTTTCAGATTGTCACTCCTGAGTCAGATTATCCCTTTGCTGGAGCAGAATATGTGGCTCTGCTCACTAGACTTCCAGGATGTGTTTTACCACCTTCCCATCTGTCCATCCCACCTCCAGTAGCTCCAGTTCTGGGAAGAAGGGGTCCTGTACCAGTTCCAGATCATGCCCATCAGCCTCCCCTCAGCACCCAGGTCTTCACCAAATACATGGCATTGGTGGCGATCTGCCTGTGGCACCTCGGGGGGTCAGAGTGTATCCCCAACCTGGATGACTGGCTGTTAACCGGTCCATCCAGGGAAACCGTAAAGAGTTTGAGATCTGGCTCTCAAGACTTGTTGAGACTTGGGTTTATTGGTCAGCCTGGACAAGTCCAAACTGCTACCCATGCAGGTGATGAAGTTCATAACTAGACTACCTGCTGGCCAAGCCCACCTCCCTGTGTACCGGGCACTAGAACTTGCCTCCTTTGCCCAGTCATTTCAGGTTGCACCCTCCCTGGGATTTCCTGAGGCTGCTGGGTCTGTGACGTCCTGCACTAACATGGTCCATTAGGCCTGTTGACAGATGGGCTGGGCTACCCCCCCCCGCCCCCGTGGAAGCTCTGTCATTGATGGTCCTAGTAATGTGAGACCACTTGGACCAGCCGGTCACAGTGCTCTAGCTGATGTTGGATGCCATCCAGTGGTGGCTGATCTCAGAAAACCTAAAGGAATCCCATTTGTACACCCAGAACACCATCACACATACGATGAATTTGTTTCTGTGTGGAGCGTACCTGGTAGACCACAGAACCCACAGGTTCTGGTCATCATGGCAGTCCCATCACCACATAAACCTGCTAGAGCTCTATACTGTACATCTCATTCTGATAGCATTCACTCAGCTAGTTGGGTCAGGTCATGCAGATCCAGACGGACACCACCGCAGCCATGTTCTACCTAAACAGGCAAAGCAGAACTCACTCCCTTCCCTTGTGTTGGGGAAGGGGGGTGGCTCTCAGCACCTGCACACTTGTGTGCAACTCTGGTGCAGAACTCCTATCGATCCATATCGCAGAAGAGAACTGGCAGATGCTTTCAGGTGGGTAGGAGAGATGTCACACAAATGACCATGCATCAGGAGGTGATGAACCACCTGTTCCTCCAGTGGGGCACATCCTTGGTGGGAACGGTTTTCCTCCCAGGAGAACGCCAAACTGAGGCTGTTTTATGCCCACACCCCACAGTCCAGGAAACTGCTAGGGAATGCCTTCTTGAGGCTGTGAACTCCAGGCCTCATGTATGCCTTCCTTCCCTTCCCCTTCACCCACAAGGTGGTAGTCAAGGTGCAGATGATTCTGATAGCGCCAGACTATGTCCAGCAGTTCTGATACACTTATCTCCTCACCCTTAGCAGTAGACCTCAGTGGCAACTGCTTCACCTTCTGAATCTGCTGACCAGACAATGGGGGGAAGGGACTGCATCTGGAACTTTGATCCCTGCACCTCACAGTCTGGTTCCTGAGTGGCTAGAGTTCCCAGCCTTGGGTCTCTCGGAGAATGTGCTCCATGTTGTTAAGGCTGTCAGGAAAGCGTTGACTCGCAGATGTTATGCCTTTAAATTTGAGTTTTTCCATTTTGGTCTCGGGGGCATGGGGGCTTGATCCTCTTGCATGCCCTGTGGCCAGCATCCTAGACTACCAGTGGTCCCTTTCCCAGCTGGGACAGTGTGTGATGACCCTTAAGATGCTCCTGGCAGCCATCTCTGCTTACCGTGCGTGGGCTGGTATGCAGATGGTGGCCCAGGAGAAGGTGGTTGGGTGCTTTTTCAAGGGCCTGGACCACCTTCCCCTCTGATGTGTGAACCACCTTCACAATTGGACTTACTGCTGGTATTGGCAGTGCTCATGGGCAAGCCTTTTGAACCAATGCACAGATGAGATGTCACACCTGTTGTGGAAGGCAGCCTTCCCGGTGGCCATTACATCGGCCAGAAGGACTGGGGAGCTCCAGTCACTCTTGGCAGGGTCTTCTTACCTGGTATTCCACAGCAACAGACTCATTACTTCACCCCATCCCAAAGTTCCTCCCGAAAGTGGTGTCAGAGTTTCACCTTAACCAGACGATTAACTTACCCATATATTTCAGCAGCCTTTCTTCAGGGGCCGATTGACTGTATACCCTGGACTTGCAGAGGGTGCTTTCTTACCACCTTGAGCACTTTGTTTGAGTTCAGGGACAGATTCGCCAGCTGTTTGTCACTTATGCTGAAGCCGTGCCTGGCAGACCAGCAGCAAAGCAGATGATTGCCAGGTGGATCACACCCTGCATTGACCTCTGCTATAGGGTGGCTGGTAGAGAGCTTCCTGTGGGGCGTAGGGCTCATTCCACTAGACATAACGCTGCCTCAGTGGCTGTTTCCAGGGTGTTGTCCCTGTCCAGGAAATCTGCAGAGCTGCTACATGGAAGTCTGCACAAGCCTTCATTTACCACTACCACATTGACCTTGAGTCATACTGCAGTGCTGGTTTTGGGACCTCAGTTCTTTAATCTCTTCATTGAGTAGGGGTGCACGCCTTAACCCCTCCTCCCAGAGAACTGCTAGGAGTCTGCCGATGTGGATAGTGAACCATATCCACAGCCCTAGTAAAAGAGGTTATTCACCTGTAACCATAATTCTAGGGGTAGTATATATTTCACATCCACTCAACCCACCCAGCCTCCCCTGACAAGTGGCACATGCATTTCTGCTTCCAGTGCACAAGATCTGATATCACAGGGCAGAGTCAGGGTCATACTGCCCGGGTAGTGGGAGGAGCTTAGCTTAAACACATCCAGCCAATCAGACTGTTCCAGTGGAACTGCCAGTGTGTGGATGTGAACCATATAACACCCCTAGAACTATGCTTACAAGTGAATAACCTAATTTTTTTTTTTTTTTTTATGAAATGTCCATTGATTTTTTTTTTTTAAGTTGTTCATCATGTATATTGTTGAACATTTCTGAATAGATCTAGTTTATTTAAACTATCGTCATAGTCACTGTTTTCTAAGCTAGGCACCATTTTGGTAATTCTGTGTTGTACCTTTTCTAGTACTGTAGTTGACTTTCATCCTTTTGATATTTGTGACCCTTAATCTAAATATGGCCATGTGTATGTTGTATATGTTGGTATGCTACATTGTTGATTTCTGCTAATATAAGTTTAATATGTGATAATCTAAATTTGATGTACATGCTATTTTTCTGCAGTGTTTTGTAAATTTCAGACCTCATTTATAATCACATCCAGGTCCTTGTCAGTTTCTATCTTTTTAATTGGTTCACCACTTAATGTATTGTTGTGTCTTAGATTGTTTTTTTCCCATATGAATAACCTATGCCTGGGGCAAGCCTAGCAAAAAGGCTAGCCCGATCTCTCTACAAACTATTCGGACTGTTTTCTCGTAGGGGAAGCGGGCAGCTCACGAGAGGTTCCCCCTGCATCAGGACAAAGGAAGGAGCACCTCGAGTTGAGGCACCGCAATCAAGCAGTCCTCCCCCAACGAACATTGTCAGGACTTCTTTTGTTGTGCTATTGGGGGGAAAGGATTGATTGGGGCTGGAAAGAGCAGCAACAGAAGGAGCTGCTGCAGCGTGGGCTTGTTTTTCGATGCACCCGCCCACCCCGTTCCCTCCTCCCATTAAATGCCCGGTAGTCACGCCCTCTGTTGACCAGGACCAATCTGCTCTGGCCATAGGCAGGATCTTGGGCACCACAAAGAATCTATCGTAACCTGAAATTGCTATATTATCCAGAGCTGCAGTTACAGTATTTACTAAGTAACAGAGCGGGCAAACAATATCAGCATAACCTATTCCTACAAGCATAACTTGTTCCTACAATTCCTACAGTACCCCGTGTTACAGCTATTAACTAGTAGCAGAGAGATTACACTATATTTAAAGCACCCTGTGAAACAGTCTGTTTGGTGTAAGATCTTCCTTGTCTTAAGTGGGATGTACAGTTTGATGGGTGGCTGGTATATGTTCACATATATCGTGAGGGGCGTCAAGGGTGCACTGGCTTTTATTTTGACTGCGCTACCAGCATAGGTATCCCTGTATACTGTATTGTTTTTATAAATCTGTTACAGGTGACCTGCCTAATATAGCATAGCATGGGTGCTCACTAACTTATGGGCTTAGTTTGTACTCTTGTGGAGGTAGGAGCTCAGAACTGTGTGGTAATAATAGGTAGTAATTGCTGAAAACAGGGTGGTATCAGGTATCTGGTAGTGGTGTGGGAATCACCACTGGCTGCGGATTGGGGGCTAGTGATCAGCACTGGTCTGTACCATTCCCCTCTGTCAGTCTACCACTGGTATGAACATGGGGAACTCTCAGCACCTATTTAAGCTATTATCGCTGCATCCACTTGTGTGCACACTAGCCTGTGGTCTCCTCACTGTCCTTGGCATCCTCTGGTATACTGGTGCAGATGTCCCTAGAGCGGGAGAACCATGGGGCACTTGTTCCTAGCTGTCGGAAACTGGCTTCACATTCTCCAACCTGTTAGCGGAAGGCAGACCCCCTCCCTGGGTTCTCTGCAGTCTTGACCTGAGTTGCTTTTTGTGCCCTGCATGTCTGGTCAGGAGATATGGCTGCAGGGTGCATGCCAGGGACGGCTGCCCTTCCCCAAAACATCTCCTTTGGATACTTCTGGTGACCCTAGCACTATCAGGTGACATCAAGCTAAACCCTGGCCTGCCTTGCCAAACAGCCCTGCTGCTCTGGGCAGGGCGGTGGTCAAAGGGCTGAAAATAGTCCCATCTCAGCTATCCGTGGCATCCTGCCCAACCTGGGCGGAACTACTGGCTTGGGTCACCACCACACCCCTGAAATCCTTGGAATAACAGAAACCTGGCTTAAACCCACCCATACCAACTCTGCATGTGCCATCCGGCTATGACCTCCTCAGGCCTGATGGCCAGGAGAAAAAAGGGGGCATCTTGGTTCATTATAGCTTCACCTTAACTTGTCGGTGCTACTCTGTCCACAACCTGTGCAGTCCCCTATGAAGTTCTTGCACACGGTGCTGTTGCTTGGGATGACCAAAAAGATACATGTTTTATTCACCTACAGTCTCCCTAAGGGCGGCCTGGAGGGGCTGTCCTTCCTCCTAGACACTG
Source organism: Neoceratodus forsteri (assembly GCA_016271365.2). Taxonomy (NCBI): domain Eukaryota; kingdom Metazoa; phylum Chordata; order Ceratodontiformes; family Ceratodontidae; genus Neoceratodus; species Neoceratodus forsteri. The sequence goes on along the minus strand of CM028136.1, from coordinate 402,211,969 downwards.
TAGGTTCTGTGACCTGACATAATGAACTAATTACCCTAGGTGATCTCAACCTAAACTGGCTTGGTAGCAACTCCAAAGCATATGAACCACTCCTTGCTGGTCTCTCCCTGTCGCAACTGATCAAGGAGCCCACCAGGTGCCCACCTAATGGTGGAGGGAGAGCTCTCTCCTGGACTGGGTCATGACAAATCGACCAGAGAGGATCAGCTCGTCGGGCATCCTCCCCGACTCCATCTCGGACCACTCCCCTGTGTACAGGGTGTGGAAGATTCCTTCTCTGAAAGTCCCACATAAAATTATCCAGGTCCGAGACTACTCAAGGTTTGATCTTGTCTCCTACCATGCTGATCTCCAGCACACTGACTGGTCAGCAGTATGGAACACCCAGGACTCCTCATCAGCAGCCAGTCACTTCCTCAGTACATTCAGGGTGCTGCAGGATAAACATGCCCCCCACTCATCAGATGGAGGGTCAGGGGCTCGGCGACAAAGTGGCTACATGGTAGTCTGCTAACCCTCATGAAGTACAGAGATAAGTGCTGGGCAAAATTCAAGGCCATGGCAGAACAGGCCGTATTTCTGCAGTACAGAAATCTCAGAAATCAGTGCAAGAAGGCTATTACGGCTGCTAAAGGTGTATTTTGCTAAACTGTGCTGCTGCGCACAGCTAGGGACCCCAGGAGGTTCTGGAGAAACATTAAGAATATGGTCAGTGGTACTCCGAGTGGTGAGACCTCTGATATGATCGATGGGGTCAGTTGCAACAACTCTCTGACCATCGCAAATGCATTCAACCAATACTTTTCGGACCTATCTACTTTTACCTCATCACTCCCCCCATGGGGGAGGGGAAAAGGGTGAACAAGGGGCTGCACCGTCCTCATCTTACCTGCCCTTTCTTTTCAAGGTGGTGGTAGTGCAAGAGGTGCAGAGACTGCTCTCGGGCCTCTCCCACTTCTCGAGTGCTGGCCATGATGGACTGGAGCCGAAGCTCCTGAGACTGGTGCCAGTAAGATTGCCCCCATGGTAGCCCATATCGTCAATCTGTCCCTGTCGGGTGTCATTCGGGAAGTATGGAAAGTTGCCACGGTGGTCCCAATACTTAAACAGGGGAACCCCAAACTCATAGTAAACTACCGTCCAGTATCCATACTGTCAGCGGTCAGCAAACTTGAGAAGGTCGTGGCAGGGCAACTCTGAGTACTTGCAGTCTCATGACCTGTTTTCCCCAGAGCAGCATGGCTTTAGGAAAGGGCACAGCACATCTTCTGCCCTTGTCACGGTCTCATCTTGGATCAGAGCGGCTATGGACCAAGGCAAACTCTCTGGAGCTATCTTTATAGACCTCTCTAAGGCCTTTGATCTTGTTGATCACACCATGCTCTTCACCCAGCTCAGCTCCTATGGTCTATCACCTGAGGTGCTCAACTGGTTTTCCGACTACTTAAACGGCAGAAAGCAACTTGTTAAGTAATGGGAAGGAGTTCTTGGGCACCTCCCTGTTTACCATGGGTGTCCCACAAGGCTCATCTTGGGGCCCTGCTTTCTCCATTGTCTGTGAACAGACTCCGGCTGCCACTGTCCACTGCAAGCCTATCCTTTATGCAGATGACCTGGTCATCCTGACTCATTCCCCAGAGATAGGGGTCATAAATCACCTCCTGAGCAAGGACTTGAGGAACATCCAATCCTGGATATTGTCCCATAAGTTGATTCTAAATCTCAGAAAAACCCAGGCCATGCTCTTTGGGTCTCAGGCCAAGATTAAGGCCGCCCCTGCTCCACTGTGTGTTTCTGGTGTCGATAGGGTCAAGATCCCAGTTACTGACAACTTTAAATACCTTGGGGTGATGCTGGACCCGCAGCTTGACCGTGGCTGCCACATTCACAATACTTGCAAGACTGTTAACTGCTAACTGGGTCTGGCCTCAGAGCAAAAAGCAATCTTACTCCGGCAGGTCGGATTGCACTTGCCAGAGAGGTGCTCCTACCCTCACTCTGCTATGGGCTCCTCTTGTTTGCTCGCTCATCCAAAGTCCACCTCATTAGGTGGTCTGCTGCCTATAAAAATGTCTGCCGCTTCTGCGCTGGCTGCCCCCAGTCTCACTCACCATTGCAACCTCTATAGCATGCTAAACTGGCTCTCACCCGCAAACTACATAGACTTTGTCCTAGGGTGCTTCACGGGAAAGGTCCTTGGCACTGGTACCCCTCCAGGGCTTGCAAAATTACTTGTCCCGCCTTACTTCTCCTCCTACTCCCTCAGGTCCCAGGGACATGACCTCCTTAAGATACCGGCTACATGAACTCAAATGGGTGGGTGGGATTTTGCTGATGTGCTCCCAGACTGTGGAACATTTTCTCTGCCCAGGTCCATTCCTTGCACTCACAGGTGTCTCTTCGCTCCACCCTATGGAACCACCTTAAACTTTCCTCGGCTTGTGGCTGTCCCAAACCCCCAAAAATTGATCCATCACAGCACTCCTCTGACCTGGAGGTCCTCCTGGACAAAAGACCCAACTCCATGAGGTTGCTAAGCTGTATATAGTGTCATATCTGAAGGATCTCAATACTGTACCTCTGGTAATTCTCTTAGCTTCCACAAGTTGTTTATTTTGTTATGTACCTACTGTAAAATCTATGCCTTACTACGTTACATATGCTGTGTTGAATCTGTAATCTTACTGTCCTCACATGAACTGTAGCACGTCTAATTTGTACAGTGTTGTTTTATGTACTTAAATCTGTTATTCCTGTACTCTCCCGGGTTGTACCTGAAAATAGGCAATTGTCTTGTCTAGTGTACTTAATTGGTTAACAAAAGCTAAATAAATAAATTATATAGGCTAACGTTCAATTTCATGTTATGTCTGGCCCATTTTATCATTTTCTTCCAGGTCATTACTAATAACATCTGTATTTGATTTTGTGTCCACTCTACCTCCCAATTTGGCATCATTGGCAGATTTCACCAGATGACTTCTCACATTTTCATTTAAATCCTGGTTCATCTAATCAATGATCACTATCTGTAGCGCCTATCTCGACCCATTATACTGTATATTGTAACTATATTTATACAGTCCAAAACCAGTGGAGATAAAATGACCAGAAAGCAAGTGATAACTTTGTAGCTAACCTCAAGATGTCATAAGTGGAGTTATTGAACCAGACAGACAGCAGCTTTCACAATACTGATGCCATCACAATGGCTTAGAGCAGCATGTAGCTAGCAGTTGAAATCAGAGAGACAGTTCTGTTAAGCAGTAAGACATGACCAGTTGAGGCCGGCCCATCTGCACAGCGGTAGCGCTGCTGTTCGTGATGCCAGCAGCCTGGGTTAAGAAACAAGCCCAGGTTGCTGGGGGCCAGCCTGGGGAGGTAGATTGAGCATCCCAGAGGGGACAGGGATGGAGGATCACCACCTTCCCTGCAGTGCTGCCACCTAGGTGACCATGGGTGGCAGCGCAACAGAGGTAGGCAGTTTAGGGCGGATGTCTGCCAAGGCTTGCATAAGTCACACCTTGGTATATGCATACATGTGCATGAACCCTTTCCTTGCTGACATCCGCAAGGTGAAACTATCTAAAAAAGGGACATGGTCTGACTAGTAAGCGTGCCCAAGAGGAGAGAGCAACCCAACCCAGGCAGGTTAAACTGGGGGTGCTGGCCATGGGGGGGGGGGAGAGAGGAGGTACAGATCGGGGAGGCTTCAGGCTGGGCAGGACAAGGATTAGGATGCCTGAGAGAAGCTCCATGGGGCCGCAACCAGAGGGAAATAAAATAAAAAATAAAAAAATGGGTGCAGGATTTCTTTTGGTGGTGGGGTGTGGTGATAAAAACAAAGTATTCAAAACTAAAATGTTAAATACTTTAATAAATGTTTAAAAAATGTTCATCCACCCCAACAAAGTAGTCCCAGCAATGGCATGCCATCTCTGTTTCAAATTATTACATGCAGCAAAATAGCCCTTAAACCTCTGTATTCCCCAAACCTTCACCATGTACCTGTTTTCTCACCTTTCCTCCTCCTCCTTTTATTTTTTCATTTCATTTTTGTTTATACTGGAAAGGCATGTGAGCAAAATTGCCTGTTTTCACACACGTCCAGTGACAAAATCTGGTACAGTAATACACATTGGTAAACATTACATAGTTTGGAATGAGAGTGCATGCAAAATTGGTACGGTAACACTTATTGCGGTGAACATTACATCGTCAGGAATAAGTCATACAAAGAGAACAGAACATAATAGGGAAGATACTGTTAAAGATAACATAACTATATAATACTTTTAAAGGGAAAAGTAAAAATAGGCCAGGTGAGAAGTGCAGGAAATTGAAAGGAAGAGATTGGAGCTGAGAGCGTGGGTCGGGGCAGCTGCATTTGCGTTTATCTAAAAAGTAGGATTTCAGTTGATTTTTGAATGATGTAAGTGTGTTGCTCATGACCAAGGGCGAGGGAAGGTTGTTAAATAGTTTGGCACCTTTGTAGGAGAGGGAGTGTTGCCTCTGGGTGGTATGACAATGAGGAATCACAAAGGCCTGAGTTCTGGAGTGCCTGCTGGTCCTGGTGTGTGCAGACTTGTTGAAGAGGGAGGAGATGCTGCTAGGCAAGGAGCCCAATTGGATTTTATTTTTTTTTTTAAACTCTGCTTAATTGTCAGGAAGGTTATACACATTCATTTATACAGACTTTCTTATAAGTTTCATTTCATCCATATTCATTATTCATTATGACATTAGCATATAGGTGGATATATGATCTGCTTACTATATTCACTCACCTATTACTTCCATCTGCAGGTACATTTACAATTGTGTTCTTTACTTAAATGTGTTCCTTTCTTTGTGTTACCTTTAATACTTCTCATGTTTTAAACTATATCTGTGTTCGATATCTGCGTTTATTATCCATGAATAAAAAGCTGTATCTGTTTAAAATACTAACTGTAGATAGGCAAACCAGCCATAACACTTACTAGCTATGCAAAACCATGTCTGTATGTCACAATGTAGGTTATATTATCTTATTCATGTTATATTTTAGATTTTTAAATAAACCTTAACAGACGGGGCAGGCTATTGTGTTTTTATTCGTTTCTCCTATCTTGGATCTATGTTCTCCTGACTTTGATTTGTTACCCCCTTCCTTGACACCCACCTTGTCCAAATTTCTGTGTTTTTTTCCAGAGTTAACCTCAATTTGGCTGTAATCTCCATTCTTTATATATTTGCCTTGGTTATCCACAATTCAAAAGAAGGGGGAGCAAGTTTGAGCCAATTTGCTGTAATTTCTTTGAGTGCCGCTGTACAAAACATCCCAAACAGGCATTGCTGGGATTTATTCCCGGTTGTGTTAACTTTCATCCCTAGTATCAGATATTTAAATTCACATTCGATGTCTATGCCCCATAGTCTACCAAATTCATGTTGGATTCTGGCCCAGTAACCCATGAGCCCTGGACATCCCCAAAAAATATGGAAGTGTGTGCCGATTTGTCCACAACCCCTCCAACATAGGTTGGATTGACCTTCTGTGAAGTGTGTAGTGATTGCCAGTGTGGGGAAGTATCGAGTGAGGCATTTCCACCTGAACTCACTCCAGGTAGATGATGCTGTGACTTTCCATCCCCATTCCCACAAATTCGACCACTTCTTTTCATTTATGGTGATGCCAACCTTCATCTCCCACTTGTGTCTTAGCATTGTTAATTCTGGTTGTGTGTTTCCCAGTAGTACCTTGTATGCACAAGATATTGTTCTCGTCCTCTCTCTTAACATGACTGCCCAATAAAGAAAGCCTTCCAGGGGGTTAAGGTCCCTGTCAGTCTTCATTAGCCTTCCTTCTGATTGTATGTAATGCCTCATTTGCAAGTATCTGTGGAAGTTGTGTTGGGTAGATTATATTTTTGTTGGAGGTCCTAAAAGGTCATCACTGTGCGATTCCTGATTAAGGACTGGTATCTTGTTAGGCCCATTCTATTCCATCTTGTAAATGTTTTACTCTGTTCTTGAAGGAAGGAACTCTGGGTCTCCCATGATGGTTGACAGTAGTCCTGCATCATTTGGGGATCCCGTGATTCCCATAACCCTGACCAACATCCTCACTGTATGTTTTGTCCATGGGTTGTGTATTTCCTTAAAGAGCTAGTTAGAGCCAAAACAGTCTGACAGGAAAATAATAAAAATTTTAAGTAGTAGTCAGTTGTAACTTTCTATTTCTGAAGTATTTTTCTTTTTCCTTTTGCTCATCAGAAAGTCTTCTGTGTGATAATAGTGTGCTGGATGTGTGGAACAGCTCTTAGCCTAGCAGCTGACATATCTAACTCTACTGCCCCTCACTACACCATGACCTTAGTTTGCTTGGAGTTGAGGACCAGGCCTCGGGAGGAGAACCAGGAGTGTAGTTTACTGAAGTCATGTTGCAGTTCTGAAGGGAGAGGAGGTTCTTATCCTTGCAAAAGAGGGCCGCGTCGTCTGCATAGAGGATGAACTCTGTGGATGAATAGATGTTGTGGAGGGGATTGATTACAAGAGAGAATAGGAGAGGTCCGAGGAAGGAACCTTGGGGAACTCCATATTTGATGTGATGAATTTTGGAATATTAGCCTACTATTGTAGTCCTGTGCATTCGGTTACTGAGGTAATTTTCAAACCATTGTATCACTTTGGCAGAAAAATGTAGGCTGGATAAGGTGTGGAGGAGAATTTTATGATCAGCAAGGTTAAAGGCCTTTGTTAGGTCTACAGACACTGAGCCGGTGTAGAAACCTTCGTCACTAGCCTTTTCAGTGAAATTAGTAATCCGTACTAGGGCAGTCTTGGTATTATAACTGGTTCGGAACCCATGCTGTGAGTCTGAGAAGTTTGTGTGTATCTAGGAAGTTCTTGGTTTGAACAAGAATGATTTTTTTCAGTAAATTTGAATAGGGGCGTGAGGAGGGAGATGGGCCTGTAGTTACAATCATCGTTTCTAGAGCCGGATTTGTGGAGTGGTTTTATGGTGGCACATTTCCACTTACTGGGGAGCACCCCAGTATGGAGTGTATGGTTGAGGATGTTGGGGGGGGGGTAGGGCGATAGGTACACGGACGAGCTTCAAGATGTGGTAGTCAATGTCGTCAAGGCCCATACTGGGATTGGGGTCGTTCTTTTTAGGTAGGTGAGTACATTAACAGGGAAAGATATTTGAAGTAGGGGGGGGGGATGTTTGTGCGGGTAGTCAGACGCAGTGGGTAGGCTAGTGCTCATAAGCTATGTGGTTATTTAGTTTGTATATGTTCAAGGTCAAGTAAGTGTTGAAGAGATTGGCTGCCTTACTTGGTTCACTTATTAGGCTTCCATCATTATTGAGGGAGATTTGTTTAGCTGTGTGACCTCTGCTTCATAGGTTGTTGAGTGTTCTCCAGGTGTGTTTTAGAGTCGCCCCTAGCACCTAGTTGTTTATCCCTGAGGAAGTTTGTTCTAGGGACATGGATATGTTGTTCATCCACACTCATTGGCAGGTATCCTTGCCGCTTTAAATCTTGCGGAAGGTCTTCAAGCTTGCTCCTCCCACCCACCGGGTTGGTATATCTCAGCTCCATGTGGCCTTAGATCTTCCTTGCACGCTTGGAAGCTTAGGTTCCCTCCATAACGCTCTGCGTTTGTGACTGGTTCCTATTTCTCCGTTTGCGGTTTAAAATAAATTTTGCAAAAGACTTCAGTCTTCTATCCCTGTGACTGCGATGGACAAATCGACTCAGTTTGGAGATGCCCATGCGGGCAGAAGATGTCTCGGACGGATCCACACTCCACGTGTGTCTACTGCTTAGGCCTGGAGCAAGACCCATGAGCTTGCGACCTGTACTCATCTTTCTCGGCCTCGTCCTGAAGCCGTGCTGCCAGTTCAACTGGGCCGTCCCGAAGCGTTCCCTCCGTGAAAGTCAAGGAAGCCCGGTTGGCCGGTGTCCGCTGTGGCCAGGCGCAAAGCGGATCAGCTCGGCGGATGGTAGCCCTCGAAGAGGCGGCGCGGGCATATCTTCTCGGCGCGGCATTTATCCCGCTCTCTCGGGTTCTTCCTCACGGCTTCTTTTAAGGAGCTTTGTCTGTCCCGCTCCACTAAAGGAGAAGGGCCTCGTCTGCTGGACCTTATTCTCGGTCCAAAAGAGGGACGGGGTAAGTCCCTCCGTCGGCAGCTCTTGGGAGGCGGAAAGGTCCCTCTCCCGGGCAGTCGACCGTCGGCCCGGTCGACCGCTCGGCCGGCCACTGGCCTCACGGTGTCCCGTCAGGTCAGTTGACGAGACTCCCACGATGAAGTCGAGATTTTTCTCGACCCATTGACGGCTGTCGCCTTTAGCAGCAGATTCCCTCTCCCGGTTCCCAGGAGGAGTTGAGATCCCGTGGGCTCGCCTGTGCCTCGGTTCCGGAGCCCTCGGATGGACCATCCGAGCCGAAGGAGTGCGGTTCCGACCGACACCTCCCGCACCGACCTCGGAAATTCCGGGACTCCGGTCTCGGTCTCGGACCTCTTCAGCGGTCCAGCCGATCCCACCGTCATAGGCGGTCCGGTCTCGGCCACCGGTGATGGCGTCGCCGCTCGTCCTCGTCCTCCTCCCGGATGAGGCAAGGCGTCAAATTACATTAGGCAGTGCGAGGACCTTATGTTCTAACAGCTCCTCCTGGCGAGAATAAGCCGACCGTCGCCTTCCCGGCCATTAAGTAACTGTCACGGGCAGCCGACACAACCCTCGACTTATCCGAGGCCTATACCCAGGCGGTTGTTAGGCCAAACCAGCTGCTCCACCGATTCCGGTGGAACCTCCGCCTCCACAGCCACCAATTGGGGCTCCGACCAAGGATTCTCGGTCGGCTGAGGTCTACCCTTCGGCTGTCAGTTACCCTCACTCCCGACCGACCTCGGCAGGTGAAGGGTGGCTCAGGCCAGAGGCAGCTCTTCGAGGACTCTTCGAGTCCGAAGATGATTCCTCCTTTTTCTCCAAGCGACTGGACTTGGAGTCTTCAGGAGGTCAGTCAATGGGCGATAGCCCGTCGTCCTTCCTAGGACTGCTTGCTCATCTCGGAGTCTACGGGATGGAGCTCGAACCCGTTCCAAGCGGGCCAGGTATCCCCTCACGGAGATTCTGGACCGAGGGATTCTCCGACGGAGGCCTTTCCGGTGGCGCGAGGCCATAGTGGGTCGGCACTGGAGCTTTCGGCAGCGCCTGCTTCCTGCCCGCGCCTTGGGCCAGGATGGCCAGGAAGTATCACGGTCCCTACCGGTTCCTTGTCCGGTTTTTGAACACCCTCTGCTGAGGGTTGGTTACCGACAGCGTTTTCCGGCGCGCCGGCAACGCCAGGGATGTGGACAAACCTCCTGACAAGGAGTCCAAGAAATTGGACTATGTCGGGCGAAAAGTCTACGCTGCGTCCTCTCTCGGCCTTCGTCAGGCCAGTTCGGCCGTCCTCATGGCACATTTTTCTCATGCCCTGTTGGGCTCCCTGGATGAGGTCATCCCTCATCTTCCCGCCGATCTGCAGACTACGGTTAAGCAGGTGCGGGACCAGGGCAGGGCAGTGGCCAAACAGCAGCTCCAGACTGCTTTGGATATAGGGACTCATGTGCCAGATCGGTGGCGGCCGCGAGTGGCTATCTTGTCGCCAGGCTTAGCTGAGGATATCCACCTTGCGCCGGATACCCAGCACAAGTTGGCGGATGTTCCCTTTGGGACTGACCTCTTGGCCCTGGGGTGGAAGGTCACCTGCAGAGGATCGAGAAGTCCAATGCCACCTTGGACTCGGTCTCTTCCATCAGAAGGACAAAGGCCGCAAACCACAGCCTAAGCCCTTTCGTCCTTCTGTACCCTCTGGCGCCAGCCCAGCAACGTCTAGGCCAGCAGGCTCGGCCTGGCATCCCAAACCCAAGCCGCGGCTTCCTCTAACAGGAGGCAGGGAGGAAGGGCCCAGGAGGTCCCTCGGCCGGTCCCTCCTCAAGCCTGCCCAGTGACGGGCTGAGGGGTCGCCCCATCCCGTCACCTTACCCTAGGTCCCCAGTGAGAGACAGCTCCAGCACTTCCGTTCCACCTGGTCGCTGTTACCACGGACAGGTGGGTCTTGAGGTGGTGGGAAGAGCCTGCCTCTGGAATTGAGCAGGCACCACCCTTCCAGAGCCATTAAGCCCCTCGGGGGCAGGGATCCCAGCCTCACTGGCGGCTCGTCGAGCCGACGCCACTCTCCTCCTCCAGAAGGAGGTGGTAAGAAGGTGGTGGACCCTCCTTCAGACCCAGGGTTTGTGTCAGGTACTTCCTGGTTCCGAAGCGGACGGGGCTGGCGCCCATTACCTACCACGACCTAAACAAGTTCCTAAGGTCTCGAACCTTCAGGATGGTCACTCTGGCTCAGATAATACCATCCTTGGGCGGCGTGTGGTTCTGCTCTGGACTTGCAGGGCCGCGTTTTTCCGTCCCTATCCGTCCGTCTCACCAAGATTCCTAGCTTCAGCGGAAGGATCCTCTTCGAGTTCCAAGCCATGCCCTTGACTTGTCTCCAGCTCCCAGGGTCTTCACCAAATGCATGGCAGTGGTGACAGCATTCCTCTTGGCGCCCGGGGTCGGGTGTACCCTTACCTGGACGACTGGCTGATAGCAGCTCCCTCCAGGAAGGAGGCGGAGTGGTCCAGAGATCTGGCCCTCAGGTCTGCTCTCAACTGGGCCTCCTTATCAACGAGGCCAAGTCGACTCGGGCGGAAGCAGGTGATTCTATTCATCGAGGCGCAGCTCGACTCTCTTCGAGCCAGAGCGGCTCCCGGCGGACAGGGCCGAGGTTCTTTCCTCCTTTGCCCGATCATTTCTGGTTGGGCAATTGCGCCCTGCCCGGGACTTCCTGCGCCTCCTGGGTCTCATGGCGGCCTGCACCAGCGTGGTCCGTTGGGCCCGCTGGAACATGCGTCCCCTTCAGTGGGGACTGGCCAGCCAGTGGTCACAACGCTGCGATCCCTTGGACCAGCTTGTGTCGGTGACACAGGGGATGTGGAACGCTCTCCAGTGGTGGACCGTTCCAGATCATTTGCAGGAGGGCATCCCGTTCGTCCGCCCCGAGCCGACGGTCTCTCTTCGACCGATGCCTCTCTGATGGGTTGGGGTGCCCATCTGGGAACACGGGCTCATGGCCTCTGGTCCCGGGAGTCCCGATGCCACATCAACCTGCTGGAGCCGGCGGTCCGCCTAGCTCTCACCGCCTTTGCTCCGTTCCTCCGGGGTCAAGTGGTCCGAGTCCAGGCGGACAATACCACGACCATGTACTATCTAAACCGCCCAGGGGCGGGGCCGCTCCATGCTTCTATGCAGAAGCTCTCGCATTTGGTCACTCGTGCGCAGCCTGGGCGGATCTCCTAGCCATTCACGTGGCAGGAGCCTCCAACACCCTGGCCGATGCCCTGAGCCGGATAGGGGCTGCATCCCACGAGTGGTCTCTCCTGCCAGAGGTAGTACAGCATCTGTTCTCCCTTTGGGGCACACCTCAGGTGGACCTGTTTGCCTCCATGGAGAGCGAAGCTGAGTCCTGTTCCATGCCCGCCCCCTCAGCCGGGGCTCGCTGCGGGGATGCCTTCTCGAGGCAGTGGACCCCGGGCCTCTTTACGCCTTTTCCTCATTTCCTTGATCCACAAGGTGCTTCTCAAGGGAGGAGGGACAAGGCGCAGGTGATTCTGATAGCCCCAGACTGGCCTCGCCAGTTCTGGTACCAGATCTCCTCAGTCTCAGCTCCAGGACTCGCGGCAGCTTCCAGCTCCCCGGACCTGCTCTCAGTCAATCAGGGAAGGTGTTCCATCGGACCTTCAATCCCTGCACCTGGCCGGCCTGGTTCCTGAGCGGCTAGAGTTCCAGGCCTTGGGTCTTTCCGACGAGGTCCTCAATGTAGTTGAGGCGTCCTGCATGAGTCGACTCAGAAAATGTTATGCCTTCAAATGGAAAAGGTTTTCATTTGGTGTCAGGGCAAGGGCTTGGACCCTTCCTCCTGTTCCTTGGCAAGCATCTTGGACTATTTATGGTCCCTTTCTAGTCAAGGGGCTTAGTGGCGACCCTAAGGGTGCACCTGGCAGCCATCTCTGCTTACCGGGCGCGGGCAGGAAGCAGTCGATGCTTAGGAGAAGGTGGTCTGGCGCTTTTTCAAAGGCTCCTGATCACATTTCCTCCAGTGCGGGAACCCCACCTCCGTGGGATCTACTGCTGGTACTGGCAAAGCTCATGGGCAAGCTATTCAAACCTATGCACAGGTGTGCTCTCTCTCACCTGTCGTGGAAGACCGCTTCTTGGTGGCTATCACGTCAGCCAGAAGGATGGGAGAGCTCCGGCGCTTTCCATCGAGTCTCCTTACCTGGTCTTCCACAGGGACAAAGGTTGTCCTGCACTTCTCGAAATTCCTTCGAGAAGGTGGTGTCGGAGTTTCACCTTAACCAGGTGTTGACTCTGCGGTGTTCTGCCCCAATCACACCTCAGGAGGCCCGAATATAGGCTCCATACTCTGGACCCTAGAGGCACCAGCTTGTATAAGGAGTATACGGCTGAAATGGGGAGTTCGCCAGCTGTTTGTCACCTACGCTGAAGCGCATCTGGCAGACCTGCAGCCAAGCGGACGATAAGCAGGTGGGTAACCTCCTGCATAGATCTCTGCTATAAGTTGGCGGGCATGGAGCCTCCCAGAGGATAAGAGCTCATTCTACCCGCCATACTGCTGCAACGGTGGCTGCTTCCAGGGGCGTCCCTATCCAGGAAATCTGCAGGGCTGCTACCTGGAAGTCAGCAAACACCTTCATTACCCACTACCACATCGACCTTGAGTCACGCGGGATGCTGGTTTGGGGCCTCGGTTCTCAGTCTCTCTTTCCCAAGTAAGTATTGGGGGTGCGTCTTGCCTCCCTCCTCCCGGAGAACTGCTAGGAGTCTGCCAATGAGTGTGGATGAACAACATCCATGTCCCTAGAAATACAGGTTACTCACCTGTAACAGGAGTTCTAGGAATGGTATATATTGTTCATCCAACCTCCCGGCTTGACGCACAACCTGAGCTTCCAGCGGGCCAGATCTGGCGTCATGGGCGGGCGCGAGTTATACCACCGGGTGGGTGGGAGGAGCAAGCTTGAAGACCTTCCGGCAAGATTTAAAGCGGCAAGGATACCTGCCAATGAGTGTGGATGAACAACATATACCATTCCTAGAACTCCTGTTACAGGTGAGTAACCTGTATTTTTGCACTCTGACCTCAGATTTGCTTATTTTGTAGGACTTTGTATTGCTGTAGAAGGTTGGGAAGTTTAGATTTTCTGTATTTGGTCCATGCTTTTTGTCTCTTCAAAATGAGCTTTAGAAGGTCGAAGTGATCCAATTGTTAATGTGGTCTTTCACCCTGAGTTTTTGAGAGGGAGTAAGAAGTCATAGATGGATAGAAAGGTCTTGCTAAAGGATTCGAGGGCAATGTCTATGTATAGGATGTGGTTGGTGAAGGACCAGGCTGTGGCCAGAATGGCTTTAGAGAAGTCATTGAGGTTAGATTTTTTTTAAGTTGTCTGTAAAGAATGAATCTGGGCTCCTTCTTTTGTCCTTTGGGTGACCATTTACAGAAAACAGCACAATGATCACTAATGGAGTCAGAAAGAACCCCAGCATCAACCACTCGGGCAGGGTTAGTGACTATGTTCCAATCAAGAGTGTATTAATAACCAGTTTTGTAGTTTGTAAGTGTGGTATCCCTGATGACCTAATGCATTCTGAGCCCAACCAGGGCTTCTTTGGCAACATCAGATTGATTGGACTGCCAATTCATGTTGAAGCCACCAAGTAATATCTACTTGTGACAGCAGGGAAGGGAGTTTTTAGGTCAAGGAGTGCTTCCTGTTCTTTGTTGGGGGTGGGTATGCTACAGTTAGGGTGATCATTTTAGACTGCCCTCGGATGAGGTTAATGGAGAGCGACTCAAGGGTGGGCGTGTCAAGCTGGGATTCGGCTTCAGAGAATGCGAGGTGTTCCAAAATATAGAATAGGCAGCCACCGGTATAGTTAGGGTTGGCAGGGCAAATGGAACTTCAGTGTAGGATTCTGCATCATAACATGGCAGTTCGATGCAGGATTCTGCATCATAATCCTGCCTCGAATGAGGATCCATTTCTACTCCGATTCAGAAATCCTATCTCGTGCCTGACTTCTATTTTTTCCCATATGAAATAATGGGACATTCAACCTCTGATAACTTTGGAACGGATTAATATTTTTTCACCAGATCTTCAAAAGGCACATCTGCAAGCCAAAGGCTTTCTAACCTTAAAATTTCAGACCACAGACTAAAGCCGTTTCTGAGATCCAGGTGGACAAAGAAATGGAAAATAAACACAGATTTTTCTTTTTTTTTTCAGCACTCTGCATCTCCGAAACCACACAACAGATTTGCACGGAATTTGGCTCATCGAGAGACCTACCCCCTAGAGATTATGCATGCCAGATTTGATACAAATCCATTGAATGGTTCCAAAGTTATTAGGGTTCAAAAATTCAGGTTTAACATACAAGTTATCTTTCACCCCAACTATACTGGCACTACCGTACCACTACTCTTCAGCTCCTGTGCTCTCCCCCCCTCCTTCCCCTTGACCGGCTCCTACCTCACCTGGAATTACCTGGAGATTGCCTCCCATTGCAGGGTGGAGAGGAGAGCGCCAACCACCACTACCAAGTACCCACAGCTAGTTTGGCTCCAGGCATCCCAGTGGTGGTGTGGGTACAGGGAGGAGTGCAGGGCTTCACACTGCAGCGGGATCCCTTTTTCCATTTTTCTCCCGAATCCCCACTGCGGTATCACATTGGAAACGTGTGTGTGTATCCCGCAGATCCACAGCCATGCTGCAGAGTCACTCATTGTCTGCACTGCCGCTGGGCCTTCACCCAGTGGTAGTCAGAGGCTGATACAGCTGCCACCCCTACCCTGGGAGAGGAGCTTTGTCCTCTCCCACCCAACCAACCCTCGGCAGCCTGTGCTCATTCCCGAACTTGTGTCTCCAGGGTGGCAGGAGGTAAGGTGTTAGAGCGCCTCAGCCCTCCACGCCATTGAGTGGGCCCTGAAGAAGCGATTTTATATGAACATATGCAACAGACCAGTAGAGCATAGCACCAGACCTTGTAGATTTATGAGGCAGACCAGTGTGCCACAGACCAAGACCTGTAGTTTGGCCTTGAATTATGAGTGGAAGAGTGCATAGGGTTGAAAACCCTAACACCACATTCCCCCCTTTGTGGATTTGCAACTGTAAGGCATGCATTTACATAGTTTTTTTGCTATATTGATACATGAATATGCCATTTATCACCATGAGTGAGGGCAGGACCAGAGCCACGAGTGAGTTATGAAGTCCTGCTCCTCACAAGTGATGATAAATGTCATATTCTAGTGAAGGCCACTGTATGTCCAATTTATACAGTGTATGTTAAATTCTAGCATTTTCCGATTAGGTCTTTCAATGAAGATTAGAAAATGGGTAGAGAGATTTCCCATCAGATGGCGTGATAGGATGGCCTCTGGTGCAGAGACGGGGCTTTTTCTTGGATCTGTACCATTGAAGGTCTCCTCTAGTGTGCGTGATCTTGGCTTTATCCTTGACAGCGGATTGACACTTGAATCTTGGGTGTCATCCGTTGTTCGCACTAGCTTTTACCATCTCAGGAATATTGCAAGGATAAATCCCCTAGGATCTCCCCAACTTGGTGCATGCCATTGTGATGTCTAGGCTTGACTACTATAATGCACTGTATCTCGGGGTCTCTGGAGGTACCCTCCACCATCTACAGCTGGTGCAGAACGCAGTCGCCAGGTTGTTGACGGGGCGGTCTAAGTACTGCCACATCACCCCTGTGCTGTGTGAACTACACTGGCTGCCGGTTAGGTGGAGGGTCCTCTTTAAGGTTGGCTTGCTCACCTGTAAGGCCCTACATGACCTGGGTCCTGGCTACCTGAAGACCTCCCTACACCTGCTGTCCTGGTCCGCCTCCCTCCACTCCCTCCCCAGGGGCCTCCTTGCAATTCCTGGTATTTGAAAGAAAACTGTCAAGGCAGAGCTTTCATTGTCACCGGCCCTGTCCTGAGAAATTGGCCACTCCAGCTGAAAGAGAGGTTCCTTCAGTAGAGGTATTTAAAGCCCACCTCAAGGTCTTTTGGTATAATCAGGCCTTCGGACTTTGGCTGATAATCCCTGTCCTGGTTGTCCTTTGTGATTAAATCTGGTCATAGGCCATTTTAGATTTCAGATTTTAGATATTTATGTAGTATTTATCTAAGTTATTTTCTGATTTATCCTAATTATATTGTGTGACCTAATTTATTGTATCTAATCTGTTACATATTTTGTTTTGGATTTGATCTGTTCATATGGTGCCCAGAGCCTCCGGAATGGGCGTCTTTTTAAATAAACCTTGCCTTGCCATGTATGTGCTACCATAGACCGGGAAATAACTAGTCCTTCTGCCAGCCTGCCCTTCCAGCAATAATATCAATGTGCCAGCAGAATTTTGAAAAACGTTTGTCCACCATTTTTTCCCGCTCTTAGCGAGTGACCAGCCCCCCCAGCATTCTCTACATGAATGCCACAATGTGTGCCATTCTGATATTGCCTCTTTTCCTCGTTGCCACAGACAAAAAAAAAAAAAAAATACTTTTAACTATTACTTGTAGTGCTAGCAGAGACCATGTTTGCCTGTTACACGCTCCAGACTGCATCAACTCAACTGTCTGTCCACAGGTGCCTGAACCACAGTCACGGAATCATTCTGCTAACCATTGGGTAAAAGAAAAAAAAAATTACCCCCAATTCCTCTTCTAATTCCACAGTGGCAGGTAAAGGGTGGAAACATTTGACTCTGTGGTTCCATTGTGCCGCCTTTCTGCTCCAACTTCCAAAACATAGTACTCGCGTTTGCCCTTATGAGCTAAAGACTATGCTGCTGTCCTGCTCACCCTTAGGACTAGCCACTAGCAACAGTAACTAGTTCAGAAACTGGTAATAAAAGAAAACAGTCCGGTATTCGAACTAGACTTCCGCTCGGGGCTGAGAACTGGAATGCTGTTTTCGGACTGTGGGGATTAGGGCAGGAGAGCACACTACAACATTCAAACACTAACATATGTAAAGCGCCCTCTACTGCCAGTTCCAGCAGCGTAAGGACTTCTTTGCAGATAAAGCTTTTAATAGTTAATTTTTTTCTTGAAGTTTTCAAGAACATATATACAACAGATACAATCTGTTAACACACCTTGTACTGTTACTACATAGAACCAGCATACAACACAGTATCAGAAGGATAAATGAATAAAACAGTTATCCGAAAGAGAACTGAATGCTATTTGTGAAAAAGATTGAGACAGTAAAGTATGTAAACCCAGATTGTGTTCCTTTAACAACAGTTAACTAGGCATAAGGAGCAAAATTATCCCTGCAGTACTAACAAGATACTACAGAACCTTATAACAAGAGTGAAACTATTTATATTCTGTCAGCTTGCATGAAAGATTGTATGTAGTTGTGCTATCCAACCTTCCAAGTGCCTGTCTCCAGGGAGGGAGTGAAAGCAAGGGATCTTTTTATTATTGAACATGTGAGCCCATGAACCTATCTAAACCCTAAGGCTGTTATAGGACGGGGAGTGGTTTCACTCTTTGTGTAGATATTTCAGCTAACACCGTTTTATTGGTGATTGGGGAGTTATGTTCCCTAAATATGGTATACCTGCATAATGTAGAAAGGGAAACTGAACCAAGTAATACTTTGCCAATTTATTACTGCTCAGATGTAATAGATGCTCATATTTTGCCAAGACTGCGATGCTGCTGAGGAGCTCAACCATAGTGGATATTTCCTTAGTGCGCCATTTCCGTACTGTCATGCATTTGGCTTCTATTAATACTGCTATTACGCATTGTAGCAGGTTGGTTGGCAGGTGTTGGGCTGTTTCTGGCGAACCGAGGACCAGACGTCTGGAGACATAGGGATAGATTGGGCCAACATCTGACTGAGGTATTGTGTGACCTGCTTCCAGTAGGGTTGGACTGTGGGGCATTGCCAGAGAATATGGTAAAGATCTCCGCATGGAGATCCATAACACCAACAATCTGGGTAAGGAGCAAAATGAGCAGCATATAGCACTGAGGGAGTCTGGTACCAATGGTGCAGTGTTTTGTTTTGTATCAACCTGGCCTTCAGGTACCTGTTGACTGTATGGGCTAACCTCCAGCATGATGACCAATCTTTGTCTGAGGTGGATCTCCCCAGATTAGCCACCCATTGCTGGTGGGCACTATGTAGCTACTGCAGCATTGGGTGCTGAGTGGCAGCTTTGTCTTCGGTTTCCAGCTCCCTACGATGTGTCTCCACGCACTTCTTATTTGCAGGAAGCACCAGAAGTTTGTCTTAGTTAGCTGATACCTCTTTGAAAGACCCTGACATGAGTCCAAAACCATGGTGCTCAGAATTAGCAGGTCTGAGATCTTGTAGATTCCTTATTGCTCCAGGAGCTCCAGTGCATTGTATGATTTGCTATATGGATGGCGGGGTTATCCCATAAGGGGTCTCCACAGGATGGGCTAAAGTTATGCTAAGCCTGTGGTGCACTTTCTTCTATATAGCCAGTAACATCCCAACATGCGATGAGAGGGTGGAGATTTAACACAGGGTGCAAATAGGGATGAGGCAGGAGAACCCCTGTCATAAATGCAGACTCGATGGCCACCCAGAGGGGAGACTGGTCAGGGGCGGATAACCGCTTAGCATCCACTGATATATGGAAAGCCCAGTAGTAAGCTGAAAACCAAGGCAGGCCCCATCCTTCTCTGCTCCAGTGCTCACAGCTTTGCAAGGCTGTATTTGGGGCAACCCCTCCCAGAGAAAGTTCCGATCATCTTGTCGATGAGTCAGAACCATTTGATATCAGTGAGTAGCAGCAGATCCATGGAACAGCTTAGGAGCTGTGACTATTTTGATGGTTTCAGTCTTCCCAGTCATGAAGAGTTTTAAAGGTTTCCATCTGTCACATTCAGTGCAGAGTTCCTCTATCAAGGATGGTAGGTTCATGGTATCCTAGAGAATTTGGAGGATACCTGTTTTCCCAGATATTTTATTTTCTCTGGTGCCATCTCAGCCCAAGCTGACTGAACAAAATGATTTGCATGGATCATTCAGAGGCAGGAGTTCTGTTTTGTACTTATTGAGTTTGAGTCCTGAGATGCATGAAAAATCTGAAAGGAGTTGCGGCAGATGAGCTGCCGAAGAGGGGGCTTTATCTGTAACAACTAGTAGATCATCTGCATACAAGAGCACTTTGTACACTTCTTGCCCTGCATGGAGGCCTGATATAAGTGGGTCATTGCAGATTGCGAGATCCAGGGGCTCGATGACCAATACGAACAGCAACGGGGAAAGTGGGCACCCTGAGGGGTACTTTCATTAAAGGAAAGGGATCAGATAGTATTGAGTTAGTCAACACTCTAGCCATAGGGTTGGTATACAAGGTGCGTACCCCTGCAAGAAGCCAGGGTCCGAACCCCATACATTCAAAACTCCATATAAGTAACCCCATTCAATTGACTGAAAGGCCTTCTTGAAATTGATGCCATGGCTGCCACAGGAATTTGGTATCTTTTGCAGTATGAATCAGGTTGACTAGAGTGCAGATGTGGTCTCTGCTATGTCTGCCCTTGACAAAGCCTACTTGTGAGGAGTGTATTAGGGAGAGCAGTATAGTTTCTGATCTGTCAGCCAGAACCTTAGCAAACACTTTGCTGTCCATAGTGATCAGAGAGATCAGTCTGTTGTTGGTTGGGTCTTTCCCTTTTGCCTTAATTGTCACCATGGCCATGGAAAGTGGGAAAGAGCCCATGGACATGGCCTTTTGATAGAGTTGTTCCAAAATACGGCATACCATGGGAGATAGAAGTTGTAATAGCTCAGCTGGGAAGCCATCAGCTCCTGGAGCCTTGCACAGGTTAAGTGCTTTGAGCACTGGTTTGATCTCCCGAAGCGTGAAGGGGTGTCCTGAGGTTGAGTTTGAGCTGCGATTAGTTTAGGGAGTGGTAGTGGCTGCAGAAAAGCCTAAATTTCTGGGCCTGATGCAACTGAGGTCGAACTATGTAGTTTTTTGTAGAAGGCAGCCATCATTGCATTGATAGCATCCCTTTTGGAGTGTATACACTCTTTTATATCCTTAAGCCCAGCAATATAACACTCAGCTTGTTGCTTTGTCAAGCGGTAGGCCAGAACCTTACAGCATTTCTTGCCACTCTCCCAGTATTTATGCATAAGCCATAGGAGCGCAAACTCAGCTTTCCGGGCTAGCAGGTTGTCAGTCTCCATACGGAGCTTGAGAAGCGCTGAGGCTGCCTCTCCATTAGAAAGGACCTTCATGTCCTGCCTTGTTGAACTTAAGTTTGCTTTCAAGTTCTGCTAGCTGGATTTCCCTTTTCCTGCATCTTCGCGAGGAGTAACCTATGATTAATCCCCTCATAGTGGCCTTGACAGCCTCTCAGAGGGTGGTCACCATGGTGTGTCCCATATCATTAGCCCAGAAGAAGGTCTTAGCCTCCTCCTGGATCCAAGCTTTGAACTTTTATCTTGAACTTTGTAGAAGTAGTGTGTCCATTCACCAGGAGGAGGATTTACTCACTGGCATGTCCAACAGCACTTCTGTCTGTAGAGGTGTGATCGGATCGTGGGTTGGATATTAACTTCTGTAACACTGGGAGAAGGTCATGGGATGCTAGCCATAGTTCCAACCTACTGTTAGATTTGTGTGCTGCAGAATAGCAAGTGTAATTCCTAGCTCTTCATCGAGGATGTCTTTGTATCAGGCCACACTTGTGGAACTGTAGCACCAGGCACTAGGACCACATGGAAACCTTCTAGCTACACTCTGGTGGGGCTGCCCATGACAGCGTCAGATGCCGATGTGCACCCACGCCTTGCGTGAGTGGCCCTGCAGCCTCCTCAGTTTTTCATGCGTCAGCCATCCGTCACTCAACAGAGAATGCCACTTCAGTCGACTGCCAAGTCTCTTATTTCTACTTATTTTGTTTTCTCACCCTAGTTTGTATATCACTTTACTTTTTAAAGCGATTTCCATTGACGTTTATGTCGACCGACTCCAAGAAACTCTTCCGATACTGCGGGTGCGGTAAAAAGATCTAAAATGAAGACGACCATGATGCCTGCATCCACTTTCTCAGCGCCAACCACGACGTTAAGACCTGCAAGGTTTGCTGTAGATTCAACCAGTCTACCTGGCGGCACCATCAGAAGGCCTTACAATCCTTCCTTCAGGAACAGAAGGTTGCCCAAATGGAGAAGGAGCTCCAGGTAAGAAGCTCCCACCTCACCCGCCTCCGTCCATGGGCCCCACGCCCAAGGCCTGGGACAAGTCGTCTGGCAAACACAAGCACTGGGAGAGGGAGCAGAGTGGAGAAAGCCTCTCCTCTGTGCTCTTGGTCACTGCTTCCAGTGTCGACCACAGCAGGGTCATTGACCGCCTCTACGGCTACCCCACTGCTGTTTACACCCTGTCTTCAACAGGGCCAGCCTTGGCAATGCTTCCCACCGGATCTTCCTTAACCAGCGATGACTCATCGACATTGGGCCTCCTAATGTCCCCGCCGTTGCTCCAGTCCCTGTTGTTTAGACCTCTTCTGGCTCAGGGGAAACAGGCAAGATGCTCCGCCGGACCTGTTTTAGCTGGCACTGCCCATCGAAATAGGGATTTCTGTCTCTCCCATCGATGCCTTTGGCCATCCCGTCAATGCCGGGGATCCAGCCTCCTCTGTCGACACCTCAGGAACCTCTTCCATTCAGACCCCTTATTGCTCAGGGGCAACAGTCAGTAAGTTCCACTGGACCTGCTTTGACAGGCACTGGCCCATCAACGTTGGGCTTTCTGCCTCCCGTCACCTACTTGGGCCACTTCATCAGCGTTGGGGACCCAGCCTCTCCCATCAACATCTCCAGCCCCACAATGACACAGGGGCTTCAGTCCCTTACATCAATGCTTCAGGTCATACCACGGACGCCAGGGAACCAGCCATCCTTGTTCAGTGCCGCTTGGCGCTCCAGCGATGCTGATGACCTTCGATGTCTAGACTATGCTTTCCTCCTTTGGGAGTTTATGCACTGCCTTGCTTCTCTTTTGGGCCTATTGGCGCCAGGCCCTGTTACACGTGTCCCCACACCGCAGTCTCTCATGTTGACATGCCTGACACCCTCGAGGTCGTCATCTGTGCCTCTTTCAGAGCCTAGGGCTGAGGATGAGTACCATCCTGCCTCCTCCCACAGGATGGGGATGAGGAGGAGGGTCTGGGAGCCCTCCAACTTGGTCTCCTCAGGGGTGAGGACTCTCCAAGTATACCCTGCAATCTCCAACAGCTGATCCTCCTTCATCTCTGTGATGAGGTAGCTGCAAGGTTCTGTGGGGTTCGATGCTGAGGAGCAGCATGTTACCAGGAGAAATCAGGTGGAATATTTGAATTGCCAGATTCCCCACACTCTGATTATTACTTCTGTGCTGGCCACATTTGAGGATGCCACCATGACCGCCTGGTACAGGCCATATATGACCTCGATGCCCAGAAAAGCAGGCGGATTATACCAGCCTCCCTCAGGGAAGCCTTTATTTGAAAACAGCGTGGGGCAGATTCCATGGTAATAAATGCTGCCCATGATCGGTCCACGAGACTTCAGCACCTCAGCTGTCTTCCCCCAGGTGAGTCCAGAAAGCTATGAGCAAGAGGGCCTATGCCTATGTCACTCTGACCCTCAGAATTATTAATTACATTGCTCATACAGTCAGGTTCCAGAATACTCTCTGGAAGAAGGCCAAGGCTGTATCCCAGGCCCTTCCTGAGGGTTCCCAGAGAAAGGAGCTGCTTAAAGTCCTCCAGTGTGGGACAGATGTGGGCAAACACCTCTTGAGGGCTGCCAGTGACATTTCTGATGACTCTGCTAGAGCAGCTATGGTTGGCATCTGCCTAAGAAGACATTCTTGGCTCAAGCTGTCCGGTTTTGCTACTGACTTACAACAGGGGAAGACTCTGCTGTCAATCCACTCTCTTTACAGCCAAGAAATAGACACAAGGTGTCTATTCGTCGGGCCTCCCACAAACCTAAGCTGGGTGCCCGACAGCCAGGCAAGTGCCGAACAGCCACAGCCCTGCCTACCTCTACATCCACCACTGGGAAGGCCTCTAGAGGTGGAGATGCTGCTCTGGCCACTGGCCCTGCCTCAGCATGACTCCTTGCCAGACCCCCACCCACCAGTACTGCAGGAAGTGGTGGTTGGGGGGGGTCGCTCTCCCTCCACCTGGACAGGTGGCGGGAGATCACCACAGATGCTTAGGTCTTGTGGCTCATAAAGCAAGGCCACTCACTAGAGCTTCTGGAGTGGCCTCCTGATCTATCTCCAGTTCATTCCAGTTGCCCTCCAGATCACATTCCAGTGCTGCTGGAGGAAATTTGCATGCTGTTGCAGAAAAGGGCCGCAGAACCAGTTCCGAGATCAGAGGAACAAAGGGTTCTATTCCCACTTCTTCAAGGTACAAGTAGGGTTACCACCTTTTAAGAAGCCCTAAGTGGGACATTTCTTACCGAAACAGGATTATTCGCAGGACAATATGTCATCTTGACCAATGCAACAGACATGTTGTCTCTAAATAATCAAAGATTAAGACTAAGTGTTATAGTTTTTTAGTTGTTTCTTGTGTTTTTATTATTTTAAGGTATTTTAGTTTTTGCAACATTTAGAGAAAACCAGAAAATATTTTTCTACTATAATGTCAGGACATTTAGTATTTTTCATGTTTTCTGCAGGACACAGCTGCCCAAATCAGGACTGTCCTGCGAAAATAGGGACAGGTCGTAACCCTACCTACAAGTTCTGCTGGCTCCTACTAAACTGGGGAGATTGGATATGCTCATTAGCCATGCAGGAGGCATACTTGCACATAAGAGTTGTGCCTCCCATGGGCAGTCCTCAGATTCCTGTTCCATTGGGAGGACTACCATTTCAGGGTCTTGCCCTTTAACTATCTTCTGTGCCATGGGTCTTTACCAGATACTTAGCAGTCGTAGCAGCAGCCCTCAGGGGACGGATTGTATGTCTTCCCCTACCCAGACCACTGGTTGCTCAAAGTCCACTCCCAGGAGCAGCTGCTCTGGACCCTAGCACATACCAGACAGCTGTTTCACGTTTTAGGGGTCACAGTCAAACTGCCCAAGTCAGTCTTGACCCCCTGTCAGTGCCTTCAGTACATAGGGGCCATACTGGACACTGCCTTGGGTAAGGCCTTTTTGCCCCAAGACAGGGCAGAATGCCTGATGGAACAGGCCTGGTTGCTTTACAGCATCCAGTATGTCACAGCCAGCACATTTCTGTGGCTGCTGGGCTTGATGGCTGCAGTCATTGTCATGGCTCCCCTGTCAGAGTTGCACATGCAGAGTCACAATGGACTCCAAGAGTCCAATGGAATCAATGCTCCAGTGACCTCAAACAGAAGGTTTTAGTAGCGTCACAGTAAAGCGCACCTGTGGTGGAGGGAACCCAGCAATTTACTCAGAGGGTTCCTTTCCTCATTGCCTCTCCATGTCAGGTCCTCACTACAGATGCTTTTGGGCTAGCTTGGGAGCACATCTGGGCCCTCACCAGACCCAGAGTACTTGGAGAGTTCCCTCCACATAAGCGTCCCTAGAGATGAGGGCCGTTCTTTATGGCCTGCAAGCTTCCAGGACTGCCTGTCCCAGGGCCTCTGCTAGTCCAGACGAACATCATCAGTGTAGTGCACTACATCAGCAAGCAAGGGGGGGACCAACTCATATGTCCTATACAGAGAAGTGATGAGGGTCTGGTACTAGGCTCTAGAACACCGCCTAGAACTGTCGAAAGTCCATGTTCCAGGTGCCCAAAACGTCTTGGCAGACAGGCTAAACAGGTCACAGCCCAGGATGCATTAGTGGGAATGCTGACCTCGGTCGTTGTTCGACAGGTGAGGTTGTCAGAGTTGGACCTTTGCATCCACTCTATGCAAAACTGCCTCTTTTCTGCTTGCTCGCTCCAGGGCTTGGAGTTTTCTGATGAGCCATGTTGTCCCTCTCTTGGAAAGGGAGGTTCCTCTCTGCTTCCCCTCCCACTAATTTAGAGTGTGCTGATCAAGCTTCAGGTGGAAGGAGCAACTGTAATCTTCATTGCTCCCTTGTGGCCTCAGCAGATCTGGTTCCCCTTACTACAGCAGTTGGTGGCAGAATCTCCATTTCCCCTGCCCCTGTGCAAATGCTTGCTCTCCCAGGAGCAGTGCACCCTGGTTCATCCGGGCCTCAAGTCTCTACACCTTCATGCATGGTTCCTGAAGACATAGCAGTGTCTACATTTGGGGTATCCCAAAAGGTGGCCGATGTCCTGGTGGCTGTTAGGAAGCCTTCCACCATGGCCACTTATTCCATGTAGTGAAAGTGCTTTGCTCTGTGGGTGGCTTCCCATCATTTAGATCCTTTCACTTGTCCACTGAATCAGATTCAGGAGTACTTGCTGTCCCTCTCAGATTCTTGCTTGTAGTACTCTTCTATTAAAGTGCACCTGGCTGCTGTTTTAGCCTTTCATGTGGCCGTTGATGGCTGTACAGTGGCACAATTGGAGGTGTTTTGTACATTTTTGAGAAGCATTCTTCATCTGAAGCTTCCCATCCGCAATCCAGTCCCGTCTTGAGACTTGCATTTCATGTTCAAGAAACTTACTTTGACTGCTTTTGAGACAGCCTCGACATGCGAGCTATGCTTTATGTCATGGAAAGCATTATTTTTTCAGTGTTGGGTAAGTTACTTTTTCTATTACTTTTGGAAACTTGTTCCAGAAAGCTCTGTGCAGTCACTAGCATGGATGGAGAAGTACTGGAAAAAGTAATACACCTTACAGTTACAATTACTTATGTATTTTTTTTATACAAAAGAAATATGTAACTGTAACTGATTACATTCATTTGAAAGTAACTAGTAACTAACCTATTACTTAACTAATTTTATCTGTTATAGTTATTTATTATTTTTGCATTGTTTTTGTATAAAAAGGAATACGTAACTACAGTTGTAAGGTGTAATACTTTTTTTTAGTACTTCTCCATCCTTGCTAGTGACTGCACAAAGCTTCCTGGAACAAGTTTCCAAACATAATAGAAAGTAATAGAAAAAGTAACTTCCCCAACACTGTATTTTTAGTTGCTATTACTTCTGCTCAAAGGATTTTCAACTTCAGGCTCTGTTGTGTGAGTCTCCTTATTTGTTTTTCCACAAAGACAGGGGTCTTTGCATATCATGCCTATGTTCTTTCCAAAGGTGGTGTCTGAGTTAACCCTAACTCAAGCCATCCATCTGCCTGTGTATTATCCAGAGCATGCCAATCCAGGGGAAGCACTGCTCCATACTTTAGATGTACATAGAATACTCCGATATTACATTTATCGCACAAGGGACTGCAGGAGGTTCTCACAGCTGTTTGTTTCTTTCACCCCTGGGAAAGAGGGTGTACCAGTTTCTAAATAGTGCCTGTCCAAATGGTTAGTCAACTGTATTTTCTATTATAGGACTTACGATAAGGAACTTCCTGGGGTAGTGTGTGTGTCCATTCAAGCAGAGGCATGGCCACCTCTGTTGTCTGTTTCAGGAATGTCGGCCACAGAGATCTGTGGTGCTACAACTTAGAATACCTACCACTCTCACCTAAACACTACAGTCAGGACATTGCCTCTAGAAGGAAGGGCAGGCTTTGGCCTGACTGTGCTCCAAGGCCTCCTTTCTTAGGCCTAGCCTCCAGCCACTCAGACTGTCTCTCTTAGTACTGCTTGGGACTGTTCCATAGGTGTGGCCTGATGAGATATTCTCGAAGAAAATAGTAGTTACATAAGAACTTACTGTAACAGTAGATCTTCGAGAGAATCTCTTTCATCAGGCCATGTTGTCCCACTCTCCATCCCCCATGGTCTCAGAGCTCTTCGCTCCTGTCTCTCTTTTTCCAAAATTGTTCACCTTCTACTCACTTCCTTTATTGGTAGTGGGAACCTACAGCTCCCTCGGTTTCCCCAAGAGGAGGTCCTCTGAGTAGGCTCTCAGGCAGGGAACTGAGGAGGACATAGGGCCGGCCATGTTTATATGCCATAGGACATCAACATCTGACATCATTGTGGGTGGCCCTAGTAGACTGCTAGCAAAAGGTTTCCATGTGGTCTTGGTGCCTGATGGCTATAGTTCCATAGGTGTGGCCCGATGAGATTCTCTCAAGATCTACTGTTACAGTAAGTTCTTACATAACTGTACTTTTCAAAGCATCCCCCCAACCAAACACATCCTGAAACAAGCTGTTGTTGGCTCAGTGTGCCTTCCAGGTGAAATGTAGTTAACATATAAGAATAACAATTTTAGTTTTTTTTTTTTTTTTTTACATATTCTTTTATGTCCCTTCCTTCACCCTGGCCGCCCTCCTTTGGGCGCCAAGTCCTCACTCTCTGCCGCTCCTCCATTCTGACATCCATCTGCCCTGTCACCCGAGTGTCCCGGCATATCTCTTAAATCGGGAGTGCCTCTACCCATGGGGAGAGTATCTGGGGAGGCGAGATCGGTACCATTGGGCATCCCTTGCATCTTGATGGGCAGCGTGGCCCACTCAGCGGCTTCCAGCTCGCCGCTAGAAGAGGCGGGCCGCCATCATCCGTCTGGCATGGGTGGCCGTTTTCCATGTTCTGTTTCCCCACTTCCTTTGGAGGCATGCCATGGCATCCTTCTTTGATGCACATGCAGCGTGTGGGCACCCATGCCACAAAGCACAAGGCCGAATCCGGCCACGAGATGCCGCTGAAGGGTGATGCCTCTGTGACCCTCCCCCCCCACCGGGAAGAGAGCATCCAAGGGATGCTTTTGAGTCCTCCCTGCGGCCTTCGTTCCTGACACTCCGGGCTTGGGCGCAAACCCAGGTTGCCAGCGTGCCAGGTGATTGCCTGGCGCCACGGAGCTTGCAACATTTTTAGTTTTAATAAATTATTGATAAGAAATATCCCTGTTTCCCAGATAGTTGTCCAGCTTATTCTGAAAGCCTGTACTGTCTTTATGTCCACTTTCTGCACCGGTGGTTGTTCCATAGGTTCACCGCCACTCCAGGAGTAAGTTTCTAGGACAGGGTTGGGTAAGACTCTGTCCCATTTGTTACACAGAGAGAGTTAAAAGCAAAGATCTATTTTCATAGAATCATATAAATTTGCCAGCAGAAAAGGACCCCATTTGCCCATCTAGTCTGCCCTTTTTTCCTCCCATAAGTATCCCTGACTCTACCATGCTACACACCACTTCCTTGTCTCCCCATCCCCCCCTTGTATATTCTTCTCTCTTCTTGCTTCCAGTGGATATAGGTCAAACTCCCCCAACCTCTCTTCATGAGTCTTCTTTTGCATTCCATACACCATTTTTGTCACCTTCCTCTGGACTCTCTCCACCCTATTAATATCCCTCTTGAGGTGAGGTCTCCAGAACTGTACCACATACTCCAGGTGTGGATGGACCATTGACTTTGTATAGGGGCATTATCACTTCCCTTCTCCTGTTAGTGATCCCCTCCCTGTGCATGCCAGCATCCCACTTGCCTTTCAACTGCTTTGTTACACAGGTTGGCCACATTAAGGTTGTTGGAAATAACAGTCCCCAGATCCCTTTCCTGGTCCGTTTCCATAACATCCTCTCCTCCTAGTGTGTACTTGGCTATTGGGTTTGCATGCCCTATGTGCATTATTCCACACTTTTTGGCATGAAATCTTAGTTGCCATGTCTCCAACCACTCCTCCAGCTTTATTAGGTCTTCTCTCATGTTAAAGACAAAGAACCTTAGTGTGCAAGCACTGAGACCTGATTTACCCAAAGGGCATTGGGGAAGCCAAGTTTAAAGAAATCCAAATCACATGCCCCCATAATACAAAGCATCATGGGTATATGCAAATCACCACAAAATATTATGCTGGTTCAACTTTAAACAGAAATGCTTGGTGCCACTCAAGTTCACCACCCCCTGGTATATCCACTCTGTTGCAGATTTTAGTGTGGTCTGCAGACATACACACCATACCATTCAGACCCTCTGCAACATCACTAATGTAATTATTAAATGGTATCAGTCCAAGTACTGAACCCTGGGGAACCCCACTTGTTCTCCTTCTTCTCTAAAATGAACCCTGTTTACAACCACACTTTGACTCCTGTCCCCCTAGCCAGTTTTCCACCCACTTTGGTATCCCCCCACCCCTAGACTGCTCAGCTTACTCACTAGCCTCCTCTGAGGGACTTTGTCAGATGCCTTGCTCATTGAAGTCCAGATAGGCCACATCCACCTCCCCTCCGCTCCCTGGTTGCACTCTCTTGTCACCCAGTCGAAGAATTCAATAAGGTTT
Source organism: Neoceratodus forsteri (assembly GCA_016271365.2). Lineage (NCBI taxonomy): Eukaryota > Metazoa > Chordata > Ceratodontiformes > Ceratodontidae > Neoceratodus > Neoceratodus forsteri. The sequence goes on along the minus strand of CM028136.1, from coordinate 402,182,509 downwards.
GTCTGGCATGACCTACCCTCTGTGAACCTGTGCTGTTTGTCATCTTGCAGGCCATTTCCTACAAGATATTCCACTATTCTTTACCTAAGGATTGCCTCCATAATCTTTCCCCCCCCACTGATGTAAGACAGACTGGATGATAGTTACTTGGCTTTTCCTTTCCTCTGCTCTTATCTAGAGGTACCACATCTGCCCCCTCCCTGTGTCCAAAGATAGGCTGAACAGTCTCCGAGGTACTGCCAGCTCTTCCCTAAGCTCTCTAAGCACCCAGGCATGAAGAGCATCTGGACCCATTGCCTTATCCACCCGCAACTTCTCCAATACCTTCAATATACTGTTCTTCTTCATCAGGCAATTTTCCACCTCCTTACCCCCATTACCTCTCCCCTTCAGCACATGTCAATGTCCCTCCCTTTCAGCCATAAACACTGAGCAGAAATATCTGTTCAGTAAGTCTGCTTTTTCTGAGTCCCTCTCTACGAGATTTCCACCCTCCCCTTTAAGTCTCATTATGCCCTTCTCGTGTTTCTTTCTCACTGATGCATCTAAAGAACTTTTTGTCTCCCCTTCTGGCCTCTTTTGCTGTCTTTTCCTCTGTAACTGCCTTCACACTCCTGATTTTCTGCCCTGTATATCTCCTTGTCATTCTTATCTTGTGTTCTTTTATGTTTTGTACTCTCCTGTTCTGCCTCTTGTCCATGTCTTGCCTGTCTGATTGTGCAATAACATTTTCTTTTAGCACTTAGAAACCCACAATTTCACCTGTCATCTCACCTTTCACTTGCTGTTTCTAATATTTCTTCCCCTTGTTTTCAGTGGTTAAAATATATGTGAATCTTTATGTGAAACTGGGAACCCTTGGTTTGCACATGTATTTAACTATATTGTTGAAATGATTGCATTTTATTAGAAAATATATAAATCTGGAACACAGAGGGTTGGCCTTGAGTTACATTTTGACCTCCACAAGCTTCTTTTCAGAACTGTCAATGGAAACCAGCTCAGGGACAAAATGTATTTGTTTGTTGCACCTATTAAGACTAGATGTGCTCTTCATGCCTGGCCTCAGTAAGGAAACTGACAAAGTTTGGGTACATTTTGTGAAAAACAGGAGATGCAATTTACAACATCAGCATGCAGATTTTAAACTGCCTGGAAAAGACATCCCATAAAAGATAGAGGATTGAGACTCGAGATAGACTCTGAAGGATTTATGCTCTGCCTTTAGGAAGAGCTGTCCTGTACAATTTTTTATTTTTTTTATTATTGATAATAAAATGCTACTTACAAATGGTATACCTTTTCCCAGTCTGTCTATGCTGCCTGACCTATGCCTCTGTGACAGCTGGTGTCAGACAAATTGGAATTTACACTGTGCATACTCTTCACCAGGAGTTTATTGCGCGAGTACCAGACTCTAGTACCAGGGAAGCATAGAAGAAAGGTATGGATCCTGCAGCAGCAAACCCAGGAGTGATTACCAGAAGAATGTCAGCCAAACTAGAAGCAAAAACAAAAGTCCAAACTGAGATAAAACAGCTGGCGCACATGATGAAAGAACAGGCAGGAACCTGAAAGCGTGTCGGCCTTCTTCCGAGTGGTGGACCATACAACAAAGGGAGACTGAGAAATAGAGGAAAAAGAGATTCAACATGTAGAGGCTCAGGAAGAGAAGAGATGCAGTGAGGAGCAGCAGTGACTGGATGCCTTTCAAGCTATTAGGGTAGGAGGATCTGGTACAGGTCTGGCATTTCAAAACAAGAGCAACTTAAGACACTAAACTTACAAAGCTGTGTCCCTGGATGATATTGAAGCATACCTGACAATTTCTGAAAGGGTCTCCGAGTCTGCCAATGGCCAAAACATCAGTGGGCAGTCAGCCTGGTACCCTGTTTGACAGGTAAAACCCAACTACGTGCAGCAATCTGGACACTACATAGTTAGAAAACTATAACCTTGTGAAAGAGAAAGTCTTAAAAGATACACTGTATAGCAGATAATATTAGCGTACTGAATATTTTGCTATATTAGCGCTAAGAGTTTTATAGCGAAAATATTCTGAACACTAATATAATCTGATATCTAGAGGTATCCATGTCACCAGAATGTTACCACAAACAATCATCAAAAACAACTGCACATTGATACGGAAGTGCTTTAATTAATTTCAGCAAGCAATAAGGCAAACAAAAAGAATAATATTAATAAAAGAAAGGCTGTGTCTTCAATTCTTTGTTTGGTGCTTCATTCATTCATTCATTCTGAACTGTCTGCAAGGAAAGGGAATTTGTTTACAGTGTGCATATCGTACATTACCCTTTTTTCACTGTTATTAAACTGAAAGCTTACCCAGAAGGCAGTTTGTGTGTGCTTCCAGAATCCCGGACTGCTTAAAGCCATGGGTGATGTCCTCTTGTCTGGCAGACAGTTGATCATAGCTGTTCTGCAGCCAGCGAGCATAATGCTCTTTCAGGTTTTGGAGTCGTAAATCTGCTGCTGTAACATCGCCTCCACCAGCCACTAGACGCTCTGACACTATCCTCGCATACCAGGTGGTAAATTGCCTTTTTAGGTAGTCCTTCAGGATCTTGTTTATGGAGACGTCCAATGGCTGGAGTACATCGGTGCAAGATGCTGGAACATAAACTGGTATGATGCCATTTTCCTCCAATGACTTCAACACTGCATCTGTAGTATGGGCTCTGTATAGGTCGAGGATCAGTAGCTCCTTTTGTTCTTCGGGCAAGGACTGTTTTTGTTTGTTTACATGCAGCACCAGTATGTGATCTATAAACTGTAACGTGGTGTCAACATTTGACCAATGGTTTTCGCTATGGGTAACTTGACCTCACTGAGGAATGGGTGTCGAGGGTGACATGCTATACTGCAACCTTTGTAAATTAGCTGGGGTGGCAGCATTTCACCAGCTAGGTTGCAAGCCAGTACTAGTGTTATCTGCCTCTTGTCCCCAAGACCTGTGACTGGGACTTGCTTCGCACGGAAACCTCCATGGTCCACTCTGATACTGGGATCATACTGAACCCAGTCTCATCCATGTTTATAACTAGCCAGGGATGGATCAACTCCTGTGCACAGGCAGTTGAAATTCGATTTAAAAATGCTGCCTTCAAGTTAGCAAAGTCAGTTGGCGTTTTCCTTCCTGCCTTAGTCCCGTTGCGCCTGGTAAAGCCAGTACGGTGCAGATACCCCCAGGCCCACTTGCTGGAAAGATCAAGGTGCCCCCCGTTCTCCTACAACAACTGTGGTGAGTTAGCCTTTACAATGCCAACTGCAGTTGCTTGTATGACGCCCGCATTTACTGTTGCCCCCTCAGCACAGAGGGATTTAATGATTTTTTTTGAGCTGCTCCTCCAGGTGGATGGGTCACCCCCGTGGTTTGAGGGAGGAGAGAGAACATAGCTGTGGGGTCTGGGGTCTTTTAGCTCTGCCATGTACTGACATTTAAAACTGTGGACCGTATCTCATTAATCTTGTTACGGTGCTATACATGTAGTAATGAACTGCAGACATCACACCCTGCTCTGCGCATACTTCCCAATAAAAAAGTGAGTGTCCGGGTATAGTTCACATAAGAAGAGGGTCTGCTATGTTTTGATGGATGCAGGGAAGCAGCTGCAAGCTCTTTGGCTTCTGATGTAGCGACAGCTTTTTCAACCCCAGAGCTCTCAGCAAGATCAGCTCCATACATGGTGCTTGAATCAATTGGATATTTCCGCTTTGCAGTCTGCGGTGAGTTGATCCATTTAAGGAGTGACATGATGAGACTGGTGTGGAGAGCTGCGAGGTGTTTCTGTGCTTTTTTAACTTTGCTGAGAGGACTGTTATAAATTAGTAATTAAGGAGCGAGAGCACCTGCTTGATTACCCACTCGCTTTGCATTCTGAACAGTAATTTCCAGTAACTGCAGCGCGAATACTATCAGGTGTGAATAAGTGTGGTACTGGAGAATCCGCTAAATATATCAGGCGTGAAATCAAACTGCTGTACAGTATCTCGAGAGACCTACATGCAGAGATTCAAGTCCCTGAAGTACTATTCAGTTGACAGTCTTCAAGAAGCCTTCACCCGACTCTGAGAACTCTTCATAAAATGGCTCCAGCCAGAGAGCAAAACAGTCCAACAGATCGACATATTTGTAATGGAGCAATTCATAAACATCCTTCCTACAGACGTGCAGCTTTGAGTAAAAGAACACCAACCAGAAAGTGGAGAAAAGGCCGTTTCTTTGGCAGAGGACTGTCAGATGGTCAGACAGTCACTGCAGCAGCAAAGTAACCGCCAAGGAACAGTAAGACCAGTATTTTCCAATTTAACTCCATATCAGATAAGAACTCTGGGGCTAACAAATCTGCACCCAGAGACTTCAGTTGCATTAACTGTAATAATCTAGGTCATATTGCAAGAAAGTGCCATAAAAATAAGTAGGCTAACACTGGAGCAAATTTAGCCTTAGCAAATTGGGGCAAGTATATAACAGATGTCAAAGGTGGGAGTTAAGACCGTAGGGACTCTACAGATCTGGAAGCAGACAGACCCTGATGCATGTTGAAGTTCTTGGAAAAGATTGGGCAAATGGACCCAGGTACTGGGGTGTCTGCAGCCATGAGGCACTCAATACTGTCCCACCACCCAAGTGACTCTGAACATTAATGGGTGTTGCACCAAATGAAAGTGGAGGTAGCATGAAGTTACCTATAGTATGATTATTGTAAATGACTTTCCAGGATTTGCTAAGTTAATCACAAATTGAGTAAACCCTGCTTTTCAGCAGCTGTGATAACAAGAGCACAGGCAAAAAAAAAAAAGAATCTCAGATGTTGGGGACTCTTCCTTTTGGTGACTTTGATTTGGACTTGTATGAGCCCAACTCCAAGATCTGGCAGCCCAGGACAGAAAGAAGATGCTTGAAAAAATAGCGGCAACAAGACTGATGGGCATATAGGGTTGATATAAGAAAATGCTGAAACTAAACAGATAACTGATTGTGATTTTGTTTCAGACTGGAACAAATCAGGTAGCCATAGCCAGGTGGCCAATGGCCAATAAAAAATTGGTTTGGCTACCAGATTTTGAAAGTTACTGGCCAACTGGCTGCCTGATCATCAATTTTAGAGCTCTTAAAAATGGTGGCCATTAAAAATGTTTATTTGGCTACTAGATTTTAAATGCCAGTGGCCATACTGACCACCAGCTCATAAACTGATTTTGTCCCACTCTGTTTTGTTTCTGAGCAAACTAACAATGTTTCTCTCCAATGTTATTTTACGCAACTTGGGGTGAAGCAAAAACAGGGTGAACCAACGTTTACAAAATGTAATGGAATACTGTACAGAGTTTGAGTTACTCCTCAGACACAGGAACCGATAGAACAACTAGTCATACCAAAGAAGTGTAGAACTGAGTTGTTACAGATAGCACACGATAGCCCTGTGGCTGGTCTCTCGGGGAGAGACTACACCTTTGCCAGATTGTTGTACAGATTTTACTGGCCTGGGATTCATGAGGATGTTGCTAGCTATTGCAGTTGTTGTGCTGAATGTTAGAAAGTAGCCCTGGTGACTAAAAAAGACAAGGTACCCCAGTGCACCTACTCTTGATAGACATGTGTTTTGAGAGAATTGCAATGAATGTGGTTGGCCCCTTAGACAAAAGTAGAAAGGGTAATCGATTAATTTTGATAGTATGTGACAGTACTACTTAATACCCAGAGGCAGTTTCAATGCATACTGTCATAGCCCCAAAAGTGGCAGCAGAGGTTGTCAAAATGTTCAGCAGAGTGGACATACCTAAAGAGATTATTACTGATCAGGGTAGTAATTTTGGTGCTGCTTTGCTGGAGGAGCTGTACTGACTACTAGATATCACTGCCATAAGATCCTCCTGCTATCACCCTCAGACAGTCTTGTTGGCGTTTAATCATGCATGTTAGAAAGGCTTGTGAAAGGTGAAGGAAAGATTGGGACCAGTATTTTCCTTCCTGCATTTTGCTTACAGAGAAGTTCCACAGGCATCAACAGGTTGTCCACCCTTTGAAATGTTGTATGGTAGATAACCTATAGGGCCACTAAACGTAATAAAAGAAACATGGGAAGAGAACCCTGCTCAGAAAGAATGTATTTTCTAGGGACATGGATATGTTGTTCATCCACACTCATTGGCAGTATCCTTGCCGCTTTAAATCTTGCCGGAAGGTCTTCAAGCTTGCTCCTCCCACCCACCCGGGTGGTATAACTCTCGGCTCAACCCATAGCGCCAGATGCTTCCTTACCGCTTGGAAGCTCAGGTTCCCTCCTTAGCGCTCTAGGTTTGTGACTGGTTCCTTTTCTCCGTTTGTGGATTTAAAATAATATTTTGCAAAGACTTCGAGTCTTGATCCCTCATGATTCGATGGATAAATCGACTCAGTTCGAGGATGCCCACTGCGAGCGAAAGATGTCCGACGGATCCACACTCCACGTGTGTCTACTGCTTAGGCCTTGAGCACGACCCGCGGCTTGCGACCTGTGCTCATCTTTCTCGGCCTCGTCCTCGAGAACCGTGCTGCCCGATTGCAACTGGGCCGTCGAGAAGCGTTTCCCTCAGTGCCAAGAAGTCAAGGAGGCCGATTGGCGGTGTCAGCGTGAGCCTCGTGAGATAAGCTCGAGCGGATGGTAAGCCCTCGAAGAGGAAGGCGGCGCGAAGCCGTTATCTTCCTCGGCACGCGCATTTATCCGCTCTCTCTGGGTTCTTCCTACCGGCTTCCTTTAAGGAGCTTTGTCTGTCCCTCTCCACTAAAGGAGAGGGCCTGCGTCTGCTGGACCTTTTCTCGGTCCAAAAAGAGGGACAGGGTAATCCCTCGTCGGCGCTGTGGGGCGGAAAAGGTCCCTCTCCCGGGCCGTCGACCGTCGACTTCGATCGACCGCTAAACTGACCCACTGGCCTCCAGCGGTGTCCCGTCAGGGTCAGTTGACCGAGACTCCACTGATGAAGTCGATTTTTCTCGACCCATTGGACGGGCTGTCGCCTTTAGCAGCCGAATTCCCCTCTCCCGGTTCCCGGAGGTTGAGGATCCGTGGGCTCGCCTGTGCCTCGGTTCCAAAACCCTCGGATGGACCTTCCGAGCGAAGGGAAGTGCCGGTTCCGGCCGACACCTCCCTACACCGACCCGGAAATTCCGGGACTCGGTCTGGTCTCGGACCTCTTAGCGGTCCAGCCCGTTCCCCGTCATAGGCGGTCTCGGTCTCGGCGGCACCCCGCGGTCGCGGCGTCGCCCGCGGTCCTGCGTCCTCCTCCTCCGGATGAGGAGGCTTGGCGTAAGTGCGTCGGCTGATGAGACCTTATGTTTTAACAGCTCCTCCTGGCGGGGAATAAGCCGGGCTCGGCGCCTTCCCCGACCATTAATCAACTGTCACCCGGGCAACCCGACCACAACCCTCGACTTGCCCGAGGGGCCTATACCCAGGCGGTTGTTCGGCCGAAAACCGCTGCTCCACCGGTTACGGTGGAGCCTCCGCCTCCACAGCCGCAATTGGGGCTCCGACCAAGGATTCTCGGTCGGCTAGGGTTTACCCCTCAGTTGTCAGTTACCCTCACTCCCGACCGACCTCGGCCAGGTGAAGGGTGGAGCTCAGGCCGAGGCAGCCTGCAGGACTCTTCCGAGTCCGAAGATGATTCCTCCTTCTTCTCCAGCGACTGGACTTGGAGTCTTCAGGGTCAGCCAATGGGCCGATAGCCCGTCGTCCTTCCTAGGACTGCTGGCTCATCTCGGAGTCTACGGGATGGAGCTCGAACCCGTTCCAAGCGGGCCAGGTATCCCTCACGGAGATTCTGGACGAGGGGATTCTCCGTGAGCCTTTCCGGTGGCGAGGCCATGGTAGGGTCCAACACTGGAACTTTGGCAGCGCCTGCTTCCTGCCCGCGCCTTGACCAGGATGGCCAGGAAGTATCACGGTCCCCTACGGTTCCTTGTCCGTTTTGAACACCCTGCTGAGGTTGGTTGCCGACAGCGTTTTCGGTAGCGCCCGGCTAGCACGCCGGATGTGGACAAACCTCCTGACCAAAGTCCAAGAAATTGGACTATGTCAGGGCGAAAGTCTCATGCTTCCTCTCTCGACCTTACGTCAAGGCCAGTTCGGCCGTCCTCGCCTTTTCTCATGCCTGTTGGGCTCCCTGGATGAGTCATCCCTCATCTTCCCTCCGATCTGCGAATCTACGGTTAAGCAGAGTGCGGGACTAGGGCAGGAGCAGTGGCCAAACAACAGCTCAGACTGCTTTGGATGTAGGGGACTCATGTGCCAGATGGGTGGCCCGGCCGCGTGGCGCTCTGTCAGGCGGGCTTGGCTGAGGATATCCACCTTTACTTCGGATACCCAGCACAAGTTGGCGGATGTTCCCTTATGGGGACTGACCTCTTGGCCCTGGGGTGGAAGGTCACCTGCAGAGGATCGAGAGGTCCAATGCCACCTTGGACTCGGTCTCTTCCGCTCCAGAAGGACCAAAGGCACAAACCACAGCCTAAAGCCCTTTCGTCCTTCTGGCCTTTGGCGCGCCCGACCCAACAACGTCAGGGCGGCGGCTGGCCTTGGCATCCAAACCCAAGCCGCGGCTTCCTCTAACAGGAGGCGGGGAGGAAGGGGCCCAGGAGGGTCCCTCGGCGGTCCTCCTCCAAGCCTGCCCAGTGGGCAGGGCTGAGGGTGTCGCCCCCATCCGTCACCACCTAAGTCCCCCATTGAGAGAGGGCATCCCTTTTCCAGATCCGCCTGGTCCGCTGTACCACGGACAGGTGGGTCTTGGAGGTGGTGGGAGAGAGCCTACTCTGGAATTCGAGACAGGCACCACCCTTCCAGGCCGTCGCCCTCGGGGGCACAACCCAGCCTCACTGGCGGCTCGTCGAGCCGACATCCTCCTCCCGAAGGAGGTGGTGAGAGGTGGTACGGACCCTCTTTCAGACCCAGGGGTTTGTGTCCAGGTGCTTCCTGGTTCCGAAGCGGACGGGGGCTGGCGCCCATTCTGAAGCCTACCTGACCTAAACAAGTTCTAAGTCTAAGACCTTCCAGGATGGTCCTCTAGCTCAGATAATACCATCCTTGGAGCAGTGGCAGTGGTTCTGCTCTCTGGACTTGCAGGACTGGTTTTCCACGTCCCTATCCGTCCAATCTCACCAGAGATTCCTTCGCTTCAGCGGAAGGATCTCTTGATTCAAACCATGCCCTTAGGCTTGTCTCCAGCTCCCAGGGTCTTCACCAAATGCATGGCAGTGGTGGCAAGCATTCCCTGCGGTAGCCAGGGTCCAGGGTGCCCTTACCTAGACTGACTGGTGATGGCTACCCCTCCAGGAAGGAAGCGGAGTGGTCAGAGATCTGGCCCCTCAGGTCTGCTCTCAACTGGGCCTCCCTTATCAACGAGGCCAAGTCACTCGGGCAGAGACAGGTGATTTGTTATTCATCGGGCGCAGCTCGACTCTCTTGGGCAAGCGGCGGCTCCGGCGGACAGGCCGGTCTTTCCTCCTTTAGCGATCATTTCTGGTTGAGCAATTCGCCCTGCCGGGACTTCCTCGCCTCCTGGGTCTCATGGCGGCCTGTACCAGCGTGGTCGTGGGCCCAGCTGAACATCGTACCCTTCAGTGGGACTGGCCAGCCAGTGGTCCTGGCAGCTGCGATCCCTTGGACCAGCTTGTGTCGGTGACACAGGGGGTATGGAGCGACTCTCCAGTGGTGGACTGTCCAGATCATTTGCAGGAGGGCATCCTGCTCGTCCGCCCCAGCCGACGGCCTCTCTGTCGACCGATGCCTCTCTGATGGGTTGAGGTGCCCATCTGGGGAACACGGGGCTCATGGCCTCTGGTCCCCGGGGAGTCCCGATGCCACATCAACCTGCTGGAGCTCCGAGCGGTCCGCCTAGCTCTCACGCCGCATGCGTTCTCTCCGAGTCAAGTGGGTCCGAGTCCAGACGGACAATACCACGACCATGTACTTATCTAAACCGCAGGGCGGGGACGCTCCAATGCTTCTATGCAAGGGCCTCCGCATTTGGTCACTGCGTCGCGCCTGGAGGCGGATCTCCTAGCCATTCACGTGGCAGGAGCCTCCAACACCCTGGCCGATGCCCTGAGCCGGATAGGGCTGCATCCCACAGTGGTCTCTCCTGCCGGAGGTAGTGACAGCATCTGTTCCCTCCTTGGGGCACAATCCTCAGGTGGACCTGTTTGCCTCCATGGAGAACGCCAAGCTGAGTCTGTTTCATGCCCGCCTCAGCAGGGCTTCGCTGCGGGGATGCCTTCTCGAGGCAATGGACCCGGGCCCTCTTTTACGCCTTTCCCCATTTCCCTTGATCCACAAGGTGCTTCTCAAGGCGAGGAGGACAAGCGCCAGGTGATTCCTACCCCAGACTGACCTGAGTTCTGTACCAGATCTCCTCAGTCTCAGCTCCAGGACTCCCGCGGCCTTCCAGCTCGCCCGGACCTGCTCTCAGTCAATCAGGGGAGGTGTTCCATCCGGACCTTCCCAATCCCTGCAATTTGACGGGCCTGGTTCCTGAGCCGGTTAGAGTTCCAGGCTTTGGGTCTTTCCGACGAGGGTCCTCAATGTAGTTGAGGCGCCCCGTAGAGTCGACCAGAAATGCTATGCCTTCAAATGGAAAAGGTTTTCCATTTGGTGTCAGAGCAAGGGCTTGGACCCTTCCTCGTTCCTTGGCAAGCATCTTGGACTATTTATGGTCCCTTTCTAGTCAAGGGGCTTAGGTCGATGACCCTAAGGGTGCACCTGGCAGCTATCTCTGCTCCGGCGCGCGGGCCGAAGCAGTCGGTGGCGCAGAGAAGGTGGTCTGGCGCTTTCAAAGGCCTTGATCACATTCCCTCCAGTGCGGGAACCCCCACCTCAATGGGATCTACTGTTGGTACTTGGCAAAGCTCATGGGCAAGCTATTCGAACCTATGCACAGGTGTGTTTCTCTCACCTGTCGTGGAAGACCGCTTCTTGGTGGCTATCACGCCAGCCAGAAGGATGGAGAGCTCCAGGCGCTTCCATCGAGTCTCCTTACCTGGTCTTCCACAGGGACAGAGTTGTCCTGCGCTTCCCCACCCGAAATTCCTTCCAAGGTGGTGTCGGAGTTTCACCTTAACCAGGTGTTGACTCTGCCGGTGTTCTACCCCAATCACACCTCGGAGGTCGTAATATAGGCTCCATACTCTGGACCCTAGAAGGGCGCCGCTTATTATAAGGAGCGCATCGGCTGAAATTGGGAGAGGTTCAGCTGTTTGCTCACCTACGCTGAAGCCGCATCTGGCAGACCTGCAGCTAAGCGGACGATAAGCAGGTGGGTAACCTCCTGTATAGATCTCTGTTATGTTGGCGGCATGGAGCCTCCAGAGGGATAAGAGCTCATTCTACCCGCTTATACTGCTTGCAACGGTGGTTGCTTCCTAGGGACGCCCCTATCCAGGAAATCTGCAGGGCTGCTACCTGAAAGACAGCAAACACCTTCATTACCCACTACCACATCGACCTTGAGTCACGCCGGGATGCTGGTTTTGGGGCCTCGGTTCTCCAGTCTCTCTTCCCAAGTAAGTATATGGGTGTGCGTCTTGCCTCCCTCCTCCCGGAGAACTGCTAGAGTCTGCCAATGAGTGTGGATGAACAACATATCCATGTCCTAGAAATACAGTTGCTCACCTGTAACAGGAGTTCTAGGAATGGTATATGTTGTTCATCCACACGACCACCCGACCTCCGGCAGCTGACGAAGACAACCTGAGCTTCCAGCGGGCCAGATCTACGCCATAGCATGGAGCTGAGTTATACCACCCGGTGGGTGGGAGGAGAAGCTTGAAGACCTTCCGGCAAGATTTAAAGCGGCAAGGATACTGCCAATGAGTGTGGATGAACAACATATACCATTCCTAGAACTCCTGTTACAGGTGAGTAACCTGTATATATCTTACGTGAGTGCACTGAGAAAGAAACTGGCAAAATTATGTTGAAATTTCCTACAGTAACCAGGAACAAGCCTCAAAATAACAGAAGGGTGAATTAAGACCATGTGATAAAAGAAAAAGTTTTCGAGCATGGTGAAAAGTTCTTGTTACTGTTACCCACCACAGAAAACAAACTGTTGATGTAGTGACAAAGGCCTTATAAAGTGGTTAGATATACTGGTACAGTTAACTATGAGACTGAGACTCCCAATAGGAAAAATCCTACCAAGATATACATGAGAGGTGCTGACCTGTCTGCTATGGTGGTTGTGTTTGTGAAGTATCCTTCCGAGATGTATACTATGCTAACCTCCTAAAGAAATGGGTTGAAAAACTCCACAGTTTGCTTTGTTAGTATTACCAAAACTGTAAATGTTTTCTTCCCAGAACAAACTGCAGAAATTCATAAGTTGATAAAGTCATTTGAAAGTACTTTTACAGTGCCAGGTCGAGCACGTAATAGTGACAGAGAATGCTTGCCCTGTCAGATAAGACATACAGATTACCAGAGCGGTTAAGAACAGATGTTGGTTATCACTGAAAATCGTGGAGGTACTTGGTTATCAACAGTGGTGATTGTAAATGAAAAGAAGGGGTGTAACAGTCTTCCTTGATTTTAGGAAACTTAGTTAAGTGTCCATATTTGACAGCTATCCTGTGCCTGGGATAGAAGATTTGGTGGACAGATTGGGAAGTGCCAAGTACATCAGTGCCCTCAATCTCACCAAGAGTTGACTGGGAAATTCCCCTAGCTAAAGAATCCATAGACAGAACTGCATTTTGCAGTTCAGTTTGATTCTGTCAGTTTGGAGGCAGTATAGTGTAGTAGTTAAGGGCACTGAGCTGCAAACCTGGAGATCTGGAGATCTGGGTTTGAATCCCATCAGCTCCCACTTGCTTACAGTGTGACCCTGAGCAAGTCATTTAACTTCCTTGTGCTCCATGGTTACACCTGGAAACAAGCTGTGGCTTAGCATACCTTTCCTGGTGAAACAATTCCTCCCCCCCCCCCCCGAATCAGTTCATCACCATGGTGTTTGGTTTACACAGTGCACCCACTACATTCCAGCAATATATGAATGTAATTCTAGCCCTCACGCTGGTTATTGTGCGGCTTACCTGGATGATGTCGTGACAGTACAGACTGGAAAACCAACTGCAACACCTACAGGCAGTTAGCCAATCTTTCCAAAATGCAGGTGTGACCATTAATCCTACCAAGTGCACATTAGGCATGCAGGAAGTCAGATATTTGGGTTATATTTTGGGAAAGGGAGAAGTAAAGCCAGAGATTTCCAGGATAGAAGCTGTAGCAAACAGTCCAGTTCCTAGAACAAAGAACCATGTCAGATCATTTTTAAGGTCTGGCTGGTTTCTACTGGAGATTTGTTCCCAACTTTGTCCACTTGGCTACTCCCCTACTGAACTCACGAAAAAACGATACCCAGATAATGTGAAATGGTCTCCAGAGTGTGATGAGGCTTTGTGGGCCATCATGGCTACATTATGTCCAGCCCCTGTTTTAATTAGTTCAGACTTTGAGAAACAGTGTCTCTTACAGACAGGTGCATCAGAGGTAGGCCTGGATACAGTCCTGAGTCAGAATATAGATGGGAAGGAACATCCCATTCTGTATATCAGTAAGAAACTGCATGACTAGAGAAAAAAAGCACGCCACTGTTGAAAATGAATGCCTTGCTGCAAAATGGGCAGTTGAGTCCCTTAAAGTGATTTAGTGAGCTGTGCCATAGCAAATGTGAATAGTAAAATGTAGTAACCTGTAGGAGTTGTGATTCAATCTCCTACAATGCAAACTGCCAAAAAGTGCTTTTTTTCCCCATGAAATAAATGCTTTTATTTCTGTGCTCTGCTTCATTTGCGTATCCCGCTCCATTTTTTTCTCAATGCTGCAACCCCCAAGCATAACATTATGCAAGGGAAATAAAGTACTGTTTTGAAACAGAGACCTCTGTTGGTCAGTCTTGGTATTGCAGAAATCTACACTACTGACGTAAGAGACTACATCTGTCAGTGAAGAAATCTTGTCCGCTAGATACTATGTGCATAGTGCATTGTTTGAAAAATAAACATATGAGAACTTTTATTGCTGAAGCCACTACAGAGATTTGAGACTGCACCTCACAGTAAGTGAACTGGGAAAACGACCTCTTATTGTACCCACAATAACTTGCTGTGTACATCTACATGTTAGGTTCAGTCACCACCACCAAAATAAAGAACTTGAACCTCTGAGTAACTAACATTTACATCAATATGATAATTTACCCAGAATTCCATGGTGCTGTACATAATGACAGTTCCCTTGCATGACGACATTCGAGGGTGTGGCCGCACACAGAAAACTGGAGGACACAGTGCTGATAAAATGTAACTAAAAAAAAATGACCAACAGATTTTTTCTTTTTTTTTTTTTACAAAACAAATTGCAGTTTTAACATCTGGGGTGGTGGTAATGGTATACTATGTGAAAAGGCATTCATGAAAGCTCATGAAAATCACTTTTTGTCTGCTAGGAGCTGACTTTGTACTTACAACAGATTGCAGTTGTCTCTATTGGCTTAATCAAGTGAAGGATAAAATCCCAGAATCACAAGTTGGTACCTCTGACTAAAGCCACTTAAACTGAAAGTGATTCAATTCCGAAAAGAGAATGTTAGTGCTGATTCCTGTTAAGATGTGGTTCAGGAGTTGAGAATTCAGAGGGTTGAAAAAATGTGTACGATTAACTGAAATGCTTGCTGTAAAAGGTGTTACGGAATAAGGGATGCTGCATATGTAAAGAACTGTAAATGTCGTAAGGTAATGTTAAAGAAAAATAAAAGGTTTTGGAAACCTGTTTGTGTTTGTTTAAGAAAAGATTCCCTCTTAAAGAGGTGGGTGTATGACAGGGTTGGATAAAACCCTGTACCATTTGTTATACAGAGAGAGTTAAAAGCAGGGATCTATTTTGTGCTCTCCTATTCTCCCTCATGTCTGTCTGATTGCACAATCATATTTTCTTGTGGCACCAAGGAATTTGAAACTCTGATGGTCCCACAATTTCCCCCATAATCTCCCTTCCTTCACTTGCTGTTTCCATTCTTTCTTTCTTACCTTGCTTTTCAGTGGTTAAAAAATATATGGAAATCTTAATGTGAAATTGGGGTCCCATGGTTTGCAAATGTATATAATTATATTGTTGAAATGATTGGAGAAAGTTGTTTGGGTTTATTAGAAATAATATCATATTGGAACACAGGAGGTTGACCTTGAGATGCATTTTGACCTCCACTAGCTTGTTTACAGAACTGTCAGCAGGAAACCAGCTCTGGGACAAAATGTATTCATTTGCTGCAGCTGTTAACCCTTAGAAGACTGTGGGATATGTACATCCAGAATCTATATATGTTCACACATATTCAGTTCTCAAAGGGTTTTAAAACTAGATTTTGCCCTTCAGGCTGGCCTCAGTTGTTCCTGCCTTTAGAAAAGCTATTCTGTACAGTTATTTTTTTTATTTTATTGTTATTGTTATTGATAATAAAATTATACTTGTGAATGTTATAACTTCTCCTGGTTAGCCTATGCTTCCTGACCTATGGGTCTACGGCAGTGTCTCCCAAAGTTACACCAGCATTTATTTTCTGTGAGTTTCAGGGAGTATCCCTGTTAAAGTACAGTATCTCCAGTACTTCTTGACTTATGAAACCACATCTTCTCTTGGCTTTTTCAGACTTTGATGCCGAACAACGACATGAAGAAGTTGATCCATCTCTTTTTGAGAAAAGATTCCTCAAACGGATAAGAGACTTGGGAGAGGTATGTGTAGCTCATTCTGTACCGTGTATGTGTATCTATATATGTATACATATGTATGATAGCACGTTACTTCATCGAAAATATTACAGCGACTGATCATTTACAGCAACAAAACCGATGACTGGTCACTGTAATGGTTGTAATGATCCTGGCACAGCTTCTCGGGTCTGCGACCCTCCCAAACACCTCCCTGTGGAGGTGAGTATAATAAAATCTGGGGGTCCAGTTTCATCTTTCTTTGTAAACAAAAGTTTTGTTGGAAATGACCTTACAGTATAACCATGCCCAAATCCCCCTATGTAATAATATCCGACACCGAAGCTCGCAAAATTTACCTGAAAATGTTTTGTTTTTAAAATGTGTTGCCTTTAGAAGTGCAGTAGCTTTACTTTCCAAAAATTTCTACCACAAAAAAAGAAATAAAAAGGAATTGTGGTACAGACTCCAAATCAGACTGGCAATCAAACGCCAATGTGGAGGTAATAGCTCTTCTTTGGAGGTATCTCAGGCATCAGGTTTCACCGTAGGAACCTTAGCCATTGGTGAAGGGAATTCACTCCAGAAGATTTTCTGCAGTACAACTGGGGCTGCCACGCCGTCGACATCAACCGTTATCAGCAACCCTATTTAGGCATAGGCAACCCACACCCTCCTCAGTTCTTTCCTGCTCGTCGACTTGCTTGCACGAGTCTTCCACTGGAAGCTCCATCGCAATGTTCACACCTTTTCGGTTCACGGCCTTTTCTCTATTACCTACCTAAATTTCTTTTTAAGACTTTTTTTTTTATGTCGAGAGTTAATCTTTCCTTCTTCTTCCATCATTGCCGCTACAGAAAGAAGATTGCCTCTACAGATGAAAAACTCAGTCTGTGTTGCTGTCTTGGCCTGACCACGACGCCTCTGACTGTGAGCTCTGCCAAAGTTTAACCAAACAACCCCAGGTGACGCATCGGTATGTCAAAAATTCATGGAACAACCTAGTAGCTAGTTCCAGGCAGGGTTCCTCCGGGTCCCGCCGCCCAGTCGCCAACCTGCTCTTCAAGCTCCCAGGCCTCCAAAGCCCAAGACAAGTCCTTGAAGAAAGTCATAAAGACCGGATCATGACTGCTCCCTCGCAGTGATCCCACTCCTGTCGGCCACTCTGATGAAGAGGCAAACTGTCCAGGTCTCAGTTCCTACCAGACCCATACTGACAGCACTCCATCCAACATGCAGTCAGCCTCTGGGTCATCGCCTTCTGTCTTCAATGACTGCCTTGTCTTTGATGACCATTCCATTGAGACCTGCCCTTCTCCTTCCAGGGCTATAGGTTCATTGGGTTCTCAGGACACAGCCGGAGAGTAGTCTGCACCAGTGCTGTCGAACCCCCTTTGACGCCCATTATTGACCTGAATGAAGTACTTGTAACGCTCACGAATGTACTTGTTCAGCAGCTAGATGCCTTCAGTAGGCCCACTTCACCAACGCCATCGATAGCAGCTGCATCTGCCGATGCCTGTTTGTCGACCCTGGGAGACTTCCCGTGGGCTGGCAGCGGCAAGTCCAACACCAGACCCAGATGAAGAGGTAAGCATCGAGGAAGAGGAGTACCACCCTGATCTCATTCTCCCTGATGTGGAGAATGAAGAGATCTTTATCTCAGATAAGGTTACTGCCTCCTTGGTCAGTGAGGACTCTGTGAAGCATACTCCCAGGTCCCCTCCTGAGGATGCCACCTTTTTTAATGTAATAAAGCAGTTATCTTCCACGATGGGCTTTCAGACTGAGGAAGAGGATGTCACCAGGAAAGGACCTGGTGGACTTCCTGGAGATCCCTGAATCTCCCCCTAAAATCATTCCTCAAATGCTTCCAGCATTGAAGAATGCAACCACAGCAGCCTGGCACACACAGGACATGGTGCCAGCCATGCCATGCCATGCAGGCAGACAAACTTTACGGTGCTCCTCGGGGTCTTCCTTACTTTGCTGCCCAGGCCGAAACTAACTCTGTGGTCATCAAGACAGCTCATGATAGATCTAAGGTGCCCAGACTTTGTAGCTCCCTTCCCCCACACAAGAAATTCCGTAGGATTGACCTCTGGGGGGGGGGAAGGGT
Source organism: Neoceratodus forsteri (assembly GCA_016271365.2). Lineage (NCBI taxonomy): Eukaryota > Metazoa > Chordata > Ceratodontiformes > Ceratodontidae > Neoceratodus > Neoceratodus forsteri. The sequence continues at coordinate 402,164,624 of CM028136.1, read as the reverse complement.
TTATGCCTCTTCCACCTTAGGCCTGCGGATTGCAAACTATCTGTCTCACATGAATAAATATAAAAATGCCAGCTGGAGAAAGGGCAGAGCGGCTGCTCAAGCCCTTCCTGATGGCTCTCAAAAGCAGGAATTGCTTCAGTGTTTGCAGGCTGCAGGATGTTAGCAAACACCTCCTCAGGGCCTTACAACATGACTAATACAGTTTCCAGGGCAGCTGCCACTGGCATATGCCTTCATAGGCACCCCGGCTTACAGTATCAGGATTTGCAGCCGATGTACAGAACAGGTGCTTAATGTACCTTTCGGTGGCACTAAGCTGTTCGGCTCTGATTTTTCAGGACCTAATTAATGATCTGCAGGCCTCAAGCATGGCCATTAAGTCAGTCCTTCCTCTACTACACTCAACCGAGGGTCAGAGAATGATCTACTTTTAGTAGACAGACCAGTAGGCCTGGATAGGCTCCCCATACCCAAGGAAACCGTGAGCCCAGGCTCCGTTGCCCGCCCCTCCAATGCTGGAGCAGTAGCCAAACACCCCAGAATTGACAGACCAGCCTCTGCGGCTGGCTCCACCTCATCTTGACTCCTTGCCAGACCCCCCATCTCTGGTCCAGACCCAGGAGGCGGTGGGCGGAGGTCGGTTCTCCCTCCATCTGAATCATTAGAGGACCATAACTTCAGAGGCATGGATTCTGCAGATCATAGAAAAGGGTCCCTCCAGACCCCCCCCCCCACTGTCCTCCAGCTCATCTGCCTATTCTGCTGAAGGAAATACATTCTCTTTTGTGCAAGCAGGCCATTGAATTAGTGCCCAAGCGCCAGAGAAACCAGGATTTTTTTTCCAGGTTTTTCCTGGTCCCCAGAAAGACCTGAAATTTGAGGCGTATAGACCTAAAGGAACCTCGGGTCTCTTGTCCAGTACAAAAGTTCGATGGTAATTTCTTGCTAGGCCTCGTGCTCTCCTCAAAACTGAGGACTGGCTCTGTTCACTGGACATATAGGATGCTCAACTGCACATCTTGGTCTTTCATCCTGACAGGAGGTTTTCATTTTGCCTTTCAGGGCAAGCATTATCAGTTCAAAGTGCTGCCCTTTGGCTTATCCTTTGTGCCGCAAGTCTTTACCAAGTGCTTAGTCGTGGTCGCAGCAGTTCTTAGAAGAGAGGGACTGTATGTCTTCCCTTATCTGGGCAATTGACTCTCAAGGCCCCATCCAGGGAACAGTTTGCTGACTTCTAGAGCCCACTCCCAGCCTTTCCACTCCTGGGCATTACTGTCAACCTGCCCAAGTTGGTTCTAGTACCATTCCAAAGAATGCAGTATATTGGGGCAGTTCTGGATTCTGAGCAGGGGAAGGCCTTCCTACCCCAAAACAGGGTGGAGTGCCTTATCTCCCAAGCTCAGGAGGTCGCTCCGAGTTGGTGCATCCCCACCAGGGTGTACCTCAGATTGATGGGCCTATTGGCAGCAGCCATTCCCACCATCCCGCTGACCAGGCTTCATATGCCTCCCCCTCAATGAACCCTCAGGCTGCAGTGGGACCAGTGCATGGACAAGTTGGATCAACAAGTTCTGGTCTCTTCTCCAGTACACAAGGTACTGCAGTGGTGGATGGATCCCTTGAATCTGCTCCAAGGGATTTCCTTCCAGATTTTTTCCCCACTTCAGATCCCAACTACGGATGCCTTGGATCTGGGCTGGAGAGCACACCTGGGTCCCTTGCAAACCCAGGGCTCCTGGCCCCAGTCGGAAGCCACCCTGCATAACAATGTCTTGGAAATAAGAGCAGTGCTCTGTGCCATGCAGGCCAGCATCTGTGCCCATTCCACCAGTGTGGTTGCTACTTCTGTTGTAGAGATCTTCTCTGTACCCACTGGAGAAATTTGCAGGGGTGCCAAGCACTATGTCCTTGTCAGGCAGCATGACACCTTTGACAGGGCAGTTCTGTATGGATTACTATCCTGAGTGAGCCCTGAACCCAGCCTCTTATGGATGTTGACTTCTGAGCTTGGTACTCTGACCTACTAATGGGAATCAGTGGTGAAGATTGATTCTTGGAAGATATGAAAATTGCATACTTACCGTAATTGTTGATATTCCAGAATATATTTACCATTGATTACCACTCCTGCCCACCATCCCCCAGACTCACTTCAGTATTGCTGTGTTATGATCTTTACCCCTTTATACTTGGTTGGGTTGTCAAGGCACTGTGCTACTTGGTTTGTTGGCCCTTCATGCTCAGGCCAGGGCTGTCTTATGCCCATAGGTGAAGTGTACATGTTGCTCATTAGGTTCATGCTGCTCACCTCCTCAGTACAAAAGGTACTGAGGCAGTTAGGGGTTAGCTGCTGTAGACCAGTGGGCCCCAGGAAATTCTGTCTCCCATGGAGTCCTAGCACCTCTGGCACAGGCCCATTAGTGGTAACTCAGTAGGGAAGTTATTCTGAAGATCAGCAGTTACGGTAAGTATGTACTTTCATTTTGGATTACTTTAGCGATCTGCACACAAGTAATTTGAGGATTTTATCATTGAAAGTCCACCTGGAGGCAGTCATCCTGAATGCCCTTTTTGAGGCTTCAGGCTGTTTGGGGATCATGTCAGAAATGCTTTAGATGAGCTTCAGTCCTCCGGAATGATTTATGGTCACTCAAATTTCTGACCCCTTAGTCTGCCAGAGGACTTAGTAGGAACAAATTTCGTAAGCCTGCTGCCCATGGTGGCCATGCCTTCCATCAGCAGGCACATAGTGGATATCCTGTACTGGACCGGAGAGCCTAAACCTGTTTATCAGATGCTAACATTTTTTGAATAGTGTCTCTTCAGGCTCCCCCCACTGCAGAAGAGATTGGCTCTGTGCCCTAGATATGAAGGACTCCGACTTTCATATCAGGGTTCGTAAATGCTACCGGTAGTATCTCTGCTTCATGCTTATAGGCGCCTTTATACAGGAACAATAGTTACATCCCTCCTATGGCTAGGCACGAACTCGTCCAGAAGATGATACTCCCATTGTCGATTATTGTGATGTAGTCTTGGTGCTGCTCCCAAGTCCTCCCTGACCAGATTTGACACTCGCTTTAACTCCTTCTGTCATTGCTCTGACACACCCTCTGCACTGTCACTGTGATTCCTACCACAAACTGTCCTTTCCCCTATTGGCTTGAGAACTCCCGCCTTACCTCACCTCACTTCATCCTTCTCAACCCCACCCCTCTCTCCCACTACTCAGATCCACTGACACACCGACTTTGCTGGTCCCCTGCTTGCTCACCTCATTGGCCAGTCTCAGATTTGCCTATCACTTCCTAGGCTATGGAACTCCTCCCCATAAATTCGACACTCCTCCTCATCGAACTCCCTGCTCTGCCTTATACAGTTATCTCTCTTCAGCTGCTCCTGCTTTAATTCTGTCTAACTCCTACCTTACGCTATCCTACTTACTCTGATCCTGCTCCTACCCCCCACCGCAAACTATTCCCATTCTCTCACCACCACCTTTGCCTGGTTCAGCCCTCTGGCAGGGTTCTCAGCATCCTGAAGGGAGTTGATTCTTGTGGCTCGCCCCATCCGTCCCCTCATACCACATCACAACACCTCTCCTCTTACTACACCCCTCCTTACTTCCATCCTTGTCTGGTTTAGCCCTCTAGCAGGGCTCTCAGTATCCATCCTCCCTCCTCCCTCTTTTCTTCACCCTCCCTCTTCCACTGCACTTATTCAAGTACTTTTGTGTCTATATTACACTTACTTTTGTTGCACTTACTATGAAATCATTGCTCTTATGAACAAGTTTGACTGTATTGTTGCTTTCCTGCTTATGAACAAATAGCTTTGACTGTATTGTTGCTTTCTTGCTCATTACTGCAGCTTATTCCATGTCTGTATTGTTGTTTACCCAGCTTGATGTACTCAACCGCTTGTATGCTGCTTCTCTCACTGTTCATTAACCGCTTACCATACCAACAATGTAACCTGTATAACTGTATTACCTCAGTAATCCTTCCACTTGTACCCCTTCCCCACAGTCACACCGGGAGATGAACAGCTTGTTGTTCAAGGTGCTTTCCTGGTGAAACATTTCAATAAATAAAATAAAATGCTGTAGGGCAGCCATTATCAGTTCCAAGCATTGCCCTTTGGTGTATCCTCTGCACCATGGGTATTGACAAATGCTTAGTGGTTGTAGCAGCAGCTCATCAGAAGGAAGCATTGTATGTCTTTTCCGTATCTGGATAACTGGCTCCTGAAGGCCCCAGTCAGGGAAGTAGTTCTGTATACTTTGTCCAGAACAAGAAAGTTGTTCAAGGAACTGGTTGTACTGGTGAACATACTGAAGTCCATACCTTCTCAGCAACTCCAATATATTGGTGCAGTGCCTTCCTTCCTACAGACAGGGCAGAGCCTTGTTGCTCAGGCCCAGATGATGCACAGAATTGATTACATATCAGCTTGGATGATGTTACTTCTGCTGGGGCTGATGGCTGCACCCATCATTACAGTTCTCTTTTCCAGTCATTATACCTGCATACCACGTTGGTTTCTTTAGGTACAATGGGATCTGCTGATGGATGAGCGGAACAAATGATCCTCATCACATATCCTCTTTGCCATGTTTCAATATGGTGGATGGACCACCACAACCTGTTACAAGGCATTTCATTCCTTTTCCCAGCCTCATGCCAATCCTCACTATAGATGCCTCGGTTCCGGCTGGGGTGCCCATCTATGGTCCTTTCAGACCAAGGGTTTGTGGACTGATCTGGAGTCAGATCACTATATCAATATTCTGGAGATGAAGGCAGGTTTGCTTGGTCTCCAGGCTTTCCAAGAGCATCTCTGTCACGGTCCCTTTCCAGTTCGGACAGACAGTGCCTCTGTCATGCACAACATAAATAAACAAGGGGCACTCACTCACTGTGCAGGAAAGCAATGAGAATGTGGTGCTTGGCTATTTCTCATGGCCTCCAGCTGTCAGCAGTGTTCCTCACAGGTGTATGAAACAGTTCCTGGTACATGAAAGGGGGCTGCTGGCTGTGGTAGACGACCTCTTCGCATGATGGTGTCATCCAAAGTTGGATATTTTGCATCCCAACACAACTCAAAACTGCTGTGTTTTTACTCACTCATTCCAGGGCATGGAGTATTTTGGCAAGATGCATTGCCCTTCTCCTGTAAAGGGAGGTTCCTTCATGCTTTTTTCCTGATCCCTCTCATTCAGTGGGTTCTTCTCAAGCTACGGGCATAACATGTCACCTTAATACTAGCGTCTCCCTTCTGGCCTCGCCAGATTCGGTTTTCATGTCTGGAGCATCTGGCAGTGGAACCTCCTGTTCATCTCCCACTCTGTCAGGGTCTGCTGTTGCAGGTTTGTGGTCCCTGCTCCACCCGGACCTATGGTCCCTACATCTGCTTACCTGGCTCCTGAAAATGTAGCCATTGCCTGTTTTGGGGTTTCCCCAGGTGGCTGATGTCTTGCAACTAGAAAGCCTTCAACTATACACACCTACTCCACATGATGTGCTTCCCGTTCAATTAACCCATTTATCTGTCCTGTGAATACTGTACTGGACTGCCTTCTTTCTCTGTCTGACTCTGGTCTGCAGTACTGTTCAATTATAGTGCACTTTGGCTGCCTTTTCAACTTCCCGTGCCCCAATTGTTGGGAGGATGGGTGTCGTGGAGGAACAGGTCAAGAAGCATAGGAAAACCAGGAACAATTTCAAAATTTGCAAATAGCATTGTGTTTTTCTCAATAACTGCAAAATAAAAATGAAAAATATTCAGTATAACTATTTACAAAGGCAGTACAGAGAGGACCAAGTCCTTCTTCTGGGAGTATCTCTAAATTCCAAGTTCTAGGGATGTGGATATGTTCAATCCACACTGTCTGGCGGGTTCCTTGCTGCTTTACTTCTTGCCGGGTGGTCTTCAAGCTGGCTCCTCCCACCCACCCGGGTGGTAAAACCCTCGGCTCCACCCCATGACGTCAGATCTTCCTTACCGCTGGGAAGCTCAGGTTCCCTCCTTAGCGCTCTGTGTTTTTGGCCTGGATTCAAACTCTTCAGGTTTTCCGAAAATTATTTTAAAGTTTTCTAGACTACGGTCTTCATCTTCCCTCATGGCTGCAATGGACAAATCTACTCCTGGCTTCCTTTGGTGCCCTTGCAGACAGAAGATGTCCCAGACCGATCCACACCATGTCAATGCGTTTACTGCCTGGGCCTTGCCCACAGTTCACAGGTCTGCAATCTGTACAAGTCCTTCCCCGGCTCGGCCTTAGAGGACGCAGCTGCCAGACTACAACTTGGGTGCCCTGAGAAACTGTACCCGCCGGTGAAGTCAAAGGAGGCCCGTTGGGCAGTGTCCACGGAGCAGCTGGAGCAGTTGATCACCCTCGAGGAGGCGGCGGCCCAGGCCGCTTCATCTTCCTCCTCAGCTGTGGCGTTTATCCCACTTTCTTTGGGCTCCTCCTACACTGCTTCCTTTAAGGAGCTTTGCCAGTCCCTCTCCACCAAAGGAGAAGGGCCATCAAGACATACCAGTAGGTCGAAGAAAAAAGAACCAAAATGTAAGTCCCTCCGTCGATGTTCGTGGGAGTGGGAGAGATCCCCTTCACCGGACCGTCTGCTCTCGACGTCGATCGAGGTGGTGACTAAGGCCGCTGGCTTCACGGTGTCCCCGTCAGGCCAGCCGGCCGAGACATCCGTCGACGCCGTTGAGAGTTTTCTCGACCCATTGGACGGTTTGTTGACTGGAGAAGCCGACAACCCTTCTTCACTGGTTCCCCCTGTGGTAACTGAGGACTTGCGTATGCCTCCTTTGCCGAAGTCCCCGGTAAAGGAACCTGAACCTGGGGATGAGCGGGTTTCCCCCGCCCCCTCTTTGACCCACCCTCGGCGACCCCAAAGGTCTCGGTCCTCCTGCCGGTCAAGTAGATCCCGCCAACATTGACGGTGTTGGTCTCGGCACCATGGAAAGCAGCGTCATCGCTCATCCGCTTCGGAGGATAGGCTGCGACGTAAGTTACACCGGCGCTACGAGGACATGATGTGGCAGCAACTTTTGTTGATTGGTAACAGGCTGACTCCATTGCCTTCTCCGGCAATTAAGTGGCTGTCACCGGAGCGACCGAAGCAACCCCTCGTGGTTATCGAGGAGCCGACCCCGGCGCCGGTTGTTCGGCCGAAACCGGCTGCTCCACCCATTGTGTGGAACCACTCCTCAACTGAAGACTGGGGCCCACCAAGGATTTCTCAGTCGGGTCAGGGCTTGCCTCACAGGTTGTCAGTCACCCTCACTCCCGATTGACCTCGTCAGGTGAAGGATGGCTCAGGTGCTCGGCAGCTGTTTGCAGACTCCTCTGAGTCTGACAACGACTCCTCCCTATATTCCAGGCCCATTGACCTGGAATCTGCAGGGGGTCAGTTGGTGGACGAGAGCCCATGCTCGTTCTTGGGTATACTTTGACTCATCTCAGAGTCCACTGGGATGCAGCTCGAACCCGTTCAGAAACGGGCCAGGTATCCCCTCACAGGGATACTGGACCGAGGAGATTTCTTTACGAAGGCCTTCCCTGTGGCCAAAGCCATTGTTGGCCCTGCCCTGGAGTTGTGGCAGCAGCCTGCAGCCAGGATGGCTCGCAAGTACACGGTCCCCACCAGTTCACTCTCCGGTTTCTCGGAGCACCCCTCTGTGGAGGGGCTGATGACCGACAGTGTTCCGGAAGCGCTGGGGGCGATAAACCCGCCTGATAAAGAATCCAAAAAGCTGGATTACTCGGGGTGGAAGGTTTACGCTACTTCCTCCGTAGGTCTTCGACAGGCTAGCTCGGCTGTACTGATGGCACATTCTCACATGCCCTTATGGGTTCCCTGGATGAGGCGGTTCCTCATCTCCTGGCTGACCTTCAGACGATGGTCAAGCTGGTGCAGGATCAGGGAAGGGTGGTGGCTAAACAACGGCTCCAAACTTCTTGTGCCCGGTCAGTAGCGGTCACAGTAGCCATGCGCCACAGAGCTTGGCTGCGGGTCTCTACCTTCATGGCAGACGCCCAGCACAAGCTGGCAGACGTTCCCTTCCTGGGCACCAACTTGTTCGGGCCAGGGGTGGTAGGCCATCTCCAGAGGATCGAGAAGTCCAGTGCCACCTTGGACTCGGTCATGTCTGCCCAGAAGGACAAAGGCCACCAGCAGCAGCGTAAGCCCTTTCGCCCTTCCGCTCCTGCGTCACTTCCGGCCCAGCAACAGGGCCAGCAGGCTCACACTTGGCACCCTAAGGCCAAGTCTGCTGCTTTCTCCAGTAGGACGCCTGGAGGAAAGGGTCCAGGAGGCTCTTCAGCCAGCCCTTCCTCTAAGCCTGCCCAGTAACGAGTTGAGGGGTGTCGCCCCCAGCCTTGTCACTCCTTCCCGGGTCCCCCCATGGAAACGGCTCTACCCACTCCTTTCTAGCCTGGTCCGCTATCACTGTGGACGCTGGGTACTAAGTGGTCGGCAGGGGACTGCCTCTGGATTTCGAGCAGTTCCCTCCCTATTGAGCCGTCGCCCCACGGTGTGCAACGGGTTCCACAGCCTCTCTGTCGGCTCGCTGAGCCAACATTGCCCTGCTCCTTCAGAAGGAGGTGATCAGTGAGGTGGCAGACCCTCCTCCAGACACAGGGTTTGTGTCCAGGTACTGTTGTCTAAACACTCTTGGTGTGTAGGGTAAACAATAAAAATAATGAAAATACAGATTCTTGTGTTTCAGTCTGCCAAGAAACATTTGTAAACAAGCAAGGAGTACTAATAAAGTTTATTATGCTACTTAGGCCAAGCATGTGACAAAGAAAATTACAAGGGAGATGGGTTTCTCACCACTCCTGAAGAATGTACATAATCTCCAGAATTGTAGATCTTAGGTTTCTAAGATCTTGTTCTAGCCTCCTGCGCTCCAGCTTCTCTGCCCTTCTAGAGCAGCTCTACAGTAGTGTCTCGAGAGTGCTACAATGGGTTGCAGACAGCTAAATACTACAGATAACAGCATAGCAAGAGATTACAACATAGTTACAGATATAAGAAACAGTATGTTTTGGTCCTAAGTCATTCTCTGTTGGATAATGACTTAAGAGACAGAATTACTAATGAGTATCATATGAGACAGAATATGCTTCCATTAGCATTATAGCTTAGACAAAAAAAATGCGGACTGGTTCAAATGACATGTGGCATTTCTTGCTTACACCAGTTGTGAAACATAGACATAACAAAGCCTTCTGTCTCTGTCAGCTTGCTTAGAGACAAAGAACTGCTGACAGGCCTATTACTTGGCATATCGGAGTGTAAAATACACTACATATAATTATATGAGAATATGAGTATACAGTAATCACTGATGATCCCTCTGAGTCATCTTATCAGTGATTAGATAGATAATATATGGAATATCTATAAAAGATAAACTAATCTAGATAAATGTGTTAATAGTGAGGTATAATATATCATGCAAGACAATATTAGCATATCTTAGCAGCAAAGCACATTCCTAGCACCCATGCTTATATGATTGGTGCTCATAACTGTAGGTTAGTGCAAAATAGCAGTATCACAGTACAGTAGACCAGGAATACAGTGTGAGTGTATGTGAGACAATAGGGGGCATAACTCAAGCACAACAGTACTTGTAGGTCCCAGCAGACGGGGCTGGCGCCCATTCTGGACCTGCACGACCTGAACAAGTTCCTAAGGTCACAGCACTTTTAGGATGGTTATCGGCTCAGAACATTCCATGCTTGGAAATGGGTATGTGGTTCTGCTCTCTGGATCTCCAGGACGCATTCTTTCACATCCCAATCAGTCCGTCTCATCAGCGATTCCTCCACTTCAGAGCAGAGGGATCTCTCTACGAGTTCTGGGCCATGCTCTTCGGCCTCTCTCCAGCTCCCAGGGTCTTCACCAAATGCATGGCAGTGGTGACGGCATTCTTGCAGTGCCGAGGGGTCCGGGTGTCCCCTTACTTGGATGACTGGTTGATTGCAGCCCCCTCCAGGTTGGAGGTGGAGCGGTCCGGGGATCTGGCCCTCCAGGTCTGCTCTCAGATTGGCTTCCTCATCAACGAGGCCAAATGGAACTCGACCATTGCAGGTGATTCAGTTCATCGGGCCGGGCGACTCTCTTCAAGCCAGAGCTCGGCTCCCGGCAGACAGGCTGATGTCCTTTCTCCTTTGCCCAATCATTTCTGATTGGGCAATTGCGTCCTGCCCGGGACTTCCTGCACCTTCTGGGCTTTATGGCAGCCTGCACCAGCGTGGTCTGTTGGGCCCGCTGGCATATCTTCCCCTGCAATGCGGGCAGGCCAGCCAGTGGTCACAGTGCTCCAGTCCTCTGGACCAGCCGGTGACAGTGACCCAGGAGATGTGGGACGACCTGTAGTGGCTCATCCCTGCTCATTTACTGGAAGGTATCCCATTTGTCTGCCCGAGCCGACGGTCATACTAATGACCGACACCTCTCTGATGGGTTGGGGTGCCCAGCTGGGGGATCTCCGGGCCCATAGCCTCTGGTCCCCTCCCGAGTCTCGATGCCACATCAACCTGCTGGAGCTTCGAGTGGTTTGACTAGCCCTCACCACCTTCACTCCGTTTGTACGGGGTTAGGTGGTTCAAGTCCAGACGAACACCACCACAACCATGTGCTACCTCAACTGCTGGGGCGGGACGCACTCCTTGCCTCTGTGCAAGGAGGCGCTCCGCATCTGGTCTCTCGTGATCAGCCTGGAGGCGGATCTCCTAGCCATCCATGTGGCAGGAGCCTCCAACAGTCTGGTCGATGCCCTCAGCCAGATAGGCGCTGCATCTCACGAGTGGTCACTCCTGCCGGAGGTAGTGCAAGAACTGTTCTCCCATTGGGGTACCCCTCAGGTGGACCTGTTCGCCTCCAGGGAGAATGCGAAGCTGAGGCTGTTTCATGCCCACCCCCCCTTAGCAGGGTTTGCTGCAGGGGGATGCCTTCTCGCGGCCGTGGACCCCGGGCCTCTTCTACACCTTCCCTCCATTTCCCTTGATCCACAAGGTGCTTCTCAAGACGCAGAGGGACAAGACGCAGGTGATTCTGGTAGCCCCAGACTGGGCTCACCAGGTCTGGTACCCAGATCTCCTCAGCCTCAGCTCCAGGCTCTCAAGGCGGCTTCCACTCCGCCCGGACCTGATCTCAGTAGACAAGGGCAAGGTTCTCCATCCGGACCTTCAATCCCTGCACCTGACATCCTCGTTCCTGAGCAGCTAGAGTTCCAGGCCTTGGGTCTTTCCAACGAGGTCCTCAACATCGTTGAGGCGTCCCGTAAGGAGTCGACCAGAAAATGCTACACCTTCAAATGAAAGAGATTCTCCATTTGTTGTCAGGACAAGGGGTTCGACCCCTCTTCCTGTCCCTTGGCTAGTATTTTGGACTACCTGTGGTCCCTTTCTCAGCTAGAGCTTCGGTCACCAACCCTCAAGATGCATCTGGCAGCCATCTCTGCTTACCGGGCGTGGGCCGGCAAGCAGTTGGTGGCGCAGGAGAAGGTGGTCGGGTGCTTTTTCAAAGGTCTTGATCACACATCCCCTCCGGTGTGAGAACCTCCACCTCTGTGGGGTCTACTGCTGGTATTGGTTAAGCCCGTGGGCAAGCCATTTGAACCGATGCACAGGTGCGATATCTCCCACCTGTCGTGGAAGACTGCCTTCTTGGTGGCTATAACGTCAGCCAGAAGGGTGGGAGAGCTGCAGGCGCTTTCCATCGATTCTCCTTATCTGGTCTTCCACAGGGACAAGATTGTCCTTTGCCCCCAACCAAAATTCCTTCCGAAGGTGATGCCTGAGTTTCACCTGAATCAGGTGTTGACTCTGCCGCTGTTCTACCCCAATCACACCTCAGAGGCCGAACATAGGCTCCAGACTTTGGACACTAGAAGAGCGCTCGCTTATTATAAGGAGCGAACGGCTGAAGTTCGGGGAGAGGTTCGCCAGCTGTTTGTCATCTACGCTGAAGCTGCACCTGGCAGACCTGCAGCCAAGTGGACAGTAAGCAGGTGGGTCACCTCCTGTATAGATCTCTGCTACAGGTTGGCGGGCATGAAGCTTCCCAAAGGGATAAGAGCTCATTCTACCCGCCATACTGCTCTTTCGTTGGCTGCTTCTAGGGACGTCCCTATCCAGGAAATCTGCAGGGCTGCTACTTGGAAGTCACCACACACCTTTATTTCCCATTACCACATTGACCTAGAGTCACGCCGGGATGCTGGTTTTGGGACCTCGGTTCTCCAGCCCTTAGTCCCTACATAGGGGGTGCGTGCCTTGCCTCCTCCTCCGGAGAACTGCTAGAGTCTCAGGAAGTGTGGATTGAACAACATATCCACATCCCTAGAAATACAAGTTACTCACCTGTAACAGGAGTTCTAGGAGTATATGTTGTTCATCCACTTGACCCACCCGACCTCCCAGCTTTGACGCGCAACCTGGCTTCCAGTGGGCTAGATCTCGGCGTCTGGGGGCTAAGCTGAGGGTTTTACCACCGGTGGGTGGGTGGGAGGAGTCAGCTTGAAGACCTTCCGCAAGAATTAAAGCGGCAAGGAACCTGCCAGACACTGTGGATGAACAAGATATACCACTCCTAGAACTCCTGTTATAGGTGAGTAACCTGTATTTTCAGTCTCTCATTCTCCATGTCTCCTTATCGTTCTAGCAGAAGCGTTGCTGTTCTTTTTATAAGTCTTTGTCTGGGAATTCGTTAAGAGAGCCTGCTTCTTAAAGAACGTTTTTGTAAATTTATAGAATGTTGTTGTCAGTGTCGTTTCTTGCAGGTGCAGCAAAAAGAACATAGTGACGCAGAACTGAGCTCTTGTTTTCAGCTCTGCAAAAGGCTTAAAACTATATCTCAGGTTAAACTCTTGAGTACCAAATAGCTTTTTGCAATCATTTCAACAATATATTTATATACAGTTTTAAACAAAGGATCCCAGTATCACATACAGTTTTACTAGGTCTCGCAAGAAACTTTGTTTGCACAACCAACGGAGAAGAGACAGAAAAGAAGAGTATAGAACAGGCCCTTGCATTTAAACTCTTTCTGCATAACAAATGGGGCAGGGCCTTATTCATCCCTGTTACATACCCCCCTCTGTAAGAGGAAACCTGTTTTACAAAACAGGTTTCCAGAACTTTCTTTTAATTATCTTCTAGCATTAGCTTAAAACTTTTACAGTTCAGTGCATATGCAGCATAGCAAACAGAGAAGTTTCAACTCACATTTTTTCAACCTTTGGAAGTCTGAATTCTTGATCCATATCTTGACAGAAAATTATTATTGATATTCTTTTTCCCAGATTTGTGCATCACTTTAAATTTAAACGGCTGTAGTGCCAGGTACCACCATGTGATTCTAGAGTTTTTATCCTTCATTTTGTTAAGCCAGCAGAGAGTCAGCTCCTAGTAAGCAAAACTTAAGGGACTCCATGGCCCACTTTGCCGCAAGGCATTCCTTTTCAGTGGTAGCGTATATTTTCTCTCTGTTGTGCAATTTCCTACTTATGTATAGAAAAGGATGATCTTTGGCCTGCCTCTGATGCATCAGTCTGCAACAGAAATTATTTCAGAGTCTGGGCTTCTTAAACGGGGGTTGAATATAATGCAGCCTTAATGGCCCAAAAGCTTTGTCACACTCTGGGGTCCATGTCATATTATTCGTACCATTTTTTCATGAGTTCAGTGATGGGAGTAGGAACTCAATAATAACCAGCCAGCCCTAAAATGACCTGACATGTTTTTGGTTTTGGGACAGAGCTGTTAGCAACAGCGTCTATCTTGGAAACCTCTGTTCTTAACTTCTCCATTTTCCAGAACATAGCCCAAATATCTGGTTTCCGCATGCCAGTGCACACTTGGTAGGATTCATTGTCAGACCTGCCTTTTTGATCGATTTTATAGCTGCTTGTAGATGTTCCAGGTGGCTTTTCCAGTCTGGACTCTACACCACAACATCATCCAGGTATGCAGCACAATAACCAGTGTAAGGAGATAAAATTACATCCATGTACCGCTGGAATGTACCAGGTGCGCCATGTAAACCAGACGGCATGGCGGTGAACTGATAGAATCCTGTACGAGTGGCAAATGCAGTTTTGTCTCTGGATTCTTTAGCTAGAGGGATTTGCTAGTAACCCTTGGTAAGATCGAGGGTACTGATATACTTGGCACTCCACAGTCTGTCCACGAAATCATCTATTCTGGGTATAGCATAACTGTCAAATTCTGACACTTGATTAAGTTTCCTAAAATCAAGGCATATTCTTACGCCCCCTTCTTTTTTGTTTATAATCACCATTGATGATGACCAAGCACTTCTGGATTCTTCCATGATACGCAGTTCTTTAATTTTTTGTATTTCCTTAATCACATCTGCCCTTAACCACTGGTAATCTGTATATCTTTTGTGTAATGGGGCGAGCATTCCTTGTCACTGTTACATGCTGGACCCCTTTTGCGCGGCCTGGTACTGTGGTAAAAGTACTGTTAAATGTCCTTAAAAAGTTACAAGTTTCTGCAGTTTGTTCAGAGGTTAAGGAAACATTCACCTTTACAGCATCTTCAGTTACAGTTTGTTCCAGTCTGTCATAAGCTATCTGAGTATTGTCATTATCATTTTCTGGTAAAATTAGCAAAACAGCTTTTGGTGTTTTTTTTTCCAACCCATTTCTTGAGGAGGTTAGCATGGTATATCTTAGTAGGATTTTTTCCTATCAAGGGGTCTCAATCTCATAGTTAACTGTGCCAGTACGTCTAAGCACTTTATAAGGCCCTTGCCACTTCATTAACAGTTTATTTTCTGTAGTGGGTAACAGTAGCAAGACCTTTTCACCTGGCTCAAACTTTTTCTTGTACTCCAAGATCATAATACACCTTCTGCTGGTTTTGGGCCTCTTCCTGATTACTGTGGGTGATTTTAACATATTTTGCCAGCTTCTTTCTCAGGGCACACATGTAAGATGTAATGGATTGTTTCTGATGAGGGTTATCGTCCCATGTTTCTTTTATTACATCTAGTGGCCCTCTAGGTTGTCTACCATACAACACTTCAAATGGTGAAAAACCTGTCGATGCCTGTGGCACTTCTCTGTAAGCCAAAAGCAGGTAAGGTACAGTAAGTAGTGGTCCCAGTCTTTCTCTTCCCCTTTTACAAACCTTTTTAACATGTGTTTTAGGCACATCTATCAAGGGTAGGGGCACCTTGTCTTTTTTAGTCACTGGGGCTACTTTCTGACACTCAGCACAAGAACTGCAATAGGTCACAACAGCTTCATGAATTCCAGGCCAGTAAAATCTGTACAGCAGTCTGGTAAAGGTCCGATCCTTCCCCGAGTGACCAGCCATAGGACTAGCATGTGCTGTCTGTAACAACTCAGATCTATGCTTCTGTGGTATAACCAATTGTTCTGTCTGGTCCTGTGTCTGAGGTTTAACCCAAGCTTTGTACAGTGACCATTACATTTTTTTAAACATAGGTTCAACTTGTTTTGGTTTCACCCAGCTGCTTAAAATAACCTTGGCGAGAAACCTTGTTAGCTTGTCCTGAAAAAAAAATCATAATCAGTGACCAGTTTAGTTTCAGCATTTACATGTTAACCCTTTATGTCAATCAGTCTTTTGTTACTGTTTCTTCAGATGTTGTCTTTCTTTCCTGGACTTCCAGATCTTGGAGCTTTGCTCTAACAAGTCCGAACCAAAATCAGCGACAGGAAAAGAGTCCCCACTATCTGAAATTTTCTTTGCCCGAGCTCTTGTCACCACAGCTGCTGAAACATCAGGATTTACCCCCGCTTTGATTAACTCAGTAAATCCTGAAAAGTCATTTCCAATAATTACAGGTAACTTAGGTACTACCCCCACTTTCATTTGGTGCAACACCCCATTAATAGTCTGAGTCCCTTGGTTGGTGGGATAGTATCAAGTGTCCCCATGGATGCAGATGACACCAGTACCTTGTACCAGGTTTGGACATTGTTTTACTAGCACTTCAATATGCACTAGGGTCTTTCTGTTTCCCAAATCTGTAAGTCCCTTTACAGTCTTAACTCCCACCTTCACATCTGTTAAAGAGATCCACCAATATACCTGGCAGTGCCCCTGCACCCTGTGTACGGGTGCCTCACCTCCACAGCAGTTCTATAATTCCAAGCTGATCCCCAAAAAGTAATCCGTAGAAAAGTAGTTACACTCGTAAAAAACAGTAACTCGGGTCCCAAGGACTTCCCCCTTTTTTTTTTTCTTCGCCCTGCTCCACCCCTGTGCTTAGTAGCGTGATGACGAGATGCTAGGAGGAGCGCAGGGGTGCGCTTCATTACAGTCAATTGGTGCCATCTTTTGGCTGTATTTATTTATTTTTTTTGTATGATTTTGTTTACCCCTCCTTCTTGCCCCTGGTCAACCACTCCTTCAGGTCCCTCAAGGTCTTCCCTGTCTGCTTCCCCGTCCTCTCAGAAGCCACTTACCATACATTATGGCTTCTCTTGGGTAATCCGGCGTATCCCTTTCACCAGATGGGTCCCCCTCCTCCGAGAGGGAGGGCACCGGTGGCAGGATCCAGCACACTATTCCAAGTTGGCCCAGGGTGCCACTAAAGCAGGACCAGCTGTTGAGGCTTGGCAGCAGCGGGAGACCGGAGGGACTGTCATCCAGTCGGCAAGGGAAGTTTCCGGGTTTTCTCCCGGGAGTGGCGTGCCACTGACTACAGCATACGCTGACGCCCACCACTCCCCAGCTATTTTCAGCTCAGGCAGCCGTGCTGTGCTCCCAGCTCCGCCAGGGGCCAGCAGGCACCGAGGTGCTTCCCCCCCTCCCCGGAAAAGGCGAGCTTTCCTGGGACACTCCTTTCCTTCCTCCTCGGCCAGCCCTCCAGTGACCCAAGTCCGTTCCTGAACCCGGGTCGCCGGCATCGCAGACAGGAATCCAACCATTGCACCAACATGCCGGCGGCTTTATTTTTAATCTTATAATGGCCACTGTGTAATAAAATGTGGGCACCGGTCGACTAACAAAGCCCTCTTTGTTAGTTGACTGGTACCCACGTTTTATTACACAGTGGCCATTACAAGATTAAAAATGAAGCCAAAAGCGGGCGCCCATTAACTGTAATGGAGCATGCCCCCGCATTCTTCCTAGCATCTCGCCATCATGCAAGTGAGTGTGGGGACGGAGCTCGGCAAAGAAAAAAAGGGAAGTCCTTGGGACCCGGATTACTGTTTTTTATGAGTGTAATTACTTTTCTGTGGATTACTTTTTGGGACGCATCTTGGAATTATAGAACTGCTGTGGAGGTAAGCACCCCTACATGGGATGCAAGGGCAAAACTTGGTGGATCTCTTCAAGTACTTGCCCCAGTTTGCTAAGGACAGATCTGCTCCAGTGTCACTCTTCTTACTGTGGCAGTTTCTTGCAATATGACCTGGCTTATTAAAGGTCTAGCAAATAAAGTCTTTGGGTGTAGATTTGTTACCCCCACCAGAGTTATCAGACTTAGAGTTTAAATGGGAAAAAGAGTGGCTTGGCTGTTACCTCGCTGCTGTGGCGTCTGTCTGGCCATCTGGTAGTCCTCAGCCAAAGAAATGGCCTTTTTGCCAGTTTCTGGTCGGTGTTCTTTTACCCAAACTGTACATCTGTGGGTAGAATGTTGATGAGCGGCTCCATTACAAATGTTTCAGTGATCTGTTGGAGTGTTTTGCCCTCTGGTTGGAGCCATTTCATAAGGAGTTCTCAGAGTTGGGTGAAGGCTTCTCGAGAATTGTCGATTGAGGTGTACTTCAGAGACCGAAATCTCTGCCTGTAGTTCTCTCCTGAGATGTCATATCTTTTAAGGATCTCTCTTTTCACCAGATCATAGTTTTATGACTGCAGTGTCCATATTGCTGTAGGCAAGTTGGGCTTTCCCTGTCAGGTAAGGTACCAGTCTGTTCGTCCATTGCTGCTTTGGCCACTGGCAGGCTACGGCTACCCTTTCAAAAGTTGTCAGGTATATTTCGATATCATCCGAGAGAGACAACTTTGTAAGTTTAGGGTCTTTTAAGTTGTCAGTGTTTTGTTGCTCTGCTGGCCCTGTGCCAGAACCTCCAGCTTTGATAACCTGCAAGGTATCCAGCCATCACTGCATCTCTTCTCTGCTGCATCTCTTCTTTTTCTGCTGCTCCTGTCGCTGCATCTCTTCTTTTCTCCGCTGCTCCTGTCACTGCAGAATCCTTACCTTTCCTATGCTTCCTGGTACTAGGTCTAGTACCCTCGCAAAACTCCTGGTTTAGAGTATGAACGCACAACTCCATTTTAGGTGGGTACCATCAGTCATCGAGGTACAGGTCAAGAAGCATAGAAAACCAGGAGCAGTTCCAATTACAAATAGCTTTTTATTTTTCAATAACAGCAAAATAAAACTTTAAATTATTCAGTATAACTATTTACAAAGGCAGTAAAGAGAGAACCAAATCCTCCTTCTGAGAGTATCTATTGATTCCGAGTTGGTCTCTCATTCTCCATGTCTCCTTATCTTTCTAGCAAAAGCATTACTGCTCTTTTTATAAGTCTGTGTCTGGGAACTTTTTAAGAGAGCCTGCTTCTTAAAGTATGTTCTTGTCAGTTTTATTCCTTGCAGGTTTAGCAAAAAGAACTTAATGACCCAGAACTGACCTCTTGTGTACAGCTCAGCAAAAGGCTTAAAAACTGCATCTCAGGTTAACCCCTGGAGTTCCAAATAGTTTTTTGCAATCATTTCAACAGTATAACTATATACAGTTTTAAACAAAGGATCCCAGTATCACATACAGTTTTACACAGAGATTCACGTGTATTTTGTATAACCACAGATATGTACAGGGGACAGAAATAGAGGAAGGCAGAGAGAATCTGAGGAGGCGGAGAATTACTGAGAGCAATCAGCATGATCAGTTCCTAGGTCTCACAGGAAAATTTGGTTGTGCAACCAGACGGAGAAGAGGCAGAAAAGATGATAGAACAGACCTTGCATTTAAACTCTTTCTGCATAACAAATGGGGCAGGGATTTAATCAGCCCTGTCACAACAGGGCACATCTAGAGGTTCCCATATGTTTTAAAGGGTATTCTGTGCATGTGTCCCCCGATTTGTAAACCAGTTCCACCTTGAGACCTCAGTTTCATTCTGGAGAAATTGACTCAGTTTGATCCTGCAGCGACCTGTAAGATGCATTTCATGTCATGGAAAACAATTGTTTTTTGTTGCTATGACTTCTACTCGTAGGATTTCTGAGCTTCAGGCTCTGATGGCATGAGCCTCCTTATTTAATTTTCCACAAGGACAGGGTGTCTTTGTAGACCAGTCCTTGTTTTCAACCTAAGGTGTTCTCTGATTTCACATTGAATCAGACCATAAACCTTTCTGTGTATTATCCGAAGCATGCTAACAAGAGTGAGACATTACTCCATACACTTGATGTACCTAGAACACTATGTTTCTATCTTGAATGCACTAAGGACTGCAGAATGTCCTCTCAGATGTTTTTTAGTTCACTCCTGGGAAAGAGGGCACCCCGTGTCTAAACAGTGCCTATCCAAATGGCTGCTAACTGTATTATGTTTTGTTATAGGAAATACAGAAAGGCACATCCTGGTGCTGTGCGTGGCTGCTCTGCATGTGGTATGGCCACTTAATTTTCACTTTCAGAATGTTTCCTGCAGCTGACCCGTGTGCTGCTACAACATGGAGCATTGTGCATACTTTCACTATATGCTACAGTCTTGACATCATCTCTCACAGTAGTGCTGGCTTTGGTCTTGCAGTATTGCAAGGCCTTCTGTCCTGATGTAATATCAAACTTTGCCATCCTCTCTGGGTGCCTTAGGGACTGCTTGGGAATCATTCCAAAGGTGTGGCCCAGTGGAGGAAAAATCCTTGATGAATGTAGAACAGTTACTAGCCATAACAGTAGATCTTCGAGAGACTCTCCTTCATTGGGTCACAGCGCACCCACCCTCCATCCCCCTTTCTGAGGTATAGTCTGTAAAGTTTGTTCACTGGCTGGTTTGGAGGTGTCCATAACTGCCTTATACAGTCCCATGTCTCTCCTTGTATACCTGATACTGGTTTGGTCTCCTGTTTCCACACAGTAAGAGGCCCTCGAGGTGAACTGAGGAGGAATGGGGCTGCCAATGATTATGTAGGCGTCAGTGTTGCACCTCATTCTGGGGGCCCCTGGCTAGCAAAAGTTTCTGAATTGTCCTTACACTGATGGCATAGACTTCCAACAGTGTAGCCCAGTGGAGGGGATTCTCTCAAAAATGTACTGTTTCACTGAGTAACTGATTTTCCAGGAATCAGTATTCACCATTGATTCTCACTAATGGGTCTAAGGAAGGGGGTCCGAGGACCCAGGGTGACCAAAACTTTTGAGAGGGCTGATGCTGTAAGTAAGCACACATGGCCACTGGCTTGCATTGGTGCTAGCCCCTGCTAGCCCCTATCCACCTCGGTTCCTTTTTTGCTGCCAAGAAGTGCATATCAGAGTTTTGTTGCTCTTCCTGGAGAAGTTATAACTTCATGTATACACAACAGCAGCAATCTGATCTTCCTCGACTAAGTCTCCATCACTCATTCACACTAGTGGGGATAGCGCCAGAGGCGCTAGGACCAAGCGGGAGCCTAACATTTTCTGAAGGGTCGGCGCCGAGAGAGGACCACCAATGTGTGGCACCAAGAGACTAGCTCGCACCTGTGTAGGCTATCTCGCCGTTGACCCTCCAACCGCCCTAGTTCCTTTTCTCCCGCCGTCGAGTGCGCTTGGATGTCGACGCCGCTTGTCTGCCAGAGTCGAAGTTTTCATCTATGCAACAGCAGCTTTTAACATTTAATTTCATTTTTAAGTAGTAATTTCTTATTTTACGAACAAGAGGAAGATTATGATGAAGAAGAAAAAGATATTCTTCTAGGGACATGGATATGTTGTTCATCCACACTCATTGGCAGTATCCTTGCCGCTTTAAATCTTGCCGGAAGGTCTTCAAGCTTGCTCCTCCCACCCACCCGGGTGGTATAACTCTCGGCTCCGCCCCATGACGCCAGATCTTCCTTACCGCTTGGAAGCTCAGGTTCCCTCCTTAACGCTCTGCGTTAGTGACTGGTTCCTATTTCTCCGTTTGCGGATTTAAAAATAAAATTTTGCAAAAAGACTTCAGTCTTCGATCCCTCGCGGCTGCGATGGATAAATCGACTCCCGGATTTCGGAGATGCCCATGCGGGCAGAAGATGTCTCGGACGGATCCACACTCCACGTGTGTCACTGCTTAGGCCTTGAGCACTACTCACAGGCTTGCGACCTGTGCTCATCTTTCCGGCCTCACGCCCCCGAAGACCGTGGCGTCTGATTGCAACTGGGCGTCCCGAGAAGCGCTTCTCCGTGAAGTCCATGAGGCCCGTTGATGTGTCCGCGGGCGGCGGGAGCTCAAGGATCAGCTCGAGCGGATGGTCGCCTCAAGAGGAGGCGCGTGGTCAGATCTTCCTCGGCCGCTGCATTTATCCCGCCTTCTGGGTTCTTCCTACACGGCTTCTTTAAGGAGCTTTTGTCTGTCCCTCTCCACTAAAGGAGAAGGGCTCGCGCCTGCTGGACCTTATTCTCGGTCCAAAAAGAGGGACAGGGTAAGTCCCTCCGCCGACGCTCTTGGGAGCGGGAAAGGTCCTCTCTGGCCGCCGACCGCCGGCTTCGGTCGATCTGCTCGCTTCGCCACTGGCCTCACGGTGTCCCCGCCAGGTCAGTTGACCGAGACTCACTCGATGAAGTCGAGATTTTTCTCGACCCATTGACGGGCTGTCGCTTTAGCAGCCGAGATTCCTCTCCCTGCCCCGGAGGAGTTGAGGATCCTGTGGCTCGCCTTGTGCCTCCGTTCCGGAGCCTCGGATGGACCTTCCGAGCCGGGCGGAGGTCGGTTCCGCCGACACCTCCTGCACCGACCCCGGAAATTCGGGACTCGGTCTCGGTCTCGACCTCTTCATGTCCAGCCGCTCCCACCGCCATAGGCGGTCTCGTCTCGCACCTGTAGAGCGGCGTCGCCTGTCTCGCCCTCCTCCTCGGATGAGGGGAGGCTCATGAAATTACGCCGACGGTACGAGACCTTATGTTGCAACAGCTCCTCCTGGCCGGGAATAAGCCGACCCGCGCCTTCCCCGCCATTAAGTGGCTGTCACCGAACGGCCGACACAACCCCACTTGCCCGAGGAGCCTATACCCAGGCCGGTTGTTCGCCAAACCAGCTGCTCCACCGATTGCGGTGGAACCTCCGCCCACAGCCACCACTGGGGCTCCACCAAGGATTCTCGGCCTGCAAGGGTCTACCCCATCGGTTGTCAGTTACCCTCACTCCCGACCGACCTGCAGGTGAAGGGTGGCTCAGGCCAGAGGCAGTTTTCGAGGACTCTTCCGAGTCCGAAGATGATTCCTCCTTCTTCTCCAAGCGACTGACTTGGAGTCTTCAGGAGGTCAGCCAATGGACGATAGCCCGCCGTCCTTCCTAGGACTGCTTCGCTCATCTCGGAGTCTACCGGGATGGAGCTCGAACCTGCTTCCAAACGGGCCAGGTATCCTCACGGAGATTCTGGACCGAGGGATTCTCCGACGGAGGCCTTCCGTGGCCGAGGCCATAGTGGGTCCAGCACTGAACTTTGGCAGCCTCGCTTCCTGCCCTGCGCCTTCGGCCAGGATGGCCAGGAAGTATGTGGTCCCTACCGGTTCCTTGTCCGTTTTTTGAACACCCTCTGCTGAGGGGTTGGTTACCGACAGCTGCTCAGGCCGCAACGCCAGGGATGTGGACAAACCTCCTGACAAGGAGTCCAAGAAATTGGACTATGTCGGCGTAAAAGTCTACGCTATGCCCTCTCTCGGCCTTCGCAGGCCAGTTCGCCGCCCTCATGGCACATTTTTCTCATGCCCTGTTGGGCTCCCTGGATGAGGTCATCCTCATCTTCCCGCCCGATCTGCAGACTACGGTTAAGCAGGTGCGGACCAGGGCAGGGCAGTGGCCAAACAGCAGCTCCAGACTGCTTTGGATGTAGGGGACTCATGTGCCAGATCGGTGGCGGCCGTAGTGGCTATGGGTCAGGCTTGGCTGAGGATATCCACCTTACTCGGATACCCAGCACAAGTTGGCGGATGTTCCTTTTGGGACTGACCTCTTCGCCCTGGGGTGGAAGGTCACCTGCAGAGGATCGAGAAGTCCAATGCCACCTTGACTCGGTCTCTTCCGCCAGAAGGACAAAGGCCACAAACCACAGCCTAAGCCCTTTCGTCTCTTCTGTGCCCGGCGCGCCTGCCCAGCAACCCAGGGCCAGCAGGCTCGGCCTTGGCATCCCAAACCCAAGCCGCCGGCTTCCTCTAACAGGAGGCAGGAGGAAGGGCCCAGGAGGTCCCTCGGCGGTCCCTCCTCCAAGCCTGCCCAGTGACGGGCTGAGGGGTGTCGCCCCCATCCCGCCACCTACCCCTGGGTCCCCTGGGGACGGCCCGCACTGCTCCACCTGGTCCGCTGTTACCACGGGACAGGTGGGTCTTGGAGGTGGTGGAAGAGGCCTGCCTCTGAATTCGAGCAGGCACCACCTTCAGGAGCCGCCGCCTCGGGGCTTCGGGATCCCCAGCTCACTGGCTGCCTGCCGAGCCGACATCGCCTCCTCCTCCAGAAGGAGGTGGTAAGAGAGGTGGTGACCTCCTTCAGACCCAGGGTTTGTGTCCAGGTACTTCCTGGTTCCAACGGACGGGGGCTGGCGCCCATTCTCACCTCCACGACCTAAACAAGTTCCTAAGGTCTCGAACCTTCAGGATGGTCACTCTGGCTCAGATAATACCATCCTTGGAAGGCGGTGGTTCTGCTCTCTGACTTGCAGGACGCGCTTTTTCACGCCCTATCCGTCTGTCTCACCAGAGATTCCTTCGCCTGAGCGGAAGGATCTCTCGAGTTCCAAGCCATGCCCTTCGGCTTGTCTCCAGCTCCCAGGGTCTTCACCAAATGCATGGCAGTGGTGACAGCATTTCATGGGCGCCGAGGGGTCCGGTGTACCCTTACCTGGACGACTGGCTGATAGCAGCTCCTCCAGGAAGGAGGCGGAGGGTCCAGAGATCTGGCCTCCAGGTCTGCTCTCAACTGGGCCTCCTTATCAACGAGGCCAAGTCGGAACTCGAGCCAAGCAGGTGATTCTATTCATCGCGCAGCTCGACTCTCTTCGAGCCAGAGCGGCTCCCGAGGACAGGGCCGAGGTTCTTTCCTTGCCCGATCATTTCTGGTTGGGCAATTGCGCCTGCCCGGACTTCCTGCGCCTCTGGGTCTCATGGCGGCCTGCACCAGCGTGGTCCGCTGGGTCGCTGGAACATGCGTCCCCTTCAGTGGGACTGGCCAGCCAGTGGTCACAACGCCATGCATCCCTTGACCAGCTTGTGTCGGTGACACAGGGATGTGGAACGCCTCCAGTGGTGGACCGCTCCAGATCATTTGCAGGAGGGCATCCTGCTCGTCCGCCCGAGCCGACGGTCCTCTGTCGCAACCGATGCTTCTCTGATGGGTTGGGGTGCCCATCTGGGGGAACACCGAGCGCATGGCCTCTGGTCCCCTCGGGAGTCCCGATGCCACATCAACCTGTTGGAGCTCTGAGCGGTCCGTCTAGCTCTCACCGCCTTTGCTCCGCTCCTCCGGGTCAAGTGGTCCGAGTCCAGACGGACAATACCACCACCATGTACTATCTAAACTCCAGGGCGGACCGCCCATGCTTCTATGCAAGGAAGCCTCCGTATTTGGTCACTCGTGGCGCAGCCTGGAGGCGGATCTCCTAGCCATTCACGTGGCAGGAGCCTCCAACACCCTGGCCGATGCCCTGAGCCGGATAGGGGCTGCATCCCACGAGTGGTCTCTCCTGCCGGAGGTAGTACAGCATCTGTTCTCCCTTTGGGGCACACCTCAGGTGGACCTGTTTGCCTCCATGGAGAACGCCGGGTTGAGTCTGTTCCATGCCCGCCTCCAGCAGGGCTCGCTGCAGGGGGATGCCTTCTCGAGGCAATGGACCCCGGGCCTCTTTTACGCCTTTCCCCCATTTCCCTTGATCCACAAGGTGCTTCTCAAGGCGAGGAGGGACAAGGCGCAGGTGATTCTGATAGCCCCAGACTGGCTTCGCCAGTTCTGGTACCCAGATCTCCTCAGTCTCAGCTCCAGGACTCCGCGGCAGCTTCCAGCTCGCCCGGACCTGCTCTCAGTCAATCAGGGAAGGTGTTCCATCCGACCTTCAATCCCTGCACCTGACGGCCTGGTTCCTGAGCTGCCAGGAGTTCCAGGCCTTGGGTCTTTCCGACGAGGTCCTCAATGTAGTTGAGGCGTCCCGTATGAGTCGACCAGAAAATGTTATGCCTTCAAATGGAAAAAGGTTTCCATTTGGTGTCAGGGCAAGGGCTTGACCCTTCCTCCTGTTCCTTGGCAAGCATCTTGACTATTTATGGTCCCTTTCTAGTCAAGGGCTTAGGTCGACGACCCTAAGGGTGCACCTGGCAGCCATCTCTGCTTACCGGGCGGGCCGGGAAGCAGTCGGTGGCGCAGAGAAGGTGGTCTGGCGCCAAAGGCCTTGATCACATTTCCTCCAGTGCGGGAACCCCCACCTCCGGTGATCTACTGCTGGTATTGGCAAAGCTCATGGGCAAGCTTATTCAACCTATGCACAGGTGTGCTCTCTCACCTGTCGTGGAAGACCGCCTTCTTGGTGGCTATCACGCAGCCAGAAGGATGGGAGAGCTCCAGGCGCTCCATCGAGTCTCCTTACCTGGTCTTCCACAGGGACAAGGTTGTCCTGCGCCCCACCGAAATTCCTTCCAAGGTGGTGGTCGGAGTTTCACCTTAACCAGGTGTTGACTCTGCCGGTGTTCTACCCCAATCACACCACGGAGGCGAATATAGGCTCCATACTCTGGACCCTAGAAGGGCGCCGCTTATTATAAGGAGCGCACGGCTGAAATTGGGAGAGGTCGCCAGCTGTTTGTCACCACGCTGAAGCCGCATCTGGCAGACCTGCAGCAGCTGATGATAAGCAGGTGGGTAACCTCCTGCATAGATCTCTGCTATAAGTTGGCGGGCATGGAGCCTCCCAGAGGGATAAGAGCTCATTCTACCCGCCATACTGCTGCAACGGTGGCTGCTTCCAGGACGTCCCTATCCAGGAAATCTGCAGGGCTGCTACCTGGAAGTCCAGCAACACCTCATTACCCACTACCACATCGACCTGAGTCACCTGGATGCTGGTTTTGGGGCCTCGGTTCTCCAGTCTCTCTTTCCCAAGTAAGTATATGGGGTGTGCGTCTTGCCTCCCTCCTCCCGGAGAACTGCTAGGAGTCTGCCAATGAGTGTGGATGAACAACATATCCATGTCCCTAGAAATACAGGTTACTCACCTGTAACAGGAGTTCTAGGAATGGTATATGTTGTTCATCCACACGACCCACCCGACCTCCCCGGCTTCGACGCACAACCTGAGCTTCCAGCGGGCCAGATCTGGCGTCATGGGGCGGAGCCGAGAGTTATACCACCCGGGTGGGTGGGAGGAGCAAGCTTGAAGACCTTCCGGCAAGATTTAAAGCGGCAAGGATACTGCCAATGAGTGTGGATGAACAACATATACCATTCCTAGAACTCCTGTTACAGGTGAGTAACCTGTATTTCCCTACAGGTCACCGATCACTTAACTAAGTATAATCTTCTCTCGCCTATTCAGTATGGCTTTTCAAAGGCCATAGCACCTCCACGGCATTGCTCCACCTTGTAAATGATACACCTCGCGTTATTGACAATGGCTACCTCACGGGGCGGTTCTTTATTGGTCTTACAAAGGTGTTTGACCTTGTCGATTTATTTTCCTCCTACAGAATCTCTTAGCCCTTGGATCTCTCCAGCCATGGTGGACTGGTTCCGTAGCTATCTCTGCAATAGAACTCAGTTTGTTAGATACAACTCTGCTGTGTCCAGCCCGACAACCATCAACCTAGGTGTTCCCCAGGGCTCAATATTAGAACCCCTTCTCTTCTCTATTTTCATTAACCATATTACGTCCGATATTCCTGACTGCTCAGCTATCCTGTACGCGGATGACCTGGTACTATACTCTAGCTATAAAAATATATGCCATATTAACCTGACCCTTACTACCGCCTTTAAATCTGTCCAGTCATGGCTTTCCAAACACAAATTGATCCTTAATGCTGATGAAACACTTTCCATGCTGTGTGGCTCTACCTCCAAAATAAGTAAACATAGGGACCGTTTTAAAGTCGCAGGTCAGGATGGAAATTTCTTGAATCAGTTCAATCTTTCAAGTATCTAGAGCGCCTCTATGAAAATCTAAACTTTGACAATCATATAATAACTAATTGCAAATCAGTCAGTATTAAACTTGGTGTAGCCTACAAACCCAGCTCCATACTTACACAGGCAGTCAGCCTAGCTATAGCCTGGGATCCTACTCCCGTCCCTATCCTATGGGTAGTCTCTTACCTCAGTGCATCTTCCACACTCCTAAGGAAGTGGGATACAACTTGCAACAGTATATGTAGGTATGCCTCAGCCTCCCTAGGTCAAACCCCATTGTATGCTCTATTCGGATCTGGACTGGCTGCCCTCATCTGATGCTCGTGCTTTGCTCTTGGCTCACTGGCTAATAATGTCATTAGGACTGAGCCCAGTCTCCTGGCCTCCCTGCTAACTCCATTGCCCTCTTCACATGGGCTCCGCTCATCTGATCAAGCACTGCTGAAAATACCAAGATGTAAAACTAACAAAGATACCCAGGCTTTCTCTCACTCGGCGGCCAAACTTTGGAACTCCCTACCTCTTGAGATCCGTCTAGCCCCGCAACATGCCCAGTTAAAAAAAAATATCATTCCTTCCTCCTTAGCCAGGCCTCCTGCACCTGTTTCAAACCACCCTGAACATTGTTGATTGTTTGCCCTCTCCCTCTCCTCCCAATAAGTCCAACTAGGGGACTAAGTTATGCACTTAAAGTCTTGTCTCTTGCACCTGTTTCAACTTGCTGATCATCCTGACAGCTGTTTGAGTAGTTACTAGGCCCAAGTTGTCTGCTGCCATGTTTTGTCTATCTCTATTAAAGATTTTGGCAACCATCTCTGTGTAATCTCTATCATTGCTGATTTCAGTTATATGCACCTTCTGATCTTCTTTGAGATACAGCTCTTGCAGCAGGTTACACCATTAGGACTGAAGCCGGCAGGCGTCAGGACCCCACGGAAATTTTCTAGCTAGCAGTCTTCAGCAGGGACCGCCTCCGACGTCGGTCCCATCCCCGACGTCGGTCCCGCCCCCGACGTCAGGCGTAGTACATAAGGAGGTGGTCCTGCCAGAATCCCCAGTTCTTTCCTGCCGCCGACTTTTGCATGTCTCGACCTCTCGGTTAGTCTAGCTCGCGACGACCAGGAAAACTTATCAAACTTCGGAAAGATCTACTCTTCAGCTGTTTTTTCGTCTGATGTCCTCCCCAACTTCAGTGGAGGGCCATTCTTCGAAGTGTGCCTGTGGGAAGCAGATTCCTTTCAAAGACCCTCATTCGGCCTGTGTTTGTTGCCTGGGCCCGGACCACGACACCCAGGCTTGCTCCTTCTGTCAGGGCTTTAACAGCTGAACGAGAATCCGCCGACAGAAGGCCCTCTAGGCTTTCCTCCTTGAAGAAAAACTTAAGGCCATGGAACCTTCCTCCAGAGGGAATCTTCAGGGAAGTCACAGAGGCACCATGAGAAGCACCGGGAGAAGGCGAGACCCAGATCCCCCTCCAGGGCCTCGGACTCCCACAGCTCCGGCTCCAGGTCGGACCGCTCTCCGTTGAGGACCCACTCTCAGCCTCCCCTGGTTGTGGTTAAATCGGCCAGTGGTTCTTCTACTCTGTGGCCTGCTAAGACTTCCAGGCCCACTTCCTCGGCTAAGGCCTCGTCCAGGTCTGGGGAGTCCCACAAGTCGTCTTCCTGGCATTTGGCCTCCGACGTCTGGTCAGTCTCCCTTTCGCCGCCACCCCAACGCAAGACCAAGGAGCTGACCTCCGTTAAGCGGACGTCGGACCTGACATCGGCCAAGGTACATAGGCACTCCAGGGAACTGGTTCGTCACCCATCACCAGTCAGGCATTCACCACCTTGGACGCCGGCGGGAGGACCGGCGTCAGAGTCCGCAGTTAGGAGGACCACACCACCGCCTACCGACGTCAGTCAGGAAGCGCTGTCGGAGGAGGAGTCTACCCAGCCCGAAGACCAGGTGGGCGATTCCGGACCCATCAAACTCCCACGGGAGCCCTCTCCAGAACCAGAGACCCCCGGGGAGCCGGCGCCCGGCACCGACGACAGGCCACCGGCGCCCGGTCCGTCGTCGGGCTTAAACTTGTCAGAAGTGAAGGAGCTCTTCACCTTCTGGTTGGACACCATCAAAAAGGATGTGGTCACCACGCAGCCTCCTCTCGCACCTAGGCGCCACCGACGTCTGCACCCCCTCCTTCACCTAAGGGGTCAGCAGGACGAGCACCTTCCCCCCCAGGAGCCAGCAGCACCTCCTAGGGGTAGATCTTTGAAAGAGAAGGCCTCCGTCAAGATCCTCTTCAGGGTCACCCAGCCCCAAGAGACCCAGAAGACGCCGGTATTCACCTGGCCCATGGAGGAGTCCAGATCTGACATCTCTGAATGCTCCAGGTCTCCTTCACCAATCAGCATCCCTCTCCGGACCCACGTGACCTCCCTAGGTCTCCTCTGATGACCCTCGCTCAGAGATAATGAGACATATTCAAGAGAACATGGGATGGGATGCTGAGGAACTCGACCTGAAAGACTACGCTTGCCCGCTACCTTCGGCAAAAAGACCCCAAGCCTGTAGTAAAAGCACCCTGGTGACACTTTGTGGACGCTTACCAAGGCATCGTGGAAGCGTCCACATTCAACCCTGGCAATGCCGAAGAAGGCTGACCGCCTGTACAAGGCCCCAAGGGAGGACCAGTACCTGGCTAACCATCCTCTGGCCGACTAACTGGTCATTACAGCCTTTCATGACCCATCTCAGAAACCGCAACATTTGAGCACGCAGCCACCGGACCCGGAGTCCAAGCAGTTGGACGTGCTGGGCAGGCGCATGTACGCGGCCGCAACTTGCGCCATTAGATCATTGAATTACCTGACCCACATGGTTCAGTTCCAGAATGCATTGTGGGAACAGGGACAGGATCTGGCAGAGAAACTGCTAGACGGTGGCCAAAAGGAGGAACTCCTGCGGCTCCTCCATACGGGTTCAGATGTGGGGACCCAGGTGCTCCGAGCCACATATGACTCTGCGGACTCTTCGGCCAGAGCGGCAGTCTCAGGCATGTGTCTCCGGAGGCACTCATGGCTCCGTGTTCGGTTTACCCCGGACGTCCAGAAAATATCATGGACGCCTCCTATCATGGCGAAGTTTTGTTTGATGAAGCCTCAGAAAAGGTGATCACCAAATTGAAGGAAGCCGGGAAGGCTGTTAGATCTGTCCATGCCATGTACAGATCTGGACTTAGTTCCTTTCGTAGGAACCAGAGTCGCTTTCGCAGCTGGACCCAGAGGCAACAACCTCGTTCTGGCCAGCAACAGAGGGGTTCCTTCTCTCGGAAAGCCCAGGCTAAGACATCCTCAGGCAGAGGCCAACAAGCTACCAAGTTGGCCCAACCTGCAGGATCCAATGGTGCCACAGCATGATTCCTTCCCGGCCCCCGCCCCTCCTCAGGATCAACGGGAAACAAAGGTCGGGGGTTGCATCGCAGACCACCTGCCAGGGTGGCAGTTGATCACCACCGACAGGTGGGTGCTACAGTTGGTCGAAAAAGGCCGTTATATAGAATTTGTAGACAAACCCCCCACAAGACCTCCTCTGCTCTCCCGTTATTCGGGTCAGCACACCCTGCTCATAAGGCAGGAAGTGCTCACACTTCTACAGAAAGAAGCTTTGGAGCATGTTCCAGGGAACCAGAGAGGAGCAGGTTACTATTCACACTTCTTCCTGGTTCCAAAGAAAACAGGGGACCTCCGTCAATCTTGGACCTCAGCGACCTCAATATGTCGGTCATTTACAAGCGCTTCTGCATGGTAACCCTCCCGGGACTAATCCCCATGCTGGAGAAGGATGCCTTCTTGGCGTCCTTGGACATGCAGGACGCTTACCTGCACATCCCTATTGCTCAAGCGCACAAGAGGTTCCTGCGCTTCGAGCCTCGGCCGCCATTATCAGTTCCGAAGCGCTCCTTCGGGCTGTCATCAGCACCCAGGGTATTCACCAAGTGCATGGCAGTCGTGGCAGCGCCTCTGAGGAGACAGGGCCACTATGTTCCCTGCACTGGACGACTGGCTTCTCATGGCCTCCTCCAAGGAGGCATTGCTGTTGGCCATTCAGCATACCCAGGCCCTTTTTCAGTCTCTTGGCATCCTAATCAACTACGAGAAGTCTCTCCTGGTACCGTCCCAGAAACTGCAGTTCATAGGGGCAGTTCTGGACACCGTCAAGGGGAAAGCTTTTCTTCCCGAAGACAGAGCGGAACACATCCGATCCCTCATAAGGGACCTATCAGCGAAGAAGACCGTCCCAGCCAGATTGGTCCTTCGCCTGCTCGGACACATGGTTGCGGCCATTCCAACAGTTCCGATGGCAAGACTCCACATGCGGGTAACCCAGTGGATGTTGAGAGTGCAATGGGACCAAAGGCAAGACCATCTGCAGCATCCAGTCAGAATCACGAAGGCCGTGGTTCGGGACTGGCAATGGTGGCTAGATCCGGGAACCCTCTCTGTGGGGGTTCCCTTCTCAGCGCCGTCCCCGGTGATAACACTCTCCACAGACGCCTCAGGGCTGGGGTGGGGAGCGCACTTGAACGGGGTGAGGTCTCAGGAAACATGGACTACCCATGAAGCTCATGTCTATATCAACATATTGGAGAAAAGGGCGGTCCTTTATGCCCTGCAAGCCTTCCAGTCAGAGATTCCACCAAGTACTCTCCTGTTACAAACAGACAATACTGCGGTGATGTATTACCTCAACAAACAAGGAGGCACACACTCCTACCCCCTTTGCAGGGAGGCCATGAGGGTGTGGGAATGGGTACTACGACATGGCGCAAACCTTATTGCAGTTCACGTTCCCGGGGTGGACAACACTGTCACAGACAGCCTGAGTCATTCCCAGGCCAGAGTCCACAAGTGGGAACTTCTACAGGAGGTGGCAGAGGATCTGTTTTACAGATGGGGCACTCCAGAATTGGATCTATTCGAGTCCCCATCCAATGCAAAACTGCCCAATTTTTGCTTGCTAGATCCAGGGCCTGGTGTTTTCTGGCGAGACGCGTTGTCCCTCTCCTGGGCGGGGAGATTCCTTTATGCCTTCCATCCTTTCCCATTGATCCAGAGAGTCCTTCTCAAATCTCGTAGGAGCACGTGACGCTTATTTTGATAGCGCCTTTTTGGCTCAGGCAAATTTGGTTCCTGCTTCTGTAACAGTTGTCCTGGGAACCTCCGCTTCCCTTGCCAGTCAGCTCCCACCTGTTGTCTCAGGAGGCGGGTTCACTAGTCCACCCGGACTTGCATTCATTGAACCTACATGCTTGGTTCCTAGAGACATAGCCATGATGCAACACATGGTCTCGCAAGAGGTGGCAGACGTGCTTTCTGCCGCCAGAAAACCGGCAACATACGCCATGAAGTGGCGCAGGTTTTGCCTGTGGACTCAAACACGGTTTCTCACCTTCGACTGTCCTGAGAAGCTGGTTCTGGAGTACCTGCTTTCCTTTTCAATCCGGCTAGCTTACTCGATCAAAGCGCACTTTGTGCAATCTCAGCTTATCATGCTCATAGGCCATCACATGATGGCCCAGTTGGATGCTACTCGCATTTCTATGAGGGTTCTTCCACCTTAGGCCGCCCATTAAGGATCCCATCCCTCCTTGGGACTTGCCCTTTGTCCTGGAGCAGCTTACACTGCCACCTTTTGAACCAGCCGCTGGATTAGTAGCTTCGCTTTTCTGTTGTGGAAAACGTTGTTTTTAGTTGCTGTTACTTCGGCGAGAAGAATCTCCGAAATACGTGCTCTCATGTGCAAGGAGCCTTATTTAATTTTCCACCAGGATAGGGTATCCCTGAGGACAAATCCTAAGTTCCTGCCTAAGGTGATTTCAGCCCTTATTCTTAATCAGGACATTGATTTACCAGTGTACTTTCCTAAGTACACCAATCGAGGAGAAGCACTGCTTCATACCCTGGATGTTCTCAGGTGTCTCAGATATTATCTGACCAGAACCAAACTGCACCAGAAAACTGAGCAGCTGTTCGTATCCTTCGCTGAGAGGATGAAAGGGGCCCCCATTTCAAAGCAAACCCTTTCACGCTGGCTCATTTAGTGTATTTCTTTCTGTTATGACAAACGCAGAAAACCCTTGCCAGGAGCGGTCAAGGGCCATTCCGCCAGAGGAGTGACTACCTCCTTCGCAGCACTGAAGAATGTGTCCACTTCAGCTATCTGTGCTGCAGCTACCTGGAGCTTGGTGCATACTTTATCAGGCATTATAGCCTGACATCGCCTCAAGGCGATATTGGTTTCACCAGCCGTCCCTCCAGGGACCTCTGTCTTAGGCTCAGAAGGGTCTTAATCTCCGTCTTTCCTCCTCCTGATGGCTTTACAATGTTGCCATTGCTTGGGAATCAGTCCTAATGGTGTAACCTACTGCAAGAGCTGTATCTCGAAGAAGATAGTACAGTTACGTAAGAACTTACCGTAACAGTAGATCTTCGAGAACAGCTCTTGCAGCAGGTACCTTCCCACCCACCATTCCCCCTTGGAGGAAGTAGGTTCTAACCTAACACCCATCCTTCAGATTGGGAAGGTCTGTCCTTAGTCTTGGCTATCTGATGGCGGGTCCTCGGTCTCCTCTTCTGATGTCATCCAGTGGCCGGAAGTCTCCGGCGGGAGAACTGGGGATTCTGTCGGAACCGCCTCCTTATGTACTACGCCTGATGTCGGGGGCGGTCCCCGCTGAAGACTGCTAGCTAGAACATTTCCGTGGGGTCCTAATGCCTGCCGGCTTCAGTCCTAATGGTATAACCTGCTGTAAGAGCTGTTCTCGAAGATCTACTGTTACGGTAAGTTCTTACGTAACTGTACTTTATCCTCACCTATTATCACTCATGCCGGTGAATGTAAAACTTTGCTTGATACTGCTCTTTTGGATTGTATGTTTTCTTTGATATCTTTCCCTAAATTGACAAATGTCTGTAATTTGTATGAAATGTACTTGAAACCACTATTTTGCCCTGCATCTCTGTTGTCTGCTATGCCTGCTACTTGCTCTGTATTCTACATTGTTCTGTTATGTAAAAGGTGTCTCACTTTGTTGTGTCTACCATGTTTGTACTGTATCCTCCCGGGTCATATCTGAAAATAGTCATTGCTATGGCTAGTGCACTTACCCGATAAACAAAAACTAAATAAATGATGCATTCCTTTTTGGGGGTGGGGGGTGTCACAAAATGGCATTCCTTGTGGCTAATTGTTGAGCAGGGCTTTGTGCGGGACTCATTGGAAACTAATAGTTTGTGACTGAAGCATTATGATGATGACATTTCTAGCACCAAAGTGATTGAGACGTGAATAAATTAGCAAAATTTGTTGAGGGCAGAGAATTGAAAAACCCTGACCAAAGTGTCTCTGCCCTCGAGTCCACTGTGAAGTATTCTACTGCTCACTCTTATGGGCTACACTACTTAAATTTTCAGTTTAACAGTACTGGTATTTTGTTTGTTTTATTGGCCAGGGTCACTTTGGGAAAGTCAATTATGTCGATATGACCCAGAGGGCTATAACACTGGAGAATTGGTTGCAGTAAAGTCATTAAAACCAGACAGCAGCGATGAACAAAGAGCAGATCTAAGGAGAGAAATTGAAATCCTAAAGACGCTGTACCATGAAAATATTGTAAAATACAAAGGAATCTGCACTGAAGAAGGTTGGTTTATCTTTAACCTGTTTCTCTGGTTGTATCAGATAGAAATACGGAGATTTATCTGCATAATAAGTACATTTGTAGATTTCAGTAAAACAAGATGCAGTGGCAATAGCAAGCAGTTTGCAATTATTCAGTGCATGCGAAGTGAGCTACATACTGTTTTGACGTATGCTGTTGTATTCTCCATCCTGGATTACCAGCATTTTATCTGATGCATGTCTACCAGGACTTCTGGTTACAATCTGTAAAGAATAGATATGACAGAGTATTATTTATGCTGTGTTAAAGGGACAGGAAATGTGTGTGAACTGCGGCTGCTTGTTTATGTTCATGTTTTCAGAGAAAATATTTATCATATGTCCCATATTTAACTGTACTTGAGTAAAAGTTGACAGGGGGAAATATGGTATATATTGTTTTCTTTTTTTTAATAACATTCTGTACAGTTCTCTTGACAGAACCAGAAATTTGCAGTTTTCACTGTCACTGCATGGATTCAGAATGCTGACCATGAGCCACTAACCAGAGTAATGCTCAGAGTTCTAAACCCATGTAGTGACAGTCAAACTCTAAATTTCTGGTTCTATGAAGGGAACTGTACAGAATGTTGTCCGTAAAGAGAAAACAGTGTCAAAACATTCTTTTTTTACATAATTTTTATTCAAATATAGTTAAACACGTAAGCAAGAAGGCACAAAGGGTGTGTAAAACATATTTCACAGCACGCCAGGGCGTAGTAGCATGAGGTCAAGGCCAAGTGCCTTCAGCCACTGGACTGATGTCATTGTATTATTGCCTACTTTCTTCTTCCTGTTTCTTTTCTCTGTTTTCTCCACATTCAAGATATGGAATGTTTATCACGGACTGTTTATCATGGAATATATGGATTCAAAATTTGCTCCATTCCACTGGCAGAATGTTTCTCTGTAACATACTGTACACACAGACAGCAGTGGTCTTTGTTACAGCCAGAGACTCAATTATATCAGTGTCAGGCAGGGATAAGCGCCAGATAGGCAAAAAGGGAAACGCTGCAGCTTGCCCAGAAATTATCCAGTTTCCACATGACACTGGGTCCAGAGTAGTGCACCTGTCTGTAACAATAGCCAAAAAGACGAAAAGTAAACAGTAGAAAGTATTTTACTTGACAGATTTAAGCTTCTATACTGGTGAAATTTGTACTTGTGGTTAGTTTTGACCCAGCTTATTTCTCATTGTGACCTACATTTTTACACCAGTGGATCTAATTTGACCCATGTTTTAAATATCTTAGCGCTGTCACTGCTGTCAGGGCAAGAAGAAGTGTACCCTGATGAGCAGGTAAAGACAGAAGGGGGATTTTTCACTGTCAGGAAAGAAACAGTTGTAGTGAAAACTATGAACAATACTTATTGTTTTTAATTTGTTATGTATGTAAGGAGAGAGTGATAATCAGGGAAACAACATTTAATTAATTTGCTTTATTTTTTATTTAAGGTTGTTCTGTTTTTAGGGCCCAGTTGAAATTTTTTTGTTACAGTGTAAAGGTAGCAGCCGTGTTTGTGGTGGTATAAGATCAGTTCTGGTTGTAGGGGGCTAACTGAAATTCCTGTGTTCCAGATGTCCATTGATCAGGGTTCCAGACTCTTCACTTCTGAGTAGACCTTTTTTTTAACCGTGTGTAAACCGTATTTTACACATAAATAAGAGCCAGTCAGATTACTGGATCTTCCCCTGCCATTTTATAATGATCATCTAGGTGTGAAGAACACATTAAGCATGGGGCTTAATGTTTAGCTGCCGCCCCTTTAAGAGCACTTAGAACTGCATGTATCTAATTGTTGCACCGTTCAGCAGTGCCATGTTGGTCTGTCAGTCAGAGTATAGTCAATGTGGGCTTGTCCTCATGAAAGAACACCTACTGAACTTATGCCTTATTCTTTATTTTATCGTCCGACTAGTTATTCCCACGGTCCACAGGGGTCGCACCAGCAGCAAATCGAAGGGCTGCCAGACCACAGAGA
This sequence comes from Neoceratodus forsteri, assembly GCA_016271365.2. Taxonomy (NCBI): domain Eukaryota; kingdom Metazoa; phylum Chordata; order Ceratodontiformes; family Ceratodontidae; genus Neoceratodus; species Neoceratodus forsteri. The sequence goes on along the minus strand of CM028136.1, from coordinate 402,127,592 downwards.
AGGCAAGGGTCTTTAGTGATGGATCAGACAAAAACGCCACATAGGCATATGAAGATAATTATAGTGTATGGGAGAGGACTGTTATGTATGAAAATCGATGGAAGCACAATATTGTTGTACCATCTTGAGTACGTCACATTGATGGTACAACAGTAGCGATCGTCATTGTGCATGTGCATAACTTAATGCACTGGACTCTAGGAAACTGCTGTCTCCATGAGTGCTGGCATCAAGTCAGAGCCACGCGGAGTAAGTCCCTCAAAGTAAGGACAGCAGCCACATTTTATTTTTTATGAAATGTTTGTTAGAGCGAGGGGCCAAGTTTTGTTTTTGTTTTTTATATTTATGTGAGGGGCAAAGTTTGGGACGGAGTGGAGCTTGTTCTCGGGTAGGGTGGGCAGATGACAAAGTCAGAAAATCACTGCTCAAAGTCGATTTTGGTGTCTAAAAGTTGGTGTTGCTTTTACTGTTGCCCCATACACTATACAAGATAATAGATGGACAACAGTAAACAACAAAATGTTCACTTCTTGAGGTTGTTACGAGAACCGACTACCTCTCGAGTTTCACTCTCGAGGTTTACATGGTTGTCATAACAACCTCTCGAAGTGAACAGCCTTGTTGTTGTTCACTGTGGCCCATCCATTATCCTCTGTTTTGAAAATACAGACATTATAAGCAGCTGCAGATTCACAAACCTTTCATGTCACCTTTAACATACCAACTGGATTCTTTGTAGCCTGAGGTAAAGCTGAGGACTTCAGCCACCAGGAGGTGCATATAATCCGTACTCTAGAGTGTCCAACTGCACTTGTAAAATGTTCTGATATGTTCTTTTAACGAGAAGTAAATCCGTTTTTTAAGGACAGTTTTGAATTTTGTTGCCCTTTTAGAAAATGGCTCATTGTTTAGAAACCAGTTAAATGCTGCTGCTTTGTTAGGTGTGCTAGACGTGGGAGTCCACATCCTTAATCAGTTTGCTGTTTCATTTACTAGAAAGGCAGTGCAGGTGATCTGTGGACTTGATTTCAGCTAAACATGATCCAGATTTTTAATTCTTGGGTGAATTTCCTGCACTTTTCCATGTTTGCAAAGTCCCCCATTGAGAAAAGGGCAAGAAAACGCTGAAGTGTGCACTCTAACTGCTTTCTGAGCCCTGGGTTTTTTTCCATGTTGTTTTGATGGCAGCATGAAGTTTCCTTGTTTTTTCACATAGGGTATCTTGTATCATCCTGTTTCACCCAGGTATTTTTAAAATTTTTGCTGAATTTTAAAGCATTATTTGTAGAAGTGTTGGTGATGCACATAATTCCTGCCTTTCTGATCTGGTTGTGTAGTGTTATTGCATATGAACCTTTATCCCAACAGGTTGCTATAGGTAGAGTATATCGTATGTTCATAAAGTCCCATGTGACGGGAGTTTGAACAATAGGAAGGTAGAATTAGCCATACCCATGTTATAAGTACTAACACATTCATTATGCACTGTATATCACATTTATAAAGTTGCAATAAGCATTTTTTTAACTGAATTTATTTTCAGGTGGCAGCGGGATTAAATTAATTATGGAATTTCTTCCCTCTGGGAGTCTTAAAGAATACCTTCCACGGCATAAGAGCAAAATAGATCTAAAGCAACAGCTCAAATATGCTATACAGATTTGTGAGGTAGGTATTATTGTCTGATGATCTGAAATGTGTGCTAAATTATACTGTATGTACAGAATATACAATCAAATAGATTCCTAAAACTATGCACCTAACCAGGACTGGCATTAGTGGAGACCTTGGAAACAACACATTTCACATTAGAAGAAGGAATTTTGATTTGGTTTCTCTGATTTGTAAATGTTAATATGTGTATATGTACATAAAAAGCAAAGTGTAATGAGGGAAATGGTCAAACTAATCTGTGATTTTGTTTTAGGATGAATTACTTGGTTCTCGTCAGTATGTTCACCGAGACTTGGCAGCAAGAAATGTACTTGTTGAAAATGGGAATAGAGTGAAAATTGGTGATTTTGGGCTTACCAAAGCAATTCAGACAAACAAGGAGTACTACACAGTCAAAGATGATCTCGACAGTCCTGTATTCTGGTAAAATCTCACTATTCAAGTAACAAGCAACTTGTTTACAGGAGGAACATATAAAATATTATATAACTGTGAGGAATTGGTTTAACTTGAGCTAAAAAGATTCACCACCACTCTTGCAGTGCTTTCTTTGGGACAGTAGAGCAACTTATTTTTATTTATTTATTTAAGTCTTTGGTTACCAGGTAAGTGCACTGATCCAGAGGACCATTTTCAGACAAAACCAGGGCCAACAAGGGCATGAACAACATTGTGTACAGGTGCAGCAAGTTTCAGGTACAGGTTATACAAAGTAGATAATGTACAGTTAAATACAAAGGATGGCAGAGATGTAGTACAATAAATAACTGTGTGTATGAGAGAAACATGTAAATTACTTTACAATTTACAGTAAGTAATTAGGGTATAAAATAACAGTGTCTGAGAGGGCAAGGAGTACTGTACAATATACAGATTGGTGAACAGGGAGGGGTGAGGAAAACGGAGCAGATTTGCAGCAGGTAAACAGGTAACTTTGGTGTATTTTTTGTAATTATTGGAGGGGGGGCCAGAACCATGAGAGAGGATTTTACAGCGTTATTCAAGACTGCGGTGATGAATGTTAGGATGGGGGGCTGTCCCCTTTTTATAATCATGCCTCTGCTTTGGGAGCTGGATACACACATAGGATACCTCTCTGGGCAGAAGAAACATACTGCCTCACATTACCCTGCCCCCCACTTCCCCAGCAAGATGCACTCTAGCTCTGCTGTCCTGAACAAGCTGCAGAAAGTTTCCTCTGAGCCACAGTACCCTTAAAATTTAAGGAACACACTGTTTCTTTCAGGGAAACATATTTAGCCTGCCTAAACATTTCCCATTATAGCCTGGATGAGTCAAGGGCCTTTTTCTGCTGTCAATGGCTGTGTACCTATGTAACCTTTCTATTCCGTTTAACAAGAACTACCGTCAAATAAGTGTGTTGTGCAGAGTGTTTTACTTAGTGTGTGTAGTCCTTAGGATATTTTTTCTAGTTTTGCCTGCTGGTTGCATGGCCCTTGGAGATGTGCATACCAGTATCTTTTATTGCCTTTCTTTTTCCCACATTGCTTCCTGTCCCATGTGACCGTGATGCATGGGAGACAGTTGATTCAGTGAGTGCTAAGGTCACATTTACAAGGCTGAACCAATATTTATTGAGGTCCACACAGGTGCTGCCCTCATCTTCCCTGCCAATGTAGTGTCTTGTCTACATAGTCCCCCTCAGCAGCAATGCAAGCAGCGCTGGAGAGGGGCCATGAGTTGCTGGGGGTGGCTACTTGTCAGCGTCAGCTGGGGTCAAATGACACAGTCTCAACTAGGACCACAATTGGGCAAAAATCAAGCCATTACTCAAAAAGCATGAAAAGAACTTAACTGAGCACAGAAACTGAGGATCCAACAGAGTCCATGGTTTCAGCGCTAAGTAAAGTACTTTTCACGCATTTGCAGTTTGTGGGTTTTTTTTCTTCCAAGAGTTCAAGCTGCCAACACAAAACACCTAATGCCCCTTACTCGGCAATAAAAAAAAAAAGTGGCCTCAGGCAGGTTGCCTAAATCTTTATTTTAAACATTCCTTGTGATGTTTGATGGTGGCATCATGAGAGGGTAGAGGAGGATGCTGGACTGTCCTCTTGCAGAAGAGTGAGCGGTGCAGCCTGTCCACACAGCAGCTTACACTGCTCACTCCTGAACTGGTCCTCAACTTTGAAATGGCTCCAGGAGAGTAGATAGGACCAACTTAATCCTGCTTGACAGGCTCCTCGCTGCTGGTCTGGCTTCCCTAGTGTCACCTGGTTCAGCTCATATCTCTGTGATAGACCAGTCGGTGCAGGTTAGTAACTTCTTATCTCTTCCCATCCCCATCCTATTGAGTCCCTCAAGGGTCCATCTTGGGCCCCTGTCCTATTTTCAGCTTATAAATAACCTCCCCTCTGTCTGCTCAAACTCCTGCACGCCTATGTATGTGGATGATACCATCTTATTTACCTCAGGACCCTCCATCACCATCATCCATGCCCCTCTCCAAAAGGACCTCAGTAAGGTATTATCATGGTTCCAATCCAACCATCTAAAAAATCAGCAATAAAAAAGTATTACCACGATCTTTGGCACCACGCAAAAACTAGCTGGAACTCCTTCCCCCAGTGTGCTCCAACTTGGACGGCACCCTGCTTGAATCTGTCCCTGCTTTCAAATACCTCGGGGGTCTGGTTGGAGTCCCATCTGGATTTTGCAGTCCATATAGGTGCTATCTGCTCCAAACTCCACTCCAAACTCAGGCTACTCTAACATAATAAAGACTGCCTAATCTGCCCCAAATTAGTTTCTAACATGATACTTCAAATTTTTGACTATGCCAAAGTTGTCTACAGAACAGCTCCGCTTCCTCTCTCCAAGCTAGATAACCTTCTGATCTCGTTATGCTGATTTGCTTCCAGTGCCCCCACCTCCTTCATACTCATTATTCCATTCTCTACTCCTCCCTCTTCATCACGCCCCTATCCAGTAAGCATTGTATCCATTCCCAGACATTCCTTGCCAAATTTTAGTTTGGTCCACCCCCCAATCTCTCCTCTATGCAGTTCCCCACTGCCCCCTCCTCCTGCGCTCTGCACACCAGGGACCCTCATTCCGTCTCCCTTCCCCACACTTCAGCTGGCCATTCTGCCTTCTCCTACTGATTCTCTCTCTCCACTGGAACAGTCCCTCCCCCCAACTCCGCAGCTCTCCTCTTTTCCTCCTCCTAGCAGCACTTATGCCCTCCTCTTCCCTCCCTTGCTTCTGCCTCTAATCAACCATTATATATGCTCTTCCAAACTACACATATTAGTTTGTTCAACCTTATGTCTGCTTACTTTGTCCCCTGATGTTCTGTAAACCCTCCCCCGGTCACACCTGGAAACGAGCCTCGCTCAGTGTGCCTATCCTAGTTACCAACATTTTAATAAATAAATCTGGTAAGTGTCCACACAGCTGCATTTGCACCCCATCAGTCTGAGCGTTCAAGTTGCCACAGTGCAAATGTGGCTATCTAAACTGGCTTTTAATGTTCTGCAACAGCACTGTGCTGTTAAGAGACTATTGCTCTGACGTCAGATAAAATAACTCTTTCTAATCCAATCTTTTATTTTTCTAGGTGTATGCCTATGTCTAGCCAGCAGGAGTAAATGTTCTGTTTTTAAAGCATTTTTTTTCTTCCAGAAATCACACACTGCTATAAAATAAAAAATAAAAAGCACTAAATCACCCGGGTCCTCCATGCTATAGTTAGTGAAGACTCTAGCTAATTTATTCAAGAACAGCCCACTCAGTTATTCCTCATGTGTTCGCTAAACGGTGAGTGTAGCATTTATTAGTGCTCACTGGATAAGGAGAAGCATTTAGAAGAATAGATTGGCAGAACTCACTGAATCAATTTTCTCCGACACATCACTGTCACATGGGGCAAGGCATTACAGCAGAAAAGGAAAGGCAATAAAAGATACAATCATGGATATCACCAGAGGCCATAAACACAGATAGATTTCTAACAGCAAAGAAGTAAAGGATGCACTAGGGCTACAAAAAGAATCAAAACACACTGCATGTATTTTTTTTTTTTAATTTCAACTTTAGTTCCCTCCAGTCATTTTAGTTGTTCTGTACTGCACACTCTGTATTGCTGCAGTATCCTTTTTATACAGAAATGACAGAATTGTCAAGGATTCCAAGTGAAGATATACTAGTGCATTATAAAGAACCAGAATCACATCACTTTCAGAGAAACATTATGATTTTTAATACAGCCCAGTATTTAATCTGCCTTACCTACTTCTGCTGTACACTGGTGTGACAGGTTCAGTGTACCATTAATTATGAGCCCAAGTCTTTTTTACAGTCTGTGAACTTCTAGTTGTATTCTATTTAAATAGTACCTCCAACATGGCTTCCTTGGGCTTAAATGAAGGACCTAGCATTTATTCACAATGAATTTCCTTTACAGACTGATAAGAGAGATCACCGAAGAAGATAGAACAGTTACGTAAGGACTTAGCACAACAGTAGATCTTCGAGGGAATCTCTGTCATCAGGTCATGCCATCCCTCCCTCCATCCCCCTTTCTCTCTGTCCAGCATGGCTGTCCTGTTGTTCCAGCCTTCTGCTTGCTGGGCACCTTTTCTCTCTCCTCAGTTCCCTAGTGGGATTCCTTTCTCTCATGGCCTCCAGCTAGGAAAAGAACTGAGGAGGGAGCAGGACTGCGTGAGTGATGTTGGAGCATGACATCGGTGTGGGTGGCCCCTGGTAGACTGCTGAAGAAAAGTTCCGTGGGATTCTAGTACCTGCTTAACCTAAAGTTCATAGGTGTGACCTGCTGACAGAGATTCCTCCTGGATCTACTGTTACAGTAAGTTCTTACGTAACTGTTCTTTCCTTGCCTTTTGCTGGGACCTGTTGAAAACTGTACAGGAAGCCTGGTCCATCCAGTCCTGAAGTCTGTCTGGTTGCATGCATGGTTCCTGAAGACATAGCCATTTCCCAGTTTTGGGTCTTCCAGAAGGTGGCAGATGTCCTGGTGGCTGCTTGAAAACCATCCACCATGGCCACTTACTTGATGAAATGGAAGAGATTTGCTATCCTGGCTACTTCACATCATTTTGACCCTTTTTCCTGTCCAGTTAACCAGGTTCTGGAGCACCTCCCGGCCCTGTCAGAGGCTGGTCTCCAATATTCCTCTATTAAGGTGCACTTGTCTGCCATTTCGGCCCTCCCATGAGCCCACTGAAGGGTGCTCCTTGGCCCAGCTGGAGGTGACCACACTTTTTTGCAAGGCATTCTTCATCTGAAGCCTCCTAATTGAAACCCGGTCCCAGTTTGGGACCTGAATTTTGTACTAGAGAAATTGATACTGCCTCCCTTTGAGCTAGCCGCATGTTGTGAGCTACACTTTCTGTCATGGAAAGTGTTGTTTTTAGTTGCTGTTACTTCTGCTCAAAGAATTTCAGAGCTACAGGCTCTTGTGTGATCAGACTTATCTGATTTTCCACAAAGACAGGGTGTCTTTGCGTACCAACTCTTAGTTTCTTCCTAAGGTGACATCTAAGTTTACTTCAAATTAGTCTGTCCAGCTGCCTGTTTATTACCCAGGGCATGCCAATCCAGGGGAAGCATTGCTCCATACTTTAGATGTGCATAGGATTCTCAGATAATACACACACAGCACAAAGGACTGCAGGAAGTCCACCCTGTTGTTTATTTCTTTCACCCCCTAAACAGTGTCTGTGCAAATGGTTGACCAACTGTACTTTGCTACAGGAAGTACAGTAAAGAACTTCCTGGAGTTGTTCATGGCCACTTAACCAGAAGCACGGCCACTTAGGTTGCCTGTTTCAGGACTGTATCAACCGCAAAAATCTGTGCTGCTTCTACTTGGAGCACTGTCCACACTTTCACAAAACACTACATTCTGGACATTGCCTCCAGAAGGCGGGTATGATTTGGTCTAGCTGTGCTACAAGGTCTTCTTTTCTAAGGTTCTTTGCCTCCTGCCACCCAGACTGTCTTGCTGCAAGAACTGCTGGGGACTCGTTCCAAAGGTAAGACCTGGTGAAAGAGAGATCCCCAAAGAAGTAAGAACTTAATGTAACAGTAGATCTTCGAGTGAATCTCTTTCATCAGATCATGCAGTCCCACCCACCATCCCCCTTCTGTCTCTGGACTGGCTGTCAGGTTGTTCCTGCCTTTTTTGCAGCTCTGCCCCCTGGCAAAGACCCAGATATCATTGAAGCACTGGGGCTAGGAAACTAGTCGGCTACTGCAGCTGTTGTCACAGTAAAGAAGCATTTTATTCAACAACATTTGCCTTGGAGTTTACTTTGGAGTGCAAGTTCACTAACTTTGGATCTTACTTCAAGAAACAGCTCTTGCAGCAGGTTACACCATTAGGACTGAAGCCGGCAGATGCCAGAACCCCACGGAAAAATTCTAGCTAACAATATCCAGCAGGGGACCGCCCCCAAAGTCTGGCATCATATAAAGGGGAAGTCCCCAGCATCCCCAGTTCTTTTCACACTGTCAGCTTGCCAGCATCTGCCTCACGGATGCCTTGAACAGACGAACGATGCGTGAAATTCAAAAATCTTTTTTTTTTACAAAAAAAAACACCCGCTTTTCTGCTTCTCCTACTCCTTCTACCGAAGGACACCCCTCCAAGTGCGCCTGCAGCAAGCAGATTCCATTTACAGACCATCATACGGCCTGCATGCAGTGCCTCGGCCCAGAGCAAGATATACAGGCCTGTCCTATCTGCCAACAATTTGACAGTAGGACCAGGATCCGACACCAAAAGGCCTTCCAGGGGTTCCTTCTTGAAGAGAAGTTAAAGCAGATAGAGAAAGACTCTACCTCCTGGGGGGAATCCTCCCACAAATCGGGGAAACACCGGGACAAGCACTGGGATGAAGGTAGGTCCAGATCACCAAGTCAGGCCTCTAAATCTAGAGCCAGTTCCATACGATCTGATAGGTTGCCTTCCCGGGCCTGCTCTCAGCCCCCTTCAGTGAAGATAAGGTCTTCAGGAGGCTTTTCAGCCTCCCTACAACCGCTGAAGATGAAGGATCCGTGGACACCCGACTCCGCAACCAGGCCTGGGACTTCGGATCGTCATAAATCAAGGTAGTCTTCCAAGCAGTGCTCCGGGGCGTTGGACCGACACCGGGACCCCGATCGGTCTCCCAACTTCCGAAAGGACCGGACATCCTCACAAGGAAGACAATGGAGTTGATGTCCCTTAAACGGACTTCGGAGTCCAAATGGGCAACCGACCCAGCGCCAGCTGACACCAGTCGCCGGGGGTTTTCGGAAGAGGAGGTCATGGTTCTGCCTGATGACCAGTCAGGTGACATGGAGGATGTCGCACTGCCTAGGGAACCGCTACCAGATCCGGAGTGTTTCTGCATATTCACCGGGCCCATCGTTGGGTAAGGAATTTGCAGGAGGTTAAGGATTTATCTACTTCTGGTGGGATACCATTAAGAAAGATGTGGTTCCACTAAGCCACCTTCACCGCCACTCGATGCTCTGCAGATGAAAGACCCCGACCCCTAAGGAGCCTACACCACCTCCCAGGGGCAGGTCACAGAACGGAGAAGACTCCCATCCAGGTCTCCTCAGGGTCTCCCAGCCCTAAAAGGCCCAGAGGCAGACTATCCTCTCCGGGATGACTCAAGGCCGATTTATCCGACACTCCCATCTGTCCCCCATCATCCGACCTCCACGAAACCTCCCCAGGTCACCACCAGATGATCCCTCTTTCTCGGAGATTGAGACACATCCAAGAAAACATGGGGTGGGAGACAGACGACTTAGACCCCAAAAGACAGTGCCTTGCCAGATATCTCAGCCAGAAAGATCCGAAGCCTGTGGTGGTCCCACCATTGGTGGACACCTTTATGGACATCACCAAGGCTGCTTGGAAACGTCCACACTCCACTCCAGCAGTTCCAAAGAAGGCTGACCACCTTTACAGGGCTCCATTGGAGGACCTCTACTTGGCGCAGCAGCCCCTGGCCAATTCCCCAGTCATAACAGCCTCACGTGATTGGTCTTAATGGCCTCAACACCTGAGTACTCAGCCACCGGACCAGGAATCTTAGATTCGCTGGGAAGACGCATGTATGCGGCTGCTACATGCTCTATAAGGTCTCTGAAATACTTAATGCACTTGGTGCAGTTTCAGAACACCCTGTGGGAACAGGGCCAAGACCTTATAAAAGATTTTCCGGATGGCGAAAAGAAGGATGAACTTCTCAGTCTCCTTCAAACTGTGTCAGATATGGGGACCCAGGTACTCCAAGCCGCTTATGACTCGGCGGCCAGGGGCGCAGCCACAGTCGTTTGTCTCTGGAGACACTCCTGGTTGAGGGTCTCCAGCTTTACTCCGGATGTCCAGAAGAACATCTTGGACGTCCCCTATAATGGAGCGGTCCTGTTCAGTGAGGAATCGGAGAGAGTAATCACCAGGCTGCATCACACCGGAAGGCAGTCAGGACTGTACAAGCTATGTACAGGCCAAGTCTAGTTCCTTTCTATAGGAACCAGAATCGCTTCATGATCTGTAACAAAGGCAGCAGCCGCCCAGCCAGCAAACCAAGGGCACCCTTGGAAGAAAAGGTCAAGCTAGGTTCCCCACGGCCAGGCCAGAAGCACCAAAAGTCTGCCCAGCCCGCCGGAACAAACACCACCACAGCATGACTCCATCACGGCCCCCGCCCCTCCTCTCTTCCCTCTCCTCTGGATCTAAGGGAAGAGAAGGTCAGGGGTCGCATCTCTCGCCACCTTCTGGGATGGCAGAGGATAACCTCCGACCGGTGGGTGCTTCAGCTGGTACATCAAGGACACCCAATCAGTTCCTCGACCACGCACCATCAAGACCTCCCCTGCTGTCCCAGTATTTGGGTCAGTGTGCCCTGCACATTCAGCAGGAGATCTTGGCACTCCTGGACAAGGATGCCATAGAATCAGTACCACGGAATCAGAGAGGAAGAGGGTACTATTCTCACTGCTTCCTGGTTCGAAGAAGACAGGGAACTTGCGCCCGATCTTAGACCTCAACGATCTCGACACTTTTGTGTTGTACAAACGCTTTTGCATGGTTACTGTTCTGGGTCTGATTCCCATGCTCAAACAGGGCGCATGGCTTGCGTCGCTAGATATGCAAGACACCTACCTCCATCTCCCGATCGCTCAAGCGCACCGAAAATTCTTGCGCTTCGAGTTCCTGGGATGCCACTACCAGGTCCAGGCTGTCCTCGGCACCTTGAGTGTTCACAAAGTGTATGGCAATCATGGCAGCAGCTCTCAGGAGACAGGACCACTATGTGTTTCCGTACCTAGATGACTGGCTTCTCATGGCCCCCTCTCAGGAGGCGTTGATGGCCAGGATTCAAGACACGTGTTCCCTTTTCGAATTGTTGGGTATCACCTCAGTCAGGAGAAGTCGTGTCTCTTTCCTTCTCAGAAGTTGCAATTTATAGGTGCAATTCTCGACACCAATCAAGAGAGGCATTCCTACCCAGGACAGGGCGGAATGCATCAGGTCCCTCTTAAGGGACGTGAATGGAAAGAAGTCTGTCCCAGCCAGGACCATTCTTTGCCTGCTCGGACACATGACAGCAGCCATTGCGACGGTTCCCCTAGCTCAACTCCATATGCAGGTCACCCAGTGGATGTTACGAGCCCAATGAGACCAAAAGCGGGACCAGCTGCATCATCCAGCCCCGATCACTAGCGCAGTCATCTGAGATTGACAATGGTGGCTTGTCCCAGAGCACCTTTCTATGGGAGTCCCCTTCATAGCGCCACCTCCAACTCTGACTCTCTCCACGGACGCCTCGGGGTCCGGATGGGGAGCTCACCTAAACGGAGTCAGGACCCAGGGCTCCTGGTTGCCTCTGGAATCTCACCTTCACATCAGCATTCTAAAGATGAGGGTGGTCCTGTGCTCATTACAGGCCTTTCAGTCAGAGATCCCACTGGGTACCCTCCTGTTACAAACAGACAACACCGCGCTGATGTACTATCTCAACAGACAAGGAGACACTCCTACCCCCCTTGCAGAGAGGCAAAAAGGGTGTGGGATAGGGTATTACAGCACGGCGCAGAAATCATTGCAATGCATGTTCCCGGAGTGGAGAACACCATCACGGACAGTCTGAGCTATTCGCAGGCCAGAGTCCACGAATGGGAGCTGCTACAGGAAGTCGTAGAGGATCTGTTTTGCAGGTGGGGGACACTAGAATTAGAGCTCTTTGCGTCCTCATTCAACGAAAACAGCCCAGTTTCTGCTTGCTAGATCCAGGGCCTGGTGTTTTCTGGTGAGACACATTGCCCTCTCCTGGATGGGCCTGTTCCTCTATGCTTTTCCCCTCCCTTTGATCCAGAGGGTTCTCTTGGAAGCTCCAAGAGGGCATCTCATACTGGTAGTACCCTTTTGGCCCAGGCAAATTTGGTTCGCTGTCCTATACCAACTCACCCAGGAACCCCGCGCTCTGCCAGTCAGCTCTCACCTACTTTCCCAGGAGGTAGGCTCCTTGGTCTATCCGGACCTTCCTGAACCTGCATGCCTGGCTCCTAAGGACATAGCAGTCAGCGCGATACGGGGTCTCGCAAGACGTTGAACGCTTTGGTGGTGGCAAGAAAGCCATCCACTCATACCACCTATGCCATGAAATGGCGCAGATTTTGCATTTGGGCTCAGGCTCATGGACTGGCCCCACTAGACTGCTCGGAGAGGTCAGTCTTGGATTACCTCCTATCCCTGTATGAATCAGGGTTCACCTACTCTTCTACCAGAGTACACCTCTGTGCCATTTTGGCATACCATTCCCCGGTAGGTCACAGGTCACAGCTAGAGGCTTCCTGAGTTTTCTTATGCGGTATTCTCCACTTGAGACCTAACAATGACCCGATTCCACCTTGGGATCTCCCCTTTGTCCTAGAGCAGCTCATGCTGCCCCCTTTTGAACCAGTCACAGATTGCGAGCTGCATCTCCTCACCTGGAAGACGCTATTTGGTTGCTGTTACTTCCGCCAGAAGAATTTCTGAGCTCCATGCACTTATATGCAAAGATCCTTATTTGGTTTTTCATAAGGACAGGGTGTCCTTAAGGACAAATCCTGAGTTTCTTCCCAAAGTGGTCTCAGCTGTAACTCTCAACCAGGATATCGACCTTCCTGTATACTATCCCAACCATTCTAACAGAGGAGAAGCCCTGTCGCACACCTTAGATGTACATAGGATCTTCGGATACTATCTGGCTAGAACCAGATCCCATCGCAAGTCACACCAGCTCTTTGTATCATTTGTGCACAGGATGCAGGGTGCACCTGTGTCGAAGCAATTGCTCTCAGATGGCTTGTTAAATGCATTTCGCTTGTTACTAGAGCGCATAAACCTTTACCGGATCGGTTAAAGGTCACCCACCTAGGGTGTGGCTACCTCCTTTGCAGCGCTCAAGAACGCTTTCTACGTCAGCCATCTGTGCAGCAGCTACTTGGAGCACTGTACACACTCTTTATCAGGCACTACAGTTTGGATATTGCCTGTAAGTGCAGAAGAGGTTTCGCTTGGTCCTCCAAGGACTTTTGTCATAAGATCTGGTTCACACCAGGATCTCTCCTATCCTCCTACCAATCAGGAAGTAGTTCATAACTGCTTGGGAATCAGTCCTAATGGTGTAACCTGCTGCAAGAGCAGTTTCTCGAAGTAAGATAGTACACTTACGTAAGAACTTACTGTAACAGTAGATCTTAGAGAACAGCTCTTGCAGCAGGTAGTTTCCCTCCCACCTTCCCCTCAGGAGGTTGAGTCTTCCGACCTACTCTTTAGGCTGCAGCATCTCTGACACCATCCAGTAACTAAGTTATTGCACCTTCCTTTGGAAGCGGATCCTCGGTCACCCCTTCAGATGTCGCCTTTGGGCCGGGAGTCTCCAGCAGGAGAACTGTGGATGCTGGGGGATCGCCCCCTTTTATATGATGCCAGACATTGGGGGTGGGGCCGACATTGGGGGTGATCCTCCATTGGATATTGCTAGCTAGAATTTTTCCGTGGGGTCCTGGCACCTGCCGTCTTCAGTCCTAATGGTGTAACCTCCTGCAAGAGCTGTTCTCGAAGATCTGCTGTTACAGTAAGTTCTTACGTAACTGTACTTTTCTCTGTTGGGCAGGCTGCCCTTCACTGCACCCCCCCACGATTCTCGATGATGTGACTGGTTGTTCCTTTTCTTCATGTATGCTGCCTCATCCCTTACAAGTGCCTGTTTTCAGGGGTGACCTGGGAGCAATGGCGGTTGTGACTTGCTCAGAGTCACACAGTATGCAACTGGAGGTTGTGAGAATCAAACTCCGGTCTGGTCTGCTGGATGTATCAAGCTCGTTCACACCTCGTTCCTCTAACCCCTAGGCTTTACTGCCGGGCCAGCGGTCTGTCAAGTGCCAGACACCACCCCCGGAGAAGGAGAGCAGTCCCCAGGATGCCCAATCCCTCTCCCCCTGCCAGCCCACTGACTCCGAGTCCATTCCCAAACTCTGGTCATCGTGGCGCGCAAGCGACATCTAACCGCTGCAACAGTGGGCTGGCCCCATATTAAAACATTTTAAACATAAGTGGTTCTCTTTCTTTTAGGGAACTGTGTTTTTCTCCCTAAAACTTACTTTTTGTTATTTGGGAACCGTGTTATTGCGGTTCCATTCAGTGAGGGAACTGGCAGTTGTTACTTAAATTCTCAATACAGAATAATGTTTTTTGGTGGCTTTATGACCATTTTCATGTCAGAAAGACCCAAGAAGAGAACTGGGCCAACAGATATTAATTTTTTTTTTTAAAGTGCAGCTTGATAGTGGATAAGACAGACAGTCGTGATCTCTGTTTAAGTTGTTAGGTCCTGACCATAACTGTAAGCTCTGTTCTAAATTTTGTTCAAAAGAGTAAAAAGAGGGCTAATGGATTGGAAATAAAGGTCTCTGTCTGCCTCCTCTAACAAAAATGCTAAAGAGGGTCTTCTCAAAGTATAGCTAAAGATAGGTCCTCTAAAGACTCCTAGAGAACAAGTCTGATAAAAATAATAATGGGCAAGCTAAAAAAAAAAAGACCAAATGAGCAGGTTCTGATTTGGTGCCTGCTAAAAGAAACAAAAAGAGAAACATATCACTGCCCTTCTGCTGAAAGGCAAGGGAGACACAATTGACACAAAAGACACACCCTCTGCTGAAAAAATGGCTAAAGCTTGGCATATATATCGGACTTTACAGACTATGGGTAATTTATTTATTGCCCTTCTGATTCTGCTGCCCCTCATACTTAAGAACCTGGGCTTGCCCTGGGCTTTTTATTACATTGAGGGTGATGATGAGTCAAAGGGTGAATCTGTAGAGTCATATGTATCCTCTGACCAAGAGTTTGGCAATTCCTCTAATGGCCAGGAGGATTTTTCCTCTCATTTCATTTTTGTGCAGCATATGGTAGACACCCTGGACATCACTACCCAGGAAACCACTGATCAAGAGGAGGATGCAGACTATCTTGAGATGATGAGTCTTCCTCCTGCTAAAAAGCTGCTTTTTCCCATTCTTAAATCCATTCACAGGGCAACTTTTAAGCTTCTCCAGAACCCTCTTATGTACCTGGAGTAAACGGAAAAGAAATACCAGTTAGAAAGATGTAACATAGAATTCCTTTACGTGCCCCAGACCATGAGGGGGTGGTGCAGGCTGCAGCTTGTGATAAAGCCAACCTCCTGAAAAGGAGTCTAGAAAATTGGACTTGGTGGGCAAGAAATCTTGTACCACAGCCTCTTTGCTGCTTCGCCTTTCCTCTTATGTGGCCTATGCAGCTCGGTATCAAAAGGCCGTCTGGAACTCTATTCTAGCCATAAGTCAGCAGGCCCCAGGTCTGTAAGGACAGCCTTAGAGGCAAACAAGTACCAGTTTCATATGGCTATGGAAACTGATGACACTGCCTCCAGGGCAGGCCATAAAGCTATGCTGCTAAAGAAAAGGTTTCTACTTCCCAGAAATCTCAGAACAGGGGAAACAGAGGCAGGGGCTACTATCCTAGGGCTTTCTACCCTATTCCTATGCCCTAGACTACTCAAATGAGAGGCTATTTCAGGGAGAGGAAGGAGGGCTCAGAGAAGGTCCATATCTTCTCCTTCTCACAGCACGCTGTCCAAGCAAGCCTCCTGACTGCAACATCCAGGTCACCTCCCCTCTCCTGTAGGGAGGCAGGCTGATCCACTACCTCCACCAATGGCAGCTCATAACCACAGACTAATTGGTACTAGAGATGGTTGGTCAAGGGCTTGCCTTGCAGTTCAAAACGCCTCCTTCTCTGCAAGGCTCCAAACTTTCCAAGTCACTGACCCCAAAAGAAAAGCTGTTGTTGGAGTTAGCGTGAAAGCACTTCTACCAGCAAAAGTAGTGGAAGGAGTCTCCTTCCCCCAGTAGGGAAAAGGCCTCTGTTCCAGATACGCTCTCACAAAAGAGAAATGGGAAATGGTGACCCATCCTGGACTTAAGGTACCTGAACAAACATTTGCTGAAACCCAAGTTCAAAATGGTCACCCTGACTCTGGTGATCCATCTCACAGCAGGGAGACTGACTAGCCTCCCTAGATATCAAGGATGCATACTTTCACATCCTCATAAGGCTGTCCCACAGAAAGTTTCTCAGGTTCAGGATGCCATCCAGCCATTACCAGTTTACAGCCCTACCATTTGGTCTCACTTCAGCTTCCAGGGTCTGTACAAAGTGCCTTGCAGTAGTCGCAGCTCACTTAAGGAGTCAAGTGTCAGTCTTTCCACACCTGGACGACTGGCTGATAGTGGACAAGTTACCAGACAAGGTCAGGAAGCTCTCTGACTAACAAGTACTCTGGAGTCCCTGGATTTATCAGCAAAGAAAAGTCCCACTTTGAACAAGTTCAGATACTAGACTTTATTGGAGCAGAGCTGGACACCATCCAAGGAAAGGCTATGCTTCCTGTGGACAGGGTCCAGAACTTCCTAGACTTGGCAAATTCTTTGCCTTTGGCCAGCCAAGGCCAGCCAGGCATTCTCAGACTACTAAGCTTACATGGCTTCCATGACAACCATGGTCCCGGTGCCAGATTTCAGATGAGGGACATCCAGCATCACCTGAGGTCTCACTGGTCCCAAAAAGCAGGACTCCTCTCCAAGCTAATTCCAATCTCAAGAACCTTGCTTCAGGCCCTGGACTGGTTGAAGGAAAGGGAAAACCTCAGGGTAAGGGGTCCCTTTTCAGCAGAGACAGCACTCCAGGATTCTTATCACGGATGCCTCCCTCTTAGGTTGGGGTGCTCATCTGGCAAACCAGTCAGTAAGTGGCATCTGATCCCCCAGGGGGTCCTCTCATTGTATCAGCCTTCACAAACTCAAAGCTGTGTACCTGGTTATCAAGGCCTTCGCCCCACAGCTGAAGGGTCATTCTGTCCAGATCAGAACAGACAACACCACTGCCATGTTCTGCATTGACAAACGGGGTGGCACAAGGTCCACCAAACTCGGTACAGAGGCCAGGAAAATTTGGTCCCTGGCCTATTCCTTACACATACACCTGTTGGCTGTTCACTTCCCAGGCAAGGACACTCAGTGTATTAGCAGACTCTGTCATATCAGTCAGGGCCATCACGACTGGACCCTAAACAGACAAGTTCTGGACACAATGTTCAGGAGTTGGGGCGTTCCAGAGATAGACCTCTTTACCTCCAACCTCAACCATCAGCACTTTACTGCTGCAGACCCCCAGCTCTGGGTACAATGCCGGTGAATGCTCTTGCTCTGGACTGGGCAGGGAAGTTCCTCTATGTATTCCCTCCTTTTCCTCTGATACACAGAGCTTTCCTAAAGCTCAGGGACCTGCCAGCCATCATGTTCCTGGTGGCTCCAGACTGGGCAAGACAGTCCTGGTACTCCCTATTCTTTGCTCTCTCAGCCAGGAATCCCATTTGCCTGCCACTGAGCTGCAGTCTCCTGACTGCCTCAGACAAGGGTAGCCTATCCCAGCATAGAGTCTGTTCACCTCAAGGCCTGGTTCTTGAGGAGTTAAGAGTATCCTGATTCTCAATACGCTGAACAAGTCCTAGAGATCCTTCATATGGCTGAAAAACCTAGTACTAAAAAAACTATGCTTCTAAGTGGAAAAGGTTTTCCTTGTGGTGTAGAGGTAAGCAGATAGCTCTCCCAGGGCTACTCCACCTACCCTACTAGACTACTTACTTCACCTGCAGTTATCCCTTAATTTCCATTTAGCAGCCATATTGGCCTACCTCTCCACTGGAAAAGAAAAATCTATGATCTCCCATTCTATTTTAAAAAAGTTTTTCAAAGGCTTCATTTTCAACCCCCACTAAGGGATCCTGTCTCTCCCTGGGACTTGAACCTTGGCATAGCCAAGCTCATGGAACCTCTTTTCTAGGGACGTGGATATGATGTTCTATCCACACCAACTGTCTGTGTCCTTTCCCTTTAAGATGATACTGGAAAGTCTTCAAGCTGGCTCCTCCTACCCACCCGGGTGGTAACTCCCTCAGCTGCACCCCATGATGCCATATTTTCCTTTTCACTGGAAGAAGCAGGTTCCCTCCTTTACCGCTTAAATCTTCGAATTTACTTCCAAAACATTAACAAAACTCTACCAGTTTGTCTTCAGCTCAATCTCGATTGGGACCGTCATGGACGACAAGTCCATTCCCAGGTTCAGCCAGTATCCTTGCGGGCTGATGATGTCCAGGACCAACTCGCATGCCACATGCATCTACTGCCTGGGGCATGATCTCAACCCCCAGGCTTGCGACTTCTGTCATTCTTTTCACCCGAACGCTCTGAGGATCATCTCGCCCACCTTAAATTGGGCCGTCCTGCTCATTGGAACCCGTCGGTCAAATCCATGGACACTTGTTGGTGGTCTGTGGCTGTGGGGTCCGTAAACCAGCTCGTGGCTTTTGAAGAAGAGGCAGCCCAGACTGCGTCTCACTCCTCTTCGGCCTCTGCCTTCATGCCACTTCAGCTGAGCTCAGTGTTTACAGGCTCCTTCAAAGAATTGTCAGTCTCTGCCTACACTTGGTCAGGGACCCTTGGGGCACAAATCCAAATCTAAAAAAAAAAAGAGTCCAAAAAGAAGAAAGGGAGGACTTGTCATTGATCGTGGGATCGGGAGCACTCTCAGTCGAGGGCCTACGATTCCCACACTTGTCTGGATTTGACTTCGGTCGAATCCTCGGCCATGGCCGCCGGGTCCACAGTAACCCCTGCTGGGCTCTGTGCCAGCCAAGATGCTGGTTGAGGTCCTGGCTGAGATTTTTCTCGAGCTGACTGACCGGTTGTCAACCAAAGAGGCTGACACTTTCTTGTCATGGACTCCCGTCCTGACACAGACCGCTGGAGGGATGGATCAGTTCACTGACCTGCCGCCTCTGGTCCCAGACCCTGACCAGGAGGAGTCTCAGCGCGACTGACCCTCCAAGCCCCACCCCAGTCCCCCGTGGTCGAGGTCTCGGTCCCGCCCAACATCAGCGCCCCACTCTCGGCACTGCGCAAAGTGGTGCCACCACTTTTCTTCATCGTCATCCTTCTCAGGTGAGGAGGGGCTTCGGCGCAGATTGCTTCAACGCTACAAGGACTTGATGTGTCAGCAGTTGATGCTTACTAGCGCCAAACCAACTCTGGTTTCTACGCTGGCCATCACCTGGCTGTCACCCAAAAGGCTAACAGCATCTCCAGTGATGGAGCCTACCAAAACGGTCCTGGCTTGGCCGACTCCGGCTTCTCCGCCGATCTTGGTGGAATTGCCGCCTGAACAGCCGTCAGATGACGCTACGACTAAGGAGTCTTGGCCAGTCAAGGGGTTTCCCCATTGTCTGTCGGTCACAGTCACCCCTGACTGTCCACAGAGGTCAGTGGGGACTTGGGCAGTCGACCAGTCTTAACTCCTTGGAGTCCAAGGCATCCTCCTTGCACTTCCGTCAGGTCAGTGTAGAGTCTGGGGAGGACCTCTCAATGGGTGTAGGCCCATCTTCTTCATGGGGCTTCTCTGCTTGATCTTTTGAGTCGACGAGTATGAAAATGGATCTCGTCCAGATGCAGGCTTGTTAGCCATTGACTGAGATCCTCAACAGGGAAGACACTCCAATGAAGGCTTTCCTGGTGGCAGAAGCCATTCTTGGGCCTGCCCTGGATTTGGCAGCACTCTGCATCCTGCCCTGTGCCTTCTGCCCGAATGGCCTGCAGATATGAGGTGCCCACCAGTTCCATCTCAGAATTCACAGAGCACCCCTCGGCTGAGGGGTTGGTGGCAGACTCCGTTTTTCAGACTCTCCTGCAACACCGGGGATGTTGATGAGCCACCTGACAAGGAGTCCAAGACGTTGGACCATGTGGCTAAGAAAGTCTACTCTGCCTCCTTACTTGGTCTCTGCCAGGTGAGCTCAACCCTCCTCATGGCCAACTTCTCTCACGCCCTGCTGGGCTTTCTCAATGAGGTGCTTCCTCATCTGCCTGCAGACCTTCAGACTACGGTTAAACAGTTCAGGGACCAGGGCTGGGCTGTAGCCAAACAGCTCCAGGCAGCCATGAACATTGGGGACTCCTGTGCCCACTCTGTGGCAGCCTCAGTGGCCATGCACTGCTGGGCTTGGCTGAGGATCTCAACTTTTATGGCGGACACTCGGCACAAGCTGGCAGATGTCCCTTTCCTGGGCACCGACCTGTTCAGGCCCGGAATAGAGGGCCACCTCAGCCGTCTCGAGAAGTCCAGTGCCACCTTGGACTCAGTGACATCTGCCCAGAAGGACCCCAGGGTCTCCAAGCAGCAGCAGCAGAAGAGGAAGCTCTTTCCATTCACCTCCACTCCTGCAGCCAAACCAGCCCAGCCCCAAGCTGGACAGCTGGCTCAGGCCTGGCGATCTTGGCCCTAGTTGCTGGACTCTATTGTCCATAAGCCTGCAAGGAGAGGCTCTGGTGGCGCCCCAGCCGGGCCCTCCTCCACCTCTAAGCCTGCCCAGTGATGGGATGAGGATGGGGGTGCCTCCCTCATGCGCTTCACTCCTCCCATGGGTCTTTCTGAGGGGGCTGGCTTCACCACTTCCTTTCAGCCTGGTCCGCTGTCACCATGGACAGGTGAGTTCTAGAAGTGTTGGGTCAGGGTCTGCCTCTGGAATTCGAGCAGTGCCCTCCTTGCCAAGCCCGCGCCCCACAGGAGGACTTGGTTTCCACAGACATGCTGTCAGCTCTCAAGAGACAACATAACCCATCTCTTCTGCAAAGAGGTCGTGGTTCCTGTTGTGGATCCTCTGGAATACCCAGGGTTTGTCTCCAGGTACTTCCTGGCGCCAAAGCAGATGGGGCTGGCACCCCATTCTAGATCTGCATGACTTAAACAAGTTCCTCAGATTGCACACCTTTAGGATGGTAACTCTGTCTCAGATCATGCCATCTCTAGAGCGAAACATGTGGTTTTGCTCCCTGGATCTTCAGGACACGTTTTCACTTCCCGATCCATCCGACTCATCGCCGGTTCCTCCGCTTTCGAGCAGCGGGAGCCCTCTATGAGTTCCAAGCCATTTGGCTTTTCCTTGGCCCTCAGGGTCTTCACCAAGTGCATTTCAGTAGCGGCAGTTTACCTGAGATGCCGAAGGGTCCGGGTTTACTCTGACTTGGACAACTGACTGATCACAGGATCTTCCTGGACATAAGTCTCCACCACTCATTCACACTATTGGGATCTGCGCCAGAGGCACTAGGACCCATCAGGAGCAAACTTTTTGCTGGAGGGTCGGTGCCAGAGATGGAGCCGTGAGCCTCAGTCCGTGGTAATGACTGTCTCGTGTGCGCACCTCCAACCGCCTCAGTTCTTTTTTTCCCGCCACGAGTGCGCTTCAGTGACGACGACGCTCGCTCCGGGAGTCAAACTTCAAACTAGCAGCATAGTTTTCAGTTTTGTTACTTTGTAGTAATATCTCGATAAGTATCGCTTAAATTATTCTTATTTTAAAAATAAAAAAGTCTCAGCCTACTTTGATGGAGCTCGACCATGAGCAGGTCAGGTGGCGGTAGGGGACTGTGATGAAAGCTGTTCAGTCAGTCGGGTGGGTCCGGCCGCCTTCTCCGGAAGGGGGGTCTGATAACGTCAGTCCAATGCCCGGGGGGATGGTCGGTCCCCGCAGAAGCATAAAAATACCACAGGTCAAAAAAGAGAAGGCATCACTCAAGGTCGCCTCTGATATGTCTGCGTGTAGACGTTTGGTTATCGGGGCTAGTTGCCGATCTCCTCCTTCGGAGTCATCAACCTCTGCTTCTGTAGCCAACGGCTTCGCATCGGAGGCCTCCACCCCACCCGCAGGTAGGCTCTTCAGATGAGCAGTTTCATCAGTGGGCCGCCTATGGAGCAGTGGGCCTGGAGGTTGGTTCAGCTACCTGGCCTGGTCACTCATGGGCCTCGGCTTATTGGGAGACCAGGTAGGGCGGTTGACTTCCCTGGTCACGCGCACCTTCTTCGTGCTGTCGACTCGCGCTTAGGTGTCCCCTCCACATGGCTAATGCGCAGGGGCCACCCGATGCCCTTATCTCCTGCTCTCTTCCTTCAAAGCCTGTTTTTGGAGTCTTGAGTGTTTCGTGCACCTCGGCGCGTGATGGCATGCTCGGGCAGCGGCCTCTGGGCGCCATCCTCGGCCAGTAGCCGCTTCCTGCTGTGCCGTGTGGCCCTCGGTGCCATTTTCGGGTGTCATGGTCCTCGGTGCCGCTTTCAGCGCCCAGGCCTCCTCAGGTCCGCCTGTGCCGTGCCTCCGGCTGGGCGCCTGTGGCTCAGGGCGCCTTCCACTTTCAGGACTCTCTTTTCCTTCTTCGCTTTCTCTGACTTCTCATTCCTTTCCTGTCCATGCAGTCCTCCTGACTGTCAGGAGATGACATTGAGCCTGACCCAGACCTTGGCTGGGTGATGAAGTGGACGAAGCAGGATCTATTACTGCTACAGAGCCTGTGGTCGAGGACCTGTCCTTTAAGTCTCTGCTGAAAATTTGATTCCACCTTTCTCCAGACTACAGACATCGATCCTGGGAAATTGTTGAGACTCAATCCTTCATGCCTCGGAGATCCCTACGGATTTGTCCTTCGAGACGCTGTCTCAAATGGTATGGAATAATCCTGCTCTCACTCCTTCGTGGCTAAATCCATTGATAGGAAATATTCAGCTCCCAAGGATCGCCCCATTTTGGCATCTCAAGCCTTTATGGATCCTATTGTAGTCCTGGCAGAGAATGATAAGGTCGCTCTTCCCAAACTACTACAGCTCGACTTATTAACAAAGAATCTCGTGAAGATAGACACCTTAGGTAAGAGAGTCTTTGCTGCTTCTACCCTAAGTATGATTGCCAGTTACCAGGCTATTTCTCCAGTATGAGTATATCCTGTGGCACTCTATCAAGCAGATGGTTGAAGCTCTACCGAATCGGATTCAAAGCCAGAGCTTCTTCAAACCATTACCAGAGGTATCGAATCTAATAACCAGCAGGTTAAAGCAGCCATGGATGCTTTGACACTGCTTCCCGCTCAGCGGCTGCTGGTATTTGCACCTCCGTCCATTCCTGGCTTGCACTTCGGCTTCACGTAATGATGCGCAGCAGCAGGTAATGGCGTTCCCTTTGATCGGTGCATATCTTTTTGGTCCTCAGGTAGAGCAAGCTCTAGAAGCTACACAAAGACTAGGTCAGCCATTATTGGCTAGACCCTCCTGCCCTCTCGAGGAGTGTCAATAAACGCCAGTTTCATAATCGTCAGTCCTTTCGAGGCAGAGGAGGTTCTCCATAAAACCAACCTGCCCAACCTCAAAAGAAGACACACAGAAAGGCGAGGGCCTAAAGCACCCAGCGCCACCTTATGAGTTGCTGGCCCAAGTCCCATCTCAGCTGCCCGAGGTGGACTTTTCCTCTCCGTGGGAGGTCGTCTGATGCACTTCTACAACCAGTGGAAGTCCATAACCTCAGACAAATGGGTCCTTCGGATAATTCACGAGGGTATTCACTCAATCTTGTGGAGACCCGACCTCCAGATCATCCTCCCAGGCTGTCAACCCTTCAGTCAGACCTTCACGCCGAGATTCAGGGCCTTCTGAACAACAGGGCAGTGGAAGTGCTGCTGCATCAACGGAACACGGGTTCTACTCCCATTACTTTCTGGTTCCAAGAAGTCCGGGGCATGCGCCCATTCTAGATCTCAGAAAGCTAAACAAATTTCTCCCCAGGAGAAATTCAAAATGATTTCTCTGGGAACCCTGTTACCTTTGCTTCATCAACACGACTGGCTAGCCTCCTAGACATGCAGGATGCTTACCAGCACATTTCTATTCACCCGAGGCATCACAGATTCCTGAGGTTTGTGGCTCTGGGACAACATTATCAGTTCAGAGTCCTGCCCTTTGGGCTATCCTCGGCGCCGCAAGTTTTTACAAAGTGTTGTGCAGTTCTTAACGACCTCAGAAAGGTCGGAATACAGGTGTTCCTTATCTGGACGATTGGCTTCTAGCAAGCCCTTCCAGGTAAGGGACTCTAGGACGCCATAGAGACGGCTTCGCTCCTCCTTACCTCCATGGGAGTTCTGCTGAACCTCAAGAAATCGCAACTGCAGCCCTCCCAGAGGCTCCTTTTTATAGGGACTCTTCTGGACACCTCCTGTGCGAAGGCTTTTCTTCCAGAAGACAGAAGGAACGATATCCTTCAGATGGCCCGTCACATTGGGGAAAACAGCTCAGTTACAGCTCTCTCAATGCAACGGATGCTAGGCCTCCTGGCATCCTCAGTGTTCACTGTACCCCTAGCACATCTGCACATGAGAACCACTCAGTGGATGCTCAGTACTCAGTGGTCCCCAACCACTCACCCGCAGTCCTATCTCATCAAGGTGACAGAACCTTTAAAGAGGTCACCACCTGGTGGTCTCAAGAGAGCAATCTCCTGAAGGATATCCCTTGCTCCTCTGGACCATCAGATCTCCATTACCACGGACGCCTCCCTAATGGGATGGGGAGCTCACTGTCAGGCTTTCCACACTCAAGGTGTGTGGACTCAAGTCGAGTCCCAGCTTCACATAAACGTCCTAGAAATGAGAGTGCCGTCTTATGTGGTCCGAGTTGAAGGACATTCTCTGTCACAAGAACATTCTCCTTCAAACGGACAACAAAGCAGTGATGTATTACATCAACAAGCAGGGCGGTGCTCATTCTTACCTCTTATGCAGAGGAAGCAGTGAGGGTATGGGAATGGTGCTTGGAGCACAAGGCTCTAATTCAAGCGGTCTACCTGCCAGGAATACAGAACGAACTGGCAGACCGTCTCAGCAGAACAGAGACAGATCCTCACGAGTGGTCTCTCGACTCAACCATAGGTCAGTCACTATTCGAAGAGTGGGGAACTCCAGACCTGGACTTTTTTGCATCCTCACTCAAAGCAAAACTGCCTCTCTTCTGCTCCAGAAATCCAGGGCCTGGCATTTTCTGTCAGGATGCGTTCAGGCTGCTGTGGACAAAACGCTTTTACGCCCTTTCCACCTCTTCCTCTAATTCAGAGGGTACCTCAAGTTCGAATCCCAGGGGACAAGATGATTCTCATTGCTGTCTTTGGCCTCATCAGCTGTGGTTTCCACTACTCAACTATATGTTGGCAGTTCCTCCGAGACCACTTCCCTACAGATGAACCTTTGACTCTGGGACGGTGGTCCATCCCAACCTGAGATCACTTCACCTTCACATAGCTCCTGAAGAGGTAGAAGTAAACCGGTTCAATGTCTCTCGAGGGTTTCAGATATTCTTCTGGCTGCACGGAAGCCAGCCACCGGAAAACTTACACAGCCAAGTGGAAGTTGCTCTCTGGTGTGCAGAGTCCTCTTTGAACTCTTTCTCCTGCCCACCAGATAAGGTTCTGAGTACCTCTTGGACCTCTCAAATTCAGGTCTGCAGTACTCTCAGTCAAAGTTCACCTTAGTGCCATTTCAGTGTATCATGAGCCGGTTTTTCCTTAGCACTGGCTCAGTTACCTGTGGTTAAGAGATTTCTAGGAATTATGCATACCAGACCTCCTACAAGATGTCCAGTTGCAGCCTGGGACATTAATCTTAGTTAGACATGCTCACTCGGAAACCTTTCGAACCTCTGGCTACCTGTGAGCTAAAATTCTCACCTGAAGACTGCTCTCCTAGTGGCCATTACCTCAGCCCGCAGGGTCTCTGAGATACATGCCCTGGTCACAGATCTTCTGTATACTGTGTTCCATAGGACAAAGTAGTCCTTCGTACTCATCCTAAATTTCTTCCTAAGGTTGTGTCAGAATTTCATCTAAACCAACCTTTGGTCCTTCCCTCTTATTTTATGGACTTCCAAATGAAGGAGAACGATCTCTTCATTCTTTTGATGTTAAGAGAGCTTTGCGTTTCTATCTAGATAGAACCAAGGATTTTCTCAAAGCCCAGCAACTGTTTGTCTCCTTCAGCGAGACCCGGCTGGGTCAACCTGTCGCTATCAGATGTATCTCAGCATGGTTAGTGGCATGCCTTCGCCACTGCTATTCCATGGCGCAGGTTAAGTTGGAGGGTAGGGTTTACGCTCACTCTACTAGAGCGGTCGCAGCATCCCTAGCGGAAATTCGCAACATGCCCATTGCAGATATTTGCAACGCGGCCACCTGGAGCTCAGTGCATACTTTCGTTAAACATTATGCACTGGATGTCCATGCCAGAAGACATTCTTCCTTTGGCAGAGCCATCCTTAATGGACTTCTGTCCTAGAAACGTGAGCTCTTGGTCTCTCCTGCCGCCCTCTGGGGATTATTAGCTCGGTACTCTCCCAATAGTGTGAATGAGTGGTGGAGACTTATGTCCAGGAAGATATGAAAATTACGTACCTACCGTAATTCTTGATCTTCTTGGACGAGTCTCCACCACTCATTCACATGCCCACCTCCGTCCCCCTGAGCTCACCTCTGTTGTTGGTCTCACCCTCAAATCTTTAGGCTGTGAAGACTTTTGTTGACCCTTCTTATACGGGTCGCCCGGACTATCTTATGTCCGAGCTTTAGGTTAGGCTATCCTTCTAGGTTAGTTACGCTTGCACCTCCTTGGTAAAAAGGTACTTGAGGCAGTCGAGGGTCGACTTGAGATAGTCATTACTGCATGCAGCTGAGGCTCGTGGCACCATTCCCCTGCCCATCTCTGGCACCACCTCCAGCAAAAGTTTGCTCCTCGATGGGTCCTAGTGCCCGCACAGATCCCAATAGTGTGAATGAGTGGTGGAGACTCGTCCAAGAAGATCAAGAATTACGGTAGGTGACGCATTTTTCATTTCCTGCAGGCAGGAGGTGAAGCAGTCCAGGGACCTGTCCTGCCAGACCTGTCAGTGAGGCCAAGCCGAACTCGTGCCCTTGCAGGTGATCTGCTTCATCAGGAAAAGCTCGACTCTGCAGAGTCAGAGCCCAGCAGACAGTGCAGAGGCTCTCTACTGCTGTGCCCAATAATCTTAGGTTGGGTAATTGTGCCCTGCCTGGGACTTCCTGCGCTTGCTGGGCTACATGTCGGTCTGCACCAGTGTGGTCCGTTGGGCCCACTGGAGAAATGCGCTCCCTGCAGTGGGAGCTGGCCTGCCAGTGGTCACTTCGACCAGCTGGTCACTGTGATCCAGCAGATGTGGGACACCATCCAGTGGTGGTTAGTCCCAGCGCCTGCAGGAAAGGATCCCATTTGTCCACCCAGAGCTGATGGTCATCCTGACAAGCAATGTGCCTCTCATGGTCTGGGGTGCCCACCTGGGGGCACACAGAGTCCACAGACTCTGGACCCCTGTGGAGAGCTGATGCTACATCAACCTGCTGGAGCTGCGAGCAGTCCTGCTAGCGGTGACTGTATTTGCTCCGCACATTCAGTATCAGGTGGTCCAAGTCTAGAAGGACAACACCACGACCATGTACTGCCACAACAAACAGGGCAAGACACACTCCCTGCACTTGTGCAGAGAAGCTCTCCTTGTCTGGACCCTTGTGCACAGCCTGGAGGCAGATCTCCGTGCCATCCATGTGGGCAGGATCCTCCAGTTAGCTGGTGGATACCCTCAGCCGCGTGGGTGAGGCGTCTCACGAGTGATCTCCCACCCAGAGGTAGTTCACTATCTGTCCTTCCAGTGGTGCACTGCTAAGGTGGACTTGTTCTCCTCCAGGGAGAACACAAAGCTGAGGCTGTTTTCTGCCCACCTCCCTCAGCAGGGAACACTGCAGGGGAATGCCTTCTTGAGGCCCTGGCCCACAGGCCTGTTCTGTGCTTTCCCTCCACTTCCCTTGATCCACAAGGTGCTCCTCAAGGCCAGGAGAAACGAGGCACAGGTGATCCTGGGGGCTCTGAATTGGCCATGCCAGTTTTGGTACCCCGATATCCACAGCCTCAGCAGCAGGCTCCCAAGCCATCTTCCCCTACGCCCGAACCTGCTTTGCATCAATCAGGGGAAACTACTCCACCCGGACCTTCCTTCACTCTCCCTGCACCCAACAGCCTGGTTCCTGAGTGGCTAGAGTTCCAGGATTTGGGTCTCTCCAAAGTTATCTTCACCATTGTGAAGGCATCTCAGAAGGAGTCAACTAGGAAGTGCTACGCCTTCAAATGGAAGAGATTTTCTCTTGGTGTCAGGGCAAGGGGTTGGACTCTTTGTCCTGTCCAGTGACTAGCATTCTTGATTATCTTTGGTCCTCTCTGTCGGGCCTTCAGTCAGCGACCCTTGTGTGCACCTGGCAGTCATTCGCTACCGGCACGGGGCCAGTCAGCAGTCGGCACAGGAAAAGGTGATATGGTGCTTCTTCAAGGGCCTTGACCACATTTACTCCGTGTGTGAACCACCACCACTGTGGGACTTGGTGTTGGTTTTGGTAAAGCTCATGGGCAGGCCATTTGAATCGATGCACAGGTGTGATATCTCTCATCTGTCATAGAAGGTCACCTTCTTGGTGGCTATCACATCACCCAGAAGGTTCAGTGAGCTCCAGGCACTTCGGTGGATTGTCCTTACCTGGTCTTCCACAAGGACAAGGTTGTCCTGTGTCCCAACCAGAAGTTCCTCCCAAAGGTTGTGTAGAGTTTCACCTTAACCAGGTGATTAATCTCCCAGTATACTTCACCAATCACACTTCTGAGGCCGAGCACAGGCTCCATACTCTGGACCTCAGGCAAGCACTCACTTATTACAGAGAGAGCGCTGCTGGAATTCAGGAAGAGGTTCGCCATCTGTCACGTACACCAAAGCCGCACCTGGCAGACTTGCAGCCAAGCGGACGATTGGCAGGTGAATTACATCCTGCATTGATCTCTGCTATAGGTTGGTGGGTAGGAAGCCTCCCGGAGGGCCAAGGGATCATTCAGCCTGCCATATCGCTGCATCTGTGGCTGCTGCTAGATGTCCCTGTCCAGGAGATCTGCAGGGTGCTACCTGAGGTCAGCACATACCTTCATTACCCATTACCACGCTGACCTACAGTCACGCCGGAATGCTGATTTTAGGGCTTCAGTTCTCCAGTCTCTGTTCCCTAAATAGGGTGTGTGCGCCTTACCTCCCTCCTCCTGGAGAACTGCTAGGAGTCTGCTAGTTAGTATGGATAGAACATCATATCCACGTCCCTAGAAAAACAGGTTACTCACTTGTAACAGTGGATCATCTTCGAGGGCATCTCTTGCAGCAGATACATTTTAGGGAGCCTGCCAGAAGGCACTCTTCCTGACTGTTGCTTTTCTCCAGCAGTGCATAGTCGGGGTTGCCCACTTGTGATGTCATCACTCCTTGAAAGTATAAAAGTGGGCAGCCCCAATATCCTCTGTTCTAATCCCATCTACCAGCTCAAAGCACACCAGTGCTCCAGCTTCAGTGCATCAATGATGACAATGAAAGGAACACACAAACGGCTTGCTGTTCCTCTTAAACACTTATTTTCAAGATGTCTTAAACAGATTCCTTATTTAGAAAGTGCCCTTGCATCAGAAAAATATACCTGCTTCAGTGAGCATCCAGTTCTTCGTGCGGTGGTGCTTGAGGGCCACTCACAATGTCCTCAACTGCTCCATCTGCAGAGAATTCAACCAGGCTACTCACAACGGAGACTCCCAAAGTCAAAGTCCTACCTAATGGAGTAGAAGATTGCTCTGCTCAAGAAGGGCCCACGCCAAGCTTCATCTGCATCTTCACAAACAGATATTAGAGTACCTTACTGATTTGTCCACACAAAATCTGGGACACTCTTCCATCAAGGTTCATGTGGTGATTATCTCAGCCTTCCATGAACTGATGGGAAATAGAACAACAGCACAGATGGACCTCACAAGAATGTTTCTGAATGGGATTCTTCATATGAAACTCCCCTATCTGCAGAGCAGTCCCACCTTGGGACCTCAACTCTGTAATCGAACAGCTTACCACAGAGTCATTTGAACTGCTGAGTCCTCAGATATGCGCTACCTGTCATGGAAAACATTATTCCTGGTAGCCATCATCTCAGCTCGCCGATTTCAGAACTGCAGGCTCTGTGTGTGAGGAACTGTATTTGATTTTTCATAAAGACACGGTCTCACTGTATACCAGTCCAGCCTTTCTCCCAAAAGCGGTATCAGAATTTACTTTAAACCAGTCAGTAAATCTGCCAGTCTTTTTCCCCAACCATACCAATCCCAGAGAACAATTACTGCATACCTTGGAAGTACACTGTGTTTTGAAGATCTATATTGCTAGATCGAAACCAAACAGAAAGTCAGACCAGCTCTTTGTAGCCTTTGCGCCCCAAAAAGAGGGACTACCAGTGACAAAACAAACACTGTTAAACTGGCTGGCACATTGCATCATGTACTGTTATACTAAAGCACACAAACCACTGCTGGGCAGTATACTTGCCCACTCCATCAGGGCCCCTCTCCACCTCAGCAGCCTGCTTCTGAGAGGTATCTGTCTCTGATACATGTGAAGCAGCTACCTGGTCCACTATCAATACATTTACAAAACATTACAGTCTAGATATTGCCTCCCGAGCCAGTCCTCTTTGACCGCCATCCTACAAGGGCACCTCTCATGACAGCCTCCCATCCTTAGACTGCTTTGGAATAATCCCAAAGTAGTACCTGCTGCAAGAATTACCTCGAAAAGATAGTACAGTTTCATACTTACCGTAACAGTAGATTTTTCGAGAGAATCTCTTGCAGCAGGTACCTACCCGCCCTCCTTCTCGGTGAAAGCAATTTTTATGTACCACTTACACAGAGAGGACTTCACTATTCTCCTCAGTTCTCCCTTGGAGCCATGGTCAGCGAGCTAGTAGCTGGGGGAACTGAGGATACTTGGGGCCGCCCTCTTCTTTTATACCTGCAAGGAGTGATGACATAACGAGTGGGTGGCCCCCACTGTGCACTGCTGGAGAAAGGCAACCATTTGGAAGAGCACCCTCTGGTGGGCCCCCTAAAAGTATCACCTGCTGCAATACATTCTCTTGATCTACCGTTGCAGTAAATACGAAACTGTACTTTCTAGGAGTGGTATTTGATGTTCATCCACATGGAACCACCCAGCCTACCCTGGCTTTGGCGCACACAGCTGCTTCCAGCAGGCAAGATCTGGCGTCATGGGCCAGAGCTGACTGAGTTACCACCCGAGTGGGTGGGAGGAGCCAACTTGAAGACTTTCCAGCTTCATCTTAATGGGAAAGGACACTGCCAGTTAGTATGGATGGACATCATATACCACTCCTAGAACTACTGTTACAGGTGAGTAACCTATTTTTTCGAGCCCATGGCTACTCACTTGGAAGTATATCACCTGAAAAAAACATTTTCCTAGCTGCCATCACCTCTGCCAGAAGGATTTTAGAGTTGCAGGCCTTGTGTACTGAGCCTAACTACATCATTGCCTACAGGGACAAGGAAGTACTTAGAACAAATAGGTAGTTCTTCCCTAAGGTGGTCTCTGAGGTCCACCTCAAACAGTCCGTCACACTCCCAGTCTTTTTCACAGAAATATCTACACCAGGTGAATGTAAGCTTCAAAGTTTGGATGTAAAAAGAGCCCTGACCTACTACCTGGAACATACCAAGCAGTTCAGGGACTCTCATACTCTGCTTTTTCCCACCTGTGGTGAGGTAGGCAGGGGAAGACCAGCTACTAAGATGACTATTTCATGTTGGATAGTCTCTTGCATTAGGTTTTGTTACAGCAAAGCTGTCAAACAGCCCCCCCAGGGCCCATTCCACTAAGGGCACTGCTGCCACAGTGGCAGCCTCAAGGGATATTCCCCTGCTCAATGTCTGCAAACCAGTCACCTGGAAAACTGTACATACCTTCATAAAGCACTGCTGCTTCGATGTATAGTCCAGATCAGATGCCAGATTTAGCACTGCGGTCCTGCAGAGCCTCTTTCCTAAGTAGGTTCTGTACCTGCCTCCAAACTGCACTGTTTTGTAGTATAAACTTGTCAAGCATACTAAAGGACCCCTGGGGTGAGAAGAAAAAATTACTCACCATAGTAATATTGTTTCTTCCAAGGTGTCCTTTAGTATGCGTGACCTCCCACCCATCCTCCCCTTCATAACCTGACTGACGATGGCTCTGCGTCCCTTTATCTTTGCCAGATTTTCTACGTTTTTTGCTTCAAGTGAAGTTTTTCACAGTTCTGGATGTTTTCTATTTTTAATGTATTTTTAGATAATTTTTTTTTTCATGTTAGGATAGTTCATTTTAAGGGGCCATGTTTTGCCCTTTCCGACTTTGAAATTATGGTGCCCTCTAGGCTGACTACAGACAGCACAGACACTTGCTCTCTCCTCATTATCATTGACTCCACCTCTGGGGTATCTGAACCCAGATGGCATTCTGCACTTGTCAAGCATACTAAAGGACACCTTGGAAGAAACAATATTACTACTGTGAGTAGTTTTTTTCTGACAGCCTTCCTGAGGTGCCAGTGTGTCCGGGTGTACCCATACTTGGATGACTGGCTGATCGCCGGTTCCTCCACAGTGGAGGTGGAGTGGTCTAGGGATCCGGCCCTTCAGACCTGCTTGGCCTTGGGCCCCTTAATCAATGAGGGTAAGTCGGAACTCCCTCCCTCCCAGGTCATCAGATTCATTGGGGAGGAGCTCAACTCCCCTTGGGCCAAGGCACGACTCCTGACGGACCAGGCAGAGGATCTTTCCTCCTTTGACGGATCATTTCAGGTTGGGCAATTGCACCCTGCCCGGGACTTCCTGCACCTGCTGCGGTACATGGTGGCTTGCACCAGCATGATCCAGTGGGCCTACTGGAGAATGCGCCCCCTGCAGTGGGTGCTGGCCTGGCAGTGGTTTCAGCACCTGTCACCACGACCAGCCGGTCACAGTGACACAGCTGATGTGGGACACCATCCAGTGGTGGCTTGTCCCGGCACATCTTTAGGAAGGAGTTCCTCTGTCCACCCAGGGTTGACAGTCACTCTCACAACTACTCCTCTCTGATGAGCTGAGGAGCCCACCTGGGGGTTCACAGATTCCATGGGCTCTGGACTCTGAGGAGTTCTGCTGTCACATCAACCTGTTGTAGCTCTGTGCGGTGTGCCTGGCGCTGATGACCATTGTTCCACATGTTCAGGGACAGGTCATCCAGGTCCAAATGGACAACATGATGACCATGTACTACCTCAACAAACAGGGTGGGATGCATTCCCTTCCATTGTTCCTGGAAGCTGTGCACATCTGGAACCTCATCTGCAATCTGGGTGCCAACCTTCTGGCAATTTACGTGGCCAGTGTGTCCAACCAGCTGGTGGATGCCCTCAGCCGAGTGGGTGAGGATCTCATGAGTGATCCCTTCACCAGGAGATAGTAAACCACCTGTTCTCCTGGTGGTGCACTCCTCAGGTCGACCTGTTTGCCTCCCAGGAGAACGCGAAGCTAAAGCTGTTTTATGCCTGCCCCCCCTCAGTGTAGGACACTGCTGGGTATGCCTTTGTGAGGCCCTGGACTCAGGGCTTCATGTACGCCTTCCCTTCCTTTACCTTGATCCAGAAGGTGCTGATCAAGGTGTGGCAGGACAGTGCACGGATGATCCAGGCGGCTGCGGACTGGCCACACCAGTTCTGGTACCCCAGTTTGCTAAGCCCCAGCAGCAGGCTTCCGTGGTGTTTGACTTCACCCAGACTTGCTCTCATGCTCTCAGGGGAGGGTCCTTCACCAGGACCTTCAGTCCCTGCACCTGACAGCCTGGTTCCTGAGCGGCTAGAGTTCTAGGCCTTGGGACTCTCCAACAACGTCTTCCATGTTATTGGGTCTCTCCAACAAGGTCCTCCTTGTTATTGAGGCCTCTTGGAAGGTGTCAAGTCATCAGTGCTATGCCTTCAAATGGAACATTTTCCATTTGGTGTCTGGGCAGGAAGTTAGACCCTTGTCCTGCATAGTGGGAGCATTTGGATACCAGGGCCCTTGCTGGTGACTGTGTTGCAGACTCCTGTACCATTGGCCACATCCCCATCCAATGTCACCATGTTAGGAACTGGCTGCAGCACAATTGCCGGTGGAAGCCGTTCTTGGTTTGGGCCCTTTGGGCCTGTGCCCAGCGCTGGTTCGGCGCCACCCTTGGTACCAGGAGTCCCCCTCATGCCGACTCTGTTCCAGTCACACCACTGCCTTTGGCTTCAACCCCTCATCCCTTCAGGCTGATCTTGCAAAGGCTGTATTCTGGATTAGAGGGCCTGCTATCCACCACCCACTATGACCCACCTTTCAGGAGAATGTGGAGACGAGTCTGACCTGACCTCATCCTGTCTGAGTGCAGTGATGAGGAATTTTTCTTCAGGCTAGACTCTTCAGACTTGGGTCTAACTTCGGCTTCACAGCAGAATGCATCGTTCCAGGCTTTGCTCAGGAATATGCTTTCTGCACTTACTTTTTTAGCGTTCGGCCATTTACCCAAGCAATCATCTCCGTTTGTTGTGCTTAAATGTTTTTACTGTGCCGGTCAATTAAGTTCCTGCTATTCTGCCCACATTTAAAAACCTCTCTGATATAGTCTGGAGGAGGCCGGCTTCTAGTCTATTTGTCTGCAAGCAGATAGAAAATACACTGCTCTTAAGGATAGACCAGTGTTTGCTTCTCAGCCCACAGCTGATGCCATTGGTATTCTAGCTGAGAATGACAAAACCATTCTTCCCCAAGCTGTCATTGCACACCCTCTTAACAAGGAGTCGCGCAAGATTGGTAGTATGGGAAAGCAGGCTTTCATGGCAGCTACTCCAAGTACTGTATGTGGATTGCTAGCTACCAGGGGCATTTTTTCCAAATATGAATACACCCTATGGAGCTCGCTTAAGTATCTGGCAGAGTCCCTGCTAGAATCTGAGACTAAGCAAAGGATTCTGCTGACTGCCACATATGGAACTGAGTCCAACAGTCATTGGCTCAAAGCTGGTGTTGATGCCTTTGACACCGCCTTCCACTCTGTGCTCTGCTGGCTTTTCTCAAAATGTCAAACAGATTATGAATGTCCTCTTTAATGGAATGTGCCTGTTTAGACAGCAGGTAGAGAAGTCCCTTAAGGCATCACACAAAACTAGGATTACTCTCAAGACTTCCAAGCCAGCTCCTGCTAATCCTCAGAGGGGGAAAGGATGTGGTTTTTTGAAAACAGGCACTCCTTTCGTGGGAAAAACAGGTAAGCCCAAAACAAATCCCAAGCTCAGAAAATGGCGCAGCCAAAGGCACAGATGTGAAAAACACCTAGTTGCCGCCTCTGAAGCTCCAGTTCCGGTCCTGCCTCAACTGTCTGAGGCAGACTTCTCCTCCTCAGTGAGGGTGATGCATGACTCAGTTTTACAGTCAGTGGGAGTCCATTATAACAGACAAGTGGGTCCTCAGAATCATCCAGGAGGGATACTCCCTAGAATTCACAGAAATCCCTCCAGACTATCCACCCAGAAAACAGACCCTCTCATCAGCATGTATCAGAGCTTATGGTGCAGGAGATTGTGGGCCTTCTGAGCAGGGCTGTGAAAATAGTGCCATCGTTAGAGCAAAACATTGGCTTTTCCTCCCACTACTTTCTAGTAAGAAGAAATCGGGTGGCATGTGTCCTATTCTCAACCTCAGAAATTTGAACAGATTCATGGATTGAGAACAATTCAGAATGATTTCTCTAGGGTCTGTTGTTTCCTTTCCTGAAATCTCAGGATTGGTTAGCCTCCCTCGATACGCAGGATGCATACCAACACATACTGGTGCACGCCAGTCACCACAGATAACCTCTGATTCATTGTGCTGGGACAGCATTATCTGTTCAGAGTCATGCCCTTTGGGCTTTCCTCTGCACCTTGAGTTTTTGCAAAGTGCTTTGCAGTACTTGCAGCACACGTGAGAAAGATAACATTCCTGGTTTACCCTTACCTGAACTACTGGCTGATGGCCAGTTCATCTAGGCAGGAGACTGAACAAGCAGTGGCCATGGCTTCTCAGTTCCTCACCCTCATACGGGTTGTGCTGAATCTAGAGAAGTCTCAACTCCAACTGTCTCAGCAGCTGATGTCCATAAGAGCTTTTCTAGATATGACCAAAGTCTGAGCCTTTCTACCAGAGGGCAGAGTGCAGGCAGTCCTACAGATGGCATGCACCATTATGAAGCTGGAAAATTCACGCGCATTCCATGCAACACATACTAGATCTGATAGCCTCTGCAGTATACACGGTGCCACTGCATGGTTGCACATGAGAATGACTGTGTGCAGTAGTCACAAGCATCATATGCGCAGACCTACCCCATCCAGTTGACCAAGCCACTGGTTTAGCCACTCACATGGAGGACGATCTCATCCAGGGCTGCTGCTTCTCCCAGCTGGAGCCTGAGAATGACTCTTAACATTGATGCCTCCCTATTGAGGTGGGGGTCCACTGTTAGCACCTCAAGCACAAGGTGTCTGAGATCTATCAGAGGCTCATCTCCACATTAGTGCATTGGAGATGCAAGCTGTTTTGTACGGCCTTCGAGCCCTAGAGGATCTCATCAGCTCCAAAACAGTCCTCCTCCTCCAGACAGACAAGTCTGTGATGTACCACATCAACAAACAGGGAGGAGCATACTCTTACCCTTTCTGCAGGAAGGTGATGAGAGTGTGGGAATGGTGCCTGGAGCAGGGAATACTGCTCCAAGCCATTTATCTGCCAGGATTCCAGAATGCTGTGGCAGATGAGCTCAGCCAGACAGAGCCTAGCCTCACGAGTGGTCTGTAGTTCACATGTCATGAGATCACTGTTTGACAAGTGGGTGTCCCAGATGTGGACAGTTTTGAATCCCCACTCAACAACAAACTGCCTAGATTCTGCTCCAGAAATCTAGGACATGATGTTTTCTGTCAGGATGCAATCAGACTACAATGGCAAAATCTTGTCTCTGTATGCATTCTAACCAGTCTCTCTGGTGCAGAGGGTACTGCTCAGACTGGAGGCATGATGTTTCTAGTCATCCCTGCTGGCCTCAACAGATATGGTTTTCTCTGTTGAACAAACCATTGGTCAGCAAACCAAGGGTTCTTCCACTCATGATGGACTTACTGATTCAGTCACCTGATCTATCACAACCTGCGCTTCCTTCATTGTCAGGCCTGACCCCAGAAAACATGGACGTGAACAGGTACAAGGTATCTCAGAGGGTCTCTAAGATGCGTTGACTGCTTGTAAACCTTCCACAAGGAAAAGTTGCACTGCTAAGTGGAAAAGACTTTCCATTTGGTGCTCCAAAATCTGAATGGACCCTCTTGGTGCCCCGGCAAGGTTCTGAAGTACTTGCTGGACCTTTCTGATGCTGGCCTGCAGTATTCTACAGCTTTGATCCATCTGTGTGCTTTATCTGTGTACCACAAACAATTGGTATTCTGTACCTGCCACAGCTGCCACTGTTTAAGAAGTTCCTTAAGGGCATCTTACACACAAGGCCTCCTGTTAGGAAGTTGGTGACTGCCTGGGATATCAGCCTTGTGCTCGCTATACTCGCTTGCAAACCCTTCAAGCCTTCTTGCAACTTGTGATCTGGAAGTTCTTGACTTGGAAAGCAGCATTTTAGTGGGCCATAACCTCTGCTTGCAGAGTGTCTGAAATCTGTGCATTGGTCACAGATCCTTCGATGACCGTTATTCCACAAGGACAAGGTAATTCTGCAGACACACACCCAAGTTCCTACCTAAGGTGGTGTCAGAATTCCATCTGAACCATCCACTACTGCTGCCTTACCCATTTTGCCAACTTCTAGAATAAAAGAGAGCATGTTTCCTGTTCCCTGGATGTTGAGAGTCTTATGCTTCACCTGGAAAGAACTAAGAACTTCACACAGTCCAAACAGCTGTCCTTCTTCTAATTCAACCCTAATAGGAAGCAACAGCCAGATACAATGAAGTGCATTTCTGCCTGAATTTTAAGCTATCTGTGGCATTGCTATGCCATGGCTCAGGTTGAGCTAGAAGGTCAGGTATGTGCCCACTCCAGTAGAGCAGTTGCCACATCCCTGGCATAGATTTTCTCTGTACCTGTTGATGATATCTGCAGAGCTGCAACTTGGAGCACAGTACACACTTTTGTCAAGCACTATGCCCTGCCAGACAACATGCAACCTTTGGCAGGACAGTCCTGACTGGAATTCTGTCCTGAATGAGCCCTTGGCTTGTACTGCCCTAGTCCATGGGATTTTTTTTTGTCTGAGCTTGGTACTGTGACTGCTAGTATGAATCAGTGGTGAAGACTGATTCCTGGAAGATATGAAAATTACATACTCACCGTAATTCTTGATCTTCTAGGACAATCCTCATTGATTCACATGCCACTTGCCATCCCCCAAGCTCACTCCAGTATGTTTTATTGGTCTTCTCTCCTTGTTTTTGGCTTGGGCTGTGAAGACACTGTGTTGTTGGTTTGTTGACCCTTCTTACACGGTTCACCGGGGCTATTTTATGCTCTTAGGTTAAGCACATAAGTACTTATTAGGTTAGGCTGCACCTCTTCCAGTGAAAAGGTACTGAGGCAGTTGAGGGCCAGTGCCGAGGTAAGCCTTGTGCCATGAGCCAGTCTCATGGTGTTGCGCATGCATGCAGCTTACCTCACGCCAGCACTCCTGAAAAGTTCTGGCTTCTGCAGGGTTGAGCACCTCCGGCTAAGACCCACTAGTAGGAATCAGTGGTGGTGATGATATTCCTAGAACATCGAGAATCACAGTAAGTACGTGATTTTCATTTTTTTCTGCTTACAAAAATAAAATTCTGATTGAGAGCATTCCGGTTATTGTCCCATATCTTTACTTCCATTCCTCTCCAGATTTTTAGAGAGTTTGGCTGCCAGTCAATCTTTGGATTATCTTGAGTGTGTCACTTCTGGAACCACCGCAGTCTGACTTTAAAAAGGGCCCCTCAAGTGAAATTGCCTTACTAAAGTAAACATAAATGATAGTCTTAATGCAAAAAGTCAAGATCTGAACAATGCTTTGCTTTTATTAGACTTTCTTTCTCCTTTTAACACAACCATGAAAGTATAAGAAATTACCTGCTGATTTTGTGGGTGATTGTCTTGATTTAAATATCTCACAAATAGCTCCTTTCAGGTTTCTTTTGGCTCATTGTCTGAAAATCTGCTGTCCTTCAGTGTTCCACAGGGGTCTGCTCTTGGAATTCAGCCCTTTTTTTAAGTGTATTTCACGTTGAGCAGAAAAATTAAATATTTTGGGTTTTTTTACTCGCCTTTTGTTTAGATGACACTCAGACATACAACCTTCTGACACCATCCTGCATAAAGTAGTGATTACTTTAAATTCCTTAAAATCAACTTTAACAAGACTAAAGTTTTGCTTATCCCTCCTTTGTTCCTCTTTGTTTGTCATGTTGCAGCCTGCACTGGTTTTAAGCTGTTTTATGCTACCTCCTAACCTGCTGCTCAACATTCTATCAGAAATCACGGGGCCGGATTTTCAAGGGGTAGCGCAGGGCTTGTATCAGGTCATGTGCCACAGTACTTTCATAAATCATCGGTGCGCCAGTTCCATTTGCCACAACTGTGCCCGATTTTTAAAGATTGGGTGCAGGTGAGACAGTTTTCCCAATTTCCAGCAGCATGCACCAGATCTGTGTGGAAAGCTGCATAAAAATGATCACCAAGATTGATGCAAGGTAGACCACAAAAAGATGGTCTAACTTGCGCCAGTTGCTGCATGGGGTGGAAAATCCTGTTAGACTGCTGCAAGCCCGGAGCATCATCTCTTTGACGTACTCGGCTTGCGGCAATCTAAAGCCTTTGAAAATCCAGCCCATGGAGTAATTCTGGACTTTGCATGTATTACAATGGATAGACAGCTACACTGTCAAAGACCAGCTGATTTTATTTACTATCATATAAATTTGTTAATGGCAGATTCTGAGGCAGCCACGGGGTTTTATTTAACTCTAAAAATTGATTAGCGTTCTGCTCATAAAGTTCTAAAACATTGTGAAAAAGCATATCCCTTGCCTCACTAGGTTTAACAAACATAACACTTCTAGAAAACCTACAGTATATAAATGCTTTCTGTACAATTAGTATTGTCCCAAGAAAAAACTGCTAATCACTTATTTAAATCCCTGCAGCCAGATGCTTGTCCTCATCTGTGTCTGCACCCATTCTGTGGTTTCGATCCACCCAGTATGTTTGAGAATCAGTCAGTGTTCAGAGTTGCATGGAGGGCACTTGAGACCCATTTGTCTAATTTTAAGTCCTTTAACTACTTATGTTTGAAATGATTTGACTCCTTCTCTCTGTGCAAGTATGTTATTGCCTCGTATGTTACTGCCTTAATGCACTGTACAGCATTTAGAAGCTTTTGTGAACCATGTAATAGTGTCATATTATGTAACCTAGTCAAGAAAATTAAGTGGGGATACAAAATGTAAACTTAATATTTTACTTTCCAGGTATGCTCCAGAATGTTTGCTTCAGTGCAAGTTTTACATTGCATCAGATGTTTGGTCATTCGGAGTTACTCTGTATGAAATACTCACACATTACGATAGTGAATGCAGTCCAGTGACGGCAAGTATTTATTTTTGATCTTGCAACTACAGCTATTAGATACAGTTTCTCTATGGTAATAATGTATGCATTATAGATATTAATATGAATATTTAGTAATTGTTCCTAAGTTATATGATTTCTAACTTGTGAACCGCAATTTAAAGCGGTGCTGCCATGCAGGACTTCAGTTGTCTGTGATCTTCTAGGAATCGGTCATTGCTGTAGGTTCCAACTAATGGGTCTGTGCTGAGGCGCTAGGACAGTATGGGAGCTGGAACTTTTCTGGAGGGCTGGCGGCATAAGTAAGCTCTACGCGCATGTCACCACATGCACCCACTGGTATATAGCAGTTCCAGCCTCCAACTACCTCCGTTCCTTTTTTTCCTGCCGTCAAATGTGCAGCAGTAGCATTGCCACTTTTATCATCGAGTCCAGAACTTCACTTCTTTGGTTTTAAATCCACATGAGTTTATTATTTTTGTGTCAGCTTGGTAGACGCACACAAAAAGTTTACAGTTTCTCTTAGCCTTATCCTTTGGAAAACAGTCTACGACCTTTGAAGATAGGGAACCGGTATAGGCTAGTTGCAACAGTGCTGTGTCTGGCTGCCAATCCTTTCTGGGCGAGTTTACTGGCAATGGGCAATCCTGTGCTTGGGAGGGATGGCGGTCCTTCCGGTGTAGCAAAAGATGGTCCAGATCTCACTTATACGTTCAGCAGTTCTGCTGACCATCAAACCTTGACCTCTTCTCTCTGAGGGGGCAAGGCACAGGTTGAGATCATGCTCAGGCTTTCTGCTCAGAGACTGTTGGTGCCCACAGGTCTGGAATTTCTTTTGCCATCCCTATCAATGACATTGGATGTTCTGAGGCCTGTGAGCCTGATGTCTCCATACTAGAGCCTGCTCCTGTCCTCCCAGGAGGTCTTGATTGTGCAGCTGGCTGTCAAGCGGTGGTTCAGCATTGGGGTAATGGCACCATGAGTGGTGTTAGCATCATTCCTACAGCTTGTGTACCATTGCAGTTAGGTCTGGTGCTACTCTCGCCTCCATCACTCTTGGACATCCCGAGGCTGACTTCTTTTCCAAGCCTGATGCCGCTGTATATGGTGGCACCATTGATCCTGACGTGGTCAGGATTGGCCTTGGTGCCAGAGGGTTCAATCTGTATTGCCATCAGCACTGAATCCACCCTTGGTGCACAGGTAAATCTTTATATGGGACTTGCTGTGACACCAGTGCCATGTGTAGTGCCATACCCCCTGCCAAGCCTGAGCTTCTCTGGGCCGACTTGATGCTGGTGTCATTCTCAGCCATGGTGTTGTAGATGGACCTCTATATGGGGCTGTCTATGGCATTGCTGTGATGCTTGGTGCTGCGCTCGGGTCCGGCTTAGTGCTGAGGTCAGATCCTTTTAGAGTGGCTTCACACTAGAGACAGTACTGTCATAAGTGCCAGCCACAGCCTGGTGCCTAGATGGACTTCTGTATGGGGCCAACTGGGACACCATTGTTGTGTGCTGTGCCATGCTCATTGCTGAGGCTGAACCCTTCAGGCTGCCTCTGTGTAGGTTTTACAAGCAACATCAAGGCCGACACCATTCAGTACCATCCTTCAGGAAGTACCTTCCTGTCCATGTTGTTACTGGCAATCTTCAGTAATGATATTATGTGCCCGACGCCTGAGTCAACCTTTGTCTAGGTACCCCAGGAGGATTTC
The DNA here is from genome assembly GCA_016271365.2 of Neoceratodus forsteri. NCBI lineage: Eukaryota > Metazoa > Chordata > Ceratodontiformes > Ceratodontidae > Neoceratodus > Neoceratodus forsteri. The sequence goes on along the minus strand of CM028136.1, from coordinate 402,085,174 downwards.
TTGCTTAGCACTGCTCAGACATCCTCTATCTCTGAGTCCTGTGACTTTAACCAGGAAAGATGCTTCTAGTTGGAGAATTCACATAGCTAGAATTCCTGTGTCCTGGGTCCAGTATTGGCCTTTTCCAACATTCCCCCTTGGCTTCTTGGATCAGACTGTCCCTCTCCTGCTGTGCAAGGTAGACAAGACTTGTGCAGCACCCAAGGCTAACTTATCTTCTGAGCGTACTTCATAAATGTTTTTTACTGTTCAGGCTCCTGCTTTCTTGCTCGCAAACAGCTGTTTGGATGGGTTTTCTGGTATCTTTTTAGAGCATCTAGCAGCAACCAGTCTGCCTTCTGAGGTGGTATGGATCTCATTGTGTTCTCAAGTCAAAATAGAATCTGGATAGCCTCTGGGGCCCTGCTTAGTCATTACTCCCAGCACTGGCTGCCTCTGCTGGACATAAAGAGTTCTTCAAGCACATCCTGGTAAACCCCAAACATCATTACCTCCTGTGGTTTGGTGTTAGGGTGCTCCTAACAACACTCCTTCACTTGTTATATGTGGAGTGCTCTGCACGACTTCTCTTAAGCTCAGTGTGGGGCAAAAGAAGAGACTGCTTCAAAGTAAACATTTTGAACTACCAAGTTTAAGCTACTTCACTCCAGAAGCCCCTGTTCACTACTGTTTCCCTAGTTTCCAGGCAACAAGGTAAACTCATTCCTTTCAGATGGCAGACAACATCATGGCTTAGTGTTCTCTGCCAGCTCAGTGTTGCATCCATGGGGGTGCTTCTCTTCATAGGATCTGCTCTAGGCATGATCTGAGCTTGGGCCCTGTCTTCATACAGTGGCATATGGGCATTCTTACTAATGACATGCTTATCATGGAATACCATTAAATGTAGTGCATGTTGAGACTTACAGCACCCATGGTATTCACAGTCCCAAGGCTGCAGGTGAGAATGACTACCTGCTCAGTGACCAGTAGCCCTAGGCTTCACACCGTCGAAACTACAGAGGTCCCTGCTGTGGGGTATCTGTGGAGGAAAACCTCCTCCAGGGCTTCATTCTCTCTCACTGGGACTGGAGGTGACCTCACCTCTGATGCCCCCAAAAAAAACACTGTGTGGGCAACCCACCACAGGATCTCCAAACACAAAGGGATTCATCAAGAAACACCCAGTTTACATAAAAGTGCTGGAGATGTGTCTTGTTCTTTATGGCCTGAAAGCCTTAGTGGACTTAGTCAACCAAAAGATTGTCCACCTCCAGACAGACAGGTCTGTCATGCGTTATCAACAAACAAGGAGGAGCATTCTCTGAACCTCTTGGCAGGGAGGCAGTAAGAGTGTTGAAATGGTGCCATGAGCAGGGACCCTGCCCAAGCATCTATCTGCCAAGAGTCCTAAACACTGGCAGAGAAAGAGTCGAACAGCAGCTGATCCTCACAAGTGTTCACTAGTTTCTGATGTTGTGAGATCACTATTCAATGAGTGGGCGCCCCAGATGTGGACCCTGCATTCCCACTCAGTGCCAGACTGCCTCGATTTTACTACAGAAATCCAGGACCTGGCGTTTCACCAGAATGTATTTAGACTGCCATGGCAGTCTGTCTCTATGCAGTCCCTCCAACCCCGGTCATTGAGAGTACTGTTTAAGCTGCAGATACAAGGTGGCAAGATGATCCTAGGGGCCCCTATTGGCCACAGCAGATACATGGTTCCTCCGTTGAATTGAGTGTCAGCAAACCAAGGATTCTGCCACTCCAGATGGACTTACTGACCCAGGGTCTTCTAGTCCATCGCAACCTGTGCCCCCTAAACTTTCAGGCCTGACACCTACAGAGACTGACGTGAACACGTTTAAAGTGTCTCGGAGGGTTTTGGAAATACTTTTGGTTATGCATAAATCTTCCACAAGGAAAACATACAAGAACAAATGTAAAAGACTTTCCTTTTGGTGTTCGAACCCCCCATGAATCTTTTTAGGTGTCTACCTAAGAAGGCTTTGGAGTGCTTGTTGGACCGTTCTGGTGCTGGCCTGCAGTATTCCACACTCAAGGTCCATCTTTGTGCTGTATCAGCATACCGCAAACCTGTATGTACCCTCTTTTAGGCATATCTAGCACTGTTGAGAGGTTCATCAATAGTATTCTGCACACCAGGCCTCCATCAGACATCCTAGGACCCTAACCTGGTGCTAGATACACTCACTTGCAACACTTTCGAGCCTACTGTGACTTGTGTCATGAGGTTACTAACCTAGAAGCAGCATTTCTGGTAGCTGTCGCCTCTACTTGCAGAGTATCTGAGATCCATGGTTTTGTCATATACTCTGTATACTGTTTTCCATAAAGATAAGGTAGTTCTTTATACGCTCCCCAAGTTTCTACCTTGGGTGATGTCAGAGTTCCATCTGAATAGGCTATATCCCAGCCCACCATCTACTTGGCAACTTCTAGAATGTGGGAAGCAAGGACTCTCCACTCACTGGATGTAAAGCGTGTCCTTAGATTTCTACCTAGACAAAACAAAGGATTATAGACAAACGGCTCTGTCTCTATCGACCCTAATCAAAAGGGGTAGCCTTTCATAGACAAGTGCTTTTCAGCATGAATTGTAAATTGCCTTCACTAGTGCTGTGCCATGGCTCAGGAAAGACTAGAGGGCAAGGTACCGCCCACTCCTCCACAACAGTTGCCACTTCCTAACAGAAAACCGTTTGGTGCCAGTTGGGAAAATTTGCAATACTACAACCTGGAGCACAATGCATCATTTTACCAAAACACTATGCCAGGCAGTGTGCCACCTTGAGCAGGACAGTTCTGAGTAAGCCCTGAACTCCAGCTTTTCTAGTTCGGGACTTTCTCTAAGCTTAGTACTCAGACCCATTAGTGGAATCTATGAAGAAGATTAATTATTGGAAGATAATGAGATTTACATACTTACTGTAACTGTTACTCTTCCTGTATATCATTTCCACAGATTACCACACCCACCAACAATTCCGCTGACTCACTCCGGTATTTTTTTGTTGTTCTTTAGCCCGTTGTACTCTTTTGGGGCTATGAAGACACTGTGTTACTAGTTTTGGTGGCTCTTCTCACACGGACCACCAAGACTATCATATGCCCTTAAGTGCATAGATCACTCATTAGGTTTATGCTGCTCACCTCCTCAGTAAAAAAGGTACTGAGGTGGTTGAGGGTTGCCACCACTGTATACCAGCAGGCATGGGCACTGACATGCATGCAGGGCCTACTCGCACTGCCAGCCCTCCAGAACATTCTTGGCTCCTGCAGGGTTCTAGGCAGCACTTCCAGTACAGACCCATTAGTGGTAATCCATGGAGACGATATTCAGGATGATCAACACTTGTGTTAAGTACATACATTTAATTTCTTGGTCAATTGTGGAAGTACCTGCATAGTACTGTACCAGATGCTCCAAAATTACTTGCTTTTGCCCCAGTTTATTTGCACAGTTGCACAGAAACAGCACTTTACATTTTACGTAGTGTCAGATATTTATTGCTTGTGTAAAACTCTATTATACATACAATTTTATAGTATTTGTTTCTTGATATCTAGATGTTCTCGAAAATGATTGGTCCATCTCAGGGCCAGATGACAGTAGCACGACTTGTACGAGTGCTAGAAGAGGGGAGGCGTCTGCCATGCCCAACAAACTGCCCTGAAGAGGTATCACTATATTTCTGAGCATTACTTGTACCTCGATAGTATGAATTTCTTTAAAAAAAAATTAAAATGCAAAGGGGAGGTCTTTGGTCAGTTTTAGCAAGATTTTTAAAGAAATGTCTGTATAATCATTTACTTTACAATATGATTCTGAAATGGGTGTAGGCTCATGTGCCAGAAAGGGGGACAAATTTAACAGTACAGTACAGAGGCGGTGTTGATGATGTTTATTTTGTTTGTTTTTGATACCACGAATATTACACAAACCTTTACCTCAGCACAGTTACTCAAATTGTAAAATAGATGTTTCCAGTGCTTTAGATATGGGGAATACTAGTCTGTTCTGCTCACCATTTTAAAGAAATGTGTTTGTTACAAAAAAAAATTCACATATAGAAATACTCCTGGTCTGGAAAAACATGATTTTGCAGTACTGTGAAGCAGTGTTTTCTAGACTTAAAGCACTTTATTCACCAGAATTAGATTTTTACTCATATGCTTTCAAAATGGCAAGTAAATAATGTAGGCTTACTTTATTTCTGAATAGATATTTCTGATCTGTTGCATCTTTTACCCTGAAGAGGTTTATCACCTAATGAGGAATTGCTGGGAACATACTCCAAGTGACAGAACCACTTTCGAGAGCCTTATTCAAGAATTTGAAGCTCTTGTAAATAAAATGTAGGACAAGCTGTACAGTTTGCGAAAATAACCACAGAAAGATTATTTTCCTGGCACATAAACTGAGGGACTAGCTGGTACAGTTAATTTACTGCACTTCTTCCGCCATACCTGGTTTTTACCTAGACCAGGCCAAAGCAGCTGAATTGTTTCCTAACCTGACAGCCCTGAACGTGACTGACTTATTGGAAACAATTCTGTCTTGCACCTTTTCACCCAGGATCACAGCAAACATTACCTCTGATTTGCACCGATTTGCCAGTTCCATCTCCAAGGGGCATAAGTATTAGAAAATTGTAAAACAGAAGATTCCCGTTGGCATTGGAAAGAGCCATGCTGGTGATGGATAATGTTTTGGAAGAGCCTTGTGTACTGTATTTCAGTAATGCACACCAGTAACGGAGTCTGGTTCTGGCATGAGAACAAGCAGAATTGGGGGGCCTGATTTTCAAAGAACAAGCCTTTAAGGTGTGTGTGTGTGTGTGTGTGTGTGTGTGTGTGTATACATATATGATAATATTACGTGTTAGGCTAAGTTAAAAAAAAAAATGCAGTTTTGATTCATTAACAAAATGAAAACACATAATTTGAAAGAAGCACCCGACAAGCATTCATGATATAAAATGTTCCACTTAGAAAACAAATAGACTTTTGCAGAGGAGAAGCCAATAATCTACTAGAATGTCTGACCTGATACTGGGACTTCAACATCATGCCAGTACAGTCTGAGTCACGCAGTATTTTTTGTGTGTTTGGTCAACAGGAAAGGTTTGTAACACTTCTTGGCATATAACTACCCCTGTGCAAGCTTCTAGAACTTCACAAGGAGACACTGTTGGTGGTGATATTTTTAGTGGGATGAGCAGCTTTTAGGAAAAGAACAGTTAAAATGCCCTTTTTTTGTGAAGCCCCAAGGCCCTACAACATCACAGTTCTGCAGTGCAGAACGATTGGAACAACCACATTATACCATTTACAGCTGCACCCCATTGTGCCATTCACAATGAATTTGCAAGGCTTTTTCAGCACCGTTGTGGGAAAGGGGCATATCAGCTAGCCATACGTGGACACCAGCATACTAATGAGCTATTGAGCATACATAGCTGCAATCCACAGCACCCCCTAGACCAGGTGGAACTGCTGAATCAGTCCTACAAAGGGCGACTGGCTTGCAAACCAAAATGAAAGTTCTTGTGTGGGAGAAGACTGCCATTTGGGAGGGTACTGGTCTAGGAAGGGGGGGGTCAACGGGACAGTAGGGAATGCTTGGGGGGGCACTGGAGGTGGGGGGTGGGGCGTATGGATACCTGCAGGAAAATTCAGGATATCTTGAGACCACAGGCAGTGAGGGGCCAGTGGGTTGGGGCAAGACTATGATGGTAGTGCCCTTAGCTAATCTGTGCATGGCATAGTACCATACTACTAGCATGCCATGAGCAGACCTCTGTGCCTGCAACGTTCCGTTATGTATGGTGGCACAAACCTCTGAAGTATGGTATGTGCATAATTTTACTGGGAAACACAGGGGTCTGCACCCCCTGCCCATAGTCCACTGGCTTTGTGTATAGCTGAAAAGTGTGATGGCATAACAAAGAGCCTTTGGCATCCTCATTGTGCACCACCACATTTAAGGCTGTGTATGAATCCCCTGGTGTGTACCTTTCAGTCGAATGGCTCTGGTGGGCAAAACAAGAGAGAAATGTAAATTTGGGGATACAGGGTTCTCCACTCTCTGAAAATATAGGGCGATGGCAATTGTGCTCGGGTCAAAAGGTGCGTTATTTGTCTGGACCTCCTACATGCACTGTACATACGCATAAGTAGATTTTAAGTAACATATAGTGTGCTGGTATTAAATGGGTAGTAGTGCAATAAAAGATGTCAATAAAAGAAAATTTTGGAGGATTTTATAAAAAAACAAAAACAATAATGGATAAAAATATAGGGTGGTGGTAAAAAAATGTAGGGTGGTCGCCTACTGCGCTAAATCAATGAATGAGCAACACTGGGATAGTCTATGATGGGTGCCATGAGAAATACTGTAATAAATGGTAGCATAAGTGTAAGATAAAGATTCACGCTGCTGAGTTATCAGAATCCATTTAAATGTATTGATTCTTTTTTATAGTACAGCAAACAGGTTTACTTGTACAGGTGATTACTAGAGTTGCACTTGGAGTACAGATTTGAAATCAGGCCCTTGGTGCCTCAGAGTTGAGCACTGTGGTATTTTATTGATTAACATTTGCAAAAGGTGCCTCACAGTGGGGGCACTGTGGTAATTTTATCAGTTGACATTTGCAAAAGAAAAACATTGATATAACTGCATTTTTTTAAATGCATGCTTGTATTTCCATATGCTATACTTATATACACCTTCTTCAGTTGACTTAAGAAAATTGTAAGGGATTATATAAGAATGAAGTAATAAAAACAGAAAAGAATGCAACTTAATAGATATTTGTTCATAATAACCCCTTGGATACCATAAAACCTGAGCCTAAAAGTCCATAATAGCACTTTTCATGTTAAGAAGCTCAAAGCTTATATATAGTCTTACCCTTTAGTGAAATTATGTTTTGACTAGACCATCAAAACTAAAATAAAAGATGTTACATTTAAACTGGTTTGCCTTTATTTAGATAATGCTTTTTTTTTTTTTGTGAACACAGCCAGTGTCTTATTCTGTGTGCCAAGAACAGGCTTTTACCCCTTTTGTAAATGTGCCTATAACTGATGGCCACCTTTGCAGATATTTATACAGTATGTATGATTTGTTTATACCTGTGAAAATACGTTTCTAGGGACATGGATATGTTGTTCATCCACACTCATTGGCAGTATCCTTGCCGCTTTAAATCTTGCCGGAAGGTCTTCAAGCTTGCTCCTCCCACCCACCCGGGTGGTATAACTCTCGGCTCCGCCCCATGACGCCAGATCTTCCTTACCGCTTGGAAGCTCAGGTTCCCTCTTTAGCATCCTGCTTTGTGACTGGTTCCTATTTCTCCGCTTATGGATTTAAAATAAATTTTGCAAAAAGACTTCAGTCTTCTGTCCTCGCGCTGCGATGGACAACCGACTCCTGGATTTCGAGATGCCCATGCGGGCAGAAGATGTCTCGGACGGATCCACACCCACGGTGTCTACTGCTTAGGCCTTGAGCACGACCCGCAGGCTTGCGACCTGTGCTCATCTTTCTCGGCCTCGTCCTCGAGACCGTGCTGCCCGATTGCAACTGGGCCGTCCGAGGCGTTTCCTCGGTGAAGTCAAGGAGGCCCGGTTGGCGGTGTCCGCGCGGCGGTCAGCGGATCAGCTCGAGCGGGATGGTCGCCTCAAGAGGAGGCGCGGGCCGATCTTCCTCGGCCGCTGCATTTATCCCGCCTCTGGGTTCTTCCTACACGGCTTCTTTAAGGAGCTTTGTCTGTCCCTCTCCACTAAAGGAGAAGGGCTCTGCCTGTTGGACCTTATTCTCGGTCCAAAAAGAGGACAGGGTAAGTCCCTCCGCGACGCTCTTGGGAGCGGAAAGGTCCTCTCCCGGGCGCCGACCGTCGGCTGTGGTCGATCACTCGGCTTCGCCACTGGCCTCACGGTGTCCCCGTCAGGTCAGTTGACCGAGACTCCCACCGATGAAGTCGAGATTTTTCTCGACCCATTGGACGGGCTGTCGCCTTTAGCAGCCGAGATTCCCCTCTCCCCGGTTCCCCCGGGAGGAGTTGAGGATCCCGTGGGCTCGCCTGTGCCTCCGGTTCCGGAGCCCTCGGATGGACCATCCGAGCCGAAGGGAGTGCCGGTTCCGGCCGACACCTCCCCGCACCGACCTCGGAAATTCCGGGACTCTTGGTCTCGGTCTCGGACCTCTTCGCGGTCCAGCCGATCCCACCGTCATAGGCGGTCTCGGTCTCGGCACCGCGGTAAGCGGCGTCGCCGCTCGTCCTCGTCCTCCTCCTCGGATGAGGGGAGGCTTCGGCGTAAATTACGTCGACGGTACGAGGACCTTATGTTGCAACAGCTCCTCCTGGCCGGGAATAAGCCGCTCCGTGGCCTTCCCGGCCATTAAGTGCTGTCACCGGGCGGCCGACACAACCCTCGACTTATCCGAGGCCTATACCCAGGCCGGTTGTTCGCCAAACCAGCTGCTCCACCGATCCCGTGGAACCTCCGCCTCACAGCCACCATTGGGAGCTCCGACCAAGGATTCTCGGTCGGCTAAGGTCTACCCCATCGGCTGTCAGTTACCCTCACTCCCGACCGACCTCGGCAGGTGAAGGGTGGCTCAGGCCAGAGGCAGTTTTCGAGGACTCTTCCGAGTCCGAAGATGATTCCTCCTTTTTCCAAGCGACTGGACTTGGAGTCTTCAGGAGGTCAGTCAATGGACGATAGCCCGTCGTCCTTCCTAGGACTGCTTCGCTCATCTCGGAGTCTACCGATGGAGCTCGAACCCGCTTCCAAACGGGCCAGGTATCCCCTCACGGAGATTCTGGACCGAGGGATTCTCCGACGGAGGCTTTCCGTGGCCGAGGCCATAGTGGGTCCGCACTGGAACTTTGGCAGCGCCTGCTTCCTGCCCTGCGCTCGGCCAGGATGGCCAGGAAGTATGCGGTCCCTACCGTTCCTTGTCCGTTTGGAACACCCTCTGCTGAGGGTTGGTTACCGACAGCTTGCCGCCACGCAACGCCAGGATGTGGACAAACCTCCTGACAAGGAGTCCAAGAAATTGGACTATGTCGGGCGAAAGTCACGCTAGGCCTCTCTCGGCCAGGCCAGTTCGGCGCCTCATGGCACATTTTCTCATGCCCTGTTGGGCTCCCTGGATGAGGTCATCCCTCATCTTCCGCCGATCTGCAGACTACGGTTAAGCAGGTGCGGGACCAGGGCAGGGCAGTGGCCAAACAGCAGCTCCAGACTGCTTTGGATATAGGGGACTCATGTGCCAGATCGGTGGCGGCCGCAGTGGCTATCGTGTCATGGGCTTGGCTGAGGATATCCACCTTTACTTCGGATACCCAGCACAAGTTGGCGGATGTTCCCTTTTTGGGGACTGACCTCTTCGGCCCTGGGGTGGAAGGTCACCTGCAGAGGATCGAGAAGTCCAATGCCACCTTGGACTCGGTCTCTTCCGCTCAGAAGGACAAAGGCCACAAACCACAGCCTAAGCCCTTTCGTCCTTCTGTGCCCCCGGCGCGCCCGGCCCAGCAACGTCAGGGCCAGCAGGCTCGGCCTTGGCATCCCAAACCCAAGCCGCCGGCTTCCTCTAACAGGAGGCAGGGAGGAAAGGGCCCAGGAGGTCCCTCGGCCGGTCCCTCCTCCAAGCCTGCCCAGTGACGGGCTGAGGGGTGTCGCCCCATCCCCGCCACTCACTCTCTGGGTCCCCCGGGGGACGGCCCGCACTTCCGCTCCGCCTGGTCCGCTGTTACCACGGACAGGTGGGTCTTGGAGGTGGTGGAAGAGGCCTGCCTCTGGAATTCGAGCAGGCACCACCCTTCAGAGCCGCCGCCTCGGGGCTTCGATCCCCAGCTCACTGGCGGCCGTCGAGCCGACATCGCCTCCTCCTCCAGAAGGAGGTGGTAAGAGGTGGTGGACCCTCCTTCAGACCCAGGGTTTGTGTCCAGGTACTTCCTGGTTCCGAACGGACGGGGCTGGCGCCCATTCCGAATTCCACACGACTCCAAACAAGTTCCTAAGGTCTCGAACCTTCAGGATGGTCACTCTGGCTCAGATAATACCATCCTTGGAACGCGGGCGTGTGGTTCTGCTCTGACTTGCAGGACGCGTTTTTCACGTCCCTATCCGTCCGTCTCACCAGAGATTCCTTCGCCTCGAGTGGAAGGATCCTCTTCGAGTTCCAAGCCATGCCCTTCGGCTTGTCTCCAGCTCCCAGGGTCTTCACCAAATGCATGGCAGTGGTGACAGCATTCTCTGGCGCCCGAGGGGTCCGGTGTACCCTTACCTGGACGACTGGCTGATAGCAGCTCCCTCCAGGAGGAGGCGGAGTGGTCCAGAGATCTGGCCCTCCAGGTCTGCTCTCAACTGGGCCTCCTTATCAACGAGGCCAAGTCGGAACTCGAGCCAAGCAGGTGATTCTATTCATCGGGCGCAGCTCGACTCTCTTCGAGCCAGAGCTGCTCCGCGGACAGGGCCGAGGTTCTTTCCTCCTTGCCCGATCATTTCTGGTTGGGCACTGCGCCTGCCCGGGACTTCCTGCGCCCTGGGTCTCATGGCTGCCTGCACCAGCGTGGTCCGCTGGGCCCGCTGGAACATGCGCCCTTCAGTGGGGACTGGCCAGCCAGTGGTCACAACGCCATGCATCCTTGACCAGCTTTAGTCGGTGACAAGGGGATGTGAACGCTTCCAGTGGTGGACCGCTCCAGATCATTTGCAGGAGGGCATCCTGTCGTCCGCCTCGAGCCGACGGTCCTCTGTCGACCGATGCCTCTCTGATGGGTTGGGGTGCCCATCTGGGGGAACACCGGGCTCATGGCCTCTGGTCCCCGCGGGAGTCCCGATGCCACATCAACCTGCTGGAGCTCCGAGCGGTCCGCCTAGCTCTCACCGCCTTTGCTCCGTTCCTCCGGGTCAAGTGGTCCGAGTCAGACGGACAATACCACGACCATGTACTATCTAAACCGGCCAGGGCGGGACGCGCCCATGCTTCTATGCAAGGAAGCTCTCCGAGATTTGGTCACTCTGTGGCGCAGCCTGGAGGCGGATCTCCTAGCTATTCACGTGGCAGGAGCCTCCAACACCCTGGCCGATGCCCTGAGCCGGATAGGGCTGCATCCCACGAGTGGTCTCTCCTGCCGGAGGTAGTACAGCATCTGTTCTCCTTTGGGGCACACCTCAGGTGGACCTGTTTGCCTCCATGGAGAACGCGGTTGAGTCTGTTCCATGCCCGCCTCAGCAGGGCTCGCTGCAGGGGATGCCTCTCGAGGCAATGGACCCCGGCCTCTTTTCGCCTTTCCCATTTCCCTTGATCCACAAGGTGCTTCTCAAGGCGAGGAGGGACAAGGCGAGGTGATTCTGATAGCCCCAGACTGGCCTCGCCAGTTCTGGTACCCAGATCTCCTCAGTCTCAGCTCCAGGACTCCGCGCAGCTTCCAGCTCGCCCGGACCTGCCTCAGTCAATCAGGGAAGGTGTTCCATCCGGACCTTCAATCTCTGCACCTGACGGCCTGGTTCCTGAGCTGCCAGAGTTCCAGGCCTTGGGTCTTTCCGACGAGGTCCTCAATGTAGTTGAGGCGTCCGTAAGAGTCGACCAGAAAATGTTATGCCTTCAAATGGAAAAAGGTTTTCCATTTGGTGTCAGGGCAAGGGCTTGGACCCTTCCTCCTGTTCCTTGGCAAGCATCTTGGACTATTTATGGTCCCTTTCTAGTCAAGGGCTTAGGTCGGCGACCCTAAGGGTGCACCTGGCAGCCATCTCTGCTATCAGGCGCGGGGAAGCAGTCGGTGGCGAGGAGAAGGTGGTCTGGGCGCTTTTTCAAGGCCTTGATCACATTTCCTCCAGTGCGGGAACCCCACCCGTGGGATCTACTGCTGGTACTGGCAAAGCTCATGGGCAAGCCATTCGAACCTATGCACAGGTGTGCTCTCTCTCACCTGTCGTGGAAGACCGCCTTCTTGGTGGCTATCACGTCAGCCAGAAGGATGGGAGAGCTCCAGGCGCTTTCCATCGAGTCTCCTTACCTGGTCTTCCACAGGGACAAGGTTGTCCTGCTCCCCCACCCGAAATTCCTTCCGAAGGTGGTGTCGGAGTTTCACCTTAACCAGGTGTTGACTCTGCCGGTGTTCTACCCCAATCACACCTCGGAGGCCGAATATAGGCTCCATACTCTGGACCCTAGAAGGGCGCTCGCTTATTATAAGGAGCGCACGGCTGAAATTCGGGGAGAGGTTCGCCAGCTGTTTGTCACCCACGCTGAAGCCGCGATCTGGCAGACCTGCAGCCAAGCCGGACGATAAGCAGGTGGGTAACCTCCTGCATAGATCTCTCTATAAGTTGGCGGGCATGGAGCCTCCCAGAGGGATAAGAGCTCATTCTACCCGCCATACTGCTGCAACGGTGGCTGCTTCCAGGGACGTCCCTATCCAGGAAATCTGCAGGGCTGCTACCTGGAAGTCAGCAAACACCTTCATTACCTACTACCACATCGACCTTGAGTCACGCCGGATGCTGGTTTTGGGGCCTCGGTTCTCCAGTCTCTCTTTCCCAAGTAAGTATTGGGGTGTGCGTCTTGCCTCCCTCCTCCCGGAGAACTGCTAGAGTCTGCCAATGAGTGTGGATGAACAACATATCCATGTCCCTAGAAATACAGGTTACTCACCTGTAACAGGAGTTCTAGGAATGGTATATGTTGTTCATCCACACCACCCACCCGACCTCCCGGCTTCGACGACAACCTGAGCTTCCAGCGGGCCAGATCTGGCGCCATGGGGCGGAGCCGAGATTATACCACCCGGTGGGTGGGAGGAGCAAGCTTAAGACCTTCCGCAAGATTTAAAGCGGCAAGGATACTGCCAATGAGTGTGGATGAACAACATATACCATTCCTAGAACTCCTGTTACAGGTGAGTAACCTGTATTTATATGCGCCTCGATCAGAGTTGTTTGTTAAATGATGTAAACCAATTTGCAGTGTTCATCTGATTTTCAAGATCTCCATCGGAGTTATCTCAGTCATCATGTCACATCGAGGAACTTCACCTCGGTGAAGGGAAATTCAGACAGAAGATTTTCAGCAGTACAATTAGCCACCCACTGACATCCGTCAAGTCACCAACCCTGTAAAGGCGTGAGCTGCCCCGCTTTCTCCTCCGCTCTTTCCCGCCATTGACTTACTCACATGGGTCTTCATGGAAGCTTCGCTGTAGTATTCATGTCTTTTTCACTTATGGCTTTTTCTTCGATATTTTTCAGAATCTCTTTTATTAAAGAGATTCTTCTAACTTGTTTATGTTATGAGTTAATCCTAGGACTTTCTTTTCGTTGCTGCCACTGCGAAAAGAAGATTGCCTCCACTGATGAACATTCTCTGTGTCTGCTGTATTGGGCCTGAACACGAGTTTCTGACTGTGAGCTGTGCCAGCAGTTTAACCAAACAGCTCTCAGATGACACAGAAAGATTCTAAAAAATTTCCTCATGGATCAACAGGTTGCCAACTCTAGGTAGGGGTCCTCCGGGTCCCAGCCTATCAGTCACTGACTAGATTGTTGAGCTCCCAGGTCTCCAAGGCCCAAGACAAATCCACGGGGGGGGGTCATAAAAAAGACAGAGATCGCGACCACTCCCCCCAGTATTAATCTTGCTTCCCAACTGCCTCTTCTCCTTCAAGGGTATTCTAGTTGGTTGCGCCAGCACGTAAAACTGCTGTTCAGGTCTCTGTGCCCACCAGACCCATACCGACAGCACCTCCGCCCAATTCTCAGTGTGGCCGGCCATCTACCTCCAGGTCATCGGCCCCTCCTTCATCAATGACAGGATCATCATTAGCGACTCTCCCATTGAGGCCTGCCCCTTCTCCCTCCAGGGCTACAGGCTGTTTGGGCTCTCAGAATCTAGCAGGTAGGTCATCGACACCTGTGCCATTGAACCCCCCTCCGTCTGCGAACACAGTCGACTTAAAATCCTGCTCAAATTCACTAATGTAATTGTACAGTAGCTGCGCGCCTTCAGACCCCCTTTGCCAACGCCATCGGCAGCAGCTTTGTCGACATCTCATCGGCCATGGAAAGCTCCCCATGGGCCGCCATCAGCGCATTTGACGCCAGACACAGATTTAGAGGAGGTCGACGTCGAGGGGTAGCACCCAGATCTCATTCTTCCTGATGATGAGGATGAAAAGGAAGAGATCCTACTCTCTGATAGATCTGCTGCCTCTTCTGTCAGTGAGGACTCAGTGAAGCATACTGCCAGGTCTCCTCTTGAGGAACCCACATTTTTCAATGTGATAAAGCAGCTGTCCTCCGCCATGGGCTTCCGCACTGAGGAAGAGGATGCCACCACAAAGGAGCTGGTGGACTTCCTGTAGATCCTTAAATCTCCCCCACAAATCATTCCTCCAATCATTCCTGCTCTGAGGTATGCAGCCACAGCAGCCTGGCACAGACCAGACATGGTGCCAGCTTTGTCTCACAGGGCAGATAAACTCTATCACACACCCCCAAGGGCTCCTCTGCTATGCTTCCCAGCCTGAGACAGACTGGTGGTCATCAAGGCAGCTCATAACTGGTCTAAGGCACCCAAGTACTGTACCTTAGTTCCCTTCCCCCAGATAGTTTTGCAGAATTGACTTCTGAGGCAAGAGGATATATCCCTCCTCCACCCTGGGTTTGAGAATTGCAAACTACCTGTCTCACATGGTAAAATACCAGAATGCTAGTTGGAAAAGGGGCAAGGTCACAGCACAGGCTCTTTTCAGATGGACACCAAAGCAGGAGCTGCTTCAGTGCCTCCAAGCAGCTGAGGATGTTAGTAAGCACCTCCTCAGGGCTCTCTGTGATATGGCTGACACCTTTGCCAGGGCGGCCACCACATGCATATGCCTACGTAGGCAATCCTGGCTAAGAATATCTGGGTACGCTGCTGATGTTAAGCAGAAAGTGCTCAATGCCCCCTTTAATGGCACTAAGCTGTTTGGCACTGATGTCCAGGATATTAATGATCTGCAAGCCTTGGGCAGGGCCCTTAAGTCTGTCCACTCCTTCTAGCATACCCAACCAAGAGGTAGAGGGTGCCCTCCCTTTCACAAAGTGCCCAATAGGCCCAGTAAGGCCTCCCAGCCCCAAGGGAAATGCAGAGCCCCAGCTGCCTTGCACACCCACTCCAGTGCTGGAGCTGCAGCCAAGCACCCTAGAAATGAGGGACCAGCCCAAGCGGCTGACTCCACCTCCACTTGACTCCTTGCCAGACACCCTGTTCTGGCACTGGACCAGGAGGTGGTGGTTGGAGGCCAGTTCTCCCTCCATCTGCATCAGTGGAGAATCATAACTTCAGATGCATGGATTCTGCAGATCATAGAGAAGGGAAGGGGCACACCGTGGAGCTCACCGAGCAACCTCTAGAAACCCCTCCTCCACCCTCCAGTAACCGCTCCCCCGGCTCACCTGTCTGTTATTCAGGAGGAAGTACAGTCCCTTCTACGCAAGCATGCCATCATGCCAGTTCCAGGTGCCAGAGAAACAAGGGGTTTTATTCCAGGTTTTTCCTGGTATCCAAAAAGACCGGCAGTCTGGACCCATTCTAGACCTAAAGGACCTCAGTCTGTACATCCAGTACAAGACGTTCCGGTTGGTAACTTTATTGGGTCTACTGCCTCTCCTCAAAACGGGATTGGCTCTGTTCACTGGACATGCAGGATGCTTACCTGCACATTTTAGTCTTTTCTCCTCACAGGAAATTTCTCTGTTTTGCTTTTCAGGGCAAGTATTACTAGTTCAAAGTGCTGCCCTTTATCTTGTCTTCTGTGCCATGAGTCTATACCAAATGCTTAGCAAACAGTAGCAGCAGCCTCAAAAGGGCGGAATTGTATATTTTCCTTATCTGGATGATTGTCTCCAAAGGCCCCATCCAGGGAACATGCTAAAGTGACTCTGGACTCTCCAGGTTTTCCACTTCCTGGGCATCACAGTCAGTCTGCCCAGATCAGTTCTGGTACTGTCCCAAAGGCTACAGTACATGGCAGTTCTGGGTCGGCCCAAAGGAAGGCCTTCCTGCCTCAAAACAGGGCAGAGTGCCCTTATCGCCCAAGCTCAGGAAGTCGCCCAGAGCCGCCACATTCCTGCCAGGGTGTACCTGAGACTTTTGGGCCTGATGGCAGCTGCCATAACCACTGTTCCACTGGCCAGACTTCATATGCATGTTCTCCCGTGAATCCTTCGAGTGCAATGGGAGCAGCGCACGGATTAGTTGGACTGTCCAGTTCTGGTCTTTTCCCCAAACCGAAAGGTACTGCAGTGGTGGATAGACCCCTCGAATTTGCTTCAAGGCATTCCATTCCAGATCTCCTTCCGGTAGCAGATCCTCACCATGGATGCCTCAGGTGTGGGTTTGAGAGCACACCTGGGTCCCTTTCAAACCCAGGGCTCTTGGTCCCAATTGAAGACCTGCCCTGCATATCAGTGTCCTGGAGATAAGAGCAGTGCTGTATGCCACGCAGGCTTTTTGGGAATACCTCACTCCAGGTCAGCTGCTGGTGCAGTCAGACAGTTTGAGTGTAGTATACTTCATCAGTAAGCAATGGGAGACTCGGCCATGAGAGTGTGCTACTGGGCACTGGATCACGACCTAACTCTCTCAGTGGGCCACATGCCAGATGTGCTAAACCCTCTGGTGAACAGCCTCAGCTGGACTCAGTCCAGCGTGCATGACTGGGAGCTACTCTCATCTGTTGCAGAAGACTTGTTGAACACATGGCGTAATCCATAGTTGGACTTTTTTGCATCCCCACTCAATGCAGAACTGCCCAATCTCTGCTCACTAGATCCAGGTCCTGGAGTTTTCTGGTGAGATGCGTTGTCCCTCTCCTGGAGCAGGAGGTTCCTTTACACCTTCCCACCATTTCTTCTAATTCAGAGGGTGCTCATCAAATTGCAGATGGGGGGGGGGGGCCAGCATGATTCTAGTAGCTCCATTCTGGCCTCGGCAGACATGGTTCCCCTTGCTTCAGCAGCTGGCGGAGGAGCCTCTGGTCCCTCTTCCTCTCTGCAGGAACCCGCTGACCCAGGCTCAGGGGACCCTGGTCCATTCCAATCTCGGGTCACTCCATCTGCATGCTTGGCTCCTGAGGACATAGCCATTACCAGGTTTGGGGTCTCGAACAGAGTGGCGGACATCCTTGTGGTCACTCAGAAGCCTTCCACTGTTTCACATACATGAAGTGGAAGCAGTTTGCCATTTGTGCTGACAAACATAGTTTGGACCCTTTCACCTGCCCGGTGAACTACATTCTGGACTACCTAATCTCTCTGTCTGACTCTGGTCTCCAGCACTTTTCCGTCAAGGTGCACCTTTCAGCTGTTTCTGCTTTTCATGAGCCTGTGGGTGACCTCACAGTTGCTCAGTTGGATGTCTCCCATACCTTTCTCGGGGGCATCCTGCATCTGACCTCCTCCATCCGTTCTGTGTCCCGGCTTGGGATTTGAATTGTATTTTATTTTTGAGAAGTTGACCATGTCTTCTTTGAGTCAGTCGCAACTTGTGAGCTGCTCTTTCTCTCTTGGAAAGTGTTATTTTTAGTTGCCATTACTTCTGCTCGAAGAATTTCAGAGCTTCAGGCCCTCTGGTGTGAGGAGCCTTGATTTGATTTTTCACAAAGACAGGGTGTCTACGCACGAATCCTAAACTGTCTCCCTGAGGTGGTTTCCAAGTTTACACTCAACCAGTCTATCCACCTTCCTGTTTATTTTCTGGAGTGTGCCAATCCAGGGGAAGCATTGCTCAGTACATTAGATGTGTGCAGAGCTTTGACATACTACTTGCTTCGCATTAAGGAATGCAGAAAGTCAAAGCAGTTGTTTGTTTCTTTCACCCCAGGTAGAGAGGGCGCTTCAGTTTCTAAGCAATGAACATTCAAATGGTTGAGAAATTGTATTGTGTTTGGTTAGGGTTATGCTCCCTTTGTCTCCGGGAGAAAGAACTGAGGAGGGAGTGGGGCCACTCATGCCTTTATAGGGTTAGTGACATCGACTGCATGGGCAGCCCCAGTTGTACTGCTGAAAATCTTCCATGTGGGTTCTTCACTATCTGTGAAGTTCCTGCGGTGTGACCTGATGACTGTGATCCCCTCAAAGATCTACTGTTACGGTAAGTTCTTCCGTAACTGTTCTTTATGTTCATACTAAAAGTCAGGCGGAATGTTTTTAAAAATAAAATGTATTTCACTCTTGTGAAAAATCATGTGAAATAGCCACATGGGACTGCAACATTTGGATGGTTTGTTTTCTGTTAGAGTGTGGCAAAATATATTGTTCTTTGGGGTTTGCCTCTTCCATTCCAAAAACATTTTATGGATTGTGAAGTTTTTGACCCAAAAATTCACTCTAGAAAGACATACAGTAGAAACATTTTAATGGGGCACCTGAATGGACATCATTTTGTCCCCACTAAGCAGTTCTCCCAATTATCAGAAGACACACTTCTACTCACACTTTCAAACCCTGTCCTTCCTCTGGCATGTGCGGTATCCATCTTTGCCTCCCACTGCACTCTTTAGAAGAGGAAGCTGCCTTCCCTTCGTGAACACAGCAATAGACTTCCTGATCATTGCTCTGCAACATGGTGTCTAGTTCAACACTGACAGACTATAGAGCAGCTAAATAGTGAGCTGTACTAAGGACAGATGGTTGAATGGCTGGGGAGCTGATAATGCGGGGTGAACAGTATCTTGAATATTGGAGAACATGTAGAAAGAGGGGGAGAGTTGTAAGCCTTGAGACATGGTATCCCTGTAAACAAACAGACCCAGCCTCTTTGAGGGATGAGAGCCTCCACTGGAATGCATCGCCATTTAAATAATTCCCAGTGGGATGTCCCCAGTAACCGTGCCCCAATTAAATTGCTTCTACTGTGTGTGGTTTTTATTCTGATATACAAGTTTAAGCCTGTGGAGTGATTGGAGAATATTAAAAACTAAACTTGCTGCTCTAGGAATACTTTGAGAAAGCAAAGGATTTACATTTTTTCTTGGCTGTATAGCTGGCATAGATTCAAATGATTATGTCTTTGAGCATGAACATTTTCCTTCTTGGCATTAATTTGTTTCTGCCTGTAATTGAATACCATTCCACACTCTGCCTCAGTGTTATGCACTTTTTCTCTAAAAAGACTTTCTCATATTTTTAAATAAATCTTTATTGTATGAATAAATATTTACTAAAATCATTCTTTGTGGTATTTTAATTTCCGAATTTTCCAGCAAGGATATATATAGCCCAAGTGAATGATAGAAATTCAGACCTCTCTCTGAAAAGCTAGATTTGTAATGTTTGGTTACACAATAACAAAGTCAAGCAGAGCACCATCCAAATCCCTGAAATAAACTACAAATTGTATGCTGTGCAAATAACAATGGAGCCTGCCAAGATGAAGCACAGTGTCGGATTCCTGCATGACAAAAGGGATTAACTGCAATTGACATTGACTTGTTTCTACAGTAACTTTGCTGCAGAAACGAGTTGCATCCTGGCAGGCTCCACTATACATATAGTTGTATGCAACTATGTACAAAGTAACCACTACTCTGTGTGAGCCAGGACACGGGTGCAAAAATTCAGTGCGTTTCTCATCTCAGCAGACCATCAGGGAAGGTGTGGTCTACCATAGCACTCAACCCTTTGTTGTTTCTTTCCAACTCTTTCTGGCTCTATGACCAAGGTAGGGATGTACCCCATATTTGTCCCAGGATCCACTGACTACACACACACACACACACACACACCCCAGGCACTTCCCCTAGCTGCCCGCAATGGGAGGACCATGAGTTTCCCCCTTATGGAGGGGCTCTCCACCGGGACAAATCAAGATTGCCCTGAGACCATGGCCGTGACTAATGCTGGAGTCACTTGGGTGATGACTTTGAGGCTGGTGTACCAGATGTCATGCTGCTACCATGCCAGAGGGTTTTCTCCTTAAGGTTTGTCCTGGAGACGTGACCATGCAGTGACTGCAAGCACATAGCTATGCATGCTTCCACACATGTTGTGCCGACATCCACAGTTGCCTCCCCCCTCGCATGTGTGGTCCCAGGCTTGTGTTCTCCAAACTTTTTTAACACAAAACCGCACTTGCAGGGAAATTGGAGCCAGGTGCAAGTTAAACTACTGACCACATTCTTGCACACAAAAAGCTGCACTCTACTGGCTCATAAAAATGCAAGAAAACACAGCACAGTCAAATTCAAGCCATCCAGTGATTTATTGTGAAGCCACAGTAATCACAAACACCTCGGTGCATTGTGTCAAAAATGAGATGCTTCCTCCTGATGAAGCATCTTGTTTTTGACATGACATGCCGAGGTGTTTGTGACTGCTGTGGCGTCACAATAAATCACTGGATGACTTGAATTTACCTGTGCTGTGTAAGTGTTTTCATAGATTTTTATGAGCCGATAGAGTGCAGCTTTTTGTGTGCAATATTGTGTTTTCCAAATCTCTGGTGGGAGACACCATATCACCAGGTGTGACAGTCCCCTCTCTCCAGAGAAGGCGAGCATTCCCATGGATGCTTATCTTACCTCCCTCCCCCCAGCCGGCCCTTCCACTCAAGCTTGTCCCTAAACTTGGGTCATTGGCACTGCAAGCCAGTAGCATTACTGCCGCGCCATCAGGCCAGCCACCAGCCCTTGTTTAAATTAAAATGTTTATCTAATAATGGCATACTGATAAATATGAATGCATTCCCAGAAGACATGGTCGATGCAAAGTCTGTCGCCAGATTCAAACACAGGTGGGGCAGGCAGAGAAATAACTCAAACCAAAGGAGAGAAGGAGAACAGTCAAAGGAAAGGAGTTGTTTGGACATGGGAGGGGTGTTGGAACTACAGTAAGCACCATTGGTAGACTAGCTGTGGTCCATCATTAGGCTTGGTGTGAATGCAGGCAAGTACTAGGCAGTCTGATTGGCCACTGTGACTTTTATGTGCTGTCAGTATGTTTCAGTGTTTCTTCCTATTTCCCTTATTTAGGGTCTGCTTTGGTATTTTAACTTGCCCTTTTCATAATTCATGAAACTGATGCATTTGATGTGCCTTAATATGAATACTAAATTGGTGCTGTGTACTGCATACAGTGTAATTGTAGAACATTTTGTAAGGTATGTGTTCATTTCAACATTATTTTGCATATGAACTGATCATATTATTTGGAGCAATTACGAAATTTTTTTTTGTTTGTACTTTAAGATAAGTGCAATTAAGGGCTAATTACAGTAGTAGACCACACCTCCTCTGGTGAAGTGTCTGTAGTGACAAGAAATGTGTCAAGAGTTTTTGCCTCTCTGTCTAGGCTCACACTGAGTTAGTGGTATGTTTTTACTTGGCTAATACAAATAAATGTTTTTGCACAGCATACGATTTGTAGCTTGGTTCAGGGATTTGGGTGGGCGCCCTGCTTGCCTTTGTTTTTGTATAGATCTCATCCTCACGTAAGTGCAATTCTGAGTGCAGCTTGCCCATGTTTTGTGTACTTGTAATGTTGGTTGGTAAATATTCAGTTCTTTTTCAAAATTGTTTGTATCATTCTGTAACTATGGAAGCAATACTATATTTTGAAAGTAGGCCTCAGAAGTGAGACTAATTTTAATGCAGATTTGTAGCCTGGCGTGGTAATGCAATCTGCTGCCCCTGGAAGATGTGGGTTTACATGAGATTTCCAGTGTCCCTCGATCGCTGTCATTGGACCTGCTTAGGGAATGCTGTCAGCTAGCAGTTGCCAGTTATTCTTTATTTTACTACAGTGTTTTCATCATCTCTGCATGCTGCCAAAATCTGCAGCTGCATTATTTCAGTAATGAAGTGTGAAGACAAAATTTATAAAGACTCACACATTTGTGTATGCCATTTGGACCTCTCTCCTGATATGAGGATTTGTGAGATCTACCAGGATTTGGCTAAGCATCAAAATGATGCCATAAGAAAGCTCTAGAAACTTGCCTTCTCCAAAATAGCATTAGAAACTATGGAGAAAGAGCAAGGCCAAAATCGCTCTCACTGTCCACATTGGCCAAGACCCAGCAGTTGAAGTCAAATGACTGGGACAGCACAGTTGTTGTCATGCCTTCTTCATTGTCGGAACACAAGCATAAGCACAGAGACAAGTAGAAGTCTGCTTCCCTGGCAAGATGTTGGTTGCCATTGAGATCAGATAATCATTCAACGGCATCGTCTGCTCTGGTGGCATTGACGACAACCACCCCCAACCATCACTTATACACCAAGATCAGGGTCTGGCTTAGGCACTGCTTTACCTACTATGGATGGTTCAATGCCATTGCTGTCTGGCCAAAACCTGTCATTGATGCAAGTAGTCATGGCCCTTGGCCATGGTGTCATCAACTCTCAGGCTGTGCTGGCATTGTTTTCAGAGATTATACAATACATTCTGCCTGGCTTTACCTACCAGCAAATTTCTACCTCTCAGCCACTGCCATTATTTTCAGTGACTTCCTGCAGCTGCTGTCATTGATAGGAGGTCAACAAGGTAGAATACAAGTATGACCACATGGTATTAGAGGAGGATTTAGAAGGGATTATGAGGAGAGCAGTATGTTGCAAATCATTCTAGTTCTACCTCTCATCTTGCAATAAGGACTCTGTGGTATATATGGTATATACCCCAGATCTCCTCCGAGGATCCCACTTTTCAAGCCATGATGCAGCAGATGCAAACTGCCATGAGCTTTGCAGTGGAAGAAAATGATTCCACTAAATAGAAATGGAATTTTCGGAGGTTCCTTGCTTTCCCTCCATTGTAATTCCTTCTGTTTGTCCTGTATATTAGAGGATAGTACCTTTGCTGCATGGCAGAGACCAAACTCCCTGCCTGCAGTGCCCAGAAAGGCTAAAAAGTAGAACCCTGCCCTATCTACTAAACCTTATTAAGCTAACCAACCAGAAACTGACTCTGTAGTTATCATGGCTGCTTATGATGGATCCAGGGCTCCTAACCACCCAATTACTTTGCCTACTGACAAGGAATCTAGGAGGCAGGGTGTGATGGGCAGGCATACTTACGCTTCTGCATTGTTGGGCATCAGGACTGCAAACTACCAGGCCCATATGATTAAATACCAGAATAACCTGTGGAAAGCTGCTTAAACTGCAGCCCAGGATGTACCTGAGAGCTCTGCCAAGAATGAGTTAATTAAAACTCTAACCTCTGGGGCTGAAGTTGGCAAACATTTGCTAAGCTCTACCAATGATCTTTCTAATGCTTCTGCCAGAGCTGCTGCTCCAGGCTGGGCATATGCATGAGACACTATTCTTGACTTAAGAGTTGTTGGTTTTGCTAATGATGTGCAGCAGGCAGTTTTGAATGCTCAATTTAGAGAGACAAAACTGTTTGGTTATGATGTTGAAGAGACACTCGAGAATGTTCAGACATCCAAAATGACCCTCAGATCTGTTGCGTCACTTTAACCCCACACCTACTAGAGGCTGTGGGAGGGGCTCTTTCGTCAGCCTGTTGCCAGAGGTGGTTGTGCCCGCCATCAACAAGGCAGAGGTAGGGGAGGAGGCTGTTTGCCAAGACCCCTCCCTTAAAGTGCCCATTCAAAAACACCCAAAGCAGTCAATACCATTGACTGTGTCCTACCGGTTCTGCCTGACTCTTCCAGACTGTAACCCCATTTCCACTGTCACCTCCGGGGTGGCTTCGGGGGGGGGGGGGGGAGAGGATCTCCTGGCACCTAAAACAGTGGCAGGAGATTACTACAGACAGAGGGATACTAGAGCTAATTGCATGGGGGCATGCTCTGGAGTTGATAGCAACCCCTCAGTACAAAAAGTTTCAGGTTCAGGTTGTCCTATATGTATGCAAGTGTAATTACTAATCCTTGGGTCATCCTTAAAAGATCAGGCAACCAAATCTAGAAAATTGAATGAAGTAAGGATGAATTCCACTTCACACTGATGGTTTCTTCAGCAAAAGAACTGCTTTATTCAATGTTTCATCCTCACTTAATAAAGGGGCATGTTTCATGGCTATCACCACTTCCTCAGGTCCAGCAGTGTTGATTCTAAATAAAAACATAATATAAGTTTTACTACACAAATGGTCACTAGTTTTCATCAATCCTGATATCTGAAAAACTAAAGCCACACATATAACCCATTTCCCTAATATTTACAATAGCTAAGGTAGAAATATAATTTTAATAATGAAATTGCCAAGTTCTATAATCACACATGGGAAGATTAACATTCCAGAATATAGACATCTTACTATAAAAATGCCCAAATAGTTGTATTACCATGTTCTAAAAAATGCTACAAGAGTACATTCTTGACAAATGTAATAATGTAAGCCATTATGGAGAGCGGTATTCTGTACTCACTTTTATCAATTAGGGAACCTTTTAGCCTAAACTGTCCTTATTATTGAAATATTGCTAATCTGTAAAATAATGGACAAAAGTACTGTTCTTGAGCTTTTATGTCCAAACTCTGGTAGAAGTTCTAATCTCTCAGACTCTCATCTTATTACTTAAGCGGATTGCCCAGAAATCTGCTCTACTGTACCTCCCTAATTCCTATGTATTATTCAATTTTGCTTCAGTTGATTATAAGGTTCCTCACCTCTCATGTTTTAAATCTTTTCCTGACTCCCTGTACACAGTCCTTGTTTCCTCCTGGCATCAACTACACTATTTTTAAACCTAATGGGTAAAGAAAAACATTAAGTCCAACACTCTAACATTTTAAACATGAATTTCCCCTTTTAAAAAGGTTAAAAGCTTATGAAATTACAGACTCACCAGGTAGTCAGACGAGCTGGAGTTCCAGGTTGTCTCCATAAAGTAGGAGCACCTGAACTCTCGCTCATGCTCTAAGTACTGCAAAAGGTGGGAGGAGCATACGTTACTATGACGTTGAAGACCCACCCCCTCCAGGTCTCCACCTTTCCAACCTACAGATGGAAATTGGTTGAAACCTGAGCATAAATCCTGCAGTGGCATGGTGGTTTAAGGGGGAATGCTGTGGTTCAGGGGCTAGGCTAAAAGGTGGTTCCCCTCCCACCCTCAGCTAGTCGCCGTGATATTTTTTTTATCATTAGTCTCATAATAGAAATTGTTATGTTCTTTAGAAGAATTTTCAAAAAATATTAATCTATTCTTACTGAGAAAATCTGAAATATATAGAGGGCAGGAGGTGAAAATTTCCATCACCAAGTAGTCCAATAATACGGAGTTTCACTTGAACTACAATCCAAAGATACTAGCCCCCAACATAGCATATTTAAACTTTCCTCTGCCAAAGTTGGCTATATTTACTTCAAGCTCCATGTGAGGAGAGGGTACTCTTAGTTTCAGGCTGGAATTCCAATTTGAGTAAGCTAAATCACCAATGTCAAGGTGGGACCCTTCGATTTAGTCCCCAAGTTTCCAGTGCCTCAGTGGCTACTAATTGACTCCTTTTATACACAGGTGTTTTAATGGGAGCATGCTAAGAAGGAGCACTGCTATCTTTGGATTGTATGTTGTTTGCCACAGGCTAGCAGCACCACTTAGAACAAATGTGAATTCCAGTGTGGAGTAACATAAAAGGTTTGAGCATGCTATGTTTGGATTTATTTCACTTGAACTATTAGGGAACTGGTTGAAGCCTGATCATGAATCCTGCAGTGGTGTGGTAGTTTAGGGGGGGATGTTGTGGTTTCAGAGGCTCAGCTGAAAGGTGGTTTGCCTCTCACCCTTGGCTGCTTGCTGTGGTATTTTTTTTTTTATCAATAATCTCACTCTAGAAATTCTTATATTCCTAAAAGAATTTTTGAGAAATATTAATCTGTTTTTACCACTGAGAAAATACAAAATATATAGAGGGAGGAAAGTGAGAATTTCCATTGCCAAATAGTCAAATAATATGGAGTTTCACTTGAACTATTAGCGTACTAGAAACTAAGTTTCCATAAATCTTTATGATTGAATCAACTCACAACGCTATTGTTGGCTTAAGAAAGGGGGGAGGGGGGATGGGGCACCGAAAAAGGCTCCCATACACATATATACTACTTGAACCCTCCGGTTAAGGTTATTATTCAATTATAAATAAATATTACAAGATTCCAAATGTATACATTTTTTTATCCATAAAAATTCAAACGACTCATGGTTGAAACAAAAACCTGTTAACCCCTAATGTCCCATGTAGTCCATAAGTATCACACACAATTCTTCATGTTTCCATTTCTTTTCTTGTACAATATGGTCCATGTTACAGTTGTTCAACTTGTATAGCTGGCCTTTCATTTCCATTTATATTCACAGAAACTTGTCCAGTCTCATGAAAGTCCGAGATGTCTATAATGAACAATGTATACTGGTGTATACAACTATAAAAGTCCAACTTGTTCTTTTTAATTCACCAATAAAGACTCTAATCACAATGTTCATTCAAGCCCACTCTTGGACTGGTGCTGTCCATCAGAAAAATCCAATATACTTCCCGTCGCAGGACTAAATCATCCCAGTTCAGACCTCTGCCCATAGGTTCAGTGACTCTTTCCAGACCCCAAAATCTCAGAGATGTCGGTATATGTCCTACCGCATTGTAATTTCTAGCTACTGAGGAATTCTGATTGTGATTCCTGATATCACTTTTGTGTTGACTGATTCTATTCATCAGCTCCCTGTTTGTCTTGCCCACATAGAGCTTGTAGCAAGCGCATTGTAATATGTATACGACATGATCCGATTTACATGTAATATGCTGTTTGATTTCATATTTTTTATTGGTGTTGGGGTGTTAAAAAAAAAAAAAGTTTTTCCTACTGGTGTTGTGGCACTGGAAGCATTGTCCACATGGAAAGCTCCCAGTTTTCAATGGTCCTAGCAAAAGCTGTTTCTGATTCAGAGTACTATAACGATGTGCTCTATGGACCAATTTGTCCCTAAGTGTGGGATTCTTTTTTGATGTCACTAATGGGTAATTCCAAAATCTATTATTTCTAGGAGCATGGATATGTTGTTCTATCCACACTTCTTGGCATGTCTCTTTCCCCTTTAAATCTTGCCAGAAGTCTTCAAGCTGACTCCTCCCACCCACCTGGGTGGTATATACCTTGGCTCTGCCCCATGACGCCAGATCTTCCTTTCCACTGGAAGATACAGTGCCTCCCTCGTGCTCTGCATATTGTAGGTCCTGGCTTCAATTTCTTTGGTTCTACCGAAATTAAAACTCGTTCGAGTTAGCGATCCTGCTTTTGCATCTTCAATTATGGAAGAGAAATCTTCTGCGAACCTATCCCCACCTCACGTGCATCTACTGCCTAGGTGTCAGCCATGACACCTCGTCCTGCAGTTTCTGCTTGGCCTTCCATCCCAATGTTCTGGACAACAGCTTGGCATTACTTAAGTTGGGGAGACTGGAGAAAAGGAATTTGGTGAAATCTAAGGAGGCTAGGTGGGCGGTTTCCGCTTCCGCGGGCTCCGCCAAGCAGCTGAAACAAATGAAAGTGTTCGAGGAAGAAGCCACTAGAGCTTTGGCAAATCAAAGCTTTTTTGTTCCTCTCAACCTAGGCTCCACCTTCACGGGTTCCTTTAGGGAGCTGTGCCAGTCTCTCCCCACCCAGGGAGAGGTACCTGCGGGCTCGCACTCCTCCTGCTCTTGTAAGAGGGATAAGGAACCCGGTTCGCCTTCGTCTAAGCGAAGGCGCACTTGGGACCGAGAGCGGTCTCAGTCTCAGGAGCATGCGGTCTCGACCTCGGTCGAGATCACTTCTTCGGCCACTGGCTTTTTGGATCTCCCATCTGGCCAAGTGACCGAAGAAATGGCTGATGAGGTTGAAATTATCAGCAACCCAATCGACCCTTTGTCGCCGGCCATGGCCGACGACTCCTTGGAAAGGACTCCAGTCCTTGTTTTTCCGGATGAGGAGACCCAGCTTGCTGGTATCCAAATCAAGAATCCAGTTCCAGAGCCCCGGGTTTCACTGATTCCTCCGATGTCTCGCAATTGACCGAGTCGACCCCTTCAATCTCGAGAACTCCCTCAGACGAACAACCGAGGAAGAGCCATAAGCGCTCTAAAAAGATGCGTCGTCACAGGTCGTCCTCTTCCTCCTCAGATGAGGGGAGGCTCTAACAGAAACTCCGCTGACGCTATGAGGACCTTATGTGGCAACAGCTGATTTTGACTGGGCAGAAGCCGGCTCCACCTTCCACCCTGGCCATCATTTGGCTCTTGCCTTCTAGACCAAAGCTGACCCCTCTCGGAACCGACTCCCTTGGCTCCTCCACCCACGGGGCCAGCCCATCCTCTGGTTCGGCCTTTACCAGTCTCTCCACCTATCTTGGTGGAGCCACCGACCAAGCAGCCCGTGGGAGGGGCGCCTGCTAAGGGGGACCGCACAGACTCTGGGCTTCCCAAGTGTCTGTCAGTCACGGTCACCCCCGATTGTCCTCGACATGTCAAGGGTGATTTGGGCGGTAGACCACTATACCCCAACTCTTTGGACTCGGACGTCACCGGGCTCCACTCTCATCCTGGAGATGACAAGTTGTCCCTCGGTGTCGGAATGGAGGAAGGTCCTTCCTCCTTCCAAGAGATCATTCGCCTCATCTCTGATTCTGTAGGGATGCCCCTGGAACTCATCCAGAAAAAGGTGGAGTACCCTCTCATGGATATCCTCAAGAGAGGGGATACTTTGACGGAGGACTTCCGAGTGGCCGAGGTCATTGTCGGCCTGGCACTTGAACTATAGCAGCGTCCTGCCTCATGCCCAGCACCGTCTGTCTGCATGGCCTGCAAGTACGTGGTGCCCATGGGGTCCCTGGTGGGGTTCACAGAGCACCCTTCGGCTGAGAGTCTGGTGACTGCCTCAGTGTTCAGGCATATGGGCAGTTCAGCCAACGCTGATCGTCCTCCCGACAAGGAGTCCAAGAACCTGGACCACTTGGCGAGGAAGGTCTATGCGGCCTTCTCCTTGGGCCCTCGTCAGGCGAGTTCGGATGTCATCATGGCACACTTCTCTCATTCCCTGCTAGGGTCATTAGATGAAGTACTCCCACATCTCCCCATGGACATGCAGACTATGGTCAAGCAGGTCCAGGACCAGGGCCGTGCTGTTGCCAAATAGCAGCTCCAGACGGCCCTGGACATTGGGGATTCTTGTGCCCGCTTGATGGCTGCTGCAGTTGCCTCTAGCCACAGGGCCTGGCTGAGGCCTTCCTCCTTCCTGGTGGATACTCAGCACAGGTTAGCTGATGTGCCCTTCCTTGGGACCGACCTGTTTGGCCCAGGAGTGGCCGGTCACCTACAGTGCATAGAGCAGTCCAGTGCCACCTTGGACTCCACTTCTGCTAAGGGCTCTTCAGGCAAGAACCAGAAGAAGAAAAAGAAGAAGCCTTTTCGGCACTCTTCCCCTGTGGCCCAGCAGTCCTCCTACCAAGGAGGACAGCAGCATCAACAGCAGCAGTCTCAAGCTTGGCACCCTTGACCCAAGCTTGGACCCCAACAGGCCTCGTAAAGGAGGTCGAGGCTCAGGTCCTGGAGCCTCCTCCTCCTCCTCCAAGCCTGCTCAGTGACAGGATGGGGGTAGCCACCCCTGTTCCCGTCATGCCAGCTCTGGGTCCTCCCGTGGGGTGCCGGCTCCGCCACTTCATTTCCACGTGGTCCACTATCACTACGGACAGGTGGGTTCTAGAAGTGGTCAGTCAGGAACTGCCTCTGGAATTTGAACAGTACCCTCCCAGTCGAGACCACACCCCTCTGGAAGAACGGATCTCCGCAAACACCCAGTCAGCTCTTTGGGCCGATGTTGCTCAGCTCCTCCTCAATGAGGCAGTTGCTCCAGTGGTGGGTCCGTCTGCATACCCAGGCTTCATCTCCAGGTACTTCCTGGTGCCCAAGCGGATTGGGGGCTGGTGCCCCATTCTAGATCTCCACAACCTGAATCAATATCTCAGGTCACGCACCTTTTGGATGGTCACTCTGAATCAGATCATACCATCCTTGGAGCGAAACATGTGGTTTTGTTAACTGGATCTGTAGGACACGTTCTTTACGAGTTATGAGCCTTGCCGTTCGGCCTGTCATCGGCCCCATGGGTCTTCACCAAATGCATTGCAGTGGTGGCAGCCTATCTACCGCGTTGGGGAGTCAGAATCTACCCTTACCTCGATGATTGGCTCCTAGCAGGTTCCACCCAGCAAGAGGTGGAGAGGTCCAGGGATCTGGCCCTCCTGATCTGCACCCAACTTGGCCTCCTGATCAATGAGGCCAAGTTGGAACTCGTGCCTTCTCAGGTGACGGGCTTCATCGGGGCAGAGCTCGATTCTTGTCAAGCCAGAGCTCGGCTCCTGGGGGACAGGGTGGAGGTTCTCTCCTCCTTTGCCCAATCATTTCTGGTTGGGCAGTTGCACCCTGCCCGGGACTTTCTCCGCCTTCTGGGTTATATGGCGGCATTCACCTCAGTGGTCCGATGGGCCCGGTTGCACATGCGCCCCCTCCAGTGGGAGGTGCTGCTGACAATGTTTGCTTTTTTAACAATGTTTATGGTATTCGAGTGTCCTTGGATAAATAACACATTGAAGTTAATTACATGAATTATTATGATTCTTCCCTATGCAATGTAACATCAGCTTTCCCTGAGAAGACCGAATGTACTGCTTTTCCTATGCAGTGCATTAATACCTTAAGCTGCAACATAAAAAAACAATGTTGCTACCATCCAGCAACATTCCGGTGGGGAAAGTCACTTTACATTTGAAGGGGAGGGGACAACCCTGATTATGAAAGCCCCGTGGCTGTGATATTTTCAGCATCACAGGCCACGTTGGGGGGGAGGGTTACAGGTTTGATCTCTGAATCTGAGCGGACAACTGTTTCAGCACTATTTTCTCTACCCCTGATGGCTACTGAACCGCAATCTATAACTGGAGAACTACGTGCAGCTTGCACACCACTTTTCTCCACTGTGCAGGCACCCCTGATAGTGCCAACACTGCCAGCACATGATGCAGAACCCCCTCCATCAGTGACGCCTGGATCATCCCATACTATGGCTGCAGTGGCAGGCACTACAGGTAAGAAGGTACAAGGTATCCTAATACTGATATTATTGTCTTTTCTTTTGGTATCACTGACCATGGTCCCAGCATTGGTTATTCCTAACACAGTTTTAGGACATTATTTTGAAAATGCCACGTCAAATAACACAATCTCAGCGGTTTTAGCCCAAACATACAGTGGACACATCAGACCCATTGCTTATGCATCACAGATGCTTGCACCAGTGGAGCTGAAATACAACCTTTGTGAAAGGAATCTTTTGGCTACATACTGGGCAGTGAGATGCTTTATGTACATCATTGGATATGCAACCATTGTACTGCATTCCAATCATTTGCCAACTAACGTTCTGTTGTCAGACAGAGTAAAAGATGACTCTGTATCCAATGCCAGACTTACATGCAGGTCTCTCATTTTATTGGATTATGACATCACTGTCCTTCTTATCAAAACTTCATCCTTATTGGCCTATGGCCTACAGTTTGCAGAAGAGACCCATGATTGTTCACTCCAACCCCCTGACCTACCTGTCCCAGTGTCCTTTCGGACAGAAGCTCAGAAAGTGTTAAGACACCACTGTGTGTCATGTTTTGACTGATGATTCAGCCACACATAACAACGAGGGTCAGATAGCAGGGTTTGGAATTATTATTTTACATTCTGGTGATGACAGAGTGTGCATGGCTAGCAATTGCATCATCGTATATGTACGATTCATAGGCAAGGTTAAAACATGCCTGGCAAATAAAATGAAAATCAAGGAGGTTAGGAGTCTCCTAATTACCACAAATATTTGTGAATGGTTTAGAGAGCCGGAATGTCCTTGAGAAAGACGCAGCTTGTGTTAAGAAAGGAATAAATATATTTTTCCTTATGTAAAATGATAGCAGCACTCCATGAGAGGGTTAAGTTCTGCCTGCTTCAAGAAATGTCCTTGAAATAATTACAGAAAGCACTGCAGATACAATGTTTTTATTACAGTTTCTACTTGGGACTGTTTCTCTCTAAACTGAATTTCTTTGGCAGAAGACAAACTTCTGTTCCAGTACTCTACAGTATCGCTATGAAATACAGTGACTTGCTTGTGTACAAAATAACCTTAATCAGTTTAAATGCTGTACATTCATAAGGTTCAAGCATATTTTAAACATGAATTTTATGCTCCAAAAGAAGAACCCTCACCTGAGGGCAGTGTATAGGGGCTTTAATAAAGGAACTGAGGAATAACTTCTAGAAATAGCTCTTATAGAAAGTGAAAATGACATTCACCTATCCAGTGATGGCCTACTCATTTGGAACATCACTGCTGTAACGTTCATGAAAAGTTACTGGTAATTCCCGATCACGTGAGAGTAGATTTTATATACTGTACGGAGTACATGATACTCCAACTGGTGGACACCAGTGAGTCAGTAAAAACACTAGACAGACTGCAATCCTCTGTCTTGTGGCCACACATGAGAAATGATGTAGAACACTACATTATTAACTGTTTGATCTGTGAACAAAACAATCCTATACCATCTAGGAAAAATACATGGTTTTCCCAGAGGCAAAAGGCCCCTGCAACAATATCCAGATTGACTACATTGACCTTATACCAACCACTAAGAGCAACTAGTTTGCACTAGTGATCGTCAACCTATTTTCCAAACAATTTAAAGATGTCCCAAAACAGAACAAACAACACAGTCGAAGTGACTGCAAATGTCTTGGTAAACCAGCTATTTACCAGGTGGGGGTTACCCCTAAAGGTAAATTCTGATTACAGGGATCCAGCTTTATAGCCTAAGTGATGCAGGAAATTTTGGATTTGTTATAGGTAAAACAAAAGTTTTATATCCCTTACAACCCACAGTCATCAGGACAGGTGGAATGGGATAACAGGCAGATCAAAGTTATGTTATCCAAACTTGTTCAGAAAACCGAAAAGGACTGGGATTCATTATTGCCTTTTCTCCTTACGGCAATAAGAGGGACACCCTCTGCAGGTACACAGCATACCCCATTTTTGAAAATCATGACTGGACGGTCCACGAGACTCCCAGAACATTTACTTCTGGACCTGTGTACTGCCACTGCTGATGGAACATCAGTAGATAAATATGTTAAATATCTCAAACGACATCCAAAAGGTACACTTGTTTGCTTCACAATGTATGGGCAAGACCCAACAACAGGCCCTATCCCAGTGTAAAGAAACTCAGTCCAGCAGTCAACCAAGTTAGACTGCTTCAATATAATAGTCATTGATAAATGGCTACATGCCAATCAAATAAACCTGTTTAAAGGAGATTAAATTACTTTTCCATACCCCAGTGGGAGGAATAGTACTAAATTGTTTTTTTCTCTTTCCATTTAGATTTCAGAGAGAGAGAGAGAGATGCTTGCTTTTATGCTTATTATTCTTTTTAAAAGTATGGGTCTTCTTACAAGCCCAAACTGCACATTTTATCGCAGATAAGAACCAGTGACCTAATCCTAAACAGATTGTTGTGGCAGAGTACCTCACAAACCCACTTGATTTAATTGCATCCTGTGGAATTCACACTAAAGTCCTAAAAGACATGTTCATTGTCCTGAAGGGTAGTGAGGCCCTGCTGAATGTTATGATCATTGCTTTGGATCAATTCTAGCAGCTAGACTTGATCTGGACTCCTGTTTATTTTATTGATAATCAGGAATTTTGCATTCAAAATTATCTGGCAATAAAAGTCATTAGACCTTAAAAGGTTTTTTTTTTTTTACCCAATGATGCCCCATAATTTGTGACAATACTGAGTGCCCAAAACAGAAACCTGGCCCAACCAGTGGTCTAACAGCCACTTCTCAACCAGGTACCCTAGTTAATAATGTGCAGCTCATGCACAACCCAGTGATTTTAAAATCTCACCCTTTAGAACTTGGAATGATTTGTCGTATGTTTCACAACAAACATTTCCCACATTTTTTTTTAAATAATGATGTGATCCCTACCTTGATACATGCCTTAGTCACTTCTAGGCTTGACTACTGTAATGCCCTCTATCTCGGGATCTCTGGAGGTTCTCTTCGTAGACTACAGCTAGTGCAAAATGCTGCTGCCCGGCTTTTGTCCGGGCAAAGCAAATTTTACCATATCACTCCTATACTTCGCGAATTGCACTGGCTGCCTGTCAGATGGAGAGTACTCTTCAAGGTGGGTTTTCTCACCTATAAGACCCTACACAGGCAGGGCCCTGGTTACCTGTCTGATCTCCTGGTACTTTCCACCTCTGTCCATGATCTCCGCTCCTCTAGTGGTGGCCTCCTAACAGTTCCAAGAGCGAGATTAAAGTCTGTGGGGGACCGAGCTTTTGGTGTTGCCGCTCCCGCTTTTTGGAACTCTTTGCCATCTGTAGTTAGGGAGGCTCCCACTACAATGGCCTTTAAGGGTCTCCTAAAGACCTTCCTGTTTTTGCAAGCCTTTGGGGAGTGATTTTATATGTATGTTATTTTTAAATTTATAATTTGTACGGTATGAAATGCTGTATAGTTTTGTGTGGCACCCAGAGCCTTGGGATTGGGCGTCTTTTTAAATAAATTTGACTTTGACTGGATACCCCGGCAGCATACCAGGTACTCATTAATGACTCCCTATACAGGGACTGATAGCACCACACACACACACACATATACACACACAGTTAGGATTTTCACATCCTGACTGCTAGTGGTACATCTTATAACTGTAAACCTACCCAAATGCACTAGGCGTTTTGTTTTTGTTTTGTTTTTTTATTAAAAAAAAAAACAGGTTTAGACTCAGGCCTATTTGGCTCGGACATATCTATTTGAAATAGCACTGATATAGCCATTATTCATACATATGTTAAAGGTTCATGATAGTATGACATTTAATATCATACCCCACCCCCATTGCATGGTATACATGATTTTGCTCATTAAGAGTGATTTACATTTACAATATTAATGATATTGTGAAGAGGTTTGACCTGACAAATGTTCATGTTAATGAATTAATTTCTGCTCACACTAAGGAAGCAGATGAGCATCACAGAGCTAGGAAAGTTCTTTGCACTGCCTATAGCTATTATGTTCTTACAACCCTTTGGTAATCTCTTCCGGGATCTGGAATTAGGATACATCCTTGATCTCATACATGAGAGACATATGGGTCAGTGGCATTGCCACATTATGCACTTCTATTGCATGTGTTAACAAATGTTTATTTGAATCTAGCACTATTCCCTTGTCAATGGCAAGGAATCTTGGATATGTCACCACACACACCAGAATTGCTACGTTTTTAAACTTATTCCTGCACAATCCAGGAAGACATGTTTGTGACTCTGACAGTGTCATTGCCACATTTTCATCCGGCAATATCCATCTCTGATCGTCTGACAACTGTCCATTCTATTGATCATCTTGATGGGAACTTTTATCGTGGAAAGGTTGAAACTACCTACTTTCCTTGTTTACCATTAAGTCTTGGATTCGTGACTGACTATGAACTTTGAATGTCGTACCTGAAA
This sequence comes from Neoceratodus forsteri, assembly GCA_016271365.2. Lineage (NCBI taxonomy): Eukaryota > Metazoa > Chordata > Ceratodontiformes > Ceratodontidae > Neoceratodus > Neoceratodus forsteri. The sequence goes on along the minus strand of CM028136.1, from coordinate 402,049,578 downwards.
GGAACATCACCTCTTATGCAGATGTGACATCTTCCAACTTGTCTTACCAACTACAGACTTTAGAAGCAGTGGCGGAGCCAGGGGGGCCGTTCAGTCAATCATGGGCTCTACAATGGGCACTAAACAGTGAATAATGATGGTGGCAGGGCACCACTACTCACACTGGGGCAACCAGGAGGGGCAACTGCCCCCCCAGACCCCCTCTAGCTTCGCCACTGTTTAAAAGGGCTGCCTTTGGCAAAATGGGTGAATACCTGAAGAATGCACTAGCAAATGGCCAAAAAGGAGGAGTGGAAGAACAACGGAGAAAAATCAAAACTGGTATCATAGAGGCAACAAGCCTTTGTGTGAAACAAATAAAGAAAACAAAGCAGAGTAAAAAACCACTGTGGTTTCAAAAGAGGTGGCAGGGAAGGTTAAGGAGAAAAAGGCTGCATTCAAAAAGTATAAGGAATCACAGAAGGAGCACGACAGGGAACTGTATCAATTAAAGCAGAAAGAAGTGGGGAGGCAGTCAGAATAGAAAAGGCCCAAACCGAGGAAAAAATAGCCAACTCAGTTAAGAAGGGGGATAAAACCTTTTATAGGTACATTAGGGAGCATAGAAAGGTTAAGGGAGGAATAGTGAAGCTTAATAAAGGAGAGGGGAGGTGGACAGAGGGAGACAGTGAAAAGGCAGAGATACTGAATTAATACTTTTGCTCAGTATTCACAAAAGAAGATGAGGAGGAGTTACCTAAACCAGACAATAGAAGCACTCTGGGTAGGGGGGTTGACACCAGTCCATTTACAGATGGAAGAGTCCTGAAAGAACTCCTAAAACTTGAGGTGGACAAAGCAATGGGGCCTGACGGGATTCACCCCATAATCCTAAAAGAACTAAGGGAGGACCTAGTGACACCACTGACCACACTTTTTAACAACTCATGGGAAGATGGGGTGGTACCTGAGGACTGGAGGAGGGCAGATGTGATTCTCCTTCACAAAAGTGGGAGCAAGGCAGAAGCAGGAAACTACAGACCTGTAAATTTGACCTCAGTGGTAGGGAAAATGATGGAATCACTTCTGAAATAAGGAATTGTTGAGTACCTAGAGGCCAGCGTGGCACAGGACCCAAAGCAGCATGGATTTACAGCAGGAAGGTCATGTCAGATGAATCTAATTGATTTCTTTGACTGGGTGACCAAAGAAATAGACCAGGAAGGGGCTGTAGATATGGCCTACCTAGACTTTAGCAAGGCATTTGACACAGTCCCACACAAAAGACTAATAATTAAGTTAGCCAGCCTGGGAGTGGGTTCCAGGGTGGTAGCCTGGGTAGCAAACTGGCTGCACAACAGGACACAGAAGGTAATAGTGAATGGAATGCATTCCAAAGAAAGGGGGGTTACTAGTGGAGTACCTCAGGGCTCAGTACTGGGTCCAGTCCTCTAGCTCAGTACTGGGTCCAGTCCTCTAACATCTTTATAGGTGACATTGCAGAGGGTCTGAAGGGAAAGGTATGTCTCTTTGCAGATGACACAAAGATCTGTAACAGAGTTGATACACAAGGGGGGGTAGAAAGGATGAGAAGGGACTTGGCTAGGTTGGAGGAATGGTCAGGCATATGGCAACTTAGATTCAATGCAAAGAAGTGCAAAGTGATGCACCTGAGAAACAAAAACAAGGGAGAAGAGTACACAATAGCAGGGGAGGTACTAACAACAACAAAAATGGAAAGGGACTTGGGGGTAGTCATATTAGATGACCTAAAGGTGGTTAAGCAATGTGAGAAGTCGGTAAGGAGAGCCAGGGGGATACTGGGATGCATAGGAAGGGGCATCACAAGTAGAAAAAGGGAAGTGGTTATCCCTCTGTACAGACAGTTGGTGAGACTCCATCTGGAATACTGTGTGCAGTTTTGGAGAACCCATCTATGCAAGGACATAGACAGGATGGAAGCAGTCCAGAGGAGGGCAACTAAAATGGTGCAGAGTCTGCATCAGAAACCATATGAAGCAAGACTGAGAGCTTAATATGTATACCCTTGATGAAAGGAGGGACGGGGGACATGATAGAAACATTCAAGTACCTCAAGGGAATCAACAAAGTCCAGGAGGGTAGCATCTTTCAGAAAAAAGATGTGTAAGAACAAGGGGGCACAATTTAAAGATAGAGGGGGGATAGCTCAGGGGTAATGTGAGGACATTTTTTTTCATGGAGAGAGTGGTGGATGCATGGAACCACATTCCTGGGGAGGTTGTTGGGTCTAAAACAGTGGGGGAATTCAAACATGCATGGGACAGACATAAGGCAATTGTAGTGGGGGGTTGCAGGAAGTAGGCTGTTGGGTAACTAGAATCTGCAGCTTATCCAATAGGAAGGGAAATGGGCAGACTGTGGGCCAAGTGGGCCTTATCTGCCATCAAAGTCTATGTTTCTATTCTATGTAACTTGTGAATACTGGCCTAATAACTGAAATTAGGCTTCCACTTGTTAACTTTCAAACAAACTGTATTCAGTCCAGCAAATTAGATTCTACAATCAAGCTCATAGTTATGCATACTATGAAGCTAGTCTGGGGTAGGGACAATCCCCTAACTCAGCAAGAAGACTCTTCTTCATTTGATCTACAATCAAGAAATCCATTTTCTTCACTGCTTGTTTTCCACGCCTGGCTGGCGCCTCACACAGACTAAGAACTGAGTACTGTTATAAACTTTTACACTCTGTGCAGCTGTGTGATCATCTTCAACTGAACACTGTTGCTACTCCATTGTAAAACTCAATGTGTAATCTAATGCACCCCCTGCAGAGGCCTATGAAAATACTGCTGCCTCCAGAACATTTGGATCAACCTTGGGAAAATCTAAATGCATCAAATCTGAATGTGACTCTTCATCCGACAATTCAAGAAATCTGGATTTATCCCTGGAACTTTTTGTAGTTTATGGCTTGTGGACATTGACATTTCATGTCCTGTCTGACTTACTACCCGAAAAATGCCATCCTTCAAGGTAATATATTCTGCTGATGTGGAACATTGTGTGGTGATCAACTATACAGTCTTCTGATATGGACTAAAAGTTATGCAAAGTGAACTTTTCTAACTTCTGTTTTAACTCCCTAAACAGGAAATAGGTTATACAGTAATTACACCTGTTCCCATCCCGGAACTAGATATCATTGTCTAGTCCTAACGATCTTGATGCTCTGTCTCGATTTTTACTTATTTTTAATATCCATACAAGCAACTTAAGTTTGTGTCTTCAGTTTCTTCCCAATAGGACAGATACACACCTGATACGTATCAGTATTTACTGATTGTTTTGTTATTGGAAAACTCCATTGTGAAGTTTTATTCCAAATGTTTATAGTAATACAAGGCACATGCCTTGGGCCTGTAGACAAATGGTGCCTAACCTCCATCTTTTTGTTGTGTTGCCACTTTTGCAATTAGGGGATTGTTACGCCTGGGTTATGCCTCCTGTCATCCCACATACACCTCACACTGTATTCCTGGTCTATGGTACTGTGATACTGCTATTTTGTACTAACATTGTAGATATGAGCACACATCATATAAGCATGGGTGCTAGGAATGTGCTTTGCTGTTAAGATATGCTAATATTGTCATGCATGATTTGTTATACCTCACTATAATACATTTATCTAGATTTTGTCTTTTATAGATATTCCATATATAATCTACCTCATCACTGATAAGATGACTCAGAGGGATCATCAGTGATTGCTGTATACTTATATTAGCATATAATTATATGTAGTGTGTATTTTACACTCATGCAGATATGTCTGTCAGCAGTTCTCTTTGTCTAAGCAAGCTGACACAGAGATAGAAAGCCTTTGTTTTGTCTTATGTTTTATATTGTACGTAAGCAAGAAATGGCGCATATAAGTTTGAACTGTCAGCATTTCTTTTGTCTAAACTATAATGCTAATGGAAGCATATGCTGTCTCATTCTGATACTCATTAGTAATTCTGTCTCCCAAGTCATTATCCAATGGAGAATGACTTAGGACCAATACGTATTGTTTTTCATATCTGTAACTATGCTGTAATCTCTGTTGCTATGCTGTTATCTGTAGTATTTAGCTGTCTGCAACCCACTGTAGCTTCTCCATGTGTTAGAAACAGCATCTCTAGAAGGGCAGAGAGCTGGAGCGCAGGGAGAGATAGAACAAGATCTTAGAGAACCTAAGATCTACAGTTCTGGAGATTGTGTACATTCTTCAGGAGTTGTGAGAAACCCATCTCCCTTGTGATTTTATCTGTTACATGCTTGGTGTAAGTAGTATAATAAACTTTATTAATACTCCATGCTTGTTTACAAATGTTTCTCGGCAGACTCCAAGACACAAGAATCTGTATTGTTATTTTTATTGTTTACCCTACACACCAAGAGTGTTTAGACAACAAAGAGAAGAGCTTTTTTGCCGCAGGACAGGGCAGAGCACATTTGGGCTCTAGCCAGGCAGATCTATTCAGCCTCCACCGTGCCAGCAAGGCTTCTGCTCCGGTTGTTGGGTCACATGGCGGTGTTCATCATCACAGTCTCTTTCGCGAGACTTTGGATGAGGACAATTTAGTGGACCCTTCAGGTCCAATGGGACCAAAGATGAGATGACCTGGACCTGCCAGTCTTTGTCACAGGACCAGTTTGCTTAGAACTACTCTGGTAGATGATGTCAACCGCCTTGCGGGAAGGGATTCTCATTCAGAGGGAAGTTCCCGACCTGGTCCTTGCCACAGATGCTTCAAATTCAGGATGGGGTGTGCACCTAGCTGTATACAAGACCCAGGGATCCTGGTCCTCGACCGAGGAGTCCCTCCATATCAGCGTCCTAGAGATGAGAGCTGTTCTTTGTGCTCTCAAGCCTTGGACACGGTGCTCAATCCAGGACACCTCCTCGTTCAGACGGACAACATGTCGGTGGTTTTTTACCTCAATAAGCAAGGAGGCACACACTCGTATCCCCTGCAGGGAAACTATGAGGGTGTGGGATTAGCCATAGCCTGTTAGATAACTATCTCAGCAGTCCACATCCCCTGTGTTCAAAATACACTAGCAGATGCCCTCAGCAGAACAAGGTCGAAGGCACACAAATGGTCAATTCTCTAATCAGTGGTCAACAACCTATTCACAACATGGGGGACACCAGAATTGGACCTTTTCACTTTTGCCACCAACGCAAAACTGCCCAGTCTTTGCTTACTAGATCCCAAGCCTGGTGCTTTCTGGCAAGATGCATTGTCCCTCTCCTGGAAAGGGAAATTCCTGTACACCTTCCCCCCCCTTTTCCGCTCCTTCAGAGAGTCTTCTCAAGGCGCAGACAGAGGGGACAATGATGATCCTGATAGCCCCTCTGGCCCGTCAAATTTGGTTTCCACTATTACAGCAATTGGCTGTGGCTCTACCAGTCTCCCTTCCACTGAGCACTCACTTACTGTCTCAGGATAACGGGACCTTAGTTCATCCAAACTTGCAAAACCTGCATCTTCATGCATGGCTCCTGAAGACCTAGTCAAACTTCGCTTTGGAGTTTCAAACAAGGTCACTGAAGTCCTGGTGGAGGCTAGAAAACCCTCCATGAGAGCTACATATGCCATGAAGTGGAAGAGGTTCTGTCTTTGAGCCACGGCACGCCATCTGGATCTCCCGGCCTGTCTGGTTAACATCATGATGGAATTCCGGTTATCCCTGTCAGAGTCAGGATTGAGTTACTCCTCCATAAAGGTACACCTGGCTGCCCTTTCTGCCTATCAAACCACTGTTCAGGGCAGAATGGTGGCTCAATTGGAGGTGAACTGCACTTTTCTCAGAGGTATGCTCCACATAAAGTCCCCTATTCGGTATCCTGTTCCCCCTTGGGATCTTCTGTTCATTTTGGAGAAGATGACCCTTCCCCCATTTCAATCTGCTGCGGATTGCGAGCTACGTTTCCTTTCCTGGAAAATGTTATTTTTAGATGCAGTTACTTCTACTTGGAGGATTTCAGAGCTACAGGCCCTGATGTGTAAGAAGCCTTATTTGGAGTTCCACAAAGATAGGGTAGCTTTGAGTACCAGTCCTAAGATTCTTCTAAAGTTGTTTCAGAAATGACATTGAACCAAGATGTCCAACTACCCGTCTACTACCCTAACCACTCCAATCGGGGAGAGGTGCTTCTCCATACCTTGGATGTTCATTGCACGTTGCGATATTATTTATCCAGAACCAGGAGGATCAGAAAATCTGACCCGTTTGTATCCTTTGCTCCACAGTCCTCGGGTAGCCTGATATCAAAGCAGACTCTCTCCAGGTGGCTGATGCATTGCATCACCTTCTGTTACCAAAAGCATGACAGACCCCTATCTGGTCCGGTAAGGGGTCATTCTATGAGAGGCGTTGCTGCCTCTTTTTCAGCCCTCAAAAAGGTCTCTGCTTCAGACATTTGTGCATCAGCCACATGGTACACAGTCCACACCTTCATCAAACACTACAGTCTGGATATTGCCTCAAAACGCAGAGCCGGCTTCAGCCTGGCGGTCCTGCAGGGTCTGATCTCCTAAGGGTTCCCTTCCTTCCTTTTTCCTCTCCTACCTCCCAAAGAGTTGTCTTCAGCTTATACTGCTTGGGACTTAGTCCTATATGTGTTACCTGCTGCAAGAGCTTCCTCTCAAAGTAAGATAGTACAGTTACGTAAGAACTTACTGTAACAGTAGATCTTCGAGAGAAGCTCTTGCAGCAAGTATACTTTCCACCCTCCTTCCCCCGGAGGTCTCCCGCTGCATGTGTCTAGCGCATACTGCCCACCTGCTGGACGAGAAAGTACCCTTTGTTTTTTCCTGTTCAGTTCTCAGGTGATTTGACTGCTGGTGTCTCCAGTGGTGCAAGAACTAGGGTAGACTGGGAACTGCCACCTCTTATACCACATGGGATGCTGGTGTGGGCCGACATGGGAGGAGCGGTCCCCACTTGGTACTGCAGGAAAGAAGTTTGCCATGGGGTCCTGTTGCCAGCTGGCTACAGTCCTCTATGTGTTACCTGCTGCAAGAGCTTCTCTTGGAGATCTACTGTTACAGTAAGTTCTTATGTAACTGTACTTTCTACACAGAATACAAGATCTTCAGTGATATCTCTTTCATCAGGTCACACCTAGGGAACTGTTAGCTGTCAGGTTCTAGGACCACATGGAAACTTTTCTATAGCAGTCCAGTAGGAGCCCTCCATGCCAGCATCTGACATCACCATCATTATATATGTGTGGGCGGCCCCATCCCTCCTCAGTTCTTTTCCCGCTGTTGACCAGTGCTCGTCGGAGTGGAATAACGCAGAAGCTTGTATGCAGTATTTGTTTTTTCTTGCATCCAAATACAGTTGTTTAGTAAACTTGCTTATTTTTTGTCTACCTTCTGTTGCCTCAATGCGCCAAATCACTCCCCATGGCAGTTCTTCAGTTGTTTTCTCACCCTTAGTGGGGCCCATGTTGGTGGCCCGGTTGCCAGTTTTGGTGGGCTCTAATCGGAGCCTCATACCAGTGGAGTTGGATCCCACATCACTGGATCACTGACTGCCCATTGGGGGATCTTCATGTATGTGGCCTTCTTCCTCCTGTGGTGCAGGCCCACCAGCTAGGATCTTGGCTTTAAGGAGGAGTTCTTCCCACCGCCAGGGGCCTGGTCTCCAGGCCAGGTGGCAGTATAGTCTCTGGGTTCTCTCTAGACTTCTTAGCCCCTGTTCCAGTGGGGCCTTCCTCTCATTGGGGTATCAGGACCCCCCCGCTTTCTCAGGCTGGAGGCTCGGGGCTGGCTTTAGCAGCTCAGCCCAAGCAACATCTGGACGGTGACGCGTGCGCCTCTCCCATCCCCCCGTCTTTTTTTCAGGGGAGGCGATGGCCTGCTGGGCTCTCAGTTTTCTTTCACCCCAGGCTCGTTGACAGTGCTGCTCTTTATTGCACCACCAGTCTGTCTTCATTGCTCGTTGATGGCGTGGGGATTCATCCTGTCAGTGGCACCAAATGCCTCCTCCGTCAGTTGCTTGTTCTTCCAGACCCCAATTCTGGCAGCAGCCATCATACCCTCCTTGCCCTGGCCCTCCTCCTTAGCCAGGCATGGTCTGGGCGGTGCTTCGTTGGCAATGGCTGGGGCACCCTGCTGTCAACAATAGGCCTTGGGTCTGCAGTGGCCTTTTCTGAGGTCATTGAGGTTTCCACTGACATCTGGGAGGTTGTTTAGCCTGCCTAGTCCAGGCCCTCTCCCTCCTCTTCATCGGTGGCCCTATCGGATACTTTCCCCAACGACGTCCCGCCCCGCTGCACCACATCATCACCCTGGTGCCATTGGAGATGTCCTTCCCAGGCCATTGTTTCTTAGACTGCAACCACCATTGGTCATCCTTGTGTCCTCCTGTCCAGTGTAGCAGACCAGGATGCCATGGGGAGCTCCATTCACAGGCTCCCACCCCCCTCCACTGGGGGGGGTGCCCCAGCCTGCATGTCGGCCCTGTCACCAGTCGGGCAATGACATGGGCTATGTCCGGCATACCCCTGTGGGAACCCTTGGATTCAGGAGTGGTGCTGCCACAGAGGCTGATGGCGCAACCTTCCCTGCCCCATAATGGACATCAGCTGTCTGGGACTGAGCTGCCAGAGGTCCTCGATATCCTCAAACTTTGCTCAGGCCCCTGTGCCTGGGGTGAAACTTCAGTGCCAGCGCCCACCTGCTGTAGGGTTAACCTGGTGTCCCCTCCCCACACTGTCCTGGGACAGGCACAGAATTGGCTTTTGTCAGGGCTGCCCCTCTCACCCTGCTTCGGGAGGTCATGAGGTGGGCTCCCCACCCCTTAGGTAGTGGGGGGCCCTCACGGTATCGACGCAACCCTACTTGTATCAGTACATACTCATCTCTAACATTTTATGGATGGTTCTGCTGCCCTTGTCTCCATCCTCCAGCTCCCTTCCCCCTCACAGGAGCCATACTCTAGTCCCTCTGGAACAGCCTTCCCTGTTCCTTCCACCTTTTCCTCTGGGCCACCTTTCCATGTTCCTGGAGGAGGTGTACCCTCTGCTGCACAACAGGGGCCATAGCACCAGTACTCCAGCAGCAAGGGAGCCAGGGATTCTATTCCCAGTTTGTTCTTCATCCCAGAGTCCACAGGTGATTTGCAGCCCATCCTAGACCTCAGGGACCTGAACCTTCATTTTTGGTTCAGCCAGTTCAAGGTGGTTACTCTGTCTTTGGTTACTGCTGCCTATCCTGAAATAAGGTGCCAGATATGCTGCCATGACTATGCAGCATACTTATCTGCATATTAAAAGGTGTCGTCCTGTACAGGGGTCTCTGCTCCTTGGACCTGGGGTAATATTACTAGGTCAGGATATTCCCCTCTGCTGTATCCTCTGTGCCACTGGTCTTTACCAAATGCTTAGCAACGGTGGCTGTAGCGTTGTGAAAAAATTACCATTAGTAAATTATCTATTACTAATAATTAGAAAGGAGACGAACGGAGATGAGGCTGATGGCGGAAGAATTTAATGATTATAACAATAATCACAGTGAGAGATTACAAGTGGTACATCCTTCATTCTTCAAACTAACAGTGTATAGTGGCTTGCTTATATAGTGGAAGACAGTACTATGGTTGTCTATGATTGGTCCAAGACAAATATAAACTTTAACTTTAAAAGGCAATTCTCCTTTTAGTTCTTGCATGAGCTAATCTCTTGTCAGCATAAATGTATTGATAGTGTAAATTATACTACTATATAAGGATAGTAATAATGGTCATTACCAGTTATTAAGATCTAGAAGGAAGAAATAGGTTTGCACTTAGGAATGTGCACACAGGCACTCTGGCCCGTCCTAATAATAAACACTAAAAATAGTCTGAAGGGATAATTTGAACTCTCTCCCTGTAGTTCTGTTTGTGCAGACACTTAAGACACCTGTTTTCTATTACTCACATGATTAGTACAAATATCAAAAGACACTTTAATATTACAAGTTGTTGCTCAGTTTTAATTTGTAACTTTTGTAAGTTTTAATATGATTTAGCTTCATAGTTCATTATTTGTTACACAAACACCTTATGTTTTAGACCAAAATGAGGTTTACCTGCAATATTGGGACACATTTCTTTATCCCCTGTTACAAGCCCCCCTTTGGACCAATATTGCCTAATTATTATTTATGCAACAATACAACTCCTCAGAGCATGTACATCTCACTATGTACTTCACATTATTCACAATCACTTGATCAATAAGTGTTATAAATCCACTCTCTGGCCCTTTTGTCACATTTGGGCATTTAGTTGGTGTTATAGTTAAGTATATGGCATTTGAGACTACAAAACATAATGAGTTGTTTACACCAGCATCGTTACAAACACTATTATTACCCCAAAAACAGTAGGACAGAGTTAACACATAAACATCATTGTCCTTTGGTGTGGCTCTGTTTATAACAAGAAACACATTTGTTTATTTTTAGTGCATGTAGCTTTGCTGTGATCCAGTCTTGAGCTTTGAGGCACAGCTGCTAAACCAGCTGTTAAGTATGTCCACACACCAATTTAGAAAAGTCAATGTTCATATTGCTGGCTGACTGATTAGCAGACACTCTGCACTGGTCAGGGGTGCATTAGATTGTGCATTGAGTAGTCACACACACACACTGGCATGGCATTTGTGTTGTGGTAGTTGATTACACCCTGGTACACAGATGAACAGTCCATAGTAAAGCAATAGTTTTGCATAAAGTATCATCCATGTTTGGAATAAACAGCAGTGAAGAAAATGGATATCTTGCTTGGAGATCAGTTGAAGAAGAATCTTTTTGCTGAAGTTAGGGGATTGCCCCTACCCCAGACTTAACTTTATAGTAAGTAGAAACAATAAGCTTGATTGTAGAGTTTAAACTGACTAGACCTTTTCAGTTGATTTAAAGTTGTACAGTCCTTATGTGGAACCAATTAGACACCAAAACTGTGACAGTTTTTTTTAGGAAAAAGATGAAAGTCTTGTCAACCTAAATGAAAGTATTACTGTTGTTGAACGTAGAGATCTTATGTGTGCCATTCCATGGAAACCTGCAAACTTGCAAAGTTTTAGAAACTGAGTTACCAATGAACTGGTAGTTGAAACACAAGAAGGTCAAATAAAATGCAAAAGGTCACATAGTGTGCATGCAACTTAAGGTATTAATGCACTGCATAGAAAAAGCAGTATGTTTAGACTTCTTGGCTGATGTTACTTGCTGTTCATGCAGCTTTCCCTTTTTTAAAAATCTCATGTGTTACAGCATTGGCACTCTTAACTGGAAATGCCTCTACCCATTTTGAGAACATATTTATTACTACCTTTTTATTTTTACTAACTTGCCTTCTACTTTTTTTATCCCTGTCCGTCCCTCTCCATCTCCTGTGTTTCCTCTCTTTTCACCCATTCCTCTTTTTTAGCTCCTGGTGGGGGGGTAGTGGGCCCTTCTTCATCACTTTCTCTATCCATAGCCTGTCGTGCCTCATCATCCTCTCTCAAAGTATCTCTTACTTTTACATATTTTTTATCATAGCTATCTTCTTGCTTTTTATGTCTTTCTGCCTCTTCCTTGTTTCCCATTTTTTCAGCATATTCCCTTTTTAATCCATGTTTAGCACACTTGTTTTGCAGCTCTAAAACATATTGTTCTTGCTGATACCTTGTGGTAGCAGACATAAATCCTTGAGTGGCTGTCATTCCCTTGTTTGCAGGGTGCCACCTTAACCTTTATCACCCCTTCTTCTATATTACTTAACTCTTGAATCTTCTCCATTGCATCCTGTAGTTCTGTATACAGTTGCCTGGTTTCACTAGCCTGCTCTTGTGACTGTTGGTCTAGCTTAATCTGTAGAAGGGCATGATCCCTATTTAACAGACACAAATCCCTTTGTGCTTTTATTAGCTGTGTCCTAAAATTAATACACTGCTGTTCTAACTCTTGGTGTTGATCTATTGGGATGCTATCTTTATACATCAATGTTAATTCTTCTAGTTGTTTAGCATTTTGATCCCTTTCATCCCTCATCTGAGCTACTTCTTTATTCTGTCGACACACAATAGTCTGATTATACTGCCACAGCCCTTGCAATGCATTTGCAAAGATTTCCTTTTCATTTTTTACTCCCTCATTACGAAGAGACACTTGCTGAGTAAAATACAATTGTGCCTGTTGATCATCAGGCACTGGTTCATATCTTCCCCTTTAGGTGTTTTCCTAGAAAACGACCTATTATTGTTCCATACTAATTTTTCTTATCTTTTCTTGCCTGCCTAGCCTTTACAGCTGGGTGCACCCGTGCACTGGTGCCCTGGTCTGTCTAGCTATGTCTTATGGCTCCCTTGTGAGGTCCGGCTTGCAAGTCCCAGCACCTTCACTAATCTACTCTGCCCCTAGAGTTCCTACAGAGTTAAGCATTACTCTATATTTAAAACAATTTGAGAAGCATACAAAGCATACATCACCTGATTGTCAAGTGGCTGTGACTGTCTGTGTGTACCCTCTTCTCTCGCTTAAAGCCAGCAGCACCACATCTCCGAACATCCTCACCTTCTTATTAGGGCTTGCTGACTAACCAACCAGCAGTTAGGCAGCCTCCTCAGCATACAGCACCAGCGATCCGAGTCTTTAAGGCACCAATTGTAAAGGTGGGCAAAAAATTCCCATTAGTAAATTATCTATTACTAATACTTAGAAAGGAGACGAACAGAGATGAGGCTGATGGTGGAAGAATTTTATGATTATAACAATAATTACAGCGAGAAATTACAAGTGGTACATCCTTCATTCTTCATTCTTCAAACTAACAGTGTATAGTGGCTTGCTTATATAGTGGAAGACAGTACTATGGTTGTCTATGATTGGTCCAAGACAAATATAAACCTTAACTTTAAAAGGCAATTCTCGTTTTAGTTCTTGCATGACAAGGCAATTCTCCTTTTAGTTCTTGCATGAGCTAATCTCTTGTCAGCATAAATGTATTGATAGTGTAAATTATACTACTATATAAGGATAGTAATAATGGTCATTACCAGTTATTAAGATCTAGAAGGAAGAAATAGTTTTGCACTTAGGAATGTGCACACAGGCACTCTGGCCCGTCCTAATAATAAACACTAAAAATAGTCTGAAGGGATAATTTGAACTCTCTCCTGTATTTCTGTTTGTGCAGACACTTAAGACACCTGTTTTCTATTACTCACATGATTAGTACAAATATCAAAAGACACTTTAATATTACAAGTTGTTGCTCAGTTTTAACTTGTAACTTTTGCAAGTTTTAATATGATTTAGCTTCATAGTTCATTATTTGTTACACAAACACCTTATGTTTTAGACCAAAATGAGGTTTACCTGCAATATTGGGACACATTTCTTTATCTCCTGTTACAGTGGCAACAACTGTTCGGCTTGAAGGCCAGTATGTCTTCCCTTATCGGACCGACTGGCTCCTGAAGGTCTACTCCAGAGATTTTCTGCAGATGTCTCTATACCACACTGGGTAGTTGTTCCGAGTCTTAGGGATGACGCTTTCCCCTGCCAGAGTCAGTCCTGCCCCATGTCAGCGGCTGCAGTACATATGGGTGGTTCTGGACTCCGCCCAGGGAAAGGCTTTCCCTCCCCATGACTGGGTGGAATGCCTCATAGGTCAGGCCCAGTTGGTGGCCCAGATCAGTATGTCACAGCCAGGACTTTCCTGCAGCTGTTAGTCCATTGCCACCATTCCCTTGGCCAGGCTGCATATAAGGTTCCCCATTGGACTCTCAAAATCCAGTGGGACCAAAGTTCAGAAGCCTAGAATTGTAGGATTTCGCTTCAAAATAGAACTCTTGCAGCAGGTCATTACAAATAGAACTATTCCGCCAGGCACTAGGACCCCACGGAAAACTTCTAGCTAGCAGTCCAAGGTGGGGAACCGCCCCCAATGTTGGCTCCACCCACGACATCAGCCACTGTATAAAGGGGGTGGTCCCTCGGCACCACCTCAATTCTTTTCCCATCGACCCAGCATATCGGCTCCACGGACGCCTCCTGCTTCCTGTCGACCAACATTTTTCTTCAACACTCCATGCAGTTCAGTTTTCAAGTTTTCGATCATCTCTTTATGTCTTCCAAGCCATCCACATCCACTCCACAGCAGAAGGCTAAGTGCACATGTAGCAAATAAATTCCACTGAAGGATGGCCATTTGGCCTGTCTCTTGTGCCTGGGTCCTGGGCACAAGATCAATGACTGCCCACACTGCCAGAGCTTCAACTGGCACACTCGCATCTGCTGTCTGAAGACCCTTAAGGCCTACCTATTGGAGCAACAAGTGCCCACAATGCAGAAGTCTCATGTGGGACATAGCTTCTTCTTGTCCTCCGCTTACGACACTTTCCCCAGGGAAAAAAAGCACTCAGGGAAGCATCACAAAAAAGACACGGAGAAAACCAGGTCAGACTTGTGGTCCCGCTCTCTGCACAAAGTTAAGGCCTCTTCTTCTGACAGGTCATCAGATTCTGCCCACAGGTCATTAGCCCTCCCGGGGCTATGACACTTACGTTTCCCGCCTCTTATCAGGTGTCAGGCGGGAACTCTGAGCACAGGCCTTTTCAGGCCACATCTTTGTCCTCACTGGCCATCAGACCCCACAAACAGTCATTAGGTTCTAAGGCCCAGGACCTGACCATTTCTTTGGTGGGAGTAAGCTCTGGCTCCCCCATTGTTAAGGCCTCCTCCTCCTGTTCATCAGCTAAGCCTGATGACTGGGGCAGGTGCACAGGAGTTGACACGATGAACAAATTGCCCATGACATCTGACCTATCAACTCCAGTCAAGTTAGACAGATGACAGATCCCTGTAGCATCTGTCTCCATGGCTGTGATGTCAGACAAGGTTCCTGGACCACAGGTGTCATCAGCTCCCAAGGGGCCTCCGCCAGAGGACCTGATGATGCCTGATCTTACATCAGACCCCTTGATGGCAGGTCCCAATGAACGGTCCCCGACCACACCCCTAGTGCCTAAGCCTAGAGATAACAACCAGGGGTCAGGGGATGGGACGACAGGTGGATGGTCACCAGATGCAACCCCATTGCCAGACTAGGTGCCAGCCCCTTTGGGACAGACAGGGGAGACACCAGAGCCACCGTCAGGCTCTATGGTCCCTTTGGCTGAGGTTGGGGCATTGTTCACCTGTTGGTGGAACACCATAAAGGGAGACCTCCTTCATAAACCTGATCTGAAGGTGACATTGGGGCCCCCCCCGCCACAGCCAGCGCCTTCCCCCTGATCCCCATTGCCACCTCTGCCTAAACCAACTCCATGTGGCTCGGACCATGACTCCGTTAAATGCAAGGGCCAGGGTCATCATTCCCCATCACACTCCCCTTCCCATAGGGACAGCAGATCCAGGGACCATAGTAATCAGAGACAGAGGAGATCGAGAGGGTGCCACTGCCGATATCATAGCAGGTCCACGGACCATCTGTTGGATCACTCTAGGGGCTCTAGTGGCGATTCCTCCCCTTATTTTTCCTCGAAGGATGAGCTCCCTCTGCTCTCCTCAGATACCAGAAGGGACTCTCCGAGGTCACCACCTGAAGATCCTAACTTTTTGGAGGTTATGAGACATATACTGTTCCTCAATCAGAGGCTCCATTTTATAGGAGCCATCCTGGACACAGTTCAGGGGAGGACTTTTCTCCCCCCAAACAGGGCAGAGCGCCTTCATGCTCTGGCTTGAAGGTTGGTCTCTGTGCAACAAGCTCCAGCCAGAATGGTACTGCAGCTCCAGAGACACATGGCCGCTGCCATTGTGACAGTACCACTTGCTCATCTGCACGAGAATGCTCCAGTGGAACCTCAGAGTGCAGTGGGATCAGCGCAGCGGTGATCTCGACCAGTGTGTCAGGATCTCGAAGGCAGTTCACCAAACCCTCTCATGGTGGCTGAACCCCTCCCGCTTATTGGTAGGGGCCCCTTTCAGCAGCCCTCTGGCCTCAGCAGGTAGTCACCACAGACTCATCCAGTGCGTGATGGGGTGCCTACTTCGGGAACCACCAGACCAGGGGGTTCTGGACCTAGGCAGAAGGCTCTTTCTACATAAATGTACTGGAGATGAGAGCTGTGCTTTATGCCTTGTAGGCGTTCCAAAGCGAACTCATCCCGGGTCCCATGTTAATACAGACGGACAACATGTCAGTGGTGTTTTATGTCAACAAGCAAGGGGAGGCGACACATTCTTACACCCTTTGCAGAGAGGCCATGAGGGTCTGGTATTGGGTGGTGGACCATGGACTGCAGCTTCTGACAGTATATATTCCTGGTCTTCAACACACGCTTGCAGACTGCCTCAGTCACTCGCAGTTACAAGCCCATGAATGAGAGTTGTGGCAGGACATAGCAGAAGACCTCTTCGACAGATGGGGCATGCCAGAGTTGGACCTCTTTGCATCCCCACTCAATGCCAAACTGCCAAATTTTTGCTTGCTAGAGCCAGAGCATAGTGTTTTCTGGCGAGACGGGTTGTCCCTCTCTTGGAAGGGGAAGTTTCTTTATGCAGTCCCGCCCTTTCCCCTTCTGCACAGGGTTCTGCTCAAGTTACAGTCTGAGCCAGCAACCCTGATTCTGATAGCACCCTTCTGGCCCAGACAGATCTGGTTCCATCTTTTGCAGCAACCGGCAGTGGAACCACACGTTTCTCTCTCATTGTCCTCTCGCTTGATGTCCCAGGAGCAAGGCACCCTACTACACTCCAACCTAAAGTCTCTTCATCTCCATGCATGGCTCCTGCAGACATAGTTTAGGAGCAGGTCTCGGGTGTCAGAGGGGGTAGCAGAAGTAGTGTTGGCCTCAAGGAAACCACCCACTAGGACCACTTACGCCATGAAGTGGAAAAGGTTCAGCCTCTGGGCGGCTGCCCGTGATCTGGACCCATTTCTGTGTGAGATGAATTGGGTCCTGGAGTACCTTTTATCCTTGTTGGAGTTGGGCCTTAGCTATTCCTCCATTAAGATACATCTCTTGGCCATTTCAGCCCATCACGTACTGGTGGAAGGCAAGAACTTTGCCCAGCTCAACCTATTGTATACCTTCCTACGAGATATCCTACATATTAAGTCTCCCATACGGGACACTGTCCCTCCTTGGGATTTGTTGTTCATGCTGGAAAAGCTGACTTTGCCCCCTTTCGAACCATCCACGAGTTGTGAGCTTCATGTCCTCTGTTGGAAAGCATTATTTTTAGTTGCGGTTACTTCATCCCGGAGGATTTCTGAGCTCCAGGCTCTCATGTGTAAAGAGCTGTACTTGGCTTTTCACAAGAACAGGGTGCCCCTTCATTCAAATCCTAAGTTTCTTCCAAAGGTGGTGTCTGAGATAATGCTTAACCAAGACATCTACCTTCCGGTTTACTACCCAAAGCACTCTAACAAAGGGGAGGCACTGTTGCATAACTTGTGTACATAGAATTCTTCGGTACTACATTGATCGTACAAGTTGATTAGGAAATTTTACCAATTATTTGTTTCTTTCACCCAATGGATGTTGGGCGCACCAATCACTAAACAGACCTTGTCAAAGTGGTTGGTCAGTTGTATTGTTTTCTGCCATGAAAAACATGGAAAGCCCCTACTGGGTTCTGTGAAAGTCCACTCCACCAGAGGGGTCTCTGCTTTCTTTGCCTCACTCAGACATGTGTCTGCAGCAGATGTTTGTGCCGCAGCCACCTGGAGTTTGGTCCACACTTTACAGTCTGAACATTGTTACGAGGTGGAGAGCAGACTTCGGCCTGATAGTTCTCCAAAGGTTTCTCTCCCGATAGCACAGGGACCTTATTTTCTGTTCCACTGCCCATCTGACTTGGTGGTATTTCAGTACTGCTTGGTACTCAGTCCTATTTATAATGATCTGCTGCAAGAGCTGTATCTCGAAGTGAGACAGTACAGTTACATAAGAACTTACCGTAACAGTAGAACTTCGAGAAGAGGTCTTACAGGAGATATGCTTTCCCTCCCTCCTTCCCCCAGTGCTTTTATTCCAGTTACACTTTTCGGGATGGCAAAGCCTCCTCGGTTTGCCCAATCCTTTATGCTAGCCAAGTCTCCAGCAGGCGAACTGAGGCGGTGCCGGTGGACTGCCCCCTTTATACAGTGGCTGATGTGGTGGGCGGAGCCGATGTCAGGGGTGGTCCCCCACCTTGGACTGCTAGCTAGAAGTTTTCCGTGGGGTGCTAGAACCTGGTGGCATAGTCCTATTTGTAATGACCTGCTGCAAGAGCTTTTCTCAAAGATTCACTGTTACGGTAAGTTCTTATGTAACTGTGCTTTCTTGTCTCCTCTCCTGTCCGTAAAGTGCTTCAGTGGTGGATGTACCCACACAATCTCCTGAGAGGGTTCCCCTTCCTCTTACCTTCTACCCAGCAAATTCTCACTACTGACACTTCAGGTCTGAGTTGGGGAGTGCACCTGGGTCCATTTCAGACCCAGAGGTCCTGGTCCCAGACAGAGGCCTGCCTCCACATTAAACGTTTTATAAATTACAGCATTTCTGTATGGCTTCCAGGCCTTCCAGAACCATCTCCCTCTGGGTCTTATGCTGGTGCAGTCGGACAATCAGTGTGTTCTATTACATCAACAAGCAAGGGGGGTCTCACTCCTACCCTCATGCAGGGAGGCGATGAGAGTCTGGTATTAGGCTCTAGAACACAGTCTACAATTGTTGACCATCCATGTTCCCAGCGACAAAAGTGCCTTGGTGATGGCCTCAGCCAGTCGCAGTCCCGGGTTCATGAGAGGGAACTGTTGTTGTCAGATGTAGAAGACCTGTTCGACAGGTGGGGTTACCCAGAGTTGGACCTTTTTGCATCTCCACTCAACACAAAACTGCTGGGTTTCTGCTCACTAGATCCAGAGCTTGGAGTTTTCTGGCAAAATGCATTGTCCCTGTCTTGGAAAGGAAGATTCCAATATGCCTTTCCTCTAATCCAGAGGACCCTCATCAAGCACCACACGGAGGGGGCCACCCTAATTCTGGTGGCGCCATTCTGGCCTCATCAAATCATCAAATCAGTTCCCTCCATCTGCATGAATGGCTCCTGAAGATGTCACCATTGCTCGGTTTTGGGTGTCTCAGAAAGTAGCCGACGTCTTGGGGTGGCCAGGAAGTCCTTCACCAGGGCCACTTTCTCGATGCAGTGGAAACGTTTTGCTATTTGGGCCTCTTCCCATCACCTGGACCCTTTTACTTGTCTGGTGAACCAGGTTCTAGAGTGTCTACTATCCTTGTCTGATGCAGGACTGCAATACTCCTCTGTTAAGGTGCACCTATCGGCTATATCCACCTTTCATGTATCTGTTGACTGCCATTTGGTGGCCTAGCTGGAAGTGGCCCATACTTTTCTGCAAGGCATTCTACACTCGAAGCCTCCCATCTGCCGTACAGTTCTGGCTTGGGACCTGAATCTTGTGCTAGAAAAGCTGACCCTGTCTCTTTTTGAGCTGGCTGCATCCTCCGAGCTACACTTTCTGTCATGGAAAGCATTATTTTTGGTTGCCATTACTTTTGCTAGAAGTATTTTAGAGCTACAGGCCTGCATGTGAGCAGCCTTATTTAATTTTCCACAAAGAGAGGGTGTCTTTACGTACCACCCCTAAGTTTCTTCCTAAGATGGTGTCTGCATTTACTTTAAACCAATGCATTCACCTTCCTGTTTATTACCCAGAGCCTGCCATTCCAGGGGAAGCATTGTTCCATACTTTAGGTGTACATAGAATTCTCGGGTCCTATACACACCATGCCAAGGACTGCAGGAAATCCTCACAATTGTTTGTCTCTTTTGCCCCTGGGAAAGACGGCGCACCAGTTTCTAAACAGTGCCTGTCCAAATGGTTGGCCATCTATATTACTCTCTGTTATAGGAAGTACGGTAAGGAACTTCCTGGGGTTGTGCAGGGCCATTCAACCAGAACCACTTCTGTTGCCTGTTTCAGGAATGTGTCCGCTGCTGGAATATGTGCTGCTGCCACTTAAAGGTACTGTCCATACTTTCACCAAGCACTACAGTCTGGACATTGTCTCGAGAAGGAGGGCAAGCTTTGGCATACAGGTGCTCCAAGGCCTTCTTTCTTAGCCCTCTAACCTCCAGCCATCCAGACTGTCCCTTTGCCTGCAACTGCTTGGGACTTGTTCCATAGGTGTGACCTGATGAAAGCGATATCCCCAAAAAAGAAGTGTTATATAAGAACTTACTGGGAGGGAATCTCTTTCATCAGGTCATGCCAACCTGCCCTCCATCCCCCCCTTGGACTCGGGGCTACTTTGCTCCTGTCTCTTTCTTCCAGGTTGCCAGTCTGGTAGTTACAGCCTTTACATGGGGGAAGACTTTTCACCTCTTTTCTCAGGTTCCTAGAGGTGCTTTTTGCCTGATCCTTCCTCCGGGGGACACAGTACCTTTCCGGACTGTAATGGCTTGTGCCTGACTTCTTCTCTAGGTCAGTCACTGGGCTGTCCCCAGCTATGTCTGCTGTTTGGTGTCATCTGCTCTCTCCCCGTCTGTTAGACCCTGGTTTTATGTGTTGGCTCCCTCTCAGGCCTGCTTGCTATACCAGAGTTTTCTCTTTGTCCTGCAGGCTTTTCAGACCACTTCTGCCTTTTCTGTTGGGGTAGATCAATTCTCTCTCTCTCTCTCTCTCTCTCCTGGTTCCCTACAGAGAGATCCTCCAAGCACGGTCTCCAGCGGGGAAGTGAGTAGGGATGGGGCCACCTGTGCATATGTAATGATGGTAATGTCAGACGTCAGCATGGGCAGCCCCTACTGGATTGCTATAGAAGTTTCCATGTGGTGCTAGAGCCTGATGGCTAATGGTTCCATAGGTATTACCTGATGAAAGAGATTCCATAAAAGACCTACTATTAACTGTAAGTTCTTACAGTATGTAACTGTTCTTTTCGTATGGTATCCCTGCAAGCTCTGATTCTCCTTCTGCAAAATGGGGACTGGATGTGCTCACTAGACATGAAGGATGCTTATCTTCATATAAAGATCAGAAAAGCCCACAGACAGTATCAATGTTTCATACTACAAGGGAGCACGTCAGTTCAGAGTAATGCCCTTTGACTTGTCATCTTTGCCATGGGTCTTTACCAAATGCTTGGCAGTAGTGGCAGCAGCCCTTCATAGGGAAGACCTGTCTGTGTTCCCCTGTCTGGGTGACTGGCTTCTGAAAGCCAACTCCAGAGAGGCTTCACTGTATACCCTGTCAAGGACAAGGCAGGTGTTGAGCAACATGGGGTAACAGTGAATATCCTCAAGTCAGTCTTGACTCCCTGCCAAAGACTGCAGTACATTAAGAGCAGTCTTGGATGCAGAGAAAAGATATGCTTTCCTGCCACAGGACAGAGGGGAAAGTCTGATTACTCAAGCACAGCCAATATACAGAAGTTACTATGTTACTAAACAGGTCATGTTCCAACTTCTGGGCCTTATGGCTACAGCCATTGTGATGGTGCCACTTGCACATGAGGATACCACAGTGGACACTCGGGGTCCAGTGGGATTAGCTGACGGATGAGCTGGACCAAAAGGTGCTTGTCACATCTATATTGTGTAGAGTGCTACTATGGTGGATGGATCCCACCAGTCTTTTAAAGGGCGTTCCATTCCTTGTCCCAACTCCTGTATAGATCCTCACCACAGGTACCTTGGGTTGTGGATGGGGTACACATCTGGGTCCCCACCAGACACGAGGGTTATGGTCCCAGGTAGAGGTCAAGTTACACATCAGTGTTCTGGAAATGAGAGCTGTTATGTACAGTCTCCAGACATTCCAGGAGCATTTAACACCAGGTTCTCTGTTAATCCAGATGGACAATGCCAGTGTAGTGTATTACATCAACAAACAAGGGGGCACCCATTCCTGTCCCTTATGCAGGGAAGCAATAAGAGTACGATACTGGTCTCTGTCCCACGGCTTCTACCTGTCAGCTGTGCATCTTCCAGGTACCCAAAACGTATTAGCAGACAGGCTAAGCAGGTCACCATTCCTGATGCATGAATTGGAACTGCTGACCTCCATAGTAGATGACCTCTTCCCAAGATGGGGTCATCCAGAGTTGGACCTTTTTGTGTCCTCACACAACACAAAACTGCTGCATTTCTGCTTCGCTCACTCCAGGTCCTGGAGTTTTCTGATGAGACACATCTCACTCTTGGAAATAGATCATACTTCGAGGGTATCTCTTGCCAGCAGGCCACACCTATGGAACTATAGCCACCAGGCGCCAGGACCACATGGACAGTTTTCTAGCTACCCACTCTGACATTACACGCAGATGTTGCCCTATCCTAAAAGAGTGTGTGGCCCTTGCACCGTCCTCAGTTCTTTTCCCACCATCAGTCTTCATACATCAGACCTCTCGGAGGTTCCGCCAGCTTCAGTCAACGCCTTTTCTTTGTCAATTTTCCTTGTCTTTTTCTCTCTCTAGTGTCGCATCACTTTACTTTAAAATGATCTTTTCTGTCATTTATGCCGGATTTCATCTCTGAAAAGCTCTTCAGAAGGTATGCCTGCAGTGAGAAGATTCCTGAGAAGGATGACCACGATACTTGTGTCAGCTGCCTAGGCCCAGGCCATGACATCCAGGCCTGCAAGATTTGCCACGGTTTCAAACAGGCTACCGGGCAGTGCCACCAGAAGACCCTGGAAAACTTCTTGCTAAAGCAGCAGGTCACCGGCATGGAAAAGGAGCTACAAGCCAGGAGTTCCCCCACTTCTCTGGCTCTGTCCTCAGGCTCAACCTCTTCCAAGGCCCAGGACAAATCGAGTGAGAAACACAAACTCTGGGACTAGGGCCGCTCCAAGCCTTGGTCCTCCCTGACTTGCTTGCAGTTACCGCTACAAGTGTCAGCTGCAGCTAGGCTGTCCTCCTCTTTGGGAGTGGCCCCTCTGCCTTGCACGCCTTCTCCCCCACATGGCTACCATTGGAAAATCCTCCCGCCGATCTTTCTTTGGCAGACTTCAGTTCTTTAGCCACGGATGCCCCACTAACATCTCAACCTCTATTGTTTCAGCCCTTGTTTTCTGCAGGCCATCAGTTAGGTGTCTCCTCTGGTTCTATGTTGACTGATGCTGGCTAGGCGCTTCCAGGGGTTCTCCCTACTCTTCCAATGCCAAACTCGGCCATTTCCTTGGCCACTTCCTCTGTCTCAGGGCCCCTGCACTCCCCAGCATCACCCGGGGCTGTCCCTCAGTCGTTCTCTCCCTCCCCGACAACAACCCAGGCAGAGGAGATGCCCCACAGGCCTCAGCCTATTAGGCCGTGCACTCCAGCTCCAATGCCGATGCTGGCCCCTTTGCCTCCTCAGCCAGCACCACTGGGTGTACTGACACCAGTCACTGTGGATTTGCAAGCTATGCTTTCCTCCCTGTGTAGATTTTATACAAGCTAGGCTGCTCCCCTACATGAGCCAATGCCACAGGGGCCTACTGTGCCTGCCCCATGCCCCTTCCCCCTCGGGACCATGGCACACACCTTGGAATCCAGAGCCTTCTAACCCCACTCAGGACCCAGAGGACAAGGACGAGTATCACCCCAACCACCTTCTCCCTAACGATGAAGACAAGGGAGATGCTGGAGATGAAGGAAGCATTACCGCCTCCCACTCCACCTCTATGGTGTTGTCCGATGGTGAGGAGACCCCCAAGTAAATCCTACAGTCCACCATAGATGACCCCTCATTTGTCTCCATTCTGAAACAGTTGCAGGTGATGATGGGGTTCAACACCGAGGAGCAGGATCCTATGCTGCACTGTCTGTCCACTTACCTTGGCCTGCCAGATGCCCCTCCTCTGGTCATTCCTCCATTGATAGAACCCTTCGAGGATGCCACCATGTCTACTTGGCATCGGTCCAGCTTGGTCCCTGCCATGCCTTGGAAGGCAGACAATCTGTACCAGGCCCCCACAGGGAAGCGCTTCTTTGCTGAGCAGTCTGAAGTGGAGTCTGTGGTCATCAGTACCGCCCACGACTGTACCAAGAGGCCAGAACACCTCAGTTCCCTCCCACTGGACAAGAAGTCCTGGCAGTTGGATCTCATTGGTAAACAAACCTTTGCCTCTGCCACATTGACCATCAGGGTCCTTAACTATATCACCCATATGGTCCAATTTCAGAAGCAACTCTGGGCTCAGGCCAAGGAGTCAGCTAAAGCTCTCCCAGACGACACCTGAAGCAGCAGCTGTTCCAGAGCATTCAGTCAGCAGCTGAAGTCAGCAAGTACCTTCTTTGCTCTGCCTATGATGCCATGGATGGCTCGGCCTGGCAGTCGCGGCAGGCATTTGCCTGTGGCATCATTCTTGGCTCAGGGTGTCGGCTTTGCCCAGGATGTACAACAGTCCACCTGAATGCCCCTTTAGAGGGTATAAACTGATCAGAGCTGAAGTGCAAGACATTCTTTCAAACCTGCAGGCCTCCAGCTGTACCTTGTGGTGAGTTCATTCTATGTACCACTCCCACCAGCCTAGGAGTGGTCAGCGAGTGCTCTTCGGCATGCTGCCATAGACATAAACCCAGCTCCAAACCGTGGGGTAAATGCAGAGCAGCGCAGCCTGCCTCCACCACTGGGAAAACCCCACAGGGTGGTGTGGCCCCAGCCGCTGGTGCTACCTCAGCATGACTCCTTGCCCCCCCTTCCAGCTGGGCAGGAAGTGGTAGTCAGGGGTCACTTCTCCCTGCACCTGGACAAGTGAAGGGAGGTTACCAGAGATGCCTGGGTTTCACAGCTCATAGAAAATGACCACACTCTGGAGCTTCTGGAGTGGCCTCCAGAAAAGCCCACGGTTCTGTCCTCTTAACCTCCGGACCACATTCCGGTACTCAGGGAGGAGATAAGCACCTTGCTACACAAATGGGCTATAGAACCCGTCCCAGAGACGCAGCAGGGCAGGGGGTTCTACTCTCACTTCTTCCTGGTCCCCAAATGTACAGGGGATCTCAGGACCATCCTAGATCTCCAAGAACTAAATTTCTTCATTCAGTAGAAGAAATTTTGAATGGTCACCCTTCAGGACTGCTGCCCCTGATGCATCAGGGAGATTGGATTGCTCCTCAATGTGGAAGATGCAAACCTGCATATCAAGGTATGTGCCTTCGTCAGTACCTCAGGTTTCACCTCCAGGGAGTGCACTTCTAGCTCTGGGCTTACCCTTAGGCTTGTCCTCAGCCCCTCAGGTAGTTTACAAATGCTTGGCAGTAGTGGTGGCAGTCCTCAGGAGGGAGAGAGGGGCTGAATGTCTTTCCCTACCTGGACAACTGGTTCCTCAAAGCTTGGTTAAGGGAACACCGGGTGCAGATAAGCAGGTCGTGAAGTACCCCTAGAAATATGTAGAGACCTACCAAGGTATTTCAAATTGGATTTGCACCACATGTCGTGGTGCCTCACCTTTACCAAAACCGAACTGGATATCTGGCCAAAATTTTTTCCTAATTTAGTAGTGGAAGGAATCATAAATTTCTTCACAGCTGATCCCCTCCATTTCCCAGTTCTGGAAACTGCCGAGGTCCCGCCCCTGCGCTCAGCAAAATTATGACGTGTGCCCAGGGATAGTGCAGGGATGTGCTCCATTATAGGCTATGGAGTGCATCTTTCTGATCCTTTTTTATATTAAACTGGTCACTTGGTGACAAAATGTGGGCACTGGTTGACTAACAAGGGCCTTGTTAGTCGACCAGTGCCCATGTTTCTTCGCCAAGTGACCATTTTAACATAAAAAAAGATCAAAAATATACCCCCGATAGCCTATAATGGAGCACGTCCCCACGCTCTCCCTAGGCATAAATCATAACTTTGCTGAGCGCGGGGGTGGGACTTCAGTAGCTCCCAGAACCAGGAAGTGGAAGAGATCAGCTGTGAAGAAATTTATGATCCCTTCCACTACTAAATTAAGGAAAAAATTTTGGTCATAGATATCTAGTTCAGTTTTGGTAAAGGTAAGGCACAATGACATGTGGCGCAAAGCATTAACTTGGTGAATCTCTTTAAACAAGCCCAAAGTTGATTGGCTGGCTAAATATATACATCCAAACTGGACACATCCCCAGATGTCTTCAAGCCTGACTGAGTGATTTTCCGCCAACTACAGATGTCTACCAGCCTGAAGGGGGGATGTTTTCTGCTGCCACCTACAGGCACTTACAGGCCTGAATGAGTTAAAGTCCATCCACTTGCCTGTTTATTTCCCAGAATCCAGGGGAAGCATCGCTCAACATTTTAGATGTGCATAGAATTCTGCATTACTATACATACCGTACGAAGGACTATAGGAAGTCCTCTCAGTTGTTTGTCTCTTTCGCCCTTGGGAAAGAGGGGTTCCTGTTTCTAAGCAGTGCTTGTCCAAATGGTTAGCCAAATGTATTATTTTTTGCTACAGGAAGTATGGCACGGACCTTCTTGGCATTGTTCGTGGTCATTCCTCCAGAGGCATGGCCATTTCTATTGCCTGTTTTCGGAACATTTCTGCTGCAGAGATCTGCCCTGCTGCCACTTGGTGTTCTGTCCACACCTTTACCAAGCACTACAATCTGGACATTGCCTCTAGGCACAGGGCCAATTTTGGCCTAGCTATTCTACAGGGCCTGCTTTATTAGGCTGTTGGTTCCAGCCACCCAGACTGGCTAGTCTGATATCAGAACTGCTTGGGACTTGTTCCATAGGTGTGGCCTGCTGCAAGAAATACCCTCAAAGTAAGGTAGTACAGTTATGTAAGAATTTACTGTGCCAGTAGATCTTCAAGAGGATCTCTTGCAGCATGCCATGCTGTCCCACCCTACATCCCCCTAGGCTTGTGGGCCTCTCAGTGTCTGTCTCTTCTCTTTAGCAGAAAGCCTTCTGCCTTTCTGTTATTTATACATTGGCGGGAACCATTGGCTCTTCCCTGTTCCCCAGCAGATCAGTTGCTTATGGTCTCCAGCCAGAGAACTGAGGAGGGGTGTGGGCCACCCACTCTTCTAGGATGGTGAGAGTCAGCGTGTGACATCAGAGTGAGCAGCCCCCAGGTAAACTGCTAGCTAGAAAGTTTCCATGTCCTGGCTACTGGACGTATAGTTCCATAAGTGTAGCTGCTGCAGGAGATCCTCTTGAAGATCTACTGTTACGGTGAGTTCTTATATAACTGTGCTTTCCTTTATGCATTTCCACCAGTTCTATAATACAGAGAGTGCCCTGCAAACTGCGGATGGAAGGTGCCACCCTCATCCTCATGACACCATTATGGCCTTGTCAAATACTGTTTCCACTCCAACAACAACTGCCAGCGGAGCCACCAATACCTCTACCATTGTGTCAGGTTCTATAATTACAGGCCATGGGGTCCCTGGTCCATCCAGATCTGAAGTCCCTACCTCTACATGCATGGCTCCTGAAAACATAGCCATGGCACATTTTGGGGTAACTCCTAAAGTTGCAGATGTTCTGGTTGCGCCTAGAAAGCCTTCTTCCAGATATACTTATTCCTTGAAGTGGAAGCAGTTCACTTTGTGAGCTGCTTCCAAGAATTTGAACCCATTCACATTTTCTGTAAATGCAGTACTGGAATAGTTGCTCTCCCTGTCAGATTCGGGCCTATAGTATTCCTCCCTTAAGGCACATTTGGCCACTATAACAGCTTTCCATGCCTTTACTGATAGATATATGGTTGCACAACTGGAGGTGTTCCGTACTTTTTGAGAGGTATTCTGCATATGAAACCTCCTATTCATAATCCAGTCCCTCCCTGGGACTTGAATTTTGTGCTTGAAAAACTGATGTTGGCTCCGCTTGAGCTGGCCGCGAGTTGTGGCCTACATTTTCTGTCATGTAAAATGTTATTTTTAGTTGCCGTTTCTTCTGCTTCAAGGATTTGAGAACTGCAGGCTCTAATGTGTGATCCTCCTTATTTGATATTTTCACAAAGATAGTTTCTTTGCTTACAAATCTTAAGATCTTCCAGGACTCAATTTTCACCATTGATTTCACACGAATGGGTTCTGAGCCAGAGGGACCTGCAGGAGCCAGAACATTTCAATAGGGCTGGCACTGAGGCAAGCTGTGCAAATGTGTGGCACCACAAGGGAGAGCTGGCAGCACAGGCTTACCTCAGCACCAGCCCTCAACCGCCTAAGTTCCTTTTTTCCAGCTGTCGAGTGAACTTCAGCAGTGATGTTGCTCGCCCACTGGGAGTCAGAACTTCCATGTCTATATGACAAGTGTTCAGTTCTTTGTAGTCATAAGTTTTATTAGTTTTGTGTCAGTTTAGTTTAAAAAAAAAAAGAAATTCTTTAGCTCTCTCATCCCTACTGAACAGTGGTTGTAGGGAGCCTTTTTAGGTAGGCTGCTTTGGCAGCGGGGCCATGTTTAGTCCATTTCCACCTCAGGGGAAGGCATCTGATGACAGGTATTCCTGTGTTTGGAAAGGAGTACAACTCTCCTGTAAACACAGAAAGAAGTGGGACTGTTCCCAATTACAGTTGGAAATGCAGCACCGCTCAGCCTTGAGTTCTTCCTCTTCCCATCAGAAGGGGAAAAAATGGTACCGCTTGAGGTCACCCTCTGTGAGGTTTGCCATGAGTCCTCGGCATCTCAGAGCAGAATGCCTTCCCTGGCAACATTGGTTTCACTGATGGACTCTGCTTGTGGGAGGTCAAGATCCTGGGCCCAGAGTCCCTCCCTGTCCATTTGTGGGGACTCCAGTAGGCAATGTCACCACTGGGCAGCTCTTATGGAGCAAAGGGTGCAGTGTCTGACTCATTTGCCTCTCCTTGCAGAGCCAGCCCCTGGCCCATCAGGGCAGGAGGCATTGGAACCACAGCCAGAGCCTTCTAACTGGGCAGAGCATTCAGCTCTGTCAATGGCCTCTGGGTCTTTCCTGATGAGCGTACCACTGACTCTTGCCTAACTAGCTACACCCCTATTTAGTATCACTGCTTTAGGACTGTCTCCTTTACCTCTGCCAGTCACTCTGGTGCTGACTGGACTGTCGGCACCAAATTCTCACCTCTTGGGGCCTGGCTCGGTGCTGCCCACGGTGCCAAGAGGGCCCTTGGTGCCAGACCTGGTTCTGACCATGGCGCTTCTGTGCCACTGGCTCCCTTTCTGCCTGTGCTAGTATTGCTGGTGTTGCCTACTCCTTGGACTGAGCTAGGGAAGCTACAATCCACCCATCTTCCAGACCCTCCCCAAGGAAGGACCTGGAGGGGGACGAGTCTGTCCCCGAACTCATCATTTCTGAAGGTGGCGACAACAATTCCTTCTATATCCTGGACACTTCCAATCCAGGCCTTTCTCCTGTTCCCCAGGAGGACCCTTGATTTTCAGGTTCTTCTCCACAACATGTATGCTACACTTGCTTTTGAACCTTTAGCTACTGACCCAAGGAAAACGTCTCTGTTTGGAATGGCTCAACGTTTCCACCATGCCAGTCAATCTCATACCCCCATTCCCCCCCTGCATTTGAGACCTTTTCAGACGCAGTATGGAATAGGCCTGTGTCTATCCTAGATAGACCATAAATAGACTGCCCTAAAGAAAGACATAAGCATGTCTTTTGCTGACAAGATTGTCATTTTAGCTGAGAATGACAAAGCTTTTCTTCCTCAGCAAATGCTTGTGCACCCTATTAATAATAAGTCATGCAAAATACTCTGTGGGGAAAAGGGCTTTCACTGCTGCTACCTTTAGAATGAGGATTGCCAGTTACCAGGGGCATTTTTCTAAGTATGAGTATGCCCTGTGGATTTATCTTGTCTCTAGCAGAATCCCTGCCTGAATCTGAGACCAAACAGAAGATTCTCCAGACCGTCACTCATGGCATTGAGTCTAATAGTCATCAGCTCAAGGCAGCTATGGACATCTTTTGACACTGCCTCTCACTCCACTGCAGCAGGAATTTGTATCAGAAGGAATTCCGGAATTCCTGGCTTCATATATCTCGTTTCTCTAACGATGTCACTGTAACAATAGAACACTGGAAGAATTCTAGATTATTGAGGTTGTTGTTACATTTTGATGGTAAAGTAAAATAGGAATTTATATATATGTATATATTTGAATTTTATAGTTATGAATAACTGGAGGCTAGGAGATGCTGGGCTGGGAGGATGTGGGGGAATGGATACATGTATGGGAAGCAGGAGAATGGTAATCTGCAATAGCTGTGGGGCAGCAGTCTTTCTGGGGTGATGTGGAATAAAGGAGGATGTCCTGTGTGTAAGAGCCTGGAGCAGCTAAGGGCTGAAATAAGGCTGCTCAGATGGGAGCTGGGAAGGATGGTGTGGGAAGTCAAAGGAACAGAGCAGTGGAAGGAAAGGCAAAGGGGTGATGCCCAGGGGAGTGATTCCATCAGGCAGGGGACGGGAGTGGTGAGGAGTACCCAGTATTCAGGAGTATCTCTTCCTCAGAGGACTAGGGAGCACAAGGTGGAGGAATGGTAAGGGGAAGGGGTGGGAATGTGACAGCAGCATCAGGGGTGGGAATATCTAAAGGGGTGCATTTATTGAACAGATTTGCACCACTGTCTGGAAGGAGGAAGAGGTCAGCCAGAGGTGAGGTAGGAGGTCAGGCTGAGCCAGGGTTGAGAGCAGAAGTACAGGGGAGGGAACAAATCAGGCTAGGCAGGGAAGAATATGCAAGCAAAATGGAGTGGAGGATGGGGGGAGGGAGAGAAAAGGAACGGAAGAGCGGAGGGAAAACTGATACAGTTAGTCATAAGGGGAGGGGTAAATTGGGAGATGGAAAAACATTTATGGGGATAAACTGTGGATGTGTAGATAAGTTTGCCAAGGTGCAGAGGGAGCAGTTAGGTGGGGAAGCAGCTAGTACTGAAAGTAAGAAAGGAAGGATGTGGAACACAGATGCAGGGGATGAAAGGGTGGCAATCATAGGGGATTCCATAATTAGGGGTATTCATTGGGGAAGGGAAGGAAAAGGGACTCAGATGCAAGCAGGAGGGTGGTTTGTATGCCGGGGATGACAGCGGGGAAGGTGGGCCCAAGAATAAGGGAAATAGTAAGGGAGGTTGGAGGAAAACCTAATTTATACATTTGGGAACCAATGACCTAGCTGGGGAGGTGGTTGAGATAGTGCAAAGTAGGTTCAAGGAGTTAGGGAATATCTACAGGGAGGAAGGAAGTTCACTGGCCTTCTCAAGGGTGATACCAGTACCAAGGGCCAGCACAGCTAGAAAAAGATGAATAGAGGATTTTAATGACTGGCTGAGGAAATGGTGCAGGGAGGAGAGGTTCATCTGTATTGGGGACTGGGAGAAGACCTGGTCAAACACAGCACTCTTTTCATCAGACAGGCTACACCTCAGTAGGGAGGGTTCTAGTGCACTCAGGGACAAGCTGGGGGAATACATAACCACTACAATTAATTTAAACTACTGGGGGGCAGTGGCGAGCAGGCCTACAGACTCCGAGAGGAGGTGGTCAGTAAACCTTCCCCCACAGTGATGAAAGAGGTCTGGAGGGAGGAGGTTGAAGGGGCAAATACACAGTTAGCAAAGGGTGGAGGGGGTGAGGAACACATAGCAAGGCTATGTGGTGGGGTGCACACAGAGGGGATAAATGTGAATAGAAGAAAAGAGGGAAGAGAAGGAAGGTCAGACTGTAGGTGGAGGGTGGTGTCTCTGAATGCACAGAGTCTTGGAAACAAGATGGATGACCTGCAGGCACTACTAGCAGACAGGAGGGTGGACATAGCTGCAATAACCAAGACTTGGGCAACATCACACCATGACTGGGACCTTTCTATCCCTGGATATAAACTATACAGGAGGGACAGAATAGTCAGGAAGGGGTGGCAGTTTATATCAGGGAGGGAATAACTTGCATGAGGGAGGAGTCAGAGGAAGGGGAGGTGGAGGCATTATGGGTTCAGTTAAGGTCCGATAGAGGGAGAAAGGTGAGGTTG
Source organism: Neoceratodus forsteri (assembly GCA_016271365.2). Taxonomy (NCBI): domain Eukaryota; kingdom Metazoa; phylum Chordata; order Ceratodontiformes; family Ceratodontidae; genus Neoceratodus; species Neoceratodus forsteri. Next base: position 402,017,633 of record CM028136.1, on the reverse strand, counting down.
GGGGTGGTTTACAGACCACTCAATCAAAATGAGGAGAGAGACAGGGAACTGATCTCACAAATATTGGAAGCTGCTGGGAAAGGAAAGGTGGTAATGGTGGGAGACTTCAACCTGCCCGAGGTGGACTGGAGTATACCATCCACAACATGTGCTAAAAGTCAAGTGATCCTGGAAGGACTGCAGAGTGGGTTCTTGACTCAAGGCATCACTGAACCAACAAGAGCTGAGGCAATTCTTGATCTGGTGCTCACAAATGGGGAGCATGTACAGGAAATAATGGTCAGGGAGCCACTGGGGGGAGTGACCATTGCACAGTGTGGTTCCATTTGAATATGGGCAAGGAAAGCATCCTGACTAAGACCAAAATCTTGGATTTCAGGAGGGTGGACTTCAGGAAAATGGGTGAGGTTCTAAGGAGCTATCTGGTGAGCATCAGAGCAGATATGGGGGTGGACCTAAAGTGGTCCATCATTAAGGAAGGAATACTGGTTGCCACAAATGAGTGTGTTAGGCTCAGGGGGAAGAATACAAGGGCCAAAGTGTCCAGCTGGTTCAGTTCTGGGGTTGCCAAGGCAGTAAGGGAAAAGAGGTTGGCCTATAGAAAATTCAGGAAGACCAAGAGAGAGGTGAATAGGGAAAATTACCTAAGGTTGGCTAGTGAGGCAAGTAAGGAAGTCCGGCGAGCAAAGGCACAGAAGGAGCTTCAAATAGCTGAAGGAATTGAGAAGGGGGAGAAGGCTTTCTTTCACTATATAAGTGATAAAAGGGACAAGAAGGAAGGGATTGTTAGGCTTAAGAAAGGTGTGGAGTGGGTGGGGGATAATGGAGGAAAAGCAGAGATACTAAATGAATACTTCTATTCTGTCTTCATCAGGGAGAAGGACGGACCAGTGCCTTCAGGAGAGAAAAGAGGAGCGGGGGGGAGGGGAACACAGACATAGTGATAGAGGAGGATAGAGTGAGGGAGGGTCTGCTGGCATTGAAAGTGGACAAATCACCAGGCTCGGACAGAGTACATCCAGGGGTACTGAAGGAACTGGCTGAGGAGCTGGCATGGCCACTAGCAGACCTATTTAATAGTTCACTAGAATCAGGCATGGTACCACAGGACTGTAGAACAGCACATGTAGTGCACCTTCACAAAAGCGGTCCCAAGGATAATCCAGGGAACTACAGACCAGTCAGTCTGACCTCCATTGTGGGCAAGCTGATGGAGACCATACTAAAGGAAAGGTTGGTGGAATATTTAGAGGAATATGGTCTCCAGGATGAGGGGCAGCATGGGTTCATGGGGGGGAGATCATGTCAAACAAATCTGATTGGCTTCTTTGACTGTGTCACTAAGACAGTAGATGGGGGCCAAGCAGTAGACATCCTCTATCTTGATTTCAGCAAGGTCTTTGACTCTGTGCCCCACAAAAGATTGATCAGGAAGTTGGTGGATCTTGGAGTTGGGGAAAAGATGGTCAGATTGGTGGAAAACTGGGTGACGGACAGAACGCAGAGGGTGGTGGTGGGGGGGAGAGTTATCTGATACCAGAGAAGTAACCAGTGGGGTCCCACAGGGCTCTGTGCTGGGGCTAGTGTTGTTCAACTTCTTCATCAATGACACTGGGGATGGCATTAAAGGCAAAATGTGCCTATTTGCAGATGACACAAAGCTCTGTGGGAGAATGGACACAGCTGAAGGGATAAGGGACCTACAGGAAGATCTGGAAAAGCTGCTGGGGAGGTAGTCCAGGATCTGGCAGCTTGGCTTCAATGCCAAGAAATGCAAAGTTATGCATAATGGAGCCAAGAATCCCAGGACAGAGTATTACCTGGGTGGAGTCCGAGTATCTGCATCAGAGGAGGAGAAGGACCTGGGAGTGATGATCACAAGTGACCTGAAGCACTCCGTGCAGTGCAAAAAAGCAGCAGCAAAGATAAACAAGATGCTGGGATGCAAAGCTAGGGGGATCGGTAGTAGGAGAGAGGAGGTTATACTGCCCTTGTACAGGTCACTGGTAAGGCTGCATCTAGAGAATGGAGTTCAGTACTGTGCCCACACTTCAAAAAGGACATTAACCTGCTGGAGAAGGTACAGAGGAGGACTACATAGATGATAAGCCGTCAGCAGGGCAAGGCATATGAGGAGAGGTTGAGGGCACTGAACATGTACTCCCTGGAAGACGAGGGAGAGGGAGGGGAGAGAGGTGAGAGAGAAAAAAAAAACATGAACGGGACATTTAAGTACTTGAAAGGGATAAATAAGGATGATAAGGAGAGTCTCTTCAAGCTGAGTGGCAACCATATCACAAGGGGGTACAGTCTTAAGCTGGAGGGTGGAAGGTTTAGGAGGGAGGTCAAGAAAAACTTATTCACAGAGTGGGTGGTGGACACTTGAAATGTACTGCCGGAAGAGGTCATCTCGTTGAAGACGGTGGGCAGCTTTAAGAGAGGCTGGGATAGGCATGGGGGAAGGTAAGAATTGTGGGTAGGGAGGATGGAAGGAGTGGGGAGGGAGGGAGGGAGGGCAGGGACATTGAGCTCAAGCTGTGGACCCTGCAATATGAGCAATTGATAGACCAAATGGCCTTCCTCTGCTGGCTTCTTCGTACGTTTTTATGTTCATATGTCCAACAATATGTTATCAGTGTTCCCCCCCAGGTCTTTCCCTGTCTGGACCACTGGCTTTAGCCAGTCTGTCCAAGCAGGAGACCAGATGAGCAGTGGCCACAGCCTCTCAGGTCCTTACCTCTATGGAAGTCCTGTTGAATCTAGAGAAGTCACAGCTTCAGTCCCCACTGCAGCTCCACTTTATAGAGGCCCTTCTGGAAACCACCAGAGCCAGGGCCTTCCTTCTAGAGGACAAAGGGAAAGCAATCCTTCAGATGGTGCATTCCATAATGAAGCACAAGTTGGTTCAAGCACACTCTATGCAGCGCATGTTAGGCCTGATAGCCTCCTCAGGGTTCACAGTATCTCTGGCATGACTGCACAAGAGGACAACCCAGTGGATGCTCAGCATACAGTGGTCGCTAGCATCGCACCCTCAGTCTCACCCCGTCAAGGTGACGAAGTCTCTGCTTCACTCCCTTGCATGATGGACACAGAAGGACAACCTCCTCCAGGGTCTCCCTGTCAGCCAGAGCCTCAGGTAACCCTCACCATGGATGTGTCTCTGATGGGATGGGGAGCCCACTGTCAGTAGCACCATGCTCAAGGAGTTTGGGGCCTTGCAGAGTCCCATCTCCACATCTTTATGCTAGAAATGCGAGCAATTCTCTATGCGCTGTGAGCCCTTGTGGACATCTTCAGTCACGAAATAGTACTCCTGCAGCCAGACAAGTCTGTCATGTACTACATCAACAAGCAAAAGGGAGCACACTCTTACCCTCTCAGCAGAGAAATGATGAGTGTGCGGGAATGGTGTCTAGAGCAGGGTGTTTTTATCTAGGCAGTCTGCTAACCAGGGGCCAAGAATGTTCTGGCAGATGAGCTCAGCCAAACAGAAGTCGATCCTCATGAGTGGTCATTAGCACCAGATAAGCAGTCACTGTTCAACAAGTGGGGAACCCCAGATGTGGACCTTTTTGCATCCTCACTCAATGCCAAACTGTCTCAATTCTGCTTTAAAAAATCCAAGACATGGCGTTTTCAATCAAGATGCATTCAGGCTGCCGGCTTACCAGCACAGCGGTTGGATTTCCACTTGCGATGTTGGCAACCTGGGTTTGGGAGCAGACTCTGGTGCCAGAGAACTGGCCAGGGCGGGCCCTGAGCATCCGCTGGACTGCTCAGCTCATTCGGGAGGATGGGTGTTCTGTGGCCTGGGGATGGACTGATCTTCGGCGTTGGCCAAGAGGTATCGCAGCCCCGGTGCCCCACCAATGGGGGAGCGTGATGGACACCAGCACAAGCCGTGGCGTCACATGGCATGTCATGCTCAGGGGGTGTACAAAGAAAAATACATCATCCGGAGCAACACCGATGTGAGGGCCTGAAAGTGGGTCCTCTTCCACCCAGCCGCATCACCGCACAGGTCCCTGATGAAGACTTGATTCCTTGGGGCGGGAGTATAGGGGGCCCCTCCACTGCAACCTCACCTGGGAGGTAAGCCAGCACTCCATGGGGGGTGATCCTGGGCAGATGGTGTGATAAGTGGCAGGGGAGTTGGGTACAGCCCTGGGTGGTGGGGATAAAAATAGAAAAAAAAAAAAAAAGATGCATTCAGGCTGCAATGGACAAGTCTTTTTCTGTACACATTTCTGCCAATCCCTCTCATTCAGAGGGTACTGCTCAAGCTGGAGACACATGGGGGCAAGATGAGTCTGGTCACCCCATGTTGGCCTCGGCAGATATGGTTTCCTGTGCTCAACAGACTGTTGGTACTCCAAGGATCCTTCCCCTCAGGATGGACCTACTGATGCAGGGGTCCCTGGTCCAGCCTAATCTGCACTCCCTTCACCTCCAAGCCTGGCTCCTGAAGAGATAGAGGTGAACAGGTAGAAGGTATCCCAGAGGGTCTCTGAAATTCTTTTGGCCACTTGTAAGCCTTCCAGCAGGAGAACCTACATAGCCAAGTGGAAATGTTTTTCTATGTGGTGCTCCAAAACTCATATGGACCCCTTCTGTGCCCACCAGACAAGGTTTTGGAGTACTTGTTGGACCTCTGTGATGCAGGCTTGCAGAACTCTACAGTTAAGGTCCACTTGTGTACAGTTTCAGCATAACACGAGCCTGTAGAGAACATCTCTCAAGCCCAGCTTCCTCTCTTCAGGAGGTTCTTGAAAGGCATTTTGCACACAAGGCCTCCAGTCAGGAAATCTGTGGCCATCTGAGATATTAACCTTGGGCTCGATTTTCAAAAGGTGACACAGGGCTTGCATCAAGGCCTGCATCAGCCCAGTTCTGTGGTGCAACTGCACCAAACTCCTTTGAGGCAACTGCACCCGATTTTAGCACATCAGGTGCAGTTGCGACAATTTCCACACTTTACAATAGCTTGCGCCAAACATTTGGTGCAAGCACCATAATAAGGGTCCACCAAATGGCTCCCATTAGACCAGGGAAAACTTGTTTAACTTGTGGCATTTGGTTCTCGGGATCTAAAATCCTGATTGCTGGCAGGGTGAATGCCACAAGCTCTATACGCCAAATGATTGACACACTAGGAGCTTGTGGCATTCATGGGGCTTTGAAAATTGAGCCCCTTCTGTTGGATGTGCTCACCTGTGAGCCCATGGCTATGTGTGACCTGAAGTTCCTAACTTGAAAAATCGCTTTGCTAGTGGCCATCACCTCTGTCCACAGTTTCTGAGATTCATGCCTTGGTCACAGATCCTCCATATACTGTTTTCCACTAAGACAAAGTTGTCCTTGGCATGCACCCCAAATTCTTACTCAAAATGGTGTCAAGAGTTTCACTTAAATCAGCCTTTTGTGCTGCCTAGATACTTTCTTAACTTCCAGAATGAAGGGGAGCGCATTCTTCATTCTCTGGATGTGAGGAGAGCCACAAGGTTGTACCATGATATAACTAAGAGCTTCAGGCACTCTAAACAGCTATTTATCTTCTTTGATCCTAATTGGATGGGACTGCCCATTGCAATCAAATGCATTTCTGCTTGGATTGTCAATTGTCTTTGCCACTGCTATGCTATGGTGCACGTCAAGTTGGAAGGCTAGGTACATGCCCACTCCACCTGAGTGGTTGCCGCGTCCTTAGCAGAGATTCGCTCTGTGCCTGTTGGTGATATTTGCAGAGTTGCAGCTTTGAATACAGCGCACACCTTTGTCAAGCACTATGCCCTGGATGTTCATGTCAGGCAGCATACCTCCTTTGGCAGGGCCTTCCTCAGTTGACTTTTGTCTTGAGTGAGCCTCGGCTCCCACCGTCCTGACCCAGGGGACATTTGCCTGAGCTTGGTACTCTAACCCATTCATGTGAATCAGTGGTGAAGACTGATTACTGGACATACCATAATTCTTTTTTTTTTTACATTTTTTCCACCAACACAGTACTGGCAGGCAGCTCCGGCCCTTCTGTGAGAGCTTGTTCTCCAGTCCCGGACAGCCGGGCCATCATAGAGCCTGCCAGCTCCATTTTTCACCATTTTCTCCCTGGGTTCTGTGGAGGGGTTGTGGGATAACAGATGAACCAGGCACCGAACTTGAAGTTCAACACACAATCTCTGTGTGATGTTTATTCAAAATACAAGAAATAACCTTCAGCAATGGCATATTTATTCTTCAGTACATCACTTTGCAGCAACAGACTATGAATGTCCTTTCTCTGCATTTAGCCAGCAGCTACTGATACTGAACATTGATCTAATCACTTTTCAGTGAAAACCCTTCATCCCAGTGTAACCCCCCCCACAAATGGGGGTTACCGAAAGTCTTCCTGGGGCTTGCCTAAATGCCCACTGCCAGACTGGTGTTGTGTCCTAGCAATTTAAGAAGTGTTTGCATGTGAGTGCCCTGTTAACCTCCATGCCTGTCTCTTTTAAGGGTTGCCTACCTTGTAGTGTATAATTAATCTGGGTAGGGGCTGAGTAGTTTCAGGCTCGAGTCCCGCCCAGGCTGCTGTATTGTTGCTCCATTCTGCCATCGCTATTTGTGCAGAGGGCACCCCACAAGAATCTCTAACTGTTTGCTGATTATCTGCTTTAATGGTAAAGCTATTGTAGTTTGTCTAACCTGCCTTCCTTTGCAGCATGGACATTTCTGCTAATCACCACCATCTTGGTTCTGGACTGCCTATTGGGACCAATCAGTACCTTTGGGGACCCTCAAATGAAATCTGTCCCCAAGGGTCTTGTGGGATTGAATTTTTGTAGGAATTGTAGTTTTTATATTTTGGCACCTAAATGGACCTGGAAGGGGAGCCCTTGTTTTGACAAACAGATGGATCAAGCAATTAAATCCTTTTGGATGAGAAGGAAGTCCCAGTGCTGCCTGCAGCAGAGTGTCATTCTGGAGTTAAGAGTTGAAAGAGTGAACAGCTTGAATGATTCGAGCAGCTGCTCCTGCATGGTGCACAGAGAAAATCAGCGGGAAGGCTGTGTTTGGCCTGCCTGCTGCCATCTTCATAAGTGAAGAGACCTTGAGCCTGATAACAGACTTCTTCTGAATTTGCAGCTTTTGCAATCGGATCCTGATTTGTGACAAATTAAATCCTCCTAAAGTGGCCGGAAAATTTGCCTCGGTACGATCGGCCTGTCAGGACTTGAGACTGCCGCAGAGCATACAGTTTGCACAGAGACACTGTGAACTGCAACTGGACTGTCATCTGAACTGTGGTATTTACCTTGCTTTTACTATAAGTGTTATGAATGCTGATAGTGGGTCGAGATTTGATTCCCCACTGCTTGAATGTGTCACACTTGCTTGCTAGAAGCTGTATCCAGCACTTACCAGACTGTCTTCTGAGTTGTTCACCCGGTCTGGGCCTTGCCTCCTCGGCCCAGACAGCCGCTCCACCGCAGAGAAATAACCAAGAGACCTGCCTGGAGATTTGGCTCTCTGCTCAACACCATCGAACAGGATCGGCACCACAGTGCTTTATGTGGGCCCTGCTTCTCCTGGCAATCCAGCAACGGATCCTGAGGTCTCCATTTCATCCATCCTGCAACCTGTACTGGGTAATGTGAATAAACACCAGGGTAGCTCCCTGCAACAAAGCTCAGATTCAAAGTGTGTCAACTGATTTAGTTGTTGCTAATCATTTTGGGACCGAGCTATCTGGCTCTGGATTACAAATTGTGGGTTAAAGTGCATGCATGTTTTCTTTCCATCACAGGGCCCTAATCAGCTGCAACGCCGGCCTACCCCAGGCAATGCTTCAGGCTAGCTGTAGTTCCAACTGGGTACCCAGAGTGTGTGTGACTGTGTTGCAGGGACCTTTGAGTGCATGCCTCATAGCCTGAATTATTCAGATCTCAAATCAACCACAAGATTCTGCCCCCTTCCTTGTGACTGCCCCTTAAAAAAATCAGATCTAAATCTTTTTGCACTGAAATTGGTTGTGGTGTACCTCTGTACAAATAGCATTGAAATACTGTCGGTTGTCTTGCAAAATCTTATTTTACAGGAGGTCTGCAGGGCCGAGCCAGCTGAACAAGCCCTGGTGGTAATTGCAACAAGTGTGGAGTTAAAACTGTTGTCGGGGGCAAATTGCAATTGTGTCTTCTGTGACTCATTTAGGCCACTAGAGGGAAATGAGGGGGTAACAATGTCCTGCAGCGCTGTACCCAGGTTAGCTATGCTACCACAAACCCTGTCCTCTGGGTGGAGGCACCCGTTTTCAGTACCTAGGCCCCTCAACCTGCACTTGGTCACGCAGGCAGGGGCAATATCCCTTGGGATAGCACCACCTAAGGGTTACATCTTGGAGGCACTGCTGGGATTAGTGCCCCCTAGTGGTCAGAAATTAGAATTATTGTTGCTGGAATGTGGGCACACCAGTAGAAATCGCTGTACACCAGTTGATGGGGTGGTGTACAGGGCAGGAGATTGACCCCCACCATTCCTTGCTTATACTAGACATTCCCTTGAGTATTAGTAAGGACAGGGTCCTCTCCAAAGTCGAAGGTTTGAAAAATGTGGTGGTGGGTCGACATGCTAATTTAACGGCCCAAACCCTCATGGCCTTGGTGGAGTGTAGTGACCCCGTGGATGGCACTAAGGTGCCAATGACTGTTACCCCCGAAGGGTTCCCAACCGCTTGGAGGGTAATAACTAAGGACAGCAAAGACCCCGGGGAGGATGCGCTCTCACTCTTACCTAAAACCCTTGAGGAAAAGATTATCAAACTGCTACTGGAGGAGGGTAAAACAACTGAGGATTTTTAAAGGTTATTCCTGCCGCCCAGAGGCGTTCCTTCCCCAACACTCCCGCCCACTCCAGCTCCTGTGCCTGCCCCAGTTCCTACATCCACATAGGCACCTGCAGTTAATGACGATTCGTACCGCAAACTGAGGATGTTCTCAGGCACCCTCCCAACCCCCCAGGGGGAGGATAACTAAGAGACCTGGATAAATTATGTTGCCCCTTTGGTACTCGAGTGGCAGTGTGCGGAGGTGGAAAAGTGGAAGAGGATTATGGAGAGCTTGAGGGGTCTGGCCCTGGAAGCAATTAGGTTCCTAAGGTCCACCGACCCTGATGTGCCTGCTCAAAGTTATCTGTCTGCCCTTGAAGGCTTATTTGGCAGCATTGAGTCTGGGGAGACTTTGATGGTACAATTCAAAGGCACTAAACAGTGGAAGAGGGAATGTTTATTCACATATGTCACTCATCTGGAGAGGGCGCTACAGAGAGCTTACCAAAAGGGTGGGGTACCAGCTAACGATTTGAACTGTGTGAGGCTGAACCACATACTGTAACATGCCAAATATTCTAAATTGCTAATCTTTCAGTTAAGGCTCCAGGATAGGAAGGGTAATCCCCCTGACTATTGCAACCTGATGAAAGAACTCAGGGAAGCTGAAGGTGAGGAAGGAGACAGGAGTTCCAGCGCAGTTACAGCCAGAGTAGCCTTGGCGCAGGGGAACCTCTCAGAACCAGAGGCTGCTGGGGATACTTTGCAGTGTGCCAAGCTACTGAGAGAGTTCAGAGAAATGAAAGCCACCCTTCTCCTCCAGTCCCTCCCCAAAGACACAACAGATCCTAGCCCCTCTCAGAATGCGTCCACTATAGGGGTGGGGCGCACACTTTGGCTTCCCCTGCAGATAGCAGTCAGAAAACTGAAACAAAGGAACTAATGTTGGCAATAAGAGAATTGTTGAGGTGTCTCCCACTGCCTTCAACACCCCAGGGAGAGGTCGAGCCCAGATTGCCCATTGTTGGTACCCCAGCACCAGCACAAACTATGTACCCCTCACAACCTCCAAGTTGTGAATGGAGACCAACTCCCAGTGTGATGTGTCAGCCACATCAGACCCCAGAAAGCATGATCTTATCTGTGTCAGTCTTCACCATTCATCACTAGTGGGTACTGTGCCAAAGCTAAAACCCCGCGGGAGACTTTTTTTAAAACATGGGCAGAGTTGGCGCCTTGAGCAGGCTGCCCCCATGGACAATGTTCCACATGGCGTTTGAGGGTTGGCCATTAGCTGCTGTTGACTCCGCCCCAGCCCCAGTTCTTTCTCTCCCGCTGTTGAGTGTGGTATCTTGTGTGTGAAACTACGGGTTTTTGCAGCCTAGTCCGTCGATTCTGCATTTGAAATTACAGTTGCCTCGGTTCTGCTTGCCTGCTCGACATCGCTTCAAGTACCGGTAAGATCCATCCTTTTATTAAGCAGCGTCAAGTACTGTTTATAGTTTATTTTTTGTTCGGTCATGTCTCATCCGGGGCCAAGAAGACATCTAAAGTTGGGTGGACCCCTATGCATCGTGCCCCTGTGGTTGACTCTACTCTGTGACGGACCAGCATGACCGCTGCCCTTCCTGCCTCGGTCCCGACCAAGATATGGATAACGGCGACATTTGCTTCTCTATGGACCGCCATGTTGTGGAGAACCGCACATTAAAGGTCGGACGTACGCTTCTGACTTTCGTAGGTCAAATGCGCAGTCGCCAGGCCAAGCCGAGGATTCTCTGCCCTTCCTCCAAGTCCCCTCTCGGTCCTATATAGCCTGTGGAGGAGGGAACCCCCGCCTCTTCTAGCCTTGCCATGGTAGGGGTTTCTTCCGAGGTGCAGGAGGCCCAGGCTGGCCCCCTTGGGGGTCAGTTGGGAGGCACCGCATCGGCAGTCGCCTCTTCAGTGGTGAAGGCTCCCTTGGTGTTGTGTTCTGGGCCCTTCGGAGCTGGGCCGGTACCATCCTTGGCGCATATCACGGTGCCACTCTTGGCCCCGGTGCCATGGGCTTTGAGTGTGGCATCACGGTCGGTGTCGGGCCTTCTCTCAGTGCTGCCGCCGATTCTGAAGTTGCTAGCACCGTCGGAGTTCTCGACAGTGCCGGGGGTGGTGTTTTGGAAGTTTCTGGGCCTGGTTCTGGACCCGGCGCCACGGTCAGGGCCAAAGTGTTTCGCAGCGTCACGTTCGGGGCTGTGTCTGACTTCGGTATCCCTTTCGGCGCAGGGGTGGGTGTTGGGTTTAGGCATGGTGCTGCGCGTTTGGTTTAGCCGCAGGCAGCACTGGGGGGGAGTGGCCACGCTAGGGTCGACTCACTCTGATGCCGCTCATGGCACCGGGTGGGTTTCGCACCAGGCATGGGGCTGTGCTTCCCTCTGGCACTGAATTGCAGGGTGTCCCACCTCGGGGTCCAGGAACTGGAGGGGCTCAGGGAGTTGTCTGGCACCCGACCTCAGAACCTTCCTCTTCGGAGGCAGACTCTGCGTCTGATCCAGACTGGCTCCCAGGTTCTTCGGAATCTTTAAACCCCTCTGGTTCCAGCACATTGGCCCCCACTCAGTCTCCCTCTGGGGGTCAGTTGTCGCCAGTGGACCTTAGGGTCAGGGGGTCTGACCAGCCAGTGGTGGTCCCTGTGACTGCTGTTGTGCAACCTGGGGTCACTGGTGCTGCTGTTCCTCCAGTTGGGGCACCCACCTCTTTGGTGTGTTTGGTGTGTTTGGACAGCCCAAGTTTGAGGCAGCCCGAGGCACACCAGGAGGGGGATGGTGCGGTTTCCTGAATGGACTCCATGGAGGCTACCTGGAGCTGCCAGCTACCTAAGCTGGTGGCTATGAGGATGAGGTCCCTCTCTGATTCCAAAGGGTTGAGAGGTAGAGGTGTGGTGGAGTACACCCTCCCCAGAGTCCAGCCAGGTTCTGGGAGGAGCCGAAGCGTGGGCCCTCGCCTTTCCCTAGAGGAGTCCCCAAGAGGGACTTTAACTTCTGAGGTCAGGGGCTGTTCTTCTGGACTTGCACAGTCCTGGTTACCTCACAGGGGGATTTCTTCCTTTGGGCACAGCTCTGACCTTTCCGACCCAGTTGAACGGCTGTTAACTGCGGCGGCTTTCGGGTCCCCCTCCCTGTGAAGGATTTCCTGTTGGCCCCCTTGCCCTGACAGAGACCATTCTCCTGTTGCCAGGAGCCTTTCCCCAGAGCCTCTGTCTCCATCCCTGATGATCCCAGGTATTCCCGGTCCTTGTGGACCTCTCACCTGGGAACAATTCAGAGGTTCTGCTGCACATTTTCCCACCTGTCTCCATGCCCTGGACCAGCAGGTGTTCCACCATGCTCCCGTGCAGCTGGACCCTGAACCTGGAAGCTCGTCTTCATCTTCTTCTCCCTCTACAGAGGGAGAGGAACCTTCAGTCCACATCTCCCCAGCGACTGATCTGTCGTCCTATCAGTGCTTCCTTGCGAGGCTGTTAGATGAGCTTCATCTAATCCCTGTCCCAGTCAGCAATCACAAGCATGTGACGCGTGCCTTCTTAGGTGAGTACAGTGTGGCCCACCTGGTGGCTCCTGCCTGGCCTATTCCTTTTCAGGAGGTGTCACATCACCTCTGGCTTCATCCCTTCGCCACCGTTCCAGCCCCAGGGACTTACACACAGCGGTATTGTGTTCCCCAGGGTCTCCAGGTTTTCTGCCTCATCCCCTTGAACCTTGACCTCCTGGACACCCTCAGTCTCAAGCCCCTTACGTGACCGCCCCGGACTTGGACTCTGCAGATTTTGACTTCTGGGGGAGATGAGTGTTCTACTCAGCATGGATCTCTCTGTCTATCGCAGCACATCAGGCCCACTTTGCAGCCTACAACAGGTTCTTGTGGTCTAGGCTAGGTCAACTCCAAGCCTCAATGCCTGACTCGGAGGAAACCAGGCAAGCCATTGCCCTCTCTGCGCAGGGCCTGGAGCTAGCAAGGCACAAGCAAGGGCATCGTATGGCGCCAATGAGGTGGCATCCAGAGTGGTAGGGACAGTGATCTGCCTTTGGCGGATGGCATGGCTTTGCCTATCCTGGTTATCACCCCAGCCTGGCGTAGGGTGATTTACTCCACATACCGAGAACCCATCTCTTCTCCTGAAGGGTGAGACGGAGGCTCTCGGGGCATCCTCCTTCCCCCACTGGGGGATCCCTGTCTCACCCAGTCCAGTCCCAGGCCTGTAAGGGTTCTCCCTTTTGGTGTCTCACCCACTGGACGCTAAGGAACCTAGTCCTTTAGGGTACTTCAGGGCCCCCTTCGGTAGGGGGGCTCAGTACTCACCCACTAGTGATGAATAGTGAAGACTGACACAGATAAGATATGAAAATTATGTACCTACTGTAATTCTTGATCTTTCGGTGTTTCTTCATCATTCATCACTAAATCCCACTCTCCTTCCCCCTGTGGGCTTCAGTCTCTGGACTCCTCCTCCCTATCCCCTGTGTGTCTTCTCTTTCCTCGCTCTCCTCTCCCTTGCATTTAGGTGGGAGGGGACTGTGTGGACACACAGGGGTAAAACCCTTGGTGGGTGTTTATGGGGTTTTGGGTGGAAGGGGTTCCCTTTTCTCTTCTTCCGTTCTGGGGAGTTTGGGGTGAGGGGCCCTCTCTCCCCTTTTACTCAAGTGTCTATTATTTAGAGTCTCATATTTTGAGCACTTATCCCTTATGCCTTTGGCTGTTTTAAGTTTCCCTTTTTGGGAGGGAGCGGGGAGAGCTTGAGACACACCCCTAGCCTGCACCTTCTATTCTCTGGTCTTCTAGATCTAGGCTGCTTGCAACTCCTGCTTGCCTCCTGCAGCTGAGCTTAATAGTCCAAGGCTGGACTATAGTCTTCTAAATATGTCAGAGTGCATTTCACTCCTGGGGTTGTGCTACTCTTCCTTCCCCCCTCTCCTTACCTCTCCTCCATTTCTTCCTTCTTCTCCTTCTGTCCTCTCAGTTGTTTATTTCTCACTTTAGTTTATTATTCCTTTCCTTTTATCTATCCCTTAGGCTGTCTTGCCTCAACCCGCCCTCCCTTCCTTACACTCTCTGGCATGTCAGAACTGGGCTGGGGCAGAGTCGACAGCAGCTAACGGCCAACTCGCGAGCGCCACATGGACCGTTGGCTTCGAGGGCGTTGCTGGCTCTGCGTTGACTCTGCCCATGTTTTAAAAAGTCACCCACGGGGTCCTAGCTCCGGCGCAGTACCCATTAGTGATGAATGGTGAAGATACACAGAATTATCAAGAATTACGTTAGGTAATTTTCATTTTTGTCATAATTGTCGGAAGGATGGGCATATAAGGAGAAAATGCCGGTCCCCGAAGAACCTAAATAAAGTTGTATACAGATTTCAAGGGGAGCTTTGGAAAGCAAGACAATGGCCGAGGAGTGGCGGCAACAACTGCAATGAAGGCTCAAGAAATCCTAACTCAAACTTCTTTGTGACTAAATCATCTGCCCAGGCCACTGCTACTGTCCCTCCAGACTGGTCTAAAATAGTAGGTCCTTCGATGGAGACTACTGTGACTGTCAGTGATATCCATGCTTGGGTTGTGCTTGACAGCGGGTCGCAAGTGACCATTGTATTTCAGGACTGGTATGACAAACACTTATCTAATGTGCCATTACAATCTCTGGATGGCCTACATGTGTGGGGTCTGAGCGACAAGTCTTATCCCTACCTAGGATATGTCTGGCTCTGGCTGTCTTTTCCTGTGGCTGTAACCGGTATAGATGAACAAGTAGAGCCACTAGGCCTGGTGTGCCCTCCTACGGGATTGTATGATGGGGTTCCCTTGCTCATTGGAACCAACGCCCACATGTTTGGAAGACTAACGCAGCTGTGTCAATAGAAACAAGGGCAACGGACTGGACGGGCCCTGAGAATTCCAGCCTTGATAAAGAGAGCCTATGACTTGCAAAAAAAGACAACAAAAGCGGACAGAGATGAGCCAATGGGGATAGTGTGGAAGAAAGATCCAGATTCTCTGGTACTACTACCCAACGCTCAGTTAGAAAGGACATGAAAAATAAAATATTGATGCTGGATGCACCTGGTGAAGGGAAGTTGCCAGAGGGGTTATTAGTTAAACCTAGTATCTTACCTGCCTGCACCCATGCCTATGCCCGGTGAGTGATGGTGCAAATCCGGAATGTGCCTGATTCAAGTGAAAAGGAGATGTACGTTAGCTACTGTGCACTGTGTGTACACTGCACAGACACTGCAGTACTGCCCAGCAGAAAGTAATCCAGTGAAAAGGAGGAGGTGACCCCAGACCTATTCGACTTTGGTGATTCCCCATTGTCTGCTGAATGGAAGACTCTAGTCAGTAGGAAACTTGCCCAAAGGGACCAGGTATTTTCCATGAAGGAATGGGATGTGGGGTGCGTCCATGGTGCTTAGCACACTATCAGGCTTCACGATGACAGACCTTTAAGAGAGCAGTCCCGCCGCCTTGCCCCAGCTGATATAGATGATGTTCGGAGGCACCTACAGGAAATGCTAGCTGCTGGCATTATTCAAGAGTCAAGAAGCCCCTACGCATCTCCCATCGTAGTTGTGTGCAAGAAGAATGGGTCTGCAAGCATGTGTGTAGATTATCGGACCCTAAACCGATGGACTGTACCAGATCAATACACCATGTCCCATATACAGGACGCCCTGGATGGGAGTCAGTGGTTTTCAGTACTTGATCTACGAAGCGGGTATTATCAAATCCCGATGGCCCCGGAGGACCGTGAGAAAACAGCCTTCATTTGTCCTTTTGGGGTTCTACGAATTTCTGAGGATGCCTCAGGGGATTTTGGGTGCCCTGCTACTTTCCAGAGGTTGATGGAACATGCAGTAGGAGACATGAATCTGTTAGAATGTCTAGTATACTTGGATGATGTCATCATCTTCGGACGCACCCTAGAAGAACATGAGACCAGATTATTCAAAGTTCTTTACTGCCTGGAAGAATTCGGCCTCAAATTATCTATAGACAAGTGTCAGTTTTTCCAAACATCTGTAAAATATGTGGGACATATAGTGTCAGCTGAGGGAATACAGACAGACCCAGTAAAGTAGAGTCCCTGACCACCTGGCCCCAGCCAACTAACTTAAAAGAAATGCAGCATTTCCTGAAGTTTTGTGGCTATTATCAGCAATTCATTTAAAGACTATTCAAAGGTAATCCGGCCACTTCTCAATCTCACTCAAGGCTATCCTCCTACCAACCGCAGGTACAAGAAGGGATCCCTCAAGGAAGAAGAAAAGGTGTGTTTCCGAACAGGTGAACCATTTGGAGTCCGTTTGACCTCTGACTGCGAGGCGGCATTCTTTGAGATCATCTGACAGCTTACTCATGCCCCAGTACTTGCCTATGCTGACCCTACCAAGCCATATGTCCTGCATATGGATGCCAGCCTGAAGGGACTTGAGGCCATGTTGTATCAAGATTATGAAGATTGCCTGAGACCTGTGGCCTTCACCAGTCAAAGCCTGACTCCATCTGAGCGAAATTATCCTGTTCCCAAGTTGGAGTTTCTTGCTGTAAAGTGGTCCATAGTCAGCCAATTTCACGAGTATCTTTATGGGGCCAAAATATTGGTAAGAACTGATAACAACCCCCTAACGTATGTACAGACCTCAGCCAAGCTGGATGCCACTGGACACTGGTGGGTGTCTGCCCTGTTGACTTACGATTATGCAGTTGAATACTGGCCTGGACTGAACCATATTGATGCTGACACTCTCTCCTGGTAGCCAAGCCCTCAAGACAATTGGGTGAGGCTGTCAGAACACTCTATTAAAGCATTGTGCCAAAAATTTGACAAAAATGAGCAGCCATCCACAGATACAGTGGACTTGTCTGGTGGACTGTTTGGGGCCCCCTGATACTTGCATACCTGCAGCCTATTGTCATTTTTCTGCATTGGACCTCAATGCCTTGCCCCAGTTTGATATTGACAGCATTCAGAGGGCTCAATCCCAAGACCCTATGATGCAGCCCGCACTTGATGCCATTCGTGCAGGGAGAAATGCGTCTAAACTACGTTCTACCGACTTATGGACTACATTATTACTCAAAGAAGGCCCCCGACTAAAGTTGCGAGACCAGTTATTCTATCGAGAGACAGTAGATCGGCGGGGTCTGTTGGATAAGCAGCAATTGGTACTACCCACAGCCTTCAAGCAGCTGGTACTGAGGTCCTTACACAATCACATGGGACACCTCGGTATTGACCGGACCCTCGACTTGCTGCAGTCTAGGTTCTACTGGCTAAAGATGGGGGCTGAGTTGAAAACCATGTCAAAACCTGCAGTAGGTGCCTTCAGAGAAAAGCTTTGCCCCAGAAAGCCTCTCCTCTTTTTAACATTTCAACCAGTGCCCCCATGGAACTAGTTTGCATAGACTTTCTATGTCTGGAGCCTGATCAAAAGAACATTGGCAATGTACTGGTAATAACCGACCACTTTACCCGATAGGCACAAGCTTTCCCAACCAAGGATCGGAAGTCCTCTATGGTGGCCAAGGTGCTAGTAGAAAAGTTATAAGCTTTTTCTTTTCTCAGAAGAAGCCAGAAGGAGAAGGAAACATATTCAATTCAGTGCTTTACAGTAACTGGTAATTGCTATTTTTCTTTTAAACTTAGATTGTGGGCTTTTAGTGACACTGTAATTTATTTGCTGTCTTTACTTAGAATTGTTTTTGGGCTGTTGAAAATTTAAAACGTAGTGGTGGTGCATTTCTTTGCTGTCTTTAATTGCTGCAAATTTTCGCCCTCCTACCTACCCTTCCCCAACTCTTAATTATATGCCCTGTTAAATCTGATTGACAGGAGCTAAACACAGGGGATAGTAAGGGTGTGGAGTATGAGGGGCATAAGGGGAAGGAAGCCTACCCTCAGCACAACAAGTGTTTTGACTCATTTATTTATTTATTGGTTTATTTTCTTTCTTTAAAAAGAAAAGTATCTGAGGATCAGTGGCAGGATTTTTAGGACAGTAAATTAATAAAGAGGGAACTAGGAGAGCTTCAGTAACAGACAAGTAGTGGAATTGCAGTATAATGTGGAGAGTGGTGCAATGCAGTGGCTGTGGGGCAGCCATATTCAGGCAGATCTTCTGGACATTGAGGTGCTGCCCTATCTGCATGCATCTCTCTGGACTGCGGGATGAGGTAGCCAGACTCAGAGCAGAAGTAAACTGGGTCAGGAGTACCATCATCCCTATCCAGAGACCACCCAGTCCAATGCAACTGCCTCAAAGGATACCGAGAACGAGCACTTGGATGACAGTGGGCTCAGGGAAGGTTAGAGTGGTCAGGCAGGCACATCCCAGATCCTATTCACTCAAGAGACTCATATGCCACACTGGCAAACAAGGCCAACCAATAAGGTACCCAGAGAGTGGAAGGAAAGGATGTGGAGGTTAGCCAAGGAGTGACCTCAGTGGGAAGCAGTGGACCCCAGAGGAGGAAACACGATCCTGGTGGGGACTCCATCATAAGAGGGATCCAGCTAGGAACACAGGAGGGGAGGACAGGAGGTGAGGTGCCTACCAGGTGCCACGGCATGGAGGGATGGAAGGAAGATCCTGGGATCACTGGGTAGGCAAGACGGGAGGGTGAGCTGGATGTCATTATCCACTTAGGTACTAATGACCTGGCAAATCGGGAGCCAAAGGAAGTTCAGGAAGAGTTTAGGGAAATTGGGAGGGTCTCAAGCAAGTAGCTACTTCTGTCACTTTCTCAGAGTACTACCTGCGAGAGACAAGGGAGAACATAGGGTGCATGCACGGAACTTTAACTCATGGTTGAAGAACTGGTGCTGTGAGGAAGGGTTTGGATTCATTGGTGACTGGGGACCCACCTGGAGGAAGGAGGTTTGTTCAAAGCCGGCCTGCATCCATCCTGGAGGAATCAAGCACTCAATGATAAGTTTAAATGCTACATTGACAAGCATTTAAACTAGCAAAAGTGGGGGTGGCAGGCCAGCAAGGAGGGTACCCTGCTGCTCACCCCCCACAGCTAGCAGTGGAACCAGTGAACCCGAGATGGCTATCTCTACAAAGCAGTGTGCAAAAGATGGAGATTAGCGCCCAAGAGGTGGATCGGCAGAAAGGGGCAAAATTCAGCAGAAGGGCAGACAGCAAGGAGAACCAGGGATAAAGGACAACTGAGGAAGGGGCTGGAGTAGAAAGAAACAGTCTAGGGAGGTCAAATCATGGAAAGCCATGTGTGCCAATACCAGGAGCCTTAGCAACAAGATGGAAGATCTGGAGGCTGTCATGGTGCAGTCAAACCTGGACATTGTGGCCATCACTGAAACCTGGTGTAATGATAACCACAACTGGGAGATGGCCATACCTGGCTACAATATATTCAGAAGAGACAGGGCAGGTAGGAAGGGAGGAGGAGTGGCACTGTATGTGAAAAATGACATAAGGGCCACAGAGATCCAGGAGGAACAAAATGGGGGAGAGATACTGTGGGTTAAGCTGGAAAGGAAATGGGGCCAGCCATCTGCAGGTGTGGTCTATAGACCACCAGCCCAGGGAAGAAACAGATAGGGAGCTGATGCTAGCCATCCAAAGGATGGCAGACAAGGGTGAGGTAGTACTGGTTGGAGACTTCAATATTCCAGACGTGGACTGGAGCATTCCAGCAGCAGCAGCATCAATTAGGAGCAGATTTATCCTGGACTCCATTCAGGGTGCCTTCCTCAAGCAACTGGTCATGGAACCAACTTGGCAGAAGACAATACTGGACCTTGTGCTCACAAACAGGGACAGTGTGATGAGGGTAACAGTGGGGGAGCACCTGGGGAACAGTGACCTCCAGTCATTGTGGTTTGAAATCACAGAAAGAGCAGAACCAAACCACACAAAAACACGTATCCTGGATTTTAGGGGGCAGACTTTGAGATAATGGGAGATACTTGAAAGAGGCATTAAGGGAATGGTGCAGGAATCGGGGTTGAGGAACAGTGGGCAGTATTTAAAATGGGGATTACAAGAGCAACAGAATTATGCATTAAGCAGGTTAGCAAGAGGAAAAGGAAGAGGATACCATTTGGTTTTCCAAAGGTAGCAAAGAAAGTGAGCGCCAAAAGGTTGCATTCAGGCAATACAAAAAGACACAGGCAAGGGGATGGGAGAAGTACGGGAAAAGCAAAGGAGGCAGGAGGTCAGTAAGGAAGCCAAAGCTCAGACAGAAGAACACATTGCAAAATCAGTGGGTAGAGGAGACAAACCTTTTACAGGTACATAAGTGAAAAAAGAAAGGCAAAGGGAGGATAGTGAGACTGAAGGGGAGGATGGGGCCACGTGGAGGATGACAACAGTAAAGCTGACATATTGAACAGGTATTTCTGCTCGGTCTTTACTGAGGAAGAGGAGGTAATGGGTCTGAAGGGAGTACAAGGGTGAGAATGGTGCAGAAATGGACACAAGTCCTTTACTCGAGAAAGGGTCCTGAAGGAACTGGAAGTAATAAGAGTTGATAAAACAATGGGGCCAGATGGGTGCACCCCAGGGTCCTTAAAGAACTAAGAGGTGGTGGCTGAACCTCTGGCCATCCTGTTTGCCGATCACTGGAAACAGGGAGGTACCCAAAGACTGGAGGACAGCAGATGTAGGCCCCTTATACAAAAAGTGGGAACAAAGAGGAAGTGGGGAACTACAGACCAGTCAGCCTCACCTTGGTAGTAGGGAAGATCATGGAAGCACTACTGAAGGAGACTGGTGGAACATCTGGTTGTCAATGGACTACAGGACCCAAGGCAGCATGGTTTCACCAGGGAGAGTCATGCAGACCAACCTCATTGAATTTTTGACTGGGTGACTAGCGGGTGGATCAGGGAGGACGGTGGACATAGCCTATCTGGACTTCAGCAAGGCCTTTGACACTGTGCCACATAGAGACTATTACACAAACTGGGGAATATGGTGTGGGCAGGACAGTAGTGTGGTGGGTAGGTAACTGGCTGGGCGGCAGGGACACAGAGGGTGGTGGTAAATGGCTGTCACTCCACAGAGGAAGAGTGACAAGTGGGGTACCACAGGGATCAGTGCTGGGACCAGTCCTATTCAACATCTTCATCAGTGACATTCGCAGGGCCTAGAAGGCAGAATTTCACTGTTCGCTGATGACACAAAGCTCTGTAACAGAGTAGACACACCAGAGGGTGTAGACAGAATGAGAAGGACCTGCAGAAACTTGAAGAATGGTCAGGGGTTTGGCAGTTGAATTCAGTGCAAAGAAGTGCAAGATAATGCATATGGGGCACAAAACCCTGGCACAATATATCAGTTGGGGGTGAGGATATAGCATGCACCAAGCAGGAAAGGGATCTTGGGGTTCATCTCTGATGACCTCAAGGTAGGAAACAGTGTGACAAGACAGCAGGTAAACAAATAGGATGCTGGGATGCATAGGCAGGGGCATCACCAGCAGGAAAAGGAGGTCATAATTCCACTATACAAGACACTAGTGAGGCTCCACCTGGAGTACAGTGTACAGTTCTGGAGACCTTACCACGTAAGGACATAGACAGGGCAGAGAAGGTTCAGAGGAGGGCAACAAAGATGGTACATGGATTGCATCACAAGTCCTATGAGGACAGGTTGAAGGAACTGAAACGTACTCCCTGGAGGAGAGGAGGGAGAGAGGGGATATGATAGAGACATACAAGTATCTTACAGGGAGGAACAGGGTGCAGGAATACACTATTTTTAAGTGAAAAAGATGTTCCAGTACTAGAGGGCACGGGATGAAGTTGGAGGAGGGACGATTCCAGAGGAAGCGTGAGGAAGAATTTCTTCACAGAACGGGTGGTGGACAAGTGGAACACCCTGCCAGAGGAAGTGGTGGGGGCTGAAACAATCACGGGATTTAAGAATGCATGGGATAGACATAAAGGAATTCTGGAGGTCAGGGGTAAGGGCCAACAGACTTCTAGGAAAACAAACTGAACTTACAAGCTCAAATGGGCAGACTGGGTGGGCCACAGGCCCTTATCTGCCGACACTGTCTATGTATCTATGTATCTAAGTTCTTTGTCCAGTATGGTGCACCCCAGCGTATCCATTCTGATCAAGGAAGGGACTTTGAAAGCAGACTGATCAAAGAGATGCTCTCCCTTTGGGAGGTGCGAAAGTCTAGAACGACTCCTTACCACCCCCATGGGAACCCCCAGCCAGAACGCTTTAACAAAACTCTTCTGGATATGTTGGGCACTCTTCATCCTTAAGAAAAGTCTAAATGGAGCCAGCAGATTAGCTCCTTGGTACACGCTTACAACTGTACCAAAAGTGATGCTACTGGGTTTTCTCCCTATCGCCTCATGTTCAGAAGGGAAGCCCGGTTGCCTGTGGATGTCTGCTTTGGAGCCTGCCCAGATGGGATCAGAGCCGAGAACTATTTACAATACGTACTGAAGCTGAAAGTTCAATCGAACCATGCATACCAACTGGCTCAAACAATGGCTGCCAAATGAAACCTTGCTTACGAAGAGAGACATGATCGAAGGGTAAAGGTTCAGGAGTTGTTGTCTGGGGATCGAGTGCTATTACATAACTTGGGATTGCATGGTAAGCATAAAATCGCCAACAGGTGGCATCATCTTCCACATGTAATAGCAAGTTAGATGATTTACCTGTGTATAAAGTGTTCCCTGAGAATGAGTCTAAAGCTGTCAAGACCATGCACAGAAACCACCTACTGCCCATTGACCAAGTGATCATTGATGCTGAACCATCAGATATTGCCCCTAATGGGCTGGTGACTCATGCTGCTGCTAAAAAGAGACAGAGTCAACCTGCCCCAGTTGTTCCAGACCTAAGGCCCCGGCAGGCCCAAAATGATAGTGACTGTCAGTCCACCTCTGATGATAGAGAGTGTGACAATTCTTATTACCCGTCCTATGAACTGAGTCAATTGTTTTGAGGTAACCCTATGAATAATTGTGGGGATGAAGCTGGGCCTTCAAGACTGCATATCTCCCCCCCAGCTTCCTCCTTAGAGCCAATGCTCCTGAAAGTGAGGTGCAAAGTATCACATCTGAGGTAGCAGATTCTCTGTGTCTAGTAGATCTGTTTGAATTACCCAAGGAGAAATCTGATGTGGCAAATCTCTCTGGTGGCATACCAGCCCTTGAAGAACCCTATAAAAGTGTTGACAGCAGCCCTCCAGTGCGACAAAGTCCAGTTGTGTCAGAGCATCCTCAGGATGAGCAACCTGGACCCTCTTCAGAAGGTGATAATTAGCAAAGTATTGTAGAAACAGAATCTGCAGTGCAAGGAGCTGATAGTGTTCCCAATCTGGACATTTCAACCAGTGCAGAGGCACCCCTCACTACAGGACAAGAAACCAATGCCAGTGTTGACCACCCAGAGCCTGTGCCTGTCTCCCCCAGAAAGTCTGGACGAACTGTCAAGCCAGTGATGCACCTTAGCTATGACTCCCCTGAGAGGCCTGTGGATTTGCCTCTCAATGTTGTTCACAAGGGTGTTTATATTTCAAAGAGCTCACTGCCCAAACACAGCCTGTCTGCCACTTCTAGCCTAATTGTTCTTACCTCAGAAAATGGTGCCCCTGCCCCATCTAGCCCTAAGTTAACTGATAGGAGTGGGTCCCCATCTCTGTTGTTCAAAGTGCAAGAAACTGTTACATGAATAAGTATAGTAATATCATTGTGTAAATCATAGTAAAATCAGTATTGAATGTATGGAAAATACAAAGCTGTTGTCATAATAAATATAGTATATGTACAGAGAATACTAAAAAAAGGTATTGTAATGTGATAAATTTATGTTTTAAGGATTCCTTAGTCATTATCAGTGTCAGTGGCTCAGTAGGTAGCACACTCGCCTCAGGCCGGGAGATCAGAGGGCTGTGGGTTCAGTTCCCACATCTGGCACTTGGGTTAATATCCCAGTATTGACACTGTAGTGTAGCATGAGAGGGGTACTGCACTTCTGAGGTGCCGTCTTTTGGATGAGACGTTAAACTGAGGTCCCATCTGCCTGGATTGGTGGTAGTTCAGGTAGATGTTAAAGATCCCATGGCACTTATCGAAAAGAGAAGGGGAAATTCCCTGGTGTCCTGGCCAAATTTCCCTCATTCACTAAAAATACCACCAACAGATTAATCTGGTTCAAGGTCAGTTGGCATTCACCTGTATCCCCTTCCCCTGGATTGTGCCTGAAAATAGGAAGGATTTGGCTAGTGCACTTACCCCGTCAACAAAAACTAAATAAATAAAAATAAAATAAAATTATCCTATCTTGTGCAGCAGTGTTACGTATATATCGTACAGTATATTGTCTTTTTCCATGCTATTGTGGTATAGACTTGACGTGGACTCCAAGTTCTTTCCAGGCGGAGAAGGGTGTAACCCCCCTATAAATGGGGGTTCCTGAAAGTCTTCCTGGGGCTTGCCTAAATGCCCACTGCCAGGCTGGTGTTCTGTGTCCTAGCAATTTAAAAAGTGTTTGCATGTGAGTGCCCTGTTAACCTCCATGCCTGTCTCTTTAAGAGCTGCCTGTCTTGTAGTGTATCATTAATCTGGGTAGGGGCTGAGTAGCTTTAGGCTCGAGTCCCGCCTGGGCTGCCATATTTTTGCTCCATTCTGCCATTGCTATTTGCGCAGAGGGAGCCCCACAAGAATCTGTAACTGTTTGCTGATTATCTGCTTTAATGGTAAAGCTATTGTAGTTTGTCTAACCTGCCTTCCTTTGTAGCATGGACATTTCTGCTAATCACCACCATCTTGGTTCTGGACTGCCTATTGGGACCAATCAGTACCTCTGGGGACCCTAAAATGGAATCTGTCCCCAGGGGTCTTGTGGGAGTGAATTCCTGTAGGAATTGTAGTTTTACATTTTGGCACCTAAATGGACCTGGAGGGTGAGCCCTTGTTTTGACAGACAGATGGATCAACCATCCAAACCCTTTTGGATGAGAAGGAAGTCCCTGTGATGCCTGCAGCAGAGTGTCATTCTGGAGTTAGAGCTGAAAAAGTAAACAGCTCAAGTGATTTGAGCAGCTGCTCCTGCATGGTGAGAGAAAATCGGGGGGTTGTGTTTGGCCTGCCTGCTACCATCTTCATAAGTGAAGAGGCTTTGAGCCTGATAACGGACTTCTTCTGAATTTGCAGCTTTTGCAATCGGATCTTGATTTGTGACAAATTGAATCCTCCTGGAGTGGACCAAAGATTTGCCTCAGTGAGATTGGCCTGTCAGGATGTGAGACTGCTGCTGAGCGTATGGTTTGCTCAGAGACACTATGAATTGCAACAGGACTGTCATCCGAACTGTGGTATTTACCTTGCTTTTACTGTAAATGTGCTGAATGCTGATAGTGGGTTGCGATTTGGTTCCCCACTGCTTGAATGTGTCATGCCTGCTAGAAGCTGTATCCAGCACTTACCGGACTGTCTTCTGAATTGTTCACCCAGTCTTGGCCTTGCCACCTCAGCCCAGACAGCCGCTCACTCCGCAAAGAAACAACCGAGAGACCCGCCTGGGGATTCGACTCCCAGCTCAACGCCAATGAACAGGATTGGCACCATGGTGCTTCATGTGGGCCCTGCTTCTCCTGGCAATCCAGCACTTCATCCTGAGGTCTCCATTTCATCCATTCTGCATCCTGTACTGGGTAGTGTGAGTAAACACCAGGGTAGCTCCCTGCAACAAAGCTCAAATCAAAGAGTGTCAACTGATTTAATTGTTGTTGCTAATCATTTTGGGACTGAGCCATCCAGCTCTGGATTACAAATTGTGGGTTAAAGTGCATGCATGTTTTCTTTTCATCACAGGGACCCAACCAGCTGTAATGCCAGCCTACCTGGGGCAACGCTTCAGGCTAGCCATTGTTCCAACTGGGTACTCAGTGTGTGTGTGTGACTGTGCTGCAGGGACCTTTGAGTGCATGCCTTATATCCTGAATTATTCAGTTCTCGAATCAACCACCAGATTCTGACCCCTTCCTTGTTACTGCCCCTTAAATAAATCAGATCTAAATCTTTTTGCACTGAAATTATATGCAATCTGTAACTACCTGTCTGTGTCAAAGGACCTCCTTGTGAGTGAGCTTGCTCTGCATAGTTTTCCTACAATAAACCTGAACTTGAAATTGGTTGTGGTATATTGCTGTACAAATAGCATTGAAATACTCTTGGTTGTCTTGCTAAATCTTATTTTAGAGGGGGTCTCCAGGGCCGAGCCAGCTAAACCAGCCCTGGTGGTAAGTGCAACAAGTGTGGGGTTAAAACTGTTGTCAGGGGCAAATTGCAATTGTATATTCTGTGAATCATTTAGGCCACTAGAGGGAAACAAGGGGGGTAACAGTGTCCTGGAGTGCTTTACCCAGGTTAGCTACACTACCGCAAACCCTGTCCTCTGGGTGGAGGCACCGGTTTTCAGCACCCAGGCCCTTCAACCTGCACTTGGCCATGCAGGCAGGGGTAGTATCCCTTGGGATAGCGCCACCTAGGGGTTACACCTATATGGGCCCTGTTTGCTTGGGTAGTGGGGTCTTAAAAAGAAAAAAAAGCTAAAAACAAAGGCTCTCAGTGCAGAAACACAGTAAAAAGGGTTACCCTAAAGGGCAATGGCAACAAATCAAGTTTCAAAGAAATACAACATCATACATACTTCCATAATGCAAAGCATCATGGAATATATGCAAATCCCCATGAAATTTCAGACTTGTTCAGTTTACAGCAATTTACATGCATTTTAAATAGCACAACTAACTTAATTTCTATAATAGCTATTTAGTACTTTTTTACCATTATCAAAAACACCTAGTGTCATGGTATTTTCATCATTTACAGGTTTCATAAACATAAGGGCCCAGATATTCAAAAGGGTTGCGCCATGCGCAATAGGGTTGCTCTAACGCAAGTCCGAAAATGCGCCATTCTGCGATATTCAGTGGGAGGCAGATGTGCCCCCCAAATCACGCTGAGCAATGATAATGAATGCATGCACAACTGAAGGGGGAGGAACCATAAATAAATGGCGCAGTGCGATATTCAACAACATGCGCCATGTGCAATAGAGGAGCAAGCGGAAGTTGCGTGATAGGGGAAATTAGCCAAAATAAAAAAGAACAAGAGAGAGGTGCAAGAATGCTACAGGGAAGGCACAAGTTGCTGAACTATAGCCAGCCACACAGGCAACACAGACACACAGGGCAGGACAGAGAAATGGCACCCTGAACCCACAGGCACAGAAAAGGTGTGGGGAGCCACAGCCACAGCCACAGTGCAGAAGGGGAAGTGCCACACAGCACTGAGGCCACCAGAGGAAGGTATTCCGGTGCAGGGAAGTAGCAGCCAGGTCAGTGGGGAACACAGAAACAGCTGCCGGGGGGGGATACAAGCCAGGGACATGGCCAGTGCCACCATCCAGATGGAGGCAGTTATGAGGGGGTTGAGAAGGCAGGCAGCAGGGGGGCGTGGCTGTGGAAGGGCCCGTCAGTGGTATGCCCCCAACAGGCAGTACCAAGCCTGCACCAGCTTCGAGCTGTACATGGATACTGAGATCTTGGGCCGGTACCGCCTGAACGGGGCAATTCTGAGGTGGCTCTGTGAGCTGTGCAGTGATGTGATGCAGGCACCCACATGACGGAGTCATGCTCTGTCAGTGGAGACAAAAGTGACAGCTGTCATGTGCCTGCTTGCTACGGGTACCTTCCAGAGACCAACAGGGGACACCACAGGCATAACCCAGTCAGCCGCGTCATGCCACCTCACCCAATTCCTCAGCGCACTGCTGCACATGCTGCAGAGTACATCCATTTCCCCAGCACACCAGCGGGCACACAGCAAACATACAGGAGTTCCACAGGGTAGCACGTATGCCTGGCGTGCTAGGGGCAATAGACTGCACCCATGTGGCCATCCACACATCACCTGGCCCCGAAGGGGCCACATATATCAATCAGAAGGGCTATGCAAGCATCAGCTGCCAGGTGGTGTGCAATGCCTGGGGGCGCATAATCAATGTCTGTGCCACACACCCTAGGGGAGCACATGATGCCTTCATCTGGCACCAGTCAGCACTGTGCCAAAGATTTGAGAGTGGGGACATCCTCACTGGCCACTTAGTGGGTGGTATCCAAACCACGCGGAAAAACATAGAGCTTGGGAGGGGCATAGTCAGAGGTGACATGGGTATTGGCCTAGATGGCCCAAGGCAGGGCGACGCTGATCACCAAACTAACCTCCACCCTCTACACACAGGTGACAGTGGATACCCACTCCGTCCCTGGCTGCTCACACCCTACCGGTGGCCCACAACCCCATCGCAGCAACGCACAATGAGGCACATGCCACTACATGTAAATCATCGGCGGGTGTTCGGGATGTTGAAGGCACATTTCGTTGCCTGGACACATCTGGCGGTGCCCTACAGTACAGCCCCTCAAAGGCCTGTGGGCTATTCCTGGCCTGTTGCATCCTGCACAACATGGCCAACGACTGTGGGATAGCAGTACAGATGAAGAGGGGGACAGCGATGGGGACAATGAGGACGCTGGTGAAGATGGTGATGGGCAGCCCCTTGAGCAGCAGACCCCGACTGATCCGGCTGGCACAGCTGCACCGGGACACCATCACAGAGGAGCACTTCAGCCAACCCAGGTAAGTCATGGGGCCATGTTCAACCACCAGTGGCAAAGGCACAACCCACAAACATGCATGGACAAACACCAGGGGTGCATGCTGTCAAGGGAAGTGGCCGAGCATGGAACCACACACACCACCAGGGATGGGCAAGGTCTAACATGGCATGCGGTCAGACACACACACACACACACACACACACACACACCTCACAAGACATGCACAAAGGGTAGGAGGCATGCCGATCCAGACCACCACCCCTAGCCACACACACATCCACAGACCACCATGCCCACTGCCTGTTATTGTGCGTGTGTCAGACACTGGGCATCATTGCACAGTGGCGGACAGCGCAACACAGGCATCATCATGCATATGCCACAGCGGACAGCAGCCAGGAGGGTGTGCAGATGGAACGTGTGTGTGCGTGCAGGCCGGCAACCCCACCCATGCATTGCACGCTGAACAACACAATGTACACAGGGCAGCATCAGACAGTAGCTGTGCTGGGAGACAGGTTAGTCACGTGCCACAGTGCCACGGCCACCACAGATGCATGGGTGGCCCTGCCGAGACCCGCCAGCAGTGACAGGCTGACCAATGGCCTCATGGGGTGGCACCGACGGTCCCCCAGGGGTTCTACTGTCTGAACGTGACCATGCTCGCGCAGGGGTCTGCAGTACACTGAACATGCCTGCGCCAGGTGTGCTTGGGATGCCCACAGCTGAATCCGGTGTCGACAAGGAGGGTGTCGCACAATACCGGGAATGGGGGGTGGACATTGCACTGCTCAGTGTCTGCGACACATGGGAGAATAACTGTGTGCCCATTGTGGCCATGACAGCTGTGAATGCCTTGTGCCTGCCTGTCAATGGCAGTGGTCACATCATCCCGCAACCGGTCCATCACTGCCAGGAGCAGAGTGGTGTCTCTGCTGTGCCGCACCTCTGCCTGGCGCAGAGCCACACTCAGTGCATCCACCACCGTCACAAGCCACATCTGCTGATTGACTGATGCTTGGAGTATGCGGGTGTGCTCATCTAAGAGGTCATCTGCCTGATCGGCATGCTGTCCCTCATGGTGTTCACAGCCCTGATGGTCATCACCCCTTGAGGGTGGGTGCTGCACACCAGGGACAGGCCTGGGCATGTCCACAGGCAGTGCACTGAAGCGGCCCCCTGACACTGTACCCCCACGGCCATTGGCCAACTGCTGATACTGCCCCTCTGGCTGCCGCTCTCCAGGGCTCAATGGTGCTGCTGCAGTGGCCTCAACAGCCCCACTGTCCTGGACACACACCAGTGCTGCTCCACTGGTGCAGACAGGTACAGGCTGGGACTGTGATGTCACGCAGGCCTCCATGGTGGCACCACCCACAGCCATGCCCGCAATGTCACCTGCTGTGTGGCCATCCTGTGGCCCATACGTCTCACTGCCCATGACGTTAGCTCCATCATCATCGGTGAAGGATCTGGCACCAGCTCGAGTCTCAACATGCTGGCATCCATGGACGCTGGCACGCTGGGACATGGGCAGGGCCTCCTCTGCACCTGCTCCACCAACATCTGTCTGGATGTCCAGGCGGGCCCACCATTGCCCTGACCCCCGTATGCCTATGGAGGTGGATGGGCCCTCTTCCATCTCCATACTACTGCCCTCAGTGGAGAAGCCCACCACCGCTGACCCATGTAGATGCTCAGGAGCTGTAAGGGGAAAACAGTAGCATTAATGTATGTGACCTACCCTGCCCCCCCATTGAAAGACCAGGACCTACCATGCAGTGACGGGCTACCACCCGTCTGGAATCCACCACCCGGAACACCCTCAATGGCACAACACTGCATGCTGCCAGCAACCCGCTCTTCTTGTGGGGTCAGGCGTTGCACCTCCGGCTGTCCCCCACCGGTCGCAGACCATGCTGCCCTGATGGCAGCCACCTTCTCCATAATTCTCTGCCTGTCCATGCCCATCTTCTTTTTGCACTCCTGCATGGAGCGCTGGTGGCTGCCATGCAGGTTGACAGGACGCGCAACCTCCTCCCATGCAGCAGCACGGGCCTGTGGTGTTCCCTGGTGTCTGCTGAGCAGCGGCTCCTGGTTGAGGTAGGCCTCAAACAGGGCATCTGTTTCTGCCTTTGTGAAGTTCGGTCTCCTCTTTCTCCCACATCTCTATTCCTCTTCCTCCACCTCACGATCGGTCATGATTCCTCCTGTGAGAATGACAGGTGTTACCTGTGATTGTGCAGTCCCATGCATGTCCCAAACACCACAGTCCACACTCCCAAACAGCATGCAACTCACTGCAATAGACTGCAGTAACTGACTATGGCCAGTACAGCTCAATGTCGCATTTTTATAGCGCAACGCATGCAAATGAGGCGAGGCGCATTTTTAAGTGGATGCAAATGCAGTGACTGCGCCATTGAATCGCTGATTAGCTGATTTGCATATGCCAGCTGAATATCGCGCTGTTGCACTTTGCTCAATTGTGTTGATCGTGCTGAGCCAAGGGCGCAGTTCTGTGACATGCGCAGTACACACCTAACTGCGCATGCCCGGGTTGATGACGCAGGTGCCTGCCGCACTGCTGACATGCTGTGTGTGGGAGGCAATGCAGAACATGGCCACCATTGTGCCAGTGGTGCTACTACGCTGTTCACATATATGGCGCTGTGGCACTGAGGCGTCGTAGGCGCACTGGGGCAACAGCACTATAGGCCACTACAGGAGGTGGCACACAGGCACTCAATCGCGCTACACGCATTGGGTTCCAATTGCGCTGTGGCTGTCCATGCTCCAGAGACACTTGACACTGTGCCCAACCTTTGCCCCCTAGGTGCCATGCATCAGGCATGGGTGCACCACTAGCACACTGTACCATGCAGCATCTGCATGTGGCAGGACCGCGCTGCCGAGTGCCATTTTGACTCCATCACATTGCTGAGATGGCGCGGAGAAGGGCAGTCATGTGGAGCCAGGTGGAGCTTGCCAACCTGGTGGCAATTGTAGAGCCCCATGCTGGGGCTCTATATGGTGATGCACCCCTGGACAGGGCCATAAGTACAGGGTGGTAGGAGGTGGCTGATGCTCCCGAGGAGGCCACTGGTATGGGGCGCACGTCGGAGCAATGTTGCCACCGTTACGGGGACCTCAGGCGCAGAGACCAGGACCTGCTTGCCCGCCTGCGGGCACGTGCCAGGAGGGGCACGGTGTCACAGCCAGGGAGGTGCCCTATCCATACACTGTTATTGTCCATACGGTATCACGGTTGCATGTGTCCGGCACATGGGGGGCTGTCCAGTGTTGGCCTTGGTGGTATCGGGGTGTGGGGTGGATGGGTATGGCTGTGTGGCATTGCACACACATGGGGTTGGGGGGACTTTGCTACTGGATTGTACTGATGTTCCTCTCTCCATGTTTGCACCTTAGGGCCAGAAGAACGCAGGCAGGTGAGGAGCAGCAGGACAGGAGGGCTGAAGGTCTGCAGCAGCGCGTGGACCAGACTGATGATGGTGAGTGCCTTACATCCATGATTACTATTGCATGCTGTATAACTGGGCGGGCAGCGGGGCATGGCCACCATCCATTGACACCACTGCCATGCACGCAACTTGTTACAGTCAGCACTATTCAGTGGCACTGCATGTCTGGGAGTGCGTCAATGGTGGTCCATGTGTACATCGGGCACATGGCTGTGGCACTGCCTTCACACCGCATAGCCAAATCACTGTACAGACATGGTGGTGCTGTGCAGGACATGGGTGGTGGGTGTATGCAGTGGTCCACATGGTTGTGGCTGCCTGGGTAGGCAGGTCATGTGGACACGGTCACTGTAGGTGGTCGCACACCATCACAGGGGCGTGGCACATGGCTGTATGCCATGCACAATGGGTGGACTGCAGGGGGCTGGACAGTCACACTTATTGACTCTGCTCCCTTGTCCTAGGTGGACGGTGACTCCAGGCACTGGAGAGAGGTGTGCAGGAGCTGCTACAAGTGGCAAGGGTGACCCTGGATCTATTGCAGAGGATGGACCACCACGGGGTGAGGCGGAGGAGGAGACGACATAGGCGCCATGTGGAGGAGGACCGGGGCACACGATGAGAATTCCATGCCCCTACTAACACCTTCCCCCCCCTTCACCCACCCTCACACCCCTTCTTCCCTCTCCCATATGTTCAACCCTGCCACTTACCCGCTCCCACCTGGTATGTGGCCCTTGCCCCCCTCTTGTAAATACTTGTACATAGTTTTTTGTTACTTCTTTTGAATACATGCATTTTGTTATGACAACTGTGGTGGTCTCTGATTTGCAGCGGGCTACAGGTGCTCAGCTGCAGTGGTGTGCATGGCGTCAGGGGTGGTGCACGCATGGGCATGTGTGTGTGTGTGTGCAGAGGTGAACCGCCTATGGTGTAGGCAGGGGGATCAGTCACTGTCTGTGGTTTGTGTGTTGTAATCTCTGTGCATTGGATGCCTGTGTGCAGTGGTCCACGGTGCCTGCACTATGTGCCTGGCACCCCTGTCAGACCATCCATGACCTGTGCAGCTGACACCCTTGCATGTCTGTGTTATGCACGGTCTGCTGGTGTGTCAGTGGTGGCTGTCCATGCTGGATAACAACTGTACCCGGCACAAGACCAGGTTGCCTTCCATCACCAGTATGGTGCACGTCTGCCTACGGTGGCACTGTGGCCTCCGCTGTTGTTGTCCCCCCTCCATGCTGTCGCTTGTGTCTGTTGCAAGGGATGTGCTCCAGTGTCTGTCACCTCTGCTCCGGCAGCATGCTGGTGGCATACAGCTTCATGGTGCCTGCGCAGGGTGGCTGGCACACCTGTGCAATGTAGGGGTGCTGGCAATGTGTACACGTCAGCCGTGGCCACACGCCAGTGGCTTGGTTGACCCACTACTGTGTCCCTGTGTTGGTGTGCCCTTGGGTAGGGGTGGGTGTTTGTCCATGCCCTGTGTTGCATCCTGTGTGGTGCATGCTTCCATGCAACACTGGGAGGGTGTGCAGGGTGCTGTACCTCTGGTGGTGGGGTCCAGGGCATGCCCTGTCGCATGTGGGGTACCTCATGTGGCAATGCATGGTCAGTGTCTCAGCTGTACCTCGGGGGGTACGTGCAGGGTGGCACTGTGTATGCTGTTGTTGCATCGCTGTCTGCTGCTGCCCACAGCAGGGTGCACATGGTGGGGGTTGCCTTGCATGGCTCCGTGGTGCACAGGGTTGCATTGTCACAGTGGGGGTGGTGGCATGCATAGGATGTCCTGCACTGTTGGGCACTACTCCTGGGAAGGGGGTATGGTGATTGTGGTGCAGGGTGTGCTCTGCATTGGTGGGATGGTGTGGCATGGGGTGGTTGGCCCTCCTTGTGTGCCAGTCACAGCTTGCCAGGGGGTGTGCTGGGGCACCATGGCCCAGCTGTGGGTTGGTTGCTGGTATCCATGTGCCAGTGGTTATTCTAGCTCTCCCCTGGTTGTGCAGTGCATGGGGTGTGGGGGATGATGTCTGTTCTGCTGTGTGCTCCTCTGCCCATCTGTGGCATGGGTGGTGGGCCCCTGCATCCCTGGTTGTGCTGTTGCATTGCTGCCCTGCTGCAGGGGGCGTCCCTGGTTGCGCTATGGCACATCTGGACTGCTCCGCTGGCATCCCGCTTGTTAGCTATGGCGCATCAGATATGCTGGCAACTTCACATCCCTGGTTGCGTTATGGGCGCGGGTGAGTGCGATATTCAGTCATCTGCCATAGGCGCATCTTGGCCTGCGCAGTTTTTGAATATCGCGCTTCTTGCGCATGGGCGCAGTGGACTTGCGCTTGCTCCTGCTGTTGCACACTTTTTGGGTGCATTTGAATATCTGGGCCAGGGTATATACATCAAGGTATTTTATGACACAGTGCTATTACATACTCAATCCAACAACGATAAACATAATTTGTTTTACATACACTTGGAGGTCACCACAATAACCTCCATGTACGAGGACCTGAGAGGGAAAATGAAAATTAAAGAGGACACTTTAGCATAGTCAAGAAAGGGGAGGTGGGTGCCCATAGGTGGCCAACTTTATTGACTAGAAATTGTAAAGGATAGATTAGGCTAAGAAACAGAACAACTGTTGCAACAGATTTAAGAAAAGGTTGGTCGTCAAGAGTGGCAGGAGCTTCCTGTCTCATATACCCCACCTTAAGAGGGAAGCAGTTAATGAAGACTGCTTACCACCTTCCTGTCCCAGGAAGGGATGGAGCTTCCACCCATCCATCTTCAGATGCTACGTCTCAGGGTCCCTATTAACAACAAACTTTCCATCTTAAACATAGTGGATATCATCATTCCTTACCCTGAGGTATTAACACATTTCTCAACAGAGACTAACGGTACTTTCCCATCTCCTTTTATGGAAAGTCTGTCATATTTTTTAAATAAAAACCAAGACAACTGTAAAGTCCAGTACCATAGAAACTCTTTCTCTAGTGTGAGTAATTACCTGCTCTAACCCCACCAGACATGTCGGTTTTCAGCAGGGGCCCAATGCTAGGTTCAGCCCCTCTACATAAACCCACTATGTCTCTTGATTCATTTCACTTGCTACAGATACAGACACCTGAGGGTAGTCATTGTAGGTGTTAACTCAACACAGGTTCCTATCCATTTTCCACTCAGTTCTCCTTGGTAGGTTTTTCATTAAAACAATAAAACACATGTACCGCCTCCTTGATCTTAACATATTGTAACATTTTGGCAATATTAGCATCTTTAGCCCGAAGTATACCCCAGTCTTTACTGTTAATTGATTTAGCTGCATCAATACAAGAAAAAGTCCCTTCAGGATCATAGGCTTCTTCTTGCTTGCTTGAAGTCTTCAACCCCAGCACAATATCACTAGGTAAAGTCTTACCTGGGGTCTCACATTCAAGTTCCATACTTACATCGCTGACCTCCAACAGGTAACATCCTATGATCAAAGGCAACAAAGGAATATCCTGCTCAGTCAGGGGGTCCTCCTCAAACTGAGCCCATGAAAAATCATCCTCTGACTCTTTATCCAAACTTTCCAGCAGGGACTTCTCAAGCACCTGGCATTGGTGTTCCACCTCTCTGCATAGTCGATCTGCCACCAGCCATTGCCCACTCATCCAGTGGATCATTCTCATCAGGGACTCCACCTCCTGGGTGTTGTCACTCACACCTCCAGTATGCCTTGACCTGCATCTCTTCATCGTCTTCAGGCTTGGTCTTCCTCCAAGCTCCCAGGTCCAGTCCAGGCAGCTGCTTCTCTCCATCTGTCAGCCATGGTTCTGGCCAGAACTCCACAGACTTTCTTCTCCAGCAGCTCCTGGTGCATCAGTCCATCTGGGATATCTGGGCAATATCCGCCAGAAAACGTCCCTCCTTGGCCAGTCCAGATGCTTCCAGCAAGTTATCCCACTGCTGACACCAAGTCTGTGGAGGGGTTGTGGGATAACAGATGAACCAGGCACCGAACTTGAAGTTCAACACACAATCTCTGTGTGATGCTTATTCAAAATACAAGAAATAACCTTCAGCAATGGCATATTCCTTCTTCAGTACATCAGTTTGCAGTAACAGACTATGAATGTCCTTTCTCTGCACTTTGCCAACACCTACTGACACTGATCTCTGATCTAACCACTTTTCAGTGAAAACCCTTCATTCCTGTGTGGGCCCCATTTGCTTGGGTAGTGGGGGCTCAAAAAGAAAAAAAACAAACACGCTAAAAACAAAAGAACCTCAGTGCAGAAACACTAAAAAAAGGGTTATCCCAAAGGGCATTGGCAACAAATCAAGTGTCAAAGGAATACAACATCATACATACTTCCATAATGCAAAGCATCATAGGATATATGCAAATCACCATGAAATTTCAGACTTGTTTGGTTTATAGCAATTTATATGCAAATAGCACAACTATCTTAATTTCTATAATAGTCAAATAGTACTTTTTACCATTATCAAAAACACCTAGCGCCGGGGTGTGTGGTTTAGCCACTGAGAAGATGGCAGCCTAATCCGAGAGCTGTCTCCTTCCTGAGGTCTATCCATGCTTGTACGCCACGATCCCATGGAGTTTCTACCCCTCAGAAATAACTCTATGCTTGGGCCGGCCTGGTGGTGCGAAGGGCTGAGGTGCTGGTCAGCTTACCTTGCGCTACACTGGTGACCTGTGTTCAGGAATGAGCAGGGGTCGTCAGGGGTTGGCAGGGTTGGAGAGGGATTGAGCATCTGAGGGACTGCTCTCTCCGGCATGGGGGGTTTGCCAGTGATCGGCGTTGACTGGCTCCTAGTGGCATCTGGGGGGTAGTATGCCGATGCTGTAAATACTACAGGGCAGGGATGGGGCCGATGTCTAGAGACAGTGCATGTGGACACATGCGCAGTCTCTCCGCTGACGTCCTGCAGGGGAAAAAATAGAGAAAAATGGAGCCCTCGCCATGGATGACGATGGTCCCCCCTCACAGCGCCGCCGGGAAGGCATCTCCCCTGAACTGGATCCGGACTGGTGGGTGAGTACCTCCCAACCCCCCCGCCATGAGAGGTAAGTCATGGGGGCTGAAGGAGAGGGGGTCTGATAACCAGTCGGTGTGGAGGGGGCACGTCAGAGGGTTACGGTGAGGGGTTCCCAGAAACAATACCAACAAAAAAAAAACTCTATGCTCTGGTGAGATCCTGCTTGCTGGGCGGCATGTTTGGTATGCAGAACTTGGCGTAATTTGTACAGTTTTACAGCACCGGGCCCTATCACATTCTTGGCCTAGTTAGGCTATGCAGGCCCTACGTCTCATAGCGCTCTCGGTTCTCTCTAACTCTAGCGCCTCTCGCACCTTGGTCAGCGAATAAATTGGGATGACATTTCTAACAGGCTACTGGCATAATGAACCCCTCTGTGATCAATGCCCTGCTGCACACAATCACTCTGGGGTCCGACCAGCCTGCAGCCGTGGGAGAATCCTTGCAGCATATTACAAAGTTATTAGAAGTTTTACTCTTGAGAGTTGATGATATCAGACTCTCTTTATCGAGCACAGTCCTGGAAGTTAAGCAGCTCCAGGATAGGATGAACGTTGCCGAACAGAGGGCTGGAGCTTGTGAATCTCAGCAAACACAAGTTTGGCAATGCCTTCAGCAACATGAGGAGCATCTTGAGGCCCTTTGGTGGAGAGCAGAAGACCATGAAAACAGAAACCGCCGCAACAACTTGCAGATCATCGAGCTCCCAGAGGGGACGGAAGGGCACTCGATGGAGAAGTTCCTTAATGAAAATCTCCTCCGTATGTTGGGAGATCACTGGCGGGGACTCATAGAAGTTGAAAGGGCCCATCAGGTCTCTACCCATTCTAATAGACAGTCTGATGCCCCAGACCAGTGGTAGCTTACCTCCTGCACTACTCAACTAAAGAGCGAATCCTCCGGGCTGCAAAAGACTTAGGGGGCTCAAATGGCAAGGTGCCTAAATAACTTTATATCAGGATTTTGCTCAGGAAACTGCTGCAAAAAGAAGAGCTTTTGGTTCAATCAAATGTTTCCTTTACCAGCATGATTTCAGATTCCGATTTAAAAACCTTACCAGACTGCATGTCTCTAAGGAGGGGCAAGAAATCACTGTGAACTACTCTATTGAGCTAGAATGATTGCTGGTGCGACTCTGGCCAAGCCTTCAAGTTCCAACTACAGCTCCCAGGAGGCTATGGGAGCCTCCCCAGGCAGAATCACTCGTCAGGAACCTTTCTTCTACCTCTCGCTCTCCAAGGGGCCCTGTTGTAGCCAGACCAGTCCCTCGCCAATCGAGTCCCCCATACACTAGCAGTGTCTTACCAATGTAAGCTGCTGATGTGCTACAGAAGCCCCTCTACAATCAGTCCTCCCTGCCTCAAAAAGTTGGCAATTCCTTCTCCAAAGCTCAGCAGCACCCTAGGAGTGGACCACAACAATCACCCAGCAAATACTCAGCAGCACCACCTGTGAAAATCTATAAAGAAGATTTCTCCTCTATGCTGAGTCTCTCAGATTCTGAACAATACCAAGACACGGACACGATGCAACCAACTGACTGGGCTGACTTTCTGGATGCCTCCCTGATCGAAGCAGTGGACGTTGCCTCTCCTATCAAACCAGGATCTGTCACCTATACAGCAGCCATTATGGGAACACCTGCGGATGCTGGAAATACCCCTCGGATCTGCCCCGGGCTGGTTGAAGGACAAACCATATGAACCTGTTTCATGACATTACTGAAATCATTTATGTTGCTATTTCTCCCCCCACCTGGGACATATAGCTGGCTTATTAAGCCCTCAGACTCCCCCATGCTTTACTGACCATATCCCATTCTTTTCTTTTTTGATAGATCAGTATATTTGGCCTCCCTTAGGCTATATCTGGCAGAGGTCTTATTTCCTTCCATCATAGGGCCTGCTGCCCTAAAACGTTGGAGTTTATCCAGCGAGTGGATACACCTATTTTCCACTCCCCCCCCCCTTTTCTCCTGTCCCTCCACCTATCTTGTTTTTCTCATCCCCCCCAACTCCGTGGGGTTGGGTCACCGAACCTTGGATAACCTTCTGGTTAGGGATGACTCCACCATATTGGTTAACCACATTAATACCCTCTGTACTGAGTGTTGGAGATAGCATAGCTGAAGGGTGGCTATACACCCTCGTTTGCTTTGACCTCCTCCCTCATAGCATTTTATCATACTGTCGTGATACTTATTGATAGCTAATAGTTAAAATTGTTGGGCTACTTGGCCCATATTGGTCATTTTGCATATTTGTCTGTTAAATTGTCTCTGTCTTTACTCATCTTGCAGCCTCCTTCATACAGAGAATAACATTTCTGACCTCGCTGGCAGTGCTTGCACCTTATTTAGGATCAAGGCTCGGACTTACTGTACTGGTCTGTCTTGGATACCTCATCTCTTCAGGTACAGCCGACTCCTTCCCCTGCCCTTCCTCAGGACCCACAGTAAGTACCTCTTTTTATCTGGTAGGTGGGAGTATGGCCTCGGACCCCTCCACACATAGAAGGTATCACTGGATATCCTGGAATGTCAAAGGGCTCAATCACCCAATTAAGTGTACAAAAGTACTTCAACATCTCAAGTCCTTAAGGGCTGATGTTGCACTTCTTCAAGAAACACACCTGCTGGCTAAATCAACTGCGTGGTTGAAGAAATCATGGGTGGGGGAGGTCTTGGCTAGTTCTGCCATCACCAAATCTATGGGGGTGGCAAACCTTCTTCACCACTCCTCTCCTTGGAAAGTGGAGAGTGTGAAGAAAGTTACCCACGGTAGATGGTTGATAGCCAGACTACCTTTGCTGGAAGGCTCCACACTGTTAAGCAATATATATGCCCCTAATACTGAACATACAGAATTCTTTCCAGCAATCAGTCAAGCCTTGTCTGACATGCAGCCTGATGGCTCTCCGCTTCCTATTATCTTGGGCGGGGACTAGAATATGGTTAATGATATTTTTCTGGACAAATCTCGCCCAACCCCACATGCTGCTCCTAATGCTAGACAATGCTTCAGGATCTAATGGATGAATGGGCCCTTACTGATGTTTGGTGTAGGGATCACCCTACTGGTAGGGATTATACATTTTATTCTATGCCCTACCAGACATATAGCCATATAGACTACTGGCTGGCCAATGAATTGGCAGCCAAGGGTCTTTCAAACCCCTGTATCGGCTCAATTTTGAGCTGAGATCACTCCCCTGTATCCCTCACGTACACCCCACCTGGTCATTGTCTCAAAGGGGTCTGTTGGTGTTGTAACCCACTCCTTTTTAAGGACTCTGATTTCTGCCTTATGCTAACCCAGGCCACCAAAGATTATTTCTTGTTTAATTATGAACGCGGAGTGGCCTCGGGCATGGTATGGGAGGCCTTCAAGGCGGTGTTACATGGCCGAATCATTGCCTTTTCTGCAGCCCGCGATAAGGCCCACAAAGTGAAATTATCTAAGCTGCAAGCTGACCTAGCCACTTTAGAAAACCGTTTTAAGCATTCCTACTTGACCGGACCAGATAATATGCTGCACTGGCAAATTGTGGGCATAAAGTACCAGAACAACACCATATTGCATCAGAAAGCTGAATGGCTCCTTCTCCAGTCAAAGCAGACATTTTGGGCTGGCAGAGACAAAATATGGTAAGCTCCTGGCCTTTCGTCTTCGTAAACAACAAGCAGCTACGTGAATCCACGCCCTTCGTACCATATCGGGTTCCATAGCCTCGAACCCCAAAGCCGTCAATGCCACCATGAAGCAATTCTACGAATTCCTCTATCAATCCTGCTCTAATAATACTCCCCCCTGAGCTGCAACAAAAAATTCGGAGCTTCTGTCAGCACACCTCCCTCCCGGTCCTTACCCCAGAACAAGTAGCACAGTTAGACATCCCTATCTCCTGTGAGGAACTCTAGCTAGCACTCTCGAAAATGGCTTGAGGGAAAGCTCCGGGCCCGGACGGCATGTCCGTGGAATTATACCAGACCCTGGGTCTGGATCTCTTCCGCCCATTACAATTGGCCCTGCAAGCATCCCATGAAGTAGGCTGTATCCCTCCCACTATGAGACACACACTCATTACTGTCCTTCCCAAAAAATCTACAGATCCGTTAGATTGTGCAAATTTTAGGCCAATTTCCTTGTTATCTGTGGATACAAAGATTTTGGCCAAGGCTTTGGCCACTAGAATGATGTCTGTTCTCCCATCTATTGTTCACCCCACTCAGGCGGGATTTATGCAAGGAAAGTCCGGGGTTGACAACACCAGACTCCTGCTCAACCTTAAATGGTTTGCCTCTAAAGCCTCCCACCCCATGGCCGCATCGGCGATTGATTTCTCATAGAAACAGAGAAAACATAGACTTTGATGGCAGATAAGGACTGCTTGGCCCACCTAGTCTGCCCATGTCCCTACCTAGAGGATGAGCTGCAGAGCCTATTTAACCAACAGCCTATTTCTTCCAACCCCACACAAAAATTGCCTTATGTCTGTTCCATGCATTCTTGAATTCTCCCACAGTTTTAGACCCCACAACCCCCTCAGGAAGGCTGTTTCATGCATCCACCACCCTCTCTGTTAAAAAATACTTCCTCACATTGCCCCTGAGCCATCCCCCCTCTATCTTCAAATTGCGTCCCCTTGTTCTTGCACATCTCTTTTTCTGAAAGATACTACCCTCTTGGACTTTGTTGATTCCACTGAGGTACTTAAACATTTCTATCATGTCCCCCCTCTCCCTCTTTTCCTCAAGGGTATACATATTAAGCTCCTTTAGCCTCTCCTCATATGGCTTCTCTTGCAGACCCTGCACCATTTTAGTTGCCCTCCTCTGAACTGCCTCCATCCTATGTCCTTGCGGAGATGGGGTCTCCAGAACTGGACACAGTACTCCAGATGGTGTCTCACCAACTGTCTGTACAGGGGGATAACAACTTCCTGTTTTCTGCTGGTGAGTCATCTCCCTATACATCCCAGTATCCCCCCAGCCCTCCCTACTGCCTTCTCACATTGCTTGCCAACTGTAAGGTCATCTGATATGATTACCCCCAGGTCCCTTTCCATTTCTGTTGTCGTTACTACCTCC
Organism: Neoceratodus forsteri; assembly: GCA_016271365.2. Classification (NCBI taxonomy): domain Eukaryota; kingdom Metazoa; phylum Chordata; order Ceratodontiformes; family Ceratodontidae; genus Neoceratodus; species Neoceratodus forsteri. The sequence goes on along the minus strand of CM028136.1, from coordinate 401,975,558 downwards.
CCCCCATTGTGTACTCTTCCCTAGGGTTTTTGTTTCCCAGGTGCATTACTTTGCACTTCTTTGCATTGAATCCAAGCTGTCATACTTCTGCCCATTCCTCCAACTTGCCAAGTCCCTTCTCATCCTTTCCACGCCTCCTTGTGTATCAACCCTGTTGCAGATCTTTGTGTAATCTGCAAAGAGGCATACATTTCCTTCCAGTCCCTTTGCAATGTCACTTATAAAGACATTAAAAAGGACTGGACCCAGTACTGAACCCTGCGGTACCCCACTAGTAACCCTTGTTTCTTCAGAGTGGACTCCATTTACAATTACCTTCTGTGTCCTGTTGTTCAGCCAATGTTTTACCCAGGCTACCACCCTGGGACCCACTCCAAGGCTGGTTAATTTGACTACTAATCTTTTGTGTGGGACTGTGTCAAATGTCTTGCTAAAGTCTAGGTAGGCCATGTCCACAGCCCCTCGCTGGTCTACTACTTTGGTCACCCAGTCAAAGAAATCAATTAGATGCGTCTGACATGACCTTCCCACTGTGAACCCATGCTGCCTTGGGTTCTGTGCCCCGCTGGCCTCTAGGTACTCAACAATTCTTTCCTTCAGAAGTGATTCCATCACTTTCCCTACCACAGAGGTCAAACTGACAGGTCTGTAGTTTCCTGCCTCTGTCTTGCTCCCACTTTTGTGAAGGGGAATCACATCAGCCTTCTTCCAGTCCTCAGGTACCACACCATCCTCCCATGATTTGTTATAAAGGGTAGTCAGTGGTGTCACTAGTTCTCTGCTTAATTCTTTTAGAATTCTGGGGTGAATTCCATCTGGCCCCATTGCTTTGTTCACCTTCAGTTTTAGGAGTTCTTTCAGAACCCTTTCTTCTGTGAAAGGACTGGGATCGACCCCCTCTCCAGAGTGCATCTGTTAATTGGATTAGGCACCTCCCCCACTGAAGTATTCATTCAGTATCCCTGCTTTTTCACTGTCACTCTCTGCCCACCCACCATCCATTCTGTTCAGCCTCACTATCCCTCCCTTTGTCTTTCTATGCTCCCTGATATACCTATAAAAGGTTTTATCCCCCTTCTTAACTGAGTTGGCTATCTTTTCCTCAGTTTGTGCCTTTGCTATTCTGACTACCCTCCCTGCTTCTGTCTGCCTTAACTGGTACAGTTCTCTGTCCTGCTCCTTCTGTGTTTCCTTATACTTCCTAAATGCTATCTTTTTTCTCCCTAACCTTCACTGCAACTTATTTTGAGAACCATAGTGGCTTTTTCTTTCATTTTGATTTGTTTATTTGCTTCACACAAAGGCTTGTTACCTCTGTGATGGCAGTTTTGATATTTCCGCATTGTTGCTCCACCCCCTCCTTCTAGTCTGTTTGCTAGTGCTTTTCTAAGGCACTCTACCATCTTGCCAAAGTCAGCCCTCCTGAAGTCCTGAACCCTCACTTTTGTATGGCTTGACTCTGTAGCTGAGTTTATCATGAACCACACTGTTTGGTGGTCACTTGTTCCCAAATGACTACCCACTTCTAGATCTGAGATCCTCTCACTGTCCCCATTTGAGAGTACGAGGTCTAAGATTGCTCCCTCATGAGTAGGTTCCAAAACTAGCTGTCTGAGGCATGCCACCTGAAGGGCATCAAGAATGGCCCTGCTTTTGGATGTGGCTGCAGCAAAGGTGCTCCAGTTAACATCTGGCATATTAAGGTCCCCCATCAACAGTATCTCCCCTTTCTCTGCCATCCTAAGTATGCCTTCTATCATATCTTTGTCCATTCCCTCTCCCTGACATGGGGGTCTGTATACAACCCCTGTGCGGATTGTGGTGCCATTTCCAGTCTCTAAGATGACCCACAGTTCCTCCTCGCCAAGGCATTTGACTCTACAGAGCGGGATTTTCTGCATGAAGTTCTCCACCTTTATGGTTTTAGGGTACGTTTTAAATGAGAGCGCGTCAATTCGCTCCCGACAATACGCTCCTGCCAACACACTCCCTTGTGCATTTCGCTCCTCTTCTTTTTGCTCCCACAAGCAATTAATAGCCCTCGTTTCCCTAAGCACCAACACTGAACAGCTCGAACCTTACAAGCAAGATCTGCAACAGATATACTGTAACATCTGACACTCAGCTAAAAAACAGTAAAAAATGTCAGGAACATGAATAATTTTAGAGTAAGCTATTTTACTGCAAATACACTTATAGAGCAGCTTCCTACCTGTTCCACCTCTGTCTCATCGGTGCAGTAGTTCATAAGTTGTGCTCATTGCTGCAGGGATAGGAATCCAGTAGATCCAGCAGTTCATAAGTAGTTAAAAAAATATAATCTTTAATTTAAAGAAGTTTAAAAAAATTAAAAACAAATTCTTTATTTAAGTATTAATACTGGAAGCAGTGTGCTACTCCTCTGAGGAACTCCTCTGTCGAGCGCTCTTCGCATTTCTCCAGGACCTTTTCCAATCTGACAGCACTGTCCTTGTACTGTCATTTAGGCACATTTCTTGAATTTCCAGCAATCAGCTGCTCTATTTCGGCTTCTCTCTTTCTTCGAATGACCCTTAGTCCATCAAATGAATTTCCATATCGAGGGATGAGTCATACACAGAATTGACTGCATCCCTCTATGGAAAGCTTCAACTGCATTATTAGTTTTGGAACGTTTTTCCGCCACAGTGTCACTATGGTTCTACAGAGAGATGGCATACTGTGGTTGCCTTCTGCCAGTGCCACGTCTGTTTCTCTGTCCAATCCAAGTGTCCTCAGTTTGTCCGACTGCTGCAGGGTCAGGAGCATGCGAGTGCTGGCTGAAAGTGGCAATTATGGCAGGATTGTCATAGCTTACAGTGTGCACCTTTGCGTTGCAAATCTTATCCTTTTTCACTGCAAGTTCACACTGCCAAATAGATTTTCCATTGTAACCACGTTTGCGGTGTGTGTAAATATAGTTCTGTGCATCTACTAGCTTTTGCTTGTTGCGTTCGGACAAGATGAACCTCCCTTCCATTTCAAAGTGTTGGCATTGAGTTTGCTTCAAAGATCATTTTTTTTAAATGAAGCTGATTACTAATTGATAGTGACATACAGCAGTAATTGACATCAGCAATCAAATTCCCCATGGTTACAGGACCAAGAGAGAGGCAAAGAACGCAGTAGCCAGATGTTCAGTGCAATCACAAATTGAAATTGAATTGAAAGCTCAGAAAGTTGCTATTAGGCATATAAAATGCGACCCACATATCATAGTCCACAGTTACACCTTATCAGGTAGAATACAAAGGTTGCATTATATGAGATATGATCCATAATGGTTACATTTCTGTTATTCTTAACAGCAGACAGGTATTTCAATAAACTTGCATACTGACAGATGATGTATGTAGAACAGGACCGAACAGAGGCAAAGAACGTTCAGTGCAAAGCTGCTATTAGGCATGTAAATTTTTCACTGAGTGATGGGAGTGAAAAGACGTGGAGCGGGAAGTACAGGAGCTAATTGTCTTATATACAAGTTGTCGGGAGCGAGTTGTCGTGGTGCGTATTGTCGGGAGCGAATTGTCATTGACCGGTTTTAAACAATGGGTACATACACTCTATTGCTCCCTATGGCCCGCATCATCACTAATGGAGACATTTCTTTGCCTTTCCCTTTACATAGGGGTAATAGGCAAGGGTTTCCCCTCTTTTATTCTTAGTTGCCTTACATCCCCTTATTCGGACTCTCATTTCCTCACCACTGATACAAGGCATTGTAGTAGCAGACCACCCCTACCTAGTGGCAGCATATGCTGATGACCTCCTTCTAACCCTGTCTAACCCCCCAGCAGTTGATACCACCAGTGCTCCAGATTTTGAACACTTTTATGAATTTATCTGGTCTGCAAACTAATCAGATGAAGAACACCCTGGCTCCTTTAAATATCCACTGCACTAGAGCCTGCATCCAAGGTACTAGCCTGTCTCGGGATGAACAAGGTTTTGCGTACCTTGGGATCCAAGTACCAACTAAATGGTCTGCCCTTGAATCTGCTAATTTCTCCATCCTACTAACACAATTGTACACGGAAGTTGAAAGATGGCGTAAGCTACAGCTGTCGCTACCAGATAAAGTGGCGGTGGTTCATATGCTCCTTCTCCACCGGGTTTTGTACCTTCTCAACAACTTACCCCTCTCTCTCTCTTCTAAACTATTTGTCTCTCTGGAAGAGTTGACCTCTCGCTTTCTCTGGGATCACAAATCACCTAGGAGGAGTAAGCATAAATTGAGAGCACATTGGTCCTGTGGGGGTTTTAATGTGCCCTGGTTTCTAGGTTATCATCTGGCCTATATGGCAACCCATGCCACTAGATGGTTTGTACCCCCCTCCATGGCCACCCCTCTTTGGGTCCAGCTAGAGTCCGAGTTAGCAGGCTCTACGGCTCTATATGCCTTTCTCACTCCTCATATACGCCTGTCTCAGCTCCTCCCACCTACAATCATAGCAACATCCCGTGCCTGGAAGCGCCTTATGTCCAAGTCTCATGTACCTAAACAGGCCTGGTATCCTCTAATTCAGTATGCCCCGCTCTGGAATAATCACCTTATTCAAATTGATGAATCCCCGGTTCTATGGTCTTCCTGGCAAAAACGTGGCATCCAGACGGTTCAAGACCTTTCCTTATTTGGCACTATCCCCCTGTTATCCTTTGCTCAGCTGTAAGACACATTTTCTTTGTCAAATAAATATTGCTGGCTTTACTTACAGCTCCACAGTGCCTTGCAACCTCTTCTTACCACCTGTGTTACAGATTTATCCTGGCAATGGCTAACCTACTTGCATACCCGTCCCACATCCAAAGGTCTTATAGGCCGTTTTTATAATACATGGAGGGATTCGCAGCCGAATGTTACCTTGTCCTGTAGGTTGAAATGGGCTGACCACTTGGGTTCCCCTATTTCTGAAGGTCAATGGAGCTCATATATCAAAAATACCCACCGGACTCATATTGACACCAATAGTCACTTTTTACAGCTAAACATTTTGCTGTTTTGGTACCGCACCCCTGCATTCCTCCACACACGAGGTTTACTGAACCACAGTCAATGCTGGAGATGCTCACAACTTGAGGCACATATTATGCGCATACTTTGGACATGCCCCCATCTTACTACTTTCTGGGCAATGGTAGCTGCAGACCTCTCCAAAGTACTTAACTTCCAAATTGTTCTTACTGATCCTAAGTTGCTATTAGGTGACACTACATCCTTGACTAGCTTACCTAGGTCACTCCAAGACTGGTCGTTGTCTGCTCTACTAGAAGTCAAATGTCTCCTCCTTGGACTTTGGCGTCAACCCCATTTGACTACTTGGAAAGGTTGGCATGCAGCTTTAACCTGCCTGTCCCTTTCTGAGAGACTATCTCACCTCCAAAAAAACAACATGTGGCCCTATTTTGCCAAATGGGGTCCATACCTACAATCTGACTTCTGTAAACTCCGAGTACCACCTGTAAATCCCCCTTTTTGATGGTTAGATCATCCCATATGTTGGCTTAATACACCTATTTGCTCTGACTTTAGTCTGCTGGGTGTAAGTATAGGTCTTCTTCATTACTTTGTTTCCCTCTTGAATAAGGTTATTAGACATCTATTGATGACTCCATTTGTCTTTTAGTGATATTCAAGAGCTTCTAAATGGCACTGTTAGATATACTGTTATGTCTATACTGTCATGTTTATACAAGGTATGGCTGCATTATCTGTTGTATCATGAATCGAAGAAAAAACAATAAAAAACCTACAAAAAAAAAAACACCTAGTGCCATGGTATTTTCAGCATTTACAGGTTTCATAAACATAAGGTATATACAGCAAGGTATTTTATGACATAGTGCTATTACATACTCAATCCAACAACGATAAACACAATTTGTTTCACATACGCTTGGAGGTCACCACAATAACCTCCCTGTACGAGGACCTGAGAGGGAAAAGGAAAATTAAAGAGGACACTTCAGCATAGTCAAGAAAGGGAAGGGGGTGCCCATAGGTGGCCAACTTTATGGACTAGAAACTGTAAAGGATAGATTAGGCTAAGAAACAGAAGAACTGTTACAACAGATTTAAGAAAAGGTCGGTCCTCAATAGTGGCAGGAGCTTCCTGTCACAGGTTCTCATGAACGTGCAATGGGCGGAGTGGCTGGACTCCACCTCCATGGAGGCAGCCTTGCATCCTGGATGTGGGGCCCTCTCCATTCTAGTGGTATGCATGCACTGACACCCAGCCACTGCTGGGTGCTAGTCAAGCAGCGTGCCACATTTTCCCCCCTCCCCGAGGAAGAGCTGTCTACCGGCGCTCAACCCTTCCCCCCCCGCCAGCCCCCAAGTGACCCTAGTCCATTCCTGAACCCAGGATGCTGGCGTGAGGTGTGGTGTCCAGCACCTCAACTCTTAGCACTACCGGGCTGTCCCTATGCCATAATTCTTGATCTTCCAGGAATATCTTCATCATTGACTCACACACCAATGCACCCCGGGCTCACTCTTGCCTGTTTATTGGTCTTCAACCCTTGTTTTGGGATTGAGCTGTGAAGACACTGTGTTTCTGATTTGCTGACCCTTCTTACACAGATCCCATGGCTATCTTATGCACTTAAGTTAGTGCATAAATGTTAGGTACTGCTGCACCTACTCAGTAGAAAATGTACTGAGATGGTTGAGAGCTGGTGCCAACTTAAGCCTGTGCCATGAGCTCACCCTCATGGTACCGAGCATGCACACAGCTTGCCTTGGCACCAGCCCTCCCAAAAGGTTCTGGCTCCCGCATGGTCCTAGCACTTCCGGCTAAGAACCCATTTGTGTGACTCAATGGTGAAGATATTGCTAGAAGATCAAGAACTACAGTGAGTATGTAATTTTTATTTTCTACTGAAGGTGGTATCTGAATTTACACTGAATCAAAAGATACACCTTCCTGTTAATAGTATCCTAAGTCTGCCAATCAGGGTGAGGCATTGCTCCATACTTTAGATGTACATAGAATACTGAGATATTATGTGAATTGCACCAAGGGCTGCAGAAAGTCCTCTAGCTTTTTGTTTCATTTGCCCCTGGGAAAGAGGGTGCCCCTGTGTCTAAACAGTGCCTGTCCAAATGGCTGGCACACTGTGTTATGTTCTGTTATATGAAGTATGTTAAGGAACTTCCTGGTGCAGTTCATCGTCATTCCACAGGGGGGGGATGGCCATTTCTACTAATTGTTTCAGAAATGTCCCTGCTGCTGACATTTGTGCTGCAGCCACATGGAGCACTGTCCGCACCTTCGATAAACATTACAGTCTGGACATCGTCTCGTAGACATGCTGGCTTTGGGCTTGCTGTACTGCAAGGCCTCCTATCGTGAATGTATCAGACTGTACCAAACTCCCAGTGCCTTTTGGGATTGCATGGGACTCGTTCCAAAGGTGTGGCCTAGTGGAAGCGATATCCTTAAAGAAGTTAGAACAGTTGCATACTTACCATAACAGTAGATCTTCAAGAGAATCTCTTCAATTAGGCCATGTCATTCCTCCGTCTGTCCCCACTTCCGATTTAGTGACAATAGCATCAGATATTGTGCCTGACCCTAATCCATGGCTGTTAAATCCAGCACCCTATATCACCTTGTATGCTTGGTGCTGATCTGATCTCCTGGTACCCCATGGATGATGGTTCTCCAAGCCTAATCTCCAGCAGGAACTGAGGCGTGATGGGGCCACCCACATTTATGTAGACACTGACACATGATGTTGTTGTGGGCGGCCCCCAGCTAACAAAGGTTTCCATGTGTCCTAGTGCCTGATGGCTGCAGTTCCAAAGGTGTGGCCTAATTAAATAGATTCTCTCAAAGATCGACTGTTACAGCAAGTATGTAACTGTTCTTTCACTGACACAGGTATTTGTTATCCTCAAAGTGAGCCAGCTCCTCCCTCAGAGAGAGGACAGCTTTGTACTCGGGTCAATAAATGGGAAATAATGGTGAAGATTAATTCTTGAAAGATATGAAAACTACGTGCATACTGCAATGTTGATTTTTCAGATATCTTCACCATTGATTACCACGCCCCACCCACCCACCATCCCCATCTCAGACAGAGTCAAGAACCTTGGGCCTGTTCACCTAATGGTGCTGGCAGCACCATGAGTGAACTAGTCGTGCATTTTCCAAGTCATAGTCTCCTAAGGGGGCGGGGTCTCCCTTGTCTTGTTGTGACGAAAATATAAAAGAAAGCTGGGTATTCTGATGCCCACTCTAACAAAAAAAACTGTGGTGAGGGTCCTTTGCACCAACCAAAAAACATTTTTTTTTGTTTTTTTATGGAAGGGGCTTCTTCCCTCCTTTTTTTTTTTTGTTCATCTCCTTCTCCCTGCCCAGGTTATATCTCTTCTGCAGGTATATCCCTATTAGTTGCTATAGCTACATATAGTACAACATGTGCCCTTGGGCGCTATCTAATCTAATGCCACTTTGCAATGTTCTATGACCAGCAAAAAAAAAAAAAGAAAAGACCCTTTCATTGCTATATCTTCAGATATTTTCAGGGTGTTTGATACATTCAGCTGGGACTGTATGTTTCAAGCCCTTGAACAGTTCAGATGTGGTGCTACATTTGATTTGTGAGTTTCCTTGCTGTATAAAGATTCTACTGCTCAAATTCTAACTAATGGAATACTTTCCTCTCCCTTCAGATTATCAAGAGGAACAAGACAAGAGGGCCCTATCCCCATACTTACTTATTTTCTCAGATGAACCACTAATCACAACACTAAGTGATAATCCTGGCTTCACAGGAATTCAAACAGGTGCGCAAAGTCACAAAATATTTGCTTTTGTGGATGATCTTTTATTAACTCTCACTAGACCAGTAGAATCCTATTCCTTTTTAAAAAAATACTTTATTGGAGTTGAAAGATGTGGCCATCTTAACCTAGCCATCTGGTGTAAAATAAACACTATAAAGATAACTGCTCCCAAAATGTTTTATTTCCTTCAAAACATTCCATCTTGCTAAGTAGGAAACTGATATGGAGTTTAGAGAAAATTATCAGTAAATATGTATGGGGCGTTAAACCAACCAGACATAGAATAAACAAACTTCAAGCTCCTCATGGGGGGGAGACACATCAGTGGGCCTTTATTTTTAACTCATTTGCTCCCGGTGGCCATTTTGGGTCGGATCCAGCAATGGATGGTTCCGACTCCATATGGTGTCTGTGGGAACAAAGGAGCAAATATCCCTTCACCTACAAGATTACCAAACAGATTACAAAAATTCCCTGCTGTGGTTATCAAAAGAGAATAGAATCCTAGTACCTAATTCACTGTTAAGACTATATTTACATTAAATTACCTCCAAAATTCAAAGAAAATCCTTGTGCAATGGAATCAATAAATGTCATTAAAATATTTACCAATCAATTAATCCAGAACAACACCACTTATGGTTCATGCCAATCTGATCAGACCCCCTTGAAGTGCAAAATAAATTGCTGTTAATGAACCCAGAATGGGATAAAGCAGGGATAACTATAAAGTTAAAGATGTGCTCTCTAGCAACTTGGAAACCCTAATGTTTTTCATAGGTGTACATCCTGGGTACAGGAGACAAGCACCAGGGCCACGAGACAAAGTTTTGCAGCAGAAGGGCTTAGCTAGGACATAGGCTTACATAGGACAAGAGTGAAGGCATAGTCAGTGCAGACAGGGAAGATGCAGGGAGTGGTGCAGTGTAGTGGGTCCAGAGCCACTGTGTTCAGAAGGATATTCTGGAACACGCAGTGCTGTTCCATCTGCAGGCACCTCTCTGGGTTGAGGGCGCAGGCTGCTTCTCTCTGAGCAGAGTTGACCAGGATGCAGGAGACCTCCATCCCCACCCAGAGGCCACAGTGTCTACAACCACTAACTCAAAGGTTGCCTAGGTGGAGGACTGAATGGACCACAGTGGGCTCTGGGTGGGTGCGTGAGGTGGGTCTGAAGTACTTCTTCCATCTGGTCCAACTCAGAATCTCCTACATCATTTTGGATGAGCGGGAGAGTCTCACAAGGACACCCAAAGTTTAAACCAAGGAGGATGAGCAAGTCCTCCAAAATGGAGCCCCGGGGGGGTAGTGGATCCTGAAGGAAGAGGAAGCTACTCTTGGTGGGGTACTCAATAGTCCTGGGAGTGGAACTGGGGACAAGTAGTAGGGGGGGAGAAGGAGGTCAAGTGCCTTCCAGGAGGCACAGCTCAGAGGGATAGGGAGTGAATCCAGAGGATTGCAAGGGCGATGGTAAAGAGGGAGAAGCTGGATGTCATTGTCCACCTGGGGACAAATGACCTGGAAAGGGATAGGGTAGAGTTAAGCAGAATACAGGAGGAGTTCAAGGAGTTGGGGAGAGGCCTAAAGCAGATAGCGAGCTCTGTGTCCTTCTCAGAGGTACAGCCTGTCCATGGCAAGGTGGAGGCTAGGACACTCCGCATCTAGAAGTTCAACTCATGGTTGAAGGAATGGTGTGGAAAGGAGGGTTTGGCTTCATGGGGGACTGGGCCCCACTGGAGGGATGCGAGCCTGTACAAAGTTGACAGCCTGCATCCATCTAGGAAGGGGACCATGGTCCTTAGTGAAAAGTTTAAGTGCTTCACTAGCAAGCATTTAAACTAGCCAAAGGGGAATGAAGGAAGGATATGAGACATAATATGCCCCCCACCCCGAGAGCACAGGAACTACAGCGGAACTCAAGAAGAGAATAGAAAAACAGAGGCCACGAATCAGCACAAAGAGAGGAAACTGGGAGGGTCTTATAAGGATTGGGATCAGAAAAGGGAGAGGCATAAGAGAGCAAAGCATGGGAGGGGCTCCGCATCCTGAACAGTGATGTGTGCAAATGCCCGAAGACTGAATAACAGGATAGGTGGCCTTGAGGCTACCATGGCGGAATCTGGCCTGGACATTGTGGCCATCACAGAGATCTGGTGTAATGAAAGCCAGAGCTCGGAAGTGGCCATACCAGGTTGCAATCTATTCATGAGGGACAGAGTAGGCAAGGGGGAGGGGGAGGAGTGGCTCTTTATGTGAGGGAAACTATAAAGGCCACAGAAATTCAAGGTGAACTGGGAGGATGGGAAATTCCGTGGGTTACACTAGAAAGGAGTAGGGGGACAACCATCTGCACAGGGGTAAAATACAGACCGCCAGCTCAGGGGAAAGAGGTAGATAAGGAGATAATGTTAGCAATCCATAGGATGGTGCACAAGGGAGTGGTTTTGCTGGTCAGTGATTTTTTCAGTCTACCGGATGTGGAGTGGAGCCTTCCAACAGCAGCAACAGCTAGTAGCAGGAATATCTTGGACTCCCTGCAGGGGACATTCCTTAAACAGCTGGTCATAGAACCCACATGGGAGATGGCACTACTGTACCTGGTGCTCACAAACAAGGACAGTGTGACAGGGGTTACAGTAGGGGAACACCTGGGGAGCAATGATCATCAAACAGTGTGGTTTGAAATAATGGAGTGGGAGAAACCAAGCCACACAAAGACAAGACTCCTAGATTTTAGGAGGGTGGATTTCAGAAAGATGTGCAAATGCCTAGAAGATGCACTGGTTGGAGTAGGGGAGCAGAAGGGGGTAGAAGAACAGTGGGTGACAATCAAAACAGGGTTTGCATTGGTGACACAACTCTGTGTCAAACAGGTCAGCAAGGGGAAGAGGAAGTGGAGGCCATTATGGTTTTCTAAGGAGGTAGCAGAAAAGGTTAAAGCAAAAAAATAAAAATGCCATTTAAGCAAAACAAAAAGAGGCATGAGGCAGGAGATAGGAAGAGGTACCAGGAAAAACAAAGGGAGGCAGGGAAGACAGTTAGGGAAGCCAAGGTACAACCAGAAGAATGCATAGCAAACTCAGCGGTAAGAGGGGGACATCTTTTACAGGCGCATCAGTGAAAAAAGGAAGGCAAGGGGAGGAATTGTGAGATTGAAAGGGGAGGAAGGGGGTAGTGTAGAGGATCACCACCAGAAACTGGATAACTGAACAAATACTTCTGTTCAGTTTTTACAAAGAAGGGGGCAAGACATAGGCCAGCAATAAGTGATAAAGGCAGGAAGGGCATGGAAATGGACACAGGTCCCTTTCCAAAGGAAAGGGTCTTCAGGGAGCTGGAGGCAATAAGAGTTGATAAGGTTATGGGATTAGATGGGGTGCACCCCAGGATACTGAAAGAACTAAAAGAAGAGTTGGCAGAACCTATGACTACCCTGTTTAACCTGTCATTGGAAACAGGGGAGGCACACAAGGACAGGAGGAGAGTTGATGTGGTTCCTCTACACAAAAGTGGAAACAGGGAGGAAGTGGGGAACTACAGACCAGTCAGCCTGACCTCAGTAGTGGGGAAAGGTCATGGAAACACTACTGAAAGAAAGAATAGTGGAACACCTGGTTGTCAGTGGTGTACAGGAAACATAGACTTTAACAGCAGATAAGGACCGCTTGGCCCACCCAGTCTGCCCATTTCCTTACCTATTGGATAAACTACAGATCCTAGTTAACAAACAGACTACTTCTTCCTACCCCCCCCACCAGAATTATTTTATGTCTGTCCCATGCACTCTTGAATTCCCCCACCGTTTTTGACCCAACGACCTCCTCAGAAGGCCATTCCATGCATCCACCACCCTCCCTGTGATAAAATACTTCCTCACATTGTCCTTGAGCCATCCCCCCTCTTATCTTCAAATTGTGCCCCCTTGTTCTTGCACATCTCTTTTTCTGAAAGATGCTACCCTCCTCGACTTTGTTGATTCCCTTGAGGTACCTGAAAGTTTCTATCATGTCCCCCCTCTCCCTTCTTTCCTCAAGGGTATACATATTAAGCTCCTTTAGTCTCTCTCTCTGTATGGCTTCTGGTGCAGACCCTGCACCATTTTAGTTGCCCTCCTCTGGACTGCCTCTATCCTGTCTATGTCCTTGCGGAGATGGGGTCTCCAGAACTGCACGCAGTACTCCAGATGGTGTCTCACCAACTGTCTGTACAGAGGGATAACAACTTCCTGTTTTCTACTGGTAATGCCTCATTCTATACATTCCAGTATCCCCCAGCCCTCCTTACTGCCTTCTCACATTGCTTTCTTACCTTTAGGTCATCTGATATGACTACCCCCAGATCCCTTTCCATTTTTGTTGTTGTTAGTACCCTCCCCGCACTGTGTACTCCTCCCTGGGTTTTTGTTTCCCAGTGATTACTTTGCACTTCTAGAAACATAGAAACATAGAATTTGACAGCAGATAAGGACCGCTCGGCCCACCTAGTCTGCCCATTTCCCTACCTGATGGATAAGCTGCAGATTCTAGTTAATCAACAGCTTACTTCCTCCTATCCCCCAGTAGAATTGCCTTATGCCTGTCCCATACATTCTTTTGAATTCTCCCACTGTTCCTGACTCCACAACCTCCCCAGGAAGGCTGTTCCATGCATCCACAACCCTCTCTATGAAAAAATACTTTCTAACATTACCTCTGAGCCGTCCCCCCCATCTTCAAATTGTGACCCCTTGTTCTTGCACATCTCTTCTTCTGAAAGATACTACCCTCTTGTACTTTGTTAATTCCCTTGAGATACTTGAAAGTTTCTGTCACGTCCCCCCTCTGCCTCCTTTCCTCAAGGCTATACATATTAAGCTGCTTTAGTCTCTCCTCAGCATGTCTTCTGGTGCAGACCCTGCACCATTTTGTTCCTCCTCTGAACAGCCTCCACTCTGTCTATGTCTTTTCGGAGATGGGGTCTCCAGAATCGCATGCGGTACTCCAGATGGGATCTCACTAACTGTCTGTACAGAGGGATAACAACTTCCAGTTTTCTACTGTTGATGCCTCTCCCTATGCATCCCAGTAACCCCCAGCCCTCCTTACTGCCTTCTCACATTGCTTGCCCACCTTTAGGTCATCTGATACAATTACTCTTAGTTCTCTTTCGATTTTTGTTGTTGTTATTAACTCACCCCCCATTGTGTACTCTTCCCCTGGGTTTTTGTTTTCCAGATGCATTACCTTGCACTTCTTTGCATTGAATCTGAGCTGCCACATATTTGACCATTCCTCCAACTTTGCCAAGTCCCTTTTCATTCTTTCCACCCCACCTTGTGTATCAACCCTGTTGCAGACCTTTGTGCCATCTGCAAAGAGACATACCTTTCCTTCCAGGTGCTCTCCAATGTCACTTACAAAGACATTAAAGAGGACCGGTCCCAGTACCGAACCCTGCGGTACCCCGCTAGCGTACCCTCCTTTTCACAGTGGACTCACATTATTACCCTTGCTGCCCTGTTGTCCAGACAGTTTTTTATCCAGGCTACCACCTTAGGACTCACTCCAAGGCTGGCTAACTTGTATATTAATCTTTGTGTGATTGTGTCAAATGCCTTGCTAAAATCTGGTAGACCATATCCAGCCCTCCCTGGTCTACTACTTTGGTCACCCAGTCAAATAAATCTATCAGATTCGTCTGGCATGACCTTCCCGCTATGAATCCATGCTGCCTAGGGTCCTGTGCCCCTCTGGCCTCTAGATACTCAACAATTCTTTCCTTCAGAAGTGATTCCATCATTTTCCCTACCACTGAAGTCAAACTAACTGTTCTGTAGTTTCCCGCCTCTTCCCTGCTCCCACTTTTGTGAAGTGGAAACACATTTGCCCTCCTCCAGTCCTCAGGTACCACTCCATCCTCCCATGATTTGTTAAAGAGAGTAGACAGTGGTGTTATGTGTTCTACCCTTAGTTCTTAGAATTTTTGGGTGAATCCCATCACGCCCCATTGCTTTGTCCACCCTCAGTTTCAAGAGTTCTTTCAAAACCCTTTCTTCTGTGAATGGACTGGTATCGACCCCCCATTCAGAGTTTCTCTCTTGTTTGGATTAGGTACCTCCTCCTCCTCTTCCATTGTGAATACTGAGCAGAAATATTCGTTAAGTATCCCTGCTTTTTGACTGTCACCATCTGCCCACATTCCCTCCCCTTTATTAAGTCTCTGTATCCCTCCCTTGGTCTTTCTTCGCTCCCTAATGCACCTATGAAAGGTTTTATCCCCCTTCTTAACAGAGTTGGCTATCTTCTCCTCAGTTTGTGCCTTTGCTATTCTGACTGCCTTGCCTGCCTCCTTCTACTTTAACAGATACAGTTCTCTGTCCTGCTCCTGTGTTTCCTTATATTTCCTGAATGCTGTCCTTTTCTCCTTAACCATCCCTGCCACCTCTTTTGAGAACCATAGTGTTTTTTTCCTTCGTTTTGTTTTGCTGATTTGCTTCACACATAGGCTTGTTGCCTCTGCGATGGCTGTTTTGATTATTCCCCATTGTTCCTCCACCCCTCCTTCTTACCCGTTTGCTAGTGCTTTTCTGAGGCACTCTTTCATTTTTCCCAGAGTCAGCCTTCCAAAGTCCAATGTTCATGTTTTTGTATGGCTTGACTCTATGGCTGTGTTTATTGTGAACCGCACTGTTTGGTGGTCACTTGTTCCCAAATGGCTACCCACTTTTGAATCTGAGATCTTTATCCTTCCCCATTTGAGAGTACTGGGTCTAAGATTGCTCCCTCCTGAGTGGGTTCCAACACTAGCTGTCTGAGGCATGCCCCCTGTAGGGCATCAAGAATGACCCTACTCTTGGATGTGCCTGCAGCAAAGGTACTCCAGTTAACATCTGGCATATTCAGGTCCCCCATTAACAATATCTCCCCTTTTTCTGCCATTTTAAGGATGCGTTCTATTATTTCCTTGTCCATTTCCTCCCCGAGATTTTTTGCATTGAATCTAAGCTGTATACTTTTGCCATTCCTCCAACCTTGCCAAGTCCCTACTCATCCTTTCCACCCCCCTTTTGCATCAACCCTGTTGCAGATCTTTGTGTTGTCTGCAATGAAGCATACTTTTCCTTCCAGTTCCTCAGCAATGTCATTTATAAAGACCTTAAAAAGGACTGGACCCACTACGGAACCCTTCGGTACCCTGCTAGTAAACCCCCTTTCTTTGGAGAGGACTCTGTTTACTGTTACCTTCTGTGTCCTGTTGTCCAGTCAATTCTTTTACCCAGGCTACAACCCTGGGACCCACTCCCAGGCTGGCTGTTTATTTGTTTATTAATCCTTTGTGTGGGACTGTGTCAAATGCTTTGCTAAAGTCTAGGCAGGCCATGTCCACAGCCCCTCCCTGGTCTACTACTTTGGTCACCTAGTCAAAGAAATCCATTAGATTCATCTGACATGACCTTCCCACTGTGAATCCATGCTGCCTTGGGTCCTGTGCCCCACTGGTCTCTAGGTACTCAACAACTCTTTCTTTCAGAAGTGATTCCATCATTTTCTCTACCACAGAGGTCAAACTAACCAGTCTGTAGTTTCCTGCCTCTGCTTTGTTCCCACTATTATGAAGGGGAATCATATCCACCCTCCTCTAGTTCTTAGGTACCACACCATCCTCCCATGATTTGTTAAAAAGGGTAGTCAGTGGTGTCACTAGTTCTCCCCTTAGTTCTTTTAGAATTGCTTTGTCTACCTTCAGTTTTAGGAGTTCTTTCAAAACCCTTTCTTCTGTGAATGGACTGGTATCGACCCCCCCATCCATAGTGCTTCTATAGATTGGATTGTGTACCTCCCCCTCCTCTTCCTATGTGAATACTGAGCAGAAGTATTTGTTCAGTATCCCTGCTTTTTCATTGTCAGCCTCTGCCCACCCACCCTCCCTTTTATTAATTACTTATTACTTGGTATTACTTGGTATGAAAGAACAGAAGAAGGCCAGAGCTCATCGAGACTGTTCCCCACACTATGTGGGACATTATTTATCTATTATCCCTCAACCAAACATCTAATTTGTTTTTAAAGACAGTGGCACTAGTTGCCTCTACCAATCTTGTGGCAAGGTGTTTCATACAATGGATGCTCTTATTGGAAAAAAGTTTCCCCTTTTTCTGGTTTTATAAGTTTTTCCTTCAAGCTGTTTATTATGCAGTCTCGGAACATGTCTCCTTTTGGAGAGTGTTAGACCACATTTTTCTATTAGATCTGGTGAATTTATTAAATTAAAAACCATAAGCATATCGCCTCTTAATCTTCTAGTCTGAAGAGAGAAGAGACCAGTAGCTTTTAATCTGTTCTGATAACCCAAGTTTGTTAATCTTGGAATCATTCTAGTTACTCTCCTTTGAACCTGTTCAAGAATTTCTATGTCTTTTTTTTGGTTTGGATTCCAGAAAGGGGAGCCATAGTCTAGATACGGTCTAATGTATGCCCTATACAATGGAATAAGGCATTGTTCAGTGCGATTAACAAAAGTGCATTTTATTTGCCTCAAATGTCTGTTGGTTATGCAAGCAGTTCTATCACAGTGATCATTTGATGTAAGTTTATTATTAACATACATCCCTAAATCTTTTTCACAATTTGATGAGTGAAGTGGTAGTCCATTTATATATCATTTTTGGATTATTTACACTAAAATGCACTACTAAACATTTGTCTTGATTAAACTGCATATGATTTTCATTTGCCCAAAGTGTTAATTTTTCCAAATCCTTCTTTAATGGAGAAATATTTTCTTGATTATTAACCTTGCTCCCCAATTTAGTATTGTCTGCAGATTTAACCATGAAGTTATTTGGCCCTGTTTGTAAATCACAGATAAAGAAATCAAACAATGTTAGTTCCAAGACCGACCCCTGTAGTACACCACTTGTCACACTACCCGAATCAAACAAGATATCATTAATTCTGACTCTCTGAGAATGATTTGTCAACCAGTTTAAAGTCCAGTTGACAATATCGGGTGACAAACCTAGATTGTGCATCTTAGTAATGAGTTTTTCATGTGAGACTTTATCGAAAGCTCTACTAAAGTCCAAAAGAATTACATCAGTAAGGATACCCACATCTAGCAGAGGACTTATATTATTGTAAAAAGATATCAGATTGGTGGTGCAGGGATACTTGGGAGTAAACCCATACTGATTTGAATAATAAATTCCTAATTTTTTACAATCTTGATCTATTAGAGACTTCATTACTCGTTCCATTAATTTACCAGCCACTGAGGTCAGGCTAATTGGATGATAATTTTGCACAGAACCTCTGTTGCCTTTTTTAAATATGGGAGTAACTATTGCTGAATGCCATTCATCTGGTACAATGCTTTCTTGTAAGGATTTGTTGAAGATAATTGACAAAGGTATAAAAATGTTTATAGAGCTTTCGATCAGAAACCATGGATGAATACCGTCTGGGCCTGGACTAGTATTTTTTTTTGAGTTTTTTACCCTCACTATCCCTCTGTTTGTCTTTCTTCACTCCTTAATGTACCTATTAAAGGTTTTATCCCCCTTCTTAACCACGTTGGCTATCTTTTCCTCAGTTTGGGCCTTTGCTATTCTGACTACCTTCCCCGCTTCCTTCTGCTTTAACTGGTACAGTTCTCTATCCTGCTTCTTCTGTGTTTCCTTATACTTAATGAATGCTATCTTTTTTCCCTAACCTTCCCAACCACCTCTTTTGAGAACCATAGTGTTTTTTTCTTTCATTTTGATTTATTTGCTTCACAGAAAGGCTTGTTGCCTCTGTGATGGCAGTTTTGATGCTTCTCCGTTGTTTCTCCACCTCTTCTTCTTGCCTGTTTGCTATTGCTTTTCTAAGACACTCTCCCATTTTGCCAAAGTCAGCCCTTCTAAGCTCCAGGACCCTCACTTTTGTATGGCTTGACTCTATGGCTGTGTTTATCATGAACCACACTGTTTGGTGGTCACTTGTTACTAGATGGCTACTCACTTCTAAATTTGAGATCCCAAGGCACTATGGCTTTATGAGAGGAAGGTTGTACCAGGCTAACCTCATTGAGTTCTTTGACTAGGTAATCAGGGAGGTGGATTGGGAAGGGGCAGTGGATGTGGCCTACCTGGATTTCAGCAAGGCCTTTGACACCATGCCACATAGAAGGCTGTTAAACAAGCTGGGGAACACAGGGGTGGGAAAGAAGGTAGTGAAGTGGGTGGAGAATTGGCTGGATAATAGGATCCGGAGGGTGGTGGCAAATGGAGTTCACTCTGCAGAGGGTAAAGTGACCAGTGGGGTAGGGATTGGTGCTGGGTCCAGTCCTGTTCACTGCCTTTATCAGTGATATTGCAGAGGGTATGGAAGGGAAAATTTGCCTGTTGGCTGATGACATTAAGCTCTGCAACAGGGTGGACACACCAGGGGGAGTGGATAGAGTGAGGGGAGATCTAAGGAAGTTGGAGGGTCGACCCACCGATGCAGTGGTAGTCCTACCACTTGTGACACTGGTGACCCGGGTTTGGGAACGAGCCTGGGTCATCAGCAGACCAGCTGAGGGGAGGAGGTTTGAGTGTCCATGGGACTGCTTGTTTCCTCCGGGGGAGGGGGGGTATACTGACTTGGTACTTGCATGCCCTTGGTGGCAGCCGGTGGCACAGCAAGTCCGAGTCCACACTAGAGGGGAGGCATTACAGACATCGGCACACTGCCTTGGCATCGGTGCATGTCACACCTCCGGGGGGCATACACAAGAAAATACTCGGCTGTGGTGCAACATCGACCGAGGGCCTGTGTGGCTCTCGCTTGCCAACTCTGTGACCTGTCATGAAGACCCAGATGAGATGAGAGATACGTTATGAGGGGGCTAAAGGAAAGGGGGCTCCCACAACATCCCCACCTGGGGGGTATAGCCAAGACTTCATGGGGGTGTATTTTGGGTCATGACATTCGGCAGGGAAGGTCTGGTGACAGTGCCGGTGTAGAGGGGGACGAAAACAACAATTTCAAAAAAAAGGAAGTTGGAGGATTGGTCAAGGGATTGGCAGCTAGGTTTCTTTTTTTTTTAAACTCTTTATTTAACATTTTTAAACAGTAAAAATACAATGTTCTACATAATCAGTCATTCAGTTCCAGGAGGAAATTAGGCTGACAGAAAATAAACATCTGATTCACCAAAGTCAATAGATATTTTGCATATTTAAAAATAACCATTAAATTGATATAAGAATAAGACTATGAATAGGGTATACATTGCTTTCCTATCTAAGGAAACTCAGGAGTAAATGGCAATGATCAGTCAAAAAATTACTAACTGATAAACAATTGATAAATGCTACAATACTGGAGCGCTGTATGATCAGAGTGTTAGGATACAGAAATACTGAAATACTAAAACACTAAAATAATAAAGGAGGGGAAATCCAAGCCTTTAGAACCTTCTAATTCCTAGTTCTGGGGTCTTAAACCCAGCCGCCCACTAAGGACATATTCTTTACACAGGTTCCCTAGGGTACAAAGTCCTGTCTGTGGGTCATGATATAAAGCATTTACTTTCTCCATTGGATCTAAAAACCCTCCATGTGATGATTGACTAAAGCAACTCTGTCCCACCCTCTTCACTCAAGGCAGAAATAGGGACTTCATGTCTTAGAACATATTTTGCTGCCAGGATTGTAAACTATTGGATTAAACTTCTTCAGCATAGACAAAATAGATATACATATACAGTGGCGTGAAAAAGTATTTGCCCCCTTCCTGATTTTCTCTATTATTGCATATTTGTCACACTGGATGTTTTCAGGTCTTTAGAGAAAATGTAATACTAGACAAAGGGAACCTGAGTGAACAAATAACACTTTTTTTTTTTTTTAATTTCACTTATTTAATGAAAAAAAGTTAACCAACACCAACTGGCACTGTGTGAAAAGTAATTGCCCCTTACACTTAATAACTGGTTATGCCACATTTAGCTGCAATGACTGCAACCAAACACTTCCTATAATTCAATATCAGTCTTTCACATCGCTGTGGAGGAATTTTAACCCACTCTTCCTCGAGAACTGCTTTAATTCAGTAACATTTGGTAGGTTTCGAGCATGAACTGCTCATTTCAGGTCCTGCCACAGCATCTCTATTGGGTTTAAGTCTGGACTTTGAATAGGCCACTCCAAAACTTTAATTTTACTTTTTTAGCCATTCTGATGTGGACTTGCTTTTGTGTTTTGGATCATTGTCTTGCTGCATGACCAACTACGCTCAGCTTCAGCTGACGGAAGGATGACTGGACATTCTCCTTAAGAATTTCTGGTACAGAGCAGAATTCATGGTTCCTTTAATTACGGCAAGTCATCCAGGTCCTTAGGCAGCAAAGCATCCCCACACCATCACACTACCACCACCATGTTTGACTGTTGGTATGGTGTTCTTACTGTGGAATGCTGTGTTTGCTTTCTTGCGAGACATTATGGGATCCATGTTGTCCAAAAGTTCCACTTTGGACTCATCTATCCATAGAACATTTTCCCAAAAGGCTTGTGGATCATCCAGGTGCTTCTTGGCAAATGAGAGACGAGCATTTATGTTCTTCTTAGTTAGCAGTGGTTTCATCTTGCTACTCTCATGAAGCCCATTTTGCCCAGTCTCTTTCTGATTGTGGAGTCATGAACACTGACCTTAGCTGAGGCAAGAGAACCTTCAGTTCTTTGTATGTTGTTTTAGGATCCTTGAGACTTCTTGGATGATTTTACACTGCGCTCTTGAGTAATTTTGGCAGGCCCACTCCTGGAAGGTTCACTACTGTTCCAAGTGTTCTCCATTTGGAGATTATGGCTCTCACTGTGGTTCAATGGAGTCCCAGAGCCTTAGAAATAGCTTTGTAACCCTTTCCAGACTGATAGAGGGCAACAAATTTTTTTCTGATCTTTTCAGGAACTTCCTTTGATCATGGCATAATGTGCTCGTTGAATCTTTGTGCTGGCAACGTGACTCTGATGGTAAGGGCTAAAATAAGTGAGGTTTATATTGAGCAGGGCTGGCTGTAATCAATCCTGGCTGTGTTCAATCAGCTGACTCTAATTATCCCTTTAATTGGGTTGATTTAACTAGGGGGCAATTACTTTTTCACAGTGCCAGTTGGTGTTGGTTAACTTTTTTCATTAAATAAATGAAATAAGTAAAAAAAAAAAGTGTTATTTGTTCACTTAGGTTCCCTTTATCTAATATTATATTTTGTCTAAAGACCTGAAAACATCCAGTGTGACAAATATGCAATAATAGAGAAAATCAGGAAGGGGGCAAATACTTTTTCACGCCACTGTATGTGCTTAGAGGAGAAATATACTTGGCTTAGCCTTGCACATCTGAAATCTGAGTAGTCGGCCTCAGTATTGTCAATCTTGAAGGAATCTGGGTTGAATTATTTGAAAAATTATAGGGACAAGGGAGTTATTGTTAGCCTCAAATACCAGTTATATGTTACCAACAAAATTAAGGAGTATTATAGAACTTTGGATCTTGATTGCATCGGAAATCTGAAGATGTCTCCTTGGGTCAGGATTAATGAGCTTGTACATCACTATAGAGAGCACTTAGATGTTCTTACTAATGTGAATCAGAGAATGCTTTGTACCAGGTACAGGTTAGAATTATTTCCAAGTAACATTTTAGAGGCTATTTATAGGATGGAAACCTCTGAACAATCCAGATTCTGTTCATGTACTTGCTCTGTCTTAGAAAATTTGAATCATGTTATGTTTATCTGCGAATGGTATAATATCCATAGAGCTGAATGGCTTAGGCCACTTTGTTGTACTATATAGACGGAGGATCAAGATATTCTGTTGAACCTTTTTTTTACATCCAGTGAAGAAATTGTAGAAAGTTAATGCTGTGGCTAAATATCTAGCTAATATTTCTAGAATACGTCTCAAATACTCCTTGTTGCAATGTAGAAGCCACTGAAGGAGTAACCGTCTAACCTATAAGACATTATTAAGACAATTCTGAATTGATGCACTGATTAATTCTATCGCCTTAGAAATCTTAGGCTCAGTTTGTGTTTCTATACAAATTAAACATGTCGCTCATTGCACTTGAAAAATGCTTGCTAGAAATTTCCCAGTGAATTAATTACTGTTACTCTATTGCACCTTGGGATTCTTTATTATCATGTATGTAAATGTCTGATATTTATTGGAATGTATATGAATGTATGATTTTGTATTTATCCTTTTTGCAATTGTAAAGGTCTCTGACCAATCAATAAACTAAACTTGTACTAGACTAGGTTTGCTGGCAAAGGCACCTACTGTAGCTTCACCTGAACTCTTTCTCTTAGGTTTGTTTGTAAGGTCAGAGCAAGGAACATTATCAGAGCAAGGCAAAATAGTAAGGTTTCTTTTGGCTAGGCAGATTTACTGTGTCATATTATTTTCTTTTATACTCACAGGGTTTGTTATTGTCTTTTGCTAAACATTTTACTGTTTTATTGTTCTCTGATTCAAATTTTTGTTGCAGGGTATACTTTCTGCTGCATTATTACAGAGTGGGCCAGATATTCAAAAGGGTTGTGCCATGCGCAATAGGGTTGCGCCAGCGCAAGTCCGAAATTGCGCCATAGTGCGATATTCAGCAGGAGGCAGTTGCGCCACAGAAAACATGCTGAGCAACAGCGCAATGCAAATGAAGGTATGCACAACCGAAGGGGGTGGAACCATGCATAAAGTGCGCAATGCGATATTCAAAGGCTTGCGCAATGCACAACAGTGGATCAGGTGGAAGTTGCACCACGGTGGAAATAAGCCAAAATAAAAAGGCTCAAGGAAGAGGCGCAAGAACATGACAGGGAATTCACATGAGGCAGGCAGACAGAGCAGGAAACAATGCAGGCCAGGGAGTGCAGGACAGAATAGGGGCAAGTGAAGGTGTGTGGGGCCACAGAGTACAGAGGCCAGCAGGTGTACCCGGTGCAGTGGAGGTAGCAGTCAGGACAGCGGGGGTAACAGATCAACAACAGCTGGGGGGGGGAACACAAGCCAGGGAGATGGACAGTGCCAGCTTCCATGGAAGCTGTAATGAGGGGGTGAAAGGCATGCTGAAGGGACGGGCCGTGGAAGGGCTCACGGGCGGTACGCCTAACAGGCAGTACCGCGTCTGCATCAGCTTTGAGCTGTATTCTATAGATACATAGACAGTGTCGGCAGATAAGGGCCCATGGCCCACCCAGTCTGCCCATTTGAGCTTGTAAGTTCAGTTTATGTTTTCCTAGAAGTCTGTTGCCCCTTACCCCTGACCTCCAGAATTCCTTTATGTCTATCCCATGCATTCTTAAATCCTGTGATTGTTTCAGCCCCCACCACTTCCTCTGGCAGGGTGTTCCACTTGTCCACCACCCGTTCTGTGAATAAATTCTTCCTCATGTTTCCTCTGAATTGTCCTCCTCCAACTTCATCCCATGCCCTCTAGTCCTGGAACATCTTTTCGCTTAAAAATAGTGTATTCCTGCACCCTGTTCCTCCCTGTGAGATACTTGTATGTCTCTATCATATCCCTCTCCCTCCTCCCTCCAGGGAGTACATGTTCAGTTCCTTCAACCTGTCTTCATAGGACTTGTGATGCAATCCATGCACCATCTTTGTTGCCCTCCTCTGAACCTTCTCTACCCTGTCTATGTCCTTACGTAGGTATGGTCTCCAGAACTGTACACTGTACTCCAGGTGGGGCCTCACTAGTGTCTTGTATAGCGGAATTATGACCTCCTTTTCCTGCTGGTGATGCCTGCCTATACATCCCAGCATCCATTTGCTTTACCTGCTGTCTTGTCACACTGTTTCCCTACCTTGAGGTCATCAGAGATGATAACCCCAAGATCCCTTTCCTGCTTGGTGCATGCTATATCCTCACCCCCCAACTGATATATTGTGCCAGGGTTTTTGTGCCCCATATGCATTATCTTGCACTTCTTTGCATTGAATTTCAACTGCCAAACCCCTGACCATTCTTCAAGTTTCTGCAGGTCCCTTCTCATTCTGTCTACACCCTCTGGTGTGTCTACTCTGTTACAGAGCTTTGTGTCATCAGCGAACAGTGAAATTCTGCCTTCTAGGTCCTGTGCAATGTCACTGATGAAGATGCTGAAAAGGACCGGTCCCAGCACTGATACCTGTGGCACCCCACTGGTCACTCTTCCCTCTGTGGAATGACAGCCATTTACCACTACCCTCTGTGTCCTGCCACCCAGCCAGTTACCTACCCACCACACTACTGTCCTGCCCACACCCATATTCCCCAGTTTGTGTAATAGTCTTCTATGTGGCACAGTGTCAAAGGCCTTGCTGAAGTCCAGATAGGCCATATCCACTGCCCTCCCCCGATCCACCTCTCTAGTCACCCAGTCAAAAAATTCAACGAGGTTGGTCTGACATGACCTCCCCCTTTCAGATGTAGAGATTGTGGGCTGGTACCACCTGAACAAGGCAATACTGAGGCAGCTCTGTGAGCTGTGCAGTGATGTGATGCAGGCACCCTTACGACGGAGTCACGCTCTGTCAGTGGTGACAAAGGTAACAGCCTGAATGTGCTTGCTCGCCACGGGTACCCTCCAGAGGCCAACAGGGGACACCACAGGCATAACACAGTCGGCCACATCATGCATCCTCACCCAATTCCTCAGCGCACTGCTGCCACATGCTGTGAAGTACATCCATTTCCCCAGTACCGCGGCAGAGCATACAGCAAACATATAGGAGTTCCACAGGGTAGCATGTATGCCTGGCGTGCTAGGGCCGATAGATTGCACCCATGTGGCCATTTACATGCCACCTGGCCCCGATGGGGCTGCCTATCTCAATCGGAAGGGGTTTTCCAGTGTCAACTGCCAGTGGGCGCATCATCAATGTCTGTGCCACGCACCCTGGCGGAGCACACGATTCATTCATATGGTGCCAATCAGTACTGTGCCATCGATTCGAGAGTGGGGACATCCCCACAGGACATCTAGTGGGTGAGTATGCATGTAGGATTGGCAAAGCGGGGGCAAGGGTGGGTAAGCCACAGGTGCCATGGGAGTGGCACACAGGGTTAGGGGAAATATGAGCCTGAACATGACACTAACCTCCACTATCTCCACACAGGTGACAGTGGATACCTACTCCGTCCCTGGCTGCTCAAACCCTACCGGCGCCCCACGATCCCATCACAGCAACACTTCAATGAGGCACATGCCATCACACGCAACATCATCGAGCGGGTGTTTGGGATGCTGAAGGCACGCTTCCGATGCCTAGACACCTCCAGCAGTGCCCTACAGTACAGCCCCTCAAAGGCCTGTGGGATATTCCTGGCCTGTTGTATCCTGCACAACATGGCCAAAGACTGTGGAATAGCCGTACAGGTCGAGGAGGGGGACAGCAATGGGGATGCTGGTGATGCCGGTGATGATGGGGATGAGCAGCCCCCCCTTGGACGGCATGACCCCCGACTGATCCGGCTGGCCCAGCTGCACCGGGATACCATCACAGAGGAGCACTTCGCACAACACAGGTAAGTCATGGGGCCATGTGCAACCAAACAGTGTCTAGGGCACAACCCACATACACACAGGGAAACACACCAGGGGTGCATGACGGCAAGGGAAGTGGCAGAGTACAGAAGCACAAACACACAACCAGGGAGGGGTGAACAGTAACATGCCACATGGACAGACACACACACACACACACACCACCAGGCACAAAGTGCACAGGGGTCAGGTGCACAGCAGAGCAGGAACAGACATGAGAAACACACACGTCCACAGGCCACCACCACCACCTGTACTGTCCATGTACATGTGTCAGATGCTGGGCACCCTTGCACTTTGGTGTACAGTGCAATGCAGGCATCATCATGCACACGCACCTGTGGATGGCAGTTGGGAGGGTGTGCAGGTGGTCCGTGTGTCGGCGTGTAGGCCAGGGCATCCACTAGTGCACTGCCCACCAAAACACACATTGCACACAGGGCAGCACCAGACAGGACCCACACTGGGAGACAGCTCAGTCATGTGGCACAGTGCCACGGCCACCTCGGATGCGTGGGTGGCCCCACCGAGACCCAGCAGCACTGGCAGGCTGAGCATGGGCCACATGGGGTGGCACCGATGGACCACCAGGAGTCCCACTGCGTGAACGTGACCTTGTCCGCACAGGGGTTTGCAGCATACTGAATATACCTGCACCAGGGGTGCTTGGGATGCCCACAGCTGAACCCGGCATTGACAGGGTGGGTGTCGCACGATGCCGGGAACGGGGAGTGGATAGCATACTGCGCGGTGTGAGTGGCACAGGGGCACCTGACTGTGTGCCCAATGTGGCCATGACAGTGACCAATGCCTGTGTCTGCCTGTCGATGGCGGCGGTCACATCCATCCACAAATAGTCAATCCGGGACAGGATCCTCTCGTTGTCCCTGCTGTGCCACTGCAGAGCCACACACAGTGCCTCCATGGATGTTGCAACCCGCATCTGCTGCTGTACTGATGCCTGCAGCAGGCAGGTGTGCTTGTCAAAGAGGTCATCTGCCACATCGGCAACCTGTCCCTCAGGGTCTGGAAGGGCCTGATGTACAGCACCCCTTGAGGGTGGGCGCTGCTCACCAGGACCAGATATGGGCATGTCCACAGGTGGTGCACCTACATCACCACTGAGCCCTGTACCCCCAGTCCCGGTGGGTGACTGCTGCTGCTGCCCCTCCTCCTGCTGTGCCCAGGGGATCAGTGGTTCCCCTGCTGTGGCCACAACAGTGCCAGTGACCTGCACAGCCACCGGTGCTGCCCCACCAGTGCTGACAAGCACAGCCTGGGACTGTGCTGACATGCTGGCACACAACGTCGGAACCAGCTAGATCCATGGGCATGAGCTGGCCTGCTGTGTGTCCATTCTGTGACACACACATGTCAATGCCCATAGTGGTCGGTGCATCATCAATGGTGCAGGTCTGTGCCACAGCCACAGCTGCAGCGTGCTGGCATGCTTGCATGCCAGACCGCTGGGACACAGGAAAGGCACTCCCCACACCTGTCTCAACATCAGTGAAGGTAGATGGCCATGCACACTGCCGCAGTGCACGCCAGCAATCTGCGGAGGTGGATGGTCCCTCCTCCAACTCCAGGTGGCTGTCCACAGTGGACAGGCCCTCCACTGCTGACCCCTGCAGATGCACAGGATCTGTAACAGAAAGGAAGGACACGTTAGTGCATGTGAACTACCTCGCCCCCCCCCACCATGACATACCATGCAGTGATGGGCTACCACCTGTCTGGAAGCCACCTCCAGGTACACCCTCAATGGCGCTGCGCTGCATGCTTGCAGCGAGCATGTCCTCCACCGGAGTCAGCTGCACCACCTCCGGCTGTCCACCACCTGTAGCAGCACGTGCCGCCCTGATGGCTGCAACCTTCTCCTTCACCCTGCTCCTGTCGGTCCCCATCTTCTTTTTACACTCCTGCACAGAGCACTGGTGGCTGCCATGCAGGTTGACTGCACGTGCCACCCCCTCCCATGCAGCAGCACTGGTCTGAGGAGTGCCGCGCGCTGTCCACTGAGAAGTGGCTCCTCAGCCAGGTAGGCCTCAAACAGTGCCTCTGTCTCTGCCTTCATAAAGTTGGGCCTCATCTTCCGCCCACCATCATCCTCCTCACCCAGTCCTCGCTCGGTCATTTCACAGCCTGTATGGGTGAGAGTGGTCACCTGTGACTGTGCAGTACACAGCAATTCTCTGGGGCCATGGTCCAGAACAGCACAATGCATGCAACTCACCTATCAGCTGCAGTAACCGAATATGGCCACTGCAGATCAGTGTCACACATTTATAGCGCAATGCATGCAAATTAGGACTGGAGCAACTTTAATGAGTGGCAAATTGCGCGCCGCTGCGCCATTGACTGGCTGATCGGATGATTTGCATATGACAGCTGAATATCACACTGTTGCGCTTTGCGCAATATGGTTGAGCCGGCTGAGCCAATGACGCAGTTCTGTGACTGTGTAGTACACCGCACTGCGCATGCCCAGGTAGCTTACGCAGGCTTCTGCCATGCTGATGACGTGCTGTGCACGATCGGCAATTCAGAACACGGCCACCATTGTGCCAGTGGCGCTACAGCGCCAGTCACCACATGGCGCTGTGGCACAACTGCGCAATAGTCCACTGTGGCAATGGCACGCAGGAGACCAATCACGCTGGATGTGTAGATGTCCGATGGCGCTGTGCGTGGCCTTGCGCCAGAGACCCATGACCCTGTGCCCGACCTTTGCCCCTTTGGCATGTCTGCAGCTCTATCGTGCTGTTCGGTAACAGCGCGATAGGGACTGGCGGCGCTATACGAACAGCACGATAGGGACTAACGGAGTTGTATTGCGCAACATTTCCACGTGGGGTTGCCGCGCTGTGGAGCGCCATATTGCCTACTATATACATGCAGGGATGGCATGCAGGAGAGCACCACAGTGGAGTGCGTTGGAGCTGGCCAACCTGGTGGCCGAGTGGAGCCTCACCATGGCCCACTGTTTGGGGATGAACCCCTGAATGTGGCCTGCACATGTGTGGCAGCAGGTGGCCACTGAACTGGAGGAGGCCACTGGCGGTGGCGCCAGCGGAGCAGTGCAGGCACCGTACGGTGACCTCACGGAGGAGGGAGCAGGCACTACTGGCTCACCTGCATTCACGTGCCAGGAGGGGCATGGTGCCTAGGCCAGGTGGGTGAGCCGTCTATGCACCTGTATTGTCCGCATGGGTAACACTGTGTATTGTGACCAGCACATGGCGGAGGGTTGGTCTATGGTTGGCTGTGGCGGTGTTTACAGGTGTGTGATGTATGGGTCTGGCTGTGTGGGCAGGCACACTCATTGGGGCAGGGGGCTGTCTGCTTTGGGATTTCACTGATGTGTTTCTCACCTTTTGTTTCCCACAGGCATGGCGGAGCGGAGGCGGGCCCAGGCTGAAGCACAGCGAGGGGTGGCAGCAGTGGCTGTACGAGGTGGTGGTGGTGGTGTCGAGCCGCGGCAGCAGCAGCAGCAGCAGCCACAGCCGCAGTATGATGAGGGTGAGTGTCATGACATCATGGATGCTGTTGCATGCTGTGGGGGGGGGCAGGGCATGGCCACCATCCATGGACAACACTGGCATGCACGTGACATGTGACAGTCAGCACTGTCCAGTGGCACTGCATGTCTGGGAGTGTGTCAATGGTGGTCCATGCATGCACTGGGCACATGGCTGTGGCACTAACTTCCCACCGGGTAGCCACGTCACTGTACAGCCTTGGTTGTGCTGTGCTGGACATGGGTGGTGTGTGTGTGTAGTGGCAAACATGGCTGTTGCTGCCTGGTTGGGCTTGTCTTGTGTACGGTCACTGTGGGTGGGTGCACTCCATCACAGGAGCGGGGCACTTGGCTGTATGCCATGCATGTTGGGTGGGCTTCAGGGTTGTGGACACGCACAGCCATTGATTCTGATCCCTTGTCCTAGGTGTCCAGATCCTGAGGAGAATAGAGCGGTCAGTCCACCGGCTGCTGGACGTCTCGATGGAGTCCCTCGAGATTCTGAGGGACATGCAGCGCAGAGGAGTCAGGCGCAGGAGGAGGCCCCGGGACCAGCAGCAGCCAGCTGATGTGCGGCCTGGCGGCAGTAGCTGCCCTTCACCTACCCCTTTACCCATCCCTCACACCCTGCCTTCCTCACCCAGTTGTTCACCCTGCCCTTACTCACCCTACCTTGTACCTGTACCCCACCCTTGTCTTGTATATAGTTGTACATAGTTCTGTCTGTTCCTGTTGTTCTTGTTAATATTTTCATTATATAAATCTATTTTGTTATGAATACTGTGGTGGTCTCTGATTTGCAGCTGGCTATAGGTGCTCAGTTGCAGTGGTGTGCATGGTATCTGGGGTGGTATTGTCCTGGGTATATGTGTGTGTGCGTGGGGAGGTGTCTCTGGTGTGGTAGTGGCTTTCAGCTGGTCTGGCCATGTGCTGCCACACACCGCTGGGTGCTCCTGGTGGGTCTGGCTTGTATGGTTCTGTGGTACATGAGGTTGCAGTGTGGCGGGAGGGGATGCATGGGGATTCCTGTAGTGACAGTCACTGCTCATGGGTGGTGTCTTGGGGTACCAGTGCAGGGTGTGCTGTGCACAGGGGGGGTGCTGTTGTGCACTTGGGTTGTCCGCCCCCTTTGTGTGACAGTCTCAGCTTGCCAGTGGGTGTGCTGGGGCACCATGGCCCAGCTGTGCTTTGTTGGCTTGTCCCCATGGGCCGGTGGATATTCCGTCCCTCCCCCAGTGATGCTGTGCTTGGGGTGTGGGGGTGTATTGTTAGTTCTGCAGTGTGTTCCTGTGCCCATCTGTGGCATGGGTGATGGGCCCCTGCCTACCTCCCTGGTTGTGCAGTTCCATTGCTCTGCTGCTGCGGGGCTCTCTGCTTGTGCTATGGCGCCTCTGGACTGCTCAGCTGGGCTAGCCTTGTTGCGCTACGGCGCATCATATCTGCTCAGCTTCCCCTTCCTGGTTGTGCTATGGCACAGGTTGTGCGATATTCAGACGTTGGCTGGTTGCGCAATTTGACTTGCTCCATGTTTGAATATTGCGTCTATTGCGCATGTGCGCAATTGACTTGTGCTTGCTCCTGCTATTGCGCACATTTTTGGCGCAGTTTGAATATCCGCCCCAGTGTACCTACAGGTTTGTAATTGTTACTGTTTTGTGCTTACAGATTACTGCTATAATCTTCTCTGATTCAGATTGTTTTTTGCAAGGTATATCTTCTGTTACTGCTTTATTTTTCTCTGTAGTGAAGTGTTTTTTGCAGGATATATCTTCTGTAAAATTATTACAGGTGGTGCTTTACAGGTTTTACAGTGTTATCTATTATTAGGCTAAACTTTCAGGGCTACTGCATTTGTTGTTGGTTGATTGTTTCTGCTCTTACCTCCTTGTTTATTTTGTCTGTGGTTCTTCTTTTTCAGCAGGGGAAGGGCCCAGCCACCCACCCCCATCCCCAACCAGCCCATGCTACACTCCTTTTATAGGGTTACACAGTAGTGACATTTCCTGTTGCAAAGTAGGAAATGGAGGATCAGAGGGGTATCCACACAGTGAACTCACTTGTAGGGACACAAGTAATTTAACTTGCTATAACAAGTTATACAAAAACAAACAAACAAAACAAGAAAACAAACGTTTGCTTTCATTTTCCTCCTTCTAATTACTCAGTCCAGGTTATAAGCCTGGCAACTGATCTGGAATGGATATTATTAACTGCAGATACTGCGGGGCACTTTTCAAAAGAGCAGTTATACAGGATTTAGGATGCTGTCCTACATGCTAAACCATTGGAGATCTAAGGGCTCAGCTCCAGGCAGCATGGGCAGAGATTGCTTGCCTCAAATCGCATATGTATTACAATAACTTTCTGCCATTTCCCCAGTATCCAACTGAAGCACCTTGACCGCAGAGGGCAGTTGGTCCGGAAGGTTGGCAGGTGGTTAGGGGAGGCAAATTGGGTGCCTCATCACTCAGTGCTCTCCAACGTATCACCTCCACAAATCACATAAAAACTGCAAACAGGTATCTGCCTCTATCTCCAAAATCAAACAAAGGGGCAGAGGACACTGCAGAACAGGAGCTAGCACAACAAAACTCACCCAAAACAGGGACCAAAACAAAAAGAAAATCCAAAACACTTCTGATCATAGGAGACTCCATGATTCGGGGAGTTGATACCTACCTCCAGCCGGGGGTAATGTTCAGATGTCTCCCAGGTACATCAGTGTGGAGAGACACTGGCCGCATTGCTAAAATTGTGCAGGAGGCAGCAGAAAACATTGACATCCTGGTACACACAAGCACTAATGATCTCGCCAGCCAGTCAGTTGTGGAGACCAAGGAAAACCTGACCAAGCTGGGAGAGAAACTGTCATCCATTTCATCTGGCATCTCCTTCTCTGAGATCCTGCCAGTCTGGGAGAGAGGGGCAGATGGATGGAAGGTCAGAGAAGGGGAGATAGGGGAGTTAAACATGTGGCTCAAGGGCTGGTGCTAGGAAAAAGGACACACATTTGTAGGTAACTTGCAACAGTTTTGGGAGCGAAAGTTCTTTAAATTCAATGGACTGCATCTGACTAAGGAGGAAGTCAGTGCATTGGGGCAGAAGTTTGATGTCTTTGCAGAATATTTTTTTTTTAACTCTATTTATGTTCCTCCTCACCCAGGCATCCTTCAGGGGTGTGCACTCGACAACAGCCTCTACTCCCTTGCCGGAACCCTGCTAGTGAGCGGAGGGACTCCCCTGACCACCCTGGCAGACCTAACCCCCGGATCACACCCTGGGGCAGGCCCGTCCTCCCGCAACAGCCTTTCTGAAATTAGAGAGGTCATACCTTGGGTGGCAGGTCAGCCATGGAGTCCTCCTATTGCAGGGCCAGCGATTGGGATGTGGACTGTGTCCCTGGAACCCCCTTCATCTCTGCAAGTGTGGCAAGGATTTTTTTCTACGTTTTTGGTGTGGTTCTGTCCCCTGCAGAGCACAGCCGGCAAGGCAACGTAGTACTGTGACTCCGCCCCCAAGGCATAAGCCGTGTCACTATATTTGTGACCCCCAGCCACCGTCAGAGGTCGCTAATGAGCAGATGCTAACCCTAAACCCTCCCCAGGATGAGAGAGCAGTCTATCGGATGCTCAATCTCATCCCTCCTCTGCTGACCCCCGGTGACCTGGGCTCGCTCCTGAACCCGGGTTACTGGTGTGGTGCGAGGTGTGGTGTCCAGTGCCTCAACCCTCGGTACCACCGGGCCAGCCCCTTTGCAGAATATTTATACTAGCAAATGGGGAGAGGGGTGCAGCACCCGATACATCGAACAGGAAGAATACCCCATCCCCCTCAGTTAGTGATCAAAACAGGAGTTCAGCATGTTTATAGTTCATTTGCATCACCAGGTAAGAAAAAAGGTCTGTCTCCCCATATGATGCACAGGGGAATTGCTGGACCTCGCCCAACAACTAACACACTAAAATCTGGCCAATGGAAAATCATGCAGGCAAATGCCTGCAGTCTGGAAAACAAGATCCCAGACCTGCAGGCAACAATGACAGAAGCTAAACTGGACATAGTAGCCATTAGCAAGACATAGTTGACCAGTAACCACACTTGGGAGACTTCAGTACTGGCTATGTACTGTTCAGAAGAGACCGAGGTGCAAAAAGGGGGGGAGGGGGGTGGAGTGGCCCTTTATATCAATGAAAATATCAAAGCTACAGAAATTCAGAATACGCATAAGGAGCCAGAAGAACTGTGGGTCACCCTGGAAACAGGAAATGGGACAGCCGTACGAACTGGAGTTGTCTATAGACCTCCAGACTAGGGGGAGGACATAGACACATTACTGTTAGAAGATATACAAAACATGACAGCTAAAGCGCAGGTTCTGATAATGGGAGACTTCAACATGCTAGATACAGGTTGGTCAATACCAGCAGGAACATCCATCAGAACTAGACACATGGTGGATTTCCTGCAGGGGGAGGGCCTCAAACAACTGATACAACAACCCACAAGAGACAGGGCTATCCTAGATCTAGTACTGACTAATGGGGAAAGAATCACAGATCTCCAGGTAGAAGGTCACCTGGGGGCCAATGACCATCACATAGTTTGGTTCAATTTGGCCACTAGAACTAAATCATCCCATTCCAAGGCAAAAATATGAGACTTCAGAGGAGCTGACTTCGATAAGATGGCCAATAGAGTTAAGCTAACCCTGGCAAGAAGAAATACAGGTATGGGGGTACAGGCAAAGTGGGCAAGCATTAAGGATGCAATACTTGAAGCAACATCCCATTGTGTTAAAGAGAAAGGCAAGAGCAAAAGAAGGAGAAAAACCACTTTGGTTCTCAAAAACAGTAGCAGAAAAGGTCAGAGCCAAAAGGCTGGCCTTCAGGAAATATAAGGGAACGCAGCGGGACGAAGATAGGAAGGCATACCAAACTTCCCTAAGGGAAGCAGGGAAGACAGTAAGGCAGGCAAAGGCCCACATTGAGGAAACACTAGCACGAACAGTAAAAGAAGGTGACAAGACTTTCTATAGATACAGTAGTGAAAGGAGAAAGTCCAGAGGGGAAATTGTTAAGATCAAAGGGAGTAAGGGGGAGAGTGTGTGGAGGAGGACCAAGAAATAGCATCTATCCGAAATAGATATTTCTGCTCAGTATTTATTGAGGAGAAGGTAGGGTAGGGCCCACAGCTCAGCACTATGGACACGGGGGGGGGAGGTGTGCACTAGTCCCTTCACAAAACAAAGGGTCCTACAAGAGCTCGCTAAGCTCAGGGTGGACAAGGCAATGGGACCTGATGGCATACATCCCAGAGTACTAAAGGAGCTAAGGGTGGAACTAGCAGAGCCATTATCCAAACTGTTTAGTGATTGTCTGAGCACAGGAGAGGTCCCAGAAGACTGAAGAAGGGCTCATGTGATCCCGCTCCACAAGAGTGGTAGCAGGGAGGAGGCAGGGAACTACAGACCAGTCAGTCTTACCTCAGTAGTGGGCAAGACTATGGAGGCACTCCTTAAGGAAAGGATAGTCCAACACCTGGAATCCATAGGAGCACAGGATCCAAGACAGCATGGGTTTACAAAAGG
Organism: Neoceratodus forsteri; assembly: GCA_016271365.2. Classification (NCBI taxonomy): domain Eukaryota; kingdom Metazoa; phylum Chordata; order Ceratodontiformes; family Ceratodontidae; genus Neoceratodus; species Neoceratodus forsteri. The sequence goes on along the minus strand of CM028136.1, from coordinate 401,940,101 downwards.
AAGGTCCTGTCTAACTAATCTCATAGATTTCTTTGACTGGGTAACTAGAGTGGTGGACCAAGGGGGAGCAGTTGATGTCACCTACCTTGACTTCAGCAAAGCTTTTGACACTGTTCCACATAGAAGATTGATTAATAAGCTGGGTAGGCTTGGGGTGGGTCAGAAGTTAGTCAACTGGGTGGCAAACTGGTTGGCGGGCAGAAAACAGAGAGTAATGGTAAATGGTGTACAGTTAGAAGAAATGCAAGTCATGCATGGGATACCTCAGGGATCAGTCCTAGGGCCAGTCCTCTCCAATATCTTCATCAGTGACATTGCAGATGGACTGGAGGTAAGGTAGATCTGTTTGCAGATGACACCAAGATCTGCAACGGAGTAGATGATCCAGATGAGGTGGGCAGAATGAGAAGAGATCTAGATAAACTAGCAAAATGGTCATAAGAGTGGCAAATGGGGTTTAATGCAAAGAAGTGCAAGATCATGCACATAGGGAAGAGAAACTCTGAAGCCACCTATAGGTTGGGAGGGGAGTTGCTGGCAATCACAAGGGAAGAAAGAGACTTGGGCATCATCATCACAGATAACTTGAAATCATCCAAGCAGACCACTAAAGCAGTAGGTAAGGCTAGAGGGATGTTGGGGTGTATTAGTAGGGGTATTGCAAGTCATAAGAGGGTGGTAATAATCCCTCTTTACAAGACACTGGTTAGGTCCCATCTGGAGTATTGCGCGCTGTACTGGAGGCTGCACCTGCACAAGGACATTAACAAAATGGAGGCAGTCCAGAAAAGGGCAACCAAAATGGTGCAAGAACTGCATCAGAAAGCATATGAGGACAGATTAACGGAGCTCAATATGTATACCCTAGAGCAAAGGAGGAAGAGAGGTGATATGATTGAAACATTCAAACATCTTAAGGGCATTAACAAGATGAAAGAGTCTGACATGTTTCAATATAAGAAAAATATCAGGACAAGAGGACACAGCATGAGATTAGAGGGAGGCCGATTAAGGGGTAATGTGAGGAAGTTCTGCTTCACAGAAAGGGTGGTGGATGCATGGAACGTCCTGCCTCAGGAAGTGGTGGATACGAATACAGTGCAGGGCTTCAAACAGGCATGGTATAGACATAAGGGAGCAATACAGATGAGTATGAATAGATAGGCCATTGACAGAGTAAAGGCCTATGGCACATTCATAAGGTAGAAAAGATGGGCAGACTGGATGGGCCTTGTGGTCCTTATCTGCCATCAACTTCTGTGTTTCTATGTACTTGCCTAAGGTTGTAAGCCTTTCCATCCTGTATAGCTGTGCCATGAGGTCCTGCTATTCCTTTATTGAGGGGGTCCCGGAGTGAGCCACTTCCTGGTTATGGCTTTCCTAGCTGTGAGGAAACATAGCTGAATAAGTCTCCTGTTTGAAATGTCTCACATCTTTCTATCCAGATTGGAGAAAAAAAAGAGTTCCTCAGTTAATTGAATAGAGACACCCAGCAGCTCACTCCAGGCTTCATGAAGAGCCTCAAAGAAAAGTTTAAGAACTGGGCAGTTCCAGAATATTTGTCCGTGTGTAGCTGGGCCATGCCCACAACACCTCCAACAAAATGCTCCTCTAAGGTGAATATACTTAACCTGTATCACAGGGGTATTAAAATATTGCAGGGTCACCTTTCAGAAGAATTTTCTCCATGTATGGGATGCTGTGGTGAGATGTAGGTGTCGTAAATGATTCTCCTACATCTGGGAATCTAAATTGATTCCCAATTCTTTTTTCCCATGAGAGCTTCACTGGGTCTATTGTATGTTTACGTAGATGGAGTAAAGCTTTGTAAATATAGAAAATCATATGCTACATAGACGCTGATCCCTGCAAGGCTAATCTAAAGATTTCCAAAAATGGTGGATGGTCCTCCCCCAGAGTAAGGGATGTGGGAAAAGTCCTGATATAATTAATGGCCTGCATATAGTAGAATCTATCTTGAGGGCTAAGGCCATAGTGGAGCATCATTTCCTCAAAAGACAGCAAAGACCCCTTTTTATAAAAATGCAAAAGTATTTGGACTCCCAACCTTAACCAGATTTGAAATCCATGATCCAGCCTGGTTGGTTGAAATGACTGAAGGTATAGTAGGGAGTATAGCAAATGCCTGTATGGGGCAAGCTGTTCAGAGTTCCACAATATTGTCCAACATGTTAAAGTATTTTTAGTCTATGGGTTATGTGTTATCCTTTCTAGAGGGACTTGGGAAGACTAAGAAGTATTCTATGTAAGTTAATCAAGTCCTCTTCCTGCTTTTCAAGTGCCCTCCATTTAGCCACATAAGACTGATGAAGCCATAAAACTATTATTCGTATTTGGGAGGCTACATAGTAATTATGAAGACATGGGAGTGCAAGACCTCCACATCTTGACAGAAGTTGAAGGACCAAGAGTTTCACCCTTGGGACCTAGAGTCCCAAATATAATGGGAAATTTTGTCATTTATTTCCCTAAAAAAGTTTGTTGAAGGGCAATAGGAAGGGAATGAGCAAGATACAAAAGTCTGGGCAGCAGGTTCATACGTATTGCCTCCACTCTCTCTATCAATGGAAGTGGGATGGTACGCCATCTCTCCATGTCTGATACTGAGTGCTGTATTAGTGAGGCATAATTATATTGATATAATTGTACCTGGTTTGTGGTCAGCTGAATTCTTGAGTATTTTAAATGTGAAATATCTCATCAAAAGAAGAACTGTTGCCTCACTGCAACTGTTGGGGAATAGTTCACCTGTAGTACCTCCATCTTAGCGTAATTTATCTTATAGCCTATTATCTCTCCAAACCTATCCAACAGGGCCCATAGGTGGGGTAAGGACTGCTCTGGATGTATAAGATAAATTAATAAGTCATCTGTGTATAACGCGAGTTTATGATGTTCCCCACCTGCTGCCAACCCCTTAATTTCTTCACCCAGTCTCAATGCCTGTGCCAGGGGCACTAGATAAATTGCAAACAGCAGGGGTGAGAGGGGCACCCCTGCTTTGTGTCTCGATATAGAGGGATCAGAGTGGAGATTGCCCCATTTACCTTGATATAGGCCACTGGATTATAGTACAGGCCCATAGCTATATGTTGGAATTGCTTCAAAAAACCGAATGACCCCAGGGATACCATCAAAAACAGCCATGCCACCTGGTCAAAGGCCTTCTCCGCAGCCAAGCTTAATAGTAAAGATGGGGCCCTTGACCAGTAGGCATGGTATCGGAGATGAAGTTTTCTTTTATTGTTATCTTGTGTTTGCCTGGATTTTATAAACCCATTATGATCTGGATGAATGAGCAGTGTCAAGATCAATTCCAATCTCTTGGCTACCATGGACGTAGATACATAGTAACATAGAAACACAGAATTTGACGACAGATAAGGACCGCTTGGCCCACCCAGTCTGCCCATTTCCCTACCTACTGGATAAGCTGCAGATCCTAGTTAACCAGCAGCCTACTTCTTCCTACCCCCACCCCCTAGAATGGCCTTATGACTGTCCCATGCATGCTTGAATTCCACCACTGTTTTTGACTCCACAACCTCCTCCAGAAGGCCGTTCCATGCATCCACAACCCTCTGTGAAAAAATACTTCCTTAAATTACCTCTGAGCTGCCCCCATCTTTCAAATTGTGTCCCCTTGTTCTTGCACACTTCTTTTTGAAAGATGCTACCTCTTGGACTTTGTTGATTCCCTTGAGGTACTTGAACGTTTCTATCATGTCCCCCTCTCCTCCTTTCCTCGAGACTATACATATTAAGCTCCTTTCATCTCTCTTCATATGTCTTCCGGTGCAGACCCTGCACCATTTTAGTTGCCCTCCTCTGGACAGCTTCCATCCTGTCTATGTCTTTGTGGAGATTGGGTCTCCAGAACTGCACACAGTACTCCAGATGGGGTCTCACCAGCTGTCTGTACAGAGGGATAATAACTTCCTGTTTTCTACTGGTGATGCCTCTCCCTATGCATCCCAGTATCCCCCAAGCCCTCCTTGCTGCCCTCTCACATTGCTTGCCCACCTTTAGGTCATCTGATATGACTACCCCCAGGTCCTTTTCCATTTTTGTTGTTAGTATCTCACCCCCCATTGTGTACTCTTTCCCTGGGATTTTGTTTCCCAGGTGCATTACCTTGCACTTCTTAGCATTGAATCTAAGCTGCCATACATTTGACCATTCCTCTAACCTTGCCAAGTCCCTTCTCATCCTTTCCACCCCACCCTGTGCATCAACTCTGTTGCAGATCTTTGTGTCTTCTGCAAAGAGACATACTTTTCCTTCCAGTCCCTCTGCAATGTCACTTATAAAGACATTGAAGAGGACTGGTCCTAATACTGAACCCTGCGGTACCCCACTAGTAACCCACCTTTCTTCTGAGTGGACTCCATTTACTATTATTCTCTGTGTCCTGTTCTCCAACCAATTCTTTACCCAGGCTGTCATCTTGGGACCCACTCCCAGGCTGGCTAACTTGTATATTAATATTTTGTGTGGGACTGTGTCAAATGCCTTGCTAAAGTCTAGGTAGGCCATGTCCACAGCCCCTCCCTGATCTACTACTTTGGTCACCCAGTCAAATAAATATATCAGATTCGTCTGGCATGACCTTCCCGCTGTGAATCCATGCTGCCTAGGGTCCTGTGCCCCTCTGGCCTCTAGATACTCGACAATTCTTTCCTTCAGAAGTGATTCCACTTGTAATCTATATTTAACACTGAGATCGGGTGGTATGAGCCACATAAATTGTGATCCTTCCTTGGTTGAGAATACTTGAGATTGTGGAATACCTCCAGGATGGGGGAATAGGTTCCCCTCCATCACCTCTTGACAAGTGTGCTGTAGTGGGGGCAACAAAAGATCTTTAAAGGATTTATAAAATTCACCAGTAGAACCATCGGGTCTGGGAGACTTCCCTGTTTTTAAATCTTTGATGGCCGCTTCCAATTCTATATGAGTGGTAGGGGCTTCTAATTTAACTGCTTGCTCACGTGTGAGCTTTGGAAGCCATAGTTCTTCTAAAAATTGGGATGCTACTCAGGGATTAAAAGGGTTATCTGGGGTATCCAATGTATTATAAAAATGTTTAAAAGCTTCTATAATTTCAGAAGGGGTCCGAGTTAAACCTCCCATCTGCTGTGAGCGGATTTAAGTAATTGTATTTTGTGTTAGACGTTGCCTCAATCTATGCGCTAATATTCGAGAGGCTCTCAGACCCCCCAGGAAAATTTTTGTTTCAGATATTGTAAGGCCTATTTGGTCTTAACGTCCAGCAAATGCTGAACATGTTGTTTAGTGGCTTCTAATAAGAGGCATATGGAGTCATCTCTGGTAATATGTTGCCGCTGGAAATCACACAGCTGTTGTTGGAGGGTATTCAGCCTAGCTGGTTGTTGTTTCTTATAATGGGAGCCAAAACTTACTATATCCCCCTTAAGCCTACCTTTAATGTCAAGGTTCTGCCAGACACTCTGAAGTGGCCACTCCCCCATCTCACTCCTGTGGTCAAACAAATTCACCGAAAGCCCACCCATCCTTATGGAAATCAGGGTCCTGAGAAAGGGTATGTTTGGAGCCCTCAATTGGCACTTGCCCTTCATGACTGGACTCCAATCGGTCAGGCATCTACCCTTAATCAGGCCCTCAGCTACTTCACTAAAGGCTTTAGAAAAATCTGTGATATCTATGCCCCCCCCCTCACGAAAAGGAAAATTAAAGGGCAGGATAATGGCTGGATTAATGGGGAACTACTCTCCCACCAGAAAGAAAGAGATGCACTCTAGGAGAAGGCCAGAAATATAGGTAACAGGCACGACTATCAGTGTTACAGAGCAGCCAGAAATCGCTGCACTAAACTAATCTGGCTCACCAAAGTCAATTATCATAAAGCATGGCTTGTTAATTCCTGGGGAGATAGTAAAAGATTCTAGGATAGCATCAAAAGTATCCTTGGCAAGGAGGACAAGATGCATCCCCAGTTGCTTAATATCAGTAACAATCCCACTACAGACCCCACTAGCCATGGGGGAGGCCTTCAACAAGGCCTTCACTGATCTTACAACAGTACTACCACCAGCCTACTTCCACCCTGAGCAGAGCCAGACCAAAAATGGACCCTCCGAACACTTTCACTCAACCTTCTACTTTAAAACGGTGACCGTGAAGGAGGCCCTAACTATGGTCAGAAAAGTACTGGGTAAGACCAGACAGGGCAGCGATGGGATCGACATGAAACTGCTGTCCCTCACCTTGGACGTTCTAATAGTGCCCATTACCAAGCTGTTCAACAAGTCTCTGACACATGCTCAATTCCTGGAAGTTTGGAAGCAGGCCCAAGTCAGACCTGTGCATAAGGGAGGCGACAAATCCTTGGTAGCCAACTATAGACCCATTTCAATACTCTCTCTACTGTCCAAAGCACTGGAAAAGATTGTGGCTGGTCAACTCATTGACTACCTCAACAAATATAATCTGCTCTGCCCTAACCGGCATGGTTTTAGAATAAAGTCACAGCACAACCACTGCCCTGCTGGACTTTACAAACTATGCACACAAAGCCTTGGATGAAGGCAGACTGATGGGGTCTATCTTCATTGACCTTACCAAAGCTTTCGACACAGTCAACCACCCACTGTTATTGACTAAACTGCTTAACATGGGTGTGGCACCTAGTGCACTATGCTGGTTCCAAGACTACCTGACAAGCAAAACTCAATGTGTCAAAATTGGGCAAACAGTTTCCAGTGAAAGAGAGGTATCGCTAGGGGTGCCCCAGAGATCAATCTTGAGGTTCCTACTGTTCAGCATCTTCCTAAATGACCTCCACACTGCCTGTGACACCAAACTTATACTAATGATGCGGTGCTCCTGGGCAGCAGCACATCCCTTGCTGATCTGCAACTAGAGCTTCAGGTTTCTTTCTCCTCTACTGAGACTTGGTTCTGTAGTCACAAATTACTGCTTAACTACAAGAAGACCAAGGCCATGCTTATTACCAGCCCACACAAAAAAATCAAGCAACACCCCCTCATCGTCACAGACTCCCGCAGTGAGCCACTGGAACAAGTCTGCATGTTCAAGTATCTGGGGGTCATGCTGAATGAAACCCTCACATTTGCTCAACATATTGACTCTCTGGTCAAGACAGTCAACATCAAGATTGGTGTCCTTTACAGGCACAGGCAATACCTCACCCTCGAGGCCCTCCACCTTGCAGTGCACAGCTCCATATTATCTCATATCGACTATGGACTAGTGGTGTATGGGGTGGCAATGGATACTGTGCTGAAAAGGATCCAGGTGGCATTAAACGAGGCCTACAGGCTAGCCCTTGTGGTGGAGCACGATACGCACACCTGTACACTGTATAAGTGTACAAATTGGCTATACCTAAGGAACAGGGTCAAATTCCAGACTTGCACCCTAGGGAAGAAAGCGTGCCTGGGAAAAACACTGCCTTGTATAGGCAATCTGTTAGTGGCAGCAAACACACCACAGGCCACCAGGGGGAGGTCCAGAGGGGTCTTGACCATCCCCTTCCATCGGACCTTGCTCGGGCAACATGCATTTGCCCCTCTGTTGATGAATGAACTATTCGAGCACCTTCTTACCACCACCTGCCTAGCCAAATTCAAACTGACCTAAAAAAACACCTTGTAACAATCTCTAGATGTACCTGCAACTAGGTGACTGACCTCAGGCATCACAACTCTGCCAGCTTACAACTGACGCAGCACTTGTTCATGTCATGATCTCCTGGATGCACTTGGTCATGACATGGCCTCCATGGTGTACCCTACACACTACCCCTCACCCATTGCTATTCAGTTCCCCTTGACCATCCCCCTTCCCCCCCAATCAGATGACAAGGCTCCTTGGGGCTGCACTGTTTCTGCCTTTGTAACCATGTTCATGCATTACATTGTTCTAATCTGTAACCATGATGTCTTTGTGCACTTGTTCATTCTGGGTTGTTATTTCTGCTTTCTACTGTATAACTTGCCTAATCATTGACATGGAACCTTTGTAAAAGTGTTTGAGCTCAAAGGTGTCTCCGGATCAATCAAGTCAATGAAGAATGTGTCCCAAAGAGTTGTGGAGCTTAGATCTCGGTGATTGTTTTCCTCGAGTATTTGTGGGATTTGATTTTTTATCATGTCTTGAAACTCCTTTATATTTAGAAGATAGTTATTGAAGTGCCACAATATGAACCTACGTTCCGAAATCCAGTCTAAGGCTAAGAGGACCTGGGAATGGTCCGAGTGGGCAAAAGGAGAGATTTCATAATTCTTAAGGAGATGACCATGCTCCCAGGATATGTATCATAAATCCATGTGTGGCTGAATAATGTGTATGCTCGGCCATGGAGATTCAAAAAGTGCCATGCATCTAGCCATCCTATTTCTTTAAAATAGCTCTGCGTCACTTTCTGGGTGGCAGAATGCTTAGGGGCCTGGGGTTAGTGGTGTCCCTGTCACCGAGAACCATATTATGATCCCCCCCCCAACCAGGTGTACCCTTCTTTGGTGTCCTGTAACTTTTGGTAAAAGCGCCTTTTCCAGCATCCAACTCTGGTGGAATATATAAACTTACCAGTGTAATCAGAGCCCCCTGAAAAGTACCCGCTGCAAGTGCCAAGCAGCCCTCTGAATCTATGTAAGTAGAGATAATCTGAAACTGAGAAGTCTGGGGTACCAAATAGCTACACCTCTTCATTTATCCCCTTTATATGAGGAGGCTATCACCTGGCTAAAACCAAATTTCTTTAGTTTCTGATGGTCTGTTTGATCCAGGTGCATCTCCTGAAGCAGGTTTTCATCTTTTAAGAAGGGAGAGCACCTTATATCTTTTAATTGGGTTGTTAAGCCCATTTACATTCTGAGAGGAGATTATTTAGATAAGGACTCCATGTTTAATAATTGCCAATATTGCTGTCTGCCTGTACTAGTTCCACGTTATAGAGGTCCCCCTCCCCCAGCATACAAGGGCCACCCGTCACCTGCCTCCTGTTCCTCCACGATTAAGTTTGGTCCCTCTCCTTTTAACATCCAAACACTATTTTCATGAATACATTCCCCATTACTCTCCAGAGATTCTGGAAAGCTTTCCCAATTATTCTTCTAGCACAATGGATATGGTTCAATTGCAGATCTCGGCTTATTAAGATAAGAAATATAAGAAGCAACAAATACAAAAATACCAAATATTTAACAACTAAGCATAACCAACTATCCTGATTAACTTGGGAAAAACCCTATGTAACTTCCAAACCAGAGGGGCAAAAAATGGTGCCCCTTATTTGACGACGATAAACTTAAGATGGTCGGAGGATCACGGTCTGGAGCGAAAACAATAGCAGTAGCCATTAGGCCCTCCTTGTTGTGGTAATGTAGCCACAGCTTGCCAGAGATGGCAAAAAACATCATCACCAAAACCAGCGTGAGGCCCCATCCCGTGCCTCTGAGCTAGCTCCTCCCTACTCTGGAGTACAGCATGTTCAAATCCTTCCCCCCGCCCCACCCCCACCCAGCTGCTACGAAGTGAATTATCAGTTGTCATCCAGGCTGTAGCAACACCATCTGCCCAAGTCAGAAATTCTCCTCCCATGTAATTAAATTAAAGGAAAATTAGTCCACTGTTCCGAGCTGTATTTAAATGTATATGCATGAGGAAGTGAATCCCCAGAAAGTCCCTATTTTTGATGAACATTGAAGCAAGGAGTCCTCAGGTTTGATCTAAATGGCTGAGATATATTATCAGAAAGAAAAAAGAACTTACCAATACCAAAAGTTATGTGTCCTCAGATAACAAAGAAAGATGAAAGAAGCTCTGTAACAAATATCCCTTTAGCAAATGATTCTACTGGCAAGTCTTTTTGCACGTTGACTCCAGGATAGGGTCTCGACCATGTCCTTGGATTCCAGTAGTTCAGAAATAAATGAATATGGGTTGTTACCTTTGCATGAAGGTTTGCAAGAATGGTGGTTTCTTCTCAAAACCGCTGATTGCTCAATTTAGAGCATCGGTAAATAGGTCCCCACTAAAGAATTGCCGGGATAGGCGACTGGAGGATGAGCTCGACCGAGGAAAGAAAAATACATGCATCAGTCTTGTTCAGGATTACTCATGTAGCTGTAGCCTGTTCAGTCTTACTATTGTCAAGCCTCGATCTGGAAGACTTCAACAGCTTCCTGATGTCGGCAGCAGTGGTTTGCTCCACTCGTTTCTCCACAACTGAGAACTGCTGTGCACTGCCAAGTTGACCCCTCTGTCTCTGCAGCAGCGGTTTTGAAGAGTTACTGGAGTCCATGGAGTCCTGGATGCTGCAGGTGGGGTGTTATACAGCTGTGGTCCTGTGGACCAAAAAATCTTCAGTTGAGCAGGGTATGGGATCAAAAACCGAATTTGATGTGCCTTCAGTACATGGAGGATACCTCCATATTTGAGCCTTTTCTTCAAAACTTCTGGTGGGTAATCCTGATCAAATAAAAGATGGGATCCATTGTAGTCCACGTTTTTAGCCACCCAGGCTGCCCAGAGTATTGTTTCTTTATCTCTAAAACTTGAAAATGTAATCATTATTGATCTGGGTCTAGCTGAAGGGTCAGTTGGACAGGGTGTCAGAGCTCTGTGGGCACACTCTGCTCTAAATTGGAAGGAGGTGGTCAAGGGAACAACATGGTTAATTAGATCTGTGATTAAATCTGTCATCTGTCCCATGTCTGTACCCTCCGGCAGCCTATAAATCCATAAATTGTCCCTATGGGACAGAGCTTCCAAGTCTTGGCATTTTAATTGAAGTGCTTCTTGCTGATTGAGTAAGTAGTCTACTGCTTGATATAGATGTGCCACCGAGCCCTCCGATTACGAGACCCGCTCCTCCACTGCATGCATTTGGTCTTCCACCGCCGATAATTTGAAGTTTAAGTTGCAAAACTCCAACTGTGTCTGCTCTAAATTGCTTAATTTTGGCAATGATTGCTTCAAAATGGGAGCGGGTAAGGGTTTCTCATTCCATGTCTGTGTCTATTCCTGAGTCATGTTCACTTGCTGGTGAGGAGCTTCCACTACCCTGCGAATAAGGGCTCAATCCTGTGCCATCTGGGCGCACTAAGGTAGCTTCAGCCCACAGTTTTGCTGCTTTACCAACTTCTGCACATTTGGGAGGAATTTCCTCTAATTTGTTTTTTTTATTAAAGTTTCGGAATTACAATCCTTTGAGTCGAAGACTCTTTTGCAAAGGCTCCACGTCAATACAAAATAGACACATTACTTAAGACAATTTTGAACAAACCTTATTAAGCAGAACAACACATTAAGACATAATTTAATTAAGTGATGCTACCGGGAGAAGTTTTTTGAAGCCGGATGGGTTAAGAGCCGAGGACCTAAGCTACCATTCAGGTGATGACATCACTGGAAGTCCTGGCAGCTAGGTTTCAATGCAAAAAAGTGCAAGATAATGCACATAGAGTACAAAAACCCAGGAGCTACATATCAACGGGGGTTGGGGGGAGAGAAACAGCATGCTTCAAGCAAGAAAGAGACCTGGGGGCAATCATCTCCGATGACCTCAAGGTAATAGGCAGTGTGACAAGGTGGCAGGAAAGGCAAACAGGATGCTGGGATGCATAGGCAGGGGAATCACTAGCCGACAAAGGGAGGTAATAATTCCACTATACAGGACATTAGTGAGGCCACACCTCAAATACTGTGTCCATTTCTGGAGGCTTCATCTATGTAAGGGCATAGATAGGGTGGAGGAGGTTCAGAGGAGAACAACCAAAATGGTGCAGGGACTACAATGCAAGCCCTATGAGGATAGGCTGAGGGAATTAAATATGTACTTTCTGGAGGAGAGGAGTGAGAGGGGGGTATGACTGAGACATTTAACATCGCAGAGCCGTGGACTGATATATTAGTCAAAAATTCCTATATGTTCTAAGTCTGTCAGCAGTCTAAGGGTTAAGTACCTCACAGGGAAGAATAAAGTACAGGAGAATACTATATTTAAGAGAAAAAGATGCTCATAAATGAGGGGTACAAGTTAAAACTGGAGTGACGGAGTGCTTCTGATCCTCATGCAGGAGGATGTGGTCCAGTTGGTGTCCCTGTCCAGTCCTCAGTGGGAGCCACCTCCACCAGTGATAGAGCCTTCCACACCCATGTTGCTTAATATGGGTCAGCATGTGGTTTACTACAATCAGCCAGGTTGCCCCCTCGCCATCAATTGGCTGGTCAACAGTTGAGATCGCGGTCATGGCATTCTCTGTCTCAATCCCACTCAACCAGGAGGCATCACTGTCGATGCTCCTCAACCTCCTGATCCTCATATGAAGAGAAGCACCATCACAAGCTGCAGTGGTGCTATGAAGAGCTCCTCTGGCAACAGTGGGCCATCACGGGGGTTGGGTAGGGCTCTACCCTCTGGACCTGGCATCATTGCTGGTCCACGCCATGCAGATACACCCCGCATCTGCTTCTTTACCTCTTTGGATAAATCCACCACCACCACAGCTGATGGTGGGTGCTGTGACTAAGGAGGCTTGTTTGTCCACCAGCTTGCCTGGCCAGTTGTCCATAAGGATTACCCCAGGAGAGGATACCCAAGAGGTCCATGGTGAAAAACGATCAAGGGACATTTTTAAGCAGCCCTCGCAGAACTCAGAGCACATGTCCATGATCTCCTCTGGGACTCCCCTCCTCTGTCAAGGATCTGTTGAGGAGTTGACCACTGAGCATGGCCCGGTGTCCTTTGGGACACTTCAACTCATCTTGGATTCCATGTCTTCCTGCTTGAGCCCATCCAAAAAAGAGGGCCAAGTATCCTCTTACAGATATTTTGGGATTGAACAAATCCACAGGGGTTACCTTTCCTGTGGCTGAGTCTCTTTTGGGACCAACTCTGGAGCTTTGGCAGCATCCAGCATCCAGCCTGGTACCCTCTGCTCATATGGTTTGGCAGTACACAGTCCCTACAGGATCCTTCTCTGGGTTCTTGTACCACCCCTCTGCAGAGAGGTTGGTCACAGATTCGGTGTTCTGTAAGTCTGGACACCAGGGGAAGATGAATAAGCCTCTGGACAAGGAGTCCCACAATACTGACCATGCTACTAAAAAGGTATACGCTGAGATATTCCTGGGTCTCTGTCAAACTAGTTATGGCTTGATGATGGCCAACTTCAGTCACTACCTGATGGGTGTCTTCAATGCAATCCTCTCTCGCCCTACCTGCTGATCAGCAAATGGCAGTGATGGTCATCAGAGACCAGGGTCAGTCATTGGCTGAACACCAGCTCCAGATGGCCTTGGACTTGGGTGACTTGTGTGTCTATGCCATGGCAGCAGCCATCTCCATGCATTACAGGCCTGGCTGCATCTGTCCACCTTCACAGCAGATACCCAACATAAGCTGGCCAATGTCCTTTTCTTGGGCACCGGCCTCTTTGACCCTGGGGTGGAGAGACATCTCACCAAGATTGAGAAGTCCAGTGCCACCCTAGATTCTGTGCTGTCATCCCAGAAGGACCCAAAAAAAGAAGCCTAAGAAACAGGCTTTTTGGTCCTTTCAGCCACAGCCTCCTTGGCATCAGTCCTAGCAGGGGCAGTACCAAGCAGAAGTCAAGGGGCCTGGCTCCTTCAAAAGAAGGGGTAAGGGCTGTGGTGCCCCTTCAGCCGCAGCTACTGGTGCATCTGCAATAGCTGCCCAGTGATGTGTTGAGGGCCTCATCCCTCTACCCATCCTATCCCTCTCTGCAGTCCCTGTTGGTCAGCTGTGTCACTTCTTGTCATGTTGACCCACTATCACAATAGACAAGTGGGTGTTAGGTGTAGTGGGCAGAGGGTTACCTCTGGACTTCAAAGCTCTTCCGCCTTACTGCCACCACACTCCTCAGGAGTCCAGGGTATCACAAACATGCTGTCTGCCCTTCAGGAGGACATTGTTCAGTTCCTTGCAAAAGGGGCAATAGCCCATGTCCTGGACATCCTGACCAGTCAGGGTTATATGTCCAGACACTTCCTGGTCCCAAAACAGATAGGTGTCTGGCGACCCATACTGGATCTCCATGAGCTGAACAAGTTCATTTAACTCAAGTTTAGGATGGTCATACTGAATCAGATCATTTCACCCATTGCTGGACCAGAATATGCTGTTCTGCTCCCTAGACCCACAGGGTGCATTTTCCCACGTCCCTGTCTGTCAATCCCTCCACCGGTACCTCTGGTTCTGAGTGGAAGAGGTTCAGTACCAGTTCCAGTTCATTCCCTTCAGCCTCTCCTCGCCTCCCAGGGTCTTCAACAAGTGCATGGCAGTGGTGGAAACCCACCTGCGGTGCCTTGGGGTCAGGGTGTACCCCCACCTGGATGACTGACGGTTGGCCAGTTTGTCCTGAGAGGCTGTGGAGCAGTCCAGAGATGTGGCTCTCCAGATTTGTCGAGACTTGGCCCTGTTGGTCAACCCAGACAAGTTTGAACTGCTACCGATGCAGGTGATCAAGTTCATTGGGGCAGAATTCGACTCCCTGTGGGCCATGGCCTGCCTCCCTGTGGACCAGACATAGGATTTTACCTTCTTTGCCTGATCATTCTAGGCTGGGCTATTGTGTCCTGCCCTGCATTTCCTGAGGCTGTTGGGGTACATTGAGTCCCACACCAGCATGGTCTGTTGGGCCAACTGGTGGATGCGCCACCTCCAGTGGGAGTTGGGCCATCGGTGGTCCTACCACCTAGGACACTTGGACCTACCTATCACAGTGACCCAGCCAGTATGGGATGCCATCCAGTGGGGGCTGATGCCAGAACACCTGTAGAAAATATTCAGAACCAACTGTAATTCTCATGATGGGCATGTTTCTGGTGGGTTGGGGAGTGCATGTGAGGGACCACAGAGCCCATGGGTACTGGTCACTGAGTGAGTTCAGTCACTACATAAACCTGCTGGAGCTCCATGCAGTGTGCCTGGAACTAATGGAATTTGCTCCTCTAGTCAGGGGTCTGGTCATGCAGGTCTAGATGGACAACACCATGACCATGTTCTACCTGAACAGGCAGGGCAGAACTCACTCCATTCCCATGTGTTGGAAGGGCCTCTGCACCTGGACCCCCATGCACAACTCGGGTACAGATGTCCTGGCAATTCATGTCTCAGTCAGGTTGCATGAATGGTCCCTGCATCAGGAGATGGTGAACCACCTGTTCTCCTGATGGGAAACTCCTCTAGTGGATCTGTTTGCCTCCTGTAAGAACACAAAACAGGATGTTTGCTGGCCTGGTGGCACTGAGAGTTGAGGTGCTGGATGCCACACTTTCCACCACACTGGTGACCTGTATTTGGAAATGAGCATGGGCCTCCGGGGGTCGACAGGGAGGAGAAGGATTGAGCATCCAAGGGACTACTCTCCTTCTCCAGGAAGGGGAGTGACCAGCTGTCAGTGCACACCTGACCCCTAGCAGAGGCTGGGAGTGGCATACCGATGCTGTCTAATGTTGGTCAGGAGTAGGGCAGATGCTTGACAGGGTGCGTGCATGCTCCCATGTGCGGCGCCATCACTGGCGTCATTGCATGATGTGCTTCTGAATGGGAGGAACCAAGAGGAAAAACTGCTTGCAGCGGATGAAGGGTTAGTTTGCAGGTCCTGCCCCTGACTAGCCATTGCACTGGCACACTGGATCCATTCTCGGTGTCCCCACTGACCCTGCGGGGGGGGCAAGCCCTGGGGGTATAGCTGGCCCTGGATGGTAGACATTGGGGTGATGGGGCTGTGACTTCCCCAGAGTGTGAGGGCCATGGAGTAAAGAAGAAGAAATATGACCAACAACAAAAAAAACTTAGGATATTTTCTGCCCATCTCCCAGAGTCCAAGACACTGTTGAGGGATGCCTTCATAAAGCCCTGGAACCCAGGTCTCGTGTATGCCTTACCTTCCTTCCTCTTGATCTACAAGGTTGTAGTCAAGGCCAAGAAGGGCAAGAGATGGGTAATACTGATAGCACCAGACTGGCCAAGGCAATTCTGGTACCCAGAGCTCCTCAGCCTCAGCAGCAGACCACTGTGGAGACTGCCTCTCCACCTGGATCTGCTGACCAGACCTGCAGTCTGTGCACCTCACAGCCTAGTTCCTTAGTGGCTAACGATCCAGGACTTGGGTCTCTCGGATGAGGTGCTTCATATTGTGGAGAACTCGCAGATGCTATACTTTTAAGTGGAAGAGATTTTCCATTTGGTGTCAGGGCAAGGAGCTTGACTCCCTTGCCTGCCTTGTGCCTAGCATCCTGGACTACTTCTAGTGCTTTTCCCAGTTGGGCCTGCAGGTGATGATCCTTAAGGTGCACCTAGCAACCATATCTGCTTTCCAGGCATGGGCTGGTAAGCTGACAGTGGCACAGGAAAAGGTGGCTGGATGTTTTTTCAAGTGCCTGAACAATCTGCCCTCTCTGGTGCTTTAACCACCTCCACCATGGGACCTACTGCTGTTACTGGCTATGCTCATGGGCAAGCCTTTCGAGCCAGTGCATAGGTGTAAGATGTCACACCTGTCATGGAAGACAGCCTTCCTGGTGGACATCATGTCATCCAGAAGGATTGAGGAGCTCAGTGGCATCTCCTTACCTGGTCTTCCATGGGACAAAGTTATCTTTCACCCCAACATTCAAACAAAAAACTTGAATTTCAAAAAGACACCTAAATAGATGAATCAAACTGTAAAAAGATTAATAAGAAAAAAGAAACAAAAATATGATGCTTACCAAAAAAAGCAAAAACACATTTCTTTGGGAATCTTATAAATCCACTCCAAAAAAATGAAAAAACATGATTAAAAAAGTTAAATCTAGATGGGAAATTAATCTTGCCAAGAAAGCTAAAAAACTAATAGTAAAGAGTTTTATTCATACAGAAACTCTTTAAAGAAACCAAAATGTCAAGTAGGGCCATTATTACATAACAACACTCTTAGTTATGACTCTAAAGAAATGGCTAATTTATTTAATACAGGATTCAGTAATGTTTTCACCAACATATCTGTTGGTAATCCTATTCTAACCCCCTTATCATTAATGATGATGCTTTCATTGTTTTTTTCTGAGGATGAGATATATAATAAACATTTGGCCCAAAAGAATAAATATAGCCCAGACCCTGATAATATTCCATGTCACTTCCTGTTTCTATTGGATGATATTTTAATTAAACCAAGGAAGTTAATATTCAAATTATTTATTGCCAGTAGTTTTCTTCCACAGGATTGGAAAGATGCTAATGTTATTCCCATTTATAAAAAAGGGCCCAAGAACATGTGGGAAAATTATTGACCTAAGCTTAACATCCTCGATTAACAAAATTTTTGAGAGTCTCGTTAAAGATCTAATTACACCAATTCTAGTGATCCTGAACAACGTGGCCTTAGAGGTGATCAAAGCTGTGCTACCAATTTGATGTGCTTTTATGAAAAAATTAGTTCCTTATTGGATCAAAGAACCCCTTGTGACATCATTTTTATAGATTTCAGGAAAGCTTTTGATGTGATACCACATTGGGCATTAACTCAAAAACTTCGTAATTTAAGCGTCAGTTCTTTTCTTGTTAACTGGATATCAAATTTGTTATGTAATAGAAACCAGCAAGTTATGATTAATGGTTATAAATCAGACACTTGTTCAGTGTTAAGTGGCTGATTTTCCAATGCCTGGAGCTTCCTGATCTCAGGGAAATCTCTTTCTGTGCTGTTCGCCCAGCCCCCTTCCCCTACCTCTACACAGTATTAAATAGACCCTTGCTCTGCCCCTTTCCTCAGCCTAGCAGCTGATTGGTCACTCCACTGCTGTACATTCTTATGCTGTTGTCCTCCCTGTCTTCAATACCTGACTTGACCCACTTTCTTACCGCCCCTTTTTAAAGCAATCACACCCACAGGGTCGCACATTTGCTCTCAACTTTTTCTCCAGCCACTCCAGTTAACTCCTCTCAATTACTGCTCTAACCTGCCCTATTGTTAGGGACCTCACCCTAATTCGACTATATACCTTTTCAATTCTTACACTTGTACTGCCTATGGTGACATACCCAGTCACAGCCAAACCATCCCAGTAGCTGGCACCTTTGCCTTTGCGTTGGTTGCTAATTCAGTCTATAGAGCGCAAGGACCAGACAGATCAACTGTGTCTGCTTTATGCAAGGCATCACCATGTGGGTGCCCCGCTGGCTCCATTTTCTGTTCTTTCTTTTCCTTGTGCTATGCACAGTACACAAGCTCTCCCAGTCTTCTAGCAAAGGGGAACATAGCCTTCTGGTGGGCTGTCATGTGCACTGTCACTCATCCTATAATTATCTTTGTGCTCTTAGACTCCCCCACCTGCAGCCCTTTGTTTGAACTACTATTAGTGGCAGGACTTGGGCCGAACTGCCCCCACAGGGCATATCCATCACTCTACCATGCACTTACCTCTCTTTACACCTCACAGCCAGGATCTTGGTAATTTCTGTCTTAGGACAGACCAGATTTAAATATGGGGTTCTATTTACTCGGCCCGACACCCCTTGTAGATGAACACGGGCAAGGGACTACAAAATGACTATTGCTGCACTAAGGAAGCTTTTACTTTTCCTTCTGTTGTGCTCAGGAGACATTGAGCTTAACCCTGGCCCAGTTAAAGTTCTTACTTCCCCATTGGATCCAGCAAAACTAAAAGGAATGTGCTTTATGCATATGAATGCATGCAGCCTGTTAAAAAAAGCTTACCTTAATCCAGGCCTGGGTCAATCACACCACACTGGATGTTTTGGTGATCTCCGAATCATGGCTCAGACCCTCTGCGCCTGACAGGGAAATTAAGATCCCAGACTATTCATTATTTAGAGCTGAAAGACTCACTAGAGGTGGAGGAGTGGCCATCTACGTCAAGGATAATTACTCAGTTTTATGCCTAGACTTGTTATCCATTGCAAACCAATTCAAATGCCTAGCACTAAAGGTTGAGATATCCTCCTCCACTGTGCTTTGTGTCATAGGTTATTACTATAGACCTCCCATCTGCTGGCTCTCAAATCCTCACTCATCGAACTACTATTATGGGGCATGGCTCCCTTGAAACAGTTATCTTTGGGGATCTTAACCTTGATTGGATGTCCAAGGCCACTGCACCACTTAAGGAGTTCTGGGATGCCCATGGGCTGACGCAACTTGTTGGTGAGCCTACGTATCCTAATAAGAAGAACCCTGCTAATAGTACACTGCTAGATGTTATCTTAGTAAGTAAACCACACCTGTTCTCCCATGCAGGAACCTTCTTCTCTGATGTTAGTGACCATAGCATCATCGCCGTTGTAAAAAGATCTGTCCAGAATCCACTATTCTTGTCGAGGTTCTTTACTAAGAGGTCCAGACATAACTTCGATCAGTCTGCCTACCTTGATGAGCTAAAACACTCACTACATTGGTAGGACTTTTACCTAGTTAACTCGGTCCACTTGGGATATGACATCTTTTCTGAAATTGTGACTGACGCATTAAATAAGTATGCCCCTCTTGTAGCGTAAGGAGTAGAACCTGTTGCTGGTTCTGTTTAGAACTCAGAACAGCACTGCTGGACAGGGACAAGCTTTGGAAAAAAGCACAAACAACTAATGTCCCGATGGACTGGTGTCACTTCTGGAAAGCCAGGAATACATGCACCAAGATGATAAGAGATGTTAAGGCCTCCTTTTATCATTTGGAACTGGATTCTGCTGCCAGGAGCTCCTCTAAATTTTGGAAGTCCATTAAGGATATGTCCGGACATACCCCGGGGAACTCCCTGCCTGCAAAGATCACCTCTAGCAATGCCACCATCTGTGACAAAATGGAGATACTGGATGCATTTAACAATCACTTTGCCACCGCAGGGCTGGCATTTGACAACTCCCCTGCATGTTCTTTATGCTTCCAGTTGGGTGTGCAAAACTCTGAACCTCTTCTTACCAACTCAGTCTTTTCTCTCCAGCCTACTTCATTGAAAGAGGTAGAAAAACTCCTATTACAGTTGGATACCAAAACAAATGTGGGTGCTGACTCTCTAGACCCATACTTTCTAAAGATCACCTACCATGATTTAGCTGTACCAATTGCCCACCTATTCAGTCTCTCACTGTCCCTCTGAATCCTCCCACCCTTATGGAAAACAGCTCATGTTATCCCTCTGTTTAAATCTGGGGACCCCTGTGATCTTAACAACTACAGACCGATTTCTCTACTCCCTATACTGTCCAAACTGTTGGAAAAAATTGTAAGCAAGCAGTTGAGAACCTATGTAGAAACTATGAATCTTCTAAACCCAATGCAGTCTGGCTTTAGAACACAGCACAGCACCATTACGGCCCTAGCCAAAGTGACCAATGATTGGCAGCGAGACCTGGAGAATCAAAACTTTGTCTGTGCAGTGTTCTTAGACTTAAGTAAGGATTTCGACACCATCGATCATGGCCTGCTCCTTTCCTCACTGAGGGCGATAGGACTTAACTCACTATCCTTGCATTGGTTTGCTGACTACCTCTCTGACCAGTGGCAGCAAGTCAAAGCAGAAGGTGAACTTTCTCCCATTAAACCTCTGCAAAGAGGGGTCTCCCAGGGATCGATTCTTGGTCCCCTACTGTTTGCAATTTACATAAACAACATTGACACCAACATAATTAAGGCCAGTATCCATCTGTTCGCAGATGACATGGTTCTTTATCTAAGTCGTCCTTCACCAGAAGCTGCCTGTGGAGACCTACAATCTGAATTCAGTCTACTGTACTTCAGAGCCAACTCCTACACAAAAAGCTCCTATTAAATGTCAAAAAAACTAAGGCAATGCTATTTTCTCCACATCTCCATGCTGCAAACCCAGCCAGTGCTGGTTCCATTCCACGGATCACAACAATCCTGGGAGAAAACATAGAATTTGTCAATAAATTCAAGTACTTGGGAGTGTGGCTTGACCATAGACTTTCCTTTATGGACCATATCGGAGATCTGCTAAAGAAATTGAGGCAGAGGCTTTGACTCTTTTTCAGGATTAATAACTTCCTTACTAACGATGCCAAGCTGTGACTGGTACAAACAACATTTCTCTCCTTGGTCGACTATGCTGACTTTCTTTATAGTCACTGCCCTGTCTCTCATCTTGCTAAATTGGATACATTGTATCACAGGACTCTGAGATTCATTACTGGTCTACCTTTTTCCACTCATCATTGTGCCCTTTATGTTGCCATAGGGTGGCCCTCCCTTCAGTACCAGGAGAAACAGAAATGCTGTACTCTGGACGTTCAGAGCTATTATCAAAACAGTACCCCATATATCTCTGATTGTCTTCCGCTATGCGAGCGAGGGAACTATGCACTGAGAAGCTACTCCTTTATTTCCTTAAAGGTACGTAAGCTAAAAACACACTTTGGGAGAACGGCTATAAGCTTTGCGCTGCCGTCTCTATGGAACAAAATATAAAAATCGCTAAAGCTTAGTACCCCGGTCAGCCTATCCTCCTTCAAAACACTATACGACCATTCAGTCAAGGAAATTTGCAACCGCTTCCCCCAATCCTAAACTTCCCTGCACTTATAGCATACCATGTTGGTGTTGTCCTCTCTGCTATGCCTGATCTTGTGGCCTCTCCTTCACCATTTCTCTAATACCTAATTGTGCTCCCCGCCCTCCTGTCCTGTGTCCTCTCCAAGGCTTCATCTGTCCCTTGTCTATCCCCTACCACCCTGCCTGTACTCTATCTCGCCTCATCTACCCCCCTTCTACCCTGTTACGCTGTTTGTTTTTCTTCTGTTTTTAACTCACTGTTTGTCTTGTTACTTATGACATTGTATGTAATATACCATTACCTAACAATTGTCCTCGTTAGTACTTCCAGCTATTGTTACTAGACTCGTTATACACCACAAAGGAATTGAACCACTGTTTCCAAACTGTTCTCCACTTATGACTACGTTTAACTATTGTATCTCTGCATTGTATAATATTACTGAGGTATTGTGTTGTGACTGTTCATATATCATATATCCTGTGTTCCTGTGCTAACCAGATCCATTTTGTAAATGAGCTATGTGCAATGGTGTTCACCTGGATAATTAAAGATTTGATTGATGATTTGATTGATTGATTAAGTGGTGTACCTAAGGGCACTGTTTTAGGGCCCTGTCTTTTTCAATTATTTATTGTTGATTTGACAAATGGATGTCAATCTTTCACTACTAAATATGCAAATGACATCAAAATAGAGGGATCTTGTACATTAGCATTTGATGCAGCAATTATACAGAAAGATCTGGATATTATCACTGATTGGGTCAACAATTGGGGCATGCGGTTGCACATTTCAAAGTGAAAGGTTATGCACTTAGGTTCTTCTAATACACACCACCAATACTTATTGGCCGGTGATAGACTAGCTCAGACAGTAGATGAAAAAGACCTTAGAATGATAATTTCTGTTGATTTATCACATACTAGATATATACGCAACATATTTAACAAATCAAATGGAGAGACTTGATCTATTTTATGGAATATAAGATCTAGAAAGCCGGATGTGTTGTTACCATTATATCAATCATATGTTAGGCCTCATTTGAAATATGTTTCCCAACTTCGGAACCACTATAAGAAATCAGAATGTCAGTTGTTGAAAGATGTAAAGAGGAAATTTACTAAGAAAATATCAAGTTTTGAAAATATGTCGTATAGTGAGAGGCTTGATCACCTTAAACTTATGCCCCTTTCCGCTCGATGTCTCAGAGGTGATCTTATGCTTCTACATATCATTCAAGACCCTTATCTGATGCGTTAAATGGGTTTGGAATTTAAAGACCAGTCACATGACATCAGGGGTCACCCACTCCAATTGACTAGAAAATCCTTTTCTCATACTAATAGGAAATATTTCTTCACCATTAGAGTAATAGGACCATGGAATAATTTACCATTTCATGTGATCATTAGTGAAACTAAAAATATCTTGAAGTATCGACTGGATGCATTAATTAATGCAGGTTATAAATTGGTTTACTATTCTTTGGTTTAGTATGAACGCATTATAGGCTTTGGCCTTCTCACTCTCATGTCAACCTTAGTATGAACATGAAGTTCCTCCCAAAGGTGGCATCAGAGTTTCATCCAAACCAGATGATTAACTTTTCAATATACTTTACCAACCCTTCTTCGGACACTGATTGCAGACTCCATATCCCGGACCTGTGGAGAGCATGGCTGGAGTTCGGGGATAGGCTCGCCAATAGTCACACTGAAGCTGTGCTTGGCAGACCGACAGTAAAGCAGATGATTGGCAGATAGATCACATCCTGTGTCAACCTCTGCAATAGTTTGGCTGGTAGGGAGCCTCTCATAGGTAAGGCTGCATTATTTTCATGGCATGCACGAAATTCATGATTTCCGTAAAAACTGTACTTTTGCCGTGAATTCCACAAGATCATTGTACATGCAGTGATTTTAACCATTTCATTAATTTTATTTTATTTTTACATGCACGGAAGCAAAAGAAATCCACATACCATCCCCATTTCTCTCTAAAAAAATCTTCAGGTAGTTGCCTCTAGGGTCTTTGCTGCTGTACGAGTATTCAATTCAGGCAGACTGGCAGCAATCAAAAAAGAGCCAGAGCAGAGCCGAGAACCTACATAAAAGAAACATAGTGCAGCACGCTCAACAACAATGAAAAATATGTAATTAAGTACTGGCTGAACTGTAGCAACAGGTTCCCTAACCTTTCAAGCTCTGCCCACAGTTGTTTGAGCATCCACACACAGTGTGAGTGTGGCGAGGTCGCTCTCTTAATACGGTGCCATGCTGACTGACACAAGTTGACACAATGGAACAACTTAAAAGTATATTCAATGCTGCAGACATTTTATTGCACATTAATTGCACTTTATATTGCTCTGACTGATATTCATATTTTTATTTATACATTTGCATACATGCTTATTTTAAAAAGGATGTTTTTAACGAATTAAAGCAAGTAAAATTTGTAAAATTGAGCTAAAATCTTTGCGATTGCATTTTCTGTGAAAAACATAATTTTAGCCATGCAGGAGCCATGAAAAATGGCCATTTCTACCATGAAAATAATACAGCCTTACTCATAGGGCTTAAGGCTCATTCTCACCATACATACTGCTGCCTCAGTGGCTGCTTCCAGGGATATCCCTGTCCAGGAAATCTGCAGGGCTGCTACCTCAAAGTCAGCACACACCTTTATTTCCCACTACCGCATCAACCTTGAGTCATGCCGGGATGTTGGTTTTGGGACCTCAGTTCTCCAGTGTTAGCTCGCCAAGTAGGGGTGCATGCTGTGCCCCTTCTTCCCAGAGAACTGCTAGGAGTCTGCCACAGTATGGATAGTGAACCATATCCATGCCCCTAGAAAAATGGGTTACTCACCTGTAACCATAGATCTTCCACAGAGTGGTCTCTTGCAGTAGGTAATACCTTTTGGGTGTCCAGCAGAGGTCAGTGTGGCGCACAGCAGCTCTTCTAGCAGTCTTTTCAAGGGACCACCCATACATGACATCAGCTTCCTGTTTCCTATATAAGTGTGGGCAGTCCCTGGTATCCTCAGTTCCTTATTTTGCCATCTTCAGCTTGCGTGCAGCAGCTAGAACAACTTCTGAAAACAGCAGTTATCGATGAGAAACAACATTGAAGATTTTCCAAACAAGGGGGCTCACCCATCAAGAGCTCCCCCATCTACTGATCTACATTTCTGGACTAACATAGAGCAGGAGTATCCCTCCTCACCCTCTATGTCTCCTTTACTCATAGATAGCCACCATACCTTCGATGATGCATCTATAATTTCATTGATGGCCCATAACCGTCAACATCCTCATCGACGTCTACCACCGTCAACGATGCATCTATGTTCTCATTGATGGCCATACCCATTAATGTTCTCATCAACAGCTCCCACCGTCGACGATGCATCTATACTTTATGGATGGCTCATACCCATCAACGTCCTCATCGACAGCTACCACCATCGACAATGCATCTATATTCTCATTGACGGCCATACCCATCAATGATGCATCTATAATTTAATTGATGGACCATATCAGTCAACTTCCTCATCAACGGCTACCACTGTCGACGATGCATATATATTCTCATTGACAACCATACCGATAGTGTTCTTGTCGACGGCTACCACCGTTGATGATGCATCTGTATTTTCATTGACGGCCACCACCGTCAACGATACATTTATATTCTCATCAACAGCAATACCTGTCAACGATGTATCCATATTCTCATGGACAGACTTCCCCCGTCAACTATACATCCCTATTTTTCGTCGACGGTGCATCACTACTCTGCCTACTCATTGATGGGACATTTTTCTTACTCCCTCGTCAACCATGCTTCCAGCACTATAAAAAGGCAATACAAAAATAACCCTTTCTGGGTTCCATTGGAGTCACAGAGTGGGACAGATTCTTCTCAACCTCTGTACTTCACGCCTCGTTGCTGGCAACTGCTCCAGGTGTCCCTCCATTGACAGCGCACCCTCATATTTACTTAGTAAAGGGGGTTTCATAAAAAAACAATTGCCTATGCCATGTTTCTACCCCTCTAATCTCTTAGGTGAACAATCACAGGGGTCAGGCGGACAGAGATCAGAACCCTGTATTTCACCACCCAGGGGCAAGACCTGCTCAGGCTACATGTCCACTCCCCTCCACCCCTTGTGATTCAAATACTCTCCCCTCCCCTTCACAGAAGGAATTAGATGTTTCCACTGTAGTACGGCATGTCTTGCATGCCATACAGCACTCCCAGCCTTCTGATCCATGGGGGAAGGGCGACCCTTCATGATCTCCTCCTCTTCCGCCTAAAAATTTTCAGGATGACCAGGATCCATCCCCACCCTGGTCACTTCCTCCTTACATGGAAGACTGTTTTTTCAGAGGTACAAGAACTCCTGGTTAACTTCACCGGTGACCTTGAACTCAATGATTTCCAGGAGCTGAAATTTCTTCCTTAGTCTCCCTTTTTCAGAAATCTCTTCTTTGGATGAGGGTCTGCCTAGACTCCATAGCACCCCTTCCTGATGACCCTTCATTCTACGAAATGATGATATAAATATAGAAAAGTCATGGGATTCTCTACCACAAAAACATGACAAAGTAAGGATATGGTAGAATTCCCTGATCTGCCAGAGGAGCCTATTTGGGTGGTTTCCCCACTAATTACAAACTTACCAGAATGCCATGCTGGCTGCCTCACACCAGCCTTCAGCTATCTCAGCTGTTCCACATAAGGTGGGTCATATTTATCCAGCTCCTCTGATTTCTCCCTTTCTTTCAAGCTTTCCTGGAAGTGGACTCTGTATGGCCACTCATGATCACATGAGCGCCTTACCACCTGATAAAGAATCCCGAAGACTTGACTTTCTGGAGACACTAGTCTTTTTCTCCAGTACCATGAATATCAGAATTCAAAATTATATGGGTCATCTGATTAAATAACACCATACACTTGGGTCAAATGCCACTGAGATTATCAATCACCTCCCTCCTTCACCAGAACAGGGAGTGATTATTGGCTACTATGTCAACTAGTAATGCTAATTCCTGTCACCTACCCAGGTCAGAAAGTGATGCTGTCGGTATCTTGGCCCGACTGTCAGCTATTGGTATTTCTTTGCGACGCTACACCTGGCTCTGCTTTTCAGAACTTAAGCCTAATGTGCAACATAAAATAGCTAAGACCCCTTTTTAATGGGTCCAAGGATTTGGGGCCAGGTACTCAAACTTTGTGATTTAGACATCAAGCAGAACTCCACATACGGTTCATGACATGTGCCATACTCCGCATACAATGTATCATACTTGATCCTCTTCCTACTCTGAAAGAAGTGGAAAATACAAAGATACCAATACTGGTGGCTCTTGAGGTTGTACTCAACCCACATGAGGCAACACCTCCGCCGCCCATGGCTCCCGTCCCCACCCTCCAGGGGGGGGCTGGGCAGCCCGACATCTAGTGACCCACTAGGGTTTTTCTCTTTCCCACCCCTCCTCAACCCTGCCTCTGAGGCCGTGGGTGGTTGTTTTTGCCCTCCATTTATAGGTCAGGCACACGATCACTTCAGACGAATGGGTACTCCAGATTATACAGAGGGGTCATACTTTGGAATTTATCTCTATACCCCCCCATCCTCCCCGACATATTCATTATAACCATCAGATCATATACCTATCCTTTAAGAGGATTTGAGGGCTCTACTGGTGACCCATGCCATTTCTCCAGTACCCCCCCTCACATGGGATTCCACTCCCACTTCTTTCGGGTACCCAAAAGAACTGGAGACCTCAGCCCTATACAGGACCTCAGAAAACTGAACCTTTCCATCCAGTACAAATGGTTTTGCATGATAATCTTGACTTCCATCATGCCAATACTAAAACAGGAAGATTGGCTTTGTGCCCTAGATATGAAGGGTGCCACCTGTATTCATTCTGCTCATGGCAGATTTCTTCATCTCTACCTGCTAGGTTAACACTATCAGTTTCAAGCACTCTGATTTGGCCCTCTCCTCAGCCCTGAGTGTGTTCACCAAATACCTAGAAGTAGTTGTAACAGCTTTAAGAAGGAAAAGGCACTTTATCTTCCCATATCTAGATAGCTGGCCTATCAAAGTGGAACAGCTTTGTTTTCTCACCTAGAGGATACCCTGCAAAATATTTACACACTCTAGGGATCACAGTCAATTGGCCACAGTTCAACCTGATTGACTCAGTCTCCAATACATTAGAGCCATCCTAGATGAAGTCTAAGCCAGAACTTATCATCCAGCCATCTGGTGGGCCACACCCTTATCTCTGGCATCATGCATACAGACTTAGAAAGTAGTCACAGCTAGACAACTGCTATGCCTTCTGGGTCACATACTAGCTGCTGTCCCTACGGTAGCACTCCACAGTCTTCCTATGAGACCTCAATCAGTGAATCCTCCAGAATCAGTGGTCTCTAAGAACAAGAAAAATATTAAGGCCAATTCAGAATCACTCCCTCTCATCCATCAATGCTGACTTGATGGTCAATTGAAACCAATTTATGACAAGGAATGCCTTTTCGGTCCCTCCATCTCCTGCAGAAGTTCAACACGGATGCTTCCCTGACAGGAGGGAGCACACACCTGGGTCCTTATTGGACACAGGGCAAGTGGACCACTTCTCTCCCTCAGCCTCACATCAGTCACCTAAAGCTGAGGGCATTCCACTTAGCCCTTCCGGCATGCCAACCTCTTTTGACTCCAGACCATTGCTGATCCAATCAGACTACACTGCAGTGGTGTTCTACCTCAACAATCAAGAAGGTGCTCCAATCTTCAACCTCTTGACTAAAATTTAAAGAACCCTGTTACATCCCTACCTGAGGCCTCTACATCTTCATGCTGGGCTCCTGAGGACACTTTCATACCTAGTCTACACATGTCCTCTCCTGTTACCATTATTCTCTTGGCCTCCCATAAGCCAGCAACAAGAGTAATATACCATTCCAAATGGAAACACTTTTCCATGTGATCTGCCTCTCAATCTTTGGACCCTTACTCTTGTCCACTGATGACGTTTCTGGACTACCTGACCTCACTATCTGAGTCTGGTTTTAGTTATTCTTCCATCAGAGTCCACTCAGCCACCATCTCAGCCTTCCATGAGCCTCTGGATGACAGGTTACTGTACCAACATCATCTAGCTAAGATGTTGTTGAAAGGCAGGTTACAACTTCCTATTAGAAGACCCACTCCTTCGTGGAATCTCAATTTTACGATAGAAAAATTGACCCTTGAGACTTTCATGGAAAACCCTATTTCAGGTGGCTGTCACTTCCGCACAACATACTGTATTTCTGAGCTTCATGCCCACATGTGTAGGGAACCTTACTTGATTTTCCACAAAGACAGGGTGGTCCTTCGTACAAACCCTACTTTCCTTCCTAAAGTAGTCTCCAACCATACTTTAAATCTGTCCTTGGAGCTTCCGGTCTACCATCCTGACTACTCCAATCAGGGTGAATATCTACTACATACTTTAGATGTCCATCACTACTATACTAATCAGACTCAATTGATTAGAAAGACGTCTCAACTATTCGTCACTTTTGCCCCAGGTCGCGAGGGCCTCCCGGTTACTAAACATACTCTTTCATCCTGTTTGACAAATTATATTACATTTTGTTACACAAAATCCAACAAGCCTTTACTTGGACCTGTCCAAGCCCCTTCCACTAGAGCTACGACCACTACTATGGCTTGCTTTAAAGAGGCCTCCATTTCAGATATCTGCAATGTGCCTACCTAGTCCACAATTCATACATTCACAAGACACTACAGTCTGGATATTGCCTCACGACATAGGGTGGCCTTTGGCCGTGCAGTCCTACAAGGTCTTTCATTATAACTGTCCTTCTACATGGGCTTTACTGCTTGGGAATCATCCCAAAAGTATTACCTACAACAAGAGACCACTCAGTGGAAGATAGTACAGTTATGTAAAAACTTACCATAACAGTAGATCTTTGAAGAGTGTCTCTTGCAGCAGGTTAGTTCCCACCCTCCGTCCCCCTCCTTCTCTAAAAGAGCAAATTCTGGTGCAATGACTATGGATTGGGACTCCTTTGGTAGCTCAGCTTCCCCTCAGTCTTCGCTTTTCGAGCTGAATCTGGCGGAGGAACTGAGGATACCAGGTACCGGCCACACTTATATGGGAAACAGGAAGCTGATGTCGTGTGTGGGTGGTCCCTGGAAAAGACTGCTAGAAGAGCTGCCGTGTGCCACACTGACCTCTGCTGAACACCCAAAAGTATTACCTACTGCAAGAGACACTCCTCAAAGATCTACTGTTATGGTAAGTTTTTACGTAACTGTACTTTCTAGGAGTGGTATATGGTTCACATCCACACAACCCACCTAGCTTCCCCTGGCAGGTGGCACACAGATCCCTGCTTCCAGTATGCAAAGATCTGACATCAGTGGGCAGAGTCAGGAGATATGCCATCTGGTAGTGGGAGGAGCTTAACTTGAAGGCATCTCGCTGTGTGGATGTGAACCATATACCACTCCCAGAACCATGGTTACAGATGAGTAATCTATTTTTACTTGCTAAGTGCAATCTGTGCTTCTCTGCACTATCTAATCTAACTCCACTTTGCAGTTGCACTGCCTTTGAAAGGTGCTATGCACCAGATTTGGGCAAGTATACAAGCTTTTATACAGGGTACATCCCTGTGGTTGCAGGAAAAGGAGGTCATTTCCTCTCCTATCTTCTTCTGACTAGGTCAGACTGTTTTTTGGTTGGTGTGCCCATTTTTTTTCTTTATGCTAGCTGGGCTCTTAGGCCACTACCTTTAGGGATACCTGGCGAGATGAGCACATCGCTACTACTTTGTACAGTTTAATCCAACAATTCCACATGCACCTGGAAATCCCCTTTTGTTCTCTAGCAAGGGTGAAAAGGAAAATATTGACTGTTTATCTAGTCACTTCTCTGTCTGGTAGCATGGGGTTATTTTCTTCTTGGAGTCTACGGGTTTATTCCTATTTGGCACATTATGTCATCTCAATTACAAGGCGGTCCCAATCATGGCCATCCCCCTCTTGCCTTCTACCAGAGCCACATGATTCAGGACTGTTGTCTTTAAGATCACTATGCACCTCCTCTCTGGCCAGTGGTATGAGGTTCTGGCTGTATACCTAACTACCCCTTTGTGCCACCTAGTGTGCCCTGTTTCTCTGTTTAAAAGTTGGTATTTGGGTTTAGTTTGTTCTTTCTTTATATTTCTATATCCTTACCTTAGCCCTGGCAGGGTGGGATACACTCTTTTTCCCTTGTGTCAGGAGACTCTCTGCATCTGGACCCTTGTGCACAGCCTACAGGCCACTCTCTTGGTGATCTGTGTCACAGGAGAGAGCAGCCAGCTGGCAGACTCTCAGCTGGATTGACAGATGTTGGATGAGTGGTCTCTGCAGTTAGAAGTAATAGACTGTCTGTTCTCCCAGTACTCTGGTGGATGGCTCTGTTTGCCTCATGGGAGAACAGAAAACTGAGGCTGTTCTATGCCCACCCCGCTCGGTCCAGAACACTGTAGGGGAATGCCTTCTCAAGGCCTTGGACCCTGGGCCTTCTGTGTGTCTTTGTTTCTCTTGGTTAACAAGGTTGTGATCAAGGCATGGATGATCCTGATGGCTCCATACTGGTCCAGGCAGTTCTGGTACCTGGATCTCCTTAGCCTCAGCAGCCGGTCACAGTGGGGGTTGCCTCTCTGCCCTGGTCTGCTGAACAGAGATCAGGGGAGTCCTGCACCCAGACCTTCAGTTCCTTCACCTCTCAACCTGGTTCCTGAGTGACTACAGTTTCAGGCATTGGGCCTTTCAGACAATGTTCTCTATGTGGTGGAGGTATCCCAGAAGGAGTCATCTCATAAATGCTATGCATTTAAGTGGAAGATCCTCTCAATCTAGTGTGAGGGCAAGGAGCTTGATCCCCTTGCCTGCCCATCTGCAAGCATTCTCAACTACCTCTCGTCCCTGTCTCAATCAGGACTGTATGCAATGACTCTGAAGGTGTATGTGGCAGTGACTTCTGCATAGCTGGTGCAGAAAAAGTGATTGGAAGCTTTTTCAAAGGTCTGGATCACCAGTCCGCTCCAGTGCTCGAATCACTGCCTCCATTTGACCTACTGCTGGTGCTGGCCATACTCATGAGCAAGCCATTTGAGCCTATGCACAAGTGTGAGATGTCACATTTGTCATGAAAGACTGCTTTCATGGTGGTCATTACTTCAGCCAGAAAGAGCAGTGTGTCTTGCCATTTGGCTGTGTTGGCACTTTTCACAGAGACTGTCAGAGGCAGCAAAGGGAACTTACCAGCAGTTGGGAGAAGTGAGCAGTAAAAACTTACTATTTTTTTTTAAATTAACCTGTTTTTTTTTCTGCACAGCAGGCACAATCTCCAGATCAGGGGTCAGAGGGTAGCTGAACAGAACAGAGGTCATATGACACACACACGAACCAGCAGGATGGGGATCAAGAAGTCTGTGTAAGGATAAAAAAGGCCAGCATTTGAGTGTTTAGGTGCTCTTTTCAAACAGATTGCCAGCACCAACAAAGAGAACATATCAGCAGTTGGGAGAAGTGAGCTGTGACTCTTTTTTTATACTAATCTTTTTTTTTTTTTTTAAACAGCAAGCAAGATCTCTATGTCGAGGGTCAGAAGGTAGCTGAATGGAGCAGATGTCATGTAAGGGACCAGGTAGTCCAGAGAAGAGGTATAAATCTTAACCACTCCAGTGAGTCCCGGTACATGAGTGGAGCAGTGCAGGAGTGGAACAGGACTGGTGTCTTGAGCACTGGCAAGCGTCTGCAGGCAACAGCTTGCATGAAGGTCCACTAAGATAAGGAGAAGTACTGTTTACTTGCTGCCTGTGTAAGGGAGTAATGTGAGAAGGTAAGGGGGAAACCGGTGTTCTGGTGGAAGGGAGGAAATGCCATATATACAGCAATCATACTAAGGGATAAAGATTACGTTAAAAGAAGAAAACAAATATCTCCTGTGGTGTGGGAACAGAGATAACACCCTGTCTAGGGTAAGGGTTAAAAAAGAGCACGTAAGAAGCCAAAAGGGGAAAACTTAAAACATCCTATCTAGAACTAAGATACAAAGGGATTAAGTAAAACAAAAATGGGAATAGTAGAAAAACCCTATCTAATGTAGGTGCAGTTCTGACCCGTCAATTTGTTCCCGACAATTCCTCCGGGAAAACAAGCTCCCGACAACTCACTCCTGTATATTTCGCTCCTTCCTCTACCTGCTCCACATCAGTTTGCTCCCTCTCTCACTCCAGCACTATAAAATCAAACTGCAAGGTATTTTTCAAAACAAAGGCATTTAAAAAAAAAAAAGCACTTTAAAACCAGAGACCCCAAGATGTGGAAAATGCCCCTGCACCAGCGCATTTAAGGGAAAAAAAGCACTTTAAAACCAGATACCCCTGGGAAAAAACAAAGAAGAATCTGTTTGATAGCAGCCATCGTAGTTAGATTCATCCCTTTTTAATGTAGCTTGTTTCCTAGCTTTAACAGTCTCTCAAGCTTTAAAAATAGCATTTTAATATCCCCTGCTATAATGTTTTGCTAGTCACCAGAGGCATTACTTAATATCTGTTTTGCCTTTGAACATCTAGCCTGCAAGCTTTTACCAGACCACAAACAAAAGCTGATGGTTTGATTTCTTTTATCTGTAGACGCTGAGCCAGTTTGCATTCTTTGAACCAGCAGGTGAGTTGTTGACACTGACAAACTCTCCAGCGCAATGTCCCCTTACATACTGTGGTGTGGGCTGCTTGTTATTATACTATTCCCATTGGGTATTATTCTGTTGCTCAGAGTACAGCAAGGGGGCATCCACAGATTCAGGCATTACACTACATCAGACCCTGAGAAGAATGGCTGCAGATGTTAATTAACTCAACAACAAATTAAAAACAAACAAGAAGCAATTCTACACCATGACTAAACCTCTAGTGACATAATGGTAGAATATTTACACAGTAGCAGGAGCCGGTCGTCCAAGAGTGAGAACGACAGGAGTGAATTGCCACGGGAGCTGGTTGTCGGGAGAGAGTTGACCGGGAGCTAATTAGCGGGAGCGAACTGACATAGACCCGGTACAGATGCACTAAAGGGACAGGCTAAATACAGGTTAAGCCAAGAGGGGAATATACATAGGAAATGTATAAAAACAAGGGAAAGACAGGGAAGTAAGTAGGTAAGAGAAAAACAATTATTAAGCATGGAAGTGGTGCTGTGTAATGGTTGTGGGTTCGCAATCTTCAGAGACATGTTCTTGAGACCGAGGTGCTGCCCCTTATACAGGTATCTGGCTGGGTTGAGAGCCGAGGTCGCTGGACTCGCGGCCAAAGTGGCATGAGTGCAGGGTACCACTGCCTCATCTAGGGGCCACCATTATTGCTGACACTCCCTCAAAGGAAGCCAGAAAAGAAGCAAATCGGCTGGACCTTGGTGGGCTCCAGGAGGGTAGGGGATAGAAGAAGTGTACCCCTTAAACATCGGGGACTAGAGTCTTACCTTGGCGGGGAGAGACCCGTACAAAGGAGATGACCTCCATCCATCCTGGAGTGGATTGGCAGTCCTGGGTGGAAGGTTCATATGCTACTTTAATGGGCATTTAAAAGTAGCCAAGGAGAGAGGCAGAAAAACTGAGGGTGACAGAGATCCCCCCCCCCGAGAATAGAGCAGCAGAGAGGAGAAGCCCAGTAAAATGAATTTCCATGGGGTAGAAGAGCGTAAGGAGAAGGGGGAGGGCAGGACAGGCAGGTCAGGAAGAAGAACTGAATTTGAGAGATGGGTGAAGGAGAGTAGTAGACAGACGGTAGTGAAAAAAGGGGTGGACAGAACCAAGGAAACAGGAGGTGCAAAGCATGGAAACAGGAAGGGGAGGCAGAATAGGGGAAAATGGGGCAAAAGGGGTGGAGAGCCATGTGTGCCAATGCAAGGAGCCTGGGAAATGAAATTCCTGACCTTGAAGCAATCATTGTGGAGGCAGACCTGGATCTGGTGGCAATAATGGAGTCATGATGCATTGACAACCACAACTGGGAAGAGGCCATACCAGGCTACACCATGTTCAGGAAGGACATGACAGGGAGGAAAGGTGTGTGTGTGGGGGGTTGTTTTCTATGCGAGGAAAGGTATAAAAGCCACAGAGATAGAAGGACACTAGGGACTAAGGTGCTATGGGTCAGCTTAAAGACAGGGTCTGGGGCCTTTATCCACATGGTGGTGGTGAACAGACCACCAACACGGGGAGGAGTTAGAAAGGTTTGGGAAGGAGTGATTGGCAGAATGGCAAGCAAGGGGGAAGTATTGATTAAGGGAGACTTTAGTCTGCTGGATATAGACTGGAGCATTCTGCCCACAACTACAACAAGAAGAAGGGTCATCCACGACTCCCTATAGGGAGATTTTCTCAGACAGCTGGTTATGGAACCCACTAGAGACAGGGCAGTGCTGGACCTGGTATTTACAAACAGGGGTACCATTGTAAACATCACAGTGGGTAGTCCACTGGGTACAAATGATCACCGTACTGTGTGGTTTGGCATTTGGATAGGGCAAGAGAAAAGTCACACTACAAGACTCCTGGACTTTAGGAGGGCAGATTTTAAAGACATGGGAGACTGCCTCAGTAAATACCTCAAAAGTGAAGCTGGCCAGGTGGGAGTGGACAGCCAATGGAAAGAGATCAAGGAGGAAATAGCTAAGGTAACGGCATGCTATGTGAGGAAAGTAAGCAAAAGGAGGAAGAGGAAGAGGCTCCTATGTTTCTCAAAGGAGGTGGATAAGGCAATGAAGGAGAAATAAACAGCATTTAGGATGTACAAAGAGACCCAGATGGAGGTGGACAGGGAGGTATATCTGGAAAAGCAAAGGGAGATAGGAAGGAGGGTAAGGGCAACTAAGCCACAAATGGAAGAGGGGATCACCAAGGAGGTTAAAAAAAGAGATAAGACTTTCTTCAGGTACGTAAGTGAAAAGAGGAAAGCAAGGGGTGAGATAGTGAGAATCAGGAGGGAAGAAGAAGAGGACTGTGCAGAAGAAGATCAGGAAAAAGATAACTATAAATGAGTACTTATGCTCAGTCTTCACACTAAGTGTGGGGGTGGACCAACATGTAACAGTAGGCACCGGGGGGAGGGGGGAGTGGACACAAGTCCATTTTCAGAAGAGAGCGTCCGAAAGGGACTGGAAGCTGTAATGGAGAACATATGAACATACGAATGTGCCAGCAGTAACAGACCACCCGGTCTATCTAAGTCTGCTCGAGTGTGCAGCTAGCACCCCTAGTTTGCAGCTGCCCCACCCCCTCCCTTTGTCATCCCATTGCCGACCCCCCACCTTCCCCATCCTCACTGTCTCCTGTTCCCTGTACCATGCCCTTTTAAAGCTGTTCACAGATGTACACGAT
Source organism: Neoceratodus forsteri (assembly GCA_016271365.2). Lineage (NCBI taxonomy): Eukaryota > Metazoa > Chordata > Ceratodontiformes > Ceratodontidae > Neoceratodus > Neoceratodus forsteri. Next base: position 401,904,049 of record CM028136.1, on the reverse strand, counting down.
ACCACTCATTCTGGTAGTGTGTTCCATTTTGCTATCACCCTCCCCGTGAAATAGTGTCTCTTCATTTCCCTCCTAAATCTTCCTCCCTCTATTCATAGCCCATGCTCCCTGGTGTCCCTCTCCCTTCTTAGCTTAAAGACCCCATCTGTCCCATCCTTATTGATTCCACTCAGATACTTGAATATCTCTATCACGTCACCCCTGTCCCTTCTGTCCTCCAGGCTGTACATATTCAGGTCTCCCACCCTGCTGTCATAGTCTCTCCCCTCCATTCCACATATCATCTTCATTGACCTCCTCTGCACCCCCTCCAGTAGCCTGATATCACACTTCAGGTATGGCCTCCAAAACGGCACACAGTACTCCAAGTGTGGCCTTACCAGTGACCTGTAGAGAGGCAAGATCACCTCTCTTTGCCTGGAAGAAACCCCCCTCGCTATGCACCCCAGCATTTTGTTCACTTTTGCAGCTGCTCTCCTGCACTGGGCAGTGTTGTTCATGGTCCCAGTTACCATTACCCCAGGTCCTTCTCCTCAGTGATCACCAGCTTAACCCCCCCCCAGCCAATATTCTCTCCTTGGGTTCTTCGTCCCGAAGTGCATAACCTTACACTGCTTTGCATTGAACCCCAGCTGCCACCTCTCTGGCCACTCCTCTAGCTTGCTTAGGTCCCCCTGCAGCTGCTTCCATCCCTCCCCTACATCCACCACTGCTCCCATTTTGGTGTCATCTGAGAACAGACTTACCTTGCTCACCACCCCGTGCGCAATGTCTAATATGAAGAGCCCAAATAATACTGGTCCCAGCACAGAGCCCTGTGGCACCCTGCACATCACTGGCTTCGGAGTTGAGAGCTCCCCTCCCACCACCACCAGTTGCAGCCTTCCACTCAGCCAGCTTGTAATCCAGTTCGTCATTTTTGCCCCTAGCCCTACACCAGTTAGCTTCCCCCCAAGCTGCCCATGAGACACCGAATCAAAGGCCTTGCTGAAGTCCAAGTAAAGAGCATCCACCACATGAGCCTTATCCAGCTCACCTGTCACCCAGTTGTAATACTGTATCAGGTTGGTTTGACAAGACCTCCCTGAAACGAACCCATGCTGCCTCACATCTCGGAGACCCTTGTCCTCCAGGTATGACACCAGTTTTTCCTTTCATATCGATTCCATGAGTTTGCACACTGTGGAGGTGAGACTTACTGGATGACAATTACCCAGTTTGTCCCTTGGTCCGCTCTTGTGTAACGCACTACATGTGCCATCCTCCAATCCAGTGGCACACATCCTGACTCCAGTGAGGTGCTGTACAAATCCGCCAGCAGTCCGCCAACGTCTCCGTCACTTCCCTCAGCACCCTGGGGTGGATACCATCCAGCCCTGGTACCTTGTCTACCCTCAGTGCCCTCAGTCCCTCTAGGACTCTGTCTTCCTCAATTTTTCCATCTATCACCTCTGCTCCCCTTGTCCCAACCCTCCAACGCATGGTGGTAGCAGTCCCCCCTTTTCTTCTGTGAACACTAAACAAAAGTATTCATTCAGTGCTTCCGCCTGTTCCTCCCCCTTTTCCGTCCATTCCCCACCCTTTTTTATTCTCACTATTGTCTCCTTGCACTTGCTCTTCTCCCTGATGTATCTGAAAAAGTATTTCTTCCCCTGTTAATTCCCTGCACTAATCTCAGCTCCCTCTGGGCCTTGGCTTCTCTCACTTTTCTGGTCACCTCCCTGGACCATCTTGCATACTCCTCCCTGTCCCCTTCCTTCCTCTTCCTCCTATATCTCTGGTGGGCCTCTCATTTTGCCCTCACCACCTCCACTACCTCACTGCTCAGCCAGCATGGTTTCCTTGCTCTGCTCCTTTTACTCTGTGTCTTGGTGCAGGCTTCTGTTGCCTCTGTAATCCCCCATTTAATAATATCCCATTTCTGCTCCACATCCATCTCGTGCCTTATGCCCTCCAGTTTCCCTTTCAGTACTTCCCGCTTCCTCCCAAAGTCCCCCCCCCCCCAAAGTTTACCACCCAGGTTACTGATTTCTCTGGCTCCCTGCACATTGTGATATTAAACCACACCATTTAGTGATAGTTGTTGGCTAGTGGGTCCTCTACCCTTATTTCCCTTACTGCCCCCCCATTTGACAATACCAGATCTAAAGTGTTCTTTAGCCTAGTAGGTACATTGACCAACTGTGTCAGGAGATTCTCCTGGATCGCATCCAGGAGCACTTGCTTCCTAGCACTGGAGGTGACCGGAATGCTCTAGTCAATCCCCGACAAGTTGAAATCCCCCACAATGACCACCTTCCCTTTTCTACATACCTTTCTGATTTGCCTCACTAATTCCCTGTCAAGCTCCTCAGACTGGGACGGTGGCCTGTATACCACCACAAACCTCAGTTTCCTACCCCTTAAGTCTAGGAGTTGTAGCCAGCTTGCCTCTGTTCTCCTTTCCTCCCCTTCATCCCTTGTGCATTTGATCCTGTCCCTCACATAGACTGCCACCCTACCCCCCACCTCCTCCTTACAGTCCTTCCTGTATAATTTGTGCCCTGGGATTGCCAGATCCCAGTCCCAGTGCTCATTTGCCCATGTTTCTGTGACAGCTGCAATATCCACCCTCCACACTGCCAAGAGTGCCTGTAGCTCAGCTGATTTGTTGCCTAAGCTTCTTGCATTCAGTGAGACCACCTTCCATCCTGCTCCCTTCCCTTCATCACCCACCATCTCCTTCCTTCTGCTCCGTCCCTCCCTTTTTGGTGGCCCAAGTCCTTCCCTGCTAGCCTGGTGGGTAGGCTGTGACTCCACTCTATCGGATTCCTGCCTACCTGCTGTGCACTAGCCACCCCTCCATCTAGTTTAAATCCACCTTTGTCACAATATACCTCCCCAGTCTTTGTTTTAATACCTCCTTTCCCTCCCCACTCAGGTGCAGCCTATCCATTGCAAACAGGTTGTTATTTTCACAGGTACTGCCCCAGTCACGCACAACCCCATACCCCTTAGTTCGACACCAATCTATCAACCATGCGTTCAACTCCCCAATCCTCTCCTTTCTCACTGTGCTTGCGCAGAGTACTGGGAGCACCTCTGAGAAGGCCACAGACTCTCCACTCTCCTCACACAACCTTTTCACTTCCTCAAACCTCTCCCTTGTTACCTCCACCGTTTCCCCCACTAGGTCATTTGTCTACACATGTACCACAATGTCAGAACAAAGTGATGGGACTGGACAGGATTCATCCAAGGGTTCTAAAATAATTGAACATGGTGCTAACCGCCCCTCTGGCAACAGTATTTAGCACCTCATTGGAAATGGGTAGTTCCATAGGACTGGAGGTGGGCTGATGTGGTCCCTCTGCACAAGAGCGGCAACAGGGAGGAGTCTAGCAACTACAGGCCAGTCAGTTTTTCCATAAGTGATGGGGAAATTAATGTAGACCCTGCTGAAGGAGAGGTTGATGGAGTACCTAGAGGTATATGGGCTGCAGAACCACTAGCAGCATGGTTTCACAGGGCAGAAGTCATGCCAAACAAATCTCATAGATTTCTTTGACTTGACTGACTAAGGAGGTGGAACAGGGGAGGGCAGTGGATGTGGCCTATCTGGACTTCAGTAAAGCCTTTGACACTGTGCTGCAAAGGAGGCATTCTTTCCTCCAAATATGTTTATTTTAATAAACCACATCTTGACGCACAACATCAGAATCTTTGTAGGTGTAACAGGGGCTTTCAGGAAACTCTTTATCATATCATAATGCAATGCCCTCTCTATCATTTTTCTAGTGATCAAACCATAAAAAAACTTTCTTATAAAATATGCTGATATGGACTATGACCCATTATTTATTCTCCTACATCCCATGACCAAAGAAGGTGCTGAGTTAATCTCCAGATTTCTTAATTACATGATAAACTTCAAAAGAAAACACTTTCTTGCACTTTAATCTCTAAAGCACTATTTTTCTTTAATGTAGCTGACCCTTAGATAGTACTGCACACCTGACTTTGTGTTTTTGCATCTATTTATGAATACTGCATTTTATTTGAGTTTTGGTAACCGGGTAAGTCCACTGAGACAATTACAGTCCCTTTTTCAGGGTCGACCCGGGGTTGAGAGTCAACCACAAAAGTATAAGTGCAACAAGCAAATACAGTTCTCATGTTACAGGGATGTCTTTAGTATGTATAACTACATAATGTCTATACTGCTATGTTCTTATTTAACTTTTAACTGCAACATTGTAATGTCTGACATTTTTAATGTTTTGGAAGAACAATAAAGCATTACTTCTACTGGTAAAGAAACTAAGCAGCCTGGGGGCTGGGGAGGAAGAGGTAAGCTGGGTATCAAACTGGTTGAAAGATAGAAGGCAGAGAGTGTTAGAAAACAGCAGACACTCAGGGAAGGGGAGAGTGACCAGTGGGGTGCCTCAGGGATCAGTACTGGGACTGGTCCTCTTCAGTGTCTTCATAAGTGACATTGCTGAGGAACTAGAGGGGAAGGTAACGTAGAAACAGAGAAGTTGTCAGCAGAGAAGGACCTCTTGGCCTACCTACTCTGCCCTATTTTCCTTACCTACTGTTCCACCACAGACCCTACTCGATCTCTGGTTTTCCCCCTTGCCTTATATCTACAGTCCCCTTGTTTCTATCCCATGCATGCTTGAATACTGTTAACATTTTAGCACACACCATCTTCACTGGTAGGCTGTTCCAGATGTTCACAAGCCTTTGGTATGTCTCTTTGCAGATGACATAAAAATCTGCAACAGGATGGACACTCCAGATGGAGTGGAGAGAACCCAAAGGGATCTTGGGAAACTAGGGGAGTGGTCTAGGAAGATATGATTCTTTGCAGATGACACACAGGATGGGCTGGAGAGAATGCAAAAGGATCTTTGGGAAACTAGGGGAATGATCTAGGGTGTGGCAGCTGGCTTTCAATGCCAAAAAGTGCAAAACCATGCACTTGGGGTGGGGAAAACCAGGAGCTGTGCATAAGATGAGAGGGGAGGTATTGACAGTCACCAAGCAAGAAAGGAAATATGAGGTAATCATATCTGATGATCTCAAGGTGGCAAGACAGTATACAAGGCTACAGTGATGCTGGGGGCATAGGGAGGGGGATTTCTAGCAGGAAAAGGGAGGTGGTGTTGCCAGTGTGTCACTCACTACTGAGACCCCCACCTCGAGCACTGTGTCTAGTTCTGGAGGCTGCACCTCCACAAGGACACTGATAGGATGGAAGCTGTCCAGAGGAGGGCATACAGAATGGTGCAGGGGTAGCACAAGGAGTCACACAAGGAGTGGCTGCAAGATCTCAACATGCACTCCTTGGAGAAAAAGAGAGTGAGAGAAGACATGATGGAGACCTGTAAGTACCTTACAGGGGTGAACAAGTTGCAGGTGTAACCCCCCTATAAATGGGAATTCCCAAAAGTCTTCCTTGGGTGTGCCTAAATGCCCACTGCCCAGTGGTGTTCTGTGTTCTAACCGTTTAAAAGTAATTGCATGTGAGTGCCCTAATAGCCTTTGTGCCTGTCTCTTTAAGAGCTGCCTGTCTCGTAGTGTATAATTAATCTGGGTAGGGGCTGAGTGTTCCTAAGCTCAATTCCTGCCTGGGCTGCCAGATAATTGCTCTAATCTGCCATCACTAATTTCACAGAGGGAACTCTGTTAGGAACTGTAATTGTTTGCTGATTATCTGCTTTCTTAATAATGATGTAGTAGTTTGTCTAACCTGCCTTCTTTGCAGTATGGACTTTTCTGTTAATCACCGCCATCTTGGTTCTGGACTGTCAGTATGCACCAGTCAGTACCTTTGGGGGCCCTAAAATGAAGCCTGCCCCAAGGGGTCTTGTGGGAGTGAATTTCTGTAGGAATTGCAGTTTTCTCTCTTTGGCGCCTAAATGGACCTGGAGGGGGAGCCCCTGCTGTGACAGACAGATGGATCAACGAATCGAACCTTTTGGATCACTGGGAAAGTGCCGAGCTGCCTACAGCAGTGAGTCAGTGTGAAGTAGGGGTTGAGAATGAGAGGAGCTCGAGAGATTTGAGCAGCTGCTCCTGTGTAGTGCGTAGGGGAAATTGTCAGGAAGGCTGTGACTGGTCTGTCTGCTTCCATCTTCCTAAGTGAAGAAAACTGAGAACCAGAATCGTACTGTATCTGAACTTGTGTCTTTCTACCTAATTGTCACTAATTTCACCTGAAGAGGGACCGAAGGCTTGCTTTTGAGTGATTGGCCTGTCAGGACTTCCATCACGACTGCAGAGCATAAGGTTTGTGCAGAAAACCCTGTGTATTGCAACCAGACTGTCATATGAATTGTGGTACTTCCTTGCCTTTACTATAAGTGTGCTGAATGCGAATAGTGGGTCGTGATTTGGTTCCCCACAGCTTGAATGTGTCACGCTTGCTGGAAGCAGTATACGGTAACTCTGACTGAATCAATTTCCTTCAACCTGTGTGGGCCTCAACACCACGGCCCTGATTGCCACTCACACTGCAGAGAACCACAAAACAAGAGGCCTGCCTGGGAATTCAGCTCTCTGCTCAATATCAACAAACAGGAACAACACCACGGTGAATCGTGTGGGCCCTGCTTCTCCTGGTAAATCAGCACTTCATCCTGAGGTTTCCTCTTCGTCCATCCTGCAACCATGTCTGGGTATTGTGAGTAAATCACAGGGTAGCTCCCAGCAACTACCTCCTAATCAAAGTGTGTCATCAGATTTAACTGTTTTGATTGATTGTCATGAGCTGAGCCCTCCGGCTCTGGAATACAAATATTGGGTTAAAGTGCATGCTGTGCTTTCTTTTTCCTAAGGACCCCAACAACAGCTGCAACGCCGGCCTACCCTGGGCAGTGCTTTAGGCTAGCCTGTAACTCCAACTGGGTATCCAGAGTGTGTGTAACTGTGATAGAGAGACTCTTAGAGGCATGCATGCTTAAACCTAATTAAACAGTAATAGAATCAAGCACCAGATTACACCCCTTCCTTGTTCATGCTACCAAATAAATCAGATCTGAATCTTTTTACACTTAAACTGTTTGTGGTGTACCTCTGTACAGATGGCATTGAAATACTGTTGATTGTTGTGGTAAATCTTGTTTTGCAGGGGTTCTCCAGGGCCGAGCCAGCTGATATAGCCCTGGTGGTAAGTGTAACAAGTGTGGGGCCAAATCTGTTGTCAGGTGCTAATTGCAATTGTGTATTCAGTGAACCATTTAGGCCACTAGAGGGAAAAGAGGGGGCAACAGTGTCCCAGAAGGCTGTACCCATGGCAGCTACGCTAACATTGATCCTGTCCTCCGGGTGGAGACACCCGTTCCTAGAACTTGGGCCCCTCATCCTGCTCTCCGTCACGCAGGCAGGGGTAGTATCCCTTGAGGGTATTGCCACCTAGGGGTTACATCTTGGAGGCATCACTGGGATTTATGCCTTTAGTGGTCAGAGGTGGGAACTGCAACCCCCTACATTAAATTTGCGACAGAATGGAGGCACTTACTATGCTCAAGCTTAAAACTGCTCCCCATAAGTTGGTAGTTCACCATATGATGGGGTAGAGCAAGACTGAGGGGGTACACCCCCAACAAGCCATATTATTAATGGACTTCCCATTAAGGACCACTAATGCAACTATTATAGAGATGGTTGAACAAGTTAAGCATTTGGGGAAGGTTGAGGTGAAAGGTAGGAACTCGGATCTGTTAGACCAAACCATGGTGGCCCTCCTTTCCTGCAGCCTCCCCATAGACCCTGAGAGAGTGCTCCCTGTTATTTTGCCTGAAGCGTCCCAGAAAGGGTGGCACGTCATTCATTTTCATAGTGACCCAGCTGCTTCTGGGGGATCCCCAACTATAGAGGGGTTTAAAGACAAATTGCTTAGACTGCCAGCCACTGAGGTGTGATCCGCTAAGTAGTTAATGAAAATGTTAAATTTTTCTAAAGACACCGCTCCCTTGCAGTCCCCTTTAGCATCTCCTGCCACACCTAGAGCTTCCCCTATGATAACCTTCCCCATAGTAATACCCTTCGTACACCTGGACTCTTACTGTAGACTTAGACTCTTCTCGGGCACGGTCCCAGTGCCCATGGGGGAGGATGATCTGGAAACATGGATGGATTATGACACCCCTTTGGTCCAGGAGTGGCAGTGCTCTGAGGGGGAGAAAAGAAAGAGACTCATGGAAAGCTTGAGGGGCCCTGCACTGGAGGCCATTCAATGTATTTGCTCCACCAGCCCAGAGGCCACTGCTGCTGAGTACCTCTCTGCCCTGGAAGGAGTCTTTGGCAGCACTGAGTCAGGGGAAGACCTGATGTGGAAATTCAAATCTGCCAAACAATGGAAGAATGAAAAGCTGTCCATGTTTGTTACCAGAATTGAACGGGCCATGCAGTGGGCTCATAGGAAAGGAGGAGTGCCTGCCAGTGAACTGAATTGGATCAGATTGGAACATGTCTTGAAATCCGGCAGGTACTCTAGTGTGATGATGTTGAAGCTGAAATTGCAAGATAGGAAGACAAATCTGCCTGAATATTGCTACCTTATGAAAGAAATTCGAGAAGCGGAGAATGATGTGGAGGGGTCGGAGCCCTATGCTGGGGTCGCCCATACCAGCCAGACCCCTGACCAAAGTGATGAATGACATGAGGTGTCCGAATTGCTAACAGATGAGGGAACTAATTAAAGAGCTGAAAGAGATGAGAGCCAGTCAACAAGACACTGAGGTGGCAAAAAGTGCCACTCCTTGTCAAATGCCCCTGAGCCAAAGAATGAGATCCCACCTAGAGGGGTGGGGTGCACATCATTTCCTCTGAAACCCGACTGGAGAGTAATCTGCTAGAAGAAATATGGGAATTGAGAACCTTGGTAGGAGACCTTATTCGGGACAGTCAAGTAGCTGATTCCTGGAGAGGCTCAGAAAGCAGGGAAAGTGGACCTTGGATCAGAGAGGGACCACGAGACTTGCCTGAACCACCCAAACAAGGAAGTGGTTTTCCTCCCCCTAGAGACTCTAATGAACCCATCTTTTATTACCATTGTGGGGAAGATGGGCATACCCTGCCTAACTGTAGTTTGCCTGAGAATCTGAGAAAGGTTATTACAGGGTTACTGGTTTTAGTTCGATGAAGAGACATAAGGCCTCAGACTGGGCCTGTAAAAAAGACTTGTTCCTCTACTTGGTTTACTTGGTATTTATGGGACAAAAAAAGGCTGAGGCCCATCGGGATTGTCCCCCACAATTAATGTGGCACATTAGTTCAAGTCCAGATTTACTTCTAACCATTTATCAAGCTTTAGAGTAAAAGTAGTAAAGGAAGGTGAATCCACAAGTTCTTGAGTCAAGGTGTTCCAGAGTCTTGGTGCTCATACTGTAAAAAAGTTTAATCTTTTATTTGTATTGGCTTTGGCTACATTGATTTGCTTATTGTGCAATCTGGGGACAGTACATCTATTACTAAATTGTAATCTAAATTGCTGCATTAATTCTGGAGATTGATGGACTTTATAAAGAAGAAGAAGACCCCCTCTAATTCTTCTTTTCTGCAATGAGTGTAATCCTGTAACATGTAATCTTTCAACATAGTTTTTAGATGCCAGGTAAGGAACTAATCTAATTGCTCTCCTTTGGATCTCTTTCAATCTCTGTATGTCTTGTACCAGATATGGACTCCAGAGCGGGGATCCATAGTCCATATAAGGCCTAACATATGTTCTATATAAGGGGATGATGCATTCCTCGGATTTTGTGACAAAGGTGCGCTTTATGCGCATAAGTAGTTGTTTGGAGGTTTTATCCGCCTTAGTACACTGGTCTATTTGAGAGAGTGTATTATTAATTAGTATTCCCAGATCTCTTTCACATACTGAAACTTTCAAAGGAATGTTTTTAAGGGTGTATGTCTGTAGGGGATTAACTCTACCAAACTGTAACACAGTGTGCTTATCTATATTACAGTGCATTTCATTTATTTGGGCCTAAGTTTCAATATGTTTCAAATCATTGATAACTGAAGATCTATTTATTAGTGAATTAACCCTCCTCCACAACTTCTTGTCATCGGTTAATTTGGAAAGATAGTTTGCAGAGCTAATCTGCATGTCCCAAATGAAAACATTAAACAATGAGGGTCCAAGCACGGATCCCTGAGGGACCCCGCTTGTCACTTGTCCTTCTTCCAATAAGGTGCCTTGTATTTTAACTTGCTGGCTTCTATTAGACAGCCAATTATTTATCCATTTAACTAAGATGGGAGAGAAGCCTGCCAATTGGAGTTTAGTAATGAGCTTGTTATGTGAGACCTTTTCGAATACTTTACTGTAATCCAAAAGGATCACATCTTGGGGGCAATTAAGGTCAAGACCCTGACTTATATTTTCATAAAAGGCTATTAAATTTGTAGTATATGAAAGGCCTTTTTTAAAGCAGTGTTGTGTTGGATCATTAAGTTTTAATACAACTATTTCTCTTTCAAGAAATTTTCCATTAGTTTGGAGAGAACGGATGTTAGACTAATAGGTCTATAGTTTTCGGGTTTAGATCGATTCCCTTTTTTGAAAATAGGTGCAGCAATGGCCTTATGCCAGTTGTTAGGAACTACACCCTCTTGAAGTGATTTGTTAAATATAAGAGAGAGAGGGAGTGCTAAGGCTGTAGATGCTGTATGTAGAAATCTGGGATTAATATTGTCCGGTCCAGGACTTGAGGTTTCATTTATGGATTTACTGTAAGTGCTGCCAGCGTATCTGCTTGAGAGATTGTATAATTATAATTGCCTGATATGGTGGAAAAGGCCAAAGTAGGTGTTACCTTTGGAGTAAACACTGAACAAAAATAATTATTAAAGGAGTTGGCAATATCTATGTCCATTGTTAATAAAGAATTATCTACCATAAGTGGACCAATTTGTCTAATAGAACCTTTTTTGTCATTAAGATATGAAAATAGGGATTTATGACTATTTTTAGAATTTGCTAGTCTAAATTCCAAATTTCTTTTAGATAGTACTATAAGTTTTTTTAAATCCTTGACTGCTTATTTGTATTTAAGTGCAAGTTCAAAATTATCATTAGTATTACACTTCTTTAGATCTCTAAAGAGCTTTTCCTACTTTCTGATCAATTTTTTTATATTTTTGTTGAACCATAAGGGTATCTTGCCTTTTGAGTTATATTTTTTTGGTTGGGACAGAAGTATTTTCTAGGTTTAAGATAGTGGATTTTACATAGGTCCATGCTTCTTCGGGTGGTAATGGTAGTAGTATATCAAGCCATGCTATTTTGTTTAGGTGTTCATTAATTAATTCAAAGTTAGCCAGGTCATAATTTTTAAATAAAGAAAAATTGCGGGGTTACTGATATTGATAAGTCAAGGAAAAGGAGATGGCATTATGGTCACTGCTACCTAAAGGGTCATGTAAGGAAATACTAGACATATTGTCAGATAGATTAGTAATCACAAGGTCTAGGATATTATTTCCTCTTGTGGGTTCTTTAATGACTTGTTCCAACTCTAATTCGATTAATATAGATGTAAAGTCTTTCTCAATACGAGTTTTACTAGTAAGGTTATGCCAGTTTATTGAGGGCATATTGAAATCACCCAAGGTAATGACATGTCCTTTGTCAGCCAATACTTAAATGTCTTTTATTAATGTGGCTGTATATTCATGATCAGCTGAAGGGGGCCTATAACAGGTACCTACAACAATTTGAGGTTGTCCTATAAATTGAATGTTAGCCCAAATACTTTCTGTGATAGTATCATGTGGGATTTGATTAGATGGAATATCATTTCTAACATATAAACAAACCCCTCCACCAATTTGACCTTGTCCGTCCTTGTGGTAGAGTTTATAACCTGGAATTTCTTTAATCCAAGCTGAGTTAGAGTCCCACCATGTTTCAATAATGGCTACAATGTCATAATTAAATATCTTGCATTTAGCTACTAGTTCAGCAATTTTAGTTAAGTTTAAAGATCGTGCATTTAGAGGTAACACTTTACAAAATTTATAATTATCTAGGGTGCATTTCATATCAAAAGACCTGGGAACATTCCCATTTCCCCCCCTGGGGTACTAGTTTAAATGTTTATCAATTGTGGACAAGAAACATTTTCCCAGTAGGACACTACCCCATCTGCTAAGGTACACTCCATCCTAACAAAACAGTGAGAGTTTGTCATGAAAGTTTTCCCAGTGCGTTATACAAGTAATTCCCTGTTGGTAACACCATTTCCATAGCCATTCATTTAAGGCTTTGATTTTATTGGTAATGGTGGGGGTAGCTCTGGGTACTGGTATAACCTCAGAAAAGCAAACTGTACAATCTCTTTCTGCCAGCACATTGTTAAGGGCAACAAAGTCTTGCTTTAGATTATCCAGGTTAGTCCAATTTATATCATTATTACCAGCATGTATTATAATCAGGGGATTTTTTGCCTGAATGTTTAAGTTCTTTTTTAACAATATTTGTGATGTCTGCTACCCTAGCTCCTCTAAGACTGGAACAAGTACAGTTAAGTTTATCTGGATTACACATTACTCGATCAATAAGTTTGATCATAGAATCCCCCAACACTAAAATTTGTTCAACATCCCTTGTACTGGTAGCAGAACTGATTAATATGGTGGGATCTAGAGCCCCAAGAGTGGAAGTTGGGGATAATTTTTTCATGGTGCTAGAAGAGGAATTAGTTATGGGTTGTAAAATGATTTTTAAAACTTTTCCTGTCCTTTTAGGGCTTTTAAGTGATGTATTGGGAGACTCTTTCTGGGAGGGGGGAATATCCTCAATTGGTAAGCTATGATATCTATTATGTACAGGTAGTGTGGGGGGTTTATTAAATATCTGACCTCCCCTTCACTTAGGGGAGGTCAGATATTTAATAAACACATACTCGTGTTTGGAGACAATGGACCAATTATCATCATCCTATTTAATCGTAGGGGGACAGGGGTCTCCTAGGAGAGTACCACTCACTTCACAGTTGTTAATTTCAGACTTGGATAGGGTACTTGTAGAAAATAATGATTCTGACATTTGATCCATGAATTGTCCAAGGGCTTAAATTTCTGGGTTGGAAGATGTTGGTACCTGCAGCCTAGAAATTTCTGCTTGCAGAGTCTGTAGTAATATACACTTATCACAGATGAAGTCAATAATTTGGTTACCCCATCCAAACATTTGACAGGTACTACAGAAATTGTTAGGGGCTTCCATAGTCACTATAATGATTGTTAGAACTATATACTGCCTTGTACTAACTTAGTTTGGGCTTACTGTTTGTTTTTGTGATAGCACACTATCGTGGCCCTGATCCCGTACTTACCCTGCAGACACAGCTGACATGCAGAACCACGTGTCTCTGCGCATGTCTCCGCGCAGCCCCGCGCATGCTCGCCCCATTCGCTAGCATGGGTCAGAAGTAGTGCCCGAAACCAGAAGCATCTGTATAACTTCCAGTTTCACACTAGGGTATAGCGCTACAGAATGTACTATTAAAAATACAAATAAAACAGGATAATAAGCCTGGACAAGCAAACAAAATGTTTTAGAGAAAGGATAGCCTGTTGTTATCGGTAGATGTTCTCCCGAACTAAAATACAGCAAATTTGGGACTGGGGTACACTAAGGAGATCCATCAGTATCCCAGAAATCTTCACTGTCCCCACCAACAAACTAGGCAGAGCAGGTGGATACCCAGTCCTGACATCAATTCTCTGTATATAAACGTTAGGTCAAATTGTTTAAAAACATTCAAAGTTTATATCATACAGTGCATTTGGATACTGCCTCTCACCAGAGGCTCACAGAGACAGTTTTTTTGTGCAATCTGCACCCTGCTCGCTACCATGGGTCAGAAGTAGTGCCCGAAACTGGAAGCGTCTGTATGACTTCCGGTTTCACGCTAGGGTTTAGCACTACAGAATGTTCTATTAAAAATACAAATAAAACAGGCTAATAAGCCTGGACAAGCAAACAAAATGTTTTAGAGAAAGGATAGCCTGCTGTTATCGGTAGATGTTCTCCCGAACTAAAATACAGCAAATTCGGGACCGGGGTACACTAGGAAAATCCGCCAGTATCCCAGAAATCTTCACTGTTCCCACCAACAAAGTAGACTGCTATAAAACAGATGACTAATTCCCCTTCACCTGATTGATCTGAGGTGGTAGGCCCATCAATGGAGACCACAGTAAATGTGAATGGTGTATCTGCAAGGGCCGTACTCGACAGCGGATTACAAGTGACCATAGTGTTTCACGATTGGTACCGGAAGCACCTACCTGATGTGCCCCTACAGCCTTTGGAGGCCTGCACATGTGGGGATTAAGCAAAATGTCCTACCCATACTTGGGATACATTTGGATCTAGCTGTCTTTTCCTACTGGAGTGGCTGGAGTGGATGAACACGTAGAGATGCTGGCTCTGATGTGTTCTCCTACAGGATTGTATGATGGGGTTCCCTTGCTCATTGGAACAAATACCCACATGTTTGGGAGACTGGCACAGTTGTGCCAAGAGAAACAAGGGTGATGGACTGGGTGAGCCTTGCAAATTCCAGCCTTGATACAGAGACAGCCTATGATCTGCAACAACAGACCACAGAGGCGGACAGGGATGAACCGGTGGAGATAGTGTGGAAGAAAGATCCTGATTCTTTGACCTTACCACCTAATGCTCAGTGTACTGTCCATGGAGAAGTCCATATCAGAGGAGACGTGAAGAACAAGATATTGATGCTGGATGCTCCAGGTGATGTAAAGTTGTTGGATGGGTTAATGGTCAAGCCCAGTATCTTGTCTGCTTGAGCCCACTCCTATGCTCGGTGGGTAATGGTTCAAATACAGAAAGTATCTGATCGGGAGATCCATGTGTATCGGGGATATACATTAGCTACCATGCACTGTGCGGACACTGCAGTGCTGCCAAACAACAAATGTCCCAGTGAGAAAGAGGAGGTAACCATGGACCTATTTGATTGTGGGGAGTCCCCACTGTCCACTGAATGGAAGACTCGAGACAGCCAGAAGCTTGACCAGAGGAGCCAGGTGTTTTCCCTAAAGAAATGGGATGTAGAATGCGTTCAAGGTGCTGAACATACTATCAGACTTCACGATGATGGACCTTTTCTGGAGCAGTGTCATCACCTTACCCCCGCTGATATATTTCATGTCCGAAGGCACATACAAGAGATGCTAGCTGCTGGCATTATTCAAGAGTCGAGAAGCCCTTATGCTTCCCCTATTGTAATGGTGCAAAAGAAAAATGGGTCCTTGAGGATGTGTGTGGATTACCAGACTTTGACTGTACCAGACCAATATACCATGCCTCACGTAGAGGACGCCCTGGACTGCCTGAATGGAAGTCAGTGGTTTTCGGTACTCGATTTACGAAGCGGGTATTATCAGATCCCAATGGCCCTGGAAGACCATGAGAAAACAGCTTTCATCTACCCTCTGGGGTTTTATGAATTCCTGAGGATGCTGCACCCACCACTCTCCAGAGGCTGATGGAACGTGCAGTAGGGGATATGAACTTGTTGGAATGTCTAGTATACTTGAATAATGTTATTGTGTTTGGACGCACATTAGAAGAGCATGAAGCCTGATTATTCAAAGTTCTGGATCATCTGGAAGAATTCGGCTTGAAGCTCTCCATAGACAAGTGTCAGTTTTTCCAGGCAACCGTAAAATACGTGGGGCATATAGTGTTAGCTGAAGGGATACAGACCGATCCCAGCAAAGTAGAGGCCTTGACCACTTGGCCACAACCCAGCAATTTGAAAGAACTGCAATGGCTTTTGGGGTTCTGCAGCTACTATCGCCGATTCATTAAGGACTACTCTAAAGTAATTCAGACCCTCCTGAATCTCACTCAAGGTTATCCCCCCACCAACCACCGGTACAAGAAAGAATCTATCAAGGATGAAGAGAAGATGTATTTCTGAACAGGTGAACCATTTGGGGCCTGGTGGACCACCGAGTGTGAGGCAGCCTTCCTTGAGGTCATTTATCAATTTACTCATGCCCCGGTGTTAGCTTATGCCAACCCCACCAAGCCATATGTTCTACACACTGATGCCAGCCTGAAGGGACTAGGGGCTTTGTTGTACAAGGACTATGAAGATGTCCTGAGACCTGTGGCCTTCACCAGCAGAAGTTTAACACCCTCTGAGTGGAATTATCCTGTCCACAAATTAGAATTCCTCACCCTCAAATGGGCCATAGTCAACCAGTTTCATGAGTACCTCTATGGGGCCAAGATGTTGTTAAAGACTGATAACAACCCTTTAACTTACGTACAGACTTCAGCCAAGCTGGATGCCACTGGGCACCAGTGGCTTTCTGCACTGTCTACCTATGATTATGTGGTTGAATATTGGCCTGGTCTGAAACATAACAATGCTGATGCCCTTTTGAGGTGACCGAGCCCTCACGACAACTGGGTGCGACTGTCCAAACACTCTATTAAAGCATTGTGTCAAAAATTTAATAAGGACAAGCGGCCATATGTAGATACCAAGGACTGTTTAGTGGACTGTCTTGGGCCTCCTGAAACTTGCATACCTGCTACTGTCATTTTTCAGCACTGGACATCAGCACTCTACCTCGGTTTGATACTGATAGCATCCAATGGGCTCAATCCCAAAACCCAATGATCCAACCCGCCCTTGATGCCCTACGTGTGGGGAAAGATGTATCAAAGCTATGCTCTGCCAACCTACGAACTGCTTTATTATTCAAGGCAGGCCCCAGACTAAAGTTACGAGATCAGTTGCTATATCGAGAAACAGTAGATCGCCAAGGTCAGGTAGACAAGCAGCAGTTAGTGCTGCCCACAGCCTTCAAGCAGCTGGTGCTGAGGTCCCTCAACAATTGCATGGGACACCTCGGTACTGACTGGACCGACTTGGTGTGGTCACGATTCTACTGGCCGAAAATGGGGGCAGATGTTGAAAACCATATCAAAACCTGTAGTCGTTGCCTTCAGAGGAAAGCTTTGCCCCAGAGAGCTGCCCCTTTGGTCAACATCTCCACCAGTGCCCCCATGGAGTTGGTTTGCATAGACTTTCTGTGTCTGGAGCCTGATCAAAAGACAATTGGCAATGTACTGGTGGTAACCGATCATTTTACTCGCCTTTCTAACAAAAGATCAGAAGGCCTCTACAGTGGTCATGGTACTGGTGGAGAAGTTCTTTGTTCATTATGGTGCACCACAACATATCCACTCAGATCAAGGAAGAGACTTTGAAAGTAGATTGATCAAGGAGACACTTTCCCTGTGGGGAGTGTGGAAGTCCAGAACTACTCCTTACCACCCCCAGGAGGACCCCCAACCTGAGCGTTTTAACAGGACCCTCGTGGACATGTTGGGTACACTTCACCCCAAAGATAAACACAAATGGAGTCAGCAAATCAGTACCTTGGTGCATGCCTATAATTGTACAAGAAATGATGCCACCGGGTTCTCTTCGTATCACCTCATGTTCAGAAGGGAAGCCTGGTTACCTGTGGATGTTTGCTTTGGAGTGTCCTCGGATGGAATTCACGCTGAGAACTATCTACAATATGCACAAAAGCTAAAGGCCCAGTTAAATCATGCTTTTCAGTTGGCCCAGACTATGTCCACCAAGAGATACCTTGCCAACAAAGAGAGGCAGAACAAGAAAGTGAAGGCTAAAGAGCTACTGCCCGAAGACCGTGTATTGTTGTGCAATTTGGGACTGCATGTAAAGCCTAAAATTGCTGATAGGTGGTATCATCTTCCACACATAGTGATCAGTAAACTGGATGAATTACCTGTGTACAAAGTGTGCCCTGAGGAAAACTCTAAAACTGTTAAAACCATGCACAGGAACCATTTACTACCTATTGGCCAAGTAATGATCGATGCTGAACAGTCCCTCCCAGGCCAGTAACTTGTACTGCTGCCAAAAGGTGACAGAGTCAACCCTCTCCAACAGTGCAACATCCCAGGCTTTCCCCTCAGCAGGCCGAGCCTTATGATGACAGTCAGTCTGAATCTGACTGCACCGAGTGCAATACTCCTTATTATCCTACTTATGAACTGAGTCAATTGTTTCAAGGTCACCCAATGTATAACTGTGGGGATGAAGCTGGGCCCTCAGGACTGTCTAACCCCCTGGCTTCCTCCCTGGCACCAGTGCCATCAGAGAGTGGGGTGAAAAGTATAGCGTTTGAGATGGTTGCCTTGCTGTGCTTGCTGGAATTGTTTGAACTGCCCAAGGAGGAGCCTGATACCATAAACTGTCCTGGTGACATACCAGTAAATGATGATTATAATGAACTTGACCCTGTTGTCCTAAGGGACACGAGTATTCAGTCTGCTGTAGAGAGTGTCAGCGAAGTGCCTCAAGATACAAATGTGTTAGAATCTTCCTTGGATAACCCATCTGAACCTTTTACAGAGGATAACCCTGTGCCAAATGTGGTGGACCCAGGGACTGATAGTGTTACACTGCTGGAGTCTTTGCCCAGTGCAGAGGTACCCCTCTAGACCCAAGAAAAGACTGATGCTAGTGCAGATACTCTAGAGACTATACCTGTTCCCCCACAAAAGTCTGGGAGAGTTGTTAAACCAATTATGCATCTTAGCAATGACTCCTCTGGAAGACCAGTTGATTTTCCTCTGAATGTTGTCCATAAGGGTGTCTATATCTCGCAGATCTCACTTCCTAAACTGAGCCTTTCTGTCGCCTCTAAGTTAATTGTTCATCCTTTTGAACATGGTGCCCCTGCCCCATCTAGCCCCAAGTTAGCTGATAGGGATGGGTCCCATCTGCATTGTTTAACATGCACGAAGTTATAACTTGAATCAGTATAGTAGTCCTAATAATGTGTTCATCATAGTAGGAGCAGTCTTACATATATGAGAAATGCATAACTGTTGTCATTACAGATATAATGTGTGAAGTGTATTGAAAATATATAGTAATATGATAAGTTTATGTTTACTGATGCATCAGTCATTATCTTGTGTAGTGTATTAATGTCACGTATATCTTGTACAGAATATTGTCTTATTACAATACTGCTAAAGTGTAGGCTTCATGTGAACACCAAGTTTTTCCAGTCAGTGAAAGGGTGTAAATCCCCTATAAATGCGGGTTCCCAAAAGTTTTCCTTGGGTGTGCCTAAATGCCCACTGCCTAGTGGTGTTCTGTATTCTAACTAGTAGTGCGCAGGGGAAACCGGTAGGAAGGCTGTGACTGGCCTGCCTGCTTCCATCTTCCTAAGTGAAGAAAACTGAGAACCAGAACTGGACTCTATCCGAACTTGTGTCTTTCTACCTAATAGAAACATAGAAGTTGATGGCAGATAAGGACCACAAGCCCATCTAGTCTGCCCATTTCTTTTTCTACCTTATGAATGTGCCATTGGCATTTGCTCTGTCAATGGCCTATCTAATCATACTCATCTGTATTGCTCCCTTATGCCTATCCCATGCCTGTTTGAAGTCCTGCACTGTATTCATATCCACCACTTCCTGAGTTAGGCTGTTCCATGCATCTACCACCCTTTCTGTGAAAAAGAACTTCCTCACATTACACCTTAATCAGCCTCCCTCTAATCTCATGCTGTGTCCTCTTGTCCTGCTGTTTTTCTTATATTGAAACGTGTTAGACTCTTTCACTTTGTTAATGCCCTTAAGGTGTTTGAATGTTTTGATCATATCACCACTCTCCTTCCTTTACTCTAGGGTATACATATTGAACTCTGTTAATCTGTCCTCATATGTCTTCTGATGCAGTCCCTGCACCTTTTTGGTTGCCCTTCTCTGGACTGCCTCAATTTGGTTAATGTCCTTATGAAGGTGTGGCCTCCAGTACTGCATGCAGTACTCCAGATGGGGCCTAACCGGTGTCTTGTAAAGAGAGATTATTACCTCCCTCTTCCGACTTGTGATACCCCTACTAATACATCCCAACATCCCCCTAGCCTTACCTACTGCTTTAGTGGTCTGCCTGGATGATTTCCGGTCATCTGTGATGATGATGTCCAAGTCTTTTTCTTCCCTTGTGACTGCCAGCAACTCCCCTCCCAGCCTATAGATGGCTTCAAGGTTTCTGTTCCCTGTGTGCATGATCTTGCACTTCTTTGCGTTAAACTCTAGTTGCCACTCTTCTGACCATTTTGCTAGTTTATCCAGATCTCTAATTGTGACTAATTTCACCTGAAGAGGGACTGAAGACTTGCTTTTGAGCGATCGGCCTGTCAGGACTTCCATCATGACCGCAGAGCATACGGTTTGTGCAGAAAACCCTGTGTATCGCAACCAGACTGTCATCCGAACTGTGGTACTTCTTTGCCTTTACTGTAAGTGTGCTGAATGTGAATAGTGGGTTGTGATTTGGTTCCCCACTGCTTGAATGTGTCACACTTGCTGGAAGCAGTATCCAGTAATTCTGACCGTACTGAATCAGTTTCCTTCAGCCTGTGTGGGCCTCAACACCACGGCCCTTATTGCTGCCCATGCTGCAGAGAACCAACCGACGAGAGGTCTGCTTGGAAATTCAGCTCCCTGCTCAACATCAATGAACAGGAATGACACCACAGTGAATCGTGTGGGCCCTGCTTCTCCTGGCAAACCAGCACTTCATCCTGAGGTTTCCACTTCGTCCGTCCTGCAACCTGGTCTGGGTATTGTGAGTAAATCACAGGATAGCTCCTGCAACTACCTCCTAATCAAAGTGTGTCATCTGATTTAATTGTTTTGATTGATTGTCATGAACTGAGCCCTTTGGCTCCAGAATACAAATATTGGGTTAAAGTGCATGTTGTGTTTTCTTTTTCCTAAGATCCCCAACAACAGCTGCAACACCGGCCTACCCTGGGCAACACTTCAGGCTAGCCTGTAACTCCAACTGGGTATCCAGAGTGTGTGTAACTGTGATAGAGGGACTCTTAGAGGCATGCATGCTTAAACCTGATTTAATCAATAATAGAATTAAGCACCAGATTACGCCCCTTCCTTTTTCATGCCCCCAAATAAATCAGATCTGAATCTTTTTGCACTTAAACTGTTTGTGGTGTGCCTCTGTACAGATGGCATTGAAATACTGTTGGTTGTTGTGGTAAATCTTGTTTTAAAGGGGGTCTCCAGGGCCAAGCCATCTGATCTAGCCCTGGTGGTAAGTGCAACAAGTGTAGTGTTAAAACTGTTGTCAGGTGCTAATTGCAATTGTGTATTCAGTGAACCATTTAGGCCACTAGAGGGAAAAGAGGGGGTAACAGTGTCCCGGAGGGCTGTACCCATGGCAGCTATGCTACCATTGACCCTATTCTCTGGGTGGAGGCACCCATTCCTAGAACTCAGGCCCCTCACCCTGCTCTCAATCACGCAGGCAGAGTGGTATCCCTTGGGGTAGCGCCACCTAGGGGTTACACAGGTGGGGAGTGTCTTTCAGAGGAGAGAGAAACAAAACACAGGGGCATACAATGAAGCTGGGGGAGATTAAGAGGGTTGTAAGGAAGTAGTTCTTCACAGAAAGGGAGGTGGACACCTGGAATAGCCTGCCAGAAGAGGTGGTAGAGGCAAAAAATAATGAGGAGTTGAAAGCATGCCTGGGATAGGAACACGAGCATAATAAGTTGAGGAAAGGGTGACAGGAGGGACACCAATGACCAACAAGGGTCCAAGGTTTTGAAATAGGCAGTGAAAAATTGGGCAGATTGGATAGGCCTACCTGTCCTTTTCTGCCAAATTTTATGCAGCCCACCTCTCCCCAATGTTTAGGGGAATGATGATAATAAATGTCCATGGGGAGGGGCAGCCACAGCAGAAACTGCACTAGATAGCTTACATTTTCTAGGTCCCTCAGGGGTGAGGTGTGGCTGGTCTCCAGGTGTGGGGCTAGAAGAAAATTGTTGGTTAGTGGCAGTAAAAGTCATTGCAAAGAACTGAAATGACACTGCAGATGCAAGGAAAACAGTGGGATCCCATTTAATAACACGTAAAAGTCAATTCCATGGAGCAGAAAGTTAATCACAGTTCAGGGGGGAATATATCACACTGGACCGACATGGTCACATAGGTGCAAGAGTCCAAAATGTCCTAGTCACACAATATCCATTGCATGGGGTGTGATCCTGACAACCCTATTAAATTAGGCAGCTCAGTGTATCCAAAAACAGCAATAATGATTCTGCGGGGCTACATCTTCTCACAGTCCCACAAGACCCACACTCTCCCTTGTAGCTTGGAACAAGTTAGCCTCCCACCTCAGGGCCACTATTCCCTTATTCCAACAGCTAGCATGACCTTTGGAGCTAGGAACATGTCAGTCTGTCACCCTGGGGACGCTATTGCCTCCTTCTAATGGCTCCAGATTTACGGACCCCCTCCTGGGGGACTGTACCCATGAAAATCCAGGTGACACATCTCCATGGAAGTCCCAGCCAAGGCACTCGCTCCCAAAAGCTGCTCTCTCTTTTTTTTTAAATATCATTTTTATTGAAGAGACATTCACACAGTATGTCACAGCAAAAAATATAGACAGATGCTGCAGAGAACTACATCATAGCATGTAAAACACAGGTCATTATCGATCAATGCTACAGTAATTTGCTCTTGAGTACACTCATCACATTTTCATCAGATATCTTCACAAAATCCAGCTGTGGACATAGAGTTTAAACTTTTTCATAAAATGGAAACACCTTTACTCCCTCCCTCTCCCACTCAGTGGAAGCGGCTCCTCTCCTCCTCCTGGAGGATAAATAGTTTATAGAACAAAACCTCCATCTATCTAGGTCATGTACCAGATCCAACTCTGCCATTCCTAATTAAAGGCAGGAAGTTTATCGTCAAGACAGCCATTAATTTCTCTAAATTATAAATATCCCTTACAATGTCTCTCCAGTGCTCCACGGTAGGGATGACCAGCTTCATCCATCTCCTGGTAATTGATTTTTTGGCCACCAAAAGAAATATTAGTAACAAAGTTTTGCACCAGGGTGGATGATGGGCGGGCCAAATAGACAATAAGTTAATTTCCTCCATCAATTCCACCACTTCACCCAAGCAGTCTCTCAATTCATTCTGCAGACAACACCAGAAGGGGGCTCAAGAGGGGACAAGACCAAAACACATGGCCTAGGTCTGCGGTTGGCACCAGCATCCCCTCCAACAATAATCATAACTTGGTGGTAGGTATTTATCAAGTAGTGCCGGAGCTCTAAAGTATCTGTACCAGCACTTCCATGCAAATTCTCACCATACCACCGTGGATGTAATTTTAAATGTTGGAAGAGCAGATTTTGTCCAAACCTCTAACGAAACCGGTAAACCCAATTAATTGTTCCACTTTTCTAATACAGCTTGAGTGGAATCCCCCAGAATATCTCTCAAAATCCTGTACAATTGCCCAATTAAATGGTCCCCGGGGGTTCCCCTATCATGATCCATAATCATTTTCAATAGAGGGGGTGTTGGTGTCTGAAGTTTAGTTAATGATACCTGTCGATGTTATATATATTCCCTAAGCTGCAGGTACTGTACCTATACCTATCCCTCGTGACTAGACCAAAAGTTCCTTGAAGAGACGTAAAGGGAAGTATGCCCACCAAATCCATTACTTGATAAATAAAATGTAAGCCCACTCTACACCAGTGTTTAAATGCCATATCCATTTCACCTGGCAAAAAATATTCGTCCGTAAAAATTAGTCTACAATAATAAAATATTTCTTGAAATTTTAGATGAGTTTGGAGCTGTAACCATACCTTCAAGGTTTTGGAAGTGAATGGCATAAAATGCCACAGAGGGGGTGTATATATATTTATTTATAGCAAATAATATGGCTTTGACATCGTGAAGGAGTGAATTCGATATCCTTCCATGGTGCCCTATATTGTGGGGCCATCCATAAAAACAGTGTGCTAAGATAGGCAGCTTTTTCATAAAGTTTTAAATTTGTAAATCCCCCCCCGAGCTAAAGACAATTGTAGAATTGAGAGGCGGAGTCTGGGGTGCTGACCCTCCCCCCATATAAAACTGGTAGTCATCTTGTTCCAGGAGGCATAGTAGAAACGCACCGGTGGGTAAAGCAAGATTTGGAAAAGGTATAATAATCTTGGTAGAACGTTCATTCATCTAATTCTACCTTCTGAAAAAATGATAAAGTCAATTTACCCCACTTATTTAGGTCCTCTTGTATCTTAACCATTAGAGGTTCACAATTTACTAAATCAATTTTAATGATATAGATTCCTAAATATTTTATTTTTATCCATAAATGCCTTAACGGATAAGTGCGCTGAAGGGTGTCTGAGGATACAAAATTAAAGGAGAGGACCTCTGTCTTGGTTATATTTAATTTAAAGTCTGCTAGTCGCTCAAAAGTATTTAAAATTTCCCAAACAACTGGAACAGATGTTTCAGGGGATAGTACTGAAAGAAGAACATTGTCTGCAAACAATGCTATTTTAGACTTGGTTTGACCTAATGGGACACCCTCCACTCTTCTCTCCTTCCGTAAAGCTGCTGCCAAAGGTTCTATGTATAAAGCAAACAGAAGCAGAGAGAGGGGACAGCCCTGTCGCGTGCCATGTCGTAATGCCATGGGAGGAGTAAGAGAGCCATTAATCCAGATATATGCTTGAGGGGTACTATATATATTCCTTAGCCAAGTCAAAAAGGTTGCCGGGAAATGGAAGGTCAACAGGGTGTCCCACAGAAAATCCCAGGACACCCTGTTGAATGCCTTCTCCACATCTAAATTAAGGAAAATGGACAGAATTTTTCTAGATTTGACACATTCTACCAGCAATAATACTCGATGTGTATTGTCCATAGTATTTCTACTTTTGATGAAACCGGTCTGGTCTGGATGTATCAGGGAGGACATTTACACCTTCTAAATGTGAGGCCGATATAGCCATAAATATTTTGTAATCTATATTTAGGATCGATATTGACCTATATGAAGATGGTTCTGCCTCGTAGATGGAGCATCACCACAAACATTCCTGATCACCTCCCGGTCCAGGTCATAGCTGAATCCTCTTGAAGGTAAGTATTGAGCCACTTTGCTGGCTCTACCATTGTTCAAACACTAAGGGGAGATGCAGGCTCAGGCTCTCAGCCCATTTCTAGTGTGTCATTCATGGGCACAGTTCCACCTCTGCTTACTTCATCAACTCCACTAGCTGATGTAATTGACGCCAGTGCTTTTGTTTTTGCTGTCTGAATTATTTTAATGACTCTTGACATCCCTGCTGTTGGCTCAGCCATTCCCATCACTTCTATCAATGGATGTTGGTTCCTCTGAGACTACAGTCCCTGACCTTGTGTATCCTTCACCACGGCCTTAGCCTGTGCTTCATGTGGTCCTTCCTATTCTTCTTCAGCCAGAGGACTAGAAGGATGAATATAATCCTGACTCCTGGTTGTCAAGAAGGGTGCTTAATGTGAGAGGCCTGACATCTCCTATCACTGTTTAAACAATCAGAAATATAGAAAGGAGAGAAAGAGAGAGGTTGACTCCCGCATCCCCTGTTTTGGGCAGTGGAGTCCCTTTTCTATCCTGCGTCCTTTGTTTCACCCCTGGTCTAGCCAGAATGGGTCTTGTGAATCTTTTCTGTCCTATCCCCTCTGTTTTCCCTCTGTTGCCTAGAACATACTCCCCTTCAGCAAGAACTGTCAGCATGGTGGTGGTGTCAGCGTGGCTCAGTTGGTAGCACTTTTGCCTCTTTCCCAGACGGTCATGGGTTCTAGTCCCACACCAGGATGGGGGTATCATACCTAAATGCTGGCACCCGAGTGCAGTACTAGGAGGTTGCTGTACTGCTGGGGTGTGCCGTCCTTCGCATGACACATTAAACCAAGGTCCCTTTTACCCATCTCTGATGTTGCCCTGGTGGAAGTAAAATAACCCAGTTAACTAGTTAACAATTAGCATCATTAAAACCATCTCCAAGGTAGAAAAGTTCAAGCATGGTTAGAGTAAGTGGAATCATTAATAAAAAAAGTTTCCAACAGACATAGAGTCCAGCTACCTGCGGCTCAAGAAAATTTAAATGCACCATGTGGCAGTTCACAAAGATCAGACAGCAGATTTCAGCAGCTTGCAACCTCTGTTTAACATACCTGGCTCTTTAAAATACCACAGATCCAAGTAATAAGTAGTCCACTGAAGATTATCAGGTACCAGAAGTGCTGGGCTGCTTTGAATGCTAAGCCTTTGAATTACGAGGGTTCGGGCTGGGGTTCATTAAAAACACTTTACTCGTCCTTGCTTGTGCTTGACCTATTATGCGCCTGAACTGTCATGGGAATAAAAAATTTTTTAATTACTGCGATTCACTTTCAAATTTGCAGACTGTTCCACAGACCCCCTGGCATGTGCTTGTGGACCCCTTTTGGGCCGCAGACCCCCGGTTGAAAACCGCTGATTTATACTACTTCCAGCATTCCCATTATCCAATATAAATTGTAAAATCTCAGTAAATATTCCCAAGTAGAAGTCTGTAAATATTTGTACAGTTCCCCTGGCAATCCATCCTCTCCTGGAGCTGTTCCCATAGATAAGGAGACAATAGCTTCATGCACTTCCGTCACCTGTACGGGTGTTTATAGAAGTTCATAAATGTCTCTAGGTAATTCTGGAAGTACAACTGAAGAAACAAACTGTTCCCACCCGCAGCCTGGTCTACGGTGTCCCCGAATACTGTATGAGTATATAGTGAAACAGCATTAAGAACATCTTCTGGATGTGTAATCTTCTCACCCCTAACATCTTTAAGTACAGTGAAACCCACCAGGATGAAACGCACTGTCACAGGTTTCCTGTGTGACAAACGGGATTAACTCCCATTGAATTTGCATTGTTTTGTTTGCTGCAGTAACTCTACTGCAGAATTCTGCAAAGTTGGGCTTCATCCTGGTGGGCTTCACTGTACGCTTATACTCCTGTTTTCAATACGTTTCCTACAATGTTAAAAGGGATTTGTTGAACTCTTACTTTGGCTCCCACATTTTTGTTCTTTCCATAAGCTGGCCATTTGGTCATATTAAAGACTTGTTATTTCTTTTTAAATTTTTTGAATCTGGTTAGTAAAATTTCTTTTTGTTTCATATGCTTATGACAGCAAACATTGAAACTGCCTTCTTAAATCTAAGTACTTTAAATATTGTTCATTTCTCATGTGTGAGACAGACAAAAGGAGTGAAGCTCTCTTAAATGAGGAGTCAAACATAATTATCAGAGATTTTTGAGCTTCTACAAAATTATCTAATTTATGTAGTGAGGGACTAAATAGTCAGGGGAATGGATCTAGGCACAGGTAGAGGGGTGGAGAGGGAGGTCAAGTGCTTTCTAGGAGGCACAGCTCGGAGAGAAGGGGGGGGAGCGAATCTAGAGGATTGCCACAGCAGTAGCAAGGAGAGGGTGTCTGGAGGTCATTGTCTACCTGGGGACAAATGGCCTAGCCAAGGAAGAAGTGAGAATACAACAGGTACAGGGGTACTTCAAGGAATTGGGGAGGCATCTTGGGGAAGTAGCAGAGTCTGTAACATTTTCAGAAGTGCTGCCAGTCTACAGCAGAGGGCAGGCTAAGAATCTCCACATGAGACAGTTTAACACTTGGTTGAAGGGCTGATGTAAGGAAAAGGGTTTTGGCTTCATTGGGGACTGGGGACCCACCTGGAGCGATGTGGGTCTGTACAAGGGGGATGGCCTGCATCTGTCCAGGGAGGGGACTGCGGTCCTCAATGAGAAGTTTATGTGCTTCCTTGTCAAGCATTTCAACTAGCCAGAGGGGGGAAAGCAGCTGGGAGCAGGAAGACTCAAGTAGCCCTCCCCCACAAGTTAGAGAAGTTAGCAGGGAGGATCAAGAGGAAAAGAGATTAACATATTACTGTGCTCAAAGGGGGCATGGTGGAGGAAGGGAGGCAGCAAAAGAAAACAACCAGAGTCAGAAAGAGGGCAGAAAGAGGGGACAGAAAGGCAATAGCAGAATTACAAGGGGAGCAGGCAGCAAAGCATGGTAAGCCATGGTTTACCCATGCCGCAGCGACAGTCATCACGGAGACATCCCCGACAGCTGCAGTGCTGACTGTCAGCACTGTAGTGTTGGGGATGCCTCCATGTATCCATCGGGGCCGTGTCCTAGACACCCCATGTGAGGCTCACCCCCAGCACCCCGGTCTCTAGGATTCTAACTCCAGAATCGGAGTTGGACCGGGAGGGCAAACACCCAGCGAGGCAGTCCCGATTTACAGACCACCATAGTGACTGACGGATTTTGCCCGATTCCTGTCACTGTGGTGGTCTTCGCGATCTGGGAGTCACTGCGGCAACGGTATATGGATAAGCCATGTATACAAATGCCCGCAGTCTGGGAAATAAGATCTCAGATCTGACAGCCTTGATGGCAGAGGCAAACCCGGACATAGTGACAATCACCAAGAAATGGTACACTGGAATCCATGACTGAGAGTTGAACATACCAGGGAATACTCTAATCAAGAGGGTTAGGAAGGGGAAAAATGGGGGAGGGGTGTCCCTTTACGTTAGGGAAGGTATTAAAGCAACAGAGGTTCAGGGTAGACAGGGGGAGGCCAAGGCACTGTGTGTTATCCTTGAGCCAAGCAATGGCACAGCATTTCACACAGGAGTGATCTACAGACCTCCAGCATAGGGGGAGGAGGTAGATAGGGCAATAGTAGAGGAAATATATGAGATGGCAGCAAAGGTAGAGATACTGCTGATGGGTGATTTTAACATGCCAGACGTGCACTGGACTCTCCCGGTGGCAGCCTCAGCCAGGAGCAGTGTCCTCATAGAAGCCTTGCAGGGGGCAGAACTCAGGCAGTTGCTGCAGAAGCCCACCAGGGACAAGGTAATTCTGGATCTTGTACTGACCAATGAGGACAGAATTGCAGAAGTCCAGGTAGATGGTCACCTTGGGTCCAGTGACCACCATACAGTGTGGCTAAAGATAGATACAGCTACACAGGCGAGCCACACAAAGGCAATGGCCTGGATTTCAGGAGGGTGGATTTTGCAAGGATGGGGAGGGGGATCAAAGAGGCCCTGGTGAGTAAGAAGCCAAGGGGAGGGATTGAAGAGCAGTGTGCACACCTAAAAGAAGCCATAATGAAGGTGACAAATCAGTCCATTATGCTGAGAAAGAAGGGAAAAAGAAGGAGCAAACTACTATGGTTCTCTAGGGAGGTGGCAGGGGAAGTCAAGGACAAAAAGGTGGTCTTCAGAAAATACAAGTAGTCACAGAGGGTTGATGATGGGGTGATGTACGTAAACAGGCAGAGAGAAGCAGGAAGGAGAGCAGAGGGGAAGACAGAGCAAAGATTAGCACAGATGATAAAGAAAGGTGACAAGACTTTCTATAGGTACATTAGCAAAAGAAGGAAGGCCAGGGGAGGAATTGTAAGACTCAGAGGAGAGGGAGGGATGTGTGTGGCGGGGAACCTAGATAAAGCATCTATACTAAATGAAATACTTGCTCAGTATTCACTAAAGAGGGAGGGATAGAGACCACAATTGGACAACAGAAATGGGGGGTAAACCCAGTCCATTTAGAGAAGAGAGAGTCCTGGAGGAACTTACAAAACTATGGGTGGACAAATTGATGGCACACACCCCAGGTTACTAAAGGAACTTCAGAACGAACTAGCAGTACCACTAGCAGCCTTGTTTAGTGAGTCATTCAACTCAGGGGTGGTTCTGGGGGATTGGAGGTGAGCACATGTAGTCCCTATTCACAAGAGTGGGAGCAGGGAGGAAGCAGATAACTATAGGCCGGTCAGCCTCTTCTCAGTAGTGGGCAAGATTATGGAAGCTCTGCTTAAGGAGAGGATTGTGGAACACTTGGAATCCAGTGGAGCACAGGATCTGAGGCAGCATGGATTCATAGCAGGAAGATCATGTCAAACAAACCTGATAAACTTCTTCGACTGGGTGCCGAAGGAGGTGGATTGGGGGAGCGGAGGATATCGCCTACCTCAATTTCAGTTTGGCCTTTGAGACCGTTCCTCACAGAAGGCTGGTAAACAAGTTGGGTAGCCTGGGGATGAGCCACAAAGTGGAGAACTGGGTTAGAAATTGGCTGAGGGACAGGAAGCAGAGGGGGGGTAGCAAGTGAGATTATAGCCGAAGAAACATAGAAACACAAAAAATTGATGGCAGATAAGGGCCAACAGACCCATCCAGTTTGCCCATATACCCTACGTTAAACAGTGCCCTCTGACCCTAATTGGTCAGCGGTTAGCACCTCCCCCCACAGGATGCCCTTATGCCTATACCATGCATTCTTGAATCCCCCCACTGTGCTCACCTCCACCACCTCCTGAGGTAGGCTGTTCCATGCATCCACCACCCTTTCTGTGAAAAAAAAACTTTCTCATATTGCCCCTCAACCTGTCCCCTCTAATCTCATTTTGTGCCCCCTTGTTCTTGTACTCCCCTTACACTGAAAGAGGTTGCCCACCTGCACCTTGTTCATACCTTTAAGATACTTGAAAGTTTCTGTCATAGCTCCCCGTTCCCTCCTGTCTTCCAGTGTATACATATTGAGGACCCTCAATTTGTCCCCAAATTTCTTGTCCTGCAGTCCCTGCACCATCTTTGTTGCCATCCTCTGAACAGCCCCCACCCTATCTATGTCTTTACAAAGATGTGGCCTCCAGAACTGTACACAGTATTTCAGATGTGGCTTCACCAGTGTTTTGTATAGTGGCATCACCACCTCTCTTCTCCTACTAGTGATAACCCTACCTATGCACCCAAACATGCCATTGGCCCTCCCTACTGCCTTTTTACATTGCTTGACCACCTTTAGATCCTCTGAGATGATAATCCCCAAATCCCTTTCCTCCCTGGTGACTGCTAGTAATCCCCCCAACCTGTAGCTCTCTGCAGGGTTTCTGTGCCCTAGGTACATGATTTTTCACTTCTTCGCATTGAACTTCAGATGCCACCTTTCTGACCATTTTCCAGCAACTCCAGGTTCCTCCTCCTCATTCTGCCCACCCCATCCGGAGTGTCCACTCTGTTGCAGATCTTGGTGTCATCTGCAAATAGACACACCTTTCTGTCCAGCCCTTCCTCAATGTAGTTTATGAAGACATTAAAAAGGACCAGCCCCAGGCTGACCCCTGGGATACCCTGCTGGTCACTTCCTTTTCCCTGAACTGGATTCCATTAACCACCACCCTCTGCTTCCTGTCCTTCAGCCAGTTGTTAAACCAGGTCACCACCTTGTGGCCCACACTTAGGCTGCCCAACTTATTTACCAATCTCCTATGTGGAACAGTGTTGACTGCTTTGCAGAAATTGAGGTATGCCACATCTACTGCTCCCCCCTTGTTCACCTTCTTTGTCACCCAGTCAAAAAAATCTATCAGATTAGTTTGGCATAATCTTCCTGCCATGAATCCATGCTGTCTTGGATCCTGTGCTCTGATGGATTCCAAGTGTTCCACCATCCTTTCTTTGAGCAGTGTTTCCATGATCTTTCCCACTACCAATGTTAGGCTGACTGGCCTATAGTTACCTGCCACCTCTCTGCTTCCACTCTTGTGAAGAGGGACTACAAGTGCCCTCCTCCAGTCCTTTGGGACTACCCCTTTTCTCAGTGACTCACTGAACAGGGCTGCCAGTAGTGCTGCCAAGTCCTCTCTTAGCTCCCTTAATATCCTGGGATGTATACCATCAGGGCCCATTGACTGAGCAGGTTTACAAATGTAGCTCTAGTATGGGCTAGAGAGATGTTGATCCTTAGACAGATCAACTCAAGACTAACTTCATTCAGAATCTGAGCTCTTTTATTTTAGGGGCTGGATCATATGACTTGAAGCCCCTCCCACATGCCATTATGTAACATGAATTTTATTTAATAACAATTCTTTTTACTCAAATAATATTTATATTCATTTATAGATTAACTAACAATATGTCTGTAGCTCTACAGTAGGGATTTTATGTGATTTACACTAATATTTTCTATCCCTGCATACTCTAGCTCCTCCCACATCAAGGTATACCATAAATGACAGCAGAATGAGGCCGGCCGGCTCTTAGGATGGTATACCTAGTGTGGAGAGGATGCAGCAGCAGCAAAGAATAAGAAAGCCAACAGAGAAGTCTCAAAATATACCATTCCACAATATAAGGCAAGCAACCATGCACAAAATAAATGCCATCTCCACTGTATTTCTTTTATGTTTTACTCAAGTGTTTTCCTGTGTTTTACTTGGCTACCTATAGGCTACCTTCTTGCTACCCAGTTTTAAAAATAATATAACCTTTGCATAGCTGTTATATTGTAGGAAGAGTGCCTAACTTGGGTCTCTTAGTGTGACTTAGCATGCTTAAGAGCTGTGAGTAGCAAAACTAAAAAGGGGAAAACTTTTGGCAAAACCGTCGCATTGTATTGTACCATGTTATTGAGTTATGTGCAGTACAAACTGAGAGGAAAGGTTTTTGGCTGAAACGCCGCATTGCGCCACGCTACCAGACTATGGGCAGCACAAATTGAAGGGGAAGTTTTTCATGGCAGAAACGCTGCATTGCACCACGCCTATGAGTAAGCTTTTCACTATCCTTGAGGCAGACAGCACAGCTTACCTAGGCGTGGTGCTCAGCCGCTGTCAGAAAGAAGAATTACACTGGTGCTATGCACCTAACGAGGGTTCTGTTTGAATGCTAACAAAGCGTTTAAAGGGGTGTTTAACTGAGTGATTTGTCAGGATGGCTCATAGCTGTATTCAAAATGGCTTGTCAAGCCATACGGACAGATGAAGGTCATGATAAGAGGGCGCTTTGTTCGGGAGCTAGAATATAGAACAAAATACAAGGGTCTCTGCCTCTATAAGCATAATATGCAGGTGGCCAGCCTACTAATACGCTACGAAAGACTCGGGAAGAGACCTGCGGAACGTTTAATAAAGGGAAGAGCAATGACATGGGGGGGTTACCAAAAATAAAAAATGCTGTTGCGCAGCAGACTTGAAGGGCAAATTAATGCATAAAAAATGAAAGATATAGATAAATACTCCAGCTCCAAAACAGAAGGTGTTCCCTATTACAGGAAGGTATGCCTATTTGCAGATGACACGAAGCTCTGTAACAGGGTAGACACTCCAGAGGGGGTAGAAAGGATGACAAGGGCCCCAAGTAAGCTGGAATGATGGCCCAAAATGTGGCAATTAAAGTTCAACACAAAGAAGTGCAAAATCATGCACCTGGGTTGCAAAAATCCTGTGGAGAATACAGGATGGAGGGTGAACTTCGAACGGTAACCAGAGAAGAAAGGGATTTAGGGATAACAATCTCATTTGACCTAAAGGTAGCCCAACAATGAAACAAGGTGGTGGAGAGGGCCAGTGGGATGTTAGGGTGCACAGGAAGGGATATTACTAGCAGAAGAAGGGAGGTGGTGATGCCACTGTACAAAACACAGGTGAGGCCTCATCTGAAGTAAGGGGTACAGTTCTGGAGGCTGCATCTTTACAAAGATGTGGACAGGGTGGAGGTGGTCCAGAGAAGGGCAATTAAGATGGTAAGGGGCTTGCACCAGAAGACACATGAGGAAAGAGTGAAAGACCTCAATTTGTATACATTGGAGGAGAGGTTACCTCAGAGGCTGCCAAGAAAGAGGAGCAGTTCAACCAAGGTGGGCTCAGGGAGGGAGAGGGTGGTGAAACAGAGGTGCTTTCCTCCAGTTGTACCTCTCCACAATTCATATGCTGTTCTGGTAGAGAGTGGTTCCTCTATGGAGGCACCTGCAGTGGAAACCAAGGAGGATGCTAGGAACCTCCACAAAGGAGACCCACAGGAGGGTGGCATGGAACCCCACAGGGGAAGGAAACAACTCCTGGTGTCCACTTAGGGACAAATGACTTGGCTCATCATGAGATTAGAGCAGTGCAGAGGGACTTTGTAGAGTTGGGGAGGGGCCTAAGACAAGTAGCACACACAGTATCCTTCTCAGAGGTGCTGCCTGTCAGTGGCATGGGTGAGGCGAGGGTAATTTGCACCATGCAGTTTAATGAATGGTTGAAAAAATGGTGTGGAGCACAGGGGTTTGGCTTCATTGGGGACTGGGGTTCCACCTGGAGGGACACCAGCCTATACTGGCAGGATGGTCTGCATCTGTCCAGGAAGGGAACAAATCTTTTGGGCAATCAGTTTAAATGCTTAATTGGCAAGCTTTCAAACTAGTCAAGGGGGGAGGCACTGATAAGCAACAGGAAAATCCCAGCCTCCTCTACAAAACAAGGTACTAAATGAGAAAAAGACCAAGGTAGAAAGATCAGTGGGGGATGCTGCTACAGAAGGTAAAGCCATCAAAAAATGGAGAGCAATGAGTACTAATGCCCATAGTCTGGGTAACAAGCTTCCTGAATTAGTGACCTTGATGGAGGAGGAACATCTGGATATCGCGGCAGTCACAGAAACATGGTACACACAGAACCATGACTGGGACGTAAACATACCAGGATACACTATCTACAGGAGGGACAGGGAGGGTAAAAGAGGAGGAGGAGTAGCTCTCTACACAAGGGAAGAAATCAAAGCAACAGAACAAAAGGGTAAACAGGGAGGAGAAGAAGCACTGTGGGTCAATTTGGAGACAGGCAATGGCACCACAATCTGCACAGGGGTTGTATACAGACCCCCCTCTCAGGGGGAGGAAATGGACAAGAAAATGACAGGAAGTATACTTAGAATGGCAGAAAAAGGGGAGGTATTGCTGATGGGTGACCTGAATATGCCAGATGTTAACTGGAGTGCAGTTGCAGCAGCCACTTCTAAGAGTGGGGTTATTCTAGATGCCCTACGGGGGCATGCCTTAGACAACTAGTATTGGAACCCACTCGAGAGGGAGCAATCTTAGACCTGGTTCTCTCAAATGGAGATGGAGAGAGGATTACAGATGTAGAAGTGGGTAGCCATCTGGGAACTAGCGACCATCGAACAGTATGGGTTCACAACAACGCAGCACAGAATCGGGTTACAAGGCAAAAGTACTGGACTCAGGAGGCTGACTTTGCCAAAATGGCTGAGTGCCTAAGGAATGCACTAGCAAATGGGCAGGAAGGAGAGGGGGAAGAATGATGGGGAATAATAAAAACTGCCATCACAGAGGTAACAAGCCTTTGTGTGAAGCAAATAAACAAAACAAAATGATGTAAGAAACACTATGGTTCTCAAAGGAGGTGGTAGTGAAGGTTCAAGAGAAAAAGAAAGCATTCAGAAAGTGCAAGGAATCACAGAAGGAGCAGGACAGAGAATTGTATCAGTTAAAGCAAAAGGAAGCTGGGAAGGCAGTCAGAACAGCAAAGGCCCAAACCGAGGAAAAGATAGCCAACTCAGTTAAGAAGTGGGATAAAACCTTTTTTAGGTACATCAGGGAGCGAAGGAAGACCAAGGGAGGGATAGTGAAGCTTAATAAAGGGGAGGGGGCTGAGCAGAGGTGACTGTGAAAGGCAGAGATACTAAACAAATATTTTGCTCAGTATTTACAAATGAAGAGGGGAAGGCACCAAAAACAAACAATAGAAACACTCTGGATACAGAAGTTGATACCAGACCATTTACAGAAGAAAGGGTTCTGAAAGTACTCTTAAAACTGAAGGTGGACAAAGCAATGGGGCCTGATGGGATTCATCCCAGAATTCTAAAAGAACTAAGGGTAGAACTACTGACACCACTGATTACCCTCTTTAATAAATCATGGGAGGATGGGGTGATACCTGAGGACTGGAGGAGAGCAGATGTGATTCCCCTTTACAAAAGTGGGAGCAGGGCAGAAGCAGAAAACTACAGACCTGTTAGTTTAACCTTAGTGATAGGGAAAATGATGGAATAACTTCTGAAGGAAAGAATTGTCGAGTACCTAGAGGCCAGAGGGGCACAGGACCCAAGGCAGCATGAATTCACAGCGGGAAGGTCATGCCAGGCAATCTAATAGATTTCTTTGACTGGGTGACCAAAGTAGTAAATCAGGGAGGGGCTGTGGACATGGCCTACCTAGACTTTAGCAAGGCATTTGCCACAGTCCCACATAAAAGATTAATAAATAAGTTAGCCAGCCTGGGAGTGGGTCCCAAGATGATAGCCTGGGTAAAGAATTGGCTGGGGAATAGGACACAGAGGGTAATAGTAAATGGAGTTCACTCTGAAGAAAGGGAGGTTACTAGTGGGGTACCGTAGGGGACAGTATTAGGACTGGTCCTCTTCAATGTCTTTATAAGCGACATTGCAGAGGGACTAGAAGGAAAAGTATGTCTCTTTGAAGATGACACAAAGATCTGCAACAGAGTTGCTGCACAAAGTGGAGTGGAAAAGATGAGAAGGGACTTGGCAAGGTTGGAGGAATGGTCAAATGTATGGCAGCTTAGATTCAATGCTAAGAAGTGCAAGTTAATGCACCTGGGAAACAAAAACCCAGGGGAAGAGTACACAATGGGGTGAGATACTAACAACAACAAAAATGGAAATGGACCTGGGGGTAGTCATATCAGATGACTTAAAGGTGGGCAAGCAATGTGAGAGGGCAGTAAGGAGGGCTGGGGGATACTGGGATGCTCAGGGAGAGGCATCACCAGTAGAAAACAGGAAGTTGTTATCCCTCTGTACAGACAGCTGATGAGACCCCATCTGGAGTACTGTGTGCAGTTCTGGAGACCCAGTCTCTGCAAGGACATAGACAGGATGGAAGCTGTCCAGAGGAGGGCAACTAAAATGGTGCAGGGTCTGCACCGGAAGACATATGAAGAGAGACTAAAGGAGCTTAATATGTATAGCCTCAGGAAAGGAGGAGGGGGGACATGATAGAAACTTTCAAGTACTTAACGGAATCAACAAAGTCCAAGAGGTAGCATCTTTCAAAAAAAGAGTGTGCAAGAACAAGGGGCACAATTTGAAGATGGGGGCAGCTCAGAGGTAATGTAAGGATATTTTCACAGCGAGGGTTGTGGATGCATGGAACAGCCTTCTGGAAGAGGTTGTGGAGTCAAAAACAGTGGTTGAATTCAAGCATGCATGGGACAGTCATAAGGCAATTCTAGGGGGTGGGAGTAAAAAGAAGTAGGCTGCTGGTTAACTAGGATCTGCAGCTTATCCATTAGGCAGAGAAATGGGCAGACTGGGTGGGCCAAGCGGTCCTTATCTGCCATCAAATTCTATGTTTCTATGTTTCTATGATGGGGCACTCATTTGTTAGGGGGGTAGAACTGCAGGAGGAAGGAGAGAGGGAGCAAGGTGAGAGGGAGGTAAGGTGCCTGTCTGGCACCACGGCTTGGAAGGACAGGGAGCGAGTCCTCAGGATCACAGGAGCAGCTGCATGAGGGCGGGAGCTGGATGTCGTTGTCCACCTAGGGACAAATGACCTGGCTGGGAATGGGATCAGAGCAGTGCAAGGGGAGTTTGAAGAGTTGAGGAGGGGCCTTAGACAAGTAGCACATACGGTAACCTTCTCAGAGATGCTGCCTGTCTATGGCAAGTGTGATGCTAGGGTACTCCGCACCATGGGATTCAATGAATGCTTGAAAAGCTGGTGCAGAGCTCAGGGTTTTGGCTTCATTGGGGACTGGGGTCTACCTGGAGGGATACAGGCCTATACCGGCATGATGGGCTGCATCTGTCTTGGAGAGGAACCAGAATCCTAGGTGACATGTTTAAATGCTTCATTGGCAAGCATTTAAACTAGCCAAGGGGGGAGGCACTGAAAAGGAGCAGGGAAAACTCAGCCTTCCCCCACAAAACACAGTAGTTACAGAGGTAAACACCAAGGTAGAGAAGTCAATAGGGAGCAGGACAGAGTTAAATGCAGAAAAAGGCAGTAAGGACAGGGATGGGGCTAAAAGGGATAAGGCCATAAAAAAATTGAGGGCGATGAGTGCCAATGCCTGTAGTCTGTGTAACAAGCTCCCTGAACTAGTGGCCTTGATGGAAGAGGGACACTTGGATATTGTGGCAGTCATAGAAACATGGTACACTGAGAACCATGACTGGGATGTCAAAATACCAGGATACACAAGCTACAGGAGGGACAGGGAGGGTAAAAGAGGAGGAGGAGGAGGAGTCACTCTCTATGTAAGGGAAGGAATCAAAGCAACGGAACTAAAGGATAAACAGGGAGTAGAGGCGGCACTGTTGGTCACCCTGGAGACTGGATATGTTACCACAAGCCGCACGGGGGTTGTATACAGACCCCCATCTCAGGGGGAGGCAATGGACAAGGAAATGATAGAAGGCATCCTTAGAATGGCAGAAAAAGGGGAGATATTGTTGATGTGGGACCTGAATATGCTAGATGTTAGCTGGAGCACCTTTGCTGCAGCCATATCCAAGAGCAGGGTTATTCTCGATGCCCAACAGGGGGCATGCCTCAGACAGCTAGTGGTGAAACCCACTCGAGAGGGAGCAATCTTGGACCTGGTACTGTCAAATGGGGATGGAGAAAGGATCTCACATTTAGAAGTGGGTAGCCATCTGGGAACAAGTGACCACCAAACAGTGTGGTTCACGATAAACACAGCCATAGAGTCAAGCCATACAAAAGCAAGAGTATTGGACTTTAGTAGGGCTGACTTTGGGGAAATAGGAAAGTGCCTCAGAAAAGCACTAGCAAATGGGCAAGAAGGAGGGGTGGAGGAACAATGGGGAAAAGTCAAAACAGCCATTACAGAGGCAACAAGCCTTTATGTAAAGTAAATCAACAAAGCAAAATCAAGGAAAAAAAAATATGGTTCTCAAAAGAGGTGGCGGGGAAGGTTAAAGAAAAAAGGTATCATTCAGGAAGTATAAGGAAGGAAGGAGCAGGACAGAGAACTGTACCAGTTAAAGCAGAAGGAAGCAGGTAAGGCAGTCAGAATAACAAAGGCCCAAACTGAGAAATAGCCAACTCAGTTAAGAAGGGGGATAAAACCTTTTATAGGTATATTAGGGAGTGAAGAAAGACCAAGGGAGGGATAGTTAGACTTAATAAAGGGAAGGGAGGGTGGGCAGAAGGGGACAGTGAAAAAGCAGGGATACTGAACGAATACTTCTGCTCAGTATTCACAAAGGAAGAAGTGGGGGAGGTACCTAAATCAAAGAATAGAAACACTCTGGATAGGGAGGTCGATACCAGTCCATTCACAGAAGAAAGGGTTCTGAAAGGACTTCTAAAACTGAAGGTGGACAAAGCAATGGGACCAGACGGGATTCACCCAAGAATTCTAAAGAAACTAAGCGTAGAACTAGTGACACCACTGACTACCATTTTTAACAACTCATGGGAGAATGGTGTGGTACCTGAGGAGTGGAGGAGGGTGAATGTGATTCCCCTTCACAAAAGTGGGAGCAAGACAAAGGCAGGAAACTACAGACCTGTTAGTTTGACCTCAGTGGTAGGGAAAATGATAGAATCACTTCTGAAGGAAAGAACTGTTGAGTTCCTAGAGGCCAGTGAGGCACAGGACCCTAGGCTGCATGGATTCACAGCAGAAAGGTCTTGTCAAATGAATCTAATATATTTCTTTGTCTGGATGACTAAAGTAGTAGACCAGGGAGGGGCTGTGGACATGGCCTACCTAGACTTTAGCAAGGCTTTTGACACAGTCCCACACAAAAGGTTAATATACAAGTTAGCCAGCCTTGGAGTGGGTCCCAAAGTGGTAGCCTAGGTAAATAACTGGCTGGACAACAGGACACAGAGGGTAATAGTAAATGGAGTTCACTCTGAAGAAAGGGGGCTTACTAGTGGGGTACCACCGGGTTCAGTAGTGAGACTGGTCTTCTTTAATGTCTTTATAAGTGACATTGCAGAGCGACTGGAAATAAAAGTATGTCTCTTTGCAGACGACGCAAAGATCTGCAACAGGATCAATACAAAAGGTAGGGTGGAAAGGATGCAAAGGGACTTGGCAAGGTTGGAAGAATGGTCAAATGTATGTCAGCTTAGATTCAATGCAAAGAAGTGCAAAGTGATGCACCTGGGAAACAAAGACCCAGGGGAAGAGTACACAATGGGGGGTGAGATACTAACAACAGCAACAAAAATGGAGCGGGACCAGGGGGTAGTCATATCAGATGACCTTAAGGTGGGCTAGCAATGAGAGAAGGCAGTATGGAGGGCTGGCGGGATACTGTGATGCACAGGGAGAGGCATCACCAGTAGAAAACAGGAAGTTGTTATCCCTCTGTACAGACAGTTGGTGAGAACCCATCTGGAGTATTGCATGCAGTTCTGGAGACCCCATCTCCTCAAGGACATAGACAGGATGGAGGCTGTCCAGAGGAGGGCAACTAAAATGGTGTAGGGTCTGCACCAGAAGACATAGGAAGAGAGAGATTAAAGGAGCTTAATATGTATGCCCACGAGGAGAGGAGGGAGAGGGGGGGACATGATAGAAACTTTCAAGTACCTCAAGGGAATCAACAAAGTCCAAGAGGGTAGCATCTTTCAGAAAAAGAGATGTACAAGAACAAGGGGGCACAATTTGAGGATAGAGGGGAGATGGCTCAGAGGTAATGTGAGGAAGTATTTTTTCATGGAGAGGGTTGTAGATACATGGAACCGCCTTCCTGAGGAGCTAGTGGAGTCAAAAACAGTGGGGGAATTCGAGAATGCATAGGACAGACATAAGGCAATTCTAGTGATTGGATGGAGGAAGTTGGCTGTTGGTTAACTAGGATCTGCAGCTTATCCATTATGTAGGGAAATGGGCAGACTAGGTGGGCAAAGCAGTCCTTATCTGCCATCAAATTCTGTTTCTATGAGAGGAGGGAGTGGGGGGATATGATTGAAACCTTCAAGTATCTTAAGGGCTTGAACAAAGTCCAGGTGGGGAACATCTTCCAGTATAGGAGATGTGCAAGGACAAGGGGGCACAATATGAGATTGGGGGGGCAGGTAAGGGGGAATGTAAGGAAGTTTTTCTTCACAAAAAGGGTGGTGGATGCATGGAATAGCCTACCCCAGGAGGTGATGGGAGCTATCACAGTGGGGGGTTTCAAACATGCATGGGATGGGCACAAGACAACCCTGGGAAAGAGAGGCAACAGTCAATGACTAAGCAGGGTCAGTGACTGCTGATGCAGGTAGGGATTATGGGCAGACTAGGTGGGCCTAGCGGTCCTCATCTGCCATCAGCTACTGTGCTACTATGTTACTATGTTAAGTTATGACAAAAGTGAGGGTTTTGCAATAAAGGTATATTCATATGCCATAACCCAGGACCATTACCGTTCACCGACTTTCCAGTTTTCACCGAGACTAGTTTATGATCTGAGGTCTCAAAGTTTGTCTTAGTAATGGGCAACCAGGGAGAGCAAAAACAGAAATCTATTCCTGTAGAAAGACATCCTTAATAAAAAAGTGTGCTCTCCTTTCTGTTAATTAACAAGAGCTGCATTCACTAACTGTACTTTTATAACCACCTGTTTTAAGCAAAGCATATCACAGAGAATTTTGCTTATGTGTGCCTCTCTATCCTGTACAGCTAGCTCACAGATAAAATCTCCTTCTCAGATAACTCCTTTTGTAGTGAAAAGATAAGGTTGTATTAACTTAAACATTTCAACCCTCACAGCTGTAGTTTGAGGCCCATAAATATTGAGTAATGTTAAATTAACATCATGTAATCATATATCAAGTATTGAAGTCCTTCTGGGAATCAAGTACACAAATCATTCCACTTACAGCTGAAAGAAGAAAACAAAATTTTCACCCCCAAGGATCTGTCTTCCCAACATACAAAATGAGGGGCCACATACCCATGCTTTGCAGATTTTTTTCTATATCCGCATGTGACTTTAATCTAGCATCCTGAAGAAAACAAACGTCATGACCCAGATATTTCAAGATACTATAACTTCATGTTCTATGCATTAAATTCAGAATACTATTCCATTTAATGTTGCAACCAAAAAATTATAACTTAACAAAATACTCGTCAGGTAAACAAGTGTAAAGAAAATTGCACCCAACCACATTATTAATTCTTTTTACTCTTTCCGTCTCCCCCAGATCTGGTCTTTCCGGATTTTTTTTGTTGCTAGATCCTCAGGAGGTGGTCCCTCTGGGTCAGAGGAAAGATCAGGCTCTGAGGAAAACATTAAGGATGAATCAGAATTCTCATCTACCTCCCCCCAGGTCTGTATGCCCAACTAGGACCTGATATTTGTTTTCAAGTTCCACTGGCTCTTGACTTTACATTAGATTTGGTCTGGTCCTCCAAGCCTATTTTTCCAAGTTACTCTCTGAAACACTTCAATGACAGGGGCCGGGGGGGCATTTCCTTATCAGGCACCTGACAGTCTTTGCTCAGAGATGAGACATCCTTTTCTGCGGACTTATCTGCTGGTTTTCAGCTAAGCTCCCTCCTTGGCACCTAAAGGGCTATACTCCTGGGGATGGCTTTGAGAGTACTTCCTCCAGTACCTCAATGGGCTTTCTAGCAGATAGTGGTTGTTCTTTTTTTTTTAAATTACTGTTTCATCTGCCTTTCCAGCCTGACATCTCTGACCCTTCAGGAGCCCCAAGGCAGACATCCCTCTACCTTCTACCCTGCTCGAATGACCCCCTGATCCCCATAGAGCTTCGGTTTACCCCCCGAGCGGGGATGGGGCAGAGCCTCTATGCCCCATCACTTACATTTCGTCGGTTCAGGGCCCATTGGGCGGGCGAAGGCACATTGAGGGCACGTCTCTGGGGCTCCATCTTCCCAGCGATGGCAGTCTGTTTCCTCTTTTTCTCCCACCCCCTGCAGCATAAGCCCCCTGACGTCAAGGCGTTGAGTGCCAACATCACGATTTAAAGCGTCCTCCCATCCCCTACCATTAGGGGCTTGTAGTACTCCGAGCCTCTGCTTGGAGTCAGACAAGTGTGTGGGCTATGGCCTCAACCCTCCCCGGAGTAGGTGAGCTGTTGTGGGAGGCTCAAGCCTATCTCCCCCCGGCTGACCCATCAGCGACCCGAGTCCGATCCTGAATTAGTGGTTGTTCTGATACTGGCTCAGAGGTATGGTTAATCTCTTGACTTTTGAACTTCTTTATCTAAGGAGACAATACTCAAATGTTCTGAATCAGGAGCTCTATGTGGTGGCACAGTTGGGGGGGGTACTGTCTTTGCCCCCAGTGCTGTGCTCGGTTTACATAAAATTCTTGTTCAGCTTGATCTAGGGGGTCATGTTTATTATGAGAAGCCCAAGGACAAGCCCTATAGGAG
The DNA here is from genome assembly GCA_016271365.2 of Neoceratodus forsteri. Classification (NCBI taxonomy): domain Eukaryota; kingdom Metazoa; phylum Chordata; order Ceratodontiformes; family Ceratodontidae; genus Neoceratodus; species Neoceratodus forsteri. The sequence goes on along the minus strand of CM028136.1, from coordinate 401,860,837 downwards.
TGTCCAAACTCCTCCCAAAGGTTACATTTCATCTGATTAGAACATTGATGATGTCCAAGCTCGTACATAAACCACAATGAATAGCATCACATACATTACTTAAATGTGTTCATGCTCCACACCTGTAACCTGCCTTGGGTTAACCCTGATAGAACATAACCCCTTTATCTCTACCAAGGAAGAAATCATTTGGTGGATGTTGCAAATCTGATTCTGTTTGTGGTAATCAAACATGCATACGCCACCCTCTGGTCCAGATACTTTCTGAGTCTAGAACTGATTCTGGACTCCCTAGTACCTCACATCCTTGTCTCATCCAGTAAAGAATAACTACAATACTGATCCCCTCATTTTTAAACAAAACTGTTACTGTTTTAAAAGTTGATTTTGTTAGGGGGATAGCTGTAAATGGAGCCCACAGGGGAGTATGCTTCAATTTATGGTACCTGGATCAAAAGCATTCAAGACCTACTTGTTTTAAAAAAATTATAACAAAAACAGTAAGAGTTAATTAATGCATAGAATTTACTGACAAGAAAATCTATACTTTCTTGTCATAACTTTCCAGCAACACAGACCCTGTCTTGTATCTCCTCCATCCCACCCCTGCATTGGAATCTAACAACATTTTGTCTCTTAGCAGGTTCCGTCGAGGGTTTAAGAAAATCAGAATACATTTTTTTGTCCAGATCCAGGACATTCTTGATTATTTCCTGAATAATTCTCCTTACTAGTAGAAGGCTGGGCATTATTTTCCGGAATTTTTTCCTCCCCAGCCATCAGTAGCTTGAGATGAGGTTTCTGCTGACCACCAAACAGGAAAGAGAGCTGACTGTTACCATATTTGATGACCTAAAAGTGGCCAAACAGTGTTACAAGACAGTAGGGGAAACCAGTGGGATTTTAGGGGGCCTAGGGAGGGGCATCACCAGCAGAAAGAGGGAGGTGGTGATACCTCTGTATCAGTCTCTGGTGAGACCCCACCTAGAGTACTGTGTCCAGTTCTGGAGTCCTCATCTCCGAAAGGACATAGAGCTGAAGCAGTCCAGAGGAGGGCAACAAAAATGGTGCTGGATCTACCGTAAAAGCCCCATGAGAAGAGACTGAAATACCTCAATATGTACAGACTGGAGGAAAGAAGGGAGAAGGGAGATATGATAGAGATGTTCAAATACCTCAAGGGTATAAATAAGGTTCAAGAAGGAAGCCTTTTTCAGAGAAAAGGATGCACAAGAACAAGGGGTCATGTGATGAAGCTGGGGGGGGTAGAATCAAGGGAAATGTAAGGAAACACTTCTTCCCAGAATGAGTGGTTATTACCTGGCACGGCCTCCCCAAGCAGGTGGTGGGAGCAAAAACTATAATGGGACTTAAGAAGGGAAGGGTTAGGTACAGTATAAGGGAACTTTAGAAGCAAGGAAAGGGTGGGGGGGGTGTAAAGCCAGAGATCAGGTAGGGTCTAGTGCTGTGTGGAATGCGGAATTCTGCTGGCAGAATTAGTGTGGAATGACCATTCTGTTAGAATTTCCACCAGAATTTCACTTGTTCACCTGTGGAACTCCACCTACTGTAATCCATGGAATAATATTCCGCAGAACAGTGATTTTTTCCACAGAAAATCATTCCGCAACTATTTTATGCTGTGGAATTCTGCCATTCCATTTCCGGCAGAATTTTGACTATTCCATGAAATTTTGTTCCACCAGAATATGACAATTCCGCACAGCACTAGTAGGGTCTATGGTGTGACAGTAGGTAGGGTACATGGGTAGATGAGGGGGCCAAGCGGTCCTTATCTGCTGTCAAATTCTATGTTTCTATGTGACTACTGGAAGATCCACAACTGGGGGTGGAGGTAAATGATTTGAGTCAGACGCAGAACCTTCCATAGTAGTATGCAACTCCTCTCCAGACACTTCTAATGTAGGGGAGTTTACTGTGCCTTTATCTGGGCAGGATGTGGGTGTCAGGCAAAACATAATCTAAGACGGACACTAAACATCATGCATGGATGGTCCCATAATAGGGGAAGGGAGAGTCTGGGTCTTCTGGCATTATTTGCAGAAAAGACCTTCGACCGGGTTGAATGTCCATTTATGTTTGCTGTATTACACAAATTTGGCTTTGGGGAGACAATTAGAAAATGGCTGGGAGCCCTATACCCCCTCTCCTCAAGTGCAAATACTAACAAACAGCACTATGTCTAAGCCATTTACTCTTACCCAAGGCACTAGGCAGGGATTTCCCCTATCTCCCTTCCTGTACAATGTAACTATTGAGGCACTGGTTGTGACAATTGGAGGACACAAGGAAATTGCAGGCTACACTTGGTGAGGGAATAACCATGTTATATCACTATTCGCAGACGATATACTATTGTTTCTGGATCAGACAGACAAAGCCCTACTAGCCCGTACCACTATATTTAAAATATACAGACCAATATCAGGTCATAAAACTAATTGGGGGAAAATGCAAGTGGCTCCCCATGGGGGACAGGAAAGCTCCTATATCAATAGCTGACACCGTCATCTTCCCTACTAAACTTATTAAATATTTAGGAATCTACCTCCCTAGCAAACTCTCCCTAATAGTAAATCTTAACTACCTCCCAGTTATTAAAAAATCAAGGGGGCTTGCACCAGATGGAAGGCGCTCCCCCAACCCTATTAGGCAGGGTAAACCTTATTAAGATGAGCATCCTACCACAGTTCCTATATTTGTTCCAAACTCTTCCGATACATATTCCCCAGAAATATATTAGATCCCTGGAAGGAGCCATAACCCAGCTTCTATTGCAGGGCGGAAGATCTAGAATTAAAAAATAAATACTTTGGCATCCAGAGAAACATGGGGGCTTGGGCCTACCCAATATGCATCTCTATTTTATAGCTTCCCAACTGGCGTTCATTCAGGATATTGTGTGGAGAACCGAACCAGTCCCAGTCTGGGTCAACTTTGAAAGTCCACCAGAGATACCTCTGTATCACCAGGTATTGTCAGGATCATTGGGGAATCCACAGGAGCAAATAATTAGTAACCCTTGCATTAGATCCACCTGGAAAGCATGGTGATGGGCTCACAAGCAGCTGGGGCAGTCACCATCTCTGTCTCCAGAGACTGCCTTTTGCGCCCTGCTGGGAGCTGGAGGGGCTCACCTGAGATGGGGGTTCACAACTTGAAACAGTTGAGAGCGAGAGGCCTCACTCAATTGAGCCAGCTATTAATAGATGGGAAAGTAAGAGCGTTTGGGGACCTGACATGTGAATTCGGCCTCAATGCCATACATTATCTTCTCTACCTCAGGCTTAAGGCTAAGGTTAAGGCCTGATTTGAGAAAACATCACGAACAGATGATATTGACATGCACACCCCTCGAGGAGATTTTTATGGGCCACCCCAAGATTGGCACATCTAAACCTTTGAGTAAATGCTACAAGCTACTTTTGGGGGCCCTCTCAGACCCACTTGAAAATATCAGGAAATAATGGGAGGCAGACACACTGGATGCAGGTCTAACAAGGGGTGACTGGGAAAATATCCTAAAAAATATATTAATGTGTTCTGTCAATAACCAGTTGAGAGCCATACAATATAATGTTCTGATGCGCACTTACTTCACACCAGTCCTGGCCCATAGCATAGATGCAACAAAATCTGATTTATGCCCTAAATGCTTGACTCAAGAAGGTACTTTTTACCATATGATATGGGGATGTCATAAATTACAGGAGTTTTGGAGAAGTATCTTGACTTTGCTAACCAGGACACTCTAAGTCCCATTACAAATGGACCCCATTGAGGTCCTTCTGGGGATGCCGGGGGGAGGACAACAAAATCCCCACCTGGAAAACACCAATTGTGGTGGCTGGGCATGGTTGTGGGGATGAGAGCCATTGCACAATATTGGAGACGAGAAGATATCCCCACTACAGCTGCCTGGATAAATTTGCTTCTAACCTGCATGAAACTAGAGAGAACTCAATACTTGGTTAGGGGACAAATGGAAAAATATGAAAGGATATGGCTACCAAAATCCTAAACCTAAATCAATAAGTTACCAGACATGGAATGGTGTAAAAGTTATGGTATGAGAAGTCACTGGTGAATGATCCAACTTATAAAAGGTTTGAATGTCAAGGTATGGTCTGGAGGCAAGGAATTCAGTAATGAATGAGAAGTCACTAAGAAAGCATCCATGAAGTAGAAATGAGTAGAAAAGAGTCTTTGAGTGCCCTGGAGATGATGTTTCATTCTTGATCTAAGGACAGTGCAGACTGAATGATGATCCTGAGGATGAAAGGTACTTCTTTTCCTTAGGGATGGTAGATTCCAATGTGTGGAGCAGATCCAGGTGAAGAAGGGCTAATGTAGTCCCTATTTCCATGGTGCCGAAAGGTGAATGTCCAAAGGGATTGTAGGGGCATAATGAGTCGGGAGAGCATAATTTGATCGATATAAAACTAGCCAGTATACTGTGGGATTTGGGATGATTTGTAAAGTTATGGACGACTGATCCAATTTGTGTAAGGTGTGATGTTCAAGGTAGTCTGGAGGTAAAGAATCAATTAGTGAGCGATAAGTCATTAAGTAAACATCCCAAAGTAAGTAGAAGAGAGTGAGTGACTGATGAGAGTAATGCCATAAGTGATTAGTAAACAAATAGAAGAAAATTTGAGGAGGGTCCAGATGGTAGCCTAATGTATATGGGGAATGATTGGAAATTTGGTATAAGGGATGGATGGCTTCTCTGGTCATGCTGTTCCTGACTTTATATGTAAATACTCTGCTAGTATGCTGCCTGAAGTAAGTGCAGGTATTTCTGTGGTGTGATCATCTAGGAGATGCACTATGGTGGCATAGGTTGGTTAAGTTTACAGGTAATCCTGATGCCGAAGTACTAGAGAGAAGCTTGGAGGCAGATGTAAGGAAGAGTCTGTAGGCTGAATTGGTAGTGAGATCGATTAGTGCAGGATGCTATAGGATCTTAGTGCTACGGCTGATTAAGACTGATTGGGAGGCAATACTGAGTTGGTGAATTTGTCTTTTTTTTTTACAACTATGTTTATCCTCCTACGACAGTTCCCCTGATTGTCCGCCACCCTACCGGAGCTCAGGGTCTTTCGGGGGCCTGAAGCGCAGTTGTGCACCCCAGTGGATTCCCTGAGCCCAGCCCGAAGGCTTCATCCTTGGTGGCTCCCGTGTTATCCTCCATTTTCTCCCGTGGGTGTGTCCTGGTTCGAGACCCTGGAAGTGGTGATGCATGTGCGTGGAGGTGCACATGCACACTGCAGTCCCAGTGCCAGTCTCTTCTGCCTTCCCTCGGCCTAGCACTGGTACTCCTCAGAGTGACACCTTCACTCTGGCCTCCACCAGGGGGTGGCCATGCTCTGAAGAGATGTGTTACTTCTCCCGAGGTGGAGAGCTGCCAGCCAGCAGCCTTTCACATCCTCTCCCTCCCCCCTGCTGACCTCTGATGACCCAGGCTCATTCCCAAACCTGGGTCACCGGCATGGCACGAGGTGTGGTGTCCAGCACCTCAACCCTCTGCATCACCTGGACGGCTAGGTGAATTTGTCTTGACTGTTATGGATTGCCAGTTAGAATACAGGAGTACCAGTTATCGGTGAGGGTCTTTACTGCAGAGATTCACAGAGGTAATTCTAGAAGAAGTGACTGAAGGGTCCACTGGAAGAGTGGTTGACCCGGCTGAAGATACTAGGTAAAAAGGTGCAGATGATTGTAAAGGAATGATGATGTCCAGGAGTGAAAATGATGATTTGGATGGCATGGAGTTAGTAATCAGCTAGGCGGTGGAGATCCCACGATAAATATTCTGGAAGACATCTGTGAAATTCTTAAAACAATCAATGGCTGTTGAGGAGTAGGAGTCGAGTAACATGTTGAACAGAGTTGGTGGTAGTAGGAGAGGCTGCAGAAGGTTAAACAGGTGATATCCACAGTTGAATGGGTTATCTTGCGATTCCCAGTATCCGTAGAAGCGATACTAATTACAAAGTCAGAGCATAGCAGAAGGATTTAAGACCTTTCCGTGTAGGAGGATAGCCAGTGAGACAAAAACAGACAGGGAAGTCACGGTACTTAACTGGACAGGAGTCACAGGGTATATGCAATAGGGACAGAGAAGATCTTCATATTGTGCATGAGAATGGGATTCCATGAATGATCATGAGGAGCTGATTGGGCAGTATATAAAACTCTGTAATGTCATAAGAGTCTATGAGGCATGTTAGCTGAGACATATTTGCTGGCAGTGATATTTCTCCAGAGTAATGAACGAGTGATCCAATGAGAAGTGGAAGGGTACTGTTGAAATGGCCAGAGTAGGAGTATGAGATGACTAATATGGAAGAGCAGTTGACCAGTAGGAGTATGGTCAAAGATAAGGTACTAAGCCCAAGACAGCCACAGCAAACAGCACAACCCCCGAGCCTGCAAGACAGAGTTGAGAAGCAGCTAGACAAACTGGAAGGAAGTCTGAATTGAATCCTGAAGAACTGGAGGAATGATCCAGGGAAGGTGATGATCTAGATGAGGCCGGATGACAAACTAAGCAGGAAGGAACAGAACGGGGTTGGCCCCCAGCGACCAGCAGCAGGATGCAGGAAGGCTGTAGTAGTCACTAGAAGACAATCCATGGAGGACAAAAGTGAAGGCGCTGTACTCAGATCATCTGGGTCGAGGTACAGTAGTCCTACATCCAATAATGGGTTCCACCAACCAGAAAAGGAACAATAGGAGTTGGAGCTAAAAAGGAGAAAGGTCCCATATTGAACCGGCTGATGAGAACCAAATCGTGAGGGACAAGAGGCCAAGAGGCTGAGTACGATGGTCCATATAAGAGCAGGATGGTGAGTGGAGCAGAAGGAGGCAAGTAATTTAAAGTGGAGGGGTTCAGTGAGTGGAGGGAAGTGGCAAACATGCAGGATGGAGGCAAATAAGTTGATTAGGTCCTGGTTTGGAAGAGAATCAGCAACCAAGCATGATTCAGGGGATGCAGGAAAGAATGGATCCAGAAACAGGCTTCCTTGTCTGGTAGGTGGGGAGAAGACCCACTGTTGAAGTTATCAGGCAGAGCTGAGAGGTGTAAGGTAGGTGGAGTGGAAAGGCCCCATTCCCGAAGGGAAGCACCGACCTGCATCAGGTAGAGGAAGCAGACAGTGAACACAGTGATGCGAGCTGAGGCTAAGGACAGGCAAGGCAGTGTGGTGAGGCTAGAAGAAAGGTTGCGGGCAAGGAGAAATGGAGTTCGCTAGCAGTTGGAGGTTCAGTTCCAGAAGGGTTGTGGCATTGGTTGGCAGGTGGAGAATGAACATGTAAGAAGCAGTGGAATGGAAAGCCATGCATCCAGGTGGGACAGTTGAAGCGAGATGATCCTGACTGGATGCGCTACTGAAGGTAGGATGATGAGAATATGTGATGGAGAAGTTCTATTCCTGAATGAAAATGGCAATCCGCATCAGGTGTGTAGATGGAGAAGGCAATCTGGGCAAAGTCACGTTCCTGGATGGAAGTAAGATCTGGGCAGCAGGCTGAGAATGCGTAAGTTGAAGAAGTAGATTGTAGACCTAGGTACCCATCAGGGAAGGCAGAGACTGATAATGGTGACATGAGGCAGCCAGGCATAGTTAGAATGATGAGGATACATGGGGCATAATAGTTCTGTTCCCGAAGGGAAGCGGCAACTGGTATGAAGTACAGAAAATATGATACCGTCTATAGATTGTGGACATGGCTCCCATCCCTGGTAGTCAGATGAACTAACCTTCACTCGATACTGCCAAGCAGAGTTAGGGATGGAGGATGTCAAATTGGTAAGTAGTATGTAGTGGTCGTAACGGAATCCCATCCCTGGTAGACAGGGGAAGCCTACCTTTGCTCAGCACCTCAGAGTGTGCGAGCTAGGGACGGAGTCCGGAATACTACTGGTATGGACTGGTTAAGGCACAACACTGCTGCAAAGAGAGAAAATGTAGTATGTGAAGTAGGTATAGGATGAAGGAGGAGTGGACAGCAGTTGAAATGGTTGACAGAGTAACTGAGGGGTGAGATGATGTACATATGTCATGGTGGGAAGGTACACACAGATAGCAGTAGTAGCAGAGTAGAGTATCCTGGAGCAAAAATAAAAGAAATAAGGGAAGACTGAGGTGGTGAGACATAGGGACAAAGCTCTGAGCCATAAGGGAGTGGAGACAGGGATTCTGGGTTCAGACAGAGTTGATGCGACTATAGCGAGATTCATACCCTTGAAGGTCAGGTGAACTGGCAAATCGACTTCTACTATGGATGGTACCTTAGCTGCTTTGAGGCAAATCCTTGTACTGGACTGTCTCTTAGTGTGAAGGGGATACAGCAAAATACAGAACAATGGTATGTGACAATAGCTGTTGATGCAGTTCTGCTTATCCGATGACAGCCAAATCATTGCCATGGAAGATTAGATTCCTTGTACAGAGTCCGTCTCAGAAATATGGAACGTCCCAAAAAGGTAGGTAGGCTGAAACACTCCCCCCCCCCGCCAGTCATGTACCCCAGTTAATAGGAAGGGGCTCAGTCCTGGTTGCAGTAAAACTGAAATAATTGGGAGCTGCTGAGAAGGAAGGAGCTTATGGGGTAATAGGAAATTAGTAGTGGACAATTGAGCAGGAGAAACATGAACAAGAATGGCAGAGTACTTACAGATTGGGTACTGAATGCTGCAGGAGGGTCCTTTAGATTTCATGCAAAAAAACAGGTAATGAAGAAGGCAGTGAGGCTTGGGTAACCAGAAGTGTATAAACTGGAAAAGGCTTAGGGATATAGCTAGGCCATAGCAGGAAGGGTTGCTGATTACAAAGGAAACTGAAGGGAGAACACAGCACTGGATCAGGGAAGGACAGTGCGGGGTTTGCAGGAGGACTGAATGAGCAGGTCCACAAAACTGTAGGTAGTCCCCCAAAATAATTACAGAGCAAAGTAATGTAGAGGGAGTCGCTGGGGCATGATCCAGGAGCTATGGCAGTCAACAGAGATGATAGTGAGCCATAGGTCAGGAGCATAGCTGGAAATCCATGGTGAGTGACAACACCAAAAGAGGAACGTCTCGTACTGAAATGTGGAAGGAGCTGGGCAGGTATAGGAGCTGTGCAGTCCAAGAGTAGGCAAGGCAAGGCAAATTTTATTTAAAAGACACCCATCCTGGAGGCTCTGGGCACCGTACATCAATCAAATAAATACAGCACAGCACAATAATAATCAATTCAGATGTCCAGAAGAAGAGTAGATGACCAGAAGAGCTGGAATGCGAAGGTAAATGGGTTAAAGGCGGAGGAGGTCTATACAGCAGGCAAAGGACAAAGAGGGTATATGGGAAAGGAAGGGCTCGGACAAAAACTAAGATGGGTAGGACAAGGGAAAAGAAGCGGGAATGCCCATAAGCGTCTAGTGGGTAAGAAGTAAAAGCCCAAAAAGGGAACAACGAAGGGAATGGAGAAACCCCACAACAACAAGGAAGGAGCAGAAAGGAGTGGGGAGGCGGCCAAAGTGGGCAGGGAGAAAAAACACTAATGCACGAACAGGAGGCACGGGACACAGGAAGGGAAGGGGAGATGGGAGAAGAGCAAAGACAGAGATGAGCAGCAGCAGGAAGCACAGGGAAACACAACCACACAAGCCATGCATGAAGCCCAGGAAAAAAACACTCCCTAAGCAAGGGTGGTGCATTAGTGGAGGGCTTAAATAGAGGTTGTGGGAGGAGCTATTTCCCACATTGAACCTCAGGCCAAACCCTCCCATTATGTAACTGCTCATAATATCATTGTGTCGAGCTACCCCATTGCTAGCCCTTATTTGTAGATATTATTCTGTTGTATATACATTTTTATGTAATTCTATCAGCAAAGGCACATAGAGCAAATACTTTTTTTTAAAAAAAGGGGGATTTGACCTTGGTCTAACCTATAAGGCCAGCCTTGCTTGCAGGAATCTGACAAGTTCTTGTCAAAAAACTTGTGGATACATGATCAAAGAGTATTCCTCTAATGTTACTGGCCAAGGGAAACAGAAGTAATAAAATTAGCTTGTATAATCATATAACTCAGCTTGTATAATCATATAACTTACAGGATCTTACTTATAACTAAATAAATTAAGTCAGTTCAAAATCCCAGAATAAGAGAAGCTATTTCCACTGCTGTAAACCCTTAAGATCAAAATGGAAATGGTCTTAGAAAAGAGGTGACAGAAAAGGGTCCCACATTACGCTGACATATTTCCGTAAGTGCCAGGAAACATCCTTCTAAGAGGCCTGCATGAGATTATAAACCCTGTGTTAACTATGGGAATTTGACATCAAAGATTATCAGGAAAATAAGACTTTGGGAAAGCACAAGAGTGACACCTGTTGGCCTAAAGTGGAAGGGCCAGCCGTTGTTCACAGATTGGGGGGGGTCTTCTATATAAACTCTCCAGCACAGACACTCAAAACCATTTTTGCCATTCTCTTTGGATGCCTTTTCTTGACCCCTAGCGAGCAGCTGCCAGCACAGAGACTGCCTAAGAGACAAAGGCTGCTACAGAAAGACTGCAATATTTTGCAAACCAGTGATTCTCTGGACTTTGAAATCTTCATACCTCAGGTAGATTAGCTAACAGTGCATTTCATTGTACATTTTTCCATTTTCTTTTCCTGTATACTGTAACCCAAATTAATAGTCTCTTTTTAGTTGTACTTGTATTTATTTAAGTATTTTAGTAAAACTTTTGTTTTCCTAAGGAAATTCTGCCTGCATGAGAGTTCTTATATTGTATGTGTGACTGTAGAAGGTTTATTAATAATCTGTGAAAATTGTTATTGCCAGAGGGGCCACCGTAAGCAACTGAACTGAGAAAAGGGTCTGTAAGGGATCTGGAAGGATCAAGAAAGATTTTGAACCAGGTTATTACATGTTCTGTAGGGAGAAGGCCAAATCAGGTGTTACGTTGCTACCCTGAAGAGAGTGTGATGCCTGGGTCTTCCTCCCTTGTTTAACAGCCAAGGAAAGGTTCATATTTGGCCACAAGACTCTAAACTAGTATTGTGCCCATATCTGGAGCTAGTGGGATGCCCAGGATCCTCGTGGCAGAGGTGTAGTCGTGACCTCACCGAGCATTCTAAAGGATAAGGAGGGTATCCCTGTCCCTTCCCCCATCACAGATTGCACTTAAGAGTGGGCACTGTGAGCTCAGTGGGCATGATCCCAGGAGTGGGTTGTGACAGATCTGGTGTGCAGCATTGGGATCAGAGAGATTTGGTTGTATAGTGTTGCGATTCGAAAGATATTGGTGGCACAGGCATAACAGTTGAATTCGAGCCCAGTGTATCAGATGGATGAACTGTAAACGGTCCACACATAATCAAGGCAGAGATTTAAAACAAAAAATAAATATATAATTTGGTTACAGTATAAAGTTCCTGACCTGTTTTTTTTTTTCCTCAGGTGCAAGCTAGTGAAGCAGTAGTTAGGGAAGAAGATGGCTTCCATCTACAGTGAATACACTGTAGACTACCTGAAGCAGTTTCATTAGGAAAGAGGAGTCCAGTGTGAGGGGATGAACCAAAAAGCACCTTGTGGAGGCTCTTGTGGCAGCCAATGAGCAAGTGACTGCCCAGGACCTCGAGTCACAGCCGGTGACTGAAAGGGACCAGACCTTGGGCGTAGGGGTGCCAAGGGACATCACAGAGTCCAGTCCCTGGGAGGAGGACAATGAGACCAGAGAGAACCCAGAGCCACAGTGCCAGGAGAGGTACACCACAACGCTGGAGTCAGAAGGGATCAGGCTGCAGCTAGAGTTGAAGAGATTGGAGCTGAAATTTGAGCAAAGGAAGTTCCAGATAGAGCTGCAGAAAAAAGAACATCAGCATCAGAGAGAAGCTGAGAAAAATAGGAAAAACAGCATCAGAGGGAATTTGAACTGGAGAAGCTAAAACTCCAATGACCAGCGCCAGAGGAGGTAAGTGGCACTGGTGAACCCAGAACTCCAAGACTGGGGTATAAATTAAATTCCAAATTAATAGCTGAATTTCAAGAGTGGGAGAATATGGATGCAGTTTTGAATTTGTTTGAAAAGGTCTGCATCCAGGTTAAAATACCCAGAAGTCCTGGAGCTTCCAGCTATCCCCACTGCTTACTGGGAAAGGGCATGAGCCACTAGGCTAAATGGCCAATCAGGACAGTAGTAATTATGAGAAACTTAAAGTTGCATTGCTTAAAAAGTATGAATTAATGCCTGAAGCATACAGGGTTAAGTTCCATAAGGTCTGGAGAAGTCCTGACATGAGCTGTGAGCAACTAGCCACAAAGCAAAATCAGTTCTTGAAATGTTGGTGGGAGGGAGTGGAAGCAAACACTGTAAAGAAAATCGAGGAGGTTTTACTTCTGGAGAAATACTTTCAGGCTTGCCCAGCAGAGCTAAAAACCTGAATGGAGGACCGAGACTCCAAAATAGGGCAGCAGGCTGCTGAACTCTTGGACTGCTATGCCAGGAGCAGGCCTGCTCTGAAAGAGAGTGGGACGGGTGTGACAGTGCAGAAGGGGAAAAAGCGTGCCTTCAGGGCAGCTAAAACCCTCACTGCCTCCATAGAAAGGGGGAAGCCCCAGGTTACAAAAAAAAGGATCTATCAGATAAAAGAAATGGTGATTGTTGATTTTGCAAACAGCCAGGGCATCTTGCTAGACAGTGTCCTAAAAGGGCACAGAGCAGACAAGGTTGTGCTTGAACAGAGCTGGGTGCACTGTGTATCCCTGAAAGAATACTTATAAACATGAGGGAGCACATACACGCAGTTACTGTAAATGGGGTGCACACCCATGAGTTAAGGGACACAGGGATGTCTCTTACCTCAGTAAAAGGGGATTTGATTGGGCCTGAACAACTTATACCTAATCAGTTCATAACAGTAAGGGGATTCACTGGGGAGGAGAAAACTCTGCCACTAGCTAGCATTCTCCTGGAATGGCGTGAGACAGGAGAAAGGGTGCAAAAAGTGGCTGTGGCAGACAACCTCACCCTGGATGTGATTATAGGGAACAATCACCAGAAGGGGGTGGTGTGTGTGGTTATCCGCAGTCAGATGACAAAGGCTGACTGTAGCTCCCTGGACCCCAGTAGAAAACAATTGGAGGGTGGTTTCCCAGCCTGTGTCTCCTGAAATGGAGAGTAGTGAAAGGGAGGTAGGACTTCACCACATAACAGTTCACAAAACAGCTACAGAAGGTTACTCAGAGGAGGGAGGGGTAACCAGTGGTCAGAAGGTTAGGGATGACAGTGACCTTGAATGCCCTGATGCTAGAGCTATGGACTCCAGTTTAGGAACTGAAGGGACATGTCCCATGCCTTGGGAAAATGTGAAGAATTTGCAGCTGCTTAGAAGACTGATCCTAGTTTGGTGAGGCTGAGGGCTTGTGCAGAATCTGATGGGACACAGGGAGGTGATGTGAGTCATAAGAGTATATTGGGACAATGGGCTGTTGTATACGCAGGACGTAAGGACAGAGGGATGGGTGATGGGCAGGCAGCTTGTCATTCCCTAGGGGTACTGTGAGCGGTTGCTCAAGATCGCTCATGATATCCCCATGTCCAGACATCTGAGAACTGCACACACCATGCAGCGACTGGCCCAGAATTTCTATTGGCCCAACTTCACCCAGCAGGTGAAGGAATATTGCAAGTCTTGCCACTGGTGCCAACAAATAGGAAAGGCAGGTAGTAAAACCAAAGCCACCCTAATTCTCTTGCCCACTGTGGAGGAGCCATTCCAGAGGGTGGAAATGGATGTTGTGGGACCTTTGAGTACCTCAAGCTCCTCAGAGAAGAGGTTTATCCTGACGGTGGTAGATTATGCCAACCGATACCCTCTCCTCGCTTAGGACATAGTGGCAGACACCTTGCTAGGGATTTTCTCCTGTGTCGGGTTCCCACAGGAGGTTATCACTGATCGAGGGGGTACCTTCATGTCGGACCTGATAAAGTGTTTGTGGGAGAAGTGTGGGGTGGTGCAAAGACACACAACACCTTATCACCCACAAGCCAATGGGCTTGTAGAAAGGTTTAATGATACACTAAAATAGATGCTCCAAGTGTTTGCTGAACAGCATGGGAGGGACTGGGAGAAATACCTTCCCCACCTGTTGTTCGCATACAGGGAGGTGCCCAAAGAGTTGACAGGGTTTTCCCCTTTGAACTCTTATCTGGACGTAGAGTGTGTGGGCCCCAGACTTGATCCAGGAAGATTGGGAAGGCAAGCACACTACCCAGGGAACTCCCATAGTGGAGTATGTCCTAAAGTTTAGGGAAAAGCTGAAGAAGCTTATGGGAGCAGCCCACAGTAACCTGTCAGCTGCCCAGCAGAAGCAAAATGTCTGGTACGACCGCAGAGCCACAGCTTGCTTGTACAGTGTGGGTCAGGAAGTCATGGTCCTTATCCCAGTCTGGAAGGATAAGCTGCAGGCCTAGTGGGCAGGACCATTCAATGTAGTCCGACAGGTTAATGATGTGAACTATATTGTAGAACTGCCTGACAGGAGACATACTTATAGAATGTACAATGCCAACGTGATGAAGCCATATGCAAACAGGGCAGACATGGTATTTGCAGTTTGTAGTTCTGAGGAAGGGATGGACAAAGAAGACCCCCTACTGGACTTGCTGGAGAAAAGCAAGTGGGAGTCCTCTGTGGTGCAATCAAACTGTTGCCCCCTTTGTTTACAGCCAAGCCAGGACTAACTCCCTTAGTGACACATAATGTAGACATGGGGACTCAAGCGCCCATATGGCAGACAGCCTACCATGTGTCTGAGGCCATCCTAAAGGACATTATGAGGGAGGTAGAGGAAATGCTGGCTTTAGGGGTACTCCAGAAATCCCACAGCCCCTAGGCCTCACCCATAGTCCTCGTTCCCAAGCTGGATGGCTCTACTCATTTCTGTGTGGACTATTGTGGACTCAACGCAGTCATGAAATCTGATGCCCACCCAATGCCATGAATGGATGAACTAGTGGACAAGTTGGGAGGAGCATCATACCTTACCACAATTGACTTGACAAAAGGGTATTGGCAGGTGGAGTTGACTGCCAGAGCTAGGGAGAGGTTGGCCTTCATCACTCCAATAAGATTATTCAAGTTCAAGGTAATGCCTTTTGGAATGAAGAACACCCCTGTCACCTTCCAAAGGCTGGTCAACCAGGTGTTGAATGGTACTGAAGAGTACGCAGTGGCATATCTGGATGATATTGCCATCCTCAGTACCAGATGGAATGAAAACCTGTCCCACCTGAAGGATGTGTTGGACAGGATACAGAGGGCAGGGCTCACTGTCAAGGCTGAAAAGTGCCAGGTGGCCATGGTGGAGGTGGCATACCTAGGACATGTAGTAGGGCGGGGGCAGCTCCGTCCCAATCAAGCCAAGATTGAGTCGATAGAGGCATGGCCCAGGCTTAAAACCCAGAAGCAGGTTCAGAGTTTCCTAGGGACCGCTGGGTACTATTGGATGTTTGTTCCAAATTATAGTATCCTGGCAGCTCCCCTCTCTGGCCTATTAAAGAAAAGAATGTCCAAAAAATGTAAAATTGGAGCCAGCCTTTGAATGAGCCTTCACATGGCTAAAGAAGACACTGTGCAGTGCCCCTGTGTTGGCCAGTCCAGATTACAGTAAGCCATTTGTAGTCTAGACAGATGCCTCAGATGTGGGGATTGGAGCAGTCTTCAGTCAGACCTCTAACCAAGGGAAAGATCACCCAATAGTGTACCTTAGCAAACATTTGCTTTCCTAGGAGCAGGCCTATTCCATAGTTGAAAAGGAATGGCTTGTGCTAGTATGGGCCCTGAAGAAATTAGAGCCATACCTCTATGGGAGGCACTTTGAGGTACAGACTGATCATAACCCCATGGTGTGGCTGACACAGATGGGGATAACAAATGGTTGTCTATTAAGGTGGAGTATTGTCTTACAGGGCTACGATATGACCATTACCCACAGGGCCAGATCCACCAATGCCTACGCAGATGGGCTATCTCGCCAGTTAGAGCAGTGAACAGAATTTGTGAAAATCATACCCTGCATAGGGATGGATTCCCACAAATTCAGTCTAAGAGGAAGGGATGTTGCAAGCTACCCCACTGCTAGCCCTTATTTGTAGATATTATTCTGTTGTATATATGTTTTTTATGTAATTCTATTAGCAAAGGCACATAGAGAAAAGACAGTTTTTTTTAAAGGGGGTTGACCTTCCTCTGACCTACAAGGCCAGCCTTGTTTGCAGAAATGTGACAAGTTCTTGTCAAAAAGCTTGTGGATAAATGATCAAAGAGTATTCCTCTAATGTTAACTGGCCAAGGGAAACAGAAGTAATAAAATCAGCTTGTGTAGTCATGTAATTTATAGGACCTCCCTTATAACTAGCTAAATTAAGCCAGTTCAAAATCCCAGGATGAGAGAAGCTATTTCCATTGTTGTAAACCCTTTAGATCAAAAGGGAAATGGTCTTAGACAAGAGGTGACAAAAAATGTTCTCACAGTACACTGACATTTGTTTTTTGTAAGTGCCAGTAAACATTCCTCTAACAGACCTGTGTGAGATTATAAACCATGTGTTAACTATGGGAATCTGACATCAAAGATTATCAGGAAAACAAGATTTTGGGAAAGTGCAAGAGTGATACTTGATGGCCTAAACTGGAAGGGCCAGTCTTTATTCACAGACTGGGGGTGGTCTTCTATTTAAACTCTCCAGCACAGACACTCAGAGCCACTTTTGCCATTCTGTTTGGACTCCTTCTACTGACCCCAAATGAGAAGCTGCCAGCACAGAAACTGCCTAAGAGCCAAAGTCTGCTACAGAAAGACTGCAATATTTTGCAAACCAGTGATTCTCTGGACTTTGAAATCTTCATACCTCAGGTAGATTAGCTAACAGACTTCATGTGTTTCATAATACATTTTTCCATTTTCTTTTCCTGTGTACTGTAACCCAAACTATTATTCTCTTTTTAGTTTTGCTTGTATTTATTTAAGTAATTTAGTAAATCATTTGTTTTCCTAAAGAAATTCTGCCTGTGTGAGAGTTCTTATATTGTATGTGTGACTGT
Source organism: Neoceratodus forsteri (assembly GCA_016271365.2). Classification (NCBI taxonomy): domain Eukaryota; kingdom Metazoa; phylum Chordata; order Ceratodontiformes; family Ceratodontidae; genus Neoceratodus; species Neoceratodus forsteri. The sequence goes on along the minus strand of CM028136.1, from coordinate 401,843,709 downwards.
AGAAGGTTTATTAATAATCTGTGAAAACTGTTATTGACAGAAGGGGCCACCATAAGCAACCAAATTGAGAAAAGGGTCTGTAAAGGATCTGGAAGGATAGGGAGAATACCAGCATCTATAAAGATTGTGTACTAGACTGTTGCATGTCCTGTAGGGAGAAGGCCAAACCAGGTGTTACGCTGCTACTTCGAAGAGAGTGTGATGCCTGGGTCTTCCTCCTTTGTGTACTAGCCCAGGAAATGTTCATATTTGGCCACAAGACTTGAAACTGGTATTGTACCATTATCCAGAGCTGGAGAGATCCCTGGGATCCTCATGACAGAGGTGCAGTCGTGACCTCGGCGAGCATTCGAAAGGACGAAGAGGGTATCCCTGTCCCCCCATCATGGATTGCACTTAAGGGTGGGCCCTTCTCACCTATTTATGGGTGTCTTATACTATGAACATACAACCTCCAGACACACCCTCCATACACACTGCTAACATTAGATTAAAACAAATATTTTTTTTCTTTAGTTCTATTGTTTTTTGTTTTCCAAAACACATTAAAGTCCACTTCAATCAAAAGCAGTAGGAGCAGGGTAGCCAGGAGGGCCAACCCCATAAACATTTTAAAACACAAACTGTAACTATGTGGGGCTGATCTCACTCAGCCACCAATGTAGAGGTACATCATTGGATAGATCTGTTTTCTTTGGAAGGCACTGAAATTCCAGGGGGACTTGTGGAAATGTTTTGTGTTTCAAGTCACTTTTTCCCAGATATATGGCAACTTTGACTAATTTAAGTCTCAAGCAAAGTACAACTTAAGGTCTGGCTTGGTACATTCTTCCCCCTTAGTGTCCTCACAGATGATATAATACTTAGTTCTCTGCCCCTCCACATCCTGGACCTTGGCAAAGGTCTTGAACAAAGTCACACCAGTCCATACTGTCGACAGAAACATTTGCCAAGCTTTCTTGATAGCTTCCTGTTCGTGGCCACCCAGCTCCAAGGCACTTCCACGGATTCTAGTCTTTACTTTGTCCAAAGCAGCCTGGGACACCCAGTACTCTCATATTTCTTCGATCACATCCCAAATCCACTCACTCAAATAAGGACTGACCAGGTCCTTCCTTGGAGACTTATGCCAGTTGTTTAGAGAATCACATTCTATTAACACCCAGCTCATACATAAAAAAAAAAAAACTGAAAAAATTCTCATTGGTTTAAAAATACCTATTTTAAAAAAATCACTGATTTAAATGGAAGGAACCAGATTCTACTAGTTTGCTACTGCCTGAGAAACCTTCCAAGGTCAAATGTTAACAGAAGAGATAAGAGAGCACTCCAAGTAGACAGTCCCACTAACTAATAATGAAAGAATGAATGTGTTAAGTGAATGCATTCTTAACTAAAAGCAAGGCCTTATGATTTAATACCCACAAATGTGCATATTAAAATTTGATAGTATTGTATGATAAAAAACTATACATCAGACATTTTCTATATATGGAACTATGGGGTATAGAGAAAATGTACCTAGTATGAACAACTGATTCACACATTCATAGATTATTAAACCTATCTGGAGACATTTACTAAACTATACTCTCAACCAGTCAACAAACTCCATAAGCATTAAGACCTATAGTGCTTTAACACTATTTTTACAAGATAATATCGGTTGTCAGTATTGGTGCTAAACAAATCTATCAAGGGCCCCTAGAAAATGAGTTCATGCATCTTAAATGTTCAGAGTTCAATAATGTGGCAGTATATAATCTAATTACTATATGTACAGTATCAGTCAAGAATCTGAATAAAAACCCAACAGAATTAAACCCTACCCCCCCACACCCCACCCTGGCCCTGCCACAGCCCTCCAGCCAAACTTGCAGGCTGAACACCCCACGCCTCTCTTCTTGGGTCTCACCCCCTCCCAGATCTCCCTCTGGTGCCAAAACCCTTCTCTTTTAGATCCCAATGGAGGGGGGGCCCCCTCCTGGCAGCAAGCAAGTAGGCCCTACCTCCCAAGCTCACAGGCACCACGACTCCCAATTCCTCTCTAACTATACTTACACAGAAATTTAACTAGTAAGTACTTAGAAGGTGCTTACATGTGGAAACAGGTTATACTTTTTTTGTCACATCTGCATTCCGCAGCTGATGGTGGGGATCAAAGCGTATGCTCCCGCTTAGCTGATTCCCCTGACAGCTGTCAATATCCTTGTCACAGCTGGGCTGTAGTGCCACAGAAGGCTGTGAAATCAATGTGGATCATGAGGTACTATTTATCCTCTTCTGTTTTACTGGCAACTCCTCTGTATTCTCTTTTACAGTGGCAGAAGTCCCTTTTAAAAGCTGTTTTTGACAAAAGAAATTTTTTTCCTCCTCTGCAATCAACTGAAGCAGGGCTGTCCATTTTTCCTTCAGCTCCTCATCCAAATGCCTTTCTTCCAAATCAATATTATCTATTGGAACCTGCTCCCTTGTCTGTCCCTGGCTATGCAATGATGCAATGAAGCTGGAAGGGAGTTTAAGAGGGATGTGAGGAAATACTCCTTCACAGAAAGGGTAGTGGACACCTAGAATAGCCTGCCAGAAGAGGCGGTGAGGTAAAAATACAGTGGGGAGCTTCAAGCAAGCCCAAGATAGGAACATGGGTATAATAAATAGAGGAGAAGGAGGTGGGAATGACGCCAATGACCAAATAGGGTCCGAGGTTTCGGAACAGGCAATGAAAAGCTGGGCAGGCTGGATCGGACTACCTCTCCTTTTCTGTCAACATATGTTACGTTGTTTCTGTGATCTTCCATAGGAGTTTCAACTGAGCTGGGTGATTAACTTTCTGGTTTACTTCTCAAATCTGACCTCGGAGGCCATTCACAGGCTCAATTCTTTAGATATGCAGAGGGTACTTTCTTATTATAAGGAGCATATGGTGTGAGTTTGTGGAGAGGCTTTCAAGCTGTGTTGCCACCTACTCTGAAACTGCTCCAGGAAGACCAGCAGCAAAGTGGACTCGCAGGTGGGTAACATCCTACATCAACCTCTGCTATAGGTTAGCTGGTAGGGAGTTGCCTACGGGTCTTAGGGCTCATTCCGCCAGACATAGTGCTGCCCCGGTGGCTGCCTCCAGAGACATCCCAATGCAGAAAATCTGTAAGGCTGCTACCTGGATGAAAGCATGCACCTTCATTCCCCTCTACAGAACTGACTTTATGTCACGTTGGGATGCTGCTTTTGGGACCTCGGTTCTCTAATCTCTGTTCACCAAATAGAAGTGTGCACCTTGCCCTCTCCTCCCAGAGAATCGCTATGAGTCTGCCAGACTGTGGACAGTGAACTGTATCCACACCAACACTATAGACATGACTGTAGCCAGACTAGGAACCCACAGACAGGGTACAAAGAGACACCAGAAACAAATACACTCACAGTAGCCTGCTCTGTCCTACGAAATAGAAAACAGTCACCAAACTACTACACATCAATGAGTGATTCTGACAATCAAGAAGAGATTTTTTAGATGAAAAAGAGCAAGCCCTGGAACAAGTATCAGCACAGGGATGCCAGGATCAATTCCAACCTCCACCTCAGAAAGAACAGAGAATTCTGTGATAGGGCCTTCGCCCAAACCCAGCAAGGGGAGAACCAGGAGGGATGGCCACCAGAAGGGGACCCATGAAAGGGAACTGATCACTCAGGAGGGTATAGTGATTAATATTTCTGGAACTACTTTAACTGACAATCAAATCAGTATTTTACAGAAGGGGCTTTCTTTTGTTCCAACAAGAGATGTTAATCCTTTTGAATTGTATACTGATTTTCAAAAATTTATCAGAAACTTGAATTTGAAAGCCTTTTTTGAAAAACAAAAAATGTGTAGAGGTAGTATTAAAAATATCCCCAGGGGAGCCAGATCGCATCAAATAACTTGGTACAGGCATCTGACTGTCCTGATTTCAAACCTACCTCATCCTTTAACCCCCCCCCCCATATAATGAAACAGTGAAAGTGTTCCAATGTGCATGCATGAATCAGTTTGAAGAAATTACAAACAGAAGGATAGACCTAACTTTGTTAACATCAGCACTGCAGAGGCTAGGGCACTTAAGGAGTTGGAAATTAACCCCATTATTGTAATTAAACCAGGGGATACGGGGGCAGCAGTGGTAATCATGTCTACAGAGAAATACATACAAGAGATAAAAAAAACAACTGTTACCACATTTTACGAAAAACTAAGACGGGATCCCACCAGCATCTTTAAGACAGAGGTAGATACCTTCCTATATGATTCACTGCTTGAGGGCAGCATAACACCCAATGAATGAGATTTTCTATCTGTACACCATCCTGGCAAGGCAAGCATCTATGTTTTGCCTAAAATTCACAAAGATTTGGAGACCCTCCCCCCGGACGCCCAATAGTTGGCTGGTATTGGTTCTCAGACAGAACCACTTTCACTATATATGGATGGCCACATTACGGGGCTAGTTCAAAACCTTAGATCTTATGTTAGAGATATCACTGACATCTTGGGCATCCTGGGGGACTTAGAATTGGAAGTGGATGCACTGGTCTGGTGGTGCTGAGGCACTGTGCCTTACCTCACTCTACGCTAGTGACCCGGGTTCGGGAACAACCTTGGGTCATCAGGGTGCAGGAAAGGGGGGGGTAAATGGAGTGGGATCAAGCTGCCTAATGACAGTTCTCCTCTCTAGGAGTGGTTGTTGCCCCTTGTAGTTCTGCTGCCACTAAGTGGAGGTTCAGTGGTGGTGTAGGCGGGAGTGGGCAGCATTCCAAGAGGGCATCTCAGAAGATGGCATGTGTATGCTTCCACATGCACATGTGCAAACCTGAGAAGGGGCAGGGTGAAAAACCTAGGGAAAAGCACAAAAAACTGTAAATTAACTCACTGCCTCCACAGAGTTCTCTGAAATTGCAGCACTTGTCTACTGTATACTGTTAACAGTTAATCCTGGGCCCTTCTAAGCAAAATCAAGCCATAATTAGCATGCCGCAAACAAATGCTAATAGCACAAAAACCATAAGTGTTAGACACAAAGTATGACCGGCAAAATTGTTCAGCATAAAATTACCTTTCCAACAGTGGTATGCAAGGAATAGCAGGTAATTTAGTTTTATTTCTGTGCTGGTCAAAACAGCAAAACAAAATATTTTTTCCACTAAAAATGCACCATAAACCTTTTTTTGTTGGGAAATATGAAACATATCAACAGCAAATTAAGCATCCAGACATTAGATGTAATTTTAATAATTTGTTTGTAAAACAAACAGCTATTTCTGTAGTATTAAACATAATTTTTCCCCATTTGAGTCAAGGTGTATTGGTGAGGTTTGAGGGAAAAAATCTGAACCATACACACCATACCATAAACAAATGCATATAACTCCTAAAGTATACATGGCACACACATTTCCCCAGAACATACAAAGTGCATCTGAGCATGTATTATGAATGCAGGACCCCTCCAACCCCCGCCACTAACACACAGTGCTTCATCATACAGTCATTCCCTCACCTTAAACCATCCCATAATACAACCCCCCCAAAAATAAACAATGCCAGAAAATTAAATAATGCACACATTTATGTAACATGATGTTTACTGAAAGACTGTGAACCTTTACATGAACAACATCATGCTTCATTTACAGTATGATAAAGCAAACAGCATAAATAAAATACAGTTTCCTATACTTATTATGGGATTTTATTACAAAAATAAAATAAAATAGTTTATTTCAATGAAATTACACATTTTAACTACAGCAAATATGCAATTAATCATAGAGAGACCTCCAGCACTAAAAAATGTATCCATTTTCTGTGTCAGCTCACTGACCTACACTGGAAGAGTTCTTCCTATTTATATCACTTGACCTCACAAAGCACTTCCTTCCTGCTTCACTTCCTGATATGTCCTTCTAAGGTAATGTGTAAGTATGTTCTTACTAAACTAGGGGAAAAACAAAAAAATTGATAATCAGATTCATAAACTAAAATCAGTGGGTAAGAAGAATTAAACACTGCAAAAATTCCAACCAGTGGAGTGGAACAAAAAACTCAAACTGTAATAACAAGATTCAGATATTGATTTCTGACTAAAAAATGGCAAAAAACTTGCAACAAATATATATTTAAACAATGACAGATGTTTGTTGTATATTTTTCACAATTTCAACTACCAGTTTTATAGAAATTTTATATTTTTGCATGACTAAGTAAACCAAACATAATTATATTTAGATAAAATCATCAGCATTTATTAAAATATGAAAACAACCTTACACAACATTAAATCCAGTTAAACAGACATTACCAAACCTCACTCATTTTCAAAAACTTTTTGTCCTGAAAAACTTTTCTTTTTACAGTTTTAAAATTGGATGTATGGTTTTTAAGATATGTAGGTTTAAGCACAGTGTGTTTGTATGAATGCTGCAGATCTAAAACTCCTTCAGGAATACAGGTGTTCTAGCAGCAGGCAGTGGGTACCTGCACATTCTAAGTGACAATAGGATAGAATGAGTTAAGGGGATGGCAATGGGTGCAACTTTTGTACCCAACTATGCCAACTTCTATCTCGGTCACTGAGAAACACTAAATGTCTATGATGCCGAGGTCAATCCTTTCTACCACAGGATTGACCTTTGACATCGTTTTATTGATGACATATTCTTGGAAAAAGAGAAGAAACCCACTATGCTACTCCAAAGAGGTGGCAACCATAGTCAAGGAAAAAAGGCTGCCTACAAAAAATTCAAAGTAACAAAGAAGGAGGAAGACCGGGATTCATACAGAGAGAAACTAAATGAGGCAGGCAAACTAATTAGGAAGGCAAAAGCACAAACTGAGCTGAAGATAGCAGAAGGTGTAAAAATAGGGGACAAGACCTTTTTTAGGTACATAAGGGAAAAGGAAGGCAAAGAGGGGAATAGTAAGGCTGAAAGCAGAATGGGGGATCCTAGAAGAGAGGGATAGGGAAAAAAACTGAAATCCTAAATAAGTACTTCTGCTTTGTATTTACAGAGGAGAAGGAGGGAAATGGTCCAGCTCTAAAAAGGATCAGCACCCCAGGAATAGGGGTCAGTGCAGACCCCTTCACAGCAGACCAAGTCCTGTCAGCACTAAATAGCCTGAAAGTAGATAAGGCCATGGGGCCTGATGACATGCACCACAGAATCCTTGTCTGGTTCCCATACCCAAGAGCTCTGCTTGTAGCAGGCAGGTAACATGGTCTTTCTCAGTCACTTATCCTACTCGGGCAGTGTTATGTAATGTCAGGTCCATTAAGAACAAGACCGCTATAATAGCGGATCTTGTTTGGTCATCGGACCTGGCCTGCATCACCGAGACCTGGCTGGATGAGAATGCTGGTTCAATTTTGGCATCGGCAATTCCAGCCAGGTACCCGGTGATACACCGCCCGAGGATGGATCATAGGGGCAGGGGAGTTGCCATCTGTTTTAGATCGGAACTGAACCTGGTGGAGATACCAGTGGGGACCACCAACTCCTTTGAATGTATCATGGGTGAGGGTGTGGGGTGCAGGATTCTTCTCATCTACCATCCACCAGGAGATGGGAATGTTTTCCTGCGGGAAGTCGTGGACTTCATTGTCGACCTGATATTGGGATCTCCCAGATGGCTGATCCTGGGGAATTTCATGCCTGGGTCAATGATGAACTCTCTCAATTTGGTCAAGACTTCCTCCAGCTAATGAATTCACTGGGCTTCACACACATTATTTCCTCCTCGAGCCATATTGGTGGTCATTCATTGGAGTTGGTGTTTCTCCTGGGGATGGAGTTATCTGACTTGGTGGAACCAGTCAGGTGGTCTGACCATCATACCATTGGGTTCAGCTTTGTGGCCCCCCTAGGAGGCCGGCCCCTATGGAGATGGTCCGGTACCACCCTTTGAGTGGTGTTTCCTCTGATGGTCTGATGGTGCTGAACCTATCGAGTTTACCGAGTGAACGCATGGATCCTGGGGACCTGGTACTTACCTATAATAAGGTGGTGGTAGGGGCCCTGGATTCCATTGCTCCTGTTCATGTTCATCCCCTTACTCTTCACCCCAGGTTTCCTTGGTTTGATGAGACCTTGAGGGAGTTGAGGAGAGTGGGACGAAGGCTAGAGAGGTGTTGGCAGAGGTCGGGCCTGGAGTGTGACAGACTTAAATAGATGGATCATTATGGGGTCTATCAATCAGCAATTACCCGTAAGAAGGCAGAATTCCTGTCCAGGGAAATTGCTACCACGTGGAATTGACCAGTCCAGCTCTTCTGGACTGTGGACAGATTGTGCAATCCAAACTGTCTCCAGCCTGGAAGTGCTTTTTCACAAAAGCGGTATGAGGAGTTTGCTCAATTCTTCTCTGATAAGGTTGCTACAATCAGGTCTGGCCTCCGCTCGACCCTCTCTATTGGGAATTGTGGTGGTCAGCAGGAGATGTCAGACACCCAGTTTGTGTGGTCTGACTTCTGCCTGCCCACAATCAATGACATTGTGATGGTCATCCAGTTGTTGCAACCAACCAACTGTAGTTTGGATCCGGGCCCTACACACCTCTTAGTAGGTTGTGTGGATAAAATCAGTCCAGTCCTTGCCAAGATAGTCTGGATGTCTCTGGAGAGGGGAATCTTTCTGGATCCCCTGAAGGAGGCCGTCATTCAGTCCTTAAAAAGACCTTCTTGTACCCGAACTGTCTGGGAAACTACAGGCCTGTCTCTAACCTGCCCTTTGTGGGTAAGGTTATTGAGAAGGTGGTTGCATCACAGTTGGATGATCATTTGACCAGCCACAATGTCTATGATTCTCTCCAGTCCAGATTCAGGAAGAGACATAGTACCAAGACAGCCCTTGTCCGGGTACTAAATGGCCTCCTAATAGCGAGAGATCGAAAGACCCGTTCCATCTTGGCCCTTCTAGATCTCCCTGCAGCATTTGACACTGTGGACCATGGTGTGCTGTTGGAATGCCTGCAGTTCATCTGTGGACTGTCTGGTATGGTCCTCAGATGGTTTTGATCATTCCTCGAGGGTGGGACCCAAACAGTGGTGTCTGGGATTTTTTCCTCAGTACCACTCCCCCTATCCTGCGGCATACCGCAGGGCTCCATCTTGGTGCCCATGTCGTTTGTGGTGTACATGCTGGTGCTAGAAGCAATTATTATGTGGTACAGCTTAAGTTTTTACTGCTATGCAGATGATACTCAGCTGTACATGTCCTTCCTGCCTGGTCAGGATGATGCTGTTTCGGTCTTTAACAACTGTCTCGCCGAGATCCAGGATTAGATGAGTGTGAGCTGGCTGTGGTTAAACCCGGAAAAAACTGAGGTGTTGGTTGTGGACCCAGGTCATTGGGAGGTGGGTTTGTTGTCAGGATTACCTTCAGGACTATGGCTTGGCAGTGTTCAGCTGACTACCACAGACAGGGTGCGGAACCTGGGTGTTATTTTTGATGACTGCCTGATCCTTAAATCTCAGGTGTCGGCAGTCATCAAAACCTCTTTTTACCATCTGAGGAATATCGCCCAGGTGAAGCACCTGGTTCCTTCCGATGATCTTCCAACTTTGGTCCATGCCTTTGTTACCTCCCGCCTTGACTACTGCAATGCCCTTTACCTAGGGCTACCGGGGGTTGATATCTGCCACTTGCAGCTACTGCAGAATGCTGAGGCCAGGCTATTGACTGGTGCCTCTAGGACCAGTCATATAATGCCTGTGCTCCACAGACTGCACTGGCTGCCAGTACAGTGGTGGATCACCTTCAAGGTCGGTTTGCTGACCTATAAGGCCCTACAAAACCAGGGAACTATTTACCTGCAAGATCTCCTTCATCCCTACTGTCCCTCCCACTCTCTGTAATCCACCGACGAGAGATTGCTAGAGATTCCTAAGGTCCATTGAAAGACGTGTTGGGACAGGTCATTTAGTTTTATGGCCCCGATCCTGTGGAATTCTTTACCTCATCGGGTGAGAGCTTGCCTGACCATCCAAAGTTTTAAAGCTGCTCTTAAAACCTTCCTATTTAATCTAGCCTATCCTGATTTTTAATGCCGCTGTGGTATTTACTGTTTTAATCTGTTGTGTTTATTTATTGATGCATTTATATTTATTGTGTTGTACAAGTGCCTTGATTTTAGAAAGGTGCTTTTTATAAATAAAAATTGATTGATTGATTGAGGGAAGGAACTAGCAGCACCACTAGCAAATCTCTTCACCAAATCACTGGAGGCAGGGGAGGTGCTGATAGATTGGAAGAGTGCAATAGTGGTCCCACTCCATAAATCTGGAAGCAGGGAGGAGGCAGGAAATTACCGCCCAGAGAGTCTCACGTCCATTGTGGGGAAATTAATGGAATCATTACTTAAACAGAGGATACTAGCATTCCTTGAAGCCAGTGAACAACAGGATCCCAAACACCATGGGTTCACAACAGGGAGGTCCTGCCAAACAAACCTAACCAAATTTTTTGACTGGGTTACAAAGACAGTAGATAATGGGGGAAGGGGGGCAGTGGATGTAGTCTACTTGGACTTTAGCAAGGCCTTTGACTCTGTCCCACACAGAAGATTGATTAAAAAACTAGATAACATGGGGGTGGGACCAAAAATGGTAGAATGGGTAAAAAATTGGCTGCAAGGTAGAACACAGAGGGTGCAGGTAAACAGCACACTGTCAGCAGAACAGAGAGTAACCAGCGGGGTGCCCCAGAGCTCTGTACTGGAGCCTCTGTTTTTCAATATATTCCTAGCAAACATAGCAGAGAAGCTCGAGGGGAAGGTGTGTCTATTCGCAGATGACACCAAGATAAGTAATCGGGTAGACTCCCCGGTAGGGCAAATGACCATGGAGGCTGACCTTAAGAAGGTGAAGGGGAGGTCTGCAGCATGGCAGCTGAACTTTAATGATAAAAAATGTAAGGTCATGCACATAGGGAGGGGAAACCCAAAAAAGGAGTACTTCTTGGGGGGAGAAAGGCTAGCAACAACCAGGCAGGAGCGTGACCTAGGTGTCATTATATCAGATGGCTTAAAAATGAGTAGACAATGCGAGAAGGCAGCACTGAAGGCCAGTGGCATGCTGGGATGCATTGGGAGAGGAATCACTAGCTGGAGAAGGGAGGTCATATTACCACTGCACAGGGCACTTGTTCGCCCCCACTTGGAATACTGTGTCCAGTTCTGGTGGCCTCACCTTAAAAGGGACATTGACAAAATAGAGATAGTACAAAGGAGAACAACAAAAAAGATACACGGAATTCACACAGTCCCATATGAGGACAGATTGAAGGCATTAAACATGTACTTTCTGGAACAAAGGAGGGGGGGGGACATGATTGAGACCTTCAGGTACATTAAGGGAACAAACAAGGTCCAGGTTAAGGAACTTTTCAAGGCAAAGCAGGGAGGCAGAACATGGGGTCACGATCTTAAGCTAAAAGGAGACAAATTCAGGTCTAACATTAGAAAGTTCTTCTTCACAGAAAGGGTGGCGGACGCCTGGAACAGCCTGCCGTCGGATGTTGTGGAGGCCAGAACAGTGGTGGGGTTCAAGAACGCATGGGATAAGCAGAAAGCTATAATTCAAATGAAGGATTAGAAGGGGAAGGGGTAGTAAAAATGCAAATGCAAACACCATGGGCAGACTAGATGGGCCTCAAGGTCTCCTTCTGCCATCACATTCTATGTTTCTATGTTTCTATTGGTGTTGCATGGCACGCAGGAAGAACTAGGCGAATTTGTAAGGTATTTGGAGACAAGTAACTCAAATTTAAAGTTCGCAGTACACTATGGTGAATACACAGTTAACTTTCTGGATTTGGAAATAACAAAAAGAGATGAAAGGAGTATGGCTACTACCCTTTTCAGGAAAGAAACTGATAGGCATTCCCTTCTCCTAGAATCCAGCTGCCACCCACGTCATTTAAAGGAGAATATACCTAAGGCTCAGTTACTGAAAGCATGTAGAAACTGTAGTAATGACACAGATTTTGTCATTCAGGGATCTGAGATGTGCAACAAGTTTAGAAGTAGGAAATATAGTAACACTACTGAAGACAATGCATTCAAAAAGCCTTCAACACAGACAGAGAGAGAAACTCTGATAAATCCAGGGGGAAACTGTATGGCTTAATTTTGTGACTACATACTGCAGACAGTCAGATGAGATAGGGAGCATTGTTAAGATCTAATTGGGATATTTTAAGAACTGACCCTCTTTTAAGAGACAGTACTACCAAGCCTCCTCATATGACGTACTGGAGGGGGACCAACCTTAAGGATAGGCTGGTCCATAGTATTCATAGAAATGACACACCAAGTGACAAAACTTGGCTACCCAGATGTCCAGTTGGCACATTTCTCTGTGGAAACTGCAGATTTGTCAGTTCCATAATTAAGAGCTGTACATTTACCACAATTAATGCCAAGAAAACTTATGACATGGGGGGTCCATTAGTTGCGTGACTGACAACATGGTGTACCTTGCCACATGCACTTGTGGAGCATTTTAAGTCGGGAAGATTACCTGGCCATTAAAACAAAGAATGAGTGAACATCATAGTAGTATACTGAGGGGTGACACCAGGAACACACTGGCAACCCACTACTTTAAAAACGTTACAGCCAGACCACATCATCAAGGGGAAGGCAACTTGGAAAATGGCTCAGTGCATGCATTAAAATTTTGTGGCATAGAACACGTGACACTGGAAACAAGAGGGGGAGATGTCAATGCCAAGCTTTTAGAAAGGGAGGCATTTTGGATCTTTACTTTAGATGGTTTTAGAAGGCCTGGTCTGAACGATAAAATGGACATCATGCCACTCATTAAGAAAGATAAAAAGAAAAGATGAATGAATCCACACTTAATAATTTGGATAGTTAACATGATGGGATAATAATCTTATGAACTGTGTACATATACCCATCATTAGCTATAGCTGTTAACCATGTCTTTTACTTTTCTTTTCTTCTCTTTTTTTTATTTTTCAGGATCCGGGTTCGAGCATTTTTGGACTTCATTGTTGCCCCACACTAGAAATCAAAACTGCTTGCTGTTTTCTTTTTCTAGTGTTTCTAAAACTGCTACACCTAGTAATCCCATAAAGATTTAATTTATTGTATAAGAGTTGTAGTTTTCTTCTTTCTTTGTTATTTTTGAATCAGGTGATCAATTGCTGCTAAATAGATAGGTTCTACGTACTGTTATATCTATAATTAACTGCAAGTGCAATATACAGACAATGGACCTACATATATTTAATTATAGATATTTATGCATGTATGTTATTTATGATACATGTTGCTTTCGGAAACAACTTTTAAAATGGTGATTGGTATCGTCACGTCAGAGCCTCCTGACAACGCTCCATGTGAGCGAAACTGGTTGAGGTCCCGACATCCTGGAGTTGTATGGTGCACTTACTGATTTTGAAATAAAGCCTCATTCACTCAATTCTTCTGGTGCTGGAATTTGTTGCTCTGTTGTATCCGTAATATTTCCAGCACAAAATGCAGTGGTTGAAGCAGAGACTGTGGACTGCATTTGTTCTTTGTTTTCACCCCGGTCTGGCCAGACAAGGTCTCTTGTGCATCTTTTCTATCTCCTCTGTTTTTCCCTCTGTTGCTCAGAACATACTCCATTTTTTCTTTCTTTTTAACTTATGGTGTGTCCAGTTTCACATTCGAAGGTGGTGGCTAAAATGATGTTAAAATGGAGAAAGACGATTTAGCGGGGAAAAAAAGATGGGTTGGACTTTTTATTTTCGGGGGTTGGGTTGATTTTTTTGTGGTGCGGCTGACTGGCACCTTTTCTGTTGGTATATCGCAGGATTTACCATGGGTAAAAGGTGCCAGTCAGTCAATCAGATGAAAGAATTCTCGGTTCCCATAGTATAATAGAATTTTTATGATAATCCAGGCAGCATGTACCATGCTTCTAGTTAAGTGAGCAAATGTTTCTTAGGTGTTTGCCCATTTCTTATGTATTTATAGTAATAAGGCACAGTTTTGATACTGAATAACACTGATTGTACTAAATGCAGTATCTGTTCATTATGCTCAATGCCATTTAAGAGTTGTGTACATTCTAGTACTTTCTGTGAAGATTGATGTTCTGTGGAGGCTATGGCAACTGGAGGTAGAGTTTATCCTCTAAAGGAATCCCTGTTCATTGGGACTTGGGATGATTGGCCTGTGGTCACTGCAGAGGAAAGATTACTTGCTTAAGGAACTGAATGATGGAACTGTGACTCTTGCGACTGAGCCTTGTTTCTAGAAGAGAACTTGCTGATACAGATTGCTTCACAGAGACTTCAAACTTGCCACCCAATATCCCAGAAAGGTTCCATGGTGCCAGAATTTGATTAAGGTTCCTGTGACATTCCAGTCTTTTATTTGTTATTTTATTGTACTTGTTTCTTCAAATAAACACACACCTACTGCGTTTTCCTTGAGATTTGACTGTCTGTGTGCTTCCTGAACACCCAAGTAGTGGCAGTTTGGTGTTGAGAGTGGGATTTACTGGTCACTGGATGGTTAAGGTGCTGACCCAAGCATCAAGGAAACCACATTGTGGGTACTGTGAGGACAAGGGTATGAAACATAAACATAGATACATAAAAGATGTCAACAGATAAGGGCCTCCAGGTCCACCTAGTCTGCTCTAATTTCACTACCTACCTGACACTGCGGGCCCTAAATGGCCTCAGTTCCCCCCCCACTTGTCTTTCAAGATCCCTTTGTGTCTATCCCATGCTTTCTTGAATCCTGTAACTGTTTCCGCCCCCACTACCTCTGCTGGAAGGCTGTTCCACTTGTCCACCACCCTCTCTGTGAAGAAATACTTCCTCACTTTGCCTCTGAACCTCCCCCCTTCTAACTTCATTATGTCCTCTTGTTTTTGAGCATCTTTTTCATTGGAAAATGCTACCCTCCTGTACCATGTTCATTCTTGTGAGGTACTTGAATGTCTCAGTCATATGCCCCCTTTCCCTCCTCTCTTCCAGGGAGTACATATTTAATTCCCTAAGCCTTTCTTCATAAGGTTTTTGATGCCATCCCTGCACCATGTTGGTTGCTCTCCTGTGAACCACCTCCACCCTATTTGTATCCTTTCAAAGATGGGGTTTCCAGAACTGAACACAGTACTCGAGGTGTGGCCTCACTAATGATCTATATAGAGAAATTATTACCTCCTTTTTTCTACTAGTGATGCCCCTGCCTATGCACCCAGCAGCCTGCTAGCTTTCCCTACCACCTTGTCACACTGCTTTGTTATCTTCAGGTCATCCGAAATGACTACCCCCAGGTCCCTTTCCTGCTTTCCTGCTTTGAGGCTGCTAATACCTCCTTTCCCATTTGGTAAGTTGCCCCAGGGCTTTTATACCCCATGTGCATTATTTTGCACTTTTTAGCGCTGAAACCCAGCTGCCAGTCCCTCAACCAATCCTCCAGCTTTTTCAGATCATTCCTCATTCTATCCACCCCCCTGGTGTGTCCACTCTGTTGCAGAGCTTTGTATTGTCTGCAAACAGGCATACCTTCCCCTCCAGACACTCTGCAATGTCACCAATAAAGATATTGAAGAGGACCGGGCCCACCACTGATCCCTGTGGCACCCCACTGGTCACTCTGCAGCTCCAGAGTGTATGCCATTTATCACCATCCTCGGAGTCCTGCTGTCCAGCCAACTCTCCACCCATTTCACTACTTTCTTACCTACTCCTAGGGTCCCCAACTTGTTTATTAGCCTTCTATGGGGAACAGTATCAAAGGCCTTACTAAAATCCAGGTAGGCCACATCCACTGCCCCCCCACCCCCAATCCACCTCTCTGGTTACCCAGTCAATGAATTCTATGAGGTTTGACTGACATGACCTCCCTCATGTGAACCCATGCTGCCTTGGATCTTGCAGACCATTGTCCACTGGGTGTTCCACTATCCTTTCCTTCAGGAGAACGGGGAGGTGGGAGGACAGGGAAGCATATGCAAGTTGGCCCAAGGAGGTAATGAAGCTGGTTAGGGAAGCCAAGGCTGGCTCAAAGCATTAAGTGAAGGAAGAGGGACTTTTTTGGATGCATGAAGGAAAAAAGGAAGTGCAGTGACCAAATAGTGCAGATCAAGAGGGGCAGGGGTTGGGGGAAAAAGGGAGCAGAACAAGCAGAAGCACTCAATGAATACTTCTGCTCTGTGTTCACGCTAGAGAAGGGTGGTCCACTACCTCTGTGGACTGGGAAGGTGGGGTCGGGGAAGGGATGACTGACAGAATGATTGAGGAGAGTAGAGTACTAGAGGGTATGAAGACACTAAGGGTGAACAAGGCACCAGGTTCTGATGGCATTCACCCCAGGGTGCTGAGGGAGATGGCGGAGGTGTTTGCCAGGCCACTGGTGGACCTGTTCAGCACCTCCCTGGACACAGGATGCATGCCACAGCACTGGAGGATGGCCCATGTGGTGCCTATACACAAGAGCAGCCCACAGGATAAGTCAGGCAACTACAGACCTGTTAGTCTCACTTCCATAGTGGGTAAACTCATGGAAGCGATACCGAAGGAGAGACTGGTGTCATTTCTCGAGATGAATGGCCTCCAGGAATGGCAGCAGCATGGGTTCGTCTTGGGGAAATCTTGTCAAACCAATCTATTAATATTATGACTGGGTAACAAGTGGGCTGGATCAGGGCCATGTAGTGGACGTCCTATATTTGGACTTCAGCAAGGCCTTCAATTCAGTGCCTCTCGGTTGGCTAGAGGGGAAACTGAAATCCATAGGGGTGGGGCAAAGCTGGTTAACTGGATCATGAACTGGCTGAAGGGGAGGCAGCAACAGGTGGTGGTGGTGGGGGCCAGAGACGAGTGGAGTGCTGCAAGGCTCTGTGCTGGGTCCGGTGTTGCTTGGGCTATTCATGTCAGATATCTCACACAGAGTTGAGAGCATGATCAGTCTGTTCACAGACAATACTAAAAGGGGGGCAGTAATGGATGAAGTTGATGGGTGGAAACAACTACAGGGGGGCCTTACCAAACTGGAGGACTGGTCGGCGAAGTGGCAGCTGGGCTTCAATGTGAAGAAGTGCAAGGTTATGCACTTTGGGGCCAAGAACCCAAGGAGGGAATATTGGATGGGGAGTGTGAGGCTGGGGGGGGGTCATTGAGGAAGAGAAGGACTTAGGGGTGGTAGTAATGGAGAGCATGAACAACTCTGCTCAATGCAGGAAAGCTGCAGCTAAGGCTAATAGGATGCTGGGGGGTATTGCAAGGGGATTCTCATCCAGGCATAGGGAAGTGATCCTGCCCCTCTACAGGTCCTTGGTCAGGCCGCACTTGGAGTACTGCGTGCAGTACTGGTGTCCATATCGGAAGAAGGATATTAGACTGCTAGAGAGTGCTGCGAAGGGCGACAAAAATGATACGGGGGATGGAAGGCAAAACCTACGAGGACAGGCTGAGGGATCTAAGTTTGTACTCCCTGGAGGAGAGGAGGGATGGGGGGATATGATTGAAACATTCAAGTACTTGAAGGGGATCAACAAATCTAGCGCTGATGGGTTATTTAAGCTGAGGAAGGGAAGGGACATGAGAGGGCATGGGCTAAGATTGGAGGGGGTCAGATTTAGGAGAGAGATGAGGAGACATTACTTCATGGAGAGGGTGGTGTTGAAATGGAATGCCCTACCACAGGGGGTGATTTCATGTAAAACGGTGGGTAGTTTTAAAAGGGCATGGGACAGGGCATGAGGGAGAGTCTGGGTAAGTAGTGCTGAGAACTTCCTGGAGGTGGGGGGGAGAGGGGTGGGTCAGCTGCAATCTAGGGGTGCTAGCTGCACACTGGAGCAGACTTGGTAGACCAAGAGGCCTGTTTCTGCTAGTAGATTCATATGTTCATATGTTCAGTAGTGTTTCCATTATCTTTCCCATCACTGATGTCAGGCTGACTGGAATGTAGTTTCCTGCCTCCTCCTTCTTATTCCCACTTTTGTATATAGGGACCACATCTGCTGTCCTCCAATCTCCTGGTACTGCCCCAATTTCCAGTGACAGGACAAACAGGGCTGTCAGAGGTGCAGCCAGCTTCTACTTAAGTTCCTTCAATATTCTGGGATGCACCCCATCTGGTCCCATTGCCTTATCAACTTTTAGTGCCACTAGTTCCCTGAGGACCCTTTGCTCTAAAAAGGGGCTTGAATCCACTCCCGACCCTCTTTGCCTTGGCCCCTTATAGATGGCCCTTTACCTGCCCCATCCTTCGTGAAAACTGAACAGAAGTATCTGTTCAGTATGTCCACTTTATGGTAATCTTCCTCCGTACAACCCCTTCCTTCTCCTTTTAACCTTACTATCCTCCCTTGTCTTCCTTTTCACTCATATACCTATAAGAAGTTTTATCCCCCTTTTTCACTGATTTTGTTATGTTTTCCTCTGTTTGCACCTTTGTGTTTCTAACTGCCTTTCCTGCCTTCCTTTGTTTTTCCTGGTAGATCTCCTATTCCCCCCCCCCCGCATTTGTTTGTATCTTTTAAATGCCACCTTTTTTGCTTGTACCTTTTCTGCTGCCTCCTTTGAGAACCATAGTAGTCTTCTTTTCCTCTTGCCCTTACTGACCTGCTTGATGCAGAGATTTGTAGCTATTTCAGTTCCTTTAGTTGACCACTGGTATGGTACAGGAAGAAGAGCTCCATCTGTTCCTCCGAGTGTGGTGAACAGAAACATGGCTACAAAATTTGAGGAAGAGCCAGAGGCTTGCCCTAAGGACTCATTGAAACTGATGGGTGCAACAGCAACCGAGGGGGACATAGGAGAAGAAGAGGAAAAGAAAGAAGAAAAAACATATAGTGGAAAAGACACTCCTGCCAAGGGACATACTGAACTTTTCAAATGGATGACTCTGAGACAGGAAGAGGCAAGTCATGAGAGAACACATGATATGAAAAATATCCATAAATTGCTGAGGACTGTACAACATATTGTACAAAAAGCTTAGCCAAGTGTAACTGAAAGGGATACCAGCAATATTTTGAGAGACATGAAGCTAACAAAACTAGGTCTGGTAGACGACATTGAGGCCTATCTCACGACTTTTGAGAGGGTGGCCACAGCAGGCTGCTGGCCCAGAGATCAGTGAGTAATCTTTCTCATACCTTATCTTACTGGCCAAGCATAACTTGCCTACAGTCATATGGACACCACCATGGCTATCAATTATGACAGAGTCAAAGCTGCCATCTTAATGCGATATGGCATCAGCAGTGAGTCGTATAGACAGAAGTTCTGAGCTTTGCTGTACCAAGCAGATAACATCCACGAGAATACTTTATTAGGCTGAAGGAACTATGCTGTAAATGGCTTCAACCAGGAAGGCACACAGCAGAACAAAAATCATAGAGAAATTAGTACTAGAACAGTTCAGCCAGGGCCTACTAGAGGACCTGCAGGTTTGGATACAAGAGCATTGACCAGAAACAGGAGAACAAGCCATCAAGCTTGCAGAGGACTTCCAGCTTGCTCAGCAAACTGCACCAACCACCATGAGAAAAGATCAGAGGGATCAGAGACTGATAACATCGTTTCAAACCCCTAAAGCTTCACCCTCTAAGCCAGTCCACCCACACACACAACAATAAAAATGGTAATAAAGTTCTCTACACATAGACCTGACAGTGTCTGTCATTAATGTGGGGAAAAGGGACATATCAAGTGGAAGTGCCCCACTAAGAAAACATCTCCTGTAACTCTTGTTCTAGCTAATTGGGGACTATACTTGATGGAAGCTGGGGTTGATTCTAAAAAAGGTCAGGGATTGGTGGACACTGAAAGTACACAGACTCTGGTTCGTGAGGACATCCTCAATTGGGGATATGTTAAAGGTCCTGGGAAAAGGGTGATATGTGTTCATGGGGACTGTTATTGTTATCCCACTACTACCATGCCTCTCTGCATTAATGGAGAAGACTTTCAAGTGAAGGTAGGTGTGGTGCACACTCTTCCAGTATCTCTCATATTAGGTCATGACCTGCTGGGATTTCACTCTCTTCTGCAAAAGAAGGACTTGAATCCTTCTGATGTGACTGCAGTGACAACTAGAGCACAAGCCAAGACCCAACAGAAGCAGCAGCTGGTTGATATAGTCCCCTTTGAGAACTCTGACTTATTCGAGTCTAGGGTATGCCTTAAGAAGACCAAGGGGGAGGTCAGAAGGGCCAAAGCAAACAGAAGGAGGGACATTACAGAAGAGCCACAGATTAAGTCACCCTGGAACTTGAAAGACTTGATAACTGATCAAAAAAATGATGACACATCAAAACCATTGTTTGCTAAGGTGTGGACTGTAGATGGGGGAAACTTATATTGGTGTTGAAAAATTAGATCTTGTACAGCAAATGTATCAATTCTCAAACTCAGGAGGTATGCAAACAATTGGTGGTTCCTTCAAAATATATACAGGAGTTGAAGAAATTGGCACATGACATCCGTCTGGAGGGCCATTTGGGATGACAGTGTACTTTAAGTAGGCTGCTCTTTAATTTTGTAGCCAGAAGCCTGGCCACATTTTTCAATAATGTTATGTATCTGAGCCAGAGTTTGTTGTGTGTTAGAAATAAATAATAAAATATCGTCAGCATAAAGACTGATCTGTACACCTGGCAATTGTCTTAAGAGGTGGGCAAGAGGTTTGATAAATAAAACAAAAATATAAGGGGACAAAGGGCATCCTTGTCTGGTACCTCACTGAAGTGATAATTTAGGTGAAATATCTGAATTGGTTTTTATGAATGCTGTAGGGGATTGATACAGTAATTTACTCCGGTGCCTGACATTATTGCCAAAATGTAACTGATCTAAAAGTGTATGTATATAGTCCCACTTGAAACAGTTAAAAGCTTTTTCCGCGTCGAGTGTTATCAGAATAGAATAGGGGAACTGATTTGAATCTATGTGGTTAATTGCTCTACGAATATTGTGAGCTAGCGACTGGCCTTTGACGAAGCCAGATTGATCCAAATATATGATTGCAGGGAGAATAAGTTCTAAGTGGTTAGACAATATTTTATCCAGGATTTTATAATCTCCATTAAGGAGTGAAATGGGCCTGTAGGAAGTACTTAGTTGGGGATCTTTGTCTTTTTTAAGAAAGAGAAGTATATTGGCTTCAGCAAAGGTTGGGGGAAGAAAGGATGAAGAAAATGCTGCATGAAAAGTATCCAGTAAATGTGGGGCTAGTAAAATTTCATGCTTTTGATAAAAATCTAAAGGAAGGCCATCAGGCCCAGGGGCTTTGCCCTTAGAAAGTCGACAAATAGCATATTTCACCTCATCAAGTGCAATAGGCTTGTCTAGCTCAATATTCAATTGAATATCTATGGGTGGAATAAAGCCTTGGAAAAATTCAAATAATGCATTAGGGTATTTAATTATTTCAGACAAATAGAGATCCTGATAGTTCTGATGGAATCTCATATTAATCTGAGAAGGATAATTTAATATAGTACCATCAGGATGTTTAATTGCGAGTACATTATTAAGGGCAGACTGGTGTTTTAATTGATAAGCCAGACGTGGGTGGGATTTATCACTAAAGGAGTAATATATAGATCTAGTTTTAATCAATAAATTCTCAATTTTATTGGTTATTAAATTATTGTATTCCAACTTCTTTTTATTCAATAAAGATGTATCTATTTTGGTGAGGTTTAACTGAAGATGAGATTCAATACTCTGAATATCCATTTCTAGCTGATTACATTTGTAATTTAAATTCTCGTATTTAGTAGCAGCATAGTCAATACATATTCCTCTAGTATATGCCTTGAAACAGTCCCATACTACAGAATGCGAGACAGATTGAGAAGAATTAATACTGAAATAAAAAGAAATCTCATGATTAAGTTTTTCTATAAATTTGCTATCATTCAACAAGAGAGAAGACGCCAAAATCTTGAATTTTTTTTTTCATCATGTCGCACTTTCTATTCCTCTGAACAGCCCTCCATCTGACCAACCACCCCAGCCCTGTCACCTGGAATTACCGGGGCTTACCTTATGCCTGGCCCGGGAGAGGTGCCTGTGGGGAGTTGGTCTTTCATCCTGCTGTCAGCATTTTCTCCTCTGGTTTTCTCCCAGGGACCCCAGGAGTAGGAGTGCATGCATGTGGAGGTGCACATGCACCCTACAGCCCCAGTCATGACCCCATTCCCCCACCCCATTGGCCTAGTGCCTTGGCACCCTCTAGCCCATGCTGCCCCTAGCCTGCACCAGGAGAGCCATCAGCTGAGGGATGCCGGTACACCTCCCCAGAGAGGAGAGGAGAGGAGAGCTGCCTTCTGGCAGCTCCATCCAGCTCCACCCTCTCCCCATTGCCAACCTCCCTTGGCCCAGGCTAGTTCCCGAACCTGGGTTGCCAGCGTGCCGTGAGATAAGACGTCCAGTACCTCAGCCCTCAGCGCCACCGGGCCTGCAAATCTTTAATTTTTTGAGGAGGTGAGACTGAGAGCTAAAATATAAGGAGCATGGTCAGAAATCAAAATTGGGAAATAATTAACCGTTTTAAAAGAATGAATAATTGCTTGTGATGCTAAGAAAAGGTAAGTTCTTGAATGGCTTTGATGGGCCACGGAAAAAAAAGTACATTTATATGTAATTGGATTAAGATATCTCCATATATCTACAATAGCTAAATCAATAATCCAGACTCTTAATACTTTAAGAGAGCGACTATCAGATTTGGAGCTATAAGGGCTCCTATCCAGTATCCTATTTAGCACCATGTTAAAGTCCTCGCCAATTATGTAAGGTGAAGAAAAAGTAACAACATTTAAAAATAACTCAATATATAGCTTTAGGGTGCAATCCTGGGATTGATTCTGTATTACTTAGAACCTCACAGCAAGTTAATGAAATTAAATATCTGGGTGTTCTTATCCCCAAAGATACTCAAAAATTATTTCAGCTTAATTTTACTCCTATTCTCAATATAATTAAACAAGATCTCCTTAAATGGCATTCACTTCCATTAACATTAATCGGACGGGCTAATGCCATTAAAATGATGATCTTACCCAAACTCCTTTTTTTTGTTCCAGACTATTCCAATACAACTACCCAAATATTTTTTTACTACCTCGGATATAAATATTAATCATTTTTTATGGAAAGGGAAAAAAACACGAATTGCACTACATAAGTTAAAACTTCCTAAATCTAAGTGGGTCTCCTAGACTTTCAACTTTATTATTATTCTGGCCAACTGAGTCAACTTCAATGTTGGTTTAAGAATTCTGCTTTAGCCTACTGTCAAATTGAGAAAAACTGTATTACATTTAATGAAATATATCATATGTTTTTTTTTTGCCTTTCCCACCAAGTAAGTCATTAAACTTACTCCCGTCTACCCAATCATCTTTGGTACTTTGGAAGCAAGTCCACAACATAATAAAATGGGACAAAAAATCTTTCCTTGTACTCCCCTTTATTAGGGAATCAATACCTATTCCCAATTTTTAACCTGTGAGAATTAACACAATGGCATTCTTTGGGTATTGTTCAATTAGTTGATTGTTTTGAACAAGGTAATTTCATATCATTCAAAACTTTGAAACATAAATACAAAATTCCTCAGCAACATTTTTTTCGATATCTTCAACTAAGAGCCAGGGTTTATAAATTAAATTCTACACTAACTGCTCCAGAAAATTCACCAATTTTAAACTTATTGTTACCTGGTTGCCCAAGTAAAAAACAAATTTCTTGACTCTATTATATACTCTATTCATTTATAGGAAAAGCTTTAAATGTCTTGAAGGAGAAATGGTCCCAACACTTAAATAAAACAATCTCATTGGATAAATGTATGGAAATTCTTTCATCCCCCTATAATGATCTTATTTCAACCAAACTCTAACAGATACAATTCAACATTATTCACTGTGCTTATTACACTCCTGCAAAATTAAATAAAATGAATTCATCAATATTAGATACATGCCCTAGATGCCAATATTCCCCAGCAAATTTTTCTCACATGTTTGTGGACTGTTTAAATCTTTGCAGTTATTGGCAGGAAATCTTTTTAGTTATATTTGACATAACAGGTATTACACCTCAGATAGACTTAGAATTGATATTCTTTGGTAAATACATTAATAGTTTTCTTCTGGCACCACAAAAAATGTTTGTACATTTAGCTATTATTATAGCTAATAAACTTATTTTAATAAACTGGAAAAATATTAATTCTCCAACATATTTCCAATGGCTTAATAAAGGAATAATGCCTGACAGGGTGGGTGTTATGCTGGGATAACATCCCACCTCGGGTGGTTGGGCCCGAGGCCACCGGCTGAGGGCGTCCAACACCCGAGAAGGGATGTTATCACAGCATAACACCCACCCTGGAGGGCATTATTCCTATTATACAATGGCTTATTGTTTTATAGTTAAAAAAATAATTTTAAAGAATGTTTTTGTTAGTGTGTAAAAATAGTTTTGTTTCTCAAGAGAAAAAAAGCTCAGCACCATGATCCATATCCTACAAACAATCAGCAGGGATGTTATGCCAGGATAACATCCCTGCTGTGACAGGCAACTGACCAACCAGAAGCCAGGATTCTTTCTTGCCATTGTATAATATGATGTTGGATCTGGCCAAAATTGAACAAGTTCACTATAATATACAGGCTAAAAGACAATTATGGGAACTGATCTGGCTTCCCTTGGAAACTAAATATATATAAAACAGGCTAAAAATCATAGCAAGTTTTATATATACATATATGTATAACACTGCCCAGCAGAGGAGCTTGAACTTGGGGGAATTGCTGAGAGCTTTTAAGAGGTAAAGCCTCCTGCACTACAGCCTGCTTGTGGTGTGGCTCTTCCCACCTGCCCGCACCCACCCAGGGGTGGCACTCCATTTATTGCTGCTGGCAGGTCACACCCGTCATTTTACTAAAGTGTCCACTTTCCCATTTGCAGCTTATACACTCTGACCACTAGGGGTTGCTGCACGTTCCACTCTGGCACCACTCCAACTGCTCTGCACTCCTTCCTAGCAACTATTGCAATCCCTGTCCACTAGAGGTCTCTGCCATTCCCTCCTAATCCTTCCTGCTGTCTTCTTTCCTCACTCCTTCCCTTCAGCCCACCACCACTAGGCCCTTTGCAAGCCTCAAACCTTGTACCCATTACTCCAAAGTCTGCAGCCCAACCACCAAGCCAAAATCTACCTCTAAGTTCAAGGTTTTAACTCTTCCTTCTTCCTAACAAGGATACCTATCCTCTGTTCTGCTGCTGTTCTCAAACCCAGTACCCTTGCTATCAGAGTCAGCAGCTCTACCACTTAACCATTGTATCTGGCTATCTTATCTTTACTTTCTAAGACTTTCATAGTCTCTGACCCCCCTAGTCTGCCAAAATATTTCACCATTTCTCTCTTGGTGCCACCACAGGCATTGAATCCTGCACTCTTGCTATTTCACTCAGCAGCTCCACCACTCAGCTATCACATCAGACTATTGTTTGCGATAGGTTTTAAGACTCTAAAAGCCTCTAACCCCCATAGTCTGCTAAAATATTTTCTGGGTGCTACTGCAGGCTTTGAACCCTGCACCCACCATCCTGGGACCTTTTTTATCACCCTAGGCAAGCCTTGAACCTGATATCCTATGCACTTGAGGCGGGGGCTCTACCACTGTACCAGAGTGGCAACTACACTTATGGGTAGACCTTTCACCCTCTTCTACCCATCTCATTACTGCTATCTGCAGACCCATCCTAAGATGACTGCCCACCTTCCCTTGTCATGCCTCTCCCTCCTCCTTCTCACGTGGCCTCCATCTAACCCAGGTGTCCCCATGGCTCCACAGTTCCCCTACTCTGGGGCCCCGGAGTCGCCTCCCTCCTTCTCTACTATCTCCTTGCACCCCAACCTATCATACCCTCCCCCCAGTCCCCACCTAGCTTCACCCCTTTGCACCTACGGGCAACTTATTGTACTAGCCTGCCCATCCTGTACCTCTTTGCCCACCCCTTGTGTCTCTAAACTCTCCCACTCCTACTATCTCGCTCGACGCAAAAATGCCTTCCACACCCCCCTGATCAGGGCTGTACTCTCCTCCTACTCTTGTCAGGGAACATTCATCCCAACCCTGGCCCAACCCACAAAACGCTTGACTAGATCCCTGGGCTTCTTATTGCTTCTATGAATATCTGCAGTCTCCTGAAGAAATTTGACTCACTCCAATGTTGGGTCACTGTCCACAAACCTGACATCATCTCCTAGTCGAAACCTGGCTATCTGACTCTACCCCTGACTCCCTTGTCTCACTCCCTGGCTACTCCCTCTTTCGAGAAGACTGTGTAGGGAGACGAGGTGAAGGCTGTGCTATTTATATCAAAGACTCCCTTCCTGGAGTAGCCCTCCCAGCCCCTGTCCTTAACCTCAGGGCACAGGCCCTTACCCTAAAACTTACCCCCAACCCTTCTAAAGGCCCCCTCTTTCTAACCTCCACCTATATTCCCCCAAAAAATCAAACTCAGGCCCTGGTCCTTCTAATAGAGTATCTCACCTCTCTACCACATTCCCCTGAGCATATTCTCATGGGTGATCTAAACATCAACTGGCTTAGCCCCGCATCCTCCTCCACCTGCAACTCCTTTACTGCTATTGACCTAACGCAACTTGTTACCCAACCAACAAGAGCGAACCCCACAATGGGGTCGAGCACTCTTCTGGATGTAGTCCTCACCAACCGACCTAACCAAGTTTGCAATCTACAAGTCCTCCCAGATGGAATCAGTGACCACTCCCCTATTCTTTTCCATTGGATTACATCCCTAACCAAACCCACTGCACAGGCCACCCTAAGGCGTCGGTTGTGACCAGGTGGGCTGAGAGGCCAGAAGCAACTTCTAGCCCAAGTTGACTGGTCTCCCATTGAGACTGCCCCCAACCTTGATTCGGCCCTGGTCTTCTTCACCTTAATATTTAACAAAGCTTGTGATATCTTCACACCCCTAACCAAACTTCATTCCAAGGTACGGCATACTCCCTGGGTCACTCCTTCCCTACTCCAACTCCTCAGGCACAGGGATAACCTGTGGCACCTAGCCACAGAAACTGGCTGCCCTGCTGACAGACAGGCATATGCTGCTACCCAAAATAAATGTACCTGGGCCATACGCAAAGCAAAGGCCGATCATTATCGGGCCTCACTCACCTCATCCTGGGGGAATGCTAGAACCTTCTGGGATAACATCAAACAACTAAATGGTGGTACACACTCTCCTCCACCTTCCCAAATCAATATTGAGGGTATTATCTCTACTGATCCTACCCTCATTGCTAACCATCTCAATAAATCCTTTACTGACCTTAGCTCTGTACTCCCTAGCAACTTTTTTGACCCCCACTCTCCTGACCCTGCTCCCTCACACGCATCTTTCCACTTCCACCGGGTTACTGTCAATGAAGTCAGACCATATCTGACCAAGGCCCTAAGAAGCAACACCACTGGCAGTGACTCCTTGGACCCCAGACTCCTCAGCCTGGCATTGGACCAGGTCATCACCCCAATCACTAGCCTCTTCAACAAATCACTCTGTCTAGGGCAACTTCCATCTGCCTGGAAAATTGCCACTGTCACTCCCATACATAAGGGTGGAGATAGGGCCCTTTCCCGGTAATTATCATCCCATCTCAATCCTCTCGCCACTCTCAAAAGCCTTAGAGAAAGTAGTATCCTCCCAAATATCTGAGTTTCTTACCAAATACAGTATCCTCTGCCCTGAACAACATGGCTTCCATGCTGGGCACAGCACCAATACCACCCTCATCGAGTTTTCTAACTTCCTCCATTCCTCCCTGGACTCGGTCTCTCTTGCTGGTGCAGTGTTCATCGATCTGTCAAAAGCCTTTGACACCGTATCCCATCCTGTCCTGTTGGATGCACTCAGCCACACTGGCTTTGCCGCAGGACCTGTCTCATGGTGCTCCAGCTATCTGTCTGCCCGGTTCCAGCGTGTAAAAAATCAATGGCACCCTCTCTGACCTCTGCCCTATCTGATCTGGGGTTTCCCAGGGCTCTATTCTTGGGCCCCTGCTCTTTTCCCTTTATCTCAACACCCTGCCAGGTGCCTGTACTGGTAAACTCCTCCTTTATGCTGATGATGCTGTTATCTTCGCTTCTGACAGTAACCCCACCACCCTCCAAGATTCCCTGCAATTATCCTAGAAAGACATGGAAGCCTGGTTTAAAGAACATAGACTGGTTATCAATCTTAAAAAGACCAAATCTATGATCTTCTCCCACCCTCAAAACAAAGCTAGTAATTTCCAGCTTCAAGTCTTCGCCAGCTCTATGTTCCCACTCGAACAAGTTTACACATACAAATACCTTGGGATAACCTTTGACCCTGCCCTCACGTTCCATTCCCATATCTCCGTCTTAGCCTCCACCACCAATATTAGGTTGCGCATCCTTTACCGCCACAAACATGGTCTCCCCCCAGATGCCCTCTGACTCGCAATTATGTCCTCCATTCTGTCACTTGTTGACTATGGCTTACCAGTCTATGGGGCTGCTGACCAGACCTCGCTAAACAAAATCCGCCTCACCTTAAATAAGGCCTGTCGACTAATCTTAGGTGCTCCCAGACTTACACATACCTGCCATCTTTATTCCCAGGCAAATCTGTTCAATCTTGACGAATGTCTTAGGTATCAAACCTGCATCCTTACAAAAAAAACTCTCCTTGGGCTCTCTCCTCCTGGTTTGACTGCCGTTATCCACCATGTAAACTCACTAGCTCAACACAGTCCTCCTTTAAAATCAAGTTGAAGGTACCTAGGGCAAGGACCTCTCATGGACAACGGGCCTTCCTCTACCGTGCCCCTTCTTGGTACAATTCCCTCCCTGCCAGTATCTCAGACACCCCCACAATCTCTTGCTTTAAAACTACCCTCTGGAACCACCTTCTCACTACTCGCAGCTGTTGCTGTTTCTAAGCTATCTTGCTCACTCTCTGACAAAGCCCCCTGTTGGCTGCTCAAATCCTTACTTTCTCTACCCTTGGTTCCTGTTACCTCCCTGTTGACTCTGCTAAAACACACTGTATTGATATCCAATGTTTTTCTGATGTTATTTCCCTGAACAATGTTAACTTCACCAATCCTGTATGTTGTAAATTGTTGATCTCATTTGTCCTCCTGTATCCTCAAAAAAACTGTACACTGTTTCTCTGTACCAAGTTGTTATCACTGTCATGTCCTCTCTGTGACGAGGTACCTTTGTAAACAAGCCTCTGGCTCAAAGGTTGTAAACTGATGCTTAATAAATAAATAAAATAAATACATTTTTTTTTAAATCTTTTTTTCCTGCCATACATTTCATTTTTTCTCATCATGTTTTTCTGTTGCTGCCGTTAGCTACAATATTTAATACCATAAATACTTTAATGTTTCTTTCTTTATCCCTTTTTCTATATCTACTTGTCTGAATATATAATATTTGTTTGGAAGTTATACGATTGTAAATTGTGCTCCTTGTAATTGTTTCTTTTTTCTTGCCTCTTTATGTTATTCTGTTATTCTTTTAATAAAGAAAAAAAAAAGTATGCTGCTCTATAGGTTTTATTGGCCATCCATACAGCAGCAGGTAGCAGCTTACTGTCAAACATGTGAGGAGTCCCAGAAAGAGGTTACTGTGAGCAAAATTGAAAGGGTGCCCCTCATACTCCTTCCTGTGGTTGATGTGCCCTTCCGGTGGGTCACTACGGATATAGTTGGACCGCTGAACAGAGTACAAAAGGCAACAGATTCATTCTAGTTCTGTGATTGCACTACAAGATATCCAGAAGTGGTCCCTATGAGAACTATTACTACTTCTAGGATAGCTGTGGGACTATCCAAGATTTTTAGTCAGGTGGGTATCCCTGAAGTTATTCTAATGTAGTGCCCCAGGGAAATTGGGAGCATTACAGAAAATAGGGGATCCTTAGAGATATGAGGGGTCAGACAGTTATGGGGACCCTGGCAGCTTAATGGGAAACCCTTGAAAAGCTTTGGTGACCCTCTGAAACACAGAACAGGCCCAACTCCAGCAGACAGTCATAGAAGTCTAAATTCAGGGTTTTAAAAGAAAACCATTTTTTTCTTTTCTCCCCCCCTTCCCCCTGCTCAAGACCAACACCCAGCCAGCCAAACCAGTTGGGCAATGTTCCTGTCCCCAGTGGAGAAGGAAGCCAGGCTGAGCCCTCTCAGCCAATCCCTGTGACCAGGGTAGATTCAAATCTGGAGACTTTTTTTTTGAGCCACTGACCCAGCTTTAGGAGGCTGACCTCTGGACGAAGGAGCCAATCCCCTGGCAGGCAGCCAGGACCACCCCAGCCTAGAAGAGGCTCTTCACAGACTGGCGAGAGGTGAGAAAGAGTTTGACCAGGGAGGGTGAAGGACAGCAAGGCAATGGATATTGGCTTCCCTGTTAGGAGGTTGAAGCAAATCCCCTGGGTCCCTTTGGTGTAACTCCCTCCAGAAGATCCCCAGTAGCAACCTCAGTTGGTTTTTGCAGAAATCTGCCATCTAGTTGGGTCCCCCAGTGTGTTGAGTCAGTTCATTTGGCCGGGAAACAGACCCAGTGAACTTTCCATGCAGTAGTCTCCAGGAGAAGAAGCCTTATCACTCCTTCTTGGTTCTGCATTCCCCAAAGGACAGAAATCTTGGTTGAACTCCATGGGCTCCTGCACATGCCTCACACCTCATCCAGAAGTCCTCCGGTGTCTCTTGTTCAACCCAGGGAAGGTCTCTGGGAAGCCCAGTATCACCTGCACCCACTTCCAACGAACTCCAACAACTCCAAGTGTTCACCATGATGCACCAGGTTCGAGTTGCGGGTCATAAGTGGTAGCCAGATGGTAGCTAGGGCCCACCAAAGTGAGTCAGATTAGGGGCCGCCCTAGCTCTAGCTTGAGGGACTTAAGTCATCTGCTGAACTCGGAGTCACACTGCCCATTCTCCTGAAGAGACATTGTCCTAAGGTGGCAACAGTACCGGTGACCTATACCAAGGCCTTGCCGAGGATTGCCAGGCTCTGTGCCCCATTCCCTGAGGTGGCATAAGTACCAGTGGCCCATGCAAGAGGCCACACCAACAGTCGCCACACTCTTGATTGTACTGCCCATAGGTGGCTCGTGTTTCAGTGATGAATCAACAAGTCACACCGAAGATTGTCGGATTCTGAAGCTGCAGGGGTGAGGTGGTAAGGGTTCTGGGGACCTGCCTAGAGATCGTCCAGTGGATCATCACACCCAGCATCCTTTTCTCGACTGGAGATCACCTGCCTGAGGTCACCACAGCCAACATCCCCAGAGGAGGTTCTCTTCCCCTACAACCTGGCGTCAACACCCATCCTCGACCAGGTGCTGCCCTGTCGACGTTGACTCAATGATGCCAGGAGTCACCTTCTTCCCAGGGCCAGGAGGCCTACAGTGTTTTACTTGGTTTTTGGTTCACTGGGGATGCCCCATTTTATGGCCTCGTGTAGGAAGTGCTCCCTTAGGTTCACCGTCAGCAGTCGGCCAACCAAAATACTAGAAACCCAAGCTTGGTGCATCGGATCGCTATACCTTTAAGACTTGAATAACCTGGACATTTGTAGGACATTAGTGGGGCCAGTTTGTGGTCCCAGTAACCTTATTCACTCTTTCTTATGTGTATAGTGTTAGTGAATGCTAAGTCTTTTCTGTGTGCTCCAACTGTGGCTAATAAACCTTGCATCTTGGCTCTAGAGTACGTCTCCAGCTTCTCCTTCCAGATTTATCTGGCATCACCCTAAACTATAGGGATATGAACCACCACAGCTTGTCCACCACACTAACAGATCAGGGGACAAATGTCACTTCCCAGATATTGCAAGAATTGTACTGGGTGCTAGTAATAACAGACATCAGGACTTCACCCTACAACCCCTTAAACGGATGGGCTAGTACAGTAGTTCAATCAGACACTTAAAAACATGCTAAGGAAATATGTGTCTGATGAAGGGAATGATTGGGACCTTTATCACCCTTACTTGCTATTTGCCTACAGAGAGCTGTCCCAGGCATCCACAGGCTTGTACCCTTTTGCTCTCCCTTATGGTAGAACACCTAGGGAGCCACTTGTTGAGGTAAAGCAGATGTGGGAGGGTAGAACTAATTAGAAACAGAATGTGGTACAGTGCATCACTGACATGCCAGCAGTTGGGTAAATATGTTCAGATTGCCCATGAGAACTGCTGACAAGCTCAGGGAAGGCAGAAAGGATATGATGATGTGGGGTTGAAGGACGAAAGTTTTAACCCTGGTGATAAGGTCTTGTTAAAACAAAACACAAAATCAAACCATTACTTGCATTTTCTTCCTTCTAATTACTCTGACCAGGTTATAAACCCAGCAACTTACCTGGAATGGATACCATTAACTGCAGGTACTGTGGAACACTTTTCAGAAGGACAGTCTTACAGGATTTAGGATGCTGTCCTACATGCTGGGCCATTGGATATCTTAGGGCTCAGCTCCAGGCAGCATGGGCAGAGATTGCGCACCTCAAATTTCATATTCAAAAGGAAATACATTATAAGAACCACCCGCCATTTCCCCAACATCCAACAGAAGAACCTCGACCGCAGAGGGTAATTGGTCCAGGAGGTTGGCAGGTGGTTAGGAGGGACAAATCGGGTGCCCCATCACTCTGTGCTCTCCAATATATTACCTACCAAAACCATATAAACACTACAAACAGGTATCTGCCTCTATCTCTGAAATCAAACAAAGGGGTAGAGGACACTGCAGAGCAGGACACTGCAGCACAGGAGCTAGCACAACAAAACTCACCCAAATCAGGAACCAAAACAAAAAAAGCAAAAAGGAAATCCAAAAACCTTCTGATCATAGGAGACTCCATGATTCGGGGAGTTGATACCCATCTCCAGCCCAGGGTAATGGTCAGATGTCTCCCAGGTGCATCAGCATGGAGAGACACTGACCGCATTGCTAAAATTGTTCACAAAGCAGGAGAAAACATTGATGTCCTGGTACACATAGGGACTAATGATCTCGCCAGCCAGTCAGTTGTGGAGACCAAGGAACACCTGACCAGGCTGGGTGACAAACTATCATCCATTTCATCCGGCATCTCCTTCTCTGAGATCCTGCCAGTCTGGGAGAAGGGGGCAGATGGACGGAAGGTCAGAGAAGGGAGATAGGGGAGCTAAACGTGTGGCTCAAGGGCTGGTGGCAGGAAAAAAAACACAGACTTGTAGGGAACTGGCAACAGTTCTGGGAGCGAAAGTTCTTTAAATTTGATGGACTGCATCTGACTAAGGAGGGAGTCAGTGCATTGGGGCAGAAGTTTGACGTCTTTGCAGAATATTTAAACTAGCAAATGGGGAGAGGGGTGCAGCACCCTATATGTCGAATGGGAAGAACACCCCTCCCCCCTCAGCTAGTGGTCAAACAGGGATTCAGCATGTTTGCAGTTCATTTGCATCACCAGGTAAGAAAAAAGTCCGTCTCCCCATATGGCCCACAGGGAAATGCCAAACCTCACCCAACAACTAACACACTGAAATCTGGCCAATGGAAAATCATGTACACAAATGCTCACTGCCTGGGAAATAAGATCCCACACCTGCAGGCAATAATGTCAGAGGCTAAACTGGACATAGTAGCAATTAATGAGACGTGGTTTACCAGTAACCACACTTGGGAGACTTCAGTACCTGGCTATGTACTGTTCAGAAGAGACCGAGGTGCAAAAAGGGGGTGGAGTGGCCCTGTATGTCAATGAAAATATCAAAGCTACAGAAATTCAGAATACACATAAGGAGCCAAAAGAACTGTGGGTCACCCTGGAAACAGGAAATGGGACAACCATAAGAACTGGGGTTGTCTATAGGCCCCCAGACCAGGGGGAGGACATAGACACATTACTGTTAGAAGATATACAAAACATGACAGCTAAAGGGGAGGTTCTGATAATGGGAGACTTCAACATGCCGGATACAGACTGGTCAATACCAACAGGAACATCTGCCAGAACTACAAACATGGTGGATTCCCTGCAGGGGAAGGGCCTCAAACAACTGGTACAACAACCCACAAGAGACAGGGCTATCCAAGATCTAGTACTGACTAACAAGGAAGGGATCACAGATCTCCAGGTAGAAGGTCACCTGGGGGCCAGTGACCATCACGTGGTATGGTTCAATTTGGTCACTACATCTAAATCATCCCATTCCAAGGCAAAACTATGGGACTTCAGAGGAGCTGACTTTGATAAGATGGTCAACAGAGTTAAGCTAGCCCTGGCAAAAAGAAACACAGGTGAGGGGTACAGGCAAAGTGGGCAAGCATTAAGGATACAATACTTGAAGCAACATCCCATTGTGTTAGACAGAAAAGGAAGTCAAAAGAAGAAGGAAACCACTTTGGTTCTCAAATAAAGTAGCAGAAAAGGTCAGAGCCAAAAGGCTGGCCTTCAGGAAATATAAGGGAACTCAGCGGGATGAAGATAGGGAGTCATACCATACTGCCCTAAGGGAAGCAGGGAAGGCAGTAAGGCAGACAAAGTCCCAAACTGAGGAAACACTAGCATGAACAGTAAAAGAAGGTGACAAGACTTTCTATAGATACATTAGTGAAAAGAGAACGTCCAGAGGGGGTATTGCTAAGCTCAAAGGAGAAAAGGGGGCATGTGAGGAGGAGGACCCTGTAAAAGCATCTATCCTAAATAGATACTTTTGCTCAGTATTTACTGAAGAGAAGGTAGGGCAGGGCCCACAGCTCAGCATCATGGACACAGGGGGGAGGAAGGTGAGCACTACTCCCTTCACAAAAGAAAGGGTCCTACAAGAGCTCGCTAAGCTCAGGGTGGACAAGACAAAGGGACCTGATGGCATACATCCCAGCTTACTTAAGGAGCTAAGGGTGGAACTAGCAGAGCCATTTGCAGAACTGTTTAGTGAGTCTCTGAGCACAGGAGAGGTCCCAGAAGACTGGAGAAGGGCTCATGTGATCCCGCCCCACAAGACTGGTAGCAGGGAGGAGGCAGGGAACTACAGACCAGTCAGTCTTACCTCAGTAGAGGGCAAGATTATGGAGGCACTCCTTAAGGAAAGGATAGTGCAACCAGACAGCATGGGTTTACTAAAGGAAGGTCCTGTCAAACTAATCTCATAGATTTCTTTGACTGGGTAACCAGAGTGGTGGACCAAGGGGGAGCAGTTGATGTTGCCTACCTTGACTTCAGCAAAGCTTTCGACACTGTTCCACATAGAAGATTGATAAATAAGCTGGGTAAGCTCGGGGTGGGTCAGAAGTTGGTCAACTGGGTGGCAAACTAGTTGACGGGCAGAAAACAGAGAGTGGTGGTAAATGGTATACAGTCAGAAGAGATGCAAGTCACACATGAGGTACCTCAGGGATCAGTCCTGGGGCCAGTCCTCTTCAATATCTTCATTAGTGACATTGCAGATGGACTAGAGGGTAAGACTTGTCTGTTTGCAGGTGACACCAAGATCTGCAACAGAGTAGATGATCCAGATGGGGTGGGCAGAATAAGAAGAGATCTGGATAAACTAGCAAAATGGTCAGAAAAGTGGCAACTGGGATTTAATGCAAAGAAGTGGAAGATCATGCACATAGGGAAGAGAAACCCTGAAGCCACCTATAGGCTGGGAGGGGAGTTGCTGGCAGTCACAAAGGAAGAAAGAGACTTGGACATCATCATCACGATTACCTGAAATCATCAAGCAGACCTCTAAAGCAGTAGAGTGGGCAGGGGATGTTAGGGTGTATAGTAGGGGTATCACAAGTCATAAGAGAGGTAATAATCCCTCTTTACAAGACACTGGTTAGACCCCATCTGGAGTACTGCATGCAGTACTGGAGGCCACACCTTCACAAGGACATTAACCAAATTGAGGCAGTCCAGAGAAGGGCAACCAAAATGGTGCAGGGACTGCATCAGAAGACATATGAGGACAGATTAACAGAGCTCAATATGTATACCCTTGAGCAACGGAGGGAGAGAGGTGATATGCTCAAGACATTCAAACACCTTAAGGGCATTAACAAGGTGAAAGAGTCT
This sequence comes from Neoceratodus forsteri, assembly GCA_016271365.2. Classification (NCBI taxonomy): domain Eukaryota; kingdom Metazoa; phylum Chordata; order Ceratodontiformes; family Ceratodontidae; genus Neoceratodus; species Neoceratodus forsteri. The sequence goes on along the minus strand of CM028136.1, from coordinate 401,807,567 downwards.
AACATGTTTAAATATAAGAAAAATAGCAGGACAAGAGGACACAGCATGAGATTAGAGGGAGGCCGATTAAGGGGGAATGTGAGGAAATTCTTTTTCACAGAAAGGATGGTGGATGCATGGAACGGCCTACCTCAGGAAGTGGTGGCTATGAATACAGTGCAGGGCTTCAAACAGGCATGGGTTAGGTATAAGGGAGCAATACAGATGAGTATGAATAGATAGACCACTGACAGAGCAAAGGCCGATGGCACAATTATAAGGTAGAAAAAGAAATGGGCAGACTGGATGGGCCTTGCGGTCCTTATCTGCCATCAACTTCTATGTTTCTATTACTGGGGCCCTTCACAGTGGTGTATAGGACTGGACAGGTGGACTATGAAGTAGATATCCCAGGCAAGCATAGGTCTTGTATTTATCATGCCAAGCAACTGAAGCTCGAGAAGGAGAGAGAAGAAAATAAAGACCTGGCCCAACCCATGTGTGCTGTACTTCCTGAACAGGAAGATGGAGAATTACAGCAAGTCTGTCATAGGCTCTACAAAGACAACTCTGATACTGGCATTCCCCAAGTAAAGATAAATTCCTACCTGGAACCCAGTCAGCTAGCTGATAAAAGAGGATATTATTGAAATTTAAGGCAGTGTCCACCATGGCTCCAGGAACAGTTTGTGAGGTTGAGCACATTACTGATGCAGGGTCAGCTCCACTTAAATGGCAGAGTCCGTACAGAATCCCATAAAAACAAAACAGGTTGTATAGTAATTGAGGAGCTGGAAAAAATGAAGTTGCTAGGGATTATTGAGCCTTCAAGAAACCTTTGGTGCTCTCCTATTGTCATAATGCCTTAGAAGGAAGGGTGCATCTGTCTTTTTATTGATTTTAGGAAAATAACATTTCTCAGTTTGACAACTACCTGCTGCCCCAGGTGGATGATTTTGTCAACCAGCTGGGATATGCCAAGTATATAACAATGCTAGACTTAACGAAAAGGTACTCTCAGATTCCACTGGAGACCATGTCAAAAGAAAAAACAACTTTTGCTACCCCTATTGTATTGTTCCAGTTCACTGTAATGCTGTTTGGTCTCCATAGGGTGCCTGCCACATTCCAGCATTTGATGGACAAGATCTTGGCCCCACATCACCAATATAGTTCTGCCTGTTTGGATGATCTAGTGATATTTAGCCCCAATTGGGAGAGCCATTTGTCACATATCAAAGCAGTGACATCTGATATTGCAACAGCTGGTCTCACCATAAAACCTGAAGAATGTGCACTAGGCATGGTGGAGACAAGATATTCAGGTAGTTTATATGTTTAATTTCTCAGATTTGCCATGTTGGGGGAAGGTTTTACACTGGATCCTGTTTATTTACCTGGAATAAGTATTGGGAGATGGTAAACCAGAAATATACAAAATGCAGGCAGTCACTAACAGCCCTATACCCAAAACCAAGAGGCATGTAAGATTACTTTGGGGTTTAGCAGACTATTCTTGATGTTTTGTTAAAGGTTTCTCTGAGCTAACTACGCCCCTGACAGATGTGATCAAGAAGAACAAACCAAATAAAAGTGAAATGGACTCCAGAGTGTAATCAAGCTTTTAATGCCATAAAAGTCTGCTGACACTCTTTGCCAGTTTTGAAAAGCCTGAATCTTTCCAAACCCTTCTTGCTTCAAATAGATGCCTCAGAGAGTGGGCAGGGGGCAGTGTTGAGCCAGAAAAGTGATGGAGGAAACACCCCACCATCTATGTTAGCAGTAAGCTCCATGATACAGAGAAAAAATATTCAACTATTGAGGAGTGTTTGGCTGTAAATTGGGCCATTGAGTTGTTGCATTTTAATTTGACTGTAGCTGAATTCTCGTTGATAACAGCCAACCATACAGTATAAAATGGCTCCAGGAAATGAGGATAACAATACATGAGTTACTAGGTGGTACCTGGCTCTCCAGCCTTATATGCCATAAACCAGGGGTAATGCATAAAAATACAGACTTTCTATCAAGATATGGGGCAACTGTGTAAGTGACAATGTAGAAACTGGATAATGTAACTGTGTGTTGAAATGTAAAAACTGTATGATGTAGATGTGTTCATTCATACCTGACTTATTAAGTAAGTTTTTGTATAGTTTTACCAGAGTATAGGTTACAAGGCTCTGAAAGACAGAGTTAGGAGGTTCCCAACGAACTGCATTGATGTGTGGATTTGTTTTCAGATGTATACATGCATCTGTATTACGTTTGATGCATATCAGTGTAGATTATCTCTGCACTTTCATAGGGTCCTTTTGAATGGGATTCCTAGCAAGGGTGGCAAGGATTCCCTTTAGCTTCAACCCTTAGTGAAGAAAATTTCAAAACCCTCCTGGGTTTGTTTTAAGATGGGAGGTATATGACCCAGATGCAGAAAGCCATCTGGCAGGCAAAGCTGATAAAAAGAAAAGGAAGTAATAATGTATGCAGAAACAGTGAAGCAGTAACTAGACGTATAGTGCCATATTGTGGTGAAAGAAAAAACAATGTAGCAGAATTACTGGTATATTCTAGATTTTTGTATGACAATTGATCCAGACAGCATGTACCACACTTAACATTAATTGAACTAAATGCATTATCTGTTTGTTATGCTCAATGTCATATTACTATTGTGTACATTCCAGTACCTTCTGTAAAGATTGTTGTTCTGTGACGCCTATGAGAATTGGGAGGCAGAGTTTTTCCTCAAAAAGAATCCCTGCTGACTGGGACTTGAGTTGGATGATGATGGGTCACTGTAGAGGAAAGATTACTTGCAGGAGGCACAGAAGGATGGGACTGTGACTCTTAACACTGAGCCTTGTTTCTGGGAGAGACTTTGTTGGTTCAGACTGCTTCACACAGACTTCAAACTTGCCACCCAGTATCCCAGACAGGTTCTATAGTGCCAGAATTTGATTGTTTGCTGTGATATTCCAGTCTTGTATTTGTTATTTTATTTTGCTTGTTTCTTCAAATAAATACATGCCGACTGTGTTTTCCTTGAGATTTGACTGTCCACGTGCTTGTTGAACACCCATGCCATGGTCCTGAGGAAGAACATGTATATGGGTTTGACCCCAGTTCCACTGTCTCCTCCTGTAGTGAAGACACTGTGCTCTTTACTCTCAGGTCTCTGTGTGAAGATGCCTCATTTCAGGCTTTATTTTGCTTCATGCAGGACAGGCTAGGTTTTGCTGTGAAAGAGTGCTTTACTAAGAGGAATGTGTATGAACTCCTGAAGGTTCTAACATCTTCTGTGATCTTTCTGCCAGTTTACCCTGTTCTAGCCAGTACGACCATGGCTGCCTAATACAGACCAGTTACATTACTGGCTTTCCCCTTTTAAGGCAGATGAGTAATATCCTGCCCTTTCTGCCAAGGAATTTTTTATACCACTCAGCCTGAAACTGACCCAGTGGTTATTATAGCCACCGATGATAGGCCCCAGGCTTCACATCATATAAGCTCCTTGCTCAATCAAAAAAGCTCATTGGGTTTCTGTATTGTCAGTTACCCAGGGGTATATGATTAGATATCAGAATGGCCTATGAACGTCTTTACTATGGTGGATAAATTGGCTGAGAGCACTGCTAAGACTGAGGTCCAGCACTATATTGCTCACAGTTTGAAGGTCAGTAAACATGTACTGTGTTCTGCATACAATGTCTCTGATGCTTCCACTCATGCAGCTGCATCTGGCATCTACCTTTTCCAGTATTCATGGATATGTATTGCTGGTTTTGCTACAGATTTTTAACAATCAGTCTGCAACTCATCCTTTACTGGCCAGAAATTATTTAGCCAGAATGCAAAGTTCAAGTTGAAGATGTTAGTCTTCAAAAATGACTCTACACTCTTTGAAGTCCCTTACTCTTCAGCAGTCATATGGGATGGGAGTTATTTTTGCAGAGGCTCCCGCTCCTCCCTTGCACGGGGTCCTGGTCAGTCTGCTGCTTGGGCCTGTACCCCCAGACTTCATCCCTTGGGTGCCCATGTTAAGGCCCCTAAAGGTCCAGGTACCTTGCAGGACTGCCTTGCTTATTTATTTATTTCAAATGTTTAACCAGGAAAGATACACTCAGATGGTAACAGGTCATTTCTAGGTGCATCTTATAAACAGGGCATAAGCCCTAATGGTATAATTCCTGTTAAAAAATAATAATTTAAAGGGAAACCATAAGCTGCCCAGAAGAAAAGCAGCAGGAACTATAAGTTCCGATTTACAAAATTGCAAACAAAGTTGTATTTTCTAGCCACTGACATGTCAGTAATATGTGTATTTATTTGGTTGCTTTTGCAACCTCCTGGTGGCCATTATCGGCACCTAATGCTCCTAGAGTCCCCCCCACAGCCAGACTTCTGATGATGCAATAGACAGGCTAAGCCACAGGGCACACCTAGTGCCTGTAAGCATATAGGAACTAACTACTTATACTGTGCATAATCACGCTTATATTGCTGGTGCGAATCAGCTGAGGTCAGTACTTTCCTTGGGTTGAATGGTACAGGCAATATAAGCATAATTATGCACTGTATGAGTAGGTAAAAAGTTACTATATGCCTACAGATATATAGATATCCCCACGACTTAGGTTATCATGCATGTCATCAGAGGGCTGACAGTGGAGGATTCTGGGAGTACTAGGTGTCGGCAATGGCCAGTAGGAGGTTGCAGGAGCAATCAGATTAATATACATAGTACTGATAAGTAAGCGACTAGAAAATTCAACTTTGTGTTTTTGTAAACCAGGACCTATAGATCCTGCTGCTTTTCTTCTGGGGAGCTGACAGTTCCCCTTTAACTATTACTACTTTTACTAGATGCTCCTACCACCCCTCTCCACCTTCTGACTTTCTTCTACTACTCTCCCAAAGATTCTGGTAAGGGTCATGATCTCCCTATTCCTAACAAAATGTCAAGGGATCACATCAGACAGGAAGGTTATCAATATTATTCAGGAGAGTCATGCCCAGGAACTAATAGCATCCTCTCCTGTGTACCCTTCCAGCCCTTTTCATTACCCTCCGGAGCACTTATCAGTCATGTTGACCAAAGGCCATACTCTTTTGGACAGAACGATTATTCAGCCAGTGCCCCTGGCCTAAATAAACTGGGCTTTCTTTTTAAGACATTTTCTAGTTCCAAAAAAAAGGAGGCTCTGCACTGTATCTTGGACATCAAAGACCACACAAGTACATTGTTCATAAAAAGTTTTGCACAGTCTTTCTTCAGTTTCTTCACCCTCTGCTCTCTCAAGTGGATTGATGGTGCTGTGGACATGCAGGATACATATCTGCACATCAGCACTCAGTACAGCCATGAACAATACCTGCACTTGCTTTTAGAGGGCTGGCACTGCAAATGTTGTGTAGAACAGCAAAAACAGCAACACATCCTTGAGACTGGGTCCAGTGCTAACCCAGGAGGCTAGTCCCAACACATGCATCAAAAACAAAGTAGGTAGCACTCGAAGAGGCTGAAAAGACTCAAAGAAGTAACTTACTGAGTCAAAGTGATCTGCTAGGTATCATTTATTAGTGAGCAGCAAAAAGCCTCAGGCTGGACAGGCAAACCCCAGCACTTCAACCCAAGAGGGTCTTCATCAGGGGGCACCTGAGGCGTGTTTTGCAATATTTTCCCCCTTGGCTGTTAATGAGAGAGGAGCTGAGGGGCCTGCTGACTGTTGGGTCCGGACTGCTGAGCTAGTATGTCCTGTCATGACTTTTCCCCCTCTACTGTTAGTAAGAGATTAGCTGAGAGACCCGTTGTACTGAAGAGCACTGAACAGCACAGAGGAGTAATGAAGCCTGGAACATTACAGGGGTGGCCTGTGTGAAAGACATACATCACCAGTGGTTTAATTCCCTCTACCCTTGGGATTACGGCTGGTGGGGGCTTTGGTGAACTGCTAGAGGTCCAGGTCTGCAGATATTCAGACTATAGGATTTTTGTGGACATAATAACAGAGAAAATCATTTTCTGAGTTTCAAATAGTTCCTGGCCATTTCAGGTGGACATATAAATTTGGATAGACTACATGATGTCCACTTTACCTGGTGGCAAGAGCTAGAAACCTCAGTACAGTGGTAGAGCTACAGACTACCAAGGGGGGAGTTGGGGGTGCTTGGTTTGATCCCCAGAGCAGAACATTTTGGGGTTACATGGTGTAATGGTTAGCACTCTGGACTTTGAATCCAGTGATTTAAGTTCAAATCATCTTTAATATATTTATAGACAGATTAGACAGGGAGAGTCTTAGCAGAGTGGGAGGGTCAAATGGTACCATGTAATAACAGCACCATGAAAAAGAGCGCCGAACTACACAGCGAATACATATCGCCGATGGCAATATCAGCGATGGACACCACAGTGCTCTACAATGCAGTGATAAAAACTTAATTTCAACAAAAACAATGATTGGAATATCATTCTATGTGGGGGGCTATGCCCCCCACACCCCCCTTTGCGGGGGGTAAGCCCCTCATACCACCCATTTCTAAAATAATCAACTCCACGGGGGGGGTGACACTGGAGGTCAGAGGAAATCATGGAAGAGGGCTACACCATAAGGGGCTACCTGTCTACAAGGGGAGAATGTTGGGGAGGGGAAACAAATTCATAGGGAAACAGGACATCTGCAAAAACAAAAAACATATTTTACTCATAACACCAAAAATAAAAAATATAGCACCACTCCAGTCCCAAACCTTGAACCACCAGCTTCACTGACTGTAACCTAACCCACCACAACAGACAGCCAGCTGGAAGCAACCCTCCAAAACAAACCCTGCAACATTCACGTGCTACCTCTGCCTTGCTATTCAGAATGTAGTCATTCTATACATTAGCTCTAATTCTCCTCATTATTTATCCATACTCGCTATCTCCACAATCACATAAACTGAGTCTTCAGTTAGTGGAGAGGGAGAGGGAGAAGGAGGCTTTAGCTGGTGGCTTTGTGTGTGTGTGTGAGTGTGTGTGTGTGTGTGTGTGTGTGTGTGTGTGTGTGTGTGTGTAAGTGGATCTGAAATATTTTCTTAGCTGGTATTTCTGTGTGTTTGAAATTGTATCCATTTATTGTGCTTTTACATTTAGTTTGGGCAGGATAAAGGAATTCTAGCAGATAAGTTGGTGTCACTGCCAGAGGACTCCTTGGCTGATTGTGTCTTGACACAGCCTGTGGTGTACTCCCACCCCACAACCCACCCGCCCTACATTTATTGGGTGAGTCCCATAAGGCCTTGCAACATCCTAATGCTATTAGGGTGATACTTGGGTAGTGCTGGCTACTGCATCTTGGGTATTGTTTGTATCGATTGCTTGGGCATATGCTGGCTACTGCTGGGAAAAGGGTAGATTGAGTATATACGGATTGGAGGGTACTTTTATTGCCGAGGGGGGCCCTTATTGCCCACACCTAACAGTGAGGATGGGATCGAATGATGCACGAGCTGGTATCTTCGGGTGGGTGATTGGGTGTACGGGGTGCAGGGTGGCCATAATATTGAATTGGGCATGGAGGTTTGAGGATGCCCAGTGTGTTACCAGTTGTCAGGCCTCAGGCGGGAGGTTGAGGGATCAGGAAGCAGTTGGAGGGAGGGAGGGAGGGAGGGTGGGTTGGAGAGGAGGGAGGCAGGAACCATATGATGATAGGTGAGGACAAAATGGCATACCCCAGGGTATAGGGGTGGGAGTGAGAGGACTAGGACCACATGGTCACTCCGGGGGGAGAAACAAGAAAACATCAGTGTATGGTCTTCACTCCGAAAGGAGGGGACAGCCCAGAGAGAGAGCAAAGGAAGGGGAGGAGAGGGGGGCAGGAGTGGGTGAGCTTGGGGCAGGCATCACACTTACAAACACTACACCCTGCTGTATCCAGACGATGAGGTGGAAGAGGCTGGTGGGCAGGGGGTGCAGGATGACAGGGAGGGATTGGTCATGTGTCAGAGGGGGGCCTGATCCAAAGGAGGGGAGGGCATGGGGAACGTGAGACCAGGGCACCAGATGGGCGGGAAGGGGGGCAGGAGCCTGGGTCTGAGGGAGGTAAGGCAGAGGGGGACACACAGAACGGAGTCAGGGTGGACGAGGCCAGGACCCAGGACAGGGCAGAGTTGAGGAAGGGAAAAGCAGACAAGGAAGGGGGTGAGGTGGGGAGCACTCTGGGTAGGCCAGCTCAATGAGTGGAAATTCCAGAAGAGGGGGGTGTAGAGAGCACAAGGGTCCATTACTGCAGAACCTGAGGGGAGGGAGGGGAGAAGGAAAGCAGGAATATGAGGCCTGGGTGGAGAAGTCAATGGCAACAGACCAACTGGGGAAGAGTTAAGGGGAGTGACTAGTGATATTCAGGCTGTGAGGGGTGCGAACAGCAAGTTGAGAGAGGGGGAAAGACGAGGGAGCCTGGAAGAGCACAATCAAACTAATGATGCCCAGGCTGCGGGAGGGGCGAGGAGCAAGCAGGGGGGCCATAGTCAGGAGAAGAAGTCTGGAAGGGCACATACAGACCTGTGACCCCCAAGTTGCAGGGGGTGAGAGGAGAAAACTGGGGGACATAGGCAGACGAGGGAGTTTGGAAGGGTACGCACAAAATAGAGACACCCAAGTCGTGGGGAGTGTGAGGAGCAAACTAGGGAATGTAGACAGAAGAAGGAGTATGGAAGGGCACAAACGGGCTAGTAACTTGAGGGGAGAGGTGAAGGTGCTCCTGCTGGGTGACTCCATGATTAGGGGTATCCAGTGGGAGGGGGTTGGGGAGGGAAAAGGCAGCCCAGTCAAGGTTAAATGTATCCCAGGCCTATCAGTACATAAGGCCAAATTCCAGCTATACTCAATGGCAAAGGAATGCGGAGGATCCCCAGACTTTCTAGTTCACCTGGGAACAAACGATTTAGAAGGGAACAGTCAACTGGAGATACAGGGAAGATTCAGGGAATTGGCCAGGGTTTGCCATGCTATAGGATGCTCAGTCTCCTTTTCTGAGATACTGCCAGTACCAAGGGCAAGCGAGGAAAAAAGCTAAAACTTAGGTGGGTGAACCAGTGGCTCAGAGAGTGGTGCAAGTCAGAAGGGTATGGATTGATGGGGGACTGGGGTGATACATGGGAAGACAAGGGGCTATATGCCAGGGATAGTCTGCATCTCAAACTGGAGGGGAGGGAGATCCTTAAACTAAACCTTTTTGGATTCATTGGTGATAGGTGGGGTTTAAACTTGTAAAGGGGGGAGGGATAGAAAGACTGAAAGCTCCAGCGAGGAAGCTTGAGGGTTCAGGACTAGATCATGTAAAGTGGGCTGTGGGTAGCGTTAAAAGACCAGGGGGAACTGAGTGGGGAAGAGATATGGGGGATTGCGCTAGGCTGAGAAGACTGGAGAGGGGGTCAGGGGTCCGGTGGAGGATGGTCCTGATCAATGCCAGGAGCATGGGCAATAAAATGCCAGAGCTAGAGGCAATGCTAGTTGAGGGTGCAGCAGACTTGGCAGCAATTACTGAGACATGGGCCACCCAGAGGCATGACTGGGACCTAAATTTAGAGGGATACACAATGTTTAGGAAGGACTGGGGGGGTGGAAAGAGGAAGGGGTGGCATTGATAGTCAAAAATTACATAGTAGTTGGTGGAATTGAGGAGGCAGAAGGAGATGTGGAGGCAATTTGGGTAACCCTACAAACGAGGGTGTAAAAGATTAAAAATAGGGGTGGTGTACAGACCCCCCACAATGGAAGCGGAACTGGAGGATGATCTGGCTGAGAACATCAGGGGTCACTGTGGCCTCAGAAAGGGCAGGGTGGTGATCATGGGCGACCTGAACATGCCGGGGGGCAGACTGGGGCACTATAACATCCTCCAGTGGCCAGGGAGCAGAGGTTGATGGCTGTCTTCCAGGATGCCTTCCCAGTCCAGCATGTGGGGGAGCCTACTAGGCTGGATCAGATCCTGGACATTGTCCTTGCAGATAGTTACCAGATAAGGAGTCTGGAGGTGAACAGCCCATTGGCAGGCAGTGACCATGCCACGGTCTGGTTTCTTATGTTCTTGGGGGAGAGGAAATTTGCACTAACACAGAAGTAATAGATTTTAGGGAGGTGGACTTTGAGGGCATGGGAAGGATTCTTAAAGGGTGCTTGGATGAGATAAGACCAGACATGGATGTTGGTAGCTTGTGGAAGACCATTAAGAAGGGGGTGCAGAAGGCTTCGAGGGCCTGTGCAAAGGTAAGGCGCAAGCAATGTAGGGCCAGTAAGCCATGTTGGTGGACCCGGGAGGTGCAGGAGGCGGTGAGGGAGAAAAAGGCTGCCTATGCGTGCTTAAAGCGCTCAATGGGGGCTAGGGAGAGGGGAGAGTATGATTTCCTGGCTAAGAGGATCACCAGGGTGGTAAGGGAGGCCAAGGCAAAGAAAGAGCTTAACCTGGCCAGGGATAGCCACTGAGGGGGGAAGGGGTTCTATAGATACATAGGGGAGAAAAGAAAAGTGTGGGCACAGATCAGCAGGATTAGAACTGGGGGGGATTGGTGCAAGAAGCTGGGGAACAAGCAGAGGTGCTAAATGAGTTTTTTGCCTCTGTCTTTACCAGGGGAGGTGGGGGATCCTTCCAACCTGATGGGAGGGTACAGGAGGCCACTGAACCAGGGGATCAGTTGAAGACTGAAGGACTGGATGAGACTAGGGCAGGGGATGGGTCATATCTAGAAGGGGAGGAGAAGATGCATGAGGAGGGGGGATGGGAGGTAGAAATTACAGCGGATAGGGTGAGAGAGGCCCTCCAGTTGCTAAAGACTGAAAAGGTGCCAAGGGTGCTGAAGGAATTGACGGATGTGCTGGCAGCTCCACTGGCCTCACACTTCAACATCTCCCTGATGACAGGGTGGGTGACTCAAGATTGGAAGGTGCTCATGTGGTGCTTATCCACAAGGGGGGGGGTCCAGAGAGGAGATGTGGAATTATAGGCCTGTTAGCCTAACGTCTGTGGTAGGCAAGGTTATGGAGAGCATTATCAAGGAGAGGCTGGGGGGGCAGCTGGAAAGGTTGGGGCACCTGGATGACAGGCAGTATGGTTTTGTTCCAGGGAGGTCATGCCAGACTAACCTGGTGGAGTTTTATGACTGGGTGACGGGTGCCCAGGACCGACATAGGCTGGTGGACGTCCTCTATCTGGATTTCAGTAAGGCGTTTGATCTGGTACCCCACAATGGCCTACTAACAAAACTGGAGGGATGGGGTGGGGGGTCAGTTGCTCAGGTGGGTGGAAAACTGACTTAAGAGGCGAATACAGCAAGTGGTGGTTGGAGGGATAGTCTCCTCCCTCAGGAGGGTCTTCAGTTGGGTTCCCCAGGGTTTGGTCCCGGGGCCACTTCTGTTCAAGTCCTATGTCTCGGACATAGGGTGGGGTGTTAGGAATGGGTTGAGTCTCTTTGCAGATGACTCAAAACTGGGAGCACTGGCAAATGGGCAGGAGGGGATCGAGGCCCTGCAGGGGGATCTGGATACACTGGGGAGTGGGCAAGGAAGTGGGGGTTGAAGTTCAATGCAAGGAAATGTAGGGTGCTGTATCTGGGGCTCAGAAACCCGGGACATGCATACACCTTGGGGGGGAACCACACTGCAAGTCACATTGGGCGAGAGGGACCTAGGGATAGTTTTAGACAGCAAAATGAATAACACAGAGAACTGTCAAAGAGTTGCAGCAAAAGCAAACAGGATACTGGGTTGTATAACCAGGGGGATTACCTCCAGGAAGAGGGAGGTGATCCTCCCTCTGTATAATGCCCTGGTTAGGCTGCATCTCGAGTACTGTGTGCAGTTCTGGAGACCCCTTCTTAAGAAGGACATAGCGCTGCTGGAGAGGGTCCAGAGGAGGGTAACCAGGATGATTCAGGGCACGAAGGGTAGGACCTATGAGGAGAGGCTGGATGACCTCAATCTATATGCGTTGGAGTAAAGGAGGGACAGAGGGGACATGATAGAGACTTTCAAGTATGTAAAGGGGATAAATAAGGGTGGAGCCAGGGAAGTGTTCAGGCTTAAGAAGGGGGGAACTACCAGGGGGCATGAGTGGAAGGGGGGAAATACAGGGGGAGCTCAGGAGACACTTCTTCACAGAGAGGGTGGTGGCACCATGGAGTGCACTGCCCAGGAGTCTGGTGGAAGAGACCACAGTGGAAGGATTCAAGAAGGGTTGGGACAGGTACAGGGGGAAGCTGAGGCCAGGAAGGCCACCTCTGGGGCTGGGGGTGGTGGAGGAGTGAGCTCCCAGTAGGGGGCTAGCTTCCGAGCAGACACGATAGACCATGGGACCTATTCTGCTGGCTTTTACTATGATACTATGATACTGAGTCGTTCAATTTGAGTAGCCCATATCACGGGTTACCGGGTCAAGCAGTCCATTTCTGCCAACAAATTCGATATTTTGTTGCCTCTTTATTGATCCCTGCCTCCCTCTCCACCTTTTCTTAAAAATTGTGTAAATGGTTGGTGTAAGTTGGGAGAGTGACTGGTGGGGTTTTGTTGATAGAAGTGGATGAGTTAGAATAAAATGTTAATTGTATAGATGTGGATGTGTAGCTAATTAGCAGTTTGGGGTGAGTGTGATGTGATGGGGTTTGTGGTAATGGGTTGCAAGGGTGATACTTTGGGAGGGTTGTAGTGAGTGGGTAATTTTGTGAGGGTGTTGGTATTTTGATTGTGCAGGGAAGCTTAGAGTTGGTGTATTTCATTATTGTTGAGATGTGTCTGGGCAGCAAACTCCTAGGCTCAGGTACTCCTCATCCTTCCTCCATGACCTGTGCCCCTTTCAAACACCCCCCTTATGTTACATACTGGTGATGCAGAAAGATAGGGATTGTGGGGAGATGTGGTAACTGGAGGTTGGGTTCGGGAAGAGTGCTATTAGAACACAGAGGGCCAGGAAGTGACCTGGGGTGAAACAGGATAGAGAGAGAGGCCAGACACAACTCCTCTTCCTTCCTTTCCCCTTTCCAGTCTGGCATCAGAAAAAAAAAAAACACTCCACAATCACCTCCTTTCTCTGTCACTGACTCTGTCCTCACAGAGATGGACTAGGGTCTCACCCCTGTCAATATCTTTATCGATCTGGCCAAGGCATTCAACTTGGTATCCCACCCTCTCCTTTTAAACAAACTGGTCTCAGCTGGTCTTTCCTCTTCTGCAGTTTAATGATTCCACTCCTACCTGACTAACCGTCATCAATCTGTACAGGTGGGTGGTGCATTATTGCCCCCTCCCCATCCTTGCTGAAGTCCTCAAGGGCTCTATCCTGTGTCCCATACTGTTCTCCATTTTCTAAATGACCTTCATTCCATCTGTGTCTTGTCCCATATTTGTATGTATTCTGTCGACACCATCCTTTGCACAACTGGACCCTCCATATCTGCTGTAGTTTCTTCCCTCCAACTCGATTTCCATAACATATTATGCTGGTTCCAGGCCAACCAGTTCAAAGTAAATACCTAGAAGATGGTATCCATTTCAAGGCAAGGTAACTTTATTTATATGGAACCCAATCCATGGGGCTCTGGGAGCTTTACATAAGAACAGGTAAGGTCATAAACAAACAATATAACACAAACAAATCCATAAATATTTAAAACAGTAGATAAAATCTTAAGGTAACTAGCATAACTGGTACTGGTCAATCGCCTTCATCGGGGAAAGTCGGACAAAACAGGTGAGCCTTTAGACCCTTTTTGAAAGTCTCGACTGTCGGGGCCTCCCTAACGTAAGCTGGAAAGGAGTTCCACAGGGCCAGACCAGCGATGTTGAAAGCACGGTCGCCAGACGTTTTTAGTCTGACCCTTGGAACAACGAGGAAGACCCTAGTTAAGGAGCAATGGGAATCAACTGAGATGGCAGATGTGAGGAGATCAGTCAGATAGCCAGGGCCCAGTCCATATAGGGCCTTGTAAGTAAGCAAGCCCACCTTGAAGATGATTCTCCATCTGACTGGCAACCAGTGCAGAGCCTGCATGACCAGGGTCACATGACTAGACCAAGACAGGCCCGTCAGCAACTGAGCCGCTGCATTCTGCACCACCTGCTGTCGGTGGAGGGTCCCTCCAGTGACCCTGAAATATATAGCATTACAGTAATCAAGCCTTGATGTAACAAAGGCATGCACCAGTGACAGCAGATCTTTGGGCAGAACTAGGGGTTTGATCCTGGCAATATTACTCAAGTGGTAAAAACCACTTTGGACCACAGATGACACCTGAGCTTCAAGTTTCAATCTGTCAACCAGGATAACGTCAAGATCCTGCACCCTAGGGGAAGTCATCAATGGAGCGGATCCCAGGAACAATCCTGTAACCACTCCGGAGGCACTCTCATCACAGCCTCGACCGGCTCAATCACTAGTACCTCCATCTTGTTGGGGTTCAGTTGCAACCAGATGGAGGACATCCAGTCATTGGTCTCAGCCAGGCACTTAATCACCTCCATGGCACTGAGTGTTCCAGGGGCAAAGGACAAATACAGTTGGGTAGCATCTGCATAGCAGTGAAAACCCACACTGTAATGTCTAATGAGCTCTCCAAGGGGCAGCACATACACTGCAAATATCATCGGTGACAAGATCGAGCCCTGAGGCACTCCACATGGCAGGGGATTTGGGGAGGAGAAATTCCCCATCACTACCCGCTGCTTTCCGCCAGAGGGATAGGACTCAAACCAGTTGATGACAATAGAGGTGAGTCCACAATACTCTCAAAGGCAATCAAGAAGCACAATGCGATCCACGGTGTCAAAAGCTGATGAGAGATCAAGCAGCATATGAATTGACCTATCCCCTCTATCTCTAGCCCTGAGAAGGTCATTTTGCACCCTAACTAATGCTGTTTTGGTGCTGTGCCTGGCCCTAAAACTAGACTGGAATGTCTCATAGAAATCAAAGGACATGAGGTCTCACTCTATGTCTCTACCCTACACCTCCACTCTGCTTCCTCCCTTCGCTATCCCCATATACCCTTTTATTCTTATCCTACCCCTCCTTGACAATGCCTTTGGGCTGCTCTCTGCCTCCCTCCTTGTATTATAGAATCCAGTGCTGCTCTCTGTGCCAGTAACTTGCTCATGCACTAACTTCTCATGTAATTTTCCCTAGACATACATCGTACAGTGCCTGGTGTACTGTTCTGCTGTCTAAGTTAGTAGCTTTACAAACCTAGACAATACCAGTGGCTGCTCCTTTAGTATATTTACTGAATGTTTTGTATTGCATTTATTCTTTTTTCTACATCTTTGTTACATGACGTGGAACCTATGTTAAAGAGCCCCTGGTTTAAGGGTATTAATCTGAATCCTAATAAATACATGAGGTGGTCTTCAAGCTGTTGCGCCACTATTTTCTCAACAACCTTACCCAGAAATGGCAGGCTGGAGATCGGATGGTAATTTGCCAGTATATCAGGGTCGAGAGATGACTTCTTCAAGAGGGGTCTCACTAGAGCTTTTTTCAAGGCATCCGGAAAGACTCCCTCTAATATTAAACACCAGACAATCCCAGTGAACACAGGGGCAATGGTCCTGACACATCTCATTAAGAAAAGAGTCGGGCCTGGGTCCAGTTCACAATAAGTGTGCCTGAGCTTTGACAATACCTCAGTGACCTCGGCCACCTTCACTGGTTTAAACTCATCCCAGACAAATGAGCATCCCTGCTCACCCCAGGCTGATCACTGTGAGGGGAAAACTTGCCTTACTGATAGGAACCCATAACCGGATAGAGGACACCCTGTCAGAGAAGAACAGAGCAAACTCCTCACACAAAGTGACTGAAAATGCTTTTATTGGTGGTAAACAGACTGGATGTAAGAGTCTAGCTCTGCTAGTTCAACCCTTAGATCCTTTCCCTGCTAGTCAGTACTAGATCTAGGATAGCCCTGTCTCTTGTGGGTTGTTGTACCAGTTGTTTGAGGCCTTCCTCTTGCAGGGAATCCACCATGTGTCTAGTTCTGGCAGATGTTCCTGTTGGTATTGACCAATCTGTATCTGGCATGTTGAAGTCTCCCATTATCAGAACCTCCCCTTTAGCTGTTATGTTTTGTATATCTTCTAACAGTAATGTGTCTATGTCTTCCCCCTGGTCTGGGGGCTTGTAGATAACCCCAGTTCTTATGGCTGTCCCATTTCCTGTTTCCAGGGTGACCCACAGTTCTTCTGGCTCCTTATGTGTATTCTGAATTTCTGTAGCTTTGATATTTTCATTGACATACAGGGCCACTCCACCCACCCCCCTTTTGCACCTCGGTCTCTTCTGAACAGTACATAGCCAGGTACTGAAGTATCCCAAGTGTGGTTACTGGCAAACTATGTCTCGCTAATTGCTACTATGCCAGTTTAGCCTCTGTCATTATTGCCTGCAGGTCTGGGATCTTGTTTCTCAGACTGCGAGCATTTGTGTACATGATTTTCCATTGGTCAGATTTTGGTGTGTTAGTTGTTGGGTGAGGTCTGGCATTTCCCCTGTGCATCGTATGGGGGGCCGGACCTTTTTCTTACCTGGTGATTCAAATGAACTGCAAACTTGCTGAACTCCTGTTTGACCACTAGCTGAAGGGGGGGAGGGTTGTTCTTCCCATTCAACGTATAGGGTGCTGCACCCCTCTCCCCATTTGCTAGTTTAAATATTCTGCAAAGACGTCAAACTTCTGCCCCAATGCACTGACTCCCTCCTTAGTCAGATGCAGTCCATCAAATTTAAAGAACTTTTGCTCCCAAAACTGTTGCCAGTTCCCTATAGATTTGTGTCCTTTTTCCTGGCACCAGCCCTTGAGCCACATGTTTAGCTCCCGTATCTCCCCTTCTCTAACCTTCTGTCCATCTGCCCCCCTCTCCCAGACTGGCAGGATCTCAGAGAAGAAGATGCCGGACGAAATGGATGATAGTTTGTCACCCAGCCTGGTCAGGTGTTCCTTGGTCTCCACAACTGACTGGCTGGTGAGATCGTTAGTCCAGTCCCTATGTGTACCAGGACATCAATGTTTTCTCCTGCTTCCTGAACAATTTTAGCAATGCGGTCAGTATCTGTCCACGCTGATGTACCTGGGAGACATCTGCCCATTACCCCCGGCTGGAGATAGGTATCAACTCCCCGAATCATGAAGTATCCTATGATCAGACTTTTTTTGGATTTCCCTTTTGCTTTTTCTGTTTTGGTTCCTGTTTTGGGCGAGTTTTGTTGTGCTATCTCCTGTGCTGCAGTGTCCTGCTCTGCAGTGTCCTCTGCCTCTTTGTTTGATTTTGGAGATAGAGGCAGATACCTGTTTGTCATTTTTATATGGTTTGTGGAGGTAATATGTTGCAGAGCACCGAGTAATAAGGCACCCGATTTGCCCGGCCTAACCACCTGCCAACCTCCCGGACCAACTACCCTCTGCGGTCGAGGTGCTTCTGTTGGATGTTGGGGAAATGGCGGGTGGTTCTTATAATATATTTCATCTTGAATATGAAATTTGAGGTGCACAATCTCTGCCCATGCTGCCTGGAGCTGAGCCCTAAGATCTCCAATGGCCCAGCATGTAGGACAGTGTCCTAAATCCTGTAAAACTGCCGTTCTGAAAAGTGTTCTGCAGTACCTGCAGTTAATGATATCCATTCCAGATAAGTTGCTGGGTTTATAACCTGGTCAGAGTAATTAGAAGGAAGAATATGAAAGCAAAAGTTTGATTTTGTGTTTTGTTTGTTTGTTTTTGTATAGCTTGTTATAACAAATTAAATTACTAGTGCCCCTGTAAATGAGGTCACTGTGTGGATACCCCACTGATCCGCCCCTTCCTGCTTTGCCACAGGAAATGTCACGACTGTGCTACCCTATAAAAGAAGTGTAGTGTGGGGTGCTTGGGGATGTGGTGAGTGGCTGGGCCCTTCCCCTGCCGAAAAAGAAGAACCATGGACAAAAGAAACAAGGAGGTAAGAGCAGAAACAGCAACAAATGCAGTAACCCTGAAAGCCTATCCTAATGATAGATAAAACTGTAAAACCTGTAACACACCACCTGTAATAATTTCACAGAAGATATGCCCTGTAAGAAACACTTTGCTACAGAGAAAAATAAAGCAGTAATAGAAGATATATCTTGCAAAAGACAATTTGAATCAGAAGATTACAGCAGTAATCTGTTAGCACACACCTGTAGGCACACCTTGTAATAAGCAAGCAGAAGGTATACCCAGCAACAACAATTTGAATCAGAGAAAAATAAAGCAATAAAATGTTAGCAACAAACAGTAACAATCCCTGTGAGTACAAAATAAAAATAATAACACACAGTAAATCTGCCTAGCCAAAAGAAGTCTTAATCCTTTCCCTTGCTCTGGTAAGGTTCTTTGCTCTGTCCTTTCAAGCAACCTAGAAGGAAAGAGCTCGGGTGAAGCTAGGTACCTTGGTCAACAAACCTAGTCTTCCACCTCCAAGATATCAACTAACCTGACCTTTTAACCCTTCTTTCTGTTGGAAGTTACTGACAGTTTGCCAGCTCCACCCTTCCCCCCCGATACACACCTACTCCCCTGGAAGAGCTGTGGGAGGAAAGCAATTAGCTCCTTCAATGTGAGGAGGAGACTGCAAATAACAAAATAAATATAAAAAGAAAAATAATAAAAACAGAACCAGATTTCAGTCCTCAGGAGAGACCAAAAGAACCATGCTACATATATGAAGTAATATATGACCACAGCTACTTCTCAGGAGCAATGTCCTAAGTCCATTTATAGAATTCAAGTTATATGGTCAGCACAAATTTTATCCAAATGCAGTCACTGCTAATGTGGTAATGTCACAGTACACTCTCACCATACTGCAGTACGATACCATATAGGGAAAGGGAAAGGGGAAATTGTTTAACCAGGAAAGGCACATTAAGCCAGAGCTTGTTTCCAGGTGTGACCTGGGGGCATAAGAAAGTTAAGTGACTTGCTCAGGGTCACACAGTATGCAAAGTGGGAGTTGATGGGATTCAATCCCAGGTCTCCAGGATTGCAGCTCAGTGCTCTTAACCACTACGCTATACTCCTCCTATAAGGGACTGTGCTCTCACCACCAAAGTTCCATGATGTTAGTTTTAAGCAGGTACTGCACTGCTGCAGGATTGTCTAAAACAGGAGGAAACTTTCTGGAGGAGGCAGTCCTCAGTGCAATTATTTATCCCAGAGGCTGCTCTCACCTGCACTGTGTACAAAATCACCTAGGGTACAGATCAAGAAGATAAAACCTGGGGGTACATACTCACTGGACCAAGTCCCCAAACAGGCCGCTCAGCACCACTCTCACCAGTGCTCAGCGAAGTCCAAAATGGGCAGAGTTTTCCAGAAAGAGAAAACGCTCCTCACACAAGGACAGATGACTGTTAATTTCCAACAAAACAGCAGTTAGGAGTTCTGAATCAGAAGGCCGCACCAGCCAGTTTCACAATGCGGCTCTCTGACCAGGACTGACAATGGGCCAGCATGGCAAGCAGACCGAAGAACCCAAGCCAAAGTCTACGCCATTAGCCACACCATGCTCACCCACCAGAGGTATGCACTCTGATTATGTAAATGTTCCAGATGTCGAAAAATGTTCACAGTAACTGGACCTCAGACATAAGCTTCAACAGGCAAAATGCAGTTTGTCACAGAAGTTAAAACTCTGTATTCACCATCAACAGCCATCCTCATGAGTTGAACCCGGTGACAGCAGATTCATCTCATGTAGAGAAGTCCTTCCAGGTATCAGCCACCTCAACAGAAACCTCAGGTCAGTAGCTCACTTTCAGACGGCAAACCTGACTGTAATCGCTGATATCGCTCCAATAGTTTCTCTCCTCCAGAAGTTCCTCTGACAGATTCCGTAGCACTGGATATTGTCCTGACTGAAAACAAAAAAGCTGGTTCCTCATGCTACACTCACTCATCCCACCCTGCCTAACACTTTGCTCTAACCCTAACATCTAACTTAAAACTTAAAATAAATTTAAAATTTGGGACTCTGGATGCAATAAGTGACCACAGAGTCACAGTGTCATAAAATCACCTGGTCTCTCCTAAGGTAAAATGAGAAGATGTGAGAAAGGACAAAGAATTCTGGCTCCATTCTGAGCCCATGCAGACAGCAGCCCAGCGCAGCAGCCATCTTGCTCCTCCAGCATGACCTTTGGCTCCAGCCCAAAGTTAGCAAGGTTATCCCCTCTTCTTATCTTCTCTTCCATTGATGGTACCCAGCTGGAAGTAGTCCACACTTATAAATACCTTGGTGTGTGGCTTGACAGTAACCTAAATTTCTCTGCACACATTGACAGTATTTACTCAAAGCTACAACCTAAGCTAGGTATCCTCTACCAAAACAAGGACTGTGTCTCCCCTGAAGTTTGCAAAGATCTGGTTGACAAAATGATCCTCCCCATTTTTGATTATGCAGATGTAGTCTACAGTGCAGCCCCTCCCTCAACTCTCGCCAGGCTGGACATCCTTTGTAATGCCTTCCATTGCTTTGCAACCAAATCTCCCCCTTATATGCATCACTGCTTCCTCTAGTCCACTCTCTATCACCTCTTTACCCTCTTGCTGCCTCTCCCATTGTTCCTCTCTTATTGGCAAATACTGGTATGCCTCACTTCCCACCTGTCTGTTCTCTCTTCTCTCCCCTCAGCTCCCTCTTATTATTCCCTTCACTTAAGAGACTCCTGCTCCTTCTCAATCCCTCACCCTCACTCTAGCGCTGGCCAGGTTGCCTTCTCTTACTGACTCCCCTCCCCTCCCACTGGAACCTGCTCCCTCCTTTTCCTCGCTATGCCCCTTCCCTTCTGTCCCTAAAGCAGTTGCTAAAGCCAACCCCCTCACTTGCTCATGCTTCCCCCCACCCTGCCCCTCTCCTCCCTTCTTGCTCCCTCCTGTTCACCCTACTCTACACCTTTCTGCCCTCACACTCCCCCCCACCATCCTTCTCCCCTCTGAGGGCTTTGCCTCACTAAATTTCTACCTGTCTGTTCCTCCCCCAGTTCCCTGATAATCATCAATTGACTACAATGCTCAAACTTGCAGCCTTTATTATCTCACTGTATTCCTACTACCACTTTTTTGCTGCCACTGTATTTGCACCTTAATTTATTACTGCCTTTGCACCTCAGCTTGATTGTGTTTTGCTGCTTATTTTGCTCCCCTTCCCCTGGGTCGCACCTGGAAATGAGCCCCAGCTCAGTATGCCTTTCCTGGTTACCAAAAATAAATAAATAAATATATTCTGTACATACATACATACATAAATGTTTGATGCCCATACCCATGGTTCCCAATGGACCAAGTGGGCAGGTAGCCAAGAGGCCGACTGCCTCCACACGTCCTCTTTGGACAGCACTATGTGATGTTAGAGTGATGAGGAATAAGACCACTATTATAGCCAATATTTTTGTCTGATTCATTGGTCAATCTGGCTTGCATCACTGAGATCCGGATAGGTGATGATCAGACCCTGTGCTATAGGTAGCCATTCCAGTTAGGTTCTCTGTAGTTCACTGCTTCGTGAAAGGGTGGGTGGGAAGGGAGTCATCTGTTTAATATCTTCCTTATGTACCAAGAAAGTTCTGCACTCTGGTACCTGCATAAATAAATGAGTACTAGAGTCCCATTCAAGGTTGAATTTCTCCTAAAGTTTATTGCAGGCAAATCAATATTTGGTTTGAAAAAGGCAACACCACAAGAAACCCCTGCACTTCAACCTTTGTCTTCCTGAATGGGACTCCAGTATTCATTTATTTACGCAGGTACCAGAGAGTGCTGAACTTTCTTGATCTTACTGTTGGACTTGTTGGGGTTAGCAAGCGCCTGTTTAGCACCAGGACTGCTTCACTGAGTACACCTGTCCTTGATTCTGTTCCTTATGTACCAACCTCCAGGGTGCAAGGGAGAGTTCCTACAGAAAACTTTGGACTTTGTCATCAACAGGATGCTGGAATCTCCCAGATAGTTAATTCTGGCAATGCCTGGGTCGACGATGAACTCTCGCATTTTGGTCAAGATTTCCTACAGGTAATGGAGTCCCTGGGTCTTGCACAAGTTACTTCCGTGATTTATGAACATGGCCGCACCTTGGACTTGTTTTCCCTGCGGCTCAAGGTTGAGGGCCTCAAGATTGATCTGGTCACTTATTTAAATCACAGCACTATCAAGTTGTCCTTCAGGGCCCCCTTTGTAGTCCACCCTTGTGGAGATGGCCTGGTACCACCCTTTAAGAGGGTTATGGGCAGAGGGACTTCAGGTGGTACTAGAAATAGCAGATGTGATGGCGGCTTGTACTGCAGGATTGGAGGAGGCTGTGGTGGTTTATGATGGGGCCATCACAGTGGCCTTCGATCTGGTGGCATTTATCCATGTACACCCCCTTGTTTCATGCTGTGGCATGCCATGATATTATGGTGAGCAAAGTAAGATAAAGAAAAGGGGCAGAGGCTGGAGTGATGTTGGAGGAGATCCAGGGCCCAGGAGGACAAACTGGCTTTGGATATTCACTACAGTGAATACTTAAGGGAATTGCCCAGAAGAAGGCAGGTTTTCTGTCAAGACAGATTGCTGTTAGGAGGAAATCAACCAACCCAGCTCTTTCTGACTCTACATAGGTTATTCCATCTGATTTGTGTGGAGTCTGAAAGTTTTTTCACCCGCTAATTGTGAGGAATTTATTTGATTCTTCTTGGACGCAGTCTCTGCTATTCCGTCCGGGATCTCCCCAAGTGGGCTGCAGCAACCCAGCAGTGTTCAGCCTGCACTCCAAAGACTCAATCTGCTTTCTTGGGGAGAGTTTAGATGAGTGATGCTAGAAGAGGTGATTGAGGTAATTACTGTGCTGTGACCAACCTTTTACAAACTGGATCCAGGACCAACGTGGCTACTGGTGGGCTGTGTTGGGCATCTGGCCCAATGCTCACTGGGATTGTCTGGTGCTCCTTGTTGGAGGAGGTTTTCCCAGCTGTACTGAAAAAGCACTAGTGAGGCCTTTTTTGATGAAGCCATCTCTGGATTCAGACAACCTGGCAAATTACCGAGCTGTCCCTAACCTACATTTCT
Source organism: Neoceratodus forsteri (assembly GCA_016271365.2). Lineage (NCBI taxonomy): Eukaryota > Metazoa > Chordata > Ceratodontiformes > Ceratodontidae > Neoceratodus > Neoceratodus forsteri. The sequence goes on along the minus strand of CM028136.1, from coordinate 401,784,497 downwards.
TAGGTAAGGTTATTGAGAAAGTGGTTGCATTGCAGATTGCAGCACATCTCACAGCTTATGACATCTATGTGCCTCTCCAGTCCAGATTTAGGTCTAAGCATAGCACTGAGACCGCACTAATCAGGGTGCACAGATACCTTCTCAAGGCAAGAGGTAAAGGAAAGTGGTCAGTTCTCATTCTCCTCAATCTCTCCTCAGCCTTTGACCCTGTAGACCATGGGTTATCATTTGACTGACTGACGAAATATGTAGGTCTCAATGACAGTCATCTGCTGATTTGAGTTCTACCTCTGGGACAGGACACAGAGGGTGGTGTTGGGGAATCTGTCCTCTTGCCTAGTAGCACTGCCTTGTGGTGTTCCTCAAGGGTCAGTCCTCTTGCTTATACTGTTTGCAGTGTATTTGCTGCCCTTGGAGAGATCATTAGACAGTACAGGTTGGGGTCTAACTGCTATGCAGATGATTCCCAGTTGTACCAGTCATTTGTACCTGGGATGCCAGGTGCAGTGGATGCGCTTAATAAATGCTTTGCTGAGATCCAGGACTGGATGTCATCAAGCTGGTTGAGACTCAACCCTGACAAGACTGAAGTACTAATAGTAGATTCAGATCATACAGAGGAAAGTGGCAGCTGCTGAGAAGGAGACATGGCTTTGGCTGAGCTCATTGAGGCTTTTGGCTGCCACAAAGGTGAAAAACGTGGGGGTCATTCTAGATGAAGGGCTGACACATGAGGCTCAGGTGTTGGCTGTAGTTGGTTGTGCCTTTTACCATCTAAAGAACATCAGCTGGATTAGATCACTTATCCCCCCCGGGACCTGGTTACTTTTGTACATGCATTTGTGACATCTTGGTGCAACTACTGAAATGCTCTATACCTCAGGGTCAGCAGAGGTAACACTATGATGCTTACAGTTTGTGCAGAACACAGGGGCCAGAATACTGACTGGCTTTTTGAGGACATGTCATGGGTCTCCAGTGCTGTGTGAACTGCATTGTCTGTCAGTTAAATGGCATATCTCTTTTAAACTTATATACTAACTTATAAAACCTTGCACAGGTTGAATACCAAGAAGACAAAATTTAAGTATTTTGCATCAAAAAATCATGACAAATCTACCAAAATCCAGATTTACACAGATAATTTAACAAAGCTGGACTTGGTTGACAATTATTGGTACCTAGGAGTGATTTTTGACTCATATCTGACTTTCACTCAACACATAACAACTACCACTAGTAAAGTTAATAAAAAATTAGGGGTTTTAAGGAGAACTACAAAATGTTTGAAACTATATGACAGAAAGATGCTAGCTGAAAAGCTTATATTACCAACTTTAAAATACAGAGAGCTAGTATATAGAACAGCCAACAAATAACTTTTGGACCGACTAGATAAAATCCACTATCGAACAACAAGATATGTATTAAAATGTGGTTATCGAACACACTATTGTTTATTACTAAGCAGACTGGATTGGCAATCTTTGGAAAAGGGATATACAGTACTAGACACTGTTTAATATTAATATATAAACTGAAATCACTTTTTCCTGAGCATCCTATTTCAAAACTTATTTTCCCTTCTAAAATAATAATAAGAGGGTATTAACAAGATCTGTTCATTTAAACAAAATAAACTCTGAAAAAAGAACTAATAAATTTGGAGATAAAACCCTAGCGTCCAGGCCTGCTGCCACCTGGAATACACTCCCTCCTGCTGTTCATGAACTATCAGGACATTCATCATTCACACAGGCTATTAAATATATGCTGTTTTACACTTGTAAGTGACACTAAACATGTTTAGTATTTATCACTCCATTTATGTAAAAAAATGTTTTATGCTTTTTTAAAGTGATTTGTAATAACATGTTCTGCCCTGTTATGTCAATGATATTTATATGTTCTATGTATAGCAACTTCGATTTATTAAATATCGGACTGTCTTGTAAACTGGACTGCAAAGTCCAAATGACATGTATTCTGTATAAAAAGAAAGCTTTACCTACCTACGACCTGGCTACTTGTTAGATTTTCTATAACCTTATGTGTTCTCACCTCTCTCAGCTCCTCTGAGGTGGGCCTCTTGACCGAACCAAGGACCAGGCTAAACAAATTGAGAGACCTGGCCTTTGAGGTGGCTTGCCCGGTACTCTGGAATTCTTTCCTGAGGACCCTCAGACAGGTCCCCTCTATGGAGGCCATTAAGAGGGGTCTTAAGTCACACCTTTTCCATCAAGTGTTTGGGGACTAAAGTATTCCCATGATTGGTCACTTTTGCAGCTGTGTTTTAATTAGTTATGCTCTGAATCTATGTGTATTTATGTATTTATTTATGTGTTTATAGTCTATGCCAGCATTTCATTGTAAGGCACCCTAGACCTCTGGGGAAGGACACCACTAAAAATTTACTTTACCTACTTACTTTACCAAGTGCTTAGTCATGGTGGCCACAGCCTTATGTGGGAAACCCTAAATGTATTCTTTTGACTGGACGATTGACTCTTTAAGGTGCCATCCAGGGCAGCAGCAGTACAAACGTTGTACCAGACTCTCCAGCTGTTTCACCAACTGGGTATCCAGGTCAATGAACACAAATAGGTTCTGACAACTTACCAGCACCTTTAGTTTACCAGCGCTATCCTGGATTTGACTCACATGCAGGCATTTCTTCCAGACTCCTGTGCCAACACCTTGATAGCCCAGGCAACACTAATCACCTCCACTGCCCAGGTCCTTGTGAGATCCTTGCCTTGGCTCCTGGGTCTCATAACGGCTTTTTTTTTAAATTCTCTGGTCACTGGGAAAGGCCCACTAGGTACAACTGCCCATTTTCAGGGGTGATCCAGGAGCACTGGGGAGGTTAATTGACTTGCTGAGAATCACACAATATGCAAGTGCATATTGTGGGAATCAAACACAGGTCTGCTGGATGTACCAAGCTCATTCACAGCTCGTTACTCTAACCTGTAGGCTATACTGCCAGCCCCTCCCATTGCGATTGTTCACATGGCCTGTTTTCACATACACATTCCCCAGTGGATGCTTCATGCCCAAGTGGACCCAGTCTTCCAAATCCCTGGATCAACCTGTTGTGGTCACAGACCCCTTATGTAGGACTCTTTGTTGGTGGCAAGACCGAACACATCTGCTTTAGAGGTCCCCATTTCTATGTCTATCCCCAAAAGAGGTCCTCACCACAGATGCCACAAGGATGTATTGGGGGCTGATCTGAATGCACTTGACCCAGGGTGTGTATTCCCCCTGGGATTGCTCTTTCCACATCAACATTCTGAAGATTAGAGTTCTTGTGGGTGTGTGGACTTTTGCCCCTCACATTCAGGACCATCCTCTAGTAGTACAGAAAGGCAATCTTTGTACCAAACACTCCATTTAAAAAAACAAGGAGGTAGTCATGCGAGCATGGGAATGGGCCCTGCACAAGATGTATACATTGCTGCTGTGATTCTACCCAGCTCTCTAAACATCCTGGTAAACTGTCAGCAGGTCAGTTGCTCATTCCCACTACTGGGGACACCTGGATGATGTGGGTGGGGACCTCTTTGCCCACTAGGGATTATCCTGGATTGGACCTTTTTGCACCCATACACAACACAAAGCTGCTGCATTTTTGCTTGCTAACTACAGGGCCTGGAGTTTTTTGGCAAGACGCATTGTCCCCTCTCCTGGAAGGGGAGGTTTCTGTATGCCTTTCCCCCAATCCCGCTGATTCACTGTGTACTGGTTAAGCTTCAGGCTGATGGCACCTCTAGCATATGGGTGGACCAGACAAATATGGTTTCCTCTGCTCTGGAACACTGCAGTGGAACCTGCTGTCCCATTTCTCTTATAGCTGGTCTGCTGTCTCAGAACAGTGGCAGTCTGTTGCACCTGGCCCTTGGGTCCCTGCTGCTTCACATCTGGCTCTTGTGAACATAGAACTGTTCCACTTTGGGGTATCCCAGGCAGTTTCTGATGTTCTACTGGTGGCTTACAAGAACTTTACCTGCCACACTCGCCCCTGAAATGGAAATGTTTCAGTATTTGATGTGTCTTTTGCTCCCCTGACCCTTTTTCATGTTTGATGCAGCATGTCATGGAATACCACCTGCCCCTATCAGACTTGGAGACAGATACAACAATCCAGCACTGTAATGGACCATGTCAGAAAAGCCAGATATGGATGCAAAATAAAATTTTTAATCATAGAACAAAACAAAAACTGTCTGGAGGACAAAGGATAGCCCCAATGCTTTGGCCAGACAACCCAGCCTTCCTCAGGGGGCATGTAAGCTTCAAGGCCCCACATCCTTAAATGCATTTAAATTTAAAGCCACAGTACATATTTAAAACATTTGTTGAGTACAAAATCTCCAGTGCATTTCTATATATTGATACATTGCCATGCAAAGAATTTTAGGTATAACTGAGCAGCTCCAAAGCTGAAGTAAAATAGGATAGTGTGCATAGAGAAATCATTGTGAGTGTAGCATAGTGCTGTGGGGTGGAGGGGAGAGTGATTATGAAAAGTAGGAAGAGGAGCTGAGGTGCAACACTGAGATGTTTTAAACAAAGGTCAGTCATTCTAAGGGAACACAGATTGAAAACACATAAAAAATGGTGGGAAAGACCATTATACAGTATCTGCGTATTTAACCTTAGCAAATTCTACTACACTATATGAGTGTCCCTCTTACTCTTATAGTGAAAGAGACAGTGTGGTATGAACTTGAGAATGGGTTCCACCTGGTTCTGGATGATGTCTAGAAGAGATTACATAAAACAAGTATCACTAAACAAGCACCGATAACAAGATCAAGAACAGTGACAAAGACACAGGTAACCCACGTTAATAATTTTAACAGTTCAATTTTTTAGATACTGGGAAAAATACACTTCTTCATGTAGGCCGTATGGTGAGATATTGCTCAAAGACATTATCCATCAAGCCTCTTTTTGTATAAGTCTGTTAACACTGTCACCCCCTCTTTTCAAAACGCTGAGAAAATCTAGAGTTGTAGGACCAGTCCACCGGCCCTATGGTAGCACTACCACTTGTGATGCCGATGACCCAGGTTCAGGAGCGAGCATGGACGTCAGAGGGCCAGCTGGGGGGAGGAGGATTGAGCATCCCACGGACTGCCCTCCACCTCCATGGGTAGGGTGGGGAAGCTCCCAGTGCTCATCTGACCCCTGGTGGAAGACAGGGGTCCGACAGCCAGAGCTAGCATCTACTAGAGGTGGGGCAGATGTCGGCATGCACACCCCTAACGTCATTGCACATCCCGCCTCCCAGGGAAAGACAACATGGAAAAACTCAGTCCAAGCAGGATTCCTCCCGCCCCACACTGCAGGTCCCACACCACTGATCTGTGGCACATGAAACCAAGTTCAGACATCCGCCAGGAGGAAAGGGCCCCTGCTGGGGGGTAAGCCAGGGAGGAACACCGGGTAGGGTAAGTCTTGGTGGCGGTGGATGATGGGTCTGGGTGCGGGGTAGCGCTGATGGGGACCCATCCATCAGGAGTAGCATAAAGAACAGCAAATTAAAAAAAAATCTAGAGCTGTACACTTCAGGGTTGATGGGTCAGAGTTGTGTGTGGTGGCAAAATGTGTACCCCGAGCACTTCTATCACTACAACTGATGATGGCCCTCACATGCTCCTGAATGCAGATTTCAAGGGTCCCACAGTTCTGACCATGAAATGTTTGTGTGACAAGAGCACCAGGCAATATAGACAATGAAGGTGGTGACACAGGAAATAAAATGTTTGATTGCCACCTTCCTGTTGTGATAGTATGTGTACGTGTCCTCTTGTGCGCATCTGCAAATATTGCAGTTGCCACATCTGTGAAATCCAAGGGGTTTGGGTGAGAGACAGTTGTGTGTATTACATTTTTTAGTCAGTGTAAAATGGCTAGGTGTAAATCCCAAGATTATTGGCTTTTTTAAAGATTACTCTGGCATGTGCCCCTACTTCATTTTGTAGAACACTATCTTTTTGCAGAATGGACCAATATTGATGTATAATATTGCCCACTTTCCCTTCAATGCTATTATATTCGGTTGAAAATGTAAACATTTTTTGGTCCATTGTATTCCTATTTTTAGGTGTAAGTAGGGTTTTTCCATCAGCGTTACGGACCCTTTGGAAAGCTGTTTGGAGTAGCCTTTCATCACAACCTCTATTTTTAAACCTCTCTATTATCTCATTTGCTTGCTGTTCAAAATCAGAATTGTTGGAACAGTTCCTTTTGAGTCTAATATATTGACTAAAAGGAATATATTCTAGATGTTTTTTGGGGTGGACACTCTCTGCATGTAGTACAGTGTTTGCTGCAGTGGGTTTTAATTCTACATCCAAAAATGTAATGGAGTGTTTGCTGTACTGGTGGATAAATTTAAGACTGGGGCTAATGTTATTTATGTAAGTCATCTGCTTCGTTGCCTTGCCAGATGCATATTATGTTCTCAATAAAATGGTACCAATGGACTACTTTATTGAAGAAAGGATTGTGTGTTCTAACAAAGATATTTTTCTCCTCTCATCTGCCCATAAACATATTTGCATATTCTGCTGTGAGTCGGATTTTGGAGACCCCCATTTCTCTTCAATTTCATACCTGGATTCTGGGTTTACCTCCTTCTGGAGTGTGTGGCAGAGGTACATGGTACCTATTTCATATTTTAGTGGCAGTGGCCCTTAAAGTCATTACACAGCTGAGGCTGTCCCCATCTACCCATACAGAAGAACAATGGCTTAAAAATTGTTATAGAATTTTGTTCATGGAGCAGGTGATGGCCCAATTAAGGTTACGGCGAGTAAAATTTCAAAGCTGCTGGCTGCCCTTTTTCCTTTTTTTTTTAGCAAAAAAGGAAAGTAAAAATCCTGGCTTGTTTCCTTTATTTTTTTATTTTCACTTATTCCTAGGACTCCATTTACCACTTACAGTATATTAATCCTTCTTGTCTCAAGGACATGCTTTAGTAGCTTTGGAGATTATATGCCCACCTTGCCTTTGTTTTTTCTTTTCTCTTAACATGGGTAACTATTCAATTCTTGTTAGTTTAGAGAGTACATTTTAGCATTGCTACTGTTTATATACCCTTTTTACAAGCTTCTTTATCATTATTATAATAGTTAATTACTTTCTTAGTTACTTCAGGTTTATCTTATTTTAGGCTTATCCCTAAACGTATTTTGTACTGGTACATTTATACTGTAGTAGTCATTAAAATAGAAAAGTCTGGACTTACCAGTCTCTTGAAGAATGAAATCAATAAGACACCTGGATTTCCAGCCGAAGACTCTCCCTTGCAGCATTCTTCTGATACAGCTGGGAAGACATCTTCCAGAAAATGACAGGATAGCACTTCTGGAAACTGCTGGGTTGATGTCATCTAGGAGATGGAACCTTGGAACAGGACAGGAAATAGCTGGTCTGAAGTCATCTGAAATCCCAGGTGATGAATCAGGCTACAGCTGGGCTGGTGTCCTCTCTGTAGTGAAGTCATCTGGAAGGCCAGTCGATGGAATCTGGAAAGCCAGTACACTGCAAGGCTGACGGATCTGGGGCACCTGGTTCCTGGAATGCCAGACAGGTGGAACGACATAGGTACGGCAATGGCTGAATGGCAGCACTGGCTACCACTGCTCTTTCCACTTGGCAGGCGTGGGCACATTTGCAGGAAGTTGCCAGCATTGTGGGAAGTAACACAATGGGTCAGGTGCAAGAATTATTACCCCGTCTGGGCGCTCATAATTCACACTGAAGAAGGTTTCATGTCCCACTCCATCCACGATCCGAACAGTGTCTATGAATAGTGTTCTGCCCACTTTCCATTGTCTGAATTTCTCTTGCAACACTCTGTCTCGGACATACCGACTTGCACCGGGATAGACAAATCTTGTGGCCTCTTCCACTATCCAGGATTTCCTGTTTCTTTCAATCTCCTCCCAGACTCTCCGAGGAAAGGTAGGAAAGGACATCCCATAGATCTCATTCGCCTTCCTACGAACCAGTCTTTCCTCTTTACTACACTTAGTCAACTTGAGACCTCTGGCCTGGCTTGGGGGTGGCCAATCCTGGTTCTGCCAGCTACGCATACTTAATGCTACGTAAAAGGAATCTTTGACTCCTCCTTGTGGGGACAGGTCTATGGAGTCACCAATCTCTCCTTCCATTCGCTCCTCCTAGGCAAGAGCCTGAGGTTGTGGATCCGCACCTTCTTCATAAGGCCACATGGGTTCTCCCTCATCCTCTTTCTCACTGAGGATCTGAGCCCAGGAGTGAGCAGTCGTCCTCACTCCTGAGACTATCCACTCCTCACTGGGTGCAGAGGTTGACACCTCCCATTCAAGGGTCTCCCTCATCTCATCTTCTCCTATGAGACTTGGGCTAGGCCCCTCTCTCCAAGGATTTGCTGATACTCCCTCTGCAGTGTCTCTCTGTGACCAGGACTCAGATACATCAGTACTTTGTTCTACCTGTAGATCTGCACCCTCTTGCTTCATGCCATACTCCATTGAGCCTCCTCCAACAAGCTCTACCTGGTGCTGTGTGCTGCCAACTGCAGATTTTTGAATTTTTGTCCATGTGGAAGCCAAATGAATCTTGAGTGCTTTGGTTAGGCCATGTCTCTCTAGGCACCCAGAACAGTGAGGAACCATGAAGACGTCCCTTCCAGCCTTTAAGCACATTATGCACACTCTTACTGGATATCCAGGAATCTCCACATGAGGAGGCAAACATCCCCCGTAGTAACATCTCTCAATATCGTTCAATCTGTTAACTTCTTCTACTGTCATAGCCTGGGCATGATCCGGGTAGCGGGCTGATCCTGAAGCCATGACTGCCGAGAAAAACAAAAGCTCACTGTTATCTCAAGTCCCACTCTGTTGGAAAACCTTTTACAAAATGGCTCCCCTGCTGCTGTGTTTACTTTACTACCCCACCCTGTAATGGCGGTGGTAGCACTTCTGCGCATTAACGTTCTGTTTCTGACTCAAGCCACTGCGCATCCGATTCACACACTCTACTGATAAAGTTTACTCAAACTGTTTAAACTGCACTGTCTGTTCTCCTAGCACATTTATATTATTTTTACTGGACTTCGTATTTGCTGTAACTCACTGTTCTTGCTTAAAAGTCCCTAAAGCCACAGTATTTCATCGCACAGGATTGCCTGTATTTCTTGTTGCATCTTTCATACAGCCCACAGTCTCTCACATGGCTTTGAAAATTATACTGTTGCTGAACCCTCAATTACGACACAGTCCTTCTTTGCAAAATTATTGCACTGCTACACACAGATTCAGCTGGCTTTAGTTAAAATCACACACAGTTTGAGTTGCTTTTAGGTTGGTACTCAATCAGTAACTGGTTATTGCGATGGAAAAATTCAGCCTACAGCCGGTCTTGGAGGCCTCTGGAATGAAGCGAGCTGGTAGTCCTGCCGATTGTCTCTCCGAACATGTCGCTCTCTTCCCAGATGAACCAAAATGCGGGTTGAGCCCGATTTTAAATGGAAAAGTCTGATTTTACTATTTTTATAATGTTTTCAGTCACCGCGACTCTCCTACTGGCAAGCCACTTTGCACACTACTCTCTCTCTCTCTCTCCCCCTCTCGAACACTGTGCAGTCACTCTAGAGCTGGCTTGGGGGTGGGACTGATTGCAGTCTCTCCAATCACTCAACACCATGCAAATAATCCTCTTTCTTCTCGTGCTCTTCTCCTCCACAGTGATCGTCGAGCAGGCAAAATTTAAACTGCAAACCACACTTTTTTTTTCAACTGTAGCTTCTCAGTGAGAGCACCATTTCAACCATTTTTCATGGCATTTCACTTAGCGACTCTCTGTCCATACGACAAGCATTTCCAACGTCTAGGGCACAAATCTCTGTTTGTTTCCCACAGTTTCCACACTTTTTCCTGTCACACATTACTTTAAAAAGCTGGCAAAAGTTATAACTTTGATGCAGGACAAGTGCATACACTCTCGGGCTTTACTGCACCTCGGTAAACTGGTGGCACAATTACAGCAGCACATGAACAGCAGCACACAGCAGGACATTTGGGTGGCAATGCTTCCACTTTTTGGGCTACCTACTGCCAGACAGCCAATTCCCTCCTCTTTTCTCCTCCCTTGCTACCCTCCCTACTTCTCTACACTCCTCCATCCCCTGCTACTCCCTATCTCTCTCTCACTCCCCACCTACCATTCTACCCCCTCACCTCCCACCTACCATTCCACCCCCTCCCACTCCTCTCCTCCTGTCTCCCCCTCCCTATCACCCTATCTCTTGTTGTTCCACTCCAGACTACCTAGCACTAATCTTTCTGTTCTTGCACTTACAACAATGTCAAATCTGTTACTGCCTACCCCCTTTTCCTCACCCCTCCCCCTCTTACCCCCACCCTTGCTCCACTTATGTCACCCCAGGATGGTTTTTATTTGTATTTGCGTCTTGCTATATATACACACCCGTATTGCTAATTGTGCATTGATAATTGCCACTGACTGTTTGCTACTGTGCTAGTCTATACACATGTACTGTCTTTTGCTACTAAGTTAACCTCCTGACCTGTATTGTATCTTACCTCTGCTTACGTCTATGTTAACCTTCTGACCCCGTATTGTATCTTACCACTGTTTTGCTTGCACCCATTGCTGACGCAGAATCTTTGTAAAGGAACCCTTGGTTCAAAGGTATTTGTAATCTTAGTAATAAATAAATTAAAAAACACAAAAAATAATCCGAGCAAATCTTTCTTGTTCTCTCCCTAGATTCCATCCCAAATCCTCAGCGGTGCCTCCAATTTGTAACCATGGTGTGAGTTTAGGGTTTGTTGTTATTTAGCACCCGGTGCCTCCATTTTTGTAACCCACTACCTGGCTAGCCTGGGTTCGGGTGAAAACATTTGGCTGGCATCAGGGCTAGGTTTGTACTTCTGGACAGGGGCACCCAAGTAATTTTGGACACAGGAAGCAAGAACTGAGAATGTCCAAACCAGGAGTGGGATTCTAAAGTGGGGCTTTTATTCACTTCAACACAAGAATACAAAGCAAGATGGACCCCCACGGGGCTACACTCACTGGTTATGCAGTTCTATAGAGGTCAGAACACATCTTCTTCATCATCACACACAACCCTCAGGTTTGGAACACACTGGACTCTCAGCCCGAATTGGTACTCTCTCTATCCTGGATTCCCTGGCATGGCCCTCGGCCAGCACTGGTACACACTTTCCATATGGCATGGACATTTCTGTTGGTGGCTCCCTCTACCACCCATGAGCACTTCCTAGCTCTAAGGGAAAAAAACACACATCCTTAATCCCACATCTGGGTACTTTCTGCAGACACTGGCCAAGTGCCTGGGAGAAAGCTATAGGTGCCCAAAGTGAATACATGGAGGTAAATCTGGTTACTCCAGATGGAGGCCCTCTCAGCTTTTTGTCCCCAAATCCATATCTGGCCATTCATTTGGAGTCAACACCTTTCCTTTGAACTCTGTTTATAGAATGCTATCTCGAAATGTATATCACATTTAACAATCTACTGTCTTTGGTAACTGGTGTCCTGACTTGCAGTGTTCTCTAAGTGGCTATGTCCATCCATGTAGACCTCCACTGTTCCGATGCATTTCAAGTCATACACATAACTTAAAATATTGTACTTGGCTGTACATTCCTGACCCACAGTAGCAGATACTTTACACAACAGTCTCGGTGAAAACATAGGCTCTCTGGTGCAGCAGACTCACCATGGTTTGCCCGGTGCCCCAGGGCTTCTTTCACAGGAAAAATGCACTTCTGGTGCCTCAGCACAAATTCTCTTCAGGCAGCTTTTCTTCTTCCAGCAGGGCTAGGGGTTGCCCCCTGAAAAGCTGGTCTTGTTCCCTCCCATCCCTCTCAGGGATGGGGCACTGGAACAAACTGGGGAACGGTCTCAACCACTTCTGTTTGTTCTCCTTCTGTGTCCTTCTCTAGGGCAAGAAAACACACACCCTCTTCCTGTGGTAGCTCTGTTACAAAGCTGGACTATGAGGGGCTGCCAACTGCAGCGCACCTCCTCCCTCCACTGAGTCTGGCTGAAAACTACTGCAGATTGACTTTTAAAACCCCAACGTTCTAACCTAACTCCCAGCTGCAACATTCCACTGTGGCTTATGCTGCTGTGAGAATTCTATATGATGTCATCCCTCCAGCTCCGCTGAGACTTAGGACAGAGTGAGACAGTGTGAAGCCCGTGTAACCCCCTTGTAAATGGGGGTTCCTAATGTGCCTTATACCTGGTTGGTGATCGGCATGAAGCCGCTTAAATGGGGATTCGTTGAGTGCTCTTTTAAGGCCTCTGTATACTGTCCTTTAAGGGCTGCCTGGTGCAGTCATAATTGGTTGAAATGGGAGGTTTAAGTGTTGCTATGCCGAGATCCTTGAGGCTGCGGGTGGCGCTCCAGCTGCCATCGCTAGTGGTGCACAAGGAGTTCTGACGGAGGATGTGAATGTTTGCTTAAAATACTGTAAAATAATAATGATAGTGTAGTTGTTCTAACCTGCCTTGCTTTGCAGCACAGATGGTTTCGATTGCCTCCTCCATTTTGGTCCAGAACTATTGAATTGGACCAATCAGTACCCTGGGACCCCACAGAGCTGGCTGACCAATAGAGGAGCTGTTTGTATTTGGGAAAGGCATTATGGGCTATGGCGCTTTTTCGCACCACTGAGAGCAGGAGGAAATGACTGGCACGTGCAGCCAGCCAATGAAAATGGGTAGCACCCGATCTAGAAGGAGTGCTCAGTGCTGCCAAGGGCAGATGCGTTGTGGCTGGTGAGGAGCGAGGAGCTTCTGTGCTTCTGCGCTGGAAAGTGTTTGCACGGGAAGTGCGTGAAGGCCTGAGGCTGCCGTTTCCTCCGCGAGCGAGTCTGCTCTAAAAAATCCGCCGGCGGGCGATCAGAGGGGCCTGTGCCCTGTACAGCTACCCACCAGGCTCGACCTGTAGGAGGACTGGAGGATTTCCTGAGTTTCGCTCGTTTCAAGGGAAGGCTGAAGCTGCCGTTGCAGCCTTGCAGTGGTTGTGAGTCTGTGGGAGCCTTGGAAGCAGCTGCCTGGTGTGGTACCCCTCTGTTGCTGTTTGCCATATAAATGTGTGAGAAGGCTGGTGAAGGTCAGGCTCCATCCTGGTAGCGGTGAAGGAATCATTATTTGCTGGGGTTGTAAGTACTGATTCAGGGTAGCTCCCTGCAGAGTGTTTACACAGTGGTTTCAGTGCATTATTGTATTGCTGACTGCCTAATTAAACTTTCCTCCTACTCTGACCTGCTCAGGACTGAAATGTTTATCTGTGTTAAGGGCCCCGACCAGCTGCCACGTTTGAACTAGCCGTTAGGGCTTGGGTACCCAGGGACAATAAATCATAGGTTGGCCTGTGCACAGAGCCCTAGGTATATGGAATAGTGTAAGCCAATCAACCTGATTTTCCCCCTTTCCCTTGTTATCTGCCCTTCTAATAAATCAGATTGCTGTGTTATAACTACACCCTGGCTGGTTTGTACTCTTCTGATGCGCTGTTGCATGGTGACTGTGATATAACTGTACCTTATTTTACAGGGGTTCCCCAGAGTGAGCAGGAATATATTATCCGTGGGGTAAGTGTACTGGTGAATAGAATTGTTGGCACCCAGTGTGAGTCACTAGTGGGACAAAAGGGGGGTTGCAGTAGCCCAGAGGGCTGTAACCGAGGTAGTCTTAACTGTACTAACCCCGACCTCTGGGTGGAGGCACCCGTCAACGGATCTGGGCCCCTCACCCTGCCTTCATGGGGGCAGACAGGGGTAGTAGCCCTAAAGGAAGCGCCCCCTGGGGGGTTACAGCCCATTTAACTGGTGTCTCACAAGCTGCCTTCCCCTGCCTGCCACTAGATCTAAGTGGTATTCTAGTAACCCTGGGTGACAGGGGGTTTACAGATGGTTTTGTAATAGTTTGTATATTTGGATCTGTCTTTTATGATTTTGCTTACCAGAATTGTATTGCAATGGTATGATACTAATAAACATTATGATTAAAAGAAAATTAGATTTGCATACGATGGGACCATAGAGTCACCCATCGCTGTGCCACATTTCTGCCTGTAAAAGGAGTTATTGAACACAAAATAATTGCGTTCTAAAACAAATTCCAAGGCCTCTTAAGATGAAAATTCTTGGTACACTGTCCCCAAGTGTGGGCTTGAAAAGGAAATATTTTATGGCTCCAATTTCTTCACTATGCTTCACAGATATAGGCTTGTGAACCAGAAGTAGTTCTGTTCTCAAGTTAGCATTTCTGCTTTCTTCAGCAGGTGCATAGTGTCCCTAATAAAAGATGATAGGTCTGTCACATATTGTTCTAAGAAAAAAAATCAAAGAATTCACTAAGGTGTGTTAGTGAGGAAAATCAACTCAAATACTGTTTCAAAATAACAGGAACCATGGGTTTCACGAGGATTGAGACTTACCAATCCTCACCGTCATCTGCTCCATGCCAGAAACAATGGGTCTCATGGGTGGATCTTTAAGATTTTTATGGATCTCAGGGAGACCAAAAAAGGTGGGGATAACAAGGAAACTTAGGAAAGTAGCCTCATTGCATGTTATACATCCCTTGGTGTATCCATTATCCAGCAATGTGAATTCTAAACTATATATTTGGTGGACAGGTTCCCCCCTAAGTGGTTCACAGTTTTCAGCGTCATTAACTAGGTCCATAATGTTGGTGATATAGAAATTTTCATCCATAAGGACCACATTACCCCCATTGTCTGAGGGTTTAAAGACTACATTTTTCACTTTAGACAACTCCTGCAAGGCAGGTGGTAAACTGCCATATTTCTGGAAATGGAGTGTTCTCCATAGTTCATGAATATCCTGCATTACCATTTTTTCAAAGGTGTAAATGGCAGCATTGTTAATCGCTGGGTTAAAAATAGATTAGTGTCTAAATTACCTTTTCTTCCTGTGAGGATGGTGATGTTTTCATCCTCATAACTATTTAATTCAGTGTAATTTCCTAATATTACATCCAAATCTAAACAATCTATTAGAGACATTTGATAATTGTGCATGCTAACACAATTGTCCCAAACAGTGGTGATGTTGACTTCTGTAGTTTCAAAATCCAGCAATGAAAGGGTTGGTTGCAGACCTGTTGGTGAGGATTGACAAGTCTCAATCCTTGTGAAACCCGTGGTTCCTGTTATTTTAAAGTACTATTTGAGTTTTATTTTCCTTAAAAGTTTAAAGCTGCCTGTTTTAATTTTAAACAAATCCACCAATGGGGATGGTTTAAATGAGAGACCACATTCTAATAAACTGATCTGTTCTTTAGTGAGAGCAATATTAGTAAGACTGATCAGTGTGTCTTTGTTGTTGTGCCCCGTGGCTGCCTCTTGGGTCTTGCCACAGCCTTGTCCTCTTCTTCCTTTTCTGGTTCTTCTTTTCCTTTTTGTGTTTGTCTGTACTTTTGCTTGATCTGGCTTGCGGTTTGTTATAACTTCTCTTTGACCTTGGAGGGACATGTTTTCTCTAAAAAAAAACACTCTCACAGATAAAGAGGAAGGTTCAGGGCTTGAAATCAGTTCTGGGTCTGAATCTGTTACAACTATTTTTTTAGTGTCTTGTTGCTTTCTCGAGTTGTTTGACTTTGATCTTAATTTTTTTTGTTCTAGTTTCTGGGTCTGGAATGGCTTCTAGATTATCCTCTGGGGGTTGTGCACTCTGGCCTATCTAATTTAAAGATCTTCCTAAGTATACCCTGGGATTTTAACAATTTTATTTTATAGATATGAGGAAAAACCCATTTCTTCATTTAAGCTCTATGGTGAAACAGTGTCCAAAGACACTATCTGTTAAGTCTCCTTTTGCAGAAGTCTGTTAACTCTGTTGCCCCCTCTTTATTCTTATCTGTTATTTTGTTATTTGTGCAGGTTTTTCATACCTGTCTACACATTATGGGTTGGCTGCCCTTTCCTGGCACCCCCAGTATACCCTGGGTCACGTTGCAGCTATGTTCTACCTGGAAACTATTGTCTTGTTACAGCTGTTGCTGGATGCTCTAGCTGAATGTTCAAGTATCGCATGCCTAAACTCTGGAACTTCCTAGCAGTGGCCATCAGGCACACAGACAACTCACAGCAGCACAACCTGTTACTCAAAGCGCATTTCCCACCCACCTGCTCCTGCTGACAGTCCCCCATGACTCCTAATGTTCCACTCCTCATTCCTGTCCCCCAAACTGCTCTCCCAGGCCTCAGTGCATTCCCTGGTTTACGCAGGCCTACCCTCACCATATTGCTACTGAATTCCTCTCTGTAGTCAAAGGGAGTGCCAATAATATGTCTTATTAGGCTCCCTTATGGCACAGCTGAGTTGCTGAGTTGTAATAGGTAGATCTGCTGTTAGCTAGCCTCCCTTCATACTCTATTGTACTAATTTGTTCCTCTTACATGTTATCTCTGCTCAAGATGTAACCTATTTGCTATGCTTTGTTGGTACTGTGTGCTACCTGTTTTATATGTTTTCATCCCCTCCCCCAGGATGCATCTGGAATCAAGCAGTACTCTGCCCAGTTTCCCTTCCTGGTGAAACTCTTAAATAAATAAAATAAATAAATAAATACTGAGTGGATCACTGCAGCCTTTAGTCGCACAGAAAACATGCACATTTTAGGTGTGAGAGACTGATTTGCTTCTCACAGTTTTAGCAAATCTACCTGTAGCATTCTTAATCCACTACTTGTGCTGGTTCTCAATTCATGAAGTGCAATAAACTGAGGGAATGAGTCAAGAAAACAAGGGGACCAAGGAGGCTTCCATGGCTGGAGTCAAATGAGGACCAGTAGAGGAATCTGGCTACCTAAAGGCTCAGATCACAACACTGAGTCGCCGAGAGCATTTAAAACAAGCACTTCTGCTTGGATGACACTCCACCCAGTGATGAAATGGGTGAGTTAGAAGGACTCCTTTTATGCTTAGAAAAAGCAAGGATTTTGGAACTGAATACGTTCCATAACAAAAGCACACTAAAGCAGTACTTAGAAAAGGGGTGTTCTCCTGTGGTTTATGCTTAGACAAACAACCTATCTGTGGTTTATCAGATCCTATTTTAAACAGAATGGGAAGCAGCCTTTACAGCCTACACAAATTGATTAATGCATGCTGTTATTAAAAAGTATGAGAGAGACTTGAAAACTGTAGAAAAAGAGATCAAGGAGACACGGAAGTTAATCAAATCTCTTAGAACATCCAGATTTTGCTGAATTAAATAAAAAGTACATTAACAGCATCACAAAAGTAGAAAGTGATCTGTTCAAAAGAAAAAAATCTAAATTACAAAGAGACTGTACTGACTGACAGTGGTTAGGGAGGAAGCCTCATGTGATAGTACACCTGAATACAAATGATCTAGCAGGATGCAGGGTAGGTACGGTGTAAGACAGGTTCAGGGCAGTGGGGCAGGTTTGTAGGGGGGGGCAGCTAGGTCCATAGCGTTCTCAAAAGTGCTGCTGATGCCGAGGGCCAGCACGGCCGAGAAGCATAGGATAAAGGATTTTAATAGCTAGCTGAGGGAATGGTGTAGGGAAGAAGGATTTAGGTATGTAGGGAAGTGGGAAAGGACAGGGAATGATAAAATCCTCTATGTACCATATAGGCTGCATCTAAATTGAGGGGAATCCAGGATATTTGGAGAATTAATTAGGGAACGCATTAGCAGGAGCATGAATTTAAACTGAAGGGGGGCAGAATGGGTTGCATCACCCAGGGTCTCCAAGAGGAGGGGGCAGCCAGTCCCCCCACACTGAAATTATGGAAGGGACAAGGAAGGGAGAGAACAGGTAGAGTGGAAGGGAGCATAGGGTGGGGGTTCTAAAATGGGGTATTCAGGTAACAAGGACAGGGGGTCAGGTAAGCGAGGGAGTGGGGGGAACAGAAGAGGGCTGGGGGCAAGGAAAGCAAAGGGGAGGTCCAAGGGAAGAAGAGGGAAGTGGCATGTACTTAGACAGAGGAGAAGAATGGCATGTGGTCAGATAGGAAGGGGGGAATTGGAAGTGGTGGAGGGCAGTGTCCGTTAATACTGTTAAGTTATGGAACAAAATGGATGATCTGCAGGCCATGATATTGGAAGGGAGGGGTACCTGGCAGCAGTCACAGAAACATAGGATACTCTGAACCATGACTGTAACCTCTCTGTTCCAGGGTATACTCCCACACACAGTGACAGGGAGAAGGGGATGGGGTGGCACTTTACATTACAGAAAACATCACTGCCACCAGGAAGAATGTGGAAGAGAAGGTAGAAGTGCAGTGTGTACAGCTTCAGACAGCAAAGGGAAGGAAATTGTGGCTGAGAGTTAGTTCATAAGCTACCACATCATGATGAGGACAAGGACAGGGAGTCAGATGCCATAATCAGTAGTGCAGTGTACAGGGATGTTGTGGTGGTAGTGGGGGATTTCAATTTGGTTGAGCAGACTGGAGGGTCCTGTCCACCACCTGTGGCAGGAGCCAGTTGATCCTGGGCTAAACAGCTGGCTCCTGGTTTAGGGGTTATCAAACCTACATGAGATGGGGCTATCCTGGAGCTGGTATTAACTAATAGAGAACATGTCCGGGACATCAAGGTACAGGAGCCCTTGGGAAGCAGTGACCACCAAATGGTGTGGTTTCATATGGATATGGGTAAGGAATCTACAAACACTAAGATGAAAGTGCTAGACTGCATAAAGGCTAATTACAGGAAGATGGGAGAGATTTCTGAGAGGACACCTAGATAGTCTCAAGGATGTCACAGGAGTAGATCAAAAGTGGACAGTCATAAAGAAGGGAATGGTGGCTGCCACTGAAGCTTGTATTAGACAGAAAGAGAAAACTCCAAAGCCAGAAAACCAAGTTGGTTTGATAGGGACATGGGCTAAGCATTGAGGGAAAAGAGGACCATGTACAAGATGTTTAGGAAGTCCCAGAGGGATGAAGACAGGGAAGAATATTTGGAGAAAGCTAAGGAGGCAAGTAGAATGGTCAGGCAAGCCAAAGCTAGAAAGGAGTTACACATTGTAGATGGGATCAAGGCAGGGGGAAAAGCCTTCTATTGGTACATCAGTGAGAAGAGGGACAAGAAGGAAGGGAATAATGAAGTTAAAAAGGGTGGGTGGGTGGAAGGCAGTGGTACTGAATGAATACTTCTGCTCTCTACTAAGGAAAAAGATGGACCAGTGCCACAAGAGAGGATGGGGGAAGGGAGGAAGGGTTAAAGACAGGATTCTAGAGGACAGGGTGTAGAAAGAACTCATGGCATTCAAGGTAAACAAGTCCTCAGGACCAGATAGAATTTACCCAAGGATGTTGAGATAGCTGGCAGAAGAAATGGCAGGTCAAAAGGCAGATCTGTTCAACAGCTCACTGGATATGAGGGTGGTATCACAGGAGTGGAGAACCACATATGTGGTGCCACTGCATAAAAGTGGGACCAGAGATAACCTTGGAAACTACAGGCTAGTCAGCCTGACCTCCAATGTTGATAAACTAAAGGAGACCATTCTGAAGGAAAGATAAGTAGGGTTCCTGGAGGCAAGTGGGCTTTAAGATGAGAGGCAACACAGATTCATTTCAGGGAGAGAGGGGAAGTAAATTGACAAGATGGGTGGCAAACAGATTAAAAGATAGGGCACAAAGTGTGGGGAAGGAACCCTCTGGTACAAAGGAAGTCACTAGCAGGGTCTTGCAGTGATTGGTGCTCTGCCCAGTGTTGGTCAATGTGTTCATAAGTGTCACTGGAGATGGAATAAAAGGTAAAATCTGCCTCTTTACAAATGACACCAAGCTCTGTGAGAGGGTCCACACAAACAAGGGGTATAAGACCCTAAGAAAGACCTAGCAAAGCTGGAAAGATGGTCTGGCATATGGACACCTGGGTTCAATGCAAAAAAGTGCAAAGTTGGGCATATAGGAGAAAAGTACATGAGGACCACATACAGCTTAGGGGGTCCAGGTCACCAAATCAGAGGAGGAAAAGGACTTGGGATAGCCATCACCAGTGACCTAAAACAAGCCATGCAGTGTAGAAGGCAGCAACCAAGGCAAACAGAATGCCTGGCTACATTGCAAGCGGGTTCACAAGCAGAAGGGAGGAGATTATATAGCCACTGTACAGATCACTGGTGTGACCACACCTGAAGTATGGCATGCAGTTTTGGACACCATACCTGAGAAATGGATATCAAACTGGTTGAGGAAGTCCAGAGGGGGGCAATGAAAATGGTCCAAGGGTAACAGAGCAAAGCGTATGAGGACAGGCTGGGTGACCTCAACATGTACTTACTCAAGGATAGGAGAGAAAGAGGGGACAAGATTGAAAGCTTTAAGTACGTGAAAGGCATCAACAAGGTGGATACAGAAGACCTCTTCTGTCTCAGTGGGAACAAGAACACAAGGGAGCACAGCTATAACGTGGCTGGGGGAAGGTTTGAGAAGGAGGTCAGGAGACAGTTCTTCAGCAAACGAGTGGTGACCTGGTGGAATGAACTCCCAGTGGAGGTCCTCACTGAAAAGACAGTAGAGGAAGGGTGTTCAAGACGGGGTGGGACAGGGTGAAGGGGAGGGTTAGGGGTTGGTTGGGAGGGAGGGAGGTGGAGCCCACAGTAAATGCTAGATAAAGAGCTCTGTAATTGAGTAACCTGGATAGACAATAAGGCCATTTCTGCTGTTTATTTTTTATGTTTGTATGGGTGCAGGACCTTCCCATGTTGTCTGGTCAGCAGATCTGGGCAAAGAGGTAACCTTCATGGAAGCCTGCTGCTAAGGCTGAGGAGATTTAGATAACAGAACTGCCTGGGCCAGTCTGGGGCTATCAGGATCATCCTTGTCCTTCCGAGCCTTGATCACAACCTTGTGGGCCAAGAGGAAGGGAGGGAAGGTGTACAGGCCAGAGGTCCAGGGCCTCATGAATCATCCTCCAACAGTGTCCCAGACTGTGGGGGCCAGGCACAGAACAGCCTCAGTTTTCTGTTCTTCCATGAAACAAACAGATCCACCACAGGGGTGCCCTACTGGAAGAACAGGTGGTTTACCACCTCCTGATGCAGGGACCACTCATGTGCTGCAGAAGCACCCACTCACCAAAATTTTCAATCTCTCCCTCTGCCTTAGTCAATTCCCCAGCAAATGGAAGGCTGCTATAGTCACCCCAGTGTTCAAAAGTGGTGACAAGTCCCTACCTGGGAACTATCGACCTATATCAGTACTTCCACCCCTCTCCGAGGCCCTCGAGCGTATTGTGGCTGACCAACTCTCAGACTACCTGCACAAGTATAACATGCTCTGTGTGCAGCAACATGGCTTTAGGAAAGGACACAGTATGTCGACCGCACTGCTGGAATTTTCAGGAGAAATTCACAACGCCTTGGACAAAGGATATCAAACTGGAGCAGTTTTCATTGACCTAACAAAGGCGTTTAATACTGTTCACCATGGCTTTCTTATCACACAACTACAAATTCTTGTGCTCTCGCAAGGACCAGGTGCCTGGGTTAAAAGTTACCTTGCCAAACGCTCTCAATCAGTAAAAATCTCAGGAGTTCTCTCAGACTCAAAGCCTGTCCTCTCAGGTGTCCCACAGGGGTCAATCTTAGGCCCCCTCCTTTTCAGCCTTTTCCTAAACTCTCTCCCCAAGTCATGCCCTGAACAAATAATCCTTTATGCTGATGATGCCGTGATTCTTTCCTCTCATAAGGACCCCGAAACTCTTACTCCATAGGTTGCAACTTGCCTTCTCCGAAGTTGAAAAGTGGTTCCTAGATCACAGGCTGGTCCTAAATCACAAAAAAACAAAATCCATTCTCTTTTCAAGTCCACAAAACAAGAAAAGACAAATTCCACTCTCTATCAAAACGTACCAAAGAAATACCCTTGAACAAGTGTCAACATTCAAATATCTTGGGATCACCTTTGATCAAGGACTAACCTTTGCGACCCACATTGATAACATAGCAAAAACGGTGAACCAACGCATTGGTATCCTGTTCCAAAACTGGCAGTTCCTTACCCAATCAGTGCTGAGGATTGCTATCCCAAAGTTCTGTCATCTCAATCATAGACTATGGCTTGATTATCTATGGCTCTGCCTCAATCACCGTGCTTAGGCGCATTACAACCTCCCTAAACAAGGCCTGTCGGCTGCTTACTGGAGTGCAAAGACGTACTCATACATGTGAGCTCTACACTGAAACAGGATGGTTGTGACTCTCTAATCGCATAAAGTACCTCACATGCTTGATGGCGAATAAATCCATCACAGGCATCACTCCACCGAGTATCCAAGCTCTACTATGCCCGAATACCAGCATCCGTCTCACCAGAAGATCAGAACACCAGACTCTCCAGGTCCCCCAATGCCGGACCACACAGGGCCAAAGATCTTTTGCCTATCGTGCCCCCAGCTGGTTCAATGCCCTCAGCATGTGCATTACATCCTCCACCTCCCTAGGAGCTTTCAAATCTATGCTTTACTCTCATCTCTCAGCCTCTAGCTCCTGTGACTGAATGGATTAAAGATTCTCCCTCTTGGCTGTTTTTACTGTTTTCATCTTCCTCCTCCTCTGCTCCTCTTGACAAAGGCATATGAGTATCTTGAATCTCACTATGTCTGCTCCCTATCTCCTCCTACCCAGTTCCATTTTGACCATTTTATCCTAAGTTTTTTCCTTAATACAGCTTGTTCTATGTATGCTAAATATTATTTTCTCTGTCCTTCCCCTCTTTTTTCTGAAGTTTTCTGACATTATTGTACTGTATTATACTAGCTTATTGCTACTTTATATTTTTGTTGACCATTCGTTGTAATCATGATTTGTTTGTACATTACTGACGTGGAACCTTTGTAAAAGAGCCATGGCTCAAAGGTAATAATTCCTAGAACAATGTAACATCTCTCTGACTCACTGAGAATGCCCACCAGCTGACTGTTTTCTCCTGTGACATGGATCACCAGGAGATCTGCACCTAGGCTGTGCATGAGTGTTCAGCCATGGAGAGTCTTCTAGCACAAGAGAAAGGAGTGCATTCCACCCTGCCTGGTCAGGTAGATTATGGTGTCCATGTTCTCCATCTGGACCTGAACAATCTGTCCCCAAATCAACAGAGCACATTCTGTCAGAGCCAGATGTACTGCAGGGGTCTCAAGCAGGTTGATGTGGTGTCAGGACTCCAGGGATAACCACAACCAGTGAGCTCTGTGGTCTCCCAGGTGTGCCCCCCAACCACACATGCATCTGTCATGAGCATGACACTCTGTGGTCTCTCAGATGTGCCCCAACCCTACCAGACACACATCTGTCATGAGCATGACAGATGGTTCTGGGCAGACAAATGGGATTCCCTGCTCCAATTGTTGTGGGGTCAGCCACTATTGGATGACATTCTTTTATCTGCTCTGTCACCACAAGTGGCTGGTCCAGGTGATCTAGGCATTTGGAATCACTGGTGGCAACTCCCACTGCAGGTGGTACATCCGCAAGTGAGTTCAATAATCACGCTGATGGAGGATGCCTTGTACCCCAGCAGCCACAGGAAGTCCCAGGACGAGTAAGAGCACCCAACCTGAAATGAGTGGGCAAAGGAGATAAGATCCAATCTTCGGTCCATGAGGTGGCAGACCTTCTCTATAGATTCCCAGTAATGGGTCTGTGCCAGAAGCACTAGGACTTCACAGGTGCCAGAATTTTTTCTGGGGAGCTAGTGGCACAAGTAGGCCCAATGATAAATTACTGTATGCACCCAGTGGTATACAGTGTCACCAGCCACCAACCACCTCAGTTATTTTTCTACTGTCGAGTGCGCAGCAGCAGCATCGTCACTCTCCATGTTGGGGCCAGAACTTACCCATCTATATGATGGCATTGTTCAGTTTTTCATTTTTATTTAAAATACACTGGAGTGTGTTATTTTTGTGTAAGTCTAGTTAGACACACAAAAATCTACAGTTTTCTCTCAGCCCTGTCTCATGCTAAAGGTTGATGACCATGAAATAAAGTAGGGAGCCTGAAAAGACAAGTTGCACTGGCAACAGAGCTGTGTCTGGCCACCACCTCCCTCTGGGTGGGTGCTCTGGCAAGGGCAATCTGTCACTCAAGAGGATGGACAGTCCTCTTAGAGTTGCAAAATGTAATAGTCCAGATCCTCCACATGCTCGACATTGAGGTCTTTTCAGTGTTCTGCCTTTACCTTTTCCTGCAAAAAGCATAAGGGGAAGAAACGGTACTGGTCAAGGTCACCCTCTGGTCATTCTTCTATGAGATGCTTGATTTCTGTGAATCCAGGTACCCTACTGCCATCACCAATGACACGGGAGATGCCTGGGCCTGCAAGGCCGAGGTCTCCATCCACCTGAAATGGTTTTGGAGTACTTACTGGACCTTTCTGATGCTGATCGGCAGAATTCCAGTTAAGGTCCACCTATATGCTATATCAGCATACCACAAATCGATAGGCAGCCTCTCTCTGGCACAACTGCCATTGTTCAAGAGGTTCTTCAATTGCATTACATACACAAGGCCTCCCATCAGGAAGCTGGTGGCTCCCTGGGATATCAAACTTGTGCTGGATATGTGCACTCGCAAGCCCTTTGAACCTGTTGTGACTTTTGACTTGAAGTGTCTAACTTGGAAAGCATCATTTCTCATACCTGTCACCTCAGCAAGCAGAGTATCTAAAATCCACGCTTTGGTCACAGATTCTCCATATATTGTTTTCCATAAAGATAAGGTAGATATTCTTCAATGATATCTCTTTCCATTGAGCTACATCATGGAACTGTAAGCCGTCAGCATCATGACCACCCAGACATTTTTTGCTGGCTGGGGCTGCCCACGTCGATGTGCCTTGTCAGCTCCTATTTAATGTGGATGTTCCCAGCATGCCTCATTTCTTTCTTCCACTGTCATCCACTCATTGGTTCACCACTGCTGAAGAATGATATCAAACTTGGAAGGCTTCACTGTCGCTACTCATTCAAATCTATTTTAAACTATTCTTTCATGCCACCACTCTCAGAAAAGGAACTGTTATTCCTTTATTGCTGCTGCAGCAAGGTTAACATTCATTTATGAAGATGACAGCCACTTTGTACCTGTTGCCTTGGTACAGACCATGGCATTGAAGCCTGCTCAGTCTGCTATAGCTTTAACCAGGCAACCAGAAGACATCAAAAGAAGGCTTTGTAAGTACACTTGAAGCTAAAAGAAATGGAGAAAAAGGTTGCGGCTAAGGTGGCTTCACCATCGTCCACTGCTTCTGTTGAACCCTGTTCGCCATTGATCTGCCATTCTTTGAGGTCGAGGGCAGCCATCGCAGACTCATTGAAGAGAAATGACAAGTCATCCAAGTCATCGGAAAAACATTGCCACTCTGAGAAGGAGAAGCAACATAAGGATAAGGCCACTTCCCCAGACTGTTTTTGTTCTCTAAGAAGAGGTAAATCTGTAGACAAGAACAGGTCCCAGGCTCTGGCAAGAGGTCCTACCCCTCCCAACCGACTCTTAGATGCTAAGGTTGGGGCCTGGTGCTGGCTCTCCTCCCCCAGAAGGAATTTGCAGCATATACCACTGTCGGGCACAGTCCCGTTGATGGTTCCCCAACCATGACCCCTTTGGGGGCAGTCAATGCACAACTCCTATATCAGACAATGCCAGAGCTCTTTCAGTGCTTATTGCTGCTGCTGGCGCCCTTGGCTGTGCCACTGTTGGCTTTACCATCGACATTTCAGTTCTCAGTCCCTGCTGTCATGCCTGGCCCTGATGGGTCTCTATCGATGGGACTCTCATCGACTGCTCCTCCACTGTCTCTTCATCCCGTCGACCCTCAGCCGATGATGGTTGATGTCAAAGATGAACAGGAATATAATTCAGAGTATATGGAAGAGGAGGAGGAGGAGGAGGCCACTGATGAAGATATGGAAGCAATTGATGTAGTAGGCTCAAGGTCTACACTTTCTTACTGCTCAGAGGAGAGTGCCTCATTTCAGGCCTTCCTTAAACAGGCACAGGCTAAATTGGGGTTTCAAGCTGAGTAGGAGGATTCCTCAAAGAGAAATCTATATGAGTTCTTGGAAGTCTCTGTCTCCCCCACTGTTGTTAATCCTCCTGTGTATTCTGCATTAGAGGATGCCTGGCATAGGCCAGCTCAATTTCCTGTGGTCCCTAGAAAGGCTGACAAACAACATCCAGCCCCAACTACAAAGCTGTATTGTTCATCACAACCTGAAACAGACTCTGTGGGGACTATGGCTGCTCATGATGGAGTCAAACCATGCAACACATGCGTTCTGTTCCTCCTGATAAGGAGTCAAGGAAACTGGATTTGATAGGAAAAAGGACTTTTGCTTCTGCTTCCCTTGGCTTAAGAATAGCAAATTACGAGACTTACATGAAAGAATATCAAAATTGCATGTGGGAGACTATGACCTCTCTGGCAGATAAAATGCAGGAGGGCCAAGACAAAATACTGGCCCAGCAGACTATTGCTAATGGACAGGAAGCTATAAAGCACCTGCTCATGTCTTCATATGATGCCTCAGAGGCTGCTGCCAAGGTTGTTGCCTCTGGAATCTGCCTTCACCACCACTCTTGGCTAAGAGGTGGCTGGTTTTGTCTCTGATGCACAACAATTCTCCCTTTAGAGAGAAGCATTTTTAGTAATGATATAGAAAATGCATTAAGGGAGTTACAGTTCTCAAAAATGAATTTAAGGTCTCTGCATACTTTGAACCCCAAACCCCGGGGAAGGGGTAGAGGTTCTTTTTGAAGGCCCAATGCTCAACCAGAACATGGATAGTCAAGAGGAACAGGATGTAGCTCCGAAAGACCTCAGTCTTCCACTTTCCAAGCTGTAAATGTGCCTCCCATTACCCATGCCAGATCTACAAATGGTCAAAACATTACCAGCACCCCCGATGGTTTCTAACTCCCTTCCCCTTCCTCTGGCCTCACTGCCTCAGAAAGTTCTGGTAGAGGCTAACTCTCCCTCTTCCTAAAGAAGTGGAGGGAGATTACTGCAGAAGTCTGGGTCCTGGAGGTGGTTCAGCAAGGACACACCCTATAGCTCCATACTGTTCCACCAGTGACCCCCACTACCCAACAGATACCCTCTGGAACATCTTGCCCTCCTACTAAAGGTGGTTCAAATCCTCCTCTGAAAGAGGCCTGTGGACCCTGCCCCAGTTTCAGAACAGAACAACTACTATTATTCCTGATACTTTCTGGTCCCAAAATGGACTGGGGATCTCAGGCCCTCAGTCGAGGACTGAAGCTATTCATCGAATACAAAGAATTTTGAATGGTCTCTTTGCAATTCCTCCTCCCCCTCTTACTAAAGCTGGATTGGATGGTTGCTCTGAATATGAGGGATGCATATCTTCATGTCAAGATCCGAAAATCACACAGAAAATACCTGTTTCATGCGCCAGGGCTCACACTACCAGTTTTGTGTATAGTCCTCTGGTTTGTGCTCTATGCCACATGTCTTTACCAAAGTATTTGCTGCAGTGGCAGCTGCCCTCCACTGAGAAGGTTTCTGTGTCTTCACATACATAGATGACTAGCTGTTAAAAGTCCAGTCTCAGGAAGCCATAGTCTTCACACTATTTTGGACCCAACAGTTGTTTGACCAACTGGGTATACTGGTCAATGAACCAAAGTCGGTTCTTACCCCTTGCCAGCGGCTCCAATACATAGGAGCAGTTCTGAACAGAGGTCTGGCTTTGACTGTGCTGTGGCACTGGTGGCTCAGACACAGCTGGTGACATCCATTGACTGTGGCTCGGCCCAATGTCTTCTAAGGTTACATTAATTGTCCTGATGGTAGTTGCCATACCGACTGCCCTGCTAGCTCACCTCCATATGAAAATCTCTCAATGGTTTCTCAGGGCACAGTGGTCACAGCATTCCAACGAGCGTGGATGTCTCATACAGGTGACTCCTACACTCCATCACTTCCTCATCTGGTGGTTGGACCGCTCCAACCTAAGGATGGGGTTTGCGTTCCTCTGGCCATCCCCAACCCCCCTTCCTGGTGATGACCATGGACTCCTCAAGTTCGGGCTGGGGTGCCTATTCGGGTCCCTTCAGAACCTAGGGCCAGTGGACCCCTCTGGATATAGTTCTGCACAGAAATACTCTGGAGATGAGGGCTGTTCTGTGTGGCCTACAGGCCTTTGCCACCCTCCTTCCGGGGAACCAACTGTTGATCCGTATAGACATTATTTCAGTGATGTGTTTCATCAACTGACATGGAACAGTACATTCCTACACTCTGTCAGAGGCAATGAGAGTTTAGCACTGGGTGGTAGAACAAGACATATTTCTGTCCACAGTGTTACTACCTGGTACCTTGAACACACTGGCAGATCACCTCAGCCAGTCCCATGCAATGTACCACAAATGGGAACTCTCAAACTCTGTCATGGATGACCTATTCAAAAGATGGGGTCATCTGGACATAGACCTGTTTGTGTCTCCATACAGTGCAAAACTGCCACATTTCTGCTTACTTGTTCTAGGGCCTGGAGTCTTCTGGTGAGATGCACTGTCCCTCTCCTGAACAGGGAGGTTTATGTACACTTTCCTCCATTCCCTCTGATATACAGGGTTCTGGTAAAGCTTTGGGATGAGCCAGCCTCCTTAATTCTGTTGGCCCCTGTATGGCCATTCCCGGTTACAGTCTGTTCAGAAAGGATAGGCAGGGCAAAAAAGGGGAGGGGGGGTAGCCATTTACATTCGGGAAGAAATAAAAGCCACACAAAGTAAAAGGGCAACCTGGGGACTTCGAGTTACTGTGACTAACAGTAGACATGACAAGGGAAAACCCTTCAGAATTGGCGTCGTGTACAGGCCCCCAAATCAAGGAGACAAAGACCTAATAGAGGAAATCCACAACATGTCTGATAAAGGCGAAATAATACTGGTGGGGGACTTCAACCTACCAGGTATTAACTGGAGCACACTAACTGCACTAACAAGAAGTAGGGACTTCTTATTGTCATTACAAGGTGTGGGACTGTGCCAACTTGTTAAAACCCCAAAAAGGGGAGATGCCATTCTCAATCTTGTCCTCACAAACTCAGAAAGGATCAAGGACATCGAAGTGGGTTGCCATATGGGCAACAGCGACCATCACATGGTAAGCCTTAAGGTAAACATAATACAGGACACTAGCCACTCAAAGATAACGGTGCTAGACTTCTGAAAGGCTGACTTCCAAAAAATGAGGAACAACATAAATAGCCAGTTCATGGAAATAGAGGTTGAGGAGGTGGAGGTCATGTGGGGGAGACTCAAGAGAACAATAAAGACTGACGCAGATCAATGTGCCAGATGGATCAGCAAAGCAAAAAAAAAAAAAAAAATCCCCTAGGATTTTCCAAGGAAGTGGCTACCACAGTCAAAGAAAAAAAGAAGGTGTACAGCATATACCAGGAAACCAAAACTGAGAAAGACTGGGAGTCATACAAGGAAAAAAATGGAAGAGTCTAACAAACAAATTAGAAAGGTAAAAGCCCAGAGGAAAAGACAGCAGAAGGGGCAAAGAGAGCAGACAAATCATTTTTTAGAAACATTAGGGAATGTAGGAAGGCAAAAGGGGGGATAGTAAAGATTGCTACTGAAGAAAAGAAATGCACCAAACATGACCCAGAGAAAGCGGAAATCCTCAACAAATACTTCTGCTCTGTGTTTACCAAAATGGACCCAGAGAATGGCCCAGCCCTGAAAAACACAACACCCCAGGACCAGGGGTAGACACGAGTTCCTTTACAGAAGCCGAAGTATGGGAGGCACTAAATAAACTAAAAGCAGACAAAGCCATGGGGCCAAAGAAAATGCACACCAGAATCCTTAAGGAAGTGGGGGCAGAATTAGCAGCCCCCCTGGCACTTTTATTCATGAAATCCTTGAAGAGTGGTGTGGTACCCGAAGACTGGAAAAAGGCAATAGTGGTTCCACTTCACAAATCAGGCAGTTGTGAAGAGGCTAGTAATTACAGACTGGTGAGCCTCACGCCTTTAGCAGGTAAACTAATGGAGACACTACTCAAACAGAGGATCACAGCATTCCTTGAAACTAGCGGCCAACAAGACCCTAAACAGTACAGTTTCACAGCAGGTAGGTCATGCCAGACAAATCTGTTCAAGTTTTTTGACTATGTTACAAAAATAGTGGACGATGGTGGGGCAGTAGATGTGGGCTACCTAGACTTTAGTAAGGCCTTCAACTCAGTTCCACACAGAAGGCTGGTAAAGAAGTTTGACCACACAGGGATTGGTCCAGAAATAGTCAGATGGGTACAAAACTGGTTATAAGGCAGAACCCAGAGGGTACAGGTTAATGGAACACAATCGACAGAAGGCAGGGTGACCAGCGGGGTGCCCACAGTCTCAGTGCTGGGGCCTCTGCTCTTCAGTGTTTTTATGGCAGACATCACTGATGGACGGGAAGGGAAGGTGTGTCTGTTCGCAGACAACACCAAGATATGTAACAGGGTGGACACCTCAGAAGGAGTGATCAAGATGGAAGCTGACCTCAAGAAACTAGAAGAATGATCTGGAATGCCTCAAGCGGAGATTTAACGCCAAAAAGTGCAAGATCATGCACATAGAAAAGAAGAATCCAAGAAAAGAGTATTACCTAGTAGGCGACAGACTGGCGGCCTCAAACCAGGAGTGAGATCTGGGAATCATAATCTCAGACAACTTGAAGGTTAGTAAGCAGTGTGAGAAGGCAACATTGAAGGCCAACAGAATGCCGGGCTGCATTGGGAGGGGAATCATGAGCAGGAGAAAGGTGGTACAACCACTGTGTAGATCACTGATCAGGCCTCACCTCAGGAAGGACATTGACCGGGTGGAAACAGTACAGAGAAAGGCAACAAAAATGATTCAGGGTCTGCAGTACATGTCTGACAAGGAAAGACTTAGGGAACTGAATATTTACTCCCTGGTGCAGAGGAGAGAGAGAGAGAGAGAGAGAGAGAGAGAGAGAGAGAGAGAGAGAACATGATTGAAACATTCAAGTACATAAAAGGCATTAATAAGGTACAGGCACAGGAACTTTTTCACTTCAAGAGGGGCTCCAGGACATGGGGACATGACCTCAGGCTGCAAGGAGGGAAGGTCTCTACCAACACCAAGAAGTTCTTCTTCACAGAAAGAGTGGTGGACCCTGGAACAGCCTGCCCCAAGAGGTTGTAGGGGTCAACACTGTGGGGGATTCAAGAATGCATGGGATAGATACAAGGGAGCCCTGACTACAAATGAAAACTAGAGTGTCAAAACAGGTTCAAAACAAATGGCAGACTAGACAGATCTAGCGGTCCCCTTCTGCTGTCAACTTCTATGTTTCTATGTTTCGTATTGGCCCAGACAAATTTGTTTTCTTCTGCTTCAGCAACTGGCAGTGGACCCTTTGTCCTGCTCCCCCTGTGAGCAAGACTTCTGACAGAGGAGCAGGGTGCTCTAGTGCACCCGGATCTCTTATCCCTGCACCTCCACGCATCGCTCCTTAAGACATAGAGCTCTCCCACTTTGGGGTTTCCCCAGCGGCTGCAGCTGTTCTGCTAGCAGCTTCAAAGCAGTCTATGCTGTACACCTATTAGCAAAAATGGAAATGCTTTACAGTTTGGTGTACTGCCCATGTCCTGGATCCCTTTACATGTCCAGCTCCTACTGTGCTGGACTACCTCTTGTCCCTTAAGGACTCAGGACTGGGGTTTTTCTCTATTAAGGTACACATCACCACAGTATTTGCTTTTCATGTCCTCACAGAAGGCAAGACGTTGCCCAGATGAAGGTTTCCTGTAGATTCCTACTGTTGCACCCCCTACGGTCCACGATCCAGTTCTTGTGTGTGGGACTTTAATTTGGTCCTAGATACCCTGATTGCACCTCCTTTGAGCCTGCTGTTACTTTTAAGCTGCCTCAGCTGCGCTTCCTCTCGTGGAATACATGGTTCCTAGTAACCATGACGTCAGCAAGACATATTTCAAAGTTGCATATTCTGGTTGCAGACCCTCCTTTTTATTATTTTTCACAAGGATAGGATTACATTACATACTAATCCTCATTTGTTTCCAGTGGTTGTGTCTGAGAGAACACTAATTCAGACAGTTGACCTTCCTGTTTTATTTTTTTGTCCCCCCACGGATAGTCAGGAATGTGGTTTGCATACACTAGATATCCACAGGGTGCTGTGTTAGTATCTTTATTTATTTATTTAGATTTTGTTGACCGTGTAAGTGCACTAGGCAGATTTTGCCTATTTTTAGGCACGACCCGGGGGAGGGGGATACAGATGAATGCCAAGTGACCTTGAACCAGATTAAGCTGTTGGCGGTATTTTTTTAGTGAATGAGGAAAATTTGGTCAGGGCACCGGAGAAATTCCCCTACTCTTTTTTTCGAGAAGTGCCATGGGATCTTTAACATCCACCTGAACTACCACAAGAACAGGCAGATAGGACCTCGGTTTAACGTCTCATCCAAAAGATGGCACCTTGGGAATGCAGCACCCTCCTCATGCTGCACTACAGTGTCAGTACTGGGATATTAACCCAATTGCCTGATGTGGGGATAGAACCCACAGCCTTCTGATCTCCCAGCTAGATTATATGTAGGTGTAACAGCCCTTTGACTCTGGCGGCTCTGAATCTTATGGTCTTTACCTGAAACACACACCTCTGAGGGCCCGGCCCGGTTCTGCAACTGGACAATCTGTTGGTAAGGTGCCTCCACCTGGGGCAGTGGCAGGTAATACCTGTGGAAAACCTGCAGGTTACCACCCCCCCCCCAGGAAATAACAGTATTTACCCTCTAGTACACTTCCCCATGCAATAACAATCCCCACACACAACACATAACTTTACAACCACAAGTATTAACATGTAAACAGAATATCAGTTTATTTGGGGAAAGGGGAAAAGGGATGTAAATGACAACACAACCTTTACACTTGCCCACATAGTTACCCTCAGTCTCTGGGCTTCCAACCCCAGGGTGCACCCTCAGTATCTTTGCTGCAGTGGGTACCGCACTGAATAAAGATGCAGGCCTGAGAACTTTCGTTGGGGCCCAATAACTTGTTTAACACTTTCAACACTTTAAACCTTGTATTGCCCAAACTTTTGTTTTTGCTGTCAACACTTTAAACCTTGCTGTATCCTAACTTACATATTTGCTTGAAACACTTTAAACCTTGCAGTGTCCCAACTCTCACTGTCACTTGTGACACATTAAAACTTGCTTTGACACTGCTTTTATATTTGTTTCCCAACAGTCCTGACAGGGGGTTGCCCCAGGCTCTAACTAGCTAGCTAGCCACAAGAAACTCTCCAAAGCAGCAGCTTGGGTTACTCACAGTTTTAATGTCAGCACAGAAGCATTGCAGCCGGCTGCAGGGCAATCATATTAGTAGTTGCACGGAACCGTGAAGGTCCCCGATGATGCTGATGCCAGGCAGAAGTACTGTAGGACAGACAGACATTCATCTTCACCTACCCAGCCTTTTCGACTTCACCCGATGACCTTTATTGACTGACTTCATTCAGGCAGGCCTTTCATCGTCCAACGTTGCAGGTCTCCCCTCACTCTCCAATCCAGGGGGTGCTAAACTTGGTCCCCTGGATCCTATCAATCACACATGAACTAGGCAAATAACTTCAGATTGTACTTTATCCAGTCTCTCGACCCAGCTCTAGGCTCTTTCCATTCCTCTGTTAGGCAGGCTGGCCCATTAAAAGTCTCTGACACCAGCACTCTCAGTTACTCCCCTTGCTGGAATACTCCGGGGAGGGGAAGGTTGATCCAGAAACAAGGGCTCCAACTGAAAATTTTAATTTCAGTGACTACTTCTCTGAGCTCTGCACTCAACAGCCTTTACCCAGTCCTCAGGTCCACACTTAAACAGCTTTCACCTCACTTAGTCACGCAGTCCCATAGCTTTCAACTCACTGTTTTTCTTCAGCAACACTCTGGCACTGCTGTGTCTGCAGTCACCTCCAATCAGGTTCTGCCTCTTATAGAAAACTCTGTACTCTCTTTGCACTTCAGCTTTCCAAATCGTATTGCAACTCTAGGATTACTCTGTACTCCGCTTTCACTATCTTTTGATCCTTTAGACTTTGGGGCCTGAGTGCAGCTATAGGGTGGTGAAGCCCTCTCCAGCTGCCATGCACTTCCCCTCTGGGAGATCTCTCTTTTTGCTGGGTTGCCAGTCCTATTTATAGTCTTCTCCAACCCTTCACTGATTGGCTGTTGTGGTCCCGGGCAGATTCAATGCCCTACCACCTTTACCCAGCAGCCTCCTCTGTGTTTTGTAGTCCTGTGGGGGTCGCCATCTTAGAGTACATTAATCTTAAAGCAATACATTCCTGAAATGTAAACACATGAGCCCTTAAAGATGTTGAAAACAGTTTTTTTCTTGGAAGAACATAAAACAGTTTCCTAAGCACCTGGAGATGCAAATATACTGTCTGGATCTCAGCCTCCCATCCACACAGGGAGTTGAGACATTGAGTCAGGTGCTTACCTCCTCTGAGCCAATTACGTGACCACTGGGTCCAGAGCCCACCCGAAGCCACTGATGGGGCACTGACAAAGGAGCGATGGGGCTGCAGCCCTACAAGGTAAGCCCAGTTGGGGGGCTTACACTCTTCCCTTGCTGAATTGTTTGGCATCCCGACAAACCAGTTCTCCCCATAAACAGTAAAATACAGTATATATGGCTAACTATACACATGATTTCTATTTAGCAGATTATATAATCAACAATAACACAGTCAGAACAGAGTTAGCATACTACTGTCTAGCTAGACATCAAATATTATCTATCTACAAGTCACCCAGATACTGAAACCCCACATTTCCCAACATTTATTCTTAACTCAGAACAGTACTTGGGGATAAGGGAAAAGTCTGTACTCTGGGGTTAATATGTTTCTGAACAACATACAGGGGGTTATCAGAGGAAACACATAAGGTATCATAAGTCAGTTTAATTACTGGCTTAGGCTGCCCTTCGGACCTTCAGGGTAATGAAACTGGGGGACCAACATTTGCTATGGCTACAAGGTCAGGAGGGACAGGCTCATCAGCTACAGGGGTACTGAGTGCCAGGTCATTATCATCATCCATTTCAATGTCCATTACTGGTTCTGGCACCAGACTACTGTTTACTGGCTCTGGTACCAGACTACTGGCCCCACTGACAGGGGGTAAATGGCACTGCATTAGAATTTAAAACAGGTGCACTGTTACTAGGGGTTGCACTGGTAGAGGGCTGCTGTAGGATACAGTCCCATTTCCATAGCAGCATGGCAGGATTTGGTTCTGCAACAAAATGTTCAGTCACAAACTCTTCAAAGTCGCTCTCTGCTTGAGAACTGTTCTGGGGCTCCTCAAAAGGTTCAGGTGGACCAGTATGCAAGTCTGCAGTGGCACTTTCAAGAAGCTCAGACAGGACAGCTCTCCATCTTACATTCCACTCAGAACGCTCAGTTTGACCAGTATTCAGATTCAAAGTGGTCTTTTTGAGAGGCATAAAGGGAACAACACTGGAGTTTTGCTTCTCTGCGGTTCAACTCCTGGTTAGAGGCCTTCTGACCACAAAAATCTCACTGTCAGGCTGAGGCTCTGGCCCAGACTCTCCAATGGTGAGCAAGTGATTGTAATGCATTGTCATCTCGAGCCCCCTCCCATGATCTCTCTGAACTCGGTAAACAGATAGCTCAGGCAACTTCTCCACCATGACATATACCTCAGAGGCTCACTGGTCTTGAATTTTGTGTTTCCCTTGGAGGCCCAGGTTCCCGGCAAGGACTCGATCTCCCTCTTGAAGTACTTGGTAGTGCACCCTTTGGTCATATCTTTGTTACTGTTGCTTGACTTAGCTGCTGCTTCAGCTGCTTGATGGTAGGCTGCTTGCAATTGTTCTCTCAGCTTCTTAGTGTACTCTACATACGATTCCTCTGACGTGCCGTCAGGCGAGATGCAAAAGCACAGATTCACAGGTAGTCTGGCCTCACGCCCGAAAATCAAATAAAAAAGGAGACTGTTGGGTGGCATCGTTTTTGGTACAGTTATATGCATGGACAAAATAACTGATTTTCTGACTCCAATTCTGCTTGTCCCCTGGGTCCAGGGTACCCAACATGTTCAGCAGGGTACGGTTAAAGAATTCTGGTTGTGGGTCCCCTTGGAGGTGGTATGACGTGGTCCGTGATTTCTTTATTACATACATGGTAAGGAATTCCTTTACCAAACGACTTTCAAAATCTCTGCCTTGATCTGAATGTATTAGTTGGGGAATACCATAATGAGTGACAAACTGTTGCAGGATCTTGACGACTCTGCTGGCCTTTTAGTCCCGAGTGGGGTACGCTTGAGCATATCTCGTGTGTTGATCAGTAAAGACCAGAACGCTTGATTTATTGGACTGATCCGATTCTAGGGACAAGAAATTAATGCACACAAGCTCCAAGGGACAGCTGATTTGAATATTGACCAGAGGAGATGCTCTCTGGGGAAGGGTCTTCCATCTGATGCACTGTAAGCATGTCTTGCAGTGTGTCTTCACATCTCATTTCAGATGTGGCCAATAGAACTGAGCTCAGGCAAGATCAACTGTTCATTCATAGCTGAGATGGCCCAGCTTATCATGCAGAAAGACCAACACAGCTTTTTGATATTTCCATGGCAGAACTAGCTGGGTGCGAACACTGGAGTCACCATTGTCTTGCACTTTCTGACCAACAACCCCTCCTTTAAGACCAGCTTACTTCTTTCTCGCAGCATGATTTTAGCACTGGGATGGAAAACTATTACTTGATCTAGCTTAAGTCCCTTCTCTAGGGCTTTGATAATGTCCTTGAGGCCCGGGTCCTCCCACTGGGCCTGTTGCAGTTCCCACCTATTGAGGTGAGGGAGGAAGGACAACTCCAGCCCAGTGAAGTTCAAATAGGCTGCTGGAAGGACCTCGGGGGATGCACCCAGTTGATCAATGACTCTATCGGGGTTGCTGAAGGGGCTCTCAGACTGTACCACAAATTTTGAACACAAGACTCTGATGACTTCACTGGAGAGGTGCACCTTTCCAGCAGCTGTATCATCATAAGGGTGCTAGGACAAAGCATTAGCATCCGTGTTGGCCCTGTTGCATTAATATTCCAGTGTGAAATCATACAGGGACAGAGCAGATAGCCACTGATGACCAGCAGCATCCAGCTTAGCAGTAGTGGTGATATATGTCAGGGGGTTGTTATCCATCCGCACTGTGAAGGGGACCCTATACAGGTAATCATGAAACTTGTCTGTGACTGCCCACTCCCAATGCCAGAAACTCCAACTTGTGAACAGGATAATGCTTCTCAGAGCCAGTCAAGCTACGGCTTGCAAAGGCCACCAGCCAGAGTTCTTCTGGATATTCCTGGTAAAGCATGGCCCCCCAATTCATTTAAGCTGGCATCAGTGTGAAGGATGTATGGCTTATGGGGGTCAGCAAATGCAAGTACAGGTGCCTCACACAGTTTCTGAATAATCTCACGGGAGGCAGCCTCACACTCTGGGGTCCAACGACATCCAAACAGCTCAGACACTTTGAGATACTCTTTTGGTGGGCAGATTCCGTGGGCATGGGCCTTTTTCTTTTGGTTGGTGCGCAGGCAGCCCTGCATTAGTTCATTCAGTGGCTGCACCAACCTCGAATAGTCTTTTACGAACCTCCAATAGTACCCGCAAAACCCAAGAAAGGACTGGAGAGTTTTGAGGCTATGAGGGTATGGTCAAGTGGTAAGAGCCTCTACCTTAGCAGGATCAGTTCGTACCCCATCTGCTGAAACAATGCGGCCCACATATTTTACTGAAGGCTGACAAAACTAGCTTTTATCGATGGATACCTTCAATCCAAATTCTTCTAGCCGATCCAACACCTTCATGAGCTGGCGTTTGTGCTCTTCTAGGGTACTGCCAAAAATGATAAGATCATCCAAGTACACAATTACCTTGAGCAAGTTCATGTCCCCCACTGCCTTCTCCATTAACCTCTGAAATGTGGCTGGGGCCCTGGAGATCCGCTGAAGCATTCGCTCAAATTGATACAACCCAAGAGGGCAGATGAAAGCTGTCTTCTGTAACACAGCCATGGAGATTTGGTAATACCTACTCCTCAAATCAAGCGCAGAGAACCACTTACTCCCTGATAGACTGGCTAAGGTGTCCTCGACCTGGGGTACTGTGTATTGATCTGGGATTTTTTTTTATTCAGGGTGCGATAGTCTATGCACATTCAAACAGCCCCACTCTTTTTTCTGGCCACCACGATGGGAGAAGCATATGGACTCTTAAACTCTTTGATAATACCAGCCCTCAGGAGATCCTGCAGGTGCTTCTGTATATCCTCTACCTCATCACCAGATGCCGTGACCTCTCTCAGAAGGGCCATTCGTTGCTAAACCAAATGTGGTGTTCCTCTCCTCTGATGCACCCTATGTCCCATTCATGTAGACAGATGTGCCACCTCTGAGCCAGCTTCCTACTTAAGATTCAGCAGTAGCTGTCAGGGAGGGGGGAATCCACAAAGTCAAACATAGCCGGGTCTGTCTCTTCTTCAGGTTCTTCCAACAGATGCCCTCCAAACACACCATCCACTCTGTAGATATGCCCTAGCACCTGGCCCTTGTGGATAATCACCGGCTTCCCAGACTCATACTTTACTTAAACAGCCACTCACTGGGTATTCGGAGTCTCCAGGGAGTCAGGACCCCTTGCTGCACCAGTAATCCTTCAGGCAGCTGTTCCTCTGCAAGGGGCATCAATAATGAAGGCAGGCCCCTCCGCCGGCTGGGTGAAAGCAGCGATCCCCACAGCTCTGCACTTGGACTTTGGTAGTAGTTAAATCTCTTGGGTATCCACTCTCCAAATTTCACCCACAGACTCATCTGAGGACTCAGTCTGCCAGCTTGGTAGGTCCATTGACAACGCAATCTTCTTCACAACAGCTTGAATGGCAGGGCCTAATAAGTGATCCACACTGCCCCTTTCTTGACATAGGATTGCCAGCTTGCCAAACATATCGGCACTGGTTCCAATTAAAGCAGGTGTGTCGTCCTGCTCCCCTGTCCCTGGACATATTAGGACCATGGTGTTTATAGCAGATGGATCATCCACCCCCTTCATGATGAAAGCAATTTGGATAGTGCAGTACCCTTCATATGGGCAATTCTGGGCTCCAATCCCTCATATGGACAAACCAGACAATGGCTTGAGTGACAGGTGCTTAAGGTGCTGATCACAGAAAGATCTGTTGATAATTGTCACTTGCAACCCACTGTCCAGCAGGGTGGAAGAGAAGACTCCTTCACTGAGAACTTTTACATCAGCATGGGGTCCCACCAACCCCGGGAATATTTTGCTGCCAGGGGGATCTTTGGCTCATTCCATTTGGTGGAGCATTGCAATGTTGGGGGCCCAGATAGCTCCATTACTGGTCCCCATTGGCATTTCCCCTGGTCTGCCCGCCTCTGTTTCACTGCAACGAGCTGGGGATTTGCAGCGCTGAGGCACCTTCGCCTCATATGACCATCTTGCCCACATTTGAAACAGAACCAACTTTCTCGGGGTCTGGGGGCTATCCAGAGCCTAGGCCTGGGGGCAGCATATGGGACTGACTGCCACCTAGGCTCAGGCAATACATCACTCTGCAATGGCCGAGACTCCAAAGCCAGCTGCAGCACCTTCACACAATCCTTTATTTCTTGGAACTTGGCCTCAGTAGAGGCTGGGGGCATTTGTTTCACTCCCTTAAAATCCTGCATACACTCTCTCAGCTCTTTTAGCATATTTCCCAATTCCAAGGAAGGGGACGGTTCTGTAATTGTGGTTGTGTGGGGTCACAGGGCAGCAATGGTGGCTGCAGGCATCTGCAAAGAGTTGTTGACCTCTGCCTGGGCCTCTTCCTCATTGACCTCATCC
Organism: Neoceratodus forsteri; assembly: GCA_016271365.2. Taxonomy (NCBI): domain Eukaryota; kingdom Metazoa; phylum Chordata; order Ceratodontiformes; family Ceratodontidae; genus Neoceratodus; species Neoceratodus forsteri. The sequence continues at coordinate 401,744,452 of CM028136.1, read as the reverse complement.
AACAACTGCTTAAAGGACGTGGGGGGGGGCACATTTTCTGTCCCACAGCCCAAGGGAGATTAAAGTCAATCAGGAGTGCACAGCTCCTCGAAGGACTTGATCAAGCCTCATTTTGTCAGCTTGCTCCAGGGTATCCCCACCAGTCTCAGCAATCTTGCGCATCACTGCCTCCACTCTTGTAATGTACTGAGACAGTTTCTCTCCATGCTGCTGCATGGTTCCCACAATTAAAACAGGATGTCCTCCCTTTTCTTGACAGCCCCAAAAGTGCTTTCAGAATTGTTAAGTGGTGATTTGCTGTGCAGTTAGGCTGGCTGGCCAGCAGAGAATGAATGACATCCAGAGCCATGCCCCTTAAGATTTCGACAACTCTCTTGCATTTCTCCTCATTGGAGCACCTCCAGACTTGGACCATTTGGGTGGCCTGCCTTATCTAGGATTCAAAATCATCCTCTCCTGCGGGTGAGGGGATGGCCCTCGAGAAGGCCCGCAGCTGCTTGTACTGTTCATACAGCACCACCACATAGGGGGTACCCCACTGGGCAGCACTATAGGAGCGGGCTCCCCTCCCAGGAACATAGCCTGAAGGTCTTTTATGGACATCCCTTCACTAGCGAGCAAGGACTCCAGTTTAGCTTCAAAATTCCCTTTGTCACAGGGCTGGGAGTCTCTAGGAGTGGATTAACGGGGTGGGGATTGGCCGGGCTCCCTTTCTTTAGTACCACCCAGATCTCTTGGTACCCTTCTAATGTCACAGTAGGGGGCACATCTACAGGACCCAAGTCCTTGTCAGCTTCTATGATCAAATCCCTCAAACCAGTGCCAGGGTATTTTGTTACCCTTTGAATTTTCATACAAACATATGAATATATGAGCAGAAACAGATCACCCAGTCTATCTAAGTCTGCTCAAGTGTGCAGCTAGCACCCCTAGTTTGGAGCTGCCCCCCCCATTTGTCATCCCACTGCCACCCCCACCTCCCCCACCCTCACTCTCCCCTGTTCCCTGTCCCATGCCCTTGAAACTGTTCACAGATTTACATGATACCACCCATTCTAGTATGGCATTCCATTTTCTACCACCCTCCTGTGAAATAGTGTCTCCTTATTTCCTTCCTAAATCTTTCCTCCTCTATTCTTAGCACATGCCCCCTGGTGACCCTCCCCCTCTTTAACTTAAAGACCCCATCTGCCCCATCCTTATTGATTCCCCTCAGATACTTGAATGTCTCTATCATGTCCCCCTGTCCATTCTAGCCTCCAGGGCGTACATATTCAGGTCTCTCAGCCTGCTGTCATAGTCTGTCCCTTCCATTCCACATATTCTCTTTGTTGCCCTCCTCTGCACCCCCTCCAGTAGCCTGCTATCACGCTTTAGGTATGGCCTCCAAAACTGCACACAATACTCTAAGTCGGCCTTACAGTGACCTGTAGAGGGGCAAGATCACCTCTCTTCGCCTGGATGAAAAACCTCTCGCTATGCACCCCAGCATTTTGTCTGCTTTTGCAGCCGCTCTCCTGCACTGGGCAGTGTTGTCCATGGTCCCTGTTATCAGCACCCTTAGGTCCTTCTCCTCCTCAGTGATCCCCAGCTTAACCCCTCCCAGCCAGTATTCGCTCCTTGGGGTCTTCACCCCAAAGTGCATAACCTTGCACTTCTTTGCATTGAACCCCAGCTGCCACCTCTCTGACCACTCCTCTAGCTTGCTCAGCTCCTCCTGCAGGTGCTTCCATCCCTCCTTTCCATTCATCACTGCTCCGATTTTGATGTTGTCAGCAAACTGACTTGTCTTGCTCACCACCCCATGTGCAATGTCTGATATGAAGAGCCTGAACAATACTGGCCCCAACACAGAGCCCTGTGTCACCTCACTCATCACCGGCCTTGGAGTTGACAGCTCCCCTCTCACCTCTACCCGTTGCAGCCTCCCACTCAGCCAGCTTGTAATCCAGTTCATCATTTTTGCCCCTACCCCTACACCAGTTAGCTTCCCCCCAAGCCACCCATGAGGCACAGAATCGAAGGCCTTGCTGAAGTCCAAGTAAAGAACATCCACTGCATGACCCTTATCCAGCTCACCTGTCACCCAGTCATAATATTGTATCAGGTTGGTTTGACAAGACTTCCCTGAAACAAACCCATGCTGTCTCACATCCTGGAGACCATTGTCCTTCAGGTATGACACCAGTCTTTCCTTTAGTATTGTCTCCATGAGTTTGCACACTAAGGAGGTGAGACTTACCAGGTGATAATTACCTGGTTCATCCTTTGGTCCACTCTTGCGTAATGGTACTACATGTGCCATCCTCCAGTCCAGTGGTACACATCCCGACTCCAGTGAGGTGCTGTACAGATCCACCAGCGGCTCCGCCAACACCTCCGCCATCTCCCTCAGCACCCTAGGGTGGATACCATCCTGCCCTGGTGCCTTGTCTACCTTCAGTGCCCTCAGCCCCTCTAGGACCCTACTTGCCTCAATTCTTCTATCTGTTGTCTCCTCTCCCCCTGTCCCCACCCTCCCAGCCCATGGTGGTAGTGGTCCCCACTTTTCTTCCATGAACACTGAGCCAAAGTATTCATTCAGTGCTTCTGCCTGCTCCTCACCCTTTTCTGTCCACTCCCAACCCCTTTTTATCCTCACTATTGTCTCCTTGCACTTCCTGTCTCCCTGATGGATCTGAAAAAGTCTTTCTCCTCCCCGTTAATTCCCTGCGCTAATCTCAGCTTCTCACTTTTCTGGTCACCTCCCTGGACCGTCTTGCTTACTCCTCCCTGTCCACTTCCTTCCCTATCCTTCTATATCTCTGGTGCGCCTCTCATTTTGCTCTCACCACCTCAACTACCTTGCTGTTTAACCAGCATGGTTTTCTTGCTCTGCTCCCCTTACTCTATGTCTTGGTGCAGGCTTCTGTTGCTTCTGTAATCCCCCTTTTAATAATATCCCATTTCTGCTCTGCATCCATCTCCTGCCTTATACCCTCTAGTATCCCTTTCAGTACTTCCTGCATCCTCCCAAAGTCTGCCCCGCTGAAGTTTACAACCTGAGCAACTGATTTCTCTGGCTCCCCGCACATCGTGATATTAAACCACACCGTTTGGTGATCGCTGTCGGCTAGTGAGTTCTCCACCTTTATTTCCCTTACTGCCTCCCCATTCGACAACACCAGATCTAAAGTATTCTTTAGCCTAGTAGGTACACTAACCAACTGTGTCAGGAGACCCTCCTGGATTGCGTCCAGGAGCATTTGCTCCCTAGTACTGGAGGTGACTGGAATGCTCCAGTCAACCCCCGGCAAGTTGAAATCCCCCACGATGACCACCTTCTCTTTTCTACATACCTTTTTGATTTGTCCTGCTAATTCCCTGTCATGTTCCCACATTCTTTCAGGGCCTCATCTAACGCTCCTAAAATGAAGTCCTTCATCCATCCCTCAGTGAAATTTTTTATAAGGAGCACTTTCTGGGGGTCCAGTCCCTCAAACGCACACAAATCCTCTACCTCTTGAAATGCCATAGTTTCTTATCTAGACCACTGAAGAGTGTACCAAAATCTCAAAATGGTAATTTCAGGGGGTGGCCACTAGGGAGCAGCAGATCCCAGTGGTGCCTCCAGTTGTAACAGCCCTTTGACTTACCTAGGCTGCTCCAAGGCCCGAGGTCTTTACCTGGAGCACACCTACGGGGGGCTCGGCCCGGGTTCTACAACTGGACAATCTGTTGGCGTAGTGCCTCCACCTGGGGCAGTGGAAGGGAATACCTGTGAAAAACTTGCAGGTTACCCCCCCCAAGGAAATAACAGTATTTGCCCCTAGTACACTTCCCCATGCACTAACAATCCCCCCACACACAGTAACTGGAGCATATAAATTACAAGTATTAACATGCAAACAGAATAACTATTTATTTAAGGAAGGGGGGGGGAAGGATGTAACTAACAACACAACCTTTTTTAAACACTTCCCACACAGTTACCCTCAGTCTCTGGGCTTCCCACCCCAGGGTGCACCCTCAATGTCCTTGCTGCAGTGGGTACCACACTGAATAAAGATGCAGGCCTGAGAACTTTTGTCGGAGCCCAATAACTTGTTTAACACTTTCAACACTTTAAACCTTGTTTTGCCCAAACTTTTGTTTTCACTGTCAACACTTTAAACCGTGCTGTATCCTAACTTATATATTGTATTTGCTTGAAACACTTTAAACCTTGCAGTGTCCCAACTCTTACTGTCACTTGTGACACATTAAAACTTGCTTTGCCACTGCTTTTATATTTGTTTCCCAACAGTCCTGATTGGGGGGGGGGGGTGTTGCCCCTGGCCCTAACTAGCTAGCTAGCCACAAGAAACTCTCCAAAGCAGCAGCTTGGGGAACTCACAGTTTTGATATCTGCACAGGAGCATTGCAGCCGACTGCAGGGCAGTCACATTAATAGTTACACAGTACCGTGAAGGTCCCTGATGATGCGGATTCCAAGCAGAAGCACTGTAGGACAGACAGCTGTTCATCTTCACCTACCCAGTCTTTTCAGCTTCACTGGATGGCCTTTAATGACTGACTTCACTCAGGCAGGCCTTTCGTTGTCCAACGCTGCAGGTCTCCCTTCGCTCTCCAATTCATGGGGTGCTAAATTTGGTCCCCTGGATCCTATCAATCACACACGAACCAGGCAAATAACTTCAGATTATACTTTACCCAGTCTCTCGACCCAGCTCTAGGTTCTTTCTATTTCTCTCTTAGGCAGGCTGGCCCATCCAAGGTCTCTGACACCAACACTCTCAGTTACTCCTCTTACTGGAATATGTCTCCGGAGAGGGGAAGGTTGATCCTGAAACAAGGGCATCAACTGAAAACTTAAATTTCAGTGACTATTTCTCTGAGCTCTGCATTCAACAGGCTTTACCCAGTCCTCAGGTCCACACTTAAAAAGCTTTCAGCTCACTTAGTCACTCAGTGCCAAACGTAAACAGCTTTCACTCACATTTTTATGTTGCTTGCACGCATGTGCAAGAAACATAGTGCCATCATCCGAGTTTTCGGAGGTGTGGCAGCCCTCTTCCAATTTAGTCAGTGTGTTTGCAGGTGGAGCCCCAGTTCTCCAATGCCTGCTGGAGCTGTCTATGACAGCTCCAAAATGCAGTGGAGTACAGTTGAAAGGGGGAGCTACGCTTCAGTGAGCAGTGATAACATATCGCCTGCTCATACGCGCTCCCCCTACACAAACACACACACACACACACACACTGCTGTGCTCACCCCCCCACACTGTATAGCCGACTGGGTGCCCAATCCCGCCGGCTGTGTTCGATCCCCAAACAGAGTTAGACATGCCATGCTGGGTGCCCACCCCAGCATGGCAACTCTCATATAGCCGACAGGTGCCCAACTCGCCGGCCCACCAAACCCCCTGGTGAGATGGTGCCACGCTGGGAGCCCACCCCAGCGTACAAAGCTTGTTATACGACGGGGTGCCTAACTCTGGCCGGCTCCAGCCCCCAAACAGTTTCCAGCTGCCACGCTGGAAGCCCACCCCAGCGTGGCAAACGTCCAAGCGTCATCTTTAAAAAAAAACCCTGTAAATAAAAACGTCCTCGCAGTCTCTCTGCCCCCCCACAACCCGCACCCACCACGCCTCCCTGCTCCCCACACACACCCTCACCCCATACTTACCTCCAGACCTCGTGCGATGATCTTCGTGGACCAGGAACATGTCTGCACTCTTCAAAGCCGATCATGAGCTGAGGAAATGCCGTAGCTGTATAATGGATAGATAGGTTTTTTCAACTTTGTTGCATATCTCAGGTATTTTTGGAATTTTTGCCAAATTTTCAACATGGGGTTTTGGGACTCCTCCTTGAATTCATGGCGTTGTCGGGCCGAAGGTGATTTCCAGATCACTGCGTGAAATCACCTTTGTGCACATTAACAAAATGACACTGCCAGTGTTCATAAGGTGGGCTCTCAAAAGCCTATGTTGAAAATGATGGCAAAATCTAAAATGACTGTTTGACGGCGTAGATGCTATGCAGTTCCTCACGCACCGTAAGTTCGCGAATTTTCAATATTTTCACTCCAGATTTTCAACATTGTCATTTTACCACACCTCCTTATGAGCAGTACAGCTGTCATTTTTCACATCTCGCCCAAAATGTGTTTCCACCCATGTAGCACACAATGGCGCAGTCGGTGTGCAAAATCACTGTATGGGACACATTAAGAAAATCACAGTGACACTGTTCATGAGCAGAGGTCTTAAAATGGCTATGTTGAAAATCTGGTGGAAAAATTCCTAAAAATGACTGTTTTATTTAGCCTGCGTTGTACTTCCTATGCGCTCGTAGTTTGTGAATTTCAATATTACTCAGATTTTCAACATTGTCATTTACCACACCTCCTTATGAGCAGTACAGCTGTCATTTTTCACATCTCACCCAAAATGTGTTTCCTTCTATGGAAGCATAATGGCGAAGTCGGTAATGCAAAATCACTGTATGGGACACATTAAGAAAATCACAGTGACACTGTTCATGAGCAGAGGTCTTAAATGGCTATGTTGAAAATTTGGTGACAAAATTCCTAAAATGACTGTTTCACGAGCCTCGTTATTGCCTTCCTCATGCCTTTAAGTTTCGCAATTTCAATATTTCCACTCCAGATTTTCAACATTGTCATTTTACCACACCTCCTTATGAGCAGTACAGCTGTCATTTTCACATCTCGCCCAAACGTGTTTCCGCCCATGTAGCGCACAATGGCGCAGTCAGTGTGTGAAATCAATGTATGGGACACATTAAGAAAATCACAGTGACACTGTTCATGAGCAGAGGTCTTAAAATGGCTATGTTGAAAATTTGGTGACAAAATTCCTAAAAATGACTGTTTTACGAGCCTGCGTTGCGCACTTCCTACGCACACTGGTAAGTTCGCGAATTTTCAATATTTTCACTCCAGATTTCCAACATTGCCATTTTACCACACCTCCTTATGAGCTAGAGCTGTCATTTACATCTCGCCCATAACGCAGTTCACCGCCCATCTAGCTTGACAATGGCACAGTCGGTGTGCGAAATCAATGTATGGGACACATTAAGAAAATCACAGTGACACTGTTCATGAGCAGAGGTCTTAAAATGACTATGTTGAAAATTTGGTCACAAACTTCCTAAAAATGACTGTTTCATGAGTGTGCGTTGCGCAGTTCCTATGCACGCTCGTAAGTTTGCAAATTTTCAATATTTGCACTCCACTGACTTCCAAATACCTACACAGCACATACAAGCAAGCAACATTCGGCACTGACAAATGCTTGTTTTCTTCAGCAACACTCCAACACCGCTGTGTCTGCAGTCACCTCCAGACTGGTTCCGCCTGTTATAGCAGACTCTGTATTCTCTTTGCACTTCAGCTTTCCAAATCGTTTTGCAAACTCTAGGATTACTCTGTACTCTGCTTTCATTATCTTTTGATCCTTTAGACTTTGGGGCCTGAGTGCAGCTATGGGGCAGTGAAGCCCTCTCCAATTGTCCTGCACTCCCCCTCTGGGAGATCTCTCTTTTTGCTGGGCTGACAGTCCTATTTAGTCTTCTCCAACCCTTCACTGATTGGCTGTTGCAGTCCTGGGCAAATTCATTGCCCTACCACCTTTACCCAGCAACCCCCTCTGTGTTTTGTAGTCCTGTGGGGGCCACCATCTTAGAGTATATTAATCTTAAAGCAATACAGTACTGAAATATAAACACTTGCTCCCTTAAAGATGTTGAAAACAGTTTTTCCCTTGGAAGAACATAAACAGTTTCCTAAGCAACCGGAGGTATAAATATACTGTCTGGAGCTCAGTCCACCCATCGATACAGGGAGTTGAGACATAGAGTCAGGCACTTACCTCCTCTGAACCAATTATGGAACCACTGGGTTCAGAGCCCACCCAGAGCCACTGATGGGGTGCTGTCAAAGAAGTGATGGGGATGCAGCCCTACAAGGTAAGCCTAATTGGGGGACTTACATAGGATTCTAGAAAATCCTCACAACTGTTAAGAACTTTTGCCCCCAGGTTGGTGGGCTCCCTGATTTTGAAACAGGGCCTGTCCAAATGGTTGGCCAGTTGTATTACATTTTGTTACCAGATCTGCAGAAAGCAGCTTCATGGTGTTGTTCATGCTCATTCCATTTGTGTGTGGCTACCTCAGCGCTTGGTTCCAAAATGTGTCTTCTGCTGACATTTGTGAACCCATGGACAGCCAATCCCTTCCACTTCCAGGTTTGCCAGACCTAGTAGTTGAGCAGTGGCTTTCATTTTTCTCCAAGACTGCTTACACATATAGAAAAAGTGCTGAAATCCTTCTCTATAGATTTCTATGGGGCGTGCCCCTGCACTCTCTCTGCTTAGAAGCCTCAAAACATCTGAATACAGGGGCAGACCAGGAAGTGGAAAGGATCTGCTGGCCATGAGTCTGGCAGCAGTTATGATCCTTTCCCACCCGCATAGGATGAGAAATAAAATCATAAGTCTGCCACCCAAAGCCTAGAGTTGATATAAGGTAATGGGCTACAAAGCCCAAAAACAACAAAATAATCTTTTTACTTTAATCAGATGATAATTCTTCCTACCTGCTTTGCCAACTTCCAGTTTGAGGAAAAAAGGACTTGCCACTCAGTGATTGTTAAGAGGGTCCTTAGGTTTTACTTGGACCAGAATAATGACTACAAACAGTCAAAACTGCTCTTTGTCTCTTTCAACCCTAATCGCAAGGCACAGCCTGTCACAACCTAGTGTATTTCTGCCTGGACTGTAAACTGTCTTGGCCACTGCTATGCTATGGTTCAGGTTAAAATGGAAGGCAAGATACATGCCTACTCCACTAGAGCAGTTGCCACTTCCTTGACAGAGATATGCTCACGCTGTTGCCACTTCCTTGACAGAGATATGCTCACGCCTATTGAAGAAATTTGTAGAGCTTCAGCTTGGAGCACAGTGCATACCTTTACCAAGCACTATGCCTGGATGTCCACACCAGGTAGCATGCTACCTTTGGCAGGATTATTTTGAATGGATTACTATCGTGAGTAAGCCCTGAACTCCAGCCTCTTGAGTCCTGGAGACCTGATCTGAGCTTGGTACTCTGACCCATAAGTGAGAATCTTTGGAGAAACTTGATTCTTGGAAAATATAACAGCTATGTATTTACCATAGCCATTTTGTCTTCCTGAATATCTTCTCCATAGATTACTATACCCACCCATCATCCCCTGGACTCACTCCAGTATTGTTGTGTTAGGCTTCACCCCTTTGTACTTGGTTTGGGCGGTAAAGACACTGTGTTACTGGGCTGGTGGCCCTTCTTTTATGGGCCACCAGGGCTATCTTATGCCCTTAGGTTACATGCATAGGTTACTCGTTAGGTTCATGTTGCTCACTGACGAGATAAAAAAGGTAAAGAAGAGGAGGCTGGGGGCTGGCACCACTGTATATTAGTGGGCCCGTGTGGTGGCGATGCATGGGGCCTACTCATACCGCCAGCCTTCCAGAAAATGCCTAGCTCCCATTGGGTCCTAGCACCCCAGGCACAGACCCATTAGTGGTATCAGTGGAGAAGATATTTGGTAAGATCAACAGTTACGGTAAGTATTTAAGTAACTGTCATTTCTGCCCCAATGAGCTTAATCACCTGCTAGAAGACCAGCTCTGAATTGACTAGGCTGACCAGAAGGTCCAAGTACTGACAGGTCTGAAGTCTAGATTCCTAGACTTCTCCACAGCTTCTTTAGATGACCTGGCTATCGGACTGTCATTCGGGTAGGGATACACACTGACACTCCTGTGCCACAGGAAGGCAGCCACACTGCCATACACTTGGTGAAGATCCTGGGTATGGATGAGAAACCAAAGGGCATGGCCTGAAACTGGTACAGGATTCCCTCTACATGGAACAGAAGGTACCAGCAATGGGATAGACTGGGATGTGGAAGAACATATCCTGGAAGTCCAGGGAGAAGAACCACATGCCCTGATCCAGAGATGGAATGATTTGATGCAGAATGACAGCATAGAACTTGTGCTTCCACATCAACCAGTTCAGATCCTGCAGATTCAGTATGGGGCACAAGCCCCCCCCCCCATCTGTTTTGGAACCAGGAATTACCTGGACACATAGCCTTAAGTGGCCAGGGCATCTGGAACACAGGCTATCGCCCCGTGCTCCAGGAGTTGAGTGATGATGGCTCTTAGCGGGAACATGTCCTTCGACACCCTGGACTCTGAGGAGCACAGAGTCAGTACAGTGGGACAGCCTTGAAATCCAGAGGCAACACTCTGCCCACCACTTCGAGAAACCACTTGCCCGAAGTAATGGTGGACCACTTTGGCTGTCAATCCTACTCCAATGCTAAATGTTAATAACTCTCTCCTAGCAGAGCCCATAGCAGTCGCCACTGAGTTCAATGTGTACTTCTCCATTTGTGCTGCCACATTCCTCTCTTCCCTGCCCAACACTACACCTCTCGGACTGCCTACAGACATAAAGACCCAGACTAGGCCTCACTCCTTTTCCTTCAAAGACATCTCTGCAACTGAGGCCCTAGATGCATTACTTTCTCTCAACCCTTCAAAAGGCAAATCCCCGAATGGATTAGACCCCAATCTTCTATACCTCTCTGCTCCCGCTATAGCAACTCCGCTTGCCAAACTCCTAAACCAGTCCTTTGCTGCTGTCCCCCAAGCATGGAAACATGCCATTGTCATCCCTCTGCCAAAAGGAGGTGTCCCTACCTCTCCCTCTAACTACTGCCCTATCTCCCTCCTCCCAGCCCTAGCAAAACTACAAGAGCACCTTGTGCTCACCCAACTTACCTCCTTCCTCACTGATTCCATATTCTTCATGACATTCCAGTCAGGCTTCAGGAAGGGACACTCCACCACCTCCTTCCTGATAAGGCTTACAGACACTATCCTGTCAGGCATGGACAGTGGACTGATCACCTCAGCCATTTTTGTCAACCTTGCAAAAGCTTTCGACACCGTCTCCCACCCCATACTGCTCTCGAGTCTCGCTGAATCAGGCCTCTCTGTCACTGCCACAAACTGGTTCAGATCATATCTCCCTGATGGAACTCAGTCCGTTAGAGTCTCAAATGCAATCTCCACTCCCCTTCCCTTAACTACCAGTGTCCCACAGGAGTCGGTTCTTGGTCCCATTCTGTTCTCCATATTCCTAAATGACCTGCCGCTCATCTGCTCTACTTTCTCAATCCACATGTATGCAGATGATGCTGTGCTCTACTACTCAGGCTCCGCCCCAATGTGGTACACTGAAACCTCCAAGCTGACTTCAACAAGGTACAGCAATGGTTTAGCTTGCACCAGCTGTCCCTAAATGCAAAAAAAACTGTCACTATGACCTTCGGCACATGACAACGCCTGTCCAGACTCCCCTCCCTTCCCTATTTCACCACCCTGGATGGCCAAAAACTTGAAGATGTCTCCTCGTTCCGTTATTTGGGGGTCTGGCTCGACAGCCATCTCTCCTTCTCTGACCACATCGATGCTATCTCTAAAAAACTATGCTCCATGCTCAGTGCACTATATAGGAACTGCAGCAGCCTGAGTCCGACGTGAACTGGCCCTGAAGATGATACTCCCTGCCATCGACTGCTGCGACACTGTATACAGTGCAGCCCCTAAGTCCACCCTATCTAAACTGGACACACTTTATAATGCCTTCTGCCGCTTTGCTCTCGATGCTTCTCGCTTCACCCACCACTGCGACCTCTACGAGCCTTGGCACTACCACCCCTCAAAAACTGCTGCATTTCTCACTGTGCTTAATTTGACTCCAACCTATGGCTCAGGTCCACCCCCTCCTACCTTGCCACCGTGCTCACAGATGCCCCACCCCTCCCATCTTCTTAGATCCAGTGACTCCCGCCAACTTTCAGTCCCTAGGCGGAAGACCTCTGCAGGTCAAGCTGCCTTCTCACACTGGCTACCCAAGCTCTGAAATGCCCTCCCACTGCAAATGTGGCACTCCTCCTCTTCCTACTATGTCTTCTGCCCTAGCAAACTTCCTTACTACAAATTGCTCCTGTTCCTGAACCTGCCATGCCTCACTATCTCCTCCGCAGTGCCTGACCAGTGGCCTTAGCCTTGCTACAGAAGCTGGCATATAATCCCCAACCTTGCACTTATGTCCTGGGCCTATTTTGCCCTATGTACTGTGTATAACTGTATAACTGTGATATATGTCTTCTGTTGTTTACCCTATGTACTGTGTATAACTGTATAACTGTGATATATGTCCCCTGTTGTTTACAGCTGTTACTAGTGTGCTAATATACCTTGTCTGCTGCTTCTTGTCACAAAATTGTTATTTGATACTATAATATCCTAAGCATTTAATGCACACTGCTTGTATAGTCATGCAATCGTGTATCCTTATGCTGCTTTTTATTTGCTTCTGTTAAACTGTTCACTTGATAACCTGTGTGTTATCATATCCATATGTACCCCCCCAAGGTTGCACTGGGAGATAAGCATCTTGTTGCTCAGTGTGTCTTCCCTGGTGAAACAATTGCAATAAACAAATAAGTGATGCAACCAATCCACAGTGTGGAATGGGGGCAGGGGCTGAATGGAAGGGTGGATGATACCCCACAACCTGTCATTGCACAGCCGCTGAGGGGGCTCTGACTGCTGGGGCCACACAGCTACTACCACCTCTGCCAAAGAACCTATTTTTGCCCCTGGCCGCCAAACTTGGGTTTCAGATGTCCTGTGCTAAAACTGCCTTTGCTGGGATTGCTGCTGAGATTGTTTTGGCTCAAAGGACTGGAACTGAAAAGTCTTTTTCTTAGGTTTTTGCATCTTCTGGTCCTTATGGAATGAAATAATTAAGGATGGCATTGGATTTCTCCAAAAAGGTCAATGCTGATAAAGGGGGCATTGGCCAACTGATTCTGAGTGTCCCCTGTGAAGGTGGAAAGCCTCAGCCAGACCCTATGTCACATCATGACGGACACTGCCATAGCACAGGCACTGGAGTCACCCGTATCCAAAGCTGTCTGTTGCTGGTGTTTAGCAAGCGATTCACCCTGGTCTCTGATTATCTTGACTGGGGGCTGTTTGCCAGTTGGAAGATGGAAAGAGTTCCCCTAATACCTCAAAGAGGGAATGGCTAAAGTTTGCCATCATGACAGTGTAGCTGGCCTGACAGAAACCCAGTGACACTGCAGCATATGCCCTTTTAGCTGCATAGTCTATCTTCTTAGACTCTGCCTAGAGGCTTGTCCATGTCCTCTTGGTTTCCAGATGTCTGGAAGGTTGAATCCGAAACCAGTCCCTCCGTGGATGGGTGGTCAGAAAACCCAGAAAAGGAGCCTGTTGGGACCACACACTTGCAGACCAAACAGGGCGAGGGTGCTGGGCAGGATGCTGGATGCTGCCAAAGCTCCAGCGCTGGTCTCAAGATAGCCACAGCCTCAGGAAAGGCAACATCCGGGGAAATGTCCCTGTCCAGTATGTAGGTAAATGGAAACTTGGCCCATTTCTGAACTGGCTTTAAGAGAACTTATTATGGACTCTGATTTGAGCCAGACCACAGCTCCACACCAGCCCATGGTCAGTGGTCAGCTCTTTGATCAATTCAAGGTCGAAGGTATGAGTCCTGGTCAAGGCCATTGATGACTCATCTTCAGAGGATTCCTCAAAGATGGCCCTCAACTGTTTTCTGCCATGTACCACCTTGGTATCCTCATCCCAGGCAGTCTCCACCAAGAGCCAGCTGCAATGCCTCCTGGTCGAGCAGGATCAAGAATGTGAATTACATCTTGACTGTCACCATCGACTCGAGGAGTGACATCGTTGGGAATCCTCTGAAGAGCTTATATAAACCACCTGCTGTAGTAGGTTAAGCACAAGAGACTTTGGAGGCCACTCATGAGGTAACTCAGCCAGGGTTATCAACTGGCCTCATCCTTCTGGGTGAGGACAGAGAGCACCAGGGTCTGGTATATCAGCTCCTCATTGATCTCCTCCAACAGCTGGTCCACAGGCTCAAGAAAGATCTTGATTGCCTACTCAACTGGAGTTAAGGTTGACAGGCCCGATGAGTTACAATGGAGTCCTCGATTGTAGGGAACTCAACCAAGCAAATGGGAAATCAAAGGATTAGGAATAGTGTAATCATTCCCACAACCTGCAATAGCATTTCATGTGTTTTCTGCTATGGTGAGAAGACCTCTCCATGAAGGTCTGGAGGGACAGAAACATTTCCCTGAACTAATCAGAGAATGGCCCTCCAACATTGACCCCGATCGGGAAGAGAGCCGACACTAATGAGGAACTTACCACAGCCTCTGCCACCTCTTCTTCCATGACCACAAGCTGAGCAGCCAGCTCAGCTGGCACTGAGGCCTTTTTGCAGTCTTTCAGACTACCAAGAGCCAGTCAAGCCTTCTCGTCTTCAATGGATGAGGGAAGCACTGACTGGCACAAATTCCATCTGTCAACATCATGAAGATCGCCTAGATAGTACAAGCATGTGTCATGTGTGTCTATGGACATTTTCTGCCTACACCGGGTGTGGAATTTAAAACCCAGTTTCTTGCTCTACATTGCTGATTGCAATACAGAGTTGCAAGACTGTAGAGTGACTTAAAAGCTGAATGCAGGCTGAAACAGTTGAAGTCTTGTCTCAAAATGTGTTTGTGCAACTTAAATCTTCAACACTGTGGTGCTGCAAAGAAGTAGACCTGTCCCTTGCAGTGGAAAGAAAGATCTCATGTCATGAGACAGAGCCAGAGCAAATACTACCCAGCTGGAAGGAGGAGCTTAGCCTGGAGACTTTCGATGACTCCGCTGTCTTCAGCAGAACTGCCAGAGTTCGGATAGTGAACTGCATCCATGCTATTAGAAAGTCTGTTTCTACCTTCTGTTTACGGTCCTCACACCATTTGGATACTGGAGGTAAGTCTCTGACCATGGTGATCTTCAACTATACCCCACCCACCCATACACCAACTTTTATTATGATGTTAAGATCAGGGCTTGACTTCAGATCATCCATTGATGGTGATGTGTAAACTTTGATGATCTGCACTGGCTGGCATCATTGACACTCAGGCTTTAAATGGCTACTGTCTCTGAAATTTTCAGGCTGCTAATCCCATCGTAGCTGTCAACAGTTTCACCGTCATTGCTACCTCCCTCACCACTGACATTGGTGGTGTGGTCCTACAGAGCATATGTCTTTCACTATGCCTCCTCCCTCTCTGCCTTTGAGGCAGTGTGTGGACTCTGTCTTTCCTCTTTCTCAACAAAAGGATGAGGAAGTGGAGTACAACCCTGATCTCATCCTTGATGAGCAGAATTTTAGGGATAAGGATCTGGACTTGCCTTCTGACCTGGAATCTAGTTCCACTTTGTCCTCCTGTAGTGAGGACTGTGTTCTTTACTTCCCTCAGTCCCCCTCCAGAGTATGCCTCTTCTCACACTCTGCTTAGGTATATACAGGGGGCTCTGGGCTTTTCATTAATAGAGGAAGACTCTTCTCTGCCTATGAATTTTTGGTAATCCCCTCTAGCTTTCTATGGAGGTTCCTCCAATATAGCCTGCATTGGAGGATGCCACTATGGTTGCATGGTACATATCCAGCTGCCTGCTGTACCTCATAAGGCTGACAAGGTGTGCCCTCCTCCTTCTAAATCTTACTATGTATTACTGTCTGAGACAGACTCCTATGATAATTGCTGCCCATAATCGTTTGTTGTCACATGAGTTCATTACTCCCTGACAAGTGTAGCCCAGGCACCATGTACGAGTAGACTACTACCCCTGCCTGTTGGCTCTCTAACAGGTTAAGAGGCCTGGGTCCTGTTACGGTGGTGTTTGAGGGTTCTATCCCAAGGATAATAAAAATGGTGTGGTGCCTCCACCCAGAGAAAAATAGAAGAGGATCAGGCGACTAGCTGACACAGCCCCCTGGGATGCTGCACCTACCCACCTTCCCTATCAGCCACCCCACACTCTGAATACCCAACCATTCGATAACATCATAAACCATGAACAGTAATTATCTGACAGACTCAGAGAATTCCTGCACACACAATTTCAAATGATAAATCACATCTTTATTGGGGGTAGGGACTAGGGAAGGGTTACTGGGACAAAGGATGGCTGTGAATAAAAAGATGGTTAGAGAGAACAAGTAACAATAACAATATGGGCCCATAGGCCAAGCCCACCCCCACTGGTACCAGTGTCTACCCTGATAGTCCTTAGGGGGTACCCATAAGGTGCAGGCCTGTTCGTTGCTGCTGGTTGGCCAGCTGTTGGGGCCCTGATGAAATGGAATAATTACTTGGGAATGCAATTAAATCCATTTTACACTCCCTTGCTTGATTTCTGGGAGCTAGGTCCCAGGTACTCAAGGTTTTGCAGAACTCAACTACATTTGGACTGACTTCCTCCAGATATCCAGGAATGTAGAGCTCCGTGCTGCAATGGGAAGATGGAATCTTGCTCAAGGATCTCACAGCTTGTCCCCTTGATTGGAGGTCTGGCCGCTTGTCACCTTCAGCCACTTCTGGCCTGTTTTAGAGCTCTGTAGCAGGACAGTACCTGCCCCAGACGGCCCAGACCCGGGAGTGACTTCACAACCTGACTCCCCACAAAGGATCACAGATGCCCTAGCACCCCAGCAAGTGCCAGTGACCTCCTGAAATAGCGAGTCCCACTTGGAAGGGGTTAGCTGATTCCCTCCCTAGCCCTGGGTGAAAACTCCCAGATGGTGCGAGTCCTCCTGCAGTCCCTGCACTGAGTTCAAAACCAGCAGAAATGACAGGCAGTTGCTCAAGAAAGTCCAATGCCAGTTGGAGTGGGTGCTAGCCCTAGATCAATGAAGCACAAGTGCAATCAACAGGGAAATCCAAACACAACAGACCCCAGCACATTAGTCTGCACTTTCCAATTAGAAAATGTCCACAACCTTTTCTTCTGCTGCACCTGGGACACAGCTCTCAGCCACTTCAGCCAGTTCACTCAGGAAATGTACAATACCTGGCTAGCACCCCGATGTCCAGAGAGGCTTTGCCTCTTCAGAATCACAATCACAGTCCCACACAGGTAAAACGAACTCTCAGCAGCAACTGTGGCACTCCAATAGAACAACTCAGTCAGTCCTCTCATCTCAATTCAGTCCACCAGTGCAGGGTTTCTGCAGCACTTATCTCCTCTAAAATAATCAAACAGCTCATAGTACCTGGGGAATCAAGGTATCAGTTCAGTCTCTCACTGTCTTTTCCCTGCTGATCCTTTTCTGAACACAACAATCCCCTCTAGAGATCTGGGAAAGGCCTCTCCAGTTCAGATTCACTCTCACAGGAGACCTCTGACTCATTCAGAGCCCGGGAATAGACTGAAAGAATCCCAGAGAGTCCACTGAGTTTCACTTGAGAATCCACAGTTCTGATTGGCTGATGGAGCCTATCAATTATCCATAACCACAGAGATCAATATGTCTAGGTGGCTTATTTGGGCATGATTTAGGCACCTGAATCAGTCCCCTCCTTTTCCCAGGAGTCTTTTGGCTTGGTCTTTGGGTGCCTAAAGAGCTAATTGACTGTTATTTGGTGGTCATAGTGTCTAAAACATGGCTGCTCTCATTTAGTCCTATGCAGTTCAACACAGTTTCCCACCTGTTAAGCCCTAGCACAGCCAAACAACTACCATTATTTCATAGAAAACCCCACTGTGGTGTAGCCCCTTTTGTGCCCTTCCTCTAAGCAACCTCACTTATGACCAGTTGTGCCCACCAGCTTAACTGTCGCTGCCACCAGAACACTGTCCCCCTAGACAGCAGGCAGCATCTCATTAATATGCATGGCGGTGCTCAATATTTATAAGCCCCAAGCGCCCCCTTGTTCAAACTTTAATTTTAAATGTTACTGGGACTTCTGCCCAGTCCCACTGAAGTCACCGGCCCCCATTAAAGTGGGGATAGCACCCGAACTATGGCCCCACACCCTGACTGACTGCAAATCAGGTGGTCAGCACATCAATACGCCCTCTAGCACATACACGATCTCTGCAAGCTCCAAGGAGCAGGACAACAGCGGGGGATCGTAACCCCAGACTCCAGGCCCAAACGGGGCTAAACAAACCACGGAGACACAAAATGGGTACCTGGGGCAGGAACAAAGGAGTTGGAAGCAAAGAGGGATACCAGAGGAATGGAGTAAAATGAGACGGGGAGTGGCAAGTCAGGTAAGCCCCAAAGTGGGGGGGGGAGTTACACAAGGAATCTAGGAATTTAGATGTTATGAGCAAGAGGACATATGCATCTGGTTCTCTGGGCTTACACATTGCAAATTATCAGGTATATATGGTGATGTACCAAAACAGCTGTGGCTAAGGTACCAGATGGTCCTTTCAAGGAAGAGGTCTTCTGGACAGCAACTGCTAGTATGGATGCTTGGAAACATTTGCTCCATTCAGACTATGATGCCTTTGATGATTCTGCTCATGTTGCTGCCTCAGGTACTTCTGTCAGGAAATACTCTTGGCTACGGGTTTCTGGCTTTGCTTTGCTGGATGTGCAGCAGTCTATCCTGAACACCACCTTCAGAGTTCAGAAACTGTGCATGATATGGAACTCACTCTGTATGACGTTCAGTCTTCCCCTGTGGCACCTCACTCCTTGAAGTCCCTGACCCTGCATCCCCTGTAGGTCATGGCTGTTATTCCTATAAGAACAGTATGCCCCAGGCTTTTGCTGCTCCTTCTGGGGTTGGTGCCTCTTCTTTCCCTACTGCTCCTGGATCATCGGGCTCTCTTCTCAAGACCCATAGGAATACTGGGGCTGGCAAAACGTGTGGTGCATTTGGTGCCTCATAATTTATGACACCCTACTGTTCTTCCCCTTATTTTCTTTTTCCTTCGTGGTCGCTTCTTTTTCTTTTCTTTATTTTTTTAACATTAAACTTTTTGTTGAAGTTTTATAACCAAACACAAAACAACACAATTTATACAGCATAGTGTAACCAACTGAAATAGAAATATATCACAATACACAGTTACAGCAACATATTACAATATATGATAGCATGACAAATAGTCACAGATCCCTCAAAGGAGGGAACAGAGAAAAAAGGACATGACCCAGGGAAGTCAAGTAGTGGTCTTAACAGACCTGCTACTGTTGGGTTGAGCCCTTATCTTACAGGCTGCTCCCCTGTACTTGTCCTGTTGGAGATGAACTGGACCCCTGTTAGAAAAGGAGCCAACCCCAGTGTACCATGTAACCAGGTACTTGTGACCTTTCTTCAAGGAAAAAGGAGGCCTTACGCCTGAGCCTGTTTAACCCTTTACAAATTAGGTGAGTGCGGTGGAGGTCTGCATGGTCAGAAAGGGGGACCATATGGTGGAGAACAAATCCAGCTTGTCTGGTGCCAGGTGGAATATTTTCTCCAAAGAGGCCATTTAATCCATGGTAGTCATCCACTCCGTGAGGATATCTCTGGACTCCTACATTGTCTTAAGATGAGGCATATGGCAGTTATGCTGGCTGCCATGGTCCATTGAATAGAAGAGCCAGTTCAGGACACTGTAGGTTGGGTGATACCTAATAAAATCAGTAGGGGATCAAAGGCAAGATCGGTCAGGCAGACCTTCTTATATACCTCCAGGACAGCCAACCAGAAACCTTTCAGTAATAGTCAATACCTAAAATGTATGACAGGGAGCCCTCCTGGCTATTACAGTGCCAAATCCTGTTGTCCTGGCATAGACCCATCGACTGAAGGACCTGTGGGGTCCTATACCACCTATGTAAAATTTTTAGTTTTATGAGCTGTGCTTTTGTGTCCATACAGCCGGTGTGTACTCTATACCAGGCGGTTCACCATTGGCACTCAGAGATTACCTCTGGAAGATGTTCTTGCCAGTTCTGAAGCACTGAGGCAGTTGTGGGAGGTGCCCCTTCTTTATATAGCCAGAGCTACTCCCCTGGGTGTTTTTAACCAATTCAGCACCAGATGGGGTGTATCCCTCCTTTTATCAGCTCTGAGAAAGGGAGACAATGTTGAGTCTAGTTGCAAATACTGCCAAGAGTTCTGTCTAGGGAGGTGGTAGAGAGCCTTGAGGACCTCAAAAGAGTGGCATCAACTGGCAGCAGGCGGGCAGAGGTCTGTCACAGAAACATAGAAACACATAAGTTGCCAGCCTGATGGACACCAGACCTCATGCTACGCCAGTGACTCAGGTTCAGGAACGAGCCCGGGTTGTCAGGGGTCAGCAGAGGGAGGGCGTGAAGCAGGTTTGAGCAGCCGCAAGGTGGCTCTCCTCTCCTGGGGAGGGAGAAGGTGTTTCCCCGTCCCTTGGCTGCCACCTGGTGGAGAACAGGTGGCAGTACAGACAACAGGGACAGCTATGGGGTGGGGCAGAAGGGGCTGAGCTGGTACCCGGCGTGCATGTGCTCCTCCACACACATGCACGGCTGTGTCTGCTGGGGTCCTGGGATCGTAGAGGAAAAACGGGGAGAACATGCAAAAATGTAAATTAAAAACAATAAAAAACACATAAGTTGATAGCAGATAAGGGTCTCCAGGCCCACCCAGTCTGCCCCATTTCCCTACCTATAATGACACAGCAGGTCCTAACCAGCCTATGGTCCCCCCCTCACTTAACTTCCAAGATCCCTTTGTATCTATCCCATGCATTCTTGAATGCTGTGACTGTTTCTGCCCCCTCCAGTTCCACTGGAAGGCTGCTCCATTTGTCCCCCACTCTCTCTGTGAAGAAATACTTCCTTGCATTACCTCTGAACCCCCCAACTTCATATTATGCCCCCTCGTCAATAAGCATCTTTTTCTGTGGAAGATGGTGCCCTCCTGTACCCTGTTCTTCCCTGTGAGGTATTTGCATGTTTCAGTGATATAACCCCTTTCCCACCTGTCCTCCAGGGAGTACATATTTAACACTCTCAGCCTTTCCTCCTAGGGCTTTTGATGCAGGCCTCTCACCATTTTGGTTGCCCTCCTCTGTACTACCTTTATCCTGTTTATGTCCTTTTGAAGATGGGGTCTCCAGAACTGGACACAGTACTCGAGGTGAGGCCTCATTAATGATCTAGATAGTGGGATTATTACTTCCTTTCTTCTGCTGGTGATTCCCCTGCCTCTGCATCCCAGCATCCTGCTAGCCTTCCCTGCTGCCTTGTCACAATGTGCTGTCATCTCAGGTCATTCGAGATCATCCTGTACAATATGGTGTACAATATGCCCACCTCTCTCCACGTACCCTGGGTATGTTTTTTTTTCCCCAGTTTGAAACACCTCACTATCCTACAGGAGGTTAGAAAGACAATGGATCCCCAAGTTTAAGGAAGGAAGTCTGGTGTTTCCCGTATCTGACAGAGGTAGGTAGTGTTAGCTGACCATGGGTATCCACCTTTCTTTTGGAAAAAAAGAAAGGAAAAAAAAGCAACATTCTGGGGTTGAGGGAAGAAAGAATGGTGCCCTCCATGGCTACCCATAGGGGTTGGAGGTCTGATGGGCTAAGAAACCATTCGGAGGTATGAGCTAGGACAAATGCTCAGTGGTAATGGTGGAAGTACAGTAACCCCCATCTTCCTTTTGACCAAAGCTATTGCAATTTGGCTCTGCTGAACTGTGGCTGTTTGCTCTCCCAGAGGAAGTTCCCTATTGCGGTATCAGTTCTAGTAAACCAGCTGTCTGGTATTGCAATCGGGAGATTGGAGAGGAGCTGGAATATTCTTGAGGCTGCCATAATTTTGATAGCAGCAATTTTGCAGGTGAGGGACATGTTGAGTTGTTTCCTTCTCTCACAGTCGACCTTCAGTGAGTCTTATAGTAGGGTGAAGTTCAGCTTACACAGGTGGAGGCTCGACTGGGCCATTTCGATACCTAGATAGGTTATCCTCTTTTTCTCCCATTTCCAGGGAGCCTCTCCCAGGGACAGGTTAATACAGAGGGTATTTAGAGGGAAGACTTCGGATTTGCTATGGTTTATATTGAGGCCTAAAACAGAAGAAAAGGACTAGAGCAGTTACTGGAGAGGGTGCACTGCCTGTGTGACATCAGCCAGTACTATCAGGATGTCAGTAGCGTACAAAAAGGGACCTGTATTCCATTTTGCCCACTGCGATCCCTCTAATCTGTGGGTGCCTCCTGAAGGCTAGGGCCAGGGGTTCAAATGCCAAAAGAAAGAGGAGAGGAATGAGAGAGAACCCCTGGTTTGCACCCTTGTTGAGAGAGAGAAAGATGTAGCTAGAAGGCTGCTTGTTAGGACTTTAGCTGACGGGTTGTGGTAAAGGGCTTGCACACCCTGGAGAAATCTGGGGCCAAAGCCCATGGTGCATAAGACCTCAAATAAGTAAAGCCATTTGACAGAGTTGAACACCTTCTCAAAATCTATTGTAAGTGCAGCAGCAGGAGAGGGGTAAGGGTTTGCCAAATATTGCAAATTTAGTATAGCGCAGAGGTGAGCTACACCCAGTCTACCTTTTAAAAACCTGGTCTTAGAAGGGGTGTATAAGAGAGGGTAGGATTGCGCTCAGCCAATGGGCCAGGACTTTGACCAGGATCTTAGCATCTGCATTGAGAAGGGAGATGGGGTAGTAGCTACTTGGGAGAGAGAGGGATCTTTTCCCCTTCTTAGGCAGCACTGTAATCACCACTTCTCTCACAGTGTTGGGCAGAGTTTGTGAAACCAATGCCTCCTGAAACACCCAAAGAAGCAGAGGGGAGAAGTCATCCACTAGTAACCATTACAAGTCAGTTGGGAAGTCATCTTCCCCATGAGACTTATTTTTGTTCATGGACTGGACAGCGTCCTTGATTTCCTTTGTGGTCAGCAAGGCATCTAGCTGCTCAAATTGGGTAGTGGTCAAACTGGATAGATTGAAGTCTTTGAGAAAGCCTAGCAGTGACTCATTGGAAGGAGGGGAATGGAGATGCATACAGTTTTACACAGAACTCCTGCATGACCTTGTTGAGGTCCTTAGGCATTGTGTGGAGGAGTCCTGCTGAATCTCTTAACCCTGCTATGTTCTTCTCCACCTGCATGTTACGCAGTCTGCTGGATGAGATTAGTACATCCTCCCAGTACCCGTAGTAAGTGCTAAAGAGGGCCAGTTCAGGCCTCCTGGAATATAACTGATTGAGTAGTGTGTGCAATTGTACCACTATATAAGGATTCTTCCCCTCCCCCAGTTCGCTTTTAGTGCTGCCTCTACCTCCTTTAATTTGGACTCTAACTCTTTTTGCCAGGGCTTCTCTACTTTTCCTCCTATGAACCACATACCCAATGATTCTGCCTCTTAAGAAAGCCTTCATGACCTCCCATAGGGTTGCCTGGGACACCTCCCTCTTGTCATCAGTCTGCAGGTACCTGTGTAGCTCTTAAGTTACCCGTGGCAGGCATTGAGGATCTTTTATGAGGAGGGGGGTCCATCCTCCAGGAAGAGGATCTGTGCTTTGGGGAGACCCACAAAATGTGAAGGGATACTGGGGTGTGGTCTGAGATTAGGATGGGGTGGATGGTGCTATCCACCACCAATTGGTAATGTGGAGCGAGCAGAGCCACAAGTCCAGCCTGCTGTATAACTGGTGAACTGGGGAGGAAAAGGTCTGGTCTCTGATATCAGGATGCAGCAGATGCCACGCATTGGTCAGTGCATGTTCCTGCATAGTATCCTTCAGGATGCTCAAGGCTCACTGGTGGGGTTCTGCACAGGAGGATGATCTGTCAGAAGAGGCCTCCAGTGTGTAGCTGAAATCTCCCCACATAGGATTGGAATCTGAGGGGTGCAGAAGCCAGATAGTGCCTGGGTGATCTGCAAGAAGAATTCAGGGGAGTCTATATAAGGGGCATATACATTAAAGAGTAGGAGTGGACCCTGTGGGCTGAAGACCTTGTACACTACCCATCTATCTTCTGCATCTGCTTTTGAGTCTTAAACTGACCACCAGAGACTCTTGTGCCACAGTAAAGAGGCCCCCCCTCCTTTAGAGGTTTTGGCAGCACTGTGAACCTCCTCTCCTACCCACTCCCACAAACATTTTCCTGCCTCTTTGGCCCCAAGTTTGGTCTCCTGGAAGAATGCCACCCATGCTCTGAGTTTCCTAAGATAGTTGAGAACTTGTTCCGGCTTAACAGGTGAGCTAATTCCCAGGACATTCCATGAGATGAAGGAGATGTCAGTCATGATGGATGCGGGGGTAGTAATAATAGCTGATAAAGTGAGTTAAATGAGAATCCCCCCCATCATGAGCAGTCTTAAAGACAGGTGGGATTTGGTGATACCCTGTTGTTGTCTGTGAGCTTGTGGAATTCCTCCAGGACTCAAAGAACCATTCCCCTCTTGCAGCCAAGGGGCTGAAATGCAAAGTATAGTAAAACATGGTCCTTATTAACAACAAAATAACAACAAATAAACCACACAAGTGCCCAACAGGGATGATATTAAAAAAAAAAAACACACAAGCTGTAGTGAACCTTGGTCCGAGGGCTTGCCCGGAACAGCACAGCCCAAGTGGAAGGTACAGGATCAAAGCGCATGATGTGCAGCCCCCCCCCCCAGCCATAACACACATTATATGAGGACCTATAATGCCTAAAAACAACTAGGGCAGTGAAGAACATTTTAGGGACACAGTAAAATAAAAATTCTATGAGTTAATAACAACTGCTAAATTAGCAACCAGTAGTGAACTGTGGGAGCTCAGTGGGTTCACATCCCACTACGTCTCAGGCTGGTCTGCCCAGTTCACAGTCCTGCAACATGTCTAGTATGCTTCAAGCGAGACCAGCCCTGGTTTAAGTCCCAGTATATATGTAACCTGGACGCCACCTCCCAATGGGCTGCTACCCCTGCCTGCTCCCCTAGCTGCAAGTTGAGGGGCCGGGGTTCTGATTTAACTAGCACTGGGGACTCAGTACTAACAATATTGCTATTGTTATGGGGCCTCCACCCGGAGTAAGTTTCAAGTGGGTTAGATGTTAAGCAAGCACAACCCTCTAGGAAGTTGTACTCACCCACAGCCCCAACCAGTGGTTCCACACATGGAGTCTCCCAAAACATTTTACTTTGCATTCAGGTACACAAATATTAGTGGGCGCTAATAATATGCTCAAGGTTACCACTCTTACCAATATGGTTTGGACTCCTTGGATACCTGGAGAGAAAGTTTGGCAATAACAGCAATGCACTACCTTTTCCAATAACCAGCACTCAGCAATAATATGATCAAAAGAGAGTTTAACTTTCAAATAATAAACCGATTTATTTCGGGGTGTTAACAGGGGATGAGCGTAGTGATTAACAGTCACTGCAAGGAAATGATTGAGCTTTGATATTAGAACGGCAATCACATATATTTATACCCCTGAATCAACTCAACCAATGAGATCTGGGTACCCAAGATCTAAAATGTTGCAGACCTGAGTGTTGCCGTGGGGTGGCCAGCGTTGCACCTGGTTGGGGCCCTTAAACAAATAAATGGTTATTGATTCTTTGACTTTAAGTTGTAACCACATTCACCAGCACTTTAAACCCAAAAGAAATTGTAATTTCTAGGCCTGATGGCCTGCAAACACAGTTAAACCACAACAAGAACTTTGAAAAACAAATCAGAAGGTAATGGCTTTGCACTAGACATTGCAGGGCCACGGCCCTGTTGTACGCACTGCACCAGGACCTCAGATACTGGGCTGATCTCCAGGCTGATTCCCCTCAAGGACTGGCTCTCTGACTGATGGCGGCAGCTGCAGATCTCTTTTTTTTTGGAACCGGGACCAGGATACAGGGACCAGGGCTTGCACGACTCACCCCCACGTCACAGTATTGCTCCCAAGGATGGCCGCAACCTGCAATGATCTTCTCCGCAGGAGCTGACTCCCCACACTGGTTCTCTAGCAGCTTGTCTCTTAGGATAAGCAACAGTCTTTCAGCAACCCTTTTTGGTATCACCAGTAAGAGTTCTGGTACAGTCTCAGATAGGCCGCCTACCTTACTCACTTGCACACTGCAGTTCTGGACATGTAAGCTGGCCATACAAACTTTCGCGTCTCCCTCTGTTTGCAGCAGATTCGGAGATAAGTCTGGTGGCCCCAAACTTCAGCATTTGGCCACACACTCTTTTAAAACCAGGACTGGTAAACCCAGGTTTTCCTCACACACACCTTTAGGATCTTTCAGGCCTCTGACCCCCTCTGGGTCTGGACGTTTGGCTCTGAGGAGCACTTTCTCTCCCTTTCTGGAGAGTCTTAAGATTAGTCTGCAGTTCGGCAGTCCAAGCAAGTCACACAAGTTCATAGGCCGAGAAGAAGCAAAGCAGGCCTCTCCCCAAGTTCTCCAAGCTCAAACACAGGAGCCTCCTCACAGTATAGAAGTTCAACACAGACAGACAGACAGTTCAGATGTTTCTTTTGGCTGAGGGAAAATGAAATACTGTAATCCGGTTGGCGGTCCAGGCTGTCAGTTGCAGTCCCAGCACTCTGATTGGGTGAAAATGGGCACCAAGGATAAAGTCCACAATTTCCCCCAGCAGTTACAGTTTAAGAACCCATTAAGACCCCTGCAGTTTCGATTGACCCAAAACAGGGTCAAAGTATCAAACATGGTGACTGGCTGCTTCAAGTATAAATAGTCCCAATATCAAAGTTCATTTTAAACATAACAGTTTGGTTTCAGACATAAACATTCACAGCACTCAATAGGGCTGCATAAGTATCATCATGGGACTGTACAATGAAACTTATCAGGGTGCTTTTTTTTTTTAGTTTTTGTTGACCTGGTAAGTGCACTAGACAAATCCTGCCTATTTTCAGGCACGACCCGGGGGAATGGGATACAGATGAATGCCAACTGACCTTGAACCAGATTAAGCTGTTGGTGGTATTTTTAGTGAATGAGGGAAATTTGGCCAGGACACCGGGGAAATTCCCCTACTCTTTTCGATAAGTGCCATGGGATCTTTAACATCCACCTGAACTACTACCAATCCAGGCAGATGGGACCTTGGTTTAATGTCTCATCCGAAGTAGTCATCCGGGCCAGTCGCGGGCTTTGGACTTCCCGGACCCAGCACAGGCTATTCACTGCAATGGCAGGGCTGAACTTCTTAAAGCAGCAACACAGTGGCATCAACTCGCACACTCATGAGGGAACTAGAACTGCAGCAATACTTTGCACTGGCATAGGCGCCGGGTTTTATGGGCCCCAGCAATATTTTGTGACCTGGGCTGAGTTTTTGTGCACTTTTTTTGTTTTTCATTTTTTTCCCTGTGGTTTCTCGCTGGTGACTGTGACTGCATGCCACCGTGTGTCCCCCCCCCCCAGGTTTTTAATTTGGCTGGCAAAGCATTTTTGCCACACTATGATTGGCCGGGGCGGGGGGGATTATTTTTTTGGGTGCGATAGTATCCGATACTCATGCATGCGTCAGGAGTCGAGGCGATTTTGTTGTGCTAGGAGGTGAGCGACTTAGCAACGGTTTCGTGTGGCAGCGGTGGGGAGAGTAGAGTGCACGGACGAGAGAAAAAGAAGAAGAGCCAGAAAGGGAGGTTGTCATCGTGGTCCAGGCCCAGCCAGGAGAGAGGAGCCAGAGCCAGTCCGGGAGAGATGTGCCAGCTGAGCTGAGGTAGGGGAAGAACAAGGAAGCATGTGGCAGGCCCAGGCGCAGCACACCAGCAGCCAGTCCAGGTAGAGCCAGTAAGCCACCCAGCCAAAGACTGCAGTGGGAGTCAGGAGTTAGCCAGGAATAACTCTAGGACACCAGAAGGCTCAGCCAGTGCCGGTGAGGACAGGAGTTAAGTCATACTTGTAATTGTTGAGCGAGGTGGGAGTTGGAGAGCCTGCAGCTGGATAGGGAGTGGGAGTCGGGACTGGTAGACGTGGTGCTGGTGCGCAGTCTTCGTCGAGCAGCAAGGCCAGCAGCAACAAATAAGAGAGGACCGGGTCACCGGGTGGAGTCCTTTAGTCTGGGTGGCAGGTGCAGCAGCTGTGCACAGGGCAACAGAGATCAGAGCAGCAAAAGCAACAGCCAAGCCAGCTAACAAAGCCCAGGCAGCAGGCCAGCAAGTGAGCCCAGCAGCAGCACATCAGAGGGATGAGGCGAGTCAGGAGTATTAGTCAGCAGGCCACCAGTGCAGCAGCAGGCAGAGCAGGAGCAGCACCATGGGGTAACGTATCCCCCCCCAAGTTAAGGCCCAGATAGCACAGCAAACCAGGTAAGGTGTGGTGGGGATGGGAGGGTCAGATGCTGAGTCCAGCAGGTGACTGAGGAAAAGTGGTGGTCTGTCTCTGCAACGGCCAGTAGTTTGTGACTAGTAGTACTGCCTACTCTTTGATGAGGCCATGTGGGCTGGGTGGGATGGGGTGGGGTGGGTGGGAATAGTGTATGATGCATGGGGAGACAGCCTGGGCCTGGGAAGCTTCAGGATGGGAACCGAGGGCTAACCTGGCTAGCTTGCTAAGTTGCTTGCTGTCTTGCTGAAGCCTTCAGCAAGCAAGTTAGCAAGCTAGTCAGTAGGCTAGGTCTCTGTTCCCATCCTAAAGGCCCTGTCATGGGGGTAAACAGCAACACATGTACTACAAGTACTTAGTTTCTGAAATATGTGCGTCCTTTACCTTTCCTGCCAGTGCAATCATAGCCATAATCAGATCATTGTTTTGCATCTGCCTGATCTCATATTTAGCCAACAAATTATTGCCAATACCATAATTAAATGTATTGTGTATCACTGCCTTGAACATACCAGAGGGGAAAAGAAAAAACGCTTATTAGCAATAAGGAATGAAGAATAATTTTTTTTCCAGGTGTCAACCTCATGGGGCATAAAACAAACTGCAAAATTCTAACTAAAAGTCGTGGGCTTATGTGTTAGATTGAAATATGTATCTCCTGAGAAGCGAATACCCAATTTGTGAATTGGGGTTCAGGGTTTTGTGCCCACCATGAATAGAAATCAAGTCTTTCCCATGTTTCAGATTGTGACTAAAATTTTGAGAATCTGCTTAGAGCTACAATTCAACATTACGGACTTGTTCCCAGCGGGATGCATGCTAGTCAGAAGAAAAGGAAAAACAGTTCAGTGATATCTGTGTTGGGCTGAAAACTGTACAATGTTACTTTTTTTGTAAAATATTTGTCAGTGTTGAACAACAGAGATTTCGAAATGTCGGGGGGGGGTGGTAAGCTACCTGGGAGTCAGGAGAAGATGGTGTGGTGATGAGGTGGGGCTGGGGGCACAACATTTGTGTCCACACCTCATCACCATGCCATCTTCTCCCAGGTAGCTTAACCCCCCCCCTTTGAAATCTCTGCTCAACATTGACAAATGTTTTACCAAAAATGTGACCTGAGAAGGGTAAAAAAGGCCAGGTGGAGAGCATAAGCATTATGGCATAATGAGAAAGTAAAACAAAAAACAGGCAGTCACATTCCTCATTAAACTGCACAGGGAAGCATGAAAAAGCAACAGCTGTCAGCCAGATGATTTTTTTCTAGGGGTCTTACTTCTTCACTCTTGTTATGTGGGCCTGTGGTTACTGAAAAGCAGGTTTATTGTATATAATAACTCTTGGATTGCTTGGACACAACTGTGGCACTGGAAATGTGTGTCTGTTGTGCCGGTGTGTTTTCACAGTCACTAGCCCTGCTGGCTAGTGGCTGCAAAAATTTTAACCCCCGGTCTTCTATGTGCCAATGGGCATGTCTAAAAAATTATATATGAAATATCTCTCCTGCAGTGATAGAGTACTTTATACTTTCTTTAGACATGGCCATGGGCACAGAGAGAGACTCTCAGACTCTGTCTGTAGCCTACCTACCTAGTGATAATGGCATATGTGGGTATGCAGTGAAATGCAGTACTGACTCCATTTATGTTGCACTCTGTCTCTCCCTGCCTCTGCTAAACACATAGGGCAGCCCAGAAGGCGGTGCACTGTGCTCAAAAATTATGTGTGAGTGACTTGATGTGTGGGACCCGGAGTGTTGGGGGTGGGGGTTGGGTCTTCTTTCATGTCTACTGCCTCCTCCACTAGCCTACAGATAACAAAATCTGGTGTTTCCTGCTCTGTTTTGGACTTTGTTCACTGGAAACAGGTTAATGGGGTGCCCAGTCTCTCAGACAGTCTCCATCTCCAGCTAAAGCAAAGCAACTGAACTATTGTCTATTTTGACATCTGGGGGTGTGGGACAGAAGGTAGTGGGGAGGAAATAGAAATTAATCAATAATTGTGGTCCTTGTGGCCAAATAAGGGACATTTCTGACCTGCAGTGTTACCTCTATCTGCTGTGTAGGTGTTTCAGCAGGCCTTGTGTGTTGTGTTATTATGGGAGAATGTCTGGTGAAAGGCTACTGTGTAGGTTTGGGGGCCATGTTGGGACACTGCTGGGCCACACAGTTTTTTCGTGATCCTGAGAGATACACAGTATATCACAGCCAGTTGTGTAATAACAGGGGAGCATTACATTTCTGGACTACCTTCTTATCGTCACACATGCACATGCTTTTACAGCTCTTAATTGGGATTTTCCTGATAATTGATATGGGGTTTAAGGGCAGAGAAAGAGAAAATCTGGGTGATCATCATCTTCTCTCTCATCCTGGCTGTGCATGTGTTGTGTGTGTACCTAACACGTACTCCATGCTGTTTAACTGTACAAGTTAATGTAATGGTGGCAACAGCAGATGTGGGTATTTTTCTTTGGAGGGGAAGTTGTGTTTCACATTACCCTCCCATGGCATTTGCTGCTGGACGGTTCAACACGGGAGGATGGAGATGTAGACATTGGTGTACATCCATTCAGTCTTGCTGCTTGAGTGCTGCCTTGCTGTGAAGGATAACTGCGTTGCAGCACTGAATATGTAAGTCATTTTTTCTAGAGGCTGTTTTCAAATATTTCTTGAAATTCTGTTATTCCTTCAGCTATCCAGGCTTTTTAGTTATTCTTTAGGGCGTTTACGATTTACGTGTTGCTGTTAAGAACCATTTTTGAACTGTACGATGTACTTTCTGTCCCTGTTCTACTCTTCTATTGGCACAATGCTTTTCTGTTGTTTTTATAGAACTAACTCAGTGGCTGAGTAGGA
This sequence comes from Neoceratodus forsteri, assembly GCA_016271365.2. Taxonomy (NCBI): domain Eukaryota; kingdom Metazoa; phylum Chordata; order Ceratodontiformes; family Ceratodontidae; genus Neoceratodus; species Neoceratodus forsteri. Next base: position 401,713,344 of record CM028136.1, on the reverse strand, counting down.
CATCAGCTACATCATACAGTTCTAAAATGGCAGGGCGCTTAACACCATGTAAATCAGAAACACCCACTGAGGTTACTGAATGGCATGCAAAGATGGAATAATAAGATAATTTTATCCAGTAAACAAAAAACAGCTTCTATTGGGGGAAAAAGCCATACAGGTTAAGCGCAGTTCTCCTTTAAGTGTCAACTGTGTCATAAAATGTGTAAGTCAAGAGGTGTGGTGGTTGAAGTCAGGAACTGAGTTCCAGGGTGCTCCTCTGTATTTAACCCCTGTGGTGATGAGCACTAGCCTCCAAGGTTGCACTGAGGTGGTGGTCGTGGTGGGACTGGAAAGTTGACACAGTCTGGCCCATGGTCCCATGCACCCACACTGGAGTTCTGGAAAATCAGGAGGGGAGGTCCCAGGGAGACAGACTGTCACCCCAATGGCACATCATTGATGTGATGTGCACAGACATGTAGTACCAGTCCAAACCCGGGGGGGGGAGGGCTCCAGGCGTGGGTGATTGTGCTGGCTGGTGGCTGAATGGGGACTGGGGAAGGATTGATGTTAATGGGATAAGTGATGCTCCCCAGTCCCCGCCTCCTGAAGCCTGACTACCCGATTAGGCTTTTCTTATGAAAACACTTGTTTGTAAGTAAAGTGCCTGCACTTACTGACAGTCGCAGCCCCCCTCGTCAACTCTGCTGCTGTAACTAGGCAACTTATTGGTCACAGTGCAGTGCCCTCTCATCTTAATGTGTGAGAATGCACTGCTTGCTCTTGAAGCTTGCAAGAGAGTAGTGTGTAAAGTTAACGCACACCAACACGAGATTGCACCATGCAGCAGGGCCTGGTATGCTGCCAGGCCAGCTGGTGAAATTTTAGGATGACCATCACCGTAAGTGTCTGTGTGGGCATGAGCACTTAATGTTTTATTTTTTTTGAGAATTCTGCTTGGGCGGTCAGGCTTCAGGGGGTGGGGAGGTCACTGGGTAGTGTCATGTCGGCTAACTATATTTGTTTTAAATCTGTAAACCTTTACTGAATATGTTCACATTCCTACTTATGCTCTTAGTTACATACTGTGTGTGTCTCTCCAGATTTATGGTCTTCTAACTTGTTTGTGACAGTGTGGCTAATGTTAATGTATGTTCCTTCAAAGGCAAGCAGCTGAGCCTGTATCACATTTCTATAACCTACCTAAATTAATTTACAAGTTGTAAACTGAAAATGCATTTAATGGAATTGTGAAATACAGGAAGTGTGGTTTGTTCAGGAACAGTATGGTGCATTTTGGAACAAAAGACCTGTTATCTTACCAATACTCTTACTGACTCTGGTAGTATGTGTGCACCAGCAAAGAAATCATGATATATTTCTGGCATGGTATCTATGATCATGCTTAGTATATTTCTGTTTTTCACAGACCTTTTTACGTCATTAAAGATGGCCTCCACTGACCACACACAATTATTAAAGCTTTCTGGTCGCTGAGGTTACCTGTTAAATGTATATGCTACATTCATATTGTGGATGTACTAGGATGCTGTTTCCACAACATGTTTTTGATGCTGGTAAACATGCATGCTTCACTTTGCAATTGTAGCATTTGGTGGAGGGAGTGTGCCTGACAGAATTGCACATTACACAGTACTCCTTCCCTGGTGTACAGTTGACACCCTCCCCCTCCAAGCCTCCTCCCATATAGTAGTGAATGTGTTGCTGGTGTGTAGCGATGCAGCCACTGACCCCTCTGATCTCACTCCCTCCCTTATAGAGAGGAACATGTTCTTCTGATCCCTGTCCCTCAAGGAAGAAAGAAGACACCACATGGTAAGTACAATATTTATTAACATTCACACACAGCAGCAAACCAAATATCAAGTTTCTTTGGGAAATCAACCCCCCAAATGCCTCCGCCCCCCCCCAAACAAAAATGTCTTCCTGTTAAAGTTTAAAAACAAGCCTTTTAAATTCTGTTTCAATTCCTTTCCCATACCTGAGGCCAGGGGCTTAACCCCCAGACCCCCATGTTAAGATACAAGGTGCTCTGCTCCCATATACCCCTGATGGTGGTGGGTTTACCTCTGAGTCTTAGCCCATGGGGCGGGGGCTTTGAACCCTGACCACTAGACCGTATGTGGTTGACCTCTGACCCCTGGATCAGGGCAGGGTCTTGACCCCTGACTTTTAGGCCCCACCAAACATTTTACAAACCCGACTCCTATGTACACTGGATTATATTTACAGTACTGGACTTGGCCAGGCTCTTAAAGGCAGAGCACTAGCTGGAACCCTCTTCTACAAAAGAGCATTGCAAGGTAAAGGGAAATAACTAAGGTAAGCCCACCCAATTTGGGGGGTGGGTTACATATACCATAGTGAACTGTAACCAGAGCTCAGGTAGCCAAGTGCAGTGGTCTCTACTGGGACTTCTGCAACTTAGTGAGACACTATGGCTACCAAGCCCGCTCTCTTGATTACGCACACAACCAATCCCAACATTTGTTAGAAACCTATCAACTTCATCAGCATTGAGTCAGCAGCTTCTAAACAGAAGCTATTGAGCAGTACCTGATTCAAGTTTTAAACAGCCAAAAGTCCCACCTGCAGAAGAAAAACATAGGATAGTGCATCACATAATAAAAGACGTACAGTATCTGAAGGATCCTTAGCTTCTCAGGCCACACCTAGCCTTGCCCTATTAAGCATAATCTGGCTGGATTAGCAGTTCATTAAAATTGCTTTCCCATTTGGCAAGGTGTGGGTGTGGAGGGGGGGTTGTAATATGAGGAGAAAGCAGGGAAAATCAATTAAGGCAGCAATTAGATCAGCTCTGAACCAGTTACAGGTGCTCATCCCAGACCTTGAGGAGTTGGTCCAGCAGCATCCTATCTCAGAGTCTGGGATGGAGAGGCGGCAGCTGCACGTAAATTCAGAGTGCATTCTCTTCTGCTTTTGGGGGAGTGCTATTAGGCAGCAGGGTAAGTTTGGGCAGTGTTTGAGCTGGAGCTGGAGGATGTTGGAGAGAAGACTGAGCTGCCTGAATTGGTGGCTTCTGTTTTTTCAGTGTGCACTGTGGCTGTTGGTCATGGGGAGCCAGGGACTCTTGGAGTTTGTGTACTGGTGTAAAGCAGCTTCCCTGCAGGACCTCCGTGGGGATGTCAGAAGTGGTCTCCTGCTCTCTACTCTGGCTTCTGCTCCAAGGTCTCAGGGATTTGGGTGGGTCAGAGCAGGCAGCCTTAATTTTCTTGCCCATCTTGCACCCTCCTCTGTGGCTGAAGGTGGACTGTCATGATGCTTCCTCTGGGTCTTGGGAGTAGGAGGGAAGGCTCCCTCCAGAGTATTGCAGGCCACTTGAACCAGGGGCTGTGGTAATGTCCATACTGCACAAATCAGCCCTTGATCAGAAAAACTAGCAGAGCCATAAAATAGTTGTATTAGAACTTACCGTAACAGTATATCTTTGAGAGAGGCATTTGCAGTAGGTAATAACCTTGAGGACTGAGCCATCAGGTGCTAGGACCACACGGAAAACTTTAACTAGCAGTGACTGGCAGGGGACACCCCCCCAACATCATGTGATGGACGTCACTGTGATGCTGTATCAGTGGTGATCCCCACACCCACCATCCAGTTCTCTCTCCGGAGACCTAAGTCGGTGAGACAGGAGAAGGAGTGGGCTCCTGGAGCCAAATATAGGCTATGAAGAAATAAGCATCAGAAAACTAGGGGAAGAAGGAAGGGAAAATGGTTACCTACTGCAAGAGCCTCTCTCGAAGATCTACTGTTACGGTAAGTTTTATGTAACTGTATTATCTTGTTTTGAGAGGGCTCTTGCAGTAGGTAATAACCCTGAGGACTGAGTCCCAAGCAGTGTGAATCAGACAAGGACTGAAACACAGGAAGCAGGAAAGGTCTTCAGTAGGCAGGGACTTTAAGAAAAGAGGCCCTGAAGGACAACTAGTCCAAAGCCAGCCCTGTGCCAAGAGGCAATGTCCAGACTGTAGTGCTTAGTGAAGGTGTGGACAGAGCTCCAAACAGCTGCCGTGCAAATCTCTGCAGCAGAGACATTTCTAAAACAAGTAGTAGATGCAGCCATGCCTCTGGTTGAATGCCCTTTAACTTCCCCCGACAAGGGTTTGTTACTTTTTTTTTTTTTGCGCCTCCCCAGCTCATGGTCAGCCACTCCTTCGAGCAGCCTAGGCCCTGCTGGCATCCTGCCCCCTGGGATCAGCCACTACCACCCCACATCGCAGTTCCCTGGGTAACCCGGCGTAACCCTTCGCCAGGTGGGTCACCCTCCGATGAGAGAGACAGGTGCTGATAGGGGTCAGCCAGCACACTCATTTTCTTGGCCTCGGTGCTGCTGAGGTGGTTCTGAGCTGTCCCTCAAGGCTTCTGTGGCAGCGGGAGCCAGCGACCATCATCCAGTCGGCCATGGAATGCTTTTTCCCATTTACTCCCCGGGGACATGGTGTGCCACTAACGTCAAGGCATACAACGATGTTCACCATGCCATGTTAGCCAGTGTGATCCAATGCATTACTGTACCCCTGGCCTCTGGCAGGAGTCATTAAGTGTTGGGTCATCTCCCCACCCTACCCCTGGGAGAAGGCAAGCAGTCATCGGACACTCAAGCCTTCTCCCCCTGTCTGGTCCTCCGGTGCCCCAGGTCTGTTCCCTAACCCGGGTCGCCAGCATCGCAAGTGTAAATCCAACTGCTGCACAGATGGGCCGGTTGTTATACTTCTCATATCAAAAAAAAGAATGCAAGTTTGCTAAGCATTTGGATAAACACTGTTTGGAAACTGCGGTGCCCTCCCTTTTGGGCACAAAGGACACAAAAAGCTGATTCATCTTATGGACTGATTTTGTCCAATTTGTGTAAAAAATGTGAAATTCTGTGCACATCCAATGTGTGTAGAAGTGCTTCCCACTGATTAGAATGCTCAGGGTAATACACTGGCAAGTGTATGGTCTGATTTACGGTAAACTCAGAAATTACCTTTGGTAAAAACTTAGGATCTGTGCCACTCGGTCTCAATGGAAAATCAAATAAGGCTCCTTACACATCAGGGCCTAAAGCTCAGAAATCCTTCGAGCAGAAGTAATAGGAACTAAAAACAGCACTTTCCAAGACATATAGCACAGGTTGCAACTCACGGCCGGTTCAAAGGGAGGCAATGTGAGTTTCTCTAGTAAGAAGTTCAGATCCCAAGGTGGAACAGGGTTCCGAACCAGGGGTTTCAAGTGGAGGATTCCCTTCAGAAAGGTTTTGGAAACCTCTAACTGTGCCAAGGTTTTGCCATCTACCAGAGCATGGTAGGCAGAAATGGCAGACAGGTGGACCTTCAGTGAAGAATAGCTGAGCCCAAGGTCTGAAAGGTGCAACATGTACTCTATGACTGGTGGAGCGGTGCAGGAAAACGGGCCCCAACCCTTGGAGGCTGCCCAGATGTAAAACCTTTTCCATTTCATTGCATACATAGTTCTTGTAGATGGCTTCCTAGTCTCCACGAGGACTTTGACGACTCTGGCAGATACTCCAAAGCATGACGCAGCTATGTCAGAAGGTGCCATGCATGAAGGCAAAGGGACTTCAGGCCCGAGTGGACCAGTCTGCCCTGCTCCTGGGTGAGAAGGTCCTGACAGAGTGGCAGAGGGACCTATGGTTCCAACATTAGCTGCTGAAGCAAAGGGAACCAAATTTTATTATCATGTGAGCCCCTTTCTCCTGCAACTTCAGGAGTACCCTCTGAATGAGCAGGAAGGGAGGGAAGGCATACAAAAACCTCCCTGTCCAGCAGAGAGCCAGCACATCTTGCCAGAAAACACCGTGCCCTGGAACAAGCGAGCAGAAACTGGGTAGTTTTGCATTGTATGGGGAGGTAAACAGGTCGAGATCTGGGCAATCCCAGAATTCGAAGATGTCTTCTGTTACTGACTGACTCAGTTCCCACTCATATGCCCATGCCTGAGTGTGACTGAGAGTGTCAACCAGGATGTTTTGAGCTCCTGGGACATGCACTGCTGTCAACTGGAGGTTGTGCTGAACTGCCCAGTACCATGCGTGCATTGCTTTCCTACATAGGGGAGGTACAACCATATTCCTCCCTGCTTGTTCAAGTACCACACCATGCACATATTGTCCATCTGGACAAGAAGTGGGCCTGGGAGACCAGGATCCCTGGGTTCTGTGGTCCCCCAGATGAGTACTCCAGCTCTAACTAGAAATATTTGTTGTCAGAGTCTGGATCAGAGGGTGGGGGGGACTGAAAGGGGATCCCCCCCCCCCCCAGCAGAGGTTGTTCAGGTCCTGCCATCATAGATTTTCTCTTAGAACTGGAAACTAGGACTCTGTGATCCAGGTCATCAGATCTCTGAGCCTACTGGACTCAAAGCCTCCACTGTGTGACCTGCATGTGGAGCCTGGCTAGGGAAACAGTAGGAATTGCCGCTGCCAAAAAGCCCAGAAGGCGTAAGACCACTCGGGCCATGGTCCAATGGCTGGAGGTCACTTGTCTGGCCTGCTGTTGCAGAGTTTCTGCCTTGTCCAATTGGAGGAAGGCTTGACCCTGAGCTATGTTCAGCACTGCTCCAATAAATTGGAGGTGCAGGGATGGCGTAAGGTGAGACTTGGGGTAGTTTATTGTAATACCCACCTGGTGAAACAGATCCAGGGTCTTGGGCAGACAGCCCAGTAGGCTGTCCTGCGATGGGACAGATAGGAGCTAGTCATCAAGATATGGGAACATAAAGAGGCCTTGGCGGCGTAAAGCTGCAGCCACCACCACTAGGCACTTGGTAAAAACCCTGGGTGCCAAGGTAAGGCCAAAGGGGAGAGCCTTGAACTAGAAATGCTCCCCCTGGAAGGCAAACCTGTGAAAGCGGTGATGGGAAGGGATGACTGAGATATGCAGGTAGGCATCCTGCACATCCAGTGCGCAGAGCCAGTGTCCCTGTTGGAGCAGTGGCAAGAGACATGGCAGAGTAAGCATGCGGAATCTTTTGTACTCTATGTACAGATGGAGCGTGCTCAGGTCTGAATAGGCTGAAGATCTCCGGACTTTCTGGGCACCAGAAAGAAGAGGGAGTAATACCCTCTGCCTACCTGATTCTGAGGAATGGGCTCTATTGTGGACTTTTCCAGTAGAGCCTGGATCTCTGCCCTTATGAGAGGAATGTGATCTCTTGGGTAGCGAGAGTGACCTGGAGGGTTTTCTGGAGGTCTCTAAATTATATTGTGTGACCATGCTCAATGAGCTGAAGGACTGCCTGCCAGCCTGACAGGTGGTTGGTGAACTGGCACCCTACTGATACTCCGTGAGCTGGCGGTGGGGGCAGGGGGCACGGTCACAAGTCAGGAGGCTACGGGTAGTTTTGGGGCAGCACCTCTGGAGGCACACTGAGCCTTGGCCGGGGGTGGTGGGGATGGTGGCTGCTGCTGAAGTAGCCCGACACTTGTTCTGACATCTGGCAGGCTGCTGCTTATTCTGACACCACTGCTGGCAATGAAAAGTCTGTTTGGGTTTATACCCAGAGCAGTACATAGTGTGCATTGAACGCAATGCCTTGCCACTATATTGCATACTGGTGATGATGTCTTTCACATCATCCCCAAAAAAGGACCAAACCCCAGAAGGGAGCATCCTGATGGCAGCCTGAATGTCCTGAGCAAGACCCGATACCCTCAGTTAGGAGTATCTGTGCAGGCAGGCAGCAGTCACTGTGCTCCTAGCCGAAGCATCCACAGCATCATATGTAGCCCTGAGGGCATGGCAGCATGAAATATCTGCCATCCGGACTGTCTGAACAAGCTTTGATTTCACCTCTTAATCAGGCAGGGAGTCAAAGTTGGCTTTGAGCTGGCCCAGAATGGACTTCTGGAAGATGATCAGGTGGGCCACGTAGTTTTATGCTCGAAGAGCCAAGGTAGCGGATGAGTAGAATTTTCATCCAAACTGGTCAGGTTGCCTGGACTCCTTGTCCGGAGGAGAGGAACTCATGTGTTTCAGCTTAGCAGTGTGGTCATGAGCTGCGTTAATGACCACCAGATCTGCTTTAGGATGGACGCTAAGGTGGTCTTTTCCCCTCAGGAGCATGATATAATCCATCAGCCTTTTTGGAGACAGTGATCACTGATGACGGCTACTGCAAAATAGTGGAAGCCAAGTCTTCATGAGGGCCTATTCAAGGAGGGATCAAAAATGGTGACACCTCTGGCATGTCCAGGTGCTCGATCAGCCACTTACACTTGGGATAATAATCCTCTGTGTTCCAGCCTTGCGTCTCCTGAATTTTCTTGAGGATTTCCATAAAGGATGGGTCCTCCAGTGGAGACTTAGGAGACATTTTTGGTGCAGGTTCATCAGATGGAGGAGTTTCATAGCATGAGGCAGAAGAGGACGAGTAAGACTCCGAGTCTGACGAAGGGTTCCTGTCCAGAGATTGAGCCCTAGGAGGGGGAGTCTCCTTCTGAGGCACTGGGAGCTCCCTGTCCCAGTCTGGGATTGAAGCACGACCTGACATCAGGCCCGACGTGGAAGAATGAGACTCCACTGGAGAAAGAGACCTGGGTGTAGGTACCAGGCAAGCCAGCATCGAGATGGTAACTGGCTGATGTTGGTCTAGTTCCATCATGAACTGATACTTGGCCTCATGCTACCAAGACTGAATGATAGCCCTGAAATCCACGTGAGGCAGTGGAGGGGGCTGATACAAGGGCAGGTATCCCGGAGATGGGTAACCCGGCATCGGGTAATGAGGCATCGGGCAGCCCGGCACAGGATTGCTGGGTGTAGGAAAATGTGGATTTGAACACCCTGGTGTCAGAAGCCCTGGCACCGGGTAGCTGGGCACTGGATACTTAGAGTATTTGGAGCCAGGTAACCTGCCATCAGAGGGCCTGATGGAGGCACTGACAGAGGCGCTGAGGGACCTGAAGGAGGCCCCCAATGGTGGTGCTGATAGACCTGGCAGAGGCCCCAACAGAATGTCAGGACAGCCTGGTCATAATCCATTCCTACAGCATGGTAACACAGCAAAGACAAGTGCAGTGACAGGATTGGCTGTTCTCTGTACTGGTCTGGTATGTTATCAACACCGCTGTCTTTGGGGTGTTCGCTCCCTCCCCAAAACAACTCAGACTCGGAGTTGGAAGTCTATAGTGTGGGGAGCTTTCTTGTGTCCCGGATGGCACAATGCTGGCTATCAGCATTGTGTCATCGTTGTGACGGCTGTCGACAGAATTCCCATCACTGCAGCTTGGTGGAACCAGGCCTGGTAACATCAGGTCTGGTGGCAGGTCAGTCAGTGCCAAAGGGCCAGAGGGTTCTACAGGCATCTGGGGAGGAGCCACAGGCCCAGAAGGGGAACCTTAGGCAAAGGGGCCGGCATGTTCCTGGGAAGTCCGGCATAGTGTGGTCTGGCCTCGGTACCTTGGGAGTGATGATGGGTGGATGCTCTTCCCCCTCCAGCTTCAAATGGTGAGGTGAAGCCGGAGGTTCTACTGGAGGCAGCGGAGAGGGAAGGACCCGAGAAGGAGAACCCTCAGGGAAAGGCTGCGGCACAGGTGGCAGCGGGTGCTGATCCAGAGAATCAATGTCAGGCCTGTTATCGGGGCTTGATGGAAATGCCGTGGCTGAGTGTTCACCAGAGGAGCTGGCATCCGGCTTATCAGCCAGGGCTTTGTGGTCATCAGTGGAGCTGAGGACCATCTTGCCAGCCATGCCACTGGACTTAGACCTGTGTGCTTTAATGGGCCTAAGAGTGGCAGAAGCCTCGGGAGAATCCAAGGCGCCAGCCTGAACCGTGACCAGTTTAGGTGGGAGGCCCAAGGGCTGCTCTGCGGTGGTGGGAACAGGCTTTGCTGGAGGGGCACTCCCTTTGCTGGTGGAAAGCCTCTCGATGTCAGCAGTCCCCAGAGGGAGCCACAGGCAGGAAGGGGACTGATCCCGGTTTCAGTGCTTCTCCCTGTCCTTCTTCTTCTTGTGGGTGTCAGAAGAACCCCTGGCGAGGAAGATGAAGTCTGCAGCTTCTGCAGCTCCTTCTCCATAGAAGACATCTTCAGCCTCAAAATATGGGCTTCTAAGGCCTGTTGACGGTGTTTTCATGTGACCTGGTTGAAGCGCTGGCAGGCCGCACGGTCCTCGGCCTTGTGCTCAGGTCCCAGGCAGAACAGACGAAGGGAATGGCAGTCCTTGTGCAGGAACTGTGAGCCACAGGAATCGCATTTGTTCTTATGCAACTCGGAAGACGTCAGAGAAGACATACACAAAAAATACTATTTTATTGAAAAGAAAATAAAGCATCTGAAATGGCGGTCGGCTGAAGCAGCATTCTCCACGAGGTCCAACGTGCGCAGGTTGATGGCAGAAAAGAACTGGAGGCCAGGCATGGGGACCGCCTATTATATAGCATCACGCTGACATCTGTCATGTGACTGGTCCCCCGCCAGACTCTGCTAGTTAATGTTCTCCGTGTGGTCCTAACGGCTGGCAGCTCAATCCTCAAGGTTATTACCTACTGCAAGAGCCCTCTCGAAGTAAGATCTTACAGTTGAAAAAACTCATGGTTTATTCAGCTCTGGCACTTCAAGACTGAAGCAGAACACTTCATTATCGATGTGCCTGGGTTTTGAGCTGCACTCTGGTTTTGGCTATGCCATTAAGTGCTGAATGAACCAAGAGTTTTTTCAATTTCAAGTTGTGGCTCAATTTTTTCTGAACAAGGGCTGATTTGTGTTCTGTCCCATTGCTGTTTTCATCAACAGCAGCTGTGTTTTTTTCTGTGCATGTGGTGTCCCATGTTACTTTCTCTGACTGCTGTGCAAGTCCACCTTGGGCCATGAGCAGCAGATGAACTCCTCCTTGGCTTCAGGTGAGCCGAAAGAGAGGATTCCTATAGATCTGGAGCACTGCAGGCTAGTGGAGGCCGTATGGAATCTACAGTTTTTGTAGGGCTTTCCAAGCTGCAGAATAGGCTCTTCTTTTCTCTGTGAGGGCTGGCAAAAATTCTGGGAAAATCTGCATATGGCAGCCCTGCCGTAACAGTGGGCCTTGTTCCCTGGCCAGGGACACAATTCTCTCCTTGATGGGGAATCTTGGTAATTGGGCAGGATAAGCCATAGTTTTTGTCTAGACTTCGAGGTGGTGCGAGCAACCAATGAGAGCGCTCAGTCTCCAGTGGTGCCGGCCATTGATGCTTCAGCAGAACTGGTGTTGCAGGAAACCGCTGGTGTTGTGCCCTTTCACTCCTTCAGGGAATCCCACAAAACAGAGATTTTTTTCCAGCTTCCCTGATTCTCCAGATCCTCCAGTCTGTCCCACAACTGCTATGTCATACAGCCTTGGTCTCTGATATGGACTGGAATGCAGTCTGTGGTGGCCTCCTGCTTGCTGGTTTGAAGTTTGGTGTTGGTGACTTGCTGTAAGAGGGTGACAATGTCTTCATTTGCCCTTTTAGCAGATTTTTTGTGTCCCCTATTTCACTGAGCAGTTGGCTGAACATCAGTCTAATTTCCTGTAGCTCACCGGAAGCTGTCTGCGAAGCCACACCAATGAATGCCATTTTCCCGCTCAAATTTCAGAGCTGTGAGGGGAGATAAAAAAAACAAAACAAAGTGCAACCTTTTTGCTACTGAGCAACCCATGGACTCAGAGTAGATTCCTGAACACACCAAGATCACAGCATACAGGTTAGTGCTTTTTCTGGGTGAAATGTTGACATTAACAGGGCGATCAGCATGGATGAATGCTGGGGTTGAAGGAGCTGACAAGAGTTATGCTGCCATCTTGTCAGTGGCCAGGCCATGCCCTGTTTCTTGGGCTTTCATACCATTCTTCCAGTTTCCAACATGGTTAGCCCCTAAATGATAGACTTTCTCCTCCTTCAGGATGCCTACTGAAGTAGATTTGCTCTTCCCGTACTGTGTATTTGGGTTCAAATGCATGTTAAAGAGCTTCTTTTGCTTCACTAGCCAGCTGGGATGTGATGTGACCCCTGCATTTTGTTTGTTTAGTGGCCTATTCTCTTTGTGGGCACTGGGCATCTGGATCTCTCTTTTTTGGCCTTCCTTCCACTGTCCTATGGTACAGTATGATATTTTTTCCAAAGGGTGTGGCTCAGTTATCTGCATCAGGCTCGAAGACCGTTTTTTTTTACTAACTGTAACAAGATATCTTCCTTCCAGAGAATCTCATCTACTGAGCCATATCTCAATGGCCCACTGGCCCCCTCTTGTTGGTATACTCTCACAAGAGCTGGCTGGTGTTAGTCTGCTTGGCTACCAAACACTGGAAATGCTCTGTGCTTACTGTAACTATCTTTTACGTATTACTTCTCCTGTGTGCCTGGTTTGTGTACTTGGCTCCCTGGTCTCTGCCAGCATGCATTATCAGGAGAGCTTGCCTCTGGCAAGAGGTAACTAAGAAGGGGAGAGGCTGCCCACATTATATAGGCAGTGCTAATGTGGGTTGTTGTGGATAGTCCCAGCTGGCAACTGTTTCCAAGTGGTCCTGACAGATGGTTACCAGAGGCATGGCAAGGAGCTTCACAATCCTGTCCGTGGGCATGACACCCATGACTTGTTTTCAGTCAGTTTTGGTAGCTGACATATGCTCTGTTGCCAAATGGAGTTCCGTTCATACTTTTGCTAAACACTACACTCTGAATCTAGTATTCCATAGACAGGCTGACTTTGGCCTTGCCATCCTCCAAGATCTGCTGTCTTAAGGGTTGACTTTGTCCCTGCTGCCTGGTCTTCCTCCCACTCTACTGCTTTGTACTGCTCAGCAATCTTTCCAAAGGTGTGGCTCTACGGAATGAAATGACCTTGAAGAAGACAGTTTAGTTCTAGGAACATGGATTCAGTTCACTATCCACACATAGACAGTTCTGATGGAGACAGCTGAGTCATCAGGAGTCTTCAAGCTGAGCTCCTTCTACCACCCGGCTGGTATATCCTCCATCTCCACCACGTGATGCCAGATCTTTCTTTCCACTGGAAGTGAGAGGTCTCCTCCATTGCAGCTTAGAGTTTTTCAAGCACTATATGGTGAACTCCAATTAATTTTTTACTCTTTTGATTTGAAAGTTGCTCCTGCATCTTCCTATTTCATTCCTTGACCGACAGCCTGATGGAAAGACAGAAACTGGGTTTCAGATTCTGGGCTCTGTGCAGGCAGAAGATGTCAGCTCTGGATTTGTGCAATACCTGCCCTGGTCAACAGCATTACATTGACCACTGCTCTCACTGCTGCACCATGCTGCCAATGTCCATCAAAGAAAGAAGGCCAGGCTCCTCTTAGGTAGGCCAAAGGATCACAATATGGCCTGGGCTGCTGCCAGGTTGGTTACTCAGCTAGTGGTCCTTGAAAAGGAGGTGACTGTGGCTGGGACATCATGGGTCTCAACACTGTCCCTGGCTGGGTCCAGCATCAGAGGGTCATTTTTGAAGGAACACTGAGAAATGTGTATGGCCCTCCAGACTTTCAGGGAGAGCCCTTCCCACTGCAGTAAGATGCACTAGAAGCAGCACAATCACAGGTCATGGGACCAGGAACAATCTTATTTTTCCTGCTCCTTCAACTCCACTGACTGCTCGACTTTGATCTTGCTTCCTTTGGTCAAGGGCCAGGTCGAGGTTCCTGTGGTTACCCCACAAGACTTGTCAACTTTGACTCCAGTCAACTAGCTGGTCAAGGTTTTTCTCAAACTGATCAACTGGCTATCTGTGTAGATCAATGATGAGTTGCTGATCTCGCAGACCCAGGTGCTCCCTTTCCTCACTCCTGGCTGAGTTATCTCGGGAGCTGTCTTCACCAAGTGTCGCACCTCCTAGACCACTGTTGGTCATGTTGCCCAAGCATGTTGTCTATTCAGAATCCCCCATAGACATAATGGCTACAGTCCTCAGGTCGAAAGTCAAGGTGTCACTCAAGCTCTTGATCTTGTTCAACCAGGAGGCTTTGTTATCAATGCTGCTGGACCTCCTTATCCTTAAGTAAGGAGAGGCATTAATGGTGTATGTATGTATCAATGTTATGAGGAACTCCTCTGGTAGCAATGAACCACGTAGAGAGGAGCAGGGCTCTGCCTCCCAGGGCCGATGTTCCCCTGTCCTCCCCTGGCCACTCCCCTGTCAGTCCACCAGTGTCATCAGACTAAGACATCTGCTCCTCCTCCTCCTCCACTTTGGGTGGGGCCCACTCCATTGCAACTGCAGTTTGAGGAATACATTAAGGAGGCCTGCCCTGCCTCTAGCTTGCCAGGCTGTCAGTGGAGATCACCTAGGAAGAAGCTTCCTGGGTGATACATGACAGAAAGATGTCCAAGTTGGTCTTCAAAGAGTCATCAGACCTGGAGACCAGCAGCTGATGGCCTCAACCAGGACTCAGCAGTTCAAGCATGACTCTTGTGATGGTCAATGTGTCACACTGGGGCCGACCTCTTTTGGAGCATTGCTCCAACTTATATTGGAGTCCATGCATGTTCCCTTGGAAACGGTGCACAGAGGGGCTGAATTAATTGATATCCTGGATAGGAACAAGTCCATCTGGTTGCCTTTCCTTTGGCTGAAGCCATTTTGGAACTGGCTCTGAAGCTTTGGCAGCATTTAGCTTCCTACTCAGCACACCCTACCCAGATGGTCCACAGGCATGCAGCATACATTACTCAGACCACACCTCAGCTGAAGGTTTACTCTTTGATTTGGCCTTCCACAAGTTAAAGGACCAAGGTGGCTGGACAAATCTCCCGACATTAGTCTAAGAAGTTGGACCGCGTAGCCAAAAAGGTGTACATGGCTGCCTCCCTAGGTCTCTGGCAGGCCAGCTACCCAGTTATGATGGCTAACTTTGGCCATTTTTATTATCAAGGAGTGCAGTGCACATATATGTTTAACCCTTGCAGGGCCACGGACAGATATATCAGTCCAAAATTCCTATATGTTCTAATTCTGTCGGCAGCCTAAGGGTTAAAACACAATTTTAGAAGTGAGAAGGAAATAAGTGCCCCAGCTGGGATCTGAACCTAGATCTGCCTGGAATATTGTTCCACTGCACTAACCAGCTGTGCTACCAGGGCAACTGGAACCTGAGAATCCCTAAGGGCACTCAACATTTTCCAAAAATACACACCCTGGAGCAACACAAATTAGTTACATCTTTATTATCAAGGAGTGCATTGTGCATGTATGTTTGAAAAACAATTTCAGAAGTGAAAAGGAATTAAGTGCCCCAGCTGGGATTGAACCCAGTTCTGCTCAGAATACTGCTCTGCTGCATTAACTTGCTGTGCTACCTGGATAACTGAAACCTAAAGATTCCTAAGGGCATTCATTTTTTTCTTGAAATGCACACCCTGGAGCTACAAAACTTAGTTACATTTTTATTATCATGGAGTGCAGTGTACATAAATGTTTGAAACACAGTTTTAGAAGTGAGAAAAAAATAAGTACCCCAGCTGGGATTTGAACCCAGGTCTGCTTGGAATACTGTTGTGTTGCAATAACCAGCTATTCTTTATTCCAAGCAGGTATTGCTTCACCAAAATAGTGCTTGAAAATTGTGTTTTAAACATATATGCACACCACACTCTTTGATACTAAAAATGTAACTAAGATGTGTAGTTCTAGGCTGTGCATCTTGAGAGGAGTGCAGTGTGCATGTATGTTTAAAACACAGTTTTAGAACTGAGAAAAAAATAAGTGCCGCAGCTGGGATCTGAACCCAGCTCTGTTCAGAATATTGTTTCACTGCACTAACCAGCTGTGTTACCAGGACAACTGGAATCTGAGGATCCCTTAAGGCACTCACCTTTTTATGTCTGCTTGCATGCATGTGCAAGAAACATAGTGCCGCCATAAGAGTTTTCGTAGGTGTGCCTCCCCAACTTCCAATGCCCTGCTCCTTTTTGCAGGCGCGGCTGCAACGCACCAATGAATGTCCGAGCTGTCTATGACAGCCGTTCAGATGCAGTGGCATACAGTTCTGAGAAAAACACTGCTACAATCAGCAGTGGTAACGTGTCGGCAGTATGCAAACTGCCGACACGTCAGCACTGCATCTGAACTGTCACAGACAGTTCACCTCCCCCCCAAGAACACCTACGTAGCACGCTGAGAGCCCATTCCAGTGTGCTCATGCACTCCCCTCCACCCCCGCACACTGTATGACTGACAGGGGTGCCCAATCTCCCTTCAGCTCCACTGCCCCCCAAAAGCAAACTTCCTGTGCCACGCTGGGAGCCCACCCCAACATGGCAAAAGTTCCATGTCCAGTATATGCTGGGAGCCCACCCCAGTGTGCTCATGTGCTCCCCTCCACCCCGGCACACTGTGTGACCGACGGAGGTGCCCAATCCTCCATGGGCTCCACTGCCCCCCCTCAAAAGCAACTTCCTGGTGCCACGCTGGGAGCCCACCCCAGCATGGCCGAAATCTGTGGTCCATGGGGGTGCCCAATCTCCCATCTGCTCCACTGCCCCCGCCCCAACAAACTTGCAGTTGCCACGCTGGGAGTCCACCCCAGCGTGGCAAAAGTCCCACGTCGTCTTAAAAAAAAAAAACTACAACAAAACAAAATGGTCCCTCGTTGACTCTCGTGCCCCCTCAACCCAACCCGCGCCCATCCTCTGCATACTCCACCTCCCCACACACACCCTCACCCCATACTTACCTCTGGAGGCCGGCGCGACGATCTTCAGTGGACAAGAAACACGTCTGCACTCTTCAAAGCCGACTGCAAAACTGAAGAAATGCTGGTAAGCTGTGTAATGACATAAATGGGTTTTTTCAACTTTGGTGCATATCTCAGCCATTTTGGGGAATTTTTTCACCAGATTTTCAAAACATGGGGTTCTTGGGACTCCACCTCATGAACTCAGCCACTGTCATTTTGTCATTTCGCGGTCACTGCATGGAACCACCTTTCAGGACCGAGTAACAAAATGACAGTGTCACAATTCATGAGGTAGGCCCCCCAAAACCCTATGTTGAAAATTTGGTGAAAGAATTCCCAAAAATGACTGTTTTATGAGTGTGTGTTGCGCAGTTCCTATGCATGCTTGTAACCTAGAGACTTTTTACTATTTTACTTTTTACTATTTTCACTCCAGATTTACATCATTGCTATTTTACCACACCTTCTTATGTGTAGTACAGCTGCCATTTTTCACATCTTGCCCAAAATGTGTTTTCGCGCATGTAGCGCACAATGGCGCAGTCAGTGTGTGAAATCAATGTATGGGACACATTAAGAAAATCACAGTGACACCATTCATGAGCAGAGGTCTTAAAATGGCTATGTTGAAAATTTGGTGACAAAGTCCATAAATGACTGTGTTATGAGCGCGTATCGCGCAGTTTCCACGCACCCTCGTAAGTTCACAAATTTGTAATATTTTCAGTCCAGATTTTCAACACTGGCATTTTTCCACACCTCCTTATGAACAGTGTAGCTGTCATTTTTTGCACCCTAGCCAAAATGTGTTTTCGCACTTCCAGTGCAGAAATGCGTGGTCGCTGTGGGAAATCAGATTAAGAAAATCACAGTGACACTGTCCATTAGTGGAGGTCCCAAAATGCCTGTGTTGGCAATCTGCTGTAAAAAATCCCCAAACTAATTACATTACGGGTGTGTGTTGTGCAGTTTCTATGCATACTCGTGACTTCACCAGTTTTTTTATTATTTTCACTCCAGATTTTCAACATTGCAATTTTTTACACCTCCCCATGAACAGTACAGCTGTAATTTTTCACATCCTGTTCGAAATGTGTTTTTGCACCTGTGGTGCCAAATGACGTAGTCACTGTGCAAAATCAGCTTTCAGCTAACAAACTGATATTGCCACTGTTCATGAGGTGGGGGTCACAAAAAAACATTTTGAAAAGTTGGAGTGAAAATACCAATGAACGCCTGGGGCGTTAGGGCTTCCAACCATAACGCCCCACCCTGTAGAGACTGACAGGCATCAGTGGTGTGACTTGGGATTGTCATCTGTAATGCTCATGCCATTCCACCCCCCACCCACACCCTGCAGCCAGTGACAGGCCTCGAGGTGTGCCTTGGACTCTTTGGCCCCAAAGTTCACCCCGTTCTCCTATACTGCACCCATCTCACTGTATTTTCTTATGGAATGGGGTGAGCATAAGGCTTGAAGACCCCAAGGCACACCGTGACACTTGTAGGTGTCTACAGGGTAGGGTGTTGTGAAATGGCGTGGGCGTTATGCCTGATGACCCAAAGGCACACCCCAATGCCTGTCAGTCTCTGCAGGGTGGTGGTGGGGTTGGTTTCAATTCAGTACTTCACTGCCATTCCTATTATGCATCTTTCTAACTCCTACACTACCCATGCCAATGCCAGCAAGCAAACATTCGGCATTGACAAATGCTTGTTGTTGAAATGCATGCTCTGGAGCTACAGAAATTAGTTACAGGGCGCTGTTTTGGGTCTGATTCTGTTTGGCATTTACATTTCCGATCTGCATCTTGGGATAAATTTGCATATCAGCAAATTTGCTGATGATACTAAAATCTGTCATGATATTGATTCTGATGACAAAATTGGCAGTTTTAGGAAATACATTGTTTTTCTAGAAAACTGGGCCACTAAGAATAAAATGGAATTTAATATGAAAAATGTGCTGTAATGTACCTGGGAGCCAAAAACCTTCAGACACAATATTATCTTAAGGCTTTGGTTAGACCTCTTGAAAAAAACATCTTTGGATCCGGACTGCCTCAGCAATTACAGACATTTTTCAAACCTCCCATTTTTTAGGGAAGGTTGTAGAAAAGGTGGTGGCCATTCAGCTGGAGAGACATCTTGCTGCTTCCTCTGCCTATGAGCCTTTCCAGTCTGGGTTCCAAGTGGGGCATAGTATAGAGATGGCCCTGGTGAGGGTGCTTAATAACCTCCTGATGGCGAGGGATAGAAGGGACCGTACCATCTTGGTCCTTCTAGACCTCTCTGCAGTGTTTGACACCGTGGACCATGAGGTGTTACTTGACCGACTGCGATTTAGGTTAGGCCTGTTCAGAAATGTCATCAACTGGTTCAGGTCATACCTGACAGACAGAGTGCAGAGGGTGACCATGGGTATTTTCTCATAAAATCCGAAGCCTCTGTGCTGTGGGGTTCTGCAGGGGTCAGTCTTGTTGCTTCTGTTGTTCACGGTGTATATGCTGCCATTGGGGGACATTATCAGGTGGTACAGGCTGGGTTTTCACTGCTATGCAGATGATACCCAGCTGTACCTGTCCTGTGCTCTCAATAGCCAGGTGTCAGACTCCAGATATGGATGACTCACAATTGGCTTAAGCTTAACCCAGACAAGACTGAGGCACTGGTGGTGGAGCCAGGCCATCAGGGTGGGGGTGGGGCGCGACATTACCCAATGACCTTGTTGTGGGGGGGGGTGTCTTTAGCCCCCCCTAGGCAAGTGAAGAATTTGGGAGTAATCCTGGACAGCGATCTGACACTTGATGCACAGGTGTTGGCCATGGTGAGAACCGGGTTTTACCATCTCAGGAATATTGCCCAAATTCAAGCCCTGATCCCGCCTGATGACCTGTCCACACTGGTGCATGCTTTCATCACTTCCAGGTTGGACTACTGCAATGCCCTGTACCTAGGGATATCTAGAGGCAACCTCTGCAGACTGCAGCTGGTGCAGATCGCGGCGACGAGATTATTGATGGGGGTGAAAAGATGTGAACATATCACCCCGGCGCTCCTCGAACTGCACTGGCTGCCAGTCCGGTGGAGGGTTGTTTTCAAGATAGGGCTCTTGACCTATAAGACCCTGCACAAGAGGGGTCCAGTCTATCTGCAAGAGCTCCTTGTGCCATACCGCCCGACCCGGGTTCTCAGTTCTTCCGGGGGTGGCCTCCTTGGAGTTCCCAGGGTTAGGCTGTGGCATTTGGGTGACACAGCGTTTGTGGCAGCTGTGCCTACCTTGTGAAACTCCTTGCCTGGTCATCTTAGGGAGACCCTCTCAGTAAAAGCCTTTAAGAAGGGCCTCAAAACATATTTATTCAATCAAGCCTTTAATTGAAGGTGTTTTAAATATTAGCATTTTTATGATGGTTAGTTAAGCTGTTGCTCCCAGCTGTATTTTGTATGTTGTTGTTGTTTTAAATCTGTCATATTGTATTTTAAAGTGGTTTTGTCTGATATGTGTGTTTATACTGTGCAGCACCCAGAGTCTTCGGAGATGGGTGCTATATAAATAAAAATATCTATCTATCTAGCTATCTATCTATCTCTAAACCAAGCTAAAATAGAGAAAGATTTGGGGGTCATCATTAATAGTTCCCTTTCAGCAAGTGATCACTGCCATCAAATTACACAAATGGCAAATAGGATCTTGGCATCCATTAGAAGGGCTTTTACTTCTAGGCAAGAAACATGTATCCTGCCCTTATACAAGACCTATATAAGGCCGTACCTGGTTATACATCATCCTTTTGGGCACCATTCTTGACAAAGGATAAAAAACTTATAGGCCCAGATATTCAAAACAGTTGAGCCATGCGCAATAGGGTTGCGCCTGCGCAAGTCCGAAACTGCGCCATTCTTCGATATTCAGCAGGAGGCAGTTGCGCCCCCCAAATTACGCTGAGCAAGAGCACAATGATAATGAATGCATGCGCAACTGAAGGGGGAGGAACCATGCATAAATGGCGCAGTGCGATATTCAACAACATGCGCCATGCACAATAGTGGAGCCAGCGGAAGTTGCACCATAGCAGAAATGAGCCAAAATAAAAGGGAGCAAGGGAGAGGCGCAAGAACGCTACAGGGAAGGCACATGAGGCTGAAGTCTAGCAGGAAAAACTGGGTAGCAGGGACACACAGGGCAGGCCAGGAAAGGGCACCTGGAATCAACAGGCTCAGCGGAAGGTGTGGGGAGCCACAGTGCAGAAGGGGGAAGTACGCCACACAGCAGTGAGGCCAGCACAGGCAGGTGTTCCCGGTGCAGGGGAAGTAGCAACCAGGACAGCGGGGGGAATACAGAAACAGCTGACAGGGAGGTGAACACAAGCCAGGGACATGGCCAGTGACACCATCCAGATGGAGGCAGTAATGAGGGGGGTGAGAAGGCGGGCAGCAGGGGGGCGTGGCCGTGGAAGGGCCCGTCGGCGGTATGCCCCCAACAGGCAGTACCGAGCCCACACCAGCTTCAAGCTGTATAGTGATACGGAGATCGTGGGCCGGTACCGCCTGAATCGGGAAATTCTGAGGTGGCTCTGTGAGCTGTGCAGTGATGTGATGCAGGCACCCACACGACGGAGCCATGCTCTGTCAGTGGAGACGAAAGTTATAGCTTGCATGTGCTTGCTCGCCACAGTTACCTTCCAGAGACCAACTGGGGACACCACAGGCATAACCCAGTCGGCCAAGTCATGCCACCTCACCCAATTCCTCAGCGCACTGCTGCGACATGCTGCGGAGTACATCCATTTTCCCAGCACACCGGCGGAGTGCACAGCAAACATACAGGAGTTCCACAGGGTAGCACGTATGCCTGGCGTGCTAGGGTAATAAACTGCACCCATGTGGCCATCCGCACACCACCTGGCCCCGAGGGGGTCGCACATATAAATCGCAAGGGCTATGCCAGCATCAACTGCCAGGTGGTGTGCGATGCCAGAGGGCGCATAATCAATGTCTGTGCCATGCACCCTGGGGGAGCACAAGATGTCTTCATTTGGCACCAGTTGGCACTGTGCCACAGATTCGAGAGTGGGGATATCCCCACGGGCCACCTAGTGGGTGAGTATGCAAACCACACGGACAATAATAGGGCCTCGGGGGGCATGGTCAGAGGTGGCATGGGTAGTGGCCTACATGGCCCGGGGCAGGGTGATGCTGATCAACAAACTAACCTCCACCCTCTACACACAGGTGACAGTGGATACCCACTCTGTCCCTGGCTGCTCACACCCTACCGGCGGCCCGCAACCCCATCGCAGCAACACTACAATGAGGCACACACCACCACATGTAATGTCATCAAGCGGGTGTTCGGGATGCTGAAAGCACATTTCCGTTGCCTGGACACCTCCGGCGGTGCTCTACAGTACAGCTCCTCAAAGGCCTGTGGGCTATTCCTGGCCTGTTGCATCCTGCACAACATGGCCAACGAATGTGGGATAGCTGTACAGGTTGAAGAGGGGGACAGCGATGGGGATGATAAGGACGCCGATGACAATGGTGATGGGCAGCCCCCCCTTGGGTGACGGGACCCCTGACTGCTCCAGCTGGCACAGCTGCACCGGGACACCATCACGGAGGAGCACTTCAGCCAACCCAGGTAAGTCATGGGGCCATGTGCAACCAACAGTGGCTAAGGCACAACCCACAAACACACATGGACACACACCAGGGGTGCATGCTGTCAAGGGAGCTGGCCGGGCATGGAACCACACACACAACCAGGGATGGGTGAGGTCTAACACACCACGTGGATGGACACACACACACACACACACACACACACACACACACACACACACACACAAAATGCACCAGACATGTACAAAGGGTAGGAGGCACACTGACCCAGAATGCCACCCCTAGCCACACACATGTCCACAGACCACCACGCCCACTGCTTGTCCTTGTGTGTGTGTCAGATGTTGAGCACCATTGCACATTGGTGTACAGCGCAATGCAGGCATCATCATGCTCACGCAACTGCGGACAGCAGCCGGGAGGGTGTGCAGATGGACTGTGTGTCTGCGTGCAGGGCCAGATACCCACCCATGCAATGCCCGCTGAATGACACAATGCACACAGGGCAGCACCAGACAGTAGCCGCATTGGGAGACAGGTCAGTCATGCGCCACAGTGCTCTGGCTGCCATAGATGCGTGGGCGGCCCCGCTGAGACCCGCCAGCACTGACAGGCTGACCACTGGCCTCATGGGGTGGCACTGATGGTCCCCAAGGGGTTCCATTGCGTGAACGCGACCGTGCTTGTGCAGGGGTCTGCAGCACACCAAACATGCCTGCACCAGGCGTGCTCGGGATGCCCACAGCTGAACCCGGTGTCGACAAGGATGGTGTCGCCTTACGCCAGGAACAGGGGGTGGACAGTGCACTGCATGGTGTCTGCGACGCATGGGCAAATAACTGTGTGCCCATTGTGGCCATGACAGCAGTGCATGCCTGTGTCTGCCTGTCAATGGCAGCGGTCACATCCTCCCGCAACTGGTCCATCCCTGCTAGGATCAGAGCGGTGTCTCTGCTGTGATGCTCCTCTGCCCGCTCCAGAGCCACACGCAATGCATCCACTGATGTCGCAAGCTGCATCTGCTGGTTGACTGATGCTTGCAGTATGCAGGTGTGCTCATTCAAAAGGTCATCTGCCTCCTCAGCATCCTGTCCCTCAGGGTGTGTGCGGCTCTGATGCCCAGCACCCCTTGAGGGTGGGCGCTGCACACCAGGACCAGGTCTGGGCATGTCCACAGGCGGTGCACTGACGCCACCCCCTGACCCTGTACCCCCAAGCCCATTGGCCGACTGCTGATGCTGCCCCTCTGGCTGCTGCTCACCAGGGCTCACTGGCTGCAACAGTCCCACTGTCCTGTACACACACCATTGCTGCCCCACTGGTGCTGACAGGCACAGGCTGGGACCGTGATGACACGTAGGCCTCCACAGCGGCACCACCCACAGCCATGGCCGGCGATGTTACCTGCTGTGTGGCCATCCCATGGCACACACGTGTCACTGCCCATGCCGTTAGCAACATCATCATCGGTGATGGAGCCGGGCACCAGCACGAGTCACATCATGCTGGCATCCGTGGATGCTGGCACGCTGGGACACAGGCAGGGCCTCCTCCGCACCTGTTCCAACAACATCAGTCTGGACAACCAGGCAGGCCCACTGTCACACTGAGCCACGTATACCTGTAGAGGTGAATGGGCCCTCCTCCATCTCCATCTGACTGTCCTCAGTGGACAGGCCCACCACCACTGACCTATGCAGATGCTCAGGATCTGTAAGGGAAAACAAAGTCGCGTTACTGCATGTGACCTACCCTGCCCCCCCCCATAGACAGACCATGACCTACCATGCAGTGACGGGCTACCACCCATCTGGAAGCCACCACCTAGAACACCCTCAATGGCACAATGCTGCATGCTTCCAGCAACCCTCTCCTCCTTTGGGGTCAGGTGTACCACCTCCGGCTGTCCCCCACCTGTCGCAGCTCGTGCTGCCCTGATGGCAGCCACCTTCTCCTTTATCCTCCTCCTGTCTGTGCCCATCTTCTTCTTGCACTCCTGCATGGAGTGCTGGTGGCTGCCATGCAGGTTCACTGCACGCGCCACCTCCTCCCATGCAACAGCATGGGCCTGTGGTGTTCCCTGCCATCCACTGAGAAGCAGCTTCTGATCCAGGTAGGTCTCAAACAGGGCCTCCGTCTCGGCCTTGGTGAAATTAGGTTTCCTCCTCCTCCCACCACTGTGTTCCTCCTCTCCCACAACTCGCTCGGTCATTATTTAGCCTGTGAGAATGAAAGTTGTTACCTGTGACTGTGCAGTCCCATGCATGTCCCAAAATCCACAGTCCACACTCCCAAACAGCATGCAACTCACCAACAGACTGCAGTAACTGACTATGGCCAGTGCAGCCCAATGTCGCACTTTTATAACGCAACCCATGCAAATGAGGTGAGGCGCAACTTTAAGTGGATGCAAACTGCAGTGCTGCGCCACTGAATGGCTGATTAGCTGATTTGCATATGACGGCTAAATATCACGCTGTTGCGCTTTTGCGATTGTGTTGAACGTGCTGAGCCAAGGGCGCAGTTCTGTGACATGCGCAGTACACACCTCACTGCGCATGCCCGGGTTGCTGACGCAGGCATCTGCTGTGCTGCTGACATGCTGTGCACAGGAGGCAATGCAGGGCATGGCCACCATTGTGCCAGTGGCGCTACAGCAATGTTCACCTATATGGCGCTGTGGCACTGGGGCATCATAGACGCACTGGGGAAACAGCGTGGTAGGCCGCTACTGGAGGTAGCACACAGGCACCCAATTGCACTACACGCATTGGGTTCCAATGGCGCTGTGCCTGTCCATGCGCCACAGACCCTTGACCCTGTGCCTGACCTTTGCCCCCTAGGTGCCATGCATCAGGCATGGGTGCACCATTATCACGCTGTTTGGTGACAGCATGATAAGGAATGGCAGCGCTGTACCGCGCAGCATCTGCACGTGATGGAGCCGCGCTGCAGAGCGCCATTTTGAACTGACTGAGCAAGTGAGATGGCATGGAGGAGGGCTGCCCAGTGAACCCAAATTGAACTGGCTAACCTGGTGGCCATTGTTGAGCCACTTTATGGCCCACTGTTTGAGGAGGCACCCCTGGACAGGTCCAGGAGCCAGGTGTGGGAGGAGGAGGTGGCTGACGCCCTGGAGGAGGCCACAGGAAGGGGGCAGATGGTGGAGCAGTGCCGCCACAGGTATGGCGACCTGAGGAGGAGGGAACTGGACCTGCTTGCCCACCTGCGGACATGTGCCAGGAGGGGCACGGTGCCATGGCCAGGTAGGTGTTACGTCCACACACTTTTATCTTCCATATGGGTATCACGGTTGCATGTGTCCGGAACATGGGGGAGGGACTGTCCGGTGTTGGCTGTGGTGGTGTTATCAGAGTGTGGGGTGGGTGTGTCTGGCTGGGTGGGATTGCACACATATGGGGGCAGGGGGACTTTGCTACAGGATTGTACTTATGTTCCTCTCTCCATGTTTGCACCACAGGGCCAGAAGAGAGGTGGCTTGCCAGACAGCAGAGGCACCAGCAGGACGACAGGGCCAGTAGGAGGGGCGACGGTCCACAGCGCCAGAGGGACCGGCCTGATGATGGTGAGAGCCATACCTCCATGATTACTATTGCATGCTGTGTAACAGGGTGGGCAGCGGGGCATGGCCACCATCCATTGACACCACTGCCATGCACGCAACTTGTTATAGTCAGCACTGTCCAGTGGCACTGCATGTCTGGGAGTGCGTCGATGGTGGTCCATGCGTGCACCAGGTACATGGTTGTGCCATTGCCTTTGCACCACATAGCCATGTCACTAAACAGCCATGGTGGTGCTGTGCATGACTTGGCCGGTGGGTGTGTGCAGCGGTCCGCATGGCTGTATGCGCCTGGGTGGGCAGGTCTTGTGGACGTGATCACTGTGGGTGGTCACACACCATCACAGAGGCATGTCCCACGGCCGTATGCCATGCACAGTGGACTGTATAGGGCTGTGCATTCACACCTATTGACTATGCTCCCTTGTCCTAGATGTCCGCCAGCTGCAGGCTATCCATGAGGCACTGCAGGAGATTTTGCAAGTGGCAAGGGCATCGCTGGACATACTGTGGGGCTTTGAGCAGCTGGGTGTCCGGCGGAGACACAGCAGGAGGAGCAGCCGGAGCGGGGAGCGGGGCTCCCAGTGACCATCCCTATGCCCCTGATTCCCCCTACCCCCTGGACCCACCCTCACACCCCATCTTTCCTGTCCCATTTGTTCACCCCTGCCCCTTACCCACCCCCACCTTGTTTGTGGCCCTCCCCCAACACATTTGTACATAGTTTTGTAAATAGTTCTTTTTGATATTTCTGATTACAAATCTTTTGATATGAATACTGTGGTGGTCTCTGATTTGCAGCGGGCTATAGGTGCTCAGCTGCAGTGGCGTGCATGGCGTCAGGGTTGGTGCAGTCATGGGTATGTGTGTGTGTGTCCGTGGGGAAGTGACTATGGTGTGGGAGTAGCTATCAGTCACTGTCTGTGGTGTGTGTGTTGTTTCCTGTGCACTGGATGACTGTGTGCAGTGGTCCATGGTGCATGCTCTGTGTCCATGGTGCACCTGTCAGCCTGTCCATGGCCTGTGCAGCTGACACCCTTGCATGTCTGTGACCTGCATGGTCTGCCGGCACATCAGTGGTGGCTGTTCATGCAGGGCAGCCACTGTAACCGTCACAAAGCTGGGTTGCCTCCTGTCACTGGTGTGGTGCATGTCTGCCTCGGGTGACACTGTGGCCTCCGCAGTTGTTGTCCCACCTCAATGCTGTGGCTTGTGTGTGTTGCAGGGGACGTGCACCACTGTCTGTGACTTGTGCTCTGGGCAAATGATGGTGGCATATAGGTCCACAGTGCCTGCTCAGGGTGGCTGGCACTCCTATGCCATGGAGGACTGCTGGCCATGTGTACATGGTTTCCATGGGCCCACGCTGGTGGCTTGGTTGCCCCGCTACTGCGTCCCTGTGTTGTGCCCTTGGGTATGGGTGGGTGTTTGTCCATGCACTGTGTTGCATCCGGTGTGGTGCATGCTTCCACGCACCACTGTGGGTGTCTGCGCTGTCTGTTGTGGCCAGTACTGGGTCGGGGTGTGTCCTTGGGAGGGTATGCAGGGTGCTGTACCACTGGTGGTGGGGTCTGGGGCATGCCCTGTCACGTGTGGGGTACCTCATGTGCCGATGCATGGTCAGTCTCTCAGCTGTACCTCGGAGGGGCTGTGCATGGTGGCACTGTGTATGCCGTCGTTGCATCACTGTGTACTGCCACCCACTGATGGGTGCTCGTGGTGGAGCTGCCTTGCATGGTTCTGTGGTGCACAGGGTTGCATTGTCACAGTGGGGGTGGTGGCATGCATGGGGTATCCTGCAGTGGTGGATGCTGCTCCTGGGCAGGGTGTCTGGGGGTCACGGTGCAGGGTGTGCTCTGCATTGGTGGGATGGTGTGGCATGGGGTGGTCTGCCCTCCTTGTGTGCCAGTCACAGCTTGCCAGGGGGTGTGATGGGGCATCATGGCCCAGCTGTGGGTTGTTTGCTTGTCTCCATGGGCCAGTGGTTATTCCAGCCCTCCCCCAGTTGTGCAGTGCATGGGGTGTGGGGGGACGATGTCTGTTCTGCTGTGTGTTCCTCAGCCCATCTGTGGCATGGGTGGTGGGCTCCTGCATCCCTGGTTGTGCTGTTGCATTGCTGCCCTGCTGCTGGAGGGCATCCCTGGTTCCACTATGGCACCTCTGGACTGCTCAGCTGAACTTCCCTTGTTGCGCTATGGCGCATCAGATTTACTCAGCTTCCTCTCCCTAGTTGTGCTATGGCGCAGGTGGTGCGATATTCAGTCGTTGGCTGTAGGCGCATCTTGGCCGGCTCAGTTTTTGAATATCACGCCTCTTGCGCATGGGCGCAATGGACTTATGCTTGCTCCTGCTATTGCGCACTTTTTGGGCTCAGTTTGACTATCTGGGCCATAGTGTTCAGCATAAGACCATTAAGTTCATTCCAAGAATTAGTAACCTGTCCTGTCAGGACAGACTGGGAGAGCTACATTTATATGATCTGGAAATAAGACGCCAGAGGGGTGACCATTTTTATTATTTAATATACTTAATGATGCATATCTAATGGCTGCATGTAATATTACCTGTGCAAATAAACCATTAAGCCTCAGATGTCACACTAAACAACTGGTGGTACCTAGGGTCATAGCACATAAAAAGAAATACTACTTCACTATTAGAGCAGTAAAGTTACCCCAATTCATAGTAGACTCAAATAATGCCCAGCAATTTAAAAACAATGTAGATAACTACATATTGGGACAAGCAACCCTATAGTCCACATGGTGTGGGAAGGTAGATACGATGGGCCAAGTCCCTTCTTCTACCTTGCATTATCGAGTCACTGAGTTATTACCAAGGCGTGCAGTGTACATATATTTTTGAAACACAGTTTTTGAGGTGAGAAATAAATAAATGCTCCAGCTAGGATTTGGACCCAGGTCTGCTCAGAATACTATTCTGCTGCACTAACTAGCTGTTCAGTATTCCAAGCAGGTATTGTTTCATCAAACATAGTTACTTTGAAAATTGTGTTTCAAACATATATCCACACAGCACTCTTGATGATAAAGATGTAACTAAGTTGTGTATCTCCAGGGTGTGCAGTTGGAGAAAAAGTTCAGTGCCTTTAAGAATCTTCTGATTTCAGTTATCCTGGTGGCACAGCTGGTTAGTGCAACAGAATGATATTCTGAGCAGACTTTGGTTCAAATCCCAGCTGGGGTGTTTATTTCTTTCTCACTTATTCAACTGTGTTTCAAACATATGCACACTACACCTTGATAATAAAGATGCAAGTAATTTATGTAGCTGCAGGGTGTGAATTTCGAGAAAAAATCAGGTTCCAGTTGTCCTGGTAGAAGAGCTTGTTAGTGCAGAATGGTTTTCCATGCACACCTGGGTTCAAATTCAGTTAGGGCACTTATTTCTTTCTCATTTCTAATACCAGTAATAACCTTTCCCTTTTTGGGATCTTGGGCTTCTCCTTTTGTTTCAGCCCAGATGCTCAGAGAACAGTGAAAAAGGCTTGTTAAACACCAGCTCCAGATGGCCTTGGACATGGATGACTTCTGTACCCGTGCCATGGCCACAGTTGTCGTTATGTGGTCATAGGAGTTGGGTGCAGCTGTCTACCTTCACAGCTGTCATCCAATACAAGTTGGTCAATATTCCACTCCTGGACACTGACCTCTTTAGCTCCGGGGCGGCCATTCCTGGGCACCAACCTCTTTAGTCCTGGGATGGAAGGACATACCACCCATATAGAGAAGTCTGATGCCATCAATGATTCAGTGGCTTTCTCCCAGAAGGACTTTAAATCTTTCAAGCCTGAAAAGAAAGCTTTCCTGTTTTTGCCCTTTCAACCACATCACCCTCAGCAGCAGCCCTGGCAGGGGTAATACAGAACTGGCATCCGGAGCCCAAGTTTAGCAGCCAGGCAAAAAAAAGGGAGAGGTAGGTGCCAAGGGGCCCTGTCAGCCGCAGCCCCCTCCAAGACTGCTCAGTGACAGGTTGCGTGGTGCCAGTCTCCCTCCCATACAGTCCTTGTACCAGCTCTCGGTTGGGGAGTTGGTTGTGCCACTTCTTTCCACAATGGTACGCCTTTACCTCAGAAAAGTGGGTTCTAGAAGTGGTGGGCAAAGGGTGTCTCTGGACTTTGAGGCACTCCCACCATACTGAATCTGAGCTCCTCAGGAGTCCAGGGTGCTGGAGGACATCTTGTCTGCATAAAGGACCAACATAGCTCTGCTCCTAGAGCACAGGGCAATAGCATGTGTCTCAGGCACTCTGGTCACTTAGGGATATCTCCAAGTACCTACTGGTACCAAAATGGATGGGGGGAGGGCGTAGCTGGTGCTGCGTACTGGACTTTCATGATCTGAACAAATTCATGCAGAAGCACAAGTTCTGGATGGTCACCCTGAATCAAATCATACTATCCTAGAAGCAAGGGATGTAGTTCTGCTCCCTAGACCTCCAGGATGTTTTCTTCCACAACCCAGTCTGTCTTTCCCATCGCCAGTACCTTCTGTTCTGTGTGACGGGTGTGTTCTACCAGTTCCAGGTCATGCCTTTCAGCCTCTCATCTGTGCCAAGGGTCTCCACCAAGTGCATAGCAGAAGTGGCAACCTTTTCGTGGCACAAAAGCATCAGGGTATATCCCAATCTGGATGAATGGCTGCTATCTGGGCTATCCAAGGAGGCTGTGGAACAGTCAAGTGATCTGACCCTTCAGACCTGTCAAAACATGGGCCTTCTAGTCAACCTGGCCAAGTCTGAACTGGTTCCCCTCACAGGTGGTTAAGTTCACTGCAGCAGAACTCGACTCTTTTCAGGCCATGTCCCACCTCGCAGTGGACAGGCCATCAGATCTTACCTTATTTGCCCAAACATTTCTGGTTGGGTGCTTGCACCTGGCCCCTTTGAACCAGACAGTTTTAGTGACTCGGCTGATGTGGGATGCCATCCAGTGGTCGTCAATGTACCCACATTATCTGGAGGAAGGAGTCCCATTCATCTGCCCAAAAACGTCCATCACACTTACGATGAAGGTGTGCATGGTGGGGTGGTAAGCTTACCCAGAAGGCCACAGGGCCCATAGGTCCTGGTCAACCTGGGAGTCCCAAATACCACATCAACCTGCTGGAGCTCCATGCAGTGCATCTGGCTCTGGTGGAATTATCTCTGTTGATTTGGGATCAGGTTGTTCAGGTCCAGATGGACAACACAACCACCATGTTCTACCTAAACAAGCAAGGCAGACGCACTCCTTTCCCTTGTGTCAGGAGACTCTCTGCATCTAGACCCTCTTGTGCAGCCTACAAGAAGACCTTCTGGTAATTCATGTCACGGGAGAGAACAACTAGCAGGCGGACAATCTCAGCCAGGTTAGAGAGACTCAGAATCAGGAGGTGGTAGATCACCTGTTCTCTCAGAGTGAGACACCCCTCTGGTGTATCTGTTTGGAGGGATGACTTCTCCAGGTCCTGGAACCTAGACCTTCTGTACACCATCCCTCCCTCCCTTTCCCTTGGTTCATAAGATAGTGACCATGGCCTTTAAGGACAAGGTAGAGGATCCTGATAGCATCACAGTGGCTGAGGCAGTTCTTGTATCCAGAGCTCCACAGCCTCAGCAACAGGCTGCCAGAGGGGGTTGCCTCTCTGCATGGACCTGCTGACCAGACAACAGAGTACAGTCCAGCACCCAGACCTTCAGTACCTGCATCTCTCAACTTCATTCCTGAGCAGCTAGCATTCCAGGCTTTTGGCCTCTTGTCAACTCACAAATGCTATGCATTTCAGTGGCAGAGATTCTTGCTCTGGTGTCAGGGGAAAGAGTTTGATCACCTTGTCTATCCAGTTGCAAGCATTCATGAGAACAGTTGGGACTGGGAACCACTACACTGAAAGTGCACTTGGCAGCTGTTTCTGCATACTGGGTGTGGGCTTATATGACAGTGGTGCAGGAGAAAGTGGTCAGGCACTTTTTCAAAGGCCAGGATCACCTGTACCCTCCAGTGCACAAATCACCACCCCCATGGTACCTACTGTTGGTACTGGCAATGCTCACTGGCAAGCCATTTGAGTAGATATGCAAGCATGAGATGTTGCACTTGTCTTGGATGAGCACCTTCCTTGTGGCTGTAATGTCAGCCAAAAGGTTCAGTGTGAGCTCCAGGCGCTCTCAGTAGAGGCTCCCTGTTTGGTCTTCCATAAGGACAAGATAATCCTTCGCTCCAACATGAAATTCCTCCTGAAGGTCATGTCAATTTCACCTTAACCATGGGATTAACCTTCCAGTTTTTCAGCAGTCCCACCTTGGACACGGATAGCACGCACCATACACTGGATCTGCAGAGGCTGCTATCCTATTACATGGCGCGCATGATGGGAGTTCATGGAGAGGATCACCAGTTCTTTGTCACCTATACTGAAGCCATGCCTGGCAGACTAGTAGCTAGATGGATGACTGCCCAATGGATCATATCCTGCTATAGGCTGGCTGGTAGGGAGTTCCCAAGGGGCTTAGGGCTCATTCTACCAGACACACCTCTGCCTCGGTGGCCACTTCCAGGGATAATCCCACTGAGGAAATATGCAGGGCTGTGACCTGGGCATCTCCAATTACAGCACTGATGTGATGAGTTATTGGGATGCTTGTTTGCTACCTGTCCTCCAGTATCTGTTCCCCAAATAGGAGTGGGTGCCTTGCCCTTTCCTCCTGGAGGATCGCTAGGAGTCTGCCTATGTGTGTATAGTGAACTGAATCCATATTCCTAATATATAGGTTACTTGCCTGTAACCATAGTTCTAGTAGTCGTATTCAGTTCACATCCACACCACCCACTCAACCTCCCACACCAAATGGCACCCAGATCCCTGCTTTCGGCATGCAAAGATCTGATGTCAAAGGGGTGGAGCTAGAGGATATATACCCCCGGGTGGTGGGAGGAGCTTGTGATGACTCATCTGTCTCCAGCAGAACTGCCTATGTTTGGATCCAAACTATATAACACTGCTGGAACTATGGTTACATGTGTGTAACCTACATTTACTTATCAGTAATTGTAGATCATAGAGAGAATCTCCTCCATAGAGACATTGCTTACCCTCCCATCTACCCCCTCTGTATTTCAGGTGGCATACTCTGGAAGACATACCCTTTACTGTACCCTTGGTCATCTCCTTTTCTGCGCCCTTTGAAATTAGCTTTTTTTTTCTTTGCAGAATTACTGTCTCTGGCATCTGGTTGGAGTTCTGGTTTTCTATTCCTGATGGTATGGTACAACTCCAAGCTAGTCTTGGGTGAGACACTGAGGTGTTATGGGGCTGTCCACATTATATAGGCAGCACTGATATATGTTAATGTGGGAAGCCCCAGCTAAGCAGAAGTTTCAGAGTAGTTCGCATTCCAATGGCTTACAGTTCTAAAGACGAGGATCTATGGATAAGATTTTCTGAAGACTAACTGTAACAGGTTAGTAATCAAACTTTATCCCATGTATGTAGGATCAGACCTCCAAGGACATATTACTTTTCAACTGTGCAGGTGACCAGGGGGAGGGACCAGCAAGGAGTGGGGACAGGCAGCCCAGATAGGTGTGGTGGGATGAGGGGGCTTTATCTGTCCCAGGTCCAACCTCCATTTTCTTCACCCCATAACACCACCCCTTGTCGCTCCCACAGGGTGTACTCCTGTTGAGGGACCCAGTGTTCTGCCTTACTGGAGCCACTGGAGGGGGTAGTTGAATACAAGTCATCCTTCTGAACTCCTCTGCCAGCCCCGATCTTGGTGTGTGATGCCTCTACAAGATGAACAGGTATGCGGCGATGTAAAATCACCTGTTTCCTTACTTACAACCCATTCCCTCTGGTCCATCAGGGGTTGTTGTATATCAGAAGGAGGTGCCTTCCCTCCATGAGGTATAAGGCATCTAAGACAAATGCCAGAACCCTGCCTCACTGGTTGACACCAAATATCCCAGCCAAGGGACACACATCTGGGTCATCTGAATGGCAAGCGATAGTGCTACTGCTACTCTAACTGGTACCTAGTTCTGATTTTTAACTGGCTCACTTTATTTTAATAATCCTTCAACTGCAAGCCTACCAGAAACTGGTCCATGTTCTGAATCTTTACCAGAGAGAATTTTGAATTTGTTCACTGCTCCAGCAATAAAACTTTTAAACAGACACCTTCAATTCCCTTTTCAGTCATTTAAAAAACTAATAGAATTCAAGACATTTATTACAGGACACCTAAACCCTAAAAACTTAACTACACACTGCCCAAATGGATCTCAGGATGACTACGTGTATATGCAGCCCTACTGGATCAACTCACTATTAGCCTTCCATGCTGTCTTTTAACTGGGTTAAATTGGGCAGGAATTCAGTTCCACCTCCTCTGACACCACTGAGTACTACTGGAGAGTTCACTCTTCTGTGAATGACAGTTCCACCTCCTACAATTGTACAGATTGGAGTTCCACATCCTAAATATTTCTGATTTAATTATTACTTTTAATAACATTTTGTTACATTCAAAACCTGTTAAACAAGCTCAGTGTCATCAAGGCACAGGCAAGAAAGCAAGAAAAACCAGGAGCAGTTTCAAAATTTACAAATAACGTTTTATTTTTCTCAATAACAGCAAAATAAAAATTATTCAGTATAACTACTTACAAAGGCAGCACAAACAGAAAACTAAGTCCTTCTGAGGGTATTTCTTTATTCCAAGGTTCAGTCTGTCACTCTTCTTGTCTCTCTAGGAAAAACACTGCTGCTCTTTATAAGTCTTTGGGAACTTGTTAAGGGAGCCTGCTTATCACAAAATGTTCTTGTCAGTTTTGATGTAGGTGCAGCAAAAAGAACATAGTGATCCAGAACTGACCTCCTGTGTACAGTTCTGCAAAAGGCTTAAAAACTGCATCTCAGGTTAACCCCTTTAGTTCCAAATAGCTGTGCAATCATTTCAACAGTATAACTATATACCGTTTTAAACAAAGGGATCCCACTTTTACATCAAGATTCACTTATATTTTTTACAACTGCAGACATGCAAGGGGAAGAAAAGACAGAAATAGCAAGGGAAGGCAGATAGCGAGGGGCAGAGAATCGTGAAACAGTCAGAGTGATCAGTTCCTAGGTCTCACAAGAAAATTTGGTTGTGCAACCAGACAGAGAAGTGACAGAAAAGGAAAGGATAGAACGGACCCTTGCATTTAAACTCTTTCTGTATAACAAATGGGGCAGGGCCTTATTCAACTCTGTCATACTCAGTAATAACAAAATCATGCCTCCATCCTTACCTAAGATGGCCATGAATTTCATACGCGATTACATCAATGAATCAAGACCAGTCTGCATCTAGCACTGAAATCATGTATATGTGTGTTGTTTTTGAAAATATTTTACCCATCTGTGGATCTCAGCATACAAGTAGACACTTATGGTATTTACTGTATAGGTGCGGTACAGCCTGTATTATTAGGGTTGAGTAAGTACTTTAATGTCAAAACCCAATTTTTGCACCTTAATAACTTTCAGCCTGTTCAACCAATTTGCCTGAAATTTAGTAGATGTGGAGTCAGTGGCAGGATATATAGATCCTGCAGGATCCATACTAAATCCTGACATTGCAAATCCCGTCACCTAAATCTCGACACGGTAAGTGCCCAACATGTTAAATGCCTGAATTACCGAAATCCCGACAGTTGCCGCTACACAACATGCTGCACATGGAGGAACACTGCGATTAATTTACTGACAACAACACACTGAATACTGCAATGGGTCCACACTTTATAATTCGTCACAAGCCTGAGAACTTAAAGAGCGAGAACAGCTGTCACCTGACTGTCAGACAGAACCTTTACTGTTGACTGGGATCCGTATTTACCATGCTGCAGCTACGGGTTCCTATATACTGGACAGTGCCAATTAGTATTTGCGACATGGCGATGGCCCATAAATGTTCACCCCTTGTTTAACAGAGAAAGCTGATTGATGTTATAAAAAACACATTATTTGGTCCATTTGGGAAAGAATGTAATGCGGTGAACAGCAAATCTGACAAATGCCGGGACCTCGATAGGAAGAGCTACTGTATGAAGCCTCAGCATAATAAACACACAGATTATCAAATAAGAGAGTTTATTGATCTAGCCATGCCAGGGGATTGCTAAAGCACATAAAACAGTATGGTTCCTGGAGTTAATACTGTCAGCAACAAATAAGGTATGCATATGCAGAATTATGTGGTAAAATAGTAAGGTAGGGGACAGTAAGTCAGGCCTTGAGGGTAGCTGGCTGAAAAAACATGTGCCTGACAGAGCAAGTTGTGCAGATGTGTTCGGTGAGGGGTTCAATCGGAATATAAGCAGAGCTGAAACTGGGGGAACAGTTTAGACCGCTGTAGTGCTGGTAATGAAAAAGGTACCCATTATTAACAAACACCAAATAAAGAGGGGCAGCATAAGGCTTCGATTGGACCCATTTCTGCACAGTCCAGCTGTCAGCCCACCTCTGGAGTAGCTGTGAAGTGGCCCTTGCCTTATGACTGACTGATCAATAATATCGCTATCAGCGGGTACTAGCAGTGTTCAGAGGGGAGGTCTAAACCACAAGATATCACGGAACTAAGCAGACTCAAGGAATCCATACTCTGTAGAGACACCAAGAGACAGAAAACCTCAAACCTGAGTAAGTCAATTACAGTGTTCCTACATGTTCAGTGTGTTGTATGGTGGCAGCAGAAATGAATACATGTCAGGCACCTACCATTGCAGGATTTAGGTGACGGGATTTTCAATGTTGGGAACAAGAGTGTTGAGCTTAAGTACCGAATCCAATCCTGCAAATGTTCTGCCAATCAGAGCAGGGAGGGCAACTTAATAGAGGGGAACAAATGCATAAATTCACCAAAATTAGGAGTTTTTCTTTTTTTTTTTTTGCTCACCAATAACTAAAAATATTTTTTTTCCTTTTGACATTTGAAACCTTCAGCAATCATAGAGTATTCCCAAGATACACACTTCTGTGATTTATACTATTTTAGCTTCTACAGTTTTTCAAATGTAAGTTAGGAATTTTGTGTGTTAGTGAGTTCCTTTACACTGCTTCCATTTTCTGTGAATGCTGTGCTGAGAAGGGGCATGGCCTGTGCTGCCATGATGGGAAAAAAAAACAGTGTAAAAGAAATCACTATTGTACAATGCTTTTGTTTTCTGCTATCCAGTCTTAGAACAATTCAGACGACGAGTACAATCCTGTTGCCGGTGTCCCCCTCCTGCCCGACCCAGGTATTTTTTAAAACTAGGTCTGGTGCTCGTTCCTGAGGTGTGTGTCACCTTCTCCCATGTTCATTTTTTCAAATGTGTAAACTGATGAGGGGGGGGGTTGCTGCTCAAACCCACCACTGGTATCCCCCTCTTCCTCCCGACCCATCTTCATTTATATATACTGGCGGTGGGTGTTGTTCAGTTCAGCTGCCAGTCATGTTCTCCCCCCATGGTTCGACACCGGGATGCCCAACACCTGGTGCCACAAACAGTGTTGCAGCCAATCCCTCCCCCACACATTTCTATGTGTGACACCAGGATACCCACCCCTAGTGCTGTCAGAGATCACTGACACTGTGGTACTTAATCCCCAGTGTCAGTCCAGTACCTGCAAAGAGGAAAATGGTCCCTTGTTTTTTTTTTTTAATGTAACCTGTAAAACAAATAAAAGCATCCATTGACATCTTTTGCTTGAATCCCCCTCCCCCCACCCACTTAGCACCCATCATCCCGCACCCCTTCAACTCCTCACTTACTTATTTTAGGTCCAATGTCGTAATCCACTCTTGCCTGGAGACACGTCCTGCTTCTTTGGATCCCAGTCATGAACTGACTGATACAAGGTAAATGCGGTTAATGACTTTTCAATGTGTTTTGAACATTTACTCATAACTTGGTTATTTTGTAAAATTTGTTCCAATAATTTTCAAAATGGCCTTTTTAGGACCCCACTTAATGAACAGGGTAGGTGAAATTTTTCAAATCTGTTCCAAAAAGTTATTTTACAGTTCCTTCATGAAAATCACCCTTTTGGGATTTGTAAAATTTCACCTACCTGGTTCATGAGGTGGGCATCATAAAAAACCTATTTTAAAAATCTGGGGTGAAATTCTAAAAAAAAAAATCCAACAAACAAACAAAAAGTTATAAAGGAACGTTGACATTTTTCAATGTTTACTCAGAACTTTGGTAATTTTCAATATTTTGATCCCACATTTTCAACATAACCATTTTTTAGGCCACCTCAGGAACCTGATAGGTGTTGTTTTTCAAATACTGCCAAAAATGTGTTTTTGCACTCATACCATGAAATTACGTTTTGACCAGGATTTTGTAAATATCACCTAGCATGTTCTTAAGGTAGCAATGCAATGAAATGGGCCAAAAAAATCTGATGATACATTTTTTTAACTATAAAATATTCCAGGTATCTTCCATTTTTATTTGATGGTACCATTTTCTAATTCCACCAAAATCTGAGTATTTTGTAAATGTTTTAATATTTTTTTTCTCAAGTAAAAAAGATGGTTGCCACATTTTGCATAGAAACAGCATTGCAGATCTGACAAAGGTTAGGACTGAGAAAATAAAAAAAAAAATATATAGACTTATGGTGCACAGCACAGGAGGCAACTAGACAAGTACATCTGACAGGTATGCTAATATTTTTATCAACTGTAGTCGAAACTAGCTTTTTTGGAAAAACATCTTTTATTGCACTGCTGCTCTTAGGTGGGGTCATAAAAAGACTATGTTGATAAATTGGGGTCAAAACCTTCAAAAACAACTGAGTTATGAAAAAAAAAATAATTGTGTTCAGGGCTGCCCATTGGCCCAATGGGTAATGCATTGTTTTCCTGTCCCAGCAACTGGAGATCAGGGATGAGCTTCAGGAGACAGCTGGGTAACCCAAGACTGGGTACCAGCTCTGCCTCATTCCACTGCTCTCAGCCTGAACAAGAACAGTGCAGTGTTCTGGAACCCTTTGCAACACTTCATGGCAGGATGGGAAGTCTTCCTTCACAAGGAGTTTCTGTGCCTGTTGAGACCTGGCAGGACTATGCACTATATCGGGAGAGTTGGACTGGCAAGAAAAATAGAAAATACAGCAGCTGGTAGGATGAAGCTCTAGTTGCTGCAGACCCCACACTACTGACATGTCCACTATTGTAGAAACCTGCCCACACCTTCACCCACCATTCCAGGGGACTTACCTCAGACCTTTGGGATCCCACAGATCCCCCCCATGGCAGGCCAAGAGGGGGAGGACCATCCAGCTCACCCCCAGAGACTGTAAATCAGTATGGTGGTACTGGGGCCTCTTAGTAGTATGGGGTGTGGGACAGGTGGCAGCCTTATCCTGCCCTGGTGGTGGTGGTTGATGAGTGGAGCAACATGTTCCTGTTGTAGCTCACAGGGGGAAGGTTCCAGCATGGCTGCTGCTAGTGCCACCCTGCATCACTGAATCGATGGAGTGGTCAGTGTGGTCTATGCTAGTGATACCCTGCACTGTATAGTCAGTGACACATAAGCAAAGAGAAACTGCAAGCGCCATCGCTGCTAGTGCCACCATGCACTACTAAGATAGGTCAGTGTCTTCTGTTCTTTTACCCAATCAGGCAGATAGGTAGCACAGGGTCACAGGTGGCTACATGCTGTACTATTTAAGGAACATAGGTACACTCTAGTTTTAAGGTACAGCTACTTCCTTGATTATGTATCAGATAGGAGAAGTGTTTTAAAGCAGGGGTTGTTGTGAACAGATTGGAGTGTTACTCTTTTGCTTACTCTTGGAAACCAGTTTAGTCTGGCTTGCTGGCACCATTGTTTATCGGAGACCAGTAATTGTTAGAAGATGTAAGATCTGCTGGAGGATGAGAAGGCCCTCTCCTTTGGGGTTTTACTGTCGTAACTATGTAAACATAATCTTACATGTCTATCTTGGTGTCCCCAGCCGAACCCCTGAGCTGGGGTGTGGTGCACCTGTGGTACAAACTGGCAGTGGTGAGGCTGAGTTGCACAGATCCTTTTTCCTTCTCTTAAATGAGCTATTGAGTTGATAGAAGGCATCCTTAAAATGGCAGAGAAAGGGGAGATATTGTTGATGGGGGACCTGAATATGCCAGATGTTAACTGGAGTACCTTTGCTGCAGGCACATCCAAGAGCAGGGTCATTCTTGATGCCCTACAGGGGGCATGCCTCAGACAGCTAGTGTTGGAACCCACTTGGGAGGGAGGATCTTAGACCTGGTACTCTCAAATGGGGAAGGAGAAAGGATCTCAGATTTAGAAGTGGGTAGCCGTCTGAGAACAAGTGACCAACAAACAGTGTGGTTCACAATAAACACAGCCATAGAAGCAAGCCATACAAAAACAAGAGTATTGGACTTTAGGAGGGCTGACTTTGGGAAAATGAGAGAGTGCCTTAGAAAAGCACTAGCAAATGGGCAAGAAGGAGGGGTGGAGGAACAATG
Source organism: Neoceratodus forsteri (assembly GCA_016271365.2). NCBI lineage: Eukaryota > Metazoa > Chordata > Ceratodontiformes > Ceratodontidae > Neoceratodus > Neoceratodus forsteri. The sequence continues at coordinate 401,672,952 of CM028136.1, read as the reverse complement.
GGGAATAATCAAAACAGCCATCACAGAGGCAACAAGCCTTTGTGTGAAGCAAATCAACAAAACAAAATGAAGGAAAAAAAAACACTATGGTTCTCAAAAGAGGTGGGAGAGAAGGTTAAGGAGAAAAGGATAGCATTCAGGAAATATAAGGAAATACAGAAGGAGCAGGACAAAGAACTGTATCAGTTAAAGCAGAAGGAGGCAGAGAAGGCAGTCAGAATAGCAAAGGCACAAACTGAGGAAAAGATAGCCAACTCTGTTAAGAAGGGGGATAAAACCTTTTATAGGTACATAAGGGAGCGAAGAAAGACCAAGGGAGGGATACAGAGACTTAATAAAGGGAAGGGAATGTGGGCAGAGGGTGACAGTGAAAAAGCAGGGATACTGAACGAATATTTCTGCTCAGTATTCACAACGGAAGAGGATGGGGAGGTACCTAAACCAAACAAGAGAAACACTCTGAATGGGGGGGAGGTCGATACCAGTCCATTCACAGAAGAAAGGATTTTGAAAGAACTGTTGAAATTGAGGGTGGACAAAGCAATGGGGCCTGATGGGATTCACCCCAGAATTCTAAAAGAACTAAGGGTAGAGTTAGTAACACCACTGACTACTCTCTTTAACAAATCTTGGGAGGATGGGGTGGTACCTGAGGACTGGAGGAGGGCAGATGTGGTTCCACTTCACAAAAGTGGGAGCAGGGCAGAGGCAGGAAACTACAGACCAGTTAGTTTGACCTCAGTGGTAGGGAAAATGATAGAATCACTTCTGAAAGAAATAATTGTTGAGTACCTAGAGGCCAGTGGGGCACAGGACCCAAGGCAGCTTGGTTTCACAGCAGGAAGGTCATGTCAGATGAATCTAATAGATTTCTTTGACTGGGTGACCAAAGTAGTAGACCAGGGAGGGGCTGTGGATATGGCCTACCTAGATTTTAGCAAGGCATTTGACACAGTCTCACACAAAAGATTAATATACAAGTCAGCCAGCCTTGGAGTGGGTCCCAAGGTGGTAGCCTGGATAAAAAACTGTCTGGACAACAGGACGCAAAGGGCAATAGTAAACAGAGTCCACAGTGAAGAGAGGAGGGTAACTAGTGGGGTACTGCAGGGTTCGGTACTGGGACCGGTCCACTTTAATGTCTTTATAAGTGACATTTGAGAGCACCTGGAAGGAAAAGTATGTCTCTTTGCAGACGACACAAAGATCTGCAACAGGGCTGATACACAAGGTGGGATGAAAAGGGACTTGGCAAGGTTGGAGGAATGGTCAACTATATGGCAGCTCAGATTCAATGCAAAGAAGTGCAAGGTAATGCATCTGGGAAACAAAAACCTAGGGGAAGAGTACACAATTGGGGGTGAGACAATAACAACAACAAAAACCAAAAGGGACCTATGAGTAATTATATCAGATGACCTAAAGTTGGGGGGCAAGCAATGTGAGAATGCAGTAAGGAGGGCTGGGGGATATTGGGATGCATAGGGAGAGGCATCAACAGTAGAAAACAAGAAGTTGTTATCCCTCTGTACAGACAGTTGGTGAGACCCCATCTGGAGTACTGCGTGCAATACTGGAGATCCCATCTCCGCAAAGATATAGACAGAGTGGAGGCTGTTCAGAGGAGGGCAACCAAAATGGTGCAGGGTCTGCACCAGAAGACATATGAGGAGAGACTAAAGGAGTTTAATATGCATACCCTTGAGGAAAGGGGGGGGGGCATGATAGAAACTTTCAAGTATCTCAAGGGAATTAACAAAGTACAAGAGGATAGCATCTTTCAGAAAAAGAGATGTGCAAGAACAAGGGGGCACAATTTGAAGATAGAGGGGGGACAGCTCAGAAGTAATATTAGAAAGTATTTTTTCACAGAGAGGGTTGTAGATACATGGAATAGCCTTCCTGAGGAGGTTGTGGAGTCAGGAACAGTGGGAGAATTCAAGAATGCATGGGACAGACATAAGGCAATTCTAGTGGGGGGTAGGAGGAAGTAAGCTGTTGATTAACTAGAATCTGCAGCTTATCCATCAGGTAGGGAAATGGGAAGACTAGGTGGGCCAAGCTGTCCTAATCTGCCATCAAATTCTATGTTTCTATGTTAATGAGCCCCATTAATACACCTGACCCCAAGACAGGGTCCCTCAGGTCAGGGGGGTCTATACAGGCATGTTCAGGTGTGCCAGAGCAGAACAAACCTGCTCACTCAGATATACAAGCGGCTCCCTCCCTTGACTGCATGGATGGTCCAGATGAAGCTGCAGGGGGACATGGGGAGAATCCTGACCCAATGGAAATGGATACATCAAATGAGGAACAGTGTTCTTTTGAGGAGGAGGAGTGAGAGGTGATGGAACCCAAGAAAAAGATTCTAATTCCCCTCTAGTGTGATGGTACGCTGGTAGACCTCTCAGTTCTTCACTCTGAGATGTGGATGCAACTGTCTTACTACCAGCACCAGTGTCATTCCCCAGCAGGTGTTGTGGCAGGGCGACATTATAGGTTCCTAGGTGGGTGTATGGAGGCAACTGACAAGGAGAGGCAGGAGTCGTACACAGAGGTCTGATGAAACAAAAATGTTTATTTGACAGGAGGGGAAGGAGGACACGGTCATACAGGAAAACACCAACAGTGATGGTGATAGGGAGTGTGGATAGCATTATAATTATCTAGGCAGCAATAACATATACGAACATACGAAATTTGCCAGCAGATAAAGGCCTAGAGGTCTATCAAGTCTGCTCGAATGTGCAGCTAGCACCCCTTATTCTGCAGCTGCCCCTCCCTTCCACCCTTCCCCTTCATTAACCTTCCCCCTTGTCCTGTCCCATCCTCGTTTGAAGCAGTCCACTGTTCTACTGTATACCACTTCTGCAGGTAACGCATTCCACCCAGCCACCACCCTCTCTGTAAAAAAGTGTCTCCTCATCTCCCTCCTGAACCTTCCTCACTCCAGTCTCATATCATGGCCCCTGGTGGCCCTCCCCTGCCTTACTTTGAACAGCCCCTCTGTACCTGTCTTGTTTATTCCTTTCATGTATTTAAAGGTTTCAATCATGTCCCCCTGTCTCTCCTCTCCTCCAGTGAGTACATGTTCAACTCCTTCAACCTCCTCTCGTATGATAAGTCCCCAGACCCTTGATCATCTTTGTCGCCCTGCGCCTGCACTCCCTCCAGTAACTTAATGTCCCTCTTCAGATACGGATCCAGTACTGCACGCAGTACCAGGTGTGGTCTAACTAATGACCTATACAGTGGCAGAATCACCTCCTCCCTCCGAGGATATCCCCTTGCAATACAACCCAGCATTGTTGGCCTTTGCAGCTGCCTTCCTACACTGTGCCGAGTTGTTCATTGACCCTGTGATGAGCACACCCAGATCCTTCTCCTCCTCTGTCTGGGCTAGCTGCACTCCCCTAGCTGGTAAGTCCTCCTTGGGTTCTTCATCCCAAAATGCATCACCTTGCACTTTTGGCATTAAAGTCCAGTTGCCAGGTGTCTGACCAGGTTTCAAGCTTTGCCAGATCATCCTGCAACCCCTACCATCCCCCTAGGTCATCCACCACCACGCCAACCTTGGTATCATCAGCAAAGAGACTGATCTTGCTCATGATGTCCCATGATATGTCTGCAATGAATATCCCAAACAACATTGGTCCCAACACCGAGCCCTGTGGGACACCGCTCGTCACTGCCCTTGGGTGTGAGAGCTCCCACCCACCACCACCTCTGTTGCCTTCCTGCAGCCAGTTTCCTACCCATCTCACCAGCATTGCACCTGCCCCTGTGCCTACTAACTTCCTTCCCAGCCTTCCATGTGGCACTGAGTCGAATGCCTTACTGAAGTCCAGATACAGGACATCCACTGCATGTCCCCTGTCCAGTTGCCTAGTTACCCAGTCATAGAACTCGACCAGGTTGGTTTGGCAGGATCGGCCACGTATGAAGCCATGCTGTCTGCTGTCCTGTAGTCCTTGGCCTCTAAGAGGGCCACCAGCCTCTCCTTCAGGATAGTCTCCATTAGCTTACCCACGATGGATGTGAGGCTCACTGGTCTGTAGTTTCCCGGTTCATCCTTGGGGCCACTCTTATGGAGGGGCACCACATGAGCCATCCTCCAGTCCTGAGGTACACACCCCGAATGTAGTGAGGCATTAAATAGGTCTGCCAAAGGTCCTGCAAGGACTAAATATCTAACGTAAGCTCTAAAACGTACTGTAAGCTCTAAAAACTATATCAATAGCTCTGCAGGCTATATCAATACTCTACAGGCTGTATGCGCACTCTAAACTGTAACAGTACTCTCCTTCAAGAGCTGTATGAGCTCGTAACTGTTAGGAGTACTGTAATTCCTATACAGGTCACTCTACCATTTTCTTTAAGAGGAAGACTCTAATTATTATTCAGGTGACTCTGTCCTACCCTGAGGTTCACCTCTACCCAAGTGACTATCCCCCGAAGTACTCCGGACCTGATAACTGTTACTGTATACTATAGAAAGACTCTAAAAATGGTACAATTGGCAATTTGTGCACAACTATCAAAGTCTCTGTCCATGTGATATTCGATCGGTTGCAGAAAGGAAAAGGGGAACAAGCAGCCTCACCAGCCGGCGTGGCTACGGAAATTTCTGTGGGACTAAAGGGATGTGGAGAGGTTTTCTAAACAGGCCATAGGTCCATCGGCTACACCCACCTCTCCAGGGTTGCTGGAAACAAGAAACAGATACAAGAACTCTTTCGGCTCAGAACCCACTGGTGGGTCATCGGAAATGAAGAACAAATGCAAAAACTCTTTCGCCTCAAAACTCACTGGAAGAAAAAGCACAAAAGATCCAGCCACAGTCCTCTGGCAGACAGCCGGGATGAGACGATAGATGTAGAAGACCAGCCTACCACAGCCCTCTTGTGGACTGCTGGGACTCGACAGATGCAGAAGACATTGGGAGGACCCCACAGAAACTAAGAACCAAGATGAGGATATCTTTGGAAACCAGGTGAATGGTAGAGTTCTGGGTGCCCAAGGCCAGACGAGTCAAGGATAAACATAAAACAATAAATGGGATGTTGGTTTAGGAAACTGGAGCAGAAGATCTTGACGAAGCTGTGATGAAGAAGGAAAACAATAAACCAGACAACAAGATCTGCACAGGGCCAGGCCATACACTGGGAAACAACAAATGTGATGTTGTAGGGGTATGACCATGGATGAGGATCTTCAGAAGATCCTGTTGCAGACTGATTCTGGAATTCACTTGCTGAACACCCTTCTAAGGCTGTTGAAGAATGATTCAGGAATTCACTTAGTTAGATGCTGGCACACTATGGTGTAACTGCAACCCGGGGCAATTACACAGTTCCAGGGGCAACTGAATGACTTTGGGGCACAGTTCCTGAGGCAATTTACCAGTTCCTGTGGCAATTTACTAGTTCCAGGAGCAATGGCACAGTTCAAGCAGTTTCACGCAATGCAAGACAGTTCAGTCGATTTTTCGGCAATGTAACACAGTTCAGACAGTTTTCGTATTTCTTGCCATTTTATGATGCCCCAAATGCCCTGTTGGACCCAGCGTTAGCCCAATATGCACAAGCAATAAACTGAGGGTCTCAGAGCTACCCACTCTAATTATGGGCTGCTAGACCCCCCTTTTTAAGATGTGTCAGGGACTAGGGTGACAGGGAAACAGTGGGTGTCTGGCCTGGCCCGCTCTTCCTTCAAGTTACTTTGCTGGACCCTTCCCTTTAATCACAGGGCTTGCCTTCCTGGGCCCCTTTAAATCCCCAGGCTTGCCTTGCCCTTTTAAACAATGCTCCCCTAGGAGCTGCCACTTTTAAATATTTCTTTCAACTTGAATAAGGCCTGATGTCTTTATCTCCTCCCTTGCCCCACCTTCGCTCTGCCTCCAGGAGCTCTCCTAATAAATATTTATTTTTCTTTCCTCTGGGCTGTCTGCCCTAGCCCCTCCCCTGGGCGTTGCTCTGCCCGAAATGAATATTTAGTTATGCAAATATTGGGTTCCTCGACCCACCCACTCAGCTCTTGGCCGATCCTCGAAGGTGCCCTACGGCACATTTAAACAATTTATTTTTTACTTTTTTAAACTTCTGGCAGTCAGCACCTGGCTGTTGGTGCTGCTGCTGACTCACCGCCCAGGCCTGGGTGAAGAATGGGGAGCTCGGGAGGCTGGGAGGTGCTGGCAGTGGGAGGGATTTCCTTGCAGGCAGGAACTGGACAGCAAAGGGGCCTTGCAGGACTTCCCGATGCTCGTTGCTCGCTCTCTTTCTCTTCGAAGATGTGGCTTTTGCCACACCACTGATGAGGGACCAGAACTTTCTTAAACTTATTTTAAAATAAACAAGCATTTGTCAATGCTGAAAGTTCGCTGTTGGTATTGCTGTTGTACATGCCTCCCATATTTTTCTGTGTATATTCCTCTGCCTTGCATTTAAAGGCATCACTCTGAACACAGATTTCTTATGTTCTTCCAGCATCGGTTCACTTCATTAGAAAAACAAGCATTTGTCAATGCCGAATGTTTGCTTGCTGGTATTGGCATTGGTAGTGCAGGTGTTAGAGAGACGCATAATAGGAATGGCAGTGAAGTATTGAAGTAATGCCGACCTCCACCCCCACCCTACAGAGACTTGACAGGCAGTAGGAGCATGCCTTTGGGTCGTCGGCCACAACACTCACGCCATTCCACCTCACACCACCCTGCAGACACCAACCAGTGCCGCAGTGTGCCTTGAGGTCTTCAGCCCTTCCGCTCACCCCATTCCATAAGGAAATACACTGAGATGGATGCAGTATAGGAGAATGGGATGAACGTTAGGGCTGAAGACCCCATGGCACACCTTGATGCCTGTCAGTGGCTGCAGGGTGGGAGTGGGGGTGGAATGGGGTAAGCATTATGGCCAACAACCCCAAGTCACACAGCCCACACCTGTCAGTCTGTACAGGGTGGGGGTTACGGTTGGAAACCCCAACGCCCTGGGCAATTGTTGGTATTTTTGCTCCAAATTTTCAACATGGGCTTTTTGAGACCCCATCTCATGAACAGTGGCAGTATCATTTTGTTACTCAATCCCAAAAGGTGATTTTGCACAGCGAGTGTGCCATTCGATGCCACAGGTGCAAAAACACATTTTGGGCTGGGTGTAAACAATGACAGCTGTACTGTTCATGAAGAGGTGTGAAGCAATGGCAATGTTAAAAATCTGAAGTGAAAATATGAAAAAGTGACGAAGTTACGAGTGTGCATAGAAACTGTGCAACGCACACTCGTAAGGCAGTCATTTTTTGGAATGTTTGCACCAAATGTTCAACATGGCCTTTCTGGGACCTCCCCTCATGAACAGTGGCACTGGGATTTCTTTAATCTGTCCCAAAAGTTGATTTTGCACAGTGACCGTGCCATTCTGCGCCACAGGTGCAAAAACACATTTTGGGAAGGATACAAAAAATGACAGCTGTACTGCTCCACAAGGGGGTGTGAAAAAATGGCAATGTTGGAAATTTAGAGTGAAAATATTAAAAATTGATGATGTTACAAGCATGCGTAGAAACTGTGCAACGGACACTCGTAACATAGTCATTTTGGGGATTTTTCACCAAATTTGCAACAAGGGCTTTTGGACCCACCTCATGAACAGTGACACTATCATTTTGTTAATTGGTCCCGAAAGGTGATTCTGTGCAGCGACCGCAAAATCACCTTTTGGGACCGAGAAACGAAATCACAGTGACAGTGTTCACGAGGTGGGGTCCCAAGAACCCCATGTTGAAAATTTGGATCAGAACTCCAAAAAGTGCTTGAGATATAAACCTAAGTTTAAACCCCCCACTGATTGCCCTTATAGGGCTTAGCGTGACTTTCTTCAGTTTGCGGTCGGCTTTTGCAGCATGCAGACGTGTTCCCGGTCCACACAAGATCACTGCTCCCGACCTCCGGAGATAAGTATGGATGAAGGGGAGCAAGGAGGTGGGGTGTGCAGAGGGAGGGGGCGGGTTGGGGAGGGGCGGCGGGAATGACGAGGGACAGTTTTCTTTTTTAAGTTTAAAAAAAAAGACGTCCTGGGACTTTTCTTTTACAGGTAAAATATTAATAACATGGATTTCAGCACACTGGGGTGGGCTCCCAGTATGCCAGAGTACAGGGGTGGGATCAATTTCGACCCAGGGATTGGGCACCCTGAGATCGGCTGAGAATATAGGGGCATGGGGGGGCGGCGCATCCGACACCAGGAGTGGGCATCAAAGTGTCAGAAACATCAGAGGTAGTTTTTGGGCACACTGGGGTGGGCTCCCAGTGTGCCACATTAAAGGGAGAGGGGGGACACATGCTGACATGAGGATTGAGCACCCCGATGTCGGCAGGCGGGGGGGGCTGCTAGCATGATTGCTCTTAAAGTGAAAGTGCCTTCAGGCACTGTGTACGCCCAGCCCATATGGAGCTTAGGCTGTGGCCTACTCCACACGGGTGGGAGAAAATGAGCAAAAGGAGTCAGCATGAAGTGGAGGAGACAGGGGAGGAAAGTACCTCCTCCCACCTTCCAGGAAGGGACCAGTGGGGTGGCGAGGGGGTGGTGGAAACTTCAGCCAGGCCGATCGGGACACAAACAGCTGTTTGCTGTGTGATGACCTGCAAATGAAAGGAAAAAGCTGCCGCATGATTGGTGTGTTTTTTTTCTATTCAAGTACAGATTGCTTCAGGCAAAACAGCGTCATGATTAGCCTGGCTGATGATTGGTATGATACTGTAATGCCCCCTGCAGAGCACTCTGCATTGGACAGACAGTGTCACACCCCTCAAAAGTCACTCATCCCAAGAAGTTCAACGCACATGCGCAAACTTAAAAATGGGCTAAACAAAGCCCACATTGCGGCACCAGAGGGATGGGACTGGAACCGCTGCACCACTTAAGGACCACCTCACCAACAGGATCAGATGTCTGCCAGGAGGGATGAGAAGCAGACCACAGGTAAGCCCTTTAATTACTGTCACTGACCTGTGTCCCCTCTCTGCCTCACTCCACAGCAAGCGGCTGACTATTGCTTTCTTTGGAGTACCTGAAAGCACTCCCACTGGGCTCTTCTCTACCCACAGGACGGCGGCGACCTCCCAATCACTTTTCTGGCCCTGAAGACACTGAGCCAACTGCCCAGCATTCAGGATGCCACATCCCTGGAAACACTCCTACTCAACAGTCTAGCACGGGCTGGACTTTCAAAGAATACCCTCCTGGCTTGTGCTGCTTTCCTGAGAGGGGGTAGGTTCTAGAACTGAGCAGCAGCTAGGAAACAAAACTTTTTTTTTAATTTATAAAACACTCTGCTGCTGTGTCTATTGGGCGAAGTGGGGAAGATTCACTGCAGAGGGACCTCCCAGACACTGCCCAAACTGCCCTAAGAAGGCACCTATTTATTTAGTTTAATTTCTGTAGTGCCCCCATACTTTGGGGCACTACACTTGTTTGATACAAAATCGCCATCTCATCTCATAACCAAGCCTTGTAGGATGTTATAACTTAAGGAGATTTCAGGACATAAGGACCTCAGGCGTGAACCTCATTTTGTCAGCCTTGGCGTCAGCTCTGAAGTGTTTTCAGAACTTCTGGCACTGCGACCAGATTACTGAACAGGAATAGGCCAGAGCAGATGAGCAGAAACCACTTCCTAGGCCAAGGGTGAGATGTTACCTGCTCCCGGAGGAGAGTTCCAAGAAGAGGGAGTTTCCTGCAATGGCAGACAAGGCAGTATATAATGTGAGCAGACATACAGCCATACTCCTTGAAGGCTCAGCAGCCCTGTCTGACGCCAACGACAAGAGGGTGGATGCATCATGCAGACGACCCTTACCTCAAATGGTGTAAACCTTTGGGCGACACATGCATCTTTTATTATTTAAATAGACAAAGGGTAGTTATCCCACTAAAATAACTTAGTCAGCTGTGCAAAGTATTAATCAAAAACATAAGTAACTAGCTGGCCCAGTAATGTGGAAGGCTGTGGCATCCGTGTCTTACCTCCTGCCATGCCAGGGACCTGTGTTCGTGGTGCGAGCAGGCTGCTGGCGGTCGGCTAGGGAGGGAGAGGATCGAGCATCTGGAGAACTGCTCTTCTCTCCTGGGGAGGGAGGACTGACACTCCTGCCGAATGACTGCCCCCGTGTGGGGGCCCCGAGGGCAGTGCGGGTCTGTTGGGCATGAGAGAAGGGAGGGTGCTGTGGGACTTCTGCAGGCATGCTCCAGCCTCCATGCATGCACGTCTGAAGTGTGCACCCCAGTGACGGGAAGGGATGGGAGAAGAATGGAGGAAAAACACCCCTGGCCGCAGGTGATGACTGACCCATCACAGGCTCTTCAACTGGTGGCTGGGAGCTGCCGCAGCCCTGTGAGAGAGGGCGCAGGCTGAAGGTAAGTCCCAGGGATGTTGGGGTGATGGGGCTGGGGGTCAGTCTGAAGGGGCAGCCAGGGGTGACCGGAGAATAAAATGTATATATAAAAAAAACCGTCAGCAACCAAGTAAAATACTGCACCAGCTGCCCCACCAAGCTACTGGGTACTATGCACCCTGGACTCTTGCCCCAGAAATATAAATGTAAAGCCCAGCATAAGCTGTCCAAAAAGTAATAATACGTCTCGCTGTTAGTGACAATTTAGCAGTATGTTATATACCAGCCACTGATTTACGGTGATTAAAATAATGAAATTCCATTTTCAAGACTTGGAATTCTGTGAACTGCACTGGTGACTGTTAGTATAACTTCTGGAGTTTACCGGGATTCTACAGTCATCCTTTTTGAATATGTGTAAATAATCAGAATAAAAGAAGGCTTAATATACAGAGCAGTAATTAAAGCAAACTGAATATAGTACAGGAAGCAATTGTAAGAAAAAAACAAGTTCTGCAGATTTACTGATCTGGCCTAAAATGCCAAATTCCATGAAATTCTTTGTTTTTAGCGGTGTATAGGCCGTCCAAATTCTGGAATTTTACCAGGTTTTCCAGTAACAACCAAAAATTAGTGGCACTGGTTATGTAACCCCCCCCCTCCCCGAGAGTTACTGTAAGTGTGTGTTCCTTTAAGAAGGCTTTTGCTTTCTTCTGTGATGCCAAGTTGTACCCTTGGTTTGACCTGGCAGCAGCACTGCCTGAACATTCCAAAGGGGAGGGTCTGAAGCTCTCAGTTTTGAAAGAACTGAGCATTCTAGTCAGTTGGAAGGAACCTTCAGCTTGGCATGTAGTGCCTGGCTCCTTCTGTGTAAACCCTCTTTTCTAATGGAGTTGGCGTCGAAATAAACAGTTCATATGTGACGGCTGCCATTGCCCGAGATCCCTAAAAGGGGTGTGCCCCTCTCCAGAAGGAGGAATACCAGTTTTGGAGTTTATGAGGAGCTTCTGTGGGGATGAACTTAGCTGAGAACTGCTGAAAGACTGAGGTGATATTTTGTCTTATTTTAAGAGGGTGAAATGACAAAGCTTCTGAGCTTTAAATACCCAGTGCTGCTTTCTGGGTTTGGAACAAAAGTTTCCTGTCAGAAAAGGAAAGATTTCTGTCATGGGATGACTGTCTCTGAGTAAAAGGGACTGTCATGTCATTTTTGAAAATGGGTTAGAGTGCTTGAAAAGGCACTATTTATGCTCCTTTTGGGCATCAAAAGGCTGTGGGTATCTCCACAGTGAAGATGTTCTCAGAAAGAAATGTCACGTTAATGCTGTCTGCCTCTGATAGTAGAATGTGACAGTTTACAAAAGCCTGTTTGTGACTCTGCCTGTGTCACACAAAGTGAGAGACTGATTACTAGCCCTGTGGCTAGTATGTGAAAAGTGCCCAGAAATGTGTTGGTGAATTCAGCCTGCTGATTTGGACTTTTGGGACCCTCTTCTCATGGGGGGCAGCACTTGAGTGAGGGTGGGGGTGGATGTCCAGTGGCACCTCGGACCCCAAGGGGATGCTCTGCCCTCCTCTGTCCCTAAATCCATGCCCCATGGGGCATGCCCATTAATGTGGACTCAGGACTCTCTTCTCACAGGGGCCAGATCTTGAGGAGAGAGAGAGAGAGTGGAAGGCTTGGTCCGTGGCATCTCGGACCCCAAGGGGACCACCGCCTTTCCTTGCCAGCAAATTGGGTATGAATATAAATTAATTCGAAGGGTGACCAAGAGTGAAGGTGTTCCCCTAAAAGGCAGATGATGAGACTTACGCTCCTCGGTTAGGAGTTGAACCTGTACCCCTTTGGGCTTAAATGCCAAGCAGAGTAAACTGTGATTCAAAGATGTATTAAGCCTTACTTCATTTTAAATAAAATATTTTATTTATGTAGTTTTTGTTGACCAGGTAAGTGCACTAGACAAATTCTTGCCTATTTTCAGGCACGACTCAGAGGAGGGGGATACAGATGAATGCCAACTGACCTTGAACCAGATTAAGCTGTTGGTGGTATTTTTAGTGAATGGGGGGAAATTTGCCCAGGGCACTGGGGAAATTTCCCTACTACGCCAGTAGGGGGAACCCTTGGCCATCTGTCTCAGGATGGCCAGTCTAGAGGAGCCACAGGAGGAGATGGATGCAGCTGAAGCAGGAGAGCAGGCCTCATCTCCTGTCTCTATTTCTCAAGAAGCCATTGAAGAAGGATTAGTTTTGGCTGAGTATGAATCGGATTCCCCAAGAGAGGTGGAGGATTCTCTGCCTTCAGCAGATGTGTCTCAGAAAATGGAACGACAAAGTAAGCAGCAGTGTTTACATGTAGAAAGTAATACAGGATCTGGAAAGAAAGAGACTGTGGCTGATTGGGTAACACTAGTTCTGCAGCTGTCAAACCGGGCCAAAATGCTGTCAAAAGCCCAGTGAGTCATTCAAGTGATGACACAACACAGCTGAATCCAAAAGACTGGGCTGATTCAGCTACTACAAGCACTGCAGACTTTGATGAAACATATGCTGGTTCTACAGTAATAAGACTGGCAGTTCAAGCAGCAGTAACGTATGCCAAAAGCCTGTACCAGCAAGCCGAGGGAAAAAAAAAAATCGCTCGGAACCAAGTCTAAAAATGCAGAACGTATTTTGGCTACTTCGACTCCAGGCTTTGGTGAGAGGCCTGCTATAGAGACTTTTTCCTTTCCTAAAAATAAAAGCACATTTGGATGGAGTAAAGGGAGAAAACAAGAAATTTAAAAATCAAGGTCTCTGGATGCTAAGAGACAAACAAATAATGATATAGGAGGGCTGTATTGGTCTCCGGAATGGGTGTCACAGAATGCTGGCCGGGAACTGCAAAACGATGGGATTTGGACTCTGGATTCACAGGACCCAACTTACATCCAGATGCTGAAAAAAGCAACAAACGATGTGGCCACCACCATAGAGAGCTCCACCAAACCCCGGGGTAATATTTTAATGTCTAGACATTTACCTACTGGTTCTGTGTGTGGTAATAATATTGCAGATCATGATAATAATTCTGGTATACAAAATGAAGGGGTTCGGGGAGGGAGGTGGGGATGGGAGGATGAATGTGATTGAGGCCTCAGGAGATAGAAGTAATGGACAAAATGCCCCTGAAATTATAGAAACTACTGATCCTATTAGATTAGGTCCTTCTCCAGCAGCAGCACAAAATTTAACAGAAGGCAGTGGGACGGCAGATACTTTATTCAGGCTTTCAGATTTGTTTCAACATAAAGGTGAGCCTGCTCCCCGGTGCAATGCTGTGCGTTTGTTATACAAAGGAGGATTAAGTGAACCCCCAGATAACGTGTATATAGCATGCAAGCTCTTAAAAGAATCTATGCATTTTTTCTCATCTGAGATTTTTTCGCTGATCAGTTTGGGTAATTCAAACTACGATATCAGCTTTAAAAATGTATCTGGCCTGGACAGATTTTGGGCCCAATACAACACCTGTAAAAACATCCCCCTTTGGGCCCCTTTTCACATTATTCCACCTACAAAACCAGCAGTTAAGAACACCACGGTTATGTTTAAGAATGAAGGGGTTAACACTGAAGACATTTTATTCTGGTTAAGAGAAAGGTGCGCAGTTATGAGTAAACCCACTCCCACATTAGATGGAGAACAGATTTGGGATGGGGTCGGAAAATTAGAGTTAAATTATACACAATGAATTCTGGACCAGTGCTAATCCCTAGTTCTTTTTATTTAGGAAAGGATAGAGGAGCCATTTTCTATGTTGGACAGCCTAGATCTTGTTACAAGTGTGGATCTTGGGTGCATTTAAGTTCGGCATGTGACATTGTAAGGTGCAGCCACTGCTTAGAATTTGGACACAAATCTGAAAAAGTCTTAACCTGTTTAAATGCAACCTCTCTGAATGTACTGGCCATGCCTATGGTCATTGTCCTTGGGCATCCCATAACAGGGAGGATTGCCCATCTTATGAGGGACTCATTAATTTAGCTCAGCAACAGCAAGCTAAACGAGTAGCGAGCAAAGCTTGAGAGCAGGTTTAGAATCATTGAGACAGGATCAGTAGGACAGGGGGTAAGGCCAAAATATTGCACAGGAGACTGGTAGGTCTCAGGAGGGTAATATACGGGATCAGGATTTGGTGGATATGGGTGACCCTGTCCAAACACCAGTGCATGAAGTTTAAGACATGAGTCAAACTGTAGTGCCTCCCCCAACTGCCCCTTCCAATCCAAAAGAACAAAAGTTTAAACCTGTCCCAAATAAGAGAAACAGAGCAGGAAAGACACTTACCACAAATCAGGCTATGATATTTCTTCTGAATCATGGAAAGCCGGAAATAAGTTTGCTGCTCTCTTTTCCGATAGGGATTCAGAGGATGAGGACACAGATTCCTCTTCTAGGGTGTCTACTACAGACACTGAGGATAAAGGTGGTACTGATTCTATTGCTAAGCGAACTAGACAAAGTAGAAAACCTAGGACCCCCTAGAAAATAAGCTGAATAGTATGATACGGTGTCTGTTTTCCTTCTCCTTCTTATGACTGATACACTCACACTGACTTCCATCAATGTTAACAGTATTAAAGGGGAAAGAAAACTAATAAGCACTATGCTGACTTTGAAAGAAAATGCTTGTGATAGCATGCGTCTGATGGATACAAGATTGAAAACTCATAGAGAGTTACAACAGGCTACAAGGGCCTGGACTCTAGGGGCCTCATTTTGGTCCGAGGTTCTGGATCCTTGTGACGGGGTTGGAATACTATTTTCCACTCCTTTGGTACAGGTTTCCAGATTGGTGGAGATATCTCCGGGTAGAGCACTAATGTTAGATTTTACCTATTTAAAAGAATGATTTAGGCTTATTGCAGTATATGCACCCCAGACAATAGCGTTACGAGCTGCATTATTTAAAGAAGTTCAGCCTTTTTTACATACCGCTAGGGTGGTTCTATGGGTGGGTGATTTTAACTGTGGGCTAACTCACTCAGATCGTGGCCTACAGACTAGGAAAATGTTTAGTGACTCTGTACAATTATTACAACGTGTAACAACAGCTGACCTAAAAGATGCATATAGGGAGATCAATCCACGGGAAGGATTTACATACTTCAGGGGGACCCTTAAAACAAGGGTAGATTTCATTTTTGTATCTAAAATTATACAGGTGTTAGCATGTAAGACTAGGGCAGTTGAATTCTCAGATCATGTAGCTTTACAGGTTAAGATAACATGGAAGGATTCTCCTCATTGTAAAAAAAATAAGTGGAGAATGAATGATTCCTTATTACAAGATCCAAAAATAAGGAAAATGTGGCATACAAATTGGTTAGCTAGACTGTCGGTAGGGGAGTGTTATTCAGATCGAGGGGAATGGTGGAAAGATACCAAAACAGCCTGGAAACTTATGTTTCAGAAGAAGTCACAATATGATAACAATAAGGTTTACTTGCAGTATCTGGCATTAAGACAACAATTACAACATTTAGTATCTCTAGCAGAATCAACTGTAGGGAATTTTAGCTCTCAGATAGCTATAATTAGTAAACAGATGAAGGAAATTCAGTACAACAAGGCAAAATCACTAGGATAAGAAGCAAGATTCAGTACCCAACAAAAAAAAGAGGGATGGAGCCTTATAAAGACTGTCAGCATAGGAGAAAGTCTACAGTACTTACAGAACTCCTCACCCCGGACGGTACAGCTGTTAGTGGGATGGAAGATATTCTGCATATAGTAGAAACTAAGATGTCTAAATTATATGGTGAGCAGAGCTTTAATATTAATACTGAGGGTTTAGTAAATACTCTGCAGTTACCACAAGTACTGCAGTCAGATATGACTGAAATGATTCAAGATATTACAGTTGCTGAAGTTTTACAAACTATAGATGGTTTAAAAATAGATTCTGCACCTGGGTCTGATGGGTTTGGTGCAGGCATATATAAAGCTTTTAAAGAAGATCTTGCTTCTGTTTTAGCTCTTAATACATAAGAAGGGGAGTGAACTAGATATAAATAACTGGAGGCCAGTAAGTTTGTTAAATACAGACTGTAAAATATTGGCCAAAATATTGCTTAACCATCTTAATAAAGTAGCGACATATCTTATAAGCCCAGAACAGACATGTGCTTTGCCAGAGAGACAGCAATGTGATCATTTAATATTGTTAAGAGAATTATTTTTTTCTAGGAGAGTCAGATAAAATCCAGGGGTGGATCATAGGGTTAGATCAGGAGAAAGCTTTTCATTGGATTTCACATTCTTTCATATTTTCTGTTTTAGAAGCTTTTGGTGTTCCCCTAAAGTTTATTTCCTGGGTTTAAAGCCTTGTATAAAGATGCATATCTGTTACCAAATATTAATGGTTGGGAAGGTAATTGCATAATGATTAACGGGGGTTAAGGCAAGGGTGTCCCCTTAGCCCCTTATACACGTTTGGCATTGATATTTTCATTCGAACAATTAGTAAGTCTCCTGATATCCAGGGGCCAGTAGTAACTGATTTCATTCCCCCAGTGAAAATATTAGCATATGCTGATGATCTCCTATTGACTATGGAAACTGAAATCAGAGATACCAGTCTTCTTGGTATATTTCAATCCTATGCACTGGCATCTGGGTCTCAAATGATTTTGAGTAAAAGCAGAGGTATCCCATTAGGTAAAGCACCTATACCAGATTCAGGAACTATGGGGGGTATTATAATTGCTCTGGAGCCTATTACTGTTTACGGGGTTATTTTGGACCACATGATAGTCAAAACCTTAATTGGGAAGCTATTATTAAGAAAGCAGAGAGACTCAATAGGGTGGAGACATAATCAAATGAAAAAAAGGAGAGTTCTTTTGATATAATGTTTTTTATACATCAGTTATGTGTCCCCACCTCCTCAAAAGCTTTTCATTAAGTTATGCAGTGTGTTTTTCCAAGCCTTCTGGGGATCGAGATTAAATCCTATAAAAAGAGAATTTACATGCAGGCCAGTTACAGAAAGAGGTATTGGGATGGTTCACCCTGTAGCTGTTTTCTGTAGCATTTTTTGTTTCTACAATTTCGGGAAATCTGAGACAGTCTGGAAACCTGTGATTAATTTATGGTTGATTCCAAATATGTCAGGTTGAGGACAAGGTAAACCCAAAATGCTGGGACAAAGAAAGAGTCTCCCTGTATATGCTAAAGAAAGTCTGAAACAACTTATAAGGTGGGCATTAAAGCCCTGTGTTTTCTTAACTTCAGAGAGAGAAAGACTATATATAGGGGAATATTATCAGTGGAATGTCAGGCCCCAATCGAGTATCCCATGTGTCATGCTGAGCAAAAAGTAAGAATAATAAAACAATTACGGAACCCCAGGATACCCTCTTATATTTGGGACACCCTGTGGTTAGGACATTTTGGGAGGCTCAATGTAAAAGCAAACAACGAACATAAACAGATTGAAGAAAGGTATTGCCCAAGAAACACGTTTTCTGTTATTAGAAACCCAGGAACACTTATTTAGTGAGTGTGTTTGTTCAGAAATTCTGGAGAATATTAGCAAAGGAATGGCAGGGACCAGTATTTACAAAACTGAAATATACAGAAATTATGCATGGAGAGAATACTCTATTTTCTGGGAAGTATCATGCAGATACAATATATGTAGTTTTAGCAATTATTAGATTTTATATTTGGCAGGCTAGATGTTTAGAGGTGTTACAACAGAGATGGGTAATGCAGAATGAAATTATTGGGAATGTTGAAAAAGCCCTGAATTGCATTTTAAACTTTGATAAGGCACATGGATCTAGTTCTAGGGTAGCGCATTTATGGATTAACTGTAGACATTGGATTGGTAAATAATCATATGTATAAATTTGTTTCTTCTTTTCTTTCTTTCGTTTTGTACAGATGTGTATAAGCTTAAAATGTATGTAATTTTGTTTTGCTTTATGTGTTGTAATGAAGCCCACTTTTTCTAATAAAAATCCCCCAACTCTTTTTGAGAAGTGTCATGGGATCTTTAACATCCACCTGAACTACCACCAGTACAGGCAGATTGGACCTTGGTTTAACATCTTATCCAAAAGATGGCACCTCAGGAGTGCAGCATCCCCCTCATGCTGCACTGCAATGTTAGCATTGGGATTTAACCCAAGTGTCTGGTATGGGATAGAACCCACAGCCTTCTGATCTCCCGGCCTCAGAGGCGAGTGTGCTACCTGTATCTGCATCTGTTTTTTAAAACGTTACTACTAGTTTGGACAATGGATTATTAAAACTGTGCCATGGGACACTACTCCATGCAATATTGTGATTTTGGTTTTAGTACTAGGGCCATTAGATGATTACGTTTTTAACTTAGTGTAAATATTTATTGTCTATTACAGGTATTTTTTTTTTTTTTTTATAAATTTTGCACATTACATACATAATAAATTGCATTTAGTGAAAGGTATATAGTTCCTTGATAGCATGCAAAGCAGATGAATATATAAACAGAAGGATGTAGAGTGGCAAATCAACTCTGAAGAAGTCTAGCAGAGACTAGGAGAAAAGTACAGTTATGTTAAGAACTTACCGTAACAGTAGATCTTTGAGAGAAGCTCTTGCAGCAGGCCACACCGGCAGGACTAAGCCATCAGGTGCTAGGACCACAGGGAAAACCTCCAGCTAGCAGTCTACTATGGGGGACTGCCCACTACCAATGTCGGTTGCTGATGCCATCCTATACTATAACAGCAGGCGGTCCCCCACACCTACCTCAGTTCTTCCACCAGAGACCCCAAGTGGGCATCGAATGGAGAACCAAGGAGGTTCCCAAGAGCCAAAAGAAAGACAGAAGTACTGCAAGAGACAAAGAACAGCAGTGGGAGGGAGGTCAGTGAACTGCCACACAACGGGGAAAAAGGGGGAAGGAGGAAGGGAAAGCAGGGCCTGCTGCAAGAGCTTCTCTTGAAGATCTACTGTCATGGTAAGTTATTATGTAACTGTACTATCTTACATCAAGGAAGGCTCTTGCAGCAGTCCACACCGGTAGGACTGAGTCCCAAGCAGTACCAGGTATCACCAGGAGAACAACATTGGGAGGAGGACAGATCAGCAGTCAAAGGCTCTGGAGAGAAGTCCCTGAAGTACTGCTAAGTTGAACTTGGCCCTGCGCATAGAAGTGATGTCCAGGCTGTAATGCTTGGTGAAGGTGTGAACAGAACTCCAGGTGGCAGCTGCACAGATGTCCGCAGTAGACACATTTCTGAAACAAGCCATACAGGCAGTCATACCCCTGGTGGAATGGCCCTTAACCACTCCCGGAAGGACCTTGTTGTACTTGCGGTAGCAAGAAACAATACATTTCGCTAACCACTTAGACAAACACTGCTTGGAAATAGGAGCATCCTCTTGGGGTGAACGAAACAAACAACAATTCAGATTTCCTTAAAGGCTAGGTGCAGTTCGTATAGTACCACAAAATCCTATGTACATCCAAGTATGGAGCAAAGCCTCCCTTGATTAGAATACTCAAGAAAATAAAGTGGAAGGTGGATGGACTGATTCAAAGTAAACTTTGACACCACCTTGGGTAGAAACTTAGGATTAGTACGCAAAGACACCCTGTTTTTGTGAAAAAACAAATAATGCTCCTTACATACAAGAGCCTGAAGCTAGGAAATCCTTCAAGCAGACGTAACAGCAACTAAAAAGAGTGCTTTCCATGACAGAAAGTGAAGCTCACAACTCACAGACAGTTCAAAGAGAGGTACAGTGAGGTTCTCCAACATGAAATCAAGGTCCCATGGAGGAACTGGGTCCCGAATGGAAAGTTTCAGATGCAAAATGCCTCACAGGAAGGTGCGGGACTCCTCGAACTGGGTCACAGCTTTTCCCTCTATAGGTGCATGGTATGCAGAGATGCAGAAAGATACACCTTGAGTGAGGAGTACCCCATGCTGGACTATGAAAGGGAAAGAAGGCTCTATAACATATGAGTTACTGGGCAGGTGAAGGGATCCAAATGGCGAGCAGCAGCTCAAAGGGTGAAACGCTTCCATTTCATAGCATAAGTGGCCATAACGGAGGGTTTTCTACCAGCCACCAGGATGTCTGTGACCCTAGAGGACACTCCGAAGTGGGCAATAGCTAGGTCCACAGGAGCCACGCATGGAGAGGGAGGGACATGAGGTCCAGATGGACTAGGGTGCCCAGCTCCTGGAAGAAGGCAGCTATGAGCATCATCTCTGCCCCTTCCAACTAGAGCTTGAGCAGAACCCTCTGTAGGAGCAGGAAGGGAGAAAAGGCACACAGAAACCTCCCCGTTCAAGAGAGGGACAATGCATCTTACCAGAAAACTCCTGGCCCAGGATCGAGCAAGCAGAAAAGTGGCAACTTTGCACTGAGTGGGGATATAAAAAGGTCCAACTCTGGACAACCCCACCTGTAGAAAAGATTTTCGACTACAGTGGTCAGAAGCACCAGCTCATGAGCCCATGACTGTGAGCGGTTGAGACTGTCAGCCAGGATGTTTTGGATGCCCAGAACATGTATGGCCGAGAGCTTCAGACTGTGTTCGATGGTCCAATACCAGACTCTCATCACCTCTTGACACAGGGGATAAGAGTGAGTCCCCTCCCCGCTTGTGGATATAATACACAACACACGTCTGTCTGCACCAGCAGCAGACTGGAAAGAAGATGAGTCTGAAAGGCCTGCAGAGTGTAAAGGAATGCTTGCATCTCCAGGATGTGGATATGGAGACCCTGTTCCAATTCTGTCCAGGTACCCTGGGTCTGGTGATTGGCCAGATGAGCACCCCATCCCAGGCCAGATGCGTCCGTCATGAGAATCTGGAGGGGGGGGTCGAGAGCTGAAAGGGGACCCCTCGAAGGAGGTTGGCCAGCTCCAGCCACCATGACAGGACTCTCCGGACCAGATCGGAGACCATGACCAGCTGGTCCAGGTAATCCGTGCGTTGGTCCCACTGAACTCTCAAGGTCCACTGAGGAACCCACATATGCAGGTGGGCCAGGGGGACCATGGCAATGGCTGCTGCCATGTGGCCCAGGATGGACTGAAGATCCCCAGTCTTTTTGGGAATGAGAAAGAAGTGGGAGTAAGACCCCCTTCCATACTGAGCTGAAGGGACAGGCTCTAGGGCTCTTTTTTGGAGAAGAGACTGAATTTCCTCCCAGATGAGGAACAGGTGGGCTGGAGTGTAAGAGGAGTTTACTGGAAGATTTTCTGGAGGCCACTCTAGAACTCCAGTGTGTGACCATGCTCTATAATCTGAAGCACCCAATTGTTTGTGGTCACTCCCCACCACCCATCTAGGTGGAGGGAGAACTGACCTCCGACTGCATCCTCCAGGGCCCTGACTGGGGAGGGGCATCAGCTAAGGAGTCAGGGGGGTGGGGGCAGGTGCTGACAGGGAGGCTGCAGGTGCCTGAGGGGCTCTAGTGGCAACAGCTGCAGAGGCCGCTGTGGCCTTTTGCTTGTTTTGCCCTTGGCAGACTGGTTTCAGGACTGCTTATGAAAGGACTAACAAAAGGAGTGACATTGGCCCGCTCTAGGCTGAGTATGATAGAGTGAATGAACCAACTCCTGCAGGGTGGAGATGATGTCCTGGACATCCCCCCCCAAAAAGGACAGAGCCCTGGAATGGGGCATCCAAGATGCTGGCTTGCACATCCAAGGCAAAGCCAGAGACCCGAAGCCAAGAATGGTGCTGGAAGCAAGACTCCAGCAGCCGACCCATGCCCAGAGGCATCCACAGCATCACAAGCAGCCCAGAAAACGTAGTTGCCAATGTCTGAGCCTGACTTCAAGAGCCGGGAGAGCTGTGTCTTGGTGGGGTCTTTTGGCAATGCCTGCACCAGGTCTCTGACTTGGTCCAAGAGGACAGCCTAATATTGGACTATATGGGCCAGGTAATTAACAGCCTGGCTAGGGGTCAGGTACTAAATCCTGACTCACAATTGCCCGACACTCGAGTTCCCAACATCGGAATTCCGACTATGTAAAAGCCTGACATATATCTTGCCCGTATTCAAAAATCCCGACAAACCAGCTGCTCCTCTAATCATGCTCATACATACTTGTGGATCAAGTAACGAAACTCGATGATACCTTGCTGCTAAGCCTTAATTGTATATTTAATTTTATCAAAGCATGAAAGTGCAGCTCCAATTTATTCTGGTTTCACTCACCACTCGTGTCAGCTGCTCCTCTAGTCATGCACTTATCGCTTACTTGCTGCTAAGCCTTAATTAGATATGTAATTTGCTGTAACTGAAACTCCAATTTATATTGGTTGCCATGTAGCCCTGCCATTCCCCCGAACTGTTTACAGTGTTCTGAAGGAATACCCCAAACTCAAAACAAAGTTGAAGTCTGGCATAGACGGCTGAGGGCTCTAGCAGGTGCTTCACATGTAGGTTTCAACAGATTTGTGGCAGAGCTACAAAAGGAGCAGATTATGACTGAGTCAACTACAGAAAAAATTAATCAAGGAATGCCAAAGTCACTGCAGAAAAAGAAATACACAGTGCGTGAGGAAAAATTAAAAAATTGTGATGAGCAAGAGAGCACAGATCGAACGAGGACTTCCTGTGAGGTATTGCCCCCAACCTGGTGATCTGAACTTAGAATTTCATTGCTATTTAACCGGCTTTTAACATTCAGACATTAATAAAGACTGTGCATTTTAATCGTGTGCTATTTATTGAGAAACCTTGTGGATTTGCACTAATGAACTCCCGCTGAATTCCCATTGCACTCCTGTTGCTGACCGGCCTCTTACCGACTTATAACATGGTATGTACTGTATGTCTAAAACTTTTCTTTTCAACTAGCTTGAATTTTTTCTGGGTTTCAGGATTTCCCCTTTAAGTGTTACATTTTGGGCTAATAGTGAAACACGTATGTTATATTATACAGTTAGAATGTATTATACAGTTTGGGCTAACAGTGAATGTTTTTTATGGTTTAATAGTGACCGCTTTCTACATCTACTGTTGGGATTTTGAATGATGGGATTATGCATTGATGGGTAAAAGTGCATTCAGGATTTTGGTGTCGGGATAATCAATGATGGGCAAATGTATGTCGGGATTTAGTACGGATCCCCTGGATAGCTCGGGTGGTAGAAGCGAACACACGCTTACCCAGGTGGTCTAGCTACCGAGACTCCCTGTCTGGGGGACGGACACTAAGGTGCTTGGGTTTTTTGGTACGGTCATGCGCTGCACTTATGGCCACTGAATCAGCCTTGGGGTGACTCCCTAAGAAAGGTTTACCAGTAGGGGTGTGGTAAAGACGGTCTGCCATTTTGGGTAACAGAGTGGTGGAAGAGGGGTGATTCCATGCTGACCTTGTCACATCCTCATTGAAGTCAATCATGGGTGGCACCACCAGAGGGAGGGCATCCCACTGCCTTAAATACACGGCCAGGTGGCGCAGCTCTGGGTCCTGCTCCTCAGTTTCCCAGCCCATAATGGCCTGGATGTGACGCATGACATCCACAAACATCAGATCATCGGTGGGGGGGATTTAGGAAGCTCCCTGGGAGGGTTCTTCTCATCTGAAGACTCCTTGGCTAGGAGAAGAACCAGAACAATCAGAGTCATCCTCATTGGTCTCGCCGTTTGGGACCAATGCTGGTGGCATGCGCTCATCCAAGTGAGAGCCAGAGCTGACATTGGGTTGAGACCTAGAAGACCCCAACATTCGGGTTCACTAGGTTCAGCCTGGACTGGAGTCTGGGGTGGCAGGTCCTAGGGCAGGAACTGGGGAGATGCCGGTGGTGGTCCCTAAGCAGTGGGAGTCTGCCTCTCAACAAAAGATCACCACGCTGAAAACAAGGCAATACAGTCCCACCAGGGGTGGAGGATTATACACCGGTGGGTAGGGATAGGAAGGCACCCAGTAAGGGTACAATGGCAGCGGGGCTGGCGTAGGGTACGCAGGTGGGATGACTGCATGCAGGAAGCAGACCAGTCCCAGTGTTTGTCCCAGTGCTTGTGCTTCCCACCCGATTTATGAGAAGAGGAGGCCCTGGAGGACTGTGCTAGTGAGGCCGAAGACCTCCTGACCTGCAGCTTCTTTTTCATCGCGACCAAGTTTTGCTTCAAGAGATTGCTCTCCAGAGTCTTAAGATGATATCTCCAAGTGGCCAGATTGAATTTCTGGCAGATCTGACGGGCTTTGGTGTTGTAGCTGAGGCCTAGACAAATAAAACATGCAAAGTAGCCATCTTTTCCAGGAATCCGTTTGCCGCAGGGACACTTTATGGAGTGGTCAGAAGACGAGGCTGGTGGAGAAGACATAAACCAGTTGATGAAAACACTGAAAAATTGATGTTTAACACTCAAGAAAAAGGGAAATAAAAAAGTGCGGCAAGCACGAGTAATTGTGGTCAACTTTAGTTGTGGCATCAGCTAAGGCCCAACGTGTGTGGGTCAACGGTGGGAAAAGAACTGAGGTAGGTGTGGGGGACTGCGTGCCTTTATAGGACAGGCTGTAGGTGGCTGACGTCGGCAGTGGGCTGACACCCGTAGTAGACTACTAGCTATAAGTTTTCCATGTGGTCCTGCACCTGATGGCTTATTCCTACCAGTGTGGCCTGCTGCAAGAGCTTTCCTTGAAGTAAGATAATCAGTTCCTGTCCATCGGGGTCCTGGCATGAAGTTTAGCATATGGGCTATGGTGGGACTCTTTTCTCCATTGCATGCAAGTGTATCACTTACCAGCAGTATACTGTATGTATAACTTTTTTTACCACTTTCTAAGCTGATGAACTAAATGGAATGATTTTTTACTACTGAAAAGTGGTAATGCTGGTCTAAAAAGGGTCCTTTCCTGGTTTGGGCTCCCACAGAAATTCCTGGATAGAGTGTTCCACCTCTACAGAGGCTTCAGCACCCACATAAGAGCGAATGGTTACATGTCCACGTGTCATAGGCTGGGAAGGGGAACCAGGCATGGGTACTCCTTCTCACCCTCCTATTCGCCCTCTACATTGAGCCCGTAGCTCACAGCATACGTCAGAATGTAGAAGTATGGGGCATAGACATGGGGGATGGGGAACAAAAGCTCGCATTGTATGTGGATGACATACTTCTTTATCTGTCCAGCCCTGAGACATCACTGGTAGCAGTCTTTGACCAGCTAGAAAAATTCTCTGTGGTATCTGGATATACCCTGAACAGAACCAAAAACGGATGTTCTGAGCTTCCATTTCAATGCCCCCCCCCATTACGAGGACTCTTTCCCATGAATTGGGACATGAGGGCCATGAAATACTTAGGTATAACATTAGGGAAAACCAATTCTCAGCTTTATAACCTAAAACATCCCCCTTTGATGGCCCAGCTGAAGGCAAACTTCCAGAGGTGGTGTCTTCTGCCACTACCTATACTTGCCAAAGTACAAGCCCTGAAGATAAATGCCTTGCCCCAGCTTCACCTTTTCCAGTGTGTACTATGTGACGTTACAAAAAAGAACACTGAACAGTGGCAGACAATGTTTCTTGCTTTTCTTTGGGGTAGGGTAGATGAAGGGTAAAGAGAACTTTTCTCTATCTCCCTAAACAACAAGGAGGGTTGGCCCTTCTGAACTTACATGGCTACTGGGTGGCAGCCCAGATGAGAGTGGCACTTTTATGGGGGAACCCACAATATGACTCACTGTGTAAGTGTATTGATGTAGCAGAACACCTGGAACTGCCATTGCGGGCAGTTCTCTTCATGGAGAGGGGAAAGGAAGTGATCACAAAATACTTTTCGGGCACAAGGGCAATTTTGGAGGGATGGAGGAGGACAGAGAGATCTTACCAAAGCACAGCCATGGAAATATAGATGGATTTAGGATGCTCATTTTACACCAGTTGGACATGATGCTTGGTTTGCACAACAAGCTAGACAGGACCTAGTTTCCCCAGTCCAACTATTCATGGGATCCACATTGCTTTCGTTTGAAGTAGTGCAACAAAACTTTGGGTGGGGTACAGGAGACCGAGTAAGGTATTATCAGCTGAGGGACTATGTGCAAACCCAGATGAGAACAACGGAACCGGAGGGGGTGGAAAATGCAGATAGGATCCCCTTTCAGAAAATATGGACATCCCTGACAGAGAAGGGGGCTATCTCCTTTCTTTATAGCAACTATATAGCAGGTCTGAATATCTCCTCATTCTATAACAAGGAAAATTGGGAGAGGGGTCTTAATATTCCATTGAATGCCAAACAGTGGACACTGGTCTAGAGAAATACATGGAAGATAGCCTCTTCTCCTACTTGGAGAGAATTCAGGTGGAAAATCTGGGCTCGTTTTTTCCTGGTACCAGTCCATGCGGCACACCACCACTCGGGAGGTTCACCAGAATGTTGTAGGAGCTGTGGGGAGACTCGCGCCACACAAGCACATATCTTCTGGCAATGCCCAGAGATAACTGCTTTCTGGGGAGAAGTCGAAAGACACCTAAATCAGCTCTTTATGATCCATGCCACACTGGGCCCAGAACATTTACTCTTGGGATTAAGCACTCTGGGAACGAAGGGCAAAGATGAAAAACATTTATGGGACATACTGATAGTTGCAGCCTTAAAATCACTTACAAAGAGATGGGTGGAAAAAAAAAAACAATATCAGAATGGGTGGAGTGGGTCACCAATATTCAAAGGTTGGAGAAATTAACGTTAGATTTGACACACCAAGCACAGAAAGTTCAAAACGGATGGATCAGGTGGATCATTTATGAGGATCAAATAACCTGAGGCAGAAGCACAGCTGTTAAAGTTGATTTGGCCTATTCCCTTATCGAAACACGTGGGAAGGTTGGTTTAAATTAGTAGAAGACGGGTAGGGGCTTGAAAGGAGACCAGATAATACAGGCATAAGGAAATATACTTACACAGAACCTAGGAAAAGAAGTGGAAAATGATATTTTTATTCCTTATCAACAATTAAAGAAATATAAGACCTAACTGTATGGTTAGTTACCTGTTGCTTTATTTGTAATCTGATCTATTTTGGTTATAAGTTCTTGCTTTACTTTCTATTGATTCATGGGTAAAAGGGTAAAGAGAAAACAACTGTGAAACTATAAAGACAAAATACAAGAATGTAATATTCTGGATTTCACCCAAGATGTATTGTACTGCTGATACTGTATTATACTTGTTATACAGATGTAACATGTACTATTTAGTCAATAAACAGAGTATAAAAAAGTGGTAATGCTGGGCTTTATATTTATATTTCTGGGGCAAGAGTCCAGGATGCATAGAACACAGTAGCTTGGTGGGGCAGCTGGTGCAGTATTTTATTTGGTTGCTTATCTTTTATTATTTCTAGGGTGGTAAACCCCTGGGTGACTGCCTTGGGCAACCTCATCCCCAAGGAGTCAGAGGGGACAAATATTTTATAGCTCATGCCAATGGCATCCACCTTGTCATCGAGGCACAGGTCAGGAAGCATAGGAAAAACCAGGAGCAGTTGTAGAATTCACAAAAAATGTTTATTAGTACTTGCAGTGACATAAAAAAAATAAACTTTTTCAGTATAACTATTAACAAAGGCAGAATAAACAGAGAAGATCCATCTGAGTTTTCCTTCAATTTCTGTGTGTGTCTCTGTGTCTCTCAAAACACTGCTTCTCTCTCTCTCTCTCATAAGTCTTTGCACCCCCCTCCTAAACAAGCATCCTGTTTTTTCCTAAAATATTCTTGTTAATTTTAGGCAGGTGCAGAAAGACCACAATGTCCCAGAACTGAGGCTCCTTCCCCACAATTTCTGAAAAAGGGTTTAAAAACTGCTCTCAGGTTAACCCCTTGAGTTCCCACAATTATCTCAAACTATAATTATATACATTTCAACAGTAACACTATCATTTCTAAACAAAGGGATCCCAATATCAGTTACATTTCCACACAATGATTTACATATATTTTTATACCAGCAGATATGCAAGGGAGGAAAAGACAGAAACAACAAGGGAAGACTGAGGGACAGCGAGGGGCAAAGAATTTCGAGACTGTCAGGGTGATCAAATCCTAGGTCTCATGAGAAATTTGGTTGCGCAACCAGACCAACTAGAGACAGGAAAGGAAAGAACAGAACAGATCTCTGCATTCAACTCTCGATAACAAATGGGGCAGGGTCTTACTCAACCCTGTCACATACATCCCCCTTCTTAAGAGGGAACCCGTTTTATCAAATAGGTTTCCAAAACTTTCTATTAATTCTCTAACATTAGCTTCTAACGTTCAGAAATTAAGCACATGTGCAGTACCAACATTACTCAAAAAAAAGCAGAACACACAAACCTCAATAATTTCCAAGGGACCAGTCTCATACAAACATTAATTTATTTCATAGAACAATAAAATAGAGGCAACAGCCTGATGCATTTCGGATGCACTCCATCCTTTTTCAAAGGCTAACTGCATTTAAAATTGTGGCCATTAAATACCCAGTCAGATAACCGTCATAATGATGTCATCTTAGTTCTCACATTTCATTGGTTAAATAGCAAGTTTTTCCAAACTCTTTAAAAATACAGTCCTTCTTAATATCACATACATTTGACACTAACATGTATTTACAAACATATATCTGATTCATATATACAGAAGCATATAATAAAGTCCTAAAAAACTTATATGAAAAGCTGTACAATGAGGGAGGTGGGTTGGGGGTGGTAAGGGGGGAGAAAACCAGAGGTGAAAGACATTTTAGTCTAAGCTCCTAAGGCAGAAAAGGTTTTAAACATTCTCATGTTTTTTATATTTTACATGCAGAGCAAATAATATACAGTTTCGCTATTCTAAAAGCAATTATAATGCTAGAGGGTAACTACAGATTCCTACTACTAATTATCTGTTTCTTCATCTTTTTAAAAATGGTTTCAGCTCAAAACCATAATTCAAACCCCACTGTTTAGTGGCATTTAAAATGATTATCCAAAACGCCTCTCTAGTGAGGAGCAAATCATTAAAATTTCCCCCTCTGGGTTTCTGACACACCTTATCAATACTCATGAATTTAAATTCATGTTCACTTTTATCTCTAGCATTCATAATATGTGCTGCTGTAGCATACGTGCCATCTTTCTTTTCTATTGCTCTGACATGTTCTTTAACCCTGGTTTTCAAATTCCTTAATGTTTTACCTATATAAAATGCTCTGCATTTACACACAGCTAGACACCTGATCCCCACTGAGTCACATGCTATCAATTGTCTTATTTCAAAAGTCCACCCTGAGTTTTGATCATCAAATTCTTTCCCTGGTCTAATGTGTGAACAATTACAGTTTCTACAGCGGAAGCACCCCACGTGTTTTTGATTATTCATTACATTTGTCCCTTCAAAAAAATGGCTATGACAAAGTTTATCTCCTATAATTGGTGCTTTTTTATAGGCCATCCATGGTGGGACTTGAACAATGTCTCTAAGACCAGGGTCACTTAGCAATACATGCCAATGTGTTTTTATAATCCCTTTCATTTCACTTGCTTGTGCTCAAAATGGTAACACAAAATGAAATCGTGTAGGAGCTTGATTTTTTGTTTTTAACTGAACTGCCTTCCAGCAGATCACCTCTAAAACTGACACTGCTTGAATTCCTTCTTCTATGTTACAATGATTGTAGCCACGCTGTACTAGCCTAGTGCTAAGTTCTGTTACTCCCTGCTCAAAACTGGCTTTATCTCCATAATTTCTCTTGATTCTAAGGAATTGTCCCTTTGGTAAGTTCTTTGTCACATGCTTCGGGTGGCAACTTTCTGCCCTTAATAAAGTATTCCCATCGGTAGGTTTTCTATAAATACTTATAATTACTTTATTTTCATTTTTTTCTATGGATTTTTAAGTTTAGAAAACACACCTCTTCCCTTGATTCCTGGTATGTAAACCTTAAACTTCTGTCAGTACTTTCCAAATACTTCTTAAAATCACTCAGTTTATCACTATTTCCTTCCCAGACAATAAACAAATCATCTATATATCTTTTCCACCCATTTTAATTTTGGGGGAAAAAGCGTTTAGTCTCTCATTCAAAACATATTTCTGTCCCCATGCCCCCATATACAGATTTGCTATGGAGGGGGCGCATGATGTGCCCATGACCGTCCTTTTTACTTGTAAATAGAATTGCTTATTGAACAGGAACACATTATCTTTCTATACAATATCCAGAAGTTTCAATAAAAATTTAGTACTCAGACTTGTCCCCATTTCCCTTATATTTAAAAATCAGGCTAGGGCATCTAACACCCTCTCACGGGGGATATTAGAGTAAAGTGCCTCCACATTCATTGTTACCATTAAACTGTCAGGACTTAGTTCCATTCCCTTCAACACTTTTAAAATATCACTTGTATCTTTAACAAATGAAGGTACTGTATTCACAAAAGGGCAATTACGCACATCCAAAAATTGTGATAAACTCTCAGTAAGCACTCCAATTCCACTAATGATAGGATGACCTGGAGGGTCTATCAAAGACTTATGGACTTTAGGGATCAAATAAAAAGTGGCCCTAACCAGGTTGTCTGTAATCAAAAATCTCATAGTTGCAGTGTCAATTTCCCTGTTCCTCACTCCTTCTTTAACAAAATCATTTATATTAGATTTAAACTCAAAAGTAGGATCATAATCTAGCTTTACATAATAGTTTTGATCATTTAACTGCCTTTTAGCTTCTTTCAAATAATCTATTTTATTTTGTACTACCACACAACCCCCCTTATCTTCCTTCTTAATTTCCAAATCAGCATTTGCTTGTAACCGTTTCAAAGTTTCCTTTTCAGAAACAGATAAATTATTAAAAGCAAAACGTGGCTTAGTTTCAAACAGTTTGTCAAAGTCCATTTCCACCAGCTGTCTAAACACTTTGGCCCAGATATTCAAAAGAGTTGAGCCATGCGCAATAGGGTTGCGCCTGCGCAAGTCTGAAATTGTGCCATTCTGAGATATTCAGCAGGAGGCAGTTGCACCCCCGAAATCATGCTGAGCAACAGTGCAATGATAATGAAGGCATGCGCAACCGAAGGGGGAGGAACCATGCATAAATGGCGCAGTGTGATATTCAAAGACTTGTACAATGCGCAATAGTGGAACAAGCGGAAGTTGCACCATAGCGGAAATGAGCCAAAATAAAAAGGAGCAAGGAAGAGGCGCAAGAACGCTACAGGGAAGCTACATGAGGCAGAGGCAGTGGCAGACAGACAGGGCAGGAGGCACAAACAGGGTAGGCCAGGGAAAGGTCACAGTGAACAGCCAGGCACAGGGAAGGTGTGGGGAGCCACACAGCACAGAGGCCAGCACAGGCAGGTGTACCTGGTGCAGGGGAGGTAGCAGCCAGGAAAGCGGGGGAAATACAGTAACAGCTGCGGGGGTGAGGCAGAAGCCAGGGACATGGACAGTGCCACCTTCCACATGGAGGCTGTAATGAGGGGGTGAGGAAGGCAGGCGGCAGGGGGTGTGGCTGTGGAAGGGGCCCGTTGGTGGTATGCCCCAACAGGCAGTACCGAGCCCGCACCAGCTTTGAGCTGTACACAGATACTGAGATTGTAGGCTCTTACCGCCTGAACAGGGCAATTCTGAAGCGGCTCTGTGAGCTGTGCAGTGATGTGATGCAGGCACCACACGATGGAGCCATGCCCTGTCAGTGGAGACCAAGGTAACAGCCTGCATGTGCTTGCTCACCACGGGTGCCTCCAGAGACCAATCAGGGGACACCACAGGCATAACCCAGTTGGCCACATCACGCCACACTCCTCACCCAATTCCTCAGCGCACGGCCACGCCGAGGGAGTACATCCATTTCCCCCAGCACAGCGGCGGAGCACAAAGCAAACATACAGGAGTTCCACAGGGTAGCACGTATGCCTGGCGTGCTAGGGGCAATAGACTGCACCCATATGGCCATCCGCACACCACCTGGCCACGAGGGGGCTGCATACATAAATCGCAAGGGCTATGCCAGCATCAACTGCCAGGTGGTGTGCAATGCCAGAGGGCGCATCATCAATGTCTGTGCTATGCACCCTGGGGGAGCACACGTTTCTTTCATCTGGCACCAGTCGGCACTGTGCCACAGATTCGAGAGTGGGGACATCCTCACTGGCCACCTAGTGGGTGAGCATGCAAACCACATGGACAATCATAGGGCCTGGGGGGACATGGCCAGAGGTGGCATGGGTAGTGGCCTACATGGCCTGGGGCAGGGTGATGCTGATCACCAAACTAACCTCCACCCTCTATACACAGGTGACAATGGATAGCCACTCCATCGCAGCAATGCTACAATGAGGCACACGCCACCACACGTAATATCATTGAGTAGGTGTTCGGGATGCTGAAGGCACGTTTCTGTTGCCTGGACACCTCTGGCGGTGCCCTACAGTACAGCCCCTCAAAGGCCTGTGGGATATTCCTGGCCTGTTGCATCCTGCACAACATAGCCAACGAATGTGGGATAGCTGTACAGGTCGAAGAGGGGGACAGCGATGGGGACGCTGGTGACGATGGTGATGGGCAGCCCCCTCTTGGCCGATGGGACCCCCGACTGCTCCGGCTGGCACAGCTGCACCGGGACACCATCACGGAGGAGCACTTCAGCCAACCCAGGTAAGTCATGGGGCCATGCGCAACCACCAGTGGCCAAGGCACAACCCACAAACATGCAGGGACACACACCGGGGGTGCATGCTGTCAAGGGAAGTGGCAGGGCACAGAGGCACACACACAGCCAGGGATGGGTGAGGATTAACATGCCACGCTGAAGGACACAAACACACACGCACACACACAACGCAACAAATGTGCACAGAGGGCAGAAGGCACACCGATCCAGAATGCACACCCTAGCAACACACATGTCCATAGGCCACCATGCCCACTGCCTGTCCATGTGTGTGTGTCAGATGCTGAGCACCATTGCACATTGGTGTACAGTGCAATGCAAGCATCATCATGCCCCCGCAACTGCGGACAGCAGCTGGGAGGGTGTGCAGGTGGACTGTGTCCGCGTGCAGGGCTGGGTACCCACCCGTGCACTGCCCACCGACACACACAATGCACACAGGACAGCACCAGATAGTAGCCATGCTGGGAGACAGGTCAGTCCTGCGACACAGTGCCACGGCCACCACGGATGCGTGGGCAGCCCCACCGAGACCCACCAGCACTGGCATGCTGACCACTGGCCTCATGGGGTGGCACCGATGGTCCCCCAGGGGTTCCACTGCATGAACGTGACCGTGCCCGCGCAGGGGTCTGCAGCACACCGAACATGCCTGCACCAGGAGTGCTCGGGATGCCACAGCTGAACCGGCGTC
Source organism: Neoceratodus forsteri (assembly GCA_016271365.2). NCBI lineage: Eukaryota > Metazoa > Chordata > Ceratodontiformes > Ceratodontidae > Neoceratodus > Neoceratodus forsteri. The sequence goes on along the minus strand of CM028136.1, from coordinate 401,639,206 downwards.
CAACAGGGTGGGAGTCACCTGACGCCAGGAGCGAGGGGGTGGATGGTGCACTACTATTGTGTGTGGTGTCTCCTGAAGCATGGGCACCCGAACTGTTGTTGCCCATTGTGCCCATGACAGCAATGAGCGCCTGTGCATGCCTGTCAATGGCAGTGGTCACATCCTCCCGCAAATGGTCCATCCGTGCCAGGATCTGTTCGGTGTCCCTGCTGCGACGCTCCTCTGCCCGCTCCAGAGCCACACGCAGTGCATCCACGGATGTTGCAAGCTGCATCTGCTGCTGGACTGATGCTCGCAGTAGTCAGGTGTGCTCGTCCAAGAGGTCATCAGCCTCCTCGGCATCCTGTCCCTCAGGGTGTGCAAGGCCCTGATGTTCAGCACCCCCTGAGGGTGGGTGCTGCGCACCAGGACCAGGTCTGGGCATGTCCACAGTAGGTGCACAGATGCCGCCACCGCTGAACCCTGCACTCCCAAGCCCAGTGGGTGACTGTTGATGCTGCCCACCCCAGGAATCAGTGGCGCCGCCGCAGTGGCTGCAACAGTCCCACTGTCCTGAACAGGCACCAGTGCTGCCCCACTGGTGCTGACAGGCACAGCCTGAGACTGTGCTGACATGCAGGCCTCCACGGTGGCACCACCCACAGCCATGGGAGCGAGTGCCCTGCTGTGTGTCCATCTGTAGCACACCGCAGGTCACTGCCCATGATGGTCATGTCATCATCACATGGTGCGGACTCTGCCCCAGCCTGGCGTGCAGCATCCGTGAATGCCAGCTTGGCGGAAAGACCGAACAGAACTCTCCACACCACTCACACTGACATCAGTGTGGACAGCCAGGTAACCCCACTGTCGCAATGATCCACATATACCTGTGGAGGTGGATGGTCCCACCTCCGACTCCATCCGACTGTCCTCAGTGGACAGGCCCACCACCGCTGACCCATGCAGGTGTTCAGGATCTGTAAGAGAAAGCAAAGTCACGTTACTGCGTGTGACCTACCCTGCCCCCCCATAGACAGACCATGACTTACCATGCAGTGATGGGCCACCACCCGTCTGGAAGCCACCACCCGGAACACCCTCAATGGTACTTCGCTGCATGCTTCCAGCAAGCCTCTCCTCCACTGGGTTGAGCTGTCACCACCTCCGGCTGTCCCCACCTGTTTGCAGCACGTGCTGCCTGATGGCAGCCACCTTCTCCTTACCCTCCTCCTGTCCCTGCCCATTTCTTCTTACACTCCTGCCCGCGGGCGCTGGTAGCTGCCATGCAGGTTCACGGCCGTGCCACCTCCTCCCATGCAGCAGCACACAGCGGGCCTTGGGGTGCCCGCCATCCACTGAGCAGTGGCTCCTGATCCAGGTACGCCTCGAACAGGGCCTTGGGTTTGGCCTTTGTAAAATTCGGCCTCCTCCTCCTCCCACCATTGTGTTCCTCCTCTCCAACAACGTGCTCGGTCATCATGTAGCCTGTAAGGATGGCAGTTATTACCTGTGACTGTGCAGTCCCATGCATGTCCCTGAATCCACATTCCACACTCCCAAACAGCATGCAACTCATCAATAAACTGCAGTAACCGACTATGGCCACTGCAGCACATTGTTGCATCTTTATAGCGCAATCCATGCAAATGAGGCGAGGAGCAACTTTAATTAGATGCAAATTGCAGTGCTGCGCCATTGAATGGCTGATTAGATGATTTGCATATGACGGCGAATATCGCGCTGTTGCGCTTTGTGCAATTGTGTTAAACGTGCTGAGCCAATGGCGCAGTTCTGTGGCATGCGTGGTACACCTCACTGCGCATGCCCGGGTTGCTGACGCAGGCGTCTGCCGTGCTGTGCACGATAGGCAAGGCAGGGCACGGCCACCATTGTGCCAGTGGCGCTATAGCGATGGTCACTACATAGAAACATAGAAACATAGACTTTGATGGCAGATAAGGACCGCTAGGCCCATCTAGTCTGCCCATTTCCCTACCTACAGGATAGGCCGCAGATCCTAGTTAACCAACAGCCTATTTCTTCCTACCCCCCACAAGAATTGCCTTATGTCTGTCCCATGCATTCTTGAATTCTTCCACAGTTTTAGACCCCACAACCTCCTCAGGAAGGCTGTTCCATGCATCCACTACCCTCTCTGTGAAATAATACTTCCTCACATTGTCTCTGAACCGCCCTCCTTCTATCTTTAAATTGTGTCCCCTTGTTCTTGCAAGTCTCTTTTCTGAAAGATGCTACCCTCTTGGACTTTGTTGATTCCACTGAGGTACTTAAAAGTTTCTATCATGTCCCCTCTCCCTTCTTTCCTCAAGGGTATACATATTAAGCTCCTTTAGTCTCTCCTCATATGGCTTCTCTTGCAGACCCTGCACCATTTTAGTTGCCCTCCTCTGGACTGCCTCTATCCTGTCTATGTCCTTGCGGAGATGGGGTCTCCAGAACTGGACACAGTACTCCAGATGGGGTCTCACCAACTGTCTGTACAGAGGGAATACATGGCGCTGTGGCACTGGGCCTTCATAGGCGCAATGGCCCAACTGCCCGATAGTCCACTGTGGCGCTGGCACACAGGCAGCCAATTGTGCTACATGCATTGTCATCCGATAGCGCTGTGCGTGGCCTTGCACCAGAGACCCTTGACCCTGTGCCCAACCTTTGCCCCCTTGGCGCCATGCATCAGGCATAGGTGCACCTCTATCGCGCTGTTTGGTAACAGCGCAATAGGGAATGGCAATGCTGTACCGTGCAGCATCTGCACGTGGGGAGCCACGCTGCAGAGTGCCATATTGCCTACTATAGCTGTTGGAATGGCGCGTAGACGAGCTGCTCCATGAATGGCTATGGAGCTGGCCAATCTGGTGGCCATAGTTGAGCCACACCATGGGCCTCTCTTTGGGGAGGCCCCCCTGGACAGGGCAAGGACCCAGGTGTGGCAGGAGGTGGCCACTGCCCTAGATGAGGCAATAGGATGGGGCGTTTGGCTGAGCAGTGCAGGCACCACTATGGTGACCTGTGCAGGAGGGAGCCGGAGCTACTGGCCCGACTGCGGGCAGGTGCCAGGAGGGGCACGGTGCCACGTCCAGGTAGGGGTTCTGTCAATACACTTTTATTGTCCATATGAGTCACAGTGTTGTAAGTGTCCCGCACATAGGGGAGGGATCATATGGGGTTGGCCGTGGCGGTGTTCACAGGGTGTGGGGTGGGTGGGTCTGGCTGGGTGGGAGGGCACACACCTTGGGGCAGGGGGACTTTGCTTCGGGAATGTACTGATGTTCTTCTCTCCTTTTTTCCCCACAGGCCCAGACGAAATCCGCAGGGTGCAGGCAGAGCAGCGGAGGGGTGAGGAAACCGCAGCCAGGCGGGCCGAGGACCATCAACGGCCACCTGACCGGCCCAATGTGGGTGAGTGCAAGACCGCCATGATTAGTACTGCATGCTGTGTGACAGGGTGGGCAGCGGGGCATGGCCACCATTCATCGACATCACTGCCATGCACGCCACTTGTTACAGTCAACACTGTCCAGTGGCAATGCATGTCTGGGTGTGCATCACTGGTGGTCCACGTGTGCACCAGGTGCATGGCTGTGCCACTGCCTTTGCACCACATAGCCATGTCACTAAACGGCCATGGTGGTGCTGTGCGTGACTTGGCCGGTGGGTGTGTGCAGTGTTCCGCATGGCTGTATGTGCCTGGGTGGGCAAGTCCTGTGGACGTGATCACTGCGGGTGGTCACACACCATCACAGTGGTATGTCCCATGGCCGTATGCCATGCACAGTGGGCGGGCTGTATGGGGTTGTGCATTCACACCTATGACTGTGCTCCCTTGTCCTAGGTACAAGACATCTCCGGGAAATAAGGGACACCTTGAGGGAGCTCCTTAATCTGGTCCGCGAGTCCGTGGCGATCCTGAGGAGGCTCGACGCGACGGAGGTGCTGCGGCGCCACAGAGGCAGGCGCTCCCAGAGCCAGGAATGACGGACGTGAAGATGGTCCTTTGGTCCCTGACTTCCCTACCCTGGACCCACCTCACACCCTCCTATCCCATCCCATTTGTCCACCCTTTCCCTGCCCACCCCACTTTGTTTGTGTCCCCCACCCCAAGCTTGTAAATAGTTTTTATTATTGTACATAGTTCAGTTTTATATTTTTACAATACATTTGAATTTTATATGAATACCGTGGTGGTCTCTGATTTGCAGCGGGCTATAGGTGCTCAGCTGCAGTGGTGTGCATGGCATCAGAGATGGTGCAGTCATGGGTATGTGTGTGTGTCCATGTGGAGGTGACTATGGTGTGGGGGTAGATATCAGTCAGTGTCTGTGTTGTGTGTGTTGTTCCCTGTGCACTGGATGACTGTGTGCAGTGGTCCATGGCATGTGCTCTGTGTCCATGGCGCACCCATTGGCCCATCCATGGCCTGTGAAGCCGACACACATGCCTGTCTGTGACCTGCACGGTCTGCTGGCATGTCAGTGGTGGCATTCCCTGCAGGGCGGACACTGTACCCGTCACTTTGCTGGGTTGCCTATGTCACTGGTGTGGTGCATGCCTGGCTCAGGTGGCACTATGGGCGACACGGTCATTGTCCCACCTCCATGCTGTGGCTTGTGTGTGTTGCAGGGGATGAGCCCCACTGTCTGTGGCTTGTGCTCCGGGTGACTACTGGTGGTGTATGGGTCCACGGTGCCTGCGCAGGGTGGCTGGCACTCCAGTGCCATGGTGGACTGCGGGTTGTGTGTACATGGCTTACATGGGCCCACAATGGGGGCTTGGTTGCCCCACCACTGTGTCCCTGTGTTGTTGTGCCCTTGGGTATGGGTGGGTGTCTGTCCATACCCTGCGTGGCATCTGGTGTGGTGCATGCTTCCATGCACCACTATGGGTGTCTGTGCTGGCTGTTGTGGCCAGTGGTGGGCCGGGGTGTGTCACTGGAATACTGTGCAGGGCGCTGTACCACTGGTGGTGGTGTCAAGGACATGACCGTCCCATATGGGGTACCTCTTGTGCCAATGCATGGTGGGTCTCTCAGCAGTACCTCGGAGGACTGTGCGTGGTGGCATTGTGTCTGCCGTTGTTGCATTGCCATGTGCTGCAACCTGCTGACGGGTGCGTGTGGTGGGGCTGGCTTGCATGGTTCTGTGGTGCACAGGGTTGCATTGACACAGTGGGAGTGGTGGCATGCATGGGGTTTCCTGCAGTGGTGGTCACTGCTCATGGGGGTGTCTGGGGGTCACGGTGCAGGGTGTGCTGTGCACTGGGGGGGATGGTGTGGCACAGAGTGGTCTGCCCTCCTTGTGTGCCAGTCACAGCTTGCCGGTAGGTGTGATGGGGCACCATGGCCAGGCTGTGGGTTGGTTGCTTGTCTCCATGGACCAGTGGTTATTCCAGCCTTCCCCCAGTTGTGCTGTGCTTGGGGTGTGGGGGGACAATGTCTGTTCTGCTGTGTGTTTCTGTGCCCATCTGTGGCATGGGTGGTGGGCCCCTACCTCCCTGATTGTGCAGTTACATTGCTCTGCGGCTGGGGGGCTCCCTGGTTGTGCTATGGCGCCTCTGGACTGCTCAGCCGGAGCATCCCTTGATGGCGCCTATGGGCGCATCAGATCTGCTCAGCTTCCCTCCCTAGTTGCGCTATGGGCGCAGGTGGTGCAATATTCAGTCGTTGGCTGTAGGCTCAATTTGGCCTGCTCCTTTTTTGAATATTGTGTCTCTTGTGCATGGGCGCAATAGACTTGTGCTTGCTCCTGCTATTGCGCACTTTTTGAGCGCAGTTTGAATATCTGGGCCTTTGATTGCAGCGCTTGGGGGCAGGTTATAAGTTGATTTGGCTGCATACCGGGGCTGTATTTCAGTTCCATCACAAACTTCAGTTTCCTCCAATGGCCCATCCCTATTCGTTTCCAAAAAAGAATTTTACACTTAAATTTCTGATGGCAATATTAAAGTCAACTGTTGTTTTAAATTTGTTTGCAGGCACTGTAGGTGCAAAGTTCAGCCCCTTACTTAAAACAAGAGATTCATGCCACCGAAAGTTCACAGTTAGAAAGATTCAGTACCTGTGTCTTTACTTGTTCCTCCATTTCTACAGTCGACAGTAGCTCCGCTGTCATCCTGGACCTCGTCCGCATCCTCTTGTTCCTCTTCCCCCTCCTTGTCCTTCTTACTCTCCATTGTCCATGTCTCTTCCTGTTCGTTCTAAGCGGGGGCTCCTGTGAAACTGGTATGGTGGTGCTGCTTTCTGTCTGGCCTGGAGAAAATGGTTCTGGGGAATATTTTCTTTCACCTCTGAATCGCGCACACTACTGAAATCAAATGAAACATGCCTGCTTCTGTTTTTCAGTGTTCCTCTTGGGTTTTTCTTTCAACTAAAAATGTAGCCTGATTCAAAGTCATTTTTATCTCTGACAAACTTAATTTGCTTTGCTGCCTTCAAATCACTGTCCATCCTGGCAATTGAGTCTTTTAATTTTTTATTCATAAGTTCAAAATCAGGATGCTGTTGGAACTTTAGTACTTCTTTCTCTTTATTTTTGAACTCAAATTTCAGTGTTTCTTCTTTTTCTTTACTGTATTTAATTATCAAATCAGTAAGTTTAAAACTTGCTTCAATTAAAATGTTCTCCCAGGCCTTTAAAAATTCTTCATCGTCCTGGCCACAGTCAGGGGTTTTCACTAGTCTCAGTCCCCAGGGAATTCTCTTTACCATCACATATGCCTCCATACTCACAGTGTTCCAATATGCTTTACGCCACTGGTTTGTCATTCTCTCTAATTCTCTGAATGCATTTACAAGATTCTGCTCGGCTGTAGTCTGGTTTCCGTTTTCCACATTTTCAACCAGGAATGGATTACTTCTTACGGCTGTCTCGAGCAAGTCATTCATATAGTCCAGCGGCCCTTGAACAACTTTATTTCGTTGTGTGAAGCTTAAATTAGGTGTAGCTTCATACAACAGCTTGCTTGTTTTTTTTTTTTTTAAATATTTTTTACATTTAGAACAAGACTTATAAGGTGCTCCTAATGAGGTTTTATGTTTGGAATGCCTGTTCCTACCACAACCTGTGCACAAACACTCTTGAAATCAGAACTTTTTGGTACTCACAGAGTTGGTTCTTCTGTGTATATGAATCAGATATGTGTTTGTAAATACATGTTAGTGTCACATGTATGTGATATTAAGAAGGACTGTATTTTTAAAGAGTTTGGAAAAACTTGCTATTTAACCAATGAAATGTGAGAACTAAGATGACATCATTATGACATTTCTCTGACTGGGTATTTAATGGCCACAATTTTAAATGCAGTTAGCCTCTGAAAAAGGATGAGTGCATCCAAAATGCATCAGGTTGTTGCCTCTGTCTTATTGTTTTATGAAATAAATTAATGTTCGTATGAGACTGGTGCCCTTGGAAATTATTGAGGTTTTTGTGCTCTGCTTTTTTTGAGTAATGTGGTAACCTTTATAAGCATAGTAGCACCATATTCCTTGTGCCCACTCTGTGAGTACCAAAAAACAACATGTGCAGTATCCTTTTTTCTATAACAGTACAGCAAACAATAAAGTTTAAACTCATACGTTTGTTTTTCAACCTTCAGAACCCTCAATTCCTGATCCATATCTTGACAGAAAATCAGCATTACTATTCTCTTTACCAGATTTGTGTATCACCTTGAATTCAAATGGCTGTAGTGCCAGATACCACCTTGTGATTCTGGAATTTTTTTCATTTGGTTAAGCCAACAGAGAGGATTGTGATCTGTTACAAGTACAAAGTCAGTTCCCAGCAAATAAAACTTAAGGGACTACATGGCCCACTTTGCTGCTAAACATTCCTTTTCAATGGTGAAGTACCTTTTCTCTCTGTCATGCAACTTCCTACTTATTTACAGACTAGGATGTTCCGTCCCACCTATATTTTGACTCAGTACTGCACCTAGGCCTACCTCTGATGCATCTGTTTGTAACAAAAATGGTTTCTCAAAGTCTGGGCTTCTTAAAACAGGGGCTAAACATAATGCAGCCTTAATGGCTTGAAAAGCGTCATCATACTTTGGGGTCCAGATCACATTATTTGGGTACCGTTTTTTCATGAGTTCAGTGAGGGGAGTAGCTAACTCAGCAAAGGTGGGAACAAATCTCCAATAATAACCAGTCAGCCCTAAAAATGACTGGACATGTTTCTTTGTTTTAGGGACAGGACTATTAGTTACAGCTTCTATTTTAGAAATTTCTGGCTTAACTTCTCCATTTCCCAACACACAGCCCAAATATCTGGTTTCCTGCATGCCCAATGCACATTTGGTAGGATTAATAGTCAGACCTGCATTTTTGATAGCTGGATAACTGCTTGTAGGTATTCCAGGTGGCTTTTCCAATCTGGACTGTACACCATGACATCATCCAGGTACGCAGCACAATAACCAGTGTGAGGTGATAAAATTACATCCATGTACTGCTAGAATGTAGCTGGCACGCCATGTAAACCAAATGGCATGGTGGCGAACTGACAGAACCCAGCAGGAGTGGCAAATGCAGTTTTGTCTCTGGATTCTTTAGTTAAAAGGATTTGCCAGTAACCCTTGGTGAGATTGAGGGTACTGATATACTTTGCACTCCCCAGTCCATCCACCAAATCATCTATTCTGGTCATAGGATAACTGTCAAATTCTGACACTTGATTAAGTTTCCTAAAATGAAGGCAGATTCTAACACTCCCTTCTTTTTTGTTTACAATTACCATTGGAGATGACCAAGCACTCCTCAACGTTTCTATGATACCCAATTCTTTCATTTTTTGTATTTCCTTAACCACGTCAACTCGTAATCATTCTGGTAAACTGTATGTCTTTTGCCTAATAGGGCTAGCATTCCTTGCCACTATTATGTGCTCGACCCCTTTTGCTCGGCCTGGTACTGTGGTAATAGTACTGTAAAATGTCTTTAGCAAGTTACGAATTTCTGTGGTTTGTTCGGGGGTTAAGGAAACATTCACCTTTACAGCATCAGCAGTTACAGTTTGTTCCAGTCTATCATAAGCTACATCAATATCAGTTTCTGGTAAAACTAGCAAAACAGCATTTGGCAATTTTTCAGCCCATTTCTTGAGGAGGTTAGCATGGTATATCTTAGTGGGATTTTTCCTGTCAGGGGTCTCAATCTCATATTTAACGGTGCCAGTACATCTAAGCACTCTATAAGGCCCTTGCCACTTCATTAACAGTTTATTTTCTGTTGTGGGAGACAGCAGCAAAATCTTTTCACCTGGCTCAAAAACTTTTTCTTTTACCCCATGGTCATGATATATCTTCTGCTGGTTTTGGGCCTCTTCCTGATTACAATGGGCAATTTCAACATATTTTGCCAGCTTCTTTCTTAGGGTACATATATATAAGATGTTATCAATTGCTTCTGAGTGGGGTTATCTTCCCATGTCTTTTATCACATCCAGTGGTCCTCCTGGCTGCCTACCATACAACATTTTAAATGGTGAAAACCCTGTTGATGCATGTGGCACTTCTCTGTAAGCAAAAAGTAGGTAAGACAAGTATTGGTCCCAATCTTTCCCTTCCCCTTTTACAAACATTTTTAACATGCATTTTAGGGTTTGGTTAAAACGCTCAACAAGACTCTGACTGAGGGTGCTAGGGGGAGCTTCGTATGGCAGTGATACCTTGTAGTTTGTACAGCTCCTTAAATAATGCAGCACCAAAATTACTACACTGATTAATAATAATTTCTTTAGGTATCCCCACTCTGCTGAATATATTTGCAAGCTTTGCTGCCACTTTTGAAGCTGTGACAGCACGCATTGGAACTGCTTCTGGGTATCGAGTAGCATGGTAGCATACTACCAGGATAAATCTATTACCCTTTTTACTTTTGTCTAAAGGACCATCCACATCCATTGCAATTCTCTCAAAAGACACATCTATCAAGGGTAGGGGCACCAGGGGCACCTTGTCTTTTCTAGTGACTGGGGCTACTTTCTGACACTCAGCATAGGAATTACAATAGGTAGCAACATCTTCATAAATTCCAGGCCAGTAAAATCTGTACAGGAATCTGGCAATGGTGCGATCCCGCCCTGAGTGACCAGCCATAGGACTATCATGTGCTATCTGTAACAACTCTGTTCTATACTTCAGTGGTATAACCAATTGTTCTGTCTGGTCCTGTGTCTGAGGTTTAACCCAGACTCTGTACAGTAACCCAATACATTTTTTAAACATTGGTTCACCCTGTTTTGGTTTAACTCCCAGCTGCTTAAAATAACCCTGGAGAGAAACATTGTTAGCTTGTTCTGAAAGAAAATCACAGTCAGTGATCAGTTTAGTTTCAGCATTTTCGTATGTTAACCCCTTATGTCCATCAGTTATTTGTTGCCACAGTTTCTTCAGGCATTGTCTTTTTTTCCTGGATTTCCAGATTTTGGAGCTGTGCTCAAACAAGTCCGAATCAAAGTCACTGAAAGGGAAAGTGTCCCCACCATTTGAGATTTTCTTTGCCTGAGCTCTTGTTACCACTGCTGCTGAAACTGATGGGTTCAGTTCCTCTTCGATTACCTCAGTAAATCCTGGACAGTCAATTCCAATAATCACAGGTACAGGTAACTTAGGTACTACCCCCACTTTCATTTGGTGAGGCACACCCTTAATGGTCAGAGTCACTTGGGTGGTGGGACAGTATTGAATGTCCCTGTGGATGCTGATGACACCAGTACCTGGTCCTTTTGCACAGTGTTTTCCCAGCACCTCAACATGCACTAGGGTCTGTCTGCTTCCTGAATCAATGAGTCCCTTTATAGTCCCCAACCTTTACATCTGTTAAATACTTGCCCCAATTTGCCAAGGACAAATCTGCTCCAGTGTCACTCTTCTTATGGCAATTTCTTGCAATATGACCTGGCATATTACAGTTAAAGCAAATAACATCTCTGGGCACAGATTTGTTACCCCCACCAGAGTTCTTATCAGACTTGGAGTTTAAATGGGAAAAAGAGTGTCTTACTGGTGCTTGGCTGTTACCTCACTGCCGTGACATCTGTCTGGCCATTTGGCAGTCTTCAGCCAAAGAAACAGCATTTTCCTCACTTTCTGGTTGGTGTTCCTTTACCCAAAGCTGTACATCTGTAGGCAGGATGTTGATGAATTGCTCCATGGCAAATGTGTCGATGATTTGTGGGACTGTTTTGCCCTCTGGTTGGAGCCATTTTATTAGGAGTTCTCTGAGTTGGGTGAAGGCTTCTCGAGGATTGTCGACTGATTTGTACTTCAGAGACTGAAATCTCTGCCTGTATGTCTCTTCTGAGATGTCATACCTTTTCAGGATTTCACTTTTCACCAGGTCATAGTTTTCTGACTGTGCAGTGTCCATATTGCTGCAGGCATGTTGGGCTTTCCCTGTCAGGTAGGGTACTAGTCTGATTGTTCATTGCTGCTCTGGCCATCAGCAGGCTGTGGCAACTCTTTCAAAAGTTGTCAGGTATGCCTCGATATAATCCGAGGGACACAACTTTGTAAGTTTAATGGCTTTTAGGTTGTTTGTGTTTTGTTGCTTGTTTGGATCTGTGCCAGATCCTCTGCCTTTGATAGCTTGCAAGGCATCCAACCATCGCTGCTCCTGTCGCTGCATCTCTTCTCTCATCTGCTGCTTCTCTTCTCTCCTCTGCTGCTCCTGTCGCTGAATCTCTTCTCTTCTCTGTGTTTCTAAACATTGAATCTCTTTTTCTCTCTGCTTCTTCATCTCTATTTGTTGTATAGTCCGCCATCTGAAAAAATCCATCAGGCTTTCAGGTTCTATCACTGCCTGTTCTTTTTCCATAACTTGTGCTGGTTGTACAATCTCAGCTTGAACTTCTGTGTCTGCTAGCTTGGCTGCCATTCTCCTAGCAACTACTCCTGAATTTGCTGCTGAAGAATCCACGCCTTTCTTTATACTTCCCTGGTACTAGGTCCAGTACCCACACACAAAACTCCTGGTTTGGAGTATGTATGGCATAATCCCACTACTAACACCACCTGTCATCGAGGCACAGGTCATGAAGCATAGGAAAAACCAGGAGCACTTGTAGAATTTGCAAAAAGTGTTTATTAGTACTAGCAGTAACGTAAAAAAAAATAAACTTGTTCAGTATAACTATTTACAAAGGCAGAATAAACAGAAAAGATCCATCTGAGTTTTCCTTCAATCTCTGTATGTGTCTCTCAAAATATTGCAGCTCTCTCTCTCTCTTATAAGTCTTTGCAACCCCCCCGCCCCTTAACAAGCATCCTGTTTTTTTTCTAAAATGCTCTTTTCAATTTCAGGCAAGTGCAGAAAGAACACAATGTCCCAGAACTGAGGCCTCTTCCCCACAACTTCTGAAAAAGGGCTTAAAAACTGCTCTCAGGTTAACCCATTGAGTTCCCAATAGCTTTTTGCAATCATCTCAAACTATAATTATATACATTTCAACAGTAACACTATATCATTTCTAAACAAAGGGATCCCAATATCAGTTACATTTCCACATAATGATTTACATATATTTTTATACCAGCAGATATGCAAGGGAGGAAAAGACAGAAGCAGCAAGGGAAGACTAAGGAACAGTGAGAGGCTAAGAACTGCAAGACTGTCGGGTTGATCAAACCCTAGGTTTCACGAGAAAATTTGGTTGCGCAACCAGACAAGAGACAGGAAACGAAAGAACAGAACAGAACAGATCCCTGCATTCCTACTCTCCATAACAACTGGGACAGGGTCCTATTCAACCCTGTCACAAACCTGCCTGGGAAATACAGCAGTGGACAGTTTACAGATTTCTGCCTGTTCTGCTTATCATATCATGGTGGCTATGCAAAGTGTGTACAGTATATATATGAATTCAAAAAAATAACTGGGAGCATACAATTATCTACCTATCCTATATAAAAAAATAATAGTTTAAAACAAGATAACTAAATCAATAAAACTCTTAGCGAAGATATTACTGAAGATGTCCTATGAGGAGAGACTGAGGGATCTCAATATGTACATGCTGGACGACAGGAGGGCGAAGGGTGACATGATCAAAACCTTCTTGCACCTCACAGGGGTGAACAGAGTGTAGGGGGGGAAGCTGTTTCAAATGAGGTTGAGCTCCAAGACTAGGGGGCATGCAATGAAATTGGATGGGGTAAATATCAGGAAGGATGTCAGAAAATACTTCTTCATAGAAAGGGTAGCAGAAGCAGGGAACAGACTGCCAGTCGAAGTTGTGAAGGCTAGAATGGTGGAAGGCTTTAAGCATGCATGGGATAGATGCAGGGCCATATTAAAGAAACATGGAGGAGGGAGAGTTCCCAGAGACCAGTTAAAGTCTGTGGAAGTACTATAGGCTGGGAACCCTTGAGCAGACTGCGTGGCCCTAGTAGTCATTCTCTACCAATTTTCTCTGTTTCTGTGCTTACCATAAGTACCCTTCCTTTCTGCACCTGAAGACATGTTCCGGGGAGTCAACAAAAAATTATTGGATGTGTAATGGGATTCAAGTCCTTTTTTTAAATATAAATATCTTTTCAGATCCAAGAGAGGTGACTGTGACCCTCTGTCTTTTGCTTTTTACAATTGTGTCTCTTCTTGTTCAAGAGCCACAGTAGTTTTGTCAGGCCGCTTCTTAAAACATAGAAACAGATTCTATCAGCAGAAAAAGACAAAGAGGTCCACTCAGTCTGTCCATTGTCATGCCCAGGTCCATGCTTGGTCTAATGGTGGGCTAGATTTTGAACAATTTAAGCAAATTTATGCAATGCGGTAAGAATGCGACAATACATAAAATAAAAAATAATGTGAAGGACTGCATACATAATCAGGTAAAAAATATACTGGTTTTGTGAATTAGATGATTAAGGAACAGCAGGACAGCTTTATACAGAAATATCCAATGACCAGCCACCCTGAATGCATTACTGTGAAGGTGACTCGGGAGCGGATTTAGGCTGCCATATCAGGAGGCAGGCCAGGCTGTGGTGGACATCATGTGGCAGTGTAGCACAATCAGGAAGGCCTGGCATTGAGTTCCAGTGCCACAGCTAACCCTGCAGTTGGGCCTGGGAGCTTGCTCTCACTACAGGGACACTGCGTGTGCACGGATCCAACAGTGGCTATGTCCACACCAAGGGGTGGAGAGGAGGACTACAGGCTAGGGGAAAAATCCAGGGAAAAGTATGTGCACCAAGCCATCTAATGGGTTACTGGCTCTCTCTGGCCCTGCTCTGTGTGGATCCCCACCAGCTATGATGTGGGAACAGAAGACAGGGCAGCGTGGTTGCCACCAGCACAGATCTGAAAGAGAGGCACAGGTGTTTCAGCACTTAATTTAATCATTCACCCAAGTGTGCTGTTACACCACTACAAATTCTGATCTTGACTTTTGCAACCTTATATAAAACAGAAACACTTTTAAACAAGCTAAATAGACTACTCTTAGCAAGACCTGTAAACTTCTTCAGACCTACCATGGCAGTCTTCTTTTTGTAGATGGTTTTGATCTCTTGTGCACTAGCTCCTAAGCTTTTTTCAAACCCTAAAATTACAGAAGGGCACACTATTTAACACTAAGGGCCTGATCTTCACAATTGTGGGTTCTATGTATATTTGTAAATTGCATTCAGAACACACAATGAAATTTATGTGTGCATAGTTGTAACCTCTCAGAAAATAGGGCATGTAAGCTATTTTGAGAAATGTTTCTAATCTCTTCAGGGCAAGGCGTAGTTGTTCAATAAGACTGGCTACTAATTTGCATGACTGGTTGATCACCATGGGGAAGTTCTACATTTTGTTTTTGGGCACCTCATTCCTTTGGGATCCCCAGGGCCTGCTGCTGCTCACGCTCTTCAGGCTTCCAATGCCCCCTGATGTGATGACCCTTGATCCAGAGTATTTCTGCCCTCTGCTGGGAGTAAGGTAAAAAGTTATTTACATATTGGGGACATCAGCTGAAGGATTGTAGAAGTGCACCAAGGTTCAAAGTGGTGTGGAGGGACCAAATGCCATCATCCAGTACACCCTCCTGGGGTTTATTTTCCATGTTCTGGCCCTTCATGCTCCCTCCACCCATAGGTGTTCACACACACGCACTACTGTCCTGGGGGGGAGGTGGAGTGGGCAGAGAGTGGTCACACATGCTGCCACCACCAGGAGATGCCCTTCGGGCAATGCAGCACTACACCCTTCGGGAGAAGAGCATTTAGCACATGTTCTGCCCCCTCCCTACTGGCCTCCCTTCTGGTCTCTGCTCCTTTCGCTCTGGGATCAGGGCATGAACCATGGCTCCCAATGGACCACAGAACAATAGCTTCATTTTTTTACAAATGTAAAACAAAAATCAGAAGTACAAAGAAGAGGGCAAAGACCACCAGTAGAAAAAAATCCAGTTCATTTCAATATGTTACAGTATATACTTTTTCATTCTAGCTCAGTGTCTTGTCTAGTTTTTTGAGGTCCAGCCTGCTTCATATACTAGACTGAACCCCAAAAGCATCTATACAGGAGAAAAAAAGTTGATGGAAAAAAGTGTGCTCCTTGAAATGACTTGGACTTTCACTTTTCAACTGTGTGCACACTAATGAATTCCATTAAGAAGAACCATTACCTCCACTTTAATAGATGCACAACAATGAAGACTTCCTTTCCAAGCAGTGCACATTTAGTTTTGAGATTTGCAAATGGCAGCCCCCATACCAACTATGCATACCAGAATTTAAGGATGTATATGCATGGAGCATAAGTATGTCTCACGGGTGCACCCTGCTGCTGCTGTCTTACCATCTCCCAACCTCTCCTTCAAGGGATAACTTCTGCATGGTGGCAGGTTGCTGTGGTGGGGTCAGACATGTGGGCCGGGGGAGGAGGCAGGCCAGAAGACAGCATGGAGCTACCTATGAGCACCACAGGACAGACAGACGTAAGAACAGGCAGGTAAGCAGAAAAGCTTATTGAACAACCCATCTAGGAAAATAAATCAACATATCCCACAACTCTGTTTTCATTAGATAAACATATTTATGGACATCTTCACGTTTGGAATGTTAAAGCAAATAAAGTGCCTTTAATCATGATAAAAGAACTGCATGTTATGCATTTGACAGATTTTATGACCATTCGTAAAGCTAGAAAAGAATGGCAGTAAAGCATGCATATACAAATTCAAATAAATAGCAAGAAATAGATGAATTAAATAAGTTTAGAAACCAATCTGAAATTGCTAAAAGTAAACCAATATTTACATACAATGCTATGAATACAAATGAGAGGAACTGTAGGAAAAGCCAAAATGTCGTAAAGATCTCTAATATAACAGTTCACTAAAAGTAGCATATGGTTGACCAAATGTTGTTACATGAAAAAGTTCTAGGTGTCAAACAAAAATGCAAGACAGTAAATACCAAACAAAAAGTTATGCAGAACCTCCCCACACATGGAAGTTGCATGCACATTTCACAGAAGACTTACACACACACACACACACACACACAATTGTTTTATTAATGCAGTGGTCACATTTCTGCAGTACACCATGTAGAAATACCTGCTCTTTCATGGTACTAGTTATATATAATTCGCTACTGTTATTTCTCCAATGTAAAATGGGCTTATGTGAGTTCTTTAGAAATGTATAGAGAGAGAAATCACAGTTAAGGGAATTAAGTTACACAACTTTCCAACCACTTCTGGATTTCAAGACATTCCACACTTGGGCTGTATCCCCTACAGAGCTCCTTCTGCTCCTAACTGCCAGTTGAGGTCATAACTATAGTCCTGTTTATGACATCCAAGTCTGTTATTGCTGCTGCAGAAATAATTCTGATGTCACAGGCTGAGCCATTAGCTTAGCTAGGGAATAACCGCCTTCAGCGGATGAATTTGTAGATTTTTGGTTGTCTTTATTGAGATAGTCAAAAGTACAACACGAGAAAAGAATGCACATCTCAGTTCAAGCTTTTGTGCTTTGTTTTTGGAGGGTTAAAAAGTCAAATGCAAGAAAGGTAAAAGGAAATCTAAAGATCTTTGCAAGCAGTGAATTTATAAAATCTGCTTCTGTTTGTGCTTCAAGTTTATTCTTGCAAACTTAGACCACTACTAACAGTATTGTTTTAGAGCCAGCAATACAAAAAAAAAAAAAACATATTCAGCATTACATTAAACTAGCTGCATGACAACCGGCCAGTCCACACAGTGGTAGCGCTACCACTCGCAATTCTGCCGATCCAAGTTTGAGAATGAGCATGAGTTGTCAGTGGGCCAGCCAATGGGGGTGGGGTTGAGCATCCAAGGTTGCTTCTCCTCAGGGAAGGCGAACTGCAGACCCCACTGCTTGACTGCCACATGGAGTTGGTAGTGCAGCTGGAGATGTACACAATGGAAGGGGGGAACACCGACTAGCTTCAACGTGCGCAGTCACGCATCAGCCTGCAGGCATGTCACCATGCCTTCAGAATCCCCTGGGGACAGAGAAGATCAGCAAAAAAAAAAAAGTCCTGCAGGCATACGAGATGAAGCTGGGCACTCTCAGACTCGATGTGTCGACCACTCACCACTTACCAGAACTGAGCCATTTCAGTGGGGAGTCAGTACCAGCTCCTCACATCCCCAACCCCAGATGGGGACAACTGTGGTAAGAGGAGGTGAAATAAGTTGCAGAGAAAGCACAGGTGTGTCTGGGAAGTCACCCAAGTGGATAGGGGCTGCCATGATGTGGGGGGCGGGGTAGAAAAATGAATGATAAAAGAAACAAGTTGCATGATGTACTACATATTTATGAAGTGAATGCCTTATATAACTATTAATGACTGGAAAAGTATAAGTTGATGACTGATTATGTAGCAGCAGCTGACTATAACAGGCAGATAGTTACAGCTGCTTCAAAATCAGACTGTTGTCTTGGGAAGATGAATATTTTTGTCAAAGAAAGCTTGTGCTGCATCCAGTCTTCAAAATGTTATTCTTTCTTCTGAACCAACTTTCAAATTTGCTGGAAAACAGCAGGTATGTAAGGAGACCAATTTTCAAAACTACTGACTTCATCAACATCAGTCTCTTTCTCTTTTGAGAAATTAAACAGACATCACGGAAACGATGCAAGTGCTTATTGAAACAAACAATTTCTTTCACCACTGATAAGCTGATGGAGTCTGTGACTTTCAGACAGCATTTTTCAGTGATAATGGCATTTGGATTTATCACCTTATCAGGCTGAACAGCAGCATAATCTACTGACAGTTTTCCAGCCAAAATACAGTGTCTAGCACCAAAAATGGGGGTGGGGGGTGGGATCTGATAAAAACTCGATAAAATGTTTTTACGATACACATTCACTGTTCTGGCCCAATGGATTTTTAAGGGATCAACAGCTTAGCTCTATTCAAATGTCTTAGGCAGACATTTGAATGTAATAGTTAGAAATTCAGATTGCTTTAGAATTTTGTGTAATTGGTCTGTTGATGCCAGTTAAGATCTTTTGCTTGTGTTGGTAGCTGGAGTTCCTTTGAAATAACAACTTAAGTACTTTTCAAGTGTCCTCCAAATACTGCTAGCCAGTAGTCTGTGCTCTTGCCACGCTAGAAAGCTCTGTCACAAAATATATACTCTCAGCCCAGAACAGATGGTGATTCAAGCTGATAGCATGCCATGGGGTGCAAGTTCCTCTCCTCATTTTCACTGCAAGCTACTTGCAGATTATTTGCTGCTCCTAAAGAAAAACAATTCTACTCTTGTGATTTAAATGAAATTGAACTTTTATTTTTTGGTAACCAGGAAACACTCACTAGGCACAAGTGATTGTTTTCAGGGGCAACCTGGGAGCACTTGGGAGATTAAGTGACTTGCTTAGAGTCACACAGTATGCACGTGGAGGTTATGGGAATCAGACTCAGGTCTGTGGGATGTACCAAGCTTTTCTGCAGTTCATGCTCTAACCTTTAAGCTATACTGCTAGCCCCATTCCACATTTCTTCCTAAGTTGCCTGTATTTTACCCAAAACAGGGATTAGCTTGGGAAATATTGTTATGGATTCTTCCACTACAATTACACATCTGTTATCATCCAGAAACTGTGCAGTGGCCTTTTGTGCTTATAGGGCAGAACACTGACATAGGAATGTCTAATCTGGATATTCTAGTTCCTGATGGGATCCTACTCTTTGCTAATGGTCCTTAACCAATATGCGCTATGCTCTTGTCTGCTATTTCTAGAAACAATTATTTACTTATAACTGGGTTAGGCTTTTTCCCATAGGGAAACCGTGGCGTAATTTGCCGTTATAAAGGAGCGTTTATAATGGCAAACATTGCGGGATTTCCCTCGCTATGCACATGCCCAACCTACAGCTCTTCCGGGTTTTCACCGCTCACTACAAGATTTCTTCATCGGTCGAAACTGCACCGCCGCCACTATCTCTAGGCGGTAAGTAACTATTTAAAAAAAAAACTTCCTAACAAAAATCACACCGTAAAGGGGACAACAAAACAAGAAAAAGTAAACTGCTGCTAAGCGACCGAAGACTCAGCTAAACATCATCCAGACCGCAGCCACACCAGACCATTTATTTTATATAATTGGCTGTGGCAAAAAAGCCTAACCCAGCAATTATATAAAATAAAATACGGGGTGGTGTGTGTAAACTCGAATTTTACACACACCCTCGGGGTTGGATGCCTGGATAAACCCCTCGAGCGACATGCCATCCAACCCCTCAGGTGTTGGGTTTACGAGGTAATAACTGGACCGGGGTAATAAACACAGAGACCGAAGGCCAAAGTGTTTATTAACTCTCTGGCCTGGTTAATACCGAGGAAATCCAGACCACTATGGTATTATCACTGTTATAATGGAACACCTAAAAAAAAATGAAAACTGCCAAATTCTCCTCCTACAGTGCATCTGTGAGAAAGAAGAAAGCAGGAACTGTTTTTCACAGATGTACTGTAGCATACCTGGCATCTCTGACTGGCTGCTGCATGCTGAAATGTAAGGGCTAACTGGGCTTACTCTCTAATTGACTGACTAAATATACACACGCAGCAGCCAATCAGAATGCAAGGCCACTGTCCCATTATTGTTGTTAGCCAATCAGAATGCAGAGCCTCTGTCCTATTATTGAGTCTACTGTCCAATTATCTCAGAGTAACCAGACAGTAACTCTGCATTCTAATTGGCTAACAGGGATCTCTTCCCAGTGTAATAATTCATCTACTGTTGCTCTCTCTCTCCCCCAGACTTGAATATTGTACTTTTGTTATGTATCTAGTTGCTGAATGTCATGTGATGTTTTGTTTATGGTGAAAGCTAAACTAAACTACTACTGTGAGACACTCCATGCAAGTAAGGGAGTCCTACTGACTCTTCTCCTCCCCATTTTGTGGTTACACTGCAAAAGCTTCGGACTCTCAGACTGACAGGCAGAGTGGTAAGTTTTCACCTCTTGCTACCAGACTCTCCTGGTAAGTCATTAAGACTAAAATGTCTGTTTATATGTACAGTTCCAGCATCTCTTACAGTTCTAACTGTAGCTTGTTGAATTTTTGGGGTGACAAAACTGTGGATCGAAGCTGAGCAGCTGTGGCACACTACGGACTTGAGAAGCCACACACAACCATAAAGGTTGCCAGAACTGTACTTATAAACATATCCTAAGTTAAAAATGTCTGGACTTTAATTTAAAAAATCGAAATGCTTTCCTGCCTTCACAGCTGACATCAATGCTTTGGTTGGCTAGCAGGAGGTGCGTGAATGCCAGACAGCCCCCGCTGCCCTTCCTCTGCTTGAGCTTAGCAGTAGCACCCCCCCCCGATTTCCTCTGACTCAAGCCAGGCAGAGAGTAGGATTCCTGCACTACCATGTGAATCCCAGTCTCCATGGAGGCAGTACGATGCAACTGGACATGCAGGGTGGGGGTGGAGGGACTTCTAAGGTCTAGGAGCCCAGGAAAAACAGGTTACTCACCTGTAACAGTAGTCCTAGGAGTGGTATATGACGTTCATCCACACTTCTGGCAGTGTTCCTTTCCCCTATAAGGCTTGCCAGAATGTCTTCAGGCTGGCTCCTTCAGCCCACCTGGGTAGTAACTCCCTCAGCACTGCCTGGTGACATCAGAACTTGCTCGCTGGAAGCAAAATCAGTGTGCCACTTGCCAGGGGAGGCTGGGTGGATCAGTGTGGATGAACATCATATACCACTTCTTGAACTACTGTTACAGGTGAAATAACCTGTTTTTCTACGGACATAGATATGATGTTCAAGCCACATTTCTGGCAGACTCCTAGCAGTTCTCCAGAAGGAGGGGGCAAGGTGCACACCCCCTACTTAGAGAAGACAGACTGGAAAACTGAGGCCCCAAAACCAGCATCCCGGCGTGACTCTCGGTCAATGTGGTAGTGTGAAATGAAAGTGTGTGCTGACTTCCAGGTACCTGCTCCAAAAGACAGTACTACAACCAGCGATACAGGGTCTGTACAAACATACAGTGGGTGGCTAGCCCAGACTTAAACACAATGGACCACGCCAGTGCAAGACGCCATGTATCCCAGTAAGTGCAGGAAGTCCCAAGCAGGGTGCAACTGTCCAACCTGAAATGATCAGGCACGGAGGAGACAGCATCTACCCTGTCCGCTGGGAGTTGAGCCTTGGCTCTGCAAGAACTGAGCTCAGCCCCAATGAAGCTGATCACCTGCGCGGGCACGAGTTCCAACTTGGTCTCATTGACCAGGAGGCCAAGAGAGATGCAGGTCTGGACAGCCAGGTCTCTGGACCACTCCAGCTCCTGCCTGGAGGGACCTGCAATCAGCCAGTCATCCAGGTAGGGATAAACTTGGACTCCTCAAAGCCTCAGGTAAGCTGCCGCCACTGCAATGAATTTGATGAAGATGCTGGTGGCCGAGGACAGGCCAAATGGCATGGCCTGGAACTCATAGAGGATCCCCTCCACTTGGAACTGGAGGAACCGGCAGTAGGACGGATGTATTAGGATGTGAAAGAACATGTCCTGAAGATCCACGGAGCAGAACCACATATTTTGCTTGAGAGAGGGAATGATCTGAAGCAGAGTGACCATCCTGATGGTGCACGGCCTGAGAAACTTTTTCAGGTCATGCAGCCCTAAGATGGGGTGCCAGCCCCCCAACCGTTTTGGCACCAGGAAGTACCTGTAGACAAACTGTGGGTGTTCCAGAGGGTCCACACAGGAGCCACGACCTCCTTGTAGAGGAGCTGGGTGTTGTCCCCAGCGCTGATAGGATGTCTGCGGGCACGATGCCCTCCTGTAGGGCATGGGCACAGCAAGGCAGGTACTCCTTGAACTCCAGAGGCACACCCTGGCTGACCACTTCCAGAACCCACCTGTCCATGGTGACAGCGGACAAGGCAGAAAGGAAGTGGTGCAGCCAGCCTCATATGGGAGGACCCAGGGAGTCAGGATGGAACTGAGGGAGGCACCCCTCATCTCATTACTGTGGAGGCGACGGAGGGACCGTCAGAGGGGCTGCCTGGGTCTTGACCCCGTGACCTACAGATGACCACCGCTACAGACTTTGGTTAATGACGAATCTGCCAGCTGGTGTTGGGTATCCACCGTAAAGGTTGAGATCCTCAGCCAGGCTCTGTGACGCATACACACCATGGCTGCCACGGACCGAACACAAGAGTCGCCAAAGTCCATGGCAGTCTGGAGCTGTCCACTGCTCTGCCTTAATCCCAAACCTGTCTGACCGTAGTCTGCAGGTCTGATGGGAGATGAGGGAGTACTTCTTTAAGCGAGCCCAGGAGGGCATGTGAAAAGTGGGCCATCAAAAGGGCTGAACTCACTTGCTGAAGGTTGAGAAAGGAAGGAAGCAGCATACACCTTTTTGGCCATGTGATCCAATTTATTGGACTCCTTACTGGGTAGCTTTTCAACATCACCCATGTTGCCAGAGCACCTGAAAATGGAGTTGGCCATGAGCCCCTCAGCTGAGGGTTGCTCAGTGAATCCCGAAAGGGAACCCATAGGAACCGCATACTTGTGGACCAACTGGGCTGACAGCACAGGGCAAGAGGCCAGTGCTGCCACAGCTCCAAGCCAGGGCCAAGAATGGCATCTGCCACTGGCAAAGCTTCCCCAGGGGAGTCTCCCCCATCAAGGATCTTGGTAAGCAGGTACCGAGTCTGCTTCTGAACAGGCTCCAATGGGAGACCTGTAGATTTCGAGATGAGACAGAGAAGACCCATAAAAGACGTAGGGCCCTGCTCTGTCAATAGAGCCCTGCCTGGCTTCAGGTCCACCAGATGGGAGTGCAAGGAGGAGCTCTCCGATTCTGAGGATTCATAGAAAAAAGATCTATCACTACCCATTGATCTTCTGGGGATGGTCGGGGTAACAGTGAATCACTATGCATGCTTCCTTAGTCAGAGCGCTGGACTGTGGCTGTTTTGGTGGCAGCTCCACAGAAATCAGTGGAGAGGCTAGAGGAGGCTGAGCTGGGACACAACTGGTCAACTCCTGCCGACGTGGAGATGACTGCAGCCTCTGAGGTGAAAGCCAAGTGATGTCCAGGGTCGAAGCCTGAATGGGCTTTACCCTGGTGAAGAGTAGCTGTTGCCACATTAAGTCTTTGCAGCGCCGATGCAGCTTGTGCCAGAGTCTCTCCTCACCTAAAGAAGACAAAGAGGATGAGGAATAGCAGCAGCACCGCTTATCCCAGCATCAAGAGCATGAGCTTTGACATCAACATGGGCTGCTCAACTTGGGACTCCAAGAGTGGGACAATGACCTCAACCTTCGGGGCCACTAATGGTGAGTCCCAGAGAGGGCCGGCGAGACTTGGGTCTTCTCCTGGTCCAGAGGCTCTGGGTTGAGCTGTCCCTCCCTGAGTGAGTGGTAGGACTGGGGTCCTAGAAAGAGAGGTGTTGGTCCCTTCCGGTGACAATGGGTCAACCGGCTCAAGAAAAATCTCAGTCGGAAGATCGACCTGCATCTCAACTAACTGGCCCAATGGGGAGACTGTGGGTCTGGCAGCCTGGGCCAAAGAACCAGCCAAAGCCGGAACCTCCAAAGAAGAGCAGGAATCGAAGGCCTGACAGTGCTCCCGATCCCATGAACGTCGATGAGACTGTTTCTTGGACTCTTTTTTTTAAGACTTGGATTTAGCCTTAGTGCCCAAAGGAACCTGCCCATGGGTGGGTAGGGCCTGGCACAAATCTTTAAATGCTCCTGTAAAGGAGGCACCCAAGGAGAGCGGCAAAAAGACCAAAGCCGAGGAAGTGTGAGCTGCGGCCTGGGCCATGGCCTCCTGAAATGCTGCAAGCTGTTCACTGGACTCCGTGGCCATGCAGACCACCCAACAAATGTCCTTTCACTTGATGGGAGGATCCCAATCATCTGGGTGACCCAGGAGCAGGCGGGCGTGGCGAACCTCCAACATGGACTAATAGAATGTGCGGCACAGGCCGCATGCCTGGGGACCATGCTCATGGCCCAGGCAGTAGACGTACATGGTGTGCAGATCAGTCTGAAACATCTTCTGCCCGGAGGCACATTTTCGAAATCCAAGCACCAATATGCCATCGTCCATACCGGAGAGTAGCAGGAATAACCTGAAAACAATGTTTTTTGAAGAATTATGAAGTTTAATAAGCAAAGGGCCTTCTCAGTGCAAGAGCGGTAAGGAGGGAACCTTCTTCTTCCAGCAGAAAGGAAGATCTGGTGACACAGGGTGGTGCAGAGGGAGTTACCACCCAGATGGGTGGGAGAAGCCAGTTTAAAGACGTTCCGGCAAGCCTTAAAGGAGAAAGGAACACTGCCAAAGGTGTGGACTGAACATCATATCCACATCCCTAGAACTGTTTTTTTGCATGACTCTAGGACAGGAACAGCAAATAACTGAAATGTCTTTTTCCTTTCATATATCAAGACGGCAAAACATTTATATTCTTTGATGCTGGCCTGTGATTTCGAGCAATGCAAATCTAGACTTAAAGCAGCAGTCCATGATAGCAGTGAAAATTTCGACCTGTACATTTTTATTATATTTCAGAATGCCTCGTATCTTCTGACTTCTATGATTACTCGGTATTACTCGGTTTATAAAAGTGGAAGTAGGCACTAGGCCCATTGAGACCACTTTCCCCACAACAATGGGGGGGTATCTACAAAATGTTCCCTAGGAGGAATTTATCCAATTCAGTTTTAAATTGCTTACACGATGACAGCTCCATTATATGTTGCGGTAAGGTGTTCCATAGTTCAGTTGACCTGAGAGTAAAATAATATTTTCTTTTATTTGTAAAGGCCCTTGGGATTTGAAGTTGCCTGTTGTTGCATCGTAGTCCATGCTTTTAACAGCAATAAATCCCCTCTATCTCGTCTCTTTTGCAAGTCATATAATCCTAGGAATGTCACCCTTTCTTGCTATGGTAAACCCCTTATTTCTGGTGTTAGTTTTGTTATGCTCCTCTGTAAACTCTCCACCATATTTTTGTCTTGTTCTAGGTATGGAGCCCAGAAGGAGACTGCATAGTCAGTGTGAGGTCGGATATAAGACCTATATAGTTTAATAATACATTCTTTGTTACGTGTTATGAATGATTTTTTAATAGCAGATGTAATATGATTGCCCACTTGGGTGACTTTATTACATTGATTACGCCAGCTGAATTTGTTATTTACTATGACACCCAAGTCTCTTTATAGGTGCACTGTCTTGATATTAGAATTAGATAAGGTGTAATCAGTATTGGGGTTTCTTCTCCCTAAATGTCTAACCAAGCACCTTTCTGTATTAAAAGTCATATTATTTTCCTGTGCCCATGCCTCAATGATTTGGAGATCTATTTTAAGTCTGTTAATGTTAAATTCAGTATCCACCTCAGATGATATTTTGGTGTCGTCTGCAAATTTACTTATCTGACTAGATACACCCAAATGCAAGTCCCCTATAAATAGGCTGAATAGCGTAGGGCCCAATACAGAACCCTGTGGTACACCACTGGTTACTGGAATGTTCCTAGAGGTAATATCCACTATTGTAACATTCTGCAATCTATGTTTTAACCATCCCTCAACCCACCTGATGGTGTAGCTATTGAATTTCTTCATCAGCTTTCTAATTAATAAGATGTGAGATACCTTATCGAAGGCCTTTTTGATATCCAGATAGATGATATCCACTGGACAATTTTTATCTATATTGTCAGTAATGCTCTCATAGGATATCACCAAATTTGAGGTACACGACCTTCCTTTTCTAAAGCTATGTTGGGTATTATCTGTCAATCCTTTACTAGTGATTTCATGATCAATTTTTTTGTTTTAGTATTCTTTCCATGATTTTACACATTATTACTGATGCAAGACTTATGGGTCGGTAGTTTTCAGTATTATTTTTATTCCCTTTTTTATGTATCGGTATCACTGTCGCATTCCTCCAATCTTCAGGTACCTCACTGTCCTTATAGGATTTGTTAAAGATGATACTCAGTGGGCTTAGAAGTTCGTCCAGGCTATGTTTTGTAAAGAATGTTTAAATATTATTGGAGCCAGGTGCTGAATTCTCTTTCAGGAAGTATACTGCGTCTTTTATTTCCTCAATAGTTATTACTTCATACTTACTTATGTATGGATATACTGTTGTGCTAGAGTTATCTTTTTTAGTAAATACGGACCCGAAGTAATCATTAAAGGTATTTCCTATTTGTAACCTGTTGGTAATTTCTTTCACATTATTTACAATGATGGTAACAGCAGAATAACTATTTTTATTATTGTTAATATATGCATAAAAAGCTTTAATATTGCCTTTTGAAGTTGATAATTTATGTTCTATTTGTTTTCTCTCCTTTTTAATAAGGTATTTGGTAATCTTAACTTCTTCCCTGTACTCTGATTTGTTTCAGTTGGATCTTGTTTAAATTTTTTATACGTCCACTCCTTTATTTTTATTTGATTTTGTATGGTTGGTGTTAGCCAGACAGGTATCTTTCCTTTATGATTTTGTGTTTTTTTTTAATAGGGATGTATAGTTGTTCCAGCTCAAAAATTATATCCTTTAATATCTGCCACCATTCATTAGTCCATAGACCAGAGAAGAGTGAGTTCCAATTGTTGGCATGAAGGGCTTCCTTTATTTTATCATAGTTTCCCCGATTATAGTTAAGTCGGTATGTATTCTGTTTGATACTGGACTTGAATTGATTTTTATTAAAGGTAACCATATTGTGGTCACTGGTGCCCAAAGGTTCTGCATTTTCCATTCTATTGATTACTTCAGGAGTATTAGTTAGCACAAGATCCAGTATATTTCTTTCTCCGGTTGGTTCTATGACCATCTGATCAAGCCCCAAGGTGAGGAAAGTTTCCAGATATCTCTGTTCGGTTTTTGTTGTTGCAGTTAAATTTTGTCAGTCTATTCCTAGCAAATTCAGGTCCCCCATAATTATTACATCTGACTTTTCTGTGAGATCTGTTATTAATTTAATCAAAGAAGAGTCATATACAGTATCTGCGTTTGGTGGTCTATACATATTTAACAGTGCTACATTTTTATTTAATTAACGTATTTGTACACATCATCCCTCTAGTTTGGATCCTTCTTCTAACTGGATAGGGATTTCTCTTGTCATGATTGTGTTTTAATATAAAAACACATCCCTCCTCCTTTTCTGTTTGCCCGATTTTTATAAAACACATTATACCCTGGAATAGCATTATGCCATGTGGAGGCCTCATCCCACCAAGTCTCTGTGATTGCTATTATGTTTAGATTTTTTTGTTCTATTTTCCCAACTAACTCTGTATGTTTTATGGCATTCAGACTTCTTGCATTACTCATAAAGAATGCAAGATTATTTCTACGAGATGGAGGGTCCTCAATAATACTCCCTTTTTGCCCCCTAGTATTTAGTTTAAACGCTGTTCAATGACTGTCAAAAACTATTTTCTGAGGCAATGACTCCCTTTTTTGCTCAAATGTAAGCCATCCCAACTAAAAAGACTACAATCATTATTGAATTTTTCCCAGTGTGTAATACAAGTTACATTGTTTTTTAATGACCATTTCCTTAACCACTCGTTCATGTCTTTGATTTTGGCTTCTATTCTTGTTGATGCTCTGGGAACTGGCAAAATTTCAGACAGGCAAATTTCAGATTTGGTCACTTTTAGGGCATTGACTAGGGAAATATAACTGCTCTTAATATCATCAGCAGTGAATTTAGTTAGATCATTGGTTCCAACATGAACCACCACCAATGTTTTTTTTCCTGCATCTTTCATAATGTTGGAAACACCCTCTCTATATCTCTAATCCATACCCCTCTAAAACTGGAACACATTCTATTCTGCTTGTCCTTTTTACATATGTGTCCATCAATGTACTTGGTGATAGAGTCCCCCCAGCATGATAACCTGTCATTTGAATGTTCAGTGTAGTCTTGTATCTCATCTATCGGTTGTGCTATGTTCCCAATATCAGTATTATCCTTAGCTTTATATGTGTATTCACCATTCTGAATTTCCTGCATCTGTTTTGTACCTCCTACTAAGTTCTGCAGTGCTAATAGGACTTTTGGATCACTCTCTACTTGGGTTATCTGGGCCATTATCCATGCCATTTTCTTCATTATGAATCTGGGCTGTTATTATCATAGTACTGTATTCTGTTGTTTATTTACTGGATGATGCCTTTTATCAGAAGCCTCAGAGTTACCTATACTACTGACACTATTTTCATCACAGTCATTAGGTTCTACACATCCATCACATTCCTCCTGACTTTCTAAGAGCCGAAAGCATTTTTGGACTGGGATAGCGAACTCCATTGCCCTATATCTTTTTTTTGTTTTTCTTTTGTTAATCACTGGGCTCCACTCATCATTACTCCGGCCACTTTCCTCTCTCCCCCCTTTTTAAAGAATCTTCGTGTATTTTGTTGGGGACACTATTTACTGCAGGGTGGCAGACTTTAGTTTTAATTAGTTGAGAACTTAGGTGTTCATTTTAGGCTTTTAATTCTTTGATACTCTTTTCCAATTCTTCAATTTTATCCCTTAAATTGGCATTTTCTAGACATTGCATACATTTCACCCCTCAAATCCTGTGCTAGATTCCAGGCAAAAGTTTTGGCACAAAATACATGACATGGCTATTTCCCCTGTGGCCAGGGTAGCAATTCCCTCATTTATAATTTAGTATCCCCCAAGAGGTACTCTTAAATGGTAATGTGAGTTATTAGGGCTTTGAATTGCCAACAGTATTCTAACAGCCACCTCAACAAGCAGGACAAATTTTGCTTGTTTATATTATACACCAGAAGTGCTTAAGTGCAACAAACTATGAAACCTTAGGGGACACGTTCAATAAATATAAATTATACAGGATAAATTACCTCAGAATATATTTATAGACAGTAAACTGCTTTTCCCTTCCTTCCCAATTTTGAGTCTACTTTAGCACTTTTTTCATATCTAAAATAACTGTAACAGATGGAGCACTGCTCTTAATATGAGCAGTGATGGACTACACCCGATGGTGCTAAAAGAACTTGCTGAAAAACCAACGGACCCATTGACTCATTTGTTTAACTGATTGCTGTTGAGTATGGTACCAGAAGATTGGACAAGAGTGGAGGTGGTACCTCTTCACAAGGGAAGGAGTAGGGAGGAGGCTAGTAACTATAGGCTGGTCAGCCTCACATCTGTCATGGGGAACTTAATGGCCATTAATGCCAGATGAACCTTATTATGTTTTTTGACTGAGTAACTAGGTAAGTGGATAGGGGGTATGCAATAGACCTCCTCTACTTCGATTTCCACAAGGCCTTCGATTCAGTACCACACATGCACCTATTAAAAAAGCTGAAAGACCTAGACATCACTGAAAGCTTAATCAGGTGGGTGGGAAACTGGCTTAGGTATAGAAGCCAAAGGGTGCTTGTCAATGGGGTAAGGTCAAGCAAAGATAAGAGCCCCCAGTGATGTGCCTCAGGGATTGGTCGTGTGCCCAGTCCTATTTAATATATTTATCTGTGACATATGCGTGGGCATTCTGGGCAAATTTGAGCTCTTTGTAGATAATACTAAACTAGGAGGCAGGGTCAACAGCGTGGAGACAATTAGGGAACTTCAGAACGAAGTACAAAAGCTAGAAAAATGGTCTAATGTCTGGTAGTTGAAGTTCAACACAAAAAAGTGCAAAGTGCTGCACCTGGGTAAAGGAAATCCCAGAACAGATTACTGGTTCAATGGAGCCAAACTCAACACCTTGCAGGAGGAAAAGAATCTGGGGGTCATCATGTGCAACACCCTGAATCAATCGAGCCAATTCAACAAAGCTTACAGCAAGGCAATTAGAATGCTGGGATGCATTGAGAGGGGATTCAATAGCAGGAGTAGAGAGGGGATCCTCCCACTCTGTAGGTCCCTGGTGAGACCTCACCTGGAGTACTGCATCCAGTTTTGGAATCCACACCTTAAAAAGGACAGATGTAGGCTAGAGACTGCAGAGAAGAGCAACCAAGATGATACAGGGCATCCATGATCTCTCACATGAGGAACGCCTGAGGGAGTTCAACTTGTTCTCGCTGGAAGCAAGGAGGGAGAGAGGGGGGGTATGATTGAGACCTTCAAGTTCTTGAGAGGCATTAATAAGGTGCCATACACAGAACTATTCCAAAGGGTCACCAGCTCGACCACTAGGGGGCATGAATGGAAGCTATGGGGAGGAAGCTTCAGAAAGGATATAAGAAAGCATTTCTTCACAGAAAGAGTGGTGGAGTCATGGAACAGCTCATCAGAGAAAGTGGTCAGCAGAAGGACCATAGCAGCTTTCAAAAAGGGTTGGGATAGAGCAAGGACTCAAGGGGGAGCAGTGGGACTAGGTAAGGATAAAAATCAGAAGGTGGGCTAGATCTCAAGATCACATAAGGTCTTGGAAACCCTTGGATAGACTCGATGAACCAATGGTCTCCTTTTGCCATCACTTTTCTATGTTTCTAATATGGCTTGGGCTAAGTTTGCATCAGTATTCTCAGCTGATTTTGTATACCCGTTGTCCCATAAGGTCAGGGAGCTGTGTCTGCTGCATGCTAGTTCACTACAGTCACACAAAAATGAATGCTCAAAAACAAAACAAAAAAAAAGACTGAAAACCTGGTCTGAGCCATATTAAAAGGAGCACTCCTTTTATTATTTCAAATGTGAAAAAACATGCTAAAATAGGCTCAAAATTGGGAAAGAGATGTATCATTCAAGTTTGCATATAAGAGGCAATCTAAAAGAAGATAAACAGTATAGGTCAAAATGTTTAATAATATCATGAACTGCTGCTTTAAAATAGCAATGCATGGTGACAGAAAACATAACCATATATTCATGCCCACCCTAGGTTGATAGCTGCCATTTATTTTCATTTAAACATTTGTTAATATGGTACCTTGTTTCACTGTATTATTTTCTGCAAGGCCACCATAGTTGGTTTTGTGTGCTGCAGTTATGCAAGTGTTCCATAAAGCCAAAAAGCTGCTTTATTATGTTATGAGTTAAAACTACACTGCCAGATTCACAAAAAACAAAACAAAGTGAGGGTTCCCTGGCATACGTGCCTG
Organism: Neoceratodus forsteri; assembly: GCA_016271365.2. Lineage (NCBI taxonomy): Eukaryota > Metazoa > Chordata > Ceratodontiformes > Ceratodontidae > Neoceratodus > Neoceratodus forsteri. Next base: position 401,607,612 of record CM028136.1, on the reverse strand, counting down.
TGGCCACCTGTTGGCCCAGCAGCAGTGTGCTGTGCTGCTGTGCTAATGACCTGGGTACGAAAGCAGACTCAGAACACACAGCTGGGGGCCCAGGGTGGGAAGATAGTGCTGCTGAGGGCAACTCTTCCCCACACAGGGAGGCGGAGGGTGCCATTTGGGCAATGCTGTGACCCTGGTGGCAGGCCAGGGAACTTGTGCCCCCCATGGGCTCACTGTGGTGATAGATGCCACTAATTGGCACTGTGGTGGCATATGGTTGGTGGAAGGAGAAAAATAAAAAAAATGGTCTCTGTCTGAATGATGGTACACTTGGACCCCACTCTATGTAGCCCAGTGCCTACCTCTAGATCCTGAGGGCCCCCCCTCCCTTGAAAACCTGCCACGGAGGGAAGAACTGTGGGGGGAAGCAGCACTGATTAGGCCAATGGTGGATGTGGCTGGGCTGTCAGCGGAGGTCCTGAGCACGGGGATGACAGACTAACTGGTAAGAAAAATCTCTATGGAAAAAGAAAATCAGACCAGTACTTACAGTAGATGAGTGTGCTGTGGTGTTTATCAAACTGATAGTGAAAAAGACAACACAGGACAGGGTGTGCAGCTGTTGGGAAACACACTCACCTTGGGTGGTTTGGGCTGTTGTAATTCATGTAGTCAGAAGTGCAATATTCCCTGTGACAGCATACTCTGAAGTGTATTATCCTGCTTATTAAATGTGTTATTTAAAAATAAAAGATAAAAAAGTGGTTTGGGGGAGTGTGTATGTATGTGTTTTTTTTTTATAAAGAAAAATGTAATAAAACCTAGATCTTGGTTACAGTAGCTTATCTAGGTACTTATGTCTTTTTAATTCTTTCTATCCCCTTATTTCTGTGGGATCTGATAAGCAACCCTGCACAGATTATTAGCAATTAATGAGGTTATTAGCTTCTAGGACTGGGGAATGTATCATCTGATGACAGCGGCCTCTAAGTGCTCCTTTCTTTCTTCCTACTGTTTGACCCCACTTGTTCCCCACTAAAGTCAACCCCACACCAATACCGTGGGTAGCTTTCTGACATCATGTTGTCACCCCCGACATCAAGGCCATTCCACTCTCCCTCTGAAGGAGAGGGGCAAGCAGTACCTGTGACACTTGGCCAGCTGGTTTTGATTACTGTATGATATTGGTATCATAAATAAATGGTCAGTGTATGAAATGTCAGTCTGTGAGAGTTGGTCCTTTAAATCACAAGGTGTCAGCATCTGAAACCACAGGATGTAATTAAAACTGATAAGGGAACCAGTTAACTACCTTCCTTCCAGTGGGCATTTTATTACCTTTTCTTATGACCTGCCTAGGCTTTTTGAAGTGGAAACCAAATGTGACTTTATGACACCAGAAACAGGACATCATTAGGCTGATTCCTGTTAGCTTTTTAACACCTTGGTGCCAGTGTGGGATTGCTAAATTCAAAGGAAACGTGTAATTAAGGAGTTATATATAGGAAACGTCTTTTTTTCTTCTGATGTCACATTATTTAAAATACCTCCTGGTAGGAAATCATTTTTGTAATTTTTAATTCTAAAAGGAGGAGCTAGATGACTCACAGAAGGGGAGTGGAGACACAGAGTTTAAACTGATACTTGTGTCTGAAATGGATGTCATATTATTTTGGGACTCCGAGAGAAACAGCTCTTTGATCTAACTAAATGCACTTCCAGAGGTAATATCTTAGATAGCAAAAATATAAATGTATTGTGGTAGGAGTCTTGCTTTGTAATTTTCCCTTGTTCTTTTATGTGATTGTGAGCTCTTTGATATATAGTTCTGTGTTTAAATTTTTTTTCATATTTTTATCATCTTTTAGTAAAGAATCTTTACTTTGAAAAGACTGCCTGGGTGTCTGTCAGTTCTTTTTGCATGTGACATATAGGTGGTTAAGTCCGACAACTGTTCAACAGCTTGATGGTGTTACTAAGCTTGTTAAAATGTAATATACCCAAGGTGTCTTATAGTGTTTTAAGGGGTCATTTTGGATACCTGGTTAGGTGCCCTTAGGTGAAAGATATATTGCATCCCCCCCAAAGAGAATATTATCTGAGCCTGTTAATTTGGGTACACTAGCATAAGGTTCACAGTTTGAATTCCCCCAGAACTTGAGACTAAAGGTGATTCGTACCCAAAAGCAGACAGGAGGGTTACCCAGTCTGTTACCTGTTCACACTATTGCGCTCTGAGGTTGGCACTGTGGGAGCAGAGGGCCTGACCAGCGGAGAGCGTTTGTGACAGTATCCATCCTCAGAACTGCAAGACACCTCCATTCCCAGGAAACTGGTCTTTGGCTCTGTGGGCTCAAATCCAGGTCTCCCACATGTAATGCTATCTGGTTTCTCTTTTCAGCTGTCAGCCACAAAAATAATTAGCAGACTAATGACATGGATGTGCATCCATTTCTATCAATTACATAACGGACTCAAACTGACAGACTAGAATGTGCAAGAGATTACTTTTAATTCCCAAATACAGCAAATAATACAGAATTCAGTAATCTGATTCAAGTATTGAGTATTTTCCCTATTTGGGGAAAAAGATCAGGAAGTCTAAATAACAAATAAAAAAATTATCCCCTTCAAAGGAGGCCAGCCTCATCTCTTGCCCTCTCCGCCATTGCAGAGCTCTTCATTTTTTCAAAAGAAAAAAAAAATTCCAGGATCCCAAGATGGCCCAGTGGTGTGAAGGGCAGAGGCGCCATGCACCTCACCTGCCATCACACCAATGACACAGGTCTGAGAATGGATTTGGGCCACTACAGAGTGGCGGTGGAGGAGAGGATAGAGTGCCCCAGGGACTGCTCTCCTATCCTGGGGAAGGGAGGCTTTGTCGCGCCACTGTTGACTGCCACCTATTGGACGTCTGGTGGCAGTGCAAGCTGGAAGGTGTGAAGGGAGGGGTTACAGTCCGACATGGTGCGTGTGTGCCTTCACACAGCATTCAACTTTTGTCCACGGGCTACAGTAGGAGCTGGGGAAAAAGAAATGTGGAAAACAGGCTGAGTAGGCTTTGTGCAGTCCTTCCCACTGACCCTGGCCTGCACCACTAGCTGGGGCTCTAGGTCTGCGATCTGGATGTGTGTGTCTTGAGGAGGGAGGCATACCTTCTTCCTCCTGGCCCTGCCACCGGGTGGGAGGAATTTGTGAAGAACTCTACGGGCCAGTCCTCAGGGGAGGTGGCTGCTGGCAGGGACATGGCTTATAGCCTGCTAACTCAGACTTGGAGAATAAATACCTTTATTAAAAAAAAAAAAATTTCATGATCCTGACACTAATTCAAGCTGGAAGGAGGATACTTCTCTTGATGGTTGAGGTCCAGAAGAAAGAGATGGTGAGACACAGGAGGAGTCGGTAGGGGCCCTACTCTGGTGTGGGGGTCTGGGTGGCTTCATCTGCCTAGAGCTATTGGGGTAGGGTATCTTTCCCCCACTGAGCCCTCCCTTATCCCACCCCAGAATATGGTTCTGGGGAGTGACTCAGAAGAATTCCTATCAGGGCTATCAGAAGGGTGGTTGAGTCCTGCCCTGCCTTCCAAACTCCCCTGCCAGCCCCACTCTGGGCATGTGATGCCTCCATTTCACTTGACAGATGACAGGTGTGTGCTGATGTAAGCCTGCTCCACAGGGATCATATATTTTTTCCCACAGGATATCTACTACCCCATGGCCACCAGGGAGCAATTGTACAGCAAAAGATGTCCTCCCTCCTGAGGCAGGAGACATCTGAGATGGATGTCAGAACCCTGCCTTGCCCGTCAGCATCACATATCTCAGCCAACCTGGTCTTTTTAGGGAATCACTTCTTAGCCTGACGCTCCTCCACTCCTCCTCCCCCCAGGCCCAAAGAACAATTTATAACAAGTTGGGCACTCCAATCCATATTTTGGGGAAGGGGGCCAAAGCAATCAAAATCCCAGACTAGCTAGCTGATCCCATCCATTAACCCTCAGCTCTTTCCTATACTTGTATACAGTCAGCTGACTTCCCACATTGGATGCCCACAAACAAAGGCAGGGGTTGAGGAGCAGTCTTTGTCGCTGATGACGCTAGACAGCTTGAGCTTCTCTGCAACTCTATTTTCAGGACCAAGAACTACTCTCAGTGTATTATTCCTTACTTATGATTTGGGCCAAAATAGGTGAAAACAAACACTCAACCTTACAATCTCCTTCAGCCCTCCCCTAGTTGGCCTGGGCTACTCCCATGTCTACCCCACCCTGTTAGTCATCTCCCCACCTCCTTCCTTGTAATCCTGTGTCATAAATTCCATATCTGACCTGAAAGCACTTCTCCCACCAGCAGCGTTTTTTTTTTTTGTAATACTCTTGCATTGATTGTAAACTTTGCTCTGTAATCTCCTGGGTCGTACCTGACAATAGGCATTCCTTGTCTAGCTGTGCTTGCCCAGTAAACAAAAGCTAATAAATAAATAAATCCAGCTTTTTCTCTTTCCATCTCAGCATGGAATCAGACCAATGACCTCCCTGCACTGCCCATCCTCTAGACCCTAGTAAATATCCTCCAGTGGCTTTCCTCCTGCAACAGGGTTGAGAAGGTCAGTCTCCCCCATCCTGAAGTGAATATCTGGTAGACCAGAAGAGCCACTGTGGCATGGCCCAAGAGTGTCGTCTTCATAAATGGCTGAGGCATCACTTTCGCTTGTACTTTCCCAACTACATAGTCCCACCCATTTGGCCGGGCCCCATGCACCACCTTCCACTGCCCTGCATGCCACCATAGCAATGGTAGATCAGCAGCTACCTCTCACAAGGCAGCAATCTTCCTGAACTAATGTGAGAAGCTGCTGCAGCTCCTCCCCTCCCTGGCTGGGATGCGCTGCTGAGTAGCAATGCTCTTCCTAGCCTGGCCTCCTGACTACAGGGACCTGGGCTCGCTTCCGAATCTGGGTTGCTGCATGGATGCTCAGTGCCTTTTTTCTAAGCCACCAGGTAGCCCTTCCAACAGCATCTTTTGAAATCCTCTACTCTCCCTAACATAACCCCTCAGCCCTCTATAGGCAAAAAAACAGTTGTTTTTTTTCCAATTGTTTAACCAGGAGTGGCACACTAAGCTGAAAGCTTGTTTACAGGTGTGACCTGGGAACACAGAGAAGTTAACTGACTTGCTCAGGGTCACACAGTATGCAAGTGGGGGCTGTGGGATTCAAACCCAGGTTTCCAGATCTGCAGCTCAGAGCCTTAAACCACTGCACTGTACTGCGTCCTGCATACTAACAGTAATTTAATTAGTTACTCCCCTGATCTATGATTGTGGGAGTCAATAGGTAAAACCCTGGCAGTGAAGTTGTCTTCCCCGTTTGACACTGTAAACATCCCCTGCCTCCCATACCAGACCCCCTCATCCCCTCGGCTCTCCATCCCCTGCAATCCTTGATGGGGGGTAATAGGTAAAATTCTGGCAGAATATCTCGGAGGATTACATAGGAGTTCATTGATATAATACATCAGTGAACTCCTGTGCAGTCCTCTATAACAGCACCTCGTGTCACTTAGAGAGCTGGCTACTGAAAGCAGTGCAGGTGAATGCTGGTGCTCTGGGAACCATACTGAGCTACTGAGATTACAAATTTTTCCCATCCCATCATGGATCAGAGATTGGGGCAACTAAGTAGATTATTGGGTTTCTTCCCTATACAATGGGTGAAGGAGGTGATGTATTTACAGTGACAGGTCAGGTGATGGGGGATCTGACTGAGCTACTGAAATATTACCTAAGGGAGGGCTAAACTGTATTTTTTTTTTGTTACTTATTTTAAAATCCTGAGTATGACTGCCCCAAATAGGATCAGATTTTCATTACTTTGATCCAAATAATGAATAGCTGCTTATTCATGGTATCTGGGTATTAAGATGTGTTACTTGCACAGCCCTAAAGAGTGAGTGTGTGTGTGTGTGTCTTTAAAGATATAAGCATCAGATATAAATGGTACAGTACCTATGTCTCTGATGAATGTAGACTCGAGGTACTGCATCCGCAGTGGAGATTTTATTTATATCTCCACTCCAGATGGGTCATTGCTTTATCTTCATTCTAAACACCTCAGCTGCTCAATTACAATGATATTTTTTCCTCTGTGCACAACTGTGATTAACCACAACACTTCCCAACCTCACCCCACAGCTGTCAAATGTCCTCCCTCCTGTTCCCATACCTCCATATTCCCAGTGTATCGTGAAGTAACAAAACACAGTCTACTCTCTTCAGCGCTTCCAGGAGCCTGACCAAAACCTAGAAGCAGTGTGCATTTTTTGTCAGACATACAGTACTACTGAAGAGAGTAGACAGTTTTTCAGATGGGGGAGGTCTTTTTTTTACTGGGGCAGGCATTCTATATAAAGAATATGTGCTGTTGCTATGAAAGTTATTTGAACACTTTTTTCTCATGAAACTAGATCCCCTTCATCTCATTTGCAGTGAAAGGGTTCACTATCTCTCAAAAAAACATTTTCTGATAGCTTCAAAAGGCTTGGGTTACAACACATATACTGTACATACACAAAACTAGTGATGACAGAGGTGCTTTCTGCAAATGATTGAAAAATACAGCCAAGCTGCTTTTGTTTGGCTCACTCCATTCTGCCCATACTCACACCTGTTTTCTTCTGCTCCCCAAACTATAGGTAAAGCTGGAATGTCATGGCCAAGAACATTATTTTACAGAAGACAGAGAAAAGTAATATTAAAAACTTGAACACAAGTAAAAGCGGCACACACATTAAATGAGAACAAGGGACGTTTGCATGTGTATGTGTTGGGGGGCAGAGTAAAAGAGATGCTAACAAGATACTGTATCTACATATATTTCTTCATAGTTATTATTGGTGCTTAGTCTTCATTTTGAATAAAAGGCACTAAGCGTTGTGTCAAGTTAAACTTTTATTATTAAAAGCATGAAAATACATAGACATGCTCATGCATCTTCATGCTTTTAATAATAAAAGTTTTAAGTTTAACCTGACACAATCCTTAGTGCCTTTTGATTCAAGGTGGAGACTTCAAAGTCGAAGTAATAGCTTTATGGATTTTAATTCACTTCTGTTGGCACTGGTCCTTGTTGGTGGCGAGCTACCTGTTTGAGAACTGCACATATATTTTGTTGGTACATTTGTCTTCCTTGTCTTTACAAACTAAAATCAGGGCTGGAATTTTACACTCAATTGGTGTTCCAAGCACAACAAAAATTGTGGGCAGAATAATGATTTTGGGCTGCTAGTTTATGTTTTTATATCCAAGGTATAGCTTTGTTATAATTACTAGTGACCATTTTTAATGCTTGTACAACTGGTTTGTAAAAATGTGTTGTAACCTTTCTAATGCTCGGACCACTGGTTCACAAAAATGTGTGACAACCACCCAGTTGCAATTATGTGCTACATTCGGGGGGTTCTAATCGCTCCCTGTCAATCAAGCTTGTGCTGTAAGCAGCATGAACATTAGATCACAAAACTGCCACTGTAATTAAACATACTCATTTGTCATTATAAAAAAAACAATACATTAGTTGGTGTTTATAAACCAGAATTGTACTCACACCCTTAGTGTGATGCTTTTATAACCCCTCAAGCTTTGCTCTCAGGATTTACGTAGCATCCCACAACTCAGGTATGTGTAAAATTCTAGTTACATACACCCACCCATGTATTATTCTATATGTTGTACAATGTATATAAAAGCCCAATATAACAGCATGTAGCCTGAAGAAGTGATATGAGATTTTGTGAGGAAGTACAAAAGTGTCATCTGAAACACATTTTATATAAAATTATAGGCTTGATCTTTCTCAATAAAATCTACTACTTCATTCATCTTATTACCAGATACAGTCTCTTTTTTATTGTCATAAGCATGTCAATTCTTAGGAATGGGTACTTCTTCCAAAGGATGTAATATCTCCAGTAAGTAGTTATTTTCAGTCTTGCAGCTTTTTAACATGCCTGATACAAAGCACATTACTTTTTATAGTAGAATTGGTGCTCCACTCTGAATTACAATTAAAGACATAAATGAACTGGTTTTAAAAATTGGTATTTAACACAGCGATACTCAACAGGTGTGACCCACAATCAAAACAGAACAAGATAAATTAAGGCATTACAAAATGGCGGCAGCAGCAGAGGTGCAATCCAAATACAGGAAATAATTGTGGAATAAAACAACAGTCTCAAAAAAACCTCCTCTTTTTGACATATGAATCTGTGTAATGCCCTCCAAGTCCCTGAGAATGATGGCCAATATCTCCTAGATCTGGACTGGCTTCTGGGGATGGCAGCAGGTGTGAAGACCCACGCTTCTGGCTCCTCACTTGAGTCTAATAAGGAGAAAAGTGTTACAATTCCACACAAGCTTCCCTAATAACAGCACAGTTCCAAACACAACCCTGAATATGTATCTAAAGTTACACTGACTGTCTAGTCCTAATACATGGTAAATATAACACACTGTAAAACCTGTTTCACATTTTTCTTTAGAGCTGTGAAAACATTTCATTATTAAGTTGGTAAAGTTTTCACTGAACATTGAAAACTGGCATTTGTGAACAAAATTCATCCTTTACGTCATGGCAGTCTTAGTATGACATATTACCCTACTGCGCAGACATGGCGATACATCATGGCACTCTGCTGAGGTATGAACAAAGGCAATTCTGTAAACATGAATACTGAACTGGGTTAACAACAAAATTGCTGTTGTTTAGAGGAAATACATTAGTTTTCTACAGTAACTGGGGGAAAACAAACAGGGATGGATTTTCAGCTGTCCTATTCCAGGAGCGTGTCCCCATTTTGGTGTTCATCTGTGGCAGGACAAATGCAACAAAACTTTGGTTGCTAATTTCAAATATTTTGATGCATTTATGCAGTTTGCACTGCTTTACGACAAAATAATGGTGCATGCGTCATAAAAAGGCTCCCATTTTGCAGTAAGTTGTGCAGATGCCCACAATACGGTCTAACATATCAAAGCAACTGGCAGGGGTAAAGCACAATCGGGCTGCAAGTCCCCGATGCAGGATTGCAAATCCAGACTACAGTCTTTTAGGCTACAGATTAGTCTTGTTTTCTTTTTAAAATAGAGATGGTGACATTAGTTTGAACTATAAATATTTTTACCCAAGGAGAAGCTATACATGTGAAGGGACTTGTTCGTAAAATTATATGATGTCAGTTATTGCGTACGAAGAAATGGCGATTTTTGCCATATCATTAAAAGGGCTCAGAAAGAACAGTTACGTAAGAACTTACCATAACAGTAGATCTTCAAGGGAATCTCTGTCATCAGGTCATACCTATGGAGGTTAGCCATCAGGCACTAGGATCGCACGAAAGCTTTTCTATAGTAGTCTAGTAGGGGCCGCCCATGCCGTCAGGCTCTGATGTCACAGCCCTATATAAGCATGGGTGGCCCCGCTCCCTCCTCAGTTCTTTCCATGTCTGGAGGCCATAGGAGACAGGAGTCCAACCAGGGAACCGAGAAGAGACAGAAGGTGCCTAGCTAGCAAAAAGGCTGGAGCAACAGGATAGCTGAGCTAGTGAGAGAGGGAGAGAGAGAGAGCAAGAGAGAAAGGGGGATGGAGGGAGGGACAGCATGACCTCATGACAGAGACTGCCTCTAAGATCTACTGTTATTGTAAATTCTTGCTTAACTGTTCTATCTTCTTCAGGGATATCTCTGTCATCAGGTCACACCTATGGAACGAGTCCTAAGCAGTGCTATGCGTAAGACAGTCTGGGTGATAGGAGGCCGGAGGCTTCACTCACCCTCTACTCCTCACCTCTCTCTTGGCTAGCCTTCTCTCCCATCCCTCTCCTACCTCCCCACCACCTCATTCCTCCTACCCATCCACCCTGTTCCTCCCCCACTTTTAGCCCATTCTGCACAGCATCTCCTTGCACTGGTACTAGGTGCTCCTTCCCCCTCCTCCTTGCACTTAGCATAGTTCCTATGCCTCACCACAACTGACAACTGTTTGGTTTTCAACATTCTGGCATCGTAACTTGTTTGTATAGTGTTATCCCCACTTCTCTATCATATTGTGTAGCAGTTTATAACTTTCTGTTTGCTTGCCTTGTTATTGCTCTCATTGTGCAATTTTTTCTTTTCCTCATCTGCCTGTTGTGTGTTTTGCTCCTGAAGTGGAACCTATGTAAAGAGCTCTGAGATCAAGTGGATTATCTGAGATTGTAATAAAAAAAGAAGGACCTGAAGCACAGCCAGGCCAAAGCCTGCCCTTCTTCTGGAGGCAATGTCCAGAATGTAGTGCTTGGTGAAAGTGTGGACAATACTCCAAGAGGCAGCAGCACAAATTTCGACAGCTGACATGCTCCTGAAACAGGCAACAGAAGTGACCATGCCTCTGACTGATTGACCATGAACCACACCAGGAAGTTCCCTACCTACTTTCTATAACAAAAACTAATACAGTTGGCCAACCATTTGGACAAGCACTGTTTAGATACTGGAGTGCCCTCTTTGCCAGGGGTAAAAGAAACAAACAACTCGGAGGACTTCTGTAGTTCTTTGTATGGTGTGTATAGTACCTGAGAATCCTATGCACATCTAAAATATGGAGCAACTGGATTAGCATGCTCTGGGCAATAAACAGACAGGTGGATAAATCGATTTAAAGTACACTCAGATACCACCTTAGGAAGAAACTTAGGGTTGGTATGCAAAGGCACCCTGTCTTTGTGGAAAATCCAATAAGGCTGCTCACACATGAGAGCCTGTAGCTCTGAAATCCTTTGAGCAGACGTAATAACAACTAAAAACAATGCCTTCCATGACCTCAAAAGGAGACAAAGTCAGTTTCTCTAGAACAAAATTCAAGACCCAAGCTGGGACTGGATTCAGATAGGAGGCTTTAAGTGTAGAATGCCTCTCAGAAAAGTACAAGCCACATCCAGCTGGGCAACAGTACAGCCATCGATGGGCACATGGAAGGCTGATATAGCAGACAGGTGCACCCAAACAGAGGAGTATTGGAGTCCTACATCAGACAAGAACAGGAGATACTCTAGAACCTGGGTCACTGGACAGGCGAAAGCGGTCAGGTAATGGAAAGTGGCTCATATAGCAAAGCGCTTCCACTTCACTGAATAAGTGGCCCTGGTGCAAGGTTTCTTGGCAGCCACCAGGACATCAGCCACTTTCTGAGATACCCCAAACCGGGCAATGGCTACATCTTCAGGAGCCAGGCATGAAGATGGAGGGGACTGACGTCCGGATGGACCAGGGTTCCCTGTTCCTGAGCCAACAAGTCCCGGCAGAGAGGCAGGGGAACTGGAGGTGCCACAGCCACCTGCTGCAATAACTGGAAACCATATCTGATGAGGCCAGAATAGAGACACCTGCATTAGGGTGACACCCTCCATTTTTAGCTTGATGAGCACCCTCTGAATCAGAGGAAAGGGTAAGAAGGTGTAAAGAAACCTCCTTTTCCAGGAGAGGGACAACATGTCTCATCAGTAAACCCAGGCCCTGGATCTAGCAAGCAGAAACGTGACAGTTTTGCATTGAGTAGGGATGCAAAAAGGTCCAGCTCTGGATGACCCCACCTGTCGAACAGGTCTTCTGTGACCAAGGTCAGCAGCTCCCACTCATGCCTTCTGGACTGTGACCAGCTGAGGCTGTCTGCCAAGGCATTTTGGGCTCCTGGCACATGGACGGCTGACAGTTCTAAAGCGTTATAAAGAGCCCAGTACCAGACCCTCCTCGCCTCCCGGCACAGGGGTAGGAATGGATCCCTCCTGGCTTGTTGATGTAATAGACCACACTGATGTTGTCTGACTACACCAACAGTGGGCCTGGAGAGAGATGGTTCTGGAAGGCCTTTAATGCATACAGAACTGCCCACATTTCTAGAACATTTATGTGGAAGCGGTGCGCTCCCCAACCCAGATCCGAAACATCTGTGGTGAGGATTTGGTGAGGGTTGGGGAAAAGAAAGGGGACCCGTTTTAAGAGATTGTCTGGGTTCATCCACCACTGAAGCAACTTGCAAACTGGGGAGGAAACATGGACCAGCTGATCCAGATTGTTGAAGCGTTGATCCCACTGAACCCTGAGGGTCCACTGTGGGATCCTCATATGCAACCTGGTCAAAGGAACCATAACAATGGCCATGGCCATCAAGCCTAGCAGCCTCAAGAACTTCCTGGCTGGGACATAACGGCACTGAGTCACAACCTGGTCTTGAGCTATCAGGCAGTCCACCCTGTCTTGTGGTAGGAAGGCCTTGCCCTGGGTAGAGCACAGACTTGGGCAAACTGACAGTGATGTCCAAGGACTGGAACAACTTCAGGGTGTGTTCTAGAGTCAGTGATGGTAGATCCTTGTATGGGGCTTTCAGTAACCAGTCGTCCAAGTATGGGAACACATAACGGCCTTTCGCGTCAGAATGCTGCTGTTACAATTGTTAAGCACGTAGTAAATACCCGTGATGCAGAGGATAACGCAAAGTGCAACACCCTGAACTGGTAATGCTCCCCCTGGAAGAAGAGCCATAGGTACCGCCTGTGAGGGGGGCATCCTGCATGTCCAGGGAGCATTGTCAGTCACCCTGCTGAAGCAGAGGAAGAGGGCTGTACAGAGTTACCATCCAGAACTTTCTGTACTGGATGTAAAAGATTCAGCTCCTTGAGGTCTAGAATAGGCCTCAAGTCCCCAGTTCTTTTGGGAACCAAGAAGAACTGGGAGTAGAACCTTTTGTTCCTTTGCTGCCAGGGCACTGGCTCTATGGCCCTTTTGCGCAGCAAGGTGAACATCTCCTCCCAGAGCGTGCTGTGTGGTCTAGAGGATAAGAGGTGGGAACCAGTCGAACATCTGAAGGCTGATCTAGAAGTTCTGGACCATAGCTCTGTTTGATTATCTGCAGGATCCAAGCATCTGTGGTAATGGTTCTCCACTGGGACAGATGGAGGGAGAACCGACCTCTGACCACCACCTCCTGGCGTGGAACAAGGGGGGGGGTGGTCTGGCAAGGAGTCAGGCTGATGTAGAACCAGTGGCTGGGCCACTTCTCCTCCCCTGGAGTACTTAGCAGTGGGATCTGTGGTGGAAGAGGGGGAAGGCAAGGCAGAACTAGCTCTGCGCTTGCCCTGGAGCTTGATTCCAGAGCCAGACTTGTGAGAGACCTTATGAAAGGAGGGCCTTGGTTTGCTCCTGGGCTGGGTATGATAAAGGGAATGGACAGACCTGATAGCCCTGCCAGAGGCCTGCAGATCATTAATAATATCCTGCACATCACAGCCAAGAGGTTTGTGACCCACAAAGGGGGCGTTCAACCCCTTTTGCTGGACATCAGCAGCGAAGCCAGAGACTCTAAGCCAGGAGTGCCTTCTAAGGCAAATGCCAGTGGCAGCTGCCCTGGATGTAGTATCAGCTATATCATAGGTGGCTCTGAGGAGATGCTTACTAACATCTTCCGAGGCCTGGAGAATTTTGAGAAGTTCCTGTCTTTGGGAACCCTCAGGAAGAGCCTGAGCAGCAGCCTTGCCCCTCCCTCGAGATTGTATTCTGGTACTTGATCATATGAGACAAGTAGTTGGCAATTCTAAGGCCCAAAGTAACTGTGGCAAAAGTCCTCTTGCCCCAGAGGTCAATCCTCTGAGATGCCTGGTCAAGGGGGAGGGAGCTAAGGTGCTTGGGTACCTTGGATCCATCATAAGCTGCCTTGACTATCACTGACTCGGTTTCCGGCTGGGCTGCATAGAAAGACAGCCCCAAGGGAACCTGGTAAAGCTTATCAGCCTTTCTGGGCATGGCAGGTACCAAGTTGGGCCTATGCCAGGCAGCATTGGCAGCATCCTGCAATGCTGGAAGCAGAGTAGGAATAACTTTAGGTGGAGGTTCTGGGATCTCCAAGAAATCCACCAGGTTCCACCTTGTGACCTCCTCCTCCTCCTCAGTCTGGAACCCCATAGTGGAAGAGAGCTGTTTCATAATATTAAAGAAAGAGGGGACTTCTGGGGGGACCTTGGGGTGTGTTTGACCGAGTTCTCACTCCTGGCGGAGACAGCAGACCTGTCAGAGGAGTCAGCCTCCACATCTTCCTCTTAATCCTCTTCATCAGGGAGGGTGAGATCAGGATGATATTCCTCCTCTGTGTTGGCCCGTTCTGCAGCAGGGACCAATGGCCGGAGTACCGAAGGCTCTCTAGAAGGTGTGAGATGAAGAGGCTGAACTGGCATCGATGCCAAAGCAGCGCCCAATGGCAAGGGCGGTGAAGGCCCGGGCCATGGAACAAATTGTTGGATGACAGCTGAGGTTATAGAAGTTAGACCCACACTGAAGTCGATGGCAGGGGAAGGAAGCACCATCGACACAGGTATTTACAGAGAAGGCAAAGAGCCCAGCTCTGATGAACCACCACTAGCTGCCATGGAGACGGTAGGGCCCAGTGCCTGTGGACCTTGTGGTTCAAGAGCTCATGATGGTGGGGCTGGGGCCAATGACCCAGAGGCCGATGACCCCTCCACAGCCCTAGAAAGGCTGAAAGAACTCTCCACTATGGGGGTCCTGATAAGATCAAAGCCCTACATGGAGAGAGGTGTTGAAGCCAAAGCATTCGACGGAGCGATCCCAGGAGAAGAGGAGGAAGAATCCAACAGGGACTGGGATCACCTTTGGAAGGAACAGTTCTTAGGCCAGTCTTTATCCCAGTGAGAATGTTTCCCTGAGGACTTGTCCCCAGCCTTGGTGGCCTGAGAGTCCAAAGAAGACTGGGACTGGGAGGGGAGAGCCCCGGAAGACCCCTGCTCTCCACTGGCTGCCTGTTGCTCCATGAGGAACTTCTGTAGGGCTTTCTTGTGGTGCCGCCAGGTGGTGAGGTTAAATTTCAGGCAAAGCTCACAGGCAAGAGCACTGTGACCAGGACCAAGACAGCAGAAAACAAAGTTCATGGTCATCGGCTGAAGAAATCTTTTCGCAGTGGCAGTGATGGAGAAAAAAGCTGATGAAGGAGTAGTTCTTGACACACAAAAATAAACTGAATCACTTTAAAATAAAGTGATTCAAAGGTTGTAACAAAAAAAAAAGTAAGTAAAATTTTGCGGTCGACTGAGCGACAAAGCTTCCATGGAGTCTGTGTGTGAATGGTCGATGGCGGGAAAGAACTGAGGAGGGAGTGGGGCTGCCCATGCTTGTATAGGGATGTGATGTCAGAGCCTGACGTCGGCATGGGCAGCCCCTGCTAGACTGCTGTAGAAAAGCTTCCATGTGATCCTAGTGCCTGACGACTACGTTCCATAGGTATGACCTGATGACGGAGATATCCCAGAAGAAAATCCAGTTTTCCTAATAAAGACCCCCAAATTCTGGCAGGTTATCAGGGCCATGGTATGGGAAGATAACACAGGTTAATTTCCAGATGTGACACAGAAAGGCATTGCTCCCAGACTGATTTGGCATTTTCTGTGTAACTAAAGGGCAATTTCACTATGTTGGCTGTAGATTACAATATTTCCTATGGAAGCTGAATTGCTATATTTTCCCCTACAACCAATTAAATTATATGGGACCAATTTCCCCTGTACAACACAGAAATCCCCGTAAATCTGCAGGGGTGAAAATGTGGGAGAGAAGGTATGTAACTAAACAGTGTTATTCAACAGCAATGATACTGCTTTCCCTTTGAGGAAGTGGAAGTTACCTACTCGAAGCCATCCAAAAGGTACAGACAAGGGTTTAAGGTATCAAGAGGCCTCATAAGGCCTCAGTGGGTATTCTCTTTTTCACCCACTGAAAAAGATGTGTTCTGAATTGAAGTGCCAAGGTTAGTGCAAATACTCTCTGTGGCTATGCAATAAAACTTATTTTTTGCAATTTATCCTCTGGCTCTCTATCTTTTTATTTTATGTGGTAAATCTACATGAGTTAGTGCTCCTGGAGTGCAGCTTCCTGATGCTTCTTGGTATTCTCTTTTTAGGAAGGATGGAGTGGGGGCCAGGGTGGAGGGGAGAGCCTATATATGAAAGGGCATAAAGGCCACAATGTAAGTGAAAAGTAATCAAGGGATGGAAACACTATGGGCTGAATTTTCAAATGTCCTAGATCATCGCAAGCCCCAGTGCAGCGACTATATGGTGCATGGGACTTGTGGTAATCTAACAGGATTTTCTATCCCGTGCGGCAATTGTTGCAAGTTAGACTACCTTTTACTGGTCTGCCTTGCGGCAATCCTGGGGGCTGTTTTTTACAGAACTTGCCCAAGATATTTCATGCAAGCTGTTGTAATTCGTGGAAACTGTCACAACTGTGCCCAAGACTGTAACAATTGGACGCAGTTGTGGCAAAGGGTCTGGTGCACAGCCAGAACCTAAGTGTCGTGGTGCAGGGCTTGACTCAAGCCCTGCACTATGCTTTAAAAATCCCACCCTATGTGTCCAGATAGAATCAAATATGGGTAGGAAAAAGGTGAACTTGGGAGTAGTCTATAGCCCACCAAACCAGGCCAAAGGGTTAGATAGAAAATTAGAATTTGAAATAAGAAAAATTACAACCCAGAGGGACTTGGTGATTGTGAGAGACTTCAATCAACCAGATGTGGACTGCAGCATCCTGAGGGCCAGGACTGACAGACGGCATTGTTAACGCCTTCAACAAAGCCTTCTCTGACCTAAATTCTGTTCTTCCCAAGGAATACCTGTCCCGCTCCACTCTTAACCCACTCCACCCTTATGCCCAGCCACCCGTACCCCAGTCCAATGTCCCCCCCTTCTATTTCAAACAGTTGAACAGACAGGATACCTTTAAATATGTTAAAGCTGTTCTAAACAAGACTAGACAAGGGAGTGATCTTGTTGACATGAAACTGGTGGCACTCACCATCAATGAGTTGGTGGATCCCCTTACCAAAGTCTTCAATGCCTCACTAAGGGCAGGAGTGTTCCCAGATAAGTGGAAGAAAGCAGTTGTCACCCCTGTTCTCAAATCAGGTGATGCCACAAAAACCTAACCAACTACAGGCCCATCTAAGTTCTCCCCCCCTCTGTCCAAGGCACTGGAATAAGTGGTCTCAGACCAGCTTACTGAGTAGTTAACGAAGTACAACCTACTCTGTAGGCAACAACATGGGTTCCAGAAATGTCACTCAACCATAACCACCCTGATTGACTATACCTCCCAGATATATGAGGCTTTTGATGATGGTTTAGCAGTGGGGGTCTATCTTCATCGATCTCACCAAGGCATTTGACACGGTCAACCATCAACTCCTCCTACAAAACCTTCACTCAATGGGCTTGTCACTGGACACAGTCACATGGTTCAAGAGCTACCTATCCAGTAGGGCACAGCAAGTTAAAGTTAGTGGCATACTATCAGAACCCATGGACGTGACTCTTGGAGTCCCACAAGGACCTATCCTGGGACCACACCTGTTCAGCATATTCATCAACCAACTGCCTACAGTCTGCCAAGCACACATAGTGCTTTATGCAGATGATGCGGTCATCTCTGTAAGTGGGTCAAATTTACCAGCCTTCTCCCTTGAACTTGAAGCAAACTTCCACAGACTTGAGGAATGGTTCAGTGATAACAAACCATTGCTCAACTACAAAAAAACCAAGAGCATGCTCTTCTCCCTGCCACAGAGGAAGAACCACCGTGGAAAACTGCAGATCCTGAGCTCCAAAGGGGACTTATTGGAGCAGGTTGACGCCTTCAAATACCTTGGTATACACTTGGACAGCTCCCTTTCTTTCTCGACACATGTTGATCAGTTAGTCAAATCTGCCAGCACAAAATTAGGTCTTCTGTATAAACACCATCAATACATGCCACCTGAGGTGCTAAAGCTAGTCACCTACAGTTCAGTGGTATCCTCCATTGACTACGGCTTTGCAATCTACAGTGCAGCCACGGACACCGTCCTGAATAGGGAAAGAACCCTCCTCAACAAAGCGTGTAGGCTGGTCCTGGGGGCAGATTGCCTGACCCATACCTGTGACCTCTATGAAGCAACTGGTTGGTTACCCCTCCACCTCAGAGCCCAATCCCAAAGCTGCCTGGGGGGTAAGAAAACCATTCTTGGGTTTGCTCCCAATTCCACCTCGTGTCTATTTAAAAAAAGAACGACCATCTATCAGCACTAGAAGGACCTGCAAGGGCGTACTCCTAGTACCGTTCAAGCATACCTCAATAGCTCAAAGATCCCTGTCCTACAGGGGTCCTAAGTGGATAAACAACCTACCCCCTGACCTCCTCAGCTGCAACAAGATTAGAAAATTCAAAGCTGGTCTCCGTGCCCATTTTACCCCATCATGTACTGTAAGTGTGAGTGCCCCTGCGTACCCTGACTCATTCTCAGCACTCCCCAGCTCTTGACATCCTCTGACCCTGATTCTCTGTCACCTTTATTACCTGACCCACCCCTAATCGACAAGCTCTGGCCCTTCCTCACCCTGTACTCATCCCCCCAGTATTTACTTTGCCTTTTCTCCCTCCCTCTTTTCTTTCTCTCCCACGTCCCACCTAACTCCTCACATACTGCACTATCCCCTCCCTTACTCACTCCCTCCACCCCACACCTTCTCTCCACCCCTTTCTCTTCTCCCCCATCTCCTAGCTTCCCACCCACCCTTAGCCATCTCCCCTTTCCTTCCCTCCTAATCCCCCCTCTCCTGACAATGCCTAACCTGGCTGCTATTCTCACTTCAATCCCTAGCCACACTCTGGCTGCCCCTCCCCCTTTGTTGCTCGGGCCCGTTAATCCCCCCTCTGCCCACTTGCTCAACACTGTTGCGGCCTACTACAGCCATTGGGTATGTGCTACCTCCATTCTAGATGTAATGATGCTGAATTCCCCTTGAAGAATTCTAAGCTGTCTGGGAAACTAAAATTATTATCTGCCTCATAGTGATTTTTACCTATGAAGCAACTAGTGCTACTGTAACTGTTAAGAATGTCATCGTTGCTGTTTTTTCACTTGATTCTGTTTTACCACTGTATTATTCCTGTTGTCTGTCTTATTCTATATTGTATGATGTCTGACCTGGAGCTTTTGTAAATGAGCCTATGGCTCAAAGGTATTTAATCCAAAACTGAAATAAATAAATAAAATGTCAAGCACTTCTGGATGCATTCAGGATGGCTTCTTATCCCAGGGGATCAGGGAACCAATAAGGGAAAATGCAATCCTAGACCTTGTGCTGATGAACAGTGATTACATCAGGGACATCAGTAAAGGTGAGCCTTTAGTAAACAACCACCACCTATTGGTGTGGATTTCTACAGAGCTAGGCAGGGAGCACACAAACTCCAAAACATGCGTCCATGACTTCAGGATGGTGAATTTCAACAAAATTAAGGAAGAAACTTATAGTAAAATTGGAAGGGTTTGAGGGGGCAGTGGGGCTAGAAGGGAAATGGACCACTGTCAGGAACAGCTTTCAAGATATCACCAGCTCCTGCCTAACAGAGGAGGGGAAACAAAGAAGGCATAAGAAACAGTTATGGTTTACACGGGAGATGGCAGTAACATTGAAGGTGATAACTCATCACTGATATATCGAAAAAAGGCCTTGTACCCTTCCTTGACTCCTTCAGCTATCCTTAACTCTGTGTCTGCTTTGACCCTCGTCTCCACCGTGCTTTTCCCCTTCATTCTACCCACGTAGGCATTCCTGACCCCCTCATTTTGGCTCCTCTGGAATTTTTTAAAGACCTCCCAAGGGAGGCCTTTAAGAAATGCAAGAGGTCTTTAGGAAATTCCAGGATATCCAAAAGGACAGGCACAGGAATGCCCACCTCGATAACGTGAAGGAGGTCAGCAAGGTGGTAATTAGGGCCAAAGCAATCACAGAGTTTAGGAGAGCTGTAGGAGTCAAGGAAGGGGATAAGGCCTTTTTTCCGATATATATGAGGAAGAACAGGCACACAAAGGAAGGCATTATCAAGGTGAAGTGTCATGGGGGTGGAGAAAAATAGCAAGGACAAAGCAGAAATACCGAATGAATACTTCTGTTTGGTATTCACAAGGGAGAAACAGAGGTGGGTTGGCACAGGTTGGGAGGGGAGGGGTGCAAAACTGTGTACTGAGCGCATTGCTACAGACAGTGTACTAAAAGAGCTCTGAGCCTTGAAAGTAAATAACTTAGCCAGGGCTAAACATACTACACCCTAGGGTGTGAAAAGAAATGGCACAGATATTGGCTACAGCCCTGGCAGACCTTTTCAACTGCTCCCTGGAGTCTTGTGTAGTGCCTATGGACTGGAGAATAGCAGAAGTCGTACCCCTACACAAGAGTGTGGTCAGAGAACTACAGGCCACTCAGTTTAACATTTAAGCAATAAGACATGACAGGGTGTGTGTTATTGTGTAATAACATCACTCCTGGGGTGGGTTGAAGCATGAGGCGAAGCCGAGTGCGTCCACCACACCAGGGTAGCGTCATACACAATAACACACCCTGAATCCTATTACAATTATACAATGGCTTATTTGTTAATTAAAGAAGAAAAAAAATACTTTTTTTATGCATTTTTCTTTGATTTTTGTGGGTGTAGGAATACCTATTAAAAAAAAGTTCAGAATATCTTTTCCACCACAAGGTGGAACTGCTGGCAGAATGATCTATCTTGCTGAGTTCCCAAAGGTTTTTCTTGCTTTGGTACTGTGTGCTGTTTCATATCAGTCTCCCCTCTGCTCTTTCTGGCCCTTGGGTTTCAGTTATTAGTGGACGTTGCTTAAAGAGATAGTGTTTTACTTTTTTTTTCTAAATTGAGTCTCTTTCTTTTCATTGTGAACGAGCCGTTTGGAGCTGTGTAGCGAGACTCTGACATGCACATGCGCAGGCTTGATGTGGGCGCCGAACGAGAAGGAAAGTATTTATTTGTTTTTAAATTTTGTTTTTTTTTTAAGTTAAAAATGCTGTTGAGGCAAAAGGGTAGATGAGTGCAACCATCCATTAAGTGTGCTGTGTGACCGAGAGAGCCACATGAGGGGGTCGCATGTAGCGGCAGTTCCAGTTGCGTTTTTTTTTTCAAACCGCAGGAAGTAGTGTTTGACGAGGATTCGAATTCTCCCATAAAGAGGAAGAATGAGGGTTTAGTCTGTTGAGCTGTTTTTTTTTTTATGTATTTACTGGTGAGCAAAGGAGTTGGACTGAAACAAAAAATAAATGAAAAGCGAGTGAGCATTACTGGAACAGCCACCCGCTGACTGTTGAAAGAAGCAGGTGTTCAGCTCGCTCGCTCGTTCGTTCATTCTGTGAAGGTATAATTTAAAAAAAAATGTTTTGGATTAGCAGTTATGCTGGTACAATTCCACTAATATTGCTGTGTTGGGGGTTGCTGGTGACTGGCGTGTGAGACGGTGGTAGAAAACGTGTGAACTAAAGTGGGGAATTTGACAGGGAAAGTCTTGAGGATCGTAGTGGGTAGTCTAGACAGGGCATACTGATTTTTTAAATTTATTCTGTAGTCATGTTGCTGCTGGACCTTCATACAGTGATGTTATAGTCAGATATCATCACTGGTGAAGGTGAGCAACAACCAATCAGAAACAAAGAAATGTTTCTGCCATTGTATAATTAAGCAGAAAGGCATGACAGGGTGTGTGCTGTCGTGTAATAACATCACTCCTGGGGTGGGTTGAAGCACGAGGTGAAGCCGAGTGCTTCAACCACCCCAGGAGTGACGTTATTACACGATAACACACACACTGGAGTGCCTTATTGCTATTATACAATGGCTCATTGTTATACAAAATAAAAAATATTTAAAAAATGTTTTTAGTAAATTTTTAATGTGCCAATATATCTTTGTTTATTAAGGTGAGAAAAATCATCCTGAAAATCGATACAGTGATGTTACTGTGTAATAACATCACTGACTCAGGCACACACTGACCAATCAGAGTCCAGGATTCTTTCTTGCCATTGTATAATGATAATTGGCAAACTGATGGAAACCACAGTAATGGAAAGACTGGTAGAGTTCCTACCAGAAAATGGGTGGCAAAACAACAGACAGCACTGGTTTGTGGCAGTATGGTTGTGTCAAACAAATCTGATTGACTTTTTTGACTGAGCAACGAGGGCTGCAGATATGGGTTAGGCAGTAGACATCCTGCATCTGGACTTACGCAAAGCCTTCAACTCTGTTTCTCACAAGAGATTAATCAAGAAACTGGAAGACCCTGGTGTGGGGACACTGACTAAGCAGGTGAGCAATTAGCTGGGAGGGAGAACACACAGCGGGTTGGTTAATGGGGAATACTTGGGCATGAGAAAGGTGATTAATTGGTTCCCACAGGCATCTGTGCTTGGTCCGCTATTTTTAACATCCTTATTTCGTTAATGAGTTTTTGTTTACTGAGTAGGGTATACTAGGCAAGCAAATACCTATTTACATGTATGACCCAGGAGAGTAAAGAGGTAATAAACAATCAAATACTGTCATATCAAGCCAACATCAAGGGTAAAAACTGCCCTTTTTCAGATGACACCAAGCTCTGTGGCAGGGCTGACAGTGAGGAAGAGGTTTAAGACATGAGGGAGGATCTGGATAGTGGCCCTGGATCTGGCAGCTAGGTAAGTCTATACGTACAGTAAATACAGATAAAACATTTTTCTACAAGTAACCTCAGTCATCATATTTGGTCAGTCCAACACAGATCAGACATGAATAACATATTTCTGTCTGGTTCCAAACATATAAAAACATTCCTGGGTGTGCAACAGCTCAGTTATTGGAGAGGGCAAAACAACATCATAGGTTAACCATAGCTGGTGAGAATTATTATCTTCCAGTTCTTCTGTAGGCTAACATTTTGCAGTATTTTTTTCTTCTTATGCAATTACACTACTTTTAAAAGGCACAAACTAAAGATGTTGCTAAGTAAAACTTCACTGGCGAAAAGGAAAGTATAGCCCTTCATGAAGTTTAGTGTTGGTGAAGCTGACAATTTGTCCAAATCTTCACAAAGGCAGTGGAAGTGCCTTTATTCTGCGAAGTTTAACTTTAATTTGCCCACTAGGCCTACTCCCCAATGCAGTGAACCCTGCAGGTGAATACGTCAAAAAGTTAAAAAGAACATTAAACCCTTCTCTCGACCCATGCAACACCTAACCTTCACCTCCCATGGCCCAAGTTAAAAAAAATAAATCTCTCTTCGCCTACCCACGTAGCACCCCAATCCCACAGAGCCCCAGCATAAAGCAAATGATACAATGGCAAAAAAATTTGTTTCTGATTGGTTATTGCTCACCTTCACCAGTGATGATATCTGACTATAACATCACTGTATGAAGGTCCAGCAGCAACATGACTGCAGAATAAATTAAAAAAATCAGTACGCCCCGTCTAGACTACCCACTATGATTCTCAAGGCTTTCCCTGTCAAATTCCCCACTTTAGTTCACACGCTTTCTACCGCCGTCTCACACACCAGTCACCAGCAACCCCCAACACAGCAATATTAGTGGAACTGTACCAGCATAACTGCTAATCCAAAACATTTATTTTTAAAATTATACCTTCACTGAATGAACGAACGAGCGAGCGAGCTGAGCACCTGCTTCTTTCAACAGTCAGCGGGTGGCTGTTCCAGTAATGCTCACTCGCTTTTCATTTATTTTTTGTTCCAGTCCAACTCCTTTGCTCACCAGTAAATACATAAAAAAACCCATCTCAACAGACTAAACCCTCACTCTCCCTCTTTATGGGAGAATTCAAATCCTCGGCAAACACTACTTCCTGCGGTTTGAAAAAAAAAATGCAACTGCAACTGCCGCTACATGCGACCCCCTCATGTGGCTCTCTCAGTCACACAGCACACTTAATGGATGGTTGCACTTATCTACCCTTTTGCCTCAACAGCATTTTTAACTTAAAAAACAAATAAACCCAACATTTAAAAACAAATACATACTTTCCTTCCAGCTTGGCGCCCACATCGAGCCTGTGCATGTGCATGTCAGAGTCGTGCTACACAGCTCCGAATGGCTCATTCACATCGAAAACAAAGAGACTCAATTTAGAAAAAAACAACTGTAAAACACTCTCCCCTTTAAGCAACGTCCACTAATAATTGAAACCCAAGGGCCAGAAAGAGCAGAGGGGAGACTGATATGAAACAGCACACAGTACCAAAGCAAGAAAAACCTTTGGGAACTCAGCAAGATAGATCATTCTGCCAGCAGCTCCACCTTGTGGTGGAAGAGATATTCTGAACTTTTTTTAATAGGTATTCCTACACCCACAAAAATCAAAGAAAAATGCATAAAAAAAGTATTTTTTTTCTTTTTTAATTAAAAAATAAGCCACTGTATAATAGCAATAAGACGCTCCAGGGTGTGCGTTATTATGTAATAACATCACTCTTGGGGTGGTGGACGCACTTGGCTTCACCTTGTGCTTCAACCCACCCCAGGAGTGATGTTATTATACAATAACACACACCCTGTCGTGCCTTATTGCTTAAATATACACCCCTTCCCCGACCCACTTAGCATTCAACTCACCCTTCCTCTCCCATGGTCCCAGTAATAATGACATGCATCCTTTTCCCCCCAACCCATTCAGCATCCCAACACCTCCTGCTCTCACCCCAAGGTGCACTGACATAAAAAACAAATGTTTACCCTGAGACTACAACCGGTGAAGCCTTCCTTACACTGCTTTAGCCAGCTGCCATCTATTTAATGCAAATACTACAAAGATGCATCAGATGGCCAGCTTGGTGGTGTAGAGGGCAGAGGTACTGTGTGCCTTACCTCTCACAATACTGGGGACCCATGTTCGTCAACGAGCTCAGGTTGTCATGGGCTGGTGGGGGTAGGAGGGCTGGGAGTGGATCGAGCCACCACCAGGCAGCTCTCCTCTCCTCAATCAGGGTTGTAGGTCATCTTGGCTCTTGGCTACCATCAAGTTGAGGCCAGGTGACAAGACCGATGTACGAGCAGAAGATGAAAGTCAGGGAAGGGGGAGCTGCATTTCTGGGCCACATGTGCACCTCCACAGCGCATATGTAGCCATGCTGCCATGGCTAGGAGAGAAAACAGAAACAGTGGTCGACTCAGGGTCTGTGAAGATTTGCCCATATGCCTTCTGCCCCGGAACACCAGTACTGGATGTGTGTGTCTCTGGGTGGGGGGGAGGATGGTCCTCCACCACCTGGTCCCACTAAGGGGGTAATCCATGGGAGTCTTGATAGTCCCGGTCAAGGCTGTGGTAAGAATGCCAGCTGGAGGGGACAGGAAAAGGACTGCCGAGCCTGCCAAAGTGAACCACGAAGGGAAAAAAGAACTGTATGGAAAAAAGGATGTACTAGATGGTATATCAATATGGTAACTGCATGATGTCTCTCTGAAATCGCACAAACTGCAATATTTGCTATACCAATGTTATTTTGATATAGCATTCTGTGTCATTTCAGTGACATGCCATACAATTACTATGGCGATATACCTTCTGGTATATCATTGAAGTAGATACACTAGATTGACAGCAGGCAGTTGTGGTGGCGTGAGGAGAGCTGCATGGGTCGCCATCTCGGGGTAAACTATATACATTTTTTATTCAATTCAATTTTTCAATTCAACTTTATTTTTATAGCGCCTTTAAAAAACCAAGGCGTTTAACATAAAAACAAGAACAGCTGATATAAATAACATTTAAAACATAAAGTTTACATTTATCCATCACTAGGGAAGGCCAGATCAAATAAATAAGCTTTAAGCTCAATTTTAAATCTACTGACGGTTGGGTATTCTCTCAACCGATGAGGTAGAGAATTCCACAGCTGAAAAAGCAAAAGCTCGAGAACCAGACATCTTTAATCGTACCCTGGGAATCTCTAGCAATCCTTCATCGGTGGAACGGAGAGGACGGAGGGGGGCTGTAAGGTACCAGGAGATCTTGCAGGTAGCCGTGTCCCTAATCATGTAGGGCTTTGAAGGTTAGCAAGCCAACCTTAAAGGTGATCCGCCACTGAACAGGCAGCCAGTGCAGCTCACAGAGCACAGGCGTAATATGACTGGTCCTAGATGTCCCAGTCAAAAGCCTGGCCGCTGCGTTCTGCACCAGCTGCAAGCTGCAGATATCAACCCCTGGAAGCCCTAGGTAGAGGGAATTGCAGTAGTCAATAATATTATTATTATTAAGTTAGCACACCTGGGGAGATGTAATTTTGGTGACTGTTGGGGTGCTAAGTGGGTTGGTGGAAGGGGTATTTAATACTGGGGTTGCAGAGCAGGAGGCGTGGGAACAGTAACATTAAAAACAGAGAGGAAAGGAGGGATTGCAGAAAGGTGAAAAGAGTGGTACTAAGTGGAATGGTAACAAAATCTGGAAGTCCTTATGTATGAATGCTAGAAGTCAAGGAAATAAGATTCCAGAACTAGAGGTCATCATGACAGAGGCTGACCTGGATATTGTGGCCATTACTGAGTCATGGTGCACTGAAAACCATGATTGTGACATGTCCTTAACCAGGCTGTACTCTGTTAAGGAAGGGAAGACAGAGTGTGAAGGAAAGGAGGGTGTGTGTGTTACTTTCTGTGAGGGGAAAGCATAAAAGTAAACAGAGATACAGGGAATATAGGGGGTAGCAGAGGTACTGTGGGTCACCCTGGAGATGAGGAATGGAGCCAATATTCACATTGGCATGATCTACAGACCTCCAGCACAGGGAAGGAGTTAGATAGGGTACTGATAGAAGCCACTGGCAAGATGACAGAAGGGGGGGGAGGTATTGGTGGTGGGTGACGTCATTCTGCTGGATGTAGACTGGAGCCTCCCAGCTGCTGCTTCAGCTAGAAGCAGGAACATCCTGGAATCCCTACAGGAGGCATTCCTCAAGCAATCCACTTGTGATGGGGCAATTTTGGACCTTGCACGTAATACCAGGGATAGTGTTTCAGATGTCGAGGTGGAAGGCTACCTGCGGACCAGTGATCACTATACAGTGTGGTTTAATATAAGGATGACTGCGGAATTGAACCACACAAGGGTAAGGGTCCTGAACTTCTGGAGGGCAGATTTTATAAAGATGAGTGAATGCATCACAGATGAACTGTCAAGGGGGGTGAACCTGGGTGGGATGGAAGAACAGTGGGCAAAGCTAAAAGGGGGCACAGTGAAAGCAGCAGACCTCTGCATTAAGCAAGTAAGCAAAAGCAAGAGGAAAAAGAGACTGTTAGTGTTCTCCAATGAGTTGGCTGAAAATGTAAAGGCTAAAAGGGTAGCATTCAGAACGTAGAAGGAGACACAGAGGGAGAAGGATAGAGAGGTGTATCAGAGGAAACAGAGAGAGAGAAGCAGGGAAAGCACTTAGGTGCACAAAGGATCAAACTGAAGAAAGAACAGTCCAAGTGGCAACAAATGGGGACATGCCATATCTTAGGTATGTAAGTGAAAAGAGGAAGGCCAGGAGAAGGATTGTAATTTTAAAAAGGGAAGGCAAACTGTGTAGAGGGGGACCAGGAAAAGGCAGACATCCTGAACAAATAATTTTGTTCAGAGTTCTCAGAGGAAAGAGAAGGGGAGGGGTCACAAAAAAATAATATGAGCACTAGAGGGTGGGAGGTGGACATTAGTCCATTTTTTGAGGACAGAGACCTGAACTGACTCATAAATCTGAAAGTGGACCAAGCTATGGTACCAGACAGGGTGCATCCAAGGGTATTGAGGGAGCTCAGAGAGGTACTAGCTGCGCCTCTGACAGTCCTATTTAACAGTTCACTGGAAACAGGAGTGGTTCCAGAGAACTGGAGGAGTGCAGATGTAGTCCCACTTCACAAAAGTTGTACTGTAGCAGGGAGGAGGCTGGCAATTATAGGCCAGTCAGCCTGACATCGGTAAGTTAATGGAATCACTGATGAAGGAAAGGATAGTGGAATATCTTGAATCCAGTGGGTTATAAGACCCAAGGCAGCATGGATTCATTGGGGGAAGGTCACACAAAATTAATCTGATAGTTTTCTTTGACTTGGCAACCAAGGAATTAGATCAGGGTGGAGCGGTGGATGTGGTCTGTCTAGACTTCAGTATAGCTTTTGATTTCATTCAACATAGGAGACTAGTCAGCAGGTTGGGTAGCTTGGAGTGGGTACAAAGGTGGTAAACTGGGTAAGAAATTGGTTAGGGGATAGGCAACAGAGGGTGGTGGTAAATGAAATTCACTCACAGGAGGTGAGGGTGACTAGTGGGGTGCCTCAGGTTTTAGTGCTGGGATCGGTCCTCTTTAATGTCTTTATAAGTGACACTGCAGAAGAGCTGGAGGGATGGTCTGTTCCTTTGTGGATGACACCAAAATCTGCAATAGAAGGGGGCTGAAAGTATGAGCAGTGACCTGAGAAAAATTGAGGAGTGGTCAACGGTATGACAACTGGGTTTCAGTGCCAAAAAGTACAAAATAATGCACTTGGGGCACAGAAATCCAAGGGCGGAGTACAAAATGGGTGGAGTGTTGTTGACGACCACCAACCAGGAAAGAGATCAGCGGGTAATCATATTAGATGACCTAAAGGTGGCAAGGCAGTGCAACAAGACAGTTGGGAGGGCTAGGGGGATACTGAGGAGCACAGAGAGGGATATCACCAGCAGAAAGAGGGGGGTGGTACTGTCTCTTTATAGATCGCACCAAGAGTTTTATGTCCAGTTTTGGAGATCACATCTCCCGAAGGACACGCAGTGGAAGTGCTCCAGAGGAGGGCAACTAAAATGGTGTGGGGTCTGCATCAAAAGCCCTATGAGGAGGGACTAAAGGAACTAAATATGTGCACCATGGAATGAAGGGGTTGGGGGATATCACAGAGACCTTTAAATACCTCATGAGGGTGAATAAGGTACAAGACAAAATAATTTTTCAGAAAAAAGGCGCTCAGCAACAAGAGGACATGCTATGAAGCTGGGGGGGGGGGGGTGCAGATTCATTTTCAAATCTCAAATTGACTGCACCAGCAAACTATTACCCCAAAAGATCGGCCTGCTATACAGATTCAGAGCTTATCTTACAAATACAACTTGTCATGCAGTAGCAAACTCTATCCTGCTCCCAACACTCATCCATGTAGCTGCCATCCTATCATCCCTACGGGAGACTGAACTCACCAAGCTCAAAGCACTTTACCACAAGGTAGGCAGGTTTGCCGGACGGGCTGAAAACAGGAAACACCACTGTATAGTTCTTGCATCCCTAAACTGGCCCTCCCTTGAAGATGGGATTAACTATCCCCTACCCTGCTTTATCTACAAAATCCTAAGCAATCATCTACCCTACCTCCAGGATATACTGAGGCACAGACAACACAGTAGAACACAACATAGTAGAACAGTCCGCTCCTCCTCACACCCCCTTCTGGAAGTACCCAGAGCACTCACGACTGCTGGTCAAAGATCATCCCATACAGAGCCACACAGCTCTAGAACAAACTCCCTTCCACCCTACAGAACAGTCCCTCACTGATCACATTCAAACACTTGTTGAAAGTACTCCTCTCCTCTAATAATAAATGCACCTGTACCTGCTGACCGTAAGCTAGCAGACTCTGCGTGGTAAAAACACCCCTCAATTTATTCTACTACAACTCTGACAGTCTGAAATCTTTCTACTGCTGATATAACATAGTAACTACCTGAACATATTTTAGATGTACGTTGCACTTTCACAGTAGGTAATTTAGGTACATGTAATACTCTCAGTGTATGTAACTAATACACAATCACGCACCGTCTCTGCCACTACATGTAACTGGCTGCATAATTGTACTTGATTATGAACAGACTGTAACTAACTCCGGGTCACTACTAAAAAAGGGACGCTAGTCTCAGTGGGAGAACCTGGTCAACAACATTCAATAAATAAATAAAATTCAGGAGAAATGTGAGGAAGTATGTCTTCACAGAAAGAGTGGTGGATTCCTGCAACAGCCTGCCAGTGAGGGTGGTAGGGGCGAAAACAGTGGTGGGGTTCAAGAATACAAAGGATAGGCATGAGGGAATCTTAGGGGAAAGGAAGGGGGGAGGTAGAATGAGCTAGAGATCAAGTAAGCTCTGCAGCAATACTGTAGGTAGGGAAAATGGGCAGACTGAGTGGGCCAGGTGGTCCTTACCTGTTGACACATTCTATGTTTCTATGTAGGAGGGGGATTTGGATACTGAATGGGTTGGGGAAAGGGGGTATTTAATTATTACTGGGACTGTGGCGGGGAAGAAGGGGGGGAGTTGGGTGGTAAGTGGGATGGATGGAGGAAGAGAGTATTTGTTCTTTTTACTTAGGCTCTGGGGAAGGGGGTGTTGGGGTGCTAAGTGGGTCCAGGAAAAGGGAGGTATTATTTTATATGGGTTGTGAGGAAAGATACTGTGCTGTAAGGGTGGGGGTAGTGCATACATTTTTTTGCCACCACTACGCTTTGTGTAATGTTTAGATACCAATTTCTGTGGTGTTGGCCTTATTTGGACCTTAGTTGGCCCTCCTAGCTCTGCATTAATAATGCCACCTCAACCGACCCACAGGCTATCGCTAACTGCCTTAACTCAACCTTTTCCGATCTTAGTACAGTCCTCCCGAGCAACTTTTTCGACCCTATCCCAGCTTTCTCTGAACCAAACCTCCAAGCCCCCTTTCTACCTTAGGGTCATTACAAAGCAGGAAGCAAAATCCTACCTCTCCAAAGCTCTTGGTGACTCCAACTATTGCAAAGACTCCTTTGACATGAAAATCCTCTACAAGGTTCTTGACACTGTTCTTTCCCCCCAACTGACCTCCTTAACCGCTCCCTATGCTTGGGACAGTTCTCTACAGCCTGGAAAACTGCAACAATTACCACAATACTAAAAAGTGGAGACAATACCAACCCCAACAACTATCAGCCCATATCCATCCTTCCCCCTCTCTCAAAAGCCCTTGAAAAAATAATTTCCGACCAACTCACCGAGTGTATGCGAGCCCACAATTTGTTATGCAGTGAACAACATGTCTTTCGATCAGGCCATAACACAACCTCTGCCCTCATAGAATTCTCCAATTTCATTTACTCTGCCCTTGACCGTAAACATCTGGCCAGAGCCATCTTCGAGGACCTCTCTAAGGCCTTTGATACGGTCTCCCACCCACTCCTCCTGGACACACTCCACCACACTGGTCTATCACATGCACCACTCTCTTGGTTTAATAGCAACCTTATTGCCAGATCCCAATGTGTTAAGATAAATGACACCCTATCTT
Organism: Neoceratodus forsteri; assembly: GCA_016271365.2. NCBI lineage: Eukaryota > Metazoa > Chordata > Ceratodontiformes > Ceratodontidae > Neoceratodus > Neoceratodus forsteri. Next base: position 401,576,391 of record CM028136.1, on the reverse strand, counting down.
CCACCCTGCCTGTCCACTGGGGGTGTCCCCCAGGGATCCGTATTGGGCCCCCTACTCTTCAGTATCTACTTAAATGCACTACCCAAATCCTGCTCCGGTAACCTACTGCTATATGCTGATGTTCCGGTTCTCTGCACTGCACACCCCCTGCCCTGACAACCTACAGTCCTCCCTCCAACACTCGTTCAACCAGATCAAAAGTTGGTTCACCAATTGCAGACTTGTGGTCAACATCAAAAAAACAAAAGCTATGCAATTTGCCCACCGGCAGAGCAAGACCAAGGACACTGAACTAAAAATCCTCTACCACGCTTACCTCCCTCTGGAACAAGTACTCACTTATAAATACCTCAGCCTTACCTTTGACACCTCCCTATCCTTCCATGCCCACATTAACATCCTGACCTCAGCCATTAATACCCGCATTGGCCTCCTATACCGGCACAAAGACTGCCTGACACCAGAGGCTCTCAACCTGGCTGTCACCTCTTCTGTCCTCTCTCTCGTTGACTATGGGCTCCCTATCTACTCTGCTGCGGACAACACCACCCTAAACAAAATTCACATAGCCATTAATAAAGTGTGCCGACTCCTCCTAGGTGCAGACAAACGCTCCTGTACTTGCACCCTCTGCGCTCTTACAAACATCTTCACCCTTGAGGAAAGACTACAATATCAATCCTGTCTCCTCACAAAAAAAATCCACCTAGGGTTAACTCCATTGGGGGTCTCAACCTCACTACTCTCATGTTCCTGCATTGCGACCACTCGTTCTGCCAACAAGCATCTGTGGACCGTGCCCAGGGTCAGAACCTCCCTTGCTCAGAAATCATTCCCCTATAGAGCTCCGGCCTGGTACAATGAGCTCCCCCCAGTCATAACCTCCATTCCCACTCTAGGACACTTCAAGACCATCCTAAAAAAACACATTCTCTCCTTGCGCTAATGCCAGTGCAGCTGCTAATCCTCCTAACTGCCCTGCACAGAGCTGCACTATGGCTTCTCCCCATTGACATTGCCATCAATTGCATAGGACTAACTGTATATGACATCTCTGCAGCTGATCTCTGTCTCTGCTATATGACAATGCCCTAGAGGCTGAACCTACACTGTAACTATACCTCCTGCACTAATACCAATGCCCTAGCTACTAAATGTATAGGTCTTCAGCCACCCAGGCTACTATATGTAAACACTTCCTTAAAACTGTGTTGTCTCACTATTGTATAGATCACTGTTACTACTATACGACAATGCCCCAGAGGCTGCACTTGTGTTATAATTGTTCCACTGTAATAATATCAATACCCTAGCTACTACATGTATAGACTTTCAGCCATCTTGGCTATTATATGTAATTACTTGAAATGTGATGTCCCACTAATGTACTATCTCTGAATGTATGACTATGATGACGCGGAGCCTTTGTAAATCAGTCTATGACTCAAAGGGTTGTAATTCCTATGATTGACTAAATAAATAAAATAAATATTTTGTGTTGTTGTTGTTTCCCCACAGATACCACCCTTCGTGAAAGGTGAACTTCGTGAAGTTGTTAAACTCTGCCACGCCATTCTTTCTCATTTATGCTAAATGTGAACCAAACACCTGAACATTTCAAAATAATTTTTTTTTAAACTCTATTGTACCTAGCCATTTTCTTATTAAAAGTGCCTTTTCTGCTAATAACTTAAGAAAACTGCATTGTGACACCTGCACACTCCTCATTCCAGCATTCACCACAGCATGTTATCGTACACATGAACAAGTTAGGCTGTGCCTGAAAATAGGCATCTGTTTGCCTAGTGCACCTACCTGGTAAAACCAAAAATAAAATAAATATACAATTTTATTCAGTACAGACTGTATATTCTAGTAGTGGGACTCATTACCCAAAAATATACAAATTAGACATTTTGGGAGGCCATAATAGTGAAATGAAAATTGCACAGTGAATGAGGACAAATCTGAAGAACCTAGTTTGGGTCTCCATGGCCCCTAAGTGCTTCCTCCTTCTGAGAAAGAGACTTCCAATGGAAGTAGTCCTAGTAGACAACTTTAAAGGCATGTATCACATTGGTGGGTTTAAACTGGTATTTGGCACCATTAAGGTCCTGTACCTCCCCACCGTATCCCATAATTTCCATTCTAAGCCCTTCCTAGTCCCTTTTAGGAAACCTTTTCGTTCAAGCCATACTGTAAATGGTGCACTTCTCAACCCCAAATTTTCATAAAGCTAATGAGTGGTCCTCTCTAACAATGTCTGGCACTGGAGAAATACAGTATATCACTTGGTGGTTAAGGACAGACCTGGAAGCCACTGCAGGAATTTTAACACTTTTAAACTTAATTTTGGAATTAAGGCCCCAGGCACCCATGTGATTATTCCCATGTTCAAAGTCACCAGTCACTGGAAGTAGCCCCATTAGATATCTTTTTAGGAATTTATCACAAGGTGGGGTTCTGGCGTCTATATGGATACCTCCTTTCTCAGGGAGGGCGGGAAGGAGGGAGAGTGCCTCCTTTGTATGACTGCCCCCTGGTGGCCAAGGGGGAGGGAATGTCATGCAGGAAGGAACAAGTGATCCTTCTGGAGTGGCCTTACTTCAGCATGCAGCCATTCGCCTGGTGAGTGATGCGGAGATGTCACATACCTAGAGTGGGGTTGGCAGGGGAGTTCCAAAGGTAGGGCAGGGCTCATTCACCATTCCAAAAGCCCTGATAGGCACTCTGCTGGGCCACTTCTCACAACCACACCCTGGGGAGAGATAAGGTTGGGCTTAGGTGGGAAAAATACCACAACAGCATCAGGCAGATGAAGCCGCCTGCCTCTCACATCACAGTAGGGTCCTTACGACTCTTCTCATGCCTAGCCTGCTCCTCCTCCCAGACCTTTACTGTTGAGTGAAGTACACTCCTCCCAGCTTGGGAAACCGGGGGGATCCCAACCATGGGGGACAAGATGTGGGTTATAGTTGGGGTTTATGGAGAGTGTGTTGAGCAGAGGCTGGTGGCAGGTTGGAATATTGTAGGACTCCTACAGAGGGCAGAAGGGCATGGGCAGGTGGAAAGATGACCTGGCAGCTGGCAAGGAGAAATGGGGCAAAAAATAGAAAGTAAAAAAAAAAAATTAATGTATCACATTGTTGAGTTGGACCTGGGATTTGCAACATTAAAGCCCCACATCTTGACTATGCAACCCATGCAAACATATGAATTAGCCAGCAGAAGAAGGCCTCATTGGCTATCGAGTGTTCCTGGTGCAGAGCCCATGTATTCTTCTTTACATGTAGCTCCACCCCTTCCCCAGAAACTCTTATTCTCTCCTTGACTTTATCCCACCCCCTCTTGAAACCATCAGCAGTTTTCTTGTTTACTATCTCTTCTGGAAGCCTCTTCCAACCTGCCAACACTCTCTGTGAAGAAGTGCCTTCTGACCTCCTTCCAGAACCTACCTCCAGCCAGTTTGTAACTATGCCCCCTCATGTTCTTGTTGCCACTGCCCTTTAAATGTTCACTGTGCTGTACCCTGTTAATACCCATGAGGTACTTAAAGGTCTCTATCATGTCATGGAAAGCTGGCTGAAAGACAGAACTCAGAGGGTGGTCATGGGGGGGGGGAGGTTTCTGACACCAGAGAGGTCACCAGTGGTGTCCTGCAAGGCTTGGTGATGGGGCCAATGTTGCTCAATGTCTTCATCAATGACACATGGGATGGCATTAAGGGCAAAATGTTCCTATTTGTGGATGACACCAATCTCTGCAGGAGAGTGGACACAGCTGAAGGAATACAGGACCTACAGGATGATCTGGAAAAGCTGGGGAGGTAGTCCAGGATCTGGCAGCTTGGCTTCAATGCCAAGAAATGCAAAGTTATGCACATTGGAGCCAAGAATCCCAGGATGGAGTACTACCTGGGTGGAGTCCAGGTATCTGCATCAGAGGAGGAGGAGAAGGATCTGGGAGTGATGATCACTAATGACCTGAAGCACTCCATGTAGTGCAAAGAAAGCAGCAGCAAAGGCAAACAAGATGCTGGGATGCAGAACTAGGAAGATCAGTAGTAGGATAGAGGAGGTTATACTGCCCTTGTACAGGTCACTAGTGAGGCCACATCTAGAGTATGGAGTTCAGTACTGGTGCTCAAACCTCAAAAATGACATTAACCCACTGAAGAAGTCCAGAAGAGGGCTACAAAGATGACAGTGGGTCAGCAGGGTAAGGCATATGTGGACAGGTTGAGGGCACTGAACATGTATTCAATGAAGGACGGGGGGGGGGGGCATGACTGAGAACTTCAAGTACTTGAAAGGGATAAATAAGGTGGATAAGGAGGGTCTCTTTCAGCTAAGTGGCAACCATAACATGAGGGGGCAGAGTCTTAAGCTGGAGAGAGGCAGGGTTTAGGAGGGAGGTCAGGAAGCACTTCTTCATGGAGAGGGTGGTGGGCACTTGGAATCTGCTGCCAGAAGAGGTGATCCTGTTGAAGACAGCTGGCACCTTCAAAAGAGGCTAGGACAGGCATAGTGGGAAGGTAAGGATCATGAGTCGGGTGGATGGAAAGGATGGGAGGAGTGGGGAGGGCAGGGTCAGTGGCTCAAGCTGTGGACTCTGCAGTACGAGCTGACTATATAGACTAAATGGCTTTCTTCTGCTGGCTTCAACGTATGTTTGTATATCTCCATGTTGCCTTCTGTTCTTGAGTGAGTACATACTGAGGTTCTCCAGTCTCTGCTCACAGGAGAGCCCCTGCTGCACCTGAATCATTTTTTGTGGCCCTTTTCTGCACCGCCTCCAGCTGGTTAATGCCCATTTTGTGATAGGGGTTCCAGTACTGCAGACAGTACTCCAGGTGTGGTTGCATCATGGTACATCTGCAGTATGACCTCTTCTCTTCTGCTAGTGAAACCCCTGGCTTATCCAACCCAGCATACTATTAGCCCTAACCAACAAGCCAGCATTCTATTAGCCCTCACTGCTGCCTTGCTGCATTGCGTAGTTGGTTTCAAGTTCCTCATGACTGCAAACCTCACATCTTTCTCCTCTTCAGACACCATGACAGTTACTCCACCAAGTCTGTACTCAACCCTGATATTCTCATTCTCAATGTGCAGGACCTTGCACTTCTTTGTGTTGACCCTAACTTGCCAGATTCCAGACCACCTTTCCAGCTTTTTTGGTCCTCCCTTGTTTGGTGTTGTCCACGAAGGGGCAAATGTTGCCCTTTATGCTGTCCCAAATGTCATTCATGAACACACTGAATGGCACCAGTCCAAGCACCAACCCCTGTGGTACTCCACTGGTAACCAGTTCACCACCCACCTAGTCATTCTGTCCCCATTCCCAGGTTTTCCAACTTCATCAGCCTTGTGACCGGGAGCTCCTGTCACTCTTGAGGCCCGACCTTTTCTTAAATCTGTTGCAACAGTTCTTCTACTGTATTTCTAAGCCTAATCTATTCTTATTATTTCTAGTCCATAAGGTTGGCCACCTATGGGCATCCCCCTCCCTTTCTTTACTATGCTATAGTGTCCTCTTTAATTTTCCTTTTCCCTCTTAGGTCCTCGTACAGGGAGCTTATTGTGGTGACCTCCAAGTGTACGTAAAACAGATTGTGTTTATTGTTGTTGGATTTAGTATGTAATAGCATTATGTTATAAAATACCTTAACGTATATACCTTATGTTTATGAAACCTGTAAATGTTGAAAATACCATGGCACTTGGTGTTTTGATAATGGTAAAAAGTACTAGGTGACTATTATAGAAATTAAACTAGTTGTGTTATTTAAAATGCATGTATATTGTTGTAAACTTAAGTAAGAAATGGCATGATGATTTGCATATATCCCATGATACACTGCATTATGGAAGTATGCATGATGTTGTATTTCTTTGAAACTTGATTTGTTGACAATGCCCTTTGTGGTGGACCTTCTTTTAGTGATTCTGCATTGAGATTCGTTGTCTATAGCTTGTTTTGTTTTTTTCTTTTTGAGCCCCCACTACCCAAGCAAATGGGGCCTGCATAGGGGTGGTGGCTACATCTCAACTAGTGAATTGGATCAGAGATCAGTGTCAGTAGGTGCTGGCTAAATGCAGAGAAAGGACATTCATAGTCTGTTGTTGCAAACTGATGTACTGAAGAAGTAATATGCCATTGCAGAAGGTTATTTCTTGTATTTTGAATAAACATCACACAGAGATTGTGTGTTGAACTTGAAGCTCGGTGTCTGGTCCATCTGTTATCCCACAACTCCTCCACAAGTCTCTTATTGGGGAATCAGGTCAATGACTTTGCTAAAATCCAGGTACACTATGTCTACTGCATAGCCTTTATTCACCGTCTTTGTTACCCAGCTGAAGAAATGAATTAAGCTTGTTATGCATGATCTCTCCACCATAAACCCATACTGCCTGTCATCCTGAAGTCTGTTTGTCTCTAGGAATACACCCAGCTTCTCTTTGAAAATGGTTTCCATTAATTTGTCAACTATCAATGTCAACTGACTGGTCTGTAGTTTCCCAGCTCACCCCTTGGCCTGCTCTTATACAATTTTAGTTACTTAGTTTTTTGTTGACCGGGTAAGTGCATTAGGCAGATTCTGCCTATTTTCAGGCACGACCTGGGGGAGGGGGATACAGATGAATGCCAACTGACCTTGAACCAGATTAAGCTGTTGGTGGTATTTTTAGTGAATGAGGGAAATTTTGCCAGGACACCGGGGAAACTTTCCCTACTCTTTTTGAGAAGTGCCAAGGGATCTTTAACATCCACCTGATCTATCACCAGAACAGGCAGATGGGACCTCGGTTTAACGTCTCATCCAAAAGACTGCACCTCAGGAGTGCAGCACCCCTTATGCTGCACTAGTGTCAGTATTGGGATATTAACCCAAGTGCCTGGTGTGGGGATAGAACCCACAGCCTTCTGATCTCCCAGCCTCAGAGAAGAGTGTGCTACCTACTGAGCCACTGACAGTGTTAGCACCACAATCACAATTCACCACTCTCGTGGCAGGCACCATGCCTCTGTCTAGGGTGCTAATAAACAGGCTGGCCAGAGAGGGCTTCCAGAACTGTTGCCAGCTCTCTAGGCATCCTTTGGTGCATACCATCTGGCCAGGAAGATTGATACATCTTACATGCCATAAGTTCATTAAAGACTCTGTCTTCTGTGATCAGCTCCTTGCACATCTACACCCCTCTACCTATTCCTCTCCTACCTTGTAGTACTGGTCCATCCTTCTCTTTAGTGAATACTAAACATAAGTATTCATTCAATATTTCTGGCTTTCCCCTACTGTCCTCCACGCACTCAGTCTGACAATGTCTTTCTTTGTTCTCCTTTTTTTCATGGATGTATCAAAAAAGGTACTGTCACCACCCTTGACTCCCTTAGCTATTCCTAACTCAGCACTAGCTTTGGCCCTTTTCACCTCCCTATTAGCTCTCCTGAGTTTGTCCAGGAAGTCCATTCTGTCCTCTTCCTTCTGTGTTTTACTTTATTTCTTGTAGGAAGCCCTTTTCTACCACACAGCACTTATAACCTCCCCTGTAAACCTGGATGTTTCTTGTGCTTGTTCTTCTTGCCTGTCTTCATCAGATAGGTGTTTGTGACTTCCAGCATCTAGCGCAGATTATGGGCCATTTTCTTCCAGCCCTCCCCCCAAGCTTGGTCAGGTGTAGGCTCAGACTATCCCACCCATTTTGACAAAGTCAGCCCTACTGAAGACCAGAACACATGTTTTGGTGTTCAGGATTTCCTACCTCATGAGCCAAGACCACATTGACTGGTGATCACTGCTTCCTAGGGGCTCAGCTACGATAATGTCCCTGGCATGGTCACTGTTTGTCAGTACTAGATCCAAGACTGCCCTATTCCCTACTTGGCTCACTCACCCCCTGGGTTAAGAAACACTCTTGGACAGCATCCAGGAGTGACTGGCTTCTGCATTTGCTGGCCTTAGGGATGCTCCAATTTACATCCAGTAGGTTGAAGTCACATACTATTACCACCTTCTCCTGCAATGAAGCCTTCCTGATCGCCATTCCCAACTCCTGGTCTGTGCCTTTGCACTGATATGAAAGCCTGTACACTACCCTCCACCCTAATCCTTCTCCCTGCTGCTGTCTGAATCTGTATTCAGATTATCTCAATGCCCACCCCTCATACCATCTCTCATGGTTGTATTTCCTTCCCTGACACAAAGCACCACTCCTCCCTTCCCTTCCTTTCCCCATCCCTATCCATTCTATAGGGAATGAACCCTGGAATGAAGAGATCCCAGTCTTTAGTGACTGCCACCAGATCCATATGGCCCTCTGTATCAAAGGCCTTGAGAACATTCATCTGAGGAAAATATGTAATTCAGCAGATAAAGGGCTGGGGGACCCATAACCGGGCCGGAAGCCATTATGGTGAACGTTAATACTACTTTTTTTTTTTACTTTTAATGCATCAGTACAAGCTAAAGCTGATATACATCTATATATATTTTACCATAATGAATTATTAAAACATTTTTTAAATGTTGCAATTCTTGGATCACAATCAGTCTAAACACATAAGAATGGCATAGTTTTCCAACGATTTGCATATTTCTTAATTACAACTTGATGATACATTGGCTGCTGCATCAGAATATATAGAGGATATACAATGGCCTGTGTTCAAATATGCCATTTATTTCCATGTGAAGGTGTGGGACCATAACTCATGAGTGACAAAGCCATGAGTGAGTTATGAAAGTCCCGCCACTCATGAATGGAAATTAATGGCATATTTGAATACAGTCCATTGTATGTTCTGTGTATACAATGTCAGTGTTCTGTGTGACAATTAAGAGCAGATTCATTGTGGGATTGGCAGAATGGGCTGCCAATCAAGCTGACTGTGATGTAGTCAAGTGAAAAATAAAGTTATTTACCCATTGGGTGAATAACATTGTTTATTTTTCACGTGGGTCAGAGTCTTGGGAAAATAATGCATTTAAGTGGTTGAATCCCTACATACATTGTATACACTGACGATATTCCATAAAGGAGGACCACACCCTTTGTCCAGCTGTTTATAACTCAGGAAATTCACAAATAAACAGGATTTCTTTCACTTAGTCTTCATCTGCTACAGCTGCTTGCTACAAGTGCCATGGTAAACCTCTGCTTGTAACATCACAACTGGCCGCTGTAGCAATGATTACAATGTCATAAGCAGAAGATAATAATAAATAAGCACAGGATTATGATGTCACATGGAGACATGTATTAAGAGAGCAGATGATAACCAAATTACATAGATTCTGCTTTCACAAGAATATCATAAGTAATGAAAGTATGAGAGTAAAATAAGTATATGTACTGATAATCTGTCAAACAGCTCTCAAACACAGGGCTGACCTGTTGGCACAGTGTTAGAACTACCGCTCGCGATGCTGGCCACCTGAGTTCAGAAGAAAACTTGAGTTGTCGGAGGCCAGCTGGTGGAGGAGGATCGAGCGTCTGAGAAGACACTCTCCGGGGAAGGAGGAACATGTATCCCACTGCTTTAGACCTGAGTGACTACAGGTAGAGGTGGAGTTGCAGGTCTGGGAGCCCACATCCTGCATTGGAAGGGGACAGCACACATGGTGCATCTGGCTCATTAGCACAACCATGGAAGGGCACACTCAGTGGCAGGGAATAAAAAGTGGGGAAAAACAGGTCTGCAAGGCAGATGAACCCTTGCCCACCCCCATGACCAACTCAAGCTCACCTCGCCTTGAGGACTCCAGACCCGACTCTCTGAAGGAGCCTCCACTGAGGTGACCAGATAGAGGAACTTTGCTGCTACAGGGGATGTGAGGTTGGACCCTTACTTGGGGGGGGGACTGCAGAAGTCATGTCATTGATGTGTTGTGGGCACCCAGGGAGTCCTTGACATCTCACAAGGAGAATGGCTCTGAGGTTGGGTAGGTGGTGCAGGCGAAGGTGGAAGCAGGGCTCACAGATGCTCAGGGGTGATAAAACAGTGTTAAAAAACAGCAAACAAGAGATATCATCAGGGATGGTAGTGAAGAAGCCCCCTAGGATCCAGCTACCACAACTCCTTGTGGTTCAGTATAGTAACAGAAGCCCATGGGGCCGATTCTCAAAGGCCTACATTGGACGCAAGGTGCCTGCCCCAAACAGAAATGGCGCAAATGGCACCTTGTGCCAGAAACTGCATGTTGAGCTATTCACATAGGCAGCCTGCGCCAACTGCAGGCTGCCTGCTCCAAACAGGGCTTGCACCTCCCGTGCGCCCAACATTGGGCTGCAGCATGGTGCACAGGGCATGCGGCAGACACAGGCTGCCAAATCCCCGTAATCGCTATTCACAAAACACCCCAGGTGGTGATATGTCTAAGTACCCTTAGACCAGCTACTGGCTGGTCTAAGGGTACTTAGACATGTCACCACTGGGGAGATCACCAGGTAGAGGAAATGTGCCATGGTCCCCCTCCATTCCTGAACCCACGGCTGGAATACATAATAAACATTACCCCTGTTTCCCTGGTAGTCCAGTGCCCCCCCCAAGCGCTGTAAAATAAAGTTACAACACCCCTGTTTCCCTGGTAGTCTACGGTCCCCCCATCCCGATGACCCCAACAGTACTGTAATCAGTACCACCTGATGGTCTAGGGCCCCCCATCCTCCACCCAGTAGTGCCTGACCACCCCACCCCCCCCAACCTGCACGGGAGTCGGCGACCAACACAGCCCACCTTTCACCACCACGCCCAACTGCCGACTGAGCACTGAATGAGCACATTCAGTATCTAGCATGTGCTCAGTGACTGACAGCAGCAGGGTCTGTAGCATATGTGTGATCGGCGCAAGCCATCTGGGTTTTGAGAATCAGGCCCCATGTGTCCAACTTAAAGACAATGGTCTTGAATTTCAAACAGTAGGAGCAAATGCTACAAAGGGAATTATCAAAAAATAGTTCACTAGCTGGCCCGGTGGCACTGAGAGTCGAGGCGCTGGATGCCACACCTTGTGCCACGCTGACGACCCGGGTTTGGGAATGAGCCTGGGTCATTAGAGGTTGGCGAGGGGGGGGGGAGAGGATGTGAGCAGGCTGCTGGCTGGTGGCCATCTGCCTTGGGCAAGGGGTACATGGTATCCTCGGAGCTTGGCCACTCCCGATGGAGGTCGGAGTAGCAGTGTCGCTCCGAGGACCTTCGGTGCTAGGCCATGGGGGGGGGGAGGAGGAGACCTGGCACTAGAGCTGTGGTGCGTATGTGCGCCTCCACACACATATGTCACCACTTCTTGGGGTCTCAGGGTTAGGGCCAGTTCATGGGAGTAATGGAGGAAAAGTGGAGGCTGCTGATGATGATGCCTCCGGACCAACTCTGGGGATCTGCTGGAGCGCACATGGCACTACCAGTCCCCAAAAGACCCCGAGTTCGGTAGGCTTGGCAGATGATGAAGGTGACCTGCCACTGGAGCATAAAGATTGTTGAGAAAAAAAAAATGGGTTCACCAAAGTAACTAATTCCTGTATGAGGCAGGTGAAATAAAGCAAAAAACAGGTGGGAGAAGCAGCAGCAAAATAAAGCAAAAAACAGGAGGGGGAGGCAGCAGTGAAATGAAGCAAAAAACAGGAGGGGGGCAGCAGTGCTTTGCATGAGCTCATACTACTGAACCTTTCAATTTATAAATTTAATAGTCTGATTTTGAACTCTCCAGTTTCTTTAACCACTGTCTGATAATATAAATTAAGCTGTTTCTTGTGTGCTAAAAATAATGATGGTGTGACTGAAGTAGACTGCTAAGCAGGACTTTTTTTTAAGTAAAGGGGATGAATGACAAAGCAGGCTGAGCAGAATGAGCCCCGTTTGGCACCATCAGGACAGGCTGGATACCCGACAGATTGCTGTGATGGCCTTAATTAAATTGGTTCAAAACTCCCGCCAAAACTGTCAAAGATTCTTCAGCAACTGCAGGAAAGGCTTTAGGTGCAGCTGCAACAACTGTAAAAGAACAGACAGATCTTTAAATGACAGCTTGAAAACACTGTTTAAACTAGTAATGTACCTGTAGTTAAACTGCCTGAAGGGATGGAAGGGGGTAACCCAAAACAGTTACTGGTGCGCAGGATCCTTGAAGTTATGAGTAATAAGGACATTTCCATTCTCAAAGCATATAGAATAACTCCTTGCCATGCTAGATCAGAGACAGACGGCCCGAGAACTCTAGTAATGATAACTGCCTGCTTTAGGGACCACAACAATATTCTTAGGGAAGCTAAAGCAAAAGGTCCAGTCATATTGGATGAAGCTAGAATTATTTTTCCCAGATTTGGCATTTCCAACTTGAAACAGACAAAACGCCTTTGATTGCGTAAAGCCAGGCTACAAGACCTGGATATAACATATGTTTTTTCTTTTCCCAGCCTGACTCCATTTCTTAGTAGGTCAGAAAGGCTTCATCTTCACACAGCCAAAGAAGGCTGGGGCGTGTATGGAGAAAATCAGTCAGAGGTGACGGGCAGAAAATGAAAAAAAACAGCCCTCAGATAATGAGCATGTAACAGTGTGCAGGATAATTGCATAGGGTGCTGTTTCACAGTGTCTCTCCCTCCTCAGCCCGATAAGATTACAACTTTATAACTTTCTGACTCTGTATAAGTTTGGACTTTACTTAGCATTCAGGCTGGGTAAGTGCGTTCAAGAGGCAAGTGACCAGAACACTGTACTGAACTCAGAACGTCTTTACATGATAGGATGGTTAACTTGAAACCCAGGCAGTGTTAAATGTTAATGTTGGGGTATATGGTTGTTGGTTGGCAGATACAAGTTACTAGTTAAATGAGCGTTCATGTTATATTAAATTTTACGCTTCTCTAATGTACCACAGTAGTGATAAAAGATGGTGCCCAGAGACCGAGCTTCTGTTTCAAATTTGGCACCACTCACTGATGTAAAACCACACATATAATGAATGGCAGGAGCTCTGTGAGGGTAAATTTTATGTTTCAATAAAACATGTTGTGTTCCCCTGGTGAGTATTCTCATGGTTTGCCCGGTATATCTAACAATTTACAAGCAGTTCAGAGACCTTTGCTGTCTCCAGATGCCTGGAATCTGAAGGGGCTATGGTGGGGATGCCTGCATGGTGCCAACCATGACTTCTGGCTTGGAGCTGGATATTCCTGAACCCCACAGCTTTATTAGAGGCATAGCCTCTATGGGAAATACAGTGCCACATCAGAAATTGCGTATAAATACTACTATTGCTACCTGAGATTTTCCTGTTAGTGTAACACCCCTCCAGAGACAAATTCTGTTAGTGAATATTGGGACTCAGTAGGGCTTGAGTTTAACACACCAGTTCTAGCCTATAAAGTGAAATTACCTGCGTGACAGAGCAGGTTGGCTATACAGTCCGATTGCTAATTATGTCTTGAGAAGTCACTTGCTGGTTTCCTTGAAAGTACCTAGGGTCAGCACCAGCTTTGGAAGAGCGGCCATAAGCCTTATCCTGCCCATGCTCTGGAATAGGATACAGAAATCATTGAGACTAAGCTCCCCTGTTAGTCTTGCTATGTTCAAGACTTTGTATGCCAAAACATTTGTGGAGTTTTGTAACTGTTTCCATTGCTCCTAGTAGTCCGGCTATCGCTCTCTGCACACCATGGACTGAACAAAAAAAAAAAAAAAATAAAATAATTTAACCTACCCTAGTCCTATCCGTACACCTAAGTATTCTCACACCACGTTCATTCACCCTTTCCCTCAATCTATCCTAGTCCCACCCATACTAAGCACTCCTTGCACTGCCCTTACATACCCCTCTCTTCTCACCCATCACCTACTCTTATGCCTCCCATCCTGTCAGCATAGTGTCCCAGCATCTTCCCTTCAGTGCCAGCCCTCTCCCTTCATCTTGTGCCTTCTTTCATATCTGAGGGGCTCCTTTACAGGCTACGAATATGTTCTTGATGGTCAGGATTATAAAGGCATTGTATTGTATATACTACTCGTCAATACTTACTACACTGTCTATATCTTGTTTGTATATATCTACTACTGTTGTTTTATGTGTATCTTAATTGCATTTTTAATTGTATTCTTGACCTCGCGAACTGCAGGTCCACCTTGTATGAGCTTGCTCAATGGTGACTGCCTGGATAAATAAAGATTTTGATTGATTGATTCATATGAAAATTACGTACCTACCATAATTCTTGATCTTCTTGGATGAAGTCTCCACCACTCACTCACATGCCCACCCACCATCCCCCAAATTCACTCACTCTGTTCTGGTCTTCACTCCCTCGTGGGCCTAGGCTGTGAAGATACAACTGAGCTGACCCTTCTTACATGGGTCATACAGACTATCTTATGTCTGAAACAGGTTAGTTTTCCTAGGTTAGTTTATGCTGCACCTCCTTGGTAAAAAAGGTACTGAGGCAGTTGGAGTCGATGCTGAGATAGCCTATGTGGCGTGAGCCAGCCTCATGGCACCACGCATGCAAGGTCCTACTTCGGTGCCAGCCCTCCTGAAGATTTTTGGCTCCCACAGGGTCCTAGCACCTCCGGCATAGTCCCAGTAGTGTGAATAAGTGGTGGAGGCTTCGTCCAAGAAGATCAAGAATTACGGTAGGTACGTAATTTTCATTTTTGTTTTCTACAGGAAACATGGATGTCCTCTCTTTTCATCTTGGTCTCTTTAAAGAAGAATGGATCTGGGGGCCATCCTTTTGGTCCTTCAGACAGTATAAGACAGATGGGGTGGGTTATTATTTCAGGGGGAATCCTTCCATCTTTCTAAATTAGTGGACCTTATCCCGGGGAGACTGTTAATTTTGGATGGCTCTTGGGGAACTGAATTATGTAGGTGACCTGAAGGAGTGGTCGGCTAGGGGGAAGGAGGGAGCAAAAAAAAAAAAAAAAAAGAGGGGATGGAGCAACCCCTGATACTGAACTTTTAGTGGAGATGGCACAGATTGTGCTGGAAGGGAATTTCTTTGTTTTCAAAGAACAGTTCTTCCACCAGGAATGGGCATGGCAATGGAAGCAACATCTACCCCCAGTTTTGCCAATTTATATTTAGGATATTGGGAGGAGGAATTTGTCTGGAGCAGGCACAACCCATACCTGTCACATATACAGGTATGGAGGCGCTTTACTGATGATATAATTTTGATATGGGAAGGTGATATGGTTGAGTTAAGAGAGTTTGTGGATTATTTACATAAAAGCAACCAACATTTGCGCTTTACGTGCCATGCAGACACCAGACAGGTATCCTTTCTGGATATAAACATCACAAAGGTGGAAGGTGGGTCAGTTGAAACAAGCCTCTATAGGAAACCCACAGAGTGTAATAGCATTCTACTTGCAAACAGTTGTCACCCCAAACACACTATCACAAATATCCCAAGAGTCAGTTTTTACGTATTCGTAGAAATTGCAGCCAAAGGGAAACTTACAAAAAAAAATCTAGGGAACTGGGTAGGAGGTTTAAAGAAAGGAAAGGGGATATTCCAACAAAACAGTAGAAGAGGTTAAGTAAACCAGTGATAAGATGTAACCTTGAATGATTTAATTTCTAAGTTACAGTACAGGCTGAAATGGATGGGGTGTATCAGTATGAATGTACGCACATGGGGGAACCACTGTGTCACCAGTTACGGAGGGGGATTGATTGGGTGGGGTGAAGGGGTGGGAGAGTGTGTTTCTTTTTTTTTTTTTTTATCTCACTGGTGTTTTGCTTTGCAGAAATAGATTAATTGCTGTATTGGTCCTTGTAAGAACAGATCCAGAAGTAAATAGTTTAATCCCTTTTATTGGACCATCTATGTTGGTCCAATAAAAGGAATCAAACCATTTGCTTCTGGATCTGGTGTTTTGTTTGTTGTTCATTTACTGAATTCTACTGCCTTGTAAGTTTATTATTGATGTAACCTGTTTAATCCTGGAGTATGTTTATGTTTTTTGTTTTTGAATAAAAAAAAATTCCCCTACTCTTTTCGAGGGGAAGGTCCTGTCAAACTAATCTCATAGATTTCTTTGACTGGGTAACCAGAGTGGTGGACCAAGGGGGAGCAGTTGATGTCGCCTACCTTGACTTCAGCAAAGCTTTTGACACTGTTCCACATAGAAGATTGATAAATAAGCTAGGTAGGCTCGGGGTGGGTCGAAGTTGGTCAACTGGGTGGCAAACTGGTTGACTGGCAGAAAACAGAGAGTGGTGGTAAATGGTATACAGTCAGAAGAGATGCAAGTCACAAGTGGGGTACCTCAGGGATCAGTCCTGGGGCCAGTCCTATTCAACATCTTCATTAGTGACCTAGCAGATGGACTAGAGGGTAAGGCTTGTCTGTTTGCAGATGACACCAAGATCTGCAACAGAGTAGATGATCCAGATGGGGTGGGCAGAATGAGAAGAGATCTGGATAAACTAGCAGAATGGTCAGAAGAGTGGCAACTGGGATTTAATGCAAAGAAGTGCAAAATCATGCACATAGGGAAGAGAAACCCTGAAGCCACTTATAGGCTGGGAGGGAGTTGCTAGCAGTCACAAAGGAAGAAAGAGACTTGGGCATCATCATCACTGATGACCTGAAATCATCAAACAGACCTCTAAAGCAGTAGGTAAGGCTAGGGGGTGTTAGAGTGTATTAGTAGGGTATCACAAGTCGTAAGAGGAGGCAATAATCCCTCTGTACAAGACATTGGTCAGGCCCCATCTGGAGTACCCTGCAGTAATGGAACACCTTCACAAGGACATTAACCAAATTGAGGCAGTCCAGAGAAGGGCAACCAAAATGGTGCAGGGACTACAGCAGAAGACATATGAGGACAGATTAGCAGACTCAATATGTATACCCTTGAGCAAAGGAGGAGAGAGGTGATATGATCGAGACATTTAAACACCTTAAGGGCATAAACAAGGTGAAAGAGTCTAACATGTTTAAATATAAGAAAAATAGCAGGACAAGAGGACACAGCATGAGATTAGAGGGAGGCCGATTAAGGGGAATGTGAGGAAATTCTTTTCACAGAAAGGGTGGTAGATGCATGGAATGGCTTACCACAAGAAGTAGTGGCTATGAATACAGTGCAGGGCTTCAAACAGGCATGGGATAGGCATAAGGGAGCAATACAAATGACTATGAATAGATAGGTCACTGACATAGCAAAGGCCGATGGCACATTTATAAGGTAGAAAAAGAAATGGGCAGACTGGATGGGCCTTGCGGTCCTTATCTGCCGTCAACTTCTATGTTTCTATGTTTCTATGAGAAGTGCCATGGGATCTTTAACGTCCACCTGAACAACCACCAGGATAGGCAGACAGGACCTCGGTTTTTAATGTCTCATCCGAAGGACAGCACCTCAGGAGTGCAGCACCCCCCCCCCCCAAGATGCACTACAGTGTCAGTACTGGGATTTACCCCAAGTGCCTGGTGTGGGATTAGAAACTACAACCTTTCGATCTTCTAGCCTTAGAGGCAAGCATGCAACCTGCTGAGCCACTAACACTGATAATTAATGATTAATTATTAATCACCATTAATGATGACCCCTAGGCCTTTTTTTCTTGGTCTGCTGCTGTTGCTGAATTACTGGAATCTATGAGAAGAAGCTTACACTTACAATGAATTTCATGTGCCACTTGGCCTACTTCCCTGAAATGACTAAACTTTTCTTTCTTGTGACACAAAACTTGCTCCCTCTCTATCCTCATGATGAGGACCAAGAGTGCACCTTTTTGGATAAGAGTGGGTCACTAGAGTTTGCTGGAGTAGGTTTTAGAAGGGAATCAGCACTGCCATGGTCATGGCACTCTGTGATCTCTGATAAAAAAAGACAATCTTCTGCGAGATTAACTAACGGCAACATTTACAGGGGTCTACTGTAGAAAAACATTTCACACTACTCTACTTTTCGAGTTGCTTTTTATTAGTTTGGGCCACAGGCACTGAAGATGAACATTAATCATATCTGAAATTATGTACGTCTTGATCATTTTCGCAGAAAGCAGAAATACGTCATGAGTGAAGAATAACTGATCTATACAGTCCACTCAGCAGCAAAACACTTTCCAGAAAAAAAAAAAGATACATCAGCAGTGCAATACATGGTGCAATGCTGGGCTCAGAAATGGGAGATAATAGTTATACAAAGTCAATGATCATAAACTCTGGCATATTAAAATAACTCAAGATAATAAAAATAGGCTGGCACAGTGAGAACACTTTTTTTCCTATGTTGCTAGTCAGGTGGGCTACCATCTACACAAGTTTATGAGTCCAGATACCATTTATTTTATAACTCCAATAGACATGCTGAACACGTAACCTTGTTTAAATATGTTGGTGGTCAAGATGTCCTTTTCTCTTTTTGTAATACAAATGTTGCAAATTATAGTAGACTAGTGTTTCCATTCACAATGCTACGTAGATGGAGATCCACACAAGCCCTCATCTCAGGAATGGCTGTTAGCAGTAAGTCAGCTAGCCACATATGAATGGCTTTCAGGCTTTGCTGATTGCACCCTGCAGCACTATTACATGGTGTGGGCAGAGTTACAGAAGCAAAGCCAGGAACTAATATTTCTGACATTCCTAATAGCTTTCTGCTCAGTTAAAGTGCATATCAACTCCTTCTAAAGTATGGTACCTTTAAGAAACCAGGAAGAGAGTTAGCACTCGAGGCCTGTCCAAGAATTCCTGTTCCTGAAGCTAACGTTGCTGGTATGGCTGTATTACTAGCTGAGGTCACCTATGGAGCAAAATAAAGTACGAATCTTAGTGAAACATTCTCCATCATTATCAAGTAGGCCATCCCTCTCTAGAACTTTTATCTTCATGCATTAAAAAGCACAGCTTACACTGTAGTAATGGCTCCAATCTGTAGCTGTAGTCATAGCGGGCAGTGCACCAATTGGACTAGTTGTTAAAGTTTGCCCAACCACAAAACCAGGGAAAATTGAGGCAGAGCTGGGCAGAGAATTAGCATTACAGCTTCTTGCGTTCGGATGAGCCAAGTTCTGAGCTGTAGTGCTGAGTGGATATTTTGTAGTATCTGCCTCCTGCAGAAATAAAGATTGAAAAATGAGTTCAGACCTGGACATAATGCTGTAAGCTGTAAATCATACCATAAAAGTATAACATCAAGTTTAATTACCTACGCTGTTGTCAACCTAAAAAGAGCTAGTGCACTGCCTGAAATTAAATATTAACTTTTAATAGTAGTAAACTAGTCTTTCTTAATAGTTGAAGTATTTTTCTTTTCCCTTTTGCTAATAGATTTGCTACCTCATAATACTTGTGTCGATATGTGGAACAGTATTCTACCTGGAGGCTGACATTGCTAGATCTTCCTCATACACTATCAGTCCGATGATGTTAATGTCTGCAACATCACAGCTAACAAGACAGTCCCCTGCAGCAAGATCAGTCACTTGTCATCAGGGATTGACTTAGGTACAGAAGTGCCCCCATGCAAAAATATCTACTCCCTGCCCCCACCAGGCTCACCCTTTTTGGTAGGTCCAGAAATTCAAACAATGAGAATTTATTGATTTGGCACCCCCTCATAATCAGCACCCAGAGACAACTGCCTTGTTTCCCTATCCTTATGGCCCAGTATAGCAGGAGGCCCAAGAGGCACTGTAGTGTAGTGGTTAAGGGCACTGAGCTGCAAACCTGGAGACCTGGGTCTGACACCCATCAGCCCCCACTTGCATACTGTGTGACCCTGAGCAAGTCACTTAACTTTCTCGTGCACCCAGATTGCACCTGGAGACAAGCTTCGGCTTAGCGTGCCTTTCCTAGTTAAACAATTTCCCCTTTCCTTTCATGTTGCATGTGATGTCACAATCAGTGAGGTCATAATACTGATACGGTATGACAAGGAATAGAACTAGATATGGTGGTCACCAGGTAAAGTACTGCTGTTTACATTATACATAATATTATCAGGTAGAAAACCATCTAATGAGTGAACGGAAAAAGGAAAATACTTCAGAAATAAAAAGTAACCAGTGACAACTTTTAAAAGTGATACCATTTTCTGTCTGCTATTCTTTGGTGCCACTACTTGCCCTTTAAAACTTCACAAACCACAGCAATGAGTTAATACAGAATTATGAAAAGGTAAACCTTTCAGTTTTCAGAAAAAGGTTAGCGGACGTAATAAGTAATGATGGATTATAACTTTCTTGATGGCAAGGAGCCAATTGGCACCACCAAAACCAAGAAACAGAATGTTCCCCAGTTAAACTTAGAGGCATATAGTACTAAACCACATTTCCTCTTCATCAAACAGCCATTTTACCACTTACAGGAAATGACAAGGCAGCTAATTGTTCCTTCATTTAACATGAATTCAAACTGAAACTCCAGAGGGCCACATGCCTTCCATTTTATATATTAAGTGCTCCATCAGGATGCAGTTTACTTTGCTTTTGCATGCACATTTCCTCGGAGTCCACCTCTGTTAACTCTCTGAAGGGGCTGGCCTGGGTCAAAAGAGTAGTGCTAGATTGGGTCCTTAATACTTTTAATGACACAAAGCCTCCCCCTGGGATAACAATAGGGGATATCTGATGGATGACACTCGGTGCTATTAGCCTCCAGGAAATTATATAATACCCAGGCCCACACAGTCCCACTCCTCTCCACAGTGCAATAACACTGCCCAAACAATGATACCCCATGTGCAGAATTAAAATGCAAACAGATTTATTAAAAAGATGGGCACGGAAGGAGTTACATGGAGAATTGCAGAGACAGGAGTAATGGGGCAGTAAACAAACTATACTGTACCATATAACCAACAACTATCCTTCTCACCCCATGGCAGTCCCTTAATTCCACAGCGGATGCACCCCGTTTTATCACACCAAAGGCCTTGAGAGCCCTGTAAAATTGTGGTGGGTTACCTCATCAGCTGCAGCTGCTGACCAGCTGGGAAGGAGAAAAACTGTGTGCTTAGCAGACATGTAGCAAACCAAAAGAAGGCAAAGGGTCCAAATTTGTTACCTACAAGGGTGCACTGTCCCAGTGGCAGTCTGCAGTTCTTTTACCTGGGCCAATTCATGTATAAAGGCTCCATTCTTGCCCAGGATGTTTGAACCCCAGTTCTCTATCTAATAACAGTTGCAGTGCTGAAACTCTTGTCTTTACACATGGTTCTGTGGTCAGGTTGCGTTATCTGTCTCTGATGCCTCTCAGACCACAACATCCATGGTAATGGCAGTCTGCTCTCACTCTGCTCACCATTTAACCCCTAAGGGGCCTTCTTTGAACTTCTGGCTATTGTAGCTGCTATGCCAGAGGCACTAGCCTATCCAACCCACCTACTCAGACACTCTACTAAGGCAACAATCTCATATGGATAAAAATCACTACCCGAACTGGAAGGGAAGGGAAGGTTAAAGTAAGGTACAGTTGTGATCACGCAAAAGTATACCAGTAGCGCGGTATACCGCTACTGTGCAAATGTGGTACCCATCTGAATAACATGTATATTGCTACTGTGCAATGATGCACGGTAACGGTATACTTTTGCTTGATCACCACTGTATTTATTTCTATGTAGCACTCCATTCAAATGGTTCGAAGTGCTTCACAATATTACACACAATTACAATAAATACATATATAAAAGAACAATATAAATTAAGAAATTAATAACAATCCTAATACAACGGGCATGTGTAAATTCACCTTATCTAAGTCATAAGCTAGCCTAAATAGATAAGGCGATGGCTAGCACTGGCCTGCTGCAGCCCCAGTACGCAAGGGTAACCCACAGGTTCTGGTTACTTGCTGCTCCTCTTTGAAGTCAGCGGAAACCCTCAGTGTCAGGCACTGGCCTTTCTGTGATTAATCATTTTTATTAATCACAACCAACAGCAGATACAAAGAAAAACCAGAAAAATACATGTTGAAGCGAGTATAAAGCTATCGGCAGAGCACAACATTACTTGAGTCCTTCATGTAATGTTGTAACACTAAGGATGAAAAGCATACATTGGACAAGTATTAGGTTTAGAAGTAAGTGACCAACCCCAGTGATATCAACACCAGAAACACCAATATGGGTCTTAAAAAATTTGACTTTAACCTAGGGATGATACACAGTATATGAGTTGGTAAAGTAGTATAGTTTTTTATACAGGTATAGTGGAGTAGCCTACTATTCAATAATTGCTACCATCAGCCAGGTTATTTAACATTGATTGGCACTATATCTCTAGGATATTGAACTTAAGATCACAACAAGAACATTATATAATATAAACTTTACAGTAAAATGGAAACAACTACCTAATATAAGAAGTAAGCTAGAAATGCCTTCAAATCATTGCACAGGGGTTGCCCACTAAAGAGTCCTGTCATCTGAGGACACTACCTGCTGTGCCTGGGGTGGATCTAATTTGTACTCTGATTTTAGGAAGGGGGCCCACACCATGTAATAGTGCTGCAGGGTGCAATCAGCAAAGCCTGAAAGCCATTCATATGTGGCTAGCTGACTTACTGCTAACAGCCATTCCTGAGATGAGGGCCTGTGTGGATCTCCATCTACATAGCAGGAGCCTTTTGGTCACCACTCCCACAGCAGTAATCCATTGAGCTATGGCAGATGATTTTGGAATTGGTGGTGGAAAGCAGCCCAAAAGGAGCATCTCTGAATGTATGAGAAAGTCTTCCCCTGCGACTTTAGCACAGATGTGTTTTACTTGGGACCAGAAGTCGTCAATAGCCAGGCATGTCCAGAGTAGGTGAAAGGCATCAGCCTTTCTACATCTTGGTCCTACAAGCTGGAGATATTTAACAGCAAACTTTCTGCCTGACTTTCTCCCACTTTCAGTTTCTATCTCCTTCTGCAATCCAAACAGGAGCTGCTTCCTTAAGATGAATAGTATATGCACACATTCTGTGGCCTTCTACTCTCGTCACGAGCCTTTGGAAGCCTGTCAGTCTTTCTGCTCACAATCTCACTGTAGCATCTCCTCTACAGGTTGAGAAACACTCAGTCCAGACTTTAGGCACTGCTTTTTGCAGTCCTCATATGATTCTCAGACTGACTGGAATTCACAGGCCAAATGGGCTTTACAAGGTTGCTAGCACCCTGCATCTTTGCACATGCAGCACCGTTGCATCTAACAGGCAGAACAGTGTAGGCTAATTAGCCCTCCAGTCCAGGATCATCTTTCCCAGCAGTCTCTTGGGGTCAGAGGGCATCTGTGGCATGGGTCCTGCCATGTTTACTTACATGGGGCTCCCTTATGTCTTTGGTAGCTCCAGGTGCCCTTGTGAGCACCTTGCAGTGCTTTTATTGTTGTTTCTTAGTCCCAGGAAGCTGTCCCCTTCCTCAGGCATCCTGCCCCATGCGGTGCTGTGGGCATCTTTCACAGAGTTGTGTCTGGGGAGCCGCAAGCAGGAGAAGGCTGTGGAGCCACTCTTCCCACTCCTCGCACACTCTCCCACGCATGCTCCAGCATGCATACACCATTACTTACCTCACTGCTGCCCAGGGGTTGGGGACCAAGTGCATAGTGCAACTCACTGGCTGCAAAAGTGAAAGGGCCCACTTGGGCTGAAGAACTGTGATGTGGCTACCCCGCCTAGACCCCCACAACCAAATTACAAGATCAGGGGACCAGGACACATCAAAGACCTCTGTGGCCAAGCTTGAGGGTCCAGTGTAGCCCAAAATAAGCCTCAGAAATGGGAGGGGATTAAAATGGTTAAGGAAGTGGGCTAATAAAGTGCTGCTGTATACAGTATCTAAGCATGAGAAACTGTAGAGGACTCTATTTTCCAAAGTGTTTGCCACAATCTTGGAATGAGCAAACCACCTTTGAATAAAGCGCGCTATATATTCATATTGTCAATTTTTTCATATTTATGTGAAGGGTCTTTTAATTTTTACATAAACTCTAGGCTACATGCCCATCTGTTTAATATTTTACCAAGAGAGCTCACTAAAGTAGAAATCGTTGTTGTGTAGTTAACCTTTTTATTAAAGGTTCTGAATTACATAGATGGCAATATGGTTACAGATAATCTTGCAATGGCTGAGCAATATAATGGTTTCTTTACTTCAGTCTTTAATAAAAAGACCTACCCCAGGATAGACCATCTAGACCAACCTGCTGATATAAGCCTCCACATTAATAAGGAAGATGTGCTCAAGAGACTCCGGAACATTGACCAAAATAAGTCACAAGGCCCAGACGGATTACACCCTAGAATCATAAAGGAACTGGCAGAAGTACTAGTAGGCCCAATCACATCCATCTACCAAAAATCATTGGAAGATGGGATGGTCCTGGAAGCCTGGAGACAGGCGGTTGTGGTGCCGATCCACAAAAAGGGTACCAAATATAAGGTGGAAAACTATAGACCCATTAGTTTAAGAGAAGTTCTTGGTAAGATCCTGGAAGGCATTATAAAAGACCATATAATCAACCACCTTAGGTCAACAAATGCCCTAGATTATATCCAGCATGGATTCACCCAGGGCAGGTTATGCCAGACCAATTTATTGGAGTCTTATGGTGGAGTCAGCAAAGCCTTGGACGACAGACATTCGGTAGATGTTATCTTCTTAGATTTCTCAAAAGCTTTTGATAAGGTCCCACACTGGGAACTTGTCGACACTTTAATAGAACATGGAATCACTGGTAAAGTATCACATTAGATAGAAGCATGGCTTTCTGATAGGACACAAAAAGTTAGCGTAAAAGGGACATATTCAAAAGGGCAGATGTGACTATTGGGGTGCCACGAGGATCCGTACTGGGGCCATGTCTGTTCAATGTCTACATTTCCTCAATGAGTACTACTATAGGTGTATGGACATCTAAGTTCGCTGATGTCACAAGAATTGGGCACATTGTGGATACCCGGGAGGATACAGATACCCTTCAACTAGCTTTAAGAGATCTGGAAATCTGGGCAAATGATAAGAAATTGACATTCAGTGTGGACAAGTGCAGTGTAATGCATTTTGGAAAAAAAAATACAGGCAGGAAGATTACTTACTAGAGGGGCGGATGCTCAACAAAGTACAGGATGAAAGAGACCTGGGTATTAGGATTACTAAAGATCTCAGTTTCAAGTCACAGTGTAATCAAATAATTAAAAAAGCTAGCAGCATATCACACTGTATTAATAAACACATCAAGTGCAGGAATAAGGATGTTCTGCTACCACTTTACACATCCCTGGTGCGACCGCATATGGAGTACTGTGACCAGCTCTGGTCTCCAGGTGGTAGAAGGGAAATTCAAGCCCTGGGGAGGGTTTAGAGAAGGGCAACACACAGGATCAGTGAGGCTCAGAGACTGGACTACCAATCTAGACTAGATACCCTGGGGTTGTACTCATTGGAATTTTTGCATTTGAGGGGGGATATGTGTTTGCTGTGTAGAGCCCTCACTGACCCCCAGTTGTGGGAACTCCTGGGATTAGAGCTCAAGGATAGGAGCTACAATACTAGATCTCACCCCCTATAAATTGACGCTGAAAGATTTATTACCACCAAAAGGAAACATTCACTACTAGAGTAAGAAAAATCTGGAACGAGCTCCTACTAGAAGTAGTGGCTAGCGGTAGTATGCTTAGCTTCAAGGCACAACTGGATGTACACCTAATTAAAAATAACATTTCCGGATTCCAGTGATAATTGCGAGCTATAACGGACCTTGGTCTATATAGAGCTCTGAATAACCTATGTAACCTATGTAACATAGAACAAAATCTCACAACAATAGTCCATATGCTACAGTTATACAAGGATACACAATGAATGAGTGGACAGTCACAATGGAAGTTTACTTACCTGGTAAAGGTGATTGCGGGAGTACATCTTTATGGCACTGCCAAACCATTACCTCATGGATTATGTCCACCTGATAGGCTATTTAATGTATATGGAACTTCAAATGAAATCTGATACCACCTAGCCCTGGGGCCATCCCAGGCATCTGTTTTGATGTCTTCCAAAGCTTCAGTGTAGGTTACTTGAGGGATAACACTTGTTGGGTAGGGCTCGGTGCCCATCTCAGTTCCTTTCAGACCCAAAGGTCCTGGAGTGATCTAGATTCAGATCTCCATAACAATGCCTGGAGATGCTTGCTGTTCTACTTGATCTCAGGCCTTCCAGAAGCACCTCAGCCCTGGTCCCTTGCTGATTCATAAAGACAAGGCCAGTGTCATACACTATATAAACAAGCAAGGGGGCACTCACTCTTATCCACGCTGCAGGGAAGTGATAAGCATGTGGTACTGGCCGATATCTCATGGCCTTCGGTTATTGCCCATATTTTATCCAGGTGTCCAAAATGTCTTGGCAGACAGGCTAATCAGGTTTCACTCCCTGGTACATGAATGGGAACTGGTTACCTCTGTGGTAATCAACTTCTTTGTAAGATGGGGTTATACAGAGCTGAACTTTTTGCATACCCAAACAAAACACAAAACTGTTGCGTTTCTCCTCATTTGCTCAAAGAAATTGAGTTTTTTCACTGAGATGCATTGTCTCTCTCCTGAAAAGGGAAGTTCTTTATGCCTTTCCTCCAATCCCTCTCATTTAGAGGGCTCTGTTCAAACTGTGGGTGAAGCATGTCACTCTAATACTAGCAGCTCCCTTCTGGCCTTGCCAGAGTTTGGTTTCTGCTTCTGCAGCACTTAGCAGTGGAGCCTCCCATTCAGCTCTGTCAGAGCCTGCTGTCGCAGGCTCAGTGGTCCCTGGTCTATCCAGACCAGTGGTCCTTGCATCTGTATTCCTGGGTCCTGAAGACATAGCCATTGCCCATTTTGGGGTTTCCCCTAGGTGGCTGGTGTTTTGCTTGTGACTAGAAAGCCTTCTACTAGACACACATATTACTGAAATGAAAGCATTTCTCTGTATGGTGTGCTTCCATTCAGTGGACTCATTTATGTGTCCTGTCAATACTTTGCTGGACTATCTTTTGTCCCTATCTGACTTTGGTCTCCAGTATTCATTCTTGAAGGTGCACTTGGCAGCTGTTTCAGGCTTTCCATGCCCTTTTTGATGGGCACATGATGGCATGACTAAAGGTATTGCATACGTTTTTGAAGAGTATTCTGCACGTTTCCCCCTGATTCATAAACCGGTTCTGCTATATCACCTGAATTTCATACCAGAGAAATTAGCTCTGGCTGTTTGAGACAGCTGCGACCTGTGAGATACATTTCCTTTAATTAAAAATGTTGTTTTTAGTTGCCATAACTTCTGCAAATAGGATTTCTGAGCTTCAGGCTCTGACGCATGCACCTCCTTATTTTCTACAAAGATAGGGGATCTTTGCGGACCAGTCCTTGTTTTCTACCTAAGGTGGTGTCTGATTTTCATTGCATCAGACCATACACCCTCCTGTGTATTATCCAGAGCATGCTAACAAGGATGAAGCATTGCTCCATACACTTTATGTACTTCTATCTTGATTGCACCAAGGACTGAAAAAAGACCCCTCAGCTTTTTGTTCCGTTCACCCCAGTAAAGAGGGCACCCCGTGTCTAAACAGTGCCTGCCCAAATGGCTGGCTAACTGGACTGAATTTTGTAATAGGAAGTACGGTAAGGAAATTTCTAGTGCAGTGTGTAGTCACTCTACACGTGGTATGGTCACTTCTGTTCTTACTTTTATAATGTTTCAGCAGCTGTCATATGTGCGGCTGCCACATGCAGCAGTGTGCATACTTCCACTAAGCACTATAGTGTAGATACCATCTCTTGCAGGTGTGCTGGCTTTGATCTTGCAGTATTGCAAAGCCTTCTTTCCTGATTACATATCAGACTTTGCCATCCTCCCTGGGGAGCTCGTGTCTTGATTAGGAATCATTCCTGAGGTGACCAATGGAGGAGATATCCTCAATGAAAACATAATAGTTATTCAGTGTAACAGCTGATCTTCAAGAGAATCTCCATTGGGCCACAGTGCACCCACCCTTCTTCCCCCTTTCTGAGGTATCAGCTGGCAGGTTTGTCCACTGCTTTGTGTGGAGGACTCTTTAAGTGCCTTACGTATGCATTATTTCCAGTCCCATGCCTCTCCTTATGTACCTGGTACTTGTTTGGTCTCCTGGATCCTCATAGTAAGAGGCCCTTCAAGCTTATCTCCAGCAGAAGGAGCAATGGGTCTGCCCACGATTATATAAGCGCTGATGCTGCACATCATCATGGGTGGCCACCAGCTAGCATAAGTTTCCAAGTGGTCCTAATGCCGATGGCTCACAGTTCCAAAGGTGTATCGAAATGTAGGAGATTCTCTTGAAGATCTACTGTTATGATGAGTAACTGTTCTGTCTTCCTATAACAACACCACCAACAACAGGTTCAGGAACAGAGGAGAGTTCAGCCAAGGCTGCTTCAACAGCAGTAACTTCAAGGTCAAAAAGCACTACAAACCTTACTACCATACTTAAGTTCAGTAGGTGTATGTAACTTAATGAGGCGTTATGCTTGTGCAAAACTGTTGATAGTCTTAAGGTAGTTAAATGAATGTTGTTTGATTGTTATAGGTGGATACTTTGACCATTCACACTCTGTGTCCCGTGGGAGACTATTGCCCTGTTGGGGTACTGTGAAGGCAAAGGAACCCTCCTGAGGAAGGTTTAACCCCAAGAGGAGTCACGGGAACATAATTCTTTTAGGTTAACGGTATCTTAGGAAGGAACTCCAAGGAGAGGGCACGATGCTGGAGGAGGGAAGGACGGCAGGGCAAAGAAACAGTGCTTCTGAATGAGACTGGAGGAAGCTGGCTTAAATAGCTCAGGAAGGGTGTGTGTGGCTGGTAGCTCCCACCCATTGAACTGCAGGCACAGCATTTATGTTCAATGGGCATATGCAACTTTGTGGGGAGTTATGATTGTGCAACACTGTTGATAGTCTGAAGGTAGCTGAATGTGTTGTTTGACTGTTATACATGGATACTTGTTGTCATTCACACTTTCTGTCCCATGGGGGACTACTTCCTTGTCAGGGTACTGTGAAGGCAAAGGAACCCTCTTGAGGAGGGTTCCACCCCTAGAGGTGCCACAGGAGCATAATTCATTTAGGCTAAAGGTATCTTAGGAAGGAGCCCAAAAGTACTGCACAGTAGGTGGTGAACACAGAAACTGAGTGGAGTACTTACTGACAGCAGCTGGTGCTGACTAATAATGGACAGAGACTGACTAGAGTAATGACTGACAGCAACAGGTAACTAATAGCAGACAAAGGCAAGACTTCCATAAGGACAGAAGGATTGTCAAGACTAACAGATACCAGAACCACCATCCAACCCCAACCCACAGCGGAAACCTACCACTAGGGTAAACTCTATACTTAAATACATGTACTGCATTATGGCCTTTGGCACTCAGGAGAGAAAAAAACCTGTGGAGGAAATCCCTGGAGATTCATGGCCTCGGCCGCCATCTCACCAGGCATGGGAACTTATTATTTTGACAGCTCAGAATGCTAATTTGGAGTTCGAAAGTCGGGGGATGTTTTTTGAGACAACTCTCTCTCTTTATCCCTCTAATGGGATAATGCTGTGGGGTGCCGTAAGTTGATCTTTACAGCTAATAGAAGTTCCCTGTGAAGGAGGCCCACCTGTCAAAGCATGGAATGAAGAGGGTAGTGATTGCTGAAAGGCTCTTACCCAGCTTCAAGACTGTGAGGAGGTCTATCCTTGAATATAACCTAAAAGAAGGGGATGCAGAATGAGACTAGGTGGACCTTAGATTAACACAAGGATAATAGGTGTCAGAGGTGCTGCCAATGTGGTCTACACAGCTAAAAGAACCCCTATGGGCTTAGGGATCCACCATCAGGCAGCTGAAGTCTTAAATACTCCACCTTGAGGTGCCAATGACCGAAGGACTGCATGGCTAAAGCTTCCCCTGGAACACTGGACCTTACCACCCAGTGGGACTGCTGTGAGGCACTGCAGGTGTCAAGCAGCCTACAGAGAAGGAGCCCTGCATGAGTCGAGAGACTCACCCACAAGATGTGGACTTCAAGGGTAGCAAGAGCTATCTACCCACAGGCTGATCCCTCAGGGGAAGATGTTAACTGAATAATGACTGCTGAACGGAATGACTGATATTGATTGACAATACAACAACTGAAAAGGTATTGAAATTTGAATGTACATCAAATGTCAAAATGAGAGATAAACAAACACTGACCTAAAAAGCTGCTGAAGACACAAACAGAACAGAAAGCACAATGGGAAGGCGGCAGACAAACATGAGAAAAAGGGCAGAAGAGCCCCAGCAGATCCTCCAGCCAAAGCAGAAACAGTGCTTCCAAATGAAGCTGGAGGAAGCTGGCTTAAATAGCTCGGGGGTTGTGGCTGATAGCTCCCACCCATTGAACTGCAGGTATAGCTTTTGTGTTATACTGACACACTCCTCCAGTCTAGGAAATCCTCCACAACGGACACAAATGAGAGACACTGGGGAGAGTTCTTATGATAGAGCACAGAACACAACATTGACCCAGATGGGCCAACATACCTTATATCCTACTGTTTCTACAACATGGTTTAGATAAGGGACTGTCACCTTCTTTATTAAGAGTACAGTTGTCAGCCAGCAGTCCTGGCATTAATCGGGAGCGAGTCCACCACCATATTGGCTAGGTATCTGGCAGTCTGTGGGATTTGTTGGTTGAGCTTGACTTGGGAGGATTTAGGTTCCATGGCTTTAGCCATATCTTCTAGCCATGTCGTCTGGACTCTGGTAGCACAGATAGCTGTGACTGCCACTCTTGTGACCAGACATGCCAACGCGTGCAACCTTTTGAGTTCTTTGTCCATCATTCTGTCTGTAGGGTCCTTCAGTGGAGCTGAACCTTCAGCAGGCAGGGCAGTCTTTCTGCTTATGGATGCCACCTGTGGATCGACTACCAGGGTTGCACCATATTTTCAGCTTATCTTCTTGGACGCGATACAATTTATCCCAGGATCTCTTTTCAGACATTCTAGCAGGTTCTACTGCCTCCAATTCCTTGGTGATGACTTCCTCAACAGACTTGCAGACAGGAAAAACATTGTTAGACTTTCATTTAGGCTGCAGTATAGGAATTAGCTTGTTTTCTAATGAGGGAGGAGGTTCAAAACTCACTGTTGTCTTAATCAACCTGACCACTGGCAGTAAAGCATCAGAGAAACATAGCCAAGTGGTCAGCGATTGTGGGTCCATGCCACCATTATGGTCTGACTTGTCACCACTGTCTCCTGAGTTGGGGCTGTTAGCATCCGGGATTGGGTTTTGAGGTGGAGGTAGGATTTGATGAGGTTTGTTATTTTTGTCAGGAATCAGTGGAGGAGTTGCAGGGATAGGCATTATCTTAACCATTGCCTCCATATGCTCCATCACTTGAAGCATAAATGCCATATGTGCTAGCATGCTCTGGACAATAACAGCCATGGTGTCAGGACTATCCTTTCTGGTGGTGTCTTCATCCATGTTCTCCTTGTTATTAGTTATTGTTCCTTGTGAGGATGGGTCCGAGGCATTGGGATTGTACATCACACCTAAGCTAGGCAGGAGGGTCACGCTGCACATCTTGCACATCTTTACTTTGTCCATTCCAAGAACTGATGGGGTAAGGGGTGGGGCAACATAATCGACAAAGAATCCTGTTTTAGTGCATGTGAGGCATAGAGCAAGCTATATTAAATACTGTGCATCTGGACTGAGGACCTGGTAGTGACTCTGAGATTGACACCATAACTCCCTGGACAAAATGCATGTTCCTTGCAGTGACTTTGCATACTGAATATAACATTCTCCATGTTGCCCACTCTAAGTATTAACTGCTCATGGGGAGCCCTTCCTTGTGCTGCCTACCACAAGGGGTTAGCAAGTTTGACCTGTTTACATAGGTCTAATGAGGCTGACATGAGCAATATGGCCACCAGAAGTGGCAGGTTGCCTCACTTTCTGATGGCTAGGTCCTGGAAACCTTGCCCAACATGGCAGCCGAAAGTGATGTGGTCATATCTGTTACTGGTCCAGGGGCACTAATGCACATGTGCAGGAAAAGAATAGCATACATGCACTAGCCTCTGAAATGTATCAGATGCTGACAGTGATGCATGACCTAAGAAGGAGGCAGGGTGAAGTAGTGGGGTGATGCACGAGACATCCCTATACAAGATGGACCCTGCAGGGCACATCTGCCTGCCACACAGATGCTCAGCCCAAGATGGCATTCTTGCGTGCTGCCTCCCTGCACACACCCATCCAGCAGAGTCTCAGTCAGTGCCCCTTTCACTCCTTGCACTAACTTTATGATAGGGAAGAGCTGTGCATTTAACCCTGGAGCTACTGCAGTAGGGGCTGGTGAGTGACACATGCCATGGCCAAATACCACAGGTCTGCAAGGTGCTCCACTAAACAGGGGCACACTCGTGGCATGCTTCCTCATAGTTTCTGCATCAGGGGCTACAGAAGTGTTTGTGCTGTAGCCACACCAGCTCGGCTGGGGAGGGGGACTGATGATTACCGAGCATGTTGGCATTGTATTAGAGTGGTACATTTAAAAATGATAAAAAAAAGACCCATGAAAACTCTGCACACTCCGTTAATGAGTCTACAAGCAAAAAGCATAACTGGATGCTCAACACAGTCCTGGGACTTCCAAAGAGAAAACAGTGGGATCCAGGCACAGAGAATGAACAACGTCAGAAGGAGGTAAGAATGACACACAATCGCCAACCTGGTGGCAAAGAGGGTTGAGATGCTGAGCGCAACTTACCTTTTCCCATGCTGGCAACTCCGATTTGGAAACAGCATTGGGTTGCAGGAGGTTGGCTAGGGTGGAAGAGGACTGAACATCCAAAGGACTGCTCTCCTCTCCCAGGGTGGGGACAAGCGTCAGCCCGGCATATGACTACTACCAGGTGAAGGCCTGGTTTCAGTGCTGCACGGGTGGCAAGAATAGGAGGGTGCTGCAGTGCAAACTCGGGCATACCTCCACGTATATGTACAATGCTCTTATAGCAATGGGTGGGGACAAGAAAAACAGGAAAAATGGAGGCTTGGGGTTAGTGAAGTCCTGCCAGTGTCTTGGTGATCCACACTGCCACTCTGGTCCATGGCAACGCTGGATATGTTTGCTGGGGAGGGGCTCCTAGCTACGGGGGGGGGATCCATGGGGTACTCACTGGCGACTGCAGAAAGGTGAGAGATGACCATCGGGAACAGAGACTGGGCTGATATGCTACCCAAGATCTGCCAAGAAGGATAAAAACCTTTGTGACCCCCAAAAAAATGACATACAATATGGTGGAAAACAATGTACCTAAAGAACTCTTACCTTAGGTTGGAAGTACATATTAAAATTATTTTGCTTCTTTTGCTGAAAAGCAGGGGCTAGGCACATGTAAAGCTGCCTGACCAATGCATATTTAGAAAACTAAGCTACCTGGTATGGCTCAGCGGCTAGGTAGTTATTGGATTTCACCTGAAGTCACGTATGCATTGAGAAGACTATTAGGAGGACATAATCTATGAGGTAATGGTTTGAGAGTACTCTACAGATTTGCAACCCACAACATAAGGTTAAGTGCATAGAGCATTCCTGAGAAAGAAACAGTCTTCTAATCCTAAGTGATAACTCCAAAAGGTCTATACAGAATACCATCAAGAGCACCTTATACTTAACAGGAGTTAAAGGAGATAGAGGGGGGATAAAGAACATTGTAGTCTATGCAGGCAAGCCTACCCAGGGACCCTGGTATGTAGGCAGGTACAATAGGAAATTACCTTGGGGATGATGGGGCAAGGGGGTCCCCATCTGCACGCGACACAATACCATCTATATGTGGGTTAGCAGACCAAGAGACCAGGTCCCATTGTCCTGAAAAAGGTTATAAAGGAAGCAGAGCTAGCCTACCCATTAAGGGTGTCATCTGTCAGTTTGGCCTGTGGGGGGGGGGCTAACCATAATCAAGGGGTGACAGGTCCCAAACAGTGGTAGGGGTGAAGGAAAAGATTCACCACCATCAACTATTCCTGCAAAGTGGGAACTTCCATCACCCACCACTTTTTAAGGATTTGCCTTTTGCTTCCACACCTACTGCTACAAGCCAGAAGGCAGCTTATCACAGTTGGGGAGTTCCGGGGGCATATGCAGTAGTAGCTAGGGGAAAGGGGAAGCGAGGTGCCCACAACCTTAGAACACTCATTTTGGGGGGCACTGCTGAGCAGCTGAAGTGGAAGCAGCAAATTCCCTGAGCTCCTGAGAAATCTTGTAAAATCTTTTAAAAAAGCTATCTTTTGCCCTAGTTTCTGGAGTTAAAATTCAACATGGTGTTCCAGGGTCACAAAGGCTTTCACCATGCGCAAGAATAGAGGCGCCTCTCGATCAATGATGGATTTTTTGCATCCAAGAAGGTACAAGGGGAGGGGCGGCCTACCCAGAGTGTGGGAGCCTCGGACTTTAGTCCTACGCAGTCTGAAGAAGTGACTCTCAGTGCTATCCATGCTATGCTGAATCAGTTAGTAATGACTGTTCAGGAACTTGATAAGAAATTTGACACTATTACTCCAAGAGTAAATGCATTAGAAGCTAGGATGAACCATTCTGAAAACACAGTCCAGCAATCGGAAGCTTCAGTGCTCAAATCTGTCAATGCTACGGCTACCTTAATTAAAGGGTACCTAAACAAACAGTTTTTCAAAACTGCAAATTCCAAAATCTGGCTTCATAGTGAGGTAAAGTAAAGGCTGCTGTTTAAATTTATGCTAAAACTGCATTTATGTAAATAACATAAATGCCGTTTCATAGCTTTTGAAAAATGTAAACATCAGCCTTTCACTTCCAAAAACAGCCTTGGTTTCTCCCTAAGATGTCTGCCAAGTGTGTTAAGTGATGAGTCATGATGACATCATCGGAGCCAGAAACAGAGATCCACATATATTTCTATAGTGCTAACTAGTTCTTCTTTCTCTCTTTATTTTGAATTGTTGTACCAGAATGATCAACACCATGTATTACCTCGTGGATTATTTTGATCAGTACACGTTAGGCTATGATTTTGTTCATTTTGTTTACTTTAACTTACGGAACATGTTTTGCAATCCAGCTGATTTTTTCTTTGGCAAACTGCATTACAGTACAACACTTCAAATGCCTGATGATCTAGTGGTTATATGATGCACTGAATTTAGTTTTTTCGTTAACCAGGAGAGACACACTAAGCTGAAAGCTTGTTTACAGGTGTGGCCTGGGAGCACAAGGAAGTTTAGTGACTTGCTCAGGGTCACACAGCAAAGTACCGGGCTTGTTCAGTTCCAAAGCTCACGCTCTCTTGTTATTCCACAAGTAAGACTTTCTTTTTCCATGTGAACCCCCTGCACCTAGCCTGCCTTCTGTTGAACACCCCACCATCCATACCCTGTCCTTAGTACTGTCTGGGGCCGCATATAAGCTTGCAGTCTCATGAAGAGAATTATCACATCTCAGATTGTAATCTTGTACCTCAGAGAGTTGTGCACACCTATACTGATACGTATCACCTATACTGATACCCTGGCACTGTTAAAAAATGCCTCCCAAATCACTCTCCCGTCCACATTCTTAATGTTTGACTTCTGCTCCCACAGTAAAGATTGAGTGGATCACCACCTTTCTGCACAGTGAAGGTAGTATGTACAAGTTCCCTCTTATGTTTTTTTTCCCACCTCATTACCCAACAGCTAGGTCTTCCTGGAGGGCCAATCAATAAGCATCATGACCCACCAGAAAAACTGCTGTTCATGCCCTCATAAGGGCTGCACTTACAATGGATAACAATATTATTAGCAGGAGAGGCATACTAATACCTTGAGTGAATCCACCTGACTTCCAGCGTCAGTCTATTCCTTTACCTGTGATCTGCAGAACCCCGCAAGATAGTTCCCAGCAATTCTTCTCCAGTACTTTTCTGTGCCCTACTCCGCAATGTGAGTTGGCTGGCTACCACCCTTCCAAATCTTGAATGATCTATACACAACTCCCTCAATACTGTTCTAACAAATGTCCACATCCCTCCCCACCCAAGGGTAATCTCCCTCCACTGAATTCAAGTAACATCTTAGGTGCAGCCCTGCCACTCTGAGAATTTGTCATCACTGGCTACTCTCATTCACAGTCAGGTAATGATCACTATGCTGACAGCCCCACATTTCAGATCTCACAGTGATCTGCTCAGTGTCCTCCTTCATGTCTTCAACTAATCTGAATATAGCTGTACCCTGTTGGAATGGCCTCGTCAGTCCCTCTCTGGCATTTATTCTTCTCACCTGCTCACTACACCAAAAACTGGTGATTTCACTACCCTTCTGCATCATGAATGTGGTTAGTACAGTCTCCCATGTTATTTTTACATATTAATAATAAACATGATCTTCTGGTAAGCCAGGCTGATAGCAGCATGGCACAAGTGGAAAAATAAGCTTTCCTACCCATATAAGATCTTGGCCACCTATGATTAGGTACTATTAAATGACGTGCATAATGATGTGCACACCCATCATTTAATAGTGCCTAATCAAAGGTAGCCTAGATCTTTTAAGGCTAGGAAAGCCCATCATTCCCCTTGTTCCCTGCTGCTATGAGCCTGATTTACTGGAAAGAGATGTTTATATCTGATATGTCAAAATAAAATGGGGACTGTACTACTTGCATTCATGATGCAGAAGGGTGATGAGCTCACCTGTTTTTGGTGTGAGGAGGAATAGTGAAGAATGAATACCAGAGGGGGACTGAGAAGGCCACTCTTGCAAGGTACTGCTATATTCAGGGAAGGGGAAGATAGAAGGAGAGAAATATGAGCAGATTACTATGAGAAATAAAATGTGGGGCTGCCAGCACCTTGATCACTACTTGATCCCTTTGTCCTGGTCAACATTCCCCTTCCCATAAAACCAGTTTATGCAATTGTCCAAGGTGGTGTGTGGATATTAATGCATGAAATGGCTGCCACTACACGTTCAGTCACTTCACTACCAGTCTAGTATTGCTTGTAAAGCACTTTGGGATACAGTGTGTATGAAAACCACTATATAAATGCTGATTCTTATTATTATTATTATTTCCCATGGAAAAAGAAGCCAAGACAAGTATATATTTGAGTTTTGAGAAAGTATGAACTCTAACATTAGACTGCATAAGAACTTTGCTACAAAAAAGTGGTGACCCTAGGGGGTGGTGAAGTGGGTGGGCTGCAACCCCCCACAACATAGTAACGTACTTGCTTGCTGCTGCTGCATTTTACTTTGTTGAAGAAGTCTGATTTATTGATCATACAAACGTTTACATTCAAACTATGGATTACATTTGTAGGCTCTGTCAACAACGCACTAGAAAAGAATAACAGGAGAAAATATAAAGGTTTAATAAAAATTTTAAAAAGTCATACTAAGCATGCACACCACCCCAGCACCCCCATTGTAGCATCCTGGATCCGCCATAACCACCAGACCACCAGGTTATTCAAAATTTGTACTGCACTGTGGTTTGCCACACAGAAAGTCAATTGGATTAAAACACATTTTCAACATGATAAAGTAAACAAAATGAACAGAACCATAGCCTGACATGTGTATTATATAAAATAATGCACATGGTTTTGACCATTTGGGGGAAACAATGCTATACAAAGGGAAAAAAAGAATTAGTTAGCACTACAGAGAGCCATATATCTCTCTGACTTCGGCTCCAATGATATCATCACATAAGTAACATTTGGCGGCCATTTTAGGAAGCAGGTAAGACAGTTTTCTTTTTAATTTGTAGGCTGATTTTACAATTTTCAAATGCTCTGGAACCACATTTACGTAAATTATGTAAATGTAGTTTTAGCATTAACGAATACAGCAGCCTTTCCTTTAGTCACCTATGGAATCAGATTTTTGAATAGTTTGTTGTCAAAATGTTGTTTAGGTATACTTTAAAGAAAATGCCTTACTGCAGCAGCGGTTGGAAACAGTTGAAAACCAGGCTAGAGAGAAAAATATCTGGTTATTGGGACTGAGTGAGGGTTCTGAGGGTGAGGATTGTTTGGCCTTCATTAGAACCTTTCTACCTTCCTTGTTATAAATTCCTGAACCGAATCCTCCACTTTCGATTGAAAAGGTCTACAGGGTGACCCCTCGCCGTGCAATCATGGGCACTGCCACTCCCAGAACACTTATGGTAGTATTTACTGGTGTGGGAGATCGG
This sequence comes from Neoceratodus forsteri, assembly GCA_016271365.2. NCBI lineage: Eukaryota > Metazoa > Chordata > Ceratodontiformes > Ceratodontidae > Neoceratodus > Neoceratodus forsteri. The sequence continues at coordinate 401,538,169 of CM028136.1, read as the reverse complement.
GATCGAGTATTAGCAATGGCAAGATGAAAGAGGAGTCTGACTTATGGAGAAAACAATCTTTCGATGTTTCCGGGTCTCTCTTATTGCATCAGACAATGGAGAAAAGGTTTTGACGGTATCAGGGGGCATTTGCGGCAACTTAAAATACAGCATCAATTGTTATTACCTGCCAAACTTAGGATGGTTTGGAATGGTGAGCAATTTCTATTTAATGATCCAAAGGAGGCTGACAAGCTAGTAGCTCGCATCGACCAAGAGATGGCCGAGGAAGAGGGAGCCGGACTTTCGTCTTATGAGGACTTACATGCTGTATGCAAGTATTGATCACCTTTTGATCTCAATGCGGTGAAATCAGCTTTCAAATTAAGGACTTTTGGGCAGTTTTAAATATTTGTTGTTGTTATATTTGGAAAATACAATCATTAGTTGGAGGGAACCGTCTACTGCTTGTTAAATGGAACCATTAGTTTTTTTCTTGATGCTTTAACTTTACTCTGATCAGGGAATTATCTTCTGCTGGATGGAACCTGGTCACCTGCAAGAAGAGACAATATTTTAGTTAATCTGTCTTAACACAGGAACTGTATATTTGGCGAATCAGAGCTTTATTTTATTGTTGTTTTTATAGTCGATTCTCATGGGCTAGGGATACTCCTCTTAGATAATACTGGCTTGGGATTTTGGGGAATCTTTATGACTTAATGTCATTTGGTAAAAAGGAAAATGTTTATTTTCTTTCCTGTGATGATTCTCCTTTGTCCTTCCAGGGCTGCATGCGACTGGTTTATAGTTAGTAATTAACTTTATTGGTTATCCCCCCTATCATGTACCTGCAGTGGGGGTCTTTTGTATTATTCCTTAACAAGAATTTCATATTCACAGTGTATATTGTTAGCCCTCTGGGATTCTATGTAATGTGAGTGTTTTGCTTACAAAATGCATAAATAAAAAAAAAAAAAGAACACTCATTTTGGAACATTCCTCAGAACTGTTTTCATTGGCTGATGTCGTCATGGGCAGCCGCTAGTAGACTGCTAGCTAAAAAACTTTTCATGTGGTCCTAGGTCCATAGGTGTGGCCTGATGCAGGAGATATTCTCGATGAAGATCACTCATTTTGGAACATTCATCATAACTGCTGACGCATCAGACAGGGCCAGAGAGCATGGAACAGGCACTGGGTTGCTGTTTCATAAAACTGTCATGGGGCAATAAGCCTAGGAAATGTGCTGGCCTGCCACAGCAATGGTAGCAAAAGCACCTGTGACACTGATGACCTGGGTTTGGGAATGAACCTGGAGCATCAGAGGGTCAGATGGGGAAAGGCTGGATGATCATCCCAAGGACTGCTCTCTGCCTCTGGGGCGGGGGTGGTTACTGGAGCCTGGTGCTTCAGTGGCACCCAGCAGTAGCTGGGAGTACACCAGGCTGGGACCACACTGCAGGGGTGAAGACAGCAGCCATGTCTGCTGGGCATGTGTGGGAGCAAGCACGCCCATGTGCTGACATCATTACACAGCTACGTCATCTGAGGAAAACCTACAAGAAAGCCTAGGAGTACTGCTGTTTGAAGCCCTTTCTCTCCAGCCAAATGACGCAACAACCTATGTCCCTGGTGAAATCAAGAGGGATCTTGGTTTCCCCTTCGAAAGCCCTACCATAGTGGTTAAGCTATGGTGCCTCCCTTCAGGGCTGCTGGTGGGGGGTCCAGGGGGTCTGATATGGGGTACATCCCTGCCTGTGACTAGAGAATAAATAGAATAAAAAAAAAAATAAAAGCAAGTTTTTTTTATGAATCAGAAGGCTACAGCTGTTGGGGCATGACCAATGAGCAGGCACCCAGCAGTTACTTCACTCCTGGGCCATGATTACCATATTACGGGATTGTTTCAATTTTTGTTGGGCCATCGTAGCCTGGTATGGGATTGCATCTCTAATGTGCAGTAGCCAGGGAGTCTATCTGCCCAAAATCTCTGCACCTGACACCAATGAGACAGAGGGGAGGTCAAGGTTAGAGCATCTCGAGAGGGCCCCCTCCCCAGTTTAGGTGACACAAGGCTGTAGTATCTGGAGATATTTTCAGAAATGGCTTAGGGTATACAGAAGCCCTTTAACCCTTGCATCATTTTCCTAAGCACTTGTCCTCTCTTCCCCTGTCTATCCGCTCAACCGCATCCTTCTCGTCCCTTGAATCCCTTCTTTGTGACATTACTACCACCTCCTGCACCTGTTCTTGACTGCTGTGTTCCCCCCCATGCTGTTGACATCCCTTGCCCCCAGCAGTGATCAATTTTCTACCCCCCTTTGGCTAACTGCACATAAATCAATTAGTCATACCTGGAAATATTTTGCCTCTAAGCCTACCTTCTGCACTGGCTTTGATAGCTCTCACACCTTAGCAGTCTGGGTGGTGGTAATCTACTACTATCTGGCACTGCTTCCAATACTGTGTGGCACCTGTACTTTAATTTGCATTCTTCTTCATCTTCATTCTGTGTTTCCTTGACTGTCTGCCTGAAAATCGTGACTGCACACTGTTGATGTATTTTTTACTTTTGTTTTAAGTACTCTTTATTGTATTTTATTTAGTACTACAGCACCTTACAGTATGTATTTTCACTTGCACATCCTGTATTGCATACTCCCCTTCCCCGTCCCCCCCAGGACGCATATGGAAACGAGCGGTCACCAGCTCAGTATGTTTCTTTCGTTGTGAAACTTTTGAAATAAATACATAAATAAACTGTCAAGGTGAGTAGTAACAGGCTGCAGTAAGTCTTGGACTGGGCTATACCCCCTTGTTCCCAAATGGGGCAGTTTAGTCGGCATGTGTCAATAAGGAGAGATGGGTTGCCCCCAAATGGGCGACCAACAGGGGAGAAAGAGGCCTTGGTCAGATTGTCAAATTTTTTTCAGACCACCACCAATGCTGATAATGCAGGTAATGTTTTCATGAGTCAGGGAAAGTACTAAGGAGCACAAAGGCGCAAATGGAAGAGAGAATAGCCCCGACAGTAATGAAAGGGGACAAGAAATTTTTTAGATAAGTAAGTGAAAAGAGGAAGACCAGGGTTGGGATTGTAAGGTTAAAATGGGATGGGGGGACTGCGCAGAGGGGGACCAGGAAAAGGAAGATATTCTGAATAAATGCTTTTGTTCAGTGTTCACAAAGAAAGGGGAAGGGGAGGGGCCACAAAAACGTAATAGGAGCTTTGAAGGGAGAGAGGTGGACACTAGTCGGTTCTCAGAGGAGAGAATCCTGAAGGGACTCACTAATCTGAAAGTGGACAAAGCAATGAGGCCAGAAGGGGTGCATCCAAGGTACTGAGGGAACTCAGGGAGGTATACCTCATAAGTGTCCCACATTGTGCGGGACATCCCGCATTTGGCCCCATTTGCTGAACTTATGTCGCTGTCCCGCCAGCACCTGTCATTGTCCCGGATTTGACAGTAACAGTCATCGGGCCCTTTGAATGCGTGTGACCAGCCTCCAGCTGGCTGGGGGCTGGAATGATCTTGAGACTTGGGACAAGAGTGAGCACGCGAGGCAGTCAGTGCAAGACAAGTCAAGTGACTCAATTCGGGTCATGCTGGTCGCCCAGCGAATTGGCTCCTCCTCCTCCTCCTCTCCATTTTCAGCCAATCAAAAAATAGTGCGGCTTGAATGTGGCTGCACTTTGACAGCATGCACGGTCATACAGCCTGAGGAGTGAGCTCAGCAAATGTCCATCCATCACTGTGGCTGCCGTGCTAGAGTTGTGCAAATTTAAAGCAAAAGAGAAGGATCTTGTGTGGATTTTGACCCCTGCCCCGAACTTGGCTCTGTCCAAACAGCAGTGCTGATTTATCTGATCCTGGAGGATCTCATTGTTTGTGGTGATGCCACCAGCCTGGAGGAGCTAGCTGACTGTCACTGAGCCCCAGAGTCCCTACTCCCCTTAGTGGTTGTTTTTCTGGGTGCTACTGCTTTGCAGGTTAGGTCCTTCCCCTGCGTCCTCTTTATGAATACAGAACAGAAGTACTGGTTTAAGACCTCTGCTTTCTCACTGTCCTTTCTACCAGACACCCTCCTGCAGCTGCTAGTCTTACTATTACCTCCTTGGTTTTTCTCTTTTCTCTTAGATACATAAAGAAGCTTTTGTCTCCTCCCTCTACCGATTGTGCTATCCTCAATTCAGTCTGAGATTTGGCCTTCCTTATTGCTCTCCCTGCTTCCCTCTGTGCTTCCTTATAAGAGTCCTTATCTTCCTCTTTCTTTGATGCCTTAAATTTCTTGTAAGCCTTCTTTTTATCCCTTACTATAATTGCCACCTCCTTGGAGAACCAGAAGGGTTTATTTTTCTTATTGGCCTTACTCACCCTCCTGTCACATAAATCAGTTACCTGTGTGATAGCTTCTGATGTTAATTCTGATGTTAAAAAAAATATTTACAGATATGGAAACTGGACCTATGGCTGTGTACTTACAGCCAAAAAGCAGAATTTTGATAAATCACTTCCTGATTTGGTAGCACTGCTGCTTTAATCCTTCCAAACGCTCATCGCCGGATGAGCTTGACCCTAAACGCCTCTACCTTTCAGCTTCTGCTATAGCTTACCCTATTTCCTTAATCCAAAATCTTTTCTTCTCGTCCTCATCTGTCCCTTCATCCTGGAAACATGCAGTGGTCCTCCCTTTCCCAAAGGGTGGTGACCCCTCCTCCCCAGCAAATTTTCACCCACTCTCCCTCCTCCCTGCCCTTGCTAAACTTCAAGAACACCTGGTCCTCTCTCAACTAACCTCTTTTCTCAATAACTCTTCCTTTTTCACTCCGTTCCAATCTGGTTTTCGGAAGAACCACTTCACTACCACCTCCCTACTCAGGCTCACTGACTCCATCCTCACTGGGATGGATAATGGCCTCATTACCTCTGCCATCTTTGTCGAAATCGCCAAGGCTTTCAATACTATCTCCCATGCCCTATTTCTTGACTCCCTTATGGCTGCTGGGTTGTCTACTTCTGCTCAAAACTGGTTTAGAGCTTACCTCTCAGGCAGAACACAGTCGGTCAAGATCCAGGATACAATCCCCCTCCCCCCCATTTCCACAGGAGTCCCACAGGGCTCAATGCTTTGACCCATTCTCTTCCACATCTTCCTAAATGACTTGCCCTCAGTATGCTCCCCCTCCTCCTCTATCCATATATAGCATCCTGTTCTCCTCTGGCAAATGCCCCACCGATGAAGCAACCATCCTTCAGCATGACTTCTACCAGGTCCAGCTATGGTTTGCCTCACATCAAGAACCGTAGCTGCATCCCTCCTACGGCGCTGTGTGAACTAGTCCACCATTGCCAACTTGCCCCTGTACTATGTTCCTCAAATATACCACTTGTAATTAAATGCATATTCCACAGGCATGATATATTTAATTGTATGTTATGTTACAAAGAGACTGTATGATCATTTATGATATTTTTTTAACTGTATGTCTTGTTACAAATGTAATTGAATGTTTAATTTCTCGGATATGATAAATGTTAAACTGTATGTCTAATTCTTCATCCAATTGTGCCCCCCCCCCCCAAGTCGCACCGGGAGATGAGCAACTTGTTGTTCAGTGTGCCTTCCTGGTGAAACATTTCAATAAATAAAAACAAAAACAAAATTCTCTTGTTGATAAGTTGAAAACTAAGGATACGTGCATGCTTGCTGCCTTGTCTTGTGTACCTTCCCTGTCCCAGTTTATGGATGGCCTTGATCTGCAATGTTACTGGAATGTGTCGGTGTCTCCTCTTAGCTTCCTGCTGATGGCATCCCTCCTCCACCTAAGTTTGTCCTGTCTCTAACAGTTCTGATAACTACTACTGTTGTAATATGAGTGTGTGTTCATTCTTCTTGGCGGTCTAAAACGTTATCTACTACCCCTGCCCCCCACCTACCACCAAGCCAGCTGCTTTTCTGCGATCTTCTATTACGAGGGCCCAGGCAACATGGCACATCACACATTTCCTAGAGTGACATCATAAGTCGGTGATGGCCTGCTTGCTGCTGGCTTCGTGTGATGCCTGGAGCAGGGCCAGTTGCCTAGTATATAAGGCAGTGGAAATGTGGGATCAGTCCCTTTCAAAACAAATGAGCAGTTGGAAAGAATGCAGGAAGTGAGCGTGCCAACACACTGGTGAGTGTAGATTCTACTATCATGTGACAGTGCTATTCATTCATTATTTAACAGATGGAAAAGAAACCTGGTTTTAAGAAAAGGAAATAGGTTCCATTTGTGATTGACAGTACTACTGACAACAGAGGAGAGATGTTTATTTTTATGCAATAGAAAAGTTTTGTTTTTTTTTTTGAAAAAGAGAAAAAATATACAGATAAATGTCCTGACATGCCACTTAAAACCTATCTGCCTCTGGACATCTGAGGGATATAAGACTCACTGGAAAAAAACTGAATTTGTTCTTAATGATTTATATCATTTTAGTGCAGTTCTGTATGCCACCATCCGAACTATCTCCCTTTTTCTTTTTTTTTTTTTGAAACTGGCCAAAATTTACTGAAAGGTGAAGAACAGGTTTCACTGAGATGAAAATTCCAGTTAATACATTATATGCCTTCTGAATGCTATTTAAAAACATGGACGCCATACTTTCACTGCCTGAAACCTATACAGGAGGCATAATGCCTTTGATAAGGTTTAAATACAAGAGAGTATTGACAGGCAGTTACCTAAACCAAGGCCATTATGTACTACCCATATCACCCCCATACATCCAGGAATAGGCTGGAACCCTTGTACCCATGAACTGGTATCCGCTTGGACACTCAAAAGGGACTGCTTCTGTGAAAAACAACAGTAACAATAAAATAAAATCTAAATACAAGGGTGAGAACAACCCAATGAATTGCATGACAGAGTATTCCACATATTTGAAAAATATATCACAGATGAAGTCAAAAGGGATATCTAGTGTTACCACTGCACAGCGAAAGAAACTTCAATTAACCGAGAAGCTGCTCTACCACTGATACCTGTTTCTTTTCTTCCACATAAAGGAAGAAGGGCAACCAGCAGGAATTCAATTTCTCCTGCTGCAACTTCAGCCTAGCTGTTGTTGATTCCATGCTTTGAATTCTTAAAATATGCTCTCATTATACCGACTGAGGTGGGGATCTGCAGAGTCAGCGCTGGGTAACAGTTTTACACGCCGCGGCAATCAAAATTAAGAACAAATAAGTTTTATCAGCAGTTCTAACCCTCCTTGGCAGGAGACCCAGAACTAAGTGTTGAAAGGTTGGGGGAATGATCAGCTCCAGCATGTTCCTTGTGGGTTTCGCCACCTCGATCCAGAATGGTTTAATTTATTTAGTTTTTGTTTACCGGGTTAGGTGCGCTAGCCAGTGTTGACTATTTTCAGGCATGACCCGGGAGAGTACATACATAAAATGAGATACACATACATTGCATAAATACAGGTAGATTAGATACAGATCAAGTCAAACAGTACTTAAGATAATACATACAGCTAGGCAGCAAAGACAAAAAGGAGACATTAGTACATGAAAATAGTAACTTAACGGGGCACTCCCAGAATCCCTTTTTCTAATTTTTTTAACTACACAGCAATAGTTCTCTAAACATGGCATGGGATTTATTGTGGAGATTGGTTTGGAAATCAGGGTCCCTAATTAGGAGCCTTGGCCTGGAACCACACAAACCCTTTAAATAAAATGGATCTCTTTTGTGAAGATGAACCAGGCAGAGACTTATCTACCTGTACCAACTTCTTGACAACAGAGGAATGATCTCATTCTCAGACTTGAGAACCAAGTACTCACTCCTGGTGTTGGACCACTATCGCTACTTACAGCTTAGGGCCTACATTAATATGCTACCCACTCAATACCAGTCTCTCCCAGAACCCCCTCATGTACTATTTCCACAACTTCAGTTTCACCAACAAGGTGGGGTAGTAGGACATTTAGTAGACCGGCTGTATGCCACACTTAGGGACCAATCTAGAGACTCCACAGTCACATTACTTAATCAATGGATAACTGATATACAAGTCCCCTGTGATGAATAACAGTGGCTGACATACTCCCTCCCAGCCCGTAAACTTTCCATGGCTCCATATCGCAGGGAATTTGCCTGGAAGTGCAGATTGTGATTTTTTAAGACACCCACAAAACAGATGAAATACATAGGCGAGCAGATGGGTCAATGTTGGTAGACATGTGTGGAGACTAGGGCAGATTAACCCCATATGTTCTGGTCCTGCCCGGCCCTGGCAAGTTATTGGCAGGGTATCACCCATATATTGGAACCAATGTTCGATGCCCGCTGGCTCCTTTCCCTTATGCTGGTTTTACTCTCTATGCCACTTGTGGACACAGGCACTGGAGAAGATTGAAACTCTTACTTACAGGAGCCAAAACAACTATTAACAGTGGCCCAAGCCACAACCCCCTATATTAGAATACAAAGATACATAGACACTGTCGGCAGATCAGGACCTATGGCCCACCCAGTCTGCCCATTTGAACTTGTAAGTTCCGTTTACGTATTTCCAGAAGTCTGTTGCCCTTACCCCAGACCTCCAGAATTCCCTTACGTCTCTCCCATGCATTCTTAAATCCCATGATTTGTTTCAGCACAATGGGGTTCCTTAATTGATTCTATCTACTTTCTCGAACAATGTGCATATTATTACCTAAACTATCTTCCTGTGCTTGATGAAATATGGAGATGCTATATTTCATACAGACTGGAAAGAGATACAAACTTTGCACTGTGAATATTGTATTGATTCTGTACAAACTGGAGGCAGATTCAGACTTTGTACTGTGAATATTCATTCTTCCTTTACAGATCACTATGTATAGTTAGATTCTCGTACTAAAACATGACATTTTATGGGTCCCATTTTTGTAAACTGAAATAGTACCAAACTTTTTTCTCAAGGGTGACTGATATGTCTTATAGTCTTTGCTAACCCCAATGTACTTTGTATACCTGTATTAGTAACAATAATGCAGCTTGTACCCTATATTTCAACTTTGTTTCAAAGTCTGATGTATATCTGTTTGTAAATGTATTAAATTTTGAATAAAAAATATAAAAAAGAGCAAAAATACTAACATACTTGCTAATTAAAGGATTTATACTTTGTTCTTTGGTTTAGGGAGAAGCAGTCGCTAACAAAGGACCAAAATAAACAATTCCATAAGGTGAACAAATATCAGAGATAATCAATATAAAATAATAAGACTTATTATTTCTACTATTATAGAATACAAGAAAGGTGTGGCTATTTTAACAGAGGCATGATTTGAAAAAGCTTCAGGATTTTATTTTTTGAAACAGCTTTATTCAAGCAAAAAGTGGAAAAAACATTACATACATGTAGCATTTGACAGCTCAATGATTCATGCAAGACATACTGTAGATGTACATTGGTAAGCCACAGGTATGGAAGTTAGAGCAGTGTCCGCTCCCAAGGCATCGGGATTTTCTAAGGTATTTATAATGCGACAGAGAATACGTTTAGCGATTCAGCAAGTTTTTTTCTACGGATGCATTATTTATTTCTCTCATATTATTTAGAAGTAAATAGTGGGCCAGAAGACTAATATAGTTGGAGGAGCAGGTGCATGCTGTATGATATTTTGAAAATAAGTACAAAAAATAATGTGAATTATTATTACAATAATTCTGTATATAATTTTGTAATACTCACCAGCGGCTATTGATGAATTAAACAGAATCATACAAGCAGGAAAATGATTTATCAACTATGAGAGGATACACTCAAGAAGTGTTTCATTAGGTAAAATGGAGAGCATGGTCCACTCCATTTTTTAAAAATAATTTTGAATTGTTTATAACACTATGTATCAAATTTCAAATACTAATTTTGTGTTATAGTGTGATATTTTTCATAGCCACACACTCTGAGGAAGGGACCAACTGGGGTCTCGAAATGTTGGTCTATTTTCATTTGTTGTGGCACTGGTGAATTAATATGAAGCACTGAATAACAGAAGCTATTGTGGTCCAGAATCTCCTTTTTCAGAACTGATTTACACGGTCACCTGGACCAGTCCCTTTTGAGGGTCGTAAGAAGGACCAGTTGAAACTATATGGGGTTTTGACATTTCACTATACCATCCCTTAACTTGGCCCACTGTTCCCCAACCACACTCAAGCCATCCCCATTAGGTAATCTCTGAGGCATTCTCCTATTTTTTAAAATATGCCCCCCCCCGAAGTCCAGGACCCTCATCCTTATATGGTTTGATTCTGCTGCCATCCTTATGTTGAACAACATTGTACAGTAATCACTGGTCATCACATGGTTTCAGACCTTGACATCTGTAACACTGTTCCTGTCTGTGAGCACCAGGTCCAGTATTGTCCAATCACAAGTTCTTGCCTTAATCCTTGACTAGTTGCCTGAGAAATGCCTCCTGCAGGGAATCTAAGATGCCCCTGCTTCTAACTGAGGCCATGGCTGGGAGTCTACAATCTTCATCCATCAGATTGAAGTCCCCCACCACAAGCACCTCCCCTTTATCTGCCATTGTGCTAATGGATTCCCTCAGTTCCTTATCCAGGTCCTCACCTGTGTTGGTGGTCTGTATATCACCCCAGTACAAACAGAGGCTCTGGCTCCTGTCTTCAGGGTAGCCAACAGTACCTCCAACCCCTCCTTTCCCCCAGGTCATTGCATTTATGTTGCTCTGATACCCTCCCTTCCATACAGCACCATCCCTCCTCCCTTCCTCCCCACCCTATCCTTCCTGAACTGAGTATAGCCTGGTATGAACATGTCCCAGTCATGGTTACCTGTACACCATGACTTAGAAATGGCCACAGTATCCAGGTCTATGTCCACCATAATGGCCTTGTTCATAAGGACTACAGCCATGAGAAGTGTACAGAGTCTGAACCCACAAAAGAAAGGAGGTGACAATCTCTATGTTATGGAGAACATACTGAAGGTATCCTCATGCCACTGAATCAAAAGTCTTTTTAAAGTCAATGGTGACTACAGCTGCTAGAGTGCGTGCAGTGTTCACTGTATATAAAAGGGTGATCAGGGACCAGAGATAGTCAGAACTCAATCTGACCTTTACAACCCCCACCTAAGAAGGGAGTGTGGGAAGAACATAGTTTAGCTGGAAGGCCACACCTTTTGCCAGTATTTTGGCATCTTTATTAATGAAGGAGAGTAGTTGGTTATTAGCCAGGAAAGTGAGTTCCATGCCCTCTTTGGGAAGAACCATAATTGTGGCTTTTTATTTTTTATTTTATTTATTTATTTCAGTTTAGGATTAATACCTTTGAGTCAAGGACTCGTTTTCAAAGGTTCCAAGTCAGTGGTGGACAAAAACATTACAGATAGAACAAAAAATACAGAAAAACAGTGACACAAATTACACAGGCAAGTATATAGCAATTATATACATCTTAGTTACAATGGTGCCAGAGAAGGGATTAGGACAGGAGAGGAGGGGGGTACACTGTCCTAGTGATAACTGGATGGTAAATAATCAGACGGCCAGAGTGGGTAGGGTGGTCAGCCTAGATAAGGCCTTGTCAAGGAGTGGAGGGGGGAGGGAGGTGATCAGCCGAGGGGGCATCATCTGGGTGAAACTTACAGGGGGAAAGTAGGAGTCGTAGCGGTGATGGGGGAGGGGTGGAATAGAGGGAAAATAGGGCGGCTAGAGGGCACACTCAACTATGCAGGCAGGTGCAGGTCTTAGATGTGTCCAGATAGGATCTGAGTCCAGATTTGAAAGTTCCAATCTTGGTTGCATCAGTGAGGTCAGCTGGTAGTTCATTGTACCATTTCGATCCATTGTACACAATGGAATTCTGTGCAAGTTTCGTATATTTGAAAGGGATTGTTAGCCTGTGGGAGGACGCACTTCTAGTGCATTTAGTTGGTACTGCCAGTTTAAAGAGGCTGCCCAGAGTGGGGGATGTAAGCCCAAGGAGCACTTTTTTTAGGAGAAGACAGGTTTGCTATTGTACTCTGAGCTGGAGAGGGAGCCACCGGTTTCAGTGTAGAGGAAGCAGGTGTGGGTATCAAGTGAGGCCCCCAGTGTTAGGTGGCAGGCCCTGTTGAGGAGTGTTCTAACCCTATTGAAGGCAGTCTTTGTGCCGGCCCCACAGATAGGCAGCCCATAGTCGATGGATGACAGAACTGAACTACAAGTAGCAAGTTTGAGCGCCTCGGGAGTCATCGAGTGCCTATGTTGGAAGAGGACCCCAAGCTTTATATTCCCTGACTTGACTACAGAGTCTGTGTGGCTTGAGAATGTGAGTGTGTCGTCAAAGGTGATGCCGCGGTACTTGAAATTTGTTAGTTGGTCTAGAACCGCCCCTTGTGGTTGTGTATGAGCAGTGGTAGATATTTCTTTTTGCTTTGGGTTGTAGAGAAAAGCATGCTCTTTGTTTTTTTGTGGTTTAGGAGTAGTTTGTTTTGTGTGAACCAGGATTCAATTTGGAGGAAGCTGCACTGAAGTTCAGATGTAATGGAGTAATAGTCTTTACCAGCAACCGATATAACTGCATCATCCGCATACAGTACAGTCCGTGCTGATCAAACGGATGGGGCAGGGTTGATGAAGAGACTGAAGAGGAGAGGTCCAAGAATGGATCCCTGTGGGACCCCAAGGGACACCCCTTTAGATGCTGACAGAGTATCCCCTATTTTGACACGTTGTTATCTGTTTGAGAGGTAGCTACCAAACCATGATACTGAGTCAGGAGATAGACCTGTTGACTGAATGCAGCTCAAGAGAATATTGTGGTTCACAGAGTCGAAGGCCTTCGTAAGATCAATGAAAACTGAATCTACAGCCTGGCCACTATATAAGGCATTGTATAACTGGGAGGAGAAGTCAACAAGGGGCGTAAGAGTCGAATGTTTTTTATGGAAGCCATGTTGCTACGGGCAGAGTAGTTTATAGTTATCAAGGTACTCTGTTAGCTGCTCCAGACCATTCGCTCTAGTACTTTAGAGAGTGGGGTAGGATGGATATTGGCCTGTAGTTGGACGCTAATGTTTGTCCCCAGCTTTGAAAACAGGTGTGACAAAGGCTGACTTACATGCATTGGAACACCCTAATTTTAGAGAGGCATTAAATACCATGTGGTTAGAGGATTGGCAAGTTCGCTCAGAAGCAGACCAACAAGGTTTGTGTCGGCCAAGATCCGCCTCCCGTCCTGGTCTTGCCTAGGGTCCTTTTAATGTGCTTGATTGTTTCGGACATGGTAACTCATCTGAAACAGAAAGGTGGCAGGTCACTCCTTGGGGGATTTTGTGGGGCAGTATGGTGCTGGTGACCCATCAAATCCTTAAGGTAGTCTCCAGAGAGTACGCTGGAAAGATACGTGAATGCGTTATTAAGCTCATTGGTGATTTCAATAGGTTCCTGTAGTGTCCCATCCTTGGTGATTATTAGGTCAGGAGGTGTCTTAGGGGAATTTCCCATCAGTGCTTTAATGGCGTTCCAAAATTCTTTTCCAGAGCCCCAGGTTTTGCATAGTAGCTCCTTATAGTAAGTTGCTTTGGCCTGTCGTATAAGTTTGGTGCAGACATTTCTGGCCGCCTTGTAGGTGCTATGAGCAGCAAGCGTTCCTGCTGCTTTAGCTTTGTGCCACAGATTGTCTCTGTTCTTCATCAGACCAATCAGGGAGTTGGTAAGCCATGGGTTAGTGCTGCCCCTAATCTTTTTTGTTTTATAGGTTGCAAAAATATCACAGGCATGATTGAATTTCGTAATGAAGTAGGTCAGGGCCTCATTACCATCAATATCCCCTGCCAGGGGTGACCAGTCTATATGTGTCAAATACAGCCTGAAGTGGTTGAGTAGCCCAGGCCTCAAGCAGTGATTTTTGGACACGTTAGGTTGGATTTTGGTGAAGTAGTTGGACCAGGTGCACTTCACTCGGGACTAGTCGCTGAGGTTATCTGGCAGGATGGTGACATCGGAGACATGCTTAGGGTGTGATGATAGGAGCCAGTCAATTAGGGTGCTGCTCCCTGTTTTGTAATTGAGCTGAGTGTCATCAGTGACCATCTGGGTTAGGAATACGCTGGATATTAGGTCCCTGGTTTTTGATTCCTTCTGAGAGTGCCAGTTAATGCTGAAATCACCCACGATGACCTTCTCCCATTGATTACCTAACTGCTGTTGATTCGCTATGAAGTGTTTAAGACCAACGGTTTGGTGCACAGGTGGTATGTAGACTGTAGAGAGCAGTAGGACTTTGTTCTGCTGACCTATACTTAGCTTAAGGTTCAGAATCTGGTCCTCTTTTGAGTGCAGACTGCAGCCCAGTGCCTACACCTTAATCCCAGATCGGATATAAACTAGGCATCCACTCCCACGTTTGGTTACTCTGTCTTGCCGGAAGGAGTTGTAGCCTTCAAGGGAGACTGATGCATCCAGTGTGTTTGGAAAGAGCCATGTTTCAGTGAGTGCAATCATGTCAGGTTTAATTACCTGCAGCCAGGCCTGAAATTGAGTGAATTTGGAAAGGAGACCACTGATATTCAGGGAGACAATAATGAGTTGTCCTTTTAGTTTAGGTGATCTCTTTACAGTGAGACCAGGGTTGGGGTGGACATTCCCCGATAGCAGCAGAAGTGGCAGAACTAGTGAACGGAGCAGATGGCATACTGATATCACGGAAGACCATGTGCATTTGTTCCTAGAGAGGGGCATTCTAATGGTGGTGACTATACTAGAGCGAAGGCCAATCAGAGCAGTTAGAGGGAAGGAGTATGTGAGTTGCTTCTGTGAATCCTGTGGGGTGGCCAAGTGAAGGAGAGGGGAGGTAAACTCGGGATTTGTTCCATTAATGCCACTTATTACTTGCCCTTGCATGACCAGTGGGTAAAAGGGGTCAGAAACTCTATCAGGGCACCCTGAGCCAAGGTCCAAACAAGGGATGGTGAGTAGTGAGAAGGCTAGTAGACATTTATGAAGCTAGCCCATTACAGCTTCGATCTGAAGCTGTAGTGGAATACTGCAAAAATTACAGATTGTGCCAGGATTCAGCCCACCTGGTAAAGCAGAAAAAACGTTAGGGCTCCCTGAGCAGTGTGTTTCAGTTATTGCTAGAGTGTGTCTCCAGAAGTCTGTCCTGTTTAGGAGCTTAGCAGCTCAGGGGCTCAGCAAGGAGTGAGGAAAGGGCCAATGGCTAAGGAGCGTGAGGCGTAGATCCAACTGGGTTGGCGGGGCTCAGAGTGAGCTGAAAGCTCCAATGAATTACTTTGTCACGCTCAGAAGGAGGGGCAAGAGCGTATTTAAAGGTGGCCTGGGAGGGGGAGGAGGGGACGGGCTTCCCAAAGGGTAGGTGGAAACTGTGTTGAGTGATGGGCATCTGAGTAAACTCCGTGGAGTATGGGGTATATAATAGGGCTAAGATGCTGGTACAGGTCAGCTGGGAGACCATCCTCTCAGGTGCCTTATGAGAGTTAAGGGAAGAAATTGCCAGTTCAGACTCTGATACAGAAAGAGGGACTTCCAGAAGAGCTCTGTGCTCCTATGAGAGTTGTGGTATCGCAAGAGAAGAGAAGACACTGTCCAACAAAGCTGGTTCCACCAGCCATTGTGCTGAGTATATGGAGACATAGAAGGCTTTCACTGCCTCATTAATACCTTCTTGGTGGAAGTAAAGCAGACCCTTCTTGTCTCACAAAGCAGCAGTGTGCCTTTTGACCTGCTGTTTCTAGTGTTAGCATGAGAAAAGCTTTCTAGCCTTCTCACCTCCTTACCAGTGTTTATGCCAAGTTCTCAAGAGGGCTAGTGCTGCTTTCTGAGATAAGAGGGAGTTTTAGCTGCATCCACAGCCCTGCTATTTCTTCAATTAGTGTTATACTGATGGGATGGGATGGGAGGGGTCACCTTTTCAAAGATCTTCTGTTTCTTTGAGCTTGGTCTCCAGGTACTTAGTCTCCACTTCTATCTCCTGATACCCGACTGAATTCCCAATAATACTGCCATGGAGGGTAGCCTTGAAGGCCTCCCAGAGGATTGCTGAGGTAATCTCAACTGGGCCACTGGTCCTAAAGTATGTCACGGTTTCCTCTTGAACCCACTGCAAAAACTTCATGTCACAGAGTAGGAGGGGGGTCTAATCTCCCGGAAGACAATCTTAGGACATCCAGCCCCCAGAGTATGATTACAGGTATGAGGGCATGATCTGACAGTGATGCACTTCAGTCACAAAAATCCAAAAGCACAATATTTTCTGGGAGTAAGACAGTTAAGAAAATCTTGTAGTGAAAATGATTTAGGAATCACTATGGTAAACAGCCTTACCATGCTGCCTATTGGAACCAAGTTATTATGAAATGCAATTGATTACTGTGTTGCATTAAAAAAAAAACATTACCAGTAAAGACAGGGACGTGATCTTTCCAATTTATCGTGCCATGGGGAGACCACCTTTGGAATACTGTGACCAGTTTTGATCACTGCATTGTAGTACAGATATTCAAAAGTTGGAGACAGTACAACAAAGAACTACAAAAATGATTCGAAGATTCGAAGAATGGAAAGCAGAAGTTATGTGCAAAGAGTTAGAGAACTAGGCATGTACACAGTTTAGAAATGAGGAGGTTGAGAGGAAACCTTATTACTGCATACAAAGCCTACAGAGATGAGGACTTCGGCACTTTTGTGGATCTGAGTTAAAAAAAATTGGTTTTCCAGTCCAGAGAACAGAAGTACCAGTTATGTATTGTATAATATGTATTGTATTTGTCTGTACTTGTTTTGTAATTAATTTCATTTTATTGTTATATGTTAAACTTGTCACCAATGAAAACGGGCATTTATGCCCATTGGCTTACAAGTGTAAAAATTAAAAATGAAATTAAATTAAAGAGAGATCATGTGAAGATGGAAAAACATTGAGGAATGTTCTCACAATGAGTAATCTCTATCTTGAGTAATCTGCCACAGTGTAGTGAACAGCGAGAACTTAAATATGTTTAACAGAAGATTTGATAAATAGAGGGAGGGAGGAATGGTTATAACTGTTGGACAATGGCAGACAAGCTAGATGGACTCCGTATGCCTCTTGTCTAATACACGTATGCTTCTTTATCGAATTCTCACTCTCCTGCAACTGGTGAAGCCCTGCATGATGCAACCCAGCATTCCATTTGCCTTCCTAGTTCCTATACATTTTGCTACACAGAGATGAGTATTTTATACTGTTAGTATTTATTACCCCCAAGTTCCTTTCCTTCCTGGAGTATTCTACCTTAACCCCATTGATCCAGTACTCCACCTGTGGATTTCTGCACCCAATGTGCATCAATTAGCATTTTTTGGCATTGAACGTTAGTTGAAGCTTTTAGGCCTATTTTAATAGTGTCCTGTATTGTGGAAATACAGGATCAAAATCAGTGTATAGACAATTGGATTATTAATTACAGTGATTCTACATTGAGTCTCACCAACTTTCCTCTTCAGCACAACACGGTTTCAGGAAGGACTGCTGTATCATGTCTGCCTTAGTCAGGTTCACGATTGCTCTGCACTTGAATATGGAACAAGGTATGCTTACTGATAGTGTTTGTGGACCTGACCAAGGCATTCAGTTTGGAGGATCATGCCTTGCTGCATTCTGAATTGTAACAGCTGGGACTTGGGCCACTAACCCTGAACTGGTTTGCTAGTTATTTGGATGGAACAGAACAAATGCTTAGCATGAATGGGGTTTTTGTCTTCTTCATCAGTTAAATATGGGGTCCCTTCAGGGTTCTTTGCTGTTTACCCTATTTATCAATAAGTTACCAGAAGTATACAGTCAATCTAAAGTAATTGTATATGCTGACAATGCTGTGCAGTGCTGCTATATACCACAGCAGAGGATGTTTCAACTCTTAATATTAAATTGGATATGGAATTCAAAAACGTTCAACCAATGTTATCCTTAAATAAAATTATTACTTAACAAGAAGAAGACAAAAGTCATGCTTTTGTGTATTCATTTGAAATACATACTAAACATTTACCATTTTTAGTTACAATGAATGACAATGCTTCAGCTGAAGTAGTGGAAAGCTTTACATACCCAGGAATCGGTAAGTATTCTAATGTGACATATGAGAAGTGGTATAGCAAAGGAGATTGAGTTTATTTATGAAATGCAACTGGTAGGTTTATACTAAGGGTGGACAAGAATGAGCACCACTGTACTCTGTATTATCATTCACAGTGGCTTTCACTACAGAAAGGATGACCTAATGAGAATGGGGCTCTTGAAATACTGCATAAGGTTTTAAATCCTAATTCAAAAAATTCCACTAGAAGATTTGTTACATTTCTAAGATACAAATGAATGCTTAAAGAGCAGCTCTCTAGTGTATTAAAAAGCTTTAAACAACTAGATTTAGTCCCAGCCCAGTGGAAGAGCAGTTGCACTTCCACTCCACCAGGGTTCAGAAATCTCATTCACTGGGCTGGTCAGGTGAAGGAGGATCGAGTGCCCGATGGCAGAAAGGGACACCAGGTCCTACTACAAAGATTGCCACCTGGCAGAAGCTGGGTGGCAGCACAGCTGGAATGCTCGAGTGCATGGCTGTAGCATGATGTGTTTGGCACAGGTGTCTGACACTACAGTCCAGAGGGAGACAATGGAGGAAAAAGATGCTGGGCTGCCCACAACTGGCAGCCCCCAACAGTCTCTTGCATGACTGACATGGTGAGCCGCTCACCCATCACCATTCGATCTGAGCAAATGGTGGATAAGTTTGTGAGAAGGTCAGTGATGGGGCTGGGGGGTGCCATCAGGCAAACTGGAGGGGAGAAAAACTACTGATTGAAAAGAAAAAAAAAACACTAGATTTAAATGTATAATGTTTTAACATTATTGTCTCTTTTTTTTTTTTTTACTTTTCCCTGTTGCTGGTCTACTAAATATTGCAGATAATGCAATGCTTATTTCACCAAATCTTTCAAAATGTATCTGACTCTCCCCCACTGAACTCACAATTACTGTTTGGGATGTCACAGTCTGTTGTTATTGTGAGCACTGTTATGTCATAAACAAAACCACTGTGAGGGTAACTAGGGAGAGGCAAATGCTTTTTATACACAGAAACATAGAAACATAGACATTGATGACAGAAAAAGACCATTGGTCCATCTAGTCTTCCCATAAATCCTAATGAATCCAAAGCCTATTGTCCATTGTTCTAACCCACACTATCCACTCTCATGCTACCTGTCCTTTAGCTATTACCCTAAGCGACCACCAAGCATTCTTGATCCGCTACTTATGCTAAATAGTTCCTTGCAGTTTACCTTGTTCATTTCTTTCAGGAACTTGAGGGTCTCTATCATATCTCCCCTCTCTCATCTGGCCTCAGGAACTCGAAGGTCTCTATCATATCTCCCCTCTCTCACCTGGCCTCCAGTGAATACATTTTCAATGCCTTCAGCCTATCCTCATAAGATCTGCGGTGCTGGCCCTGAATTATTCTGGTCATCCTACATTACACTGTCTCCAGTCTGTCCGCTTATCTTTCCTTAGGTGAGGACTCCAGAACTAGGCACAGTATTCCAGAAGGGGTCTCACCATTGATCTATAAAGAGGTTACCTCCTTTCTTCTGCTGTAAATACTCCTTCCTATCCACCTCAGCATCCTGTTTGCCTTACTGTAAGCCTTGTTTCATTGGTTTGATTGTGTTGGGGAGTCACTGATGAGGAACCCAGGGTTCTTTCCTTAGAGGTCGTGCACTGCTTTACCCCCTCAACCAGTACTCTGCCCTTGGGTTCTTGTTCCCTATGTGTATCACCTTGCACTTTTTGGCATTAAATTCCAACTGCCATATTACGGGAGGGAGTGAAATATTAAGTGCAGAAAACCACCCCACAAACTGAGTCTTGAGAGACCTTGTTAATCTGAAGCATATTGGGCCACCTCAGATCTGCAGTTCCGGAGATTACCAAGCTACTTCATTATAAGGTTTAAGAGACATGTGTTGACGTAGGGTAGGACTAAAATTATCTATACAGCAGAATGAATTCTCTCTTTAACTTTTTGTTCTAATGTTATCAGAGCATAGTAATTATACTTTCTTCTTTCTTACTTCGCACAATAGAATTGATTTTTGATGGCTACACAAGACTACATATTCAGGAAGTTGATCAATACATGTAATAATTTAACACTTAGCTATTATTTGGGGCAAACTTCTAGTATTCATACTGAACTTTAGTCTAATTGTTGGTGCCTGACTTAGCATTTTATACTAGTTCTATGTTAATGTGTATTGATGAAATGTGTGAACAACCTA
Source organism: Neoceratodus forsteri (assembly GCA_016271365.2). Lineage (NCBI taxonomy): Eukaryota > Metazoa > Chordata > Ceratodontiformes > Ceratodontidae > Neoceratodus > Neoceratodus forsteri. Next base: position 401,517,850 of record CM028136.1, on the reverse strand, counting down.
TACTCTGTTTCCCTGTTTTTACTCTGGAAAAATCAATAAAAATATAAAAACAAATAAAAATTCAACTGCCAAATTTTGACCACCTCTCCAGCTTTTGCAAGTCTCTCTGCATCTCCCTAACCCCTCCTCGCTGTCTACCCTACCGCAGAGTTTAGTGGTGCCTGCGAACTGCAAAGGGACACATCTTGCCCTGGATTCCTTCTCCCATGTTGCTAATAAACATATTGAAAAGGACTGGACCCAGCACTGATCCTTTTGGCACCCCACTGGTGACCTCCCTCCCTTCTGATTTGACTCTGTTAACCACAAACCTCTGCTGTCTCCCTTCCAACCTGTTTCTCACCCCATCTGTGTCTTTCACAGATCCTCTAGCTTCTTCAGAAACCTTGTGTAAAGCATCAAGTCGAAACCTTGCTAAAATCAAAGCAGGGCAAATCCACAGCATGGCCTTTAACCACCACCCTTGTTACCCAGTCAAAGAATACTACTAGGCTGTTCTGACAAGACCTTCCTGCCATGAACCCATGCTGTTTACTGTCTTGGAGTCCACTGCTCTCCAGGTGTTTTACAAGGTTCTCTTAGATTAATGTCTCCAGCATTTTTCCCACAATAGTGGCAAGATTGACAGGTCTGTAGTTACTTGTTTTCCCCTTGCCCCTCCCTTATGGTGTGGGATTACTCCATCCTCTTAGCCTCCCTTAGATCACTAGGCTTCTCACCTAACGTAAGATGGTTTGGTTGCTACCTATCAGACAGGACTCAAATTGTGAAATACTCTACCCTCTTGGACAAGACTATAAACATCGAGGTGCTGCAAAAGGGTCCATCCTCAGGCCGCTGCTCTTCTCAATCTTCATTAATAACATCACCGCCAACCTCCATAGGACAGCCTCCCTGCTATATGCAGATGACATTGTTCTATACACTAGTGCTAAAAGCACTGATGACATCAATCTACAACTCTCTCTTGACTTTCAACTAATCCAACAGTGGCTATCTAGTCACAAACTTGTCCTTAATGAATTCAAAACCCAAGCTATGCTATTTGGAGCAAATGCTAAACTTAAGCACTCCCGTCCAAAATTCAAAATCTCCTCCTCCAATGTTATGACAGCTGGGGTGGTAAACTCATTTAAATACCTGGGTGTCACACTTGATCCTTCACTAACCTTTGATCTACACATCCAACAGACCTGCAAGCTGGTCAATACTAAATTTGAACTAGCCTTCCGCACCTGCTATGTGCTCACCCCCTCAGCTAGGCTTGCCATTGCCCGTGGCATATTACTACCCTCTCTTACTCATGGTGTTGCCATATATACCTCTGTGTGCAAATCTAGTCTTCGGAAGTAGGATGTCACATACAACAATAAATGCCACTATGTGTCCTCCTCTCATTGACTGAAACACAACTGTCTCCTTTATTCTGACCTGGGATGGCTTCCTCCTCCTCCTCCTCCTGAGCTAAGGCTTTATGCCTGTGGTTCTGTCATTGACAATACTGTCTGGCTACAAATGCCCAAACCCCTGATGGGCCTCTTCCTAAACATAACACCTTGCTATGGGTTACGATTGGCAGACAAACCCCTGTCCTCATCCCCAGACATAACACCTCCAAAGGCGCAAGTGCTTTTGCCTGTCATGCCCCACAGTACTGGAACTCCCTACCACTAGCTTTACTCCAATCCCCATCTCATGCCTCTTTTAAGACTGGGTTGCATAACCATCTCGTCACTTCCTGCAAGTGCTCCTGTTTCAAACCCCCTAGCTCATTTTCCCCCTCCAGCCTCGTCTCTCCATGCCACTTCTGCGATGCCCTACAAAATGCATAGCACTTCCTCTACTTGTCTTGTCCCACCACACACACCCTCCCTCATCCTTAACCCTTTCCTGGCCGCTTATTTCTATCTCCTTTACTTTTTTCCCCTCCCTTATTCTTCCCTATACCAATTAATACAATAGTATTTACAGTCTTTCTTTGTTTTTCCTCAAATTGAACAGTGTTATGTAGCCCTGTTTATTTGAACTGTTTCTGTATATTTTTGACACTGTTTTGCTTATACCTTGTCTGTAGCTACTTTTATATACTTGCCCTGTATACTGTTGTTAACCATGTCTAACATGTATTGTGATGTTTGCCTGCTTTGTTTGTACTGTACCCTCCCAGGTCATGCCTGAAAATAGTCATTGCTATGGCTAGTGCACTTACCCAGTAAACAAAAACTAAATAAAAAATAAATTATGTCTGCTACCCTCCAGTCTTTTGGAAATACCGCATCTGAACTGAGCTATTTAACAGACCCACCAGGGATTCAGTTAGTTCCGGTGCCAGTTCCTTAAGTGCCCTCAGATGCATCCCATCTGGCCCCATGCCCCTATCTACTGTATCTTATAGGCTGCTAGCCTTTTCCAAACCCTTTTACTGGTAAATACTTGCTGCCTCATCTCAGTGATCACCCTAAGAGCTGCATAAATGCCACTCTCTGCTAGAGGCTCTCTGTCTTCCCTTGTGACTACAGAGCAAAAGCAGTCATTAAGAAAGGCTGCTTTCTGCCCATTCCCCTTAATTCTGCCCATCCTCCTCAATTACCCTACCACCCTCTCTCAGCCTAACAATTCCTCATACCCCTTCTTTTTTCCCCAATATATCTAAAGAACTGTTTTCCCCTTCCTTGACCCTTCCTCCACAATACGCAGCTCTGTGTCTAGCTTTGCTTCTCTGCCCTTTTGGTTTCCCTTACTCTCATCTAGTACTCTCTCCATTCTTCCTTCCCTTGCTTTTCCTTGTACCTGGTGAAGGCCTTCTTTTTGGCTCTCACTGCTTCCTTGATCTTTCCAGAGAATCATATTGGTCTCTTGTACCTTTTTGGTTTGAGTACCGTTCTCATGCAATACTTTGTTGCCTCGAGAATGGCCCCCTGGATTACCCTTCATCTTTCGTCACATCTCTGATGCTGTCCACTCTAACTCGTCCCAAACCAGCTCCCTTATCTGGATGAAGTCTGCCCTTCTGAAGTCTAGGACTTCAGCCTTTGAAGAGGGCTTACTTGTTCCAAGGGCCAGGTCGAACCACAGAGAGTTATGATCACTGGACCCTAGTGGCTCTCCTACCCTCATTCCTTCTACAGCTTCAAAGTTGGTGAGCACAACATCAAGAATGGCAGCCTACCTAGTGGGTTCCTTAACTTGCTGCACCAGCAAGAAGTTCTGGAATGTATCCAGTAGGGCCTGACTTCTGGAGCTCCTAGCTTCTGGAATGATACAGGATTTTTGGATAGACTAGCAAGATATGCTGTTAAAATTGGAAAGGAACATTAAAAATGAAGAAAAGGAAATCTCTAGTATATAGTAATAGCTGAACCATCATATCTGTGAAAGTATATGTTGAAGTGCAGAGTTGCTGTTTTTAAGACAATCTGATAAAAAATGTGGACTGTTCCCTTAGTGAAATCTAAAACTGATCAAAAATAATTTCTTTTTACAGCACCCTCCACAGTATATAACTCTCTTACTTCTAATCTGTGACAGGCAGGTTCTTGTACTGTTTTTAAATGCTTAATGACAAAATATTTTTTACTCTTCCCAGAAATATGCTTGTTTTAACAAGCGATGTTGTTTATTGCATTTACACAACAAACTGCAGTAATGCCAATGTTTATTTATTATGTTCTGTACATTATATACTAGCGTCGCACCTCTAAAAGGGCCTGTGGCCCAGTGTGCTTACCCACGAACCAAATACTATACTATATACTGTATATATATATAAACTTGCCAAATTCCAGGTCACTTTCTAGCCTTTCCACCTCCTTCTTCTTCATACAGCTGATCCCTTCCTCACTGTCCACTTTCCTGCACAGCTTGATGTCCTCTGCAAAACAACTTATTCCTGAATCACAACCCAATGTTGCCTCTGTACACAATAAAGATGAATGGCCCAAAGATGGATCCCTTGGGTGTGCCACTGGTCACCTCCTTTACCACTGAGAATTTGCCAATGAGGACCAACCTCTGGGTCCTTCCTGACAATCATTTTCCATTCACCTAGTGAATCATTCCCCCAAAACCTAAGTCACCCACCTTTTTAACCAGTCTTCTGTGTGCAACTGGGTCAAAAGCTTTACTGAAATCCAGATATAGGACACAACTGCTAGACTCCTGCTGACATATTATGTCACCTAGTTGAAAATGTCTAGCAGGTTTGTCTGGCACTATCTTCCCCCCGTGAACCAATGCTGGTTTTTGTCCATCACCCCCTTCCTCTAAAAATTCAACTATTTTTTTAAAATATATTTTTAATACTTCCCTGTGCTCTGCACCACTTTCAAACTTGTCCATCTCCCTTTGCCTCCTACCCTGTTGAATCTACTCATCATCAAACCCATCCACAGGAACTTTAGATCCTCTCACTTCCTATTTCTAAATCTACCTAGGCCTCGCTTAACAATTGTCCAGCGATCCTTCTCATTTTCCGCACCTCAAAAATGGAATAACCTCCCTCACACCCTTCCTTCATATAAGACTCTTCCCCTCTTCAAAAAAACACCTTAAGGAGATCTTTTTCCCGCCTCCCCTATGCAATGGTAACTACAACTAACTCTATCCTGAACAGTTCTGCTCTCCTTTGCACCTTCTCTTCCCACTCCCCTGCTCCCCTATCCCATCATCCTTGGATGTTCCCTATGTAGTTATCTGTATCATATGTAGTGTTCTCTGTAAATCAAATCTCATATTGTACAAGTTGTAGTGCTCTCTGTAAATAAAATCTTAAATTGTACATGCAGACAGCTTCAGCGAGGTTTGATCACATCTTTGTACTTACTATCTGGTTATGTATCACTATCTCTGTAATTATTGACCTTCCCAGATACTACTAGTATATACTGTCTGCTCCTGACATTCAATGTGGTTTGATCATATCTTTATACTTACTGCCTGATCATGTATTATTATTTCTGTAGATTCCACCTGTAACCATGGCCTGCTCCTGACATCCTGTATATATGCTGTATATATATTTCCTGTGCATATGTCTCTGTACAATACTGTCTTTGCTCACCATGCTTGGAACGTGTTTATTCCCTGGGTCACCCCTGAAAAAGGGACTTGTGTGTCTCAGCAGGCCTACCTGGTCATCAAACTTTAAATAAATAAATTATTGTCTCCAGAATATTAGCCGCAATACACATCAAATTCATAGATAAGAAATTGCCAGTGTCCTCTCTGTCTTGTGCCTTTATACAGGGCCAGAGGAGCTGCCAGTCATGACCAGTCTCCATGTGCACCCTTTGGTGCATCACATCTTGCTCAGTAGGTTTGTTAACCTTGAGATTCTGTAGTCCTTTGAGTACCCTGTCCTTAAAAATCCGGCTTAACTCCAGTGTCTGTCCTCAGGTCCATCAAATGTAATACTACTACTACCAGAAGCCTCTATCATGACTACTAAACTAAATAACTCATTTAGGACATCTGCCTTTAGATATTGTCAATAAAAAACTGGTTTAATACCTTAAAGAAAAAGGCATTTCTGGATCAATAAAGTAAACTATATGAACCAATGGTCTTTTCCGACCTGACAGAAAACCAAGCTTGGTGTTTAAAACCCCTGTATAGCTCTTCTACCTGACTTGTAGTTAAGTACTGAACTTGTCATAATTTTTGAAGTTGAAGGGAAGGGACTGTATTTTAACTCCAAGGAGCTGGTCACATGATCCCTTTCTCTTCCTGGTGTGAACTCTCCACCCTCGTACTCTGACATTTTGTGACAAAATACTGTGGAGACCATGGGGGGGGGTCCATAGAAATCAGGAATTTTTTTTAATAAAATTTTTATTGGAAAGTTCAAACAAGTCATGCAAGAAATACATATATTCATGATACAGTTAATATGTGCAGGTGAGTCAGTTGTAGATGGATCTAAGTCACAATCCTTTAAGTCCATAAAATGAAATAGACCTGATGACCCCCACTCTATGGTACAGTGCAAAAATATCAGTTTTAAATTACATTTTTGACATCTCAGATGTCCCATTGGTACAAATAAAAGCCACCGCAAAACAAATAACTGCCAATCAAGCAATGGAGCTACACGGGGTTTGGGTACTTTTTTTAACATGAGCACAGCTGGTGCGCTTTAAACCCTGTGTTTCTAATCCTCATCAAGAAGGCAATATTAGAAAGACTGAGTAAGTTAAAAATGCATGTGGAGTTACACAATGCAACTGGGACTGCTGGTATCCTTGTGAAATTTTTCTTTTTACAGAATGGTGCTGAAACAATGAATTCACACTAAATAGGGCTAAATAATGTCAGATATACACAATTACTATTTTTTTTTTGCTCCTCCCAAACCCTTCGGCAGCAACTCCTTCGAGCTTCCAAGGCCCCTGTCTCGCTGCCATGTCCCATCACCATCCACCGGCCCATTAATGCTGCCACCCGGGTAACCCGACATATCCCTCCGACAGGAGGTCCCTTCCCCCGTGGAGGGGGAACTGGGAGAGGAGAGTCACCTGCAGGGATTCCAACCATATTCCAGATGCAGCAGGGGTCGGCATGTACACTTCTGGTCTCCGTGGTGAGCAGGGAACCGGCCACCATCATTTGGTCAGCCAAGCGGCTAATTTTCCAGTTTTCTACCCAGCGGCCCACCTCCCACATAGCTGTCTGACTGTGACAGCATCCTGGGAGCAGGGGCATTCAGTGGTGCTTCGAGACCACACACCACCAAGAATGCTATCCGCTAGCCACCACCAGGAGTCGTCAAACTGTGGTCCAGGACCCACCGCCCCACGTGGAAAGTGTCCAACTGACGTAGTAAACTCCCTCCCTGCCGGACTCTGCTCCTGACATCTAGGCTCGAGGCGCAAAATCCGGTTGCTAGCATGCTTAGCGAACACCCATCGCTCAACACCATGGAGCCAGCACAAAATTATTCATGGATAATGTACAACTCAAAATCTGTTTTTTAAATTACCCCTAGCAGACTGTCAGATTTATCAGTTCCTTTTCACCTTTAGTCTTCTGTTGTTGGAGCCTACTTAATATTTTCTTTACTCTTGTCAAACTACAAAATTAAGTACTCCTTACAGTCTTCCTTTTGGACACCTTTCATAACTGTTAGGGTTGTCACGTCCCAAAAACTTTCTGACCCTTATCAGTTGAACACAGAACACATGGAAGTTATGATTAAATTATTGTATTTTCTTGTACAAAGCAGTGAATGACTTGCTTTAAGCAGGGGTGTAGCCAGAAATTTTAAACTTGTACTCAAAACTGATGCACTGTTGCCCCGCCCCCAGTGATGTAAACATAAACCAAATTACATGCTGCCACACCGCACCAAAAATAGCCCCTCCCCCCATTTGCCAGGTCTAACTTCAAGTAATCCATTTCTTCTTGTAATACTCCTTCCTTTGTTTTTCTGCCTGCCTGGTAAGTTGTTCTTGTTTGTATATTTGGCTGATGGCATGAGTGCCCCATAGCGAACAACAAAGGTAAAAGGGCTCAGCATGACACAGACACAATGTGACTTACTTGCTTCCCTCTTTTTGTTGCCCCGCCTGATTTTTTTTTACTGTACTCTGCTGAGTACAGTGCGTATGCCTGCCGACACCCCTGGCTTTAAGTGCAAAAAAGACACCAACTCATCGAGCCAAATCCACAATTCGTAGGTTTATGAGTCAGATAATGAGAACAACAGTAAGACAGAGTGAGAAAGAAAGAAAAGAGTGACAGCAAGAGAGAGAGCGAATAAGAAAGACAAAGACTAGCATTGTGGAATATTCAACCTGAGTATGGGTAGCACTCAGGCAGCTTGGATGTGTGCCAGTATTATAGAGGTGAAGCTACTGCCTTGTGGCAGGAGGCCAAAGAAGATGGACCCTAAACATGTTGCTAAGTTGTTGTGAGAGAAAGCATTATAAATAATAATGTGCAGGTTAAATGCAATAAAACACAGTGGAGCTGTACATCTGGAGGACAGGAAAGGAAACCAACCAAAAGAGGTAATGAGTAATTACACCCTTTTTGTCTCCATAAATGCATCATCAACCCCCCTCCTGTCTACTGGCAACCTCCCTGCTTCAGCAATCACATCCCCAATCTCCCACCCATCTGCTGACACCCTGTCTTTTCATGTATTTACATCCCCGATTTCCAGCTGCTGACACTCTCTCTGCCCTTATGCACATTCCCAATTCCTCCATCTTTTGACACCCATCCTGAACTCGTCAATACGGTAGCACCACATATGAGTGAGCAGTACTGAGTGCATCAATATGAGCGACTCAATAATAATGCTCCCATGTAGAGCAAGTAGTGAAAAAGAGCTATGAACAGTGAAAGTGAGTGTGGCGTTCAGGGATACACACTACACTCTCGAGGAGAGGGAATAAAAGAATTATTTGGCCAAACCTTGCTGAGCTGGCTATGTAGTGTAGTGGTTGAGCCACTGTCCCTGGAGCATGAGGTACTCGGTTTGGATCCTGGTGTAGGTAATGTTTTTGCTTCCAGGGGGAGTTTCTACTGCTTTCTAAGTCTGCTCCCCATGGAGTTGAGAATCTTTAAGTTGGGGGGAGCAGGGGGCACCACCCAAAAAGATGCATCTTTTTAGAGGACCATCGCTGTTTGCGGTGGTCTCTCTAAGGTGAAGTCGCCCTTTTGCCATGGGTGATTTTTTTCTTCGCTGTATTGAGCGGTGTGATAAGGGACTCACCCTTATCACATAAAACCAGTCAATACCCCTAAGAACCCTGATGTAAAGAAACAAAACCTACAAATGAGACAGAGAGACAGCCTATTTCTCTCTCTCTCTCTCAAACTTACACTCTTCACATGGAAGCAGTAGCACACAGTATATACAGTATTCACAAGGGTTAAATTGAACAGAAACCCACAGGAACTAAGTTCTTTCAAACAAAATTGTATGAGAGATCCTGCACCCCTGTCATCGTATCCCAGTGAATAATACAGGAGAGTTCTGCCACCTAAAGATGACAGTTCTCTCTTAGTCAAACATTCATATTACCACTGCCATTGGTAATTATGGTGTTCTTGTGTTGTACCTGAAATGCTGCTGTCTCTAAGCGTCTGACTTTAGTTCCCATGCATGTCATTCTGTACTGTGCATTCTTATTACAGTTACTGGAAGTGAATGAATAAGGAGGACACAGTGTTCTAGTGGTTAGAACACTCAGCAGTGAAACATAAGATCACAGATTTGAATCACACTGAAATCACTGATCACGGAGACCCAGCTATTCTACGTCCCCATATTTCAGTCCTTCTATTGGTAAAACTGGGCATAACCAGAAACCACTGAAAATGAGATGTTGTGACACAGTAGAGCTATTCCAGGAAAGAAAAACCTTTCTTCATGTGCCCCTTCTGGTGACCTCATCCCATCCTTCCAACCTGCCCTAACCCCAGCAATGCCATTTACCCCTTTTTGGCTATGATGTGGTTCAAACAAGTGTGGCATATCCCAGTTAGTGTGCCCAAGGGACTGAGTGATGGGAGGGCCAGTCAGCACTCACTGACCGCAGAACAGGGCTATAGATTATCTCTGTCTAAAGCCTCCCTTACCTTGTTATCTGATGCTGGTGTAACCCCCCCCCCACAAATGGGGGTTCCCAAAAGGCTTCTGTAAGCTTGCCCAAATGCTCATTGCCAGGCTGGTGTCCTGCGTTTAGCGTTTAAAAGTATTGCCCGTGAGTGCCTGTGTGGCCTCCATGTACTGTCCCTTTAAGCGCTGCCTGTTTGCAGTCATAATTAACCAAAAGCGGGGACTGTGTGTTTCCATGCCTGAGTCCCGCCCAGGCTGCTGAATACTCGCTCCATTTCTGCCATCGCTAACTGTGCAGAGGGAGCCCTGCTAAAAGATGTGACCAAATGCTGGTAGTCATTTAGAGTAGTAATAATAATGTGGTTTGTTCTAACCTGCCTTATTTGCAGCAAGGACTGTTCAGTTAGCTCCACCATTTTGGTCCCGACCTGCCGAATTGGACCAGTCAGTATGTGAGGACTCTAAAATGGAGTCTACTAATGTGGGACTGTGTGGATTACCAGTTGGGACTTGTAGTTTTGGACCAAAAGGGGGAGCTCTTACTGTGACTGACAGTTGGATCCACCAATCGGACCTTTTGGATCCAAGGGAAAACCCCCGAGTTGTCTGCTGGCAAGCCAAATTGAAGTTGGGAATCGAGGGGGAGAGACAGCTCGTGATAGCCGAGCAAGTGTGTCGTAGTTCAAGCAGAAGAACTGTGCGAGGGCCTAGTTAGTGGCCTGCATTTTCGGCTCGTTGTGTGGAGACAGTGAGGGGAAACAGCACATTTGGACTGAAACCACTTTTGGAGAAATCCAGCAAGTAACTGGATAGAGGCCAGGCTGCACTTGTAGAAGACCGAAGATCTTGCTAAAAGTGATCGGCCTGTCAGGAACTTCAGCTACCTCAGAGCTCCTGGGTTTTAGCAGTGACTTTGCGATCGGGATCGATGAGCGTTTGCCTGGTAACGTAATCCTTTTTACATATAAATGTGCTGAGGGCTGGAAGCTGTACCCAGCTCAAATCAGACTGAATCTGCTGCAACATAATGCGGCTAGGCCCTGCCACGAGGGCTCTGTCATCCTATCCGGCTGCACAGTGAAGATCCATTGCCGAGAGACCTGCCAGGGGATCAGCCCCCCCTGCTCCATGCCTGAACAGGATCAGTGCTGCTGCGCATCGTGTGGGCCCTGCTTTTACTGGCAATCCAGAACCATCCCCTAATGTCTCGACCATCGTTCATCCTGTGTCCAGTTTTTGGGTTTCGTGAGTAATCACCACGGTAGCTCCCAGCAACATATAGCTGAATCAAAAGTGTGTCACCTGATTGCTTGTTATTAATTTTCTTTTCCATGAACTGAGCCCTCCGGCTCCGGATTACAATTAGGGTGTGGTGCATGTTATTTCTTTTCTTCACAGGGCCCCAACCAGCTGCAACTGCGGCCTACTCCAGGCAACGGTCCTGGCTAGCCCATCTCCCATCCCTCCGGGTACCGGGAGAGTATAACTGTTTCAGGGACTTTAAATGCCCACACTGTAGAGTAAATGATAGATTATTCCAACCAATTACCCTGATTGTGCCCCTCCAGTGTTACTATCCCCTAAATAAACCAGATCTACTTTTTGCTGCAATTTACATTGACTGTGGTGTCAGTTTATGCTTAAGGTATTCACTGTTGCCTTTTGTCTTGTCTGACCTTGTTTTACTGGGGGTCCCTAGAGCCAAGCTGAAGAAGTCAGTCCTGGGAGTAAGTGCCAAATATATGTGTATGTGCAAAACATATCAGGGGTATTGTGAAGGTAAACATTGTGTATTGTGTTGGCCGCTAGTAGGAGATAAGGGGGGTCACAGTGTCCCAGAGGGCTGTGGCTTGGTTAGTTTGACCCATACCAACCTTTGGGTGGAGGCACCTATCACCAAATCTAGGCCCCTTAACTTGCTACTAGCCAAGCAGGTAGGGGTAGTAGCCCTTGGGATAGCGCCACTTAGGGGTTACACTTAGTATGTAGAGCTTCTCATGGCTGCAAGGCCACCTGACAGGCCTGCACTGGGAGATGCTTGCACTACCCTGAAGTTTGAGAACACTGCTTCCACTGGGTGTTTCGCTCTGCCAGCCTTAGTGTGGGAGTCCTGGGCATGAGATGTGAGCCTGAACCTTCCACATGGTAGAATGCTGCACTGCTGCTGTGCCATACAGCTAGGCCCTGGGTTAGTAAAGTAAAAAAGCAACACCCCTAACCAAAAATTCTTTTTAATTTTTACTATTTTGTGCCATGTCTCTGGGTCGGCCACATTCAGCTATCCCATCCCCGCACCATCAACAGCCTCCAGGACCTATCCCACCTTATGTTCCCTCCAAGGCTTAGCCTCATGATGGGGACATTTGGGTGGACCAAGTCCCTTTGGAGGTCAAGTGCAGTACAGAGATGGGTGCGAAGGTTGATACTGTGGGACACAGAATGCACAGGCAGCTTCATACTGCAGCGACCAAAGATCTTTTTCCTATTTTCTCCAAGCTCCACAGATCTTGCCAACTAAGGATGTTAAGATGCAAGCATTCTGTGCATGCTCATGTCAGTGTTGGGCAGTGTCCCCCTTCTTCAAGTGGCTCTGGCTTGTACCACCACCTGTGGTCCCCCAGGTGGTGGCAGTGCAGCAGAGCTTGCTACTCACCCACCCTGGTGGAAAGCACCCACTGGGATACTCAATCCTCCTCTCCACAACTGGCCCCCAATGTCATAGGCTCAATCCTGAACCCAGGCCACCAGTGTCTTGAGAGGTAGCTCTACTGGTACACTGATGGGCCAGCCTTGATAGTTTATTTCTAAACCTGGGAACACAGGAGAGTATTGGTGCTTGGATGCAATCCTAATAAGTCAGATAGTGCTGGATTGTACTCAAAAGCTCAAATTTCAGAGGTCAACAAAATAGTGCCGACATCCTAGAATCAATTTGCTGTGGTAGGATCCCATCTATAGATCCAACCAGAGTGATTGGATCTGAGGAATCCAATAGTCAGATCTATGGATGATTGACTAGCGGATCCAACTATCCAACCAGTGGATCCATTGAATCCGACCATGGATGTCTGGATCTGACTTTGGATACATAAATATCTGACCTTGGATCGTAGACCTGGGTTCGGTTGGATATTTGCCAAATGCTATGTCGGATACCAGAACTATCTTATGGAGGCTAGTCAGATCCACTAAAGTACTATCTGAGCACAACTACAGGAGAGTGAAACACTTGAGTGTTCTTCTGACTTCCTATACTTTTTCGGTACAATTAAAGGAAAACTACATGCAAACATTATAAAAACACATGTTTTGCATTGGGTTTTTGTTTCTCTGATTGGTTTTAGTGTTCTGTTCCCTGTGTCTGTGGCAAGATTTATTTATTTTTTACTTTTCTCTGCCAGTTTTATGGCCCTTGGGGGTAGCCGTTCAGGCTTCTTTTATTGCCTTTGCTCTGTCGGAATTTTCCAAGATTGCCTCTGGAAATGATGTCAGTTAGACCCAAGACCTTCAGAGGTGTATAGGCTTCATCACCCATTGACAGCACTTTGCAAAGAAAACTGCCACGCATCCAGAATAACAACAGTCACCATTAAAGGAGAACTACCGGGTAACTTGAAGCCCTGACCCATGCACAGATCGGGGCTTCAGTATCCTAATTCTTCCTGCAGGCACAATATAAAATAAGCAGTTTTCATACCTTTTCACTCGTAAAATTCCTAGCAAGTCCTGCACCAGCCGACATACTGAATCTGCTGCAGCGTCAGCTGGGTGCCCACCTCCCAAGATCTCGCTGATAATAACATGAGATGATGATGTGCCTTTGCCTCAACCTACTATATGCCCTTACGTATGGAGCTTTAATAAACTCCATATCTGTCGTGCCCTGCTTTATTTTTACATACTTTGACTATATGCCATATGTATGTGATGTATACATATGGCATATAGCCAAAGTATGTAAAAATAAAGCAGGGCAGATACAGAGTTTATTAAAGCTCTACATAAGGGCATATAATAGGCTGATGCAAAGGCATGTCATCATCTTGTGTTGTTATCAGCGAGATCTCAGGGGGTGGGCACATGGCCAGCACTACGGCAGATTCAATATGCTGGCTGGTGCAGGGCTTGCTAGGAATTTTATGAGTACAAAGGTATGAAAAATGCTTATTTTATATTGTGCCTGCAGGAAGAATCGGGGCACTGAAACCTTGATCTGTGCATCAGTCGGGGCTTCAAGTTATGTGGCAGTTCTCCTTTAAGAGAAATCTGACTTCGGCTGGGGAGGAAGGGCAAACACTTTTTCAAAGTTGCTAACTGTCACAAGCTCTTGCAGTTAGTTAGTTCTAGTCCTAGGTCTAACTGACATAATTCCCACGGGCATTCTGGGAGAATTCCAATAGATGAAAGACAATAAAAGAAACCTACATGGCTACCTCCAGGGTTCATAAAACTGACTGGGAAAAGTAAAAAAAAAAGTCTTGCTACAGACAGACACAGGGAACAGAAGACCTGAAACAGAAGCTCAGGAACAAGCAGCGATATAAAAAACTAATGCACAACATGTAATTTCATAACTTTTGCATGTAGTTTTCCTTTAAACTTACTATATATCAAAGCTTAGGCCAGTAGGTGGCAGTATAGCATTAACATAAGACATGTTCAGTGTCTTTTCTGTCACTGCTTGCTGTACATGCTGTGCATTTCTTTACCTTATTTGTTGGACTCTGCTGGAGGCTGGATTGAGAGCTGCCAGTCTGGTACGATGCTGGAACACCAGTGTAATATGAGGACAATGCTTGCACATAAGTGTTATAGTCCCTGTAGGCTGTGGCAGCAGATGTCTGAATTTAAAACATAACGTACATTGTGTTACTTTTCATACCAGAATCATGCATAATACATGTCAATTCTTTAAGGATTAATCTTTCAAATGTATTCTTACTTGGTTATAATAAGCCTCACCAGGAGGTGGAGGTGGAGGAGGAGGAGGAGGAGGAGGAGGAGGAAGAGATGTCTGTGCAAAACTGGGCCCCTACAGGAAAGATAAGTTTGTTTTAAAACTTTATTATAATTATACAGTTGGATTACTGGCTTTGCAAGTCTCAGGAAAAGTGAAGTTATTAAAATAATAGTTCCTTTTAAAGCAAGGTGAAGAACAGTGGAGAGCCAAACTTAGCCATTTTAATTTTCTTTCTGTTTATGCTCCCAGGTTTCCAGCCTTCCCAGTTCAACCCTCATGGTAGCAATCTGCCAGATCCATCACCCCACTAAACTCCCCCACCTTGATTCCTTGTAGCGTCCCCTCCCCATGTGGTGTTGGTAGGGCAGGGGGAGGAGACCCCACAGGACACTCTACCGGTTGGGGGCCCACAGGCGCAGGAATAGATCCAGAGAGGTCCAAGTAAATTATTCTAATGTCTGTTTTTGTCCCATCAGTTTCTCTCTGTATTTGCCAGGGATAGAGCTCCACATGCACGCTTACGCATCTGAGTATGTATGTATGATACTGAGTTCAGTCAAGTAACCCAGCCCAGTACTCTATAGGTCCTCAGCTGCACAGCAGTCTGTGGTCACCATGTGGCAGCATTGCAGTAAGGCCTATGACACCTCCCTCCCACACACAGGAGACACTCAGTCATCTGCCTATCAGCTCTCTGGTGAGCCAAACTTAAGGCACAAATCTGGGTCGCTTGCATTGAGAATGGCAGTGCTGGTACTGTGCCGTCAGGCCAGTTGACATATTGCATTTTTACCTCAGGGTGTGTAGTTCTATATTCTCCTTCTCCTGGCTCACAGGAATTGGACATGTGTGCGTATTGCTGGTACCAGTGCTGCATCGCATCCTATCAATGGTAAAAAAAGACTAAATAAATCAGCTTTCCCATTAAGCAGTATATTTATTGTGCAACATGGTAAAAGAGTTAGTTTTAACACAACTAAATGTCACCTAAACAACCTTTTTGTAGTGGTCACTTTTCAACCTCCTCCTCCTCCTGTTTAACCCTACATAGATACACAGATATACAGACTTTGTCAGCAGATAAGGACCACTTGGTCCACCCAGTCTGCCCATTTAATCATACCTGCAGTACCCCCGCAGACCTAACTTGATCTCTGGTTGTTTCGCCCATCCCTCGTTCCTTTTCCCTAAGATTCTCTTGTGCTTATCCAAAGCTTTCTTGAACCCTTCCAATTTTTTCACCTGAACTACCTCAACTGGCAACTTGTTCCAGGAATCCACCACTCTTTCTGTGAAGAAGAACTTTCTTATATCTCTCCTGAATTTACACTCTTCCAGCTTCATATCATGCCATCTTGAGCACATTTTCTACTGAAAAATACTCCCAACCTGTACCTTATTTATCCCCTTTATGTATTTGAACATCTCTATCATATCCCCTCTCTCTCTTCTTTCTTCCAGGGTGTACATATTGAGCTCCCTCAGTCTCTCTCCTCATAGGTGTTTTGTTGAAGACCTTACTCTGTTTCAGTTGCCCTCCTCTTGACCGCCTCCACTCTATGTCCTTTCATAGATGTGATCTCCAGAACTGTACACTGTATTCCAGATGAGGTCTCACCAGTGACCTACAGTATACAGAGGTAACACAACCTCCCTACTTCTGCTAGTTATCCTTCTCCCTATGCAACCCAACATTCCACTAGCTTTCCCAACTGCCTTGTCACACTGCCTGGCTACCTTTAGGTCATTTGAGATAATTACACCTAGGTCTCTCTCCTGCTTGGCTATTGCCAGTATCACTCCTCTCATTTTGTATTCAGCTGCTGGGTTCCTGTACCCCAAGTGCATTATTGTGCACTTGTTCACATAGAACTCAAGCTGCCATACCCAAGACCATTCCTTGAGTTTTGTCAGGTCTCTGTTCACCCCCCCTTGTTCACCTTGTTACAAATGTTGGTATCATCTGCAAAGAGGTGTATCTTCCCCTCCAGCTCCTCTACAATATCACTTATAAATACATTAAAGAGGACTGGTCCCAGCACTAATCCCTGTGGGATCCCACTGGTCACCCCACCAGCGTGAATTTCATTTATCACCACCCTCCATCTACTGTCCCCAATCAACTTCTTGCCCAATTTAACAGCTTTGGACCCACTGCTAAGCTCACCAGCTTGTTTAATAGTCTCTTATGCTGGACGTGTCAAATGCCTTACTAAAATCTAGGTATGCTAGATTCACAGCACCACCCTGACCTACTTCCTTCGTCACCCAATCAAACAAATCTATCAGAGCCATTTGACAGTGACCTTTCTCCTGTGAACCCATGCTGTCTCTGATCTTGTAACCCATTTGATTCAAGATAATCCACTATCCTCTCCTTCAACAATGATTCCACTTGCTTTCCCACTACCAAGTTCAGACTAACTGGCCTATAATTTCCAGCCTCCTCCTTGCTACCACTTTTATAAAGGGGAGTACATCTACCCTTCTCCAATCATCCGGAACTGCACCTGTTTAGTGAGCTGTTGAAAAGGACTGTCAGAGGCACAGCCAGTATCTGAGTTCTTTCAGTACCCTATGATGTACCCCGTCTGGTCCCACTGCTTTGTATATTTTCAGACTAGCAAGTCCCTCTTGTACCCTCTCCTCTGAGAAAGGACTGGCATCCACTTCCCGCATTACATTATAACCCTGTTCTCTTTGCTCTTTATATGGCTCCTCTCCACACTTGTGCACGTAGTCAGATATACTGTATTAGTGCAGGCAGGCTTAGGTTACCACTTTGGCTCCCCAAGTGAGATTTTACCCCCAATCCTTCTCTTTTAATTAATATTTTGTTGATTCACCTTACCTTTGCCTCCAGCACTCATCTCATATGGGCCTTTCTCCATGAGTGCCGCCACTGCCTGCTCTCCAGCGCCACCTACATTCTACCCTGAGCTCAATGGTTCCACTACAAAGCTGACTTTTATCTGCAGGGGGCCCCCAGTGTCACCACTGGGGAGAGACCTACATGTACAAGTGACCAAGTTGCTGGAGTAGTGACTTCCGGAGAGCTGAAAAGTCAGGTGGTATCAGCTCCCTGAAATTCATCATCTGTGCCTTGGGAACACATTTTTCCCCTTTCTGCACAATCCCTCCCACCTCTCCAATTGTGCATATGCATGCCACAATAGCCTCAATGGTGGAATGCAGCAGTGTGTGGTCACCCACACCGCCAGGGGCAATGCACCAAGATGCCCATAGGAGCCACTGTTGCAGCAGCGCAGTGCAACACCCTGCACTGGGAGGAGAGCATCCCATGGATGCTCTGGAACCCTCCTTACCAGGCTCCTCTCCAGATGTCCCAGGTTCAGATCATGAACATGGGTCACCAGTGTACCACAGCAGTCGTGTCCCTCACTTCTTGGGGCCACTAAGCCAGTGTCCCACCCCCATTTTTACTGTTACTTGTACTGTGGTTGTGTTTCTCTTCTTTGGCTTTGCTATTCTGCAAGGAAACATGAGCCAACTCCAGAAGGGAGACCCTTGAACCAATAAAAAACAAACACCCCCATTTCTTCCCCTCTATTTTTTTTCCAAAATCCCACCCTTTCCCATACTGCTTCTATGCTAGTATTAAGGCATGGCACCATTTTCAAGCCAGCCCTAAGGTATCCCTGGTAACCACCTTGGCCCTATAATCTAACCTGCCTGCAGTACTGAGCCCCCCCCTCCCCCCAGTCCACCACAACACTAAAATGGAGCGATCACAGCACACCATTGTCCCATGACTGGAGAGAAAGAGTTAGATGGCTGCCTTCCCAGGAGTCACTGACTACCACTTCAGTCAGCAGTGGGTGCTCAAGAGTAATGTGACCAGCACTGGCTACTGCTGTAAGCTAGGTAGCTCACAACCTCTGTGATGCTCTCTAACCTCTTGCTGAACTAAGGCAGGGCTTGAAATCTGCCATGATTTGGTATTCCATGTATAACACATTTTATACACAGAACATCAACTTATGTCTTTTTGTAACCCATGCGTATACCATTTCAGACGTCCATGTTCGACCAGCAGCTCCCCTTGTCCCCTTGATGCTGTATAGTAAAACCCTCCTGTCACCCATTTCAGCCTCACTACCCTCCCCTTCAGTCAGTCCCAGCACTAAAGTCCAAACAGTCCAATGCAGCACGACAATCCACTTGCTGACAATGGCCAGCCTGAATACCGGCAATCTCGCCCCAGTAGTGCTTTGAATGAGATTGCCAGTGTCTGGACCAAGTGGTGAGAGTAAGGGGATAGCTATATTTTGTTTCTGTGGCTCCATCTCCTGGTCCTTCTACAGCACCCTCCCAGCCCCATCACAGACCTTCTCATTGATGGTTATTTACCACTCCCCCAGGACCACTCATGGTGGTGGGTGACCTGCCACGTTGGTCATGTGTGGGTGTGCAGCTGTTTTCTTCCCAGGGTGTCAGCATGCAATGATGTGCATGTAAGCACACTGTAGCACACAGGTGTGCATGACATCTAGTGGAAGTTCCTTCCCCGTGCAGTGTGCAATCACTTGCGCTAGCATATACATGCTCGATCCTCCCTCCCCTGG
Source organism: Neoceratodus forsteri (assembly GCA_016271365.2). Taxonomy (NCBI): domain Eukaryota; kingdom Metazoa; phylum Chordata; order Ceratodontiformes; family Ceratodontidae; genus Neoceratodus; species Neoceratodus forsteri. Next base: position 401,498,739 of record CM028136.1, on the reverse strand, counting down.
CTGGACCCCGAGTGTCGTGAGGTCATTCCTGAACTTGGGTCATTGGTGTAGTGAGATGTAATAGCACTGGGCTGACTTTGTCCAATGTACTTCTAATGTATTGGGACTGACTGTAGGGGACTTCTGTGGACTGACTGGGTGGGTGGGTGACAGGAATAAAATCAGAAGGGGAAGGGTTTAAAAGCAAAGGAAGGCAGCTGTGATGGCCGGAGAGGGAGGCTCTCAGGAGAACCACTGCTGCATCCTAAAGCACTTTAAATTTGGAAGGACAGGAATCCTGCTGCCATTAAGCATTAAGTAGTGTCAGTGGCTCAGTAGGTAGCACACTCGCCTCTGAGGCCGGAAGATCAGAGGGCTGTGGGTTCAGTTCCCACATCTGGCACTTGGGTTAATATCCCAGCACTGCCACTGTAGTGCAGCATGAGAGGAGTGCTGCACTTCTGAGGTGCCATCTTTCAGATGAGATGTTAAACCGAGGTCCCATCTGCCTGGATTGGTGGTAGTTCAGGTGGATATTAAAGATCCCATGGCACTTATCGAAAAAAGTAGGGGAATTTCCCCGGTGTCCTGGCCAAATTTCCCTCATTCACTAAAAATACTACCAACAGCTTAATCTGGTTCAAGGTCAGTTGGAATTCATCTGTATCCCTCTCCCTCAGGTTGTGCCTGAAAATAGGCAGGATTTGGCTAGTGCACTTACCCGGTCAACAAAAACTAAATAAATAAATACAGCGCAGGAAGGAGAGGAGAACCGACTGTATCCCAAAGCACTTTACAGTCTGGGAGGGGACAAAATGCTGCTGTCAAACTTGAAGACTGTTTCCAGTGACTGAGCATGCTCAGTGGAAGACTGCCTTTGTATGACTATCTAGGTAGTTTGGAATTCACATTTTGTTGTACACTGACCAAAATGGGTGGGAGGGGGGGGAACTATACTGTAGGTCCTGGTATTAAAAAAAAATCTATTATCAAGTATTCTGTCAAATACATGCACATTTTATTACCACAGATCGGGCTTAGTGAAGGGAAGTACAAGTGTGTTTCTGAACATACACAGAAACATAGAAGTCAGCAGATAAGGACCTTTTGGCCAACCTAGTCTTCCCTTTTTTCTCTACCTACAGTGCCACTGCAGACTCTACTAAGTCTCTGGTTTCACCCCCCCTTGCCGTCCTTCTAAGATCCCCTTGTATCTATTCCATGTTTTCTTGAACCTGCAGCTCCTGCATGGAAGTACACAGTGCTGCCACTGCACCATTTACAATGTACTGAATGTCATCGAGGCACAGGTCAGGAAGCATAGGAAAATGAGCAGTTTCAAAATTTGCAAATAGCGTTTAATTTTTCTCAATAACAGCAAAATAAAAAATAACAATTATTCAGTATAACTATTTACAAAGGCAGTACACACAGAGACAATTAAGTCCTTCTTCTGAGGCTATCTCTTAATTCCAAGTATCAGTCTCTCAGTCTCTCACACTCCTTGTCTCTCTAGCAAAAGCATAGCTGCTCTTTTTATAAGTCTTTGGGAACTTGTTAAGAAAGCCTGCTTCTCACAGAATGTTCTTGTAAGTTTACAGAATGTTATTGTCAGTTTCATTCCTTGCAGGTGCAGCTAAACAGTACACAGTGACCAAGAACTGACCTCTTGTTTACAGCTCTACAAAAGGCTTAAATACTGCATCTCAGGCTAAACCCTTGAGCTCCAAATAGCTTTTTGCAATCATTTCAACAGTATAACTATATACAGTTTTAATCAAAGGGATCCCATTATCACATACAGTTTTACACACAGATTCACATATATGTTTTATAACTGCAGATATGCCGGGGGACAGAACAACAAGTGAAGGCAGAGAAACAGCGAGAGGTGGAGAATTGGGAAACCGTTGGAGTGATCATTTCCTAGGTCTCACAAGAAAATTTGGTTGCGCAACCAGACAAAGACGAGACAGAAAAGGAGAGGATAGAACAGACCCTTGCATTTAAACTCTTTCTGCATAACAAATGTGACAGGGCTTTATTCAACCCTGTCATATACACCCCCTCTTTAAGAGGGAATCTGTTTTACAAAAACAGGTTTTCGAAACAGTCTTCTGGTAATCACTTCTGGATTTGCTGCTGCAGAATCCATACCTTTCTGCTGTGCTTCCTGGTACTAGGTCTGGTACCCATGTGCAAAACTCCTGGCATAGAGTATGCACGGCGTAAATCCCACTTAGGCTGACACCATCTGTCATTAAGGCACAGGTCAAGAAGCATAGGAAAACCAGAAGCAGTTTCAAAATTCGCAAATAGCATTTTATTTGTCTCAATAACAGCAAAATAAAAAATTAAAACATATTCAGTATAACTATTTACAAAGGCAGTACAAACAGAGAAAACTAAGTCCTTCTAAGAGTCTCTCTTAATTCCAAGTTTCAGTCTCTCAGTCTCTCACTCTCCTTGTCAGTTTAGCAAAAACATACTGTAGCTGCTCTTTTTATAAGTCTTTGGGAACTTGTAAAGAGAGCCTGCTCCTCACAGAATGTTCTTGTAAGTTTACAGAATGTTCTTGTCAGTTTCATTCCTTGCAGATGCAGCTAAAGAGTACATAGTGACCCAGAACTGACCTCTTGTTTACAGCTCTGCAAAAGGCTTAAATACTGCATCTCAGGCTAAACCCTTGAGCTCCAAATAGCTTTTTGCAATCATTTCAACAGTATAACTATATACAGTTTTAATCAAAGGGATCCCATTATCACATACAGTTTTACACACAGATTCACATATACGTTTTATAACTGCAGATGTGCTGGGGGGGGAGACAGAACAGCAAGTGAAGGCAGAGTGATAACAAGAGGCAGAGAACTGGGAAACAGTTGGAGTGATCAGTTCCTAGGTCTCACAAGGAAATTTGATTGCGCAATCAGAGAAGGGACAGAAAAGAAGAGGATAGAACAGACCCTTGTGTTTAAACTCTTTCTGCATAACAAACACGACAGGGCCTTATTCAACCCTATCACACTGAACCAGGATAAAATAACCCTTGATAATTCCATTTCAGCTGCAAGAGGGCCTCAGCAAGACAGTAGCAGGGATTACAACATTAACAGGTCTTGCCTAGGCATGCTAATAACTCAGGTTTGTGCACCGTGCTTGGGATGACTAAAGTGGAGCACGCAGGGTGGGTAAAGCAGCTTGCCTGTTACCCTATCAGGTGTAACTACTATAGGATGGCATCATTTCATTCATACGTACCTTCAGAATGAAGATGAGTGCAATTTGCTTCTCCTTGGGACCAATGATGACATCTGACTCAGATTTTAGGAAAACATGGGAGCTATTTGCAGGGGAGAGAGTGAGGCGGGCTATCAGGTATGATGGGTATGGGAGTCTTTATTGAATCAGGTGGTTGGGGGACTTGGAGCTTGTGCCAGGGTGACAGAGCAGCTCATGATCTGGGGGGCGGTTTTCTTTTGTTACAAGGGGACATCTTCCTTATGATTAAATGTATATATTCACTAAGTGAGTTTGGTGTGAGGAGGGAGGCAGGGGCCAGAGGGTGTGTTGGGTGGGGTTTCTTTATTGAATAAGGGGTTTGGGAACCCCGTGGTTTGTGCCAGGGGATGCTCATGACTTGGGAGGCGTTTTTTCTTTATTATAAGGAGATGTCCTAATAATACAAAAATATATTCTATAAGTGGGCTTGGGTGGAAGAGGAAGGTTGTAGGTTACAAGATAATTTGGGAAGGGGTTTATGAAGTGCATCATGGGGGTGTAGGATTTTTTTTTTGTTTTTAATAGTGAGATACTAGTGCAGACCACTAGTGCAGACCAGGAGAAAACAGAATCCCCATGGGAACACGAGCAGGGGAAATGGAACTATAGGGAAAGGGTGGAAGGTAGTCCTGCTAAATGCCAGGAGCTTGGGCAATAAAATGCCTGAGCTCCAGGCGATGTTAACTGAGGGAGCAGTGGATGTGGCAGTGGTCACTGAGACTTGGGCCACTGCAAGACATGGCTGGGACCTGAACCTGGAGGGTTACACTATGTTCAGGAAGGGCAGGGGGAGGGAACGGAGGAGGGGTAGCAATGATAGTCAAAACTGCATTGTGCATAGGGGAGAGGAGGCGGAGGGAACCATGGAGGCAATTTAGGTCACCTTGATAACAAGGGGGCAAGAGAGTAAAATAGGAGTGGAGGAGACCCCTGCTCTGGCGGGAGGAGCTGGAGGACAGTCTGTGGCAGATGTTAGGAGACACTGCAGACTGGGCAGAGGAAAGGTGGTGGTGTTAGGGGACTTAAACATGCAGGAACAGACTGGGAGATTATGACATCCTCTGTGACCAAGGAACAGAGGTTGTTGGATGTCTTCAAGACGCTGCTCTAACTCAGCAGGTGAGGGAACGACCAGGGAGGCATGGGTACTGGATGTGGTCCTGGAAGACAGTGACCAGATTAGGGGCCTGGAGGTAAGGGACCCATTGGCGGGGGTAATGACGACCACGGTCTGGTTCTGCCTGGACCTAGGAGGGGTAGAAGGCTGCACAAAGACGGAAGTAACCGACTCTCAGGGGAGTTGGATTTTAAGGAAATGGGAAGGATCCTTATGAGCATTTGGATGGGATTGGTCAGACATGGATCGCTGATAGTAGGTGGGAAATCATCAGGAGAGGGTGCAGGATGCTACCAGCACCTGTGCAAGAGTAAGACGAATGCGGTAGGGCCTAAAACCTGTTGGTGGACCAGGAGGTCCAGGAGGTGGTAGGAAAGAAAGCAGCCTATAAGAAATTCAAGTGCTCAAGGAGTGAAAGGGATCGAGGGAGTACGAGCTGATGGCTAGAAGGGCCACTAGAGTGGTGAGGGTGGCTAAGGCAAGGAAGGAGCAGAACCTGGCCAGGGAAATTAGGAGAGGAAAAAGGGTTCTTTAGATACATTGGGAAAGACGAAGGGTGAAGGGGCAGATTAGCAGGATTAAATCAGGAGAGATGGGCACAAGACCCGGGGAGCAGGCTGAGGTACTAAATGAGTACTTCACCCCAGTTTTCACCAGGAAAATGGGGATGCTGCATCATACATGGGAGGAGACAGAGATAATGAGGGAGGGGACCCCACCGATCGGCAGGTCTGGGGAGAGGGGGGCATCACTGGCAGGTGGGGGAGGGCTAAGCAGGGAGAAGAGGTACCAGAAGTGGAAATCACAGCAGAGAGAGGAGGGAAGCCCTCAGCCCTTAAGACGGAGAAAGCACCGGGCCGGATAAATTACATCCTAGAGTGCTGAAGGAACTTGCAGATGTCCTGCGAAACCCCTGGCAGAGCTTTCACCATCTCTGAGGACAGGGTGGGTGCCCCAAGACTGGAAGGTGGCGATGTAGTGCCCATCCACAAGGGGGGATCAAGGGAGCTGGCAGGGAACTACAGGCCTGTCAGCCTGACATCGGGTGGTGGGCAGGTGATGGAGGGCATTGTCAGAGAGGCTGGGGGGACCTGATAAGTCAGGGTGCCTGGACGATAGCATGGATTCATCCCAGGGAAATCGTGTCAGACAAACCTGGTGGAGTTCTATGACTGGGTGACAAGTGCCTTGGACCTGGGTAGACCAGTGGATGTCCTCTTCTAGACTTCAGCAAGGCATTTGACTCTGTTCCTCACGGGCCTGTTGGATAAGCTAGGAGAAATGGGGTGGAAACCAGATGATCAGATGGATAGGCAATTGGCTCCAGGACCGGACCCAGAGGGTCGTATGGTGGGATAGTCTCATCCCCAAGGAGGGTCATTAGTGGGGTCCACAGGGATCAGTCCTTGGGCCCCTTCTGTTCAACGCCTCATATCTGACATAAGGACAGGAATCAGGAGTGAGATGAGTCTCCTGCAGATGACTCGAAACTGGGGGCAGTGGTGGATGGGAGGAGGGAGGGTGGCCCTGCAGGGGACCTGGAGGCTCTGGAAAGATGGTCTAGAAAGTGGAAGCTGAGGTTCAATGCAGGGAAATGCAAGGTACTCCACCTGGAGGCCAGAGACCCAGGCCAAGTGTACACCTTGGGGGGGGGAATACTACAAGTCTCAATGGCTGAGAGGGACCTGGGGGTGGTGGTGGATGTCAAGATGAACAACTCTGAGACTTGTAGGAGGGCAGCAGCAAGGCCAACAGGATGCTGGGATGCATCACTAGGGGATCACCTCCAGAAGGAGGGAAGTGATACTCCTCTGTATAACTGCTTGGTGAGGCCGCACCTGGAGTACTGCGTGCAGTTTTGGAGGCCACACTTAAGAGGGACATTAACCTCCTGGAGAGGGTCCAGAGGAGGCAACCAAAATGATTTGGGGCTGGGGGACAGGACCTATGAGGAGAGGCTCAAGAGCTAAATATGTACACATTGGAAGAGAGAAGGGACCGGGGGACATGATAGAGGTCTTCAGGTACATGAAGAGGGTAAATGGGGAGGAACAGTCAGGGTGCTTCAAGGAAGGAGGAAGGGGCACTAGAGGCATGGGTGGAAGCTGGAGGGGAAGATTCAGGGAGAAAGGAGGAGGTGCTACTTCACTGAGAGGGTGGTGGAGCCATGGAATGCACTACCTAGGGGGCTAGTGGAGGCAGAGACAGTGGAGGGGTTCAAGAGGGGGTGGGACAGGTACAGGGGAAGGGTTCAGGAAGCAAAATCCAATGCAGCAAGAATATCCGGAACTGGGAAGGGAGAAGCCAGAGAAGGCGAGGGGGACAGCAAGGTCAGCACCCAGGGTGGGGGCTGACCAAACGAGCAGACACGAAAGACCGTTGGGCCTATTCTGCTGGCATTTTAGTATGTTAGTATGATACTAGGTTTCAGACTAGGATAGTCCAATTTCTGATATCAGTCTGATCAAATTTTGGACTACCCAAGCAATCCTAGTGCCAGAGTCTTCCTACTAGGAAACTATAAATATCTATCCCCACCCAGTACCTGGGACTAACACAGCGTATAAAAACAACCACATAATTACCATTTTTTGTTGTACTCTAAAGTGTAAAACACAACAACTGTATAGCAATTAATGATAACAGAAACAGTAAATGTAGTATAAACAATTATAAAGATTTTATTTCGGGAGGTAGGGACAAGAAACCAGGATTTTTTGGGGGGTAATTAATAAGCAGTTACATATATTGGGAGCTATGCTCTAATGGGCAGATAGTAGGCACCAGAGGTGCACACCCCGCCCACGTAGCTCCGCACCCATGGACAGGTGTGCACAGGCCAGTATTCACGAATGACCGCCTGCTGTCCACAGCCCCACCCCCTCCCGGTATGCAGGATTGTGCAGGGTTCCGGGGGAGGAGTTGCAGACCTATGCCAGCATCCAATTGTATGCCTGACCGGGGTCCAAGACCAGATCACTTGCGAAGGATGGCGTGGATCCTGGTGTGTGCATAGTGCATAAGCACATGGGGAGAGCACAGATGGGCCCCATCAGCAGTATTACCCCACAACCGGATAGCCACCCCAGTGGCACCACCCACCACCCTGTGCACAGCCACTCCTCCCATAGCAAGGCACCCGCCCAGGTCCCCTAAACCTGCCCCGTGCCCCCAACAAATGTCTGTGGCCAGTCCACGTAACTGTGTCAGCCCCCTCCGCATGCATCGGAGTGCCAGCCCCATGATTGCAGGACTCTCCTTCCCACATGCACAGAACCATGCCCAGTTCCCGCATTAGTGCACACACTCCTCCCATGCAGTACATCATGCCCTGACTATCCCCTGTCCTCCAATCCCAGCACCTCTGCCTCCTAATTGGTGGTCAGTGGCTCCTCCCCCCCTCCGTGGCACTCACAGCACCACCCCCATTCCCCTGTACCTGCAGGTCAGAGCATTCCCACTTATGTCACACTGTTCCCCACGTCTGATGTTATTCCATACTGTGAATATCAGACAATGAGTTATATGCTTATGTGACCTTACCCACAACTGGATGAGCAACGTTACCATTATTAATGTACATGTGAACAGATAGTTATTATGATAGACTGATGCCAACCCTGGCACCAGAATATGAGTACCATCACGTAATGATGTCACGCTACTGTAGATGTAGATGTAGCCTGTCGGTTGTGACCCCAAATGCATGGCATGTCCCCATTACATACCCAGACTGCCTCCACTGTAATCTGCTTTACAGACAGCTCATAGACATGGCATCTGTGTCACTGCCAGTCCTTCATGGATTAAACCCCTAGAGATGTAACTGAACTGCTGCAGCAGTCACCTGTTCATTCGTATGTGTTCCGTTTAAATGTACAGTGTGCACATTGCCCTGTGTATGTATAATATTAATGTGTTGTTCTTGCCCTGTATTTATTGTATATGGATGTACACTACCCTGATCATTCAGAAAGACAGTTGTGTAACACAAACCCTATCCATCTATTTATCTATCTATCTATCTATCTGTCTGTCTGTCTATCTATTTATCTATCTATCTGTCCATCTCTCTGTCCATCGATCCATCCGTCACTCCATCTTCTAGCCATGTATTTCCATGGTTACTTGCATATGCTTCCATTGCTCCTCACTATACTAACTGTACTGTACTGCACCACTGCACTGGGTATATTCTGGAGCATGGACCCCGTTCAGTGTGCAGTACAGTGCACTTGTTCTGTCTGTGACTGGGCAAAGCACGCTTAGCTGGCACACTGTGTTAGGTGAAACCAGGGCGAAGGATTATGGCACATTCAGGGTACAGTGTCATCCATTTTGTGGGAGGCTGTGGATGGCAAGTGACGCGGACAAGACCAGAAGCTACAGTACCAGGCGTTGTTTTGCATCATTATAATTGGACAGGACATGTATTGTGAATCATCGTAGGCTACGGCAGGCGCACCAGCCAATGACAGGCGGGATGGGGGGGGTCTGTGGTTACGGGAACGGGGCACCTGTGTGGTGGTGGTGGGGTTCCCATACAGTTGCCGACACTGGTCCATATGGCCCATTGTGTGTGGGGGGGTATGCGCCCAGGCAGGGACAGGGCATATATGTCTGCTGGGGTGGGTGAACTGGCATGGGGCATGGGTGCAGGGGTTCTGTTGGAGGGGGACTGGGAATGTCCACCTGGACTGGGCGGGGAACTGTGTGCATACAGTGCGAACTGCATTTACGGCAGTGCCCCCCATTGTAACCTGTGCCCACCTATGCCCCCTTGCAAGTAGCACTACGCACCTTTGTGCATGGTGCATAGTGCAGGCATGCCCCCTGCACATCCCCACCCACCCCTGGTGTGTTGCTGTCTGCGAGGCTGGGGGATCAGGTGCATAAATGACTTGCACCCCATTTATGAATGCCTCCGGGGGTCCACAGGACCCCGCTCTGTGGCATTCACGTGTATCGATGCCTATGCGCCCAGTTTCTGAGCTGCATAAGCATCATGCATAGGGCCCAATTTATGCACAGTAGCAGGGAGACACATAATATACATGGCCCCTGAGAGGCTGGGAGTTCAAACTCTCACTTTATGTGGATGATGTCCTACTTAGAATATTATCCCTGGACTTTTCGATCTTAGTAGCCTGGGTAGAAATAACATGCTACAGTGAACTCTCTGGCTTCAAAGTTAATCTGCAGAAAACAGAGATACTTAAGTATCATTACACCCCTCCCCCGGAGGCCAAGCATACATTTCCAGTTAGGTGGAATAAGACAGTACTTGGGTATTTGGGAGTGCACACCCTGCAAAGGATGTTAAATGTGGAACTACTTACTGTAACTATGAGTCACTCGTTCAGCAGCTATCCAGGAGTTTACTACTTGGCACATTCCTTCCCTGAGCTTTTTTTCCAAGACAGAGATGATACGTATGGTGGTCTTGCCTCAAATTCTGTATTACTCGCAGACTCTCCCTATTGTCCCATTCCCTCTATGTTTCAAATTAGATATGACACTCTTCAGTTCCCAAGAGACAAAGGGGAAGTTAATCTTCCTAATCTGTGGACCTACACTCTAGCGACCCACCTCAGCATAATATGCTACTGACTGTCCCCAGACTGCAGCTCTCCTTGGAAACATGCTGAATTCCACATTAATGATCTTTACGACACTGCTAAATACCTTTTTCCCCACCCCCTGCTGGAGGGTAACCTCTGGGATTTCTCCACTTACATGACTGTGACATTATGCCAGTGGTTCCACCTGCATCAGATCCTATCCTACAGTAAACGTGTGTGGCACTGTAGATTGATTGCAGGTAATAGAGATTTCACAGAATGGCAAATGGACATTGCCTTTCACAGGTGAAGGCAGTTAGACTTACATTATCTTCTTCCAATTTCTCAGTGAACAGGGTATACACCCATTCGAGCACTTCCAGGAAGCCTACGGGCTAAGTGGACATAAACATTTTCGATATCTCCAACTCCTTTTTTACATGATTTAGAAGTTACTTCTATGGATTTGACTGAACTTGATCAACAGAATTTGAATGCCCTTGAGGACTTATTCTTGGAAACAGAAAACTGCATAGAAAGTCAGGAAAACCCTATGGACTTAGACTTTGATGCTTTATATTCAGAAATACCGTAACTCAGTTTCGAATTAGTCTTTACAGATTACTTTTACACTGGTCAGTGTGTTACGTGAATCTCTAATTTGTATATATACTGTATATATTCATCATTCTCCTCTATAACATTGTGTATATTTTGGTGTATATATTGTTCTTACCGACTGTGTTTAAATCATGTATTTACAATGTTTCATGCTCTGTACCCTTTGTCCCAGGTTGCCCCTGAAAAATGGACTGTATTGTCTCAGTGGGCTCACCCAGTTACCAAAATTCAAATAAATAAATAAATAGTATTTGCTTCAAACTCGTGCATCTGTTTTCAACCCCCATGATCTCTCTCTCTCTGCCTATCTCACATCTGCCTACTGTGTTTATACCGACTAACCTGTCTCTCTTTGTCTTCCTCCTCCTCCTCCCCCCAATACGAATGGATGCTTTTTACGTCCCTACCCGCACCACTCCCTATTGCTCCGTCCAGTGTAAATGCCTTATCCTTTCTTCTCTTAGGACGGCAGCGTTGCACCACAAACTGTCTCATAAGAAAGATTGTTCTTCCTGTCTCATTTCAATGTAAAAATTGCATTTGCTTAAACTTTGCACTTACTATGTGCTCACTAGATTACTGTAATTTGTTGCCTAGCTCTCCCTATATGTTAGATAGCTGGTTTTATGTTTTTGTATGCTTACTCTGCCCCACCTGTATTTTTGTCTTCAGCATGTATACATTCACAGCCAATTTGTAATTTGCTTTTCATGTATTTCTCCAATCTTGTCTATACAGTACTTCTACTGTTGTTGTGTTTTCTTTCTCATGTTGTAATCTTCCTGGGTCGTGACTGAAAATAGTCATTCTATGGCTAGCTCACCTACCCGATAAACAATAACCAAATAATAAATAAAAAATAAAAGGTAGAGAGTTTGATCTAGTTACAAAATCTTATTTCAAAAACTCCATCTATTTTTGGTCCACTATGTAAAAATTCAAGCATTAGGGAGTATGAGAAGGCAGTTTTTTTTGAATAATATTTTTACTAGTCTTTGTAAGAAAAAACTTACAAACCCAGATTCACATAGCTGTTGCCATACACATATATAACAAACAACAAAGTAAATCACAAGTCCATAAGAAAAATGACAAACCCCAAGCGGTACACATGCGTGTAGGCAGGCATACTCCAAGCACACCATGGCGTGCAATTTTATTTAAGGGGGGTAGCAAATAGGCTCTGAACTGCTTCCTTTTTCCATGAAAACTAGCAAAGAAAATACTGAACCTTTTGGTAATTTTATTCATAGAAGTCAAAACTAGAAGGACTGGTCACTAATACTCTCTTTGCATCCCAAGGACAATACAACTTTACCGACTCTGGACTGGTATCTGGGTGTCTTAGGGAACATGCATGGCAACAACCATTGCCATGAGATACAAAAGTTGTATTTATTGTGCCAAATGAGGCAACAAACACAGTACTGGTGTACATTTGTATATTGTCTAGCTACACCCCGGGAGGGGGGGTAACTCACCCTAACAAGGAGGGGGTAGCTCACCCTAACAAGGGGGGGGGGTTAGCAGTGAGTCCACTTGTTGTGCAGATCTGAAATCCCTGGCTACACCCCTGGTGGTACAACACAGGGGGAATTAACCATAGTGCATGATCATAACTGATTCCAACAGCACGCAGCCCAAGGAAGAACCCCTTAAGGGGAGGTAGACAAAATTATTGGTTTAGCATCGCACCCTGTCTGTAGAAATCTCTCTAGGGCTGAACAATCCATGTTTGAGGAACTTAGAAATAACTGTAACTAAATAATTGAGCCTGAGGACAAAGGGGAGAACATCATCCTATTGTCACCTGAGATTTATGAGAAATTGGTGATGGATCTCCTGGGTAATGATTGCTCCTACAAGAAGTTGAATGTAAATCCACTGCCTGAGGTACAAAAGAGAACTTATCATGTGTTACTTTTAGGCAGCATAGAAATCTGAGGGATAGATTAGTACACAGCATGTATAAACCGCTACCCAAACCCCAGTTACATCTGAACTGGCTAACCCCCAGACCTAAGGGGATGTTTAAATGTGGCAATTGTAATGTCTGCTAGTATTGCCACCAGTCTGCATTTTTTGAGTCACCACATGCTGACAGAAAAGTGGAAGTCTGTGAGTTATTGACCTGCAGTTCTAAACTTGTAGTATATGTTCTGTGGTACAACTGCACCAAGATTTATGCAGGACACACATAGTAAGAACAGTAAGTGAACGCATCCAGGAACATGTAAGGAACATAAAAAATCCCAATCTTTAATATTCCTGTTTGCAATCACTTTAGAGACGTACATGGGGGGATTTGAACTGTTTCCAGTTCATAGCGCTGGAATATGTATAGGCAGGATTTAGAGGGGGCACCAGGGAAAGGTGTCTCTTTCAAAAGGAAACCTATTGGATTTTCAGCTTAGACAGTTTGAATCCAAGTAGACTGAACAAAACATGGGAATTGAAACCATTTTTAACTTAAAAAAGCAATTAATAATGCATTTCAACTTGTGTTTGTCCCTCCTTTAACTCCCCCCGTATCTCTACTCTCCTAGTTACCAAGTTTAAAGGGATACATGTGTGTGTATATTTCCCGTCTTCAGTAACCCCCTTTAACTTCATAGCTGTTCTAGTTGTGGGAATAAATGAAAGAATGGGATTTTATATCTAATTTATGTACTTTTCTCTCTTTCTCCAGATTTCATGATACTAAGAGTGATGGATCCCCTCAGTATGGTTAATTCCTTGAGGGTAGATTGTTACCTTTAGCCAGCATCAGCCACTTGGCACATCTAGATGTAAAACATTTATTTGAGCTAAACTGTAGAGAAAGAGACATAAAGCAATGTGTATTCTCCTTTTTATGTTTGATGCGAGCCTGTGCACCAAACATTTTATTACAGTGAAAGACGATTACAGGTCTGAGTCAGTGCCGAGCCCATTACAGTTGAAAATAGAAGGGGCTCTTGCAGTCTAGACGAATGGCCACGCACTGTGGTCTTGACATCACTTGCTGGGTGGAAACAAAGTGTAATTCAAAGAACCCGAAGCTGCTCCAATCAAAGGGCTTCAGTCCCTTGATTTGCATGAAGCTGGCCGGTCAACAAGCAGCTGATCTGCTGCTGACACCATCAGCCTGTCATTGTTACTGCGGACCACTGTACCAGAGTTTAGCTAAATATGTTTTTAGGTACTATACTAGAAAGAAAGCTGAACTTGGGAACCTAGTTAGTTTGAAAACTAGGAAGGAAATGTAGCATTTTAATCATGTTTCGACAGTGGAGCCGTGATATTTGGTATACTCATATGCATATGTATATGAATATGCATACGCACATGCCCAGTGTCACGGCTCCACTTTCAGAGCACAATTAAAGTACTTTTTAGCCCTTGTTTCAAAAAAGTTACTAGTTTCACGAGTTTAGCCTTCTTTCACATACCTAAAAACATAGTGATGCTCATAGTCACTCACACATCTTATTAATCTCTGGCGATTGAGAGGAAACTTCTAACCCTCCATCTCACATTGATTTATATCTGCCTTTAGGTTATGCACTTATACCCCCTAACATTCTCCCCTAATGGCCCCTTACTCCTTGCCCTCACTCCCACCCTTTTCAACAACACGCCCTTACCTTTCTCATCCCTTACCTTTCCTGTTCTTTTCCACTAACCTACTCCCCTCCTCCTGGCAGCCCCTCACCTTATCAAGGTACTCCTTCAACCAATCCCCCCCAATTACCTAAACTAAGGTGGCCCCCCTTCCCCTTATTCTCTCTCTTCCTCCTTATACTCGGCTAGAATCTTAACAGTTGATAATGCCTTCTCACTTGGCTGCTTATGATTTAATCCTGTTTTGAAATTTATCTCTTGTTATCGCATTGTTACCTAAAATTTAGCTAATGACACTGTTGTATTTTCAGTGGTTTGTGTAATTTAGAGTCTATCTCTATTGTGACTTGTACCAATACAACTGTCTTGTGCTAATGATGTGGAACCTTTGTAAATGAGCACCATCTTCAAAGGTTGTTTCTGAAGAATTAAATAAAACACATGAACATAAATAGCTGAACTCGGGTAAAAATATGTATATTTCTTGTAATGTAAGTGGAGCGGGGTGCCATCCCCCGCTACTGCTCCTTTCGCTTCATCCCCCCAGGTGGTTCACGACTAAACCATCCTTTCCCTATAATATATATATATATATATATATATATATATATATATATATATATATATATATGTATGTATATATATATACATATATATATACACTGTATGTAAGCAGAGTGGGGTGCCCATCCCCACTACTGCTTCTTTCTCCCCATCCCCTCCAACCCGCTCTTCCCATCTTTACACGTATTATATTTTGAATGTAAGCTGAGCAGGATGCCCCCCGCTACCACTTCTCTTGACACCCCACCTCTCCTCCAGGTCACCAACCACCATTCTCTAACAAGCCTGACACTGGGGTGCCCAATCCCAGTGTTGGAATGCAGTCCATCCATCTATGTTTTTTTAAACCCTGTAAAAAAGAAAGCTGTCCATCGATGTCTGTTGTGCCATTATCCCCCCCCATCCAACTCTCCCACTCAGAACCCACCACTCCACCCCCCCCCAAGCCCTTACTTACTCACCAGGGGTCCAATGCCGTAATTCTCTCTGGACCACAGACATGTCTTCACTCTTCAAAGCCGGACCGCGAACTGAGGAAATCAGGTATGCGGTTTAAGCCTACCCAGTCAACAAAATTCAAATAAATAAATAAAATATGTTTCAATGCGGTTTTGTACTTAGTGACATAACTCAACCATTTTTGGATATTTTCATCCCAAATTTTCAACATGCTTCACCTCATGAACAGTGACAGTGAAGTTAGGCAAATCTGTCTCAAAAGGTGTTTCCTGGTCACTGCACAAAATCACCTTTTGGGCTGGAGTTGAACATTTTCTCCACCCTTGTTCATGAGATGGGGTCATAAGAAGGCTATGTTGAAAATCTGGTGTAAAAATATTAAAAAACAACAACGTTGCCAGCCCAGTGGCACTGAGGGTTGAGGAGCTGGATGCCACACCTCACGCCACACTGGTGACCCGGGTTCAGACGCTAGCCCGGGCCACCAGGGGCTGGCAGGAGAGGGATAGGATCGAGCATCTGTAGGACTGCTCTCCTATCCCTGGGGAGGGATCCAGGGAACCGCTGCTCTGTAGCAGCCCCTGGTGATGACCGGGGACACTACCAGAGTGGTGGCAGAAAAGGGGTGGAGTGCAGTAGACGTCAGCACATAGCGCCCAGACATCACTGCATGCGCAGTCCGCCAAAAGGGTGAAGTGAAAATCTGGCAGAAAATGGGTAGCGATCTGGCGGCTGATGGCGCCAGCGTCCCCTGGTCCCGAAGGATCCTGCCACAGAATGCGTGGAGCGACAATGGCCAGCTCTGGGGGGTGCCAGACAAGGCCTGGGTGCGGTGCTGGTGGGCTGGAGATCCGCTCCAAGAGGAGGACAAATAGAGTTGTGTTAAAAAAAAAAAAAAAGTTATGAGCCTACATTGCAATTTGTGAACACAGGCTCATAGCTCTGGTAATTTTCAACATTCTGGCCCCAAATTTTCACCATAGCCATTTCCTCATAGCACCTCATGAATGTGACAGCTGTCATTTTTCAAATCCTGGCCAAAATGGGATTTCGTGCCTGTGGCGTGGAATGACATTTTGGTGGGGATTTGAAAATATTCACCTACTGGGTTCATTAGGTAAAGTCAATTTTATTTATATAGCGCCATTCCATGAGAGATCAAAGCTCTGTACAATAAAAAAACCAAAAAAAAAACCCCATAAATTCTAACAACAATATTCAAGATAACAACCATAACAGATTAGACAGGATCTGGGAAAGCCAAATTAAAAAGATATGTCATTAAAGCAGATTTGAAGCTTTCCACAGTCAGGCACTCTCGAACTTGATGAGGTATAGAATTCCAAAGGGTCAGGGCTGCAAAAGCAAATGAGAGAGCACCAGATGTCTTAAGCCAAACCCTGGGAATCTCAAGCAATCCCTCATTGGTGGGGCAGAGAGGGCGAGAGAGGCAGTAAGGATGAACAAGGTCTTGTAGGTAGCACGGTCCCTGACCATGTAGGGCCTTACAGGTCAGTAACCCGACCTTGAAGGTGATCCGCCAATAGACCGTCAGCCATTACAGTTCGCGGAGCACAGGTGTGATATGGCAGGATCGAGGTAAACCAGTCAACAACCTGGCAGCCATGTTCTGCACCAGCTGCAGATGGCGGATATCAACCCCCAGAAGCCCTAGGTAAAGTGCGTTACAGTAGTCAAGACGAGAGGTAACAAAGGCATAGACCACAGTGGGTAGATCACCGGAAGGGACTAGGAGCTTAATCTGGGCGATGTTCGTCACATGGTAAAAAGAGGACTGCATGACAGCAGACACCTGGGATTTCAAAGTCAGGCCGCTGTCGAACACCACGCCCAGATTTTGCACCCAGTCCGAGGCAAGAAGCTGGCTTCTACCAAGCCAAAGCCCAGACGGTTGACCAGGCACCATACCTACATCTCAGCAACCAGGGTCCACAACCAGCACCTCGGTCTTATCTGGATTGAGTCTCAACCGGCTGGCCCTCATCCAATCCTGGATCTCAGAGAGACAGCTATTAAAGACCGAGGCAGCACCCTCTTGGTCGGGTACAAAGGACATGTAGAGCTGAGTGTCATTTGCATAACAGTGGAAACTCAGCCCATACCACCTAATAATGTCTCCCGACGACAACATATACACTGTGAACAACACAGATGACAGTATGGAGTCTTGCAGGACCCCACGAGGCAGGGGGAGAGAGTCTGAAGAATAAATTCAAGCATCACTCTCTGAGTCCTACCCATGAGGAAAGATCTAAACCATCTGAGGACTGTTCCAGACAGTCCACAGAACAACTGCAGGCGCTCCAACAGCACATCGTGGTCCACAGTGTCAAATGCCGCAGTCACGTCGAGGAGAACCAAGATGGTACAACTTTCTCAATCCCTGGCCATCAGGAGATCATTAAGAACCCAAACAAGGGCCGTCTTGGTACTGTTCCTCTGGACTGGGGAGGGTTGCAAACGTTGTGGGTGGATAAAACATCCTCCAGCTGCACCTCAACAGCCTTCTCAATAACTTTGCCCAAAAAAGGTAGATTAGAGACAGGCCTGTAGTTTGCTAAGCAATCCGGGTAGAGGGAGTGTTTTTCAGGAGATGAAACACTACCGCCTCCTTCATGGATCAGGAAACACATAGATACATAGATACATAGACAGTGTCGGCAGATAAGGGCCTATGGCCCACCCAGTCTGCCCATTTGAGCTTGTAAGTTCAGTTTGTTTTCCTAGAAGTCTGTTGCCCCTTACACCTGACCTCTAGAATTCCTTTATGTCTATCCCATGCATTCTTAAATCCGGATTGTTTCAGCCCCACCACTTCTCTGGCAGGGTGTTCCACTTGTCCACCACCCATTCTGTGAAGAAATTCTTTCTCATGTTTCCTCTGAATCGTCCTCCCTCCAACTTCATCCCATGCCCTCTAGTCCTGGAACATCTTTTTCGCTTAAAAATAGTGTTTTCCTGCACCCTGTTCCTCCCTGTAAGATACTTGTATGTCTCTATCATATCCCCTCTCTCCCTCCTCTCCTCCAGGGAGTACATGTTCAGTTCCTTCAACCTGTCCTCATAGGACTTGTGATGCAATCCATGCACCATCTTTGTTGCCCTCCTCTTAACCTCTCTACCCTGTCTATGTCCTTACGTAGGTATGGTCTCCAGAACTGTACACTGTACTCCAGGTGGGGCCTCACTAGTGTCTTGTATAGCGGAATTATGACCTCCTTTTCCTGCTGGTGATGCCCCTGCCTATACATCCCAGCATCCTATTTGCTTTACCTGCTGCCTTGTCACACTGTTTCCTCACCTTGAGGTCATCAGAGATGACAACCCCAAGATCCCTTTCCTGTTTGGTCATGCTATATCCTCACCCCCAACTGATATATTGTGCCAGGGTTTTGTGCCCCATATGCATTATCTGCACTTCTTTTGCATTGAATTTCAACTGCCAAACCCTTTGACCATTCTTCAAGTTTCTGCAGGTCGCTTTCATTCTGTCTACACCTCTGGTGTCTACTCTGTTACAGAGCTTGTGTCATCAGCTAACAGTGAAATTCTGCCTCTAGATCCTGTGCAATGTCACTGATAAAGATGTTGAATAGGACCGGTCCCAGCACTGATCCCTGTGGTACCCCACTGGTCACTCTTCCTCTGTGGAGTGACAGCCATTTACCACCACCCTCTGTGTCCTGCCACCCAGCCAGTTACCTACCCACCACACTACTGTCCTGCCCACACCCATATTCCCAGTTTGTGTATAGTCTTCTATGTGGCACAGTGTCAAGGCCTTGCGAGTCCAGATAGGCCATGTCCACTGCCCTCCCTGATCCACCTCCCTAGTCACCCAGTCAAAAATTCAATGAGGTTGGTCTGACATGACCTCCCCTGGAAACCATGCTGCCTTGGGTCCTGTAGTTCATTGACAACCAGATGTTCCACCAACCTCTCCTTCAGTAGTGCTTCCATGATCTCTCCCACTACCGAGGTGAGGCTGACTGGTCTGTAATTCCCTGCTTCCTCTTTGTTCCCACTTTGTATAAGGGACTACATCTGCTGTCCTCCAGTCTTTGGGTACCTCCCTATTTCCAGTGATCGGCTAAACAGGATAGCCAGAGGTTCAGCCACCACCTCTCTTAGTTCTTTAAGGACCCTGGGATGCACCCTGTCTGGCCCATTGCTTTATCAACTCTTATTACTTCCAGTTCCTTCAGGACCCTTTCTGTAAAGGGACTTGTGTCCATTTCTGCACCATTCTCACCCCTTGTACTCCTTCAGACCCATTTCCCTCTTCCTCAGTAAAGACTGAGCAGAAATACCTGTTCAATATGTCAGCTTTACTGTTGTCATCCTCCATGCGGCTCCATCCTCCCCTTCAGTCTCACTATCCCTCCCTTTGTCTTTCTTTTTTCACTTATGTACCTGTAAAAGGTTTTGTCCCTCTACTCACTGATTTTGCAATGTGTTCTTCTGTCTGAGCTTTGGCTTCCTTACTGACCTCCCGCCTCCCTTTGCTTCTCCTGGTACTTCTCCCTATCCCTTCTGCCTGTGTCTTTTGTATTGCCTGAATGCAATCTTTTGGCTTTCACTTTCTTTGCTACCTCTTGGAAAACCATAATGGTTCCTCTTTCTTTTCCTCTTGCTAACCTGCTTAATGCATAATTCTGTTGTTCTTGTAATCCCCATTTTAAATACTGCCCACTGTTCCTCAACCCCTGATTCCTGTCCCATTCCTTTAATGCCTCTTTCAAGTATCTCCCCATTTTCCCAAAGTCTGCCCCCCTAAAATCCAGGATACATGTGTTTGTGTGGTTTGGTTCTGCTCTTTCTGTGATTTCAAACCACAATGACTGGTGGTCACTGTTACCCAGGTGCTCCCCCACTGTTACCCCCATCACACTGTCCCCGCTTGTGAGCACAAGGTCCAGTATTGCTTCTGCCGAGTTGGTTCCATGACCAGTTGCTTGAGGAAGGCACCCTGAAGGAGTCCAGGATAAATCTGCTCTAGTTGATGCTGCTGCTGGGATGCTCCAGTCCACGCCTGGAATATTGAAGTCTCCAACCAGTACTACCTCACTCTTGTCTGCCATCCTTCAGATGGCTAGCATCAGCTCCCATCTGTTTCTTGCCCTGGGCTGGTGGCTATAGACCACACCTGTGCGGATGGCTGTCCCATTTCACTTCCAGCTTAACCCACAATATTCTCCCCATTTTGTTCCTCCTGATCTCTGTGGCCCTTATGTCATTTTTCACATACAGTGCCACTCCTCCTCCCTTCCTGCCTGCTCTGTCCTCTTCTGAATATGTTGTAGCCAGGTATGGCCATCTCCCAGTCATGGTTATCATTACACCAGGTTTCAGTGATGCCTACAATGTCCAGGTCTGACTGTACCATGACAGCCTCCAGATCTTCCATCTTGTTGCTAAGGCTCCTGGCATTTGTAACATGGCTTTCCATGATTTGACCTCCTAGACTGCTTCACTGTTCTACTCCAGTCCCTTCCTTGGTTGTCATTTATCCCTGGTTCTCCTTGCTGTCTGCCCTTCTGCTGAATTTTGCCCTTTCTGCTTATCCACCTCTTGGGCACTAATTCCATCTTTTGCACACTGCTTTGCAGAGATAGCC
Source organism: Neoceratodus forsteri (assembly GCA_016271365.2). NCBI lineage: Eukaryota > Metazoa > Chordata > Ceratodontiformes > Ceratodontidae > Neoceratodus > Neoceratodus forsteri. The sequence continues at coordinate 401,477,915 of CM028136.1, read as the reverse complement.
ACTCCTCTGGTTCACTGGTTCCACTGCTTAGCTGTGGGGGTGAGCAAGTAGGTACCTCCTTGCTGGCCTGCCACCCCTTGCTAGTTTTAATGCTTGTCAATGTGGCATTTAAACTTATCATTGAGTGCTTGATTCCCTCCAGGATGGATGCAGGTCACAGGCTTGAACAAACCTCCATCCTCCCAGGTGGATCTCCAGTCACCAATGAATCCAAACCCTTCCTCACTGCACCAGTTCTTCAACCATGAGTTAAAGTTCTGGTGCATGCACTCTATGCTTCTCCCTTGCCTCTCACAGGTAGTACTCTGAGAAAGTGACAGAAGTAGCTACTCTTGAGACCCCTCCCCAGTTCCTAAACTCTTCCTGAACTTCCTTTGGCTCCCCATTTGCCAGGTCATTAGTACCTAGGTGGATAATGACATCCAGCTCACCCTCCCATCTTGCCTTCCCAGTGATCCCCAGGATCTTCCTTCCATCCCTCCATGCCATGGCACCTGGTAGGCACCTCACCTCCCTGTCCTCCCCCTCCTGTGTTCCTAGCTGGATCCTTCTTACGATGGAGTCCCCCACCAGGATTCGCTTCCTCCTCCTCTGGGGTCCACTGCTTTCCCTGCTGAGGTCACCTCCTTAGCTAACCTCCACATCCTTTCACCCCTGTCTTCAACGAACCCTGGACTATCTCAACTAGAATCGGGCCGATGACTTCTACGCACCCACCAAGAGTCTGCGTGAGGGCCCAAGTCCAAGCCACGTAAGTTGGGCGCAGGCTCTGGATGATCCAGACAATGTATACAGTTTCTGGCAGGTCGAAATCAGACCACACAAACCGAGTGCAGGTAACCTCCTGTCGACCACTGCATAGCCCATTAGAAGTCGCTGAGTGAATCTCAGACCTGATAGTGGCAATCTTATCTGTGAAAAACCAAGCAAACTTATCACACTTAAACTGTGAAAATGCTCTCAGGGACTGAAGGCAGGCTGGATTGCACAGTCTGTCAATGGTCTGGAAGAGCTGAGCCGGTAGATTCTGTACAACGGCAATCTCCCTGGATAGGAATTCTGCCTTCTTATGGGAGATTGCTGATTGGTAGTCTTTATAATGAACTAACAATCTAAGTTTGTCACTCTCTAGGCCCAGTTTTCACCAGCGTCATTCTAACCTTTGACCTACTCATCTCGGCTCCTTCAAGGTCCCATCAAACTAAGGGGACCTGGGGCAGAGAGTGAGGGGGTGAACATGGAAAGGAGCAAGGGAGTCCAGGGCCATTGTCACTGCTTTGTTATAGGCTAGTACCAGGTCCCCTGGGTCCCTGCTAGTATTCACCAAACCTGATAGGTCGAGTACCGCCATAAGTCCATCAGGGGTCAGACCCCTTAAAGGGCACTACCAGACCATCTCAGTAGGGGCAGGCCTATAAGGGGGGGCCTCGACACTGAATCTTACAGTATGATGGTCGGACCATCCCACCGGTTCCACCACCAGATTGGAGATCTCCATCCCCAGCAGAAAGACAAGATCAAGTGAGTGACCATGTCTGTGGGTAGCAGAGGAAATAACCTGTGTAAGGCCCAACGAGTTTATTAGTTGGAGGAAGTCCTGACCAAATTGTGAGAGTTCATCATCGATCCTAGCACTGAAATCCCCACGAATAATCCATCTGGTGAGGTAATAAGAAGGCTATGCTGACAGTCTGGTGTACAAATACAGTAAAAGGCTCAGGTTATGACTGAGCATTATACTATCTCAGTGTTCACTCATAACTTCACTAATGTTCAATATTTTGACTCCAAACTTTCAGATAGCCATTTTTCCACACCACCTCATAAACCTGACATGTGTCATTTATTTCTGCCAAGATACTATAAGGCAGTATAGTGCAGTGGGTTAAGGCTCTGAGCTACAGATCTGGAGAACTGGGTTTGAATCCCACAGCTACCTAGGTGTATACTGTGTGATCCTGACTCCTGAGCACACTACTTAACTTCCTTGTGCTCCCAGGTTGCATCTGGAAATGAGCTTCAGCTTAGTGTGCTACTCCTGGTTAAACAATCTTCCCTTCCCTATAAATGGTACGTCATGTCTATAAGGCAACTCATAAAGCAAGTATCTTCAAAAACAAACTGTTTAGCATGCATCAAATGTCTGGCATTGACAAATGCTTGCTCTTATTTGGGGTTTTACATGGTTATTACCTATCAACTGATAACTGTATCAGTTGAAGAAAGCAAATGTTTTATTTTTTTTGAAGTCACTGTTGGTGCTATTGTATATATTTTCAAACTGATGACGTTTTCGCTGATGTCATAATGACATGTGTATTTAAGTCTGTCAATCACTATTAACCCTGCCCCTGACAAAGGTCCTCTGACGGAAGCACTGGGGTATTGTCCAGCCAGAAGTGTGTGGATCACATAATAAAGTTCTTTACTTTGGAATTGTCCATTTCTTGAATTTATTATTTTTGCCCATTTGCGAGTGCACTGCTCTGGTAAGTCAAATCCATTTGCTAAACTCACATCAGAGTACCCCCAAACTCCCTCACCCCATGCCTCAAATAAGGCAAATCTTTCTGAGTTTTTTGAAGAGAGAAACCTAGTCTGTTTGCACCTACCAGACAGACTAGGGGGACAAATAACAATCCCTATTAGGTCCCTTTTCGCTGAACCTCACAAGGCCAGCGATCCTTTGGATTCTGTGCTCCTAATTGGCTAAACTCCCTCTCTTGTGATCTATTCACTGAGACAAAAACTGGACCTTTTAAATTTAAACTCCGCTCCCACCTCTCAAGTCTAAAGAAGTGCACCTGCTTCCACTAACCAGTCCAAGCATCCTTGGTTTAGTACCGACTATCACAGCACTTTATCCCCCCCCCCTTTGTACATAGAATCACAACACTTTTTTCTCCCCCATCTGCTACCTTTTACCCCACTACCACCTCTTCTAACAATCCCTTCACACCTCCTACCCAACCCTCTTCACTGCTCTGCTCCTACCTTGTCATCTACCTCAGCTCCCTACCTCCACTTCCCTTCCCCCCCCACCGCTCTGGACAAAGGTTATTAGCTTCACTGGTCTCTTGCATTCAAATCTACAACTTTCTCTGCTTTCAAGTAACTTTATGTGCTTCTTAATACGGTCTCTGCTCCTATGCATGCTGTCGAATTGTACATCCTGCTTTCCTAATTACGAACTCTACTTATGTTATTGTATGTTTTACAAGTTCAAGAACTACTGTTATCTCCACAATTATTATATGATAAAGTGTTTGTACTGTATGAACGTTCAAGACGTGGAAACTCTGTAAATGAGCTTCTAGCTCAAAGGTTGTAATCCAAGACTGTAATAAATAAATACAAATGAATAAAAGAAATAAATAAAATAAATACATTTGATAGGTCACTTGTACAGAGGCCTGCAGGAATTGTGGCCACATTTATCAGACCACATTTTAGCCAGGTGGAACGATGAATTACAGACAAATTACTCTCCAATGATCTGGATGCAACATGCTTTACAGGCTTTGAAGGATGCCTCTTCCATTACTTGGCATGAATTTGCCTAGAAATGCCAGTCCAAATATTTCAGAACCTCCCTCCAGATACAGGCAGAGCATATGGGGCAGGACTACAGTTACTGCTGGCAAAAATGTGGGACAGCCAGAGTGGATCACTCTGACATATTTTGGAGTTGCTGAGCACTCCAGAGTTTCTGGCGGGACATAGATGAGCAATTTAGTTTGCTATCTTTCGATACGGCCCTGGTTTGTCCTTCCATGGTGCTGTTCTCCATATCCCCACAGGGGATGAAAGTTAGCCCCAGGTCCTTAGCCCCGACTTTGCTACTGGCTGCAAAAAAGGCTAGTTCCTGGCTGCTGCCGGCCTGCTCCACTGAGATGATCTCAGGACAAATATTCTTTCCAGTTGCCACTTTTTTGTAGGGCTACTGATCAGAGATCAATATTGTAAAAGGCTTCTAAATTGTTTAATTCGCTCCCTTCAGATTTTTTCTACTTAAAAACAATTGGTGATTTCAAACATAAACTTTTCATACACCTCAGAAGTTTACAAAAATGCATTTATTAATTGTTTAGGATAATTTTATACTGTATTGTAATTGTTCTATGTGTATTTATTTGCATTGCTGAATGTTATTTATTGTCTATTGTGTATCACGTTCGTTTTTTGTAAATTGCTTGTTGCCTGTGAAAACGGGCAGTTTGCTTATCAGGTTCACAAGGATAAAAAATGAAAATGAAATGAGTTCCAGGTAGTGGTTACAAGCTAGCCCACCAATAATTAAGGAGTGGAACAAACTGTAGTAACAATATACACACACTAGAGAGGTCCTCTCACGTATAAGCTTCAGGGCAGGGCTCAAGGATTTCAGGAAGTGTGGCAACCCTGGGTTTTATATTTTATGTCCACTGACCCACATTTTGTCCCATAACATCACACTGGCATTGCAGACAGGGAAAGATTTTTGCAACACATAAAATAGTGGCTGGGCAACCATACACAACAAGGCTGTGTTTCCATCCACGGGTAGAGATGACATCATAGGGCTCTCCAGAGCGAAGCCCGAGAGGACCTGATATAATCTCAACCCCGAGATAGAAAACTCACTTCTTGTTTGTGTATGGTCGACCATATATTATTTTATATAGTGTAACCCCCCTACAAATGGGGGTTCCCAAAATTCTTCCTTGGGTGTGCCTAAATGCCCAGTGCCAGGCTGGTGTTCTGTGTCCTAGCAGGTTTAAAAGTGTCTGCATGTGAGCGCCCAGTTAGTCTCCATGCCTGTCTCTTTAAGAGCGGCCTATCTCATAGTTTATAATTAATCTGAGTGGGGGCCGAGTGTTTCTAGGCTTGAGTCCCGCCTGGGCTGCAGTACAGCCACTTCATTCTGCCATTGCCAATTGCACAGAGGGAGCCCTACTAGACTCTGTGATTGTTTGCTGATTATCTGTTTTTTTTTTTTGTGTTATGCATTTTCTCCCCTCCAGGCTCCGGATCTGCCACTCCTTCGGGCATCCTAGGTCCCCTGCACCCCTCCAACTTCCCCGGGTGCCCTTCCACCTCATATCTGCAGCCTACCTCGAGGTAGCTCAGCGTTACCCTTCGCCGAGTGGGTCCCTCTCCTCCGAGGGGGAAGGCACTGGTGGGGGCGGCCCAGCACACTATTCTTTTTCTCGGCCTCAGGCGCTGCTGAGACAGAGGCTGACCCTGCAGGAAGTCTTTGGACGTGCCTTGGACCAGGTGCTGTCAATCGGCCAATCCACAGCATTTTTTCTCATTTTCTGTTTTTTGTCCCTCCAGCGATGCTACCCGTAGTGCCCGGTCTTCACCAGGGGCCACTACTTGGGCGAGGCTTCCCACTCAGCCCACCCCAGGAGAGGAGAGCAGTCCTCCGGACGCTTGATCCTCTCCTTCCTCTGCCAGTTCCCAGTGGCCCGAGTCCATTCCCAAACCCGGGTTGCCAGTGTGGTTTGAGATGAGGCGTCCAGCGCCTCAGCCCTCTGCACCATCGGGCTGAGATTGTCTGTTTTAATAATAATGATAATATAGTTTGTCTAACCCGCCTTCCTTTGTAGCATGGACATTTGTTATGTACTACTGTCTTGGTTCTGGACTGCCAAGCTGCACCAATCAGTACGTTTGGGAGCTCTGAAATGGACCCTGCCCCCAGGGGTCTTGTGGGAGTAAATTTCTGTAGGAATTGTAGTTTTCACCCTTTGGCACCAAAATGGACCTAGAGGGGGAGCTCAAGCTGTGACAGACAAATGGATCAACGAACCAAATCTTTTGGATCACTAGGAAGCCCCGGTGCTGCCTACAGCAGAAGTCAGTAGTGGCGTAAGAGTTGAGAGAGTGAGGAGCTTGAGCAATTTGAGCAGCTGCTCCTGCGTAGCGCGCAGGGAAAATGGGTGGGAAGGCTGTGTCTGGGCTGCTTGCTACCTCCTTCCTAAAGTGAAGAGACTTAATCTGACCATTGGACTTTATCCGAATTTGTGACCTTCATTCCAAATTGTGATTAATTTCACCTGAAGAGGACTGAAGACTTGCTTTTGTGCGATTGGCCTATCAGGACTTCCACCATGACTGCAGAGCATATGGTTTGCATAGGGACACTGTGAACTGCAACCAGACTGTCATCCGAACTGTGGTATTTGTCTGCTTTTACTATAAGTGTGCTGTACGTGGACAGTGGGTCGCGATTTGTTTCTCCACTTTGCTGAATGTGTCATGCTTGCTGAAGTTGCGTCCAGCAACCTTACCAGACTGCATCTGAACTGTTCTCCCAGTCTGGGCCCTGCCAACCTAGCCCAGACACCTGCTCGCGCTGCAGAGAAAGATCCAACAAGAGACCCCCACCCGGAGATTTGGCTCCCTGATCAACAACACTGAACAGGATCGAGCACCACGTCGTATTGTGTGGGCCCTGCTTCTCCTGGCCATCCAGCTCTTCATCTTGAGGTCTCCATTTCATCCATCCTGCATCCAAATTTGGGTAGCATGAGTAAAACCAGGGTAGCTCCCTGCAACCCAACTAACAATCACAGTGTATCATCTGATTTAATTGTTGTTAAACGTTTGTGGACTGAGCCATCTGGTTCCGGATTACAAATTGTGGGTTACAGTGCATGCATGTTTCTTTCCATCACATGGCCCCAACCAACTGCAATGCCGGCCTACCCCAGGCAATGCTTCAGGCTAGCCTGTAGTTCTAACTGGGTACCCAGAGTGTGTTTGACTGTGTTCCAGGGACCTTTGAGTGCATACCTTATAGCCTGAATCAATCAGATCTAAAATCAATCATCAGATTACTGCCCCTCCCTTGTTCACATCCTCCAATAAATCAGATCCAGATCTTTCTGTAGTTAAACTGGGTGTGGTGTACCTCTGTATAAAAAGTACTGCATCAACGTTATTTAATTTTTACAGGTCTTGTTTTCTAGGGGGTCATCCAGGGCATTCTAGCTGATCATAGCCCTGGTGGTAAGTGGTTAGAAGGAGGGATTCACTGTGTGTTGCAAAAGTGTGTTGGTGTGGGGTAGCTGCAAGCTTAGCCAGGCCACTAGGGGTAAAGAGGGGGGTATCAGTGTCCCAGAGGGCTGTGCCCAGGGCAGTCATGTTGCCAACAACCCTGTCCTCTGGGTGGAGGCACCTGTTTCGAGAGCTCAGGCCCCTCAACCTGCAGGCTACTGTGCAGGCAGGGGAAGTAATCGTCGGAGTAGTGCCACCTAGGGGTTACAATAGTATATGGTTCAAAACTTTAGGCATGACCGGCTGCCAGTTCACCCCCCCCCAGCCAGCTCACTCATCTCATCTCACCCACCCTCCCATTCACTTATTCATCTCCCCCCATCCACTCATTCACTCACTCGACCATCTGCCAGTAAGAAGTGAAAATCTTTTCTTACCAAAAATGACAGGGTGTTTTTTTTTTTGTTTTCAGATAGCCACATTGTGGCTTTCCTTAGCACCTCTGTACTGCTATGCACAAACTGCTGCCAGCCCGCTCCACTAAGATGCACTCGCAAGGTACTACCAAAAATACAATCAAACATTGAACTACTGCTGTGGGCATTAACAGACGTCAGTAGGTGGAGGGAAGTGCTATTACTATAACTTGTTCACCTCAAAGCAAACTTCCTAACTCTAATGAGGAACGCTGACGGTTCAAAGGTCAGAAAAAATTGTTGTTGTATTGTGATGTCACAGCGATACTACAACAGTGTTCTGTGACCTCTGAACTGTCCTACAACAGATTTTTGAGAGCCACTGAATTCCATACACAATAACTCTAACCACAAACTATATTTGTTTGGATCCTCATCATATTTTGGATATTTGAGTTTTAATGCTGTAGTTTGTACCTTTATTGCTTGTACAACTATTTGTTTATACTATGTTGCTAGTAGGTACTGCTTTTGATCACACATCAAGGAGACCTTTGAAAGACCTGGGGCCTGATTCACAAATGTGTCGGGAACACTGCAAGTCTCGGGTGCACCGAACATACAGTGCACAGGGCTTGCAGCATTCCCCAGCCAGCAATCGGGATTCTCGATCCCGTGCGCCAATTGCCGCAAGTTAGACCAGCTGTTTGCTGGTCTAACTTGCAGCAATCTTCAGGGCTTGCACCAAATATTTGGCACAAGCTGGCATAAAGTGGGAAAAGTGTCACAGCTGTGCCCGCCTTTCTTGAATCCCTTCGCAGTTGTGGCAATGCGTTTGGCGCAGCTGCGCAAAAAAATGGGTTTGATGCAGGGCTTGATGCAAGCCCTGCTTCCGCCTTCACAAATCGGGCCCCTGGGCTCTAACTTTCTCCATCGAAACACAACCTGCTGGATACTGGTCCTTATTCTGTATATACTGGTTATGCTAGGTCTCAGATTCTGTATAATGCATCACGTACCTTATGTATTTGTTTAGCTGGCTTTACTTGTCCAATGTAATCCATTTTTTTTTTATAAAAGAAACCAAAATAAATAATTAAAAAAAGACATATGTCCCACCACCGACCCAGTAACCCAAACTCTCCGCTCATCCCCACACACTAGTGCACCAGTACATAGCCTCTCTTGGAGCTCCCAAGAATCTGTGAGTGCATCTAGTTAACCCCTCCCCTAGTACTAGGTGCCCCACAGTATTTTCTTCAGTAGTCGACTATGCGGCACTGAATCAAAGGCTCTACTGAAATCTAGGTACAGGATGTCGACAGTTTGGCTTCTATTAATCATTTGAGCCACAACTCAGGAATAAAAATCAATCAAGTTCGTTTGACACAATTGCCTCTTGTCAGCCCATGTTGGTTCAAGTCACTAAGCCCGTTATCTTCCAGCAATTCAAACAGACATTCCTTTATAACTGCCTCAGTAGCTTGCCTACTATAGATGTCAGGATCATGGATTCTCCTTATTCACTTTCTTGTGCAGGGGGGTCACTTTCACCACCCTCCAGTCCATTAGCATTACACTCTTTGCAAATGATTCATTAAATAGGTTTGGCAAGGGTGCTGCCATTGCCTACCTTATCTCCCTCAGCACACCTGGGCGCCTCCTGTCTGGCCCAAGGGACCTGTTTACCTTTAGGTCCTGCAGACCCTTTACTACTCTCTCTTCTAATAAATGTCCCATCTCTAACTTGTGACTAGCTGAACCTTCAAATGTTATCCTACTGTCCAGTACTGGTCCAGTAGCTCGCACCGTAAACACAGAACTGAGGTACTCATTCAGTATGTTTGCTTTCCCCTTATCCCTTTTCCACACACTCTCTCCATCTTTCTTCATCCTTTCTATGCTAGTTCTTGTTTGTCTTTTTTTCCCTAATGCACCTTAAGAAGGTCTCATTATTTTCCTTGACTCCTTCCACTATCCTTAGCTCTACGTATTTCCTTTACCCTCCTAATAAGTTGCTTGCTTTTCACTAGCATTTCCTTATACTCCTGTTGGATTCATTTTTGCCCCTTTGTAGACCCTAAAAACTCTCTTTTTTTGTCTCTGACTGTATCCATCACTTGTATGCCCAGACATACTGGTTTTCTATGCCTTTTTGTCTGATACATTTAATACATTCTTACATAGACTCTGATGGTAGATAAGGCCCATAACGGCCCACCCAGTCTGCCTGTTTCCCTACTCAGTGTTGACAGCCCGGATCCAATTTGATCTGCGGAACACCTTCTCTGCCCATCTCCAGGGTACCCTTATGTCTAACCCATGCGCTCTTCAACCCCCGTATTGTTTTAGCCCCCACCACCTCCGCTGGCAGGCTGTTCCATGGATCCACCACCCTTTCTGTGAAAAAGTACTTCCTGACATTCCCCCTGAGCCTTCCTCCCTCCAGCCTCATATCATGTCCCCTTGTCCTTGTGCAATGTTTCCTCTGAAATATGCTTCCCTTCTGTACCCTGTTTATACCCCTAAGGTACTTGAATGTGTCTATCATATCCCACCTCTCTCTCTCCTCTCCTCCAATGAATATATATTAAGGTCTCCGAGTCTTTCCTCATATGGCTTCTGGTGCAGCCGATGTAATATTTTCGTCACCCTTCTCTGGACTGCCTCCATCCTGTCTATGTCCTTCCTGAGATGCGGTCTCCAGAACTGGATGCAGTACTCCAGGTGAGGCCTTACCAGTGATCTGTACAGTGGCATCACCACCTCTTTCTTTCTGCTGGCTATGCCCCTACCTATGCATCCCAGATAATTCATGAATATTCTTGATAAGATGGCAAATACGTTTCCTCACCTAGAATCGAACCTCTGACTCTTTGCTTGTCAAGCAAGCACACATACAGTGTGCCACCTGAGGAGCACTCTTGGTCTGCTTCCAGTACTGCCCCTGTTATTACTACCCACTTTGTCTGCTCCCTTTAGCTCGTAAATGTTCTCTAGCTGATCTTTGATTAGGTATGTAATTTTTTAAAGGCAGTGTTTATAAAATCAGGGACCCTAGTGCTGGTATTTAGTTGCTGGGAATCCAGCATAATGTTGAACTTCATAGTGTTTTGGTTGCTCTGACCTAGTGGATTCTCTGTTGTGATATACAGTGCCTAATAATGCCCTGCTTGGATATTACAAGGCTTAAGATTTCTCACCCTGATTGCCTCCCACAACCATTGTGTAAGAAAGCAGTCTTGCAAAACCTCTGCTAATGTCTGGCCTTTTAGGTTCCTTGCATCCAGTGTGTACCAATCAGTTTCTGAGAGGTTGAAGTCTCCCATTATTTAAATTGTTCTCTAGTTCGCTGTCTAATTTAATTTTCAAGCACCTTGTCTCTGTCAGGTGTCTGGTTAGGTGGCCTATAGGACTATTCCTATCCTGTGCCTCTGCCCACTTTTCAGTCACTTGTAGCCATAAGAATGTCTCTCCCTGTCCTCCCGAGATAATTCTTCTGATACCAATATGGACTCCTTAAACACTGCCACTCTCCTTCCCTTGGCATTTTCTCAGTCCTTTCTAAACAGGGCATAAACCAGGACATTCCAGTCTCAGCTATTATTCTGGTTAGCCCATAGCCCTGTTTTCACAGCAGCATTTGAAACACAGCAACCCGAGTGCTCAGGTTGCTGTGGTGCAAATGCCTCTGTGTGGACACATACTGGATCGCGGTAAGCCGATCCTTACTATGCCCTCGCAGTCCCAGAAAGTCTGGGAATGCATTCTGGGGCAAGCGGTTTAAGCGGCCATGTGGACAGGCTGCACCGCTCACTCCCACATGCCAGACCCTGCGGGCGTCCTTTGGCTTTTATTAGCTGACTGCCCTTGACTCCCAGACCCTCTCCATCGCGTCTTGCATCAGTGCTAAGAGGGGCTGTGTAGACACAGAAGCAGAGTGTCTGCTTGGGTCAGGACAGTCCTTCAACACTCCACAGAAGGAGCGAAGTCAGCTGTGTAAACACAGTTCATGTTTCTGTTATTGCTACTATAGCCATGTTTACACTGCCACCTTAGCTGTGTATCAACCCAAGTGCACAGGTTGACGCGCTGCAAAGTTGACAGTGTGGACACTTTCCAGAGCATGCTAGGAGTGCTTCAGATCCATTTTTTGCACTCACACAGGAGTGGGTATGTTTATCGGAGCAAGCATATTATGTAGCAGTGTAAATGTGCTGCGATGCTCACTTCAATAAAAGCAGCCATTCCCAGACTCCTCTACTGCTCCCAAACCGGCCCCACAGCCCCTCTCCAGCACAACCTGCACTGGCACGAGGGCAGGCTGTGTAAAGGCAGAACTGAGCTGCAAACAGAGATTACATCAGGAATGGAGCAGCTCAAAAGTCAGAGCACTGCCGCCATGTAAACACAGCTTATGTCTACCTACTCTAAAGCCATTATCACACTCAGCTCACTTATAATATTCCCTAAGTTCCTTGCGTTTGTATACATCTTCACTTCCTTTTCTTATCCCCTCTAGTCTGCCTATTCTTAGTTATGTTTGAATGCCCATTTCTCCTACATTTCTCCCCTGCATGAGGCAGAACACTAGAGATATTAGACAGATTTTACACATACACAAATTTCTAATTATCTTAAAGGAAAACTGTCATTATCGTACCCGTCCCACCCCCAAAAGCTCTACCCAACCGATTAAGCTTTTGGCATAGAAAGAAACATTTATTTTCCCAGTTCACTTACTTTATTTTAACTTTCTAAAGTCTGCGATCGCCAAACATAGTGGATGCTGCCCGACTCCATTTCATCTACTGGCGTGGCGCCACACCGCTCTCTCCAGTACATTTTGTATTGGAATGAGCGGTGCAGCGCTGCAACAGTAGATGAAATGAAGCCGCGCAGCATCCGCCATGTTTGGCAATTGCAGACTTTAGAAAGTTAAAGTAAAGTAAGTGAACTGGGAAAATAAATTTTTCTTTCTATGCCAAAATGTTTTTTTTTTTTTTTCATGTCTTTATTTCTTGCTCCTCGCAGCTCGGCCTGCCTACATCAGCCACCATCCTCTCCCCTTACAGCCTGCAGACTCAGTCACATCTGGCTAGCACACTACATACCTGTGGAGGGGTCCCCACTCCTTCTTGACAGCCAGGATATAATACCAGAGCACGATTCCACGACAGGCCAACTGGGTGAGAGGCCTGGCCATCAAAGCTGCTTGGCCGACTGCCATTATTCACCAATTTTCTTGCCCTGAGGTACAGAAGTGCAATGACATCCAGGCACTTGTGTGCCGATATCCGCCGCACCTCACCCCTAAGTTCACCGCTCCTGCAGTGCCCCCCATCTCCATCGGGTGCCACCGCAGAGCGACAGAAACTCCAAACCCTCCCCAGGGAAAGGAGAGTAGTCCATTGGACACTCAATCCTTTCCTCCCAGTTAACCCTGATCTGCCCGTGGGTAGCGCTCCAAACCCGGTCGTCAGTTTAACTATGCCAAAAGCTTAATTGGGGGGTAGAGCTTTCAGGTGGACGGGTATGATAATGACAGTTTTCCTTTAAAAATGTTTCGAGAACAATGTTTATGCCCTCTGGCAAAAGTCTTGTGTTCAGCTGAGTCCCAAGAAACAGCAGGGTACATGGCACCATACATCTTAGTTGAAACAAAAGTCGCACCTGGAAACGAGCCTTGGCTCAGTGTGCTTTTCCCAGTTATCAAATGTTTAAATAAATAAATAAATAACACAGAAACATAGAGAATGACGGCACAAAGAAACTAATGGTCCAGCCAGTCTGTCTGTAACACTGTATCAAACCTTGGGACCTACTGTCCATACGGGATACTAGCCCTCACTATCCACCCCATGCTACCCTCCCTATTGCTATCACCCCGAACCACCACTAAAACCTTCACTCTGCCCCAGCAGTACTTGAAACCATTTATGATTTTGGCGCCTACCACATCAGCTGGCAGATTGTTCCACGGCTCAACCACCTCTTCTGTAATATAAAACAATCTCATATCGCTCCTGAACCTCCCCCTGGCAGTTTCCACTCGTGCTCCTATGCTCATGAACTCCTACTCATGCTAAATAGTTCCTCACAGTTTACCTTGTTTATTCCTTTCAGGAACGTAAAGGGCTCTATCATATCTCCCCTCTCTTGTCTAGTCTCCAGCGAGTACTTATTCAGTGACTTGAGCCGATCCTCATAAGATCTGTCCTGCTGTCTCTGAATCATTTTGGTCACTCTATGTTGTACCGTCTCCAGTCTGTCGTTATCCTTCCTTAGGTGAGGACTCCAGAACTGGGCACAGTACTCATAGAAACACAGAAACACAGTAGCAGATAAGGACCGCTAGGCCTATCCAGTCTGCCCATTTCTTTTTCTACCTTATGAATGTGCCATTGGCCTTTGCTCTGTCAATGGCCTATCTATTCATACCCATCTGTATTACTCCCATATGCCTATTCCATGCCTGTTTGAAGCCCTGCAATGTATTCATATCCACCACTTCCTGAGGTAGGCCATTCCATGCATCCACCACACTTTCTGTGCAAAAGAACTTCCTTACATTACCCCTTAATCGGCCTCCCTCTAATCTCATGCTGTGTCCTCTTGTCCTGCTATTTTTCTTATATTGAAACATGTTAGACTCTTTCACCTTGTCAATGCCCTTAATGTGTTTGAATGTTTCGATCATATCATCTCTCTCTCTCCTTTGCTCTAGAGTATACATATTGAGCTCTGTTAATCTGTCCTCATATGTTTTCTGATGCAGTCCCTGCACTATTTTGGTTGCCCTTCTCTGGACTGCCTCAATTTGGTTATGTCCTTGTGAAGATGTGGCCTCCAGTACTCCAGATGGGGCCTAACCAGTGTCTTGTAAAGAGGGATTATTACCTCCCTCATACGACTTGTGATACCCCTACTAATACACCCCAACATCCCCTAGCCTTACTCTACTGCTTTAGTGGTCTGCTTGGATGATTTCAGGTCATCAGTGATGATGATGCCCAAGTCTCTTTCTTCCCTTGTGACTGCCAGCAACTCCCCTCCCAGCCTATAGGTGGCTTCAGGGTTTCTTTTCCCTACGTGCATGATCTTGCACTTTTTTGCATTAAACCCCAGTTGCCACTCTTTTGACCATTTTGCCAGTTTATCCAGATCTCTTCTCATTCTGCCCACCCCATCTGGATCTTCTACTCTGTTGCAGATCTTGGTGTCATCTGCAAACAGACAAACCTTACCCTCCAGTCCGTCCGCAATGTCATTGATGAAGATATTGAAGAGGACTGGCCCCAGGACTGATCCCTGAGGTACCCCACTTGTGACTTGCATCTCTTCTGACTGTATACCATTTACCACCACTCTCTGTTTTCTGCCCTCCAACCAGTTTGCCACCCAGCTGACCAACCTCTGACCCACCCCGAGCCTACTCAGCTTATTAATCAATCTTCTATGTGGAACAGTATCGAAAGCTTTGCTGAAGTCAAGGTAGATGATATCAACTGCTCTCCCTTGGTCCACCACTCTGGTTACCCAGTCAAAGAAATCAATGAGATTAGTTTGACAGGACATTCCTTCTGTAAACCCATGCTGTCTTGGATCCTGTGCTCCTATGGATTCCAGGTGTTGCACTATCTTTTCCTTAAGGAGTGCCTCCATAATCTTGCCCACTACTGAGGTAAGACTGACTGGTCTGTAGTTTCCTGCCTCCTCCCTGCTACCACTCTTGTGGATTGGGATCACATGAGCCCTTTTCCAGTCTTCTGGAACCTCTCCTGTTACCTACAGAGCGGTGGTAATACCTCCTCTCTTCTGCTGTCAGTATCTCTATCGATACACCCCATCACCCTGTTTGCCTTACTGTAGGCTTTATTACACTGGCTTGATTGCTTAGGGAGTCACTAATAATGACTTCCAGGTCCCTTTCCTCAGTGGCAGTGCTCAGCTTTATTCCTCCCATCCAGTACTCAGTCCTGGGGTTCTTTTTCCCTAAGTGCATCACTTTGCACTTTCTGGTGTTGAATTTCAACTGCCAAACATTAGACCACCTTTCTATCCTTTGCAGATCCCTTTGCATCTCCCTAATCCCCTCCTCGCTGTCTACGCTACCACAGAGCTTACAGTCATTTGTGAAGAGACATATCTTACCCTGCATGCCTTCTCCTATGACAGTCATAGAAAATCATAGAAGTAGCTAGACATTTAAAAAAATGTATGGGTGGCAGTGTGAGATAAGTTTTTTTGTTTTGTTTTTACAAAACAAAGTGTGTGATGCCACACTAAAAGATTTTTTACAAGCCGAGGTGCAAAAGGTTTTGTTTTTTTTACAAGCCGAGGTGCCCGATGCCACACAAAAATTTTTTTTTTTTACAAGCCGAGGTGCATGATGCCACACACACCACAAGAGCGAAGCTCAAGTTTTACTGCTGCCCATATTTTGTTTTTTTATAATTGCTGATTTAAAATGAAAACATCATCTTCTCCTGTTTTTACAAATGTCTGTGTGGTGTGTTTTCTCACCCAAACATCACCACCCAAATATCCAACTCCAACCCCCACCCCCACCAAGCCACTACCTTCTTTTGATTTTCAGTCTTCCTCCCTTATCTGGTTGATCTTGCAACTTCCTCCATATTTACAATGTTGAAAGCAGATGCAGACTCTCACTCCCTGGATGAGTGATCAGCTGCTGAAATGGTTTAGAGTGCAGTGTGAGTATGCATCTGTTTCCAATATTGCAAATATCAGGGAAAAGGCAAGATCAACCAGATAAGTTCTGAATGTTAACAAACAAGGGGTAATGGCCTTGGGAGCTTGGATACTGGGCGAGGGGTATGGGTTAAAAATACATTTAAACATATGTTTGTAAAAGTAGGGGTCAGAGGCAGTGAATGCACATGGAGTCAATGAGATTTAAAAGAAAAAACAATGAACATTCCAAAAATCCTGTTTGTGTGCGACAGAGAGTTCAGAACACTGGTTTTAGGTTGATATCAACCTTAACCAATAATAACATAGCATTTAGACACATATTTCACCTTCAGATAATCATCTACTACAGATTTAAGCTACTCAGAATAGACCACTGATGCAGACTCTGGTCATTTCTCACCATGTGCATTGCTTCAGAACTGTTGCTGTTATGAGCAAGATTTTGCAGAGTCACATTAAGAATATTTTAGCCCTGTGGCACAGCAGCAGTGCTACCACTTGCTGCGCTGATAACCCGCGTTTGGAAGCAAATCCAGAGCACCGGAGGGAGGAGGATAGATCATCTGACAGACCACTCTCCTCTGCCGGTTGGGGTGGCAGCAGCTCTCGGGCAACATTCTGACTCCTTACAGTGGCCAGGAGTCAGTGTGCCACAATGAGCCCCCAGAGATGGGAATGGCGCTGAGGTGGATGTCAGCACAGAGCACGTGGAAGCGCACACTGAACACCCCTGACATTGCTGCACAGCCTCAGCACTGGGGGAACCTCAAGCAGAAAAAACCCTAAGCCTAACTCCATGACACCCGGTCCCAGCCCCACTCTCCCCTCAGTTCCACAGGGTCATGCTGGATTCGAATATTCCCTACTTCCTCCCCTCTCGTGCTCCCCTTGCAGGGGGAGCCCACTGTATGGGTCACTACGGTCTCCTGGTGAGTCTTGGGGGGGGGTTGAGTAACAAAAGGGGTTGACTACGGGGTACATCCCTTCCATTTCAGGCAACCATAAACAGAATCTGAAAAAAAAAGAATACCTTGCCCCTTCCCCCCAGCCACAGTACCTCAAATCATTCTTCTTTTCACCCCTTCCCCTTATTCTCAAGTATCTGGAGAAGCACCTAGCTGAGAGGTACCCAAATTAAAGAAGGAGGGCTGTAAGAGATGGGCATCTTTTATTTAAGCCCAGCTGACAGGAACAAACTACCAACCTCCATCCATCTAATAACTAACACATTTCCCTTTTTGAATGCAGTTTCTGGTCTCCTCGCTCCACACTGCCTATCTTAGCAATGTCTATCCATGCTGGCTGATATGATCATGCCACTCTTTTTTTCACTAGGAACTAGCATCTTGGGCTTCATAGTTCCATGTTTGTTTGTTTTTTTTGTGTGTGAAATTTATTGCATTGAATAAATTTCATGAATAGGAAATGTCATTACTTACAGTGGTGTATCATGCCATATACTAGTACAGAACAGTCACACAAGTGTAGCACGAGTTAATTAAGCAATAAGGCACGACCAGGGGTTATGTTAATGATCTAGTAAATCACCCCCTGAGGGTGTAATGTGGCACATTCAAGTGTCATATTGCCCCGAGGAGGAGATTAACAACAACATTAACATAACCCCTGGGAGTGCCTTATTGCTATTATAAAAAGATAACAGTAAAACCATTTGTTCAAAATGTAATTTTTATGAATTATTTAAACTCAAATAGGGATTTTTTAATAAAATAGTCCATCTGCTGAACTGAGCTGTGCTGCGCATTCCTGAGATCAGTATTACTGCATTCATAAGTTTACCACAGTACTCATAAGTTATCTCCATGGTAACTGGCCTCAGAAATGCTGTCCCACTCATAAGAAAGGCTGAGAGAAGTGAAGTTGTTAAGTGCACAAGCACACAAAGCTGGAAAGCATGACACAGTGTGTGTCCCCCCCACCCCGTAATTGACAACCAGAACGCATAGCAAGTGCTGCTCAGAAAATACATACAACACAAAAAATGCAATCTGATCTCCTTACAGAATCGAAAGCAAGACCGCGTGCATGGCATAAAAAACATTCGGTAACTGTTAAACTTTTTGCCCTGCAGCAATTTAATTCCCTACCTGTTACACATTAAAACTTTACTCCTCATTATTCACTGCCAAAACTGAAGAGCTCTGAGCAAGCTTAACAACAACAAAAAAAATAACCAAAAGAAAGACAACATGGTACCAAAACTGGCAATGGCAACTGAAGGGAAAACTGTTGATTCACACTGCTTTCGGGCAGAGCCATGGTACATGTATAAAGCCTCCAGCTGGTGAATAACAAAGATATGATCTTCTGTACTGTAGTTAAACATTGGGCAGTGCTACTTATCATGGATTCAGTGACACAGTGGAACCTCCTATATTCCATACCATTTTCTGAACCAGAAAAAAAAAAAAGGCGACACGGATCTGGCTTGGTAGATTGGAGTTCAGATAACCAGGGTTCTTCTTCTTAGTAGTTTTTTTCTCCTGTTTGCAGTATACTGCAGTAGGGCAGGGTAAGCAGGAAGAGCACATCCCTGTCAGCATTTGGTTGCCATTGCTGAGATGCTTACTTGGTCTCAGACATCTTAAGCTTGTGCTTCGTGACGTTTTAGAACAGTACAACCTCTGGAACACAGGCTACTGCAGTGTATTTCAACATCTAACTGCTTGTGCTCACGGGTTGCTTCAGACAGCACAAGTCTGTGGGTTGGATACATCAGGGCTGGGTAAATAAATAAGACTGAGCATTATTTTTTAAACAGCTCAGATTCGGGTTGCTGCTCTTACAAAGCAGTAAACATACTGGACCAATGGGATGTACCTCCTCTGTGCTTTGGTATAACGGTGTTAGCATATTCAGGCAGCTTCACACTGTGGACAGCGTTTTAAAAATGAATACACTGGGGGTGAGGGATAGAGTGTGGCAAGAATATATTTTTTATATTTCATTTAACTAGCCAACAACATTTTCATTTACTAATGGTGGCAGGTCTAGACGGGATATAATGGTGACTCTTAATTCCAAAATTAGGATGATAAAAAATGTAGCACCTTACTTCCAAGAGATCACTACTTTAGTAATCAGGCTGCACATGTATATTAATCAAAAGATTAATGTAGTGCTAATGGGATGTCATTGGCCAATTACAGTACTCCACTTCCAAGACTATTTTTATAATATTACTTAATGGTATACAGTGGTTACATATTCCAAATGTTCTAACAATGGATGATGGTGGGCATTTAATTCAGCAAGTTCAGCACTTTATATTTAAAGCATTCTACACAACGATTACTTACTTACACTTGGGCATTTTCATCTCCTCCATGACTGCAGGTTGCCCAGCAACTTATGGCCACATTCGCTATGACGGGTCATAAGCCTTTTTATTGTGAGTGGATACTCAGGGTATATCAGTGTCTCAGTATTGTCAGGGCCTAACCTGCTGACTCCCATTATTATCTACCAGTTAAACTTGCCATCTTGCATAGCTTCCACAAGTGGGGCCCAAATAGACTTAAATGTCTCCGCGACCCCATTAATATTATACTGAGTGCATTCAAGGTTAAGGCACTCTACCAAATTTATACTCCATAAAGCTATACTCGGTGGGTCCTTGCCTAACCAGTCTTGAAAAATAGTTTTCTGGTCATTTATTAATGCTAAGTTCCTAAGTCTTTTAGTGTTGCTTTGTAATCTTTTTGAATCCTTTAGTACTTAGGTATTTAGGGAATGGGGGTGCACCAAAGTGCTTCTAGCCCACTCCCCCACTATACAATGGTAGTCCATATATGTTCCCAACTATCCATGTGTTTATCAAGATTACTTTTAAAGCAGTCAATACTTGTGGATTCCACAACATAACTTGGCAATTTATTCCAATATTTCACCACTCTTTGTGAAAAGAAGGAACTCCTTTCTTTCAATTTTATAGGATTTCGCCACCAGCTGTTTGTTATGATATCAGGAACTGAATGCTGATTTCTTAAATGTAAGTCCCATGTTGACCATTAATTCACTGTCCATTATAGTCTTGTATACTAGGTTAAGGTCTCCCCTAGTTCGCCTCCTCTCTAGACGAAACAGCCCCAGCGTTTTCAGTCTATCTGAACAAGTAAAATTTATTAAACCTTGTACTGATTTGGTAAACCTGTGTTGGATCTTCTCAAGTTTAATTTTATCTTTCGTTAAATAGGGCAACCAAAACTGGGAACAATAGTCAAGATGGGGGCAGACCAGGCTTTTACACAAGGGCATTAACACACCCCTACGTCTTCTAGCAAAGTTCCTCTTTATACATCCAATAATTTTCCATGCCTTTGATGATGCTGCTGAACTATTAAACCCAAATAATAATTTTTGCTGTATTATAATACCCAAATCTCTCTGCTCTTTAATTGGTTTTAATCTAGATGTTCCCAGGTGATACTCATTGCAGGGGTTGTTTCTACCTAGATGTAGAATTACTCAGTATTCGGCTGCATGATCCACTTATTACACCCTTCATATACCATGTTTTAGGTTATTCTGAGTGTGTGAGACCTCTGCATTGCTAGAAGCAGTTCCTCCGATTTTAATATCATCAGCAAATTTATTCACGTATCCACTTAGACCATGATGTATGTCATTTACATATACATAGAAAAGCACAGGGCCCAATACTGAGCCCTAGGGCACCCCACTAGTGACACTCACATACCCAGATGTATTACCACATATTCTCACCATTTGTTTCCTGTCCATTAACCAATTTCTTATCCAATTCACAATTCTGCTATCCAAATGTAAGCCTAGAAGTTTTGATATTAATTTCCCATGATCCACTTTGTCAAATGCTTTGCTGAAATATAAATATATAATGTCACAGGGAATATTACTGTCTAAGCATTCACTTATAGATTCGTAAAAGGAGATTAGATTTATTTTTATTTTATTTATTTTTTTATTTTCATACAATCGGAATTTACAACTTTTGAGTCATAGACTCCTTTGCAAAGGCTCCACATCAATGAGTACGTAAGGTGATAGTGTACATACATAAAAGTTAAAATAACGAGACAATATAGGGTTAGGTATACCCAGCGTTACATAGTAGTTTGAATGCTATCTAGGGTAAAGTGCAGTTACCCATTGTTAGGTTGTCCAAATACCGACAGAGAGAAACTTGGGTTGGGCGACCTGGGGGAGGGACACCAACAAAAGGAGGTGAGGCGAGAAAATGGGTGGTGAGGTTAGGAGCAGTCGCAGGATGAGAGTTCATGGAGGTAAGTTCTTAAGTTGGTTTTAAAAGGGCCTAATATGGGCTCAAGGGTGATGGAGTCCGGGAGGCCATTCAGCCGGAGGGGGGCACGATGAAGGAAAGCCCTTTGCCCCAGGGAAGTCCTACAGTGGGGTATGATGAGGGATGACTTGGAGGAGCTTCTAGTGGTTTTATTAGGGAAGGCGGGAGTAATAAGGAGCTGGAGTGCCGGGGGGGGGGCTTGTTTGAGGATTATTTTCTTTGCCAGAAGACAGGTATGATACTTGAGCCCTCCCATCAAAGTTTAGCCAGTTGGAGAGCTTATAAAGATCACAGGTGTGGGTGTGCCTGTTGCAGCCAGTGACTAAATGACAAACTTTGTTCAGGGTAGTTTTGACACAGCGTAAGGCTGTTGGATCTGCAGCACCATATATTACTATGCTATAGTCCAGTAGCGAGAGGATCGAGGAGGAAATTGCAAGGCGGATGGCCTCAGGGGTGAGGCAATGCTTGTGGTGGTGCAGTAGGCCAAGCCTGGAGTTTAGAGCAGCAGACAGATGTTGGATATGTACGTGGTAGGTGAGGGATGAGTCTAGTGTAATACCCAGGTATTTGAAGGTGGCTACTTGCTCAAGTGGGGTTCCTTGGGAGTCAGGAACGCTTAGTTGCGAGTTGGAGTGAGGGTTCTGTCTGTGGGCAAAGATCATGGTTTTAGTCTTTTTATAATTTAAGACTAGCCTGTGATCCAAAAACCACGATTCAATTTTGGAGAAACGGTCCTGGAGGGTACGTTGGAGAGTTAGGGTGTCTCTCAAAGATGACTGTGTCGTCTGCGTAAAGCAGTACTTTACCAGAGCAGGAACTGGGGAAGGAGTTAAGATAGAGAGTAAAGAGGAGGGGTTCGAGTATTGAGCCTTGAGGGATTCCAGAGAGGACAGAGTGGCTGGTGGACAGTGTGGTGCCAATCTTCACTTGCTGGGTTCTCTTGGAGAGGTAGTCTCCAAATCAGGATACGGTTTCCCTGGAGAGGCCCAATGATGTTATGGAGTTGAGGAGCAGGGGGTGGTTAATGGTGTCTAACGCCTTGGTTAGACCGACACAGACTGACCCAGCCAAGTGTCAGCAATCAAGGGCATTGTGAATGTAGGAGGTATACTCAAGAAGGGCTGTGGTGGTGCTGTGTACCTTGTGGAATCCGTGTTGCTCGGGGCACAGCAGGTTGTACTTTGATAGATAGTCCGTGAGCTGGTCGGATACTATTTTTTCAAGTGCCCTGGAGATAGGGGGCAGAATGGAGATAGGACAGTAGTTGTTGGGGGAGGTGCGGTTACCACATTTTAGAATCAGGGTAATTACAGCTCGTTTCCAGGTGGATGAGAATTGGCCAAAGTAGAGGAGGGATAGATTTAGCAATCTGGTGAATGGAGAAAGAACCTCATTCAGGGTGAGTTGAATAAGTTTTAAGCCAAGAGAGTCACCACTATGACATGACTTCTCAAGGAGCAGGTATTTGTTGGTGACAAGTGGAGATATAATCTGTAAGTGGAAAGGGGGGGGGGAGGTGTTCACCAAGGCTAGGGGTAGGGGAGTGTGTGGGGGTCAAAAAAAGTTTGGTGGAAGGACGCTACTAAGGTTGGAGAAGGTTTCATTGAGGGTGTTCGAGATAGCGAGTGGGTCTTGTATAATGGTACCATCTACAGCGAGCTGGGCGGGTGGGGGCTCACTTTTCCAGAGTTCTTTAATGTTTTCCAGAAGTCATGACCAGAGCTCCAGGTAGATGTGAGAGCATGGCGATAGTAGTTTACTGATAGCCCGGATGCATTTGTTTCTGGCTTCTCTATCGAGCTGCCTGTCCCTAGGCAGTCGGGATCCCAAGGCCTTTTGCCAGAGGTTGTCCCAGTGGCGCATCAAATCAAGTAGAGCCTGGGAGATCCAGGAGGTGTCTCTGTTTTTTGCCAAGTGTTTAGTGAAAGGGGCATAGATGTCACAGGCGGAGTTAAAGGTGGTAATGAAGTAGGAGGTGGCTGAGTCTACACACTGGGCTGTTTCTATAGGGGACCAGTCACATGCCATGAGGTATGATTACAGACTAGGAAAGGAATTCTTTTTTAGGCACCTTTGGACCAAGTACATGGGAGGTACAGACTGGAATTTATTATTACCAGCAGATTACTAGTGAGTGGTCACTGAGGGAGTCAGGGAGGACTCTGACCTGGGAGAGGTTGTTGGGGTGGTTGGTGAGGATGAGGTCCAGCAAAGTCGCTGTGCTCATTTTGTCATTGAATCTAGTGGGTGACTGGACAACCTGGATGAGATCCAAGGATGAGGCAGAGTCCTTAAAGTGGGAGGAGGCAGGTGATAGCCAGTTGATGTTGAAATCCCCTACGGCGATTACCTTGCTATTGGAAGGCAACTGCAAGATACAGGACATGACTGCAACAAATGCAAGTCTTTTTTTACATGGAGGGATACAGGCAATCAGGAGGTAGAGTTTTTACCAGGGTTTCCAAGTAGTAATTTGACAGTGAGGGTTTGGACACCATGAATGGGGAAGGGGAGGGACACTAGGATGGCTTGCAGGGAGTCCTTTATGTAGAGAGCACAGCCACCTCCCCTTTTCCCTTGTCTATTGACCTGAAAAATTGAATAACCATTTATGGCTATGGGTGAGTCAGAGATGTCATTGGACAGCCAGCTTTCAGTCAGGGCAGGAGTTCAGAGAATGTTGTGCCAACCAGCCTTGCAGGGTGGTGAACTTTTTCTGGAGACTACAGATGTTAAGTGAGGCAATTTGTAGACCACCAGACTTGCCATGGCAGGAGGAGCCTGAGTGGGTTGGGCCAGAGTTGGGGTGGACGTTACATGATAGAAGTAGATAGAGGATTTGTGTTGGAGTAGAGCACCCCTAAAATATTTACTTTTACTGCATTTGGAGCAGTTTTTGTGTGTGACATTGTCGGTCGTTAAGGATAGGGGAAGGGAGTGTAGGCAATGGGCTAAGAGGGTATGAAGGGGATGGTGATATGGGCATGGGTCTGCGAGTTTGACAGGGGGTAAGGTGTGGCAGGTATGTAGGTTCAGATAGGATGCGCCATGTATAGAGGTAATAGGGGTGTTTATATGGTTGGCTACAGAGGGACAGGGATGAGTGATCATGGGGAGAGTGGGAGTGGGAAACCTAAAGCCTAGAAGGAGGGCATAGCACCAGAGGGTGTACATTGCTAATTAGGGAAGTGAAACCGACAGAGAAACAGTACTGGATTAAAGAAGAGCAGGCAGCTGCAGAGGAGGGCAATAGGGCTAAATTAGGGAAGAGAAAATAAACCATTTAGGAAATAGTGCTGGATTAAAGGGAAACAGGCACTGCAGATTAGGGAGTTTGGGTGACCCCTAGTGGGGAGAGTGAATAAGCTGCAAATGGGAGAGTTGGCTGATTGGTTCACAACTCATGTGATCCTACCTATATAAGGAAGAGTCCACCAAGGGAGGTGGGGGGGGGACAGTTGCAGTTGGCCGTTTTCTAGTCGCTCCACACTTGAGGCAGCTGTCTGGGCTCAATACCTTGAAATCGGTGATGGTACAGCGTCTCAGTGTTCTGGAGGCTCAGGTGGCTCGGGGGAGGGCAAACTTGAAATCGGTGGTGGTACAGCATGATGCACAAGCGTCTACCAGTAAAGTCATGTTGAGTTGTATCAAAATTCCCCTTACTGCTTATGAACTGGAGAACAGCATCCTTAAGTATCCCCTCCATAGTTTTACACAGGATGGAAGACAGACTGATTGGTCAATAATTATTTATCAACTGTCTGCTGCCCTTTTTCTGTACTGGCACAACTATTGCTGTGCGCCAATCATGTAGTACCATACCAGTGTTGAGGGAAGAAATTAGTATTACACTAAGGGGTTTTGCCACCAAATGTGCCAATTTGTTTAGTATCATTGGGTATAACTCATCTGGTCCTACTGCTTTTTGTGGTTTGATTTTAAGTAATATGGACTGGATTTTATTGACATCAAGAAGTTTATTACCCAAATCACCAGTATACGTACTATCGCTGATAATATCCTCTATGATATGTTCAGGTTTGCTAAAGTTAGAGACAAAAAAGTTGTTTACGTTTTTAGCCATATGTAATGGGTGAGTAAACATTTCTTCCTGTATTACAAGAGGGCCCACCTTGGAAGTATTTCCTTTTATGGAGTTAACATAACTGTAAAAGGCTTTTGGGTCCTAGGCATTTCTCACTATGCTGATTTCTAGGTACCTTTTACTTTTTGCAATAGCTTTTCTGCAGTTTTGCTCCTCCAACCTCCTCCACCCTACTTCATGATCGGGCAATGCCAGGGGTCAGGTCAGGAGCGGAGGTCAGGTTATCGGGCCACGCATGGCCAGTTGGCCACCATGCCATGTGATGTCGCGGCAAGTAGTGTGCACTGCTGCTCAGTTAGTCCTCCCTCATGTTGAGATTTGAGAAGCAACCAGAAGAGTGGAGACATCTGAGACAGTCTGTAGACATTGTCAGCCCATCGGGACTCAGTCTCTCACTTCAGAAAGATGGCAAGGGCTGGGCATTATTTAATCATCTTTTGAGTCAGTCACTCACAGACCGACAGTAGAAACTGCTTTATTAACTAGTTCTAAATTCTAAATAACTGAATCGATCGACAGTCGACCAACTGGTGGAGTGGAGGATTCCTTATTCCCGCAGTTGCAGGTTGCAGCAGGGCTTGGGTGGGCTAGGCAAACTGTGGAGAATGAGTACTTTCTCTCTGTCTCATTTAAATTGAGAAGCTGCTCAAGCAACTATCTTTTTTTATTAACTTGAGAACTTAATGAATTATAAGAACTGCAATCGATGCAGCTGCAGCCTGCAACAGGGCCTGGGTGGTCTGGACAAGCTTTGGACGGTGGGTACTCTGTTCAAGGAACTATCTTTTTTATTTTTTGTACCATTGTTGAATTTGAGAACTTAGTAAACCATAAGAGCTGCAATGGGTGGGCTGGGCAAGCTGTGGATGGTTGGTGGGTATTAGGGTACTCTCCATCTCATTTAAATTGAGAAGCTCAAGGCCAATGGCCAAGCAACTATCTTTTTTTATTTTTTGTACCGTTGTTGAACTTGAGAACTTCATGAACCATACAAGCTGTAATCAGCCTGATTGACAGTCTTGTAGAGACAGTTATTGTTTAGTTTTTTGAACTTACATCACCTTTTAAAAAATCATCTGCCCTATTCTCCAATCTCTGAGGTACAAGGAAAGTGTCTTAACCACGCTAGCTGACCTGGAGTGCAGTCTGAAGAATGGGGGGGGCAGTCCTAAAGGTGTGTCCTGGGCCTAGACATTTCTATCGGCGCCCCTGATAACAGGTCCCAGGAATTACTGGCTTATGTTTTCCTTCTACTTCAATCCACAAGTTCTCAATAGCAAAATTATCTTCATCTAGTAGGATAGGTAGTGGTCTACTCTTCAGTCTATTAGTAATATATATCGCAATGGCATGGGGTCATCTTGCCGAATGCAAAAACCGCGTGGCAACAACTGCCACAAGCAAAAGGACACATGCCAAAATCTTGTGGGGCCAAACATCGACCTGACAGAAACAGTGCACACACTTTAAATCAATGGGCCTCTGTCTTTGTTGTGGGGGGTGCTTTGCCCCCCCTGATTAATAACAAACTCCGTGGGATGTGGACTTCGGGGTGGGGAGCAAGTTGGAAGGGGGGAAGTTTGTTTACAAAAAATAGAACATGCTGCAAAATGTAACAGCACACAGAGACCTGGTGAGAACTAAACCACGATCCCAGGTCTCCATTTCCTCTGTGTCCTGGTGCCTTAGCCACTCCACCATGGGAGTGGCTCGACCAGGCACCCAGGACATGAAACCTGATCCCTTCCCAGTACAAGCCCATGACAGAGGTATCGGTATTTCCTACCACTGTTCTACCCGTCACTGTTATTACATGCGCTCTCTGCACAGTGCTGTTAATACCGCGCTGTCTTTTGTGCACAGTATTGACCCGGTACATTTGGCAATTCCCCCTTCTCGTCGATCTGTGTGATTTATCTTGTAACGTAAATATCCATTTATGTCCAGTCCCCAGTTGTTAGAGTCATCCCACCAGGTTTCAGTTATAGATATAATATCAGAATTGTATTTATTTATTTCAATTTGTAACTCAGTGATTTTACTTTTGACACTTCTTGCATTGAGTGATAAAATGCTAGGGTTCATACCCGTATTTAATAAATCTCTCTTATGAGTCTTGCTATTACTTTTAGAAACAACTACTGGTTTCTGTACCACCTCCCCACCAGGTTCAGTTTAAATTACACTGAATTGCAGTTTGAAGCCTTTTTCCCCAGCAATGCTGCTCCTTTTCTATTTAAATGCACTCCATCTCTATTATATGTCAGTGCACCCTACAAATGTGTTTTGGTGCCTCACAAATTTAAAACCCTCATGTGCTGCAAAAGTATATAACCAGTTATTGTGCTTGTGTATCTCCCTTTGTATCACTGCATTACTGCCAGTTTTGGGTAAGAATTCGGAGAAGATTGCGGGGCATTTGGCACGTTTTAAAATTTGCCCTATTTCTCTTATGTCTCAAACAATGGAGTTTTCCAATGTTCTACCTATATCATTTGTCCCGGCATGTGCAACAATTAGTGGACATTGTTAGGTGTTGATTAACTTGTTTAGGCACTATTTAATGTGTCCAAAACGGGCTCCTGGTAGACAAGATACCTGTGTGTTCTCCCTATCCAAATTACATATGACAGAGTCCGTCACCTTAAAGCAGAGTTTCTGCCCCTAGTAAAAATTTTGTTAGTGTATTGGGTAGATCTCCATCCACTATGTTTTTACATAATTCTATTAACTTTGTGCCAAAATGGCCTCACCTTACTAAGGACCATGTGGAGAAAATCTTCATTTACAATTTCACATTTCGGGCATATAGTAGATTGCAGGGACAGAAGTATGTATCTTAAGAGGCATAATATATGTTCTATACATAAAATTCATCTGAATTTGGCATAACCTGTTGTTTTGTGCACATCTATTGAAGAGCAAGTATACTGCCAAAAACTAATATTAGCTTTTAAAAGCAGTCAACCATTACTTTTTATGTCTGAGGTACTTTTTCTTTTCTCTTCTCTTTGGTTAATTAGAAGACTGTTTATCTGATGTTAGTAGGTGTGATGTGTGGGACAGCACTCTGCCCAGCAGCTGACATATCTAGCTCTGTTCTCCCTTACTACATCATCAGCATTGTGACCTCACTGACTGACATAACTGCTGTTTAGGAACAGCCACTCAGTGGTTGTGAGGTCAGTCACTTGCGATGTCACTGTCATTGAGGTCACAATGCTGATGATGTAGTGGTGGGTACAGATAGCTATGTCAACAACCAGACTTAAGTACAGTTATGTAAGAACTTACCATAACAGTAGATCTTTGAGAGGAGCTCTTACAGCGGGTAACACCTTTAGGACTGAAACATGCAGGCACCAGGACCCCATGGAAACGTCTAGCTAGCGGTATATAGCAGGGGACCGCTCCCTGTCACGTGTGGCATAAAAGGGGCGGTCCCCCAGCCCATCCCCAGTTCTCCCTCTGGAGACCCCGGCAAGTGAGTAGATATAGAGAACAGAGCAGATTCTTCTAATAGAGGAAACAAAGGTATCCGTGATGGAGAAGCAGCTACCAGGGGGAAGGTGGGAGGGAAATATTGTACCTACTGCAAGAGCTCCTGTTGAAGATCTACTGTTACGGTAGGTTCTTATGTAACTGTACTATCATACTTCGAGGGGGCTCTCACAGCAGGTAACACCTTTAGGACCGAGTCCCAAGCAGTAAGGAGAGACCCTGGTCAGTAGGGTGGAAGTAGAAGTCTCCCAAAAAATAATTATGACAGGAGGTCCTGGAGGATTGCTAGTCCAAAGCCGGCTCTGCAGTGAGAAGCATTATCCAAACTGTAGTGTTTGACGAAGGTGTGGACAGAACTCCAAGTGGCAGCCCCACAAATGTTGGCAGCTGACACGTTTCTCAAGGAGGCAAAGGAAGCAGCCATGCCCCTGGTAGAGTGCCCCTTTACCAAGCCTGGTAAGGGTTTGTCGTACTTGTAGCAGAAAATAATGTAATTCAGTAATGCAGTTCTGGAGACCTTACCTACGTAAGGACATAGACAGGGTAGAAAAGGTTCAGAGGAGGGCAAGAAAGATGGTGCATGGATTGCATCACAAGTCCTATGAGGACAGGTTGAAGGAACTGAACATGTACTCCCTGGAGGAGAGGAGGGAGAGAGGGGATATGATAGAGACATACAAGTATCTTACAGGGAGGAACAGGGTGCAGGAATGCACTATTTTTAAGCGAAAAAGATGTTCCAGGACTAGAGGGCATGGGATGAAGTTGGAGGGAGGACGATTCAGAGGAAACGTGAGGAAGAATTTCTTCACAGAACAGGTGGTGGACAAGTGGAACACCCTGCCAGAGGAAGTGGTGGGGGCTGAAACAATCACGGGATTTAAGAATGCATGGGATAGACATAAAGGAATTCTGGAGGTCAGGGGTAAGGGGCAACAGACTTCCTGGAAAACATAAACTGAACTTACAAACTTAAATGGGCAGACTGGGTGGGCCATAGGCCCTTATCTGCCGACACTGTCTATGTATCTATGTATCTATGTAATTAACCAACCATCTGGATAAACACTATTTAGAAACAAGAGCCCCTTCCATTCTGGGGACGAAAGACACAAACAACTGGTCGGACTTTCGAACAGCCCAGGTGTGCTCCAAGTAATAACATATGAATATAAAAAGAAACCAGAAGAAGAAGGCCATTTGGTCTATCAAGTCTGCTCATGTTGCAGGGTCAACAGCTTGAGCTACTGTCCCTGCTACCTCTCCCCACTCCTTCCATCCTCCCTACCCATGACCCTTACCCTCCCCCATACCTGTCCCAGCCTCTCTTAAAGCTGACCACTGTCATCAATGAGATTACCTCTTCTGGCAGCTCATTACAACTGTCCATCACCCTCTCTGTGAAGAAGTACATCCTGACCTCCCTCCTACCCTCCAGCTTAAGACTGAGCTCCCTCATGTTATGGTTGCCACTCAGCTTAAAGAGACTCCATATCAACCTTATTTATCCCTTTCAAGTACTTGGAGGTCCCAATTATGTCCCCTCTCCCTCTCCTGTCTTCCAGGATGTACATGTTCAGTGCCCTCAACCTCTCCTTGTATGCCTTACCCTGATGACCAGCTATCATCTTTGTAGCCCTCCTCTGGACCTTCTCCAGCAGGTTAACATCCTTTTTGAGATGTAGGCACCAGTACTGAATTCCATACTCTAGAGGCGGCCTTACCAGTGACCTGTACAAGGGCAGTATAACCTCCTCTCTCCTACTACTGATCCTCCTAGATATGCATCTCAGCATCTTGTTTGCCTTTGCTGTTGGTCTCTTGCACTGTGTGGAGTGCTTCAGGTCACCAGTGATCATCACTCCCAGGTCCTTCTCCTACTCTGATGCAGATACTCGGACTCCACCCAGGTAGTACTCTGTCCTAGGATTGTTGTCTCCAATATGCATAACTTTGCATTTCTTGGCACTGAAGCCAAGCTGCCAGATCCTGAACCACCTCCCTAGCTTTTCCAGATCTTCCTGTAGGTCTTGTATCCCTTCAGCTGTGTCCACTCTCCCACAGAGCTTGGTGTCATCCTCAAATAGGCACATTTTGCCCTTAATGCCATCTCCATTGTCACTGATGAAGACACTGAACAACACTGGCCCCAGCACCGAGTCCTGAGGGACTCCACTGGTTACCTGTCTTGTGCCAGATAACTCTCCCCCCACAACCACCCTCTGGGTTCTGTCCTTCAGTCATTTTTCCACCCATCTGGCCATCTTTTCCCCAACCTTGAGATCCACCAACTTCCTGATCAACCTTTTGTGAGGCACAGAGTCAAAGGCCTTGCTGAAATCAAGATAGAGATGCTTGGCCCCTGTCTACTGTCTTAGTGACACAGTCAAAGAGGTCAATCAGATTTGTTTGACACAATCTCCCCCCATGAACCAATGCTGCCTCACATCCTGGAGACTGTGCTCCTCTAGATATTCCACCAACATTTCCTTTAGTATGGTCTCCATGAGCTTGCCCGCAATGGAGGTCAGACTGCACCCTATGAACATCCAGAGTATATAGTAATGCCACCCCTTGGTTCAAATACTCTGGGTAATAGACAGGAAGGTGAATGTCCTGATTCAAAGTAAACTCTGACACCACCTTGGGAAGAAGCTTAGGATTAGTCCGTAAGGACACTCTGTCCTTGTGGAAAACCAAATAAGACTCCTTACAAATCAGGGCCTGAAGCTTGGAAATCCTTCAAGTAGAAGTAATGGCAATTAAAAATAACGCTTTCCACAACAGAAAGCACAGCTCGTAACTTGCACCAGGTTCAAAGGGGGGCAAAGTGAGCTTTTCTAAAACAAACAAAAGATCCCATGGCGGTATGGGACTCTGGATGGGAGGCTTCAAATGCAGAATTCCCCATCAGAATGTGCGGGAAAGATCCAGTTGGGCAAGAGTTTTGCCCTCAATAGGTACATGGTAGGCTAAAATGGCAGACAGGTCCTGAGGGAGGAAGGCCTTGCCTTTCACTTTGTCCAAAATTACCCCTATGTATTGCAGCCTTTGACATGGCCAAGGAGAAGATTTGGGGAGGTTTAAGATAACCCTAGGTCTCGAAACAAGGAGAAGGTGGTGTGCATAGTGTGGAGTAGCCAGCAGCCAGTCATTCAGGTAGGGGAGGACATAATGACTCTGTCTCCTTAGAGCTGCAGCCACTACTGTGTGGCATTTGGTGAAAACTCAGGGGGCCGAGGACAGCCCAAAAGGCAGAGCCCAAAATTGGTAGTGACTTCCCTGGAAGCAGAAGTGAAGGAACCTCCGGTGTGGTTGAAAAATCCAAATGTGGAGGTATACATCCTGCATGTCCAGAGAGCATAACCAACCCCCCTGATGAAGGGAGTAGGCCTAGGAGAGTGACCATCTGGAATTGTTTGTACTCCATGTACTGATTCAGGTGGCTGAGGTCAAGAATACAATGCAGGCCCACTGTGTCCTTTGGCACCATGAAAACGTGGGAATAAAATCCTTTCCCCTGTTGTGCCAGATGGACAGGCTCTATTGCCCACTTTTGCAGGAGGGCCTGGATCTCCTCTGTGATGAGAGCATTGTGAGCCTAAGAGTAATGGGATGGGATCGCTGGATTGTATGGAGGAATCTTGGTGAATTCCAGAGTGTGCCCCCTTTCGATGAGTTGTAGAACCCACTGATCTGTGGTTATCTGATGCCACCCTTCTATGTGCAAGGAAAATAGACCCCCTAACACCTCCTCTAAGGCTTTGGCCAGGGTAGGTGGGTCAGACAATGAGTCAGGCTGAGGAGCCGGGAAGGGGCACCGTAAATTTGGAGGTTTTAGGGGCCCAACGGGTGGAACCTCCGGAAGCAGAAGTGGAAGTCTTGCGTTTAAATCCTGCTCTCTTCTGCTGTCCTCTAGGTTGCCACCTAGCATTCCTTTGAAAGGACTGCTTAAGGTGCTGTATAGGCTGAGATTTGTACCTAGTGTGTACAGATCTAATGGCTTCCCTGATTCCTGCAGGCAAGTAATAATGTTTTGTGAGTCTTCACCGAACAGGAGTGGACCCTGGAAGGGGGGCATCCAAAATTTTCGACTGCATGTCCGGAGCAAAGCCAGACACTCTCACGCCCTGCCTACCAAGTCCACCGTAACATAAGATGCCCAAAGGATGTGATTACTGACCTCCGAGCCTGACTTTAAGATGCCCTTCCTGGGCAATCTGGTATGGCTGGAGCTACCTCCACCACCTTGTCCTACGGGGCGTTCTGGTACTGAATCATATGGGCAAGAGAATTTTGAGATCATATAGTGCACGTGGCCGAACAGTACACTTTCTTGGCCAAGCAGTCAAATTGTTTGGAATTCTTGTCTGGAGGTTGCATACTCGGGTGTCTAGGATGCCTGGAGCAGTCACGGGGTGCACTAATCATGACTGAGTCTGCTTCTGGGTGCTCCTCATAAAAGGGGTCCTCTTGTTGGACACAAAAAAGCTGTTCTGACTTCTTGAAGATGGTCAGCAAAGAAAAGAGGCACTTCCAAGCTGCCCTGTTGACATTATTATAGGACTCCACAAGTGGGGAACCACCATAGGTAGGTGTCCTTTTTCCTGAGAAATGTGGCCAACTGACGCTGCTCTGGATCCAGCTCTTCCATATCCCAGCCATTCAGTTTCTGGATGTGTCGCATTATGTCTATGAATGATGGGTTGTCAGGCGGGGAAACGAGGGGTGTCTTTACCGTGCTCAGGCTCCAAAGGAAGGTTGGCATCTTCGCTGCTGGAAGAGTAGGAGTACCCATCTGAATCCACAGAGTCCTGGGAGGGAGAGGGTAAACGTGGCTGCTTATGCGGCTGTCCTTTGGGAAGAGGGGTATTGCCCTGTCTGGTGTTGGGGTGGTCCCCCTAGGTGGAGGAGTAGGTGAGCAACCCGGAGGCTTGTCCGGAGGTGGCCCCTGAGGGGTAGGCTTAGAAGGTTCCCATGGTACCTCTTTGTCTTAGAAGTAGGCCCACCATGCTACAAAAAAATAATTCAGGTCTTGCAGAGGATTTTGTAGCAGGGCTGGTGTGTCTGGTGTTGGGGGAGTAGGCTTAGACAGCCCCAGCGTTTGGTCATCCGGCTGGGGTAACTCAGGCGTCAAGGTAGGCCTATCTGGGTTACTGGGCATTGGACCCAGAGGAACAGTACCATCTGATGTTGGACAGGCTGGACCTGGTGTCCGACCATCGGGTGTTGGGCCCTTGGGAGTCGGCTGAGGGTGGGCATCAGGCCCAGACGGTGACTTAGGAGGGTTAGATAGTGATGAGTTCAACCCAGGAGACATCAGAGAAGCTGGTGTTGAAGGAACCAGTGTAGACTGGGGCTGGGTTGGTGATTCAGCCAGCACCCGCCTAGGAGGAGTCACCAGAATCTGGAAGCTGGCTCCTGAACGGTGACAGACGCCCTCTTTCCCGAAGGATGAGGGTGCCAGTTCCGGGTCTCACCTGCTGGAGTCAGACCACAATGTCGGGGAGGACTCAGCAGACACCCTGGCCAGAAAAGTGACAGGTAAAGGCCTGCCGCCCAAAGATCCACCGGCCGAGTCACTTGGCTTAGAGCCCGTGTGGACTATGGGCTTAAGCTTGAGAGGCAGAGGATGAAATCCCACACCCTGAAGAACCTTCTCCCACAACAGTGATGAGGGAGGTTTGGTCACCGGGAGCCCAGAAGGTGAGAGGGAAGCCGCAGTGGAAGAAATCGACCCCCCGAGGTGGGGGGGGGGAACCCAGAGGTGGTCGTCAATTTGGACAGGGACTGTGAGCAAGCTTCTGGCCAGGGTTTCTCCTTATGTTTTTCCTGGTGCTTGCTGCTCGATTTTCTCTCCTTGTGAGAAGAGGAGGTAGAGACCCCGGAGGCCGGTGAAGAGGATGAGCTCTTTCGATGAAGCTCCTTCTCCATCTTAGATAGCTTTTTGGTGAGCAAACCGGCTTCGCGGGTATTCCAGTGGCAGAGCCAATTACACTGATTAAAATCCCGGCAATGCTGGCAGACCTCGATATCGTAGTCTGGGACTAGGCAGAAGAGGCTAGCCAAATGGCCGTCCTTATAAGGAATCTGCTTGCCACATGCACACTTCGATTACCACCTCTCGATTGAGAAGGACGGAGAAGAAGAAGACATGCAAGTGGAACATTTGAAGAATAATCATTTTGAAGCAAAAAATAACAAAACACAGGTAAGTGTGATGTAAAATAGCAGTCGACTAGCTGAAGGTGTCTGTGGAGGTCCGACATGCGAGGTCGACGGTGGGAAAAGAACTGGGGATGGGGTGTTGGACCGCCCCTTTTATACCATATGTGACGTTGAGGATGGGCTGACATCGGTGGGGGTCCCCTGATGTATACTGCTAGCTAGATGTTTTCCATGGGGTCCTGGCACCTGCCAGTTTCAGTCCTAAAGGTCTTACCTGCTGCAAGAACCCCCTCGAAGTAAGATGTGCTGTTCCACGCATGCAGCCCAGTATTACCACATAGAAGACTTTCTGAAGAGTGAAAAGAACACTTCAGAAATAAAAAGTTACAGCTGACTACTTCTTAAAATTATTATTTTCTGGAGCGGGCACCCTCCAATCAACATTCTGTAAAAAAAGCAGTTAGAGGTTTACAGTCAGGTAGGGGGGCGTAGATGATAGCCTCACCTGGTGAGAGGCTAGCTATGCTCAGGGATGGGGTAGTGCCCTCTACCAGCCATCTTCTGATTCTAAGCAATGTGAAGAAATCTCCTGTTTAGATCCTATATAGGTCTCTAAGCACAATGAAGGACAAAAGCTGACACCCCCCCGCCCACAGAGGTCACCTACAGTTCTCACACCCAGCTTTTTCCACCTCAGTACTGCTTTGTGCAAAGTACAGTATACCCCAGTCTATGCTTAATGGCCACAGTGATGTCAGTCTTGGGAGACAGGTCTTTCTGGTGGTTGATATGTTTGTGTATGGCCATCCAAATTTTAGCCATATTTAACATGAAAGGGCTACCTATATCCGACTTTGAAATCTGCCAACAGTGAAGAAAGGCCCCCTTTTCTTAGAGCTCCACCAAGGTCCTCTTCCTCGAAGGGTATCCATGCAGGACATGCGCTTCCTCCTCCTGTAGGAGCATAGGCAAGCTGGCAAGCCTAATAATGCAGGCTAAAATAATGATGAGCACCCCCCACCTTCTAACACTGGGAGTTGTAAGATAGCCTTTTCAATACATGCTGGTTTGCCTCTACATAGAAATTGGTGCACAACTGAATCTACTGTTTAAGAAAAAAAGCTATATTTGGGATTTAACAGGGAGATTTCAAAACAGACAAAGACATTTTAGAAAAGTACACATTAATGAGTTTGTCGTGCGCGCAAGCGTAAACGAACTCGTTGAAATGAGAGTTGCTATAGAGGGGTGTGAGGGAGGTGCGTCCACTGGACAGCTCTGTTAAAAGGAGCAGGTCTGCGGCAGACGAATCAGTAGGCAGGCTGCCGATGACTCACTTTCTGTTTCTGGGGCGGAGTTGGCAAAGTTTTCAAAGGACAGAGCCAAACCTATAGTGGTGCAGATCGGTCCTTTGATGTGTAAACAGCCCTACAATACATTAACTTTCTGGTTGCGCATTCACACCTCCTTTGCACTTACAGTGATAACGGCTGATGTAAATGTGCTGAGCCTGTGTTAAAACTGTATTAATCTGGGGCTCCCGCCACCAAAAAGCTTACCTTCCAGTTTAGGTTTTCATCTATGAAAGCACTTTTTTCTTGTGCCTGAACTGACTTAATTTTATGTAGTAAAAGTCTGCGACCCAGAACTATCGTGGACACTACGGGGGCTCCAATAACTGTAAAGGTGCGGCGCCACACCTTTACAGTTAATGGAGCCCTCGTAGTGTCTGCCATAGTTCTGGGTCGTGCACTTTTACTACATTAAATTAAGTCGGTTCAGCAGAGAAAATACTTTCATAGATGAAAAAAGCAAATCAATCCCTCCCGCTCCCTCCCACTGCTCCTGTCCTCCTTCCATTCCCATTCGAGCCCCCCCACCAGCAAATCACTTCCTCCTGTTCCCTCCCACTGCTGCTATCCTCCCTGCTCCCTCTGTTCTTGTTTGTGCCCCCTGCCAGCAAATCAATCCCTCCCACTGCTGCTTTCCTCCCCACACCCTCCATTCTGTTTGAGCCCCCCCCCACCCACACACACAGCAAATCCATCCCTCTCCCTCTGACTGCTGCTGTCCTCCTCGCACCTCTCCGTTTCCTGTACCCACGGACAGGGAGCCACTCCAGTGTCCAGAAATGTACATATTCTGTCCTGCAAAAAAATAAATAAATAAAACCGCCCTAATGTCTTTATTTTTAAACCTAAAATAAAACAGTCCATCGATGTCTCCCGTCCCCTCCCCATCCCGACCCTCCACTGTACATCCACCTCCCACCCCTTACCCATACTTACCTCCGGACGATCTTCTGTGCACCGAGGCACGTGTGCACTCTTCAAAGCCGACTGGCAAAATGAAGATTTCAAGGTAAGTCGAATAATAGGAATCAATGGAAGTCACTAGGTTAATATCTCAGCCATTTTGAATTTTGGCTCCAAATTTTTCAACATGGGGTTCTTGGGACCCCACCTCTGAACACTGTCATTTGTTACTCGGTCCCAAAGGTGATTTCATGGTCGCCATGGAATCACCTCGGGACCGACTACAGAGATGATCAGCACTGCTCACGAGGTGAGTCCCAAAAAGCCCATGTTGCAATGTGGTGAAAAAATTCCAAAAAATGACTGCATTATGAGCGTGTGTTGTGCAGTTTCGATGCACGCTCCTAACTTTGCCAGTTTTTAATATTTTCACTCCAGATTTTCAACATTGCCATTATTTCACACCTCCTTATGAACAGTATAGCTGTCATTTTTCATATCCTGCCTGAAACATGTTTTTGCACCTGTGGCGTGGAATGGCATATACCTCAGTCTATGCTTAATGGCCACAGTGATGTCAGTCTTGGGAGACAGGTCTTTCTGGTGGTTGATTTGTTTGTGTATGGCCACCCAAATTGTGGAGCCTCTGTGAAATCACCTTTCAGAATGAGTGAATGAAATGACAGTGGCACTTTTCATGAGGTGGGGTCATTAGAATGCTACATTGAAAATTTAGTGTGAAAATATTAACAAACAACAAAGTTACGAGCATGCACTTAAATTAACAAACGCAGGCTCATACCTTTGTACTTTTCAATATTTTGACCCCAAATTTTCATCATAGCCATTTCTTCTCTGCACCTCATGAATGTGACAGCTGCCATTTTCCAGATCCTGGGCAACATGTTTTTTTGCATCCCGAAAGTTGATTTCGCAGCCACTGCATGGAAGAACCTTTCTTACAGGAGTTGAAATTCTACTCTTCCTTTCTTCATGAGGTGGTGTAATAAGATGGCTATGTTTATTTTTATTTATTTGAAATAATCAGAATTACAATCCTTTGAGTCACAGACTCTTTTGCAAAGGCTCCATGTCAGGTAAAATAACAAAACAAGACACAGTTAAAAATGTGGTGTAAAAATATTAAAAAAGCATGAAGTTATGAACCCGTGCTGAAATTTGCCAACACCATCTCGTGACCCCCCCAGATGGCACCAGTGCACACGACGAACTTTCAGCATTGACAAATGCTTGTTATAACATTGACCCTTCCCAGCAAGGACAGGAAGAAAGCCTGCCACCTCTCACACTCATTGTTAAGAGATTGCAGTGAAGGCTTTTAGTTGATTTTATATTCGCTGCCACTGCACCTGACAGTCGCATGCCCAGATATTTAGCAGACTCTATCACCACCAATCCCACGGAGTTGCCCTGCAACTATTGCCTATTTAATTTGGCCACCAGTAGGAACTCACTCTTGCTCCAGTTTGCCTTGTGCTCTGATAATTACAGCACCCCTCTTTATGGCAAATGCCTCCAGGTCCATGCATGAAGTTCATTATAATTAGGGTTTTCGGTTTTAGGGGTTTCTTTTTCTAAAAAAAAGGTGTTTATTTTTCACCCTTTCTCGCAAGTTTTTCAAGTGTTAAAATTCTGTGTTTTCCAGTGTAAATAAATAAGTCATTACCCATTTTCATTATTTATCAGTGTTTATTCAAATATATATATATATATATATATATATATTTTAAATAAGTGTAATACTGGTAACCCTTGTCACACATATATGGTCAACATTACTAAGCATAATGAAAATAAAACACTCAGAAACACTCAGAAACTCAATATTTTCTGCTGTTACTTTTAATATGTGCTTGTCTTCTAAGAAGCTGCTATGCATCATATGTGGGATTTCCTATTGGAAGATATAAGTATTATCTCGTGGGCCACTATTGAGATAGTACTACTATCTTCATGCTGGCTATATCAGAAATGATATCTTTGCCAGCTGGCTGCATCACAATAGAAACCGATTCTTTATCCTGCGCAAGTGAAGTGGATCATGAGATGGCAGCGGGTTTAGTGTCAACATTCTCACAGCTTCCTTTCAAATCGGAGCATCTCAATGTGAAAACCGACTGCAGTCTCGCCCCGAGCACTGAATACAGAAAGTCCCATTTACTCAGTAAACACCTCTCCATTCTCTCAACAGCAGGAAAAAAAGTCCACAGGCACAGGTATTACGAAGCACATATACAAGTAAAACTGTATGTGCTGACTCAGTTTTGTCAGACTATGGACTACGGACTGCATCTGAGACATAGACAGCCAAATTGCAAGGCTCCCCAGTGACAACATCCCCCGTTTCTATCCTACCTTTCAAGGCAGCAGCTGGCAGGCGCAGGCAGTGGTGGTCCTCTAGCATGGTCTGACTGTCTGATATCTCGGCAGTACTTTAGATATGAGTGCCGAATGTGTGTAATCAGCAAGCTTAACTCCACCATCAGGAATCAATCTATTCAGTGCTTATTGGTTTTAACCGAAATCCCGAAAAACACATCGGTGGTGTTTTATCGGTGATTATCGGTTAAAACTGAAAACCGGAAACCCTAATTATAATGACGGTTCGCTATAACGGGAGGCATAATTTAATGATGGCTGAAAATGAAAAAATGAGGTCAGCATGTCACTATAAATGATAGTGGCTTGCCCTCTCATCTTGTATTTAGTGTATTACTGTATTGGGGGATAACTGAGCTACCAGCAAATGCAACAAACAATAATTCATGAGGAGAACAAACTGTTGGGTTAGAGCCCACTGCAGTGTCTATCAGATGCCATGAAAATGCAGAGGTTATTTTCTCTGAAAAATTCTATTTAACACCAGAGTTCACAGATTCTTTGAAGGAAATATTTTTAAGTATGAAAAACTAAAGCTGAGAGAAATTAATTTGTACTATACCAGAGTGAGCTTAGAGAAGTACAGGGCACTGTTTGAAATTCTCGGGCCAGTCCTCCACAACTTTCTGCTATAAGTACCGCTCTCCGTTACTGGCGCTGGTACTAGACTCAGTGCAGCACAAAAGCTACTCCAATCTGTCAGTCTTCCTTAATTTGCACCCTATGATCTTCTGGCAACACATGCAGTAGTAACAGTTAAGGGCTCTATAAGTTAGTTTGTCTTTAGAACATTTAATTAAAAAAAACTGTAAAGACAGTGCTGCATAGCAAGGTTACAGAGGGTGAGTTAATAAAGAAAGAGCATGTGGAATTTCAAGTTAATAGGGAAGGAATGGCAGCTGGGAACAGCTGTGATGGTTCCCATTGTTTTTCACACTCACCTATTAACACATTAGCGGAGTAATCTGAAAACAATGGGAGCCATCACAGCTGTTCATTATAAGCGGGATTCGTTATAACGAGATTTGTTATAATGAGGGAGGACTGTAACTTCATTCTTTTAATAATGTGCGTACTTCTAGTAAACTGGTTGTAGGATCCTGTAGGTACATGAATACATCATCAGCGAGCAATGACAGTTCATGCCTCTCTTGCCTCCCCACCATACCTTTTATAAGTGGGTTGGCCCATACCACTGCAGAAAGGGGTTCTAAAGAGAGAACATACAGCAGAGAGGAAAGGGGACACTCCTGTCATGCCCCTCTTGTAAGCAGGAAGGCCTCAGTTAACCCACTATTGATCAGTATTTGAGCTTTTGGTGCCTTATATAGGACCCCAACCATTTCAGCATTTGATTGCTCAGTTGATATCCTCATAAGGTCTCAAACATGTACCCCACTCCACACGGTCAAAGGCCTTTTCTGCATCCAAGGTAAGGATCACCTCTCCATGTTTTGCAGCCATCTTACATCATCTATGGATAATGTTTAATGTTCTTCTAACATTAGTTTTATCCTGCTGTCCATTAACAAAACTTCACTGGTCAGGGTGAATCACCTCCTGCAGAACCGGTTCCAGTCTGGTAGCCACTATTTTAGCCACTGCTTTTTAACTGGCTGTGAGTAGCAAGATGGGTCTGTAAGAGGCACAGAAGGTGTGATTCTTGCTGGGTTTGGGTAGGATAGTGATTGTTGCAGACTGCATGGGGAAGGGGGGAGCATTACTCCAGCAGATAGGCTCTCATGTACCATATTAAACAATGGCTCATGCAGTTCTGGTAGGAACACTTTGGAAAAATCTATAAGGAGACCATAAGGTCCCGGGGCTTCATCCCTCTAATTGATCTTTCAGCCTTATCTACTTCTCCCTGCTCCAGCACATTCTCCAGGGTACCTCTATG
Organism: Neoceratodus forsteri; assembly: GCA_016271365.2. NCBI lineage: Eukaryota > Metazoa > Chordata > Ceratodontiformes > Ceratodontidae > Neoceratodus > Neoceratodus forsteri. The sequence goes on along the minus strand of CM028136.1, from coordinate 401,436,163 downwards.
AGGTTCCAAGATTGGGGCTTTATCAAAGAATGCTTGGCACTGCTGCTGTGTGGGAGATTCCTCCCTAGTGTACAATGTCTTATAAAAGGCACAGAATGTATTGCCTATTGTTTGTCTGTCTGAGGTGAGTGACCCATCCATCTGGACCATGTATCTGGTCAATAGCTAGGGCATTCTCTCTATTTCTGAGCTGCCAGGTCAGAAGCTCCACCCCATCCCTGTCAAAGTATTGCCCTGTTCTGGCCAATATTATGGCTCTCTCCAGGTCTATACTGAAGGCACTGTTATATTTACATTTAACTTTCTAGAGCCTGTAAAAGAAGAGCCTTGGTAGGGTTGGTCATGTGAACTCATTCCATTTGGAGATTTTTTTCTTCCAATGTTTTCCTATTAACCTTAGACATCTTGTTGCTATGGCAGGTGCATCCAATGGTAAGACCCCTAACCACAGCCTTTACGGCCTCATGGCGCACCATGTGTCACGTGTCTCCTACTTTACTGTTTTCTAAAAATTCAGAGTTATCCCTAGACACAGAGGCTCTATAGGCAGCCCTGGTTAGTAATCTGGGTCCAGGCACCACAATCTAAGAGGGAGTTGGGCACCTTAAGAGGTCAAGGTCAGGATGTGTTGTGGATGGTCTGCTACTTGGATAGATTCATATAAGACATGGCAGACCCCTGTCATCAACACAGATGATACCAGAACCCTGTTGATGCGAGCAGAGGAAGAATGGACATCAGAATAAAAATAATGGACTCTGGCGGTAGGGTTCTCTATTCTCCAACAGTCCAAAATGGAGTGTGTGGTCATTAGGTCTTTCGAACTCGGGTACTCCTGGAAACGGGTATTAAGGAGGGGTTGGATCTGTTTATCATGATATCTGTGATTCAGTTGAAATCTCTCCCTACAATCCAAGGCCTGGGAGTTCTGCCATTTCAACCACTAAGTTATGATGGAATTCTGATTTGTCCATATTAGGACTGTACACAGATACTATTGAAAAGGGTATATCACCATGCACTGGGATATTAACCTCCCAGGTATTTTTTAATCATCTTAACCTCCTTGGGGAAAGCAGCCTTAAGTCACACTGCCGTACCTCTGGATTTAGCGATAAAAGCATCATGTCATGTCCCCCCCAGCAGGTGGCCATGCGTGACATCTCTGATGGTGCCATTTGTGTTTCTTGCATTAAGAGAATGACACTTTTAAATTGCTTGACCCTCCCTAGAACCTTCTTTCTTTCTTTTAATAACATGTTTGATACCACAGACATTCCAGGATGTAATACAGAGGATTGTATATGGTTCTCCAGAGACAACAAGGCTGTGTCTGGTACGAGAGGTAGCCATGGCAACTAGTGACCTCGAGAGCACAGCTCGAAAGGTCTGCTGGTTGCCACGGCAACCTTGAGAAACAAACACAGTCATGTAAGAGCCATACACAAACTTTTACAGTTTATGGTAATCTATATACAAAAAAGAGGGTCGAGTCAGATGCCTAAAATGATAAGAACTCTAACACTAGTTAAAAACAATAACTGGAACACACTATTGCTCTGTGGCCATTAATTTGTGTCAAAACTGTGATGCTCGCAACCATACAGCGGCTTTTAGTTACTCACGGATCCCTGCTTACATTCAGAGGCTGCAATCCGATTACTTGGGCTTCAAGAGAACAGGAAGGAAAAGCTTCTGTGCTGCTGTTGCTAGCACTGTCAAGTAAAGTGAAATTCAAAACACTTCACAGTGCTACTGATGTGAGCTGTAGCTTCAGATTGATAGCCATGCAAAAGCATTCTTTGCTGCTGTGCTGCAGTAGTGACGTCCTTAGTGCAGCACAACAACTTCGTGACGCAGCAACTGCTGCACTACAAGAAAACTTTAGGGATGGATTTCCACTGGCAACAGCATTCCACCATACACTATATGGAGAATATTGAATCGGCAACTATGCACAATTAATGGGTTCTGCCACAGAGAGGCTCTGATTCCCTCTGATCTTGAAAGCAAAGCTCAAGAAGTCCATGGGAATCAGAACCCTGAGGTGGCAGAGCACACTGGTTTTGCATAAAGTTGCTCATCCTGTATTTTTTACAGTGTATAGATAGCATTTTGAAAGGGGTGGAATTCCATACAGAATACTGCTCTTCTATACACTAAATGCAAGTTATCAGATATTGTCCAGAAATAGAAACATAGAAACATAGAAGCTGACAGCAGAAGGAGACCGCTAGGTCCATCTAGTCTGCCCATTTGTTTTAAACCTATTTTGACACTCTAGTTGCCCTTTGTAGTCAGGGCTCCCTTGTGTCTATCCCATGCATTCTTGAATCCCCGCACAGTGTTGACCCCCACAACCTCTTTGGGCAGGGTGTTCCAGGCGTCCACCACTCTTTCTGTGAAGAAAAACTTCCTGGTGTTGGTAGAGAACCTCCCTCCTTGCAGCCTGAGGTCATGTACCCTGGCCCAGAGCCCTTCTTGAAGTGAAAAAGTTCCTGTGCCTGTAAATTGTTAATGCCTTTTATGTACTTGAATGTTTCAGTCATGTCCCCTCTCTCTCTCTTCTCTGCTCCAGGGAGTACATATTCAGTTCCCTAAGTCTTTCCTCGTAGGACATGTACTGCAGCCACTGAATCATTTTTGTCACCATTCTCTGTACTGTTTCCACCTGGTCAATGTCCTTCCTGAGGTGAGGCCTCCAGAACTGAACTCCGTATTCCAGGTGAGGCCTGAGCAGCAATCTATACAGTGGTAGTACCACCTCTCTCCTCCTGTTCATGATTCCCCTCCCAATGCAGCCCAGCATTCTGTTGGCCTTCAATGTTGCCTTCTCACACTGCATACTAACCTTCAAGTCATCTGAGATTATGATTCCCAGATCTCATTCCTGATTTGAGGCTGCCAGTCTTTCGCCTCCTAGGTAATATTCCTTTTTTGGATTTTTCTTTCCTATGTGTATGGCCTTGCATTTTTTGGGGTTAAATCTCAGCTGCCACACTCCAGACCATTCTTCTAGTTTCTTGACATCAGCTTCCATCTTGCTCACTCCTTCTGAGGTGTCCACCCTGTTACATATCTTGATGTCGTCTGTGAACAGACATACCTTCCCTTCCAGTCCATCAGCAATGTCTGCTATAAAATCACTGAAGAGCAGAGGCCCCAGCACTGAGCCCTGGGGCACCCCACTGGTCACCCTGCCTTCCTTCGATTGCATTCCATTAACCTGTACCCTCTGAGTTCTGCTTGGTAACCAGTTTTGTACCCATCTGACTACTACTGGACCAACCCCTGTGTGATCAAGCTTTTTTACCAGCATTCTGTGTGGAACAGAGTTGAAGGCCTTACTAAAGTCTAGGTAGACCATATCTACTGCCCAACCGTCGGCCACTATTTTTGTAGCGTAGTCAAAAAACTCGAGCAGATTTGTCTAGCATGACCTACCTGCTGTGAAACCAAGCTGTTTAGGGTCTTGTCGGCCACTACTTTCGAAGAATGCTATGATCCTCTGTTTGAGTAGTGTCTCCATTAGTTTCCATACTATAGACGTGAGGCTCACTGGTCTGTAATTAGAGGCAATGTAATGTAATGGAGTCAGTATAGTGAAGTGGTTAAGGGCTTTGAGCTACAAACCTGGAGACCCAGGTTTGAATCCCATCGGCTCCCACTTGCATACTGTGTGACCCTGAGCAAGTTACTTACTTCCTTGTGTTCCCAAGTCTCACCTGGAAACAAGCTCTGGCTTAGTGTGCCTTTCCTGGTTAAACAATTCCCCCTTTCCCTTTCCTTTCTCTAATTACTAGCCTCTTTGCAACTGCCTGATTTCTGAAGTGGAACCACTATTGCCTTTTTCTAGTCTTTGGGTACCACACCGCTCTTCAAGGATTTTATGAGCAGAAGTGCTAGAGGGGCTGCTAATTCTGCCCCCAGTTCCTTAAGCATTCTTGGGTGCATCTTGTCTGGTCCCATGGCTTTGTCTGCTTTTAGTTTATTTAGCGCTTCCCGTACTTCGGCTTCCGTAAAGGGACTCGTGTCTACCCCTGGTCCTGGGGTGTTGTGTTTGCTAAGGGCTGGGCCATCCCCTGGGTTCTCTTGGTAAACACTGAGCAGAAGCATTTGTTGAGGATTTCAGCTTTGTTTGGATTAGGTTTGGTGCATTTCCCTTCTCCAACAGCAATCTTTACTATCCCCCCCTTTTGCCTTCCTATGTTCCCTGATGTATCTAAAAAAATATTTGTCTCCTCTCTTTGCCCCTTCTGCTATCTTTTCCTCTGTCTGGGATTTTGCCTTTCTAATTTGTTTGTTAGACTCTCTCATTTTTTCCTTGTATGACTCCCAGTCTTTCTCAGTTTTGGTTTCCCGGTATATGCTGTATGCCTTCTTTTTTTCTTTGACTGTGGTAGCCACTTATTTGGAAAACCATAGAAGATTTCTTTTTCTTTTTGCTTTGCTGACCCATCTGGCACATTGATCTGTGGCAGTCTTTATTGCTCTCGAGTCTCCCGCACATGACCTCCACCTCCTCAACCTCTATTTGCATTAACTGGCTGCTGATTTTGATCCTCATTTTTTGGAAGTCAGCCTTTCTGAAATCTAGCACCTTTATCTTTGAGTGGCTGGTGTCCTGTGTTATGTTTACCTTAAAGCATACCATGCGATGGTCACTGTTGCCCATATGGCATTCCATTTCGATGTCCTTGATCCTTTCCGAGTTTGCGAGGACAAGATAGAAAAATGGCATCTCCCTTGTTGGGGTTTAACAAGCTGGCTGATCCGGCACCTTGTAGTGACAATAAAAGTCCCTACTTCTTGTTATTTGCTGCTGTTAGTGTGCTCAATTGATATTTGGTAAGTTGAAGTCCCCCACCAATATTACTTTGCCTTTATCACACATTTTGTGGATTTCCTCGATTAGGTCTTTGTCTCCTTTATCTCCTTGATTTGGGGGCCTGTACAGGACGTTGATTCTGAAGGGTTTTCCCTTGCCTGTGTCTACTGTTAGCCACAGTAATTTGAAGTCCCCAGGTTGCCCTTTTACTTCTGTGGTTTTTATTTCCTCCCAAATATAAATGGCTACACTTCCCTCTTTTTGTTTGCCCTGCCTATCTTTCCTGAACAGATTGTAACCTGGAATGGCCATATCCTATCCGTGGTTTTCCATGATCCACGTTTCTGTTACAGCCACCCAGTCCATCCTGTTTCCAAGATGGCTGTGAGTTTGGGAAGTTTGTTGGTTAGGCTCCTAGTATTTGCACCAATTGCCTTTCAGGAATGTACATCCTCTTTGACACGAGGTTGCACCCTCTTCCTGGACTGCTCCAGTTTGCTCTTTCCAGCCAAGAGATTATGGAGGCTGTTGTTTCGGGTGTGTGTTGGCTCTGATTTGTTTTCTGAGGATGTATGCGCGTATTTGGCATTTTAAGGAGTGATGACCAGCCCGCCAACGGCAGGGGTGTGAGCTGCATCATACTCTCCTTTATTTAGTTTAAACTACCAGTATAGACATCAAATGTTTGTCCAAGTGCTTGCACACCTTCTCTGTTTAGGTGCAATCCATCGTATTTAAAGAAAGCGCTTTCCCAAAAGTTGTGCCAGTTCCCTATGTAGTGGTATCCATTGTCTTGGCACCAATAATGCAGCCATGAGTTGAATTTGCCTACTTCAATCTCTCTGACTCGCTTAGTGCTTTTTCCCACACTGGCAGCACTTCTGAGAAGGCTAATTTGGATGGAAGGGAAGAAAGTTTGCTGGCCAGGTCCTCGAAGTGTTTCTTGGCCTCCTCAACTATGTGATTTGCTAAGTCATTGGTACCAAGGTGTACTGTTATATGTGTAACCCCCTACAATGGAGGTTCTCGAAAGGTCTTCCTTGAGCTTGTCTAAATGCTCACTGCCAGGCTGGTGTCCTGCATTTTAGCAGTTTAAATGTGATTGTCAAAGACTGCCTGTATAGCCTCTGTGCACTGTCTCTTTAAGAGCTGCATGGATTGCAATCATAAGTAATCTGAGTGGGAGCTCTGTTGAAAGATGTAACTATTTGCTGAAAATCATTTAGAGTGATAATGATAATGTAGTTTGTCTAATCTGCCTTCTTTGCAGCAAGCACTGTTTTGTTTATCTCCATCATCTTGGTCCTGGTCTGTGAATTGGACCAATCAGTACTGGTGGGACGTAAAATGGAGCCAGACTACAGGAGCTGTGTAGAGTCAAAATCTGTAGGAATTGTAGTTTTGGGTTTTTTGCACCTTTTTGCACCTGAAGGGGGAGCCTTTGTTGTGACTGACAGGAGGATCAGCCAACCAAACCTTTTGGATCTTGGGAATTTCCCAGGCTTGCTGGCAGTTGAGTCAGATCTAAGTTGGGAGCTGAAGAAGCAACATGCTTGAGACAGTCAAGCAGCCGTCTGAAGTAATTTAGCGGAGAACTGTGGAAAGGCCCGAGGTTATGTACCATCTGCCTGCTGCCCCTAGAGAGGAGAGAAGAGAATTATTTTGGACTAAATCCAAGTTTGTGATAACAAAGTAAGCCACTGATTTTTTTACCAGGCTCATACCTGAAGAAGACCAAAGATTTTGCTGAATGCGATCGGCCTGTCAGGATTTCCAGCTGCTTTTGTATCCCCAGTTTGTGCAGAGACTTTGCGATCGTGACCGGAGAACGGTTTGCCTAGTACAGTAGAATTTCCTTACATGTAAATGTGCTGTGTATTGAAAGTGGGTTGTGTTTTGGTTCCCCACTGTGTGAACTGCATTCTGCTTGCTGGTACCGTAGAATCCTTTACATGTAAATGTGTAATGTATTGAAAGTGGGTAGTGATTTGGTTTCCCACTGTGTGAACTGTGTTCTGCTTGCTGGAAGCTTTATTCAACCTAATTGGACTGAATCCGTGTTCATCTCCATTCGGCCTGGGTCACGTCATGCTGGCCCTGCCAGACTACCCCACTGCACAGAGAAAGCCACCGATGAGAGACCTGCCTGGGGATCAGCCCCCTGCTCCACGCTTGAACAGGAACAACGCCTCGGTGAATCGTGTGGGCCCTGCTTCTCCTGGCACTCCACATTAACCACCTGTTGTCTCGATTTTCGTCCAGCCTGTGTCCAGTCTTGGGTATCCTGAGTAATCATCAGGGGAGCTCCCTGCAGCAACAGTCTAATCTAAAAGTGTGTTATCTGATTGTCTTGTTGTTTTCTTTTCACGAACTGAGTCCTCTGGCTCTGGATTACAAATAGTGTGTGTTTTCTTCCATCACAGGGCCCCAACCAGCTGCAACATTTCTGGCTAGCCCACCATTCTTCTTCTGGGTACCCAGAGTGTGTGACTGTTTATGGACCCTGAAGTGCATGCATAACTGTTTGATTGATACAGCCTTTAAGCAAATTAACCTGATTACACCCCTGCCTTGTTCAAGTCCCTTAAATAAATCAGATCTAACTCTTTTTTGCATTTACCCTGACTGTGTGCCAGTTTGTGTAAGAGTACTGTACTGCTGTTATTTGCTGTGTATAACCTTGTTTTACAGGGGGTCCCCAGGGCCGGGCCAGAGGAAAGCCCTAGTGGTAAGTGCAAACAGTGTGGGTACTTGTGTGGTGTATCAGGGGCAGTGTGAAAGTGATTATTGTGTATTGTTCTGGCCACTAGTAAGGAAAGAGGGAGGTTACAGTGTCCCAGAGGGCTGTGCCCAGGTTAGCTTGACCACTACCAACCCTGACCTCCGGGTGGAGGCACCCGTTTCAGAACTCAGGCCTCTTAACCTGCTACTAGCCAAGCAGGCAGGGGTAGTAGCCCTTGGGATAGTGCCACCTAGGGGTTACATATGTGTAACATTCCCCGATTCCTGCACAACTGTCTTTATGCGGTTAGTGTTCCTATTTGCAGAGGCTCCTGGTAGACACTTTACCACGATTCTGCTTTTAACATTTTGTGTTAGATGGTGTTCCACTCCTTGGATCATGGAATCCCTGATTATGAGAATTTTGCTTTTGTTTATATTTGTGTCGTTTTTATTTGGAATTTTAGTATTTTTGTTGTTATTGCATTTGGTTTTGCTATTGTTGTTGGTTATATTTTGAGTATTAGTATTTTTGTTTTTATTGTAGTTTGTATTGGTTTTAATTGGCATGTTAGCCTTTTCTGGTGGTTTGATTTCTTTACCTTGTATTACTTTGTCTGTAGTTGGTAGCAGTGGAGCAAGTCTGTTTTTGGTTTGGATGGCCGGGAAATGCTCCTGATTTCTGGCTTCCTTCCTGGCCCTCCTATGATACCTCTTTTTCCTTATCATCTGCCAGTCTCTGGGCCCTGCTTTGAGTCCTGGCCCCTGGCTAACGTGCTGGTACTGGTGGTGGTGGTGGAAGGAGGGGTTGAGCAGGTGTGCTATAGAGTTCCCTGTATTGGAGGTGATATATTATAGTCAAAGCATCCTGCAGTTGTGCTGCAAGATCTGCTATAATGCAGCACGCATGGCAGGGTCTTTGTTGTCATTTGTGGATCCTACTGTACAGTGCACCGCAGTTTTTGCATCTGACAAGGTCCATTTTTTTGTTTGTTTTAGTTGAGAGGTAACAGTGAATTTTTGTTTGTTTGTTTTTTTGTACCTTGCTACCTCCTATCAGGTACTGTGGGCAGTGCTACATGCCTATAAAGCAAGAGCACTCAGGGAGGGTGGGATTAGGGGAGGGTGGGTGGGCATATCTGACTGTTCCTGTTTGCTGTAGAAAACAATCAGGTAGCTGTTGAACAGATGAGGTTTAGCTTGTACTCCTGCAAGGTAAGAAGGAATCTGGTTACTAGCTCAGTTGTTCTGTTCTTTGGCTCAGAACAGCTCTGTGGAGTCCCTGCTGCTTGCAGTAGACACCCCTACCTGTGGTCCGTGCATCCTGGCTCTCTGCTGCTGTGAGGGAGAGAGGACCAATCCACTGGCTGCAGGAGAATACCCACCCTTCTCAAACACTGAAGTGCCCAGGAAACTGCTGCAGCAGAAGCCACCGACGTGATGGAACCTGGATATGGCTATGCTGCTGCGAATTCCGCTTGTAGCACTTCAGTCAGCAGACCTGCAGGCAAGAGCTTGGGAGAATTTAAATCTCCTACTTATGCTTTCCTCAGATGAAGATCAGTAAAGCTCAGCAGACAGTAAGGCTAGGGGCTGGACCGAACTTGGGGTATGCCTCCTAGGGTTGCCCTTTGTGTCCGAGCTGTTCTGCTGGAGAGAACTGAAAGGTAGGAGAAAACATTTCTTTCTAAAGTTTTTTTTTGCCTTCTAGTCAGTTCAGGCAGGAAGTGGGCAGTGACATACAGAACTTATGTAGGAAGAGGACTGGGGGTTGGGTGGAATTAAGTGGTAGGTTGGGGGGACAGAACCTTTGTTTCTCCTTCCTGCTGCAAAAACAATCAGTTTGTTAAGGCCTGCCACTAAGTAGCACAACTAGAGACTGGAGGAGAGGAGGTCTCTCTTCCAGTCGGTGAAGACCAGTGAAGCTCAGAAGACAGTAAGGCTAGGGGCTGGACCACACTTGGCCTTTGCCTCCTAGGGTTGCCCTTTGCATCTGAGCTGTTGCTTTTGGATGTTTCTGGCTGAGAGCTTTCTATTAGCTGACCACTAGTTCAACAGTGGGTACAGCAGACAGTAAGGCTAGGGGCTGGACCACTCTTGGTGTATGCCTCCTAGGGGTGCCCTTTGTGTCTGAGCTGTTGCTTCCAACTGAGAGCTTTCTATTAGATGACCACTATTTCAGTAGTGGTACAGCAGTACAAATACTGATTAACATACAGCAGCCAGGAATTCTGGGTAAGTGTTCCAACTGCTCCTTATGCTGAGAGAGCAGCCGCTGGCTGGGTCTGAGAAGAGCAATTGAGGAGAGAAGTCGCCTCAGTGGAGATAGGAGCCTGGACTGTGTACTCCAAGGGGCATTCAGCCAGGTAGAACTGCTGTCAAGGAATCCCTGCTTCTGCACCTGTCGGAGTCTGCCTTCCCTCTGTGATTGGTCTCTCTCCCAGTCGGTGAAGATCAGTGAAGCGGGCGGTCGGCGGCACCTAGCCGAACTTGGGAACCACAAGGCCAGGAGGAACAGCGAGGGAGCAGTCGGGAAAGGTGCAGCCAATCGGTAAGCGAGCGCTCCACCAGGCACAGCAGCCGATTGGCTCTCCTGCCCCATTGACTTACACTGGCTCAGTTTGCATTGCTGAAATCTGTGTGGGACTTGAAAATTTGTTTTTCTTTTTGTCTTTTACTCTTCCCCTGGTGTTCTACTGCAAGTTTCCCAGAAGAGCTGCTTCCACTCTGCCTGCTTCCTTCAGCCCACAGCAACCAGCTGAGCGCCGGGGCTTCGCTCTGCCAGCGGGCAGTCGGCGGCACCTAGCCGAACTTGGGAACCACAAGGCCGGGAGGAACAGCGAAGGAGCAGTCGGGAAAGGCGCAGCCAACGCCTGCTTCCTTCAGCCCACAGCAACCAGCTGAGCACGGGGCCAGCTCCGCCCAGCGAAGCGGTCGGTGACACCTAGCGAACTTGGAAACCACAAGGCCGGGAGGAACAGCGAGCAGTCGGGAAAGGCGCAGCCAATCGCCTCTTCCTTCAGCCCACAACAACCAGCTGGCGCCGGGCTTCGCTCCGCCAGCGGGCGATCGTGACACCCTGGCGAACGGAACCATAGGCGGGAGGAACAGCGAGGAGCAGTCGGGAAAGGCGCAGCCAATCGCCTGCTTCCTTCAGCCCACAGCAACCAGCTGGCGCCAAGGCCGCTCCGCCAGCGGCGGTCGGCAGCACCTGGCGAACTTGGGAACCACAAGGCCGGGAGGAACAGCGAGGAGCAGTCGGAAAGGCACAGCCAATCGGTAGCATGACTCCACCAGGCACAGCAGGCGATGGATCTCCTGCCCCATTGACTTACACTGGCTCAGTTTGCACTGCTGAAATCTGTGTGGGACTTGAAAATTTGTTTTCCTTTTTGTCTTTTACTCTTCCCCTGGTATTCTACTGCAAGTTTCCCAGAAGAGCTGCTTCCACTCTGGTGAGACATCTATAGAGGGCAACTGCTGTTGATTCTGTTGAATTCTGCTGGACTCTGTTAGCAGCAGTGGGCCAGATGCTGAGGTGCCACTCTCCTTCTAGTTTTATATGTGTAAATCATCAAAAAAAGTGCTGTTATCCACTATTGTATTGTAAGGGGAAACTACTGTTTTACTGCTCTTTAAAGTAATTGCAGCTCCTTGTCTGAATATGTAAGGTGGGCCAGACGCTGAGGCGCCACAGGACCCCCCCCCACAGTCCTTTGTAGTGCATATTTGGTCAGTGACGCTCAGAAAAAGGCTTGCTACTGCCTTTATTAATTGCTGCACCCTCCTCTGTCTCTCTCTCTTCCAGCCTGCTTCAGCTACAAGCAACCAGCTGAGGCGCCGGGCTTGCTCGCCAGCCAGGTGGTCGGCGGCACCTAGCCGAACTTGGGAACCACAAGGCCGGAGAAACAGCAAGGGAGCAGTCGGGAAAGGTGCAAAATTTTGCCCACCCGCCTTCCCCTTCCTGTGTGTTAATTTATAGGCATCTTCCCTCAAATCTCTTCCCTGCCCACAGCACTTTTCTCTAAATAGACATTCACACCAGCTTGCTGACCCATCCAATCAGCAACTCGCTACTCCCTATTGCCAACTATCAATATCCCCTCAGAATGGGAGCTTGCTACTGATACTCCTGTCACTAATAGCCATAGGGTTCCACAATGAAGATGACCCTATTATACAATCTAAAATGGTCAACCCGCCTAGTTTCTCTGGAACATCCCCGTGGCTGACACCCATACCCTCATATATGTCTTGCCATTGCTGCATCGACTACAGTGGTACAATCACCATAAAGTTACACATATCACCACATATATGTCTCAGACAAGGCCCCACTACTGGGTATATAGATCCCCACTAAGCCTAGTCATCAAACTGCTAATTGGTATCCCGACACTACCTTAAATCCACAGGAGCACCCAAAACAAAGAGTGGCAACGGAATAAAAAGGAGGACCAAAGACAGCCCCTCTCCCTATCACTGGCAGCCCTTATGAAATTACTGATCTTCCTATTGCTCTGTATTGGTAATGTAGAAATCAACCCTGGACCTCTTGAAAGCATCACCTCTCCCTCAGACCTATCCTCAATTAAAGGACTCAGTTTTCTGCATATTAATGTATGCAGTCTGTTGAAAAATTTACATTGCTACAATCCTGGGTTGCCCATACCTTGCCAGACTTTCTTGTGATAACTGAGACATGGCTCAAGACCACCACAATGGACAGGGAAGTTAACCTACCTAACTATCAGCTATTCAGAGCTGATCGCAAACAAGGGAGGCGGAGTAGCCATATATGTAAAAGCTGGTTTAGTTGTATCCTGTACTGCTGCAACATCTATGCCCAAGGAATTTGAGTGTCTATCTCTAAAGTCTCTCTCCCCAATCAGCAGCTTTCCATTTAATTGGATGCTACAGACTCCCCTCTGCTGAACACAAGCTCTTATCCCACCTGGGAAACCTGGTCAGGTCCTGTACTGAAGAAGTCATTATCATAGGGGACCTGAATTTCAACTGGCTCACCCAGGCAGCTACACCTCTGGTATCATTCTGTGACACCTATGGGCTCACACAGTTAATTAATGAACCAACAAGACTAAATGCAACGAATAGTAGTAACAGTACTCTGCTTGACATCATACTAGTGAGTAAACCACATCTATTCACACACGCTGGAGTGCTCCTATGCGACATAAGTGACCACTGCCCCATCGCAGGGGTAAGATCAACAACATTAAAACAGATCCTGCAAAATTCCTCATGAGGAGATCCAAGAAAACATCAATATTGAAGGATATCTGCATGATCTAGCCTACTCTCCACACTGGCAAAAGTTCTATCTTGCACATTCTGTAGAAAAAGCTCAGCAGGTGCTAAATAGCATTATATTAAATGCCCTTAACACCCATGCCCCAATCTCTAGTATCCGAATAAAAACAAATCCTGTCTGGTTCTCAGCTGACCTTAAAGCTGCACTGCTGGAGAGATAAACTTTGGAAAGTAGCAAGAAAATCTAAGAATATCACGGACTGGATGATTTTAGGAAAGCCAGAATAAATGCACTAGGAAAGTTAGGGATGCAAAGGCTGCCTACTACCTGGCCCAGCTCGACTCCTCCTACCACAATACTGCTAGATTTTGGGGCACCATCGGGTATGATGGGCCAGGATGTTAACAACCCCTTCCAACCCATTTACACAGTAACTATGGCCCCATTACTGGCACATTGGAAATCCTGGATGCATTCAACAACCACTTCACAACAGCTGGCCTTGCCTTTGACTCCTCCCCAGCTAACCTATTAAGGATCATTTAAGCTCCCACTATACTGGTGAACAAAGAGTTGACTCCTCCTTTAGCTTCAAACCTATACTGTTGAAACAAGTTGAGGATCTATTGTGGCATCTAGATACCAAAAAAAGTGCAGGAGCAGATCTTCTGGACCCATTCTTTCTAAAGATTACGTGTCATGTGCTTGCAGTCCCCCTAACTCACCTCTTTAACCTTTCCCTAAACTCTGGCTCTATTCCCATGCTGTGGAAGACAGCCCAAGTGGTCCCCCTTCTAAAATCAGGGGACCCTATGGATCTTAATAACTACAGGCCCATTTCCATCCTACCTGTGTTATCCAAGATGCTGGAGAAATTAGTGAGTATTCAGTTACGGGAATATCTGGACAATGCTAATCTATTAAATCCAGCTCAATCTGGATTCAGGGCCAAATATAGCACTATCACTGCATTAGCCAAGGTCACCAATGATTGGCAAACCGAACTGGATAAAAAGAACAATGTCTGTGCAGTATTCCTGGACCTGAGCAAAGCATTCGACACTGTGGACCATGAACTGCTACTCTCATCCCTACACTCCATTGGCCTAGATCCATCCTCCCTTATGGTTCAGATGCTACCTCTCCGGTAGATCACAGCAGGTAAAAGCTGAAGGTGGCCTCCCCATTAAGACCACTGTCAAGAGGAGTCCCCAAGGCTCTATTCTGGGTCCTATCCTTTTTGCCATTTATATAAATAAAATTGATTCAACCCTTACCAAGTCCTCAGTACATCTCTTTGCTGATGACACTGTACTGTATGTCAGCACCCTTCACCTAAAGTTGCTCATGAAATCCTACAAGCAGAATTCTCCCTGTTACAACATCAGCTTCTAGAAAAAGCTTCTGCTAAATGCAAAAGAACCAAAAGCAATGATGTTCACAACCCAAAACTCCACCAACACATCCTCTTCAATCAGTCTCCCCAGATATGCACTATACTTGGAGAAAATCTGGAGTATGTTGAAAATTTCAAATACCTAGGTGTGTGGATTGACAACAGACTTGACTTTACTCAGCATCTAGAACAACTGCTGAAAAAGCTTCACCTAAGGCTTGGCCTCCTCTACAGATTAAAACCCTTCCTTAATAAAGATTCAAAGATGAGATTAGTCCAGGCCATCTTTCTATCAGTCATTGACTACGCAGACTTCCTCTATAGTCACTGCTCCACTCCCTACCTTCAAAAGTTGGATACCTTATACCATAGAGCAATAAGGTTCATTACAGACCTGCCATATAATACTCACCATTGTTCTCTCTATGATTCAGTTGGATGGGTTTCCCTTCATGTCAGGAGGAGCAGAAATGCAGCTCTATGGATCTACAGAGCTTTATCAAAAAAACTCCCAAGCTATATCCTGGACTGCTTCAACCTGACCACTCCCAGCTCCTATGCCCTAAGAAGCAACAATATCATCCTGCTCAAATTAACACCAAAATAGGGAGGGCAGCAATCAGCTACTCTCTAGCCATAGCATGGAACAACCTACAAAAATCCCTAAAACTGTCCATTATCATTCCATTTACATCCTTCAAGCAGCACTGTACAGCCTTCTTCACAGAGAAATGCAGTTGCTACCGCTAGACATAGAATAGTCATCCCACAAAACCTTATTCCAATCACATATGGCATATTCCTTCAGCCAGACACAGCCAGTATATGGCACCCAATATTCCTTCACCATCCTTGTACTCATTATGTGAGTGACTGTCATAGCCCTCATTGTGATATATATGTATTGTACATATTGTAGATGTTAGTTTAACTTTCTCTTGCCAAGCTTTTACATGAATTCTCTGTATATTATTGTGTTATAAATAACATTTTCTTGTTTCTGTATGTATAACTGTCTCATAAGTATGTGATGTAATTGCTGTGCACCAACTCGAACCTTGACCTTATCAGGTCCATCTTGTAAATGAGCCTTGCTCAATGACGATCGCCTGAATAAATAAAGATTTGATTGATTGATTGATTGATTGATTGAAGCTCAGCAGACAGTAAGGCTAGGGGCTGGACCGCACATGGTGCATGCCTCCTTGGAATTCACCACCTATACACCTGAAGATTACCTGTGTTGACATGTACCTGTACTACCACAAGAACGTCACCATTTCTCACTTCACTGTGTGTTAAATAAACTTGTTTTTTCATTTTGAACTTCCCTCACAATGTCATTTACCACCCCCAAGCCCCCGACCAACACATCTCAACCTAAGAAACAACACTAACCCAGAACACAGAGAAATGCAACCCGTCCTCTGCCCAGCTGAGCTGCATGCAGCCCGACGCAATGCTCCTTACAAACATTTGGTGGAATTCATGTCCCTCTATCAGACACCTTGTTGAACAAATACTATCTGGTAACATCAGAAAAGCCAGTTCATTGGTTTCACATATTTATTTATTTAAATTTTGGTAACCGGGTGGGCCCACTTGAACCTTACGGTCCCTTTTTCAGGGGTGACCCGGGATTAGTAACAGGTACCTAGAGGGAGGGAAACATACCTCTCAACCTTTTGTCTCCCAAATGTGGAACATTGCCTCTCAAAATGTGGAACAAATGAGCAAAATGTGGAACACTTAATCAAATCTTTACTTAGGAGGCTCAGAACACTGTTAAAATGTTTGCATTTATGTTTAGAAAGTCTGTTATTAATTGAGTAATATATTTTTTGCAACATTTATTACAGATCTTTGCTTTAAAATGTTAATACTGAATGTGGAACAAGTCCTCACAATGTGGAACAGGGAGCTTTTGTGAAGTAAAATGTGGAACGTTCCTCGTAATGTGGTACAGTTGAGAGGTATGGAGGGAAAAACCAATGCAGATAGAGTGTACAGTGCAGCAAGGCTTACACAGAGTATATGACAGAACGTTACAGTACAGAAACTATTATAACCAAAGCTACAGACATTTGTTAGGTACAGACCAATTAACAAGTAGTAAAAACCTATATAAGTGCGAAGGACAGTTCTACCACCAGACCGGTGGACCCATCCGTCCATGGCCCACCAATCTTTCCAAGGATATCACAAACTTCCACCTCTAAGTATAAAGTGCAGGCACAAATCTTTTTAAGTAAAAACAGTTGTCTAACCACACACCGAAAATGTCATCATTGTTCTACAGACCTAGAGGCCATTAAACAAAGTTTATCCCCAGTCTAAAACTCTGGGAAGAGTGAGCCAGACACATAAGAGGAGGGTGAGTGGTGTCCACAACTGGTCCACTGATAGCAGTGCTCAGTGAAGTGGAATATATCAGGAAACATAGCTTTAACACCCCTTTGCACCATTTGGTACCCACAGTCAAAATGGGCTGTAACTCCACTGTGGTCAGGGCAACAGTGACAGTCACTCTTCCAAACATCATCCTTCAACCACGAGTCGAAGTTGTTGAAATTTTAGTTTAGAAGTCCTGGTGCCATGAATGAGCGATTGTGTGATACTAGGTAGTGGGGAGCCAAATGAGCTTACCACTACCCCCCACCCCAAGCCAACAGGGATGGTACCACGGTAGAATCGGGAGGGGGAGGGGAAGGATGGGGAGAAATGGGTTACGGAAGGAAGAGAACAAGTTGAAGGGTTGTCTCCCTAAATGCAAGAAACCTAGGGAACAAATCAGCTGAGTTACAGGCTCTCTTTGCAGTGGGGATGGTGGACATTGCGGAGACTTGGGCCACTCAGTTCCAAGACTGGGATCCGATGATCCCGGGGTATAGGATATACAAAAAGGAAAGGGGGAGGGTTAGCAATTTATGTAAGGAAGGGGATAAGGTGTGCAAGGGAAGGGGGGAGGGTAGGAAAGAGGCATTATGGATGCAATTACAAGATTCGAAAAGTAGGACACTGAGGATGGGAGTGGTGTACAGGCCACCAGCTCAAGCAGAGGACTTGGACAGGGAGTTAACGAAGCAGATTAGGAGGGTCTGCGGACAGGAGAACACCGTAATGGTGGGGGACTTCAATCTACCAGGAGTGGATTGCAGCACCCCAGCCACCTCGGGTGCAAGGGAGCAAGTGTTCCTGGAAGCATTCTAGGACAGTTTCCTGACACAGATGGTTAACAAGCTGACTCAGCTGGGAAAAAAAACTCTGGACCTAGTACTGTCTAATGGGGAGGAAGCAAGGGAACTGGGGTTGGAGGACCTGCTGGCTGGAGTGACCACCACTCAGTGTAGTTCACGCTCCAGCCCAGGCATACAACATGCCCATAAGCCTGTGGGCCATGGGGGAAGTGTCAGCCAAATGGCACTGGCATGGAGGCAGTGGTACAGTGCTGGCACGGGTGCTGGCAGGTGGCACCCCGGTATTGGGGGGGTTTGCTCTGTGTCGGGAGGGTCCGTGGGGCATGGCCATGTGCAGATCGCGGCACTGTGGGGGGGCAACAGGCCATGTGCCATGTTGCAAGCCCCTTAGACCAGCTAATAGCTGGTCTAACCCCGTAGCGCTGCAGTAGCTCTTGGAATGGCATTAGAGGGTTATGGCAGCTGCCCTTTTGGAACAGGGCACAGCTGTTGACGTAACCCCCCCCTTCCGCCATGCCGCAGGGGCCTTGGGCAGTGGAAGTCCCCTTGGGCGCAGGCAGCCACTTGGAATCCCAACTGGCGTAGCATGGTGCAAGGAGCGACTTATGCCATCGGAGCTTGGTACAAGTCACTCTTAAGTACATGCGTGGCTTTACTTGGAATCTGGCCCCTGGAGTCTTTTTATTTATTTATTTCAATCCAGGATTACAATACCTTTGAGCTGAGGCTCTTTACAAAGGTTCCACATCACCGGTGCAACAGTCATCATTTTAGTTACAAACATAACGTCACTGACTTACAGACATGTAATAACCAGTACAAAGACTTGAGCTATGAGCAAGACAGGGAGGAGGGGGGGTCGATGGGGAGAAGTGAGGGTAGGAGATCGAGGGGGGTAGGAGATGCAGGGGTAAGGGGGTATGGAAGGTGGGTGGGGCAGGGCAGGAGTGGAGATACAGGGAGGTGGGTGAGTGGGAGACAGTGCAGCCAGGGGCCTTGTCGAGGAATAAGCCAGGTAAGGTGTTAGGGGTGCAAAGACTGATTGTAAGTGCTGGGTGCTGAGGCATGTGCAGCTGGAACGGTGGAAATGTTAAGATGGGCAATCGTAGGATACAAGCAGTGAGAGGTGCAGCTTGGACTTGAAAAGGCTGAGTGTTGGAGTGGTCACTATGTCGCTGCCAAGAGAGTTGAGCCAGTTGGATGCCCAATAGGCAAATGATCTTTGTCCTTGGGTCATGCGACATCGTGGGATTTGTAGTAGATGGGAATTGGATCTCCTTGCAGTGACATTTCTATGTCTAGGCTTAAGGAGGGCACAGACACCAGGTGGGGCAAGTCTCATTATGATTTTCTTGGCCGTGATGCAGGTTTGGTATTTTATGCGTTTGTCCAGTTGAAGCCATCCAGATTGGGAATAAAGGTCACAAGTGTGGGTATGGCGATGTGAGCCAGTGATGAGATGACAGGCCTTATTCAGGGAGGTCGTGATACGTTTGAGAGCAGTGGTAGTTGCAGACCCAAATATGATAAGACCATAGTCTATGATGCTGACAATGGAGCTTTGGGCGCCACTGACAGTGCTTCTACAGGGTTAGAGTGTTTCCTGTGCGAATAATATGCCTAACCTCGCATTGGCAGAACTTTGCCACATTGCTAATATGGACAGCGTATGAGAGGTGGGGATCAAGGGTGATGCCAAGGTACTTGAACGATTGTGTTTGCTTTAGGATGGCTCCTTGTTCAGTTGCAATGGAGAGGTGGAGTTGTTTGTTTTGTTGTGGGGCTGCAAAGACAATAGACTTGTTTTTTTCTGATTGAGAAGCAGTTTATGATTTAGGAACCAGGATTCGATGGAGGAGAAGGCCCGCTGAAGTTTATTTTGTAATTGGTTTGGATCAGGGTCTGAGGTGAGGATCACAGCATCGTCGGCGGAGAGAATTATTTGTTCTGGGCAGCTGTCCGGTAGTGAGTTTAAGAATAGGCTGAAGAGGAGGGGTCCCAGAATGGAGCCCTGGGGGACTCCCAAGCGGACCGGTCTAGGGTCCAAGAGTGTATCAGCGATTCTTACTGTTTGGGACTATTCTTCAAGGCAGCTCTTAAACCAGCCAATGGTGTCAGTTGACAGCCCAGTGTTCTGAAGCTGGACAAGTAGGAGGCGGTGATTGACGGTGTCGAAGGCTTTAGTTAAGTCAATGTAGATTGAGCCTAGTAGTTCACGGAATCAAGTGCATTGTGGATTGCGCCCGGTGAATTCAAGTAGGAGGCTGTGGGGTGCTGTGACCTTTGCGGAACCCGTCTTGTTGCTTGCACAGGATGTTGTACGTATCAGGTATTCTGTGAGCTGGTCCGAGATGATGCGTTCTAGTGCCTTGGAGAGTGGGGGTAGTAGGGAGATAGGTCTGTAGTTATCGTGGGCAGTTTTGTCACCACTTTTATGGACTGGGGTGACAGTGGCAGATTTCCATCTGTCCGGGAACTGGCTAAGGCTGAGGGAGAGGTTGAAAATTCTGTTCAGAGGACTAAGCACTTCATCAAGTGTGAGAGACAGAGTCTTAAACTCAATGTAGTCAAATATAAGGTGCGACACTTGGGGAGGAGAAAAAGGGGTAGGGAATTTGCACTGTGTGGCTCCACTTGCTGTAGTGAAGAAGGAAAAGGACCTGTAGGACATAATATCAAAGGTGTTAAAAGTATGACAAGCAATGTGTCATTACTGTCCAGAAGTCTGGAAGAATGCTGGAATGCATGGTAACATTATAAGTCACTTCTCCAGGAGGGTGGTGAACCTATAGAACAGCCCACCAGAGGAGACAGTGGACATGAAAACAGTACAGGCCTTCAGACCTTAGATTAGTAGGAAAAACTGTATTAATGAACTGAAATACTGCTATTAGTGTGCAAGAGCTGGGAGACTATGACGCTGACTATACCACATTTGGCACTTCCCAAAGACATTTTTAGCAATTAGCCTATTTTCAAAGTTTCTCTAGACTGGAAGGAAACAAGCAAAACATATTATATTCTCCATTTAGATCAGACGCATTAACCGTGCCAATTATATACAATTATCATTTGGCGTATGTTTACTGCGAACAATGCCAGTAAAGCCTTTCAAATTCAAAGTACAGCTGAGTTATTAAATTGTCTTAGGACAGACATGATGGGTTACAAGAATTTTTTCCCTGCCAACAGATTCTTTGTTTCTGTTTTTCTATACTGGTACGTGTATTTGGAATAAACACTTATTTATAATAAATCTCTAGGGATAACCCAGTAGTGTGGTAGCAGTACTCTGTGCAGCTTGCTGGGAGACCTGTGTTTGTAACTGCAATCTGGTCTCCCAGTCTAGGACCAGCACAAACCTGGGTGCCATGTGGAGGTGTTTGACTCCCAGGGGGAGAGGAGAGTATGACCACCTGACATCCATGCAATCCCTACCCGCCAACCACAAAGCGGTACTTGTGTCAGTTATGATGGCAGCCACTGCCTTGCTCTATTCCTCAGTATGGTCATGGTATGGCTGTTGTGTGACCACAATTCCAGGGTGGGGGGACAACAAGGGGAAACTGGGCAACTGCCACAAAACCCCCTAGAAAAATCTGAGTTAAAAATGCCAAAAAGTTTAGGATCTGCATGCAGAACATCACCTAATGAACTTCAGAAAAGTGAAAGAAAATAAGGAACTCATTATGTCTAGATTAGATCTGCTTTGTACAAATCAGTAGATTTGACATGTCCGACACCAGTGTTTTTTGTTTACATACTATGGTTTATATATTCCATCTTTACCTGGTGGGTCAAGCTCACTTTAGTCCATCCATAAATCCAGGATCTTATGCCTTATGGGGCAGTAAAACTGGCCCCCATATGCCCACTGCTGCTCCCAAATTTATCCCTCCAAATGGGGCTGGTTACCAATCCAAAGAGCCAGACAGAAATATCTGCACAGTTGTGTGGAAGGGGTAAGGGGACCCAGAGGTCTGACCACTGAAAAAAGACAGGGAGAGCATAGTGACATAATTTGCCTGAGTGCTACCATTGTTACCACTAATGTGTCCCAAACCATTCCACAACCCAAACAGGAGACCCTTCTGGTTAGCCTCTAACTGACATTATTTGCCTATACAGCCCATGGTGCTTTGCATTATGGGGGTATGTGTGATTTTGTATTTCTTTCTAACTGACACGCCACATGACTGTACTTATGATGCCACAGAGTTCTATGTCATGCAGTGGCAGGATTGCGCCCCATCTAGTGCCATGTATTCCAGCCCATATGACTCCCTTCCCTAAGCCAAACTCAAGGTTCTCCAAGTCTTCTAGCTGGACTCCATGAACCTCCCACCATCAACCACTCTTACATCAGGTGGTGGGTTGGGGGTCCACGCAGCATGAGGACCGAGTGTGTTAGCAGCTGCCATCTAGATGGCAATGAGGCTTTCTCCCATTTCACCCATGATCCAACCTCGACTGCATGGCAGTGTGCAAATCCATAGTCAGCTTGTGTCCATGAAGGACATACTTAATAGAGAAGCAAGCTTCCTGGCCCACTGTTGAGGTCACTGTGGTGGTGGAACACATCACCAACCCACAGACCATAGACCATGCCCACCATCCATAGGTCAAGGAAGGGCAGTGGACACAGCCTACATGAACTTCAGCAAGACCTTCAACATTGTGCCGCATAACAGACTGATAAAGAAATTGGGCAGTGTAGGAGTGGGATCCAAAGTGGCAAACTGGATAAAAAACTGGTTGCTAGATAGGTGACAGAGGGTAGTGGGAAATGGCACTGACTCTAATGAGGAGATAGTGACAAGCGGGGTGCCACAGGGCTCAGTACTGGGACCAGTCTTATTCAATGTCTTCATAAGTGACACTGCAGAAGAAGTAAATAGGAGGGTATGCCTTTTTGCAGATGACACCAAAATCTGTAATAGGGTGGATACTCAGAAGGGGGTGGAAAGAATGAGTAGGGACCTTAGAAAACTAGAGGAGCAGTCAAGGGTATGACAGCTGGGGTTCAATGTCAAAAAGGTGCAAAATCATGAATCTAGGGCATAAACATCCCGGAGTGGAGTATAAGGGGGGGGTATTGGCAGTTACTAAGCAGGACCGAGACCTAGGGGTTTTCATAGCATATGACTGTAAAGTGGCGGGGCAGAGTAACAAGGCAGTGGGCAGGGCCAGTGTGATGCCAGGGTGCACAGGGAGAGGTAACATCAGCAGGAGCTGGGAGATGGTGTTATTACTGTACTGGTCACTGGTGAGACCGCATCTGGAGTACTGTGTCCAGTTCTCAGAAATGACATAGATAGGGTGAAGACAGTCCACAGGAAGGCAAATAAAATGGAGAAGGAGTTTCATCAAAAGCTTTATGAGGAAAGACTGAAAGGATCTCAACACATACACCCAGGGAACAAGGGGGACATGATAGAGACTGACAAATACCTCACAGGGATAAACAATGTACAGGAAGGGAATCTATTTCAAATGAGGAAGTGTACCAGAACATGAGGGCTTGCAATGAAACTGCAAAGGGGAGTTTAGAGAGATGTGAGGAACTACTTCTTCACTGAAGAGAGTGGTGGTTGCCTAGAACAGTCTGCCAGCAGAGATGGTCATAGTGAGAACAGTACTGGGGGCTTCAAGTATTCATGGAACAGGCATAAGGAAATATTGGTAAACAGGCAGGGTGGGGGGGGAGGACTGCTGGAGACCAGGTAGGGTTGCAGATAGAGGTGGGCGAATTGGCCAAAATTTACTCCGCAAAGCGATCCACGGAGTAATGCGGAATCCACAACACAAAGTGGAGTACTTAGTGTCATAATGAGGAACATGAAGTCCACTGATAACAATGACTTTGCGTTACTCCGCCTTCCCCCAACCACTTAGAAATCAATGTACTTCACATCACTTCACCTTGTTATTGAGCTCCAAGGCGCATTTTGCAGTGATTCATGGGACTGTAGGTCACATGGGCTCTAGTTTTTTCTGCACAGCCTCAGTTCTGTGTAGTGTGTGTGTAGTAGTAGATGGAGACAGTTTCCTCTCAGAGCACTGCGATTCAAATCATCTAATAGCTGTTAAAAAAGCCTTTTTGAGCCATTTTGTTTGCTCAAAATTTAGTACATTGATTGTAGGAAACCCTCCTGTGCTCATATCATTGAGGGTTTATTGTTTGTGTATGGATTTTGAATGTTACTTTAGAACATTCAGTCTGTGTACTGACAGACACTTGAAGTGTGCTTTGAGGGAATGGCGTATCTGTGGTGGAGGTAGGTTAAAACTGGAAGAAAAAGGCAGTCTTTCTGTTTTGGTTATATTTTTCTTGTATAACTGTTAATGTACACACAGTAATATTTTCAGTAATTCTTGAAATTTTTTTTGCTGATTGTTGTGGTGCAGCAGTGCATAATTTCAGTTTGTTTAAAATTGGTTATATTACTGAAGTTTTCAATTTGCTATGTATTACTCGTATTGTTTGTGTGACACATGCCATCAAATCAGACACATTTTATTGTGCCACAGAATAATTGCAGCAGTGTGAACCTGCTATCCATCGCACCTGAGTGATTTTGTACTGCTTTGTGGTATCTTGGTTTTGGACTGTTACTGCAGTGCACTGCACACCCACCCCCCAAACTGGCAAAAGGTATTCTTTTCCAGACAGGATTGTGACTTGTGAGCACTAGTTAAGGTGTTGTTGTGACTTTGCGTCTGCATCTCTTCTTGACTGCGCAGTGCAGTCTTAGTCTGTCTGTGCTTTTGCATCTGTTTAGTGCCCAATCTCCATCTGTAAGCCACAGCTGTTTTTTTTGGCTTCACATCCACTGGCCCAGACTGAAAGTTCAGAAATCTAGATTTGTTTAGAATTTTCTTGGCGATCCCCCAAAATGCCTGCAAAGAGACGTGCAACAAAGCTGTTTCTGGCCATGGCACTGCTGCCAGTGGCAAGATTGTTCATGGGCGTGGTAGTACGCAGAAGTGCATAGCTGATGTCAGTAAAGGGATTTCTCCATCAACGGGTGCCGGAAGATGCTAAAAGCTGAGGTGGTTGAGAATCAAAAGGGCACTTATGAGGGTACAAAGGGCACTTTTCTTATACTAGTTTTTGCCACACACAAATAAAAAGTGGAGTGGCTACCGCCCCTTCCGCCCCCTCCAGTTCCAGCACCTATGTCCATCAATGTTTTTTACAGCACAATATGTAGCTTCTCTCATAGTTGGAGGAGATGATGTCCCAGCTGGTGGTGTTAGTGCAGTTTCTGCTGACATGAGTATTGCTGCCTCAAGTTCCACTTCTGACCAGTTAACTGTTTCAAAAAATATAGCCGAGTCTAAAGCTGTGACTGACAGTGTAGATGATGTCATACTCTCCATTAACATCCCCATGGTAACTGAACATGATTCTGATCCTGGCAATGATAACTCACAATGTCACATTTCTTCCAGTGCTGTTGAGGTCATCCCTTTGCCATCCAATGATTCAAAATGTGGCGCAAAAATATCGGGTGATGATGATGATGATGCTGTGGATGGAACATGTTCTCCACATGACAGCATCCAAGCTAAAAAATGTGGATGCAGATGATGTTGATGAATATGATAATGATGTCAGTGACCCCTGTTGGGAACCAGAGAAAAAGAAAGTCAAGGTGGTTGTGTCTGGGTCCGTTGGCGTTAAATCCCCTCCCTCCTTAAAAAAGTTGTGATTTAGTGGTTCCTGTTGATGATAATGATGATGACCCAGTAATAATCATAGGTAGTGATGGTGGTCAGTTGGAGTCCAAGTGTGTCCAGCCTGAAAAATCATGTAGCACACCCATTTCAGGGGTTAAAAAAAACAGAGTCCAATAAGCAGCATCAGGGACATGTTAAAAGTAGGGGATCACAATCCCTTGTTTGGGATTTTTTTGTCCAAGATGCAAATGATGAGTCAGTTGCAATCTGCCAGCTTTGCCATGCGTGTGTGAGTCGAGGTAAAAAGGGGAGTCATCTGGGCATGGGGGGCCAGTATACACATCTTAAGAACAGGCATATGGCACTGTGGACCCAGCACCAGATGTCAGCAAATGCTATAGTGGGGCATTAACCCTCGTCATCAACCTTACTGAGCATGTTATCCCTTTGCATGAGTGTAAGACCAAGTAGGAATGTCTGCAGTAGCGATGAAATAACACCAGAGGATTACTACAGGCATGGGGCGTGCTGTGAGTTGTGAGCTGTGAGCTGTCTTGCTCTACAGATTTGCGTCTTTTAATTTATATTTTAATAGTTCTAAGCATTTACGTGCTTAAGCGTTTTGGTTTTACTGAGTTTGACCATCCATTCTGGCTTTCCCTGGATGTGTTTTATAAGCCAAGACTGGAAATAGCTGAGTGAGGGTTATATTCTTTTTTACCCTTTGCTCTGTTCTGCTTTGCTCAGAGAAGTGCTGTAAGTGTGAAGAGCTGAAGAACGTACAGCAAGCTGGAGAGCTGGAGAATGTTTCTGGGACTGGGACTGGGATCCTAATGTGATCTTGTTTTTTCTGCTGACAACCGGACTTTGTTAGCCTGTTTTGCGCGCTTATTTTGGAGCAAGGAGTTGAGACTGTGAGTATTTGGTTGCTCATTACATTGTTCCGTTCCACTGAGAGGGGCTCAACCCACCATTGACTGCCCTCTGTTTGTCAGAAGGCTCGTTATACTGTTTCATTTTATTGAGAGAGGCTCAATCTGCCATTGATTGCCTTCTGTCTACCGGTAGGCATTTGTGCTTATGGACCAAAGGGTTTTTAGTCGAGAGTGGGGCTGAGTTGAAGAACGCCCCTGGGTTCGGGACATAAGTTTAACTGTTTTCTCCCGCTGACTGACTGCTTGTGTGTGTTTATGGGCTACGATGCTGAAGACCCACTGGATTTGGTTGGGGATGAACAGTTGTTGGATCATATGGTGGATTTGGGGACGGTAGCAATTTGATTTGGGACCAGGTGAGCTTCCCTGATTTCTCTGGCCGGTTATGAGGAGGTCTGTGGCAGCACGGGGATTTATGATCTTATTCACTGGGGAGTCAGTGGTGAGAGTTGATCCCTAGGGTTTCCTGGGAGGCCTATCGGTTGGTGGGTTCTACCGGAGAGCTCTGTGGTAGCTGGCATAGATGGAGGCTGGCCGCTAGGTCAATTTTGTCTGGGTGGCCCTGGTCTCAGAGTTGTTACTGATCCTGAAGAGGCCTGTTAGTGGAACTTTGGAATCCCTCTTCTTTTCTCTTAAATGACGGTCAGACTGTTTTATTTTTACCTGTTGACAGTGAGAGTGTCGAATAGCTATTCCCCAGACTCTAGTAGTGGGAGTACTCGAGGACTGGAGGTTATTCTGTTTTATCTTCGGAAAGATTTCTGAGATTATTCTAACTATTGGCTCTGGGAGGTGGGAGCTCCCGAGAGGACTGTCCCTTCCTATTGGTGGTGAGAGGACCTTTGGGATTTGGACATTTGAAATTCTTTCCTAAATGGTTTAATGTATTATCCACCTGCCCTGCCTGTTTGTACCAACTGTGTTTATTTGATATATTTAATTTTGTATACTGTTTGCTTATTTGGAATTATTTTGTTTTAGAATTTTAGATTGTCAGTATGTGCTGTTAGAGAGATGAGTTTTATGTTTTATTATTTGGGGGAGTGAATTTAAAGATATTTATTATTTTTATTTTTTGGTTTTGAAATTCACAGTTGGATAGTTTGAAAAGTGTTATCTGGATCACCAAAATGTGTTGGAGTCGTGCCCCTATGGTCGTGCGCTATTCGCCCTCCGCTCTTCACGCTCTATGCTCTTTCTCCTCCCCCTTCAGTTTACAACATACTTGCATGTAGGGCACTGGGTATTGTCCAGAGGGGACGGAGGAGGGCGTGGGGGTGTGAACAGCGGAGGATGAATGAGGGGGGGCCAACGCATTGGGGTAGTAAGGTACAGGAGATGCCCTGGGGCGAAATGGAACCCAGAACATCGTTCACCATGTGTGTTTTCCATACCCAAGGGCTCTACAAAGGGCTCTACAAATGAGATTAGGCAGATGGTCCGGGCAGTGCGAGAGGTTCATCCAACTCGGGCGGTGTTTTGCAATGCTAGGTCCATTAAGAACAAGACTGCAATTACTGCAGATCTTGTTGAGTCAGTGGACCTGGTTTGCATCACCGAGACCTGACTGGATGAGAACTCTGGCCCCATTTTGGAGGCTGCAATTCCGGCTGGGTACTCGATGATACACAGCCCAAGACTGGATCAGGTGGTGGTGGTGGTGGGGGGTAACGCTCTGTTTTAAGACCGAACTCAACCTCACGAATGTGCCAGTTGTGAAGACTGAGTCATTTGAGTGTACTGTGGTAACAGGTGTAGGCTGTAGGATCATTCTCATCTACTGTCCACCAGGAGATGAGAAACGATTCCTTCAGGAAGTTGCGGACTTAGTCGTCGACATGGCATTTAAGTCGCCCAGGCTGATGGACCTACTTCCCTGATTTTGGGTTGTATTGATGTTATCGGTCCAGTCCTAGCTCAGACAGTCTGGTGCTTCTTGGAGACAGGTGAGTTTCCAAGCTCACTGAAAGAGGCGGTGGTGATACCACTCTTGAAGAAAGCTTCTTTGGACCCAGACTGTCTTGCAAACTACAGACCAATCTCTAACCTTCCCTTTGAAGGGAAGGTGATTGAGAAAGTAGTGGCCTCGCAGTTGGAGGACCATTTGACCATCCATGACATCTATGAACCCCTCCAGTCTGGATTTTGAAAGAAGCATAGTACTGAGACAGTGCTGGTTCGGGTGCTCAATGATCTCCTGATGGCTAGAGATGGGAGGAGCCATTCTATTCTGGTCCTCCTAGATCTCTCATCAGCATTTGACACTGTGGACCATGGGGTCCTGCTTGATCACCTGAGGTTCATTTGTGGACTATTGGGTACATTCCTCAAGTGGTTTACATCGTTCCTCACAGGAAGATCTCAGAGAATGGTGTCCGGGGTTTTTTTCCTCGGACCCAGTCCCTCTATCATGTGGGATCCCTCAGGGTTCAGTGCTGTCCCTCATGTTGTTCGCAGTGTATATGCTGCCCCTTGGAGACATTGTAAGAAGGTATAGGCTGAGGTTTCACTGTTATGCAGATGATACCCAGATCTACCTTTCTTTTGCGCCTGACCAGGATAGAGCTGTCTCGGTCTTTAATAGCTGCCTCGCCAAAATCCAGAAGTAGATGGATGCCAGTTGGTTAAAGCTGAACTCAGATAAGACTGAGGTAGTGGTTGTGGATCCGGGTCGCCGGACATGGGGGCTAACTGGGGGTTCACCCTCTGGTCTTTACCTTGGGGTGTGCCACTTTTGACCTCTGAATGGGTGCAGAACCAGGGAGTAGTCTTCGACGAGAGGCTGACCCTACATTCGCAGGTGTCAGCTGTTGTTAAATCCTCATTTTACCATCTGAGGAATATCTCTAGGATTAAGCACCTGGTTCCATCCGGCGATCTTCCTACTTTGATTCATACCTTTGTGACCTCACGTTTTTACTACTGCAACT
Source organism: Neoceratodus forsteri (assembly GCA_016271365.2). NCBI lineage: Eukaryota > Metazoa > Chordata > Ceratodontiformes > Ceratodontidae > Neoceratodus > Neoceratodus forsteri. Next base: position 401,407,201 of record CM028136.1, on the reverse strand, counting down.
CCCTGTACCAAGGGCAACCTGGGGTGGAAATCTGTCACTTGCAGCTAGTGCAGAACACTGCAGGATGGCTTTTGACAGGATCATCTCGGTCCTGTCATATTTCACCTGTGCTGCACAGACTGCACTGGCTGCCAGTTCAGTGGTGGATCACCTTTAAAGTCAGTCTTCTGACTTTTAAAACCCTTCACGGACAGGGCCCAGACTATCTGAAAGAGTTCCTGGTGCCTCATTGCCCTGGGCTATTGCTCCGCTCAGTCGATGAGGGGTTGCTAGAGATTCCAAGGGTATGTTTGAAATCTTTTGGGGTGAGAACATTTATGTATGCTGCCCCTACCCTTTGGAATTCTCTACCCCATCGGTTACGTGAGTGCTTGACTGTAGTCTGTAGAGGGCTTTAAACAAGCATTAAAAACCTACTTGTGGAACCAAGTTTTTGGTGAGTGATTAAAGGATGTTATCAGTTTTGTTATTTTGTTCTATGCTGAGATGTTTTGTGTGTGTGTTGTGATTTTAATTTTTGTTAAGGCGCTTTGGTTGTTTGAAAGGCGCCATACAAATAAAACATATTATTATTATTATGATGATGAGGGGGAGGATTATAATTTAGAAATCTTGTCAAGTGGTGGTCAGAGTAGCAGTGGTGGTGGTCAATGCAATATGTCTAGTGCAAGTGGTACATCAACCCCTGTACATAAAACGGGAAGAGTGCACAACACAAAGTCATAATTACAATGCAAAGTGGCAAAGTGAGGGTTTAAAATGGGCACTCCGCGTAGCAGAACACTAATGCAAAGTGGCCACTTCGCAACCACTTTGCAGGCGGAATGTTACTTTGCTGCACCTCTAGTCGAGGAGCTAGACTAGGAAGGGAACATTTGGGCAGACTAAGTGGGCCAAGCTATCCTTTTCTGCCAACAAATTGTATGTTCCTATATCTATCAACCCGCGCAAGGCTGGGAAGCACGGTTTTGGCTTGGACTCCTCCCAGCCATCCGGTTACCGACTGCTAGTACTGAGTGCTCCTGAACCATGGCACCCTGGCACAAACCATTAGGAGTGTATATATTTGAACTGGAATGGTGTCAATATTTGCAATAAAAATATTAAATATGTTAAACTAATGCACAGCTCAAATCAATTCAACTCCAGACCAAATCTCAAACACGTGTAATACCACTACAAATAGAATAATAGATAGGTTCTGGTATATTACAAGGTAGTAATTCCATCGAGAGGTTCTGGGGACACAGAGAACCTCGAGAATGAAGCTCAAGAGGTTTCATGTGTCCCCAGAACCTCGAGATGGAATTACTACCTTGTTATGCCAGAACCTATTTGTTATTTTTTTTAATATATGGATATGAGGTGAATTGACTCACCTATCTTTAAACAGTGGAGTCAGTGGGTCCATGTGAGTGCTGGCAGGGTTCCCCAGTGCAGCGTGGATGACCGGTGCTGTGGGCTTCATTTACCGCTGCTTTTTTAACTGTTTGTCGGCAGTGGTATCGAAGGAGCAGAGGAGCTCAAAAAATTTTTTCAAAAGTGAAAAAAACAGTTGTAGCGGTTGTTGACTGCTCACCGCTAAGCGAGCGAGCAAGCGCCATGTTTTCCTACTGGTTGTGCTCGCCTACAGAGCAAAAGCGCCAATCAGAGGGCACGCTTTGTAAAACATTGGGGATATACTTGCATGCGCCTTCAGCTTTTTGATAATACTATCGATCGGGTGCCAAAGCGATACTATTACGGCACCCGAACGATAGTATTATCACTTACGAACAGTAGTACTATCGCTCCAGGAGCGATGGTATTACAAGGATTTTTTTGCACGCTTTTCAAGCATATTATTTTCACAATCCATATATTAAAATATATTATTCAATTTTTATTTTAGTTATTTCATTTTGGTAACCAGGTAAGACCCACTGAGATCAAAGGTCCCTTTTTCCAGGTTGACTCGGAATTAATCACAGATATATCAGAGCAAGTACCTAGTATAGTTACAATAGAGAGAAATTTACGAAGTGAGCAAGTGCATAACAAACATTTGTTATAAACAAGCATTAGACTGGACAACTTTACATAGCAGGATTTAGACATTAATTAAGACGGGATCTATGTGATAACAGCGATCGCAGAATAACAATCGCAGTTACGGTGAGGTACACATCGCCAAAAACATTTTTCAGCGATGTACTCCCTGGTGCACAGTAAAGAGGGTGCTGGGAACCTTACAATTGAAAATGTGTTAATGTGGGCTGTGCCCCCACCCCTCCCCATGCGCTTCTTCCCGCAACCCCCTACTGAAAGATAGTCAACTCTAGGGGGGCAAAAGAAGAAAAATCTTGGGCCAGGCGCTACAAAAAGTACCTGTGCCTGGCCTCAAACCTGGCACCCTGTGCAGCTCGGCCCTGTACCAACCCACCACACCATGGGAGCAGCTCTGCAGCTTGCCATGCCACCATCCCTCACAATCCCTCCCTCTCCGTACGTGCTTGCACCCCCCCATGCATGTATACATGTAGCAACAGGATGTTGCTATATTCGCGCACCCCCCCATCCGGTCGCCCTCCCTCCCTGGTCGCTCCAATGAGGGGCGCCGGGATTGAGTCGTTGTTTCAGCAGGCGCCCTATCATGGTTGCCCAAGTAACAGTATACCAATTAAGACTAAGCTAGAGGTAACTTTTCAGGTGCAATATACACAGAACATCTGCAAGGAGTAGAAGTATATAATAACAAATGAAAAATGTATTTAACACGGAGGTCACAAATGAAGGACAGAATCATTCAGCAACAGAGTCTGAAACACTAGAGTAGCTACAGATTGGGTAAAGTGTAATGGTGTGTCAGAGACAGGGGCAATCAGCAGAAGCAGGAGCAGAGGCATCTCTCTAGTAGATATGTCTTCAGCCCATTTCTGAAACTGGAGAGAGTATTAGCTTGCTGTTGGTCCTCTGGGAGTGCATTCCAAAGTGAAGGTACTGAGAAGGTGAAGGACCTGTTCCCCATGTGAGTCCAAATCCTAGGTACATCAAGCAGTTTTCTATTTGCGGTATGAAGAAGCATTCTTATGGTTTTCCGGGCTAGCAGACACGCTAAGCTAGGTGGGGTATGTAGATATATTAGCTTGTGTGCCATACATAATAAGGGATACTGGAGTCTACCTTCAAGCGAGGGCTAGTGTAAAGAGTTAAGCACATCACAATGATGTCTCATGGGGTGGGGGGGATGCCAGAGCAATACGACCAGTTTTATGGTATAAGACCTTAAGCCTATTAGCTTCAGATTTCCTAAGAGATTGCATGACAGGGACCCGTATAAGAGTTTAGGGAGTAGGACACTATTTGATATGGCTTGTCTGGAGTACAGAGTGAGGTAGCCATTCAGTCTGTATAGGGAGCCCAAGCTTCTGGTGTATTGTTTGGGTAACATTGTCTACATGGGATTTAAGAGTTAGATCTTGGTCTAGATAGAGCCCAAGGTACTTTACTGTGTCAACCAATTCAACCTAAGCTCCCAAGGAGATAGCTAGGGAGAGCAGTAGCTGTCTATTGGGACCAAGGTATGTGGGCCTAAATAGGATTGTCTTGTTTTTTTTTATGTTAGTGTAACCCCCCTACAAATGGGGGTTCCCAAAAAAGTCTCCCTTGAGCTTGCCTAAATGCTCACTGCCAGGCTGGTGTCCTGCATTTTGGCAGTTTGAATGTGATTGCCAGAACCTGTGTAGCCTCTGTGCCCTGTCTCTTTAAGAACTGCTTGATTGCAGCACAAGTAATCTGAGATGGAACTCTGTTGAAAGATGTAACTATTTGCTGAAAACCATTTAGAATGATAATGATAATGTAGTTTGTCTAATCTGCTTTCTTTGTAGCAAGGACAGTTTTGTTTGTCTCCACTATCTTGGTCCTGGACTGCAAATTGGACCAATCAGTTCTGGTGGGACCTAAAATGTAGCCGGACTACAGCAGCTGTCTGAATTCAAAATCAACAGGAACTGTAGTCTGAGCTTTTGCACCTTTTTTGCAACTGAAGGGGGAGCTCTTGCTTTGACTGACAGCCAAATCAGCCAACCAAAGCTATTGGATCTTGGGGAAGTCCCAGGCTGCTTGCAGTTTTCAGTTAGAACTAAGTTGGAAGTTGAGCAAGAAGGAGCTAAAGTGATTCTGAGAGCAATCCTGAGTGGATTCGCATGGGAGAACTATGACAAGGCTGAGAGTTTGGCCTCCATGTCTGCCTGCTGCTCCTGAGAGGGAGAGAAGAGAAGAGAATTATTTTGGACTAAATCCAAGTTTGTGTGACTAAAGTAAGCTGCTGAAGTGGGCAGTGGCGGCTCTACACCAGGGCCCTGAGAACTGCATTGCCCAATAAAAAATGCTGTACCCCAGTTGGTGCCCATGTGGTGCAGAGCTTCCCCATAATAACAATATATCAGTGCCCTGGCTGCCATCTGTTGTGCCCCAGCTGTGCCCTGGTAACCATTTGTGGCTAGAGCCGCTACTGGAAGTGGGCCAGGCTAAACCTGAAGAAGACCAAATATTTTTGCTGAAGCGATCGGCCTGTCAGGAGTTCCTGCTACCCCTAAGCTCCCGGTGTGTGCAGAGACTTTGCGATTGTGCCCGGGGAGCGCTTTGCCTGGTACAGTAGAATTCTCATACATGTAAATGTGCTATGAGCAGCTAGTGGGTTGTGAGTTAGTTCCCTACTGTGCGAACTGTGTTCTGCTTGCTGGAAGCTGTATCCAGCCCAAAACGGACTGCTTCCGAACTTGTCTCCATGAGGTCTGGGCTTTGCCAGACTAGACCAGCCAGACTACCCACTGCACAGAGAAGCCATTGACGAGAGACCTGCCAGGGGATCAGCCCCCTGCTCCACGCTTGAACAGAAATGACATCTCTGCGACTTGTGTGGGCCCTGCTTCTCCTGGCATTCCAGATCAACCACCTGCAGTCCGATTTTTGTCCAGCCTGTGTCCAGTCTTGGGTATTGTGAGTAAATACCAGGGTAGTTCCCTACAACAACAGCTTAATCTGAGTGTGTCATCTGATTGTCTTGTTGTTTCGTTTCCTTTATGAACTGAGCCCTCTGGTTCCGGATTACAAATATTGTGTGCTGTGCATGTTGTGGTTTCCATCACAGGGCCCGAACCAGCTGCAACCCCGGGCAACTGTCCTGGCTAGCCCATCTCTTCTCTATCTGGGTACCCAGAGGTGGAATATGGGGGGTGGGGGCGGCTCAAAGCGCATGCATAACTGCTTGATTGATATAAGCCTTAAGCTAATTAACCTGATTTTGCCCCTCCCTTGTTCAAGTCCCCTGAATAAATCAGATCTAACTTTTTCTGCATGTAATCTGATTGTGGTTCCAGTGTGTGCTCAAAGTACTGTACTGTACTGTTGCTATTTGCTGTGCTTAACCTTGTTTTACAGGGGGTCCCCAGGGTCGAGCCAGAGGAACCAGCCCTGGTGGTAAGTGCAAACAGTGTGGGTACTTGTGTGGTGTACCAGGGGTATTGTGAAAGCAATTATTGTACAGTGTTCAGGCCACTAGAAGGGAAAGAAGGGGGGTTACAGTGTCACGGAGGGCTGTGCCCAGGTTAGCTTGACCACTACCACCCCTGACCTCCAGGTGGAGGCACCCATTTCAGAACTCAGACCCCTTAACCTGCTACTAGCCAAGCAGGCAGGGGTAGTAGCCCATGGGATAGCACCACCTAGGGGTTACATTTTAGAGGCTCACTGCTGGGATTTTGTGTCTTCTAGTGACCAAATTTGCGAATTGCTGTTAAACATAAATGGCTACCCCAACAGAAGTAGCTGTACACCATTTGGTGGGGTGGTGTACTGGGCAGGAGATCAACCCCCAAAATTGCTATACTTATCCTGGATATTCCCATGGGTACCAATAAGGACACTGTAGAGGGAGTACTTTCCAAGGTTGAATGTTTACAAAACCCTGTGGTGGTGGGTCGACAGGCTAATCTGCTCGCTCAAAGTTTCGTGGCACTAGCAGAGTGTAAGGACCCAGTAGAGAGTTCCAAAGTGCCATGGACTATCACCCCCGAAGGAGCCCTCACTGCCTGGAGAGTGATAATTAAAGATGGTAAAGACCCCGGGGAGAATGAGCCCCCCCCCGCTATCTGAGAATTTTGAGGAGAAATTTCCTAAATTGTTGATGGAGGAAGGGAAAACTGTGGAGGACTTAAAGAAACTATTCTTGCCACCTGGGGGTGTTCCTCCCCCCCAACACCCCCTCCCGCTCCAGCACCATTATTGCCCCTCCTTCTGTGCCTGTGCCAATGCTGGCTCCTATGTCTGTATCTGCCATTAGTCATGACTCTTACCGAAGTTTGAGAATCTTCTCTGGCACCCTCCCCACCCCTCAAGGGGAGGATAATTGGGAGACCTGGATAGATTGTTTTGCCCCTTTCGTACCTGAATGCCAGTATGCAGAGGCTGAGAAATGGAAAAGGATCATAGAAAGTTTGAGGGGTCCTGCCCTAGAGGCCACTACATTTCTCAGGTCCACAAACCCTGATGCATCTGCCCAGAAGTACCTATCTGCACTTGAAGGCAATTTTGGGAGCACTGAGTCAGGGGAGAACTTGATGTGGAAATTTCAAGGTACAAAACAATGGCCAGGGGAAAGTTTGTCTGCATATGTTACTCATCTGGAAAGAGCGCTGCAGAAGGCTTACCGAAAAAGGTGCGGTAGCCGCCAGTGACTTAAACCATGTGAGGTTGGGGCACATACTGCAGCATGCAAAGCATTCTAAATTGCAGCTCCTTCAATTAAGGCTCCCAGATAGAAGGGGTAACCCACCAGACTATTGCGACTTGCTAGAAGAACTCCGGGAGGTTGAAGATGAAGAGGAGGATTGTAATTCTAGGGTGAGCGCAGCCCAAGTGATCACGGCATCGAAAGGCCCTTCCGAAGTGGGGACCAATGAGGGTGTGCCACCATGGGATGAACTGATGAGGGAGTTCAGGGAAACAAAAAACAGTCTCTTTATGAAGGCCGCTCCTGCAAGTACAGGCACTGACCCTTATCCAACTGCATCTGCTATGGGGTGGGGGTGTCCATTCAGGCATCTCCTGCTGACAGCAGCTTGAAACTCGATGTCTTGACTATGACAGTAAGAGAATTGAAGAGATGTCTCCAAATGCTCACCATACAGCAGACAGAGATGGCACCAAGGTTCTCGGTTGGCAGTACCACTGCCCCACCTCCCAGTGTGATGCCTCGGCCACCCCAAATCCCAGAAAACCTATTTTGCCATAATTGTGGGAAGGATGGGCACATGAAGAGAGAATGCAGGTCCACAAAAGACCTAGATAAAGCTGTATATAGACTTCAAGGTGAGCTTCAGAGAACGAATCAGTGGTCGAGGAGTGCCCAAAATGACAGCAGTGAGGGTTCAAGAAGTAGTAGCTCAAATCCCTATGTGGCTAAATCATCTGTCCAGGCCCCTGCTGCTGTCCCTCCAGACTGGTCCAAAATAGTGGGCCCTTCGATGGAGACTACCGTGGCTGTGAATGGTATTCCAACTTGGGCTGTGCTGGACAGTGGGTTGCAAGTGACCACTGTATTTAAGAACTGGTATAGCAAACACTTATCTGCTGTGCCCTTACAATCTCTGGAAGGCCTACATGTGTGGGGGCTGAGCGACAAGTCTTATCCCTACATAGGATATGTCCGCCTCTGGTTGTCATTTCCTGCAGCTGTAACTGGTGTAGAGGAGCAAGTCGAGACACTGGCCTTAGTGTGTCCCCCTACTGGACTGTATGATGGAGTTCCCCTGTTAACTGGGACCAATGCTCATATGTTTGTGAGACTGGCAAAACTCTGTCGCGAGAAACAAGGGCGACGGACTGGAAGGGCCCTAAGAATTCCCACTCTGATCAAGAGGGCCTATGATTTGCAACAGAACCCCAAGGGAGTGGACCAGGATGAACCAGTAGGGGTCATGTGGAGGAAGGATCCCAATTCAATGGTACTGGCCCCTAACGCACAGTGTACCTTTCAAGGGGAGGTCTGCCTCCACAAAGATGTCAAGAACAAAATACTGATGTTGGACGTGCCAGGTGATGGAAAGTTGCCGGAAGGATTATTGGTTAAGCCCAGCATCTTGCCAGCTCATGCTCATGCCTATGCACGATGAGTGATGGTCCAGATTCATAATGTGTCAGATCGGGAGATCCGGGTGAACAGAGGATGCACCCTAGCTACGGTACACTGCGCAGACACTGCAGTGTTGCCCAGCAACAAGCACCCTGGCAAGACAGATAGAGTGACTCCCGACTTCTTTGATTTTGGTGACTCACCATTGCCAGCTGAATGGAAGACTAGAATTAGCCAGAAACTTGCCCAGAGAGATCAAGTGTTTTCGTTGAAGGAATGGGATGTGGGATATGTCCAGGGTGTGGAGCATCACATACGTCTGCACGATGAATGGCCATTTTGAGAGAGGTCTCGACGCCTAGCCCCTGCAGACATAGACGATGTGAGAAGACACTTGCAGGAAATGCTTGCAGCTGGTGTGATACAAGAATCCAGGAGCCCATATGCTTCTTCCATTGTGGGTGTGCGTAAGAAGAATGGAACAATACGAATGTGTGTAGATTATCGGACCCTCAACAGGCGAACTATCCCTGATCAATACACCATGCTCCGTATACAAGATGCTCTGGATTGTTTGAATGGGAGCAAATGGTTCTCGGTATTGGCTCTTCGCAGTGGATATTACCAGATTCCGATGGCTCCCAAGGACTGTGAGGAGACAGCCTTCATCTGTCCTTTGGGGTTCTATGAATTCCTGAGAATGCCACAGGGGATATCGGGCACCCCAGCCACCTTCCAGCGACTGATGGAACGAGCGGTGGGAGACATGAATTTACTGGAATGCCTGGTGTACTCAGATGATGTCATTGTGTTTGGGAGCTCCCAAGAGGAACATGAGAGTTGACTGTTCAAGGTACTAGACCGACTGGAAGATTTCGGCCTCAAGCTGTCCATTGACAAGTGCCAGTTTTTCCAAACCTCTGTGAAGTATGTGGGGCACATAGTGTCTACAGAGGGGATAGAGACTGATCCTAGTAAAGTTGAAGCCTTGACTACTTGGCCCCAACCCCACAATTTGAAAGAACTACAATGTTTCCTGGGATTCTGTGGCTACTACCGCTGATTCTTAAAAGACTATTCTAAAGTGATTCGGCCACTCTTGAATCTTACCAAGGGTTACCCTCCTACCAATTGAAAATACAAAAAAGGGTCCGTCAAAGAACCAGACAAAGTATATTCCCACCCAGGTGAACTTTTCGGGTCCCGTTGGATGCCTGTATAACCCCCCTGCAAATGGGAGTTCCCAAAAGTCTTCCAGGAGCTTGCTTGAATGTTCCAAGCCTGGATGGTGTTCGGCATCTAAGCCGTTTATCTGTGAGTGCTTTTAGAGCCTCTGGTACTGTCTCTTTAAGAGCTGTCTGCCTGCAGACATAATTAATTTGGATGGGGGTCTGTGTGTTTCCCTGCTTGAGTCCCACTCGACCTGCTGCCAAATCACTCCGTTTCTGCCATCACTAAGTGGGCAGAGTGAGCACTTTTCAAAGATATAACTGTTTGCCAGACATCATTTAGAGTAATAACGAAAATACAGTTGGTCTAACCTGCTTTTCTTTGCAATCAGAACTGTGTTTGCCTAGTCCCCCATTCTAGTTTTGAACTGCTGAACTGGACCAATCAGTGTGGGGGGACCTCTGAAATGGAGCCTGCTGCTGGCAAATCAGAACTTGGACTCTCATTGTGGAGCCAGCCACCTATGTACTGTATGGCCAATGCTTCTGGGAATTGCAGTTTGGACTTCGGTGCCTTTTTTCCACTAACAGGGGGAGTTTACTGTGAGTGACAGCAAAACCAGCCACTGAACTGGGAGGAACTCAAAGGAAATGCCCAGCTCTGTCTACTGGAAAATTGAGATGAGTTGTGACTGTGAAGAGGGCAGGAGCTCCGGGCTCCTTCGCTGTTGATTTTTCGCATGGGAAGCTCGTGTGGGGCCCTGAAGTTTGGCCTACAATTGTTTGTGAGTGCCAGTGTGGACTGAATCAGAGTTGTAAGGAGAAAGCAACACCAGAAGTGAGGAAACCAGGCTCACCCTGTAGAAGACCGGAGAAATTGCTGAATCGCGCTGTCAGGAACTGAATCTGCTGTGTGTTCTCCCGGGGTATTGTGCAGTAACTGCGATCGGGATAGAGAAGCAGCCTGCTTGGTATAGTACTTTCCTTTTACATATAAATGTGTGTAGTGCTTGTGGGGAATCGCGTTTCAAATCCCCTGTACAGTGAATCGAGTGCATGAAGCTGGGAAGTAAACCCCAGCTTAATCCAGACTACATCCATTTGCTCTAAACTGCAGTGGGGTCCAGTCACAAGGACCTTGTCCACATGGTCTGCTCCTCCTGGCAATCCAGGACAATCTGCCTTCCATTCAGTTTCAACACTGAATTTGTGAGTACAAATCAGGGTAGCTCCCTGTCATCATCTAATTGCAAGTGTTCCATCTGATTACTTTTCCTTTCTTTCTTCATGAACTGAGCCTACCGGCTCTGGATTACAGAGTGGGTATTGTGCATGCATTTTCCATCCTCAGGGCCCCAGCCAGCTGCACCAAATAGGCTAGCCTCTTATTGCCTGGGTACCCAGTAAGAGTGACATTTGGGACTCTGAAATATGTGCACAGTACTGTGATTATTAATGTGACTGAATCAATTAACCTGATTTCCCCCTGTCCTTGTTACTATCCCCTAAATAAATCAGATTTGGTTGTTTAGCAAAGTTACACTGCTTGAACTGTGTGTCTATGTTGAATTACTGTACAGTGGTTACTGTATAACTGCATCTTACTTTACAGGGGGTCCTCAGAGTCAAGCTGATTGAACCAATCCTGGGGGTAAGTGTATATTGCAAGGGTACTGTGATCGATTTGTGTGGGACACTAGTGGGAAGAAAGGGGGGTTGCAGTGACCCAGAGGGCTGTGGCCAAGTCATATCAGACTGTCTTAACCCAGACCTCTGGGTGGAGGCACCCGCTATCGGATCCAGGCCCCTCAACCTGTTAGTGGCAAATCAGGCAGGGGTAGTAGCCCTTGGGATAGCGCCACCTAGGGGTTACACCTGTGAAGCAGCTTTCCACAAAGTCATATACCAGCTCACCCATGCCCCCATCCCGGCTTATGCTGATCCCACCAAACCCTAAATGCTGCATACTGATGCCAGTCTGCAGGATCTAGGAGTGGTACTGTATCAAGACCATGAGGATGGTTTGAGACCAGTGGCATTCACCAGTAGAAGTTGAACCCGTCAGAGCGAAACTACCCTGTGTACAAGTTGGAGTTCCTTGCGTTAAAATGGGCCATTGTCGACCAGTTTCATGATTACCTCTATGAGGTGAAAATTTTGGTGAGGACTGACAATAACCCGTTGACCTATGTACGGACTTCAGCTAAATTAGACGCCATGGGGCACCGGTGACTTTCTGCATTGTCAACATATGATTATGCTGTCGAATACAGACCGGGCCTGAATCATACTGATGCTGACGCCCTATCCCGGAGGCCTATTTCCAAGAGCGACTGGGTCAGGCTGTCTAAACCTGAGCATTGTGCCAAAAGTTTGATAGAAATGAACAGATGTCTATGGACACAGTGGACTGCTTAGCAGATTACTTGGGCCCCCTGACACCTGCATACCAGCTGCATATTTCCACTTTTCTGCTCTAGATATTAGTGCACTACCTCAGTTTGACAATGACAGCATTCAATGGGCTCAGTCCCGAGATCCTATGATTCAGCCAGCACTTGACACCCTTCGTGTAGGAAAGGATGTGTCCAAGTTTCGTTCATCTGATCTGCGAACCGCTTTGTTGTTTAAAGAAGGCCCCAGGTTGAAACTGCTTAATCAATTGTTGTATAGAGAGACTGTAGATCAAGGTGGCCAAATAGACAAGCAACAATTGGTCCTGCCCACAGCCTTCAAAGATTTGGTACTGAGGTCCCCTCCACAATCATATGGGCCACCTTGGTATCGACCGGACCCTTGACCTAGTATTATTATTTCAATTCTACTGGCCCAAGATGGGGGCCGATGTTGAGCACCATGTAAGGACTTGTAATCGCTGCCTGCAGAGAAAAGCCCTGCCTCAAAGGGCTGCCCCACTTGTCAACATTACTACCAGCACCCCAATGGAACTAGTCTGTATAGACTTCTTGAGTTTAGAGCCTGATCAGCGAAACATTGGCAATGTGTTAGTGGTTATGGACCATTTCACACTGTATGCACAAGCTTTTCCCACCAAAGATCAAAAAGCATCTACCGTGGCCAAGGTGCTAGTGGAAAATTTCTTCGTCCACTATGGTGCCCCCCAGCGAATTCACTCTGATCAGAGCCAGTACTTTGAGAGTCGGCTAATCAAAGAAATGCTCTCTCTATGAGGGGTGCGAAAGTCAAGAACCAGCCCTTATCACCCGCAGGGGGATCCTCAACCAGAACGCTTTTAACCACACCCTACTAGACATGCTAGGCACCCTCCAGCCAAAAGATAAGCATAAATGGAGCCAGCAGATTTGCACCTTGCTACACGCATACAATTACACAAAGAATTATGCTACCGGGTTCTCTCCTTACCGCCTCATGTTCAGGAGAGAGGCCCGGCTGCCTGTTGATGTCTGTTTTGGGGTTTCTCCCAATGGGGTCTGAGCCGAAGATTACCTGCAATATGTACAAAAACTTAAAGTTCAATTGAACCATGCCTATCGACTGGCCCAGACAATGGCCGGCAAAAGAAATCTAGACAACAAAGAGAGACATGATAGAAAAGTAAAGGCTCAAGAGCTTAGGCCTGGAAACCGTGTGTTGTTGCGAAATTTAGGATTGCATGGCAAACACAGAATTGTTGATTGATGGCACCATCTTCCCCATGTCATAGTTGGAAAGCTGGATGATTTGCAAGTGTACAAAGTGCACCCAGAGAATAACTCCAAAGCTGTCAAGACCATGCACCGTAACCACTTGCTACCTATTGGTCAAGCTATAATTGAGGCTGAACCCACCGAGATTGATTCCCCTGGACCAGTGACTCATGCTGCTGCAAGAAAGAAACAGAGTCAGTCTGCCCCCGTGGTTGCTGATTTAAGACTTTCCCCACAGCAGGCCCAGAATGATAGTGACTGCCAGTCTAACTCGGATGACAGTGAGTGTGATAATGCCTATTACCCCTCATATGAACTGAATCAGCTGTTTTGTGGAAATCTGATGTTGAATTATGGGGATGAAGCTGGGCCTTCTGGACTGCCTAACGCCCCGGCATCATCCTTGGAGCCAATGCTCCCTGAAGGTGAAGTGCAAAGTATCACGTCTGAGGATGCTGAGTCTTTGTGTATCGTGGAACTGTATGATTTGCCTGAAGGAGAGGCTGATGGTAAGAGTCTTTCTGGTGACATACCAGAACTTGAGGAACACTATGAGAGTGCTGACAACCCCTTCAGTGCCAGAGTGTCTTTAAATGAGCCAAGTGTTGTAGAAACAGAGACTACAGAGCAAGGGGCTGACAGTGCTCCCAGCTGGACATTCCCTTCATGCAGAGGCACCTCCAAGTGATGAAAGCTCCAAGACCATTGCTGAAAGTACAGAGCTGTGGTTGTTCACCCCAGAAAGACTGGCTGAGCTGTCAAGCCAGTGGTGCGCTTAATTACGGTTCTCCGGGAGGCCAGTGGATTTGCCTCTCAATGTAGTCCACAAAGGTGTTTATGTCTCTCAGAGCTCACTGCCCAAATTGAGCTTGACGGCCCATTCCAGGTTACTTGTTCTGCCCTCTCATCATGGTGCCCCTGCCCCATCCAGACCCAAGTTAGCTGATAGGGAAGGGCCCCCTCTTGCATTGTTTAGAGTACAAGAAGTTATTACATGATTCTGTATAGTAAAGTGACAAGTTATGCCAATTGATGAATCAGATAGTACTTGTATAGCATGCTAATGGTATAAATATCTTGTATATGTTGCATTTTCAATGTTATGATGGTACATACTTGACGCGGACACCAAGTTTGCCCAGGCAGGGAAGGGTGTAACCCCCCCTACAAATGGGGGTTCCCAAAAAGTCTCCCTTGAGCATGCCTAAATGCTCACTGCCAGGCTGGTGTCCTGCATTTTGGCAGTTTGAATGTGATTGACGGAGCCTGTGTAGCCTTTGTGCACGGTCTCTTTAACAGCTGCTTGATTGCAGCATAAGTAATCTGAGATAGAGCTCTGTTGAAAGATGTAACTATTTGCTGAAAACCATCTAGAATGATAATGATAATATAGTTTGTCTAATCTGCTTTCTTTGTAGCAAGGACCGTTTTGTTTGTCTCCACTATCTTGGTCCTGGACTGCAAATTGGACCAATCAGTTCTGGTGGGACCTAAAATGTAGCCGGACTACAGGAGCTGTCTGAATTCAAATCTACAGGAACTGTAGTTTGAGTTTTTGCACCCTTTTTGCTACTGAAGGGGGAGCTTTTGCTTTGACTGACAGCCAAATCAGCCAACCAAAGCTATTGGATCTTGGGGAAGTCCCGGGCTGCTTGCAGTTTTCAGTTAGAACTAAGCTGGAAGCTGAGCAAGAAGGAGCTGAAGTGATTCTGAGAGCAATCCTGAGTGGATTTGCATGGGAGAACTATGAAAAGGCTGAGAGTTTGGCCTCCATGTCTGCCTGCTGCTCCTGAGAGGGAGAGAAGAGAATTATTTTGGACTAAATCCAAGTTTGTGTGACTAAAGTAAGCTACTGAAGTGGGCCAGGCTCAACCTGAAGAAGATCAAATATTTTTGCTGAATGCGATCAGCCTGTCAGGAGTTCCTGCTACCCCTAAGCTCCCGGTGTGTGCAGAGACTTTGAAATTGTGCCCGGGGAACGCTTTGCCTGGTACAGTAGAATTCCCAAATATGTAAATGTGCTATGAGCTGCTAGTGGGTTGAGAGTTAGTTCCCACTGTGCGAACTGTGTTCTGCTTGCTGGAAGCTGTATCCAGACCAAAAAAGACTGCTTCCGAACTTGTCTCCA
Source organism: Neoceratodus forsteri (assembly GCA_016271365.2). Classification (NCBI taxonomy): domain Eukaryota; kingdom Metazoa; phylum Chordata; order Ceratodontiformes; family Ceratodontidae; genus Neoceratodus; species Neoceratodus forsteri. Next base: position 401,392,120 of record CM028136.1, on the reverse strand, counting down.
TGCACTCTGGGCTTTGCCAGACTGGTCCAGCCAGAATGGCCCAGCCAGACTAACCACTGCACTGAGAAGCCATCGACGAGAGACATGCCTGGGGATCAGCCCCCTGCTCCACGCTTGAACAGGAACGACACCTCTGCGACTTGTGTGGGCCCTGCTTCTCCTGGCATTCCAGATCAACCACCTGCAGTCTCGATTTTCGTCCAGCCTGTGTCCAGTCTTGGGTATTGTGAGTAAATACCAGGGTAGCTCCCTACAACAACAGCTTAATCTGAGTGTGTCATCTGATTGTCTTGTTGTTTCGTTTCCTTTTCGAGCTGAGCCCTCTGGCTCCGAATTGCAAATATTGTGTACTGTGCATGTTGTGTTTTCCATCACAGGGCCCCAACCAGCTGCAACCCCAGGCAACTGTCCTGGCTAGCCCATCTGTTCTCTACCTGGGTACCCAGAGGTGGACTGTGTGGGGGGACTCAAAGTGCAAGTATAACTGCTTGATTGATATAACCTTTAAGCTAATTAACCTGATTTCGCCCTTCCCTTGTTCAAGTCCCCTGAATAAATCAGATCTAACATTTTGTGCATGTAATCTGATTGTGGTTCCAGTTTGTGCTCAAAGTACTGTACTGTTGCTATTTACTTTGCTTAACCTTGTTTTACAGAAGGTCCCCAGGGTTGAACCAGAGGAACCAGCCCTGGTGGTAAGTGCAAACAGTGTGGGTACTTGTGCGGTGTACCAGGGGTATTGTGAAAGTGATTATTGTACAGTGTTCAGGCCACTAGAGGGGAAAGAGGTGGGTTACAGTGTCCCGGAGGGCTGTGCCCAGGTTAGCTTGACCACTACCAACCCTGACCTCCAGGTGGAGGCACCCGTTTCAGAACTCAGACCCCTTAACCTGCTACTAGCCAAACAGGCAGGGGTACTAGCCCATGGGATAGCGCTACCTAGGGGTTACATTAAGAATCATTCTATTACAGACAATCAATTTTTCTAGGAACAGAAAGTCATTACGTAATTGGGCATTGAGTACTGCTGCATTCTCGGAGCTCCTGTAAAGGACTGCATCATCCACATAGAGTAAAAGGTACCTTTTACCACAGTTACTTTCCAGGTTATTTATAAATACAGAAAAAAGTAAAGGGACAAGTATTGAGCCTTGGGGAACCCCTTCTGTTATGCGCATACTACTGGACAAGGCACCTCTCCACTTAACCTTTTGCAATCTATGGCTGAAACAGTGAGTGAACCATGATTGAGAAGGGAAATCAAGTCTTTTAACTTCTCAAGGAGTAGGGAGTGACTAACCAGGTCAAAGGCCTTGGTAAAGTCAGTGAAGATGGCTCCAGTTAGGACCCCCTTATCCCGGGCCTACAGGACATCATTGATGAACTTGACCAAAGCAGTTTCCATGCTGTGGCTCCATCTGAAGCCATGCTGCTTTGCTGCTTGTCTGACATGGGGTGGTGCAATCGGGTAATCCCGAAGTTGGTTGTACACCAACTTCTCCAGTATCCTGGCAAGTGTACAATAGGTAGAAACAGGCTGGTAGTTCTCTATCAATTCCCCAAGTCCCCCGTTGTGGACAGGGACTACCATTGCCTCTTTCCACTTGCTAGGGGATTATACCTTAGAGAAGTGACCTACTAAACAACATCACTATGGGGTAGCAACGACTGGAGAAGCAACCTTTGGGAGCCTGAGTTTTACCATATCAGGGCCACAGAGCTCGTACCTTTTTTCTAGTGGACAGATGGAGGTGAAATTTTGGAGGTAGGGGACCAGTACCCTTAGGAGTGGAGAAAGGGGGGGAGGGGGTCCAGTTTTAAATCTGGAAAGATCTGCAGAGGTTTGGTTGAAGATATTAGCGGTGACCTGGGGGTCAGTAATAACCTGTCCATTAACTTTAATACTACCATCTGAGGCTCCAGTATTACCCTTTAACAAGGAGTTTACTTGGAACCAAAAATTTCTTGGGGTCAGAGAGATTCTTATGTTGAAGGCCTTTGATATATTCTCTTTTGTCCCTCTTTTTTCTGTGTTTTACATTGGTTTTTGAGCTTCCTTAACCTAGCTGGTTTTAAGCCCTGACTTCTTATAACGCCCCCACGCCCTATCATGGTGCACCATGAGTTTTTTAAAGTTAGGGATCAACCATTTGTGGCATTTTCCCTTTACCCTGAGTTTCCTGAATGGGGCATGTTTGTTGGTGGCAGATAGAAAATGTTTTACAAAGTACTCTAGGGCATCATCTACAGTCGGTAATTCATTGATGCTTGATAGTACGTAATATTGCTGGAGAGTCTGTTAAAACAAGGCGATCATATTTCATAGTCCATGGCATTGTATTGCTTTGTCACAATCTATAGCTAAATTGTGATGGAAAAAAAAAACCTTAGAACTCCCACCTGATTAAAACAACTTATTCTCCTGAAACACTTCTCATAACAGAGCTTCAGACCTGTGAAAGAATTTGTACAACATACCTGTGCATATTCTCCGTACTGACTAGAATAGCCAGCATAGTTGTCTAATGTGTACAATGGTGCAGGAGTCAGAGAGATTGCAGGATCAGGTACACTTCCTAACACTCCTGTCTGCTGCTGAACTATTGTATGCTTCCCAGTACTGGTACCTAAAAGTTAACAAAAAAAAAACAATTATTTAGTTCATACTGTATCTAGAAAAAAACTCAGAGCTGCTACACCAGTGTGTGGTGCAAGTAGTAAAAGTAGTTTCAGAGAACACAGGACAACTGCTGCACTCACTCACGCTTCACTTATGTAGATTTAAGACACCAAACCACTATAGTACAAAAGTGCTGGAGTACTTATTAAAACTCCGCAGCAACATGCTGCGGACTAGTCACTGACCCAGCAAGGTAGCCCTCAACGATATTCTTTTGGCAAAGCACGCTTGCACGAAACGTTGAGGGCTAACTTGCCGGGTCGGTGACTGGTCTTTAGCATGCTCTTGTTGAATGTTAATAAAGCTCTCCAGCACTTTCACACTTTAGTAGTTTAGTATCTTGAATCTACATAAGTGAAGCGTGAGTGAGTGCAGCTGCTGTCCTGGGTTCTCTTAGTTCATACTGTATATGGTGCAGATACCAGTAAATGTATTTTTATCACCAGTCATAGACAAGCAATATGATATGGTAGAGTGGGATTTAGGCAGAGATAACTGCCCAGCCAGTGACACAGTGAGGTCCCAGAGGCATAGTAAGGCCCAATGCCACAGATGGAGTTCAGAGTCTGTGATCACTGCTTACAAGCAGGTGGCTTGAGAGTGAGCAGGGGAGACGGACATAGTGGGTGTGCACACGTCGGACTGTAACTGAGGGTTGTGCTCTGTGAAGTAGGGAAAGGGGAAACTGTTTAACCAGGAAAGGCACACTAAGTTCAAGCTTGTTTCTAGGTGCGATTTGGGAGCACAAGGCAGTTGAGTGACTTGCTCAGGATCACACAGTATGCAAGTGGGGACTGTGGGATTCAAACCCAAGTATCCAGGTTTGCAGCTCAGTGCTCTTAACCACTACACTATACTGCCTAAGTAGGAAAGCTAGTTGACAGTTTGAGAGAGTAAAACTAGATGAGAAAGTAGCTTTTTTTATTTATCATGTGTTTGCGTTGTAAAGGAATGCGGCAGCAAAGAAATGAACAAAATGAGGTAGGGAACTGATGGGTAAGCTAAATAAAGTATGTGGGAAACTTGATCTAAATAAAATGACTGCCTGATAAAAATTTTACATTCCAAGTTGGAACATTGAAATTTTGGGCATGAGGCAGGCTGGCACTGGTAATGTTTTTTTTTCTACTGTACCAGGCTCAGGTTTAAGTGACATATGTGCTTCTGAGAAATACAAAATCACACATGCCCCCACAATGCAAAGCATCATGGGCTACATATGCAAATCACCACAGAATATTATGCTGGTTCAACTTTAAGCAGAAATGCATGGTGCGGAAAGGCCTCTCACACAGTTTGCAAAGGATGCCAACAGAAGACATAGACACATGTTTCGTCCTACCAGGACTCATCAGTATGCCTTGTCTGTTTGACACCCTAGTGGAATGAACCAGCTACCCTAAGATGGTCTATCTGGGTTATGTTGTGGTGAACCTACAACTTGAGGCATGCACTTCAACTGCACCACTGTCTGAGAGGTGTACTTGAGGTTCAACAGCAGTGCAGTTGAAATGTAATTAAGGTTTTGCTAATGTGTGTCTAACAAATGCTTATTGGGTGCACCTCACTTAAAGTGTAGGACAGAGGTGAAGCTGATATGTATCTAAAAATGCTAATTAGGTACACTGTGATGAGGTGTACACCTAACTAGAGCGGTAGTTGGGCTGCGTAGTTGTGTGCACTTATAAAATGCTGATAAAGGGACCCTGTCAACCCCCTTAGGCCTTACATTTTCCCAAGTTTAAAAATGTGTGTTATGATTTCTTACATTCTACAGAGATTGCTGATGCAGCTGGCTGTTTGATTCTGATTCTTTTTTTTCTTTAAAAAAGTGAAAAACTGACTTTTCTCTGTACTGTTGTTACCACACAAAAAACATGTTTGTTTACCTTCCTTGATCAACTCCCACTGCACCTTTCCTGGACTTAGGAATGCCCCCAACACAGTCTGGACATTAAAGATGCAGTGGGAGGAGTAGATGTTATGGCATCATGAGTAGATGCACTGTTTGGGGGTGTTCATCTCGTTTCAGGAAGTATGCAGTAAGAGTGGATCAAGGATTTGAAACAAAATAAGGTTAGATATGATTACACCATTAGCGTGCATTTCAGTTCTACTAAAAAGGAAGTGGATAAAACAACCAGCAACATTAATGAATTTAAAGAAGGTAAACAATCATAAAATGTAGATTTTCAACTAGAAAAACATATGATGCAAAATGGGTTGGCAGTGTCACTTTAAGTGCACGACATAGTTAGATGTACACCTTTGCCAGAGGTATAGTCACAAGGTTTTTTTGGGGTGCACTCACCAAAATCGCCAGTGCAGCAGTAAAAAGTAAACTCTAAAAACCGGACAGATATCTTGCCCAAAAAAAATTTAATGTCATTTGCATAATCAGCTAAGCTGAAATTATTCTTACCGCTTTACCACCCCTATCTTAATTACAAGAATCACACACAGATAACTTTCTTAGGAATTCCTGCTTGAAATAGAATGAATGAGAAGTTTCTGCGGGAACAGCATTCTAAGGACATTCTTTTTATACATTTGTCGGTGGAAACAGGACAAAAAGCACAGAAAAAAGTGCCATGGAGTTACAGCGCCTGAAGAGAAACACAAATATGAGAAAACCTGCACACCCTAGTAGGTCTTGCCACTATTGCAAACCTTAACAAGTTGTTACTGTTTAAACACGGAACTGTCTTACTCTGAAAAAGACTGGTTATTTTGCAAGCACCGCTCAGCTAAACATACAGAGCTCCATCTGCAGTCTGAGATCAAACTGCCAGTAACCAGCCCAGGAAATAAAGCAAGGGAGGTAAACAAGCATTTGTGAATGCCAGATGTTTGCTTGCTGGTACTGGCATTAATAGTGCAGGAACTAGAGAGATGCATAATAGGAATGGCAGTGAAGTATTGAAGTGACGCTAACCTCCACCCCCACCTTGCAGAGACTAACAGGCGTTGGGGGTGTGCCTTTGAGTCATCGGCCATAACAAGCACGCCATTCCACTTCACCCCACCCTGCAGACACCGACAGGTGTCGCACTGTGCCTTGAGGTCTTCGGCCCTTACTCTCACCCCCATTCCAAAAGGAAATAAGCCAAGATGGGTGCAGTATAGGAGAATGGGGTGAACGTTAGGGCCGAAGACTCCAAGGAACACCTCAATGCCTGTCAGTGGCTGTGGGGTGGGGGTGGGGGTGGAATGGTGTGAGCATTACGGCTGACGACCACAAGTCACACACCCAATGCCTGTCAGTCTGTGCAGGGTGGGCGTTACGATTGGAAACCCTACCACCACAGGCATTTGTTGGTGTCTTCACTCCAGATTTTCAACATGAGCTTTTTTGGGACCCCACCTCATGAACAATGGCAGTATCATTTCGTTACTCAGTCCCAAAAAGTGATTTCGCACAGTGAGTGTGCCATTCAACGCTATAGGTGTGAAAATAAATTTCGGGCAGGATGTGAAAAATGACAGTTGTACTGTTCATGAGGAGGTGTGAAAAAATGGCAAAGTTGGAAATCTGGAGTGAAAATATGAAAAATTGGCAAAGTTACGAGTGTGCATAGAAACTGTGCAATGTACGCTCGTAACACAGTCATTTTTTGGAATGTTTTCACCAAATTTTCAACATCGCCTTTTTGGGACCTCACCTTATGAACAGAGGCACTGTGGTTTTGTCAATCTGTCCCAAAAGTTGATTTCACACGGCAACCGTGCCATTCTGCACCACAGGTGCAAAAACACATTTCGGGAAGGATGCAAAAAATGACAGCTGTACTGTTCCACAAGGTTGTGTAAGAAAATGGCAACCTTGGAAATCTGGAGTGAAAATATTAAAAATTTATGAAGTTACAAGAGTGCATAGAAACTGCTCAATGGGCACTCGTAATGCAATCATGTTTTGGATTTTTTTCACCAAATTTGCAACTAGGGCTTTTTGGGACCCCACCTCATTAACAGTCACGCTGTTGTTTCATTAATTGGTCCTGAAAGGTAATTCTGCACAGTGACCGTAAAATCACCATTCAGGATGGAGAAACAAAATGACAGTGCCAGTGTTATTGAGGTGGGGTTCCAAGAACCTCATGCTAAAAATCTGGGACCAAAACTCCAAAAATTGGTTGAGATATCAACCTAAGTTGAAAACACCCACTGACTACCATTATAGGGCTTACAGTCATTTCTTCAGTTGTTCTTTGAAGAGTGCAGATGTGTTTCCGGTCTACAGAAGATTGCTGCTTCCAACCTCTGGAAGTAAATATAGGTGGGGTCCAGGGAGGTGGGGTGTGCAGAGGAGGGTGCGGGTTGGGGAAAGGTGCTGGTGGGAGCGACGAGGACCATTTTCTTTTTTTCAGGTTTAAAAAAAAACGTTGGGGACTATTTTCTTTTTGCAGGTGAAATATTAACAAACAGATTTTGGCACACTCGGGTGGGCTCCCAGTGTGCCAGAGTACTGGGGGAGCAATGCCGACCGGGGAATTAAACACCGCAAGGTCATTTACAAAGAACATAGGGGCTTGGGGGCAAGTGCATCCGACACGGGGTAGGGCATCCCGGTGTTGGAAACATCAACAAAGTATTTTTTGGCACACTGGGGTGGGCTCGCAGTGTGTCACATTAATGGGGAGAGGGGGGATACATTGTGACATGGGGATTGAGCACTCCGATGTCGGCAGGGGACAGAGAACAGAGGGTGCGGGGCAGGCAGCAGCAGTGGGAAGGAGTGGGAGGGTTTTATGCCAGTGCGATGGAGAACAGAGGGTGCGGGGTGGACAGCAGCGGTGGGAGGGAGTGGGAGGGTTTTATGCCAGTGCAACAGAGAATGGAGGGTGCAGGGCATGCAGCAGCAGTGGGAGGGTTTTATGCTGGTGCAATGGAGAATGGAGGATGCGGGGCAAGCAGCAGCAGTGGGAGGGAGTGGGAGAGTTTTATGCTGGTGCAGGGAAAGGAGACTGCGGGAGCAGGCAGCAGCAGTGGGAGTGGGAGAGTTTCATTACATGCCGGTGCGACGGGGAATGGAGGGTGCAGGGTAGGCAGCAGCAGTGGGAAGGAGCTAACATTTAAATTTGTTGTCCTGCTGTGTGCCTGGTTGGGAGGGAGGAGGGAGCTGATGCTGCAGTGATGAAACTGCCCCTGACTGCAGCATCAGATTTCTTTCAAGTGCAGCACTCACTCTGAAACTGCCGTCATTGGCAGCTTCAGTATTAATTGGTGGCCAAGGGACGCACCCATTAAAGCATCTGCTGCATCAGCCACAACACTGCCACACCTCTGCAATGCTCTACTATCTCAATATGTTTCTTGTGCGTTGTACGCACAAGCAAACATAAAAATCAGACCTGTGAATGTTATCCCCACAGGGCTAGAAATTATGGCTTTCCACTCAGTAATTCAAGGCAGAAGTCAAGATGATGCCAAGGTGCACAGTAAATCACTAAAAGTCAAATTTGTGCGATGCAGAAGAAGCGTATACTGCTTACAGTTAAGTTTTTAAAGTGAGGCGGAGGAGCGCACACTGCTAAATGTCAAGTTTGTAAGGTGCAGTTGAGGTGCACAGTGTCTATGATGTGTGTTTAAGGTGTAGCTGAGGTATACATAGTGTGTACACCTCAGACAAGCTGTTCATCTCAGTTCAGTTGGGGAGAATTCTTTCTACACATTGTATAATTACTCTTAAAGGAAACTTGCCATAAACAGAATCTTCCCCATCCCCCAAAGTCTTACCCCACGATCAGACTTTTCACAAGCCCACCAAAAGTTTCCAGGTCTTTTAACTTAAGCTCTCATTGTAAACTTTGGCATGAGAGAACACGGTAGATGCTGTGCAGTGCCATTTCATGTGATAGTGCAGCACTGTATCACTTGCTTGTATGCTTTTCAATACAAGCGAGCACTGCGGCGCTGCACTGTCACATGAAATGGCACCGAGCAGTATCCGCCATATTGCCTCAAGCCAAAGTTTACAACGAAAACTTAAAGTACGTTAAACGACATGAAAAATTTGGGGGGACTTGTGAAAAGCCAATCAGGTGGTAAGGCTTTGAAGGGGAGGAGAGATTCTGTTTATGACAGTGTTTCTTCAAACAACTGCTTATTTAAGCAAGTCAGCTTTTTTACTCCTGTTGCAAATATTTTTGCTGCATAGCTAAATGCAGATGCAGTTCTGAAAAATGATTAGTGCACTAACATCTACCTCAAACAAAGTGCAGTTACCTACTATAACAGTAGATCTTTAGGAGAATCTCCTCCATTCAGCCACACCTATGGAAATGTAAGCCATCAGTGTGAGGAACACTCGGAACCTTTTGCCATTTGGGGCAGCAGATACTGATGTGCGTTGATACCACCTACAGAATGTGGGCTGCCCCATCCTTCCTCAGTTCCCCACTGGAGAAAAGCTCAAAGGACTATCAGACTACTAGGGAATGCAAAAATCAGAACCAAAATCAGACACATAGGAGATGGAATGGAACTGGACAATGAAGCCCGAATAGGGAAGAGCAGCATGCGAGAGCAGGCAGGGCTTCCAGTAAACACCACCTGAGGTAGAGATGTGGGAGGGTGAGCAGTGGCTTAATGGATGAAATTCTCTCTAAACGCTACAGTTACATTACATAACTGCATTTTCTTCCTCGAGGACATCTCCCTCCATTGAGCCATACCCATGGAATAATTCCCAAGCAGTACTGTAGGCACTGTGGGAGGTGGAAAGGATTCATCTAACCCTTAAGACAGAAGGTCTTGCAAAACAGTGAGGGCAAAGGCAGCATGTCTATGGGAGTCTAGGTCTATAAGCAGGGCCCCGAGTTTTCTGCAATTCTGTGGTTGCAGGAACTGGCACAGAAACATGGTCCTGCTGCAGAACCAAGCCTCTACTGCAGAAACAGCATTTTCTGGTGTAGTAAAAATGTCTGTCACCACTGAAAACCCCAACAAAATGGCTAAAATGATTGTGAGCAAGCTTAAAATAGCATTAGTGTGAGTTGATGGCAGCTCCATTATACATCCTTCCCCTTGGGTTGCAGTAGTCAGTGGGATCACCCCTTTCCAATCCACTGACACTCAGCTCTAAAGCTTATAACTATTATGGCCTTCTACAAACACTGAGGGAACTTCAGAAAGTCTATTTCATGAGAAGGAATGGTAGTTCTATTTGCCAATTACAGAACTGTTAAATGAATATGTATTAGTAATTACTGCAGACAAAAAATGAGAGGCTTTCTGGAACTTTGTCTAACATAAAATGGTCCAGCTACTCTCCAGCCACACAGTAAATCCTTATGTAACCCCCCTACAAATGAGGTTTCCTAAAAAGTCTTCCTTGAGCTTGCCTAAATGCTCACTGCCAGGCTGGTGTCTTGTGTTTTAGCAATTTAAATGTGATAACCAGAGCCTGTATAGCCTCTGTGTACCGTCTCTTTAAGAGCTGCCTGATTGCAGCCTAAGTAATCTGAGAAGAAGCTCTGTTGAAAGACGTAACTATTTGCTGAAAATCATTTAGAGTGATAGTGATAATGTAGTTTGTCTAACCTGCCTTCTTTATAGCAAGGACTGTTTTGTTTGTCTCCACTATCGTGGTCCTGGACTGCAAATTGGACCAATCAGTTCTGGTGGGACCTAAAATGTAGCCGGACTATAGGAACTGTCTGAAGTCAAAATCTGTAGGAATTGCAGTTTTGAACTTTTTGTGCCTTTTTTGCAACTGAAGGGGGAGCTCTTGCTTTGACTGACAGTCAAATCAGCCAACCAAATCTTTTGGCTCTTGGGGAAGTCCCGGGCTGCTGGCAGTTTTCAGTTAGTTCTGAGCTGGGAAGTGAAATGAGAAGAGCTCAGGTGTATTTTGGGCAGCACTTCTGAGTGGATTCGCATGGGAAAACTGTGAAAGGATTACATTTTTGGCTTGCATGTCTGCCTGCTGCTCCCGAGAGGAAGAGAAGAGAATTATTTTGGATTAAATCCAAGTTTGTGTGACTATAAAGCAAGCTACCGAAGTGGGCCAGGCTCAACCTGAAGAAGACCGAAGATTTTGCTGAATGCGATCAGCCTGTCAGGAGTTTCAGCTACCCCTAAGCTCCTGGTGTGTGCAGAGACTTTGTGATTGTGACCAAGGAGTGCTTTGTCTGGTACAGTAGAATTCCCGTACATGTGAATGTGCTATGAGCTGCTAGTGTGTTGTGAGTTAGTTCCCCACTGTGTGAACTGTGTTCTGCTTGCTGGAAGCTGTATCCAGCCCAAAACGGACTACATCCAAATTTATCTCCATGCGGTCTGGGCCTTGCCAGACTGGCCACGCAAGACTACCCACTGCACAGAGAAGCCATCGACGAGAGACCTGCCCCTGCTCCACGCATGAACAGGAACGACGCCTCTGTGACTTGTGTGGGCCCTGCTTCTCCTGGCATTCCAGATCAACCACCTGTAGTCTCGATTTTCGTCCAGCCTGTGTCCAGTCTTGGGTATCGTGCGTAAATACCAGGGTAGCTCCCTGCAACAACAGCTTAATCTAAGTGTACCATCTGATTGTCTTGTTGTTTCCTTTCCTTTATGAACTGAGCCCTCTGGCTCCGGATTACAAATATTGTGTACTGTTCATGTTGTGTTTTCCATCATAGGGTCCCAACCAGCTGCAACCCTGGGCAACAGTCCTGGCTAGCCCATCTCTTCTCCACCTGTGTACCCAGAGGTGTGACTGTGGGGGACTCAAAGCGCATGCATAACTGCTTGATTGATAAAACCTTTAAGCTAATTAACCTGATTTTGCCCCTTCCTTGTTCAAGTCTCCTGAATAAATCAGATCTAACTTTTTCTGCATGTAATCTGACTGTGGTTCCAGTTTATGCTCAAAGTACTGTACTGTTTCTATTTGCTGTGCATAACCTTGTTTTACAGGGGGTCCCCAGGGTTGAGCCAGAGGAACCAGCCCTGGTGGTAAGTGCAAACAGTGTGGGTACTTGTGTGGTGTACACTGATGGCTGGAAGTGATTATATACAGCGCTCAGGCCACTAGAGGGGAAAGAGGGGGGTTACAGTGTCCCGGAGGGCTGTGCCCAGGTTAGCTTGACCACTACCAACCCTGACCTCTGGGTTGAGGCACCCGTTTCAGAACTCAGACCCCTTAACCTGCTACTAGCCAAGCAGGCAGGGGTAGTAGCCCTTGGGATAGCGCCATCTAGGGGTTACACTTACAGAGTGGGAGTGAAGATATGGAAGTCAAGTGGCATTGACACAAATGACACCACTGGTGTTGAACTGTGTGAGCGGGAAGAAGCAACTACTGTAGAACAGCGCTACAGTACAAACTATCACCACTAGGTTTCAAGCAAGTAGTTGGGAGGGAGCCACTGGAGCAGCACTGTTTTGCAACCAGGCAGTAGTGGTCTTCAAGCAACTGGGCAGGCAGGGGGAGAAATTCTCAGGAGCATAGCTGTGGTAAACCAGCACGGGGCAGGTAGGAGGGAGCCATGGGACAATAAAACAGACTGCAGTAAAAAAGTAAATAACTCTTCAATTCCCCCATGCCATATATCCAGTCCAAATCATGATGCCAGAATTGCTTTGCATTACCTTGCTTGTGCATCTGCCAAACTGCCGCAGGCTGCCTTTTCCTGAGCATTCTTTCTGGGTAACTAGATTTTATTTTGGGGCTCATTTAAGTTGCCAGAGAATGCAAAGCCCACCACAGAATTGCCACAGAATCGCTGCAAAATTGCTCATAACCTGACAACAGCACGCATGAGGTCCTGCCGCAGAATATAGGTCTAGTTTGCTGCAGTGAACACTGGGCCCTGACTATAATATTTAGTGAAGGTGTGAACAGTTCTCCATGTGACTGCAAAACAGATGTCAGCAGCTGACATACTGTGGAAACAAGCCATAGACATAGCCATGCCACAGGGAGTGGCCGCAGACAGGAACCTGGAAGCTCCTTACCTTGCATCCGATAACAGAAAACAATCAAGATACCAACAATGTGGAAAGGCATTACTTAGAAACAAGAGAGCCGACCATCCTGGGGTTGAAAGATTTTCTATAATCCTTGGTGTAATCTAGCTAAAAAACAAAGTGTCTTACAGACATCTAGAAAATGCAACAACCGTTCCCCTCTATGATAAGGGGAAGGAAGTTACCGGAAGATAAACAGTCTGATTCAATGTAAGGTCAAAGACAAACTGCAGCAGAAAATGAGGACTGGTCCTCAGAGTGTCACAGTCCTTGTGAAAAATACAATAAGGGGGCTTTGCAACCAAAGCTTGCAATTCGAATACTCTGCATGCTGAAGTAATGAGTACCAGAAACAAAGTCTTCCAAGAGAAGTGCATTTTCACAGGTAACAGCCAGTTCAAAACGAGTGCTGTAATGGTCTCCAGAACCATGTTACGGATTCACAACAGAATCGGTCTACAGAGGAGAACATCAGCAACCGCTGGGGAAACACCAAAGTGGGAATGTTCTACATCCTAAAACAAGAACAAAAAAAAAAAAAAAGAAAAGCATCTGTAACAGGAAGGGACACAGACATGTGGGGAGTGGTGCAATGCACTGGCCATGGAGCAGCAGTCTTCTGGGAGACATTCTGGAGACTGTGTTGCTGCCCTATACAGGAACCTCTCTGGTCTGAGGGAGGAGGTTGTTTGTCTCCATGCTGACCTGGCAAGGATTCAGGAAACCTGCTCCCCTACCCAGGGACCACCCAGGCCACCACCACTACCTTAGAGGTTGCCAAGAAAGAGGAGTGGTTGGACCATGGTGGGCTCAGGGAGGGTGAGAGTGGTGGAACAGAGGTGTATCCCTCCAGTTGTGCCTCTCCACAATTCATTCGACACTCTGACGGAGCATGGTTCCTCTATGGTGGCACCCGCGGTGGAGACCAAGCAGGATGCTGGGAACCTCCACAATGGAGACCTACAGGAAAGTGGCACAGGACCCCACAGGGGAAGGAAACAACTTCTGCTGGGGGACTCAATTGTTGGGGGGGGAGAACTGAGGGAGGGAGGGGAAAGGGAGGTAAGGTGCCTGCCTGGTGCCATGGCTTGGAGGAACGGGAAATGAATACTCAGGATCATGGGAGCAGCTGCAAGGGGGAGTGAGCTTGATGTCATTATCCACCTAGGGACAAATGACCTAGCTGAGAATGGGATCAGTGCAGCGCAACAGGAGTTTGTGGAGTTGGGAAGGGGCCTTAGACAAGTAGCACACACGGTAACTTTCTCGGAAGTGCTACCTGTCTATGGCATGGACGAGGCTAGGGTACTCTGCACTATGGGATTCAATGACTGGTTGAAAAACTGGTGCAGAGCTCAGGGATTTGGCTTCACTGGGGACTGGGGCTCCACCAGGAGGGATACAGGCCTATACTGGCGCGATGGTCTGCATCTATCCAGGAGGGGAACCAGGATCCTGGGTGATAGATTTAAATGCTTCCTTGGCAAGCATTTAAACTAGCCAAGGGGAGAGGCATTGAAAAGGAGAAGGGAAATCCTAGCCCCTCCCCCCAAAAAAATCAGGGTAGTTAGTGAGGTAAACACCGAGACAGAGCAGTCGATAGGGAGAAGGGCAGGGGTAAATGGAGAAAATGACAAAGGCAGTAAAAACAGGGATGAGGCAAAAAGAAATAAGGCCATAAGAAAAAAATGGAGGGTAATGAGTACCAATGCCCATAGTCTAGGTAAAAAGCTCCCCAAAATAGTGGCCTTGATGGAAGAGGGATGACTGGATATCGTGGCAGTCACAGAAACATGGTACACAGAGAACCATGACTGGGATGTCAACAAACCAGGGTACTCAGTCTACAGGAGGGATAGGGAGGGAAGAAGAGGAGGAGGAGGAGGAGTAGCTCTCTATGTAAGAGAAGGGATCAAAGCAACAGAACTAAAGGGTAAACAGGGAGGAGAGGCGGCACCGTGGGTCACCCTGGAGACTGGAAATGGCACCACAATCTGCACAGGGGTTGTATACAGACCCCTGTCTCAGGAGGAGGAAATGGACAAGGAAATGATAGAAGGCATCCTTAGGATGGCAGAGGAAGGGGAAATATTGCTGATGGGGGACCTGAATATGCCAGATGTTAACTGGAGCACCTTTGCTGCAACCACATCCAAGAACAGGGCCATTCTCGATGCCCTACAGGGGGCAACCCACTCAAGAGGGAGCAATCTTAGACCTGGTACTCTCCACTATGGATGGAGAGAGGATCTCAAATCTTGAAGTGGATAGCCATCTGGGAACAAGTGACCACCAAGCAGTGTGGTTCGTGATAAACTTGGCTGTAGAGTCAAGCCATACAAAAGTGAAGGTACTGGACTTCAGGAGAGCTGATTTTGTAAAAATGTGAAAGTGCCTCAGAGAAGCACTAGCAAACAGGCAAGAAGGCGGGGTGGAACAACAATGGGGAAACATCAAAACTGCCATCACAGAGGCAACAAGCCTTTGTGTGAAGCAAATAAACAAATCAAAATGAAAGAGAAAACCACTATGATTCTCAAAAGAAGTGGCGGGGAAGGTTAGGGAGAAAAAGATAGCATTCAGGAAGTATAAGAAAACATAGAAGGAGCTGGACAGAGAACTGTGACAGTTAAAGCAGAAGGAAGCGGGGAAGGCAGTCAGAATAGCAAAGGCCCAAACTGAGGAAAAGATAGCCAACTCGGTTAAGAAGTAAGATAAAACCTTTTATAGGTACATTAGGGAGCAAAGAAAGACTAAGGCAGGGATACTGAGGCTGAATGAAGAGGAAGGTGGTTGGGCAGAGAGCGACAGTGAAAAAGCAGGGATACTGAACAAATACTTCTGCTCAGTATTCACAATGGAAGAACAGGGGGATATACTGTACCTAATCCAGTCAATAGAAGCACTCTGGATAGGGGGGTTGATTATTAGTCCTTTCACAGAAGAAAGGGTTCTGAAAGAACTCTTAAAACTGAAGGTGGATAAAGCAATGGGGTCTGATGGGATTCACCCCAGAACTCTAAAAGAACTAAGGGAAGAACTAGTAACACCACTGACTACCCTTTTTAATAAATCATGGGAGGATGGTGTGGTACTGGAGGAGGGTGGATGTGATTCCCCTTCACAAAAGTGGGAGCAAGACAGAGGCAGGAAACTTAACCTGCCAAAAATGTTGTAAAGTTGTCATGTCACTCTTTTTGGAAATCTGGCTAACTTTGCGAATAAATCTGCAAAGCAAAGTCTGCAAACTTCACCCATCTCTTGCCACATTACCACCTGTGGTCACCCAGGTGGCAGTATAGCAGTGGGGTCTTGCATACCCTACTCCTAGAGGATGAGAGTGTCCTCTGGAATGCTCAGTCCTCTTCTCTCCGGTTGGCCTCTGAGGACTCATGCTCGTTCCTGAACGTGGGTTACCAGCATCTCAACTGGGAGCTCTCCTACGGAGCTGAAGCACTGGCTAATGCTGGACCCTATCAATATCTTCTATATCCTCTCTGTACTGCAGTGACCAGAACTGAATGCAGCACACCAGGTGCAGTCTAACCAAGGCCATGAAAAGGGGGAGGATTACCTCCCTTGACTTGCTCCTTGATGCCCTCTTTTTTTTAACTCAGCTATTTATGCTCTTCACAGTCAGTCAACCTCCCAGTCCCTTCATATGACTTAGCCCCAATCCCCGTGGTAGAGCCGGTGGTGTGGGGCACACTTCGCTGGAGCTGAGCTGCTTACTGGCGGTGGGGGAAGGTGGGCCAGGGTCTGTGAATTTCCATGAGTCCTTCATCCTGCTGTGCCTATGCTGGTTTTACTTTCCTTTGGTTTTCACCCTCCCTCATAGACACTGACTCTGAGACTACAAAGTACATACATGCACAGTGCGCCAATGTGCAGAGTCAGCCAACACTCTCCCACCCACTAGGCAGGCTTTCCACTGCCACCTATGGGCCCTCAGGTGGCAGTGTCACAGTAGAAGCTGGACAACCTTCCTCTCTGGAGGAAGGAATCTTCTGGGATGTTCCATCCTCCTCCACCACAGTCTATCCTCTGTTGTCCGAGGCTCATTCTTGAACCCGGGTCATTGGCATCGCAAGTGGTAATGCTGCTACTGTGCCTGCGGCCTGGCTGTTTTTATACCCCTTCCTAATTTCACCTAGTGTTGTGTTTCTGTCTTGACTACAGCAACACACTGACTGCCGGCTTCAGTTTATTGCCCACAATTATCCCTTAGTTGTGCTATCCACTGCTGAACTGCACTGAATGTATAAACAACCCAGATTTCTCACCCCTAGATGTAGTACTTTGCACTTACCACATGAGATCTAAGCCCCAATATTTTTGGCCAACATCCCCAATATCTGCAGACTCCCACTATAAAGCACCCTTCCTTCTTCTTCTGTTTCCACTTTTCCTGCAAAATTCATGTCATCAGCAAAGTTCAGCAGTCTGCTGCTGGCCCCCTCTCTCAGGTCATTATTAAATATGTTAAAGAACAAAAGACCCAGAACCAGTCCCTGGAGAACTCCACTTGGAACATCCCTCCACTCTAAAATGCTGTCACATCAGTCAGAAATAGCAGTGTTCACAGTGCTCACACAGTGCAAACTCTAATGTGATCAATATCTGCTAAATATCCACATTATGTGGACAAGAAAAGGATCTAATCAGATGCCAGATCATTTTGCTGGATACGATTCATCCAGTGCAACTAACTGACTCTCCAGAACCAAAAGCTCATGAAAGATAGGAAGAAGGGCCGGACCGTTGGAGCAGTAGTTGGATTTCCGCTCGCGACGTTGGCGACCCTGGTTCGGGAATGGACCAGGGTCGCTGGAGGACTGGCTGTGGGAGAAGGATAGAGCATCCTATGGACTGCTCTCCTTCTCCGGGGAGAGGGTGGCGAAGTGCCCAGCACGTGAGGGACCCCTGGCAGAGGCAAGGAGTCACACAGCTACCGGCACTGAAGTGTGTATAGGAGGCAGGGTGGGCGCTTGACGTCATTGCACAGCTCCGTCTCCCCAGAAAAGCGGAAAAATCAGGACAGCTGCCAGCCGCCCTCCATGAAGCCCGCTACGGCTTCGATTAGCCCCTCAGGCCAGGGCCCCTCCGACCTATCTGACGTCTGCGGCGTGCAGGGAGAGCACCACAGCCATGGGGGGGGGAGCCACGGGGCTCCGGAGGGGGCCTTTTGGCCGATATGAAGGGTGGAAGTCTGTAGCTTCATGACCGGGATGAAAGTACCAGGCAGCTAGCGGCTTGGGGAGGAAAAAGAATATTTAAAAAAAATATATGAACGATAGGAAGGAAGTTGTAGGTAGCCCTTCCTCTGCCAGTATTTTTTTTTATACTCTATCCCCCCATCCTGGGCAGCCCATGTTCTTGTTGACCCCCCCCAGCCCAGTCCACTTGACCGTGCAGAACTACTGCCCTTCTTCCCCTGCAGCTTACCCCCTGTGGAAGGGCAGTGGGAATCCCTCAACTCACCAATACAGATCCAGTTTGGGAATGTGTCTTCTGATTGTCAGGGGTGGTGCCTGTGGGCGTCGGCAGTCTGACTCGCCAAGGACCTTTTTCTCCTGCTGTTTTCACCCCACTAGATGAGGAGTGTGCAGCATCGACAATGGACAAACTGAGTGCACTTCAACCCACAGCACAGCGACTGACTGCTCCACCTCCACCCACTACGTACAGGACTCAGGCACTCCGATATCCAGCTGCCGCTAGGTGTCAGACATAGGCCAGCCTCCGTTTCCTTCCCTCCCCATGAGAGGAGAGCTTGATCTTCTCCCTCCCTGGCTGACCCCTGGCAACCTGCTCGCACCACAATCATGGGTCGCTGGCATGGAAGTAGGTAAGGCATGATGCCTCAGACCTCTGCGCCACTGGGCTAGCCCCCCTCTGCCAGTCTTAAGCAAAAAAAATATTCCTCTCACACTCTTTATCAGTTGAGGCACACTGGGTCATATGTTAGAATGGATAGAAGGCAGCATAATGCCCATTTAGCTGGCCTGCCACTTAACAGCTGTTATTACCTGTAACCCCCGTGTATGGACGTAATGTCCCCGGACAAAACATTGTGGTCATTTAATAGTGGATAAAACGTCCGCTGGACAGAATATCGCCAGAGAAAATGTATGGTCAAAAAAATCGCTAGACTAAATGTCGACCACATGAATGAGTGCTGGACTAAATGTCGCATAATTTCTGTTAAAAGCACGGAGTTTGTGTTAAAAGCAGTTGGTAGTGCTACTGCATAATCGCTCGAGTTAATAGCAGGGAGTTTGTGTTAAAAGCAGTTGGTAGTGCTAGTGCATAATCATTCGAGTTAATAGCAGGGAGTTTCTGTTAAAAGCAGTTGGTAGTGCTAGGGCATAATCACTCGAGTTAATAGCAGGGAGTTTCTGTTAAAAGCTGGTATCGTGTAGTTGGTAGTGCTTGATGTACAATATTTATTTATTTTCTCTGTTAAAAGCAGGTATTGTGTAGTTGTTAGTGCTTCATGTACAATACTTTATTTATTTGCTCTTTTAAAAGCCAGGAGTTGTGAATGTTGGGAGTGCTTGCAGTACAATACTTTATTTCTGTTAAAAGCTCCTTCACGTTACATTTAATATGATTTAAAATGCTTTATTATCTAAAATGCTTACTTATGCAACATTTATTTCTATGACAATAGCAATGTCCTTTAGATATTGTTTCGGTTGTCTGTTTTCGAAATCCTCGCAAATGGAGTAGAAGACTTTATTCACTCTGATGTACTTATTATTTTTGCGAGGAGCTTGCTGGCCAAGCTGCAACTGCCTCCTTTGAATGGCAACTGCATGTTGTTCTTGCCTCAGCTTACGGGCAAGCTTAGCACGGGTTGGGTGGCTGATGCTCACTGTTCTGGCAAAGGCACGATGCTATGCCTCTATGGCATTGTTGCTGCGAGGGAGGTCTTGCAGTACCCTGTCATATTGATTCCAAAAAGGTATTGCAAAACGTGGTTGCCTCCTATTTTTCCTGTTTCTTGCCAATCTGCCTATGTAACAGTCCTCAAAATAGACTAGCAGGCACTGTAGATCATCAAATTGTTCATCTTCCTGTATTA
Source organism: Neoceratodus forsteri (assembly GCA_016271365.2). NCBI lineage: Eukaryota > Metazoa > Chordata > Ceratodontiformes > Ceratodontidae > Neoceratodus > Neoceratodus forsteri. The sequence goes on along the minus strand of CM028136.1, from coordinate 401,372,399 downwards.
TTCCAAAATATTCTTCCACCCTCTGTGGTTTAGCAAATGCCAGTCCCAGTATACATCACACTCTGTGTGCAAAGTCTTCATCCTGTACATATCGTACTTGAAGCCCTTCCTGTTGTACACGTCACCACATGGCCTGGCCAAGGTGAAAGTTGCACCCTGACAGTTCAGCATTAGGTACCATCGTACGAAGCACCCTTATAGCCGCGACTTCAAAATCCGTCATTATTGAAGCAGGACTGATCTTGCCACCAATACGAACCTGGAGGTTTGTAAACAACTTCCTGTATACTTCCTCACTACGCCCTGGCAACAGTGAGTACACACAGGGTCTGTTAACCCCCTGCACAACAGCATGCATGTATGGTGTACATTTTGATCATCCTCATTTGGGGCAATGCTGAATATATCATTGCAGAACCAATGTGGGCTATCCTTTAGGACTGTGAAATCAGTTTTGCTTGCAAAAATCACCAGGTCATCCTCGTGTACTCGCAGAAAATCCTCATCACTGACTGTCTTAGAGTATTGGAATATGTAAGTGTCATTAGGACCACCAATTTGCATATGTCTGTGTAGATCTCGGCACAGTGTTTCATGAGTCGGCAGGAGGTGTGCGTGCTGCACTCCAACCACTTGCAATGCCTGGTGGACAACATTGCGAGTGGACTCTTCAGATTCGCAAGCTTTCCTCTTCATTGATGTCCTTGCTCGTAAAACCTCTGCTCGTCCGTGAACTGGTGCATGGTTATGTGTACTTGACGTCTGTGTTATGGCCTTACCAAGTGTGTGTAACCTGGCTCTGCAGGTTCGCAACTCACAGCGCCAAATAATTTTTCCACCACTACCCAACTTCTTCTGTGTATACAGGTAGTTATCAAGAGACAACTTTGATTTACCCTTCTGTGATACTACGTACTCCATTGCAGAGCTGCCAAGAATGAAATCCAAACCCCTAAATGCTTAGCCCTGAAATATCCATTACATTGACAACTTGCAGAAACTAGTTAACCAAATTGATTACTGTCCCCTTTAAGAGATAGACTGTACCCGAGCTCAGATGTCGTTGCACATGGAAGTCAGCTTGTACAGTGAGATACTGTTTCCTTTGTATAAGTGGATTACCACAGCATAAAATGAAGAAGTGAAAGGTAAATTTAAAAGTAAGTGAAGATTAGGTAATTATTAATTTATTCGTTTCACTGAGACAGGGTTTGATGAAGCAGGGGGGCAAATGACACTAAAGCTTGAGAAAGCATGGACGCACGGTGAGTTGTGAATCAAATTGTAGAAATGTCGCCACTAAAGTTGTGCTTCAGCAACATTCTGACCATGACAGCTTAATACGATGCCCAAAATAGTTTTGCCGAATTACCCGCAACATATTGTCCTCGACGAAATATATCACGACGATATGTCCGTGTGCCGTAACTCCCCTCCCCATCTCACAGGCTGGTATCCAATCTATTTTTGAATGCACTAATTGAGGTACATTCCACCACTGATGTTGACAGACTAATGCACACAGATACCACTCTCTGGCTAACTTTGTTTTTTCTGTCTTGTATATTTTTACAGTTAGTTGGTAATTATGTGCTGTTGTAACAGTTAAACTAATGTTAAATCTTAGTCCTAAACATTTCTGAAGATCACTGTCTCCCAAAGCTCTAGATACTAAAATCAAGTCCCCTCTCTGTCTCCTGTAGTTCAATGAGAACAGTTGCAATGCATTAGAGTCTTTTGTCATATGATGGATCCCATAAACTGGAGATGCTCCTGGTGTATCTATGCTGCACCTTCTCAAGCCTACTGGTATCACCAGTATTTTGAGGAGGCCAGAACTGTGCACAATACTCCATATGGAGCCTCACTATAGCCTTGAATAATGGAATCATTGCTGTATTTCTCACCTCCTACTCACAAAATTCCCCTTATATGCAGTATACAGTTCTGTTACACTTATTAGCTACATAACCCCATTGTTCTTATGATTTAAGGTTAACAAGAGATGATCATGCCTGGGCCCCCTTTCACTATTCCAATCCCTCAATTTTATTACATTGATCATATATGATGCCCCCTCTGTTCTTATGACTGAAATTAATGATACATTTCCTAATGCTCAGTGACATTTTAGCATTGTTTTTATTTATTTAAAGCAATCGGATATAGACCTTTTAGACACATATTCATTTACAAAGGTTTTACGTCAGTTTACAAGGTGGTACAACAAAAACAGTCAGTCACATATGGGGGTCAGGTTACAATAGTCAAATAGGCAAAACTAAACACTAAAAATACCACCAACAGCTTAATCTGGTTCAAGGTCAGCTGGCATTCATCTGTATCCCCTTCCCCCAGGTCGTGCCTGAAAATAGGCAGGATTTGTCTAGTGCACTTACCCGGTCAACAAAAACTAACTAAATAAATAAATAAAAAAGAGAGGTAACCAATGAAGGCATTGTCATCACATACAAGACAATGCATAGCAGCCTGCTATACTGAGTGGGTTACACAGTTAGTCACAGGGAGATAGCCGGAGCTGGCAAGAAGGATGAGTGTATTAGGTGGGACAGGAGGTACAACTGCTAGCGACAGCTCTACAGGCCAGGAGCGAGTGACTTCAGTAGCTCTTTTTTGAAGTGCCCAGTTTTTGAGATCTCCTGAAGTGGTATACCTAGAGCATTTAGCCACTGAGGAGACCTAGCCACGAAAGCATGTTTGGCCAGGCTAGTTCTGCAGAGTGGGACAGAGAGATTGCCAAGGGATGAGCTCCTGGTGATATAAGTATTTCGGAAGGGGGTTAGGAGCTTTTGTATCTCAGGCAGGTGAGTCCCAGAAGTGATTATGCTCCCACCAGACATGTCTGATACCTTAACCTGTCGGTAAAGAGTAGCCAGTTAGTGAAGGAATAGAGAGTACAGGTGTGGGTGGTTTTAGTGGCTCCGGTGACAAAGTGACATGCTTTGTTCAACACCATCTTGATCCTGTTTAGGACTGTATCTGAGGCAACCCCATAGACCAGGATGCCGTAATCGATCATAGGGAGGATGGAGCTAGTGACCACCACTCTTTTGGCCTTGGTGGTAAGGTTATGCCTCAATCTATAAAGCGCCCCAAGTTTCCTGTTGATATTGCAAACCAACTGGTCAATGTTTATTTATTTATTTTATTTAGTTTTTGTTGACCTGGTAAGTGCACTAGACAAATCCTGCCTATTTTCAGGCACGACCCGGGAGAGGGGGATACAGATGAATGCCAACTGACCTTGGACCAGATTAAGCTGTTGGTCGTATTTTTAGTGAATGAGGGAAATTTAGCCAGGACACCGGGGAAATTCCCCTACTCTTTTCGATAAGTGCCATGGGATCTTTAACATCCACCTGAACTACCACCAATCCAGGCAGATGGGACCTCGGTTTAACGTCTCATCCGAAAGACGGCACCTCAGAAGTGCAGCACCCCTGTCATGCTGCACTACAGTGTCAGTACTGGGATATTAACCCAAGTGCCAGATGTGGGAACTGAACCCACAGCTCTCTGATCTCCTGGCCTCAGAGGCGAGTGTGCTACCTACTGAGCCACTGACACTGCTGACACTGACAATGTGGTGTGTGAAGGTGATTGACTGATCTATTGTGACTCCCAGGTATTTAAATGCATCAACCTGGTCTAGGACTGCACCCTTCACATTGAGGATGGCTAGTGGGGGGACTTTGTTTCTTTTCTGTTAACTGGTGAAAAGCAATATTTTTAGTCTTTTTGTAGTTTAGTATCAGTTTATTCCATTGGAACCATTGCTCAAATGATACAAAACTGTGTTGTAGCTCATGTGTGAGGGCCTCTTGGCTAGGTCTACTAGTACTGATGACTGTGTCATCTACATAGAGCGGTACTGATGAGGTTGGGCAGGCTGATGGGAGGGTGTCGATGATGAGGCTGGGGAGGACCCAATACAGAGCCCTGTGGAACCCTTATAGTGACAAGCAGACTTTATTGATCCTGACTTGTTGGGATTAAGTGAGATAGCTGCTAAACCATTGGACACTGTCGGCAGAGAGACCAAGCGTGTGCAGTTTAGTAAGTAAAAGTGCGTGGTTGACCAGGTCAAAGGCCTTGGTCAGGTCAATCAATAAATCAGGTTCTTTATTTATAATAGGTGCCTTTCCAAAACCAAGGTGCCTGTACAATAAAACTACAAATAATAATCAGATTTAACTAAAACAATAAATACAGTATCAACTTAATACTCAATAAATGCCTGGCTGAAAAGATGTGATTTCAAGGCAACTTTAAAACTTTGGACAGTCAGGCAATCTCGCACCCAACGAGGTAGAGAATTCCACAGGGTTGAGGCCACAAAGCTAAATGCCCTTGCCCCCGATGCTTGTAAATGAACCCTGGGAATCTCTAGCAATCCCTCATCAGTGGATCAGAGAGGGTGGGAGGGACAGTAGGGATGAAGGAGATCTTTCAGGTAACTGGGTCCCTGATCATGTAGGGCCTTGTAGGTTAGCAAAGCAACCTTGAAAAAGAACCACCACTGAATAGGCAGCCAGTGCAGTCCATGGGGCACAGGCATTATATGACTGGTCCTAGAGGTGCCAGTCAAAAGCCTGGCTGCCACATTCTGCACTAGCTGCAAGCGGTGGATATCAACCCCCGGTAGCCCTAGGTAAAGGGCATTACAGTAGTCAAGGCGGGAGGTAATGAAAGCGTGGATCAAAGTTGGAAGATCATTGGGAGGAACCAGGTGCTTCACCCGGGTGATATTCCTCATTTGGTAAAAAGATGTTTTGACAACTGCAGACACCTGGGATTTTAGGGTCAAGCAGTCGTCGATAATGATGCCGAGGTTCCGCACCCAGTCTGAGGTGGTTAGCTGGACACCTCCAAGCCATAAACTCGAAGGAGAACCCGCCAACACACCCGCCTCACGATGACCTGGATCCACGATCAACACCTCAATTTTTTCTGGGTTCAACTGCAGCCAGCTCACATTCATCCAGTCCCGGATCTCGGCAAGACAGCTATTAAAAACCGAGACAGCATCATCCTGGCCAGGCACAAATGACATGTACAGCTGAGTATCATCTGCATAGTAGTGAAAACTCAAGCCGTAGCACCTAACAATCGCTCCCAATGGCAGCATATACACCGCAAACAACATGGGCACTAAGATGGATCCCGGCGGCATCCCGCAGGATAGGGAGAATGGAGCCGAGGAAAAAAAAAATGACACCACCCTTTGAGTTCTACCTTCGGGGAATGATTGAAACCACCTGAGGACCGATCCTGAAAGTCCACAGATGACCCGCAGGTGAGCCAACAGCACACCATGATCCACGGTGTCAAATGCTGTGGAGAGATCAAGAAGGACCAAGATGGAACGGGTCCTTCGATCTCCCGCTATTAGGAGGAAATTCAGTACCTGGACAAGGACTGTCTCGGTACTATGTCTCTTCCTAAATACAGACTGAAGAGAATCATAAATATTGTGGCTGGGCAAATGGTCATCCACAGGGACACTGGTTTACTGGGCTTGAGAAAGGGCATATTCCATTTTGCACATTGTAAAAAATGGTATTGTCACCAGTGTCTACGAAGCCAAAATCCAGTTTTACCGGTGTTTGGTTTTGTGTACTTTATTTAGCAATTTTTAACTCTGCTAACATGCATTTTAGCAATTTTGACCTCCACTATTACACATCCTTCCATCCTTGTACCAATTTAAAGTTATTTTAGGTACAAGATGTGATGTCAGCAGCAACACTATAGCCTCTATCCCTAAGGTGTGATGGAAGCAGCACTATGGTCCCATCCCTCAGGTGCGATGGCAGCACCAACAGCACTATGGCCCCCATCCCTCTGGTGTGATGCAGCAGCAACAGCACTATGACCTCCCTCCCTCAGATGTGACAGAAGCATCAGTACTGTGGCCTCATCCCTTAGGGTGTGATGGCAGCAATACTACATTCACCATTCCTCAGGTGTGATAGCGTATCAGCACTATGGCCCCCATCCCTCAGACAGAACGGCAGCAGTACTACATTCCCCATCCACCAGTGGTGATGGCACAAGCACTACAGCCCTCACCCCTTTGGTGTGTTGGCAGTAGTGACAATGCAGTCCACATCCCACTGGGGTGATGGCAGTAGTGACAGCACTATGATCCCCTTTCTTCAACACCCACACACCACATGCACAAGTTACAAATGACTTGGTCTCTTTGCTTGTTGGAACTCAGATGTGAATTAATCTGAACCATCACCGCTAAGGTGGACTACCTTTGTTTTTGCCCATCCATAATTTTACTGCCTGAATTGGATTTCTCCCTGTGACACCACTGACCATGGTTAGGGAACAGACTTGGATGTTTGAGGGCCAGCTGGTGGGTGAAGTCTTGAGTGTCCAGTGACCATTCATTTTCTCCTGGGAGGAAGGGTGGGTTCATGGCTCAGCATTTGCTGGCCCCTGGTGGAGGCCAGAGGCATGACAGCATGTTAGCCCTTACTGCAGGAGGGAGTGTGATAGACATTGGCTTGTGTCTTGACATCATGTGGCCTATCACGGTCCCAAGAAAATGGGAAAACACTCGCTGACCAACTGAAGGACAGCTGTTCATCCCTCCATAAGCCAGAAGCCCCAGCCATGTGTCCATTCTGACCCCTGTCATGCCCAGGATACACAGGAAGCTCTGTGGGGGCAATTCTTTTCCCCTGGTAGCCTCCCATGGGGGTAGGGGCCCACTCAATGAAGGGTTACTTTGGGTTACCTGGTAGCACAGCAGTAAGGGGCAGTGGATGGTGGTCAGGACTCAGCAGCGGTGGTAGGAGGCCTTGGCAGGCCTGAAGGAGTGGATGGCCAGGGGGTAGGAGGAGCAAAAAAAAAACCTGCTTGAATTTGCTTCTTTGAAATAAACTGTCTTCACCTAAAAAATCCACAAGCGATTATTGGAGGACCTTCAAATGGATTCATGCATCTCCCAGACATGTGGATGCTTTTTTTTTTTAACTTGGTGTCCACGAAAAGGGTGTCTCCTAGTTTTCATGTCTTTGTTCAGATGTGAATTAAGCACCCACTCTGCTCACCAGCATCATACAGCCCCTGGGGTCTTACCTTCTGTATGCCATTGACTGTGCTTTCAAAATCCACTGGCCAAACATAAGTACACTTAAATACTTAACATTTGCTTTTTGTTGAAGCAGTCTATCAGAAAACTTTTTGTTGTCACAGAGACTGAAACAGCAGGTGGGAGAAAACGTGCAAATGATCCAATTCACCTAAATGGGGTGCTAACTGTGACATCTTTTCATAAGTAGTGAGGCAGTTTCTTCTCTGTGAACATACTTTCACTCAGACTGGTTTTCCTTCAAACAGCTGAGGATTTTGGATGGCCTACTGATTATAAACTTGAATAAGCTAGTTGGTAACAGTGATGCTGCATTTAGCAATCTACAACGTAGCTGCTTATATGCAAAGAATACAATAAAACCTGACTAAAATCTAAACAAGCTTATAAAACACAGAAAATGTATCTGAACATTTATCTTTACCTATACAAAATCATTGCAGCCCAAGTAAAACTCAAGCAAATTATATGGTACCCTGACTACTATTCTATGATGTAGTAAACATATATTGATATTTTTTTTATATTCTTTATAAAGCAGGTAAGGCCTACTAGGCAGAACTGACTGTTGTCAGGAGTAACCTAGAAGCACTGTGGATGTTAAGTGACTTGCTTGGAGTCACACAGCATGCAAGTGGAGGTTGTGGTAATCAAACCCAAGTCTGCTGGATGTTCCCAGTTCAATCACTGTTTGTTACGCTAACCACTAGGCATAGCTGCTTAAACTGAATGACTAATTACAACAAAGCAGTGCAGGTGATTTTCATACTGAATCTATATGCAGCAAAGCAAAAAGAATGCAAAGCACAGCAGCATTCATTTTAAGATGCTGAAATCTGGGTCAGCCCGCTGGTGCTGCAGTAGCACTATTGCTTGCAATGCCAGTGACCCAGGGTCAGAAGCGAACTCGGGTTGCTGGAGGTCTGGCCAGGGGAGTAGGATCGAGCACCTGGGGGACTGCTGTCTTCCTCTGGGGAGGGTGGGCTGCAGGTCCTGCTGCTTTACCACCACCTGTGTGACCATGGGTGGTGGTGCAATGGTGCTGCAGAGTGATCAGGAGGGGAGGATGCTAACCAGGATCTGGAGCAGTAGCATGTCTCTATGTGACCTACCTCCTTGGATCTCCTCTAGTGCCGGTGCCCTCAGGGACAGAGACCAGAAAACCAGGAACAATCACCCCACATTGGCCACTGGCAGAAGGGACCCAGGTGCCCCAGACTTCATAACCAAGCTCCATGAGGACCCACTGACCTGCCCAACACACACTAAGGGAGTGTGGAGAAAATGACCTGGGATCCCTTCCCTTCCCACCTGGGGGGGTAGAATCCAGGCAGCATGGGGCAGACCCACAGGAGCTCCTGAGCATTACTTGGGGGTGAAGCTAGGGAATACCCAGCCTAGGGATCTCTGAAAAGTGGAGACTGATGCTATGAGAAGGGGACATAGAAAGAGAAAATAAAAAAAATTACAAAGAAGCTGAAATCTTAGAGATTCTGTGCAGTGACATGCAATTTCCGTGAGGCACCGGTACAAGAATTCAAAATCCGCAAACCAAGCAGGATTCCGTGATTGTTACCGGTCTTACCGTTAAAAATGGAAAACCAGGGTCCCTGGTCATCCAGCTGTGACGCCACCCCTTCTCGATAACCTTACCCACAAAGGGCAGGTTAGAGACAGGCCTGTAGTTCACCAGACAGTCCGAGTCCAAGATGGACTTTTTAAGAAGGGGCTGAACCACAGTCTTCTTCAGGGAATCTGGAAGATCCCCCCTCCAAGGAAATCCAGACTATCTCGGCAAGGATCGGGCCGATACTATCCACACATACTACTAAAAGGCGTATGCGGCCTGGGTCCAAACTACAGTTGGTCGAATGCAGTGACTGGATGACCATCACAATAACAGTGATTGTGAGCTGGCTGAAGTCACACCACACAAACTGGGTGTCCAACATCTCCTGCTGACCACTGCTACTCCCTAAAGAGAGGGTCAGGGGGATGCCGAACCTGATTGTGGCAACCTCATCCACGAAGAATCGAGCAATCTCCTCACAACGTTCTTGAGAAAAAGCATTTCTAGACTGGAGACAGAGTGGATTGCACAATCTGTCCACAGACCGGAAAAGCTGGGCTGGTCGACTCTGCCCAGCAGCAATTTCCTTGGACAGGAATTCTGCCTTCTTATGAGTAATTGCTGATTGTCAGACCTAATAATGGTCCATCAAACTAAGTCTGTCACACTCCAGGCCCGACCGCCACCAGCATCTCTCTAACCTTCGTCCAACTCTCCTCAACTCCCTCAAGGCCTCATCAAACCAAGGAGACCTGGGGTGAAGAGTAAGGGGGCGAACGCGAACAGGAGTAATAGAATCCAGGGCCTCTGTCACTGCCTTATTATAGGCAAGTACCAGATCCCCCGGATCTGTGCATTCACTCGGCATGCTCAAAAAGTCCAACATCATCATCAGGCCATCAGGTGACACACCCCTCAAAGGGCCATCTCCATAGGGGCAGACCTACTAGGGGGGGCCAGGAAACTGAACCCGATGGTATGATGGTCAGTCCACCTGACTGGTTCTACCACCAAGTCGGATATCTCCACCCCAGCAGGAAAACCAAGTGCAAAGAATGACCACCAATATGGGTCGAGGATAAATAACCTGCGTGAGGCCCAGTGAACTCATTAACTGGAGGAAGTCCTATCCAAACTGCAAGAGTTCATCGTCGACCCAGGCGTTGAAGTCCCCCAGGATCAGCCATCTGTGGGATCCCAATGTCAGGTCAACAATGAAGTCTACGACTTCCCGCAGGAAAACATTCTCGTCTCCTGGTGGACGCTAGACAAGAAGAATCCTGCACCCCACGCCCTCGCCCACGATACATTCAAAGGAGTTGGTGGCTCCCACTGGTACTTCCATCAGGTCCAGTTCCGATCTAAAACAGATGGCCACACCCCCACCCCTATGATCCATCCTCGGCCGGTGTATCAGCGAGTACCCAGCTGGAATTGCTGAGGCCAAAATGGGACCAGCACTCTCATCCAGCCAGGTGTTGGTGATGCACGCCAGGTCAGATAATCCAACAAGATCCGCTATTATAGCGATCTTGTTTTAAATAGACCTGGTGTTGCATAACACTGCCCGAGTAGGACGAGCAGCCAAGGAAGACCGAGTTACCTGCTTGGTATATACAGGGCCCTTGGGTATGGGAACCAGACAGGGAGGACCCTTTTCCTGGACCCATTTCGCCCCAGGGTGTCTCCTTGTGATGATGATAGAGCCCACCAGAATGGCCTTTATCCAGGGACTCGTGTAGGAAGTTAGTGTATTCTACTAGGGCAGTTGTAGTGATGTGCAGCTTGCAGAAGCCATGCTGTTGGGCACAGAGGAGGTTGCACTGGTTGAGGTAGGCCACAAGCTGGTCAGAGACTATCCTCTCAAGCGCTTTAGATAGTGGAGAGAGGATTGATATGAGTCTATAGTTTGAGATCAAAGTATAATCTCCTGCATTGTGCACTGGGGTTATGAGGGTGGCTTTCCACTGTTGTGGGAATTGCGAGAATATGAGGGAGATGTTCTATATTTTGGTTAGGGGGGTAAGCCAACTCAAGCATGATGGCCACTAGCTTCATATCTAAGGTGTCCCCCCTCCACCCATTCTGGTTTTGTTGAGCACACACATAACATAGGTGATAGTGTCTTTGGTGGAGATGGGGCAGAAATAGAAATTGGGTAATTGAGGTGCCACATCACCATCTGAAGTGACAGTAGGGGCGGTACTCCCCTGGGAGATGGGTTCATCATCTTGAGGGAGTACAGCACTAAGGTCCATGAATGTGTTATTGAACATGTTGGCTATCTTGGTGGGTTCCATGTTGATCATGTCATTTAAGTTAAGCACCGTTGTTGTGGATTTGTCCCCCTTCCCTAGGAGGTTATGTAGTGAGTTCCAAAAGGCTTTGCCCTTACCCCAAGTTTTAGTTTGTTATTCCATAATGTAGGATGACTTAGCCTGCCTGATCAGTCTAGTGCATTGGTTTCTGGCAGCCCTGAAATCCTGCCAGTGTGAAGACGAGCCAGAGGCTTTGGCCTTGTGCTAGAGGTTATCCCTTGCCCTCAAGAGCGCTAGTAGTGAAGGGTTGACCCAATTTGCTGAGGTACCCTTTACGACTTGCTTTTTATAGGAGCTGAGTTTGTCTGCAATTGAACTGAAAGCAGTGACAAAGTAGTCCAGGGCCTGGTCAATGGAGGGGGGTGGTGTCTAGGAGGCTCCAGTCTGTTTGGGCCAACTGGTGCTGAAATTCCTTCGCTGCTCCCTTACTTAGCACCCTACTATATATAATTCTTGGGGATGTCTTTTTTAGTTTGGCGGACCATGTGCAGAGTATTCGGGGAATGGTCACTTAGGACATCAGGTAACACTGTGACCTCAGTGAGCCATTCTGGGTGGGTGCTGAGGACCCAATCTATAAGGGTGCTGGGGTCAGTTTTATAGTTGACCCTTGTACTATCCTTTACCATTTGGGTAAGGTAGAGGTTGTTTATTTGGTCTGGGGTAGGTGTACTAGATTTGGTGGTCCAGTTTATATTGAAGTCCCTTACCACTGGGGTCTCATGACCCTGGTTGGCTTGTTTGTAGAGGTTGGTAAATATGTCCATACCAGGGGACTGTTTGCCAGGTGGTAAATATACTGTCATTATTATGAGGGGCTTCCTCACATTACCTAGCAGGAGGTGTACTGTGAGACACCAGCAGTCCTTGTTGGTGTGCTTGAGTGAGAGTCTTTGACCCTGTATATTGTTGCACACATAAAGGAGGCAGCCTCCTCCTCCTTTCTTACCTATACGGTCATGCCAGAAGTGGTTGTAGCCGTGCAGTGTGATGAAGTCATCATTGGTTTTAGGGAACAGCCAGGTTTTGGTTAAGATTACATCAGGCTGGATTTGGTATACCCAAGCCTCAAAGTGTGCTATTTTGGGAAGAAGGCTACTGATGTTTAGTGCGATGAGTTTTAAGATAACAGTGGGAGGGGGTTTGTTGTGGTGTACACCATGGGGGGGGGGGGCCCTGGATTCGGGTGCTCATTCCCAGACAATAGCAGGAGCATCAGTAGTATTTTCCTAATTAATTTAGGGTAGTAGTATTGCAACACAGCTTTCCTTATCTAAGGCCTGTTGTCCAGTCTGTGAGGTCTCTTGGCAAGGAGCTAGGTAGTGTTGCCATATTGTGATCTAGTTTGTATACGGGATGGACAGTGTTGGGGGGGTGCAGGGGTGAGTTTGGTACTCATGCACTGTTGTGGGGGTAGCAACTCCAGTTACCCACGAGGGCATACTACCTTATGGGCTGAGGTCAGGGCTAGGGGACTTGCCTTCAAGTCCCTGCTCATGGGGCAGTTGCAGTGGAATGATCAGTAGGAAGACAATTATGCAGATGATCCAAGCTGGGGACTGAGCTTTCCACAAGGAGGTTAGCATCCTGTGTATTGCATAGGCAGCAAGGGCTAATTCAAGTAAGTCCCAGGCGAGTTCTTGGGGATAGTAAGGTGGCTTAGAGGGGTATTAGGGGCGTTAGTGGTATCACTTGAGTTCTATGCCAGTGGTTCACACTGAGGTCTGTGAAACCCAATGCAGCACCTCCTAGAATAGGCTAACTTAAGTATGTATATATTTAGAATTGCTGTTGGTGATGGCAGTCTTACGGCTGTTTTGCTTTTGGGGGACCCTGATCTACTAATATATTCTCCTGATCTCCTAATTTATGCAATAGGGGTGAGCTGATATTGAGTTAGATAAAAACATGTATTTCTCATCCCAGTTGAATAAACAGCCCGATGACGTACGCAGGATGTGTATAAATGTAAAATCTTACATTTATACATACACTCCCTATGTCACTAGTTGATACTGCCACTGTGCATATGTCACAGCTCCATAGCAACACAAACCTTAAACACCTGCACCACATTCACCCAACATAAAATATAATTACACACAGCTGTCAGAAGCATGAGAAACATACCTTTTCTCCAAGCATCAGGTGCACTGCATTCGAACAGCTCATTTGCAGGACATACATCAGAACAAAACTGTCAAAAGAAACACTAATCTCTACTGTGCTATTACAGGTCCTCAGCATGACCCCCCCACACACACACAAAAGACTCTGTGTAACACACAAAACCATGAAATACACATTAGGAAACCAGAAAAATTGACCCTGTTGTGGTTAACACATTACGATGGCAGGTGTTATGCAAAATATTCTCACTCCTGCATAGTGAGCTCTGGATACTCTCACTCATGCCTTCGGCACTCGCTAGTATCCAGAGTTCACTCTGTAGGAGTGAGAATATTTTCCATATCATACTCCTGCCCATCATGTATCCCCTATATATTCACTTGTTTTTGTCAATCAGCTATATCTTACTCATTTTCAACAATTTGCCCAACATTGGTGTCATCCACAAATTTCGCCATCCACCCCTTCTGTATCTGCATGTTTGAAACGTGTAAGCTGAAAAGTGTTGGCCTCAAAACCAACTCCCGTAGAACACCACTTGTTACTCTGTCCCAGTCATAAAGAATGCCATTAATTCTGACCTTCTGACTCCTGTTAGTTAGCCAGCTCTTTATCCAGACCGTAATGTGGCTGTGGACTCCCACCTCTATTAATGTGTTCACTCGTTCTTTATGTGGTACTGTACTGAATGCTTTGTTGTAGTCTAAATGCACTTTGCTTACTGATTTTCCTTGGTCTAACACCCTTGGTGTTATCTATTAAATTATTTGTGGTCCCAACACCTAGATTAATCCACACGTTTGTACATTATTTTATGAGGTCCTAGCAACTCCCTATCAGAGGTCTGTTAGTATCCCAATTTCTGGGGTATAATTCTCTGCTCTCTTGAGGACCACAGAATTGACATATATCTTTAGCTCCCTGGTTACTAAACTTCAATCTCCCTTTTCTACCCCCTGTGAACTACTGTTTATCAGTACTTGAAATAAGTTTCTGTGTGGACCTTAAGTGGATATAAGGGCTGCCCCACTCCAGGCTACTGTCCCAATAAGATAAGGATATACTAATAGACCACACTTTCCATCATACCCCTGAGGTCTGCCCTAAAGAAATATCTAGCAATCAAAATAGTTTACACGGATCTGGCGACCACAGTGCTATGTATCCTTCTCTTTGTTTGAGCTGATTCCATGGTTGCTAACTGATCCCCCCATCACATGCAACAAAGTAACCATGTACTCCCCTCTAGTCCTAATGTCTGTTTTGTAACATTTCCCTCTGCTGCTGGCTATGCATGGGATGTATCATAAATGCTCCTATATGTGCTATTTGACTCCCACCTGAGTTCAACTATGGTGTCAACTGCGTCTGTCAGCTGCTGGCTTCCCAGAACTTTGGCGGTGTCTTTATTGCACTCTGCTGGGGATATTGAATCCAATCCTGGTCCCCCTAAAATATCTCACTTGGACCTATTCTGGTCAGGTACCAGAGGGTTAAAAATAGCTCATATGAATACTAGTAGCCTCAGGCCCAAATTACCCATCCTGGAAGTGTGGCTCTCCTTCTATAACCCCGATGCCCCAGCCATGACCGAAACCTGGCTAAAATCATCCCCCACAAAGTAGCCATGCCTGGTTGTTCTACATTCAGGAAGGATCAGCTCAGTAAGAAAGAGGGTGATGTTCTACTGTATGTAAGAAACACCCTTTAGGTGAATGAGATTCCCTTGCCCACCCTGGATCAGTCTCCTTGCAAGCTGCTACTAATGAAACTCATGCTAGGTGACACAAAACCCATACTCATAGCTAGTGTCTATAACTCCCCCTCTGTGGCTAGACTGGCCTTTGATGACTTTATCACCTGCCTGGGGGCCCATAAACTTGGGAGAGTTAATAATACTTAGTGATTTTAACCTCAGATTGATTAGCCTTAGCACCTGCAGCTTTAAATCCTCCCTATAAGACCACCAAACTCAGTTAAATCATTAATGAACCAACTTGCCACAATGGTAAAACAAGAAACCACTCCCTCCTGGACTGGATCCTTGTGAGCAGGAGTGATCAAATCAGAGTATCTGGAATAACTGCAAATTTGCTAAGTGATCATTTCCCAATTTATTGTATTTGGAACAACAGCTTGACTAACTCCCCCCAAGATCAATAATTGTTACGGATTTCTCTCAACTTGACAAGAATCCTTTCCTTGAGGGATCCAGTCACCATGAAATGGGATGAATTTGGAAGGTTTGATAACGTCAGTATGGCCCTGGACTTCCTGATAAACTGCCTCCTCAGTTTTATTAATAGACATGCCCCTATCATTCAGAGACAAGTTAAAGACCTGAGCTCTAAGTGGCTCACACCCAACCTTCATAGTCTCATGAAGCAAAGGGACAAAGCACAGTGTGCTTTTAGGGCCTCTGGGTCATGTAACGACTGGCATAACTATTGGGGACTTGGAAACCTTTGGAAGAGCAGCCTTAAGACAAATAAGGCAACATATGTAAAGAAGCTGCAGTCTGCCAACTTACAAAACCCCAAACAGTTTTGGGCACAAATTAATAGCCTTCTCAAAGGCAAAGTGTACCCCTTCCCTCATGACATCAGGTTCAAGGGCAAAACTTCCAGTGACCTTGTAATGGATGATGCTTTCAATAGATTCTTTATGGATCTTGCATAGTTTAAGGTACCCCATGATGGCTCTTCCCCTAATGTTGCCTCCACCTCTCTGACAACTCACCCAGAATTCCACTTCATGTTATTGTCTAGGCAGGAGGTGTTAGTCCAGCTGCTCAAGATAAAACCTGTAGAATCTGCTGGCCTTGACAAACATGAACCCAGGCTGTTTAAACTAGGTGTCCCTATCATTGCCCCATCATGGCTCTCTTCAACTTGTCCCTTCTGCAGAGTGACCTCCAGAACATATGGAAAGTTGCTCATGTTGTACCAGTCCACAAGGGGGCACAAAGGACCTGAATAAACAGTACCCTGACCTAAACCCTGGAAAGACTGGTTTATAACCAGTTCCAAGCATACAGTGAAACTCACTCCATTCTTATTGTCACCTCGGCATGGCTTCAGGAAGAATCATGGAGTGGACACTACCCTAGTTTGGCTCACAACAGACCTTCTTGATGCCCAGTAGACTGGTGAAGCTACCAGTGCTATTTTCAATGACCTGAGCTAAGGCATTTGACTTAATCAAGCATGAGCTGCTCCTGCTTAACCTAAAAGGGGTAAGTCTAGATTAAGCATCCTATTCCTGGTTCAGTAACTATCTATCAGGCCAGCAAAAAATAGTCAAATTGGGGGTAGGTATTCTGCCATAAGGGAGATCACAGATGGTGTCCCTCAAGGTTTAGTCTTAGGCCCACTGTTGTTCTCCCTGTTCATCAATGATCTACTTTAATATTGTGATGACTCCAAGTCCCTACTTTATACAGATGATGCTGTGTTTGTTATACAGGTGCTACTCGGACCCCACAACAATTGAGGCAGGGCTCAAAGCTGACTTTTGTCTTTTGGGATCCTGGTTCAGGGCCAATAAGCTCCTGAAAAATGCCAGGATAATGAAATCTGTCCTTTTTATCCCTCATCAGTTTGGCAAAGATGAGAGTGAACTACTAAAAATGTGCTCACTCAAGGGTGACTCCATCAAGGCTGTTGAATCAATTAACTGTTTGGGAGTTTTACTGGGCCAAGAACTCTCATTCAAGCCTCATGCTGACCGAGTGACAAAGTTGCACAAAACTAGGTCTACTATATTGGCTCATTTCATACCTCACTGCTGCAGCTAAACTGTCCATAGCATAAGTGTTTTTCTCCTTGTCATTCTATATGGTGCTTGGTTCAATTCTCATTGAATTCTATGGACTAAGATCCACTGACAGCGCCCCTGTCTGCATACTCAGACACTATACCTCCAAAGTTGCAAATGCTTTCACCTGTCATGCCCCCCCAATAATGGAACTCCCTGTCTCAGTCCGTGAGAAAAGATCCATCACATGCTCAGTATTTACAAACAAAGAGGGGGAGGTACCTAAAACAAACAATAAAAACACTCTGGATACAGAAGTTGATACCAGCCCATTTACAGAAGAAAGGGTTCTGAAAAGAACTCTTAAAACTGAAGGTGGACAAAGCAATGGGGCCTAATGGGATTCATCCCAGAATTCTAAAAGAACTAAGGGTAGAACTAGTGACACCACTGACTACCCTCTTTAACAAATCATGGGAGGATGGGGTGGTACCTGAGGACTGGAGGAGGGCAGATGTGATTCCCCTTCACAAAAGTGGGTGCAGGGCAGAAGCAGGAAACTACAGACCTGTTAGTTTAACCTCAGTGATAGGGAAAATGATGGAATCACTTCTGAAGGAAAGAATTGTCGAGTACCTAGAGGCCAGAGGGGCACAGGACCCAAGGCAGCATGGATTCACAGCGGAAGGTCATGCCAGACGAATCTAATAGATTTCTTTGACTGGGTGACCAAAGTAGTAGATCAGGGAGGGGCTGTGGACATGGCCTACCTAGACTTTAGCAAGGCATTTGACTCAGTCCCACACAAAAGATTAATATACAAGTTAGCCAGCCTGGGAGTGGGTCCCAAGATGATAGCCTGGGTAAAGAACTGGCTGGAGAATAGGACATAGAGGCTAATAGTAAATGGAGTCCACTCTGAAGAAAGGGGGGTTACTAGTGGGGTGCCGCAGGGTTCAGTATTAGGACCGGTCCTCTTCAATGTCTTTGTAAGCGACATTGCAGAGGGACTGGAAGGAAAAGTATGTCTCTTTGCAGATGACACAAAGATCTGCAACAGAGTTGATGCACAAGGTGGGGTGGAAAGGATGAGAAGGGACTTAGCAAGGTTAGAGGAATGGTCAAATGTATGGCAGCTTAGATTTAATGCTAAGAAGTGCAAGGTAATGCACCTGGGAAACAAAAACCCAGGGGAAGAGTACACAATGGGGGTGAGATACTAACAACAACAAAAATGGAAAGGGACCTGGGGTAGTCATATCAGATGACTTAAAGGTGGGCAAGCAATGTGAGAGGGCAGTAAGGAGGGCTGGGGGGATACTGGGATGCATAAGGAGAGGCATCACCAGTAGAAAACAGGAAGTTGTTATCCCTCTGTACAGACAGCTGGTGAGACCCCATCTGGAGTACTGTGTGCAGTTCTGGAGACCCAATCTCCGCAAGGACATAGACAAGGTGGAAGCTGTCCAGAGGAGGGCAACTAAAATGGTGCAGGGTCTGCACCGAAGACATATGAAGAGAGACTAAAGGAGCATAATATGTATAGTCTCGAGGAAAGGAGGGAGAGGGGGGACATGATAGAAACTTTCAAGTACCTCAAGGGAATCAACAAAGTCCAAGAGGGTAGCATCTTTCAAAAAAAGAGGTGTGCAAGAACAAGGGCACAATTTGAAGATAGAGGGGCGGCTCAGAGGTAATGTAAGGAAGTATTTTTTCACAGAGAGGGTTGTGGATGCATGGAACGGCCTTCCGGAGGAGGTTGTGGAGTCAAAAACAGTGGTTGAATTCAAGCATGCATGGGACAGTCATAAGGCAATTCTAGGGGTTGGGGGTAAAAAGAAGTAGGCTGCTGGTTAACTAGGATCTGCAGCTTATCCATTAGGTAGGGAATTGGGCAGACTGGGTGGGCCAAGCGGTCCTTATCTGCCATCAAATTCTATGTTTCTATGCAACATTTAAGAAAAAATTGCATTCCCATCTTGAGTCCTCCTGCATGTGCCACTGCCACAAACCCCCTTAGCTCTCACCTCCTCCTCCCTACCAAGTCTCTCCCTGCTTTTACTGCTCTACTCTACTATATAATAGCACTTCTCCCCCATCTGTTCTGTCCTACCTCCCATTTAGACTCGTCCCCATCCTCTTCTTGCTTTCCTTCTATCTCCCTTACTCGTATACCTCCTTGCTTTACCCTTAATGCCCCAATCATATACTATAGCCTTCACTGTCTAGCTTATTTCTCCTCAAAATAAAAGTCTTGTAACCTGTATTTATTGAATATTGTCTCTGCTTATTACTCCCATCACACTGTTACTGGATCTACCCTTTGCTAGCCACTTCTTTTCATATTACCCTCTCACACTGTAATCTACCCTCTACCTTTGTCTATAGCCACCTTTTCCCTTTTCTCCATGTATTCTGAATGCTATAGCAAATTCTGTATCACTTGTAATGAAACATATACTACTGTCTATTATGTTGTACCTGTAATGATATGTTTTCTGTATGCATTGATGTACTGTACCTGTAACAAAATGTTTATGTATGCATTGATGTACTGTACCCTCCCGGGTCGTGCCTGAAAATAGTCATTGCCACGGCTAGTGCACTTACCCGGTAAACAAAAACTAAATAAATAAATAAAGATGCTGAACTCTCAAAACTCAAGGCTCTATATCACTGTGCATCTAGTTTTGTGGCTGGTGCTGGTAGGAGGGAACACCATTTTAAGATTTTCTCCACTTAAAACTAGCCCTCTCTAGAAGGAAGGCTCCATTACCCTGTACTTTTGTCTGGTGCATAAAATTTTACACACACATCCCCCCCTCCCCCCATACCGAACCTAGCTTCCATCCTGGAGTTTAAACCATACATGAGGAACCTCCAGTCTTCCTCTCAGATGCTCCTAACAGTCCCTAGTACATTCTTGGTATCTGGCATGAGACCCTTTGCCTCCATGGCACCTAAGTTGTGGAACAACCTCCCGGCTGATATTCAGGCCTGCTCTAAATTCAAGATCTTTAAAACCTCCCTCAAGGGCCTTCTTCTTGTAAGTAACCAGTGTACCTGTTCCCCTTGAGGACTTCTTTTTAATTTGACAACTGTTGTCCTGCTTTCTGTCCTGCCTAAAATGTTTTGATTGCTGCTGTAGTCTTGTGTTGTACTGTATTCTCTTAACATTGTATTGTAACACTATGTAATATAATCAGTGGTCACCATAAATATCAACCAGATTACTGTTATGTTAAAAATGCATATCAACTGGATTTCAAGTTATTATGCTCCAAAGACAATAATAACCTGAAATCCAGTTGATATGACATTCCCCAAAGAAACTGTTGCATTCCATTGTTTCACAAAAAATATTTCAACTGCAGTATTTTTAACTGTGTTTTACTCATGTACAGTTCAGTTTCTTCAAAATTAAAACTGCACTCTAGCTAAAAAATGTCTTTTTCTTTCAAGCTGCTAGAAATACAGTCTAAACCTCCACACTAGCAATTATAAAAAATAAAGGATAGGTAAGTTTGATGTTAAGGATTTTTTTCACACACCTTCGGTGTGAAATGACCATATAAACCTCTCGAGCTTTGCTCTCATGGTTTATGGGTCATCACACACCTCGGGTGTGTGAAAAAAAAATCCATAACAAACACTTACCTATCCATTATTCTCTATGTAATAAGCTTCTGGACTTGTCTGTCCTTGCAAAGTTACTTCTCATATGCAAACTCCATTGTACTTCACTGTTTATAGTTGTTGCATGTACTATAAAAATGATGACTGTTGTATGTAATTAATTCCAGCTCACTCTGGAAAAAGGGACTTCCAGTCTTAGTGAGCGTACCCGGGTGACAAAATCCAAATAAATAAATAAATAAATAACACCCGGCTAATGGGATCAAAATAACTTATAAGGTTAGTCGGATAAGAGCTTCTCCTCCTGAATCCATGTTGTGTTTTGTCGACTCTCCACAAACTCATGAGCTGGTTTTCTATAGTCAGAGTTTATAATATTTCACCAACTACAGATGTGAGATTAACAGGGCAACAGTCTGATTTGTTCCCCTTGTTCCCCGTATTATAGATTAGGACTACCATTGCTTCCCTCCAGATGACATATCCTTATTTAAGTGATGTGTTAAAAAGATGAGTGAGTGGGGCTGCTAACTCCTTTGCTATCTCTCTCAGCACTCGCGAGTGTAAATCGTTTGGTCCTTGTGAGTTTGTAGGGTTCAAGCTATTTAACAATTTCCTCACTTCTTCCTCACTGATGACAATTTCATCCTTAGTCATCTCTTTTATTTTAACATATCTAATTCTGAAGAGTGGAACACTGAACAGAAATACTTATTGAATGTTTTACACATATCATGTTCCATAACCAGACTTTTTCCAGAATCAGTAAGTGGTCCCACTTTGTTCTGGCTGCCACATTTTGCTCTTACATATTTATAACATTCTTTATAATTATCTTTAGCATTCTCTTCTATAGTTATTTCCTTATTATGTTTGGCCATCCTGATGGCTTTTTTTTAGGTATTTTTTGTTTCAACCTATACTGTTGCCAAGCCTCTGGTGCTCCTTTCTCCACTTTCTGGAAGGCCAATTTCTTTCTAGTTATCATTTTTCTAATTCCTAATTTTGTTAGACAGCCATGGTGGCATTTTCCCTTTTGAACTGCATTTCCTAATAGCTGGAATGTGTTTTCTATCTAGTTCTTTTAATTGTCTTTCCAACTCCTCTTTTCCTGACCGATGGAGGTGGCCACCTTCTTGTGGTGGCCAGGCTTGATCATAATTCAGCTGGATGATAAGACTAAGAACAGCTCCAAGATTTATGACAAGTAAGAACATTGGAGCGATTTAAAAAAATTGCAGGCTTTAAAGCTGCAGAGTGGGGGGGGGGCACTGATACTTTAACTACATGCTTTTGCTTGGTCACACACCAGGTGCCTCCCCACATATTTTACTAAGATGTTTTGTAAATGCAGGGGTTGAGCTTACCAAACCCTTTATACCGTTTCCAACTCCTCTCACATCTTTTGCATCTCCTTGCTCTTGAACTTGCTCTGCCAGTCCCAGTTAATGAGTTCCCCCCTACTGATTTTAAAGTTAGCCCTGCAAGCACACCTGGTTATTGTAATCCCCTTTTCTTTCCTCCTGTTGTGGTGTATCCTGAAAAGTACTGAGTAATGGGCACTGTTGCACAGTGGGTCACCTATACTGCATTCTGTAACCATATGAACACAATTACTTAACATTAGGTCTAGTATTTTTCCAGCTTTCGTCCCCTCAGTGACATGTTGTTCAAGCCCACAGCTTCCTACTGCTTCAATTAACTGCCTTTCTACCCTAGTGCTACCTTCCTGGGATGACCAATCTATGCCGTGGTAACTAAAGTCAGTAGCTGTCTGAGTGACTTTTACCATCTGTGGAATATCAGCTGGATTAGATCCCTTATCCAGCCAGGACCTGGCAGCACTGATACATATGTTTGTGACATCTCAGCTTGACTACTTTAATGCTCTATACCTCAGGATCAGTGGAGGTATGCTACAGAGCCTTCAGCTGGTGCAGGACACAGCTGATAGGTTGCTGATCAGCCTCTCTAGGTTGAACCATGGGTTCTCGGCATTGTGTGAATTGCACTGGCCGCTGGTTATGTGGCATATTTCCTTTAAAGCTGGTCTACTAATTTATAAGGCCCTACATTGGTTGGGTCCTGGCTATCTGTTAGATCACCCACATCCTTCGTGCCCTTGCACTTTCTTCATTCCACTGAGGTAGGCCTCTTAGCTGCAACAAGGACCAGGCTAAAAATCTCAGGTCAGCGGGCCTTCAAGGTGACTGGCCTGGTCTTATGGAATTCACTCCCAAGGGCCCTCAGACCAGACCAGGCCCCACAGTGAAGGCCTTGAGAGGGATCTGAAAACCTTTTTGTTTAATCAAGGCTTTGGGGACTGATCCATCTCTCCATTAGTTGCCATCCCCACTGAGTTTTATGGACAATGTGTTTTAAACTGTTTTAACTGTATGAGTCATTTGCTGATGAATATTAATTTATGCTGTTCCTGTCATTTTTGCACTTTATTGTAAGGCGCCCTGGGCCACTAGGGTAGGATGATTATATAAATAAAATCTACTACTACTACCACCACCTCCTCCTCCAATTAATACAGCTTGCAAGCTAAGCATGTTTCCAGTTTAGATCTTATCTTTTGCCCTGCCTCCATTCTGTTAGCAACTCAGATTTGGGCTATTACACAATGTAACTGACCATTTCCTGGGGTTACCAGAATGTCATCAGTTTAGATCAGGCAGATAGCTTGGGTAGTGTCAGAGGGTTTAGAAGCTCTCCGTAAAACATTACATCACCATCTGCTCAGCTCTGCTGGCAGGGGATGATTTTCGGGACACTCACAGCAGCATAAGCCACACTTGGCCAGCAGCTGTTTTTGAGCAGTCAGTAGTCTAAAGTTGGAGTTCGGGCTGAGAGTTCTACAGCAAGTGGTGCTCTGCCCAGAGATCACTTGCTGAGAGGGAGGGACCCTCATTTGTTGTTTTCTGCCTTAGTAAAGTAATCAATGGCTGGTTTCCTGGGAAGTGGTCACTAACAGATCTTTTGAAGCCCCAAGGGGTGAAGATTTTTCACAGAAAAAAGGAATGGGACTGAAGGTTCAGTGAGTACTTTGGGGCAACTCCAAAAGACTGTAAGAGCTATCCACACTACCCAAATTGTAGAGACTGTGTGTATGCAAGTTAAAGATATGGATTTGTGTGAGATCTGAGGATTTCAAGTTTCTGTACAAGTGTCCTGAGGGGTACAAAATGTGTGAAAGTAAAATATTCAAGTAGGGTTGGCTGGTGCCTTGTCAGATACAGGTACTCAGGACCCTGGCACAAAGTTTGTGCAGTAGGGGTAGCACGTGAGGTGGGCACCTGAATGAAGGCACTGTCCGAAATGGTGACACGATGTGGCCGAAAGCCTGAATGGCGATGGTGGGTAGGGCAACTGGATATAGTGGGGTGGGCGACTGCAGTGACAGGATGTCGCTATATGTCCATACACGTGGGGGCGGGCATGGCGAGCGTGGGCTGGGAGGGGTGGAGGGGATGTAGGGGTGGCACTGCGGTCGGTTGCTGAGCTGTGCCATGGCATTGGGGTTGGCCTCTGCTTGCGGTGCGTGGGGTTCTGGGTTCGGGTCTGGGTCTGGGCACTACTACTTTTTTGTTGTGCCCGGCCCAAAACTTTTGCACACCCCCTGACATGCACCCCCCGGGTTGAGAATCCTTTAGTAGGGGAGTGCGAGGCAAAGCCCCTGACGGGATGGTGTGGTTGGGCACACCCCACAGAAAGCAATAGATCTAAGTCCCCAGTGCCCTTCTTCCTCAGAGCCGAGGATGTCAGGGTGGTGAAATTGTTTTCACCACCCTGACATCATGATAATGCAGGTTGCCGTTCCACGCTTGCCGTTATCACATAGAACCGCAGTAGGATGTCTCTTGTAGCCCCTGTCTGGCTAGAGAATTATGTATCCTAAAGTAATGACAAAGAAAGTCTAGCTTGGCCAGAGTGAGCTATCCCTTCATTCCAGGGTTCATGTAAACCTAACAGGTTACCCAGAGAAATATTGTTAGATGTTAACTACAGTCACCTAGTGATGCTCATAAGTCCATGACTCCTGAAAAAGGGCTGGACATGTGTGGAAAATGTTCTTTTGGTAAGTCCATGACTCCTGAAATAAGGCTGGACATATGTGGAAAATGTTCTTTTTGTAAGTCCATGACTCCTGAAATAGGGTTGGGCATTTGTGGGAAATGTTTGTGAAAGAAGTCAGTTTGCCTGCAAGAAGTTGTAAATGCTTTTTGCCTGCTACAAAAAGTGTCATCTGTAATTTACAGTTATAAGCCCTGGGGGCACCACCATTTTTTGTTAACACTATGTCAGAAATAAAAGCCATACTGTAACATCCCAAATCCCTGGTTGCGGACATTTCATCTTTGAGTGGCTTGTGTAATGTTTTTGTGGCCCCACAGATAGGAGACACACCATAGCCCTGGCACCTCTCTCCCCTGACCTGGGTAAAATAGAAATGTTGTTTTGTGCTCTACCCCCCCGACCTCTGAGATGCCTGAGCCAGGCATTTGCCCTAATGCCAGAGGTGATACCTATTTTCTGCCAACTTGTAGTTTGTTGCCTTGTCTGAGTAACAAGTAGGGGAGTCAGTGTTACAAAATTGGGGGCTCATCCTATGATTTGGGGGAGAGGAGAAAGGTTGCTGTGCAGAGGGCATGTCTGTGG
This sequence comes from Neoceratodus forsteri, assembly GCA_016271365.2. Taxonomy (NCBI): domain Eukaryota; kingdom Metazoa; phylum Chordata; order Ceratodontiformes; family Ceratodontidae; genus Neoceratodus; species Neoceratodus forsteri. The sequence continues at coordinate 401,347,195 of CM028136.1, read as the reverse complement.
TCTTTCTGTCTGGTGGTGGTGCACCATGACAAAGAATTGTTTTTGTGGAAAAAAGCTGCAGTTTTGCCAAGGAAAATGCCTGCTGCGAAATGTACAGCTTGAGAATGGACTGTAGTATGGAGTATTTGTGAAAAATGTGCTGTTATGGACTGTTTTAGTGAAACTGAGGAACTGTGCTTCAAAAGTGCTTAACAGTGTTTAAAAGTGGCAGGGGCACTGGAGCCTTTCTAAAAGTGTGGGGGGGGGAGCACCCAAGGTTCGGGGGTAGCCATGAAAATGTTTTGTAAAATGCTGCTAGACCCCCAGAAGCTCTGGGGCTTTAGGTGCTTTGTGGTGAACCTTGGGACTTTTATTGAAGATAAAACACATTTTTGTCACATCTTCCCTACCCCTGACTCCAGGGAATTCTTTCTCTGGAGTCAAGGGTGTGGAAGACTCTGGCTGACCTTAAAATCTGCAGCAGCAACTGGGGTGGGCAACTGCCTGAACAATGCCATTGACAACCCACCACGTAGGCATTAGTGTAATGTACTCAGAAAGATTTTTATATGTAACCCCTAGATGGCGCTATCCCAGGGGCTACTACCCCTGCCTGATTTGCCACTAACAGGTTGAGGGGCCTGGATCCAATGGCGGGTGCCTCCACCCAGAGGTCAGGGTTTGCAATAGTTAAACTAACTTGGTCACAGCCCTCTGGGACACTGCAACCCCTTCTTCCCACTAGTGGCCCACACAATATATCAGAATTACCTTCACAGTATACACTTACCCCCAGGTCTGGTTCCGCACTGGGACCTCCTGTGAAATGAGATACAGTGCAACAATCACAGTACAGTACTTTAACATAGACAAATACCTCAGGCAGTATAACTTTGCTGAAACAAGCAGCTCTGATTTATTTAGGGAATATAACAAGGACAGGGGAAATCAGGTTAATTAGCTTATCACTCTAATAATCTACCTATGGCTCTGTGCACAGGCCTATCCTATCAGTTACTGTCCCTGGGTACCCAAGCCCTAGTGGCTAGTCCAAACCGTGGCAGCTGGTAGGGGCCCTTCACAGAGAAAAGGAGAATTAAACAGTCAGCAGTACAGTAATTCCATTTGGATTTAATGTGGCAATTCAACAGGGAGCGACCCTGAATTAGTACTCACGACCTCCAAATAAGATAGGGTCCTTCAATGTCAGCAGGGCTCACTTGAGGTACACAAACCTCTTCACACATCCATATAAAAGAAAGCACTATACCAGGCAGGCTGCATCTGTATCCCGATCGCAATTACTGCACAATACCCGGGAGAACACGAAGCAGATTCAGTTCCTGACAGACCGAATGCAATTTTCAGCAATTCCTCCAGTCTTCTACAGGGTGAGCCTGGTTTCTACTTCAGAGATCCTTTGATTCTTTTCACAGGACGGATTCAGTCCTAACAAGCTGTTACACAAGCTGCAGACCGAACTTGGGCCTTACACACGCTTTTTGACTAAAACTGCACACTGAAAAAGCACAGGCTCCTTCCTTCTTCACTGCCAAAGCTCAACTGAACCTCCAACCGACAAAACTGGCACTTCCTTTGAGTTCCTCCCAGTTCTTGACTGGATTGGCTGTCACTCACAATAGACTGCTGCTGTTGGTCCAAAAAGGTGCTGAAGTCTAAACTACATCTCCCAGAGTCACTGCCCATACAATCCTCTTGTGGCTGGCTCAGATTATGAGTCCAAGTTCTGATTCGTCCAAGGCACCATTTTAGAGCTAGCTTACCCCACACTGATTGGTCCAGTTCAGCAGTTCAAAACTAGAATGGGGAACTAGCAGACACAGTTCTGACTGCAAAGAAAGCAGTTAGACAAACTGTAATTTCATTATTACTCTAAATAATTTCTGGCAAACAGTTACATCTTTCAGATAGGTTCCCTTGCACTCTAGTGACTGCAAAAATGAAGTGAATTGGCAGCAGCTTGAGTGGTACTCAATCAAAGAAACACACAGTCCCCCATACAAACTAATTATGTCTGCAAGCAGACAGCTCTTAAAGAGACAGTACCAGAGGTTCTAAAACACTCACTGATAAATGGCTTAAATGCCAAACACCATTCAGGCTTGGAGCATTCAAGCAAGCTCCTGGAAGTCTTTTGGGAACCCCCATTTGCAGGGGGGTTACATATATAAAGGCGGGGGTCTGGGGGCCGCTAGGCTCTTGTGGTCCCTGGGCCCCCAGCTTTTATATAAAAATCTTTCACAGTACATACTACTTGGAATAACCTCCCTCCCAGTCCCAAAGAGCTACTAGCCGTAGCATCAACACCTTTAAACACATCATGTGTGTGCCCACCTCTACACCCCTTGCAACTGCATCTGTCCCCAAATCTTTGGTGTTCCAACTGCATAGTCCAAGTCCCACAATGCTGTCCCTGGAAATTTTCCCTTAAATATTAATCCAGTAAATGTGCATCTACTGTAATTATTGTACTAAGCTGCTGCCAATAGTAAATACTATTTTTAGTCGAAACATCAGCCTGCTGTAACAGACCTCCATGGGACCCTTTTGAAAAATGGATATTCAAAACGTGTCTATTGTGGTGTTCACAATTGTGATAAAGTACAGCAATGCAGAGGGTTACACACAGAAAAATTGGGAGATGATGCATATGCTTAAACTGGGGTGCGGTGAAGTCACACTGACATTTGGCAAAAAGAGTCAGATAAGTGAGTAGATCAATAAGGCAGCCAGCAAAGTAAGTACCACTGCCACTTGACTTGAGCCCCAACTGATTTGAGGTTGCCTTTTGAGACCTGACCTTAAGACCTGCAATCCCATATTATATTACATTTAAATAGAATACTATGCTTCAAGGATTTTCAGGTATGGGAAACTCAAGTGCTTGGTACATTTTAAAATAAGGACACAGATCACATCTTAAAGGTTGAACTTGCATATATTCTATGTTTCTTTCACCTCCTTTCAGAGCATTCTTTTGAACTTTAGCAGATATTTTTAATCATGATGGTATACGTGTGGCCCAAAAGGTGGCACTCTCTTGCCTCTAGTCCGGAGAGCTAGGGATTCAAGTTCTGTACCAGTACTTGGGATCATGCTAAGTTATAACATTGTAAAGTAGTATAGTTTGCATTGATCTACCAGAGGACCTATGGTTAGAGAGAGAGAGGCTAAACCAATATTCCTTCTGCTCACCGCTATTACTTGTCTAGATACAAATAAACAGTCTCATGATGACAGTGATCACAGTGACCAAGAAGTTGCTCTAGCATTCTGACCAGCATTCTCCCTATCAGTAAATTGAGTTTTAATGCAAGTGTTGATTGCTATGGTATGGATAACGTTTTGTTGAGTGCATACTTGCTGCCACACTTGGTTGCAGAAATCACTGCACTCAGAATATCTAACACCCTGCTTTGTAAAATGAGTTTTGTTACTTGAGCTCTAAAAGGTGCTGTATACAAATAAATGCTATTCCATTCTACTCTTTTTGTACTCTAAGTGGTTCTACACAGATCAGTAAGAATCCAAGTGAATTCCAGTAATGGACCAGAGACATCATCAGATCATGTCATTCCAGATGCAAAAATAAAACTTTTTGGACTTGGACTGACAGACTCACCTTTGTTTCTAGGCTTGGCATGCAGGCTTCTTCAACAGTCCAATGTTCAAAGCATGCTCAGGCCAAAGGCCGTTGCTGTGTGTATGCACTGCAGCTGCCCCATTCTTGCAGCACATCCCAGCATGGCAGTCTACAAAATAGGCAACAAACTTTTTTTTTTAACCAAAAAAAAAAAAAAAACAGGCCACAGGCAGAGACTGGAGAGCAGAGAAGAGAGCCAGATCCGGAGAGTGACAAGGGAGAGTCTCTTCCATAACACACGGCGACGCTATGCTCCATTCCAGCTGGCAGTTTCTAGCCATTCAATCCCCGACCAGCTGCAATGCAGCACTAACTTCTGTGGCTCCAATATGATTGGACAGAGATGAGAGCATCCAATCCACAACCTTTTACCCAGTCTTATCGCCTGCCATTTGTGGTTAATTTAAAGGGCCACAGGCAGGTACATGGCAGGAATGGTGGTGGGATCATTATGGTTGCTGGAGAGTAGCGGGACAAAATGATTTAAATCCCGATTTTCAGAAAAGTGAGGGGACAATGCTCCCCCGCTTTTGAAAGTGACGGAGCCACGGCCCCCCTGGCTCCAGTTCCTATGAACAGTGGTCAAAATTGCCAGCTGGAAGTGATTTTGGGCCAAGAAATGTTTGTGTACTGTGGACATAATTTTTCCCCAAGCCAGAGGAGGAAAGTATCGCAGTTGCTATAAAGAACTGTATTTTAAATGTGTTGAAATATCAAAATTCAGTGAAGGCACTGTTTGGAACTATAAATACAAGCCGCAAGAAAAAAAAAATGTCAGTTGCACTTAAAAATTAGCTTTCACGGCTCGTGGATCGCCGTAGAGAGAGAGAGAGAGAGAGTGCCCTAGTCACATTTGCATGGCATCGAGTGATTGGCTCTTTCAGCTAAGCCCTGCCCCCTTGACTGGAGCTCTGTAGAATGCACAGTGTTCATATGGGGGAGAGAGAGAGATAGAGGAGTGTATGAGGCATCAAGCCTGGAGGAAGTTGTATCATTGGCAAACTTTTTGATTTTGCTCAAAAAGTGCTGGAAACAGTAAAAAGTTGGGCTTCTCCCGGGTTAACAGTGCAAGCAACCATTCCAGTAGCTACTGTTGTGTGTTTCTATGCTGATCGTAGGGTGGGACTGCCCAAAACGTAAGTGCAAGTGCCATCGACTGGTTTGCAGGCCTCATCCATAAAGGTGAAGCAAGTGACTTCAGCAAGTACCCTCAAGACTTTTACATGCAAAGCAAAAAAGTTTCTGGGCAGTGTTGTGCAAAGTAACCCAAGTGTTGTGCAAAGTAACCAAGTGTTGAGCAAAGTAACCAAGTGCTGTGCAAAGTAACCAAGTGCTGTGCAAAGTAACCAAGTGTTGAGCAAGAAAGTAAGTGTTTGTGCAAAGTAACCAAGTGTTGAGCAAGTAACCAAGTGCTGTACAAAGTAACCAAGTGTTAAGCAAGGAACTAAGTGCTGTGCAAAGTAACCAAGTGTTGAGCAAGAAACGTAGTGTTTTTGCAAAGTAACCAAGTGTTGAGCAAGAAATCAAGTACTGTGCAAAGTAAACCAAGTGTTGAGCAAAGTAACCAAGTGTTGAGCAAAGTAACCAAGTGTTGAGCAAGAAAGTAAGTGTTTGTGCAAAGTAACCGAGTGTTGAGCAAGAAATCAAGTGCTGTGCAAAGTGAACCAAGTGCTGTGCAAAGTAACCAAGTGTTGAGCAAGGAAGCAAGTGTTTGTGCAAAGTAACCAAGTGTTGAGCAAGAAACCAAATGCTGTGCAAAGTAATCAAGTGTTGAGCAAGAAATGTAGTGTTTTTGCAAAGTAACCAAGTGTTGAGCAAGAAATCAAGTGCTGTGCAAAGTAACCAAGTGCTGTGCAAAGTAACCAAGTGCTGTGCAAAGTAACCAAGTGTGCAAGAAACCAAGTGTTTGAGCAAAGTAAACAAAGAGTTTGTGTAAAGAAGCAGATGAGAATAAAACAGTGCGAGTTTGGTATGTGATGTAGTGGAAAATACAGCAGCCATACTGGGGCACGGGCAAACGAAAAAAGTTAACAGCAATGCAGCTAAGCAAACGCAGGTCACTCAGTAAAGTGGGCAGGCTAAGGAAAGACTTTTAAAGCAATAAAAGATTGTGAGAATGTGTGCACTTGTAACAGCGATTTTTCTGGATATTTTGCAGCGAGGTAAACATGGCAAGTGGAGGCAAACCCTATCCTTTGCATGTTAAGACATGGGTGGCTCAGAAAGAATAGGAATTTGAGAAAATCTGAAGAGGAATATGGTTGTGTAGGAGCTTCCCTCGACATACCACTCCCTGGATATCTAGTTAGTGTGCGTGTACAGTGTGTTTAAAAGTTGGATGAGATGTAATAGCTGTTTCCCACTGCCAGGACTGCAGAAAGAATTTTGGCATGAGTATGGCTAGTGGCCCTCCAAAAGAGACTGTACCACGTGTCTGGTTGGCCCCTATGTGGGCCCTCAGAGCAGAGCATAACTGTGAAAGAAAGGATGGTACACAGTGTGAGCAGGAGAAAGCTGAGGATTTCTTGGAATTTTTTGTAAATGTGGCTGAATGCAACATGCAAGAGGTGCAAGCACCATGTAGCCCCTTGGCTGAGGAAGAGGCTGAGAGGGGGTTGGCAGTGGCAGAACCTGAACCTATGGACCCTTGGGTAAAGGGCCTGAGTCCAAGTGTGCTCAGTGAAGATGAGGAACTGGAGGACCTCATCACATGGGAGGCCCATGCCTCTGGCAGCAGTGATGAATGGGTGTTTGCATGGGTTAAGACAGTAACTGGCTCCTGGGCAGCCGATATGGAAGCCTTGGAAGAGATGGCAGCATCTGATGGTGAGACAAAGCCATCAGATGCAGCAGCAACTGAACTTTTGGAGCCCTCAGAAAAGGGAAGGGGCTCCAGTATGCAAGAGGTGGAGGATAACACAGGTATGGACTGCCTTTTACCTGTGTGGAACAAAGATACTTGGTTGCAGCAGACCTGGCCACCCCCAAGCCAGGCTGAGGGCCTGCATCTGCAAAAAAGCAGCAAAGATGAACAAGTAATCAGGAGGAGAGCTGAGAAAAAGTTTGGAGTCAAAAACCCATTTATGCCAATATGGATATGGGAGAAAATTGAGGACTAGAGGGAACAATGAATGCTGGAAGAAGCCAGGACATCTACCAGTATTCTTTGGTGCTGGATGAAAAGCATTGGACCATCCAGAAGAGAAAAAGTTTGCCAAGATAAAGTCAAGTCTTGGAAGTTGGGTCACACACTCTACCTGGAGTCGGTAATAGTAATTGATTGTGAAGGCAAAGAGACTGTGTGCTCCATAAAGATTGTTCGTCCAGATGGGACAATCATCCATGGTCCTCATCCCCAGTGGTACTGCCCCTGAAAGTACCTGAAAGAGCCAGCTATGAGCAAGATCCGTGGTCGGCAGGTCACATAATCAGCAGGTAATCGGCTGAAGAAAGCAGATCTGGAAGGTCAAAGTGCATCGTTCCCCCCCCCCCGGGAGCAATATGGGAGGTCGTGGCTGCAGTTTCTTCTTTGGACAGCAGGAGCCAGATCCAGAGGTGTCATGGATGAATTTGATCTGAAGATCTGTCTTCAGTCTGGAGAAGAGAAGTGGTCCCGAACCAGTGAGAGAGAGGTGATGCAGAACCGTCAACCTGCGCATCTGACATGGTAGGGCAAAGTTTCTCTTATTTTTCTTTTTTTTTTTTTATTTCACTTTTTTCCTGCTGTCGGCCATCTATTCCTTCTGCCCGGTCATGGATCCTCATGCTCCCACTCCCATATCGGCCTCAGTTTCCCGATACCCCTGACTTACCCCCTAGGTTGGGGTTGCGGCACCAGGCCTATAGCGCTGTAATCGTGAGATTAGATCAGGAACTAGCCTGGGAGCTAATTGAAGCCGAGGGCAAGCTTCATCCATGGCGGCTGGTCGCTTGATTTTCAAGCTTTAACCCCAGAGGCAGGGACGTGCAATGACGTCCTGCGTCCGCCCCGCCTCTCCTAGTTCAAGGTGCCAATCGCCTGGGGTTCTCCCAGCCTTCGCCAGGAGTCCCTCGAGCACCGGGCACTCTACCCACCCTCCCCCGAAGAAGGAGAGCAGTCCATGCGATACTCAATCCTTCTCCCCCAGCCAGCCCTCAGGTTCCCCGAGTCCGTTCCCAAAGCTGGGTCGCCGGTATCACAAGCGGAAATCCAACCACTCTGCTGGTAGGCCGGCAAGCCTTTTCTTATTTTTCTGTTGTATGACTTTCTTCTAAAATGTAATGCCCTATAACCTTGGTCCAGTTGACATCTGGTCTGGACATTTCTAGTAGGCCTCGTGCCTGCTCACAGGAACAGTTTTGGACTGGCTTCAGCCATTATTCTCAAAAGAATGTTCCTTGTGTGGGAGTGCTTGTGCACTTAGGACATTACATCCTTAGAAGGACATTTTAGGACCCCCAACCCCCAAATGTTTTGTATGTATTATTTTTGTGCTTTTATACTGCCGTTTGTAGAATAATCCTTTAAAAGAAGTTTTGGAGATTGTATTGTATCTGCAGATGGGAGGTTTGTTGCTGTTGTTTTTCCATGCAGGTTTTCTTTTACAGGTGTGGCTGGAAAAATAATAGAAGAAAAGAAGAGGATTTGGGGCTCAGCCGGAGCCCTGATTTGTCCTAGTCTTTTAAAAGTGTTTTAAAGTGTGATTTAGAAATGTTTAAGTATTTTTTAATTACAGGTGTAAAGTGTGTAGTACAGGGTTTGGGGAATGCATAGCAAGGTTATATGTATGTTCCTATAGCAGTGTGTAATGTGAAATGTGTAAAGGTATAGGCTTCTCCTTGGGTAGTGCAGTGATAGATAGCTTTTCCCTAGTGGGCTACAGTAGGGTGTGGATAGGCTGGTGATCCTGATCTGGACAGGGGTGACTAGTTCTGTCTTGTCAAGGAGTGCTTTAGTATGTTCCTTTGGGACACCATGGAGTGGGGCTTCCCTAAGCTAGTTTGTCAGTAGATGGCTAAAGTTTGCTTCAGCATGCCTCCATGTTCTCTGGTGTAACCTGCCTACATTAACTAATAGATAGGGAAGGGTCTGGCCACCCCTCCTTGTAGGGCGAACAGGGACTGGATGACCTGCGTTGCAGTCCTAAGCCCTTGCTGCAGACAGCAAGCTCGTCTGGTGGCAGTGAGTGTAACCCATCAGTTCCTGGGGTTACTAGAATCCCATCAGTTTAGATCAGACAGCTAGCTTGGCAATGTCAGAGGGTTTAGAAGCTCTCTGTAAAACATCACATCGCCATCTGCTCAGCTATGCTGGGCAGGAGATGATGTAATGTTCGGAACTCTCGCAGCACCATAAACCACACTTGGCCAGCAGCTGTTTTTGAGCAGTCAGTAGTCTAAAGTTGGAGTTCGAGCAGAGAGTTCTCTAGCAAGTAATGCTCTGCCCAGAGATCACTAGCTGAGAGGGAAGGACCCTCATTTGTTGTTTTCTGCCTTAGTAAAGTAACCAACGGCTGGTTTCTTGGGAAGTGATGGCTACCAGATCCTGTGAAGCCCCCAAGTTGGTGAAGATTTTTCACAGAAATGAGGAATGGGACTGAAGGTTCAGTGAGTACTTTGGGGCAACCCCAAAAGACTGTCAGAGTTATCAACACTGCCCAAATTGTAGCGACTGCATGTACAAGTTAGAGATATAGATTTGTGTGGGATCTGAGGATTTCAAGATCTTACTTCAAGAGAGAGCTATTGCACCAGGTAACACATATAGGACTGAAGCCGGCCGGCGACAGGATCCCACGGCAAATGTCTTTCCAGCAGTACCAAGTGGGGAACTGCCCCCGATGTCGGCCCACCCCGATGTCCCATGTGGTGTAAGAGGTGGTGGTCCCCAGTGTACCCCAGTTCTTTTTCCGCCGTTGACGCCTGCTCATTGGCACCACGGCCCTACTCACGCCAGTTTGACTGCTTTTCTCGAATTACTTAACTGCTGTTTTCACTGTTATATCTACTGTTCCTAAATGTCTTCTCCCTCATTGCAGCACACAAACAAATGCACCTGTGGGAAACAGATCCCCGCCAAGGACGACTACGTGGCTTGCTTGTTGTGCCTAGGCCCAGACCACAACACCCAGTCCTGCTCCCAATGCTGGGCCTTCAATAGCTGGACTCGGATCCACTGCCAGAAGTTCCTCCAGGCCTTTCTTGCACAGCAATAGTTGGCAGCCATGCAGAGAGGCTCCTCCTCTGAAAGGGAGTCTTCCCACCGTCCTCACAAAAGCTCCGAGAAACATTGCTCCTCAAAGTCCAAGGAGAAGCGCAGGTAGAAGGAAAAAGAAAGGGAGAGATCCCACTCCAAGTCATGATCCTCCGGATCTCATATTGCCTCTTGATTACAGTCATCAGGCTATGCCTCCCGGCTGACAGTAGTCAAAGCCCTGGCCACCTCAGGTGGTTCGGGCATGGAAGAAAAGATACTGGTGTCCTCTGGTGCGACGCTCCAGTTGATTAAGATTCGGCCTCCAAATCAGACTTCAGGCCGGTTGTCGGACCCAGGTAAGGTCCACTGTGCCCCCTGGTCAGCCTTTGTAGGTGGTGTTGACTCCTGGGAGAGGGCTATGTCCTCAGGCCAGACGGCAGGGAGGTCCTCCTCCTTCCTGCCTAAACAGGCCTCTAAATCGGAAGAGAAATGCCATCTTCCGCCATCGGACCGGCGCCACTCTAATAAACATTCCAAGTCTGCATCAGACCCCCACTGACATCGGTCTGTGGATGGCTCCCCTAAGGACTCCCAAATGCTGCTTCCTCTGGCTAGATCTCCATCGCCCCTGGCATCCCTTCCCCCATCGGACATCAGGGTGGACGACACACCGGCATAGGAGTACCTGATGCCGGCCCCTGGAGTTGCTTCTGGACCCAACAATGGTACCAATACCCCGCCGTCGCCTCCAGTGCATCCACTGACGCCGGCCAAGACCGACGTTGGTACCGGCACCGTTGTGGGCTCCGCCCCCAGCCCGTCATTGGAACCAGCTACAGGTTCCCTAAAACTGAACTTGGACCAGGTGAAGGACCTTTTCTCCCACTGGTGGGAGACTATTAATCCTAACATCCTCCCACCAAAACCTCTACCGATTACGGTGGTGGAACCGGACCTGGCTCAGTACTCGGACCACCCCCCACCCTCGGAAAACGTTGTTCCCCCAACCCCACTCGGATGAGGATAGGGGAAAATAGCCTACCTCCCTGAGGGGCCTCGCAAGAGGGTAGCAAAAAGTAAAGACCCCAGATGCAGGTCAAGGAGCCCTAGTTCTTCCAGCTCTTCGGGCAGGCATCGCCACAAAGGCAGGAGGTGCAAGTCCCCATCAGTCTCCTTCTCCGATTCATATCACCCGTCGGACTCCTCCATCTTGTCCGAGGACCCTCTTTCTGGGGAGCCTGAGGATACGCCCAAGTCACCTCCAGACGACCCGTTTTTCATGGAGGTCATATGTGGCACATTCAGGCTAACATGGGCTGGGACATGGAGAATCTGGACCCAGAGCGTATGAGGCTTGCCAAATACCTCAGACAGAAGGATCCTAAGCCAGTAGTCACTCTCTCCATGACTGACACCTTTGAGGATGTCACTCATTCCATCTGGAGACACCCTCACTCTTCCACGGCCATCCCTAAGAAGGCGAACTGTTTATACAGGGAACCCAAGGAGCAACCCTTTTTTAGCTGAGCACCTGGCTGCAGATTCGGTGGTCATCTCAGCAGCTCACAACCATTCACAGAGGCCCAAACATCTGAGCACCCAGCCTCCGGACAGAGAGTCTAAACAGCTGGATTCTATGGGCAGGAAGGTGTACTCGTCTGCCACCTGCAGCATCAGGAGCCTCAATTTCCTGACTCACATGGTCCAATTCCAGAACGTCCTTTGGGAACAAAGAATGGACATTTTGCAGGGTGTGCCTGACTGCCCGCAAAAGGCAGAACTCGCCAAACTATTACAGACCAGGTCAGACATGGGCACGCATGTGCTATGATCTGCCTATGACTCTGCGGACATGGCGGCAAGGGTGACTGCCATGGGCATTTGTTTATGGCGCCATTCCTGGCTCTGTGTATCTGGGTTCATTCAGGATGTCCAGTCTAACATCCTGGATGCACCCTTCAGAGGCCCCATCCTCTTTGGTGGGAACACGGAGAAGATTATCAACGAGTTACAGGACTCTGGTAAGGCTTTCCACACTGTGCAGTCCATGTACTGCCCGAAACAGAGACATTTTCAAAGGTCTCATTTTCGTGGCTGAGGGGGGTCAACAGCCTCAGCAGCCCCGTTTCCAGCAGCCTCAAACTCAGTGGAGAGGCTTTGGTTAGAGAGGTGGCCCCAGAGGATTGGTGGGCTCCACCTCTTGCCAGACAAAACCTGCCTATGCCGCCTCCCCCCCCCCCAACAGCATGACTCTCAAGGTGACCCACCTCTCCATGACATCTTGTCAGGAGAGGAGGTAGGAGGTCGTTTTTCTCTTTATGCAGAAAACTGGAGAAAGGTGACCTCTGACCAATGGGTCCTCAAACTCATACATCATGGGCACTCTATAAAGTTCATAGACATTCTACCGGACAGGCCCCACCCCCATTTTGTCACTCAGTGAAGCATGCAGGCCTGATTCAGTAGGAGATATAGGCCTTGCTTTCCAAGAAAGCCATAGAACCCATTCCCCCAAGCGAGAGGGGAACAGGGTTCTATTCTCACTTCTTCCTGGTCCCAAAAAAGTCAGGAGACTTGAGGTCCATCTTCGACCTCAGCAACCTCAACCAGTCGGTCAAGTACAAAAGGTTCAGGATGGTTACTCTTCAGAGTCTACTCCCCATGGTCCATAGGGGAGACTGGCTAGCATCTCTGGATATGCAGGACACCTACCTCCACAGCCTGATAGCCAAATGTCACAGGAAATATCTCCAGTTTGCTTTCCAGGGCAGGCATTTCCAGTTCAGGGCATTGCCCTTCAGCCTCTCCTTGGCTACGAGGGTGTTCACGAGTTGTCTGGCAGTGGTTGCCACAGCACTTTGGAGGAAGGGCACTATGTGTTTCCCTAATTGGATGATTGGCTCCTCATGACCCAGTTCAGGGCACGCCTTCAGAGTGCTATCCAGGATACTTGCACTCTCTTTCAGAGCCTGGGGATCACCACCAACTCAGCAAAGTCATCCCTGATCCCCTCATAGCTCCTGCCGTTCATAGGTGCCCTCCTAGACACAGTCAGGGGAAAGGCTTTTCTGCTGCAGGACAGGGCAGATCGCATTCGGGCTGTAGCCAGGCAGATTTGTTCAGCCTCCACCGTGCCAGCCAGGCTTTTGCTCCAGTTTTTGGGTCACATGGCGGTATCCATCATCACAGTCCCTTTCATGAGACTTCGGATGAGGACAATTCAGTAGTCCCTTCGGGTCCAATGGGACGACCTGGACCTGCCAGTCAACATCACAGGACCAGTTTGCTCGGAACTACTCTGGTGGATGACATCACCCACTCTGTGGGAAGGGACTCCCTTTCGGAGGGAAGTTCCCGACCAGGTCCTTACCTCGGATGCTTTAAACTTGCGATGGGGTGCACACCAAGGCATTCACAAGACCCAGGGATCCTGGTCCTCGACCAAGGGGTCCCTTCATATCAATGTCCCAGAGAAGAGAGCCGTTCTCTATGTTCTCCAAGCCTTGGACCTGGTGCTTAAGCCAGGACATCTCCTTGTTCAGACGGACACTACGTCAGTGATTTCCTACCTCAACAAACAAGGAGGCACACACTCATATCCCCTGTGTAAGGAAGCTGTGAGGGTGTGAGATTGGGCTATAGCCCACCAGATTACGATCTCAGTGGTCCACATACCCGGTGTTCAAAACACACTGGCAGACGCCCTCAGCAGAACAAGGTTGAGGGCGCACGAATGGTCACTTTTCCAGTCAGTAGTCGACGACCCATGCATCACGTGGGGACACTCAGAACTGGACCTTTTCACTTCTGCCACCAAAGCAAAACTGCACAGTTTTGGCTCGCTAGATCCTGAGCCTGGTGCTTTCTGGCAAGATGCATTGTCCCTCTCCTGGAAGGGGAGGTTCCTGTATGACTTTCCTCCTTTTCCGCTCCTTCAGAGAGTTCTCCTCAAGGCACAGTCAGAGGAGACAGCAATGATCCTGATAGCCCCTCTGTGGCCCCATCAAATTTGGTTTTCAATATTGCAACAATTAGTAGTAGAACTACCAGTCTCACTTCCACTAAGCCCTCGCTTACTCTCTCAGACAACAGGACTTTGGTTCATCCGAACTTGCGATCCCTGCATCTTCACGCATGGCACCTGAAGATCTAGTTAAACTTCACTTTGGAGTTTTGGAACAAGGTTGCCGAAGTCCTGGTGGAGGCTAGAAAACCCTCCATGAGAGCTACATATGCCATGAAGTGAAGAGGTTCTGTCTTTGGGCCACAGTGCACCATCTGGATTCCATGGCCTGTCTGGTTAACATCATGTTGGAATACCTGTTATCTCTTTCAGAGTCAGGATTGAGTTACTCCTCCATAAAGGTACACCTGGCTGACCTTTCTGCCTATCACACCCCTGTTCAGGGCAGAATGGTGGCTCAATTGGAGGTGACCTGCACATTTCTCAGAGGTATACTCCAAATAAAACCCCCTGCAGGGAGGGAAGTCAGAATAGCAAAGGCCCAAACTGAGGAAAAGATAGCCAACTCAGTTAAGAAGGGGGATAAAACCTTTTATAGGTACATCAGCGAGCGTAGAAAGACAAAGGGAGGGATAGTGAGGCTGAATAGAATGAACGGTGGGTGGGCAGAGGTGGACAGTGAAAAAGCAGGAATACTGAACGAATACTTCTGCTCAGTATTCACAAAAGAGGAGGGGAAGTGCCTAATCCAATTAACAGAAGCACTCTTGATGGGGGTCGATCCCAGTCCTTTCACAGAAGAAAGGGTTCTGCAAGAACTCCTAAAACTGAAGGTGGACAAAGCAATGGGTCCTGATGGAATTCACCCCAGAATTCTAAAAGAATTAAGGGAGGAACTAGTGAAACCACTGGCTACTCTTTTTAATAAATCATGGGAGGATGGTGTGGTACCCGAGGACTGGAGGAAGGCGGATGTGATTCCCCTTCACAAAAGTGGGACCAAGACAGAGGCAGGAAACTACAGACCTGTCAGTCTGACCTCTGTGGTAGGGAAAGTGATGGAGTCACTTCTGAAGGAAAGAATAGTTGAGTACCTAGAGGCCAGTGGAGCACAGGACCAAAGGCAGCATGGGTTCACAGCGGGAAGGTCATGTCAGACGAATCTAATAGATTTCTTTGACTGGGTGACCAAAGTAGTAGACCAGGGAGGGGCTGTGGACATGGCCTACCTAGACTTTAGCAAGGCATCTGACACAGTCCCACACAAAAGATTAATAGTCAAATTAACCAGTCTGGGAGTGGGACCCAGGGTGGTAGCCTGGGTAAAACATTGGCTGGACAACAGGACACAGAAGGTAATTGTAAATGGAGTCCACTCTGAAGAAAGGGGGTTACTAGTGGGGTACCGCAGGGTTCAGTATTGGGTCCAGTCCTTTTTAATGTCTTCATCAGTGACATTGCAGAGGGACTGGAAGGAAAAGTATGCCTTTTTGCAGATGACACAAAGATCTGCAACAGGGTCGATACACAAGGAGGCGTGGAAAGGATGAAAAGGGACTTGGCAAGGTTGGAGGAATGGTCAGAAGTATGGCATCTAGGATTCAATGCAAAGAAGTGCAAAATAATGCACCTGGGAAACAAGAACCCAGGGGAAGAATACACAATGGGTGGGGAGGTAGTAGCAACAACAAAAAAGGAAAGGGACCTGGGGGTAATCATATCAGATGACCTTAAGGTTAGCAAGCAATGTGAGAAGGCAGTAGGGAGGGCTGGGGGTATACTGGGATGTATAGGGAGAGACATCAGCAGCAGAAAACAGGAAGTTGTTATCCCTCTGTACAGACAGTTGGTGAGACCCCATCTGGAGTACTGTGTCCAGTTCTGGAGACCCCATCTCCGCAAGGACATAGACAGGATAGAGGCAGTCCAGAGGAGGGCAACTAAAATGGTGCAGGGTCTGCAAGAGAAGCCGTATGAGGAGAGACTAAAGGAGCTTAATATGTATACCCTTGAGGAAAGAAGGGAGAGGGGGGACATGATAGAAACGTTTAAGTGCCTCAGTGGAATCAACAAAGTCCAAGAGGGTAGCATCTTTCAGAAAAAGAGACTTGCAAGAACAAGGGGACACAATTTAAAGACAGAAGGAGGGCGGTACAGGGGCAATGTGAGGAAGTATTATTTCACAGAGATGGTAGTGGATGCATGGAACAGCCTTCCTGAGGAGGTTGTGGGGTCTAAAACTGTGGAAGAATTCAAGAATGCATGGGACAGACATAAGGCAATTCTTGTGGGGGGTAGGAAGAAATAGGCTGTTGGTTAACTAGGATCTGTGGCCTATCCTGTAGGTAGGGAAATGGGCAGACTAGATGGGCCTAGCGGTCCTTATCTGCCGTCAAAGTCTATGTTTCTATGTTTGGTATCCTGTTCCCCCTTGGGATCTTCTGTTTGTTTTGGAGAAGCTGACTCTTTCCCTGTTTGAACCCACTGCGGATTGTGAGCTATGTTTCCTTTCCTGGAAATGTTGTTTTTAGTTGCTGTTACTTCTGCTCGAAGGATTTCTGAGCTCCAGACCCTGATGTGTAAGGAGCCTTATTTAGTTTTCCACAAAGACAGGGTAGCTTTGCGTACCAATCCCAAGTTTCTTCCAAAAGTTGTTTCAGAAATGATGTTAAACCAAGATGTCCAACTCCCCGTCTACTACCCTAACCACTCGAATCAGGGAGAGGCGCTTCTCCATACCTTGGAAATTCATCACACATTGCGATATTATTTATTCAGAACCAGGGGGATCAGAAAATCTAACCTGTTGTTTGTATCCTTTGCTCCACAGTGTTTGGGTGGCCCTGTATCAAAGCAGACTCTCTCCAGGTGGCTTGTGCATTGCATCACTTTCTGTTATCAGAAGCATGACAAACCCCTATCGAGTCCAGTAAGGGGTCATTCCATGAGAGGTGTTGCTGCCTGTTTCATGGCTCTTAAAAATGTCTCTGCTTCGGATATTTGTGCAGTAGCCACATGGCACACAGTCCACACCTTCATCAGACACTACAGTCTGGACATTGCCTTGAGACACAGAGCCAGTTTCAGTCTGACAGTTCTGCAGGGTCTGATCTCTTAGGGGTTCTCTTCCTTCCTTTTACCTCCTTCCTTCCTTCCATCCAAGGAGTTGTCTTCCACTTATACTGCTTGGGAATCAGTCCTATATGTGTTATCTGCTGCAAGAGCTATCTCTCAAATTAAGATAGTACAGTTAAGTAAGAACTTACCGTAACAGTAGATCTTCGAGAGAAGCTCTTGCAGCAGGTATACTTCCCACCCTCCTTCCCCCTGGAGGTCTCCCGCTGCATGTGTCTAGCACCATACTGCCTATCTGCTGGACAAGAAACTGCTATTCATTTTCCTGGATGGTTCTCAGGTGATCCGACTGCCAGTGTCTCTGGTGGTGCAAGAACTGGGGCATGCTGGGGACCGCCGCCTCTTATACTACATGGGACGTTGGGAGTGGGCTGACATCGGGGGGGGGGGTGGTCCCCGCTTGGTACTGCTGGAAATAAGTTTGCCATGGGGGTCCTGTCGCTGGCCAGCTACAGTACTATATGTGTTACCTGCTGCAAGAGCTTCTCTCAAAGATCTACTGTTACGGTAAGTTCTTACGTAACTGTACTTTTCTGTACAAATGGCCTGATGGGTACAAATGTGTCAAAGTAAAATGTTCAAGAAGGGTTGGCTGGTGCCTTGTCAGATACAGGTACTCGGGACCCTAGCACAAAATTTGTGCAGTAGGATGTCTCTTGTAGACCCTGTGTGGCTAGAGAATCCTGTATCCTATAGCAATGGCAAAGAAAGTCTAGCTTGGCCAGACTGAGCTATCCCCTCATTCCAGGGTTCAGTTAGATCTAACTGGTTACCCAAAGAAATATTGTTAGACGTTAACTACAGTCATCTAGTGGTGCTCTAAGTCCATGACTCCTGAAATAGTGCTGGACATGTGTAGAAAATGTTCTTTTCGTAAGTCCAGCTCGCTGGCAGTATAGCCTAGAGGTTAGAGTAACAAGCTATGAACAAGCTTGGTACATCCAGCAGACCAGACCTTGGTTTGATTCTCACAACCTCCACTTGCATACTGTGTGACTCTGAGCAAGTCACCTAACCGCCCAGTGCTCCCAGATCGCCCCTGAAAACAGGCAGTTGTGCCTAGTGGGCCTTACCTGGTTACCAAAGACTAAAATAAATAAATAAAGTCCATGACTCCTGAAATAGGGCTGGACTTGTGTGGCACCTCTCTCCACAACCTGGGTAAAACAGAAATGTTGTTTTGTGCTCTACCCCCCAACCTCTGAGATGACCAGGCCAGGTGTTTGCCCTAACGCCAGGGGTGATGCCTATTTTCTGCCAACTTGTGGTTTGTTGCCTTGTCTGAGTAACAAGTGGGGGGGTGACTGTTACACCAAGTAAGCTGATGTTTTGCGTAGGGAAAGGGGAAGTTAAGCCTACCTTGAAAGTTTGATTTCCTCCTTTAGCTTATTCTTGCATGAAAATGAGTAAAGTGCCAGTCCCGTCTCCCTCAGCTGACACTTGACTCTGCTGTATCCGTCTCCACCTGTGCTTGCCGATAACTCGCAGGGCCACTGAATCTAAACTACATTAGGTGATCCAGAAACGCCTGACTGGAGGTTGCGCTGGTTGCAATCACGAAAGTGGCTTTACATTGTTTTTATTTGAAATCCTTACCTCAAGCCACTATAAGACTCCCGGCACTGTTAAAATGTGTCGGGCTGCTTTTCCTAAAGTTAGAAGTCCTTTTTCTTTCATGCCTCGCTAACTGTGGTCCTGTCTATACACACACAGGACTATGCTACCCAGAATCCTCTGCTCCTGGCCCCACCAGATAATATACAAATAGACAGAGTAGATGGACAGATTCCTGTGTTTTTCTATATTTTATTTTTTTTAGTAGAGGTTAGAAGAAAGTGAGAGGGAGATTTTTTATACAGCTTCACAGCTGCAAATACAGACACAGCCTCTGCCACGTCTGCCTCTGCCCTTGCACAGGACACTCTTCAAAGCCTTTCCCCAACCCATGTGCAATCCCAGGCCTTACCTGCTCTCTCCATACATCCCCCAACACCCACCTTGAACATCTTCAGAGCCCCCAGTGCACCCTTGTAAGGGCAGAGGGCTAGCTAGAACCAGGGTCTTCATGAAGCAGGCAGTTAAACTGAATCTGACTCCAACATAGGCTGCTTATAGTAACAACATGCACCCTGTCCTCTTCTTTCACCTTCAGGCCAGCATCTGATACCATTAGAGTGGGCGATGTCAGACGTTAGCCTGGCCATGCTAGAAGAGGACAGGGTGTGGTTTGCTGCTATAAGCAAACCTTGTAGGAATAAAGGATGCCTTACTTTACCTGCCTGCTTCAAGAAGTTTGACTCTGGCCCATGGGATTCCCCCCCCCAGCTCTCTTATGGGGATGGGTTGGGGGGCTCTGAGGATGTTCAAGGACAGTTCTGGTGGCTGAGTGGGGCTGGGGGGTGAGGGAGGGCCAGGTGAGGTAAGTGGTTTTGGTATATGGACTTTGAAGACTATCTGAACCCAGATAGAACCCTAAGTCACACGGCCACCGTATGGGCCAGTGGTAGTGTGTTGTGCTACCATGCCAATAAACTGGGTTTGACAGCGAGTCCAGGACACTGGCATGATGGCAACCATGGTTGAGGAGTGTTGCCAATGGCAGCACACCCTCTACATGGGAAGGGAGGAGACATTTCCACAACCACAATAACTCCTGTGGTAGGGCACTAGAAGGTTTACCCTTCAATCCCAGGGGAAGATATTGTATTTACCTGTGAGACCACCATGACATTGTGCAATGCCATTGAGGGTGTCAGGCAGCGGGAGGAGTGGCAAAAAAAAAAAATAAGACAAAATGAAAATCGTCCAGGCCTATAAAAATGCCGGTGGTTGCTCTTGAGCTGTACTCCAATCAGAGCAGTCTGATGGACTTGCTGCAATGGTTAAACACATAAAAAACAGTTTTAGGTTGTATGAGATGTATTTACTTCTTACCTTGTAAGCAAATACTAGGTAACACACTTGCCAAGTTCAGGTACGGATTGGTGGGTATTCTGATATCTTTTGGTGGATCTCCTAGCAGTGATGTCTGGGTTTTTGTTGAAGTCTGCAAAAATGTAAATGTTTGGTTAATATACTTTCACTGTATGTTCAGCTAAAACAATAATAGATTTTTTTTCCAAAACTATGTATAAATGTTTGCCAGAAGGCCAGCTCATCAATGCAGCAGAACCATCTAAGAGAATCAGGGTCAGCTAGGGAGAGGAGTACTGTTCCAGAGGACACACTTCTCCTCCAGGTGGAGAGGGTATCTGTAGTCTACCGTACTAGTGCCACCTGTGGATTTTTGGGCAGAATGGCAATATGGGCCCAGCAGAGGGAAGGATGGATGTGCAGCACAGTCCCATGCATGACTGTTGTGTATGTGTGTTTGGGAATATATTGCATCATTGTCCAAGAGGGATTAGGAGCAACTGATGAAACACATCTTGGCTTGGCAGGATGATGATGGCACACTCGAGCCCTGTTCTGCCCTCCTGTCCAGCATGAGGAGCCCCCGACATTGCATCCAAATTTACCTGGGGGGAGAGTGAAGTCCCCCACAGAACCTGCCATAGTGGGTTTCCCTCTGGGCATATAGGGGACTCTCTGTGGTTCAGGTCAGGAAACAGGGCTGGCTAGTAGCCATTCATAATGGGGCCATGGCTGGGTCAGTTGGGTGACAAACAATACTGTAATTCAAGCAAAAATAAATATCTACCTGCAATGCTATCTACTCAGAACAGTTAGTTGTGCTCCTGACTCATTATAGAGTGACAACAGTAAAACACACAAAGTCACTGTAGCTGAGCACCTGTCTAAAATGAAGTAATGATAACTACAGGTTCCACTTCAGTACAGATATTTTGTCAGACCCACAGCAAGAGCTTCACTGAGTTATAACCAGAGATACAGTTACATTCCTTCTCTCAATAAAAAGATTCTCTCTAGTGTAACTGTCCATGGCTGTGAGATGTTGCTTAAACACTTAAAAGCCTGCTGTTTACCAACGCAGTCACTGTAGTACCAGTCTCCATCTCTAACCTACTATCTTGTAAAGGGTTTGAGATAAATGTATGAAACGCATTATGTAAATTCAAATTCTATTCTATAGCATCTAGGGCACTACAATCCATGCCTATGTCAAGTCCTTAATAGATTTCAAACTGCAATAACTTTTAGTTTTGTTTTTTCATACAAAATACTTTTTTTGGTTTCAAGCAGGCCAGTGAGCCTCACATCAATCATGGGAAAGCTCATGGAGACCATCCTGAAAGAGAGGCTACTGAGCTTCTTGGAGGAAAACGGTCTCCAGGATGGGCAGCAGCATGGGTTTGTAGCGGGCAGATCCTGCCAGACAAACCTTGTGGAGTACTACGATTGGGTAACGTGGGAACTGGACAAGGTCCATGCAGTGGATGCCCTGTATTTAGACTTCAGCAAGGCCTTTGATTCGGTGCCGCATGGGAGGTTGGGGGACTGGAATATGGGGGGACCAAAATAGTGAAATGGATCACAAACTGGCTAAAGGGAAGGCAGAAAAGGGTGGTGGGGGGGAGGGACCTCTCATCACCAAGAGCAGTGACAAGTTGGGTACCACAGGGATCGGTACTGGGACTGGTGCTGTTTAGGATTTTTATTGCAGATATCTCACATGGGATCTGGAGCAAGTTCAGTCTGTTCACTGATGATACCAAGATGGGAGCCACGGTTGATGATGTGAAGGGGTAGAAGGGGTTGCAGGAGGACCTGACTAAGCTGCAGGAGTGGGCAGAAACATGGCAGTTGGGGTTCAACGCATATTAGTGCAAGGTTCTGCACGGAAGAGCCAGGAACCAGGGGAGGGATTATCACTTGAATGGAGTACTTTTGAGGAGCTCCACAGAGGAGAAGGACCTAGGAGTGATCATTACGGGGAACATGAACAATTCTGCTCAGTGCAGGAAGGCGGCAGCAAAAGCCAACAAAATGCTGGGGTGTATTGCAAGAGGGATCTCTTTCAGAAGGAGGGAGGTTATCCTGCCCCTGTATAGGTCATTAGTCAGGCCCCACCTGGAGTACTGCGTGCAGTACTGGTACCCATTCCCAAAGAAGGACATCAGATTGTTGGAGGGGGTGCAGCGAAGAGCCATAAAGATGATCTAGGGATTAGACAGCAAGCCCTATGAGGACAGGCTCGGACAGCTGAATATGTATTCGCTGGAGAGAGAGAGAGAGGGGACAGGAGGGATATGATTAAATCCTCTAAGTATCTGAAGGGGATAAACACGACCAACACAGAAGGGATTTTCCAGATGAGAAGGGGGAGGGACACTAGCGGGCATGGACTGAGACTGGAGGTAGGAAAATTCAGGAGGGAGATGAGGAGACATTTTTTCACTGAAAGAGTGATGGACAAATGGAACACCTTACCAGATGAGATAGTGTCCTGTAAGATGGTGGGCAGTTTCAAGAGGGGTTGGGACAGGGTAAGGGGCAGGGTTACTGGGAAGAGGGGGCGCAGGAGGGGCAGCTGTGAGATGAGGTGTTAGCTGCACACTCAAACAGACTCGATAGACCATGAGGCCTGTTTCTGCTGGCAATTTCATATGTTCGTAGGTACAGTACATATCCATGTAACATTACTGGTCACTGATACGGTCTTTTATATGCTTACCTTACAAGGAACTGATTAACACTGGTCCGTTTTATTATCTTACAGAAACCTTTTTATCTTTTTTTTAACTTCATGTTTATTTCATTATAAAGAAAATACAATAACATATACCTTCCAAATGTCAGACATCACATGTCACAGGAGTCATCAAATGGTACAAGAATTACCAAGTCTAAAGATATAAGATTACGGATACGGGGGAACAAATATAAGGAAACCAACATAGATAATTGAATAGCTGCACCCTACAACACAATGGTGGTCAGTCCAAAACATACAAAATCCAACCATGCATTATTAGCTTCAAAACTAATGCTGATATGATGCCTTCCCAAACATATATATATATATATTTTAACTTACTTTATGCTCCCCTCTCTGACCCCTTAGGACTCTCTCCAGTGTGGACACATGGACTGGCCAACTCCTGCTCTGCCTGAAGTCTCCCCAGACCTAGCCTCCATCTCGGGATCTCTCCTCACCCTACTACTGGCCCCTCAAACCCCCACCCGCTCTAAGCCCCCTGAGGTGGGACTGCCTACTCCTCTGGTGCTCTATCTAGAATCTAGTAGGGTGGCTGGAGCGAGGAGGAGGAGATTCGGAAGCTGGCTGGGGTAGACTCGGCATTGAACGTGGGAGCCATCCACTGGACCCACCTTTGCCTTCCCAGGTGCCAGGGCCATTTTCCTTGTTTCTAGCCCCCCCCCCCAAGACACGGATGTGCAATGCCGTTCAGCACGCGATGGGCACACACCTGCACCTGCCCACAGGATGATAGCTGACGTCTTTCCCATCTCGCATTCCCGACTGCAGTACACCCAGTCTCCACTGGGTGCCACTAGCGCTGTGGAACCAAGGCCCCCCTCCCTCCCAGGAGAGGAGAGCAGTCCATCAGCGCTCAATCCTCTCCTCCCCATCTGACCCCCTGCTCCCTGAGCTCGCTCCCAAACCCGGGTCACTGGCATGGCGCGAGGTAAGGTTGATGCCTCAACCCTCGGTGCCACTGGGCCGGCCCGAACATATTAATAACATGAAAATATGTAGTGCTCCAAAACAGGTGCATTAGTGAGGCAAACAATTGTAATGACTATAACATTCAGGAAATGCAAAACTGTTGAATCCAAAACAGTGGAACACTGTCCCCATGGAAGAAATATCCATTCAACAGGCACAATGGGGGTGGGCAGCAAGCCCCAATGGGACCCATGACTCCCTCATCAAAACCACCCCCCTTATGCTATCCATTTAGGAGGACAGACATCCAACATCAAATAGAAACAGTGTTAAATATAAAATGCTAAGGCAGTCAGCTGCAACATCACCTCAATGAAGTAAACAGATCAAGACAATCTGAGCCCTGGTATCTCGGGTCCTCAAGTGTCCTCCACTTCAGAGCTCTGATAGATGGGGCATTTTTTGCTTGCTACCGCAAACTCTTTCTGAATCTGTTCAACCTTTTTCCTGGCTTCAACTGGGTCAGTGAATTGAAAAGTGTGCCTGCCATAGTAGATGCATAGGCAGGTGACATCAACAGCGAGTGGACCACTCCCAGGCTCCGTAACTTGGCTTGCACCCCATCAAATTTCTTGCATCATGCCCTCAAAACACAGGATAAATCAGGGAATGGATTTAAAGTATGGCCATTATTATTCAGCTGATCAGTGTCCTGGGCTGCTTTCAACAATTTATCCCACATAATAGCCCCATCTGTAATTTGTAAGACAGTCCAAGGTAGATCCTGTTGTGCCTCTGCAGATCGCGGGGAAATACCATAAGCCCAGCAGAAATGGCCTGCATATTCAGGTTCCAAATGGATAGCCCCAGGTAGCCATGTTTTTCAAAATGTTAATAAGTCTGTGTCCTCCTGTCCTTTTGGCAATCAGACCAAGTGCACATTGGAAGCATGGTTTGTACTTTTTAGAGCTTCCATTTGGTACTGTAATTGTGCATTTTCTTGAGTGAGCTTAGCTGTGATAGTTTGGGCTTTTGTAGCTTGGGTCCACCGATGTGGCAGTCTTAGTTGCTACTTCTATTTTAATATCTTGCTCTTCAATTCTCTGCAGGAGCATTTCTACCTTGGTGTCGATGGCTTGCATGGAGAGCTGGAGGGCCTCCAATAGCGGTTCTGCTCCAGTTGGTTCAGCCATAGATGCCGTGACCTGGAGCTCCACTGTCGGGTGAGACTTGGCACCACTAGGTCCTCCTTTTTTCGAATGCCCCACAATAAAAGTTTGATACCAAACTGCTCTGCTTGACGTGAACTGTTGATTGCTGCTGCTTATCTTGCAAAATAAATCACTTAGAGAACAAATAGTGGCAAAACTGTCCCCTCGAAATGCAGAACTGCAAGGAACACGTCTTATCTGTGGGTGTGCTCAACAGCCCTGCCCCCCTTTTTTGTCTTTTTAATTACACTGTCTAGGTCAATCAACAGGATTATATCTCTAATACTATATATGTGATTCTTTGTATATAAAACACTCCCAGCATTCCCAGACTTCCTGTCTGTAACCCGGCTGTCCAAACAGGGATTAACAGAATCCAAATAAGTGTAGAATAATTAAGTATTTACATTGGGGCTATTTACGACCTGCAAAAAGTTAAAATAACGTGCCTGTGCTTAAACTGCACTAATGATAGTATTTAGTTACAAGGTTCTGAAATGTTCTAAAATGCTAACGATGTGTATCTTGTTTTGAAAAGCAAAGGGATACAAATCTAGGTGCCAGTCTTGGAACTACAATCACCTATTGGTTTGGAGGTTTCCCAGGTAATGTTTTCTGCCCACTGGGGCACATAAATAGGGGCTCCGGCCCACCAAAAAAGCAGTTTTAGTTCTTGAATTCCAAGTATCATTATGCAGTATTCCAGCTTTGGCACCTACAGATGCACTTCTCAGGCTGTGACCCACCGAGGAGGGCCTGCAGACCCAGGAATGATGGCAGGGTTCCTGGTCTGGGTGGCACTGGGGCCTATGTGAATGGCAGAACACCAGGGCAACTGGGGTAGAGGAACTGATTATCAGGGGCAAGGGACAGATTGGGTTGGTTGGTAAGCCACTGTTGCTGTGACTATGTTAGGTGCGGACTTCAACCCCCACTGAGGCTGGGGCTTCCACCAGAGACATTGTGATGCTCTTTCTGTCTGGGCTGCATGCACCCTGATGTCCCCCTTTCCCAATCGCTGCTGTGAGAAGTACCGAAATGCAACTGCCTATATAACTGAGTGTCACCCATAATGGGTGCCTGAAATGTATCTGAAAGTAATGTGATGGATGTAACTGTGCTGAATGCTATGAATGCTGATGCTGCTAGAATCAAACCGTGACCAGATGATCTGGGACATATACGGTAACAACGAGTTTGTCAAACATAACTGATGTCAAATTATGCTGAATGTGATAACTGATCTGGAATGCTGAAATGAAACTGGGTCCAAAACAGGAGCTGTGGTCGGGGCACCAGCTGCAGGCTTGCCATTCCTACCTCCTGCTGAGTGTGCAACAGCTTGTAATTAAGTTGCTGGGGTTTTGCAGAAGAAGTTAAGTCTAAAGTGTCATGTCCTGTGTCTGAGCAATTTACTAACGGGTACAGTGTTTAAATGCAATTGCAACTGCTAATACAACCTGAATAAAGTTATGGAATTACAATTTAAGTTAAGGCCTATATCAAGTTGCGTGCAGGGACAGTAAAGTGTACAGTGTAAAGCGCAAATCAAAATCAATTTTTTGACAAACAAAGGTGGCTCCATTTACCCCCAGAGCCAAGGGGATGGTGACGTAGAAGACAAGTGGAGCCCAGTGCCAGGGAAAGAAGAAACTCTGAAATGAAAACCAGGGCTGTTACAGCACAGAGGATGCCGCAGCAAGGATGGAGGTAAGTGGTCTCCCCAAAAGACGTGCAACTAGCATGGCCAAAACAGTTCCTGCTGAGGTGCACAGATTTTACAGACAATGGTTTGGCAGACCACATCTCCAGGGATGTGGGTCAAGCTCAAATATAGGAACTGTACAACGCACAGTCTCTTGGCAAGGCTGTACTACTGAATACCCCTAGACATGGGAGTCACTTCCAAGGCTATGGCCTGCCCTCCTCATCAGGGGACAGTTAGTATGGTATGACAGTTTGAAGTGGGAGTTGTATTACACATTTAACTGTACATTCTGCAGCTATAAATAGTGAATCTTAGAAACTAATAATACTGTATAAGCCTGCAATTTCAAAGAGAGTTATTAGGGTCAAGGCCGAACTGGGAACAGGACAGAGAAGGTCAGTGTCAGCAAGAACCTCAAGGAACACAAGCCCCTCTAACCCTCCATAATTTTATTAAACACATTTTGTTCGACCATCAGTTTGTGAACTTCGGTCATTTGTTCTGCAGTTTAGCAGTAATAGTTTCTCATTTTTTTTATATATACTCTTAGTCACTGTTCTGCTACAGTTTAAGAGTTGTAATTTGGTCTGTTAGCCACACCTTGCTGATTGACTTTTTAACTGCTATCAATAAAATCTCAATGTGTCTGCCATCGCTAGCACCTAGCAAAGGTATCTCCTACCATCTGCCTTTCTGCCAAACAGATCTCTCTCTCAGACACCCTGCACTTGGGGCTCAACCCTCCACCCCACCTCTCCAGCACTTCTATGCGCCAACCCCCTCATGTTGCTGACAACTAACAGGCTCCCTGTTGGGCACAGTTATTTAGTCTGTTCCTGTATGCATCTGATTGTGTTTACTTATTCCAGTTTTAGTTTTTGCTGTATTTTTTGCATTCCTTTGTTTAAAGACTAAATGTACCTAAATGTTCTCATTCTAATTCTATTGCCTTGTTTGTCTCAATCCTCTGTATAATCACCTACTTGTTCTAAATGTACTAACGTAGAACCTATGTAAAAAACTCCAAGCTCAAATGGTTAATCCGAGATCTGAAATAAATAAATAAATAAAATGTTTGACATATATTTGTCTATTGCAGTAATTCAATCAAGGTAAATGAATAACATGTGGTGTGTTAGTGGTGTAAAGTCTGTCACATTTAGCATTATTTCTTAAATGTCCCTGTGTAATTGCATCCAAAACAGTTGAATTCCAGGGCAGTTATAATTATGTAGAAGGCCCCTAGAATTCTACGGCCGCAGAATTTTTCGCAGAACTTGCAACCTGCCGCAGAATATCTGCAGCACCATAGAATTCACTGTTCTTGGTGATTCGTTATTAATAGTTACAGTTTTTCCATAGCACCTGGTTCCCTTGCCCTCCTTTTAAATCCCAAACCCCTCTATACTCAGCGAGTGATGTTATTAATGACAAAACAAAATGGTAATATTAAATGTAAGCTGAAAATAGAAAATAGAGATATAATTGATGTTTCGACCTTAGGTCTTCTTCACAAATTATCTAAAAGAAGCAAAGTTAGCAGAGAAGAAAGAGGAAATAAGGTATATGTGTGTGTATATATATGTGTGTGTGTGTAGAGAGAGGAGCGCTCTAGGAGAAAAAGGCATACACAGTAGGAGTGAATGAGCTGAGGAGTCCTGAAATGGGGAGTAATTAAAAGGGAAAAGTAAGAAGTCTGAATGGTGATAAATTTGGGGGAGGAGATGGAGACATCTGTGGAAAATGAAAATAGATGTGCACACATAGCTAGAATGACCATGTGAGGATGCCAACCCCCCCCCCCACACACACACACACACAACACAGTGGAAGAAAGTAAGTGCAGGCATCCCCACACATGCAAACATATCATGCACATATGCAGACAAAGATATGACAGGGTGGGGGTAGAAAAAGATGGATTATGGTGGAAAACCATAAGGTAGCTGAAAGATGTTAGTAGAAAATAAGTCTGTCATTTAAACCGGAGGATTGCTGCAAGCATAGGCGGATGATTAGCTTGGTTTCCATGTTTTTTTTTATTGGTCAGCATCCCGGAAACCCTGCTGAAGGACACAAACAGAAAGATCATTGACATTGTGGTCCCTGGTGATAAAGTGGGATACAGTGTATTTATCAGTGCCTCCATTCCTGACTGCCCTGTGATGTTCCCTGAATCAATCAGCCAAGCATCTGCCAGTTTCTCCAATGTAGACAGCTGCACACGCTCTACAAAGAATACAATATATCACATTAGAGGAAGTACATGAGAACTCCTTGGTGATGTGAAAAACACCTGTGAGACACCAAATTTCAATGACACTGGAAATATATTTGCAGGTATAACAGCGAGTTCTAGTGCAAGCTTTCGTACCAGGTAGGAAGGAATAATTAGGAGTATGTAGGCTGCTTCATACCAGGAGATTCCGCAAATTGTTTGGTCAGTGGTAGGAAGCAATAGATGGTTCTGTAAAGGAAGCTTCAATATTAGGGTCAGTTTGCAGAATACAGAAGCTCCTAGTAACACAGAACATAGAAACATAGACTTTGATGGCAGATAAGGACCACTTGGCCCACTCAGTCTGCCTACTGGATAAGCTGCAGATTTTAGTTAACCAACAGCCTACTTCCTGCCGGTATGATCTTGTGAAGAGAAGGTGTGCTGTGATGGAAGGAAGCACTAGTGGAATGCATCACTGTTGCATGATAGTATCCGTCCTATGAAGGTCAAGGTTATGGGGCACATTACGGAACCAGGAGAGTGCTCTATCCACTGTGCTGTTAGGGCATCCTCTGTTAATAAAAAAACTGTGCATTATTTGATCCTGCTCAGAAAAATAATCATCTTCACTGTATGACCTGCGAAGTCTAAGAAACCGCGAATATGGCAAGCCATTCTTCACATGTTTAGCATGGAAGGAGCTGTGGAGGAGAAAGCTGCATGAGTCAGTGGGTTTGTGATAAATCAATGTCTTCAGACCAGAGTTCTGCACCAACAATTTGATATCTAAAAAAGGCAGTGTGGAGGCGGATACTCTGCAGCATTTTTTGAATAAGTGGGAAGTCCAGCAGCCACCCCCACACACACTAACCCAACTGGTAAAGCTTATTCTGAAACTTAATGTTTTTTCATTTAACAACAGCTTTTTTCAGCAGGTTAATGGAGTTGCCATGGGTACCAAGATGGGTCCTAGCTTTGTCAATCTGTATGTTGGTTGGGTTGAGGAACAGTTCTTTCTCTCCTCCACAGGCACTGTGCCTGAACTCTACAAATGCTACATAGATGACTGCACGGGGGCCACCTCCTGTTCCAGAGAAACCCTCCAAGTCTTCTTGGACAGGTTTTCCACGGCACATCCATCCTTTCAGTAAACTGCTGAAGTACTCTTCTTCACACTGCCTTTTCTAGATATAAAATTGTCGGTGCAGAACACTGGTCTAAAGACATTGGTTTATTACAAACCCACTGACTCACACAGCTTTCTCCTCCACAGCTCCTTCCATCCTAAATATGTTAAGAATAGATTGCCACATTCGCAGTTCCTTAAACTCCGCAGGTTATGTAGTGAAGAGGATGATTTTGCTCAGCAGGCTCAAATAATGCAGTTTTTTTTTATTAACGGGGATGCCCTAAAAGCATGGTGGACAGAGCACTCTCTCGGGTCAGTAATATGCCCCATAATCTTGACCCTCTTAGGAGGGTAGTCTCACACAACAGTGATGTATTCCACTAGTACTTCCCTTCCATCACAGTACACCTTCTCTTCATAGGATCATCACTAGGAACATCCCTACTTGGCACACTGATCCTAATACTAAAGCTTCTGCTACAGAACCATTTATTGCCTCCTACCACTGACCACCCAACCAGCGGAATCTCCTGGTACGAAGCAGCCTACATATTCCTAACAATTGCTCCCTAGCAGGTACCAAACCTTGCAACCGAACTCATTGTTATACCTGCAAATTTATTTCCAGTGTCACTGAAATTCGGGGTCCCATGGGTGTTTTTCACATCACCAAGGACTTCTTATACACTTCTGCTAATGTAATATATTGTATTCTTTGCACGAAGTGTGCAGCTATCTATATCAGAGAAACCGACAGATGCCTGGCTGACCAATTCAGGGAACATTACAGGGCAGTCAGGACTAGAGACACTAATAAACCTATTGTAGCTCAACTTTACCTCCAGGGGCCACAGTGTCAATGATCTTTCTATTTGTGTCCTTCAACAGGGTTTCTGTGATACTGACCAAAGAAAAAATATGGAAATCAAGCTGACCATCCACCTAGGCTCCCAGCAACCCCCCAGTTTAAATGACAGACTTATTTTCTACAACATCTTTCAGCCACCTTATGGTTTTCCACACATAGTGTGTCTTTTTTACATCCACCTGTCACACCTTTGCCTGGGAGGCAGTATAGCGCAGTGGTTTAAGGCTCTGAGCTGCAAATCTGGAGACCTGGGTTTGAATCCCACAGCCCCCACTTGCATACTGTGTGACCCTGATCAAGTCACTTAACTTCCCTGTGCTCCCAGGTTGCACCTGTAAACAAGCTTTCAGTTTAGTGTGTTTCACATGGTTAAACAATTGGGAAAAAAAAAAATCTTTGCCTGCATATATGCATGGTAAGTTTGCATGTGTGAGGATACCTGTACACACTTTCTGTGTGTGTGTGTGTGTGTGTGTGTGTGTGGCAGGGTGGTATCCTCATGTGGGCATTTTAGCTACGGTATGCGTGCACATCTATTTTTGTTTTCCAGAGATGTTACCATCTCTATCTCCGTCCCCCACATTTGTCACATTTCAGCCTTCTTACGAGGCCCTGTAAATTAGTCCCCATTTGAGGACTCCCCTGCTCATTTACTCCTACTATGCCTTGTCATACCCATCAGTGCCATTTTGTTTTCCAGATTCTGTTCTTACCATGCCTATTATCACTTTCTCTCCTAGAGCCTCCTCCTTTTCTTTCCCTGTGTGTGTGTGTATATATATATATATATATATATATATATATATATATATATATGTGTGTGTGTGTATAAGCAATGATACCAACAGGGTGGGGGTATTAGGCAATACCGGACCACCCAGGGGCGTAATGAGGCCCAACACCACAGGCAAAGGGCCTTATAGCCCCTGGCAGGTCCGGTATTGCCCATGCTGCCCATCCTGGAGGGAATTATTGCACTTAGAAAATGGGCTTCTTAGTTTTTAAAAATAAACCAGTTTATAGTATCTTTAAAAATAGTTGAAATACCTAATTTTTATTAATAAATTAAACTTTGTGTAAAGCAGTCCCTTTGATGCTGTGTTTGTCACTAGATGGCGCTGTTGTATTTTGTGTTGGGCTATTGGGTTGCATGTCATGCCTTCTCAGTGACTGTGTAAACTGAGCATCTGCTACAAGTCTGTTTTCCTGTGTCTCCGTGGATTAGCAGTATGTTTTTTGTATTTCTGACCTTGTGTAAATGCGGACGATCAACAGAGGGATCACGTTGTGGATTGTGCACTTCTTCAAGACATCGGGGGCAGAACGGAAGGGGAGAAGTCAAGTAACGCTGGCGATGAGCACGGACTGCTGGCATCCCTCTATTTCCTTTTTGGGGGGGGCAAGCAGATTTCTAGTGGTAACTACATTGTTTTTCAAGTTGCTGTCCTTATAACACTGCTGGGTATGCTTGGGTAACTCTGAGGTGGAGATGCGGTGAGTTGAGCACTGTCATTGCATCGCTTAGCATGCGACGTGCTAATACTACTACTTTGAACTGAAAAAATATGTTGTTTTTTGCTTAAAGTAGCACTTAGTACCTGACGTGCTAGCGCTAATGCTTTAAACTGAAAAACAGCTTCTTTTTTTTTTTAGGAAAAAAATACAGAAGGAGTGCGAGCTGGGCTGGGGGGGCTAAGTGAGGGGCAAGAAATGGCGGCTGCTGACTTTGAAAATTCAGGGTGACCATCCATGGCAGTAATGGGACACCCTGAACTGGCACTTGTTTTCAGCAGGTGTCCATCATAAGTTAATGTACCCCCCTGTAGAGGCTCTTAGTCAATGAGAGAGCTCCAAGAATCTTGCCCATTTTCTAAATATATATATATATATATAGAGATATATTCATTGCAAAAAACTTTGTTAATGCATCAGTTAGGGTTGATAGCACAACAACAAAAGTTTGGAAATTTGATGTTAAGGGTTCCCACCTACCACCCCCACCCTTCACACACCAACAGACATCGGGTTGTTTCGTGGGGTCATCAGGCCCAACTCTCACCCCATTCCATGGGTAAACAAGCTGACATGCTACAGTATAGGAGAATGGGGTGAGAGTTAGGCCTGATGACCCTATGGCACACAACGTCTGTTGGTGTGTGGAGGGTGCGGGAGTGGGGGTGGTAGGAGTGGGAACCCTAACATCGAATTTCCAAACTTTTGTTGCTGTGCTAGCTACCCTAACTGATGCATTAACAAAGTTTTTTTGCAATGAATTTCCCTTCTTTTTGAGAAAGTGTAATGTAAGTGGTAACTGGCATGTGTTTGTGGGGGGCACGGGCACTCTGGGCCCTGCGCTCCCACTTACACATAACTACGGAGCCATACAGCAGCCCTATAGTACTGAAAAGGAACCCTTGTAACACTAATTCAGCAATATCTCAGTAACCGTAGCAACTGTGGACTAAGCCACCAGGAGTGAAAAATCTGTATCTTGAATTGTTTTTGAGATACAGGCACTGAAAGGCTCTTCGGCTCCGCAATGTTATACTATGGGAAATTTCTCAACTTTGGAATGCTGTAACTATGGGGCCATTGTAGATTTTGCCACTAAATCACCATCTGTGGGCCCAGGGCTTGCCACCCTGCAAATTTCGGCCCAAAAGCCCCAACCGTTTAGGTGCAGTGGGGTGGCAAAGAATTGCTATTTTTGGCTGCAGTACTGTCACAAATTGCAACAGTTTCATGAAACTTTGTGAAAGAACAGGCACAACACTTTCACGATTTGTGAAAGTGTCGCATCAATTCTGTCACAATTTGTGACACTACGGGGGGCTGGATTGTAGAAAACGCATTTCTTGGGGGGGGTCCCCAAAATAACAGCTGTAGTGTGTTCCTCAGGCCCTGATTAGGTAAACACAACTGTCAGTGTTTACCTAGGGGCAGACAAATTTAAACTACAGCCATTTTTGTGCATTGCTAACTGAAAACAAGATGGCCACCACGTGACAGTAAAAAGGGCATTTGCAACAGTAAAATGTAAAGGAGGCAACTTTCGACAGGCACATATATTTGTTTCCCATTGACTACAATGGGAAAATTAAAATTTGAAAAACTTTTGAGTGGATTAATATTTTTTCACTAAATCTTCAAAAGGCACATCAGCGACACAGACTGCATCTTCCCTGAAGATTAAGGCTAGACGGAAAAATTGTTTTGGCTGTAGCCCCGAGCAAAGAATTCCTCTGCAGCTCAGCAATCATACTTCTGATCATCCTTGCCAGATCCAGAGCAAGCATGCAAAATTTCAGGCAAATCCATTGTAAGGTTGCAAAGTTATTAAAGTGCAAAATTTAGGGTTTAACATAGAAATGGCCGGGCAACACTAACTATAGCTGCACTACTGTGCAGCTATAATTTAAATATATATATATATATATAATAGATAAACCACTCTGAGGTGTGCGGTCGCACTCTGATATACGCATGCTTTGGTGTGTGTTGCTATGCATGAGGCCGCAGGCTGAGTGCATCAACCACCCAAGGTGTGCATATATCACAGCGCGACCGCACACCTCAGAGTGGTTTATCTATCTTATAAAATGTCAAAATTGTTTTGGAGGGGGTTAAAAATGGAGATGTGGGGTCACGCTCTGATATATGCACGGTCATGTGATGTGTTTTATAGAATCAGAAGACTGGATTAGGATATTCTTTTTTTAACCATTTTATAAATATACATATATATAAGGCTAGGGCCCATATAATTGTTCCTAGTCAGTCAGAGTAAAGAACTCCATATTGCCGTTTGTATTTATGTAATTGTCTAGATTCATTTTGAAATTATCTTTGTGCTAGAAATTATTGAGAAGGGGAGCTTATTCCAGAGGTTTGCAGCTCTCACTGCATAGAAAAAATTTCTTCTATTTGTTCTAAATCTATCTATTTTTACTCATGTTGGGTGACCCCTAGTTTCTATTTGATCACTTCTGTATTCTATTTTAAGTTCTGCCATTAAATTTGGATCATTAAGCATATCATAGCATAGCAGCATATCACCCCATGTCTTCTTGTTTCCAGACTGTGTAAGCCTAGCTTACCTAATCTTTCATGGTATGTTAAATGTTCAAATGAGTGGATTGACTTTATATATCTACGTTGGACTCTCTCAAGTTTAGTTATGCTTGTTTTTAAATAAGGACTCCATCACTGGCTACTGACATCCAGAATTGATCTGACATATGATATATAGAGGTAAAGAACATCCGCATGTCTGCTTTTAATATGTTTTTTTTATTGCAATGATTGCTCTGTTTGCTTTAGTGATAAAGGAGCTACATTTCTCTTTGAACAATAAATGTCTCCTTGTATCCCAAGGTCTTTTTCATTAGCCTTCTTTGTCACTGGGATACCATCTAGGAAATACTGATGCTTTTGATTTCTCTTGCCCATATGTATGACACAGCATTTCTTATTATTTAGCTTCATACCCCATCTTTCTGTCCACTCAAGTATAGCATTTATATCTTCTTGGATGGCTGCCGTTTGTCCTGTTGAACTGCAGGGACCACATAACTTTGTATCGTCAACATATTTGGTAATATTGTTTATGCCATCATCAAGATCTGCAATGAATATTTGAAAAATTATTGGACCCATTACTGAGCCCTGAGGTACACCGCTTGTAACAGGTCCCTCATTTGAATAATGACCTCGAATGGATGCTGACTGTACCCTGTTAGTTAACCAATTTACTATCCCTTTTATGAAATGTATATCTATGTTATATTTGTTTAGTTTCTCCGCTATTGCCCAGTGTGGTAGTCTATCGAAAGTTTTACTAAAATCAAAGAGGACAGTGTCCACTGGAGTTCCTTGATCTAACATTTTGCTTACCTCATTATAAAAACATACCAAATTAGTTGTACAAGAGCACCCTTTTCTAAAACCGTGTTGATTATTATCAAATAATAGATTTTCACAAAGTTTTTCTACAATTCTATTCTTTAGTAATGTTTCCAGAATTTTACGTGGAATTGAGGTTAAACTGATGGGTCTATAATTGCAACTACTGGTTTTATTTCTGCTCTTAAAGATAGGAGTTACTCATGATTTTCTTCAATCTTGTGGGATTATACCAGAGTTTAGTGATTTTTCATATAATATTTTCAAAGGATACGAAATATGGGGTTTCATTATTTTTAACATAGATGGAGCAATATTGTCCAGTCCAGGTGCACTATGTTCTTTTAATTTATTTATTTCCTGTTCAATTTCTTCCTTTGTAATAACATTTCCCTATCTGAGAGTCTACAATGTATAAGATTAATTGTCGCTTGTTCAGAGTAACTAGAACAAAAATAGTCATTAAATATGTTTGCAATATGAGATGGGTTTGTTACACACATTCCCCATTCATGCTAATTGTACTTAATTTCTCGTGGAAGGACAGAGACAGTAGTAATGTTTGATGGCCGCCACGCTGGGCGTGCTGTGAAGTGATGTGAGCTGCTCTGCTCCGTTCGTTGATTCCTAGAACTTGTTTTGCCTATTCCCCATTCGTTTTATTGTTTTATTTTCACTTTGTTAATCTTCCCCACCAAACCAGCTTAAATAGATTTTTTTCTACCTACATAGGGATATGCAGTGAGTTGGTTAGTCTCCCAGGCTTCTGAGCGTTATCGGGGTCATTGTCGTCCGACTCCGAAGTGTGCACTGGGGCTGTCCAACTTGCCCACACTACCGCTCCATTTGCTAGAGGGACTCCCTGGGACTGTGTTACTAAATGAAAAGGGGATTTGCCCGCTCCCTTGTTTTATGCCTTGCAGTAGGGAGATAGTTGGGGAGAGAAGGCTGTAGCGTGGAACTGATGTGAAGCTGAGGCAAGTCGACAGTACCAGGTCAAGGAGAAGAGTGAGGACCGACTATTTGGGAGGAGTATTCCTGGCTGAGTGAATCCTGAGTGCCCCCCCCACGTTGTGGTGGGGAGTTGCAGGTGATTACATGCTGAGTCTTAGCTTGTCCAGCTGATTAGCTGAGAATTCCTGTTGTTTCCGGGAGGGTTTTCTGACTGAATATGGTTTCATGTTGAGTAGTTCCCAGTGGAATAATTTGAACTCGTGCCTGTTCGCCAGTTGGACCCTAGAGTTGTGGTTGGCCTACCCGCTGGAATCTGCTTTGCTTGGGTGGACCGTGTCTGGACTGGTCGGGGAGCCGTCCGGTGGGTGCACGATTAATCAAGGCCCTTTGCTGGGCCAGCCGGTGCCTTGGCCCAAACAAGGTGCCATGGCTGTGGGGCAGACATTTCCAGTGGTGGCCCTCACAGGTAGGGCTCTCAGGCTTTGGATACAGTTTGTGCTGGATCTTGACACCTTCAGGAGGTCCTCACTTTGAAATCGAATCAACTGAAGAACTTACGGTCAGACCTTGAACTTTTTTTCTTTTATCATTTATTTGGCCAGTGAGAGTGCCTTTGTTCTTATCAGTACTCCCAGGTAGTGAGAGGGCCTGGGGGTCTGAATCTCATCAAACTTTACTCACTGACTTCTGTACACCCAGTGAGAGGGAGGTTACTGGAGTTTCATTCTTTTATTTTTCACATTTGATGGATTTAGTTCCGTCCAACAGTTTAGTTTTTTTTTTCCCTCGTTGGCAGCTTTTAAGATGGCAGTTTTCTGTTGATTGGGACATTAATCTTCTCCTGGTCCTATAACGCTCACCCAGTCCGATTTATTTTATCCAAGACTTTGTGCTTTGGACTGGAACATCAGGGCAGTTTAAGAAGTGTTTTTTACTATTTTGATTTATTTTGTTTATTATATTATTGTTCATTGTTTGCTGAGGTGGGTATTTTATTATCGTTCATTGCTTGTGTGTGGTGGGTATTTAGTTCTATTTATTTGTTTTGCTTGAATCTCCCCCCTCTGTGAGAGAGAGAGTGGGAGAGCTTCATATAGGGGGGTTTAATTTAATTGTTTAGCATTGGACTGTTTATTTTGTGTTATTTGTGTTACAGTTCTCACAAGTGAGAGTTGCGAGGTAGGGTATTGTACTTGCTTTTAGGTTTGTGTTAGGGGGTTTTCTTTCTTTTATTGGCTTGGTGCATCTTGTATATGTTGAACCTGTAGAATGTGTTGCAGGCTTCCCCCTGGGCCGTGCGTTATTTGTCCTCTGCTCTCCGCACCCTCCGCCCTTCCTCCCTTTGAAGTTTTCAATCTATCAATGCTGTAGAGCACTGGGCATTGCCCGTTGGGGGGGGGGTGGACAGCGGAGGATGAATGAGCGTGGCCCTCACATCGGGGTAGTTAGATCCAGAAGATGCCTTGGGGCGAAATGGAGTCTGGAACGTGGTCCTCCATGTCTGGTCTCCATACCCAACGGCACCGCCACTTTTGGTGGGCAAGTAGTTGGGGTGGCCTAGGAGACCCGTCCAATTCGAGCGGTTATGCAATGCCAGATCTATTAAGAACAAGACTGCAATTATTGCGGATCTTGTTGGGACAGCAGATCTGGCTTGTATCACCGAGACCTGGCTGGATGAAAATGCTGGCCCCACATTGGAGGCTGCAACTCCGGCCAGGTACTCAGTGATATACCGCTCGAGATTGGAAGGGGGGGGTTGTGGTCTGTTGCAAGACTGAATTGGGCCTCACAAGTGGACCAGTTGAGGAGGCCGGGTCATTCGAGTATACTGTAGTAGCAAGTGTAGGCTGTAGGGTAGCCCTCATCTACCATCCACCCGGGGATGAGAAGCAATTCCTTCAGGAAGTAGCAGATTTCATGATCGACATTGCATTTGAGTCTCCCAGACTGATGGTCCTGGGCGACTTGGGTCGATGATGGACTCTGGCAATTTGGACAGCACTTCCTCCAGTTGATGACATCACTGGGCCTCACACAGATTGTTACCTCTGTTAGTCACAAGCACGGTCACTCCCTTGACCTGGTTTTTCTCCTGGGGATCGATGCCTCTGATTTGGGGGTGAAAACTGTCAGACGGTCTGATCGCTACACCGTGGGGTTCAATTTCTGTTCCCCCCTTCATAGGCCTACCCCTGAGAAGATGGTCAGATACTGCCCTTTACGGGATGTGATCCCTCAAGGCCTAGCAGTGGTACTTGACCTCTCGGAGTTTCCTGTGGCAAGCAGGAATCCAGAGGCTCTGGTTCTGGTCTACAACAAGGTCATTTCCACAGCCCTGGATTCTATCACTCCTGTCCGTGTTCATCCTCTCTCCCTTCACCCCTTGGTTTGATGGGAGTTGCAGCAACTAGGACATAGGTTAGAGCAACGCTGGCGGAAATCCGCCCAGGAGGCCGACCACCTTAGATTGTTAGAACATTATCAAGTCTACCAATCAACAATTTCCTATAAGAAGGCAGAATTCCTGTTTGGGGAGATTGCTGCCGCTCAGAACTGACCGGCTCATCTCTTTTGAACTGTGGACAGGCTGTGCAACCCAGCTTGTCTGCAGTCTCGCAGAGCCTTTTCACAATTGGAATGCAATGAGCTTGTTTGGTTCTTTGTGGATAAGGTGGCCGACATCAGGGCGGAGATCCGTTCGTCTCGCTCTATGGGGGATGCTATAGATCGGAGCCAGGTCACTGTCCCTCTTCTTGCCTGGAGTACGTTCGACCGGCCAGAGTTCACGGATGTCATGTGGATTGTCCAGGGTATTCACCCTACATGCTGTAGTTTGGATCTGGGCCCAGCTTCCCTGATTACGGGTTGTTGTGATATCACTAGCCCGGTCCTGGCACACATAGTCTGGTGCTCCCTTGATTCAGGTGAGTTCCCTAGCTCTCTGCAGGAGGAGGTGGTGGTTACACCCCTCCTGAAGAAAGCTTCTTTCGACCCAGTCTCTCTTGATAACCACAGATCATTCTCTAACCTCCCATTTGTGGGAAAAGTAATTGAGAAGGTAGTTGCTGTACAGCTGGAGAACCACTTGACCATCCATAACATCAATGAACCTCTCCAATCCAGTTTTCAAAAGAGGCACAGTACAGAGACTGCGCTGGTTCGGGTGCTCAATGATCTCCTGATGGTGAGAGATCGGAGAAGCTGCTCCATCTTGGTGCTCCTTGATCTCTCTCTTCAGTTTATGACACCATGGACCATGGGTGCTGCTTGAGCGCCTGAGGTTTATCTGTGGCCTGACTAGTACAGTCCTCACGTGGTTTAAGTCCTTCCTCACTGGCAGAACTCAGAGAGTGGTGTCTGGGATTTATTCCTCTGACCCTCTCTCTCTGTCATGTGGGGTCCCTCAGGGCTCAGTGCTGTCTCCCATGTTGTTTGCAGTGTACATGCTGCCCCTCGGGGACATTGTAAAACAGAATGGGCTGAGGTTTCACTGCTATGCTGATGATACCCAGCTCTACCTGTTTTTTGCACCCACCCAGGATAGTGCTCTCTCGATATTTAATAACTGCCTCGCTGAAATCCAGGACTGGATGAATTCCAGCTGGCTGAAGTTGAACTCGGGAAAGACTGAGGTGATGGTTGTGGATCTGGGCTGCGGATGGGGGTGGGTGGGTTGGGGACTGGTTGTGCCGGACTTTCTGGGGGCTCCCAGCTCCTCACCTCTGAATGGGTGCGAGACCTAGGGGTGGTGCTTGATGATGGGCTGACACTACGATCTCAGGTGTCGGCAGTCATCAAGTCTTCCTTTTACCATCTTAGGAAAATTGCTAAGATCAAGCACCTGGTTCCGTCTGGTGACCTTCCCACGCTGATCCACGCCTTTGTGACCTC
The DNA here is from genome assembly GCA_016271365.2 of Neoceratodus forsteri. Taxonomy (NCBI): domain Eukaryota; kingdom Metazoa; phylum Chordata; order Ceratodontiformes; family Ceratodontidae; genus Neoceratodus; species Neoceratodus forsteri. Next base: position 401,306,802 of record CM028136.1, on the reverse strand, counting down.
ACGCCTTGATTATTGCAACTCCCTTTACTTAGGGCTTCCGGGGTTGATATCCACCAGCTGCATCTAATGCAGAACGCTGCAGCCTGGTTGTTGATGTAGATTCCCTGGTCATGTCACATTACACTGGTGCTGCGCGAACTGCACTGGCTGCCTATACAGTGGCGGATCACCTTCAAAGTCGGATTACTGATGTATAAAGCCCTACACGGACTCAGCCCTGCCTACCTGAAACAGCTTCTGGTACCTTGTTGCCCCAAGTGATGGCTCCACTCAGCTGACAAGGGGCTGTTAGAGATTCCGAGGGTATCTTTAAAATCTTCAGGGGCCTGTGCATTTATGTACGTGGCCCCAACCCTCTGGAATTCTCTACCCCATCAGCAGGAGTACGCAACCGTGGAGGGTTTTAAACAGGCACTTAAAACTTTTCTATGGCACCAGACCTACCCCAATTAATTTTACTGAAAATGGGTTTTATTGATTGTTTTTATACTGCTGTTTGTTATTGATTTTATTAACTGTTACGTACAGTGCCTTGATATATTTGAAAGGCGCTCAACTAAATAAAGCTATTATTATTATTCTTAATGAATTAATATAGCTAAAAAAAAACTGCTCGCGATTAGTTTTTGTTGCATTTTTTGCTAAGTTTAGCTCAAAGTTTTTCTTTGCTTTGTTAATTCTATTTTTGCATTTGCGCTGTAATATTTAAAATTTTGACCAATTTGTCTCAGTCTTGTTTTTCTTTTTTATTAATTTTAAAACCTTTTTATTTAACCACTTCGGTTTACGCCCTTTGATACCATATTTATTTATGCATGTCAAATGTTTTTTTATTGTGCTGTGTATTATTGTTTTAATGAACTTCCATATCTTGTCAACTGATTTTCCCTCTAGTTCTTTATTCCAGTTAATATTACTGAGATCATTTTCGATTCCTTCCCTATTTGCAGTATTATAGAGAAAAATTTTTGTGCACCCCATTGTTATTACTGTATTATTTTGTACGGTAAAGTTCACTGTAAGATGATCACTGTTCCCAACAGGAACCATGGATGAGCTTATGAGCTACAGGTAATAGCTTCTTCTGATGTAATAACCAGATCCAGATTATTATTTAGTCTAGTTGGTTCTATCACGTTTTGGGTTAAGCTGTTTGCCACACAGAATTCAAGAAAGGCTTTACGTTGGCTATTTTTTACAGTTTTATTCACCCCAGTCGATATCCGGATAATTAAAATCTCCTACTAATATGACTGGTCCCAAGTGTAATGCAGTAATGATTTCTTCCATAACTGACCTGTTGCCAACTTCTGTCATATCAGGTGGTCTGTAACACAGACCTAGTATATATTTGCTGCATGTGTTATTTGTGATTTGGATCCAAACAGTTTCAATATCCCTGTTATTACTTTTGATGTTATTAGTTATATCTGTATATCTTACTGAGGTAGTTATGTAAGTTGCAATTCCCCTGCACCTTTTATCTTCTCTATCTTTTCTAATGATGTTAATACCTGGGATGTGCATTCCCCAGTTATCCTTATTATTTAGCCAAGTTTCTGTGATTAGTGCTAAATTATCTGATAATAGTAAAGCTTGGAATTCCTGAAATGTGTTCTTCAGACTGCGTACATTACTAAGCATACACTTTAAACCTTCTTTCACACAGGTTGGTGATTTTGCTGTAGCATTACTTCTTATTGTTTGTATACAGCCTTCCCTTGTATTTAGTTTAAATTGATTGTTTCCATTTGTTTTCTAATCAGTGAGCCCAAAAGATTTGCTCCATCACTGTTGAGATGTAAACCATCTTTACCACAGAGACTTCTCTTTCCATTAAATACAGTCCAAGAGTTTATAAAAACCAGTGCCTTTAGTTCTACACCAATTGTCTAAACGTGTGTTTATTCTTAAGCTTGTTTTTTTTTTTTTACTGGTACAGCTTTAGGTACAAGAAGGAGCCCTGATATGATTACTTTTGCTCCAAGATATTGAAGATCCTTTGAAATGTCTATCAATTCTGTGCAAATATCTTTTTTGTGATTCCAACCTACATCATTGGTACCTATGTGAATTGTTACAATCGTCTTTGTATTAGAATGTTTAATTATCTTTGGTATTTCTCTTTTTATATAATTTATTTTTGCCCCTGGGTAACATAATACCATCCAGCTCTCTTTATTATTCTCACAAATTTCGGTGTCGCATCTCCTTATTATTGAATCCCCTATTACTATCATTTCAGTGGTTATTAATTCATTAGTAGTACTTTTAGATGGCTCATCATCCAAAATATCAAATCTGTTACTGAGAGGGACGTCCTGAGGGGCTATGGCTCTACGACCCTTTTTAAACCCTTTTCCTTTTTTGACTGAGCACCAATCATCTGTTTTATTTGTATCATTTAGTTTGAGCCTTTTATTTACTATGGTATTAACTTGGTCATTATGTTCATGTTCAGTTGGAATATCTTCCCTAATATGTTTTCTTAACTTAGATGGTGACAACAATGGGGTCTGATGACTGGGACCAGGTGTCTCATCATACACATGGATCAAAGTACTGGACTGGGACGGTGGAACTAAAACAGCTTATGGGGTATTTTCAGTGGTAATGATTCCACAATCTTGCTCCAATCTCAAGACATCCTTTAGATTGTTTAATTCTATGACTGTTTTATTCAATTTGTACAGTATTATTTCATACTGAATGCATTTATTGCATTCTGAACCTGTCCCAGCATCTGTACTTGGTAGATAAAACATTGAACATTTTATACAGTTGGTTAACTTTCCTTCATTAAGGGTTATCACCTGTATTCCCCATTATAGCAACTAAAGCAGCTATTCACAGTATCTGGCCTCCTATATCTCTGGTCTCACCGGACATGCCTGACATGCACAGACGCGCTTGTCTCAGCGTGCTCGCCCCGCTCGCTGTGGGGCGAGTCTTATATGCTTGGAAACCAGGAAGTAAGCTGTGGTCACGTGACCAGTCACTCACTCCACAGTTAAATGTTACACAAAGTAGCTTTACAAGTGTGACACTTAATAATCCCTTCTGAGTCCTGCAAAACCTAAGAAATATACGTGCCCAACAAAAAATAGATCTGTTGCAGTGATTGCACATCTGGGAGTGTAGTCCCTCCTTAGAGCATGAACTACACTACCCAGACAGCTCTGCAGCAGTGTCCATCTCCAACAGATAAAAAATAATTTTAAAAGCATTAAGCGCTATTTACAGCACTTTCTCCTGCAGCTGCCTCTATAAGGGGATACACAGAACTTCTCTCATGCAAGGAGTGTGTGTTTTGCGAAAACGCTTGCTATGGAGCAAGTGTTATATGCCCGGAAACCAGGAAGTAAGCTGTGGTCACATGACCAGTCGCTCACGTCACAGTTAAATGTTGCACAAAGTAGCTTTACAATATATATATCCCTTATTTCCCCTTTCCTCTCCACTAACTTTGCTTTTTTCTCTTTTAGATAATTCCTGAAGAAGATCTAAGGTCGAAATGTCGATTTTATCTCTATTTTCTATTTTCAGCTTGCATTTAATATTACCATTTTGTTTTGTTTTCAGACCACATGCTGATGAAGCACCTTGTTTTTTTTTTGTTTTATCAATGACATCATATCACATATTAGCACACAGGGCTGCATGTTGCCACAGAAGTGAAAAGTCATTTATCTACCACTGTTCCCGCTCCCTGAGGAAGTGGCACAGCACGTCAGGTACTGTGACATTTGTTTAACCTGTACTACAGCCTAATAAAATTTTCAGATTTAAGTTACTCCACTGGAGCCTACATAAACAATTATTTGACAACAGCATAGACCTGTTAACAGAATACCTTACTTTGTACAGATTTATTTGTGCCTTTAAGGCATAGGAAAGCCCTCTGAAATGAATAACTGATAAAATGAATTAACCTGTCTTAAAAAAAAAAAAGTTAGGCCCAGAAAGGTGGAATATGATGAGGTGATGACTTGTTGAAAGAACATACCTGTTGAATGAATAATTATAATGTACACATTGTTGCCAGGGTTATTGATTACGTGTTATTATGGGTTAATAGAATTACCTAAAATTATAATGAAATGTTGTCTGCAGGACTGGCTTCTAGGCCAGCGGGTAGCAGGTTGTGCTCCCATGCTGGCAACTCACTTTCGGGGACAAGCTCAGGGAGATGGCTGGGCAGCACGAGGATGGGGAGGGCCAGTGCTGTCGCACACCATCTCTCTGAGCCTGGGAAGGTATGGTGCAGTGTCCTGTCAGACAGGTGGCACTCTGTGACAGGCCTGGGAGCCTTCCCTCACAAGGGATTCATGTGCATGTCATGGCCTGATAGAGCGGCATAGTGCATCAGGAGAGGTGGGCTGGCATGAAAAATGAGTCTTGAAACATCTCTACTATTCTGTTTATTCCATTGCCAAAGTGACCTGTATGAATGAGAATACAATTTTATGATCGCAAGAAGGGAAAAGTATTTTTTTTTAAACTATGCTACAGACTGCATATAAATCTATACGTGATACACAGTGGGGACCTCATGAGTGGTGTAAACAGGATGCGTATAAATAAAGCATTCACCACGCAAGGTTCCCTCTGCATATTTCACTTATGCAATAGGATAGGACCTTAATTGATAGCCAACATGGGTGGGATGGGGAACTCACTGGTCGCCAGGGCTATTCATACATTTAACTACCCACGGGGTTTGGGTTGTCAACGTTATCACATGCCGACATTGCAGGTGGTGATGTTTTGCCTGCTTTGTTGTGTGCTGCGATGTTCTGTCCCGCGACATTACCGGCCGGATCCACTTCAACTGCATACAGTGCTATTGGTGTTAACTTCATTTCTATTGCTCGTAATGTTGATAATATTGAGGAACCACCATATATGAAACTGAATATAATAAGAGCTTTACTCGTTTGTTGTAGTTTTTTTAATGTATATTGTATGTGCTTAGTTGTTTTCTTATTAGAAGTTATGTTATACCCTAAATATTTGTAGATTGTTACTTGCTCTAATGGGATATTTAGTGACCATTTTTGCTTTAATTTCCTTTTTTCTGTTACCATTACTTGTGTTTTTCTTACATTTATGTTTAATTTATTAATAATGCAGTAGTTCTCTAGCGATCTTAAATATTTTTGTAATCCCACAGGTGACATAAATATTATTAAAAGATCATCAGCGTAAATTAGCACTGGTATTAGTATACCGTACACAGCTGAACAATATGAAGAAAATTTGAGAAAGTAATTTGGAAGATGGTTAACAAATAAATTAAATAATAATGGGGCAAGGATGCACCCTTGTTTGACACCTGTGTTTGTTTTGAATGATTGTGTTAGCTTACCAGTTAAATCATACCTTACCTGGGTCCAGTTATTTGAATATAGGTTGATAATTACATGTAAGATTGTGAGGTTCATTCCTAGTTTATTTAGCTTGGCCCATAATGCGTGCCCATCTGGTCTGTAAAGAGCTTAAATAAGGCTACAGAGTTCTACTGGGAAATTGAACTATAGTGTATGGTGGAACGCTGTTCAGCATGGAAATCCATGCCTAGAACAGCCTTGCTGTGCTGCAGTAGTGACGTCAGGATGCTGTTGTGCTGCACTAGTGCCGTCACTACTGCAACACAGCAACAAATAACATGGACGTGCGACCGCCTTCTTCTCAAGCATTTCGGTGAACCCCGGTCAGCAGCGAGTAACCATTTTACGTGAGTGAATCCTGCAAAATGAGTTGCGTTATTTAATAGCTGATTTCTTCTTTTTTTTTTGTTATGTCTGCCCATGCACTATAAAAGACAGTGTATGAGCAGGTATACACAGACAAAACTGTGCTTGAATCGTGAGGTTTGCTTGGTAACAGGAGACTTCTCAAGCTGCACTCCCAAGGTCTCCTGTTACAAAGAAAACCTCTCAATTCATGCACAGCCTTGTTGTGCATGCCTGCTCATACACAATCCTCTATGTAGTACTTAACCAATAATGACTGAACAGCCGATCATTTCCTGGCAATTAACCAGCTGGGGGAAGGGGTACCCTGAGTTGCAGCCAAGGGTCAACCCTACCCAGCCAGTTATTAATCATCAGTAAATGACCGGCTGTGAAGTAATTATTGTGATTATAAGTCTAATCACAATAATTTAACTTTTTATTGATAGTAGCACTGAAAACAGTTCTTGTTTTGGTGCCGCTGCTATCAGCATAGAGTTCACGAGGAGCTGAGTGTTGCTGCTGTGCTGGGTGTTTCTTAGAGACTTCAGACCAGTACAGCAGCCAATCAGTGAGGTAGTTTAGCTCATGAATAATTATTTTGACTTGTAATGTTCTTTGAAGGATCAGCCACGCAACTCTGTCAAATGAATTTTCTACATTCAAGCTGAGGAGCAGAAAAGGCATACCTGAAATTTTTACATAGTGGAGTATGGTATGGTATGCTTAATGCTAGCCTGTGTTCATCTGGCTATTAGAAAACCAGAATGGTCACCATCAGTCAGTAAAGGAAGAAGCCATCCCAGACGTTTGGACAGAATGGATGAGAATAATTTGTAATCGTTGTTTAATATGGCTGTAGGGCTACCTGAGTCCATATGGATATAGGACTATACAACTCCATTTTTTGATATCCTTACCAGGTTTGGGAATTGCTAAAATGATGGCATACTTCCACAAGATCAGTGGTATACAGTCCAATCTGACTTGTTGCATTCTTCAGAGCAGTAAAGGCGATACCGAGCAAAAACACAGGGAAAGGACACTCATATTTGGATGGCAGCACCAGATATCATTCAGAGCAAATCACAGAACACAATGTTTGGTGCACTCGAAAAATAACCAAAACAAGCACCTTTGGGGTGCAAATGCCATCATTTACTGCGGCAACGTAGGAAAAACAAAAGAAAGGTATGCAGGCACTTCAGACCTCTCAGAGTTCTTCATCAGGAGGCGGTGGCATGAAGTAAGCATTACCAACTGAAATGTCCTTGTTCTAGTGACAGGAGCACATTCTTATTTGGTACATACAGTATGTGTGCTGCACTGATCTTCCTCAATCAACTCTACAAAAAAAGGATAACTCTACAGCTTCAAATGTACACTTTTGGTGCAAGAAGTGTATCTTTAAAAAACTAACCAGCAAGACCAATGAAGTGAAATTAAAAACAAAACAAAACTAAAACATTTACAGTACTGAATAGAGATAGAGAGATGGAAAATAATGAAGGCCTATTATTCATAAATATTCATGTGATAAATATCAATAATTCATACTATATGAGCTAACGTACATTAATTCTTCTGCAAGTAATAAATAACTACAGAGCAAAATAAACAGTCTCACAATACATTATATTCATTAATTGTTTCATATAATACTCTTAAATAAGACAACAGAAGTTGTCCAATGACCCATGAAGGGAAATAGAATAAAGTACTGTAAATGGAACAAGGGTATAAAAACACAAATGGAGCGGGAAAAGGAAATAGGAAGTGGAAGGGAAGGAGGGGGTCTGGGAAGCCCCTTATTTCCTTTTCCCACTCCATTTGTGTATTTATACTCTTGTTGTTGTATTTACTTTATTCTATTTTCTCATTCAGGGTCCTTTTTTATAGGCACTGGTGTACATTTCTTTTGTTCTCCCCACATAGCCACAACAAATGATAATATTTATACTACAAAATCACTTATTTTACTTACTTTTGCACACCAAACGTTGTGTTCTCTAGTAAAAGAGATAGCCTAGTCTTATTTTTTTTTGTAAAATTCTGCCAAGTACTCATCAGGTCTTGGACAGTTATTATTTTTCATTTTGGCAATAGCCTCTTGGAGCACTGTTGACATCACAGGACAATTTGAGTTTCTTTTAACACACATTTACACTGTTATAAATGAACACTGCATTCCAACAGTCAATTTCTTTTAGCACTACCCTGCATACAACTATCATCTGATTAGATTTAAGCAATTAATTTTGTAATTTACCAGTTAAAAGTCACAAACTGCATTTTTAATTCCTCGCTGCAACTTACCGCATAATCGGTTGCCCCCGCCCTCTCACAGGCAGGGAGTACTCTTGCTGATTGTTTGACGCTAATATGCTCTAATGACCGCTGCCATTGGTCGGCACAGCATATCAGCATAAAGTGTGCAGCAATGACTGCTACTGTTTACATTTGAAATTGAAGAAAGAATTAAAAATGGAAGCTGTTGCCTGGATTTTCAAAGAATTGAGCATGATGCAACCACAGTTTGCGTCAATAGTCTGATGCAAATAGCAGCTGTGTCTGTGTCAGACTGTGGTGCAACCATCAAAAGATGGTTGTGTCACTATTTGCTGCATCTGTGCTTGCCTCACTATCATGCCCCATTTGTGTCAGAAAAATTACTTATGCCACATTTACGCCAGAAAAATGACTTACACTAATTTTTAATACTTGCGTCAACTATCTGCTTCACAACTATGACGCAAATGCTAGACTACTAAAAAAGTAGTCTAAGTCACATGCCAGGTATAAAGAAGTACGTTCTGCATATTGAATAGGTTGCAGAAATAGGAGACATGAAACAGAGACAGAGTGAGAAATAAATAGTTGCATCATGTGTTAATATGGATAGACAACCTCACGGAGCACTTTGGACTGTATGTGGCTATGTCACAAATTTGCACCATTTTATATTACTGAAATTGTGATGCAGTTACTAAGGAAGTATGGCACAAGTTTCCACTTGTGTCTTGTCATGTCATTCATGATGCAAGTATGAAAATATGATGAAAGTACATTGCCACATTTTCGTGACACAATTTTACACATTTTGATGCAACTGCATCATTTTGGGGCACTTTTGTAAATCCATCCTGTGCCTTTTAAAGTGAAACTGTCAATATCAAACAAAGCCCCACACTCAAATGTGGGACTGGTCCCAATATGCATTTTGGGTGCAAAAAAGATTCTGATTTACTACTTATTGTAGTACAGTAGATTGTATCAGACTCGTTTTGCTTAGTTCTAGGCTGACATCTTCTGATACTACAAATCCCAGAATCCCCTGCAGCTGACATCAGAGTAGTAGGCAGTGGCGGGAGATTCAGTAGCTTGCATTGCATGCTAGAGTTTACATAAGCTCTGATCTTTTGTTTGCTGGTTCTACTGTTATCCCTGGGCTAAGTAAGTTACAGAGGTCTGCACTCAGCCCCTGGGAAAAAAGCAGACCCAGAAAACATCTGATCGGAGATTATAAAAGCTTTAACATGCACTGCAGGCTACTGAATCTTGGGCTGGCAGTACAGCCTAGAGGTTAGAGGAACAAGGTGAGAACTAGCTTGATACATCTAGCAGACCAGACCTGAGTTTTATTCTCACAACCTCCACTTGCATACTGTGTGACTCTGAGCAAGTCACTTAACCGCCCAGTGCTCCCAGGTCACCCCTGAAAACAGGCACTTGTGCCTAGTGGGCCTTACCTAGTTACCAAAGACTAAAAAAACAAACAAAAAAAAAACTCTCACTGCTGCCTACTGCTCTGATGCTCAGCTGCAGTGGGATTCTGGGACTTGTAGTAAAAGAAGATGTCCGCCTACAAGTAAGCAAAATTAGTTTGATGTAATTTACTATATTATAGTAAACAGTAAGTAAACTAAAATGTTTTTGCACACATTGTGACCGGCTCCACACTTGAGCGTAGGGGCCCTTTGTGCTGACTGTTCTCCCTTAAGGTAATAGAAAAAATAACTTAATTGCTTCAAACTCCAGTCTGGAACTTGTGATGCCAGTGATACAGGTTCAGGAACAAGCCTTGGATGTCTTGGGCCGGCTGGGAGGGGAGAGAGATTAAGCGTCCCGGAGGACGCTCTTTTTCTCTGGGGAGGGCGGCATTCTTCACTGCAATACTGCCACTTAGATGACCACAGCTGGCAATGCAAATGGAAGAGCTTGAGAAAGGGAGGACGCAGCTTGGCTCCAGAGTGCAGTCATGCAACTGCATGCACATGCCCACTACAAAGCCCTCGCCAGTTGCATCCTTGGGGCTGGGAAAAACAAAGAAAGTGGATAACCCATGAGATAATCCCCCTCCCCTCATGCCCTTCACTCCATACCCACTCAGCACACATCAGGTTTCTCTCCCTATCCTCCTCCCATCCCTCTCCTGCTTCCTACGATGCCTATGTCCCTTTGCTTTGTTACTGTTTCCCACTTGCTGCTTCTCTCTATTCAGCATTTATATATTCTGTATGTTACCTTCAAAAGGTACTCATGTTTTAAAAATTCCATTGCAATGCTGCCCGTAACCCCCGAGTCATCTGTTGTTTTTTTTTTTTTGTGTGTATTTCATGCCTGAAAAAGGTATTCTATGCCAGTGCACTTAGACGTTCAACAAAGTTAAATAAATAAACAAATAAAATAAATGAAAGCTAGAGCTGGGCGTCATTAGTAAAACAATGAAAATCCAAGGTTTATTTGAGGATCACCCCCAAGCGGGAGCATAAACACTGCAAACGACTGCCCGGCTTTTGACTGGACAAAGTAAGTTCTGTCATATCACTCCGGTATTGTGCAAAGACCCTACATGGACAGGGCCCTGGTTACCTTTCTGATCTCCTGGTACCGTCCACCTCTGTCCGGGATCTCCGCTCCTCAAATGGTGGCCTCCTCAAAGTTCCAAGAGCGAGGCTGAAATCAGCTGGGGATCGATCATTTGGAGTTGCTGCTCCAGCTCTTTGGAACTCGCTGCCGCTGGAAGTGAGAGAGGCCCCCACTATAGACGTCTTTAAGAGCCGTCTGAAGACCTTTTTATTTAAGCAGGCTTTTGGAGATTGAATTTTAGATGTATGTTATTTTAATGAAATGTATACGGTATGACATACTGTACAGTTTTGTGCGGCACCCAGAGCCCTTTGGATTGGGCGTCTTTTTAAATAAAATTGACTTTGACTTTGAAAAAAATGCAGGTGAAGTACACTGCAATCTATGAATGAAGGGGAAGATTGAAAATTCCCTAAAATCACCAACTGATGGCAATTGTTTAGGAAATACTAAAATCTATCCAATATTGTTCTCACCACTCCAGTGATCCTTCTCATTTGATCCGCCAGCTCCCTATGTTCAACAGTACCATTGCGAAAGATAAATCCAACAGGAAGAAGAATTAACATTCATATAGTGCTTTTCATCTACATTGCATCCCAAAGTACTTTGCAAGCAATAAGAGACTGGTAGTGAAGTGATTATAAATGTGCAGCGGCGACCATATTGCACACCCACACTCACACAGCCTTGGACAAGGAAATAAATCTTTCCATAATCCCTCATAAGTAGCAGATCATCCAGAACCTTTACCAGGGCTGTCTTAGCACTGTGCTGAGGATGGAAACCAGACTGCAAGGGTTCAAAGATGGAAAAGTCTTCCAGGTGCTCTCTTAACTGCACCACCACCACTTTCTCAATAACTCTGTCAAAAAAGGCAGGCTAGAGATTGGTCAAAAGCTCATGAAATTGTCAGAAGAAGAGGCCTTCTTCAATAAGGGCCACAACATGGCCTTTTTCAAGGTTGCTGAATACACACACCCTCCCTCAGAGGGGCACTGACCATTTCCATGAGCACCGGACTCAGCATCACTCCTCCAACCTTCAACAAAGAGGCAGAAGCTGGGTCTAGCAGACAGTGGCTTGGGTGCAGATCCGAAGGCACTTACATCTCCAAGAAGTGAGTCAGGTGGAAACTGTCCAAGACAATCTGAGTTTCCATCATCTCCTGTACCCAACTGCTATAATAATGGGACTTCACCATGGAGGAAATCTAGGCCTTGATATCCACAATCTTGGCTAAAAACAAACGAGAAAAGCGCTCACATCTCTCTTGAGTTGTCTGTCCAAGATTTTAAGATTTTCGGAGAGACACTCAGGGTGGCGAATACGATCTACCACCCTAAAGAGAGTGGCAGGTCTTTTTTTGGGGTTGCAAAGATGCTCAAGAAGAACATTCTCCTAGTAGTAATCATCACCTACTGGTACTTATGATGGTGAGCTACCAGGACTAGACCATAGGATTCCAGGCCAGATTTCATCTACTTACACTCTAAACTCCAACCCTATGCCAAAGAGAGCAGAGAGCACCATTATACCATGGTACATACTTCCTCCTGGGAGTAGGACAGCCATGGTTTGGCACTAGAGCATCTGCAGACGACACTTGAGTAGGTAGGCTATTACACATATTGATCATCCTCTGTGTAAAGTAATACTTTCTGATGTCTCAGTCTGACCACATGGCCTCTAGTCTGGCATTCACTCACCAGTTCAAAGAGCTGTGTACGCTCTTACCTATTTATCCTTTTTATGTTGGCTTGCCGTGCTTGCGTGGCAGTCAACATATTGGAAGAGTGCAGCTTTGGGGGCGCGGCTGCTGTTGGGAGAATGCAGGGCACGCATCAGTAGGTGCGTCCCTCATTCCCCAATAAGCCAGCATGCTAGCTTGACACCAATATTATAGTGGATAAACTTAACAGTGCCGCTGCAATCAGAGACAAGCCTGCCATGCAGGCCACTTTGTTTAGAAGTTATGTCCACTTTACTACATGCTGTCCCCCCAGTACAGGGTGCCACGCTGGGAGCTCACCCCAGCGTGGCAGCTGATGCCATGGCCAACGGGGTGCCTAATCCCATCGGCTCCACTGTCCCCCACGAGTACAGGGTGCCACGCTGGGAGCCCACCCCAGCGCGGCAACTGATGCCATGTCTCGACAGGGTGCCCAATCTCCCATCGGCTCCACACCCCCAGCTATTCTTCTGCCACGCTGGAGCCCACCCCAGCATGGCAAATGTCCCGCTGCTTTTTTTAAACCTGCAAATTAAAAATGGTCTCACAGCTTCCCTGCCCCCACAACCCGCACCCACCCACTGCGCCACCCTGCTCTCCCCACACCCCTCACCCCATACTACCTGCGGAGTCCGCGCGACGATCTTTGGTGGACCGGGAACACGTCTGCACTCTTCAAAGCCGACCGCGAACTGAGGAAATGCCGGTAAGCTGTATAATGGGCTAGATAGGGTATTTTCAACTTTGTAGCATATCTCAGGCATTTTTTGGAATTTTTGCACCAAATTTTCAACATGGGGTTTTTGGGGCCCCTCCTCATGAATTCTGTCACTGTCATGGCGTTTATCAGTTTTAGCGTGATTTCGCAGTCACTCTGGCGTAAATCACCTTTCGGGGCCCATTAACGAAATGACAGTGGCAGTGTTCATGAGGTGCCCTCTTAAAAAGCCTAAGTTCCAAATTTGGTGGAAAAAATCCAACAAATGCCTGTTTTACGAGCGTGCTGTTGCGCAGTTGCTACGCAGGCTCGTAACTTTGCGCATTCACAATATTTTACTGCTGGATTTAAGCATTGTCATTTTTGTACACCTCCTTGTGAACAGTACAGCTGTCATTTTCCACATCCTGCTCGAAATGTGTTTCCGCACTTCTGGCGCACAATAGCGCAGTCACTGTGGGAAATCAGTGTTTGGGCCAGATTATGAAAATGACAGTGACGCAGTTCATGAGCAGAGGACATAAAATGCCTATGTTGAAAATTTGGTGATGATACTCCATAAAATAACTGTGTTACGAGCATGCGTTGGCAGATTGCATGCACGCTCGTACCGTCGTGCATTTGTGATATTTTCAGTCTGGATTTTCACCATTGCCATTTTTCCACACCTCTTGATGAACAGTATAGCCGTCATTTGACATATCGTGCCCAAAATGTGTTTTCGCACTTCCGGCGCAGAATAGCGTGGTCGCTGTGCGAAATCACTTCTTGGGACACTTTGAGGAAATAACAGTGACACTGTACATGAGCAGAGGTGCTAAAATGCCTATGTTGAAAATTTGGTGCCGAACGCCCATAAAATGACAGTGTTGAAAGCATTGCATATTTCCCACACACTCTAGTAGCTTCAAGTAAATTTGTGTATATTTACATGCCACATTTTCAACACTGGCATTTTTTCACACCTCCTTATGAACTGTGCAGCTGTCATTTCTCACATCCTGCCCGTATGTTTTCCCGTGACTGCACTACCAAACACCCAAAGAGACACCTAATGCTTGTCACTCTCTGCAGGGTGGGGGTGGCATCAGTTCAATACTTCACTGCCATTCCTATGATGCATCTGTTTAACTCCTGCACTACCAATGCCAATGCCAGCAAGCCAACATTCGGCATTGACAAATGCTTGTTTATATATAACATAGTGATAAGACATTGATTATGCCCACTAAACTGTTTCTCCTCAAGGCTAAATAATTTGAGTATATCCAGTCTTTTATCATAGCTGCCAGGCTGTAGCTCACTGCCATGTTACCCATAATACATTACCTCTGTTGTATTGTACACTGTTGCACCATACAAAGTGTATGCATGGCCTCGATTCCTCCCACATAACTGAATTTATTACCCTTCCCACTTTAAATCTAAGCTCCTGTTTTTTTGGCCCACACCCCCCTTATGTTTTTAGGCCCTTCTTTCTGCAGTGTCCACAGCTTTGGCCAAATTTAGTGCTATCAGCAAACATTAACAGTCTGCTTTGGACTGCCTCCTCCAGGTCACTGCTGAATATGAATAACAACAGTGCACCTCTAGAACTGAACCCTGGACATCTCTCCTCTCTGCTTCCTACCTTTGGTATCCATACCCTGCATATTTTGTGGATTCCATATTGTGCTACCATATGTTGTTATCTTGTATGGTATTGAAAGCCTTGCTAAGATTCAGATGTACTACACCCCATAACACAGCCTCTATTCACCTCCCTGGTTACTATCTCAAAGAAGGCACTCAGGTAGGTTTGGCAAGGTCTACATTTTATAAAGCGATGTTGTGTGGTAGGGGAAAGCCCATTCTGTTTCATGTGCTGAGCCACAGCTTTTTATGATTGACCCAAGCACTTTGCCGAGCACCGAGGCAAGGCTCAGAGGCCTGTGATCATCCTAGTTCGACCTCACCCCTTTGTTGAAAAAGCGGGATGACATTGGTTGTTTTCCAGTCCTGTGACTATTCCTGCCTGTAAGGAGTCCTGAAGGAAAGTTACTAGTAAAGGGCCCAGCCAGAACTCTTTCTAGTTCCATTATTACCTAAAATCAGGACCCCTAGTGCTCTGCGGCACTTGGCCCTGATTTCTGCAGCAGCATTTTCTGACATCTGTGGCATGATTTATTCATTTCTGAGGCAGAACGTAGTCCTGCCATTGGCTAAAATATGATGTGATGTGATCGATGACATCATATGGCGAGCACAGAGGAGGGGCTTCAGGATAAACAAGATGGGGAGGGGGGCTGGGTACTATGGTAAAACTGTATATTTGAATGAAAAGTCACCAAAAATAGTGAATTCTGTGGCACTATTCTGCATCATGATGCAAATTTTGCAGAAAATTTTGCAACTGTGGAATAGTAGAATTCCAGGGGCCATGCCTAAAATAGAATACTATCTGGACCCTGTGATTTCCCCAGCTTAATATCCTCCAGATGCTTACCCAGTAAATTTGGCATAATCATCCCTACTTCCTGCTCATCTCTGGTAATGTCCACTCCCTGTTGGCATTCCCCCCGATGTCCAGGCTGAATATTGACCCAATAATTATTTAGTGCCTCTTTTATCGCTCTTGCATTAATCCATTGCCCTTCCTAATGATCAGGAGTCCCACCTTGTCCAGGACTCTGGTTTTGTTCCCTATGTATTGAAAAAATGATATATTATTTCCTTTAATCCCCTGCGCAATCCTGCCTTCCGGTTCTGCCTTAGCCTGCACAACCCCTCCCAGGCCTGCTTTCCCCCTGTATTAACCTGCACTCTGTTTCCCTGGCCTTGTCTCTTGAATTCTTCTACTATTGTATGTCATCTTTTTGTTCTTTACCTTCATCTGCAAGTCCTTGCTTCCACATAGCTTCCTTGGACTTGGTACCCTCGGGGAAGCACGGAGTCATTGCCTCCATCATATTGTGAGTTAATAGTGCTTTTGCAGGGTGTCACATGGCATAAGAGACTGAGCATTAGGTCTGGGTATGAGGATGAGGATTGCAAAGCAATGCTGAACAGTTCTGGTTGCCCAGCCTCACAAGAGGAGTCATTTATACCACAAGAGACACTATGCAAAGGCCCTATTAACTTACAATAAGTCCCTTAACTTGGCTAGAGTCATTTTATAATAAGTTTCAAGTCACAGTTTTTTGATATTTTAAATGAGAATTTAGCTGTCCTCCCTGGGTCTGAAGTGGAACGCATCGCTCCTGATGTTTCTGTAGGAGACTACTGTACACAGGATATGAGGCACAGTGGCTCTGTGCACTGCCTGGCTGAGATCATATAAGTGATTTACAATCTTAATTAAGGCTTTACACTTGGCATCGGATCTCCCTCTCAATGAAGAAACTGCCTGTTCAGTCCAAATCACCTACAGCACAGAAATCAACTCTCCTGAGGTTTAAGTATCATTGTGGCACTGTTGTCATGCAAATCTGCAAGTAGAAGAACCAACAAATCACATACCTTAGAAATCTGCTGAACTTGTTTTCTGTAAATCGACCAATTTCCTTTTTTTTTTGCTATCACTCCTGGCATACCTGGGCTGCTCCCATATTCTGGCAACTCCCTTGGGACTCCAGCCACTGTCCATCCATCTGCAGTCCATTAGGGTCTGGTCTTTTGTCCCCTGTGGCTCACCCCCATAGCGGAGTGGAGGGGAGCCCCCAACTCACCTACCCTGTCCAGATTTAGATTCAGGTGCCCCCACAGTCGGTGTTTGTCGGACGGCAATCAAGCCGCTCGACCAGGATTTCACTCCTTTTCCGTTTTCTCCCTGGAGCTGGGGGCATGCAATGATGCCAGCGGAGGGGTGCGTGCATGCATCCACAAGTGCTCCCTCCATGTGTCTGCCCTAACTTCTCCCCATGTGACAGCGCGGCGCCTTGTCCCCAGCCTCCACCAGTGGGTGAATGGGTGCCGACTATTGAGGATCCCCCTCCCTAGAGAAGGAGAGCAGTCTGTCGGATGCTCAATCCTTCCCTTCTCCTGCCGACCCCCAGCGGCCCATGCTCATTCCCAAACACGGGTCGCCAGCGTAGCACAAGGTAAGGCATCCAGCACCTCAGCCCTCGGCGCCACCAGGCCTAAAATTGACCAATTTGTGACAAAAAAAAAAAGGTGAACAGTGGCGCAGCCCTCCTCACACCTCCTCAGCCGTCCAAGTGATGCTGGGAGTGTGCTGCCTATTTATAGGGGCGCGCTCCCAGCATCACTTGGACACAAGGCAGCCGAGGAGTGTGAGGAGGGCTGTGTTGCTGGCCATTCTTGGCTGGCACGGGCAGGAGGGGAGAGGTGCAGTGGTGGACGGGTACTCTGGCCACCAGTGTGGGGGTACCGGGCAGACTATGGCCTCTTAGGAGTGGGGCACCTGTATGTGTGTGGGGGGAAGCAGACTCAATGACTGGGGCTTCACTGGGGGGGGCGTCCTGTGATGCCGGATCCAGCAGGGGCTGCCATGTGTTGGGGAGGGGGCACTGGACCATATGGGGTGGGGTGACATGTGTTGGTGGAGGGGGGATGTTTGACAGGTCAGGGACTGGGAGGATGGGTGCACCGCCTGGGTGTGGATCCATGATGGCGGACCATGTGTGCCATGTTGTGCAGGCACTCGCCCAATCAGCTGCCCCAGAACTCCCCATCTGCCTTGTGGGCTGGGGCGGCATGGAGGACTGCTTCCTGATCCCACCACGTCTGGCAGGTGGAGTCTGTGGGGGCATGCAGTGGGTATAGCAGGGTCCCTGCTGACGTAACCTGCTTCACACTATGGCCCCCCTGCGGACAATAGTACGCACCTTTGTGACTGGCGCATAGTGCCAACCCGCCCCCAGCACGCCCCCCCCGCCTGCCCCCTGTGTGGTGCTTTCCATGCAGTTGGGGGATCAGGTGCATACCTGTCTTGTGTCCAGTTGGTGGAAACTGCACGGGGTCCATGGGACCCCTCTCCACGGCATTCAGGCGCAGGAATGCCGACGCGCCCGGTTTACGCAATGCACTGGCATTGTGCATAGGGCCCCATATGTTTTTGTCTTACCTGTCTTCAATGAATTGTAATTGTAGTCCTACTGTACTGTTTTATACACCTGTAACTGACTCTGTAAATGTAATTTTTGTTGTACTCAACCCTAAACCCTTTTAAAATAGGCTCTGCCTAAAGGGTTTTATGCATAATAAAAACTGAACTGAACTAAACTAAATTGTATCCCAATTTATTTGAAAGCATAACACCTGTGCAGGAGCCCCCAGTATCCAATGCTGCTACAACTCAGGCTCGAACAGTCTGTTCAGGACCAAGTCATTACTCTTATTTCCTCTGGGCAGATATCTGCTTACTGGGGCAGGGGCACTGAACTGTAACAACTCACACTGCCAGAATGTCTGACAGACCCAAATGTTAACTGAGGTAATCAAATACCAGGCCTACTGTGTAAGGGGATCTGCTGGCAAATTGTAAGAGATGAGTGCCATGTCCAGTCTCATACCTACTTCTCAAATGTTTCCCTTACATGCTGTGTTCCCCAGAAAAAAAGCCATGCTCAATGCTTTGAACTAGTGGTGGGCACCCAGAATGGGGATGTATTTGTTAGGTTTGTGCAGGATTGGCACAAGTGTCCAGTGTTAGAGCTAGGATTTTTTACCAGGGCCCTCTGAGTCCTCAACACCTTCCTCTCAGTAGTGGTTGGCCTGGGTTCATTTTTTGGTTCAAGGTTGCTTTACCAGGGGGAATTGAAGGGCCCCCCAAAACACTCCTTGAATCAGGGACAACTGAGCGAGTTAGTTCACAGTATGCAGGATTAACAAAAGAAGCCACTGGGGACATTTCTGCAGCTGGGGAGAATGGTTATGGACATCTGACTGTAGAGACTGGGCATCTTTACTAGTGGGGTGACAGGCGATAACTTTGTATCCCATAACAATACAAGTTAAACATTCCCTGCCCCCCA
Source organism: Neoceratodus forsteri (assembly GCA_016271365.2). Classification (NCBI taxonomy): domain Eukaryota; kingdom Metazoa; phylum Chordata; order Ceratodontiformes; family Ceratodontidae; genus Neoceratodus; species Neoceratodus forsteri. Next base: position 401,287,773 of record CM028136.1, on the reverse strand, counting down.
ATATTGTGCTGACAAAACTGGGCATTTAGATATAAACTGTGATCCACAACTGCATTTATTTATAGAAGCTTTGGTGCACACAGGCCTAAATTTGGTGCTATAGATGGTTTTGTTTGTTTATTTAGGAAGAACCACTGAGAAAAACTCATTTACAATGATGACCCAAGCTAAGCAAAGGAAAAAGGCATTACATATATTATGTTCTATAATAATAATGCATGATCTAGTAACAAAAATAAATACTATAAAATTTTGTACATTAATACATTGATACACTCATAAAAAGTACATTAATACAGTGATTCATAAGATGTAAAAACAGGTATAACTAGCATTAGCCTTTATAACCTGCACTACTATAATAATATTTTAAAATGGTGATCTCCACTAAATTCATCCAGTGAATGTTTAAATTGTTCCATAGCATAACTAGATACCACAATTGTCGGCAAGGAATTCCACTGTGCCACGACTCGCTGGGAAAACCATCCACCTCTCTGATTTTTAGAATAATTTTCACTTTTTAATTTAAATTTGTGCCCTGTTTGTTTTTAATTCCGGTCTTCTATCCAAATGAACACGCTCCTAGAGGTCTGTTTCCTTGAATGCCTTACACACCAGGCACATATCTCCTGTACTACTGCAAGGAATATAATCCTGCTTTTTTAGTCTCTCCTCATATGCCCAATCACTCATTCCATATAGCAGCTCAGTCGCTCTTCTCCACACTCCCTCCAACCTCCTGATGTCTCTCTTGAGATAGGAAGACCAGAACCCAGTGCAATACTCCAGATGCGACCGCACCAGTGATGCATACATCTGCACCATCACCTCCTTAGCTCTACTTTTGGTATTCCTCCTTATTGCTGCAAGTACTATGTATCCCTTCTTGGCTACATTGGTGTAATGGCTAAAAAATGACAAATCACTAATTATCTGATTTCCTAAATCCCTTTCAGCAAGAGTTTTCTGCAGTTTACACCCATTAATCATATAATCAAATCTGCGATTGTTCTTACCGAGGTGCATGATTTTACATTTATTCATATTAAACTTCAATTTTTTTTCACCTGCACATCTAGCTATGATGTCAATGTTTTCCTGAAATATGCCAGCATCACTTTCATTTAGGATTACTGCCCCAATCTTTAAATCATCTGCAAATTTAGTTATCCATGCCTTAGATGCACAAGTAATGGATGCTGTAAGTGTTGCAAAGAGAATTGGACCCAGCACAGATCCCTGAGGGATCCCACCCAGACATATATCCTTTTATATAGACTCTCTGTTTCCTATTTGATAGCCAAGCTGTAATCTATCTGACAGTACTATTATCAACCTTTAATTCATTAAGGGTATTGATCATTTCCTGATGGGATACATAATTAAAGGTTTTTTCAAAGTCTATAAACAGAATATCAATGGGTATATTCCTCTCCAAGGCTTTACTCACAGGGTCATAGAAATGGATCATGTTTGTTAAACAAGGCCTTCCTTTTTTAAAACCATGTTGATAAATATCCACTAACCCATTTTCTTATAAATATAGGTCCAATGCATCTCTAACAATAGATTCAAGTATTTTACCAATAATGCTAGGCAGGCTAATGGGTCTATAATTACTACAATCTGACTTAGAACCCTTTTTATGAATTGGTACCACATGAGCTGTTTTCCAATCTTCAGGTAGTTCACCTTCCTGTAATAACCTTTGGAAAATTACCTGAATTGGATTACATAGTAATGGAGCTAGTTCTTTCTGTAATTTGGGGTGGATTCCATCTGGAGCTGCAGATTTATTGGGGTCCAATTTATCTAATTTCTCTTTTACCATTGGTGGTGTCATGGTAATTGTACATTCGTTTATAGTGTGATTATTATTTACAATTGGTGCCCCTTTTATGAAAATGCTTGCAAAGTATGAAATAAATTCCTCTGCCATGTCCTGACAATTTGTGATCTCAGTGTCTCCCCGTATTAGTGGTTCTATATTGTTATTTTGTAGTGGTTCTATATTGTTATTATTTTGTTTTAGGCTGCCTATATAATTGTAAAAGGCTTTTTTATTATCTGATACATGGGTAACTAATTTGAGCTCCATATTCTTTTTCCATTTTATTTCCTTTTTTCGGTCTTTAAGTTTCTTTTTATAGTTTTCCCCTATATGTTCCCATACCATTCTTCCTAGGCTTCCTAAATAGTTTATTTTTGGCTTTTATTAATTTATGAATTTACGCAATAAACCAGAGAGGGATTCTTCCTTTGGAGTTATATTTTGTTTTGGTCGGGATATGTATTTCGGCTACATCATTAAGGAAAGACTTAAGGTCATCCCACATTTGGATTACACTCATGCCTTCAAATATTTTATCCCAATCAATTTGTGCTGTCAAACTTCTTAGTTTATCATAATCTGCAAGATCGTATCTTTTATTCTTTGTTACACCAGTTTGGCTTCCAGTTTTGATCCTAATCTGAAACTCGACCATGTTGTGGTCGCTGCCTAGTAATGGTTCTCTGACTCTACAGTTCAAAAACTGATCCCCCATATTGTTAATTACTAAATCTAATATACTGTTGTCTCTTGCTTTTTCTCTTACATAGTTTATAGCTGCAAAGCTGTCTAACACTTCCAAAACCCCCCCTTCAGTACAAGACATGGCAGTCCAGTCTATTCCAGGAAAATTAAAATCTCCAAGAAATAATAGTCTTTTCCCAGGGTCCAGATTTCTTATTTGTGAAATAAATTTAAAAGTTTGCTCACTAGTTAGGAAGGGGGATCTATAACAGATACCTACAGTGATTTGCTTTTCATGCCATGGATACAGCTGTACCCATAATTGTTCACTATCAGTTTCTGATGTGAAATTATTCTCGGGTGCATATATATAATTTCTCATAAATAACGCAATGCCCCCACCATTTTTGTTCTGTCTGTCCTTTCTAAATAGTTGGTACATTCATTAAGAAACCCACAGTGACTTCCAATATTTAAAATATGCACTCAATCCACACATAAGTACACAGTTCTACAATCAAACTCCCAGTAATCAACTAATTATTGCTAGCATGGTCAAGCAGCTTCAGAAGATTGCTCACTACACCCATCACATAGCTGGGGTAATGTTGAGAACTCAGATTTCAACAGAGTAACTGATGGCAGTGTACCATCCCTACACCTATATATAGGGGGCAATGCATTCCAAGTCTGTGGTATCATGTAACTAAAGAAATGGGAAGCTCTTTAAGTTTTGATTTTATGGATGGTTAGTTCCAAAAGACCAACATCCCTAATGTCAAATGTACTTCTCTAAAAGAAATCTGATTTAATAACTAGTCCAGGACAGAGCAATAGACACATTTTAATGAAAACAAAATTTTATGCAGTTTACAATGATCAGATAATGAATTACAACCCAACTGGCTATACACATCACATCAGTTAGTGTTGGCAGGGAAATTTAATATTAATCATGCCAACCAATTATAAAGCATGTCCAGCTTCAACAATTTTTTTTTTACACAATAATCATAAGTTAAATATGCATAGTCAATTATAGATAAAATTTGAGACTGAACTTTTTTCAGTCGGGTCTGATTCTAAACAATCTCTGTAATTTCATAAAAGACCCACACTGGTTCCCAACTTTTTATCAGTTTACTTACATGTAGGTGCCCTGAGCCAGAGGGGTCGATCCAAAACCCTAATTATTTATAGATCCTGACCTGTTCTACTGTACTACCATCATAGGCATCAATCACCAGCTGGGTAGGGTATTCAAAGAGTAATTTAATTTAGACACAATGCCAAATAACATCACATTCATTTTAGTCATGTTTAGATTCAGTTGAAGACCTGTAAAAGTTGCCTGTAGTTTTCACTGCACTACTTCTGTAGAGGCATCAGAGTGTAGACCACCATGTCATTGGTCTATAGAGGATAGTCTAGGCCTCTGATGCTCTCACCAGTACCTCTCAAATCTAAAGTAAAAAGGAGGGGGCCCAAAACAGACTGCTGCTGGACCCCCCTTATCGTAGTTTGCTCCCCAGAGTGCTTACCATTTACCACTGTTCCCAGTTTTTTCATTACAGAGATAGCTAGCAAAATAAATTATAACTTCCTCACCTAAACCAACTTCCAAGAGTTTCCTTAAAGGAACTGTATGATCCACCACACTGAAGGCATTGGAGAGATCATCAAAGATAGCCCCAGTTACTTTTCTGGATTCCATAGTGATGTTGAGGCCATCCAAAACCTTCAACACAGAGGAAATTGTACTGTGTTTTTTCAGACACCTGGTTGATGTTCACCATGTAAACCACTGGCCTCCAAGAAATCTTGTAACTGCCTGGAGACAATTTGCTCCAGTAGCTTGGACACACTGGGAGAAGAGAAATTGAATGAAAATTTGTCATCTGGTCAGGGTTGCCCCCTTTGAATACTGGGACAACCCTGGCCAGTTTGCACTCTTGTGGAAACTCACTGGACCTTAAAGACCAATTAAACAAGAAAGTCAAAGGTTTAGCAATCTGCAGTGCTGAATATTTAATCAATTTGGGTGAAAGATCATCTGAACCACTATTCTTCTTTCCTGTTTTTAACCCCAACAATAAATAAAAGACCATCTGCAACCTGAATCTCAGAGAAGGAGAATAAATTACCCTTCCTTGGGAGCTTAAAATCCATCTTATCCCCTTCCCTGGTCTCAGTGTCCTTGAGATGAAAAATTAAACATATCAGCAAGTTCAACATACTCAACAATGTCATTTTCATGGTATTACAATATTGTTCATTAAGAGGTACATTTTGGTCTCAGAGAAATGTATTTTGGCCCTTCGCTCATCATGTCAAATCCGATATTCATCTGTCACATTTGACTGTGTAAAAATCAGTTCCACTGCAGACAAAGAGTGAAGGTAACACCCCAGAGGGCATTAACTTATGGCCCTGGTAGGATGCCTGCAATATATGTAATAGATAATCCACTAGAGGGTGTGCAGTCAGGCTCTGATATACATATGCCTTGGTGTCACTGAGTGTAGAGCGAGCAAGTCAGTGGCTTTAGAAGAGTAGATGCATGTGTCTACACTTCCTAAGCCACTAACTCACTCACTCTCCTTGCTTTACACTCAGCAGCTTTTTTAGACAAAAGTAACTAAAGTTACTTTAAAACTATGCAGCTTACATCCTTTTGTACAAACCCCTGCTCATTATAAAGCTTCGCCAGCATTTTTACCTAAATGAACGTTGCCTGATTGTGCTACAGTGCAAGACGAAAGTGAAAGTAATTACAGCTGAAACAGTGTAAAAATGGCAGGATCAACCAGATAAGTTTTCTAAATTACTTTTAACCTATCAAAATAATGGCAGGATCAACTAGGTAACTGTTTTCATTATGGGACAGCTACATAGATTGACTTGGTTATGGTTGTGGCAGCCTATGTTTGCTAATGTGTGTGTCGCAGCCTGTGTGTGCCAGCTGTGGAGTGATCTTGTCTAGGATGCTAGCCAGAAGGTTCTGAGGGATGGAAAGTAGTGTAGTCATGTGGTCATAGTGGGTGGGATAATGCACGGTCATGTGGCGTATTTTATCCAGTCAGGGACCCCAATTTTCACTGATTTTTCCTAGCCATTTTATAAATATACATATATGTTATAGTGGCGTGGTTGCGCCACTATAGTTAGGGTTCAGTAGGCAGTTTAATGTTAAACCCCAATTTATGCACTTTAATAACTTCACAACCATTCAATGGATTTGCACAAGATTTTGTATACATCACTGGAAACTCCAGGTCTCTTGATGTACCGAGTTTCATTTCAATTGGATGTGTGGATTCCAAGGTCTGGACAGTGAGAAATGTGTACAAATTGTTTTTTTTTTTGCTATTTTTTGTTGGCTCCTAGTGCCCAGACAGTGTAGAATTTTGATCTGACATTTCCAGGGTACAAAGGGCCTGGCCCAGAGTAGTGCCTTTTGCTGGTGTAGTGAAAAAATAATAATATGTTGCAGAGTTATAAGGATTTGAAATTTCAGTTCTGAGCATGCTCAGTAGGCACTTTAGGACAGATCTTTAAAATGAAAAAACAACTTGGCCATACAAAAAAAGGGTTCTTTTTCATAAGGGGGGGGGGCTAATCCTTTTTTGTATGAAAAGTTCCCTTTTCTTATGGCCACCATCTTGTTTCCATTTAAATAAAAATTCAAAATCCATAAAAATAATGTCTCTTAATCGGTAGCCCGTAAGGTGGATTCTGATGTTAGTTTTTTCAAAAAATGAGTCAGAAATGTGTTTTTTAACATTCAAAAATCCCTTTTCATGACTCGGTTTTCCTTTTTTTCATATGCCAATATGAAAAAGAATTTGGGCATATGCAAAAGGATTCCTTCATACGAGAAAGGAATTTGGACTTAGATTTTTTTTTTGTTTGAAGGGATCCTTTCTCATGAAAAGGATTCTGTTATATGAAAACGAAATTTGAACTTAGATTTCTTTTCTCTTTGAAGGGATCCTTTTTCATGAGTTTTAGTCGTTCTCATGAAAAAGGATCCCTTTATACAGATTTCTTTTTTCATTTGAAAGGATCCTTTTCTTGTGAGGTCTTTTCAGACTCATGAAAAAAGATTCCTTCATATAAAAAAATAATTTGGACTTATTTTTTTTTCCGTATTTGAACTTAAATAATCCATCACTGCCTAAATGTTTGGAGTTAAGACACAATTTATATATCACATTTAATGTCCATAAGAGTACTGCAACCCTGACATATAATGCACCCCAAAATATGTATGACTCATATCAAAGCTTAAAAAAATTTAAATTCTCATAGGATAACATTGTAACTTTCATTCCCATAGGATGCACCTATGAAGCCATGGAAGATATTTCCCTCCTTTTGCTGGTTTAATCAAAGCCCTAACTGTTGCATTAATGCAGGTTTTTGCAAATATAAATATATACACTGGCGTCCCCCAGGATGAAATACACTTTTACCACACTCTGCAGTATGCTGCAGCAGACCTACTGAATAAAGCAATGTAATTTCGGTGGCAATTAGTCCCCTTTGTCATGTAGTAAACTGTGGCATTCACTTCATCCTAGCAGTGTCACATTTGACTGAATCACAAAGGGGACTAATTACCATTGAAATTACATTGTTTTATTCAATAGGTCTTCTGTAGTATCCTGCAGAGTGCTGCAACTCTTTGCAGAGTGCGCTTTTATCCTGGGGCGTATGTTGTGTGTGTGTATATATATATATATATATATATATACACACACACTCTATACTATCTTGGCCCATTGGAACATTTTCTTGTACTACACTACTGCCAATGCCATAATACTATTGTTCGGCACTGATAATACATGGTTTCAGACTAATATATGGTTTCCGACTTGATAATACATGGTTTCAGACTGATAATGCATAGCTTCAGACTTAACCCCCAATGTGCAGCTTGGTAATTTAGGGGTGCCCATATACTGTGGCTTTTCAGCACGTAGGCACAAAGTCCCTTTGTGCATACAGGCCAAGGTTAGAACAGTCCCATTTTGTGCATATAACCAAAAAGATAACAACTGAGTCTGATGTCTTAAGAGTTAGGCACATCCATTTTTGTTTGTTTTTATTTTAACACTATTCTTTGATTTTATTTGAGGAATTTTATTTAGTGTATGTAAAAATTTAAATGAAAACAGAAATAATAAAGATAAGGCCATAAATAATGATGCTAGTGCAGCAGTAGCCTTCAACCTTAATGTTTTTTGATGTCAGTAAATTTGGTCATCAGTGTTTGACTGCAGCACAGGACAGAGTTGCAATGTGATGTTCAGATTGGCAAAACCGGCTGAAATCTTTTTTTCTCTTAGTTCTGCATAGTTTTGGATGCAATTTCATGTTGACTGTGAGTGACAACACCTTACGCTTCGACACGCTTAGAAGATGAGCAGGGCAACGGGGGAAATAGGTGAGTTGTTAAACACCCTTGTACTTACAGTTAAGAAGATCAATTATCACCATCACACTGCTAAACTGCTACATACAGTGATTAACAACTCAGTCCTGCCTGACACAGTTCAACAGCAGAAGCAGATTAAGTGGAAAAAAAATAGGCATATAACCAAAAAAAGAAGGGCTTAAAAATGGAACACAATGTGACAGCTACCTATTAGTAGAAATTCAGACACAGCACATTTGGGCATATAACACACATAAGCAAATAACTGAAAGGCATATAAGTAGAACAGAATAAATATACAGTATATCCACGTACACCACATAGCCAGTAGATCCATGTACTCATTCTAGAGAATCACTACCAAGGGATATTATCAGTACATTATATTTACAGCTGCACAGTAGCCACCTGGGTGCTAATAAGGTAGATGGTTTTAAGCATACCTTCACTCTCCTTCCTGGAAGCATGGTATGGGGGATGGACACTGGCATACTGATCCTATTCCAAGCACTCTTCAATCCAACATTTCAATGCCCGAATGGCCCCCTGGGCGCTGCAATGGGACACCAGGTGGTGGCCCTCAGCCAGATCCACATAAGAGAAAACCGTCAAAAGGCCCTGCCATCCCAATGATGGTCTTGACAGATCTATTTAAGTACTGACCTCCAGAAACTCAGCCCTGAGGAAACAAGTGCCACTCCCCAGACTCCAGACCCAAGTGCCACCTCCTGAGCCAGGCAAGTTCCCTTCGGCCAGTCACAGTCTGAGCCACTCAGGGTGAACTCCACTGATGGCAATGTGGATTTCTCACTGCACTCTCTCCCTCCATCTGTGGGGGGATCTTGTTTTATAAACCCCTGAGGGTGGGTAACCAGCATGAACAGGTCATATCATTTACAGGAAAAACCCCAGTGCAGGATGTTCATGCAATTTACAAAGTTTCCTGGGCAGAAACATTTCTAGAGCAGTAAACAACTTAAGGGCCAAGGCTGGAGTCATGCACATTAATTCCATAGTGCCAAGCAGGGAGGGTGATCTAGACCAGCCAAGACTAACAGCCCCAACTGCTTTCAGAAAGGGGCAGTTACACAGTGAACAACCTTCCTCCCCCACAACACTGGCCATTCATCCCTTGACCATCTATCCAACATATTACCAACAGGTGGATACTATTTAGTACACTCAAAGATGGACCTTATTACATAATTTTTAGACATGGACTGCCATATGAGTATCTATCCAGTAGAAGATAGCAAATGTCACAGGATCCCTGTTGATAGCTACACAGAACAAAAAGACAGAGAGGATGCCCAGGTCTGTATCTCTTCTGTCCAGCAGCAGTTAATCTGGAGACTACAGGTGATATGAAATTACTTTATATTAGAGATGTGAGAACCTCCCGAAGTTGGATTGCAGTAACTCTGGTCATTGAACTGTGTGGGGTTTTCCAGAGTTCTGCCAGTGGACCGGTTCACCCTGGCTCACCCAGTGCAAATTTTAACCTAAGTGTGAGGAGATCCCCTGCAGGGTTCACCAAACCAGACAAAAGAGAGAGGAGTGAGTGGAAGTTGCAAGTTTTTTTTTTTCCTAATTCTGTTTTTCTTACCTCCCACTGATCTCTCTCTCTAGCGAGGTCGCTCAGCATACCACTCTGCCAGCCCGAAGTCCCATCGGTGCTCCTCAGTCATCAAACTCCTCACCTTGTCCAGCGCCGCCCTAACCCCCTGGGGCTGAGTCCTCCGGGGAAGGACCGCCATGCCTCTGGTGCCCTTTCTATTAGTATTGGTGTACGGCGCTGGCTTGAGGGAGGACCCGAGGAGCACCCCTTGGAGACCTGGCATAGGGCATGGGGCCATAGCTCCTGGACTTGCCTTCACCTGTAGGTGGGAGGTTTTTTTCTCCTTGTTTTTATGCTCCATCCCCCATGCAGAGCCCAAGCATGCAATGGCACCAGGCTCACTTGTCACAGCTCTGCATCCCCCTGTTCCAGCCCTGGAGCATTGCAGTGCCTCTGGTCTCCACCAGGGGCCGCTGTGATGCAGGGCAGTGGCCTGGATCCCCCTGAGAGAGGAGAGCAGTCCTCCGGATGCTCAATCCTCTCTCTCCCCTGCCGACCCCCGGTGGCCCAAGCTCATTCCCGAACCTGAGTCACCAGCGTGGCGTCCAGCACCTCAACCCTCAGCGCCACCAGGCTGGCTGGAATTTGCAAGTCTGAGACTCAGCCATTGAGCACCGAGTGGTAAGTGTTGTGACAGCTGCAGCTTGGGAGGAGGGGAGAATAAACTGTTTTTATACCCAGTCACACTCCGGGTTGAACACTGTATTTTAGCCATGATTCCTCTGGTGCAGATACAAACATGATGCTCAGGCTGATCACTTTATTTTTGTAAAAATGATAATTGAATCTTCATTATCACGCTAGCATTTAAGATAATCCCTGTCAAACCTATTCATGTCCTCCCTGTCTCCGATGTAAACTGCAGCTTTGGTAGACTCCCATTTCTCAACCCTCAATCACACTTGCATATCAATGTGTAACACGTGTCTCATGGCCCTGTCACAGACCAACTGAGCTGACAGACTATTTTGTAACTCAGCAGCCAAAACTCAACTGTAAAATCAGCTTCTCTTTGCAAATTTATAACCCCCCCCCACACACTTACATGCATTTCAGTTGTGCTTCGTAGTTTGTTCTGTAGTTTTGTGGATCTTGTTTTCAATATCTATACTCACCAAGAATGGACTTGTGCTTCAGTTGCAAACTGTGGTTCAACTGGTTTGCCTGGTCCACACCACTCACACCATGGCGAACCAGTTAAACCAAAAAGTCTGCCTGTTTCCCCTGTAAGTTCACCACTGTCTGAAAGAATCACCCAAAGTTCAAAGTGTTTGATTATTTGGGAGAACCGAACTTGCAGCCCTACTTTATATATTTCTTTGCAACCTCTTGTATCTACCAGTGTTCGGGCCCTTCCAACTGGGGGTCATCCGTGGGGGAACACGTGAAGCACAGGTAAGTCCCGGAGGTAGCAGGTGATGGGGCTGGCTGGGCAGCCAGACCAATGTGGGATCAGTGGAAATGCAGGAGGAAAGCATACTATTGAGAAGTTGTGGCTGTTTTTGGATTTAGAAAAGGCTAATTCGGTTAATCAGTTTTTCAGCAACTGTGTAGCCATTGACATGCCTTTAACTCAAGTTCATGCCCAGAGCCTGGCATGTTGTGAGAGAAGGTAGTGCCTTCCAATGCACTGCTGCATCCTGGAGGCCACAGGAAAGCTATCTTTGTAGGAAGGATTCTGTTTTTCACAGGAAATGTCTAATGTTAGTATGTACTCATCTGTTGCATGATGCGGAGATGGCACATGTCCTGGAACAAGACCGGCAGGGGAGTTCTGAAGGACCCTATTCTCAGACATCCTAGATTGCTGTCCTGCTGGGCATCTCCAAGAATCTCTGCCCTATGGGGAGGGATAATGTGGTGCTGTATTTAAGAAAAAAGGTTGACAGTAGGCCCTGAGCAGATGAAGTCTCCCTACCCAACACACTCAAAGAGGTCCATCAAACTCTGGGCCCTCCTTACTAATCACCTACCATCCAGGCTTCACTAGTCAAATCAGATGTGTCAAAGGGGAAGTTGGCACCTAAGGGTCCTGTCCATGGAGGATAAGCTATGGGTTACTGAAGAACCAGGGGTTTGGCCCATGCAGCAAATGCTGGATAAGAGTTGGTGTCCTGAAAGCTCTTTGAATGGGATGATGACTTAGGATGATGGAAGAATGACCCCCAAGCTGGACAGAGAGATATCATGAAAACAGAAGTGTAACACCACCACCACCACCCCCATCGTGGGGGCTTACCTTTGGGTCCCTGGAGGTTCAAAGTGGGTCAATCAGTGCTGCCTGCATTTTTCTACTGGAACTGGTATTGGGGATTAGGTAAAGAGGAGAGTGGAGTGGATAGTTTATCAGTGCTCCATGCCACCAACAAAAGGAGTGCTCCTGTGCTCGAAGTGGACATCTTCCTGGATGTCGACCGTACTGCCACCAATGTTGCCAATGCACTGGACCTCCGTCTCATCAAGGCTAACTACAGTATCATAACTAGACTGCCACAATTCTGATGCAAGAAACTCTTGAAATAAGTAACTCTGCAATTCTTTGGTACTTTGGCATTTATGGAATAGAGTGCACTGGAAGCACTTCTAGCCTACTCCCACACTAAACAGTGGTAGTCCATAAGTGTTCCCAACTGTCCATAATAGTATCAAAATTTTTTTTAAAACAGTCAGTGCTTATTCAGTGCTTGCAACAGCATGGACATCACCATCTTAATGACTCTTGACCCCAGAAATAGCCAAGCAGAGCCTGAGAGTCACAGAGCAAATACCTGAAGCACTTTCAGAGCCAGAGAGGCAGTGTCCTTGGTGCCCTTTTTGCACTAATCCTAAATCAAGAACTGCTGCTGTGAGTGACTGACAGCCAAAACACTCAATACGGTGTCAGCCAAAACAATCAATATGGTGTCAGAATGTCTGGGACCAGCACTGGGCACCTCATCTCCTGCCACATCGGCAACTGAGACTTGGGAATGGACTAGGGACAACTAGGAGAAGGAGGATTGTGCATCCATAAACAGCTATCCTCCTTCGGGGCGAGGGGACAGCGTGATCTGCTGCTTGACTGCTGCACAGTAGAGGTTTGGAGGCATAGCATGTAGCAGCATCTCAGTCTTAGCCTGCACCTGAAACCACATGTTGGAGAGCCACTCCTATGTTCCTGTGCCAGCCTATGAGACCTTGGTCATCAGCCTTGTCAGTACTGGCCTAGCCAGCCAGAGACACTGCAAGTCTAAAGTTTTCCTGTTGAATTACAATTGCTGCATTAGGATACAACTTCCACCTCATATTACAACTGCCTTGTTTCATAAATTGCAAGTTACAGTCACATGGGTGGGATTAATTGTTGCAAGCTTGCAGTAAATCCTGAAGTGCACAAATGCAAGATCCTGGACAATGCAATGTCAGGTCTGTAACTGCTAGTTAGCCTGGGTACCCAGTGATTGTTTAGACTGCTGTAATTGTAATATTCTTGAAAGTAAAGTCTTTTGCTGGGATTTGAGCAATACTGTGGGACAGCCAGTACTGTGGGTAGTAGGGGCTGACAGTACAGTTGGCCGAGGGATCACCTTTGGGGTGAGGGGGAGGACCTGCTCTCATCAGTGGGGCCTATATTGCTTAATAACCACCATTTCCTTTGACATGGCTTCCTGCAGTTAATAAAGTCATATTGTTATTTTTCAGAATTTTGTTTGTGACCAATGGCAAAGCCTGGGGCAAACATATTTCTCTCATTTATCAGTCCCTGTGGCTATTATTTCTGCCCTCTGAAAAACATAGAGTACCTAAAAACATCTCCACCATAGTGTGTCCTTAGCAGACAGGATAGCAGAGTGAAACTAGTCCATAACTAAGACCAAGGCCCCAGGAATTCTGCGGCCATGGAATTTTCCACAGAATTTGTAACACACCATAGAACACACACACATATATATATATATATATATATATGTAATAGATAACCCACTCTAGGGTGTGCGGTCATGCTCTGATATACGCATGCCTTGGTGTGCATCAACCACCCAAGGCGTACAAATATCAGAGCGCGACCGCATACTCTAGAGTGGGTTATCTATCTTATAATATGGCAAAATTGTTTTGGAGGGGAATAAAAGTGCATGTGTGCGGTTGCACTCTAATATACGCAAGGTCATGTGATGGTCTTTGTCCATTGCCATTGATTCCTTTATCGTGCCCATTTTATAGGGGTCTAACCAAGGTCTCTTTCAGTGCCATAGGAAAGACCCCACTCCTCAAGGAATTCTGGACAATCTCTAGAACCACAGATCCTATCAGATCCATACACCCAATCAAAAGACGGGTTGGACCTGGGTCCAGATCACAATATGTTGGCCGCAGTATTAAGACTATCTCAGCCACCTCCTCCACTCTAACTGAGTCAAACTCAGCCCACACAAGAGGGTGCTCAGGCACACCTCAGACTGAATCCCACAAGTCCTTTGAGCAATGCTGGAAGAGATCTCTGCTCTGATAGAGGACACTTTGCCGACAAAGAGCAGAGCAAACTCATTGCACCCTGTGCTTGAACCTGCTCCTCCCGCTCAGAGACAGGCTGGATGTAATAACCTGTCTACCATGTGGAAGAGCTGAGCTGGTCTGTTCCTTGCCGCAGCAATCTCCCTCAACAAAAAATCTGCTTTCTTTCAGGAGATTGCCCCCTGATAGTCACCATAATCAGACTTCAGGGCCAATTTACCCTCCATCAGCCCAGATCACCTCCAGTGCCGCTCCAGCCTCCGGCCCTTAATCTTTAACTCCTTGAGCTCCCCCAACAAACCAAGGGGGCCTCTTTTGAGTAGATAAGGGTCAGACAAGAATGGGTGTGATTGAGTCAAAGGTGGCACAGATGGCCCTATTATAGGCTGCCACTGCCTCCTCCAGTCCAGTTGCACATGCAGCCTCCACACTCAATAGGTCCAGTACTGTCTGTAGTCCTGCTGGGGACAATCCTTGTAAAGAGCGATATCTGACCATCTCCACAGAGGATGGACCCTCAGGAGGGCCCCAAAAGTGAACCTCATGGCATTATGATCTGACCAAATGACCGGATCAATGTTGAAGTCATTGACTCCAAGACCCAAAGTGAACACCAAGTCTAGTGTGTGGCCATGTGAGTGTGTCACTAATGTGGCAACTTGTGACAGGCCCAGAGCCTCCATACTCTGCAGGATATATATATATATATATATATATGATACATACATTTGCAAAGGATAAAGCCACAAAAGTAAGAAATGTGGTGTTAGGTTTTCAACTAACACCTACCACAGCACACACACCAACAGATGTCGGAGGGTGTGCTCTAGTCATCGGCCCTAACACTCACCCCATTCCATAAGTAAATAAGCTGAGATGGGTATAGTATAGGAGAATGGGATGAGAGTTAAGGCCAGCGACTCAAAGGCACACCCCTTAACGTCATACTGTGTGTGTCAGTGTGGGGTAATGCTTAAGCCTGTCTCACTATTCTACTAATGCTTTATCCCTAACTAAAGCATTAATGCAGTTTTTTGCAATTTATTTCCTTACTTTTTGAAACAGTATATTTGTATCCTTATTTGCCTGTGGAGGGCCCTGTGTTCCCATCCCTCCATAGATATGTGTATATGTACATAGCTGTGGACGAACAGGGCCCTTCAGGCCCTGTGCTTCCATTTATAAGGCAACAGTGACCAAACTGTCAGCATAGCCATCTTATTCGCCCGCCTCATGTACCCAGAACAGAACATTTTCAAATCTCTGCCAAAACATAATTCTGCACAACTGCAACACCATTCTGCACTAAAGGTGCAAAAACACATTTTGGTCAGGATTTGAAAAATAACAGCTGTGACATATATGAGGTGGGGTAATAAGATGGCTATGCTAAAAATCTGGGGTGAAAATATTGAAAATTTCCAAAGTTAGGAGTGTGCATAGCAAAATTGCAATGGATGGTCATAACTTTGGAATGCTGACATATTTTGACCCAAAATTGTCAGCATAGCTATCCTATTACCCCACCTCATGTACCCAGTACAGAAAATGTTCTAATCTCAGCCAAAACGTAATTCTGCGCTATTCCAATGCCATGCCTCACCACAGGTGCGAAAACACATTTTGGGCAGGATTTGAAAAATGACATCTGTAACATACATGAGGTGGGGTAATAAGAAGGCTATGTTGAAAATACGGAGTTAAAACATTTAAAATTTCTGAAGTTATGAGCGGGTGTAGCGAAATTGCAATGAATGGTCACAACTTTGGCATTTTTTCATATTTTGACCCAGATTTTCAACGTAGCTTTCTTATGACCTCACCTCATAAACCCCATAGCTGTAAATTTTCAAATCTGTGCCAAAACGCCATTCTGCGCCACAGGTGCAAAAACACATTTCGGACAGGATGTAAAAAATGACAGCTGTACTGTTCCCGAGGTGGTGTGAAAAATTGGCTATGTTGAAAATTTGGAGTCAAAATATTGAAAACTACCAAAGTTATGCGCGTGCATAGGACACTTTCCCCGATCGTGCCTACTTTGCCATTTTGAGGAATTTTTTCACCAAATTTTCAACATGGCTTCTTTGGGACACCACTTCATAAACCCTGGTGGTGAAATTTTTTTAGGCAGTGCCAAAAGGTGATCTTGTGCAGTGACCGCAAAATCGCCTTCTGGGCCCAATTAATGAAACAACAGTTGCACTGTTCATGAGGTGGGGCCCCAAAGTGACTATGTTAATTTGGTGCAAAAAATCAAAAAAATGGCAAAGATATCAACATAAGTTCAAAACACCACTGAAATACATTATACGGCACTTACCTTGATTCCTCAATTCACGGTTCAACTTTGAAGAGTGCAGACATGTCCCAGTCGACAGAAGATGACAGTGATTGACCTTCAATGGCAAAAGCAAAGAGTAAGGGGGGGGTGGCAGGTTCTCAGTGGGAGGGTCAGGATGGGGGGATGGGGGGATGGGGCGGCGGGCACAACGAGGGACTGTTTTCTTTTTTTTAGGTGACAAATAATCATATAACGGTAACAACAAGGTTCCCTAGAGAGCCGTCCCATCAGCACTCTCAATAAAAGGCTACAAATCATTAGCCATTTAGCCCATCCATGGATTTATTTTTGGCAGTAATAAACTATATTTCCACATTTATTTCTTAAGCACAAAGCTCTATTTTGTGGAACTTTTTAAGTAGTAATAGGAGAAAAAATGTCACCTTACCAGACCATGTATGTCAGTGTTCATAATATTTTTTTCCAGCAGTTCTTTTATGGCTCAATTGCCTAATCCAGTTTTTAAAGGTTCCTCTCGAACAATTTTTCTCCCTTGGGCACCAAGTCAGGAAACCCTTCCCCGTGTATTCACCTTTGTGGTTCTCCGGCAGATTTTTCTTTGTTTAGAGTTCCACAAAATAGAGCTTTGTGCTTAAGAAATAAATGTGGAAATATAGTTTATTACTGCCAAAAATGAATCCATTGAAGGGCTAAATGGCTAATGATTCATAGCCTTTTTTTGAGAGTGCTGATGGGATGACTCTCTAGGGAACCTTGTTGTTATTTAATTACCCTGCTATTAGCACCCAATAAATATTTTCAAGTTTCCCAAGTGGAGGTTTTGCGAGCGCACAACAATTTTTTCAAAAGTTAATAATATAACAGTATTTGGGAACAGTGGGAATGGGCTCCCCAGTGTCTCATACTGCTTGGGGGGCAGACTTATGAATGCCGACACAGTGATTGGGCTCCCCTGATGTTGGCAGTTATTATTAGAACAATGGACAGGGGCAGGAGTGGGCATCCCAGTGTTAGATTATTATAAATAGAAAAAGATAAAGAAGGGGGAACGGTGATCGTCGGGTGGGGGGTACCACTAGACACCAGGAGAAAGGGCGGCTTATAGCTGAATCTGCAGCCAGCAGCACAAATTGCAGCTGAGGCTGCAAAAGTCAAGAAAATCCTGCTGTTCTCATACAGACAACGCTGGGAAACGCTCCTCTCATTAAGCTGGGCACCTGGGATTTTGGGTGCCCAGTAAACATATCTGTGGGCACAATATTTAAAAACAAACATCAAAATCTAGATAAATGTGTCCCATTTAGCTAGGTTTTGATGTTTGTTTATTAAAATCACGGGATTGTTGTGTTTTTTCTACATTTGTCAATTCGTGGAAGAAATTAACAAGATGGCGGTTGGCAGGGCACCAACAATGTTTGGTGCCCTGCCAATTCAGTGTCGCAAAACCAAAAACCATTATTTGCAGCATCAAATATTTACTTTTGCACAAAACGTTATCTCAAAACCCCTACTGCGCATGCGCAAGTCAGAAAACACTAAAATTTTAAGCCTTATAACTCTGGAACCCCTTGAAATTTTTTCACTGGACCTGTCAAAGTCACTACCTTGGGACATGACACATGCCCTTACAAGTTTGGGGCAACAATTCCTTTCCATGTAGTCTGTAGGCGAGAGCAAAAAAAAAAAAACAATGTTAAGTATTGGAAAAAATTTAGTTTTTTTCTAGAAATGACACGTGTATCTCAGAAACTGCACAAGCTGCCGTCACAAAAATTTCCACATATCAAGACCTCTTGCCTCCTAGACAACACATACAACATTTCAGTTCATTGTTGAGGCTTAACATTCAAAAGGCTACTCAACCCATATATATGTGTATATATATATATATATATATATATATTCATTGCAAAAAAAATCAGTTAATGCATCAGTTAGGGTTCATAGTACAGCGACAAAAACCTGGAAATTTGGTGTTAGGGTTTCCACCCCTATCACCCCACCCTTCACACACCAACAAGCGACGGGGTGTGTCTTGGGGTCATTGGACCTCTCACCTCATTCTTCTATACTGTAACATCTCAGCTTGTTTACACATGGAATGGGGTGAGAGTTAGGGACGACGACCCCAAGACATACCCCGACACCTGTTGGTGTGCACATCTGTGAGGTAAAGGCTTTCTACCCTGAAAATTTCAGACCACAACCTAAAGCCGTTTCTGAGATCCAGGTGGACAAAGAAATGTCAAAACACACAGATTTTTCTGTGTTTTCAGCACTATATCTCAGAAACCACATAACAGATTTCCACGTAATTTGGCAAGTCATGAGACCTATCAGTAGACATTATACATGCCAAATTTTATGCAAATCCATTGAATGGTTCCAAAGTTATTAATGTTCAACAATTTGGGTTTAACATAGATATTACCTTATGTTATCCTATGGGAAAATTCACAAATTTGGAGTGCTGTAACTATGGAATCGGTGTCCAGTTCTTCACCAAACCAACAAAGGGCACATCTGTTGGGCAGGGGCTTGCCAATTTCAGCCCAAAAGTCCTAACCGTTTTCTTGCTATGACGTGGCAAACAAATTGTTTTTTGGGGCTGTTTACCTGCTTTGACTTTCAGATCATATATTTTTTCCCCACAGGCTATAATGGGAAATTTTAAAATTTAATAACTTTTGAACGGATCAATATTTTTTCACCAAATCTTCAAAAGGCACACCTGTAAGGCAAAGGCTCTCTGCCCTGAAAATCAGACTACAACCTAAAGCCATTTCTGAGATCCCGGTGGATAAAGAAATGTCAAAAACATGGATTTTTCTGTTTTTTCAACACTCTATATCTCAGAACCCACACAACAGATTCTCATGAACTTTGGCAGGTCAAGAGACCTATCACTAGACATTGTGCATGCTAAACGTCATGCAAATCCGTAGAATAGTTCCAAAGTTATTAATGTTCAAAAATTCTGGTTTAACACAGAAAGTTAACCTTTCACCCTAACTACACTGGCACTACCATGCTTGTATAATATATATATTAGTTAGGGTTGAGGAGCCATTTCTATGTTAAACCCCAAACCTTTGCACCTTAATAACTTTGCAACCGTTTGATGGATTTGCCTGAAATTTGGAATTTATGATCAAGAACCATAGGCCTTGGGATCTGCCAAGTTTTGTACTGAGTCGGATATCTTGACTCGCGGAGATATTAAGTGTGATCTGTGTGGCGTGTTTACGGCTTTTCTGGAATTCTGTGGTCGGCCTACAGAGTAGTACGGTTTGCGTGACCAGCCCGAAATCTTCAGGGAACGTGCAGCCAGGGTCCCCGATGTGCCTTTCAAAGATTTCGTGAAAAAATATTAAACGGTTCAAAAGTTATTCAAAAAACAGTTTCCCATTATAAGTCAATGGGAAAAGTTAACAAAAAGTTCAACACTTTCGCAAATGCATGTTTACTTTCGCAAATGGGCCTGTTACTTTCGCAAATCAGCCATTTTGTTTTCAGTTGGTGATCAGAAAAATGGTTGGCATTTAAATTTGGGACCCTCTAGCAACCTAATTTTTTTGTATTCACCTAGTCGGGCCCTGAGGATGCTTGCCATGTCTTTATTTTGTGATGACTTCCCAGAAATATGTTTTTCAAATTTCTGGAAATATTCGCCAATTTACTTTTCATTATACGAAAATTAACCGCCAAATTTTACAAGTTGCAAATTGCGTATAGTAATTTTCTAGTCTGTGGGAAAATGACAGCAATTCTTTGGCACTGCACTGCAAAATAACCGTTGGGAGTTTGGGCTGAAATTTGGAGGAGCAGCGACATCTCACAGATGTGCCTTTCAGTGTTGTATTGAAAAAATATTACACGGCAGCAAAGTTATGGCACTCCAAAGTTGACAGTTTTTCCCATAGGATAACATTCACGCTCAAAGCATTACAGGAATCCTTTGGCACCTGCTGCAAAATAACGGTTTGGTCTTTTTTCCTGAAATTTGGAGGAAGACAGCCAACAGTACATAGATGTGCCTTTCAATAGTTTGGTGAAAAAATATCACATAGCGGCAAAGTTACGGCACTCCAAAATTGACGTTTTTCCCATAGGATAACATTCTGGCGCCCGACACTTAACAGAAATCATTTGGAGCCCTGCTGCAAAATAATGGTTTGGTCTTTTTTCCTGAAATTTGCAGGGAAGACAGCCAACAGTACATAGATGTGCCTTTCAATAGTTTGGTGAAAAAATATCACATGGCGGCAAAGTTACGGCACTCCAAAATTGACGTTTTTTCCCATAGGATAACATTACGGTAGCCGACACTTAACAGAAATCATTTGGAGCCCTGCTGCAAAATAATGGTTTGGTCTTTTTCCTGAAATTTGGAGGGAAGACAGCAACAGCAGCCACAGATGTGCCTTTCAGTAGTTTGGTGAAAAAACATTACAGGGAGGCAAAGTTATGGGCGTTCGAACTTTCCTTTTTTTCCCATAGGATAACATTACGGCGTTAGCTGCGCCTTTCAGGGCCCGTATCTCGGAAACGGTGCGAGATACGGACTTTTCGTCGGAAAACTTCTTAGCCCCCTCATGGGGCTAAGATTCAAATTAGCCAGGACAGTTGTAAATAATATGACTTTTAAATTTTTTTTCTACGTCGTATGGTTCCTGAGATATAATGTATTTAGTATTCCAAGATCTCATTTTCTGCGCCGATACTCATTATTTTGCATACATTATTTGTACTCACTGTCTTTCTCAATGCAGGTTTTGGGGAAAACCAGCCTGTGCGCTTACATTACTGTTACTGTTGCCCTTTCCGCTTGCGGATCCGTACCGTTCACTTACCATTGACGTCTGCGCCACCATATGCGTTATCGCTTCGTTTTCATTTCGCTTGCGTTTCTATTATTTTGCCATTTCTGTCTACAGTACTGTTTATCTTACTGTTTCACTTTACATCACCATGCCCATTGACATTTCTGTTTGCAGGCACCATGTTACTATGTGACAACACATCAGTGGCAGACCATTCCGTCTCCCACCATATGCGTTACCCTTTCTGTTCTCATTCGTGCTTGTGTTACCATGTCGCCACTGTTAGCATTTCTGTTTGCGTTGCTGTCCCTGTTAGTATGCCACAACACATCATGTGGGGGGAGCGCGGGGCCCTTTGCATTACATTCACTATTTCTCGTTATCATTCTCAAAAAGAAGGGAAATTAGAGGCAAAAAACTCCGTTTAATGCATTAGTTAGGGTTGTTCCACAGAGACAAAAGTGAGGAAATTCGCTGTTAGGGTTGAAAACCCCCTTGGACCCCCACCCACCACCCAGCACGGCGTGGGGTGCGCTGTTGGGTCGTGGGTCCTAACTCTCACCCATTCTCTATACTTCTGCTGCTTTACATGTCATGGGGTGAGAGTTGGGGCTGCGATCATCACGCCTGTCTCAATTGAGGGCGAGGTCCAAGGCCTCAACAATTTCACTTAGCTAACTAAGCACTAACAGTCTTATTCTGTTAACAATTTATATATATATATATATATATATATATATATATATATATATGTACCGTAAATTCATTGTTTTTGCTGAATTTTTCATTTAGATATACAGTTTATTCATATTGCCTGGCTCCCTTCCTCATCTCGTTTATCTATATGTTCGGCATGTAACGTAATCAATGACATCACATCATATATTAGCCAACTGCAGGACTGCACTCTGCCACAGAAAAGAATAAATCATGCCGCAGAAATCATAAAATGCTGCCACAGAAGCCTAGGAGCACTGACGTAGAAATCAGGAAAAGTGCTGCAGAGCACAAGAGGCCCTGCCTAAGACCCATGACACAAAGAATGCTTAATGGTTATAAGGTGTTAGAAAATTAGACAAAAAATATGTTATTCACCTGTAACCATAGTTCTAGGAGTGGTATATAGTTTACATCCACACTTTCACAGTTCCACCGGAATTGCTAATTCGTTGAACATCTCTAAGCTAAGCTCTTCCCACCACCCAGGCACTATGCCCCCAAATCCACCCTGAGACATCAGATCTTTGCATGCTGGAAGCTGGGATCTGTGTCCTACTTGCCAGGGGAGGATGGGTGAGTTATGTGGATGTGAACTATATACCACTCCTAGAACTATGGTTACAGGTGAGTAACCTATTTTTCTAAGGGCATGGATATAGTTCACTATCCACACTCTGGCAGATTCCTAGCAGTTCTCCAGGAGGAAGGGCAAGGTGCACACATCTTCTTGTTGAACTGAGACTGGAGAATCGAGGTCCCAAAAGCAGCATCCTGATGAGACTAAACATTGATGCTGTAATGGGAAATAAAGGTGTGTGGTGACTTCCAGGTAGCAGCCCTGCAGATTTCCTTTATAGGGACACCACTGGAAGCATCCACTGAGGCAGTGGTATATCTGTGTGAATGAGCTCTACAGGAGGCTCCCTACCAGCCAGCCTGTAGCAGAGGTCAATGCAGAATGTGATCCACTTGCCAATCATCCGCTCCAATCATCCACTTTGCTGTCAGTCTGCCAGGCACGGCTTTAGCATGCTACAAACAGCTGATGAGCCTCTCCCCAAACTCCAGCCATGTGCTCCCTGAAACAGGAGAGCACTCTCCACAGATCCAGAGTATTGAGCCTGCGGTTGGCCTCCGAATAAGGGTTAGAGAAATATACCGGTAAGATAATCACATGCTTAAGATGAAACTCCAATACAACCTCTGGGAGGAACTTCAGGTTGGGACGAAGGACGACTTTGTCCCCATGGAAGACTTGGTAAGGAGACTCCACTGAAAGCCCCTGGAGCTCTCCAGTCCTTCTGGCTGATGTAACGGCCACCAGAAAGGCCATCTTCCATGACAGGTGTGACATCTCACACCTGTGCATAGG
Source organism: Neoceratodus forsteri (assembly GCA_016271365.2). Classification (NCBI taxonomy): domain Eukaryota; kingdom Metazoa; phylum Chordata; order Ceratodontiformes; family Ceratodontidae; genus Neoceratodus; species Neoceratodus forsteri. The sequence goes on along the minus strand of CM028136.1, from coordinate 401,264,480 downwards.
TTCGAATGGCTTGCACATGAACATTGCCAGCACCAGCAGTAAGTCCCATTGTGGTGGTGCGTCACACACCAGAGGGGACAGGTGATCTAGGCCTTTGAAAAAGGGCCCAACCACCTTCTCCTGGACCACTGTCGGCTTACCAGCCCATGCCCAGTAAAGAGAGATGGCTGCCAGGTGAACCTTAATGGTCGTTACTCCGCAGTCCCAGCTGAGAGGGACCAGAGGTAGTCCAGGATGCTCACCAAAGAGCAGGCAAGGGGATCAAGCTCATTGTGCTAGCACCACATGGAAAACCTCTTCCATTTGAATGCATAGCATTGGTGAGTTGACTCCTTCCAGAATGTCTCCACAACATGGAGCACATCATCCGAGAAAATAAAGGCCTGGAATTCTAGCCAATTAGAAACCAGGCTGAGAGGTGCAGGGATTTCAGGTCAGGGTACAAGACTGTCCCCTGTTGTCTGGACAGCAGATTCCGGTGAAGAGGCAGCCACCATGGAGGTCTGCTGCTAAGGCCGAGAAGAGTACCAGAACTGCCTTGGCCAGTCTGGAGCTATCAGAATCACCCGTGCCTTGTTCTTCCAGGCTTTGACCACCACCCAGTGGATCAAGGGGAAGGGAGGGAAGGCGTACCAGAGGTCTGGGGTCCAAGGACTTGTGAAAGCATACCCCAACAGTGTCCTGGATTGTGGGAGGGGCACAAAACAGACTCAGTTTGACGTTCTCCCAAGAGGCAAACAGATCCACCAGAGGCATTACCCACAGGGAGAACAGGTTGTTCACAAGCCCCTGATGCAGGGATCACTTGTATGATGTCTCTCTCACCTGGCTGAACACATTTGCCAGTTGAATGTTCTCTCTGGTGACATGGACCACCAGGAGATCTGTACCCAGGCTGTACATGAGGGTCCAGGTGCTGAGGGCCTCCTGATACAGGAGAAGAGAATGTGTTCCATCCTGCCTGTTTAGATAGAATATAGTCATGGTGTTGTCCACCTGGACTTGCATGACCTAAGCCCTAACTAGAGGAGCAAATTCTATCATGACCAGCTGCATAGAGCTCTAGCAGGTTTATGTGGTTATGGGCCTCCTGGGGTGACCAGGGCCTGTGGGCTCTGTGAGCTCTTAGGTATGCTCCCCACCCTTTCAGAAACACGTCTGTTGTGAGGGTGGTGGTTGGTTCTGGGCAGACAAATGGGATTCCTTCCTCTAGATGTTCCGAAAACAGTCACTACTGGATGGCATCCCACATTGGTTGGGTCGCTGTGACTGGCTGATCCAAGTCTCCTAGGCACTGGCACCACTGACAGCCCAACTCCCACTGGAGTTGGCACATCATCTAGTGAGTCCAACAAACCTTGCTGGTGGTTTAGGATGCCATGTACGTCAGTAGCCACAGGAAGTTCCAGCCAGGGTGCAAGAGCCCAACTTGAAAAGGTCAGGCACAGCAAGTAAGATCCAGTGCCCAATCTGCAGGGAGGTTGGCCTTAGCTCACAGAGAGTCGAGTTCTGCCCTGATGAACTTGATCACCTGTGAGGGTAACTGCTTGGACTTGTCTGGGTTGACAGGAGGCCTATGTCCCTGACAGGCTGGACAGCCAGATCCTTGGATCTCTCTGAAGTCTCTTTGGATAGCCTGGCTATCAGTGAGCTGACCAGGAAGGGGTACACACTGATGTCTCGGCACTGCAAGAAGGCTGCCACCACTGTTATACTTGAGGAAGACCTTGAGTACTGAGGAGAGACCAAAGGGCATGACCTGCAACCGGTACAGGACCCCTTATGCTCGAAAACAGAGGTACTGGTGGTGGGACAGATGGACTGGGATGTGGAAGAAAACATCCTGGAGGTCCAGAGAGCAGAACCACATGTTCTATTCCAGAGACAGAATGATCCAATTCAGAGTGACCATCTGGAACTTGTGCTTCTGAAGGAACTGGTTCCAGTCGTACAGATCCAGTATGGGGCACCAACCCCCCATCCATTTGAGAAGCAGGAAGTACCTGGACATGTAACCCTGACTCGTCAGTGCAGCCAGGACATGGGCTATGGATCCTTTTGTGAGGAGCTGAGTTATGTTCTCCCAAAAGGTGGACTGTGTGTCCTGCAACACCTTGGACTCCTGAGGAGTGTTGAGTTGAAAAAGTGAGAGAGCCTCGAGTTCCAGAGGCAACCCTTGGCCTACCACTTCTAATACCCATTTGTCCACTGTGATAGTGAATCAACATAGCAAGAAGTGACTTAGCCAATCAACAACTGGGAGCACACAGAGAGACAGGACGGGTGGAGGAATGACACCTCCCCAACCCGTCACTTGTCAGATTTTGCAGTGGCACTGGCAGCTGCAGCTGGAGGGGCACCACTACCCCACTACCACTACCCCTACCCCCACTTTTCTTAGAGCCCTAGGTCCAGAACTTAGGCATGTGATGCCAGGTCTGGTACTGCCCCTTCTGGGGTTGCTGCCAGGGAAGTGGTGACTGAAAGAACCGATACTGAAAAGCCTGTCTGTTAGGCTTCTGCTTCTTCTGCTTTAGGTCCTTCTGAGATGATGCCACAGAGTCAAGAGTAGCAGTGAACTTCTTGATGCGCATGAGATGTCCCTCCACCCCCTGACCAACTTATGTTGGGTGTCCACTGTGAAGGGGGACAGGTGCAGCCAGGCCCTGTGATGCATGGAGACAGCTGATGCCACTGCATGGGCACAGGAATTGCCCATATCCAAGGCTGTCTAGAGCTGGTCTTTAGCCAGCTATTGACCCTCGTCTCAGATGATTTTCATCACCGATTGCTGCCCAGCAGGGAGGTGAGGGAGGATTGTGTCAAAGACTCCTATCAGGGAGAGACCAAATTGGCCATCATCACGGCATTGCCCGCCTGACAGAGATCCAAAGGGCTCTGCAGCATACACCTTTTTTGCAGCATCATCAATCTTTCTGGACTCCTGGTCTAGAGGCTTGTCCATGTCCCCCTGGCCCCTGCATTTCTGGAAGGCTGAGTCAGATGCAAGCCCTTCGGCTGAAGGTTGGTCTGAAAACTCAGAGAGGGAGCTGGTAGGGACTGCATACTTGTGGATGATATGGGTGGAGGGTGCTAGGCAGGATGTTGGATGCTGCCAAAGCTCAAGACCAGTCCCAAAACAACCCCCCCCAGGAATGGTCCCTGTTCAGAATATCTATAAAGGGATATTTGGCCCTATTCTGGACTGGTTCAAGTGGGACAGACACTGGATTTCGAGATTAAGCAGAGAAGCCCTCCGCAGGACACTGGGCAATGCTTGGTGATCAATTCCTTGACTGAACCTTGGTCCAAGAAGAGAGACCTGGAAAAGCCACCTACTAGGAGTGGGGGTCAAGCAAAATAGGCCTATGGCCTTCTCTTGTCTACAACTACCAAGTAATACCAAGCCTATGGAATCGAGACTGGAAACATCCAAGGACTCCTTGTAAATTCTCACCATGGACCACCTGCGTATCCTCACCCGGGGTTATTTTCACTGACAACTGACTGGCAAGCTGGAGACTGAATGGGACTCGTTGGTTCGGAGTACCCACCTTCAGCTGCAGTGGTGGTGGCTCCACCCAAAGAGTGAAGCACCAACATGGTGTGAGGTCCCATGGGTAGAGTTCTACCTCACCCTGCGATGGCCCTGCAATGGCCCACTGTTGCTAGAGAAGCTCCTCGTACTACTGGTGCATTTTGCGGTGGTGCTTCTTCTCTCCCAAGAATGAGAAGGATGAGGAGCATCAACAGTGATGCACCTGGTCAAGTGGGATCGAGAGCGCGAGCACATCAATTGAGATCTCGACCATCGACTAAAGGATCAACAATGAAGAGAGCCCACTGGCCGGTTAAAGTAGACCACATACCTGGGCATATTTACAAGGACAGGCTTGGAGGGCTCGACCGTCAGCAGAGGCTGCTACCGAAGGAAACCCATTGGGGACACCGATCGATCTTCATCATCCTGAGTGAGGACCAGGAGCACTGGGGTCCGTGAGATTGACTCCTTGATCTCATCCAACATACAGTCAATAGGCTCAAGAAAACTTCCACAGCCTGCTTGACCAGAGTCGAGGTCGACAAGCCTGAAGGGGGTACCCAGGAGCTCTCGACCTTCCCCTTGATCGAGGGAGTCTCAAGCAGTCAGGGGAGTTTGCAGAGCTGGAGGACCTTGATCTCTTCCAGTCCCATGATCTATATCGCCGGCATTTGTGCTTTCTGCTGTGGTGAACAAGGCACTCCCCCAAGGTCTGTAGAGCCAAACACATGTCACAGAATTCCCTTGTGAATGACCCCCCGATGCTGGCCCCAGCTGGGAACAGCACTGAGCCTGAGCAGGTGCCCACTGCAGTGGCCGCTGCTACCACTTTGAGGGATGTATTCAGATGAGTTAACCCAGCAGCTGCTGAGGCCTTCTTGCAGCTGTTGTGATGGTTCTTAGGATCCCTCTCTGATGGCTACCTGAGGGTGAGCTGATGCTCCCTATCTTCCAGAGATTCCAGTAGCATTAACATACAGAGACTGCACCCTGCCATGTCCTGCTGCCCACCCAGGCAGTACAAATATGTGTCATGCAGGTAGGTGACTGACATCTTCTGCTGGCACCAAATGCAAATCTTGAACCCCAGCTTCCAATGCTTCATCAGTAAATCGAAGAGAGCAGTTGACGGAATCGAGGGATAAAGTCTCTAAAGCTGAGAAGCTCTGAAAGTAAAGTTTGCTTATGGTGCACTAATTCTAAGCAGGAGCTATGAATGAGGTGATCTGTTCTTCCAGCGGAAAGAAAGAGCTGATGTCACAGGACGGAGTCAGTCGATATACCACCTGGGTGAAGGAGTACAGAAAAATGTCTGATGAATCAGCAATTCTGGTGGAACTGCCAGAGTGTGGATAGTGAACAATATCCTTGCTGCTTGAACTCAAGTGCTCTGATTCGTCTAACTTTCTTTAGTGTTGGAAGCTAGTCCACACCGAAGACCCATCACACAAAGAATGTGTTAATGGTTTTAAGGTGCTGTTACAGTGTTAGACAAAAACCTCAGTGTTCTGATTTTTCTACCTTGCTTTAGTGCTGGAACATTACTGAGTCTTCTCTCTGTGGACCAACCTGCCTAAAGGCCTACAAAAGGAGACAGAGAAAGAGAGAGCTCACAGATGAAGCACCCACTGAAAATAAGATGCTACGTTTCTGTTGGATAACCCAGGAAAATAATTGTCAACAAAAGCACTTGGTACAACAGGTGTGGGTATCCAATTAATACCTTTAATTTCAAATTTTTCTTAGTAGGTACAGTGACTTTAGGAGTCACTTTGTGACTTTATAGTTCTCAAATGCATTTATATCCACAGGTCATAGCTCGGTTGGCTACCCTAAACTTTGATGAAGACTACTTTCTAATGGACTATTGGTTGTACCCCACAAGTGGTGCCATATGTATGGACTTACAAATACCTAGTTCTGCAATGATGTTTTTTAATTACTGTAGGTAATTAAGCAACAATGTCTGATGCCATCAACTGTAATGCTATGAATGTTTCATCATACAATGAATAAACACAAAATAAAAAAATAAAATAAAGGTGTGGGTATCCACATATAATCTGAGAATTAAAAAAGGTCTACACATGGCTATCAGTGTCCACCCTACAGTGGCATAGTAGTTGAAACATCAACAGCTACCTGCCTACATTCTTCATCACATCTGCTACTCCCCAGTGACTGCTTATTATGTCCACCTGTGAAAGATACACCATGCTATGTAAAAAACAATCCACAGTAGATCTGCCCTACCTTCAGCCATGGTTCAGTGCATCGATGTATTTGTCACTCTGTACTCTTCTGTTTCTTGTACCATTGTGTTTCTTAGTGTTGCTTTGTCATGCATTGTATTCTACCAGGTCCTGCCTGAAAACAGGCAATTCCTTTGTCTAGCACATGTACCCGGTTAACAAAACTTAACTAAACAAAACAAATAAATCAACATGCTTGGCTCCATAATGCTTTGTTGGTGGCATCAGAAAAAGGCTAAAGCACTGGCAAAAGTGTATCTACAAAAACAAGGATCTCTCTGAAAAAAGAAGACATATTTTTCATATATGCAGGGGGGTAGCATGAGTATTCATTCCTGGTCCATAGGCAAACCACAACAACAGAAAGTAGAAACAAAAACATTAAAGTTGCTTCATATTCTTACCCCTGAAGCAGAGTTGAGTTCCATGCTCTTTGGCTGATGGTGCTGCTTCAGATGCCCATTTACCATGGATCCCACAAGGGGATTCGTAAAGCCCTGAAGATGCGACTTTGTCACCGGGACAGTTGCTACTGATGGCCCTGTAGTTATTGACTGTTTGTCAAATGTGGAATTCTGCTCCGGTGCTACCGGCTGTCCCAAGAGCTGATGATTGGGAAAAAATGGCAGGATACCTACTGGGGCTGCAGGCACTGGAGCCAAAGTCAGATTACATTCAGCAGACAACCCTGGAACTGAAACAAATCATTTTCTTCATTAAGAAGCACCAGATATTATGTCTCTAATGAGTATCCAAATACAATTTAAATACAATTACAGCTGTCCATACTGGGTAAATCTGCCCTGAACTCACCTTATTAAAAGAAGACCCTTCACTCTTGCAAACTGCCTGATTCTTGCTTTTTAAGGTCCTTTACTTATCAATTGTGAATACAGAAATAATATAAAGCACGTACTGTGTACTATTAAATGTTTTTTCAGCCCTCCCCACACCTAAAGTGAAGTCCAGTCATGCTTGATGCAGTTCAGCAACATCAGGTGAGGGAGGACATTATATATATATATATATATATATATATATATATATATATATATATATATATATAGGGACCACTATTGATAACCTAGTTTTTTTGGAATTATATACAATATGCCAAAATGGTTCTGCATTTGTTATTAATCCTGTTCCATAGCTGGCTCAGTGCCATGGAACTATAGCATGGAGAGACCAGGGATCAATTCTGACCCTGATTCCCACATTCTAGGATGGTTGGGCTTTGGGCATGCTTCAGAGGAAGTGTGTATAAGCTTTCAGGAGGGAAAGTTCCTGGCACCCAGTCTGTGGGGAGGTTGACATAGTACGGTTACATAAGAACGTAACGTAACAGTAGATCTTCGAGAGAATCTCTTTCAGCAGGTTATACCTATGGAACTTAGCCATCAGGTGCTAGGATCCCACAGAAGCCTTTTTCTGTAGCAGTCTACTAGGGGCCACCCATGCTGATGTTGGCATGCTGACATCACATACCATATAAAGGTGTAGGTGGCCCCGTTCCGTCCTCAGTTCATTCCCACAAGAGACTGTCTGTGCCCGGCCTACCTTGGGAGAACCCAGAAGAGAGAAAGGGTGCCTAGGCCTGTATAAGGCAGAAGCACCAAAGAAAAATAACCAGTCTGGAACAGAATGAACCCCAAAGGGGGATGGCGGGTGAGACAGCATGCCCTGTTGAAAGAGATTCCCTTGAAGATCTACTGTTACAGTAAGTTCTTATGTAACTGTACTATCTTCATTGGTGATATCTCTTTCAGCAGGTTGCACCTATGGAATGAGTCCCAAGCAGTGACATCCAAAAGGACCAAACAGGAGGCAGGATAAAAAGACCTCAAGAAAGGAGACCCTGAAGCACGGCTAGGCCAAAACCTGATTGCCTGTGAGAGGCAATGTCTAAACTGTAATGCTTGGTAAAAGTGTGGACAGAACTCCAAGTGGCAGCAGCACAAATGTCAGCAGCAATAACATTCCTGAAACAAGCAGCTGAAGCACCCATGTCCCTGGTGGAATGGCCCTTGACATCCCCTGCAAGTTCCGCACTGTACTTCCTACAACAAAAAGTAATACAGTTGGCCAACCATTCAAACAAGCAATGTTTAGAAACTGGGGAACCCTTTTTCAGGGTCAAAAGAAACAAACAACTGTTTCAACTTTCTGCAGTCCTTGGCACAATGCGAGTGTAGTAACACAAACTTCTGTGCACATCTAAAGTATGGAGCAATGCTTCCCTTGGTTTGGCATGCTCTGGGTAATAAACAGGAAGGTAGATGGACTAATTAAGAGTAAATTCAGACACCACTTTAGGCAGAAAACTTTGGTTGGTATACAAAGAGACCCTGTCTTTGTGAACAATTAAATAAGGCTGCTCACACATGAGAGCCTGAAGCCTGGAAATCCTTTGAGCAGAAGTAACAGCAACTAAAAACAATGCTTTCCATGAGAGAAAGCGTAGCCCACAAGATGCATCCTGCTCAAAAGGAGGCATGGTCAGTTTGTCCAAAACAAAATTTGGGTCCCAAGCCGGGACTGGCTAGCTTCAAGTGAAGAATGCCCTGCAAAAGCATCTGGGCCACCTCTAATTGGGCTACTGGACAGAAACATAGAAACATAGAATTTGATGGCAGATAAGGACCGCTTGGCCCACCCAGTCTGCCCATTTCCCTACCTGATGGATAAGCTGCAGATCCTAGTTAACCAGCAGCCTACTTCTTCCTACCCCCACCTCCTAGAATTGCCTTATGACTGTCCCATGCATGCTTGAATTCCTCCACTGTTTTTGACTCCACAACTTCCTCCGGAAGGCCGCTCCATACATCCACAACCCTCTCTCAAAAATACTTCCTTAAATTACCTCTGAGCCGCTCTCTATCTTCAAATTCTGCTCTTGTTCTTGCATACTCTTTTTGAAAGATGCTACCCTCTTGGACTTTGTTGATTCCTTGAGGTACTTGAAAGTTTCTATCATGTCCCTCTCTCCCTCCTTTCCTCGAGGCTATACATAGTAAGCTCCTTAAGTCTCTCTTCATATGTCTTCCGGTGCAGACCCTGCACCATTTTAGTTGCCCTCCTCTGGACAGCTTCTATCCTGTCTATGTCTTTGCAGAGATTGGGTCTCCAGAACTGCACGCAGTACTCCAGATGGGGTCTCACCAGCTGTCTGTACAGAGGGATAATAACTTCCTGTTTTCTACTGGTGATGCCTCTCCCTATGCATCCCAGTATCCCCACAGCCCTCCACTGGCACATGGAAAGCAGAGATGGCGGACATGTACACCTCAATGGAAGAATACTTAAGGCCCAAGTCAGAAAGGGACAGCAGGTACTCCAGGACCTGGTCACTGGACAAGTGAAAGGGTCCAAGTGATGGGCCGATGCCCAAATGGCAAAGCATTTCCATTTCTTGGAATAGGTGGCCCTGGTGGAAGGCTTCCTAATTGCCACCAAGACATCAGCCACTCTCTGTGAAACCCCAAAGCATGGTATGGCTATGTCCTCAGGAGTTAGGCTTGTAGCCACAGGGACTTGAGATCCGGATGGATCAGGGTCCTTTGGGCATGAGTGAGCAGGTCCCAGCAAAGTGGGATTGGACTAGAGGTTCCACTGCCAGTTGTTGCAACAATGGAAACCAGATTTGCTGCAGCCAGAATGGTGCCAGCAGGTTGAGGGAGGCCCCCTCCATCTGCAGCTTGAGAAGGACCTGTTGAATCAGTGAAAAGGTGGGGGAAGGCATAAAGAAACCTCCCTCTCCAGGGGAGGGACAACTTGTTTTGCCAGAAACCTCCAGGCCCAGGATGTAGCGAGCAGAAAAGTGGGAGTTTTGCATTGTGGGGGGATGCAAAAAGGTCCAACTCTGGCCACCCCCACCTTTGAAAGAGACTTTCAGCCATGGATGGCAGCAGTGCCCACTCGTGTTGTGAGCTTATGAGTGGTTTAGCCCATCTGCCAAGGCATTTTGATCCCCTGGAACATAGATGGCTGACAGCTCGAGTTGTGGTACAGTGCCCAGTACCAGACCCTCATCATATACCGGCAGAGAGGGTATGAGTGACACCCCCCCTTATCTGTTGAGGTAGTATACCACAATGATGTTGTCTGACTGGACCAGCAGGTGACCTGTGGACAGGTTGTTCTGAAAGGCCTGGAGGGCTTAAAGGACAGCTCTCATCTTAAGCACATTGATGTGGAGGCTTGTCTCTGTCGTGGACCAGGATCCCTGGGTCTGGAAAGGACCTAGATGGACTCCCCAGCCTGATCCCAAGGCATCCGTTGTGAGGACCTGCCCGGTGGAAGGGAGGAGGAAGGAGACCCCCTACAAAAGATGGCTGGGGTTCTGCCACCACTGAAGGACCCAGCAGACAATGAAGGAGACCAAGACTAACTGATCCAGGTCATTGTGGCACTGATCCCATTGGACCTGGAGGGTCCATCAGGGGACCTGCATGTGCAGCCTGGCTTGAGGAACAGTGCCTATGGCAGCTACCATCAGTCCCAGCAGATGCAGAAAAGACTGGGCTGGAATGTACAGTTCCTGGGCCACTAAGGAGGGCTGCGCCATGAGCAGTCTGCTCTGTCTTGGGGCAGAAAGGCTCTGCACTGACAGGTATCCAGAACAGCACCGATATACTGGAGGTGCTGAGCAGGAGTGAGAACCGACCTGGACAGATTCACGGTGACACTCAGGGAATGGAAGAGCTGCAGAGTCCTGTGCAAGTTGGTCAGTAGGAGTTCCCTGGATGGGGCTGTCAAAAGCCAATTATCCAGAGAAGAGAACACATAAAGGCTGTCCCGTTGAAGGGCCACAGCCACTGCCACTAAGCACTTGGTAAAGACCCATGGCGCATAGGACAAGCCAAAGGGCAAGACTCAGAACTGAAACTGTTTACCCTGGAACAAGAACCTGAGGTACTTCCGGTGACCAGGATGTATCAGGATGTGGAGATATGCATCTTGCATGTCCAGAGAACAAAGCCAGTCTCCCTGCTTGATAAGAGGCAACAGACCCTGAATGGTGATCATACGGAACCTCTTGTACTGAATGAACTGATTGAGCCCCTTGAGATCCAAGATGGGGCAAAGATCCCGTCTTGTTGGAGACCAGGAAAAACCTGGCGTAAAACCTCTTGCTCCACTGAGCAGGAGGGACAGGCTCTATGGCAGTTTTGCACAAAAGGAATTAGATTTCCTCCCTTAGCACTGGAAGGTGGTCTGGAGGACAAGAGTTAGGCCCCACCAGGATGGTGGGTGGCCTCTCCAGGAGTTCTAAAGTGTGGCCCTTTTGAACAAGCTGCAGCACCCAAGCATCCGAGGTGACTTCCTTCCAATCTTGCAGGTGGAGGGAGAAACTACCCCCGACCAACTCCCCCGGGCTTTTAACTGGAGGAAGGGGGTTGGGGAAGGAGACAGGTGGAGGCAGGCTGAGTGGCTGCTCTGCCCTTGGAGGATTTTGCAGCACTGAGGTGGGCAGGGAAGCACTGGTCCAATCTCTGCCCTGAGGTCGGAACCCTTGCCCAGACCTTGTGGGACTTTCTGAAAGGAAGACCGTGGACGGTTCCTGGGTTGGGTACGATAAAGGGAGTGGACTGACTTGATGACCCACCCTGAGGCCTGCAGTTCATTATTTATGTTCTGAACATCTGGGTCAAAAAGCTTGGTGCCCACGAAAAGGGCATCCAAGACCTTGTGTTGCATGTCAGCTGCAAATCCAGAGACCCAGAGCCAGGAATGCCTGTGGAGGCAAATGCCCAAGGCAACTTCCCATGCTGTAGTATCAGATACATCATACAGAATGCTAAGGAGGTACTCACTAACATCCTCAGCTCCTTGCAGAACTTTGAGAAGCTCCTGCTTCTGTGCCCCATCCAGGAGGGCATGGGCAGCCGCCTTGCCCTTCCTGCAGAGGGCATTCCTCTCTATCCTCAACAATCTCCAGACTCTCCCTGACAATGCTGACATCATTGCCCCGGAGACTTCAATACAAACTGGCTGGCTGATACCTCAGCCCCTGTTAGGGATGCTGCAACTGCTCAGTACCTGACCCAGCTTGTGACTACTGCCACTAGAATAAACCAGAGGACTGGTACTGCCACCCTCCTAGATCTAGTGTTCACTAACGCCCCACATAAAGCTACTCAGATCAGGCTACTAACCGATGCTCTGAGTGACCACACCCCAGTGCTATGTCAATGGTCGTACTGTATTGACAAGCCCCCCCCCCCCAAAACTGTCTTACAACACCGCCTCAAACCTGGCAAACTACAGTTCCTTAAACAGTACCTCCTAGTTACTGACTGGTCCCCCATAAGAAGTGCTCCGAACATTGACTCTGCCCTCAACTATTTCATCCATACGTTCAATACGGCCTGCAACCGGTTTGCACCCCTAACCAAACAAACAATTAAAGGTGCCAACACTCCTTGACTATCTCAAGCCCTTCTGGACCATATGCGGGAATGAGACAATCTGTGGCACATTGCACAAGATTCTAGAAAACCCTCTGACAGGCAGCGCTATCAGGAAGCCGCAATAAATGTACATGGGATATTCGAAAAGCAAAGGCTGAGTACTATAAAACACTGCTCACCAACACTTGGGGCGCAGGTCGCACGTTTTGGGACTTACTCAAAACGCTAAGTGGCAAAGCCTCCACTGCCCCGCCCACAAATATCAGGGCCAATGGATCAATCACCTCAGACCCAGCCCTTATCACAGACACATTAAATGACACCTTCTCTGACCTCTCTGATGTCCTCCCCCAATTTCTTCTCTCCCCACCCTACACCACACTGCCCTTCCCTACCCCCATTCCACTTTAAAGCGGTTTCCCAGCATGAAGCTGCCCCTCTCCTACTCAAAGCCCTCAGTAAATCCCATTTCAGCAGTGACATGCTGGACCTAAAACTACTTAGACTCACATTCAATGAAGTTCTCCTCCCCTTACCATGCTTTTGAACCGCTCCCTTTCTCTGGGCCAGTTCCCCACCAAATGAAAATCTGCCCTCATCACTTCTATCCATAAAAGTGGTGACCGCACCCTGCCTGGGAACTACCGCCTAATATCAATCCTGCCTCCCCTCTCTAAAACCCTGGAAAAAATCATGGCCACCCAACTAACAGACTACCTCACTAAATATAATATCCTGTGTCCTGAACAACACGGCTTCCGCCAGAACCATAGCACCACCACTGCCCTCCTGGAATTTACAAATGCCCTCCATACATCCCTGGACACTGGTTACACTGCTGGCACTGTCTTTATAGACCTCTCAAAGGCATTTGATACTGTGCACCACTTGCTTCTCCTGGACTCCCTCACTCAGATAGGCCTCTACCATGAGACCATTGACTGGTTTGCCAGCTATCTGTCTGAGAGAACCCAGACAGTCCGGATTGCCCACTCCCTGTCATCCCCCCACCAAGTCAGGGTTGGGGTCTCTCAAGGCTCTATTCTTGGCCCACTTCTCTTCTCCCTATACCTCAACACCCTGCCCAATGCCTGCTCTGGGAAAATTCTATTGTATGCAGATGATGCGGTCCTCTACAACTTGCACACTGATCCCACAGCCCTCCGCTCGACACTCCAGTATTCCTTCTCTGAAGCTGAATCCTGGTTCAGTCAGCATAGGTTAGTACTAAATTACAAAAAAACTAAATCCATGATGTTTGCACACCCCCAAAATAAGAACTTAGGACAACCCTTGCACATTCTGAACTCAATGAATGACCTCCTTGAACAGGTTACCACTTTCAAATACCTTGGCATCACCCTAGACACTGGTCTCACTTTCCATGACCATATCCAATTACTAAGCACAGCCGTCAACGTATGTATTGGTCTCCTTCACCGCTATAAGCACTGCCTGCCTCCTGAATCTCTCTGCCTAGCCATCTCTGCATCTATTCTATCCCTAACTGACTATGGTATCATCATCTATGGTGCAGCTGACACCACCCACTTACACAAGATTAGACTGGCCCTCAATAAGGCCTGCAGACTTGCTACAGGCTGTCCTAGACTTACGCATATATGCACCCTCTACGCCTCAGCAAACTGGCTCAACTTCGATGGGAGGCTAAAGTACCAGGCCTGCCTCTTCGCAAAGAAAATCATTTCAGGATTACTCCCACCAGCCCTCTCCCCACTACTTCCGGCCCCACTGTCCAGCTGCCTCACACGGCAGTCAGCAACTACCCACTTTAGGGTACCTCACCACAAGACCACCTCTGGCCAAAGAACGTTTTGATATCTGGCAGCATCCTGGCTCAATTCTCTCCCAAACTCCCACCTCACTGAACCCAAACTTAGTCGGTTCACGTCCCAACTAAGGGACGTTATTACCCAGGGATCAATATGTGACTGCCCCTAAACCTGACCTTCCATTTCTACCACCCCCCATCTCCCTATGACTATGGACCTAACACTGTCTGCCACCCCTGGGCGTTCCTATACCGTGACAATGGACATCTTTGTCTGGCCTTGGCCTATGAATAACTCCTGGGCATGGCTAGCGTCATCGCCCTGAAATGCTATGCTTGTACCTGTAACCTTTTTGCACTTTTTGTACCTTGTTTAGCAGCTCTTTGTTACCCTGTATTCCCAGCTGCTATCTTGTATTTTGTATTTTCTGTAATCATCTGCAACCATTTTGTATTTTCTGTAATCATCTGCAACCATTCTGTAACCATTGTCTTTAATTGCTATGTTAGTTGTTACTCTGTTCACTGTTGTCTCTGTCTTATATATGATGTGGAACCTTTGTAAAGGAGTCTTTCACTCAAAGGTGTAATCCGATATTTATCAATAAACAATAAACAATTCTGGTACTTGACCGTGTGGGAAATGTAATTAGAAATCCTGGGCCCCAGGGTGGCAGAGGCAAAGGTCCTCTTGCCCCACAGATCCAACCTCCTAGATTTCTTGTCCAGAGAGAGACAGTGCTAAGGTCCTTGGGTGCCTTGGAACGGTTGTGGGCAGCTTTTATGACCACCGAGTCCATCTCTAGCTGGGCAGAATAAAATGGCTTGCCCACGGGGGCATAATAGAGGCAATCTGCCTTCCTAGGCATAGCTGGCACAGAATGGGGTCAGTGCCAGACTGCCTGGGCCGCATCCTCCAAGGCTGGCAGCAAGGGAGGGATGACCTTGGCTGCGGAGTCAGGAATCTCCAGGAAGTCCACAACGTTTCTTCTGGTGGCATTGTCCTCCTCAGTCTGGAACCCATTGGCAGACTGGAGCTGCTTCATGATGCCATAAAAGCTAGGGTCCTCAGTGGGGGGGGGACTGAGGGGTAGGGCCCTCAGAGCCCCACTTCTGGAAGAGGCAGCGGACTGTCAGTGGAATAGGCCTCTTCTTCTAATACCTCCTCCTCTTTCTCCTCAGGGAGGAGAAGGTCAGGGTGATACTCCTCCTCAACACTGACCAGGTCTGAGCCATGAGTCGATGCAACAGATGCCACTGAGGCCCAAGACGGTGCCTGGTGAACAGACCCTACAGTCGAAGCCAGAGGTGTCAATGGCCTGGCAAGCGCTGGGGCTAACTGCCAAACCAGCAATGTAGTAACTGAAGTAAGCAAGGAGTTCAGGTCGACACCAGGCTGCTGGATGACCATCTTGACCGGAATCGGCAGCTGAGGGGAACCGCCCTCCATCGACGGCACTGGAGGGCCTGAGGGTGATGAAGCCTGGGAGACCCGGCTGTCGACAACCCCGCCAGAGTAGGGTGCAATGAGCTTGCCAGAAGGCCAGCCATTGTTGACCCGCTGCCCACAACTGGTGCAGTGGAGCCCAATGCCAGAGACACCTGCAGAGGAGTGGGGAGAGCCGGTGGCAAGGGCTGCCAACCAGGAGGTCAATGACCAAGAGTCAGCTGGCACCAAGGAAGAGACCCCCGCCTGTAGTGGCCTTGGGGGCCCAAGGCTGGGGTGGCAGAGGAGTTTGATCCAATAGGGGTTGACAAGGAAGTCCCGAAGGACTTAGGAACAGTGCCCAGGGGGCGGAACTGGTGACCCGAAGAGTAATCCTTGTAGTGGACCTTCTCTTTGTGCTTCCCCAAAGACTTTACTGGGCCTTGGAAGCCTGCAACCCAGAAGAGTGAGCTGGAGAGGGGGATGAAGAGGATCAGGAGCTCCCCTGTTCCAGACTAGCTAGTTTCTGCTCCATAAGAAATACTTCAAGGGTGTGTTTGGGGCACCATAGGGTGGTAAGGTTAAATTTCTGGCAGATGATGTAGGCTTCAGCAGAGTGTGAAGACCCCAGACCACAAACACAGACATCGTGGACGTCGTCCTGAAAAATCTTCTTTCCACAGTGGCAGTGACAGAAAAGAGAGGATGACTCAATGGTTCTAGACATAAAATAAAATAGAAATTAGAATGAAAGAAGGTGGTCGACTGAATGACAAGGCTTCTGCAGGAGATTGTGCGAGTCAGGTGATGATGGGAAAGAACTGAGGAGGGAGCGGGGCAGCCTACATCTTCATATGACATGTGACATTGGTGTGGGTGACCCCTAGTAGACTGCTACAGAAAATGGCTTCTGTGGGATCCTAGTGCCTGACGGCTAAGTTCCATAGGTGTGACTTGTTGAAAGAGATATCCCTGATGAAGATCAGTGGTGACTACACAGCATCTGCTCTTTCTCCACATGATGGAGTACGTGTCATGAGGAGTTGGAGGAGGAAGGGATGTCCATAAAAGGGGAAAAAAGTAGCCTGCTTTGATGTTAGGAACCATCAGGCCCCCTCCCAACCCACATAATGGCCCTGAGATGCTCGCACCTCCCCTTTCATCGCCAGCTTCAGTGGGCATATGTCCCAGATTACTGTGCACTGGACCTCACCAGAGGGAGCAAGCTCTGGGGCTATACTGGCAGATGAGTGGTCTGGAATAACAAAGGTTGTGAAGTGAATGGCAGAAGGACAGACACAAGCAGGAGCAGTCTAAATAAGCCAGTTGGACAAACTTGAGCACGGTGGTTTGAGAATAACATGTAAATTAAATTAAAAAATTCTGTTCTGTGGCAACCAATATGTCATGTGACCAGGTGTTAACATTACTTTCTAACAGTACATGCAACCATTTTTGTCTAGAAATAGTTTTAAAACACTTTTGAAAAACTGTAATTCTATCAAATGTAATTGCTAATAAAAATGACAGCTCTTTGGTTTATGATCGATTACTGTCAGTCTACAAATCTCATTATGTTAATACTTCCACATCTAGAATCATAGTCACATGACATATCTTGACATGTCTGCGCACGCATTTGATAAATTGCTTATACATTTATTACCTGTATCCTATTACCCTGTGTGGTTTATACTGTTACATGTGCCATTTGTGCTGTCATATGGGATACGGTCCAGGTTGCTCCTGAAAGCAAGCAGTGTGCTCAGTCTACTTACTTGGTTAACAAATACACGAATAAATAAAACATGTAGCAGCCTGGCTGCACTGTGAGTACTGTAGGTATTTAAGCTTATGTAAATCTGCATTTGCTTCTTCATTCTTTAGTAGTATTTTAAATAGGCAACCAATGGTTGATTTAGCCTTGGGTGTACTGCAGTTAGTGCTCCTCTGATTTTGTTTTTATCTGAATAGACATACTAAGGAAATGTTTGTAACTCGGTAGTTTCTCTTATGACTATTCCTGTTATATAGGCAACAGGGCCATTACGTTATTAGTAAATTTACAACAGCAGTATTTATTGGACAAACAAATCGTCATACTGTATAGTTTTTTTTAATAATAATGTATTTCTAGGAAACATATCAATATATACATTTTCTTTTCATTTTATGGCATTATAGAACTGAAACAATGTTATTTGCATGTTTATAAAATTTGTTGCCATGCCCACCATGAAAATATTTTACATCTTAAAAATGTAGGTTGTGTTGGCAGAAAAAGACCTAAGGTTCATCCAGTCTGTCCATTTCCCTGTCTAGCTCCATGCCTGGCCTAATGCCAGGCTGGCTTAAGAGAACTGATAGCACTAGTGGCTTAACTGTCACGCCCTTCCCCAGGCATCCCTTCCCCTCTTCTGACTGCAAGCCCCACTTTTTCCTTGCATCTGCCCCATCCAAGTTGAAATCCCATCACACAGTCTTGGCTTCAACTACCTCTCTAAGCAGTCTATTATCTGTCTTGGTGTGGTGCCATGCTGTCTATTATCAGCCACACGTTAGTACCATCCTTGTACATCCACAGTGCAAATCTAATGTGTCCAGTCAAAACACAGTTGTAGTGGGAGAGGTTACTAGAATTTGCTAGTGGTGGAAGTACTGACAGACTTGAGTAATTATTACAAATCAAGTACCTGCAAAAAAAGCAACTTTTTAAATATCTGAAGGAATTAGAAGTATTGCAAAGATTTATTTATTTGAAATATTGGATTTACAACCTTTGAGCTGCGAGGCTCATTTACAAAGGTACCTCGTCACAGGGAGGACAGAATAAGAAACAGACAGGTTACATCTGACAGAGGAAAAAGCCGTCATGTATGATTTTACAGACATTGTCAACATATATTATATATAGGTAGAGGAAAACCGATATTTACAGAGGCATAGCAGAGAGAAAGGACATAAGAGATAAATATAGTTGTGAGAAGTTGCAGTCCATAATGGACTTTGACAGAGTTATGGGTCATGGTGGGCATGTAAGCACAGGCTAGTTACAGTTACAGGCGTGGACACTGAGGAGATGGTTGCGGAGGGCGACTTTGAAATGGGAAATCTTGGGTGTGCCAGTGATGGTGGCTGGGAGCACGTTAAACCAAACAGGGGCCCTGTGGTGGAAGGATCTCTGGGCAAGGGCGGTTTTTACCCTGGGTACTGCCAGTATAGCTTTCTCTGAGTT
This sequence comes from Neoceratodus forsteri, assembly GCA_016271365.2. Lineage (NCBI taxonomy): Eukaryota > Metazoa > Chordata > Ceratodontiformes > Ceratodontidae > Neoceratodus > Neoceratodus forsteri. The sequence continues at coordinate 401,245,821 of CM028136.1, read as the reverse complement.
GTGGGTGATGATGGAGTGTAAGATGCCAAAATGCATACCGCTGGCCACCCCGATGGCCCAACAACAGCACATTACACAGCCATGCCAACATTCTGGGTTCAGAAGCAAGATCAGGAAGTCACTTGGGAGGATGGCCAAGGTCAAAGACAGCTGCCGCCTGGCAGTGACTCTCGGCCAGGGAGGGCTGGTGGCAGGGTTTGTCACCACAGTGATCCCTGTGGCTGGGGTAGGGAACTTGTTCCTGCTCCAAGGAAAGTGTGTGTGTGTGTGTGTGTGTGTGTGTGTGTGTATGTACGAGGCCAACAGAGGTATTGCCCATGCCAGGGGTGGGGGGGAGAAACACAGAAACAGAGACAATGACAGCAGAAAAAGACAGACAGTCCATCCAGTCTGCCCACAGTTCTCTAGCCAGCCCCAGGAACTATAGACCATACAGGGTTTTAGCCCTCCTCATCCTTCCCCTATTTCCCTTACTGTTACTGTTGCCCCGAGTAACCACTATGCCTTTCACTCTGTCCCAACTGTGCTTGAAGCCATGAATGGGTTTGGCACCCACAACCTCAGCTGGCAGACTGTTCCACAGTTCCATCACTCTTTCAGTAAAATAATAGTTCCTCATATCCCTCCTGAACCTCCATCCTGTCAGTTTCCACTCATGCCTTCTTGACCTTGAACTGTTACTCAGGCTAAATAATTCCCCACAGTTCACCTTGTTTATTCCCTTCAGGAATGTTAAGGTCTCTATCATATCCCCCCCCCCCCCCGGTCTGGTCTCCAGTGAGTACATGTTCGGTCCCTTAAGGTGCTCCTCCTAAGACTTGCCTGTTGGCCTTGAAAACAGGGGAAGAAAACCGTGGTAGCCATCTATATGATGACTGGGGTTCCCCCCGCCAGATCAGGGTATATCCCTGAAGCCAGACAAACTCTGGATGGGGAGACAAAGTATATGGAAAAAATGCATACTGCTAAAAATATAGGTAATAGTATGAGGATGACATTTTCTGTAGACTAACACATATTGCTGCCTTAATATGGTCCCCCTGCCAACTGGGAGCACAGTGCTTTTTTATTTGAAGCCAATAGATATTATAACCTTTAGCATGCTGCTGTTTTTAGGGCTGTGGGCAGAGTCTACAGCCCTCTCATCTGTAGATCTAACATGACTTTTCTTGGAACTTCCATTTTAGACATTTGTATGTATTCCTCCTCAGCTGCAAAGTAGTACACCCATATTTGCTATGTGTTGCTCTAAGTTAAGGGCATCTGAAGGGAGGAGGCACATCCTACTGTATTGTACCTCAGAACTTCTCAGGATATTAACAAAAATTTTTGAACTGCTGTTTCTATCATCTGTTCAGCTCAGTCTAACAGATTTGTTCTATTTCTTTCAGCAACCTAGGGGACTCATTTCCTCTTGGTTTTTGTGAAAATGAAAGTCAGACTCTGTCAGATTACATACAGTGGAATGCAGATTGCTAGCTGCCTGACATTCCTATCCACAGGACATATTGGAGGCAAGCAGTGGAAACAGAAGACTTTTTTTTTCCTCATATTATGATATGATGTGCTGAGTGTGTGTTTAGTTGCAGGGTCAGGGCCTTGAAGAAAATAACAACATTTATAACATGGACAAGCATGTTTCTGTGATGTGATTGGCAGAGATTAATCAGGTGACTGTTGACTAATCTCTGTTAATCAGTCACCTCCTTTGGATGTGGTGATCAGTCCTTTAGTTGAGAAGCCTACACAATACCAGATCTTGTTAACTGCAGGTGAAAAATAATGGAACAGTCGCCATGTTGCTCTCGCTTTTCACTGAGACTGGAACCGTTTTAAGAGTTCCCACCCACCAACCCGGTGGACACTGTAAAGTCAGCCGATCAGTTTTCACGGACAGTACACCTACTATCAGAGCTCAGTTCCCAGCTACTGACCCGATGGACACGGTGAAATCACGGCATGTGTAAATACTGCCCCTAACCATTCTCCTGATAGAGCAGTAGCAAAGGAATAGTCACGTCTCAAAGCATACACAAACAGAAACACCCGATTATGCCCTCTGCAGTTTTCTGTCAGCAGTCGGAAATATGGTTCAATGCGTACAAAGAAAAACAGAGTCTGTTACCACAGAGAAATGGTCATTGTGCCTGGTATAATGATGAGGAAGTGAAAGTGGTACAGTTTTGTCTCTGTCTCTCTCACTCTTTCACTGTAAGTAAAGGTGTGTGTTCACGACACCCACCGTGATTAGTTCCGAGATCTGCAGCATTAAACAGTCATTGGCAGCAATGTTGGTAGCAGACCCCGAGAGAGAGAGAGAGAGAGTGGCAGCTGACATAGTAAACAGTGAATCAGCATGATAGCAGCAAGCGGCACTGCCGATTACCACTTCTGCTTCTGTCTTTGTCTTTCAATAATCTGAGAACGATGGCACATAGGTCATAGATATCATCAGGCATGTGTCCGTGCTATGTGTGGCAGTAGTTGATTAATTTGGGGTGTGGGGGAACAATTCAGTGTAAGCAGGGAACGGATGGGGGGGGAACTATACACAGAGTGCAATCTGAGCATACAGAACGATGCAGCACCCTGATGTCAGCGCAATATGAATTTCCATGTGCTCCTTGATCCTATTCTGTGTGTGGCCTGTTCACTACAAAATGATCTGTTTGGCACTATGTTTTCGGTGGCAGAAAACAGAAAACTGTGGTACTGTGGCCATAAATGGTGGAAGAACACTAAATAGTTCCCACGTTTTCCCTCTTATTTTAACATGTTTTGCCCATTTCTGTCCACTTTTGGCCCATGTTATAAGCACATTAACCCACGACAGAGTGTGTGGTTATTGGGGTAATCAACCCCCCGTGTGCTGTGAGGACACTCGGCCTGCGGCCTTGTGCCTCACAACGCACCCGGGGTGTTGATTAATCCCTAGTAACCGCACATCCTGTCGTGGGTTATTGCTTACTTATGTAACTCATTCAAGATTCCATCAGGAGGTCAGAAAAAAGTCTGAGAGAATTTGTGTGAAAACTAACAAATGAAAGATTCAAAAAACAGCATGCACACTGGCCTCTGAGACTGGAAGATCAGAAGGCTGTGGATTCTATCCCCACACTAGGCATGTGGGTTAAAGAGCTTGTGTACTGCCTAAAACTAATATTAGACTTTAAAAGCAGTCAGCTATTACCTTTTATATTTGAGGTACTTTACCTTTTCCCTTTGTTTAATTAGAAGACTGTTTACCTGATGTTAATATGTGTGATGTATAGAACAGCACTCTGTGTGGCAACTGACATACCTAGCTATACTGCCCCCACTACATCACCATCATCATGACATCACTGACTATGACATCACTGCTACTTAGGAACAGCAATTCAGTGACTGCCAGGTCATTCTCATGTGATTTCACTGTCAGCGAAATCACAATGCTGATGATGTAGTGGGGGGCAGTAGAGCTACATATGTCAGCTGCAATGCTAAGAGCTGTTCCACGCATCCACCTCAACATTATGACATAGAAGACTCTCTGATGGGTAAAAGGTAAAAGAAAGGTACAGTACTTCAGAAATAAAATTTTATAACTGACTACTTGAAATTTATATTATTTTCTTGCCTGCCTGGATGGGCTCCACTAGCTCTTTAAATCCCAATACTGACACTGTAGTGCAGCATGGGGGGTGGGGGGGGTGCTCCTGTCTTTTCTGTCTGCCTGTTCAGGTGGATGTTAAAGATCCTATGGCACTTCTCAAAAAGAGTAGGGGAATTTCCATGGTGTCCTGGCCAAATTTCTCCCATTCACTAAATAATACCACCAACAGCTTAATCTAGCTCAAGCAAGGATTTATGCCATGTTACAATTTCAGTTAGTTACCATCTGTAACCCCCCTCCTCTCCGAGAAAGGGACTTCTAGTCTTAGTGGGCCTACCCGGTCAACAAAATTCAATGAATAAATAAATTCCCCGATTATGTCTTATGGATTCCATATAAATCCAAATCAAGCCAAGGCCATCTTGACATATAATTTTAATACCTAACAGCAAATCAGAGCCCTTTTCCTGCCAACATATTACATTTAAATAAACAACAAAGTTACAAATAAGGAACTAGTAGCTTATGGAAACATCTACAGGGATTTATACAGGGATTTGATGCTGCCTCTACAGGGAAATACAGGGAAAAATGAAGGCTTGTTACAGGAAAATGGTTATTTGGATCTGGGAGCACTGTGATGATTGTGACTAAACAGCACTATGTGGCACCAACAAGAAAATGACTTTGGTCATTTGTTAGCTCTTCACAGCCCTATCGACTTTGGCTAGAGTTTGTTTTTCATTAGGAATGACATTTCTGAATAATGTCACCATATTCTATAGCTTGGATAATACAGAGTTCTCTGAGGAAATATGTAATCGTCATCCTCAAACCCCAATAGCACATATAAAAGATAAGAATCATACTGGCATTCAACATATTTTGTAGTGTGGATGCCTAGCTTGTTTCATTTTCATTTATTTACTCATCCAAACAATATACATGGATCCAAATTATTATCTGCTGATCAAAATGTCTCATCTTCAATGAGCTGCCAGGCTAACAGCAACAGGTGCAATGATACAGAAATATGCAAACTGACATCATACACACAGTTTCAATTAAGCAATGAGGCACAACCAGGGGTTATGTTAATGTTCTAGTTAATCACCCTCTGGGGGCGTAATGTGGCATGAGGTGCAGCCGGGTGCCATATTGCCCCAGGGGGTGATTAACTTGAACATTAACATAATTCCTGGGAGTACTTTATTGCTATTATTAAAATTGGGTCTTAAGGTATTGAAGCTGGGTTATTTATTTATTTTACATTATTTCTCTTACTAACATAAGAAAGTTCCTCCGCTATAAACCTTGAGGCACACACTAACTGTTAACTGAACCCCGCCTTCTCTTAAACTGACACCGCTGGTTGTTTCAGATACTGAGCCACACTGTGGCTGTGGAATGAACTCCCTCTGCCCACCCACTTGCCAGAAATGCTGGCAATGTTGTTAAGCCACACTGGGGCTGTTAATTTAAAAGCACTGCCTACTCGCCAGAAATGCCGGCACTCTTGTAAAGCCACAACCAGCAGCTGTTAATTTTTTTTTTATACTTATCTTTTATTTTCCTAACTTCTACTGCCCCTGATCACTCTCTCAGAACTCCCCCAACACACCTCACAGAACCGTCCAGCCAGCAGTACCAAGGAGTCTGCTCCTAGAGTGCAACACGCTTCCCTTACCTTCAGGGCTTCCAGATTACCCTCCGGGCAGGACAGAGGAGGCACTCTCCAAGCCTCCCCCTTGATCATCAAGGAGCGCACACACATTGGAGTCAGCCCCTGGTTCCTGCCTTGGACATGGTGCTGGGGGGTTTGTCACCTAGATCCTGGGCAGGGTTTTTCTCTGTCCTTTGCCCTCCCCTGCTGACGTTGGCACCTATGGAGGGCCAATGGGACAGAGGCGTGCCGAGACACGTCTCCGCTCAGAACCCTCGGCCGACATCAGCCCTTCCCTTTCAGTTGCTTCCCTGGCTGCACTGCCAATACCTAGGTTCACCCAGGACATGGCAGTAACGTGACAGGGCTAGCATGCGACCCTCCCCAGAGATGGAGAGCAGCCATTGAGCACTTAATCCCTCTCTCCCCCTAGGCTTACCCCCGGTGACCCGAGTCCATCACCGAACCCAGGTCGCCAGTGTGGGGCGAGGTGTGACATCCAGCGCCTCAATCCTCAGCGCCACCGAACCGGCTGCAGCTGTTAATTTAAATGCCCTGCCCGCCCACCAGCTCGACAGAGATGCAGGCACTGTTGTAAAGCCACAACCTACAGCTGTTAATTTAAATGCTCTGCCCGCTTGCCAGAAATGCCAGCACTGTTGTAAAACCACAACCCGCAGCTGGTAATTTAAATGACCTGCCCATGCACCCACTCGCCAGAAATGCCGGCACTGTTGTAAAGCTGGAACCTGCAGCTGTTAATTTAAATGCTCTACCCGCTCGCCAGAAATGCCGGCACTGCTGTAAAACCACAACTCGCAGCTGTTAATTTTAATGACTTGCCCCCACTCACCAGAAATGCCGGCACAGTTGTAAAGCTGCAACCTGCAGCTGTTAATTTAAATGCTCTGCCCGCCCGCATGCCATAAATGCCGGCACTGTTGTAAAACTGCAACCCACATCTGTTAATTTAAATAGCGGCATTCCATAAGAAAAAACAGCAGCAAGGATTACTTGAAACTTACTGTGCTGATTTTTTTTTCATACTCAGAGTTGCGCTAGTGTGTGAGATAAGCAGACGTACCCTACAAGAGAGGGGGCAAGTGTCATCACAGCAGCGTTAGGGTGACTAAGCCACCACGGTAACATCTGCCACCATTCAGTCAGGGAAACTTCAGTTTCTTTCACCGATTTATTTTACTGCTTGCCATTTTTTTATTATTGAAACGTTAAATTCTCATTTTTGTCAGTCCTCGCTGTAAGTGTCATGGTGGCTCTGAGTTCCATAAATGGAATTAAATTAGAAAGCAATGCATCACTGTGAAAATCAGTGCTCAGATAGTAAGGCCCTACAAGTATATTAATGAAAGATTAACGTAGGGCTGTGAGAATGGTATTAGCCAATCCGGATTTAGTATTTGTCAGACCCTTTTTTATAATCACAATTAGTAAAGTGAGTGCATTTGGATGGTACAATGAAACGATTCTGCAAGTTATATTTAAAGAGCAGCTGACATCTCCAGAGAACTTTGAAAAACATATTTGGACACAGTTTAGCTTATATTTTACTGTAGCTCTGTATTTCTTTCTGCTATTTTTTTCTGATGTCACATGCATGAAAACAGGATTGTTGTTGCTTGAGAGTTCAGCAGCTCCTATTGCTTATTCCCCACCTGTTGTCATAATACTCTTCTAGTGACATTGCAGTTATTCCCATGGCAACAGACTGTGATGCTACAACACAGGGTTATGGCTTCAAGTGGGGAATACGTTGTAGGGGTAGATGAACTCAAAGGGATGAAGATCCTGTTGTGCAAATTTTCTCAGTGACACACACAGGTGAGCAGAAATCTATTGAGAAAACTGTATATGAAATACACGTTGAATTGTGTCTGAATATTATGGTTTCTAAAGTTTTCCCAGAGCCATCAGCAGCTCTTTAGAAGATCTAAAGGACAGTAATTCGCTAATAGAAAGAGGGATCGAGTTCCAAAGGACGAGCAGAAGAGGTAAAAGCTCTTGTGCCACAATATTTCTGAGGTGGCCGTTTTGTGTCAAGGTTAAGCAACACAATATCTGGACTTCCAAAGGTGCTATTAGAAAAAAAACGAGTTTTATCTAGTTTTAGGAATACTTTAAAGTCTCTGATCAGGGCTCCGTAAACCATCAGGAGAAACAAGAGGAACAGCCAAATTATTTAGGTATATAGTAGAATTTAGACACTCATTAGCTAGAACAAATGGAAATACAATTTAGAATAAAGAAGACAATGGCTAAATTGAGAGACCACTAAAATAAAATGAGTATAACTTATAATATGAACCCAATTTTTTTTAATAGAGACTTGGATGCTTAATTTAAAGTGGTATCTGCACAATCAAAACAAGGAAAAGTACAACTCTGAATTATTTAATGACAGGATGACCTGGATAGTCAACTACAAACTCTACAGAGGATGCTTAGCAATGTAATTTGCTAAGGACAGAATCAATATTGCCATTGAATGTCAATTTGCTATCAATTTAACATACTAAATATTTAAAAGAATGAACTGTCTCTACCTAAGACACATTATTAGAAACATGCAAGTAAATCTTCATTTTTGGAAACAGAAAAAATGTATTGTTTTGGTTTGAGAAACACCAGGTCCTATTCATGAATGCAGAAGGGGGTACGCTCGAATGGCATGTATCCCCCGTGCAGCTCCACACCCACAGGAGATCTGTGTGGGGACCGCATTCACAAACAGTGGTCCCTGCCCGGCTCCCTTATGTGGACCCATCCCCTCCCGGTACGCAGGGTCATGGGGGCGGTCCAGTGCAGGGCTGCAGACCTGGACGCGCAGCCAACTGGCTGCCCAGACTGGGTCCTAGAGTGGATCCCTTGCACCCACAGGGTGCCATGATGGTCCAGCACGCAGAGCGTCAGGCACGATGTTGGGGGTGAAGTCACCATCCAACCGCCCTCAGCCCACCCAGTGTGCCCTGAGGGCAAGGGCATCTCTATTGGGGGGGGCAATGCCCCCTGTGTCTGCTGCAGTCAGTGGCTCCATCATACCTCTCAACCTTTTGACCCCCAAATGTGGAACATTGCCTCTCAAAATGTGGAACAAATCAGCAAAATGTGGAACACTTAATCAAATCTCTACCTAAGAAGCTCAGAACACTGTTGAAATGTTTGCATTTATGTTCAGAAAGTCTGTTATTAATTGAATAATATATTTTTTGCATCATTTACTAAAGATTTTTGCTTTAAAATGTTGACACTGAATGTGGGACAAGTCCTCACAATGTGGAACAGGGAGATTTTGTGAAGTAAAATGAGGAACATTCCTCGTAATGTGGTACAGTTGAGAGGTATGGGCTCCATCCCCGGAGGCGCGTAACCGGCCACCCGGGTTTATAGCTGCCCTCAGTTCGAGATAGTCAGCCAGTTATCACGTGCAGCACTCCACAGTTTTGTGAATCACAGGGAGTGCTGCTGCGGTCCCCACCCCCCTGCCCTCCCTGGTGCGGAGCTGCTCACTCGGCCGGGGATTGGGCGCATAGGCAGGAGCAGACCTGCAAGGTGAATACCACAGATGGGACGCAGTGTATGTGGCCGGGTTCAGGTGGGCTATGCGGAGGGGTTACATGGCACATATCCCATCCACACCCTTTGTGAATAGGGCCCACTGAGAACAGTTTATGAGATGCTAGGTGTATCCTGTATTCTTCTGCATTTAAAATGTCAGCTCTCTGGCTGAATCACAGTGAAGAAGACCTTACTGAGTTTATCACTGGTACACTTAACAAAATTCTCAGCTATAATACTGCTAAGTCATGGGCATGGGTAACAGTATATTGATAGGCACTTAATATTGTCCTTAGACTGTTTTCTTGTCTGGCACACATCTTGCATCTTAAAATCACAACCAAACTGAATGCAGTGGGAATGCTAGGGACTTTAATCTCTCAGGCATAGATTGGTATCTTGATACAACTAATGGCAGTGTGGAGTCTGAGCTCCTGTCTGCCTTTAAGGACTGCTTTTTGGAACATCATATCTGGCAAGAGACTAGGTTTGAAACCACCCTTGACCTTGTTCTCAGCAGTGGGAATGGCGTTATCTCCAGAGTGAATGTGGGAGGCAATGACCACATCTGGGCAACTTTTTCCCTGGTAACAGGGAAAACTAATCGGGCTTCAACCACCAGGACCCAGAAAGGGAAAAGGTTGGACCCGAGAAATTACACACTGAGCAACCTGGTATCAGTGCTAGGCAAGCTCCTGGAACTTATAAGCAAGGACACAATGAATCATTTGCTTTCAGCCAAGGTTCTCACCCCAAGCAAGGTTCTCACCTCCTCCTCTCAGTATGCCTTTATATGGGGCAGCTCATGCCAAACCTTTCCACTCCTGTTCCTTCCCAAATGTATGATCTGTTTTTATTTATAATAATAAAAAGTATTTTCATCAGAATTTTTTTCAAATGTTTTTCAAGTATCTAATTCTGCTCCCTGTCTCGTTCCCTTCACTCCACACCCGCCCACCTGCCCCTGTCTTTCTGCCTTGTTCTCTGATTCTTTTCTTAGCATCTAGGACCAAAACTGAGGTTCAGAAGAAAGTGTTCAGAATAAAACAGTACATATTAATATGCCATACTGAAACACTGAATTCAAAGGTCAGAGCAAGGAATAAAGGTAAGTCTCCATTTAGTTTGTAACATAAAAATATATCTTACTGATCATTCTGTACATTCTCTCAGGAATCTGTAATAATCATATCATATCCTATTTTTGACATATGAATGACATCCAATAGGAAGCATTGTTTAGCAATGCTGACTGGCGAGAAGGTTTCCCAAAGTTAATATAAATATATTAGGAATCAGTGTCTTACATTTTGATGATTAATGACAAGCAAGCACTTTGAGCTAGAAATGTACACAGTATCAAATTTATTGAAAACATTTTTAGAGATTCAAAGGCTTTAGTAATTTAAAAAGAATGATGAATTATAATGACATTTGAGACTACAACATAGATCGACTTTCTCTAAAGGTCTTGCAACATGGTTTTAAAATTCATAATTACTATGGGACTCTGCAATTAGATGGATCAAATGAATACACATATTCACAGTTAAAGAAGCACTTTAAGGAGCCTTCTTAAAAACTATGTCAGCATAGCCAACGCAATAGTACATTTGCTTATTTGCAAGTTCAGATTAAATAAAGGGCAAAACCGTTCCCCATAATTAATGATATGGGATATAAAATGCTGTCAAGAGGTTGACTGACTCTGGCTGACAATGAGGTAGAGCAGCTCGATATGTAGGGGGAATTAGTGGTTGGAGGCAACAGCTGGTCCATGCTCTAGTAGTGACTAGTATGCATGTTATTTATTGTATAGCACTTTACATTTTTTCACTGGCAAGAGGTTAATAAATATTTTTAACCCTCATCACTTTGAGTGCTTTATTTTTCTCTTTCTCTTTGATTTGCTTACATGGTGTCTATAGGACACAGAAAGTGGCACCTTCAGACAATGTGTTCCTGCCTTTTTTTGTAACGACACCATTCCAAACTAATCTGATCACCTCCTTTGAGGGGTGACCAGGGATGGGGTAGGGGACAGGGACACAGACAGTCTATTGATATTTCAGAAAGGCCTTTTTCACTGTGGAGCATGAAAAGTCAAAGTACACCAATGCAGTGAACACAAGGTTGACTGCTGATGGGCTTGGGGTGCCCTAGGTAGTGGTGCGGGTGTAGAATACCTATAAATTAGAAGAAATACTTGTTGGCCCATGCTTATAATGCAAATGTGGGGGTGGACTTGAGGGACACAAGTGTTCCTTCCAACCTGAAATTATTAAGTTACTATGTACAATACGTTGTTTATGGTTAGTTAGGTAGATTACTTATGTTACATTACACAGATACATAGAAAGTGATGGTAGAAGGGGATCATAAGGTCCATCTAGTCTGCCCATGTCCCTACCACCCACTTTAATTGCTACTCAGTGTTATGATGCCTTTTTAATTATCCCAAGCATTCTTAAAAGCCCCAACTGTTTTCACCTCCACTACTACTTGGGGAATGCTGTTCCATGCGTCTGCCACCCTCTTCGTGAAAAAGAACTTACGTGTGTTGCCTCCAAACTTGCCTCTTCCTAGTTTTATATCATGACCTCTTGTTCTTGTATAGCTCTTCACCTGAAATAGGTCTTGAACCTGTACCCTATTAATTCCCTTCATGTATTTGAAGGTTTCAATCTTGTCTCCCCTCTCTCCGTTGTTCCAAGAAATACACATTGAAATCCTTCAACCATTCCTCACATGGTTTCAGATGCCTTCCCTGTATTATCTTTGTAGCTTTCCTTTGCACCACCACCAATCTGTCCACATTCTTTCTAAGATGTGGGCGCCAGAACTGTACGTAGTATTCAAGGTGCGGTCTTACCAGTGATCTATAGAGTGGCACCACAAATTCCCTTTTTCTACTGGTGATTTCCCTTCCTATGCATCCCAGTATGCCATCTGCCTTTAATGCCGCCTTTCTCGCACTGCCTGGTCTTTCTGAGGTCATCTGTTATAATCACCCCAGATCCCTTTCCTACTTTGTGGCCTCTAGTTTCACACCCCCCATGTGTTATTCTACTCCAGGGTTGCCCTTTCCTATGTGCATGACCTTACACTTCTTTGCATTGAACTGTAGCTGCCATGTTTTTGACCATAATTCCAACTTCCTGAGATCCGCTCTCATTCTATCCACCCCACTAGGGATACCTACCCTATTGCATATCTTTGTGTCATCAGTGAACAGGCTCACCCTGCCTTCCAAGCATTTAGATATGTCCTTAATGAAGATATTCAAGAGGATGGATCCCAATACCAACCATTGCGGCATGCCACTAGTCACCTGTCTTTCTTCTGATAAGGTTCCATTTACCAGTACCATCTGGGTCCTTCCACTCAGCCAGCTCCCTATCCAGTCCACCACTTTCTGGCCCACTCCTATGTTGGTGAGCTTGTTTAGCAGCCTTCTGTGCAGAATGGAGTTGAAGGCTTTACTGAAGTCCAGATATACCACGTCCACTGCATCGCCTTGATCCAAGTTTTGGTTACCTAGTTGAAGAACTTATTAGATTCGTCTGGCATGATCTTCCTGTGGTAAAACCACGCTGTTTTGAATTCAAGTTACCACTCTCCTCTAAGGTGGTTAGACTTTTTTCCTTGAGTAGGTCTTCCATTATTTTGTCTACAATCAAGGTGAGGCTGACTGAGTGATAGCTGTCCACTATTTCCCTACTCCCATTCTTATGGAGAGGGACAACATTGGCCCTTCTGCAATCCCTAGGGACCTCCCCTAGTTCAAGTGGTAGGCTAAATAGTTTAGCCATAGGTGCTGTGAACCCATTTCACCCCCCACCTCCATGCCTCAGTTCTTTAGTTTCTGAAGTAGCCTCCTGTGTGGTGCATGAATAAGTCATTTACTGAAGTCCAGTTATACAACATCCACAGGATTTCACACATGTAGCTCCTTGGTGACATTTTCAAAGAATGCAGTGAGGTTTGTTCAGCATGATTTCCTCCAACGGAATCCATACTGGACCACTGAGTTCAAGCTGTTGTTTCATAAGTAAGCAATAAGACACGATGGGGTGTGCATTAGACAGTTCTAATGCACTGCTAGGGGGACGTAGTGAGGCACGAGGCCACAGGCCAAGTGCGTCCAGTCCCCTAGCCGTGCATTAGAACTGTCTAATGCACATCCCCAGAGTGGCTTATTGCGCTTATAAAATGGGCCTGTGTATTCTAAATGGGGTTTCTAGTTTTAGCTGTGCATTAGACACTTCTAATGCATGGCTAACAACCAATCAGATTGCTGGAAATTATCTGCCCATTTTATAAGTGTTTGACAGTGGTCTCTCACAGCTTCCCCAATAGTGATGTCAAGCAGGCTGACCAATAAAGTTCCATGGTTCTGACATAGAGCCTGTTTTGGAATATTGGAACCATACAGTCCACCCTCCAGCCACCATACATCGATGCAGTTCTTAACCGGAGCAAAGTTTCTCTTCCATAGCTTATCTGTTTGAAGCCCTTCCATCTCTGGTTTATCCTTTGTGAAATGTTGTCAAAACTGGAGTCTGTTGAACAAATGTGGTGCTGTCTTAAGGCTCAGCAGTAGGTAATACTTTCACATAAGTATGTTAGGGACAGAAATAGTGTTGTGATTTGAGTCCCATGGATTTCTAGCTGTAGTCAAAAGTGAGTGTGTATGTCTTGCGGCCTGCGTACTACAGATACAAATTCACAAAGTTAGTCCATCAGTGCTACTGAATTTGTGTAATCTGGAAACAGTTGTATGTTGTTTGTCTTACCTGATGATGGCTGTTTGGAGTTGCTTGTGTGGTTTTGTCCTTTTTTCTGCTTGGGTGGTGGGGAATTAGGGTTTGAAACCCCAAAGGCCCCATAATTTTTTGTAACAAAATACATATTCTTTGCAAAAAAAACGTCATTAATGTACCAGTTACGGTTCAACTTAACACCACAAAAGTAGAGAAGTGTGTCGTTAGGGTTTCCAACTAACCCTAATTCCCACCCCACCCTCAAGCAGCGGCTGCCATCATCATGTAAGACAAACAATGTACAATAGCTTCCAGATGACCCAAATGCAGAAGCACTGATGTGCTACTTTCGTGGATTTGTATTTGTGGCATGCACACCACAAAGACAAATACACTCACTTGTCGCTGCAGACAGAAATCCACAATACTCAGATCACAGCACTTCTTCCAAGGCCCCTGCAGCCACAGCGAAAAATCCATGATACCCAGATTACAAGAGTTCTTTTGTCTGCAGAAGTGCACATCCCTATGGGGGCTTCTGTAGCCTTCCTTTTCTTTTTCCTAGGTACCTCCAAATCATGCGCACTGTAAGACATACACACACCTGGCGGGGTTGCACTTCCGCAGCCACAGGTGTAAGACATATACGGTACACGGACCTCTGGCTGTAGTAGCGCAGGCGTCACAAAATCCATGATGCCAAAACTGCATCAGTACTTCACCCAACTATACAGGGGCCCTCTCTGAAGAAAGCATTGATAGATTCTGTTGGCAATATGTGGTGAACCATACTTCTCTACCGTTGACGAATGTATCACTATAAGGCACAGGCTTGGAGCTGTACCTTGTGCTTCAGACAGGAGGGTACAGACAGTGGGGTGAGGGGGTGGGCATTTGGGTTGACAACCTGAAGGAAGACCCTACAACTGATTCGCCAATACTCCAGAGACCCAAAACCGTAATATTTTTCATTTCCCTACTTTGTGTACTTTGCTTTCTTCAACCCTAATGTTTGTATTAACGTCGTTTTTTTTCAATTAATTTCTCTTCTTTTTCTGATAGTGGAATCATATCCTCACTTGCGAAGGTCCCGTTGGGATCTGTGCAAAATTAAATAAATAGAATACAGGAGGCGTGGCCTGCAACTGAACAGAATGAACGCTTAAGCTTTGAGCTCCCTGGAGAACCCCACAAAATCCTACACTATTTGGATCCTTCCAGTGTACGGCGTGACTAAAGCAAGCTGATATTGATATACAGATATTTGCCCGTCTAGTGATCTGCTGATTGATTCCTGGACTGCTGATTATCACAACCTGTTCAGCTCTGCCACACTACCTCAGCTGCGAGGCCTGGTTAGCCCTCATGAGCCTTGGGATGGAGCCTGCCACTACACCAATGGGATTGCACGGGGATCTCTCAGAAATCCTGCAGATGTTTGCCGAAATCCTTCACTGGATGAGTAAACTGGACTTGGCCACACAGAAAAACACTTCTGACATCGCAGATCTCTCTCAGAGGGCCTGTGTTATGGAGCATAGACTGGCTGAATTGGAGAACAGCTGGCATAAGATGGGAGCCAGGCTTTGAGAGCAGGACAGGATGATTAATCAGCTCTGGGCCACAGCAGAAGACCTTGAAAACCGCAGTCGGCGGAACAACCTGCGGTTCGTTGGGTTCCCTGAGGGCTGCGAGGGGTAGGACACCATCATGTTTTTGCAAAACAAACTACCTCACATACTGGACTGGCATGACGGGGCCCCGCTTGAAACTGACAGGGCTCACCGTTTGCTTGCTCCATGACCCAGTCCTGGGGACCGCCCACGCACTATCCTCGCCCGGTTCCTCCGATTCCAAGACAGAGAAAATATTACTAAACTTGCCCGTGGGAAAAAGGAGCTCTCCTGGCAAGGTCATCGTATACAGATTTTTGCTGACTATTCGCAAGAGGTTACCATGAGATGCAGGGCCTTCACTCCAGCAAGCAGAGCCTGTGCTGATCTCGGGCTCGAGTATTCTCTCCGATACCCTGCCTCCCTCAGAGTTATTATTAATGGTACTCCTCAGCTATTTGACAACCCCACAGCCGTGGAGAATTTCCTGGCAGCACAAGCTCCTAAACCGAACTGGGGAAAGTTTAAAGATATTGTTAGCTCTGGGGCCATGCAATCTTCGACGGAAACTGGTCAACAGGTGACTGGCCCAGTAACTCCAAGCACCGAGCACCTGCACCCATCCACCCGTATACTCTCTAAGAAATCCTCAGGCAGTAAATGGAGGAACAGGCGTAAGGCAAGGATTGAAGGAGCACACATTGACAAGACGCTCCGGCTCCGCTCTAGGAGCCACAGCGACAGACCCGATTCAGTTGCCTCGCACAGCCAGCTGGATATGAGCAACAACAACCAATTCATCACTCTGATGGATCTACCAATGGATGACCCACTTCAAGATGTGCCTAAGCTTCCCTGGAGCTCGCCTAAAAAGAACAGCAGGCCTCAGACTGCAAGAGGCCTTTTTTGGGCCAAATCGACAAATATCCAATCTCCCGAGGCCTCTGCGAACACAGAACAAGCCCTTGTTGAAGGACATATCAATGAAGCCAACCCTGCCATAAACTCGGTGGGCTGAGCAGGAACTTGATCCCTTTTGTGCTTAGTCTGGTTCTCTCTCTCTCTCTCTCTGGTCATCTTCAATTCGGTGACTCCACCCAGTCTCCACCTGGTTTACCCTGCTGCACATACCCCCATTTTGGGGGCAGTAAGTATATGATGTAGCAGCAGTGGGGCTGTTTTAGGGCTGGGTATCTACCAAGTACTAGTCTTTATTGCCCATTGCTGGCTTTTGCCCCATAGTTTGGCTTCTAACTTCTTTCTTACATCATGCCCCTTGGAGTATATATGCTGGACAGGGCTGACCCCCTGTGCCTGATTTACCCCCAGCTGAGAAGGGGCACAAGGTTAAATATATATTTGTTTACACATAAGCTACATACATAGACAGTCGCTGTTTAAACTGTCGGAGGGATCTATAGCATCGGGCTATAGTGGGGGAGTACAGGGGGACTTTGGAGCTCAAGGGGACTCCTTCTCCTTGATGCACTCTAGTTTTTCACCCTCCAGTGACCACTGCTGGTATCTGCGCTGTGTACCAGCCAATACGCACAGCAGATGCTGGTCCTGTACTGTGATGTTTATAGAGAGTTTGGGGGAGGGAGGGTTACGTTAATATCTCAGTTATTGTTTCTACATGGTTATTTCTAATTTGTATGTTTAAAATGTTCATGTTACTAGGTGGTCAGTTTGCGCCACCTAGAGTTGTTTCCGCTTATGGCAATCCGATGGAAGTGGTTATGGTTCGATACTGGTGCAGAGGGGATAGATGCGGGCTAGCTACTGATACTAGTTATAGCCCTTCTACATGGGGTGCTCGATCTGGCCTATATTCAGTCATGGTACACCCCAAGGAATATGGAACTTAAACTAATCTCTTGGAACATTCGGGGGCTAAATTCTCCAGTTAAAAGGAAGAAGGTGCTGCTTCATCTTAAAAAATTGGGCCCCCCCATAGTGTTCCTCCAAGAAACAAAGCTTTCCTCCGTGGAGGCAAAGAAACTCAAACAAGGTTGGGTAGGTGAAGAGATACATAGTGTGGCCGAATATCATAAGCGAGGAGTCTTTATACTGCTCCATAAAAAATTGGGCTGGAAACTGAATAGACATACCCATGATAAAGAGGGTAGATGGGTTATGGCTGAGATGATTACCCCGGAGGGCTCACTGATCTTAGTCAATATTTATGCTCCCAATCAAGATTGCCCCCAATACTTTCATACTTTAAACCAAACCCTTTCTGAATTCAATTCTAGCCAAGCTCCAGTTTTAATGGGGGGAGACTTTATTCTGACACTGGACCATTTACAAGACAGAAGTAATAAGACCCCTGAACCCCACAGACAAGCTAAGTTAGCTGTTCAAGGACTCATGAGTGAACATGTACTGCTGGACACCTGGCAGGCACAGCACCCAGGGGATCATGATTTTACTTATTTTTCCTTAGCACATGGGTCTTCGAACAGAATACACCTCTGGCTTATTTCCTCTAGGTTATATGACTCAGTTGTCCACGCACTCATACACCCGATCATCATCTCAGACCACGGTCCCTTAGAACTTATGATTAGGCAGGGGCAGGTTTCCCCTCCACCCTCTACTTGGCGCTTGGATCCCCTCTTGATGGAGGACTTAGACTTCCAGAAGTGGCTAGGTCCTGAAGTGGCGGACTATTGGGGGCATAATGACAATGCGGCGGTCTCAGACTCGACCCTCTGGGAGGCCTTTAAGGCCACTATTCGGGGCAGAATAATTGCCTTTGCTTCCGCCAGGAGTCGTCGCCTAGAGGTCGATCAACGAGCCCTTGAGAAACAACTATATACATTAGAATCCCAGTATAAGTTGCTTAACTCTCAAGCCCCTTCTCAGACCTTGTTAGCCCAGCTGACAAGTACCAGAATCTTCTTAATGCTCACCCTTACTGGCAAGCTGAACTGAACTCTACGAAGAATAGTATGCATACTTGGGGGGAGAAGGCTACAAACTTCTAGCCTATCGCTTGAAACACCAACAAGCCTCTTGAACTAACTGTTCTCTGGCAGATAAGCAAGAGGGCAAATGCTATTCCCAAAAAGGGATCAATGAGATCACGTCTTGATTCTATAAACAGCTTTATGCATCTCCCCATTCTCCCAATCTGCCTAAAATTCAAGGTTTCTTGGCCGCATTACCTATCCCTCGACTCCCAGAGAAGGACTCCCAAGCACTGGAATCCCAGATCTCAGAGGAAGAAGTGGTGGGGGTGATTAGATCCATGAATCTTCACAAGGCACCCAGGTAGGATGGGTTGCCCATAGACTTCTATAGATCCCCAGGAATCAACTTGGCCCCATATCTAGTCCGAGCATTTAGTCATTCCCTCTTGGTTGGTAAACTCCCTTCTACCTTGAGAGAAGCTACCATTACAGTTCTTCCCAAGAAGGGGAAAAACCCACTTTCCCTGAGTAGTTATCGCCCTATGTCACTCATTAATGCTGATGCTAAGAGCCTGGCTAAAGTTCTGGCAACCAGGCTCGAACATCTCCTCCCGGGCTTAATCCATCCCTCACAGGCTGTCTTTGTTAAGGGCTGCCTAGGGTCTGATCATCACAGAACTCTGATTTTGCTGATGCACCTGGCTAAAACATCTAAAATGCCATCTGTAGCCCTGGCCATTGATTTGGAAAATGCGTTTGACTCGGTAGAGTGGCCCTTTCTATTTCACACACTTTCCACTATGGGAATGGGCCCTAACTTTATTTCCTGGACTAAACTTCTCTATGCCTTTCCAATGGCCTCTGTCCTAACCAATGGTATCTTGTCCATGCCCTTTCAACTACAGAAGGGCACGAGGCAAGGCTGCCCCCTTTCCCCATTTGTATTTGTCCTGGCTATAGAACCCCTTGCCATCGCTCTCCGCGAATCCCCCCAGATTCCTGGAATATGGGGGGGGGACTCCATATTCAAAACTTTCTTTTATGCTGCTGATCTCCTCATCACTACGGAATATACTCTCCAAGTGATAAAGGACATCTTCACCATTCTAGCTGAGTTCTCTCAAGTATCGGGTCTTAAGCTGAATCAGTCCAAAACTGAGGTTCTCCCACTGAACTCAGAATCCTCAGGGAAACTCTTCATTAACTTAGGGCTAAACTGGTCCCCCAATGGTATTAAATATCTGGGCATTATTCTACACCTGAACTTGGACAAAATGCTCTCTATTAACTTCACCAACCTCATACGATCACTCGGATTAGATATAGAAAGATGGAAGGCCCTGAGACTATCGCTAGCCAGGAAAATTGACTCCATTAAACTGATGGCTGCCCCAAAGATGTTATATGTTCTGGCTCACTTACCAGTGCCCATCCCCCAGAAATGGTTTTAAAAATTGGAGGCCCTTATGGGCAATTTTCTATGGGAAGGGACTCGTCCCAGATTTAGCAAACAAAAATGAAGGCAGCACTGGAGTAGAGGTGGGTGGGGACTCCCCTGGCTACAAGGGTACCACATGGCCTATGTTTCAACTCAGACAACTAAATGGTTTTCTAAGATTGATCAGGCCTCCCCTTCATGGCTACCATTAGAAGCTTCCCTGTTGAATGCTCCTTCCCCTGCAGTAGCCCTATACAGCAAAAATTCCCCCCCCCCCACCGGGTTTCTCCTGCTATACTGACTTCAGTTAAATATTGGAGGAGAACCCTTGCCCTTTTAAGCCAAAACCCGTCCCCATGGGAATTCACCCCTCTGTGGAATAACCCTGCTATACAAGTAGGAAACCGCATGCTCCACTGGTGGCTCTGGGAGGCTCAAGGTATTGCCCTGATCCAGGATCTGTTACTCCCAGGTACATACTCACTGGACTCCTTTGAAGTCCTGAAGACTCGCTTTCATCTCCCTACAACCCACTTTTGGAGATATCTCCAAATCAGGGATGCCATCTCCCATTTACCCAATGCTCTGCTTATAAAGGAGATCCCCCAGGACCCCCACCCCATTAGTTTATGGGGTAAGCTCCTTAAAATTAGAGCAAGTAGAATTTATACAGACCTTAGGGATGCCATGGAGGCTCCTACCCGGTCCACTAGAGTTCGGTGGGAGTCAGATCTACAGATCCCTATATCTGATTGCCAATGGGCACACGGATGGATAAGAATCCACAAAGCCTGTAGAGATGGTTGCACCCACCTTATCATGAACAAGACCCTTCATAGGTGGTATCGGGATCCTGCTAAACTCAAGCGTATGGGTCTCACTCCGGCCGATGACTGCTGGAGATGTGGCAATCAAGGGGCTAACCTATATCATACTCTCTGGTCATGTCCCTCTCTCCGTCTCTTCTGGCTTTCAGTCCAGACTATGTGTCAACAAATATTTCCCATGGTTTCTCCTGACCCCTCTCTTCTTCTGTTGGGGTGTGGAAACCCGTCCACACTGAAACATTCCTCTGGGGCCAAATGGATCACTGGTATAGGGTCTATAGCCAAAAGATTAATCCTGACAAGATTGAGATCCCCTGATATCCCGACATTTCAGGAATTCCTTCTAGCTGTTGCTCAAGGAGCTATGCTGGAGAAACTCTCTAGCATTGCTGGGGGCCTAACTTCTCAATTTGATGAATGCTGGCAACCCTTCCTTAACTCGAAATATTGTCATGACTCCCCTCCTAAGGCTAAGCTACAAGTCTCTCTACCAGGATTGGTAAAGGGCTCCCCAACGTCCTCATTGCCCAACTCTGTCCCCCTCTAGAGGATCTAAATGTGGCATATGACTGATGTGGCAGTATGTAACTGCTTCACCCACTCAGACCCAGTACCGGTGTCTGCACTGGTATATAGCCATGCCTAGACCCAATTTTAAGTACTGACCCCCCAGCTTGCTCCTCACAAGCCTAATTGTTCTCTCTCTTGTCCCCCTGTCTTATCAACACTAGACCTGTCCATCCCCTTATCCTTCCTTTCCCAACCTCGGATAGGAGCTCACTACCCCTGGGTTGTGACATCCTACCATGCCCCGTACTTTATAGCATTTAATCCCGGGGCTCACACATACTCCTTTTCTCCATCCACCTTCTCTACATCCCGTTTTACCAACTCCTCTCTGTGCCTTTCTCCCCCTACCTCCCTCCCTTCGCCCCCACCTTCCCCTCTACCTGGTGTATATATTTTTTTTTCTTCCGTTACTTCCTCCTGCAACCTTAGATAACCTACTTTATCTTCCTATAGACAATTCTATGTATGTAAATACCCTGTAATCTGTACAATATCTGTATAATTCTATGTACATATGAACTTCTTTTTCTTCTTTTTTGTAAACAGTATTATCTGTATTGCCTTGTAAAATACCTGTGTTGACCTGTATATACAATTGTTCATGCTCCACCCAGGTCCATCTTGCAAATGAGCTTCTGCTCAACGATGAACGCCTGGTTAAATAAAGACTTGATTGATTGACTGTTTTCCTCTTCCCTAGTTCGGATTGCCTTTTATGTACATAGTTCTTATTAGTACATATATAACTATCAGATTGCACCACACTGGACCTTAATTTGTAATTACATGTCTCTGGCCTCCGCTGTGCACCTAGTATTGTCATAGAATATTATGCTATGGTCCCTTATGTGAGTTCATACTCTGGAACCCGGCTACCTCATAATTGGTATGCTTCTGCACAGTCCGGACATGGGATCTACTTCATAACTAATGTAATTGGCTGTTTCAGATAAGGTTACTGCATCCTGTGTTTAATGCTCTTATTTGGAGATCTGGACATACTAAATGTTGTGGTATAGTCATAGATCCTGTCTGTACTTATTTGTATGTGTGGTGCTATTCCTTCAATTAATAAAATCTTCAACAAGTACATAAATAGAATACTGGAGATAGTCCTGACCCAGTGCGTAGGCCCATCAAAGCTCATCACGCATGTCAACATCTTGTGAAGGAAGGCTCCTCAGCCCACCACAAGGTCTTGTGTGTGTGCCAGAACACTGCTGTGTCCATCCCCAGGCTGGGGCTGGTGTTGCATGCTGCAGCATCTCTCCCCCCAGTTTTGGTCCATAAACTGGCTCACTGAGCTCATACCCGAACTCAGGTCATTGGCATGAGTAGGGTATGAGGTCATCACTGGGCCAATGGACATCCCTGCAAATAACGTTACTTCATCATTTTTTTACATTTTATCCCCCCAAATTTCAACACAGTCTTTTTATGACCCCTCCTTCTGAATATGACAGGTGCCATTTAATAAAATACTGGACAAAAGTAATTTTGAGCCAGCAGTGCAAGAATCTGGGAAAAGAACAGTTACGTAAGAACTTACCGTAACAGTAGATCTTCAAGGGGATCTCAGTCATCAGGTCACACCACAGGAACTTCACCGTTGGTGAAGCAGGATCCACATGGAAGATTTTCAGCAGTACAACTGGGACTCCCACGCCGTCTATGTCATCAACCCTATAAAGGTATGAGCGGCTCTTTCCCCCTCCTCAGTTCTTTCCCCCAGAGACTAAGGGAGCAAAGCTCGTGCCATGGGGAACCGGAGAGAGAGAGAGAGAGAGAGGTGCCCAGGACTATAAGAAAGGCTGGATACACCAGACAGCCAGTTCCAAGACAAGAGCACCAAGAAGGGGTATGGCGGGAGATAAAGCAGACCTAATGACTGAGATCCTCTTGAAGATCTACTGTTACGATAAGTTCTTACATAAGTGTACTATCTTCTTTGGGGTTATCTCAGTCATCAGGTCACACCGTAGGAATGAATTTCAAGCAGTTACAGGAGCAAACAGACAGTCTGGGAGGAAGGCCAACCATAAACTTAAGATAGGAGGCACTACAGCACAGCCCTGCCAAAACCTGCATGGGCTATTGAGGCAATGTCCAGACTGTAGTGCTTGCTGAAAGTATGGATGGTACTCCAGGAGGCAGCCACACAGATGTCAGTGGCTGAGACCCCTTGGAAACAAGCCACAGAGATAGCCATGCCTCTGGTGGAATGAGCTTTGACAGCCCAGGCAGTTCTTTGCCGTACTAGTTGTAGCAGAACACAATGCAATTCACCAACCATTTGGATAGACACTGCTTAGAAATTGAAGTACCCTCTCTACTGGGGGTGAAGGAAACAAACAACTGCTTCACCTTTCTAGATTCTTTAGTACGAAGCAGGTATTACTTCAAAGTTGTTTGCACATCTAATGTATGGAGGAGTGCTTCCCATGGATTGGCATGCTCTGGAAAATAGAAAGGTGGATAGACTGGTTGAGAGTAAACTCAGAGACCACCTTAGGAAGAAACTTAGGATTTGTTTGCAAAGACTCCCTGTCTTTGAGAAAAATAAAATAAGGCTCCTTGCACCAGATGGCCTGAAGTTCTGAAATTCTTTGAGCAGAAGTAATAATAACTAAAAATAACGCTTTGCAAGAGAAAACGTAACTCGCAAGTCGCAATAGGCTCAAAAGGAGACAAGGTCAACTTTCCCAAAACAAAGTTCAACCCCAAGCAGGGACACAAGAATGGATTGGAGGTTTTAGGTGCAGGATGCCCCTCAAAAATGTACGGGAGACATCCAGCTGAGAAATAGTGCGGTAACCCATGGGCTCATGAAAAGCAGAAACAGCCAAAAGGTGCACCTTGAGGGAAGACTACTGGAGATCTGAATCAGACAGTGAAATAAGGTAGTCCAGGATCCAGCTCACCAGACAGGTGAAAGGGTCAAGATTATGTTTGGCAGCCCAGATGGCAAACTTCTTCCACTTCATGGCATAAGTGGCTCAAGTGGAAAGCTTCCGAGCTGCCATCAGGACGTCTGCCACTCTACTAGAGACCCCAAATCTGGCAATGGATATGTTCTCAAAAGCCAAGCATGCACTTGAAGGGACCTGAGGTCAGGATAGACCAGGGTCCCCTGATCCTGGGTCAGCAGGTTCCTGCACAGAGGGAGAGAGACTGGAGGTTCCTCCGCCAGCTGCTGTAACAGAGGGAAGTGTATCTGCCAAGGCCAGAATGGAGCTACCAGAATCATGCTGACCCCCTCCATCTGCAGTTTGATTAGCACTCTCTGGATTAGAGCAAATGGAGGGAAGGCATACAAGAACCTCCTGCTCCAGGAGAGGGACAATGCATCTCACCAGAAAACTCCAGGCCCTGGATCTAGCGAGCAGAAATTGGGCAGTTTTGCATAGAGTGGGGATGCAAAAAGGTCCAACTCTAGACTACCCCATTTGTTGAACAACTCTTCTGCGACAGATGAGAGAAGCTCCCATTTGTGCATGCTGGACTGAGTCCGGCTGAAGCTGTCTGCTAGAGTGTTTAACATGCCTGGTATGTGGACTGCCTAGAGTGTCATGTCATGATCCAACACCCAGTACCATGCTCTCATGAGCTCTCTGCACAGGGTATACAAATGAGCCCCCGCTTCCTGATGTAGTATACTACACTGAGATTGTCTGACTGTACCAGCAACTGACCTGGAGCAAGGTGTTCTTGAAATGCTTGCATGGTGTAGAGCACTGCTCTTATCTCCAGGACATTGATATGCAGGGAGGCTTCCGATTGGGACCAAGAGCCCTGGGTTCGGAAGGGACCCAGGTGTGCTCCTCAGACCGGATGCATCTGTGGTGAGGATCTGCTGAGGGGAGGAGATTTGGAATGGGATGCCTTGAAGCAGGTTTAAGGGATCCATCCACCACTACAGCACCTTGTAGACTGGGGAAGAGACCAGGACTAGGTGACATAGGTCATCCATGCACTGGTCCCACTGCACCTGGAAGGTCCACTGAAGGGTGTGCATATGGAGCCTGGCCAGTGGAACAGTGGGAATGGCAGCTGCCATGAGTCCCAGCAACCTCAGGTACACCCTGTCAGAAATGTAGGGGTTTTGAGCGACTTCCTGCGCTTGGGCTATAAGACATTCTGCCCTGTTCTGGAGCAGGAAAGCCTTCTCCTGTGTCAAACCACCCCTATATACTGCAACCTTTAGGATGGTGCGAGAACCAACTTGGGCAGATTGATGGTGATGCCCAGGGAGCGAAACAGCTGGAGAATTCTCTCCAGAGTCAGGAGAAACTGTTCTCTGGATGGGGCCTGTAGGAGGAAGTTGTCCAGATAAGGGAAAACATACAGTCCCTCCCTTCTGCAAGCTGCTGCTACTGCTGCTAAGCATTTGATAAAGACCCGTGGTGCAGAGGACAAGTCAAAGGGCAGCACTTTGAACTGATAATGCTGACTGACCCTGAAACACAAATCAGAGAAACTTCCTGTGAGGAGGAAAGGCCGATATATGCAGATAAGCATCCTGCATGTTCAGCGAGCACAGCCAATCTCCTGTCTTGAGGAGAGGCATCAGGCCTGGTAAAGTTACCATCTAGAACTTTTTGTACTGGACATACAGACTGAGATCCTTTAAATCCAAAATGGGACTCAGATCTCTGATCTTTTTTGGGGACCAGGAAAAACCTGGAATAAAACCGCTGGTTTCAGCCAGCCCGGTGGTGCTGAGGGTTGAGACGCTGGACACCACACCTCACACCTCACACCACACAGGTGACCTGGGTTCGGGAACGGGCTCAGGCACTGGCGGGTCAGCAGGGGAGGGAGAGGATCAAGGATCCTATGGACTGCTCTCCTCTCCCTGGATGTCTTCCTCTTCTTCCTCCGCATCATCAGGAAGAGTGAGGTCTGGATTGTACTCCTCCTCGATGTCAACCTCTTCCAAATCCGGGTCTGGTGTCACATGTGCTGACGATGGCTTGCAGGAGCTTCCAGCGGCTGATGAGTAAGCGTAGACGATGAAGCTGCCATCAATGGCATTGGTGAAGTGGGCCTGTACGCCCCCAACTGCTGTACAATAACAGAAGTGAATTTCATCAGAGTGTCACTTAGATCAACAACATTCATAGATGGGGGGGGGTGATAGCACAGGTACCGACAACCCACCAGATGGGCCCTGTGAGCCCTGCAAGCCTATAGCCCTGAAGGGAGAAGGGACAGGTCTTGATGGGTTGGGGGGCAGCTGCTACATATATACGCATCTATGGAGGTCCGAAAGACCCTGTGCTCCCACAGTAAAATATGGATAGTGTTATACTATCTCAGAAAGTAAGGAAATAAGTTGTAAAAAACTTTGTTAATGCTCCATTTAGGGTCAAAGCAACCAAAGTTGGTACATGAGGCATTAGGGTTTCCCTGATACCCCACCCTCCCAAACCAGGAAGAAGAACAGATGTGGGGTGTGCCTATATATATATATATATATATATATTCATGGCAAAAAACTCTGTTTAATGCATCAGTTAGGGCTCTTCCACAGCGAAAAAAGCGAGGAAATTCGGTGTTAGGGTTGAAAGCCCCTCTTGCATCCCTCAGCCCGCCCCCCCCCAACTGGCATCAGGGTGTGCATTGGGGTCATTGGTCCTAACTCTCACCCTATCACATGTGTAAGCAAGCTGAGGTATAGGAGAATGGGGTGAGAGTTAGACCGATGACCCCAACGCACACCCTGATGCCGGGTTGGGGCGGGCTGGGGTGCAAGGCGTGTCAACCCTAACACCAAATTCCCTTGCTTTTGTTGCTGTGGAACAACCCTAACTGATGCATTAAATAGAGTTTTTTGCCATGAATTTCCCTTCTTTTTGAGAATGAGGACTATAAATAGTGAATAGAATGTGGTGGTGGGAGCACGGGCCCCGCCCACCACGTGATGTCTTGTGACACAGTAACAGTAACTGCAATGCAAACACAAGCGCTAACGGTTATGGACATAGTGATGCAAATGTAAATGGTAACGCAAACGTTAACAGAATCGCAAGCGCAAAGTGACACCAAAGCGAACAGTGATGCAAACGGAGATACAAGCACATACGGAAATGCAAGTGGTAATGCAGACGGTCATGGTACCACTACTGTAAACACAAATGTTAACTGTTACAGCAACAATAACGCCAAAGGGAACAGAAATAGAAAGGCAAATGCAACGCATATGGAAACGCAAAGCGTAACGCACATGGTCATGGTACTGCAATTGCAAACGCAAATGGTAACAGTAACAGCAAAATAATGCCAAAGGAAACAGAAAAAGGAAAGGCAAATGCAAGAGCGTACGGAAACACAAACCGTAACGTGCACGGTCACAGTACTGCAATTGGAAATGCAAATGGTAACAGTAACAGCTAAAATAACGCCAAAGGAAACAGAAACAGAAAAGCGAATGCAAGCGTGTACAGAAATGCAAACTGTTACGTGCACGGTCATGGTACCGCAACTGTAAACGCAAATGGTAACGGTAACAGCAACAATAATGCCAAAGGAAACAGAAACGCAAATGCAAGCGCGTATGGAAACACAAACCATAATGCGCATGGTCACGGTACCACAATTGGAAACACTAATGGTAATGGTGACAGCAACAATAATGCCAAAGGAAACAGAATTGCAAATGCAAGCGCATACAGAAACGCAAACTGTAACGCGCACGGTCACGGTACCACAATTGGAAACGCAAATGGTAATGGTAACAGCAACAATAATGCCAAAGGAAACAGAAACGCAAATGCAAGCTCGGATGGAAATGCAAACCGTAACGCGCACAGGCATGGGAACGCAATTGGAAATGCAAATGGTAACGGTAACAACAACGATGATGCAAAACGAAAGACAGACACAAACGGAAGGGCAGCCGCAAATGCAAATATTAATGCGCACAGTGATGCAAAGTGAAACACAAACAGAAATAGTACTGTAGACACAAATGGTAAGAATAATGCAAATGCAAGCGCAAACAGAAATGCAAAGGATAACGCACACGGTTGCGTACACGGGAAGGCTAATGCAAATGGGTACAGAAACGAAAGTGGAAACGCTACGTGTAACAGTAACTGGAGCGCACACCCTGGTTTTCCCCAACAGCTGCATAGAGAAACACAGAGAGTACAAAGAATGTATGCATAATAATGGGGCTCGGAGCAGAAAATGAAGAGTTGGAATACTAAATTGCTTATATCTCAGGAACGGTACGACTTACGAAAAAATTAAAAATTTCGTATGAATTATGACTTTGCTGGCTAGTTTTGTACTTAGCTCCCATTTTGGGGGCTAAGCATTTTTCCAATGAAAAGTCCATATCTTGTGCCATTTCCGAGATATAGGCCCCGAAAGTCTATGGGGAAAAGCGTCAACTTCAGAGTACCATAACTTTGCATCCCTGCAATATTTTTTCACCAAACCATCAAAAGGCATATATGTGAGATGTTGGCTTTTTTTCCCTCTAAATTTCAGCCCAAAAGACCAGACCATTCTTTTGCAGCAGGGTAGCAAACAATTTATATCATTTTGGCCATAGTGTTGAAAAGTAGTATCGTGATTTGCGAAAAATGCGAGTGTCGCAGGTGCGACACTACTTTGTGACACTACTTTTTCCAAAAATTTGAAAAACATATTTCTGGAGTGTTTAACCCCAAAATAAAGACATGCCTAGCATCCTCAGGGCTTGGCTAGGTAAACACAAAAATAATTATGTCCCTACATGGTCCAAATTTTAAATGCCAAGCACTTCTGTGATCAGTAACTGAAAACAAAATGGCAGATTTGCGACACTACTAGGGTCATTTGCGACACTAAAAAGTGCATTTGCGACACTGTCGAACTTTTTGTTAACTTTTCCCATTGACTGTTATGGGAAACTTGTTTTTTGAATAACTTTTGCATCGTCCAATATTTTTTCATGAAATCTTCATAAGCCACATCGGGGACCCCGGCAGCATGTTCCCTGAAGTTTTCGGACTGGTCACGCAACCCGTGCAACCTGTAGGTGCAAGCAAAGAATGTGCAAAAAAACAATAATGCACCCCAGAATGTCACTTAATAACTCCGCAGCCGTATATCTGAGTGGTACGAAAGTTGGCAGATCCCAAGATATATGGCTACGCCCTGAGCCTGCCACATTTCATACAAATCTGTTGAACGGTGGCAAAGTTATTAAGGTGCAAAGTTTCACCATTTAACTTTAAATGAGATACTCAACCCTAGTTATGGTAGCACATATATATATATATGTACATATAGCAGTAAATAGTAAAATGTATTATTATACAGGAAACAAATCTTTAAGCCAAAGGCCCAGTTTATAAGAAAGTTCTGTTTGTAACATGTTACCTATACATAAAATATATAGCTATAAAAACAGAAAAAGTAGAAAAATAAGAAAATGTATTTTCACAAACATGACAATACTTAAACAGTCAGTCATTACATTTGTCCCTTAATACCCATCAAACATCCTAACATTTCATTCATTCCAATTTACTTGAAACAATAAGCAACTAACATAACTTAATACTATCAATTTCCAATACAGTCTAACTATACATAAAATATACAGCTATAAAAGTAGAAAACAGTATATTTTCACATACATGACAATACTCAAATAGTCAGTCACTGTGTTCCCTTTACTACCTCTCAGTAACTCTTCCTTCATTCAAATTACCTAGAAACATGAACAACTAACATGACTTAATGCTATCAATTCCCGTAAAAACTGACTATACACTGGGAATGAACGTACAAAACAAGGTAAGTTATTCCAATATTTAGTAGCTTGGTGACATAAGGTCTTTTCAACATATCTATTTTTGCTACCAAAAACATTAATCCTATTTATTTGGCAATTCCTTTTTGGTCTTAAATTTAGTTGGTCACACCCACCAAACAGGCACTCATTAATATAATACTCTGGATAATCTACATGATATTTGTAAGTTAATTGTTGCCACGTCATGGCACATCTATTCTCAAGTGTTTGCCACTGTAGTGTAGTCAACATCACACAATGGTGTGTTCTTGGTTCACACTGCAGC
The DNA here is from genome assembly GCA_016271365.2 of Neoceratodus forsteri. Lineage (NCBI taxonomy): Eukaryota > Metazoa > Chordata > Ceratodontiformes > Ceratodontidae > Neoceratodus > Neoceratodus forsteri. Next base: position 401,215,787 of record CM028136.1, on the reverse strand, counting down.
ACATATCTGGCGATTCTGTTGTAGACTATATCCATTTTTTCCAAAAATGATTTATTAGCAGTTCGATATACTAAATCCCCATATGTTAGTACAGGGAGTATTAGTTGTTCTGCTATCCTTTTCCTACTAGTTTTATTTAAACATCTAATTGTTCTCCGCAACACCCCCACTCTTTTACTCACTCTATCAACTAATGATTCAGTATGTTCTCTGAAGGTCATTTCCTCATCAAAAGTAATTGCCAAATATGTATAAGATGACACCTGTTCCAGATATGTATCATTATTCACTTTAATAGTGAGTTGTTTATTTTTTTCCTGTGTAGATCCTAAGTATAGTATTTTTGTTTTCTTCGTGTTCGTCACAAGGCCCAACCTGGTGAACCCCCCCATGCTTTCAAAATCCGCCTGCATTTTTTTCTTGTAAATCCCTACTATTACATCCCACAGTCACCACTGCAGTGTCATCAGCATACAACCGTATCTGTGAATGTTGTATAACTTGTGGGAGGCTATTGTTGAATATCAAAAACAACAGGGGTCCTAATATAGATCCCTGTGGCACTCCCCTATTTACTAACCTTTTGGTAGAATAATCCCCATTTATTGACACACATTGTATACAGTCCTCCAGGTATATATATATATATATATATATATATATATATATATATTGCAAAACTACTTTAATGAATGCATCACTTAGGGTTACAGTGATGAAAGTAGGGAAATGAAGCATTAGGGTTTCCAACCCTAACACCCCACCCCAACCCTGCACAGATGAAGAGGGATTGGGGGTGGCACTGGGGTCATGAGCCCTAACACTCATCCCATTCCTTTAGAAAATAAGCTGAATGGGCACAGCATAGGAGAATGGGGTGGCGTTAGGATTAATGACCCCAATGACATCTAATTCCTCTTCATCTGTGCAGTGAAACGAAGATGACCAAGGTTGAAATATACATTCCTACTTTCGTCGCTGAAACCTAACTGATCATTACGTTACATTTTGCAATTTATTTCCTTACTTTTGAGATTAATCGTAGCCTTATTTTACTGTGGAAGTGCAGGGTCCTCCCATCCCTCCATAGATGCATATATGTATGTAGCTTTGGAAGCATCCAATTATACCACAACAGTCACCAAACTGTCACATAGCCATGTTATTACCCCACCTCATGTACCTGGTGGGGGTGGGGTGTTAGGGTTGGAAACCCTAACACCACATTTACCTACTTTTGTCACTATAACTTTAACTGATGCATTACCAAAGTTTTTTGCAATTTATTTCCTTACTTTTTGAGATAGTATAATCATATCCTAATTTGCTTGTTAAAGCGCAGGGCCTTCCATTTGTAGCACAAGAGTGATGGAATTGTCAGTGTAGCCATGCTATTATCCCACCTAACATACTCACTGCATAAAATATTCAAATCCCCACCAAAATGTAATTCTGCACAACTGTAATGCCATTTCTGCTCTGCAGCTGTGAAAACACATTTCAGCCAGAATTTGAAAAATGACAGTTTTGACATACATTTAAGGGAAAGGGGAAATAGTTTAACCAGGAAAGGCACACTAAGCCGGAGCTTGTTTCCAGGTGCAACCTGGGAGCACATGAAAGTTAAGCGACTTGCTCAGGGTCACACAGTATGCAAGTGAGGGCTAGTGGGATTCAAACCAAGGTCTCCAGGTTTGCAGCTTGGTGCCCTTAACCACTATTCTATCCTGTCTCCTTAATTTGGTGGGGTAATAACAAGTCTATGTTTCAAATTTGGGGTCAAAATATTTTAAATTTAGAAAGTTATGAGTGTGCGTAGCGAAACTGCAACGAATGGTTATAACTCAGCCATTTTTGGACATTTTGACCCCAAATGTTTAACTTGGCCTTTGGGGACGCAACCTCACGAACAATATGACTGTCATTACACAAATCCTACCAGGAAGGTGACTTTGCCAAGTGACTGCGAAATCACCTTTTGGCCAAGAGCTGACAAATGACAGTCTTATTGTTCAAGAGGTGGAGTCTCTAAAGGACCATAATGAAACTTTGGGGTCAAAATCTCAAAAAATGGCTGAGTTATGCATCAAAGTAGCCTGTGAAATCCTTTTTCGTGAGTTCATGAAAAAAGAATCAGCTCATAAAAAAGGAATTGGCTCGTGAAAGAGGATCTAAGCCAATCACGAAAAAAGAATTAAAATGTTAAAAAAAAGGCACTGCAAGGTTGTTATTCCAGCAAATAACTTCACAGTCCACCTAACAGAGTCCCGATGAACAAGATATATGTATTGGTGTCTCTAGATACCTTCATTTTGGGTGCTTTTCAATTTTTTTTATTTTTTGGGGAAAGAAAAACAGAAAATATGATGGCTCACGAAATAGGATTTTTTTCTCACAAAAAAGGATTTTGTTCTCATGAAAAAGAAAACATTCTTGCAAGACTAAATCCTTTTTCGTGATATCAAATCCTTTGTCAAAAAAAAAAAACCATCCATCCTGAAAAACAAACTTCCCAAAGGGTAATGTTAACTTAAAAACTTAACTTTGCAACAGTGTAATATTTTTGCACCAAACTAACAGTGGCAGTTCTGCTACCCAAGTTCTTTATACCAGAAAAACATCACAACAAAATTCCACACCATCTGGGCTCAAGGCAAGGAGGAAAAAAACTGCAAAAAAGGGAGGCGTTTTACTTTTTTTTCACTATCCGGATCTCAGAATCCACACATCCAACTGGAACGAAACCTGCCACATCAAGATCTATCCCACAGGACAGCACATACCAAATTTTATGCAAATCCATTGATTGGTTGCAAAGTTATTAAAGTGCAAAATTTGAGGTTTACCATTAAACAAGCTACTTAGCCCTAACTATAGGGGCACGACTGTATCCCTATAATATATATAAGGGATATGCAATGGGGGGCCATCACATAAACTATTTATTTTCATGAGTCCTTAGGGAGCTCACAAGTGGCGTAGCGTAGCAGAGCCATAAGTGGTTTGCCTGAGGACACCGGGGACAAGTGAAAATAAATGGCTTATGTGATGGCCTTCCCCATCGCATGTTCGATTTATGCAATAGCTACTATTTTTAGTAAGTTGTGTTTGTAATGTTGCAATTAATATTTGTAACAAAATTTTTATAACTGTAACAGACTTTTTGTTATTTGGTTTTTCGTATTTACACTTTACTTGGGGTTATTTTTTTGAATGGGCTTTGTAGTAAGTTGTAATTGGCTGGTTGTTTTGAATGGAGTGCGCAAGCATCTTCTGATTGGTTGGGAGAACATGGGGAAAAAACATTCTGACTGGGTAGTGGGGGTGGCTGTGTAGTTGGTGGGCGTGGTTTGTTCTTATGGGGCAGTTCAGGCTTAGCAGGGAGGAGTTCAGCATCGGAGTAGGATCTCTCCTGTGGATTACCCAGTGTTGGCGACTTCGGCGTGCGAAGGGCAGGAAAGGTGAGCGGAGGAGGCCTTACAGGAAGCGGCAGCACATCATGGATCTTGGGAGTATTTTCTTTGGGGGGGAGCGCGGAAGTGGTGAGTGGTGATTTCATGTTTGGGCTGTTGAATGCTGTGCTTCAGGCAAATTATAGATTTTTTTTTTAATTCTGTAGATTGTGCTTGGATTGTGTATTTCAAGGACGTGGGCACGGTGGAGTGGAGTGTGTGTGGGGGTGACTTGTGACGGATCTGGGAGGCTATCATGGATGAGTTGGGAGACGACTGTGGATGACCCTGGAGTCAGTGTTCATGGACCCAGGAGAAGGCGTTCTAGGAGCTGGGAATATGTATGTGGAGTTCAGCGTTTTGATATTTGCATCGTTGGGGCCTCTCGTGGATGACTACTGTTTCCCTGGTTTACGACATACGAGAGTTGTTTGTATGTTGGACTTTTTTTTTTTAAAAAGGGTTATCTCTTATTTTTAGTTTTTAGCTTTCCTTACCGGATTACGAGTTTCAACAGTTGGGAATTTCCTTGGACTTTTTTTAATGGTTTCCTTGCACCTCTTGGAGTAACCTTGGATTATTTAACTAGCTTATGGAGACAAAGAACTACAAGGTGAGATAAGTACATAAACTTTTTATTCTGAAATATCTAGCATAAATCAACAGGAGGGTCATTTTTTGAATATGCTAACTTGAAAACTGTGACAGAACTGAAAAAAAAATGCTTTGTTTTTATTTTTCTATTTGCTACTAAAGAGAATTTCTAAACTTATAGGTGCCACATTTCTGTTTTTCTTTTGAGGAGTAATACTAATAGTGTAAGAACTGTATTGGAAACAAAATGAGTTGAGTTTCACAGACTTCTTCATGGCAATATTAGAGCAGTGTTTAATGCTAAGAGAAACTGTATGGAGCGTGCAAGCAGGCAGTTGGAGCTCGGGAGAATGAAACAAAGTTTTCAGAATAAGTGCCGGTGGGAGGGTGGAAGATTAATGGCAGGGTGTTGAATAAATGATGGTTGATTGATGGCAGGGTGTTGGATAAATCTTAGAACCACCATTTATTCAACACCTGTGAGAATAAATAAATTTATTTAATGGTTTATCCACCCACACCTATTTCATAAATAATAATTTTTTATATATATATATATATATATACACATATATATATATATATGTATGCAATAGTAGTAGACATAAACGGAGTGTGATAAATCTGTTTATCTGAGCAACTGTGGCCAAGATATTCAGAACAGATGCACCTGGTGCAACTGAGTTGCACCAGCGCATCTCCAGAATTGTGCCCCAGGGCCATATTCAAACCCTGGAGATGTGCCGCACAACTCCAGATGCGCTGAGGTGCATCTATAATGTATGCAGCACATCTCCAGGGAGCGTGCCCATGCATATGCAGCACATCTTGATATTCAGCTGAGATGTGCGGTGCATCTACCAGCACATCTCGGAGATGTGCCACATACATGGGCACAAAGTAAAGCCTGTTAAAAACAAGCCTATTTGGTAGCCACCCACAGATTGGCTGCTGTATTGCATGACACAACACAGCAGCCACCAGCCCCTGATTGGCTACCCCACCCCGTGCCCCAACTCCCCGAACTGTTCGGACACATAATATCCATACCCTGATGGTCTAGTGGCTCCCTTCCCTCGAGTCCCGAACCCCATAAATGTAAAATAAACAAATTCCTTGGTGGTACGGTGGTCCCCCTCCCATTCCTGTGTCCCAATCCCTGTAAATGTAATTGCAAAATAAACCCTGGTGGTCCAGTGGTGCCCCCAACCCCCATTCCTGAGTCTGATCCCTGTAATGGACAATAGAGAACAACCTGGTGATCTAGTGGTGCCCCCGAGATACTTGGCCAGCTGGTTATGATTGTTCTATGATATCTGTAATATAGAATGTGGTATCTGAGTGTCTCTCATGAGACATCCTGTGCTATGGGTGACCCCACCCCCAGGTCAGTGAAGTGACACGTGACCTGAAACCAGGAGGTAATTAAAAGACTAGAGAGACTTAATTAAGGGTCTCCTGTTTTCCTATCTTAATTAGAACTGACCCAGCTGCCAGGATATAGGGCTTGTAAATGTTTATGACATCTTAGAGGAAAAACATGTTATACACCATGGTGTGAAAAGTCATAAAAATCCTTTGATGTGCCCTGGGAATAGGAACTGCTCAAGATCAAAGAAGGGATGTTAATTAAGGAGTCATATTGGGAAATTAGGTTTTGCTGAAGTCACAGTATTTAAAATAAATCCTGACAGGAAGATCATTGTTTGTATAATTTTTATATTCTAAAAAGAGGAGCTAGATGACATCATAGAAGGGGGTGGAAACACAGAGTTTTGAACTGTATTCTGTGTTTCAACTGAGTGACATATCTTTTTGGGCTCTTAAGAAACAAGATCTAACTATATGCACTGTAGAGGTAATACATTAGATAGAAAAAGTCTAATTGTATTATGGTAGGAGTTTACGTGTTGTACTTTAAACTTGTTCTTTTAAGTGATTGTATGCTTTTTGATATAGTATTCTGTGTTTACATTTTACATATTTTTTATCCGTTTTAGAAAAAGTATTATTTTGAAGGACTGCCTGGGTGTGTCTTCGAAGTACTTTTTGCATGTGACGTATAGAGGGTTAAGACTGACAAAAACTGTTCAGAGCTTGATGGTGTTACTAAACTGGGAAAAGGTAAACATATACCTAAGGTCTTTTATAGAGTTTTAAGGGTTCATTTTGGATGCCTAGTTAGGTGCCCTTAGGCGAAAGATATATTGCATCCCCCGAAGAGAAGATTATCTGCGCCTGTACATTTGGGTACACTACCATAAAGGTTCACAGTTTGAATCCCCCCAGAACTTGAGACTAAAGGTGATTCGGACCCACAAGCAGACAGGAGGGTTACCCTGCCTGTTACCTGTTCACATTACTGCACTCAGAGGTTGGCATTGTGGGAGCATGGGAGCAGAGGGCCTGACCTGCTGAGTGTGGTTGTGACACCCCTCAACCCCCACCCACACAGGACCCACATCCCACCCCACTCCTCTGTTCCAGAAGTGGCAGTATGTTGGTGGGTGCAGGGCTCCCATATCTACAGGGATTCCTGTATTTTACAGGGATTTGGAGGCATCTACAGGAAAACGCTTCCCATAGACTTGCATGTGTTATACAGGAAAACAGGGCAATTCAGCTTCCATAGGAAATAATGTAATCTACAGGAAAACATAGGAATATCACCCTGGAGTTACAGGGGAAAATGCCAAATCAATATGGGAGCACTGTGGGCAGCAAAACCCACCCGCACACCTCCATGGCTGCCCACCAACTGACAGCTTTCAGTAACACCTGCAAACTCATTGGTCGACAGTGTATACTGTACATTTCCAGTCACAAAATATGAATGGAAGTGTACAGTGCACAGTGCAAGCCCACTGGTGGACATTGTCGACCAATGAGCTTGCAGGTGATACTGTAAGCTGTCAGTCGCAGGGCAGCCATGGAGGTGTGCGGGTGGGTTTTGCTGCCCGCTGACGTATGGCCACTTCTGGGATGGGGTGGCATGGGGTGGGATGAGGGTCCTGTGTGGGTGGGGGGTGGAGGATACCACTAGACCACCAGGTTGTTCTCAATTGCCCTTTACGGGGCTTGGACTTGGGGATGGGGTACCACTGGACTACCAGGGTTTATTTTGTGTTTACATTTATGGTGCTCAGGACACAGGGATGGGAGGGGGGATCACTGGACTACCAGGGGAATTTGTTTATTTTACATTTATGAGGATCAGGACTCCGGGACAGAAGGGAGGACCACTGGACTACCAGGTAATTTGTTTATTACATTTACGAGGACTGGGACTCTGGGATGGGCGGGGGGATCACTGGACTACCAGGGACGTTTTTGACTTTACATTTATTGGGATCGGGTCTCGGGGAGGGGATGGGGGCCACTAGACTGCCAGAGATTGGTACAGCATGCATGTGCAGGACTCCCAGAGCATGTCGCCAGGCTAGTCCTGCACAACTCATGCAAATGGGGCCATAATGACATGCAAAATGGCCCAATTTGTGCCTTGCATGCATAATGGCTCCATTTGCATGTCTGGCTTTGAATATCTTAGAATTGCACCTTGCGCATCTTCAGATGCGTTGGTGAATTCACGTTCCAGGTGTTCTGCTCTGTCTGGGGGATCACGCATTTTATGATATATTCAGCCGAGAAGTGCCATTGCACATCTCATTTGAATATAACACTTTTGTGCTCCAACACAACTCAGTTGCATGGAGCAACCACTTGTGCCATAGCCAGGCGTGAGTTTGAATATCGGGGCCACTGTGTATACATTTCATTTATACAACATGTGTGGGTCTCTTTTCATGAAGATAAAAGAGATATCTCACTGACCACATGTGAGATATCATTTATAGCTTCACAGTTGGGTATGTCACAATGGATATCTTGGCCAGATGGGTATGTCACAAAAGTTTCAGAATGCATTTAGAATGTTCAGCCTCAGTAACAGTACTAACTGTATTCAAATACAAATAACTTTAAAACAAAACATGATAGCATTGTACTGTGAGCACAAAAGTTGTTCAGCACAAAAAGATCTAGAAAATGAGTGGTGTTTCATTTATGGCTACCTTTTAGTTTTTTTTATAATTAACAAAAAAAAATGACAGAAAATGTATTTTCTTTTCACTTTTTTGACAAACAGATGCGAATAATTTTAAAATAAAAAAATAGCATGGTACTGTGAGTACAACAATTATTCAGCATAAAAAGATCTACAAAATGAGTGGTGTTTCATTTATAGATACCTTTTATTTTTTTTATAATTGGGAAAAAACAGCACGCAAACCAATTTTTTTCACTTTTTGCAACAAACAAATGTAAATAACTTTAAAACTGAAAAAAGAGAGACCCACAATTGTTGTATAAATCGAATATGACATGGATGGCAGTGAGATAGTAGAAATATCTCCACTCTCTGTCATTGAACTGTAGGTATCCCACTCGTGGGATGTCAAGAGTTCAATGGCAGCTCGTGGAGATATTTCTGCTATCTCACTCTCACCCATGTCATATCCCATTATTTATCCACACAGTTGTTATGTCATCAGCCGATTCATCCACATAGTTGTTATGTCAGTAGGTCCAGCACAAGCACTCAGAACTCATTTAGAATGTTCGGCCTCAGTAGCAGTACTAACCATATTTATATGTGAATAACTTTAAAACGAAAAATTATATCATGGTACTGGGAGCATGAAAATCATTCAGCAGAAAAATATCTACAAAATGAGTGGTGATTCATTTATAGATACCTTTTAGATTTTTTATAATTAGCAAAGAAACAGCAGAAAATTCTTTTTTTTTTTCATTGTTTCAACTAACAAATGCAAATAACTTTAAAATGAAAAACTGGGGGGCGCTGATGAGCAGCTAAGAAGTAAGACGCATTCTCCTCGAGCTCCGTACCTCAGAGACCTAACTATAGTATTTTTTCATAAAATTAAGATAAATAGATTCGGATTATGCTGCATAACTGCCCATAGCTGCAAAATGATGGATGACTACATCTCAAGTGCAACAGGGAAGCCCGTTAGAAATGCTGGGAAAAACCTGAAGAAACAACCAGCTGGGCCCACATCGGAGCCTACAAGCCCAATTTCCTTCTCGGCGGCAGAATTAGCTGTACTGGGGCGAGAGGTGACAACGCAAGTGTTGGCTGCTTTGAATCCCCGCTTTGAAAAGCTGGAGAATCAGATCGAAGCAAAGCTGCAAAAAATAGCGGAGAGAACTGCAGCACATGGTGAAAGGCTAATGGAGGTGGAGGAGCGTATAGCTAGGGTTGAAGATTTGATACAGCCTTTGCCAGAGAAAATAATTGCTTTAGAGAAGGAGCTGGAGGATCTGAGAGAAGCCTTAGACTATCAGGAGAATTATGTCAGGCGTACCAATCTGCGCTTACGAGGGCTCCCTGAAGGGAAAGAGGGTCCGGACATAATGAAATTCTGTGCTGAAAAACTGCCAAAAATCCTGAAGCTGCAACCTAAAGGAGGAAAGCATAAGATCGAAAGGGCGCACAGAGCAGTACTGCCAAAGCCAGGTCTGGGTCAACCCCCGAGAAGTATTGTTATTCGGTACCATAATTTCCAAGACAGAGAAACAGTGATAAAAGCCTTTAAAGTAAACCAGCCTGTTGAAATTGATGGAGTGAGAATCCATGTCACACAAGATTACTCGAACAGACTACTTAAGAAAAGGCGGGTGTTTGCCGCTGCGATGGCTCAGTTAAGAGAGATGCAAGTGGAGCATTACATGATCTACCCTGCGATCCTTAAAATAAAGCATGAAGGTGCAGTGTACTCGTTTTGGGAGGTGGAGAAGGCGAACACCTTTATAAAGGAACTCAAGAAGAAAGTGGGCTGAAGAGAGTGGCGACATGGTGGGAGAAGTGAGAAGGACTTGAGACACTGACTATCCTTTCTAGTTGGGAGTAGATCCCCAGTTATAAGTTGAATTGTTCATGTTTAGTAAATCTTTGAACTCAGGAGGCCTACGGCTAAATCGGTGGATAATGAGGGCTAAATGAGAATGTTTCTTGGAAGAATATGTGCTAAAGTTTTGAAATTTCGGAGGAGAATGCTCGCAGACACAGGAGAAAGTGCTGGAAGAGCTCCCGTGGAGAAGGTAGGCTGGGAGGAGTAGCTGGTGGCCTGGGCCTAGCGTGTGAGGTTATTTGAAATCACGCGGCCTACTCCACCGGCCTCCGACCGGGCCGACTGTTGAAAGGAAGCCTCATAATTGAACTGAGACTGCATAGGGTTATGGTGTTGATTGTGGAAGGAGAGGGGATGGTTATGACGGAGGGCAGAAATCAATGTGACTCAAAATGGACCGATGTCGGCTGAACTGAAGCGGTTCCAGTTCTATAACGTATATATGTTATGTTGTTATGTTATGAATCAGATGGGCCAGTATAGGTCATAGATGAAATGGTCTTGGGGGGGGTTGAGGGGAGGTAGCTGCTCAAATAGCAGAATTTGGGAGGTGCTGTCGAGATGGCAGAAGAAAGCAATGAGGGGCGATGGCTGATATGCTGGAAAGAGGAGTGCTGGGAGGAAAGGGAATGGTTCGGGATGTCTGGGAGTAGGAGTAATGTGGGAAAGAGGGGAGTAAAAAAGGGGATATATAGTAGTATCAGGGGGAAGGGCTAAGAATTATCGAGATTCACATCCAGGGGATAAGGGTAAAAGGGCATGTATGGATAGTAAGGCTGCTGATATGGTTGCTGGGATGATGAAGCCTAGACTTGGGCAAAATATGGGGAGAGATGGACAGGGAGTAAGAGGAATGCCAGATGCAGGAAGTATTTGAAGGGATAGAGGAAAAGTGATAATGGAAAGAGATAATGGTTGGAGGTGATTTGGTGGTACAATCCTGGAATGTTCATGGTCTCTCCTCTCCAGTTAAACGGCGTGCAGTGCTAACGGCATTAAGGAGAGCACAAGTGCACGTGACTCTTCTGCAGAAAACACACCTGACATCGGGGGAGCATGTAAAACTTAAAAGGGGGTGGGTGGGTGCATGCTATGCGGTCTCTTTCAGCCCACATAAACAGGGAGTGGCAGTTCTGGTGCATAAAAATTTGCCATTTCAGATCACAAAAGTCCTTGCAGATCCAAGGGAAGGTAGATATGTGTTTGTTGCAGGGGTTCTCCATGGCCTGAAAGTCACGTTTGGGGAGTGTGTATGCACCAACTAATTTGGACCCAGGGTTCTATAACAACATACTGTCCATACTGATGAGAGAACAATTTGAGAACCTGATTATGGAAGGGGACTTCAACTGCATGCCTGATGCTGCCCTTGATCACTCAGAGGGGAAGGGACGCAGAGATCCTTGTATTAGGAAATAGAGGGAAGGGTTGGCAGAATTGAATTTAGTGGATGCCTGGAGGACAGCGAACCCTCAGGATAGAGAATATACCTTTTATTCAAACCCACACAAAACGTGGTCGAGGACTGATCATGTCTATGTAACGCTGGATTGGTATGAGAAACTCAAGAAGGTGGCACATGGTCCCATACAAATCTCAGACCACGCAGGAGTGGTGGCGTCCTTTAGATCTCCGAGTGAGAGGGGGGAAATGCAGACATGGAGATTCCCTACTTATATGCTAGGCTTGCAGGAGTTTCAGGATTATGTGAAGGAGCAATTTAAATTCTATATGGATGTAAATGCACCGACTGCCACTTCTAAACAAATGTTATGGGATGCGGGCAAGGCATACATGAGGGGAGCAATTATAGGGTACATGGCAAAATATAAAAAAACTAGATTGGAAAGACAGAAAGCCCTTCAACAAAAGTTGAGAATATTGGAGGGGAGGGTAGCAAGGGGGGAAGGAGGTGAACAGGCGAGGCAGGAGTTGGTAACAACCAGACAGACGCTTAATACCTTATTAATGGATGAGGCTCGAAAAAAATTGTTCTACCTGAAACACAGAATATATGAGTGGGGGAACAAGCCAGGGCCTTTGCTGGTAAACCTTGTAAAGGGTAGGAAAAATGCGGTGCACATTCTTGGTATCAAAAATAAAAAAGGGCAGACGGTTACTAAGTACGTGGAGATAAGGGATACATTTAAGAAATACTATGAGGAATTATACAGATCAAGTGGAGAGGGAAGTGAAAAAGAAATGCATGATTTCCTGGCTAAGTATAAACTGCCCCAAGTAGCAAAACACCAACAGGAGCTGTTAGATAAGGAGATTACCAGAAAGGAAATTCTTCAGGCCATCAACACAATGAAGCCGGGAAAGGCATGTGGCCCAGATGGCCTGCCTGCAGAGCATTATAAACGGCTGAGGGAGGAGGTAAAGGAGGTAATGTGGGAAGTATTTAGGAAGGGAAGAGAGAATGGCGAACTGTCAGATACAAGTGGCTGTGCCTTGGTGTATGTGATTCCTGAACCAAATAAGGACCTAATGGAATGCTCATCGTATAGACCAATATCCCTGTTAAACTGCGATGCTAAGGTGTTTGCTAAAATTTTAGCTAGTAGATTGGAGGGTATCCTCCCAGAGTTGATCCATCCGGATCAAACTGGTTTTATAAAAGGTAGGCATTCTTATCATAATATTAGGAAGGTCCTTAATGTTTTGGAACAAGCCAAGAAATTGGGAGGGCGGGCAGCTGTATTGTCAATGGACGCCGAAAAAGCGTTCGACAGGATTGAGTGGCCATATCTGTTTACAGTCTTGGAATGCTTCGGTTTAGGGGAAAGCTTCACTAAAATGGTAAGAGCATTGTATCGGGCACGCAGGGCTGCAGTTCTGGTTAATGGGAACGTAACTGAGCAATTTGCGCTCCACAGGGGGACATGGCAGGGATGCCCTCTCTCCCCTCTGCTATTTGCAATGACGGTAGAACCACTGGCTATAGCCATCAGAGAGGACCTAAGAATACAAGGGATAAAAGGGAAAAGTGGAGGACAGCATAAAATTACATTGTATGCTGATGACATGATGTTATATGTGATGAGCCTTTCACAGTCTATGCCTGCCTTGCTGGAAATCATAGGTCAATTTGCCACATTCTCGGGATATAAACTGAATCTGGGAAAGTCCGAAATCATGTTTCTGGGAGAAGAGAAGGGGGATGCGGGTGGTACATGGGGTTTGAAGAGGGTAGGTACACACCTTACTTGCTTAGGGATCAAGATAGGTAGGGACTTGAGATCACTCTATAGGCTGAATTACACCCCACTATCAAAATTGGTAAGAGAAGACATGGGCAGATGGAGAAACCTGCCTATATTATGGATAGGATGTATTAATTTACTTAAGATGAACATTCTTCCCAGAGTCTTATACCCATTACAGATGTTGCCAATAGGATTGACAGGGAGAGATATAAAAGCATTTGAAAAGGACTGCTCCAGGTTTATATGGCAAGGAAAGAAGCCCAGGGCTAGTTTAAATAAGCTGAAAGCTAACCAATCTCAAGGAGGGCTGAACTACCCAGACATGAAGTTATATTTTTGGGCGGCACAATTGAGGATTATGAAAGACCGGGTGTACAGGCCAAAAGAGGCCAGTTGGATGGACCTGGAGGAGGAGGGATTTGGGGTTCGAATCTCGTCTTTGCTAGTAGAAGCAGGTAGAAGGGGGTTGCGGGATAAATGGGACTCAAGTATCTTAGTGAAGGGGGTAATAGATAGCTGGGACCAAATTAAGAAGGTGATAGAGCATCAAAAGGGGGAATCTTTTATTCTACCATTAGTTGGGAACCCCTTTTTTATCCCGGGAGTAGGAGACCCAGTATTTCAGAGTTGGGAAGAGAAGGGGGTAATGTGCCTTAATGATATAAGGAAAAAGGGAGTGACCCGCCTATTCAGTGAACTTAGGGAAGAACTGGGCTTACTGGCCCATCACTTGTTCAGATATTTCCAGGTGAGGAAATATGTTCAGGGTATTGAGAAGCAGAGAGTCCCTGGTGCCCGGATTCAGGTTGTGGAGGAATTGCTACAGCAAATTAAACAGAAACCTGTAGGTATTATAAGGAAGGCTACATCTCTCCTGCGCCTCCAGTGGCCCCGATATGACAAGTAAAACTAAACACCTGTGGGAAAGAGATTTGGGAGGTATATTGTCTGAGGAGCAGTGGACTTTAATGAATGGAATGCACCAGGGGTTATTACTTTATAATAAATATAAGGAGGCAGCATACAAATTTGTCCACAGGCTGTATACTCCACCAGTTGCAGTGAACAGGTACAACCCAACAATATCGGCTATCTGTCAGAGATGTGGGTCAGCCCTGGGTACCTACCTACACTCATTTTGGATGTGCCCGATACTCCAAGCCTTTTGGGGTGATGTGGCGAAAGAGTTGACAAACATGAAGGGGCAGCAGGTTAGAGTGGAACCACTTATAATGTTGTTTGGTGTGGATGACACACACCAGGATGAGTGGGAGATGCTAGAGAGATGGGTGAGAATGCTCTTGGTATTGGCAAAGCAATGTATTTTGAATACATGGGTTTCTGAGGATAAACCTACAATTAGGCAGTGGAGGAATCTTGCATGGGATGCGTTGCAACTAGAAAGTTTGACATATAAGGCTAGGGGGTGAGAAAATCAGTTTGTGAACATGTGGGCACCCTACTTGCATTCTATGCACCCCTTGGAACAAGAGATATTAAGATGAGGATAAAATAATCTATGGAGAACAAGAATAGGGAGGTTAACAGTAAAATATAAAAAAAAAAGGCAGTAAAAGGGAACTCATGGAGTGATGGATGGGCCCCTCTATTAAGATGTGGTGGCTCCAAGGGGTAACATAAACAAAAAAGAAAAGGGGGTCACTAGCAGGGTATGATATCAGAAGACTACAGTGAAAGTTATGGATATCCATAGTGGATGAAGTGAATTTCATTAATTGGGGGTGGGGGGAAGGGGAGGTGATATGGGGGAGGGAGGGAAGGGCTTTTCTTTTTCTTTTTTCTTTCTCCTTCTTTGTTATCTTTCTGCTCTTTTGTCCTTGGGGGCACTTCAATGTCCTGCTTTTCCTTTTTTTGTTTCCCCTCCTTTATTTTATTTCCACTAGGACGTAACATCTTAAGATCAAATTATGGAGACTTGTACCTATTCTGAGATGGATGTATAAGGTCTATAAGAATGGCATTTAAATTAATTGATGGAAATTGATGGATGTAATGAATGAGGCCTGTAAGATATGTATAAGAATACTATGTGTCTGTGGAGATGTAAACTATTGTCCTGCTGTGGTATGAAAAGATAAACTAATAAAAAGATTATGCAAAAAAAAAAAAAAAAAAATTAAAAACTATAGCATGGTACTGTGAGCACGAAGTTTTTCCAGCACAAAAATATCTACAAAATGAGTGGTGCTTCATTCATAGATACCTTTTAGTTATTTTATAATTAGCAAAAAACAGCAGAAAATGTAATTTTTGTTTTCATTTTTTCAACAAACAAATGTGAATAACTTTAAAATGAAAAATTATAGCATGGTACATTGAGCACAAAGTTTTACCAGCACAAACATTTCTACAAAATGAGTGGTGTTTCATTTATAAATACTTTTTAGTTTTTTTTATAATTGACAAAAAAAAACAGCAGAAAATTCAATCTTTTTGCACTTTTTCAATAAACAAATGCAAATAACTTTAAATGAAAAATGATAGCATGGTACTTTGAGCACAAAAGTTGTTCAACACAAAAATATCTATGAAATGAGAGGTGTTTCATTTATAGATACCTTTTATATTTTTTATAATCAGCAAAAAATCAGCAGAAAATTCCATTTTTATGTACTTTTTTGACAAAAAAAATGCCCCCCCCCAAAAGCAAAAACAAAAGAACTGTGCATCAAACTTTTTCATTATGTACTGGCCATAATGTAAAGTTGGAGCATCCATAGCTACCGCTTAGCAACCACTATGCTTAAGTGGACCTACACTGGGAAACATTTATAAAAAAATAAAACACAAACTACACTAAACGAAAGTTTAAAAAGCATTCAAAAAACTCCTATCCTATTGCATAAATAAGCCCCAATGCCTCATTTCCCCACTTCTGGTGCTTTGACCCTAACTGAAGCACTAACAAAGTGTTTTGCTCTCTCTCTCTCTGTGTGTGTGTGTGTAATATATATATATATATATATATATATATATATATATATATATATATAGATATACAGGGGACCTGTGATATATGATTTATGATGAGTGCTGTTTGACCTTGGGTAACCTCATGAGTGGCATAAGCACGAGTGAGGTGGCCAAGGACAAACAGCACAAGTGTGCATAAATCATATATCACACAAGGTCCCCCCTGCATATTTCATTTATGCAATAGTGAAGGATGTCATGTGTCTGTGTAGTTTTAAAATATATTTTTTTTTAAATAAAAAAATATGGAAATCTTTGTGGGTTTATTTTGTGCTTTGCCAGGTTGATGAGTCATCCACTGTGGTTCGTTACAGCTGATTGGCTGATAGTATGGCTTGACAGTTTTTAAAAGAAAAAAATGGCGGCTGAGTTTAGCGAGCGCTGATGGTGTGAATAGAGGAAAACATCGGGTGTGTTTAGTGAGCGCTCGCTGACAGGAAAGTAGTCATTGTCATGAAGTTTTTATTTTTTAAAGGCATTTCTGTAGGAGAGGTGGAAATTTGGACTACAGTGGACTGCAACGAGTGGTGTCAGGAAGAAGAGGTGACCGAGCTGACGGACTCATACTGCCAATGTGAGTGAGTGAGCGGGTGAGAAAGAAAAATACAACTGCGGTTTTGGAGAGACAGAATTTTAATTTCATGTTAGCAGGTTAGCAGTTCTGTTGCTTTTGGGTGATGGATGCAGGGGAGAAATTTAAAAAGAACTGTGTTTTGTGTATTCGGCAGTTCTTTAGAAAGTCAGGGGCTGAGGCAGTGTGAGATGCAGTTAGGAAGGAGACAGTGGCAAGAAGAGTGCGAGTGGCACATACTGCTTCATGGTGTGTGATTATACCATTTTTTTGATATGAGGAACAAATTTAGATGGATGATGCTGGGGAGAGATTTAAAAAATTAGAAAACAGATTTTGGAACTAGATGAGTTACTGTGGATGGGGAAAGATTTGTAGACAGCAGTATTGACTGTGTGTGAGAAAGTGAAAATGTGTTAAACTAGGAAGTAGTCCAGCACTGTATGTATAAATGGTCACTGTATGTATAAATTTATTTATACATACAGTCACTCAGATAAATGCATTTATCACACTGAATATATGTCCACTCCTATTGCATATATATATATATATATATATATATATATATATATATATATGTATTAATTATAGTGCAACAGTAGTGCCACTATAGTTAGGGTGAAAGGAAACTTCTATGTTAAAGAGGACAGGAAATGACTTCTAATTAGCAGCTGTTTATAATGTTCCTATTTTCAGAAATCATAGTTACACCCCTAAATGATCCATATGTAACTGCACCTAAATAAAAAGCAATGTGAAAAACTGTATTTTGCTTTGTTTTGTTTTTATGGGCAGCATACTGTAACAGTTCTCTTCATAGAACCAGTGATCTGGAATTTCAACTATGTCACCTTTGAGCTCAGAACTCTGAGCATGGTTCTGATAGGATAATAGCTCATACTTAGCATTCTGTACACAAACCATGACATAATAAAAACTCCAGAATTACTAGTTCCCTGAAAAGAACTGTAACAGAATGCTGTTCATAAAAAAAGAAACAACTGAAAATACAATTTTTCACATCGGTGCTTATTCAGTTACAGTTAAATATGGATTGTTTGGAAGTGTGAATGCCATTTCTGTAAATAGGAGCATTACTAACTGCTGCCAATTAGCACACATTTCCTGTCCCCTTTAAACTTAAGTCTTTGAACCTTAATAACTTTGGAACTGTTCAACGGATTTCCATGTAATTTGGCATGCATAATCTCTAGGGGTAAGTCTCTTTTTTTTCTTCTTGCAGTTAATCTTTTTATTGGTATATATATATAACAGAAAAAGGAAATACATCTTCCACAACACAACAATATATGTATAATGATATGGTTGTACAATACAGACAATAGTACATATCAATACAGGGAATGGTAAAAGGAAGGTGAAGGAATAAAAGTCTATGCAATTGTGTACAGGCGAATAAGAAAATTATGTTAAACAAGCTTGATAGTTACATATTCGGAAATATGCCCTGTAAATCAGATTAAACCAGAAAAAAAAAGGGTGGAAGTTAGAACAAGTTCTTGAAAAAAATTATTTAGTAAGTATATAAATGTTGTGATGTTGAATGTATTGTAAAGAGAAAAGAGAAGGAAGGGACAAAGGTAAAGATAAGTAGAGCAAGAAAGTAGAAATTAACAGAGACACCAAATTAGCGCTATTACAATGCAATGTATTATGAAGGATTATTTGAAGATTCTAAGTAATTAAAGTAGTCCTGCCAACATTCATTGTATATATTGAGATGGTCAGACGAAATATGCGTTATGCGATCCAAGGAGGCATATTGAGTTAGATTTTTAAGTATATCTGCGAATTTGGGGGTGGTAACAGATTTCCAGAGCATAAGAATATGCCTTTTAACATGGAGGAACAAAATATTCAGCCATCTGGTTTGTGCATGAAAGATTTTTTTTGTTATTATGAAAAGGGGGAATGCCTAGTAGAGTGAATTTAGGATCTATTGCAAAAGTTTGACCGATCACTTTGAAAGCGAAGTGATGAACAGTTTGACACAGGTTTTTAATCAGAGGGCAGTACCATAAAATGTGGAGAAGATCCCTGTTGGGAAAATTACAACGCCAACAATTATTGTTATGGATGAGTCCCATTTGCTGTAGTACCGCCGCGGGGTTCTATACCATAAATGTAGAATTTTTATCTGTATAAGTGCACTGCGTGTGTCTTTAAATGTTTTGTGACATGAATGCCAGCATTTCTGCCATTGATTGTCTGTAATGTTATAATTTAGTAGTATACTCCATTTATTTTTTGCCTTGGTCGATTGGTCCGGAAAATTATATCTAATATTTTTGTAAATAATACTGCTTAAGTGAGATGTTATTTCAGTCCAATGGGATACATGGTGTTCTAATAAGGGTTGTATAGATGAATGTTGAAAGTATGTGTTGCATGCAGTTTGAAGTTGGGAGATATTTCTAGAACTCGGTTTTGGGGAGATTCCATTGGTTACGAAGATTAGAAAAGGTTTTAAGTTTTAAATTTTTTGATTCAATTATGTCGGACATAAAGAGTATACCTTTGTTCTTCCAAGTCTGAGAGAACATTGGGTGATGTTCTAGGTAGATGATATTGTTACCCCAGATAGGGGCATATGCAATGAGCGTTGGGTTAGATTTCAGTTGTTTATGAAGCAATTTCCAATAAAACACAGAGGATGCAATTGTGGGGTGACATTTTAGATTGTGGGGTAGTTTATTATAAATGTGAAAGGTGGGAACATTACCAGGACATAAAGAGGCTTCCATACTGACCCATGGGGAGTTTGGGCAGATGGTTTACAAAACCATTTGATGGTTTGGGCTGCACGATAAGCCCATAGGTAAGCTTGGAACCAGGGTAATCCGAAGCCACCTTTTGACCAGTGAGAGCGAAGTTTAGTTTGACTAAATCTTGGAATTTTCCCTTCCCATAGATAGTGACCAATTAGTTTATCTAGTTTGTTTAAGAAATTAGAGGGGAGAATTAAAGGGATATTAGCAAAAAGATAGAGTATCTTAGGTGAGATAGACATTTTGATAGAGGATATTTTTCCAATGAAAGAAAGATTAAGAAACTTCCACCTGTCTAGAGTGGAATTGATATTAGATAACAGGGGGCTAAGGTTGGCGTCCCAGATTTTGTCTAATTTAGGAGTGATTTGAATACCAAGATATGAGATACCTTGGGATGCCCAACGAAAACCCAAAGTGGTATTCATAGAGGGTTTACATAGATTATTTAGAGGCAATGTTTCAGATTTATTATAATTTAAAGCCAGACCAGATAGTAAGGTAAATACCCTAAGAGAGTGAATTAGTGATGAACCCGATAAATCCAGATTCTCTAACAGAATGAGGAGATCGTCAGCATATGAAAGAGAGGTGTAACAAGAATTGCCTATGTAAATACCTTGGATATCTTTGGATTGGCGGAGATAAGCAGATAGGGGTTCCATAGCAAGGATAAATAAAGATGGAGATAAAGGGCATCCTTGTCTGGTACCTCTGGCTAAGAAAAAGGGGATAAGAGGGTAGAATTTGTGAGAATACGTGCTGAAGGGGAGGTATATAACAACTTAATCCAGTCACAAAATGTGTTGGTGAAGCTGAAGTGAGAGAGTACCAGGTAAAGGTAGTTCCAGTTTAATGAATCAAATGCTTTTTCAAAATCGATAGCTATAGCAGCTGCTGGTGAGTTAAGAGTTTTTGCTTTATGAATTATATTTAAAAGAGAGCATAGGGGGTTAAGTCTCTTGACTTGCCCAATTTTATGTGAATCTGTTGTGCAGTTCCTGAGATACAGTGTGTTGGAGAAAAAAAAGAAAAATCTGTGTTTTTTGCCATTTCTTTGTCCACCTGGATCTCAGAAACAGCTTTAGGTTGTGGTCTGAAAATTTCAGAGTGGAAAGCCTTAGCCTCACAGGTGTGCCTTTTGAAGGTTTGGTGAAAAATATTAATCTGTTTAAAAGTTATTAAATGTTTAATTTTCCTATTATTTCCTATGGGAAAATTTATATGTCAGGCATGAAAAACTATTTTTCGAAAAATAATTACTTTGCACACAAATCCAAATATATTTTGTGCAAATTTAAGTCAATCTTTTCGAACAGTATATGGCTTTGCCATGGCCCAGCCCTGTTGTATCCGCCATCTTGTTTTGCTCTTAGCAAGCATGACAAAGTGAAGAAAACATGTTAAAATGAATGTAATGAAAAAAATCAAAACTTAAAAAAGGGGAGTTCTTTAGCTACACTCTGTTTTTTTTTTTTTTTTATGTGGCCTGAATGTTTCCCTAGCACCCGAAATCTCAGGTGCTCAGCTTAGCAAGAGAACCACTTCTCTCCCATTCTCAGTATGAGAACACCGGTATTTTCTTGACTTCTGCAGTCACAGCTGGAACTTGTGCTGCTGGCTGCAGAGCCAGCCCTGAGCTGCCATTCCCCCTTCCCCAGTGCGTAGTGGCACTCCGAAACCGGCGATCATCCTTTAAACTACTTCACTAAAAAAAATGTATTATTGAACTGGTTCTCTGTTGGTGCAGAGGACTAGATGCATGCCTGACAGGCCAAGGGTGCAGGGTTTAAAACCAGGCACTTCATTGTTTTTTTTCCCTCTTACAATGAAGGCAAAAAAAAATGGAATGAGTGACCTCGAACTCAGGACCCTTGGCCTGGCAGACATGCATCTGGCCCTCTGCACCTGCCACATGTTACCCCTCCCCAGCAGTGTGGGACACTGGGGAGCCCACTCCCAGTGTCTCCAGTTATCTATGCCCCCACAGTGTGGGATACTGGGGAGCCCACTCCCAGTATCCTGCGTTATGCCCCAACCCCCCAAGCAGCGTGGGACACTGGGGAGCCCACTTTCAGTATCCCCAGTCCCTAGTCATGTTCACCACCCCCAGCAGTGAAGGACACTGGGGAGCCCATTCCCAGTGTCCCGAAATCTCTTTCATTCAAAAGCTGTGAAGTAGAAAACCATCCGACGACTTTTTCATGTTTTTCACCTGAAAAAAAGAAAAGTCCCTCGTCATCTCCCGCCGTCTCCCTCCCACAACCCTGCCCCTCCCACTGTGGACCTGCCACCCTACACCCCCCCTTACCCCTATACTTACCTCTGGGGGTTGTCCGCTGTCATCTGTCTGCACTTTTCAAAGATGAACTGCAAACTGAGGAATCAACTTTTGTTACTATCGCAGCCATTTTAAGGTATTTTTGCACCACATTTTCAACATGGGGTTTTTGGGACTCCTCCTCATGAACACTGTCACTGTTGTTTTGTTAATCGGACCCAAAAGGTGATTTCACGGACACTGTGAAAAATCACCTTTCTTGATCAAGTAATGAAATGACAGTGTCAGTGTTCATGAGGTGGGGTCCCAAAAAGCCCATGTCGAAAATTTCGTGCAAAAATACCAAAAAACGTCCGAGTTACACACGGTTGTTGAAATTTTCCTACACAAGTGCATAACGTTGCTAATTTTTTATATTTTCACTCCAAATTTTCAACATGGCCATCTTCTTCACACCACCTCATGAACAGTACAGCTGACATTTCTCACATCCTGCCCGAAACATGTTTTCGCACCTGTGGCATGGAATGATGCGGTCATTGTGTGAAATCACCTTTTGGGACTGATTAACCAAATGACAATGCCACTGTTCATGAGGTGGGGTCACAAAAAGCCCATGTTAAAAATTTGGTGAAAAAATTCCTAAAAAGGGCCGACTTATATGCATTGATTGTAACGTTTCTAGGCATGCGCGTACCTTTGGTAATTTTGAGTATTTTGACTCCAAATTTTCAACATGGCCATTTTTCACATTACCTAATGAACAGTACATCTGTCATTTTCCAAATCCTGTCCAAAATTTGCACCTGTAGCACAGAACGGCGTTGCAGTTGTGGAGAATTATGTTTTGGCTGTGACTTGAAAATGTTCTCTACTAGGTACATGTGCTGTGGTAATAAGGTGACTATGCTGATAGTTTTGTCATGCATCTATGGAGGGACGGGTGCGCAGGGTCCGAAGGGACCTGCGCTCCCACTGTGACAGCAGGACAGTTGTAACTGTTTGAAAAAGTAAGGAAATTTATTGCAAAAAAACTTCATTAATGCATCACTCAGGGTGAGTACTATAGTGGCAAAAGCAAGGAAATGAGGCGTTAGGGTTTCCAACCCTAACGCCCCACCTCCACCCCGCAGACAATGACAGGCATCAGTTGGGTGACCTGGGGTCATGGATCTTAATGCTCACCCCATTCCTATATACTGTACCCATCTGTATGGAATGTTGGCATGCATAGGCAAAGGCATTACTAGCAGAAAGAGGGAAGTAATAATGCCCCTTTACAAAGCCATGGTGAGGCCCCACCTGGAGTATGGGGTTCAGTTCTGGAGGCCACATCTCCGCAAGGATATAGATGCACTGGAGAGGGTTCAGAGAAGGGCAACCAAGATGGTGCAAGGTATGCAGGGAAAGTCATATGAGCAGAGGTGTAAGGAGCTGGATCTGTACACGTTGGAAACAAGAAGAGAAAGGGGAGACATGATTGAAACTTTTAAATATGTAAAGGGGCTCAATAAAGTGGGAGAAGAGGGTATACTTAAGAGGAAGGAGGGGGTCAAAACTAGAGGACACAGCCTCAGATTGCAAGGAAAAAGATACAGGGGCAATGTGAGAGGGCATTTCTTCATGGAGAGGGTGGTGGAGCCCTGAAACAGACTACCAGACAGAGTGGTGGGGGTTAAATCGGTGGAAGAATTCAAGAGGGCATAGGACAAGCATATGGGGCTGAGTATTGGGGGAAGGGTGGGGCTAGCAGGGAGGGGGAGGTGTAGGGGAAAAAAGGGCAGACTAGATGGGCTGGTTTGGTCCTTTTCTGCCATGAAGCTTCTATGATTCTGTGATCTGAGTTTATTTACTTACGGAATGGGGTGAGCACTAGGGTCCACGATGATAAAAGAATCAGGATGTCTCATGAAAAAGGATTTTAAAAAGTCATCCTTTTTCGTGAGACGTCTTAATCCTTTTTCGTCAGTGAATTCCTTTTTCATGAAATAACCTAATCCTTTTTTGTCATGACGAAAAAGAATTAGGGCTTCTCTGACCAGATGGCCCTGCTGGTAATCCTTTTTCATCAGACAAATTCATTTTTCGTCATGACAAAAAAGGATTATGATATCTCACGAAACAGGAATTTGTGTGGTAAAAAAGGATTACCAGCAGCACCATCTGCTCAGAGAAATCCCTAATCCTCGCCCAATTCTTGTATACTGTACCCTCTAAGCCTATTTACTTATGGAATGGGGTGAGCATTAGGGTCCAAAACGATAAAAGGATTAGGACGTTTCACGAAAAAGGATTTTAAAAAGTCATCCTTTTTCATGAGATGTCTTAATCCTTTTTCATCAGTGAATTCCTTTTTCATGAAACAACCCAGTCCTTTTGCGTCATGATGAAAAAGGATTAGGGCTTCTCTGACCAGATGATCCTGCTGGCAATCCTTTTTCGTCAGACTAATTCCTTTTTCGTCAGATTATGACATTCCTACGAAACAGAAATTTGTGTGGTGAAAAACGATTACCAACAGTGCCATCTGCTTGGAGAAATCCCTAATCCTTTTTTGTCAGACATCGTGATCCTTTTTCATCATGACGAAAAAGGATGACAACGTCTGACGAAAAAGGATAATAAAAATGTATGTGCCAAATAATTGTTTTTTTATTTCTAATGTATTTATAATTTTTAATGTTACCCTCATCAGGGTTCTCCCTGGTGTCTAGCGGCATCCCCTCAACCTCACTGCCCCAATGTTTTATATATATACAGTATACAGTATAAAAAATGTATTCTTTTATTTTTTTCATCCCCAGCTGCTTTTTTTTGGGAGGGGGCACAGTGGTCACAATTTTATTCCCTGATGTCTAGTGGGACCTCCCACTTTCCATTGCCCCAATATTCAATGGTGGCAGTGGCATATCCCAGATGGTCCCTTTTTAATTATTTTTTTTTCCCCTGAAAGGAAAAAAAAAATCCCTCATTGTCTTTTGCTCCTTTGTAACCTACAAAAGAAAACCGTCCATCACCAATCCCAGCCGACCACTGTGCACCCACCTCCTGACACCCCCGTGATGTCCCCAAAGACCCTCACTCACTTCCAGAAGTCCCAGGTTCGAGACCTATGGGGGGTTTCAACTTTTAGTCATAAGTCAGATGTTTTTCGGGATTTTGGTCCCAAATTTTCAACATGGCTGTTTGGGGACTCCACCTCATGAAGAGTATGACTGTTGTTAGGCAACTCCCACTGGAAAGGTGATTTCATGGTTGGTTGGTGAAATCACCTTTATGGTGGGATTTGTGTAAAGACAGTCATATTACTCATGAGGTGGGGTCATAAGAAGGCTATGTTGAAAATTTGGGGTGAAAATTTAAAAATATGGCTGCGATAGGGGCATTCGTTGCAATCTCGCTATGCACGCTTATAACTTTGGAAATTTTCAATATTTTCATCCCATACTTTCAATGTAGTCTTCTTATTATCCCACCTCATGTATGTCACAGCTGTCAAATTCAAATCCTGGCCAAATGTGTTTTTTCACCTGTGGCACAGAATGGTGCTGCAGTTGCGCAGAATTGTGTTTTGGTGGGGATTTGAAAATTTTCGGTACTGGGTAACTGTGGTGAGGTCATAAGAAGGTTATCTAGAAAATTTGAGATCAAAATTTAAGAAAAATGCCACAGTTGTGACTATCTGTGGCAATTTCACTACGCATACCCGTAACTTTGTGAATTGAAAATATTTTGAGCCCAGATTTTCAACATGGTCTTCTTATTACACCACCTCATGTATGTCAGAGCTGTCATTTTTCAAATTCTGGCCAAAATGTTTTAGCACCTCGTTGTGGATTGACATTAAACACCCATGATTACATTTGGCGTCGATTAAACTTTCCAAACTGGATACATGAGGTGAGAACTAACATAGCTATGGGACAATTTGGTGACTGTTGTGTTATAATTGGGCGCAGGGCCAAGGACCCTGTGCTCCCACAGTAAAAGGGGAGGGTACCACTGAGAGGAGGGGGCAGACTAAGGAGCGGGGGGGGAGGATGGATGGGAATGGGTGGAAGGTGGTCTCCCTAAATGCAAGGAGCCTGGGTAATAAAACAGTGGAGCTTCAGGCGCTCCTTGTGGAGGGGAGTGTGGACATCACTGCAGTGACTGAGACTTGGGCCACCCAGTACCATGATCGGGATCTGGCTATCCAGGAGTAAAAAATTTACAGGAAAGACTGGGGGGTTGGGGAGGTAGCACTCTATGTGACAGAAGGAGTCAGATGTATGAGGGATGAGTGGGGGAGGGCGGACAGAGGCACTATGGATGCAGCTTCTGAACTCCAAGGGTAGAAAGCTGAGGCTGGGGTGGTGCACAGACCACCAGTCCAATCAATGGAGCTGGACAGGGAGTTAGCGGAGCAAATAAGGAGGGTGTGTAGAAAGGGGAGTGTGGTGACTGTGGGGGATTTCAATCTGCCGGGAGTAGACTGGAGCACCCCTGCCACCTCCAGTGCCAGGAAACCAGGTGCTCCTGGATGCAATTCCGGATGGTCTCCTGACACAGCTGGTCAGTAGACCAACATGACTAGGTAATACACTGGACTTGGTGCTGTCAAATGGGGAGGCAGTGAGGGAAATAAGGGTGGAAGACCCACTAGCTGGTAGTAACCACCAAATAGTGTGGTTCACTCTCAAGTTGGGCAGGGAGCCTGGAGGCACAGTAACAAGGGTGGTGGATTTTAGGAGGACAGACTTTGGGAGGATGAGAGAAATACTGCAAAGGAAACTTCAAGGTATTAGGCCAGAGGTGGATGCACAGCAAAAGTAGGAAATTATTGAAACTGGGCTAACACAGGCTACAAGAGCTTGCATCAGGACTAAGAGCAAGAAGTGCTGAGCCAGGAAACCATGCTGGCTGAACAGAGAAGTGTTGAAGGGGGTGAGGGCCAAGAGAGATGCATACCAGACGTTTAGGAGAATGAGGAAGGAAGAGGACAGGGAGGCTTACGTGAGTGGGTCCAAGGAGGTGACCAAGTGAGTAAGAGCAGCCAAGGCCTCCAGGGAGCTAAGGTTAGTGCAGGGCATCAAGGGAGAGGAGAAGGATTTTTTTAGCTATGTCAGGGAAAAGAGGAAGTGCAGAGACCGTATAATGAAGACAAAGTGGGGAGGGGAGTGGGTGGAAAAGGGAGAGAAACAAGTGAAAGTACTAAATGAATACTTTTGCTCCATTTTCACAAAGGAAAAGGATGGTCCACTACCATCATGGGCTGGGAGGGTGGGGAGGAGATGACGGATGGAATGATTGAGGGGAGTAGAGTACTAGAGGGTCTGAGGGCATTAACAGTGGACAAGGCATCAGATCCTAATGGTATCCACCCCAAGGTGCTGAGGGAGATGGCGGAGGTGTTATCTGAGCCGCTGGTGGACCTGTTCAGCACTTCCCTGGACATTAGATGGGTGCCTCAGGAGTGGAGGGTGGCCCATGTGGTACCCATACACAAGAGTGGCCCTAGGGACAAGCCAGGAAATTATCGCCTGTCAGTCTCACTTCCATAGTGGGTAAGCTTATGGAGATGATACTGAAGGAGAGGCTGGTGTCGTTCCTCAAGGGTAATGACCTCCAGGATGGGCAGCAGCGTGGGTTTGTCTCGGGGAGCTCTTGTCAGACCAATCTAATAGAATATTATGACTGGATAACAAGAGAGCCGAATATGGGTCATGTTGTAGCCATCCTGTACTTGGACTTCAGCAAGGCCTTCAATTCAGTGCCTCATGGGTGGCTGGGGGAGAAACTGACGGTGGGGACGCAGCTGTCAGACTGGATAAGGAACTGGGTGCAGGGGAGGCTGCAATGAGTGGTATGGGGGGGAGCTCTTGACACTTAGACTGGTGATGAGCGGTGTGCCACAGGGCTTGGTGCTGGACCCGGTGCTATTTGGGCTCTTTATCTCAGGTATTGCACATGGAGTTGGGAGCAGGGTTAGTCTGTTCGCAGATCATACCAAAATGGGGGCAGTGGTGGATGAAGAGGAAGGATGGAAACACCTACAAGGGGACCTAACCAAACTGGAGGTATGGTCAGAGAAGTGGCAGCTAGGATTCAATGTGAAAAAGTGCAAGGTTATGCACTTCGGGACAAAGAACCCAAGGAGGGAATACTGGTTGGGGTGAGGTTGGGGATCACCGAGGAAGAGAAGGACCTAGGGTTGTTGGTAACAGGGAGCATGAACAACTCTACTCAATGTAGGAAAGCAGCAACTAAGGCAAACAAGATGCTGGGCTGTATCACAAGGGGTTTCTCGCTCAGGCATGGGGGGGTGATCCTGCCACTCTACAGATCTTTGGTCTGGCCGCACTTGGAGTACTGTGTGCAGTACTGGTGGCCGTATCTGTAGAGGGATATTAATTTACTGGAAGGGGTGCAATGGAGGGCAACAAAAATGTTACAGGGGATGGCGGGCAAGGCCTACGAGGACAAGTTGAATGAGCTGAATACGTACACACTGGAGGAGAGGAGGGATGAGGGGTATGATTGAAACGTTCAAGTATTTAAGGGGCATAAGCAAAGCTAGCACTGAAGGGGTGTTTAAACTGAGGAAGAGTAGGGACACGAGGGGAGCACGGACTAAGATTGCAGTGCAGAAGATTTAGGAAGGAGATGGGGAGGCACTACTTCACGGAGAGGGTGGTGTTTATATGGAATGCACTACCAGAGGGGGTGGCATCATGTAAGACAGTAGGAAGTTTTAAGAGGGTGTGGGGCAGAGCACAAGGGAGGGTCTGGGTGGAGGGGGCTGAGGCCGTCATGGGAATGACTGATGGGAAGGGGCAGCTGCAATCTAGGGGGCTAGCTGCACACTCGGGCAGACATTGATAGACCAGGTGGTCTGTTTCTGTTGGCAGATTCGTATGTTCATAAACTAAGGGTACAATTGTACTACCTAAAAAGTAAGGAAATAAATTGCAAAACACTTCCTTAATGCATCAGTTAGGGTTAAAGCGACAAAAGTAGGGAAATGTGGCGTTAGGGTTTTCAACCCTATTTCTTTCTGCTGGTTGAAAATGACAGATCTCCTCCTTAGCAACTCTGCAGTGTTGAAGGATTCTACTTGTTCAAGTGCATTTTCTGGCAAATCTTCGACTATTTCAGTCCACATTCAACTTTTAAGTCAGTCCACAGCCTTCTGGCTCCGCTTCGCAATCAACAATTGAGAGCAAACAACAGAAGTTTAAATTCTGTACCTGGTGCAGACAGAAAATGTTGGCCACGGTTCCACACAATGCATGCTTTAACTGCCTGGGCAGTCTTCATGACGTTGAGGGATGCATTTTGTGCCAGGCCATGCTGTTCTCATTCAGTGAAGACCAGAAGGTTTGACTGACCCTCGCTAGTCCAAAAGACTGCAAAAAGAAAGCAGCAGGAAGGAGGTATTAGTACCTCTTTACAGGTCAATGTTTGGCCGCATCTGGAGTACTGTACCAAGTTCTGGAGTCCTCACTTAAGGAAAGATAAAGACAGGATGGAGACAGTGAAACATTGGGGGACCAAAATGATTTAGAACAAGCAGGGTAGACCTTATGAGTATTGACTCAAGGCACTGAACATGTGCTCACTGGAGGCCAGACGAGAGAGTGGAGGTATGATAGAGACCTTCAAGTTCCTGAAAGGAATGAACAAGGTAATTGTGAGGCACTATTTAGTGTAAGTAGTGGATCAAGAATATGAAGGCATGAGTGGAAACCGACAAGGAGGGAGGTTCAAGAGGAAAGTGAGAACATTTTATTTCACTGAAAGGGTGGTGGTGCTATGGAACAATCTGCCAGCTGATTTGGTGGGCACCAAAACTATCAGTGGTTTCAAACATGTCTGGACAGAGTAAAGCGCTTAGTGCTTGCTCAGGGAGGTAGCGTTAGGGCTGGGAGCATGGGAGTGGACAGTGAGGGTTAGAACCCTGTATGGACAATAGATCCTGGCTTTGTTAGGGCTTTATGGGCAGACCAGATGGACCAATTGACTTTTTTTGTTGTCATTTTATATGTTTCTATTTCACGAGTATGCCAGACTTTGAAATATTTTATTTTATATATCAGGTTGGACACTTTTTGCTGTATCCTATGTATTTCCATAGTGTAGGGCATTTCTGTAGTGTAGTGGTATGTAGCACTGCTTTTCTGTAGTATAGTGATTTTCCACAGTGTGGTGGTATGTACGATTACTTAAGTACTTAGTGTTTTTCTGTAGTGTAGTGGGTTGATTTGAGACTTCGCTTTTTGTGTCCCAGTAGTGTTTCCGTAGTGC
Organism: Neoceratodus forsteri; assembly: GCA_016271365.2. NCBI lineage: Eukaryota > Metazoa > Chordata > Ceratodontiformes > Ceratodontidae > Neoceratodus > Neoceratodus forsteri. The sequence continues at coordinate 401,185,672 of CM028136.1, read as the reverse complement.
TGAAGCCTCCTCTAAAAGGAGGCATGGCTCCAGCGGTCCTTTCTTTAGCATGCTATGGTGGTGGTAAGCTGTGTAGTGGTGTCGGAAATGGCAGTCGGTCAGGAGTGACATCTGGGTAGGGACTGGCATGTGGGCTGCTGGAGAGTGGCGTGGTCTGTGGTCGGGAGTGGTGTTTTGTACTGCAGCACTTTCTGAAACATAGGAGTCCAGAGCATCGTGCGTACAGGAAAAAATGAATGACAACAGGGAGTGTCTGTATGACAGTCCTGCAGCTTTGAGAAACAGCATGGCCTGATGAATGTGTTGGGAGGGAGGGCGTTGGGTGGGTTTTTAGTGCAGTCTATGGTAATTGTTTTGCAGATAGAATTTTGGGGGTTTTATTGTGGCTGTTACATGTGCTATTAAGGGGCTTGTTGCATGTTTTATTAAAGAGCTTGTTACATGTGTCACTGGTGTTATTGAGGTGACATGTAGTGTAATGGATATTAAGGTGTTCATAACACATTAATACAATGTAATTAGCTAATTCGGGTCATAGTACCTTAATTGGCTGATATGGAGAAATATTAAATAGGGATGAGGACCCAACCATGCATTGACAGACAGATGGATAGATAGACAGACAGACAGCTTTTGTGATCTCTTGGTTTCAGGGTGTGCTGGCGTCAATTTATGAATATATAGACATACAAGATAGTCAGCAGAAGAAGGCCTTTCAGTCTACTGAGTGTGCTCAATTGCAGGGTCCCTAGTCCAGAAATCGCAGTGGGCCCTGCCCCCCTCCCTTCAAATCCTGACTCTCCCCTTCACTCTGTCCCACTCTCTCTTTTGAACCCCAACAGTCCAAGAGAGTCTGCACTCCAGTATGTGTATTTCACAAGCCCCCTGATGAAGGGTTGTTTGCACCTGAAGCGCTGGGACATTGTGGCAATGGATCTGTGTGTTCACTCTCACTGCAAAGAGCTAAATTAAAGCTTTGAAACGTCTACATTTATGAGAGTGCTTTTTTGGCTTTTGAAATCTGCATACTGGAGTGCAGACTCTCTTGGACTGTTGCTGTTTTGTTGGGCTAGCTGCCTTTCTCCGCAGCCCTCCCAACCTGGGCCGTTCACAGTGAGATCACTTTGGACTACCACTCTCTTGACCCCCCCCCCAGTCCTCTGAGTGATAATTTCAACTGGGAGTTCATTCCATCCTGACACCCCTCTATCTGTAAAGAAGTGCCTTCTGCTCTCTTTTTTAAACATGCTACCCTCCAGCTTATAACAGGGCTCCTTGATTGTTTTATCACTGAAATAAAAACGGTCTCTAATATCCACCTCGGTAATATCTCCCAGGTATTTGAAGGACTCAGTCATGTCCCCTCTCTGCCTCCTCTCTTCCAGTGAGTACATGTGAAGTTCTTTCAGTCTGTTCTCATATGCTCTGCCCTGATGACCTTGTACCATCTTTGTTGCCCTCCTTTGAACTGGCTTGAGTTGGCTGATATCCTTTTTTAAAGATAGGGTCTCCAGTACTGCATACCATTCTGCAGTCGAGGTCATACCAAGGATCTGTATAGTGGCAGTATAACCTGCTCCCTTCGGCTCATGAACCCTCTGGTGATACATCCCAGCATTCTCTCTACCGTGGCTGCTGCCTTCCTATGCTACATAGCTTGCTTAAGTTCACTGGTAATGGCTATCCCCAAGTTCTTTTCCTGCTCAATTTCAGTGACTGTTAACCCTCCTAAACTGTACTCTGTCCTCTGCCCTCAGGTTCTCTCTTCTTATGGGCATAACTTTGCACTTCTTCATATTAAACTTGATTTCCATAAGCCTGACCACCTTTCCAGCTTGCCAGGTCTTCCTTTAGGTCCTGTGCTCCTTTAACTGTGTCCACCCTCCCAGGGAACTTGGTGCCATCTGCAAAAAGCCAGATATTACCTTTAATTATACAATGCAAGAACAATTCTAGCAACCTAATTGACTGCTGACCCCTAGACACAGTGATGTTATTTAAGCAATAAGGCATGACCAAGGGTTATGTTAATGGTCTGTTAATCACCTTCTAGGGGTGTACTGTGGCACGAGGTGTAGCCGAGTGCCACATGCCTCTAGAGGGTGATTAACTGACCATTAACATAATCCCTGGGAGTGCCTTACTGCTATTATAACAAAAAATGTTTTTAAACAGTGTTAAACCTTGTTCAGCATATGGCTAAGCTCTACATGTATGTTAATAAAAGATTAACATAAGGCTGTTAGAATGTTTTCAGCCAATCAGAAAGCTCCATTTCTCAGACCCTTTTTATAATACACAATAACATCACTGTATCTAGTGCAGGCACTAAGGATGACAGCACTACATGAAAGAATATCCCTTCCTGCTACAGTACCACGAAGCTGACATGGCTCCCCTATACATTCATAAGCCTCCCCTGATTCCTGGAAGCTGCCCCTCCCCGAAAGTCATTTTATTTGTACAACCCCAACTTCAAGCAAAAACAACAAGTTCTTTCCAAAACAGCACTGCCTGTGCCTGTGAGTTTCTAACATCAGAGCTTGTACCTTAATCTGCCGCTGTGTGCAGCTCCCGCCTTCACATAAGGGACTTGACAAACGCTCCCACTCGTCGGCCCATTCACCAGAACACACGTTGATTAAAAAAAACCAAAAAAACATTTCAAGTAAAAATAAACACTGGAAAAAAAGAGAGGGAACACACACACACACACACACACACACACACACACACACACACACACACACACCCCTCTTCCTGATTGGTGCCGAGTTCCTGTCTGGCTATACATGTCATGCTGCACAATTGGCGAATGTCTTCAGAGCCACAGAAAAAAAATTAACAGAATTTAAAATAAAACTAAGACACTCAAACACAGTCCCCTTCAAGCACTGTCAACATCCAGTAAGGGCAGACTGACATTGACACAGGAGGAAAAACAAGAGAAACCTTGGGGGCTCAGCAGGCAAGATCTGTCTGGCAGCAGCTCCACCTTATCGTGGAAGAAATATTCTGGACTTTTTTTTTTTTTTTTTTTAAAGATACACCTCTGCCCACAAACATAAACAAAAATATGCATACAAATGTATTTTTTTTTCTTTGTTCTTTTTAAATTAACAAACAAGATATTGTATAATAGCAATAAGGCACTCCAGAGATGTGTATTACTATGTAATAACGTCACTTCTCAGATGTTGAAGCATGAGGCCACACCCAAGACGTGACATTATATAGAAAATAAAGTATGAGGTGGTGTGTGTAATGAGATTTTTCACACACCCGATGGTTTGTATGGCATATAAACCTCGAGAGTGAAGCTCGAGGGGTTTATCCAGGCATCCAACCCCGAGGGTGTGTGTAAAATTCGAGTTTAAACACACAACCCCGTATTTTATTTTATATAATTGCTGGGTTAGGCTTTTTCGCCACAGCCAATTATATAAAATAAATAGTCTGGTGTGGCTGTGGTATGGATGATGTTTAGCCAAGTCCTCGGTCGCTTAGCAGCAGTTTACTTTTTCTTGTTTTGTCCCCTTTATGGTGTGATTTTTTGTTAGGAAGTTTTTTTAAATAGTTACTTACCGCCTAGAAATAGTGGCAGCGGTGCGGTTTCGACCGACGAAGAAATCTGGTGGCGAGCAGTGAAAACCCGGAAGAGCTGTAGGTTGGGCATGTGCATAGTGAGGGAAACCGTGCGCGTGTTTGCCATTATAAACGCTCCTTTATAACAGCAAATTACGCGACGGTTTAGCTATGGGAAAAAGCCTAACCCAGTTATTATTACACAATAACACACACCTTGTCATGCCTTATTGCTTAATCAGTGCTTTTGCCAATATCATTTATGAACATATTAAAAAATACTGGGCTCAGCACTGACCCCTGCGGGACTCCAATGGTGACTTACTGCATACCTGTTAGCTCTTCCCCACCACCACTCTTTATATCCTACTACTCAGACAATTCTCCACCCACCTTGTTAATTTGTTTCCTACCCCTAGGTCCCCCAATTTCCTGATCAGCATCTTGTGGGGTACTGAATCGAATGCTTTGCTGAAATCCAAGTATATACTGTAGAACAGTTTATTCTGGCGAAAGTTATATTAAGCACATGGTGTTAATCAGCAGCAATTGTGCAAATTTAATTTCATGTTCTGCAATTACCTCCTAATTTACGCCCATTGAAAATATACAGTTTTGGCCAATTAGCATCATTTTAGTTTAGCACAATTATCACTTAAGGGAATATAGCTATAATTATTGTACAGCAAATATAATCTGTTCTACAGTAATATCAACCACTTGCCCCTTGTCTGCCATCTTCATTGCCCAGTCAAAGAAGCTGATCAGGTTTGTTGGATAGGATCTCCCTGATATTAACCCATGCTTTCTCTTGTCCTGAGGCCCATTTGTCTCAAAGAATCCTACCAGCTTTTACTTCAGAATAGACTCCATCAGCTTACAGACAGTGGACGTTAGATTGACCAGTCTGTAGTTTAAAGGGTCATCGCTAAGCCCATTTTTCTGTAGTGGTACCACATATGCTGTTCTCCACTCGTGTGGTACCACACTTGTGTCTACCAAGCTACTGAACTGGTCTGCCAGCAGACCCATCAGTACCACCTCCATCTTCCTTAACACTTTTAGGTGCATGCCATCTGGTCCCAGGGATTTGTTTACTTTCAGATATAGTAGGTCTTCCATAACCCCTTCTTGTTGTATCATCATAGGTTTCCCCCTTCCCTCCCCTAATCCTCCCTTTGCAGTACAGGTCCATCCTTTTCCTTAGTGAAGATGGAGCATAAGTATTTGTTCAACACTTCTGCTATCTTTCCACTATCCTCCACCCTTCCTTCCCTCCTTTTTATCTTTACTATGCCCTCTCTTGTGCCCCTCTTTTCTCCGAGGTAATTGAAAAAGGCTTGCTCTCCCTCCTTTGACCCTCTGTAGTTTGCAGCTCCTTCCTAACCTTGGCCTGGCTGACTACTATACTAGCCTCCTTAGCCTTCTCCAGGTATTCTTTCTCTTCCTCACCTCTTCAAGATTTCTTAAACTTTCTGTATGTGGCCCTCTTATCCCCCATGGCCTGGTTCACCTCTCTATCAAACCAGCTCGGCTTTTGTGCTTTGGAATTTTTCCCCTTTGGTCTAAGGCAGCTTTTTGTGACAGCCTCTATACCCTCCTTGATCACTGCCCACTTTTGATCAACCTCCATGCTGTTTTTTTCTCTTCAAACTCTGTTTTTCTCTCTCCCCTGAACCTGAACTCTCTCAGGCTACCCCAACTCACTGGCTAGCTCTACCGCCCACCGTGGTCCTGCTCCTCATATATGTTACTGTCCTCTGCCAAACCCAAGCCAGACAATCCCCCCCAGCTCTGAGCCCCCTGAGGTAGGGCCGCCTCCACTTACTGGCACTCTGTCTATAATCTAGAGCATCTGGCTAGGTCAGTGAAGAGGGTGGAGACAGAGACCCGGTGTTGGGCGTGTGGCTTCCAGTACTGTGGGAAGTCATCAAAGGTGTTTTTTTCTGCTTTACTCCCTCCCCCTAAATGTGGGCCATGCAATGCCGCCCAGCCCGCTATGTGAGTACTCCCACTCATGTTCAGAAGGCGGCCGACCATCATTTACCCCGCCTTGTGTGGTCCTACATCTGTAGAACACCTGGTCTCCACCAGGTGTCACTAACCGCATGGGACAAGTCCCCTCCCTCACAGGAGAGGAGAGCAGTCCTCCAGATGCTCGATCCTCTCCTTCCCCTGCTGACCTCCAATGGCCTGGGCTCGTTCCCGAACCCAGATCGCTGGCATGTCATGAGGTGTGGCGTCCAGTGCCTCAACCTTCAGAGCCATCGGGCTGGCCCCCCCATGCTGTTCTTAAGACCGGGTAAATATGCCTTCAGTATCTCTCCCATCTTCTTCCATCTTCTTATAATTGGCTTTCCTAAAGTCCGGCACTTTAGTTTTACTGCTTGCTGTTTCATTCTGTATACTCACCTGAAACCATGCTGTGCGGTGATTGCTACTCCCCAAGGGTTCCTCTACCCTGATATTTCTGATGTGGTCACTGTTTGTTAGCACCAGGTTCAGAAATGTTCCCTCTCTGGTAGGATATGCCACTCCCTGGACCAAGAACTCATCCAGTATTGCGTTCAGGATCACCTGGCTCCTGGTGCAGGAGGTGGACTAGACACTTCAATTTACCTTATGCATATTAAAGTCCCCCATTATCACTACCTCCCCCCTGCCAGCTGCCATCCTTAGTCGCTCCCACTTCCCAATTCCTTATCTGTATCCTCATCGTGGTTTGGTGGCCTATAGACTATCCCCAGCCCCACTTTCCTTCCTGTTGCTATTTGTATCTGTACCTACAGAGCCTCTTTGTTTCCTTTCCCTACCTACTCCCTGGTGGCATTGATGCCCTCCCTAGCATAAAGTGCCATATCCTACCCTTTCCTTTCTCCCTGTTCAACCTATAGAGTATATAAATTGCAAAAAACTTTGTTAATGCATCAGTTAGGGTTAAAGTGACAGAAGTAGGGAAATGTGGCATTAGGGTTTCCAACCCTAACAACCCACATCCACCCTGCACAGACGAAGAGGGATTGGGGTCTGGTATTGGGGTCTTCAGCCCTAGTGCTCACCCCATTCCATTAGAAAATAAGCTGGGTGGGCACAGCATAGGAGAATGGGTGAGCATTGGGACTGAAAAGACAGCGCAACACCACTGATCCTTCTTCGTCTGTGCAGGGAAGTGTGAGTAAAGGATAGAAACCCTAACGCCATATTTCTCCTACTTTTGTCGCTTAACCTAACTGATGCAGTAATGACATTTTTTTGCAATTTATTTCCTTACTTTTTGAGCTTGTATAATCAGATCCCAATTTGCCTGTTGGAGGGCAGGGCCCATTCCTCCATAGATGCATATATGTACAAATGTATGGGAGCGCAGAACCCTCCGGGTCCCTGCACTCCAATTCCTCTGTAGATGCGCATATGTACATAGCTTCAGAAATGCAGGGCCATCTTACTACCCCACCTCATGTACCCCAATACAGAGAAACATTCAAATAACTGCCAAAACCTAATTCTGAGCAACTGCAATGCCATTACACACATTTTGGCCAGGATTTGATAAATGACAGCAGACACATACATGAGGTAATGAGGTGGGGTAATAAGAAGGCTATGTTGAAAATCTGGGGTCAAAATATTGAAAATATCCTTAGTTATGAGTGGGCGTACCAAAATTGCAACTATTGGTTGTAACTTTACAATTTTTTTATATATTTACCCCAAACTGTCAACATAGTCTTCTTATCACACCACCTCATAAACCCCATAGGTGATGATTTTTAAGTCCGTTGCAAAACATCATTCCACGCCGCAGGTAAGAAAACATGTTTTGGGCAGGATGTGAAAACTGACAGCTGTACTGTTCATGAGGTGGTGTGAAAAAATGGCAATGTTGTAAATCTGGAGTGAAAATATTACAAATTGCCAAAGTTACGCGTATGCGTAGAAAAATTCTAACGACTGTGTAACTCAGGCATTTTTAGGTATTTTTGCACCAAAGTTTCAACATGGCCTTTTTAGGACACCACCTTATGAACTCTGGCACTATCATTTCATTACTCGTCTCGAAAGGTGATTTTGCACAGTCACCTGCCATTCCACGCCACAGGTGTGAAAACACATTTTGGGCAGGATATGAAAAATGACAGCTATACTGTTCATGAGGTGGTATGAAAAAATGGCTATATTGAAAATTTGGAGTGAATATATTTAAAATTGCCAAAGACACGTATGCGTGTAGAAACTATTCAACAACCGCGTGTAACTCGGGCGTTGTTTGGTATTTTTGCATAAAATTTTCAACATGGGCTTTTTGGGACCCCACCTCATGAGTATTGGTACTGTCATTTCATTACACAGTCCTGAAAGGTGATACAGTGCAGCGACTGCAAAATCACCTTATGGGTCCGATTAATAAAATGACAGTTCATGAGGTGGGGTCCCAAAAAGTTCATGTTAAAAATTTGGTGTAAAAATACCAAAAAATGGCCAAGACATCAACATAAGTTAAAAACGCCATTGACAGCCATTTATATGGCACTTACCTTGATTCTTCAGTTTGCAGTTTGACTTTGAAGAGTGAACACATGTCACGGTCCACAGAAGATGACAGCGGACGATCTCGGTGGTAAGTATAGGAGCAAAGGGATGTGGGGGTTGCTCAGTGGGAGGGTTGGGATTGGGGAGATGATGAGGGATTTTCTTTTTTTTCTTTTTTTTAGGAAAACCAAAAAAAACAGAAACATAGAAGTTGACGGCAGATAAGGACCACAAGGACCATCCAGTCTGCCCATTTTGTGTACCTTATGTTTGTTTGTTTGTTTGATTTTTAACCAGGAGGTGGACTGGGCACAGCCCTTTTTCAGCCATGCCTGACACACAACATTACAATACAAAATTACATTTACACAAAATACAAAAATTAATCACAATTGCAAACAGTATCACAATATAATTTCTTTAACAATAAATGTTTAAAATGAGATTCTGAATGTGCTTTTTGAATCAATTCTCCAATGAATGTGCCATAGGCCTTTACTCTGTCAACGGCCTATCTATTCATATTCATCTATATTGCTCCCTTGTGCCTATCCCATGCCTGTTTGAAGTCCTGCACTGTATTCATATCCACCACTTCCTGAGGTAGGCTGTTCCATGCATCCACCACCCTTTATGTGAAAAAGAACTTCCTCACATTACCTCTTAATTTGCCTCCCTCTAATCTCATGCTGTGTCCTCTTGTCCTGCTATTTTTCTTATACTGAAACATGTTAGACTCTTTCACCTTGTTAATGCCCTTAAGATGTTTGAATGTTTTGATCACATCACCTCTTTCCTTCCTTTGCTCTAGGGTATACATATTGAGCTCCATTAATCTGTGCTCATATGTTTTCTGATGCAGTCCCTGCACCATTTTGGTTGCCCTTCTCTGGACTGCCTCCATTTTGTTAATGTCCTTGTGCAGGTGCGGCCTCTAGTACTGCATGCAGTACTCCAGATTAGGCCTAACCAATGTTTTGTAAAGAGGGATTATTACCTTTCTCTCTCTTACGACTTGTGATACCCCTACTAATACACCCCAGCATCCCTCTAGCCTTACCTACTGCTTTAGTGGTCTGCTTGGATGATTTCACATCATCTGTGATGACGATGCCCAAGTCTCTTTCTTCCCTTGTGATTGCCAGCAACTCCCCTCCCAACCTATAGGTAGCTTCAGTGTTTCTCTTCCCTATGTGCATGATCTTGCACTTCTTTGTGTTAAACCCCAGTTGCCACTCTTCCAACCATTTTATCAGTTTATCCAGATCTCTTTTCATTCTGCCCACTCCATCTGGATCATCTACTCTGTTGCAGATTTTGGTGTCATCTGCAAACAGACAAACTTTATCCTCCAGTCTACAATGTCACTGATGAAGTTACTAAAGAGGACTGGCCCCAGGACTGATCCCTGAGGTATCCCACTTGAGACTTACATCTCTTCTGACTGTATACTGTTTACCACCACTCTCTGTTTTCTGCCCGTCAACAAGTTTGCCACCCAGATGACCAACCTCTGACCAACCCCGAGCCTACTCAGCTTATTAATCAATTTTCTATGTGGAACAGTATCGAAAGCTTTGCTGAAGTCAAGGTAGGCGACATCAACTGCACCTCCTTGGTCCACCACTCTGGTTACCCAGTCAAAGAAATCCATGAGATTAGTTTGACAGGACCGTCCTGTTGTAAACCCATGCTGTCTTGGATTCTGTGCTCCTATGGATTCCAGGTGTTGCACTATCCTTTCCTTAAGGAGTGCCTCTATAATCTTGCCCATTACTGAGGTAAGACTGACTGGTCTGTAGTTCCCTGCCGCCACTCTTGTGGAGTGGGGTCAGATGCACCCTTCTCCAGTCTTCTGGGACCTCTCCTGTGCTCAGAAACTCATTAAACAGTTCTGATAATAGCTCTGTTAGCTCCGCCCTTAGCTCCTTTAGTACCCTGGGATGTTTCACCTCTCCCTCCTCTTCACTCCTCCCTTGCTACCCTCCCCACTTCTCTCTGCCCCTCCATCTCCTGCTACGTCCCATCTCTCTCCCCACCCCCTCCTACTATTCTATCCCCTCTCACCTCCCACCTACCATTCTACCCTCTCCTGCTCCTCTCCTCCTGTCTCACCCTCCCTATCACCCTATCTCTTGTTGCTCCACCCCAGACTGCCTAGCCCTTATCTTTCTGTTCTTGCACTTACAACAATGTCAAATCCTTGACTGCCTACCCCCCTTTTCCCAACCCCTCCCCCCTTCTCCCCCACCCCTTGCTCCACTTATGTCACCCCATGATGGTTCTCATTTGCATCTGTGTCTTGCTATATATACACACGTATTATTAATTGTGCATTGTTATTTGCCACTGACTGTTTGCTACTGTGCTAATCTACACACATGTACTGTCTTTTGCTACTAAGTTAACCTCCTGAACTGTATTGTATCTTACCTCTGCTTACTTCTATGTTAACCTTCAGAATTTGTATTGTATCTTGCCACTGTTTTGCTTGCACCCATTGCTGACGCAAAACCTTTGTAAAAGAACCCTTGGTTCAAAGGTATTTGTAATCCTTAGTAGTAAATGTAACCCCTAGGTGGTGCTATCCCAAGGGCTACTACCCCTGTCTGCTTGGCTAAAAGCAGGTTAAGGGGCCTGAGTACTGAAACGGGTGCCTCCACCTGGAGATCAGGGTTGGTAGTGGTCAAGCTAACCTGGGCACAGCCCTCCGGGACACTGTAACCCCCCCCCCTTTCCCCTCTAGTGGCCTGAACACTGTACAATAATCACTTTCACAATACCCTTGGTACACCACACAAGTACCCACACTGTTTGCACTTACCACCAAGGCTGGTTCCTCTGGCTCGACCCTGGGGACCCCCTGTAAAACAAGGTTAAGCACAGCAAATAGCAACAGTACAGTACTTTGAGCACAAACTGGAACCACAGTCAGATTACATGCAGAAAAAGTTAGATCTGATTTATTCAGGGGACTTGAACAAGGGAGGAGGCAAAATCAGGTTAATTAGCTTAAAGGTTATATCAGTCAAGCAGTTATGCATGCACTTCGAGTCCCCCCACACAGTCCACCTCTGGGTACCCAGGTAGAGAAGCGATGGGCTAGCCAGGACAGTTGCCTGGGGTTGCAGCTGGTTGGGGCCCTGTGATGGAAAACACAACATGCACAGTACACAGTATTTGTAATCCGGAGCCAGAGGGCTCAGTTCCTAAAGGAAATGAAACAACAAGACAATCAGATGACACACTCAGATTAAGCTGTTGTTGTAGGGAGCTACCCTGGTATTTACTCATGATACCCAAGACTGGACATAGGCTGGACGAAAATCGAGACTGCAGGTGGTTGATCTGGAATGCCAGGAGAAGCAGGGCCCACACAAGTCACAGGCGTCGTTCCTGTTCACGCATGGAGCAGGGGGCTGATCCCCAGGCAGGTCTCTCATCGATGGCTTCTCTGTGCAGTGGGTAGTCTGGCTGGGTCAGTCTGGCAAAGCCAAGACCACATGGAGACAAGTTCGGAAGCAGTCCATTTTGGGCTGGATACGGCTTCCAGCAAGCTGAACACAGTTCACACAGTGGGGAAGTAACTCACAACCCACTAGCAGCTCATAGCACATTTACATGTACAGGAATTCTACTGTACCAGGCAAAGCGCTCCCCAGGCACAATTGCAAAGTCTCTGCACACACTGGCAGCTTAGGGGTAGCTGGAACTCCTGACAGGCCGATCACATTCAGCAAAAATATTCAGTCTTCTTCAGGTTGAACCTGGCCCACTTCAGTAGCTTACTTTAGTCACACAAACTTGGATTTAGTCCAAAATAATTCTCTTCTCTCCCTCTCGGGAGCAACAGGCAGACATGGAGGCAAAACTCTCAGCCTTTTCATAGTTCTCCCATGCGAATCCACTCAGGATTGCTCTCAGAATCACTTCAGCTCCTTCTTGCTCAGCTTCCAGCTTAGTTCTACCAGAAAACTGCAAGCAGCCCAGGACTTCCCCAAGATCCAAAAGCTTTGGTTGGCTGATTTGGCTCTCCCTTCAGTTGCAAAAAAAGGTGCAAAAACTCAAACCACAGTTCCTAAGATTTTGAATTCAGACAGCTCCTGTAGTCCAGCTACATTTTAGGTCCCACCAGAACTGATTGGTCAAATTTGCAGTCCAGGACCAAAATAGTGGAGACAAACAAAACAGTCCGTGCTACAAAGAAAGCAGGTTAGACAAACTACATTATCATTCTAAATGGTTTTCAGCAAATTGTTACATCCTTCAACAGAGCTCCATCTCAGATTACTTATGCTGTAATCAAGCAGCTCTTAAAGAGACGGTACACAGAGGCTATACAAGCTCTGATAATCACAATCACATTTAAACTGCTAAAACGCAGGACACCAGCCTGGCAGTGAGCATTTAGGCAAGCTCAAGGAAGACTTTTTGGGAACCCCCATTTGTAGGGGAGTTACATAAATAAATAAAATAAGTATGCCTTCAGGTCCTATTGCCTTGCCCACCCTGAGCTTAGCGAGCTCTTGTAGGACCCTTTCTTTTGTGAAGGGACTTGTGCACACCTCCCTCCCTCCCTCCTGTGTCCATGGTGCTCAGCTGTGGGCCCTGCCCTACCTTCTCCTCAGTAAATACTGAGCAGAAGTATTTATTTAGGATAGATGCTTTTCCTTGATCCTCCTCCACACCCTCCCCCTTATCCCCTTTGATCTTAGCAATACTCCCTCTGGACTGTCTTCTTTCACTAATGTATCTATAGGAAGTCTTGTCCCCTTCTTTTACTGTTCATGCTAGTGTTTCCTCAGTTTGGGCCTTTGACTGCCTTACTGCCTTCCCTTAGGAAAGTTTGGTATGCCTCCCTATCTTCGTCCTGCTGCATTTCCTTATATTTCCTGAAAGCCAACCTTTTGGTTCTGATCTTTTCTGCGACTGTTTTTGAGGGCCAAAGTGGTTTCCTCCTTCTTTTGCTCTTGCTTTTCTCCCTAACACAATGGGATTTTCATTCAAGGAATGCATCCTTAATGCTTGCCCACTTTGCCTGTACCCCCTCACCTGTATTTCTTCTTGCCAGAGCTAGCTTAACTCTGTTGGCCATCTTATCAAAGTCAGCTCCTCTGAAGTTCCATATTTTTGTTTTGGAATGGGATGATTTAGTTCTAATGGCCAAACTGAACCATACCATGTGATGGTCACTGGCCCCAGGTGACCTTCTACCTGGAGATCTGTGATCATTTCCCCGTTAATTAGTACTAGATCCAGGATAGGCCTGTCTTTTGTGGGTTGTTGTACTAGTTGTTTGAGGCCCACCCCCTGCTGGGAATCCACTATGTGTCTAGTTTTGGCGGATGTTCCTGCTGGTATTGACCAATCTGTATCTGGCATGTTGAAGTCTCCCATTATCAGAACCTCCCCTTTAGCTGTCATGTTTTGTATATCTTCTAACAGTAATGTGTCTCTGTCCTCCTCCTGGTCTGGAGGCCTGTAGAGAACCCTAGTTTGTATGACTGTCCCATTTCCTGTTTCCAGGGTGACCCACAGTTCTTCTGGCTCCTTATGTGTATTCTGAATTTCTGTAGCTTTGATATTTTCATTGACATAAAGGGCTACTCCCACCCCCTTTTTGCATTTCAGTCTCTTCTGAACAGTACATAGCCAGGTACTGAGGACTCCCAAATGTGGTTACTGGTGAACCATGTCTCGCGAATGGCTACTATGTCCAGTTTAGCCTCTGTCATTGTTGCCTCCAGGTCTGGGATCTTGTTTCCCAGACTGCAGGCATTAGTGTACATGATTTTCCATTGGCCAGTTTTCGGTGCGTTAGTTGTTGGTCGAGGTCCGGCGTTTCCCCTGCATGCCACATGGGGAGCTGGACCTTTTTCCTTACCTGGTGATGCAAATGAACTACAAACATGCTGAACTCCTATTTGATCACTAGCTGAGGGGGGAGGGTTGTTCTTCCTGTTCGATGTATCAGGTGCTGCACCCCTCTTCCCCATTTGCTAGTTTAAATATTCTGCAAAGACATCAAACTTCTGCCCCAATGCACTGACTCCCTCCTTAGTCAGATGCAATCCATCAAATTTAAAGAACTTTCACGCTCAAAACTGTTGCCAGTTACCTACCAATTTGTGTCCTTTTTCCTGACACCAGCCCTTGAGCCACATGTTTAGCTCCCCTATCTCCCCTTCTCTGACCTTCCGTCCATCTTTCCCCCTCTCCCAGACCAGCAGGAACTCATCGAAGGAGACGCCGGATGAAATGGATGACAGTTGTCTCCCAGCCTGGTCAGGTGTTCCTTGGTCTCCACAACTGACCGGCTGGCGAGATCATTAGTCCCTATGTGTACCAGAACATCGATGTTTTCTCCTGCTTCCTGCATGATTTTAGCAATGTGGTCAGTGTTTCTCCATGCTGATGTACCTGGGAGACATCTGACCATTACCCCCGACCGGAGGTAGGTATTGACTCCCCGAATCATGGAGTTTCCTATGATCAGAAGTGTTTTAGATTTCCTTTTTGCCTTTTTTGGTTTTGGTCCCTGTTTGGGGGAGTTTTGTTGTGCTAGCTCCTGTGCTGCAGTGTCCTGCTCTGCAGTGTCTTCTGCCCCTTTGTTTGATTTCAGAGATAGAGGCAGATACCTATTTGTAGTTTTTATGTGGTTTGTGGAGGTGATATGTTGGGGAGCACCGAGTGATGGTGCACCCGATTTGCCCTTCCTAACCACCTGACAACCTCCTGGACCAACTACCCTCTGTGGTCAAGGTGCTTCAGTTGGATGTTGGGGAAATGGCGGGTGGTTCTTATAATATATTTCCTCCTGAATATGCGATATGAGGCATGCTATCTCTGCTCATGCTGCCTGGAGCTGAGCCCTTAGATCTCCGATGGTCCAGCATGTAGGATAGTGTCCTAAATCCTGTATAACTGCCCTTTTGAAAAGAGTCTGGCAGTTCCTGTTTTTGTTAATATTTATTTGTTTTGTTTGTTTCTGTATAACTTTTTATAACAAGTTAAATTAATTGTGCCCCTGTAAGTGAGGTCTCTGTGTGGATACCCCTCTGATCCTCCCCTTCCTGCTCTGCTACAGGAAATGCCACGATTGTGCTACTCTATAAAAGGAGTGTAGCATGGAGTGGTTAGGGATGGGGATGGGTGGTTGGGCCCTTCCCCTGCCGAAAAAGAAGAATCATGGATGAAAAAAACAAGGAGGTAAGAGCAAAAACAATCAATCAACAACAAATGCAGTAGCCACGAAAGCTTAGCCTAATAATAGATAAAACTTTAAAACCTGTAAGCACTACCTGTAACAATTTCACAGAAGATATACTCTGCAAAAAACACTTTGCAACAGAGAAAAATCAAGCAGTAACAGAAGATATACCTTGCAAAAAACAATTTGAATCAGAGAAGATTACAGCAGTAATCTGTAAGCATAAAACAGTAACAAATCTGTAGTCACACCCTGTAATAATGCAGGAGAAAGTATACATTGCAACAGCAATTTGAATCAGAGAACAATAAAGCAGTAAAATGTAAGCAAAAAACAGCAATAAAACCTGTGAGCACAAAAGAAATTAATAACACATAGTAAATCTGCCTTGCCAAAAGAAGCCTTAATCTTTCTCCTTGCTCTGATAATGTTGTTCCTTGCTCTGTCTTTAGAGCAGACCTAGAAGAAAAGAACTCAAGTGAAGCTAGGTGCCTTTGCCAGACGTTGGGGGACTGTTATTTTTTCACAGATACACATGAAACAACATTTCGAGACACTGGGAGTGGGCTCCCCAGTGTCCCACAGTACTGGGGGGGGGGAGTACAAAACTGGGGGCACTGGGAGAGGGTTCCCCAGTGTCTCTGGGGGTTCTAATGCCGACATGGGGATTGAGCACTCCGATGTTGTCAAAAAAGCATTTTTTTCACAAATTCTGGGGGGATAAGACATAACTGGGGACACTGGGCATGGGCTCCCCAGTGTCCCACACTGCCTGGGGGGTGTCCAGTGCCGACATGGGGATCGGGCCCTACAACGTCAGCACATTATTAAAGCAAGGGGCTGTGGGAGCGAAGGACATCCAACACCAGGGGTGGGTATGCCAGTGTTGGAATGTATAAATAAAATAGAAAACACAGTAGGGGGACAGCAATCAGAGGGTGGGGGGCCACTAGACAGCAGGGAATGGGGACAGTGATCAGGTAGTAAGGGGTCCCACTAGACATCAGGGAAACTGGGGGCTGCAGAACTACAGCTGCAGGCTCCTCTCGCTAAGCTGGGTACCTGGGATTTTGGGTGTCCAGAAAAGGTATTTCTGGCTGTTATTTTTAAAAGCAAAGGTCAGAATCTAGCTAAATGGCGCCCGTTTAGCTACATTCTGGTGTCTGTTTTTTAAAATGACAAAATTTGTATGTATTTTCCAGGTGTTCCAGTTTATGAAAAAAAACAAAACAAGATGGCGCTCACGAACAAGGATTTTTTTACTCAAGAAAAAGGATTTCAGGTCTCAAGAAAAAGGAACACTCTCACGAGACTCGATCCTTTTTCATGAGAGTAAATCCTTTGTCACAAAAAGACAGCTATCCTAAAAATTAGAATGTTCATAAATGTCCCATTAGGATATAAAGTGAGTTAAAAAACTTACTAACTTTGCATCAGATTAATATTATTGCACCAAATTTCCAATGTCTGTTCTACTACCAAAGTTCTTTATACTCTACAAAAATCATGCATAAATTCCACATCGTCAGGCCACAAAGTGATGAGGGAAAACCACTTCCTGCTGTCTCTCTGGAGCAGCGTCTAGGCCCATTTAAATCCTGACTCTGCTCAGAAATTCTCTCCCACTCCTGCTCTGACTGTGCCTAGTCCCTATCTGCAATGCAGACGCAAGTCACCCACCACTCTCCCCCACTTCCCCTTTGACCTGGGGTCTGCCCCTACCGCTTGACCCTGAAGAAACTGTGACCAGACTGTAGTTTATTGATCACTGTCTTTTAATAGTGCAACTATTGTTTACTGCTCATTGTCTGATTCAGGCTGGATCTCTCCGCCCTTGAATTTTGCTATTTGTCCTCTTTTCAGCACTGTAATATTGCTCTGTTCTTGTTTTTCTTGTGCCCTGTTATGTTATTTCATTTTTGACGTGGAGCCTTTGCAAAGGAATCCTTGACTCAAAAGGCTGTAATTCCAACTCTTTCAAGAAATAAAAAAAAACTGGAAAAAAAGGTGGATTTTTACTTTTTTCCACTATCCACAACTCAGGATACGTACTGTACATCCGACCAGAATGAAACTTGCCACATCAAGAGACCTACCCCACAGAACGGCGCATACCAAATTATGTGCCAATCCATTGAACAGCTGCAAAGTTACTGAAATGCTAAATTTGAGATTTAACATTAAATATGCTACTCAACCCTAACTATAGAGGCATGACCGTGCCTCAATAATTCGGGTATGGTGAGGTCCCAGTCATGGTTTGGGGTAGCCCAAGCCTCTGTGGCCACCTCCAGATCCACTTTTTCTCCTGCCATCATGGCCTGTAGGTTATCCATCTTATACCTGAGACTTCCAGCATTTAGGGACACTCCACTCCATACTACCCTTCACCACTCCCGATTCCTCCTCTTCTTTTTGACTCAGATTTGTCACTCTCCTCCACCCTTCTGCCATCTCCTTCTCTCACCATACCAATATTCCCTCTTCTTTTTTGCCTACCCCTAGTCTTCTTCTATTGCACCTACTTGCCTCAATTCCTGATACCCATATTCTTTCTACCTGAATGCCCTCTTTTTCAGATATCCTGATACAGTGCTCTCTTCCTCTCACTCGACTCCCCAACTTATCCTCCCTTTACTAACCCTTTTGTAATCTCAACTGGCCCTGGTTGCACTCTCTTCCTAGAAATACTGGGTGCTTAAACCCATTCTGATCTGCCCCACCTACTTTTAGTTTAAATTCTTTTGACTGTTGATGTAATTCCCTATCCTTTCCCTAGGAAGACTGGATCCCCCTTTAACTTAGGTGCCTCCTATCAGGTGCACAGAGGATTTTGTCATCCCAGAATTTCTCCCATTTTCCTATGTACCCAGATCTTTCTTCTCTGCACATTCCTTCAGCCAGTCATTAAATTCCTCTATCCTATGTTTTCTAGCTGTGCTGGCTCTAAGCACTGGCAGCACTTCCAAGAAGGCTACCGACCTAGCCTCACCTCTGCAAGCCTGCCCACCACTCTAAACCTCTCCTGAACTGTCCCTAACTCACATCCAGCTAGGTCACTGGTACCTAGGTGTGTGGCCACATCCCCCTAATACCTTTGTAAGTGGGCCTATCATTGGGCCTATGTGCTCCACTGTTATTGCCAGGAAACACATACTTTCCTTTTCTGCTGCTCCCCCCCTCTCTCCTATTCCACTTAATCCCTTTCACAATGGAATCTCCTATTAGTATGACTGTATCACTGCCTGCCACTTCCCCACCCCTTTCCCATTCCAGCTGCCCTACTGACCCTCCTTTCCTGTTACCCTCCCTGCACCCAACAGCTGTCTGCCACTCATCCACGTTCCTTTCTCTACTAGTCCCGCTTCTCCCCAGCACTCATTGAACACTGACCACCCAGTCTCTCCACTCTCACTCCTCCCTATTCCTCAGATGTTTCCCCCATTTCCTCTGTGTGCCATTACAATGCCCATTCTTCCTCTCCTGTCTTTCTAAAGCCTCACCAGATTCCATACAACAGACTAACTGCCTCTCTGCCCTCTGTATCACTAATAAGTCCCCCCCACTCCCCTGCATTACTCAGTGGTTAGAAGCAATTTTTTACTGTTATCCATGCAGTTACACCTGCCTCGCCTCCCCCAGCAAAGCCCACCCAACATGTTGTGAAATAGATGTACCTTCCTATGTTCCTCTTGAGATTAAAAGTACTAATGGATACCTCTGCTAGGTAGTGGTGGACAAACTAGCAAAAGCTAGTGATAGCTGTGGTGGATGCTACTGGTTCACCTCACTCCCCTCTCTATACTCTTTACTCTCCCCCTCAGCTCCCTCCTCCTATCCCCTTCACTCTACAGACTCCTGCTCCTTCTCAATCCCTCAACCTTGCTTTAGAGCTGGTCAGGCTGCCTTCTCTTACCGCTCCCCTCCCTTTGGAACCAGTTCCCTCTTCTTCGCAATGCCCCATCCCTTTTATTCCTAAAGTGGTTGCTAAAGCCAACCTCCCCCCCCACTTGCTCCTGTTTCTCCCCAACCTCCCCTCCCCTTCCCCTGTCGCCTATCCTATGCCTTCTTGCTCTCACACTCCTCTCACCCTCCCTCTCCCATCTGAGGGCTTTGCCTCACTGAATTTTAACCTGTCTGTTTCCTCCCCCTGCTCACCCTGGTAATCCTCAATTGACTCCAGCACTCAGAAATGTGTCCTTTTTATCTCAATGTATTCCTACTACCATTTTTTTCTTGCCACTGCATTTGCACCTAAATTTATTGCTGTCTTTGCACCTCAGCTTGATTGTGTATTGCTGCTTATTTTGTTCCCCGTCCCCTGAGTTGCACCTGGAAATGCGGTTACCCACCTGACAGCGACATTTTGCCAGTGAGGTACCCCACAGTGACTACAGTGCCAATGCCGCTGTGGGGAACCCACTGGAATCTGGTGCTATCTGTCAGGGGTCCTGCACCCCCCCAATCAGCTCTGACTCGGAGTTGATAATCCTAAAATGGGGGTGGTGTGGGGGGTTCGGGGGGCAAAGCCCCCTGAAGAAAACACAGACAGCCAGTGGGAACTGGCAGCCGACTGCAGAAGGTGGTCGACCTGCCGGTTTCACTGACGGGGCGTTCCACAAATATTTTGTCGACCACCCATCATGGATCCCCTGGAGATGAGCCTCAACTCAGTGTGCCTTTCCCGGGTACCAAACTTTTAAATAAATAAATAAAATAAGTAAGCCTTTCTTTAGCTTATTTTGTGCCCATACTTACTATGTTCTGGCTTTGGGGTAGAGCTAGGAATATTTAAGTAAGGTGTGTTTTTTACTCTTTTATAGTAAGGTTACACAGTGATAGCTGTGGTGGGTGCTACAGTATTTTAGTAATTGAAATTGCATTAGGTGTTGGCCATGCCAGTTGTTACAAAGAGACTGCAGAACTTGACATTTTCAGTGTCAAATAATTTTCACTATTTTTACTGAAGCACCAATTTGCATGAAAATAAATTTGTGCTAACTAACTCTTAGTATTTTTTCCATTATAGTGAATGTGGTGATTGTGACATGATGCTAAAATAAATGTATGCAATTATGGTTGCATTTGTGTTTGAGTTAAATTTACTTTGCGCAAAAATAACTAGTTCTACAGTATATTATTCTAGTAAAGGTTCATTAGTAGAGGCATACAAATTGGTTATGCATATGCCTCTACTAAAGAACCTTTACTTGACAAAAAATGTTTTTGTTTGTTTTTTAGTTATTTATTTAGAAAGTTTCACCAGGAAAGCATACTGAGCGGACTACTGCTCGATTCCAGACACGACCTGGGGGAAGAGGGAGCTGGGTAGTCAACAAACAGATATTAACTACAACAAATAATACATAAAACAGTTATAGACATCAGTTGCACAAGTACAGTATATATAGGTGAATTTTTACAGACATTATGTACAGTGCAGGAATGGAGATTAGACGATGTGCTGGATTTAGGACCGTGGGACTAGTGACTGAGGATAGCCAGCAAAATGAGACTGTCACCAAGACCAGCACATGCATGGCTTTTGGATTATTCAGAGGGAAGGAATGGCTGGAGTTTATATGTTTGAGTACCCTATCAAGGGTTACAAAAGAGAGAGGTGAGGCTAATGGCAGGAGCTGGTCATCTTGGGTTGTATGAAAGAGCGGGGCAGTGTGAGACCAGGGGGGCTTGATGGACAAGTGTTTGGGGCATGGTTAGTCACAGGAACAGGTGGAGGAGAGATGGTCTGAGAGAAGATCATTAAGGTGATGGGAGGGAGAGGAGTGCCAAATGTCAGGAGGCAGGGAGTTCCATAGTTTAGGTATATGGTAGCTGAAAGCTGCTTGGGCCAGCCGAGATGGACCTGTGGGGGATGTGAAGGTGGCAAGTGTCGAGGATTAACCCAAGGCAGCATGGGTTCAGAGCGGGAAGGTCATGTCAGACGAATCTAATAGATTTCTTTGACTGGGTGACCAAAGTAGTAGACCAGGGAGGGGCTGTGGATATGGCCTACCTAGACTTTAGTAAGGCATTTGACACAGTCCCACACAAAAGATTAATAGTTAAATTAGCCAGCCTGGGAGTGGGTCCCAGGGTGGTAGCCTGGGTAAAACACTGGCTGGACAACAGGACACAGAAGGTAATTGTAAATGGAGTCCACTCTGAAGAAAGAGGGTTACTAGTGGGGTACTGCAGGGGTTCAGTATTGGGTCCAGTCCTTTTAATGTCTTCATAAGTGACATTGCAGAGGACTGGAAGGAAAAATATGCCTCTTTGCAGATGACATAAAGATCTGCAACAGGGCTGATACACAGAAGGCGTGGAAAGGATGAGAAGGGACTTGGCAAGGTTGGAGGAATGGTCAGAAATATGGCAGCTAAGTTCAATGCAAAGAAATGCAAAATAATGCACCTGGGAAACAAAACCCAGGGGAGAAGAATACACAATGGAGGGAGGTAGTAACAACAACAAAAAAGGAAAAGGGACCTGAGGTAATCATATCAGATGACCTTAAGGTTATCAAGCAATGTGAGAAGGCAGTAGGGAGGCTGGGGTATACTGGGATGCATGGGAGAGGCATCAGCAGCAGAAAACAGGAAGTTGTTATCCTCTGTACAGACAGTTGGTGAGACCCCATCTGGAGTACTGTGTCCAGTTCTGGAGACCCCATCTCCATAAGAACATAGACAGGATAGAGGCAGTCAGAGGAGGGCAACTAAAATGGTGCAGGGTCTGCAGAGAAGCCCGTGAGGAAAGACTAAAGGAGCTTAATATGTATACCTTGAGTAAAGAAGGAGGGGGGACATGATAGAAACTTTAAGTACCTCAGTGGAATCAACAAAGTCCAAGAGATAGCATCTTTCAGAAAAAGACGTGCAAGAACAAGGGGACACAATTTAAAGATGGGGTGGTTCAGGGGCAATGTGAGGAGTATTATTTCACAGAAAGGGTAGTGGATGCATGGAACAGCCTTCCTGAGGAGGTTGTGGGGTCTAAAACTGTGGCAGAATTCAAGAATGCATGGGACAGACATAAGGCAATTCTTGTGGGGGGTTAGGAAGAAATAGGCTGTTGGTTAACTAGGATCTGCGGCCTATCCTGTAGGTAGGGAAATGGGCAGACTAGATGGGCCAAGTGGTCCTTATCTGCCATCAAAGTCTATGTTTCTATGTTTCCTGAGTATGTATATTGGAGGTGGGAAAGCAGACAGGACTGCGGACAGGTAGGGGGGCAGGGACTGATCCCAGAATTTGGCAGCTAGGCATGCACAGTGGGCCATTCTCAGTTTTGAAGGGAGGAAAATCCCAAGGATTGATAAAGGGAACAGTGGTGGGTGTTGTAAGGACAGTCGAGGGCAAAATGGCAGAAGGAGTGAAAGAGGGGGTCCAGTCTAGACAGGGCGGACTTGGGTGTGGCACCATAGACTACATCACCGTCTATGATAGGCAGGATCATTTTCTGTACAATTTCATGGTGGGCTGGCAACTGGATGCAACCACGATTGTGGTAGAGGGCACCCAGCCTGGGGTGCAGTTTTTTGTGGATAGCATCGAAATGCACAGAAAAGTCAAGGTGCTGGTCAAGCCAGACCCCAAGGTACCTGAAGGAGGAGCAGGCCTCCAGAGGAATCCCATCCAGGGTGTGGAAAGTGAGGGTGGAGGGGGGCCGAGAAAGTATCTGCCTTATGCGGAAGGCCATGGAGACAGTCTTCTTAGTGTTGAAATGAAGCTGAATAGAGCGAAACCAGCGCTGGACACTGTTGAAGTCCTGCTGCAATATGGTTGCCACTTCAGTAGTGGAGAGCCAGATGAGTACAGTACCATGTCATCCACACACTTGTGGATAGAAGAATGTGGGCAGGCTGAGCGTAGGTCATTTAGGAGGCTTGAGAAGAGGAGAGGCCCCAGGACTGAGCCCTGTGGTACTCCAGAAGAGACAGGGAGAGGATCTGAGATGGAGCTACCAATCCTGACAGTCTGTGTCCGGCCAACCAGATAGGACTGGAACCAGTTGGTGGCTGAACTAGAGAGCCCAGCACAGGTGAGCTTGGTCAGGAGGAGGGGGTGGGATACGGTGTAGAACGCCTTTGCTAGGTCGACAAAGATGGCTGAGGTCACATGCCCCTTGTCCATGGCAGAGAGTATGAAGTTCACGATCCTCAGCAGGGAGATGGTGGTGAAATGGGACTTCCTGAACTCAGACTGGTACGGTGAGTCTTTGGTAACTGGGTAAGGCCCACTAAGCACAAGTACCTGTTTTCAAGGGTGACATGGGAGCAATGGGGAGGTTAAGTGACTTGCTCAGAGTCACCCAGTATGCATGTTGAGGTTGTAGGAATCAACCCCCGGTCTGTTGGATGTACGGAGCTCATTCACAGCTCATTACTCTAACCTCTAGGCTATACTGCCAGCCATGTTCATTAGCAGAGGTATGCATCACCTAACTATGTCCATTTATAATGGTAGTTTACTCACCTGGTAAAGGTGATTGCATGAGCATCACCTTACAGCATCCCCCTGTCCATTACTTCTGGGTTACGTCCACCTCATAGGCTGCAAATGCAGGTGACCAGATTTGAAATCTGATCTGCCTCGGTCCCATTCCTTACCACAGTTCTCCAGTTTGATTTTTCCAAAGCTGTGTCTTCTGTCGGTATGCTGTGGTAAAGAAGTTGTTATAGTACACGTATAGTGATATGAATGCATTATATATTATTTAGATAGGTTATGGTAATATGCTAAGAAATGGGCAGTAGGCATGATGTGTCATCAGCTGATGTGTCCTTTATTCCCTATTATTTACATTCTAATATCCAGCCCATACGGCATGCTGGTCTGCTGATAAGTTCTGGGATACTGGACAGCGGTCCCTTCTTAGCAAGTGGATTGTGTGTTAGCCGGACTGTCATCCGAGTGTACCCGGGTGGGAACGGGGATGCTGTAAGGTGATGCTCATGCAATCACCTTTACCAGGCGAGTCAACTACCATCGCATATTGCATCACCTTACACCATCCCCCTGTCAATTATTTGTGGGTAGTAAGAAGCAGTGACATCAAAATATGTAAGTATAGGGTGGGTTGGATGACTGCACAGCTAAGTATTAGTGACACTGAGTAGTACCCTTCTTGCGAAATTCGCTCTTTCAGCATTTTCTACATCTAGTTTATAGTGTCTGGTGAAGGTGTGGACTGATGACCTTGTGGCTGCAGCACAAATGTCCTGTATGGAGGCCTCATTCCGTTGTGCCCAGGAGGTGGCCACAGCCCTGGTAGAGTGTGCCTTGATGCCTTGGGGCAGAGGAAGGCCCAGTGTTTTGTAGGCTTCTGCAATGGTTTGTTTTATCCAGCTGGCTAAGGTTGATGTGGCTGCCATTTGCCCTTTCCTGGGTCCTCTGTAAACCATGAATAGTCCGTCCGATTGTCTAAAGTCTCTTGTTCTGTCTAGGTATGTCGACAGTACTCTTTTCATGTCCCAGTGTCATTTTCCTTCTTGATCAGGCCAGGCTGGGAGTTCCACCACTTGGGTGGTGTGGAAAGGAGAGTGGATTTTCGGTATGAACGAGGCGTTTGTGCGTATAGTGATTCTGTCATGATGCGTAATTAGGAAGGGCAGCCTGCAGGATAGTGCCCTCATTTCCCCCACTCTCCTAGCGGAGCAGATGGCCAATAGGAATATTACTTTGAATGACACCCATTTGAGGTCCGTTGTGGTCACTGGTTCGAAGGGTGGATCGGCTAGTGCTTTGATGACTGCATTGAGATCCCAGGGTGCCACTGTTTGTCTTTTTCTGGGATGTATGTTATCTACTGCTTTCAGGAATCTGAGTATATCGGGGTGTGATCCCGGGGTATACCCTTGGACGAGGCCTGTACCTGCTCCTTTGGCCGCTGCCTGTACTCTAAGACAAGCAGTTGATAGGCCCTTGTCTACTCCCTGTTGTAAGAATGCCAGTATGTTTGGAATGCTGATTGATCATGTTTGGATGTTATTCGTGTCACACCATTTTTTGTATATGCTCCAGTGTCTCTTGTATGCCTTGTCAGTGGATATGTGCCTGGAGTGGAGCTTGGTTTCAACGACTGTTTGACTGTAGCCTTTGTCTAGCAGTCTCTGCCTTTCAGTAACCAGGCCGTGAGGTGAAGTGGTGTTAGGTTCGGGTGAGTGATCGGACCTTGTGTTAGGAGGTCCTCTCATAGTGGCAATGTCCATGGTGTTGTTATCGACATCGATACTAGGGTGGCAAACCAGTGCCTCCTGGGCCATAATGGTGTGATTATCACTACTGTGGCTTCTGACTGTTGGATTTTGTTTAGTACTTTCTGAATGAGTGGTATTGGCGGAAATATGTACACTTTTTGGAATGTCCATTTTTGTGTTAGGGCGTTTATTTCTCGGGCTCCAGATTCTCTGTATCTGGAATAGTAAGCCGGCAGTTTTTTGTTCTTGGCTGTTGCCATTAGATCTATTTCCAGTGGTCCTCATGTGTGGTCTATCTGCTGGAATATGTGCGGGTGTAGTGACCACTCCCTGGGAGCTATTTCTTGTCTGCTTAGCCAGTCTGCTTTTATGTTCAGCTTTCCTGCTAGGTGGACTGCGGTGATTTACTTGAGATGCTCTTGAGCCCAGTCCAGTACTCTCTTTGTCTCTCACAGCAGGGGTGGACTTCTTGTTCCTCCCTGATTGGAAATGTATGCCTCTGTTGTCCAACCTGATCATTACTCTCTTGTGCTGTATGTGAGCTCGGAAGTGGAGTAGCGCATGGTAAACCGCCCTCATTTCCAGTATGTTTATTTGCATGCGGGACTTGATCTGCAACCATTTCCCTTAGGCTGATAATCAGGTTGAGAGTAGCCCCCCAACCTTTTAGGCTTGCGTCTATTTCTATGACTATGTCATGTTGTGTCTTCAGATCTGTCCCTATGGTGACATTGTGTATGTTGGCCCACCATTTTAGGGATGTCTTGGCATTGTTGTCCAGTTGCAATGTTTTGTACATGTCGTGTTGCAACCAGGGCCCCGAGTTTTCCGCGATTCCGTGGATGCGGCAAACCACGGAAATATCCACGGAATTTGCCATCACCCGCGGAATTCGCGGCCGCCCGCGGAACAAACGTCCGCTTCATTTGCCGACGGGGGTGCCCAATCCCCCGTCGGCTTCTATCCCCCTCCAATGCTTACATGCCGCGCTGGGAGCCCACCCCAGCATGGAAATCAATGATTTTGCCGGGTGCCCAATCCCCATCGGCTGAGCGCCCCAAAGATCCTTGTGCCACGCTGAGAGTCCACCCAAGCGTGGCAAACGTCTTCAATATTTTTTTTTTGCCAGCAGGGGTGCCCAATCCCCGTCGGCTGAAACGCCCAAAGTTGTTGTGCCACGCTGGGGAGCCCACCCCAGCGTGGCAATCCCAGCGTCTTTTTTTCCTGTAAAACAAAACTGTCCACGGTAGCGTCTCCGAGCCCCCTCCTCACATCCGCACCCACCCACTGCGCACCCAGCCTCCCCACCCCAACCCCATACTTACCTCCGGACTCCGGTAGCGGCGATCTTGGGTGGACCGGGAACACGTCTGCACTCTTCAAAGGCGACGCGAACTGAGGAAATGCCGGTAAGCTGTATAATGGGCTAGATAGGAGGGTTCAACTTTATTGCATATCTCAGGCATTTTTGAATTTTGCACAAATTTTCAACATGGGTTTTAGGACCCCTTCTCATGAAAAGATGTCACTGTCATGGCGTTATTGAGCTCGAAGGGTGATTTCGGCGCAGGTGACTGTGAAATCACCCGCCGGACGGACGATACCGCCATGACAGTGACATCATTCGCGAGAAGGGGGCCCAAAACCCCCATGTTGAAAATTTGGTGCCAAAATTCAAAAAAATGACTGTTTAACGAGCGTGCGTTGCGCAGTTCCTACGCAGGCTCGTAAGTTCGTGAAATTTCAATATTTTCACTCCAGGGTTTCAACATTGCCATTTCACCACACTGTCTTATGAGTAGTACAGCTGTCATTTTTCACATCTCACCCAAAATGTGTTTCCACCCTTGTAGCGCAGAATGGCGCAGCCAGTGTCTTGAAATCAATGCGGGACAAAATTAAGAAAATCACAGTGACACTGTTCATGAGCAGAGGTCTTGAAAATAGCTATGTTGAATTGATGAAAAATTCAAAAAATGACTGTTTATGACGTCGCGTTGCGCAGTTCCTCATGAGCTCGTAAGTTCGAAAATTTCAATATTTTCACTCCAGAGTTTCAACATTGCCATTTCACCACACTGTCTTATGGTAGTACAGCTGTCATTTTCACATCTCACCCAAAATGTGTTTCCACCCTTGTAGCACCAGAATGGGCGCAGTCGTTGTCTTGAAATCAATGTTAAGGACAGATTAATAAAATCACAGTGATACTGTTCATGAGCAGAGGTCTTAAACTGGCTGTGTTTGAAAATTTGGTGACAAACACCCATAAAATGACTGTATTCTGAGGCGTGCATTGTGTCAGATATGGCAAAAAAACAAAAAAGGAAAAAAATTAAGGGTAAAATGTGCCATAGAATTACGCAGAGATGGTGTTGAGTGCAGAGAAGTTCTGTGTGGTGAATCCTACCGCAGAACTTGCTCCGATATGCTGCAGAAAGAACTGGAAGGGGACAGGATCAGTTGTGTTCCAGGACAGTAGCTGCTGCTGTTGTTTTCTGGGGTTCTTGTGGATTTTACTTGGTAGGTTAGTTCTTTTCTTTCTTACTTCTAAAGAGGCTAGCAGGTATTGTTTTGGGGATGCTGGATGTTTGTAAACTGATTTGATGGCTGTAAGTGGGGCTCTTTTTTGTGGATGTTTCACTATGTAACAGGCTGCACTGGTGAGGCCTATTTCTTCTGATTTCAAACCTATTTGGTGGGATTTGCTTGGGCCTGGTTCTTTAGCTGCAGGGCTTGGAGGGAGACACAGGGCTGATACACTCTCTCTCTTGTCAGGTGTCTGCCCAAGACCGCCCTCCACCACCCCTCCCTCCCCAGAGTCTGCAAATTTATAGGGGAACACCTGCCCTGCAATTGGAGAAGAGCTGCATGGTGCAGCTCATGTAGTTCTAGCCACTGGGGTTGGTTTAAAGGCTGGGAGAGAGGCTTGAGGGAGTTGTTCATTTCCTTTTAAGTTTAATGTGTTGTACTGCACCTAGTAACAAGTTACTGGTGTACAATGGGACTGTCTCTAAGATTAGTGGGTGACCTGATTAGGCAGTAGGGGTATCTTGGACTCAGGGAACCCTGGTGGCTCACCCAAGAAACCTATTTGGAAGGATGGAACCACAATCATTAGAGGCGGCATCTTTGGGAGGTGGTGGGGTGCACAGAGGTGTGAAGCAGCCATGATACTGGACCTGGGCTTGGGAAGTTTGGTGGTTGCCAGTATGCTACCAGCTAGCACAGCTTAGGGAGGAGGTTGGGGATGAGGAGAAGCTGGGGAAAGGGGTGGTATGGTTGGGGAAGGGGCTGGAAATCTCCAGAGGTTGCACCAAGCACTGGGGTGGGGGTATAGGGAAAGGGTGCAGGAGAATACTCAGGGTCACATAGGGACCCTGGCAGAGGTCCAAGGACACTACCAAGAAGCAGGCATGTAACTGGGGACCCTCACAAAGGGGGACGGAGGGACAACATTCTCAGGAAGTAGAGCAGATGGCCAGGGCTGGACAGAAGGAAGCAAAGGCGGGGAGGTGGATCAGACCTTATACTCAGTAACCGCTTCAATTCTCTTCTTCTGCTCAAGGATGAGGGGTGATGTAGCCGACAGAGGTGGTTAGAGACGGAAAAGATGTGTGGGAGTGGGAGGCAGGAGGCAGGGCCAGATAGCAGGAAGAACAGGGGGACTTGGAATGCAGGAGAATGGGGGAGCAGTGAATCAGAGCAGGAGGGCAGGGGAAGAGGAGAAAGCGCAGAGAGAAGGACCAGTTGGGAGGAAAGGTAAGGAGAAGGACCAGAAGTACAAGGAGGATTCAGTAAAGGGGCTGAGGGTTTAGGCCAGGGGAGCACGGCGAGCAAGAGGAACTAAATGGAGACAGGAAGGAAGGGAGGATGAGAGCAGGCTGGTTTAGCAGATGGGGGAGAAGGACCAGTTGTGAGCAGTGAGGGGGGTGTAAGGTACAGAAGGATACTCAGGAGGAGGAGAATAGGATTGGAGGAGGGGTGGCCATGGTAAATAAGGAGGGGTGGGCATGTGGCACCCAGATGAGGGAGGAACAAGGAGCCAGCTGGGTGGAGGGGCCGTAGAAAGGATGAGGGACATGGAAGGGGAGGAGGAGAAAGGAGTGGTCAGAGTGCTCCTGCTGGGGATTCTATGATCAGGGTATCAAATGGGATAGGAAGGAGAAGCCTGGCCAGTTAGAACAAGATGCTTCCCTGGACTAGTAACTTGCACAGGGCTAAGCACGGGTATATCAACAGCAAAGGACTGTAGGGGTTCCCCAGACATACTGGTCCACCTGGAACTAAATGACATTGAGAAATAGCGAGCTAGAGATACAAACAAGATTCAGGAGCTACATGAGAGTCTGTCATGACATAGGATGCACAGTTTCCTTCTCAGAAATCCTGCCAGTGCCAAGGGCTGATGGGGAACACAAAGGAAAAGTAGGGAGATAAACCAGTGGCTCAGGGTGGTGTGAGGCCAGAGGTATGGGTTGATGGGGATTGGGGGAGACCTGGGAGGATAAGGAGCTGTATGCTAGAGATAGAACTACATCTCAATTTGGAGGGAGAATCATAGAGTGGAAAATAGAGGAGTTCATTGGTGAAAATTAGGGTTTAAACTTGTGAAGGGGTGGGATGGAGAAAAAGGCTGTCAAGGAGGTGCCGATAAAGGAGGGACACTGTCTCCACCCCTGGGGACCAGGAGGATTGCAGGAAAAAGGCCAACTGGCAAAGTACAGACAGGAGAAAACAGAATCCCCATGGGAACACGAGCAGGGAAATGGAACTATAGGGAAAGGGTGGAAGGTAGTCCTGCATAAATGCCAGAACCTAGGGCAATAAAATGCCTGAACTCCAGGCAGATATTAACTGAGGAGCAGTGGATGTGGCAGTGGTCACTGAGACTTGAGCCACTGCAAGACTGTGACTGGGACCTGAACCTGGAGGGTTACACTATGTTCAGGAAGGAAAGGGGAGAGGAAGGAAGGGGGCAATGATAGTCAAAACTGCATTGGCACAGGGGGAGTAGAGGACGGAGGAACCGTAGGAGAGCAATCGAGTCACCTTGATAACAAAGAGCAGAGAGAGTAAAATAGGAGTGGTGTATAGACCCCCCTGCCCTGGCCTGGAGGAGCTGGAGGACAGTCTGGTGGCAGATGTTAGGAGACACTGCAGACTGGGCAGAGGAAAAGGTGAGTGGTGAGGGGACTTAAACATGCCAGGAACAGACTGGGAGACTCATGACATCCTCTGTGACCAGGGAACAGGGGTTGTTGGATGTCTTTCAAGGCAGCGTTCCCTAACTCAGCAGGTGAGGGAACCCGACCAGGAGAACAGGCACACTGGATGTGGTCCTGCAGACAGTGACCCAGATTGGGGCCTGGAGGTAAAGGGACCCATGGCAGGGAAGTGACCGTGACACGGTCTGGTTCTGCCTGGACCCTGAGGAGGGGCAGAAGGCTGCACAAAGACAGATAACCCGACTTCAGGGAGCCAGTTTTAAGGAATGGGAAGGATCCTTAAGGAGCATTTAGATGGGATTGGGTCAGACATGGACGCTAAGATAGTAGGTGGAAAATCATCAGGAGAGGGGTGCAGGATCACTACCAGCACCTGTACAAGTAAGAAAGCAAGAAAATGCGTGAGCCCAAAACCCTGTTGGTGGACCAGGAGGTCACAGGAGGTGATGCGAGGAAAAAGCAGCCTATAAGAAATTAAAGTGCTCAAAGTGAAAAAGGATCAGAGATACGAGAGCTGATGGCTAGAAGCCCACCAGAGTGGTGAGGCAGCTAAAACAAGGAAGGAGCAGAACCTGGCAAGGAAATTAGGAGAAAAAAAGGGTTCTTTAGATACATTGGGGAAAAACGAAGGAGTGAAGGGCAGATTAGCAGGGATTAAATCAGGAGAGAGATGGGCACAAGACCCAGGGGAGCAGGCTGAGGCTATAAATGAGTACTTCACCCAGTTCCACCAGGGAAAATGGGGATGCTGCATCAATGCAGGGAGGAGACAGAGATAATGAGGAGGGGACCCCACCGATCGGTAGGTCTGAGGGAGAGGGGGCATCACTGGCAGGTGGGGAGGAGGCTAAGAAGGGAGAAGAGAAGTACCGAAGTGGAAATCACAGCAGAGAGAGAGTGAAGCCCTCAGCTCCCTTAAAACGGAGAAAAGCACAGGGCGGATAAACTACATCCTAGAGTGCGGAAGGAACTTGCAGATGTCCTGACAAACCCCTGGCAGAGCTTTTCACCATCTCTCTGAGGGACAGGGTGGTGCCCCAAGACTGGAAGGTGCCATGTAGCGCCCATCCACAGGGGGGATCAAGGAGCTGGCAGGGAACCACAGGCCTGTCCAGCCTGACATCGGTGGGTGGGCAAGGTGATGGAGGGCATTGTCAGAGGAGAGGCTAGGGGGGGGACCTGGATAAGTCCAGGGTGCCTGGACGAGAGCAGCATGGGATCCATCCGGGGAAGCCCGTGGCCAGACAAAACCTGGTGGAGTTCTGCTAGACTGGGTGACAAGTGCCTTGGACCTGGGTCAGACCAGTGGATGTCCTCTTCTAGACTTCAGCAAGGCATTTGACTCTGTTCCTCACGTGGGGCCTGTTGGATAAGCTCAGGAGAAATGGGGTGGAAACCAGATGATGATCGAATGGAAGGCAAGTGGCTCCAGGACCCGGACCCAGAGGTCAGCAGTTGGATGAGATAGTCTCATCCCAAAGAGAGGTCATTAGTAGGGTCCCACAAGAATCAGTCCTTAGGCCCCTTCTGTTCAACGCCACGTATCTGACATAGGACAGGAATCAGGAGTGAGATGAGTCTCTTTCAGATGACTTGAAACTGGGGCAGTGGTGGATGGGGAGGAGGGGAGGTGGCCCTGCAGGGGACCTGGAGGCTCTGAAAGATGGTCTAGAAAGTGGAAGCTGAGGTTCAATGCAGGAAATGCAAGGTACCCACCTGGGGCCAGAAACCCAGGCCAAGTGCACACCCTTGAGGAAATACTACAAGTCCCAATGGCTGAGAGGGACCTGGGGGGTGGTGGTGGATGTCAAGATGAACAACTCTGAGACTTGTAGGAGGGCAGCAGCCAAGGCCAACAGGATGCTGGGATGCATCGCTAGGGGATCACCTCCAGAAGGAGGAAGTGATACTCCCTCTGTATAACTGCTTGGTGAGGTCAGCACCTGAGTACTGCATGCAGTTTTGAGGCCACACTGAAAGAGGGACATTAACCTCCTGGAGAGGGTCCAGAGGAGGGCAAACCAAAATGATTTGGGGCTTGGGGACAGGACCTATGAGGAGAGGCTCGAAGAGCTAAATATGTACACATTGGAAGAGAGAAGGGACTGGGGACATGATAGAGGTCTTCAGGTACATGAAGAGGGTAAATAGGGAGGAACAGTCAGGTGCTTGAAGGAAGCAGGAAGGGCCACTAGGAGGCATGGGTGGAAGCTGGAGGGGAAGATTCAGGGGAGAAAGGAGGAGGTGCTACTTCACTGAGAGGGTGGTGGAGCCATGGAATGCACTACGTGAGGGGCTGGGTGGAGGCAGAGACAGTGGAGGGGTTCAAGAGGGTGGGACAGGTACAGGGAAGGGTTCAGGAAGCAAAATCCAATGCAGCAAGAATATCCGGAACTGGGAAGGGAGAAGCCAGAGAAGGCGAGGGGGACAGCAAGGTCAGCACCCAGGGTGGGGGCTGACCAAACGAGCAGACACGAAAGACCGTTAGGCCTATTCTGCTGGCATGTTAGTATGTTAGTATGTTAGAAAAATCGGGGCCCTGGTTGCAACCTGTGACCTTCTTGTATTGTGAAGTTCTGCAGTGGGTGCATCTTCCATAGAGTCCATGGGACGAGGCCGATGCAAGATGCCATGGAACCCAGGGTTTGGAGGGTGGCATGCAGTGTGGGGTTCTACTTGCTTCTTAGTGCTTGCACTTGTGCCAGCACTTTTCTGTCCTCTTTGTGACAGTCTCTTTTTCCCTGCCTCCGTGTCTATGGTTGCCCCTAGGTGCTCTATAGTGTGACTCGGGTTCAGACTGCTTTTGTCCCAGTTGGGGACCCATCCGTGAGACCGTAGGGTGTGCACCACTGCTTGTGTGTGCTGTTGGGATGTGTTGGGGTCTCTGACTCTGATTAGCCAGTTGTCCAGGTAGGGAATGATGTGGATTCCCTGCTGCCTTAATTTTGCAGCAAGTGTGATAGACACTTTGGTGAACACTCACGGGGCCGATGCTAGGCCAAATGGCAATGTCTGGTATTGGTAGTGTTGTCCTAGGATTTTGAATCTGAGGAATTTGTAGTGGGCTGGGTGTATGGGGATGTGGAGGTATGCATCCTTCATATCGATGGCTGTGAGGTAGTCCTCCGGTCTTATTGCATGTAGGGTCGTCTGTTGTGTTTCCATCTTGAACTTTTTGTACTGTATGAAATGGTTGACAAATTTTAGGTCTAATACTGACCTCACATCCCCCATTTTCTTGGGCATGAGGAAGAATATGGAATATACGCCTTGGTCCGTTTGGTCCCGTGGTACTTTTGCTATTGCCTTGTTGGCTAGAAGAGTTTGTAGAGTCGCTTTCCCTGCCTGTATCTTGTGGTGTTACCGGGAGACTGGAGAGATCACTAATTTGTTTGCAATGGGCTTCTCTGTGAACTCTATAGAATATCCCTGAGAGACCACTTCTAGCACCCATTTGTCTGGAGTTGACCACCTCCACGTGTTTGAGAACTAGTGAGTCTTGCGCCTACCGGTGGGAGGTTCAGTTCCGTGGGGCAGTGTGGTGTGTGTGTTGGTCAGCTGGTGCTGTACCTGCCCCTTCTGAAGGTGGAGTTGTACCTTCCTCTTTGAGCTTGACCTCTGGCTGTACCTCCGGAATTGTTGTTGAAGCAGGAGGGTTTGAATGAGAATGATCTTCCTTAAGAGTAGCTTGACATTTGCCTCCTGTCCTGCCTACCCCAGAATGGGCGAATCCTGCCCCAAAATGCTGGGAGGTAAGTACTTCTTGCTGATTTGTCATTGTCCAGATGCTTCCCGTCGTCCTTTTGTTTTACATACTTGTCCAAGCCCTCTCCGAATAGCAAATTTCCCTTGAATGGTAATTTTCCTGACATAGATTTGGATCTGTGTCGGCATTCCAAATTTTTAGCCATATGTGGTGACGTGCTCTATTAGTTAAGGCTGCCAACCTGTCTGACATTTTTAGTGCATTGATGGATGCATCAGCGGTGTACTTGGCTGCCTGGATCGCATATTCAGCTAGGTCTGCCTGTTTGGGGTTAGGGTCTAGAGACGATGCTAATTTTTCCAGCCAGGTGACTAGTGCCCTTGATGTATAGGTCGCTGCTGTGTTGGCCCTGCAAGACATACCCATCATTTCATATCCTCTTTTCAGGAGCTCGTCCATCTTTTTGATGGTTGGATTGTGAAGTGGTGTCATGGTCTCCGAAGGGAGGACTGTCTTTTTGCACAGTCCGGTGACCTGGTGGTCGACCGTAGGTGGGGTGCACCATGTCTTGTTTACATCCTCCTAAACTGGGTAAAACCTATCGAATGTGCTTCTTGGCGATTCTGGATGGGTCGGGGAGTGCCATTCTCTGTCAATGACCTCCGTTAGGGCCTGTAAATTGGAAGTTTCATCCCTCTTTTGTTTGCCTGCTTACGAAGGGTTTAGTTTTGATTGTTTGGGGGGACCTCGGGGACTTCGACTCCCATGATTTCTTTGACTGCCCTTAGGAGCTGTAGGAGAGCCTCGATGGGGTGAGCTTTTTTGTGAGGATGAGGTCATCTTGTCCTTCCCCCTGATTTTTCTCTTCATCGGGTTCTCTATCATCCCTTTTGTCGGGTTTTGCTCCATCAGAGGGGCTCCTGGGGGTTTGATTGTCTTTGCTGTTATTTGTGTCCGGATTGTGTGTGTTTCTTTTGTAGGTCTGAGTGAGTGCTTCCATTCTTTCTAATATCTTCAGCATTACTGTTTGCTGAGTTTTGAAGAACTCCTCTGCTGTAGAGGGGAGTTCGTTTGTGGGGGTGCCCTGTGACCCTGGCTCCTGCTCCATCTCTATTTCTGCTTTGCTTGTGGCTCCTGGATTGGATTGTGAGCAGGTGGGACAACGGGGTCTTGATTGGTTGCCCAGTAATGCGATGTGGCAAGAGTGGCACTTTTTGTCTTGCTCATCTTCTTTCCCTGTCGAGATATTTAAGGGTACAGGTGTTGGAGCAGGGTTGTTTAGTGGATAATTACTTATTTATTTGCCTATTTATTTAATTGCATATAGACTGAGATTCTGAGCCTTTATGTCCCCTTGAATGTGATCTGCTGCTGAGAGTGCAGCATTTGGGGGGCATAGTTACCAGGCTGCATATTAATTGCCTGTGTTCATTCTGCCTCTGTGCCTTATAATGCGGCAGAACGGCTAGGGTAATTAGCCAAGTTCTGTGCATATATGTAGAATTAGCAGCTATATCCGCCTCTGGTGGTGTGATCGATTGAAATGGAGCCTGTCTTGACCTCTAGCTCCATATAGTGCTGCTTGGGATGAACCATGGGTATGTTCCCGCATTGCGCATGTGCTGTCAGGGACTGGGTGTGCATGCATGCGGTTCCTGGTGTTCCATGAGCTCATCGCCTTTTTAAGATGGCACCTGTGTTCGTAGATCTACAGCCCAGAGCTCAGACCTCGTGGCAGGGGGTTCTAGCATGGCGGAAGAGTCCTGGGATTATTGTTGTAGCAGAGCAACCGACACTGGGTACACCGGGGTTTCGTGCATGTGGTGGGATGCAGTGCCTGGCCAAGCTCACAGAAGTCGCTGGAGCCTGAACTAAGTGTGCACCTCTGCTGGGGCAGCTGTAAGGTAAGGCGCTACTGTGTGGCAATCAGGAGGCATTGACCTAATGCTTCCAGCCTGGTCCACTCGGAAGGGGCCTGACCTGCATTAGGGGAACCATAGCCACTCGTATGGGGCTCTGGACCATAAGTAGCACCTAGAGTTTGTGGAAGTAGCGTTAAGGCAGTATTGCATTGTGGTCTGTAGTGGGGGCAGCATTTCTTTTATTGCAGGAGCGACAGAAGCAGGTATAACTTATTTCAACAATGCTGAACCAGCATTTATACCCTAATGGAGATTTGTATTCTATAACAAAATGAGATTATGCCGTTTGTCCTCTGAGACTGGTCATGCAAATAAGAGGCTCACCAATGCTGATCCTGCAGTTAACTATATTGGAGACTTTGTCTCATACTACGAATGAGCGTTATACATTTTTGCCCTCTGAAATTCATGCAAACAAGGGGTTCTGCGACAAATCGTTATGTTAACTGCAGTCAGCTTGCTCAACACACTAGGGTACTATCATATTGAAAGGGTTCCTGTTTCAAAAAATTAGTATATGAAGTATACCTCCCAACAAAGCCCTATGAACTAGTTCTGAGCAGTGAAGATATGTTACTGTAATATGCATTGGTTAAGGGTTAATTTACAGGCTGGCTTGCAGTTCCAGCAGCAAGTTCTGATCAACCATGTTTCCTAGAGTTACTTCTCTTGCTGAATATATAAAGATTTCTAGCTTGCATCGCAGAGTAGTCATTATTTGCAACAAGTACCCTGCTAATGATTCATTTAGGCTTAACACTTATAGCATTTTAATGTGAAATAGGCCCTTACCTCAATTGATGTGTTGTGGAGCTAGGCAAAATGATTGCAACTTCTGCGATGCACATGAATGAACTGGAGAACTGTGGTAAGAAATGGAACCTAGGCAGATCAGATTTCAAATCTGGTCCCATGCATTTGCAGCCTATGAGGTGGACGTAACCCAGAAGTAATGGACAGGGGGGATGCTGTAAGGTGATGCAATATGCAATAAATCTGTACTAAAGAAAATGTTCCTTGTTAGAGGTATGAGCTTGGTAATACCAAAACTAATTAATAGTGTTACATGGGCTGGTAAATTTGTATCTTTCCTATGGGAAAAAGGTCAGCCCCCATAATACGTGTGTTCAGCCCTACATTTTTTAAAGTTCTGTCTCCGTTTTTGCTATTTTGCATGTCACAAACGGTTCATGAAGTTCTATGTATATGGTCAGCAGTAAATGATGAGTTTGATTGTTAAATGTGCATACGTCATCCAGTTGTTGGATATCCTAAGATCACTCTCTCCAAGTGTCCACATCATAAAAATATCATCACTGTACCTCAGTCAGTTTCATATCTGTAGCTGAGCATTTTAGTCAACCTGGCTGTCATAAACTGAGTGATGTCTTCCCCTCAGGTGTTTAGTCAGTCAGGGATTCATCTAAGCTTTTGTATGCAAAAAGGTACTGAATACACCAGATTCAACCATCTTATAATTAGGGAGAGACTGGGTTAAAATAGCAGTGAACCACAGAGACTCAGAAGTTCTACAGCAACTTAACTTCATTTGGACTACATTTCCTCCCTCCTGTAAATAAAGTTCTTTCTTTCCTCAATGTACATATTGTTTTTGCTTATCATTGTATTTTTATATAATTTCTGATGTTCCCCTTCCCCAGTTTTCACTGACACTTGGGCAGATCCTGTTACAGATGGAGACCACACACCTCATATTCCTATGAGTGAAGAGCCTTGGCCTGGTGTCGGTGCCTCTGCACTTTCACACTAATAATACTCAGTGCCTGCCATCACAAGTAGATGCAGACAGAACTGGGAGGTTCCTTGTGGAATGGCTCCTGCATCCGGGAACACCAGGGGCAGCCATTTTATGAGGATTGCAAGAGATACAGAGCAGAGGAGAGGAGAGGAGAGGAGAGGAGTGGAGTGGAGTGGAGTGGAGTGGAGTGGAGAGGAGAGAAGAGGAGATGAGAGGTGTCTTTGGGACTGCCTCTTATTGCAGCCAACTTGGACTGCAGGCTTGTGATGACAACCAGTGGTCCCTTGAGTAGAAGGCAAGCCTCTTAGCTATGAGGCTACAGGAGTGGCCATGCATATTGTTTTGACAACAGCCAAACACACTGACTACTGATGAACAAAATGTAGAGTTGTGACCAATGCAGTGTAGATAGTATGGCCATTTTTTAATTAGACAGATGATAAAAAGGTTATAAAAATGAAAGCATGCAGAACATCCAACTTCAAACAAATTATGAATTTATTTTATTTATTTATTTTAATAACTGGTAGGTGCACTGGCCCCGGGCACCTTTTCAGGCATGACCTGGCTTACTGGTGTGTGGTTGGCAAATTAAAATAAGTGAACATAAACTGTTTAATCCTTGTTGAAATGGAGTCCCATCAACACAAAATTCTTATTACTGAAAATATTACCCTCTAAAAGAATTTAAAATATTTTTACTTCATTTAGCTTAGGAAAATATGAGGACTCCATTTTTAAACAAATCTTTGCCATTAGCTCAAAATGGGAGAAACTCGATTGAAAATACAGCCCAAGGTGTTTTACAGGTATCAGCCTGACATCATGTCACACACCCACTGTTTCGGTTTGACTACTCTGCTTAATCCATGTGTGGTGAGTACCTTATCTCCATGATAATTTGAATTGCAAATGAATTGAGCAGATCCTGCATTACCTTTCCGTGTTTCACCAAGAAGCACCTTCCCAGCATTTAGGTTTGATGCTGCTCTTATTCCCAATGCCTTCTGAAGTAGCATTACTGGAGGTTCTCCAAGCAAGCTAGGTTTCTGAAAAAATAATAACACTGTAACTCATACTAAAATGAAAAGCACCAACACAAAAGAGAGTCACACTTAAAGAACCGTACAAACTACAAAGCAATGCTACCAATACATATTTCTATTATTTCTGAAAGTGGCCCACTTGCTAGGACAAGACAAGGGAACTATTACATAACGTAACATTAAATTATTTGATCTCCCTACTGAAGAAAAAGAATTCTAGGAAAGCAGTGATGATGGACGAGCAGATTCATAGGAATAATCTGGCTTTAATTACTGGTGACCACAAATATCAACCGGATTACTGTTTTGTTAAAAATGCATAGCAACAAGATTTAGGGTTATTATGCTCCAAAGGCAATAATAACCTGATATCTGGTTGATAAGACAGGCTCTATGATGCCGGTTCGACAATTATTTCATTGACCAGCATCACAGTGACAGATTTATATCGACGCAAGTTGCAGTCAGCATAAATCAGTAAGACTTGGTCTGTTTTCTATCGAGACTTTGCCCCTGAACCCCATGCGAAGAGCTCCATAACCCCATACTAAATATAATCAACTCCCAGTCGGGAGTTGATTCAGAGAGGGGGTGCAGGAATGGGAGACAGAGTGCAGGGGTCTCAGGCGCACCATTACAGCGAATTGTCAATGTTGTCGGCATCGACGTTGTTAGCTGTAATGGTGTCGCTGTCGGATGGACATACTGATATGACACGTCATAATAACCCAAAATCCATTTGATATGACCTGACTGATAAATCTGGTATTTATGGCAAAAGTTCAGAC
Source organism: Neoceratodus forsteri (assembly GCA_016271365.2). Taxonomy (NCBI): domain Eukaryota; kingdom Metazoa; phylum Chordata; order Ceratodontiformes; family Ceratodontidae; genus Neoceratodus; species Neoceratodus forsteri. Next base: position 401,145,697 of record CM028136.1, on the reverse strand, counting down.
TTTAAAACTGTTGCATTCCATTGTTTCACAAAAAGTATTTAAACTGCACTATTTTCAACTGTGTTTTATTCATGTTCAGTTCAATCTCTTCAAAAATAAAACTGCATTCTAGCTAAAAGATGTTTTTTCTTTCAGGCTGCTAGAAATATAGTCTAAACCTCCATACCAGCAATTACAAAATAAGGATAGTAAGTTTGATGTTATAGATTTTTTCTCACACCTTCAGTGTGTGATGACCACATTAACCTCTTGAGCTTTGCTCTCAAGGTTTATCAGTCATCCACACACACTCGGGTGTAAAAAAATCCAACTACAACTTACCTATCCATATTCTCTATGTATTAGAAATTTTTAAATCAAAATGTGACAGAGCTGAATATCAGCTGAGCAGTGATAACCTCCTTTGTATGTGAGCTTTGAACCTTACCAGGATGAATCAGTCCACGTATTGATCAGTCAGAAACAGTGGGGACAACTGATTTATTAATAGGAATCACTAATCTAAAATCATGCTCTTTCACATCGGATGAACTAAGGGTAAATGATCATATAGCCTGGGATGGGGGGCACCAAGCCACAGTAGCTTTTAGGCCCTGGTCAACAATGAGATAAATGACATTCTAGAATGAAACTGGGATAATCTTTCCACCTTTTGTTGCCTTCAGAGGCAAAATCTTTTAAAGGCTCTAGCAGTCCATATTTGCATTAGGCAGGTATGGCACTAAATAGGAAAACAGTATATTTTATGGATCTTAGTCTTCTTCTGCCTATAAAATGTCTCAGTTTCTGTTTGTATGCCATCTTAGGATATTTGGACTCCATGATCTCATACATGTGCACTGTTTTATCTGCTATTCTCACAATAACAGCCACTGTTCCGCACCAGCAAGATGAAATGATACAGGATATTCTAATAATCTCCCACACAATTATGGCTCAGTACTCCTGTTCAATGGTCTCAATTCCTTTAATGTTTCTTATACACATGTACAGTCTGAAATGTAGTACAGACAACTATGCTGGAATGGGGGAGGATGCTTGTCAAGGATTTTCCTCATCTTCTGCTTTCTGTCATAGGATCCCACTTTTATACTATTTAGATAAGAAGTATGTGTCTGCAGCTTTCAATGTTGTCAAAGTTCACAATACACAGTAATATTAAATCCTTCACTTACACAGTTACTGGCTTGATTATTCTTGATCTTCAATAACTGCTGTTGGGCCAGCTGTACATGTAAGAGGTTCTGTAACAGGCACTTCCAAGCACAGGGTTCTACTCAATTATACAGTAAAGTACAAAAAAAAAAAGAAAGAAAGCTTCAGATAAATGCAAGTAGTGAAAATGGCAATTTATATACGCATCGTAGTTTGTTTTAAATTTGTTAACTAACATGGTATAAACGACAGAATGTGTCCAGCAAAATTGATCAGTTCTAGCTGAAGAACTGTCTGAGCTCTACAAGTGATTTAGCCAGACTGCTTAAAATGCATGACAATTAACCCAGGTTTTGTACCATTTAGGCAATTAAGGAATACAAGAGTCATACTCAATGATAATACAACAACAGGTAGATTTCTAAGACAGCACCCTTAATTCTGATTTACAATCATTGATCTAAGGCAGGGAGGATCTGGGCCCCAAGAGGAACTTTAGCAGGTAGCAGTTAGTGCATAATGGTCAAAGAGTGTGATGAGGATATTCAAGTAAGTCATGGGCCATCCTTCCCAGAAAACCATCAATAAAGGTATTTGTCACTCCCTGTCCCAGAATGTCAGGATCAGAGGCCAGCAAGGAGGGTGAAGGAACATCCGTTTGGATGTTCTCCTCCCAGGGGACGGATTAGTGCCATACTGCTCTGGGAGTGGCTGCTAGTGGCAGCTCAGCCATGGTGTGGTTGGTGACACAGGTGACCACACATTACCGCACCCCTCCAGGAGGCCACCATATGCACACTCATGTCACAGATGGGTGGGGAGGAAAGGTGAAAATGGCTCGCTACAGTGTGCTAGATGATAGCCCACTTTGTCCCTCCCAAACTACCCAACCCCTAGGCACACCAGCTCCACCCCCAAGTACTGTCCCAATGTTGAGACTTCACTTTTCTCTTCAGTGGCAACAGGGAGCCCCAGGCGTGTACAGTATAAGTTGGAAAGAAGGCAATCAACAAACCATGGTGTGTGGCGGTGGAGTCCGGCAGGCAGCAGGGCAGCCTAAAGAAGTGGGGTACTGGGGAAGCATAAAAAGTAATATAAATAGATAAACATGTTATTTGCAGAAACTCTGTAAAACAAAATCAACTAACATGCCAATATTAATTTCAAAATGTTAAGGTCTGAACAGAGCACTATATGTAATTAATGGAAAAGTAGCATGAGTGGAAGAAATAGTTGTTTTGCCTACTGAAAATTTGAGTAAAGAGGATTGGGTGGGCAAATGTGTATCTACAGTAAATAAAGGCTTGAATGTAACAAATTACAAAGTAAGCAGTTTACCCTGTCTTCTTCAAGGCAATACATTTACTTATATCCCTAATCTCTGGTCAACTGCAGAGAGCAGCAACATTGGAAAAAGGCAGAGACAAAAGCTGGGGGACTGTTCCCTAACTGGTCTCCTCTCAATACCATAGCTGCACAGTGGTGCTCACTCCTCAGTTAAAAAAAAAAAACAACAGTTTAGTTATCTCCACACAGTGGCTCTGCAGATCTCCCTTGATGAAACAACTGACTGAACACTGAAAGCGATTAGCCTTTGACATTAGCTGGGCACACTTTTGACTTTCCTCAAAAGTGTGCCCAGTCTGTAATGACAAAGGCTATTCAGGTATTAGTGTTTAGTCAGTTGTTCTACCAAAGGAGATCTGCAGAGCCACTGTGTGGGGATAAGCAGTAGTAGCACATGATGTGACTTGCAAACCACTACACATTCAGTCACTTCATTACCAGGCTCTCATTGCTTGTAAAGCACTTTGGGATACAATGTGTTTGAAAAGCTCTATATAAATGCTGATTTTTTTTCTGCTTGGAGTGCCGCCTGCCAGAATCAAGCACTCTTATTACAGTTTCTGCTTTGATCGTTTGTAGAATACTGTAGGACCTTCATGTAATCCAATGGCAATTTCTTCACTTTGTCATGCAGTATCTTGACATGTGACATTGAGTGTTGGATCCCAGTGAGATGTATGGCAAATATGCACCGTTTGCTGACAGGTTAGCATTCAAAGGGTACAGTCAAGGTTATCTCTGAAATCTTTTCCTCCAGATAGGAATTTCGGGATCTTTGGACATCCTGCTTATGGAACAACTGATTCAGAGCTGTACTATAAGGCCTGGGGTACAAAGCAGGGAAGATGGATGCAAGTGGAATTCTGATAACTGAGTTTGTGCAAAAGACTATTATTGCAAGCAAAAAACTGTTCATGGTACATCTGTGACTAGACTTTAAAAAAGGGTAGGGACAATACTTGACTCTGATTGGCTAAGGCCACCAACCAGTGCATTCGCTATCAGGCAACAAAGAAAGGGAAATGAGTACCAGTCTCTGGCTGCTTGAGTACGTTCTAAAATTAGCATGCCCACAGAATTTTCAGTTGAAAATAGCCACCATGCTGTTCTCCTGCTTAATGTAGCAGTATCCCCCCACACACACACACATGTTTCAAACGATTGGTTCAGAACTACAAAAATACATGTGGCACACACTATACTTCTTTTAAAACATTTTTAGTAAAATATGCACTGGGAACAAACAAATCTTTTTTTAAACTAAACTGCCAGCATAGCCGTGGCTGTTCCTGACAGCACTAGTCTCCCACGCTATTCCCACGTAAACAGCACCGTCACTCTCTCAGCTCACCAGTAAGCCTTACCATCATGCTGTCACCTCACCGCTGAGCCATCGGGTCCACTGCCACACTGCCACATCTTGATCCCCGCTGCCATCAACCAAACTGCAAATCTGGCTCCAGTGCAGTTGTGACAGTAAACATTAGCACCATTTCACAGTGTTTCACCTTAACAACCCCATCGGGTCTGAAGCGAACACACTGCAATGATTCCCAACCACGTGTCTGTTCACAGCACTAACAATGCCCACCACGCTTACAGCCTAAAAAAAAAAGGTACGAGTATTCAAACCAGACCGGACATTACAAGTTCAGAAATATTGTATATGTGTGGCGGGGTGGAGAAGCACACCAGTTACAGTGTACTGGCTGCAAAAAAAAAGAAACACAGACACAGCAGCACCTTTACTGCCAGTTCTTGCACTATAGGGACCACTTTACAGACAGCATTGTTTTTTTTTTTAATTCCTTTTTGCTTAATTTTCACAATTTTTATAGTTTTTATATTTTTTTTGAAGAGCAGCCAAAATCCCATTTTCTAAGTGCAATAATACCTTCCAGAGTGGGTGCCATGGGCTATACCAGACCTACCAGGGGCTAAGGCCCTGCACCTGCAGTATCATGATCAAGACAGCCCTCTGTGGGCATACCTTGCCCTGACTGACTGCTTTGGCTTGCTGCACAGAGCCACTGACCACACAGGAACCCTTCTGCCCAGCTCAAAGACTCCTGACCCAGGTGAGAATTGAGACTCAGCCCGGGTACCGCTCCATGAGCCGACTGGTGTGCTCAGAGTCTCTTCAGCCTCCCACTGGTTGCTGCTCACTCCCCCTGCCTTTTCATTGGCTCTGGGTCTATCCACCGGAACAAACACTCATTCTGCCTAAAGCTAAGCACCAGGATTGCTCTACAACCCAGTTTTTCAGACTGTAACTGTGTTTTTCTTTACTTGAATTTGGGACTCCCTTGTCTAAAACCAGCCTAGTAAAAAATGGGATTTGTATTTAAACTATGTTAGCCAGAATTGTGTTTACTGTATAAGTTGTGCAGTTAGCAGGGATTTTAGAAGCGCATTCATTTTAAAGAGAAAACCACTGTTTCTGTTTCTTGCTGCCAGTTTAAAACCCTTCAGTAGCAACCTATTTTATCTACTTTTCCTCTCTATTTGGTTCAGGTCGGCGGCGTGGTAGTACATCTCCACCAGCCACCATCCCCCACCCATCCTATTCAATTTTTAACTGATTTTGCTAGTATCCCAGCCAGTTTGGCGCGCTTTTTCCCTGCTCTTTTTCTAGAAAGAATTGCAAGCCTATCGACCCCCTCACAGTCTTAGTGCCGTGCGTCCATGCCCCATCTCACTTAATCTTTTCTTTTGTGTAACTCCCTCTCCCCAAAATTTGCCTAATCCTGCTTTTGTCTTTGCAGACTTTTAACCTCTGCCCTTCCTTCCCTCCCGCAGGCAGCCCTCCATGGGCATACCTCGCCCTGACCGACTGCTCTGGCTCACTGAACAGAGCCACCGACACACAGGAACCCTTCTGCCCAGCTCAAAGGCTCCTGACCCAGGTGAGAATTGAGACTCAGCCTGGTACAGCTCTTAGAGCCAATTGTGTGCCTGAAGTCTCCACAGCCTCCACTGGTTGTTGCTCGCTCCCCTGCCTCCTCACTGGCTCTGGGACTATCCACAGGAACAGGACGCTCATTTTGCTCAAAGCTAAGCACTGGGAGTGTTCTACAACCTGTTTTTTGCCCCCAGCTCCACTAGTCTTTACATACACTATTTACCTGCCCCTAATCCTAGTCCACTCACCTACTGGCTACCTAAGCCCTCCTTCTATTGGACACCGAAAACTGCCCAGCCAACCGGTCATATTGCTGGTTGACTACCCCTTGACTCTTCTCACTTCCTCCACAGAGCTGCCTGAGCCTTTTGTGCTGCCACACCTAGAGATCCGGAACCATTACTCTACTGCCCCAATACCTGCACCCTCTTACTACCCTATTCCTCTGCCTCCCACCATCCCTCTCCAACATGCCACCAACCCCCCCCCAAACTTCCACCCTCTATCCTGCCAGACCCAGTAAGACTCCCTCACTCTTTCAACTTGGTTACCATCTCTTCACACTTCCAAATTTGGTCCCATTTCACCCCGCGCCCCTGCCCCTTCTTCTTCAACCCCTCGCACTCCTGGATAATCTTACAACTAATTACCTCCCGATCTGCCACCCACAGTCACTCACGACCACTACCTAGGCAGCGATCACTCGCTGCATGGTGTCTACATCTGTTGGCACAATACCTAACAATTGCCCTCCTGCTCCTTGCAGCTGGGGACATACACCCAAATCCCGGCCCCCTATCTACCTTCACCCCACAAATTTCTGCTGGTCCCTCCCCTAGTACGTCTGCTACTACAACTCCCACTCGGTGGCCCCTCCCCGCGGCCTGTGACTCCTGCACCAACAAAAGAAGTTCACCCCTCAAATTGATCCACTCCATCTACCGCAGCTCACTTCATACCAGACATCATCACCCTCTCCAAACGTGGTTAAATAAAATATTACTGATCCCTTGGTCGCCATCCCAGGCTACACTATGGCCCACCAGGACAGGGCTACCAAAGGTGGCGGAGTGGCCAGCTATGTTAACTCGGACTTGCACTTCTCTGTAGTCCTAGCCAAAACCGAACCTAAAGCCTATGAACTACTACTGGTACAGCTAGCCCTACCCTTCTCACTCCCAATCTACACTGCTGGAATTTACTGCCGACCAGGCACACCAACAACAACTGTCACTGACTTCCTCACGCTAATCTCCTCCCTAACCCCCAAAGGAGAATTATACATCATGGGTAATTTCAACCACAATTGGCTAGCTCCATCCCTTAATAAAACCCGTGCTGAAATATCTGCACTAAACCTATCGCAAACCATCACTGAGCCTACTCGCCTAAACCCTAAATCTAGCAACCACTCGCTATTAGACTGGGCCCTTACCATGCACCCCCACCGTGTCATCAATGCAGGTCTACTCCCTGACTCTATGAGTGACCATCATATCATATACCTAGTCCAGAAAATTCACCGCCCCAAAGGCCCCCCCAAATTTCTAGTCCAGCGCCGCTACAAATCCCTTAATCTTGCCACTGTGCTTGAAGACTTGGCCTTGGCAAATTGGGTCCCCTCCACCAAAATCTGCTCCAAGGCAAGCCCCATACATTTCCAAGCATTCCTCAGCATCTGGGGCAGCATGCCCACTTTCGTCACACAGAGGCATGTGGCAACCCTGCCATGGATCACCCAAGGACTTACAGCTTGTCAAACGTCATTTCAAAGCTTGGAGAGCCCATAAATCCTCATGCCTCCCACAATATTTTCTCCACATAAGTGTACCAAAGCAACGTGTCTAGCTAAAGCAGAATACTTCAGCTCTTCCTCCAGACTAATTTAAGCAGCCCATCCAAGTTCTGGAAGGTCATTCACTCCTCTTCTCTCCACCAGCTGCAGATCCCACTCTGCTCCTAATTGTAAACAACACCCTCTCTCGGATCCATGCTATTGCCACCAAGTTCAACACATACTTCTGCTCATGTGCCTCTACCTCCTCTCTCCTACCCCCCGCTCCACACGTACCTACCACAGGGGCGAACATATTATGCTCAAAGATATCTCACCAGCTTAAGCCCTTGATGCCCTATTATCTCTCAACCCATTGAAAGGTAAATCCCTGACTGACTGGACACCAAACTCCTATTCCTCACTGCTCCTGCCATAGTAACCCCGCTAGCCAACCTCCTAAACCTCTCTTTTGCCACTACAGCAGTCCCACAGTCATGGAAGCATGCATCGCCGTCATTCTTCTCCTCACAGGGGTGCCCTACCTCCACTTCAAATTGCCACCCTATTTCTCTTCTCCCAGCTCTTGCAAAACTACAGGAAAACCTTGTGCTCCTAACTTACCTCCTTTCTCTCTGACTCCAGTTTCTTCACACCATTCCAGTCTGGTTTCAGGAAGTGACATCACTGCCTCCTCCCTGATAAGGCTCTCCGACTCCATCTCTCTGGAGTGGACAGGGGGCAAATCACCTCGGCCATCTTTGTCAACCTTGCTAAAGCATTTGACACAGTCTCCCTCCCCTTACTGTTGTCCTGCCTCTTGGATTCGGGCCTAACTGATTCTGCCACCAACTAGTTCAGTGCCTACCTCACAGGCAGAGCACAATCAGTAAGAATTGCCGACACACTTCCTCCCCTTCCCCATGACAACTGGTGTCCCCAAGGATCAGTACTTGGCCCCATTTTGTTCTCTATTTTCCTTAACGACCTTCCACTAATCTGCTCATCCTCATCTATCCATATGTATGCAGATGACATCATCTTATTCACCTCAGCTCCTCCCGGAAGAGGTAGCTACCAACCTCCAGGCCGACTTTAACAAAGTTCACACTGGTTCAGCTCCCACCAGCTCTCCTCAACGCTAAAAACTGTCACCATGACCTTTGTACAAGGCAAGCCTGTCCAGGCTCCCCTCCCTCCCTCCTACACCTGTACAGGACAACATTGGAGGACATCACTACCTTCCGGTACTTATGGGTATGGCTTGACCACTATCTATCTTTCTCCAACCATACTGATGCTATCTTGAAAAACTGTGCCCTAAACTCGCGCTCACTATAGGAATCACAGTAGCCTCCCTCTTACTGTAGAGGCGGAGCTAGTGCAGAAAATTATCCTACCATCGTTTGACTACTGTGATATAGTCTACTGTGCAGCTTCCAAGTCTACCTTATCTAAACTGAACCCCTTTTTTAATGCTTTCTGTCGATTTGCTCTCGGTGCCCTACCCCGTACCCACCACTGTGACCTCTACTGATCTCTTGCATTTCCATCTCTTGACAATCGCCGCCTACTGCACTGTACCAAATTTGTCTCAAAATTCTGGCTTGGTACCTTCCCATCCTACCTTTCCTCCATGCTACTGCCAGCCCCCACCCCTTCTCATGCCCTCAGGTCCCTTGACTCCCGTCAACTACCAATCCCTAGGCGCAGAACCAATGTAGGCCAAGCAGCCTTTTCACACCGCTTCCCTAAACTCTGGAATGAGCTCCCCCCTCAAATTCACCACTCCTCCTCCTCCACCTACTCCCCATCTACCGCTCTGGCAAACTACCTCACGGTGAATTGCTCCTGCACTTGATACTCACAAGTGCCGGCCCGCATTCCCCCTCCGACTGCCCGACCAGCAGCACCTATCTTAAGCTACAGAAGCTGGCTTATCTCGCCCAACTGCAGCTCTTATCTGTCTCATGCCCTTCTGTTCTGTCCTATATGACACTTGTTATTCGTTGTCTTAAACTGCTTAAGTGTCTTTATTCTTTGTGCTATCGCCTCATTGATATGTATTCTATGTGCTATTGCCCTAATTGCAACCAAAGAGTTATTGTATCTATAACTTGCACAAAATGTAACATCTTGCCACTGTTAGACTTGTCTAATATGTAACCTCATGCTACTGTAAACTTGTTAAATGTATATTATTTGATAACCTGCATGTTATCCTCCCACTGTCCCCCTCCCCCCAGGTTGCACCGGGAGACAGCATTTTTTTGCTCAGCGTGCCTTTCTTGGTGAAACAATTCAAGAATTGAAAGAGATAACCTATGGAAAAAAGCACGCAAAACCCAGTCTGCTACGGACTGGTGCAAGTTCAAAAGGGCACGAAACTCGTGTACTAGAATGGTTAGAGATACAAAAGCTGCATACTATCATTCTGAATTTCTCTCTGCCTCCAAAAATCCTACAAAATTTTGGAAAACCGTCAAGGACTTGTCTGGTCACACATCTGGTGGCTCACTACCTGATGAAATCTCATAAACAATAACACCATTAGTGACAGACTGGAAGTTCTGGATGACTTCAATAATCACTTTGCGACTGCAGGCTTAGCCTTGACAATTCCCCTGCGAATTTGATAACGCTCTCAGGTGGATAATCAAGGTGCAGATCCTAGCATCACCGATTCAGTCTTCTCCTTGCGTCCTACTACTCTGAAAGAAGTTAAAGACCTATTGCTAAAACTGGATGTAAAAAAAAGTGCTGGTGCGGATACCCTCGACCCATATTTTTTGAAGGTGGCCATCCATGTGTTAGCCGTGCCCATAACCCATTTATTTAACCTATCATTAACTCAAGGATCCATTCCTTCAATATGGAAAACAGCGCACATCATACCCCTGTTCAAGTCCGGAAATCCCTGTGATCTAAATAATTACAGACCAATTTCGATTCTCCCGGTCTTGTCAAAATTACTGGAAAAAGTCGTACAGTAAGTAACCAGCTGAGGCAGTATCTAGAAGCTAATAACCTGCTTAATCCAGTCCAATCAGGGTTTAGAGCTAAACATAGCACCATCACAGCACTTACCAAAGTGACTAATGACTGGCAAAGAGAGCTAGACAACAGGAATTACACCTGCGCTGTATTCTTGGACCTGAGCAAGGCCTTAAACACTGTTGACCATTCTCTGCTACTCTCTTCCCTGACCTCACTAGGTGCTGACCCATTATCTTTACAGTGGTTCAACAACTACCTCTCTGATCGTTTCCAGCAAGTGAAAGCAGAAGGAGATCTCTCAACTCTCAAACCTCTCCTAAGAGGTGTTCCCCAGGGTTCTATCTTAGGACCGATCTTATTTGCAATATACATCAACAATATTGATGAAAGCATAACTAAGGCCAACATTCATCTGTTTGCAGATGACGCAGTTCTTTACATAAGCCGCCTGTCGTTACAATCTGCATGTAATGACCTTTAATCTGAGTTCAACCTGCTGCAACACCAACTCCTAAACAAAAAACTATTACTTAATGCCAAGAAAACAAAAGCAATGCTCTTTTCTCCCTCTGCCCAAATGGTAAATTCGGCCTTATCAGATCCTGTGCCGCAGATTACTACAATTCTTGGCGAGAAGTTGGAATTTGTCCCTAAATTCAAATACCTGGGAGTATGGCTGGACCATAGGCTCTACTTTATTGAGCATGTTGAAGAATTACTCAAATAATTATGACAGAGACTGGGCCTGATCTTTAGGATAGCCCGCTTCTTAACTAGAGATGCCATACTACAGCTGGTACAATCAACCTTTCTATGCTTGATAGATTATGCTGACATCCTCTACAGTCACTGTCCCATTTCCCTACCTCACCGAACTTGACACATTATATCATAGAGCTTTGAGGTTCATCACAGGCCTGCCTTATTCCACTCACCACTGCTCCCTGTATCAATCAGTGGGGTGGAGTTCTCTTCAATTCAGGCGTGATAAAAATGCAGCCTTATGGACCCTGAGAGCCATCTCCAAAAAACTGCCCCAATACATTACAAACTGTCTTCCTATAAAACCAGTAGGCAATTATGCCCTGAGAAGTTGCAAATCTCTCCTACTGATGGTTCCCAAAGTTAACTGTCGCTTTGGCAGGGCTGCTATAAGCTTTACACTGTCCTCCTTGTGGAATAAATTGCAAAAAAAACTGAAACTGAGGTCACCCATCGGCATCTCATCTTTCAAGCTCTTATATTCACGTCTCAGAAATGATCAGTGCAATTGTTTCCCATGACCATGAATTGTCATCATGCTAACCTGTACCATTTAACCATGAACGAATTACTTCTAGTGCTTGTCTCCTCCTTGGCCCTGGTCTGTCATCATGCTTTCATGTAACACCTTGATGCTTCTTCCTCCCTTTGATACTGGTCTATCTTCCCGCTTTCTCCAGCCTTCTTTTCACAACTCTATACTGCACTCATCCACAATCTACATGCAATCATACTATAAAGTCCTAACTCCCCTTTCCCTCTCCCCATAGGCCCCATCACGCATCAGTCCTACCGACCTATCCTTGGGACTTACTTCCACAATGTTTATCCTTCACTTACATATTACATACCCTCCTGGTACCCCATCTGCCATTAGTTGGTGGTTCTCCAAGCCATTTTCATGGCTAGTACTAGTGACTGCCCTGGTAAATGAACTAACTGGTAATTCTATACAAAGAACATGATTTATATACAGTTGCATGGTTCAATGGTGGACCTGCCCCTTGTATTTGAATCCTCCTCTGTTATAGCTTGCTTGTCTTCCTTTTATCATTTGACTCCCTTACTGCACCATTGTGTTTGTGTTTATATACTTATTTACATGTATTTATATGTTTTATGATGGATGTTACCGATCCTGTTCTAACCAGGTCCATCTTGTAAAAGTGCTCTGCTCAATGATGTTTGCCTGGATAAATAAAGATTTTGATTGATTGAATAAATAAATACATCACACTCCTGAGCAGTCTAGTATAGCCCAATTCAGATGGATAGGCAATTGGCTCCAGGACCGGACCCAGAGGGTCAGCAGTTGGTGGGATAGTCTCATCCCCAAGAGAGGTCATTAGTAGGGTCCCACAAGGATCAGTCCTTAGGCCCCTTCTGTTCAAGCCTCAATGATCTGACATAGAGGACAGGAATCAGGGAGTGAGATGAGTCTCTTTTCAGATGACTTGAAACTGGGGCAGTGGTGGATGGGGAGGAGGGGAGGTGGCCCTGCAGGGACCTGGAGGCTCTGAAAGATGGTCTAGAAAGTGGAAGCTGAGGGTTCAATGCAGGAAATGCAAGGTACCCACCTGGGGCCAGAAACCCAGGCCAAGTGCTACAACCTGGAGAAATACTGGCAAGTCCCTAAGGCTGAGAGGGACCTGGGGGTGGTGGTGGATGCCAAGATGAACAACTCTGAGACTTGTAGGAGGGCAGCAGCCAAGGCCAACAGGATGCTGGGATGCATCGCTAGGGGATCACCTCCAGAAGGAGGAAGTGATACTCCCTCTGTATAACTCTTGGTGAGGCAGCACCTGGAGTACTGCATGCAGTTTTGGAGGCCACACTAAAGAGGGACATTAACCTCCTGGAGAGGGTCCAGAGGAGGGCAAACCAAAATGATTTGGGGCTTGGGGACAGGACCTATGAGGAGAGGCTCGAAGAGCTAAATATGTACACATGGAAGAGAGAAGGACTGGGGGACATGATAGAGGTCTTCAGGTACATGAAAGAGGTAAATAGGGAGGAACAGTCAGGGTGCTTGAAGGAAGCAGGAAGAGGCCACTAGAGGGCATGGGTGGAAGCTGGAGGGGAAGATTCAGGGAGAAAGGAGGAGGTGCTACTTCACTGAGAGGTGGTGGAGCCATGGAATGCACTACGTGAGGGGCTGGGTGGAGGCAGAGACAGTGGAGGGTTCAAGAGGGTGGGACAGGTACAGGGAAGGAGTTCAGGAAGCAAAATCCAATGCAGCAAGAATATCCGGAACTGGGAAGGGAGAAGCCAGAGAAGGCGAGGGGACAGCAAGGTCAGCACCAGGGTGAGGGCTGACCAAGCAGCTGAGACCACGAAGACCGTTAGGCCTATTCTGCTGGCATGTTAGTATGTTAGTATGTTAGAAAATCGGGGCCCTGGTTGCAACCTGTGACCTTCTTGTGATTGTGAAGTTCTGCAGTGGGTGCATCTTCCATAGAGTCCATGGGACGAGGCCGATGCAAGATGCCATGGAACCCAGGGTTTGGAGGGTGGCATGCAGTGTGGGGTTCTACTTGCTTCTTAGTGCTTGCACTTGTGCCAGCACTTTTTCTGTCCTCTTTTGTGACAGTCTCTTTTTCCCTGCCTCCGTGTCTATGGTTGCCCCTAGGTGCTCTATAGTGTGACTCGGGTTCAGACTGCTTTTTGTCCCAGTTGGGGACCCATCCGTGAGACCGTAGGGTGTGCACCACTGCTTGTGTGTGCTGTTGGGATGTGTTGGGGTCTCTGACTCTGATTAGCCAGTTGTCCAGGTAGGGAATGATGTGGATTCCCTGCTGCCTTAATTTTGCAGCAAGTGTGATAGACACTTTGGTGAACACTCACGGGGCCGATGCTAGGCCAAATGGCAATGTCTGGTATTGGTAGTGTTGTCCTAGGATTTTGAATCTGAGGAATTTGTAGTGGGCTGGGCATATGGGGAATGTGGAGGTATGCATCCTTCATATTGATGGATGTGAGGTAGTCCTCCTTCTTATTGCATAGGGTCATCTGTTGTGTTTCCATCTTGAACCTTTTGTACTGTATGAAATGGTTGACAAATTTTAGGTCTAATACTGACCTCACATCCCCATTTTCTTGGGCATGAGGAAGAATATGGAATATATCTTGGTCCGTTTGGTCCCGTGGTACTTTTGCTATTGCCTTGTTGGCTAGAAGAGTTTGTAGAGTGCTTTCCTGCCTGTATCTTGTGGTGTTACCGGAGACTGAGAGATCACTAATTTGTTTGCAATGGGCTTCTCTGTGAACTCTATAGAATATCCTGAGAGACCACTTCTAACACCCATTTGTCTGGAAGTTGACCACGCCACATGTTTGAAAACTGAGTGAGTCTTGCGCCTACCAGTGGGAGGTGCAGTTCTGTGTCACGGGTGTGGTGTGTGTTGGTCAACTGGTGCTGAACCTGCCCTTCTGAAGGTGGAGTTGTACCTTCCTCTTTGAGCTTGACCTCTGGCTGTACCTCCGGAATTGTTGTTGAAGCAGGAGGGTTTGAATGAGAATGATCTTCCTTAAGAGTAGCTTGACATTTGCCTCCTGTCCTGCCTACCCCAGAATGGGCGAATCCTGCCCCAAAATGCTGGGAGGTAAGTACTTCTTGCTGATTTGTCATTGTCCAGATGCTTCCCGTCGTCCTTTTGTTTTACATACTTGTCCAAGCCCTCTCTGAATAGTAAATTTCCCTTGAATGGTAATTTTCCTAACATAGACTTGAGATTCTGTTGTCGCATTCCAAATTTTTAGCCATATGTGGTGAGCGTGCTCTATTAGTTAAGGCTGCCAACCTGTCTGACATTTTAGTGCATTGATGGATGCATCAGCGGTGTATTTGGCTGCCTGGATGGCATATTCAGTTAGGTCTGCCTGTTTGGAGTTAGGGTTTATGGATGATGCTAATTCTTCCAGCCAGGTGACTAGTGCTCTCGATGTATAGGTCCATGCTGTGTTGGCCCTGCAAGACCATACCCATCATTTCATATCCTCTTTTCAGGAGCTCGTCCATCTTTTTGTGGTTGGATTGTGAAGTGGTGTCATGGTCTCGAGGAGGACTGTCTTTTTGCGCAGTCCGGTGACCTGGTGGTCGACCGTAGGTGGGGTGCACCATGTCTTGTTTACATCCTCCTAAACTGGGTAAAACCTATCGAATGTGCGTTTCTTGGCGATTCTGGATGGGTCGGGGGAGTGCCATTCTCTGTCAATGACCTCCGTTAGGGCCTCGCAAATTGGGAAGTTTTCATCCCTCTTTTGTTTTGCCCTTACGAAAGGGTTTAGTTTTGATTGTTTTGGGGGGGGACCTCGGGGACTTCGACTCCCATGATTTCTTTGACTGCCCTTAGGAGCTGTAGGAGAGCCTCGATGGGGTGAGCTTTTTTGTGAGGATGAGGTCATCTTGTCCTTCCCCCTGATTTTTCTTTCATGGTTCTCTATCATCCCTTTTGTCGGGTTTTGCTCCATCAGAGGGGCTCCTGGGGTTTGATTGTCTTTGCTGTTATTTGTGTCAGATTGTGTGTGTTTCTTTTGTAGGTCTGAGTGAGTGCTTCCATTCTTTCTAATATCTTCAGCATTACTGTTTGCTGAGTTTTGAAGAACTCCTCTGCTGTAGAGGGGAGTTCGTTTGTGGGGGTGCCCTGTGACCCTGGCTCCTGCTCCATCTCTATTTCTGCTTTGCTTGTGGCTCCTGGATTGGATTGTGAGCAGGTGGGACAACGGGGTCTTGATTGGTTGCCCAGTAATGCGATGTGGCAAGAGTGGCACTTTTTGTCTTGCTCATCTTCTTTCCCTGTCGAGATATTTAAGGGTACAGGTGTTGGAGCAGGGTTGTTTAGTGGATAATTACTTATTTATTTGCCTATTTATTTAATTGCATATAGACTGAGATTCTGAGCCTTTATGTCCCTTGATGTGATCTGCTGCTGAGGTGCAGCATTTAGAGAGCATAGTTAACAGAGCTGCATATTAATTGCCTGTGTTCATTCTGCCCTCTGTGCCTTATAATGCGGCAGAGCAGCTAGGAAGTAATTAGCCAAGTTCTGTGCATATATGTAGAATTAGCAGCTATATCCACTCTCTGGTGGTGTGATCGATTGAAATGGAGCCTGTCTTGACCTCTAGCTCCATATAGTGCTGCTAGGATGAACCATGGGTATGTTCCGCATTGCGCATGTGCTGTCAGGGACTGGGTGTGCATGCATGCGGTTCCTAGTGTTCCATGAGCTCCTCGCTTTTTAAGATGGCACCTGTGTTACGTAGATCTACAGCCCAGAGCTCAGACCTCGTGGCAGGGGTTCTAGCATGGCGGAAGAGTCCTGGGATTATTGTTGTAGCAGAGCAACCGACACTGGGTACACCGGGGTTTCGTGCATGTGGTGGGATGCAGTGCCTGGCCAAGCTCACAGAAGTCGCTGGAGCCTGAACTAAGTGTGCACCTCTGCTGGGGCAGCTGTAAGGTAAGGCGCTACTGTGTGGCAATCAGGAGGCATTGACCTAATGCTTCAGCCTGGTCCACTCGGAAGGGGGCCTGACCTGCATTAGGGGAACCATAGCCACTCGTATGGGGCTCTCGGACCATAAGTAGCACCTAGAGTTTGTGGAAGTGACGTTAAGGCAGTATTGCATTGTGGTCTGTAGTGGGGGCAGCATTTCTTTTATTGCAGGAGCGACAGAAGCAGGTATAACTTATTTCAACAATGCTGAACCAGCATTTATACCCTAATGGAGATTTGTATTCTATAACAAAATGAGATTATGCCGTTTGTCCTCTGAGACTGGTCATGCAAATAAGAGGCTCACCAATGCTGATCCTGCAGTTAACTATAATTGGAGACTTTGTCTCATACACTACGAATAAGCGTTATACATTTTGCCCTCTGAAATTCATGCAAACAAGGGGTTCTGCGACAAATCGTTATGTTAACTGCAGTCAACTTCTTCAACACACTAGGGTACTATCATATTGAAAGGGTTCCTGTTTCAAAAAATTAGTATATGAAGTATACCTCCCAACAAAGCCCTATGAACTAGTTCTGAGCAGTGAAGATATGTTACTGTAATATGCATTGGTTAAGGGTTAATTTACAGGCTGGCTTGCAGTTCCAGCAGCAAGTTCTGATCAACCATGTTTCCTAGAGTTACTTCTCTTGCTGAATATATAAAGATTTCTAGCTTGCATAGTAGAGTAGTCATTATTTGCAACAAGTACCCTACTAATGATTCATTTAGGCTTAACACTTATAGCATTTTAATGTGAAATAGGCCCTTACCTCAATTGATGTGTTGTGGAGCTAGGCAAAATGATTGCAACTTCTGCGATGCACATGAATGAACTGGAGAACTGTGGTAAGAAATGGAACCTAGGCAGATCAGATTTCAAATCTGGTCCCATGCATTTGCAGCCTATGAGGTGGACGTAACCCAGAAGTAATGGACAGGGGGATGCTGTAAGGTGATGCAATATGCAATAAATCTGTACTAAAGAAAATGTTCCTTGTTAGAGGTATGAGCTTGGTAATACCAAAACTAATTAATAGTGTTACATGGGCTGGTAAATTTGTATCTTTCTATGGGAAAAAGGTCAGCCCCCATAATACGTGTGTTCAGCCCTACATTTTTAAAGTTCTGTCTCCGTTTGCTATTTTGCATGTCACAAGCAGTTCATGAAGTTCTATGTATATGGTCAGCAGTAAATGATGAGTTTGATTGTTAAATGTGCATACGTCATCCAGTTGTTGGATATCCTAAGATCACTCTCTCCAAGTGTCCACATCATAAAAATATCATCACTGTACCTCAGTCAGTTTCATATCTGTAGCTGAGCATTTTAGTCAACCTGGCTGTCATAAACTGAGTGATGTCTTCCCCTCAGGTGTTTAGTCAGTCAGGGATTCATCTAAGCTTTTGTATGCAAAAAGGTACTGAATACACCAGATTCAACCATCTTATAATTAGGGAGAGACTGGGTTAAAATAGCAATGAACCACAGAGACTCAGAAGTTCTACAGCAACTTAACTTCATTTGGACTACATTTCCTCCCTCCTGTAAATAAAAGTTCTTTCTTTCCTCAATGTACATATTGTTTTGCTTATCATTGTATTTTATATAATTTCTGATGTTCCCCTTCCCCAGTTTTCACTGACACTTGGGCAGATCCTGTTACAGATGGAGACCACACACCTCATATTCCTATGAGTGAAGAGCCTTGGCCTGGTGTCGGTGCCTCTGCACTTTCACACTAATAATACTCAGTGCCTGCCATCACAAGTAGATGCAGACAGAACTGGGAGGTTCCTTGTGGAATGGCTCCTGCATCCCGGGAACACCAGGGGCAGCCATTTTATGAGGATTGCAAGAGATACAGAGCAGAGGAGAGGAGAGGAGAGGAGAGGAGTGGAGTGGAGTGGAGTGGAGTGGAGTGGAGAGGAGAGAAGAGGAGATGAGAGGTGTCTTTGGGACTGCCTCTTATTGCAGCCAACTTGGACTGCAGGCTTGTGATGACAACCAGTGGTCCCTTGAGTAGAAGGCAAGCCTCTTAGCTATGAGGCTACAGGAGTGGCCATGCATATTGTTTTGACAACAGCCAAACACACTGACTACTGATGAACAAAATGTAGAGTTGTGACCAATGCAGTGTAGATAGTATGGCCATTTTTTAATTAGACAGATGATAAAAAGGTTATAAAAATGAAAGCATGCAGAACATCCAACTTCAAACAAATTATGAATTTATTTTTATTTATTTATTTTAATAACCGGGTAGGTGCACTGGCCCCGGGCACCTTTTTCAGGCATGACCTGGCTTACTGGTGTGTGGTTGGCAAATTAAAATAAGTGAACATAAACTGTTTAATCCTTGTTGAAATGGAGTCCCATCAACACAAAATTCTTATTACTGAAAATATTACCCTCTAAAAGAATTTAAAATATTTTTACTTCATTTAGCTAGGAAAATATGAGGACTCCCATTTTTAAACAAATCTTTGCCATTAGCTCAAAATGGGAGAAACTCGATTGAAAATACAGCCCAAGGTGTTTTACAGGTATCAGCCTGACATCATGTCACACACCCACTGTTTCGGTTTGACTACTCTGCTTAATCCATGTGTGGTGAGTACCTTATCTCCATGATAATTTGAATTGCAAATGAATTGAGCAGATCCTGCATTACCTTTCCGTGTTTCACCAAGAAGCACCTTCCCAGCATTTAGGTTTGATGCTCTTATTCCTAATGCCTTCTGAGTAGCATTACTGGAGTTCTCAAAGCAAGCTAGGTTTCTGAAAAAATAATAACACTGTAACTCATACTAAAATGAAAAGCACCAACACAAAAGAGAGTCACACTTAAAGAACCGTACAAACTACAAAGCAATGCTACCAATACATATTTCTATTATTTCTGAAAGTGGCCCACTTGCTAGGACAAGACAAGGGAACTATTACATAACGTAACATTAAATTATTTGATCTCCCTACTGAAGAAAAAGAATTCTAGGAAAGCAGTGATGATGGACGAGCAGATTCATAGGAATAATCTGGCTTTAATTACTGGTGACCACAAATATCAACCGGATTACTGTTTTGTTAAAAATGCATAGCAACAAGATTTAGGGTTATTATGCTCCAAAGGCAATAATAACCTGATATCTGGTTGATAAGACAGAAGCTCTATGATGCCGGTTAGACAATTATTTCATTGACCAGCATCACAGTGACAGATTTATATCGACGCAAGTTGCAGTCAGCATAAATCAGTAAACTTCGGTCTGTTTTCTATGAGAGCTTTGCCCCTGAACCCCATGCTGAAAAAACCCACTTCATTAAATATAATCAACTCCCAGTCGGGAGTTGATTCAGAGAAGGGTGCAGGAATGGGAGACAGAGTGCAGGGGTCTCAGGCGCACCATTACAGCGAATTGTCAATGTTGTCGGCATCGACGTTGTTAGCTGTAATGGTGTCGCTGTCGGATGGACATACTGATATGACACGTCATAATAACCCAAAATCCATTTGATATGACCTGACTGATAAATCTGGTATTTATGGCAAAAGTTCAGACTTTAAAACTGTTGCATTCCATTGTTTCACAAAAAGTATTTAAACTGCACTATTTTCAACTGTGTTTTATTCATGTTCAGTTCAATCTCTTCAAAAATAAAACTGCATTCTAGCTAAAAGATGTTTTTTTCTTTCAGGCTGCTAGAAATATAGTCTAAACCTCCATACCAGCAATTACAAAAAATAAAGGATAGGTAAGTTTGATGTTATAGATTTTTTTCACACACCTTCAGTGTGTGATGACCACATTAACCTCTTGAGCTTTGCTCTCAAGGTTTATCAGTCATCACACACCTCGGGTGTGTGAAAAAAAATCCATAACACACACTTACCTATCCATTATTCTCTATGTATTAGAAATTTTTAAATCAAAATGTGACAGAGCTGAATATCAGCTGAGCAGTGATAACCTCCTATTGTATGTGAGCTTTGAACCTTACCAGGATGAATCAGTCCACGTATTGATCAGTCAGAAACAGTGGGGACAACTGATTTATTAATAGGAATCACTAATCTAAAATCATGCTCTTTCACGTGGGATGAACTAAGGGTAAATGATCATATAGCCTGGGGGGGGGCACCAAGCCACAGTAGCTTTTAGGCCCTGGTCAACAATGAGATAAATGACATTCTAGAATGAAACTGGGATAATCTTTCACCTTTTGTTGCCTTCATAGGCAAAATCTTTTAAAAGGCTCTAGCAGTCCATATTTGCATTAGGCAGGTATGGCACTAAATAGGAAAACAGTATATTTTATGGATCTTAGTCTTCTTCTGCCTATAAAATGTCTCAGTTTCTGTTTGTATGCCATCTTAGGATATTTGGACTCCCATGATCTCATACATGTGCACTGTTTTATCTGCTATTCTCTCTACAATAACAGCCACTGTTCCGCACCAGCAAGATGAAATGATACAGGATATTCTAATAATCTCCCACACATATGGCTCAGTACTCCTGTTCAATGGTCTCAATTCCTTTAATGTTTCTTATACACATGTACAGTCTGAAATGTAGTACAGACAACTATGCTGGAATGGGGAGAGGATGCTTGTCAAGGATTTTCCTCATCTTCTGCTTTCTGTCATAGGATCCCACTTTTATACTATTTAGATAAGAAGTATGTGTCTGCAGCTTTCAATGTTGTCAAAGTTCACAATACACAGTAATATTAAATCCTTCACTTACACAGTTACTGGCTTGATTATTCTTGATCTTCAATAACTGCTGTTGGGCCAGCTGTACATGTAAGAGGTTCTGTAACAGGGCACTTCCAAGCACAGGGTTCTACTCAATTATACAGTAAAGTACAAAAAAAAAAAAAAAAAGAAAGAAAGCTTCAGATAAATGCAAGTAGTGAAAATGGCAATTTATGTAACGCATCGTAGTTTGCTTTAAATTCTGTTAACTAACATGGTATAAACGACAGAATGTGTCCAGCAAAATTGATCAGTTCTAGCTGAAGAACTGTCTGAGCTCTACAAGTGATTTAGCCAGACTGCTTAAAATGCATGACAATTAACCCAGGTTTTGTACCATTTAGGCAATTAAGGAATACAAGAGTCATACTCCACGCATAATACAACAACAGGGTAGATTTCTAAGACAGCACCCTTAATTCTGATTTACAATCATTGATCTAAGGCAGGGAGGATCTGGGCCCCAAGAGGAACTTTTAGCAGGTAGCAGTTAGTGCATAATGGTCAAAGAGTGTGATGAGGATATTCAAGTAAGTCATGGGCCATCCTTCCCAGAAAACCATCAATAAAGGTATTTGTCACTCCCTGTCCCAGAATGTCAGGATCAGAGGCCAGCAAGGAGGGTGAAGGAACATCCGTTTGGATGTTCTCCTCCCAGGGACGGATTAGTGCCATACTGCTCTGGGAGTGGCTGCTAGTGGCAGCTCAGCCATGGTGTGGTTGGTGACACAGGTGACCACACATTACCGCACCCCTCCAGGAGGCCACCATATGCACACTCATGTCACAGATGGGTGGGGAGGAAAGGTGAAAATGGCTCGCTACAGTGTGCTAGATGATAGCCCACTTTGTCCCTCCCAAACTACCCAACCCCTAGGCACACCAGCTCCACCCCCAAGTACTGTCCCAATGTTGAGACTTCACTTTTCTCTTCAGTGGCAACAGGGAGCCCCAGGCGTGTACAGTATAAGTTGGAAAGAAGGCAATCAACAAACCATGGTGTGTGGTGGTGGAGTCCGGCAGGCAGCAGGGCAGCCTAAAGAAGTGGGGTACTGGGGAAGCATAAAAAGTAATATAAATAGATAAACATGTTATTTGCAGAAACTCTGTAAAACAAAATCAACTAACATGCCAATATTAATTTCAAAATGTTAAGGTCTGAACAGAGCACTATATGTAATTAATGGAAAAGTAGCATGAGTGGAAGAAATAGTTGTTTTGCCTACTGAAAATTTGAGTAAAGAGGATTGGGTGGCAAATGTGTATCTACAGTAAATAAAGGCTTGAATGTAACAAATTACAAAGTAAGCAGTTTACCCTGTCTTCTTCAAGGCAATACATTTACTTATATCCCTAATCTCTGGTCAACTGCAGAGAGCAGCAACATTGGAAAAAGGCAGAGACAAAAGCTGGGGACTGTTCCCTAACTGGTCTCCTCTCAATACCATAGCTGCACAGTGGTGCTCACTCCTCAGTTAAAAAAAAAAAAACAACAGTTTAGTTATCTCCACACAGTGGCTCTGCAGATCTCCCTTGATGAAACAACTGACTGAACACTGAAAACCGATTAGCCTTTGACATTGTAGGCTGGGCACACTTTTGACTTTCCTCAAAAGTGTGCCCAGTCTGTAATGACAAAGGCTATTCAGGTATTAGTGTTTAGTCAGTTGTTCTACCAAAGGAGATCTGCAGAGCCACTGTGTGGGGATAAGCAGTAGTAGCACATGATGTGACTTGCAAACCACTACACATTCAGTCACTTCATTACCAGGCTCTCATTGCTTGTAAAGCACTTTGGGATACAATGTGTTTGAAAAGCTCTATATAAATGCTGATTTTTTCTGCTGGAGTGCACCTGCCAGAATCAAGCACTCTTATTACAGTTTCTGCTTTGATCGTTTGTAGAATACTGTAGGACCTTCATGTAATCCAATGGCAATTTCTTCACTTTGTCATGCAGTATCTTGACATGTGACATTGAGTGTTGGATCCCAGTGAGATGTATGGCAAATATGCCCGTTTGCTGACAGGTTAGCATTCAAAGGGTACAGTCAAGGTTATCTCTGAAATCTTTTCCTCCAGATAGGAATTTCGGGATCTTTGGACATCCTGCTTATGGAACAACTGATTCAGAGCTGTACTATAAGGCCTGGGGTACAAAGCAGGGAAGATGGATGCAAGTGGAATTCTGATAACTGAGTTTGTGCAAAAGACTATTATTGCAAGCAAAAAACTGTTCATGGTACATCTGTGACTAGACTTTAAAAAAAGGGTAGGGACAATTCTTGACTCTGATTGGCTAAGGCCACCAACCAGTGCATTCGCTATCAGGCAACAAAGAAAGGGAAATGAGTACCAGTCTCTGGCTGCTTGAGTACGTTCTAAAATTAGCATGCCCACAGAATTTTCAGTTGAAAATAGCCACCATGCTGTTCTCCTGCTTAATGAGCAGTATCCCCCCCCCCCACACACACACACATGTTTCAAACGATTGGTTCAGAACTACAAAAAATACATGTGGCACACACTATACTTCTTTTAAAACATTTTTAGTAAAATATGCACTCCGGGGAACAAACAAATCTTTTTTTTAAACTAAACTGCCAGCATAGCCGTGGCTGTTCCTGACAGCACTAGTCTCCCACGCTATTCCCACGTAAACAGCACCGTCACTCTCTCAGCTCACCAGTAAGCCTTACCATCATGCTGTCACCTCACCGCTGAGCCATCGGGTCCACTGCCACACTGCCACATCTTGATCCCCGCTGCCATCAACCAAACTGCAAATCTGGCTCCAGTGCAGTTGTGACAGTAAACATTAGCACCATTTCACAGTGTTTCACCTTAACACCCCATCGGGTCTGGGCGAACACACTGCAATGATTCACAACCACGTGTCTGTTCACAGCACTAACAATCCCACCGGCTACAGCCTAAAAAAAAAGTACAGTATTCAAACCAGACGGACATTACAAGTTCAGAAATATTGTATATGTGTGGCGGGGTGGAGAAGCACACCAGTTACAGTGTACTGGCTGCAAAAAAAAAGAAACACAGACACAGCAGCACCTTTACTGCCAGTTCTTGCACTATAGGGACCACTTTACAGACAGCATTGTTTTTTTTTTTAATTCCTTTTTGCTTAATTTTCACAATTTTTATAGTTTTATATTTTTTTAAGAGCAGCAAAATCCCATTTTCTAAGTGCAATAATACCTTCCAGGTGGGTGCCATGGGCTATCTAGACCTACCAGGGGGCTAAGGCCCTGCACCTGCAGTATCATGATCAAGACAGCCCTCTGTGGGCATACCTTGCCCTGACTGACTGCTTTGGCTTGCTGCACAGAGCCACTGACCACACAGGAACCCTTCTGCCCAGCTCAAAGACTCCTGACCCAGGTGAGAATTGAGACTCAGCCCGGGTACCGCTCCATGAGCCGACTGGTGTGCTCAGAGTCTCTTCAGCCTCCCACTGGTTGCTGCTCACTCCCCCTGCCTTTTCATTGGCTCTGGGTCTATCCACCGGAACAAACACTCATTCTGCCTAAAGCTAAGCACCAGGATTGCTCTACAACCCAGTTTTTCAGACTGTAACTGTGTTTTTCTTTACTTGAATTTGGGACTCCCTTGTCTAAAACCAGCCTAGTAAAAAATGGGATTTGTATTTAAACTATGTTAGCCAGAATTGTGTTTACTGTATAAGGTTGTGCAGTTAGCAGGGATTTTAGAAGCGCTATTCATTTTAAAGAGAAAAACCACTGTTTCTGTTTCTTGCTGCCAGTTTAAAACCCCTTCGTAGCAACCTATTTTTATCTACTTTTCCTCTCTATTTGGTTCAGGTCGGCGGCGTGGTAGTACATCTCCACCAGCCACCATCCCCCACCCATCCTATTCAATTTTTAACTGATTTTGCTAGTATCCCAGCCAGTTTGGCGCGCTTTTTCCCTGCTCTTTTTCTAGAAAGAATTGCAAGCCCATCGACCCCTCACAGTCTTAGTGCCGCAACGTCCATGCCCCATCACTTAATCTTTTCTTTGTGTAACTCCTCTCCCCAAAATTTGCCTAATCCTGCTTTTGTCTTTGCAGACTTTTAACCTCTGCCCTTCCTTCCCTCCCGCAGGCAGCCCTCCATGGGCATACCTCGCCCTGACCGACTGCTCTGGCTCACTGAACAGAGCCACCGACACACAGGAACCCTTCTGCCCAGCTCAAAGGCTCCTGACCCAGGTGAGAATTGAGACTCAGCCCGGGTACAGCTCTGTGAGCCAATTGGTGTGCTCGAAGTCTCCACAGCCTCCCACTGGTTGTTGCTCGCTCCCCCTGCCTCCTCACTGGCTCTGGGACTATCCACAGGAACAGACGCTCATTTTGCCTAAAGCTAAGCACTGGGAGTGCTCTACAACCTGTTTTTTCCCCCCCAGCTCCACTAGTCTTTACATACACTATTTACCTGCCCCTAATCCTAGTCCACTCACCTCACTGGCTACCTAAGCCCTCCTTCTATTGACACCGAACTGCCCAGCCAACGGTCCTTATTGCTGGTTGACTACCCCTTGACTCTTCTCCACTTCCTCCACAGAGCTGACTGAGCCTTTGTGCTGCCACACCTAGAGATCCAGAACCATTACTCTACTGCCCCAATACCTGCACCCTTTACTACCCTATTCCTCTGCCTCCACCATCCCTCTCCAACATGCCACCAACCTCCCAAACTTCCACCCCTATCCTGCCTGACCCAGTAAGACTCCCTCACTCTTTCAACTTGGTTACCATCTCTTCACACTTCCAAATTTGGTCCCATTTCACCCCGCCCCTGCCCTTCTTCTTCAACCCCTCGCACTCCTGGATAATCTTACAACTAATTACCTCCCAATCTGCCACCCCTAGTTGCTCTCAGCCACCGTCCAGGTGGCTGATCACTCACTATAGGTGTCTACAATAGTTAGCACACCTAATAATTGCCCTCCTGCTCCTTGCAGCTGGGGACATACACCCTAACCCTGGCCCACTATCTGCCACCACCCCACACATCCCTGCAGGCCCCCCCTTGTGTCCAATACCACTACAACTCCCACTGGTGGCCCCTCCCCGTGGCCTGTGACTTCTTGCACCCAACATAAGAAGTTCCCCCTCAAATTGATCCACTCCATCTTCGCAGCTCACTATGACCAGACATCATCACCCTCTCCAAACGTGGTTAAATAAAATATTACTGATCCCTTGGTCGCCATCCCAGGCTACATTATGGCCCACCAGACAGGGCTACCAGAGGTGGCGGAGTGGCCATCTATGTTAACTCGGACTTGCACTTCTCTGTAGTCCCAGCCAAACCGAACCTAAAGCCTACGAACTACTACTGGTACAGCTAACCCTACCTTTCTCAGTCCCATATCTACATTGCTGGTGTCTACTGCTGGCCTGGCACACCAACATTTACCATCACCGACCTCCTCATGCTAATCTCCTCCCTAACCCCTAAAGGAGAATTATACATCATGGGTGATTTCAACCACAATTGGCTAGTTCCATCCCTTAATAAAACCCGTGCTGAAATATCTGCACTAAACCTATCGCAAACCATCACTGAGCCTACTGCCTAAACCCCAAATCTAGCAACCACTGGCTATTAGACTGGGCCCTACCATGCACCCCCACCGTGTCATCAATGCAGGTCTACTCCTGACTCTATGAGTGACCACCATATCATATACCTAGTCCAGAAAATTCACACGTCTCAAAGGCCCCAAACTCACTTCAATTCTAATCCCATAATCTTGACACTGTGCTTGAAGACTTGGCCTGGCGAATGGGTCCCCTCTACCCCAATCTGCTCCATAGATAAGGCCCTCATACATTTCCAGGCATGTTCCTCAGCATCTGGGACACATGCCCTACTGCATCCTTTGCAGGTTCATGGCAACCACCTGCCATGGATCACCCAGAATTTATAGCTTGTCAAAATGCCCATGACAAAGCTTGAGAGCCCATAAATCCTCACGCCCCACAAGATTTCTCCACTTACTGTATGCTTCGTAACAAGTGTACTACAAGCAATGCAGTCTAGCTAAAGCAGAATACTTCAGCTCCTTCCTGAGACTAATTTAAGCAGCCCATCCAAATTCTGGAAGGTCATTCACCTCTTCTCTCCACCAGCTGCAAATCCCACTCTGCTCCTAACTGTAAACAACACCCCTCTGTCAGATCCACATGCTATTGCCACCAAGTTCAACACATTCTTCTCCTCATGTGCCTCTACCCTCCTCTCCTTCCTGCCCACTCCACACATACCTTCCATAGTGATAAACAAAGTACATGAGCCAAGCACTTTCATCTTCCAAGACATCTATACCAACTGAAGACCTCGATGCACTATTATCTCTTTACCCATCTAAAGGTAAATCCCCGAAGGACTGGACACCAAACTATATTCCTCTCCACTCCTGTCATAGCAACCCACGCTAGCCAACCTTCTAAACCTCTCTTTGCCACTGCAGTGGTCCCACAGTCATGGAAAGCATTTGTCATCCTTCCTCCCAAAGGGGTCCTACCTCCACTTCAAATTACCACCCAATCTCTCTCCTCCCAGCTCTTGCAAAACTACAAGAACACCTTGTGCTCACCCAAATTACCTCCTTTCTCTCTGACTCCAATTTCTTCACACCATTCCAGTCTGGTTTCAGAAAGGGACACTCCACTGCCTCCTCCCTGATAAGGCTCTCCAACTCCATCCTCTCTGGAATGGACAGGGGGCCAATCACCTCGGCCATCTTTGTCAACCTTGCTAAAGCATTTGACACAGTCTCCCTCCCCTTACTGTTGTCCTGCCTCTTGGATTCGGGCCTAACTGATTCTGCCACCAACTAGTTCAGTGCCTACCTTACAGGCAGAACACAATCAGTAAGAATTGCCGATGCCACTCCCCCCCCACCCCATGACAACTGGTGTCCCCCAAGGATCAGTACTCGGACCCATTTTGTTCTCTATTTTCCTTAACGAACTTCCACTAATCTGCTCATCCTCATCTATCCATATGTATGCAGACGACACTGTCTTATTCACCACGGGCTCCTCCCTGGTAGAGGTAGCTACCAACCTCCAGGCCGACTTTAACAAAGTTTAGCACTGGTTCAGCTCCCACCAGCTCTCCCTCAACGCTAAAAAAACTGTCACCATGACCTTTGGTACAAGGCAATGCCTGTCCAGGTTCCCTCCCTCCCACCTTCCACACCTGAACAGGACAACACTGGAGGACATCACTACCTTCCAGTACTTAGGGGTATGGCTTGACCAACATCTACCTTCCTCTGACCATATTGATGATGCTATCTTGAAAAAACTGCGCCCTAGGCTCGGTGCCCTCTATAGGAACCGCAGTAGCCTCCCCCTTACTGTGAGGCGTTAGCTAGTGCAGAAAATGATCCTACTATTGTTTGACTACTGTGATATAGTCTACTGTGCAGCTTCCAAGTCTACCTTATCTAAACTGAACCCCTTTTTTAATGCTTTCTGTCGATTTGCTCTCGGTGCCCTACCCCGTACCCACCACTGTGACCTCTACTGATCTCTTGCATTTCCATCTCTTGACAATCGCCGCCTACTGCACTGTACCAAATTTGTCTCAAAATTCTGGCTTGGTACCCTCCCTCCTACCTTTCCTCCATGCTACTGCCAGCCCCCACCCCTTCTCATGCCTCAGGTCCCTTGACTCCGTCAACTACTAATCCTTAGTGCAGAGAACCAATGTTGGCCAAGCAGCCTTTTCACACCGCTTCCTAAACTCTGGAATGAGCTCCCTCAAATTCGCCACTCCTCCTCCACCTACTTCCTATCTATCGCTCTGGCAAACTACCTCACAGTAAATTGCTCCTGCACTTGATACCCACAAGTGCCGACCCTTATCTCCCCTCCGACTGCCTGACCAGCGGCATCTAGCTTATGCTATGGAAGCTGGCTTATCTCACTTAACTGCAGCTCTTATCTGTCTCATGCCCTTCTGTTCTGTCCTATATGACACTTGTTATTCGTTGTCCTAAACTGCTTAAGTGACTTTATTCTTTGTGCTATACGCCTCATTGGTATGTATTCTATGTGCTAAGTGCCTAATTGCAACCAAAGAGTTATTGTATCTATAACTTGCACAAAATGTAACATCTTGCCACTGTTAGACTTGTCTAATATGTAACCTCATGCTACTGTAAACTTGTTAAATGTATATTATTTGATAACCTGCATGTTATCCTCCCACTGTCCCCCTCCCCCCAGGTTGCACCGGGAGACAGCATTTTTTTGCTCAGCGTGCCTTTCTTGGTGAAACAATTAAGAATTGAAAGAGATAACCTATGGAAAAAAGCACTGAAAACCCAGTCTCCTACGGACTGGTGCAAGTTCAAAAGGGCACGAAACTCGTGTACTAGAATGGTTAGAGATACAAAAGCTGCATACTATCATTCTGAATTTCTCTCTGCCTCCAAAAATCCTACAAAATTTTGGAAAACCGTCAAGGACTTGTCTGGTCACACATCTGGTGGCTCACTACCTGATGAAATCTCCTTAAACAATAACACCATTAGTGACAGACTGGAAGTTCTGGATGACTTCAATAATCACTTTGCGACTGCAGGCTTAGCCTTCGACAATTCCCCTGCGAATTTGATACGCTCTCAGGTGGATAATCAAGGTGCAGATCCTAGCATCACCGATTCAGTCTTCTCCTTGCGTCCTACTACTCTGAAAGAAGTTAAAGACCTATTGCTAAAACTGGATGTAAAAAAAAGTGCTGGTGCGGATACCCTCGACCCATATTTTTTGAAGGTGGCCATCCATGTGTTAGCCGTGCCCATAACCCATTTATTTAACCTATCATTAACTCAAGGATCCATTCCTTCAATATGGAAAACAGCGCACATCATACCCCTGTTCAAGTCCGGAAATCCTGTGATCTAAATAATTACAGACCAATTTCGATTCTCCGGTCTTGTCAAAATTACTGGAAAAGTCGTACAGTAAGTAACCAGCTGAGGCAGTATCTAGAAGCTAATAACCTGCTTAATCCAGTCCAATCAGGGTTTAGAGCTAAACATAGCACCATCACAGCACTTACCAAAGTGACTAATGACTGGCAAAGAGAGCTAGACAACAGGAATTACACCTGCGCTGTATTCTTGGACCTGAGCAAGGCCTTAAACACTGTTGACCATTCTCTGCTACTCTCTTCCCTGACCTCACTAGGTGCTGACCCATTATCTTTACAGTGGTTCAACAACTACCTCTCTGATCGTTTCCAGCAAGTGAAAGCAGAAGGAGATCTCTCAACTCTCAAACCTCTCCTAAGAGGTGTTCCCCAGGGTTCTATCTTAGGACCGATCTTATTTGCAATATACATCAACAATATTGATGAAAGCATAACTAAGGCCAACATTCATCTGTTTGCAGATGACGCAGTTCTTTACATAAGCCGCCTGTCGTTACAATCTGCATGTAATGACCTTTAATCTGAGTTCAACCTGCTGCAACACCAACTCCTAAACAAAAAACTATTACTTAATGCCAAGAAAACAAAAGCAATGCTCTTTTCTCCCTCTGCCCAAATGGTAAATTCGGCCTTATCAGATCCTGTGCCGCAGATTACTACAATTCTTGGCGAGAAGTTGGAATTTGTCCCTAAATTCAAATACCTGGGAGTATGGCTGGACCATAGGCTCTACTTTATTGAGCATGTTGAAGAATTACTCAAATAATTATGACAGAGACTGGGCCTGATCTTTAGGATAGCCCGCTTCTTAACTAGAGATGCCATACTACAGCTGGTACAATCAACCTTTCTATGCTTGATAGATTATGCTGACATCCTCTACAGTCACTGTCCCATTTCCTACCTCACCGAACTTGACACATTATATCATAGAGCTTTGAGGTTCATCACAGGCCTGCCTTATTCCACTCACCACTGCTCCCTGTATCAATCAGTGGGGTGGAGTTCTCTTCAATTCAGGCGTGATAAAAATGCAGCCTTATGGACCCTGAGAGCCATCTCCAAAAAACTGCCCCAATACATTACAAACTGTCTTCCTATAAAACCAGTAGGCAATTATGCCCTGAGAAGTTGCAAATCTCTCCTACTGATGGTTCCCAAAGTTAACTGTCGCTTTGGCAGGGCTGCTATAAGCTTTACACTGTCCTCCTTGTGGAATAAATTGCAAAAAAAACTGAAACTGAGGTCACCCATTGGCATCTCATCTTTCAAGCTCTTATATTCACGTCTCAGAAATGATCAGTGCAATTGTTTCCCATGACCATGAATTGTCATCATGCTAACCTGTACCATTTAACCATGAACGAATTACTTCTAGTGCTTGTCTCCTCCTTGGCCCTGGTCTGTCATCATGCTTTCATGTAACACCTTGATGCTTCTTCCTCCCTTTGATACTGGTCTATCTTCCCGCTTTCTCCAGCCTTCTTTTCACAACTCTATACTGCACTCATCCACAATCTACATGCAATCATACTATAAAAGTCCTAACTCCCCTTTCCCTCTCCCCATAGGCCCCCATCGCCACATCAGTCCTACCGACCTATCCTTGGGACTTCACTTCTCACAATGTTTATCCTTCACTTACATATTACATACCCCTCCTGGTACCCCATCTGCCATTAGTTGGTGGTTCTCCAAGCCATTTTCATGGCTAGTACTAGTGACTGCCCCTGGTAAATGAACTAACTGGTAATTCTATACAAAGAACATGATTTATATACAGTTGCATGGTTCAATGGTGGACCTGCCCCCTTGTATTTGAATCCTCCTCTGTTATGGCTTGCCTTGTCTTCCTTTTATCATTTGACTCCCCTATTACTGCACCATTGTGTTTGTGTTTATATACTTATTTACATGTATTTATATGTTTTTATGATGGATGTTACCCGATCCTGTTCTAACCAGGTCCATCTTGTAAAAGTGCTCTGCTCAATGATGTTTGCCTGGATAAATAAAGATTTTGATTGATTGAATAAATAAATACATCACACTCCTGAGCAGTCTAGTATAGCCCAATACTGCTCACCTTATTGAGTATTATAGCTTGCTTGGAGGTCATTGATAATCAACAGAGTCAACTGCTTTGACATATGGTCTCCCAGGATAGGAAATCCAATTCCTGTGTTGATTTGAAGGGTGCATGGACCATATATCAGTTTGCCCAGAAGTAGGCTAAATGTTACAAGGGACCATGAGTATTTTAAATTAGTATTTTTTATGCCTCTGGAGAAACTTCTGAAAATATTCAATATTTAGACACAACTCCATTTTTGATATATGTTTGGTATTTCTCTGTTTAGGGTATGAAAGACAGCATCAGCAACTCATGGAAAAAGAGTCAATGTCTAATGCTTTCTCATGCCATAAAATTTATTGTTACATTAAGGAGCAGCAGACGCCGTTGGGAAAACTTTGGGCAACATAACTGTTAGACACAGTTCAGCTTGTAAGTCAGAAACTGACTATGTGGTCAGACACAGAGGGTGTTGGTGAATGGAGTTCAATCCAGAAAGACGGGGGTGATCAGCGGGGTACCATAGGATCAGTGCTGGGGCCAATCCTCTTTAATGTCTTCATAAACAGCACTGCAGAGGGCCTGGGAGGGAAGGTATGCCTCTTTGCAGACAACACTAAGATCTGCAACAGGATTGACACTCCAGGGGGAGTGGAGAAAATGAGAAGGGACCGAGGTAAACTTGAGGAATGGTCAAGAGTGTGGCAGCTGAAATTTAATGCTAGGAAGTGCAAGATCATGCATTTGAGCCACAGAAATCCCAGGGGTCGAGTACATGATTTGAGGGGGGAGGATCTGGCAACCACCAAACAGGAAAGGGACCTGGGGGTTATCATATCTGATGACCTGAAGGTGACCAAGCAGTGTGAGAAGGCTGTGGGGAAAGCCAGTGGAATGCTGGGGTGCATAGTGAGAGGGATCACCGGCAGAAAAAAAGAAGTGGTGATGCCACTGTATAGATCGTTGGTGAGAGCTCATCTGGAATACTGTGTACAGTTCCAGAAGCCGCATCTTCGGAAGGACATAGACAGAAAGGAGGCAGTTCAGAGAAGGGTAACAAAAAATGGTGCACGGGCTGCACCACAAGACATATGTAGAGAGACTAGAGGAACTCAATACATATTCGCTGGAAGAGAAGAGAGAGGGGGGATATGATAGAGATGTTTAAATATTTCAAGGGTATAAATAAGGTATTACTAGGTGATAAAGACAAAATAAGGCTTTTTGCCCATTGAGGTTGTCTCCCACTCTCAGCGTGTGTATTATTGTAAGCAAAACGTTGCTTTAATGTAATCATCCAACTTGTTTGTAAAACCCAAAAATGTTGTTTGGTAAACTACCTCATTAGGGAGTTGATTCCATAGATGTGCTGACCTGATAGTGAAGTAGTTTAATCTTTTATTAGTATTTACCCTATAATATAAAGTTGTCTCTTATGGGATCTAAGGTTAGGAGTTCTGGTACAAAAACTTAGCCCACATTGGGTCATTTGATCCTGGGAGTTAATAATCTTAAAGAGTAATAGTAGGTCTCCCCTCATTCTCCCACTCTGGAGATCAAACAATCCGGTTTTCATTAGTCTGTTTTGGTATGTATCATTTTTAAGCCAGTGAGCCATTTTAGTCACCCTCCTCTGGACCCTCTCCACCAGACTAATATCTTGTTTTACATAGGGGCTCCAAACGGGGGAGTCATAATCCAAGATAGGTCTGATGTACGTTCTATATAATGGAATTATGCATTGTTCGCTTCTTGAGATGAATGTGCGTTGAATGGCTTTTATTAGTCCATTGGCAGATGCTGCAACTTTCTTGCAATAATCGACTAATGTCAGTTGTCATTAACCAGTATTCCCAGATTCCGTTCCTCATGGATAGATTGGAGAGGAATATTCTTGAGTTTGTATGAATGAAGTGGATTGTTTTTACCAAAATATAATACATACTGTAGCACTTGTCCTGATTGAAAGACATTTTATTTTGTATTGCCCAGTGCTCTATGGTTTTAAGGTCCTCCACTACCAATCTACATTTTGTTAGAGAATCCACCTCTCCACCCAATTTAGTGTCATCCACAAATTTGGACAACAAATTTCTATAATTAACGTAGATGTCACTAATAAAAAAAAAACTAAATAGAGTTGGGCCCTAGACTGAACCCTGGGGCACCCCACTGTTAACACCTCCCTCCTCAGAGAGGATCCCATTAACTCTTACACACTGGGTATGTTGCATGAGCCAGCTTTCTACCCACCTAACCAAGCATAGACTAAATCCCATGGCCATCATTTTCTCAGTTAGTATACCTTGGGGCACGGTGCCGAATGCGTTCCTACGCAGTACCACATCTGCTGGAATAAGCATGTCTAGATAGTGACTTATTTCATTATAAAAATATATCAGGTTAGTTGTGCATGAGCGACCTCCCCTAAACTCATGTTGATTCTCATTAGTTAGGCCTATGTTGCATATTTCTGTTTCTGGGATTTTTTTATCTGTTTTCCCCATTAATTTACTGCATAATGAGGTAAGGCTTATGGCCCTATAGTTGCCTTCCAAGCTCCTATTCACCTTTTTATAAATAGGCACAGCCACTGCTTGATGCCAGTCATCTGGCACAACCCCCTCTTTCAGTGATTTATTAAAAAGAATTGACAAAGGTTTAGCTATGACATTTCCCATTTCTTTGAGAAACCTGGGATGTATATTATCTGGGCCCATGCTGGTGTTTGTTTTGATTTCACTGATAGCTATCGGAATCTCATTTTAATTTATTATATATTTGTTAGTGAGGTGCTGTTGAAGTGTGTTATTCGGTATACTTTTTTCTGCAAAAAATGAACACAAATAGGAATTAAACAAATTGGCTTCATCCAAATCATTGTCAATTTCATTGCCATTGTGCACCAATGGGCCTGTATTTCTAACATTAGTTCTCCTATTATGGATGTAGGCAAACAGGGATTTAATATTGTTCTTAATATGCAAAATTTTAAATTCAAGGTTAATTTTTTCCCTTTCTATCATTGATTTAACTGTTCTCTGTTCCTTCCTATAACTCTGCATGTTTGTTTCTGTTGGATGAGTTTTTAATTTATGAAATGCTTTCTCTTTGACTTTGATTTGTTTCTTGATGGTACTGGTTAGCCAAGGTGGTATTGTGTCCCTGTTGTATTTTCTGAGGATAGGTACATTGTTCTCTTCTAGTTTTGAGACAGTCTCCTGTAGCAATTTCCATGATTCCTGCACAGAAAGGTGCGCCATGTCAAGTCCCAGTTAATGTTTGAAAGGTTTGCCCTGATACCTTCAAAACTGACCCTTTTATAGTCTCTGATTACTGTATTACCAACAAATTTTGACCTTGAGACCGCCAAGATACATGTCATCTTACTGTGACTGCTATTACCCAGTGGGGACTGAAATGAGACATCAGACAGATCAGGCTCCATACTGGTGAGGAGTAGGTCCAGTGTGTTAGTGTCGCTGGTGGGTTCGTGGATAAGTTGTTCTAGTCTGCTACTTATAATGGAGTCAACAGATTGACTCACAGTTTCATTCGTACCTGAGAGAGTTTCCCAATTGATACCAGGGAAGTTAAACTCGCCTGATATTATTGTGTCCCCAAAGTTGGAAGCAGTAGTAAGTTCTTGTATAAGGTGTTCTGAATACTCTTTGCTGACTGACAGGGGCCTATAACAAACACCTAGTGTTATCTTAGGCCTACCCCCTAAACTATCTGTGAAAATACATGCAAACACATTAAAGGAAAGTAGCAATATCAATATCATCATTAAAACCCTTTCAAGAGGGAGCTCTCTCAAGTCTTCCAATGTGACATTCCCAGTTACCTCTCTTTGTCCCAGTGTAACTTTATACCCAGTGTAACTTTATACCACAGTGTAACTTTATACCACAGTGTATATCACAGTGTAACTTTATACCCAGTGTAACTTTATACCACAGTGTATATCACAGTGTAACTTTATACCCAGTGTAACTTTATACCACAGTGCAACTTCATACCCAGTGTAACTTTATACCACAGAGGAAATCTCATGAGCCCCTGTTGTATTCTACATGAGATGTTGCCCAACTGCACATCTGAGGTCCTTTTTCTGAATGGCTGTTACATGTTCCCACAACTAGGTTTTGAATTCCCTTATCGTTCGTCCAGCGTAAAAGGAGCCACATGTACACTCCAACATGTAGACTACCCCAAGTGTGCTGCACGTTACAAAGTCCCTGATAAGAACAGTCTCCATAGTTTTAGGATTCATAAAGTAATCTGTTTTTCTAATGTAATGACAGTAGTTGCACTTGCCACACTTGTGTGCAGGCTGTTCAACCATAAAGTCTTTTTTTTGGGAGATGGACTGCTTTGTGAGAAGTAAAACAAACTGCTTTAGCATTCACATCTTTTCAAAAACCCACTGAAAATGGCCACAGGTTCTGTGAGGGAATGTCTGAACAATGAGAATGCTATCTAAGGTTTAAGACTGTGTTTTATAATGTGCATGGTGGCAAACTACTGGTACAGGGACAGGATGCTAAAAACAAAAACAGCACTGAAGACACTGCAGATGCAAACAATACATACAGACTACTTGAAAAACAAGTTCTGAAGGGCCGACATATGTGCTGGCATAGGACCACGCTCGAGGCATATACAGAGGTGAAGAGAGTGCTGAAAGGATTGAGAATCTTTAAGCAACCAGCATATGGCATGGACGATGACATTTTCATGGCTAAATGGAAAGACTTAATGATGGATGTGGCCATTAGATCAGTGAAATTGATATTGGAACATGCTGCACCAGTTAGACTGGCTCTGTCTAAAGAGATTGATAAACTTGAAAAACAACTAAAAGCTGTAACCAATCTGGACGAATTTACAAGCCATAATACAATGTTACAAAAAAAAGTAACAAGATATGAATAGCAGATTAAAAGCACCAAACAGCAGAAGTTTCAAAGGGATGAACGTGATTTAGAGCTTCAGTTGTGTTTATAATTGGTTTGAAAATGAGTAGAATAGCTGGCCCAGTGGCACTAAGGGTTGAGGCACTGGACACCACACCTCGCACCATACCAGCAACCTGGGTTTGGGAGCGAGCTCGGGGAGCCAGGGGTTGGCTGGGGGGAGAAGGCTAGAGCATCCGACGACAGCTTGCCTTCCCTGGGGAAGGGTGGGTTTTCAGGGTCTGGCAAGCAGTGACCCCTGGCAGAGGCTGGGGGGCACAACAGCTGCTGGTGTCACAGGGGCATGATTGGTCAGGGGCGTAGGCCTTTGGACCAATCAGCCCTGGTGACAAGAGGTGAGGGCAAGGGACCTTGTAGATGTCGGCGTGAGCACCGTGACATTAGGGCACACAAGTCCCGTTCCAGAAAAATGGAAAATGCCCCTCTGGAGTTGGGTAGACAGAGTGCCGAGCCGGGTCCCGATATACCACCACCTGCCCAGCTGAACTAGGGGACCTGACAAGATTTCAAGGTTCAGGGGTGGTCCCACCCTGACTCCCGGCGGGGGGGGGGGTAAAACACAGCATGATGGAGGACCCTGTTCAGTCAGGTGAGGTGGGAGTAGGGACAGGCTACATTGGCATCTCCCAAAGAGGTGACTCCGGAGGGGAGAGGAGGAGTATAAAATATCTAAAAAAAAAAAAAAGAAAATGAGTAGAATGTCCCAAAATCAATCCTGAAAAATAATCATTTGTCCTGTACATCAGGGACGGTCTTTGATTACACCATAGGCCCAGTTACACAGAAAGCTCAACACTCAGCAATTTTTTAGGTCACTCCCTGCCACACAGGAGAACCACGTCCCCCCCCCCAGTTGAGGAATAGCAAACAGAAGACCAGATTGGGGGGGGGGATCATGGAGGAGGCAAAAATCACAACTGGCACTGAGAAATGAAGTGGGTACATCAAATAATGCCAACATGCAGTCAGCAGTCACTGATATATAACACAGACCTTTGCTGCAGAATGAGGAAATGGTTTTTAATAAAGGATTGTCATTTGCACTAACCACAGATATAGATAATTTTCAAATGGTGGTTGATCTACATAGGCCGGGTAGAAAATCTGCCTTTCAGATCAATTTTTGGATCCGATGAAATGGAACCCTTAATTAACACTGAGGGGGCACATACTGTACATTCAAGGAAGCAATACCTACTTTCAAACCAAAATCTGTGTACTATCCAACACCAAGCCCTGCAATCTCAACATTTATCAAGAAAGTAAACAAGTCCTGAAGGAATTTATGGGGACTGAAAGAATACATCATTATAATAACTGCTCCATGACAGAACAAAAAGCACTAAAGGACTTGTTCCTTGATGACACATAATAGAAAAACCTGACAATAAAGGCAGTGCAATCATTATTATGGACACCCCAAAACATAGTGCAGAAATCATGAGACAATGGAGAGACAGCAAATTTATACGACGTCTACCATGTAATCATACCTCTAAGTTCAAAGAACTGGTTGACACATTGTTAGGTTATGGATTATCATGTGGGTGTACCAGTGAGGGGGAGTATCGAGTTCTGAGTATGGCATAGCCACTTGTGCCTACTATTTACAGGTATATACTCCCTAAAGTCCATAGGGACTTACAGAAACCCCTTGGATGCCCAGTTATATCAGGGAATCGTTGTCTCACTGAGCCGTTGTTTATGTATGCAGAAAATTTCCTCCAACCTCTAGTCAAAAATCTACAGTCATAGGTATGTGATTCTATGAAGGTGATTAACCTGGTGGAATGCATGGACATAGTAGAAGACTGGTATTTTGCCACCTTGTATGTGGACTCACTGCATACCAAAGTTCCACACTAGGGTGGGTTAGACACCTTGTCTTACTTTCTGGACCAGAGAGTGGATGACCGAGGTGTCCCAACTAGATTCATTGCTGAATCAGCAAAACTGGTACTGGAATGCAGTATGTTTTTGTTTCAGAACAGTTACTACAGGCAGACAAATGGTATGGGCATGGGGCTACCATGGCCCCAAGTTATACAAACTTGTATGCTGGCAGGTGGGAGTTTGGCTCTATATCGAAGTCGCAAATCCATACTTTCATTTTTGAATTTGTGGTGTCGCTGTTTCGATGATATAGTGACTGACTGTAGGGGTTCAGAACCTGAATTCCACAAATTGTTTAGGTGGTTGGAATCTACCAATCCACACCTTAGATTCAAATGCACCATACAAAGAGAAAAGATCACATTCCTTGATTTAAAGAGATCTTCTGGCTGAACAGAGGGGGTGTGAGTATTACACTGTATAAAAAAACCTTGGACAGAAACAGTCTCCTGTTAGTATATAGCTGCCCCCCAATTATTAAGACTATACCAAAGGAACAACTGGTGCACACTTCACACATCTGTTCTAGACCTGAGAACTTTATGGAAAAACAAGAGGAACAGATTCAGAATTTTGTTGAGAGGTGCTATGGTGCAAATGCTATTTATAGTGCAAAGAGGCCACTGCTAGTATTCCCAGGGAACAGACTCTTATCCCTAGAGTACTTAGTAATGATAGTACATCACAGTATAACTGCAATTTTGTGATGACCTATAGCAGTAGGGCGCAGCAGGTGGACAGAAATTGGGGTATACTTGCCACTGATGACAAACTGACAGGGAAAATCCTAGACCATCTCCGTATCATATTCACAACCATTAAAGACATGGTTGCTTTCAAGTCGGCCAAGTGGCATGGAGGGCTGAGGCACTGTGCACCTTATGATCTACCATGCCGCTGACCCAAGTTCAGAAACAAGCTCAATTTACTGGGGGTTGGCCGGGGGGGGGAGAAGATTGAGCATCCGAAGCACTGCTCTCCTCTCATGGGATGGGGAGGTCTGCCATCTCGGCCCTTGGCTGCCCCAGGTAAAGGCCTGGGGGTAGTGCTGGTGTCTGAATGTCAAGAAGGGAAGGGCCGTAGTTCTGTAGCATGCACACACCTCCATGCACACACACACACTCATGTGTTGCCACAGCATGCGATCCAGGGAGAAAACTGAAAAAGAAAGGCGGACTCAGGCTCCATGAAGTGCCGCCTTCCTGTTCCAACCTGTGCCACCAATTGGACCACTAATCTACACTGGATAATGAATGTCCAGGTGGGGGGAGGACAGCGCACCACAGGGGAGGAGGTCACTGGATCCAGGTGAGTGTCAAGGGAGGCGGTGGCTGGTCGAGGGTGGTATGGGATGGAACTGAGTAGCCCTGCTAAAGTCAGACAGGGAACAAAGCAATATGGGGGAAAAAAGATATGGTCGTATCTTGCTACCAGAGATGTCATGCCCCATTCCCTACCACCTGGCTGCCCACTCCCCCAGTGAGCACACACAGGTGTTGCAAGTATTGTCATTACATTAGAAAAACAGATTACTTCATGAATCCTAAAACTATGGAGGTTGTTCATATCAGGGACTTTATTACTTACAGCACATGTAGAGTAGTCTACATGCTGTAGTGTACATGTGGTGCCTTTTTTGCAGGACGAACAATACGAGAATTCAAAACCTGGGTGGGAGAACATGTAAGAGCCATTCAAAAAAAGGACCCCAGCTACGCAATTGTGCAGCATGTTATGCAGAATACAACAGAGGCTCATGGGATTTCCTCTGTGGGTACTGAGAAAGTTACACTGGGACCAAGGGGAGGTAACTGGAACGTCACATTGAAAGACGTGAGAGCTAGTGGATTTTTACCCTTGAAGCTCACTCTGTGAAGGGTCTCAATGATAATATTGATCTTATTACTTTTCTATAATGTGCTTGCATGTGTTCTTACATCTCATGATCTAGTGTTGTAGCCATCATGTTCTCTTTCAGTGCTGTACACAGTATGTTATCTATGTGACCTGATGCATGACAGTAAGGTTTAAGTTCAATTAGGTTAGGGGAAGAGGCCAATGAGGGTGGGCTGACAAAGCCTACATTCAGCATAAAAAATTAAGAAGACTAGGGAAGAATAAGGGAAAAGGAACATGAAAAAGCAAGAGTGGATCAGGAGAAAGATGGGAAGGGGTCTGCCTTAATGTCATGAGTCTGTGAAGTAAAATTAGTGAGCTCCAGGCAAAGGTGGCAGACAATGAGATGGATACAGCAGCCATCACAGAAACATGGGCCATAGAGAATAATGACTAGGACCTGACAGTATCAGGCTACACCATGTTTAGATGGGACAGAGGAAAGGGTAAAGGAGGAGACATAGCTCTGTATGTCAGAAAGAGCATAGAGGCAGTGGAGGATGGAAACATCAGGGAAGGTAATGGGAAAACAA
Source organism: Neoceratodus forsteri (assembly GCA_016271365.2). Taxonomy (NCBI): domain Eukaryota; kingdom Metazoa; phylum Chordata; order Ceratodontiformes; family Ceratodontidae; genus Neoceratodus; species Neoceratodus forsteri. The sequence continues at coordinate 401,104,149 of CM028136.1, read as the reverse complement.
TCATTGTGGGCTCAACTCATGGCATCCTCAGGCAAGAAACTACGAATGGGGGTGAGCTACAGACCTCCAGGATAGGGGAAAGAGAGAGAGAGAGAGATGAGGATCTTGGGGCTGAACTAGAAAAATGGTGACAAAAAGGGGAGGTGGTGGTGAGGGGAGATCTAAACCGGCCAGATATTAATTGGTCATTCCAGTGACTAGGAGCACCAGAAGTCAGGCCCTACTGGATACACTACAGTACTGCCTGCTCATGCAGCTAGTTAGGGACCCCACCAGGCAGGCTGCCATTCTCAATTTGGTGCTCACCAACTCGGAAGTGGTATGAGGAGTGAGGGTAGGGGAGCCACTAGGGTGCAGCAACCATAATGCTATATGGTTTGACTTGGCCACTGGGACAAGTAAGCCCTCATCAAAGGCTGAAGTCCTAAATTTCAGAAGGGCAGACTTCAACTGGATGAGGGAGCTGATCTGGGACAAGTTAGTCGGACTGGACGGCTTCAGGGATGTGAAAGAAAGATGGGGGCAATCAAGGAGGCTATTCTCAAGGAAATAAAGTCTTGCATGAGAATGGTAATTAAAAAAAGAGGTAAAAGAGACCAGTATGGTTCTCTGGAAAGGTCAGGGAAGCAGTATGATCCAAAAAGAAGGCCTTCACCAGGTACAAGGAAAAACAAGGTGAGGAAGAATGGGGAGAGGACCAAATGAGAACAAGGGACACCAAAAGGGCAGTCAGAGAAACAAAGGCAGACATAGAGCTGTGTACTTTAGAGTGGGTCAAAGGTAGGGAAAACAGTTCTTTAGACGTGTTAGATAAAAAAGAAAGAAGGGGCAGGAGGAATTATTAGGCTAATAGATGAAGATATGGTAACTAAGGGGGATGGGCAGAAAGCAGTCTTTCTTAATGACTACTTTTGCTCTGTATTCACAAGGGAAGACAGAGGGCCTCTGCCATAGAGTGGCATTAAGGCATCTGTAAGGGGGATCCCTGAAATGAGGCAGCAAGTATTTACAGTAAAAGGATCTGGAAGGGGTTAGCAGCCCTTAAGATACAGAAAACCCTGCGGCCAGACGGGATACATCTGAGGGTGCTCAGGAACTGGAAACGGAACTAGCTGATCCACTGGTGGGGTTATTCAATAACTCAATTCAGACAGGGATAGTTCAAAAAGGCTAGAAGATAGCAGACATAGTTCTGCTCCATAAGAGGGCTCTAAAGAGCAACCGGGTAGCTACAGACCTGTCAGTCTTATCTCTACTGTGGGTAAACCATGGAGACACCAGTCAAAGAGCACCTCATAAACTACCTGGAGAACAGTGGACTCCAAGATAGTAAACAGCACAGGTTTGTGGCAGAAAGGTCTTGTCAGACCAGCCTAATAGTATTCTTTGACTGGGTAACGAGGGTAGTGGATAAGGGCCATGCTGTGGAGTCACTCTACTTTGATTTCAGCAAGGCTTTCCACTCAGTGCCTCACAGAAGATTGATGAAGAAGCTAAAGAATCTGGGTACAGCAAAAGACACAGTTAGATGGGTGAGAAACTGGTTGGAAGGGAGACAGCAGAAGGTTATGGTTAAAGGAGACAAATCAGAAGAAAGGGAGGTCAATAGTGGGGTGCCACAAGGATCAGTCTCGGATCGAGTCCTTTTCAATATGTTTGTTAACAACATGGCAGAAGGAATCCAGGGCAAGATGTGTCTCTTTGCAGACAACACTAAGCTCTGTGGCAGAGTACAGAGTGCATGGGAGAGGGGTAGGGAGATGCAGAGAGACTTGCAAAAGCTAGAGAGGTGGTCGGTTTGGCAGTTGAAATTCAATGCCAACAAGTGTGAGGTGATGCACATAGGGAACAAGAACCCAAGGACAGAGTACTGGATGGGGAGTAAAGCTGTGCATGACCTCTGAGGAAACAGACCTGCTGTAGAGGTCATCACCAGTGACTCTTTAAAATAATTAAACTAGTATAACAATGCTACATTAAAAAAAACAGGATGCAGAGGTGTAGACAGCAGATGGAAGGAGCTATTACTACCTTCTCTACTGATCACTGGTAAGGCCCCACCTGGAGTACTGTTGCCAGTTCTGGGGTCCTCACATGAGGAAGGATAAGGATAGACTGGAGACAGTGCAACATAGGGTGACCAAAATGATTCAGGGCCAGTAGGCCAGATCTTTTATTTTTGTTTAAACATTTGGTAACCGGGAAAGGCACACTGAGCCAAGGCTCGATTTCAGGTGTGACTCAGCGGGTGGGATCAGAGGATTACAAACAAATAAATGCATGGTGGGGGCTTACTACTCTAGTAAGTGCTCTACTTGTTGTGATATATGACAAGTGCTAAGGCAGGCTGCTGAAAGGCAAGGTCTTACAAGGATCGGCTCAAGGCATTGAAAGCGTACTTGCTGGAGGCCAGGCGGCACTAGGTCAAAACACAGAAAACCACAACAGCACGGTCAAGAACTGCACAACCCAAATGCCGCAAACATCAGTGCATGGCTTAAACACTGACTGCAACTACAGTGCCACAAAAAACTATGCAGCTACACTGTGTGCCCGAGTCAAACCCTGGTCCACTGACATTCCACTGACCTCTGCTACCTGTGCTCTACGCTCCACACCATGGGAGCAGCTTGGCAGCACACCCTGCAGCAGATTCTTTCCTCTGTTCACCTCTACTGCCCACACCTACAGGGAGAGTGCTAACATTGCCTGCACTATTCTAGCCCTATAGCTGCTTTAAATTTTGCTATTCTGACAGCATGGTTTTGACAGCACTATTCTTGATTCATTCGTTTCATTTGGTATGAGGTCAGACAAGACAGACGTGATATGACAGAGACCTTAAAGCTCCTGAAAGGACTGAGAAAAGTAAACTGCAAAGAACTATTTAGCATAAATCGTGGGTCAAGAATACGGGGGCATGAATGGAAACTGGTGGTGGGAATTTCAAGAGGGAAGTGAGAAAGTTTTATTTTACAGAAAGGATGGTGGAGCCATGGAACAATCGGTTTTACCATAGCGCTTCAACAGCGCTAGCATCAACATCCCCTACAGCGACAGCTACCATGCCGACCATCGGCATTGTAGCTTTGGGGTTGTCAGTGCTTTCTATCGGGGGGCTGTCCCTCCCGAACCCCACATACACCCTGGTCTCTAGGATTCCAACTCCGAGTCAGAGTTGGACCGGGGGGCAGTCTCGGTCACTGCACAGACCATCACAGTGACGTGTGGGTTTTGCCCAATTCCTGTCACTGTAATGGTCTTCGTGGTGTTGGAGTCGCTGTGGTGACAGTATACCGGAACAATCTACCAGCTGATGTGGTGGCCACCAAAACTATAAACAGTTTCAAACATGGCTGGGACAAAGTGAAGGACTTGGTGGTTGCTCAGGGTGACAGTGGTAGGGTGAGGAGCATGGAAGTAGATTGTGTGGGTCAGAACCCTGTATGGGAAATAGGTCTCAGGTTTGTTAGGGTTTATGGGCAGATTGGATGGACCAGCCATCTTTTTCTGCCATCATTATCTATGTTTCTATGTCTATCAGATGATGAAATAATAGATTATTTTTTCTGTTACAGTCAAAATATTAAAGTATATAGAATGGGATCAGGAAACATATCGGGGCACGCTGTCACAGTGATCCTGAATGTAATGACGTCATGCTGTCCATATTACTCTTTACTTGCACTTGAAAAACTATTTTTAATCATGTACTGTATTTGATAGAAGTACTAAATGAAGTGCTTAATTGTATTCTGGCACTTTTAACACAGTCCCTGTTGATATATTAGTATGTGCGCCTCGTAACAGCTTTATGATGTACCATGTTTCTTACTACACTGTTTGCACATTATTATAGTAGATATACCACCTGAAGAATTCTAACTATAAAAGGTAGTATGGGGACATAGACGTGTTATCTCTGATGAAGCTTGGCAGATGACCAAGTGAAATGTAAGACATTCTGAATGATATAGATGTGTCTCACTGTTATAATGTCAGCCTGTAAATACAGCTTATTATTTTTTGCACATTGCCTGCTGCACCTTAAATGTCACAATAAATTTTATATCGTGAGCAAGCATATTAGTTCTTTTTCTGTGAGTTGCTGTTGTGGTTTCTCCTATCCTGGACTCGACCAAAATATCAGGGTAGTTAGTGAGGTAAACACCAAGATAGAGACGTTGATAAGGAGAAGGGCAGGGGTAAATGGAGAAAACGACAAAGGAAGTAAGGACAGGGATGGGGCAAAAAGGGGTAAGGCCATCAAGAAATGGAGAGTAATGAGTACCAATACCGTAGTCTGGACAACAAGCTCCCTGAACTGGTGGCCTTGATGGAAGAGGGATGCCTGGATATCGTGGCAATCATAGAAACATGGTACACAGAGAACCATGACTGGGATGTTAACATACCAGGACACATAACCTACAGGAGAGACAGGAAGGGTAGAAGAAGGGGAGGAGTAGCTCTCTATGTAAGGGAAGGGATAAAAGCAATGGAATAAAAGAGTAAACAGGGAGGAGAGGAGGCACTGTGGGTCACCTTAGAGACTGGAAATGAGACCACAATCCGCACAGGGGTTGTATACAGACCCCCATCTCAGGGGGAGGGAATGGACAAGGATATGATAGAAGGCATCCTTAGGATGGCAGAGAAAAGGGAGATATTGTTGATGGGGGACCTGAAAATGCCAGATGTTAGGACCACCTTTGCTGCAGCCACATCCAAGAGCAGGGCCATTCTCGATGCCCTACAGGGGGCATGCCTCAGACAGCTAGTGTTGGAACCCACTCAGGAGGGAGCAGTCTTAGACCTTGTACTCACAAATGGGGACAGTGAGAGGATCTCAGATCTAGAAGTGAGTAGTCATCTGGGAACAAGTGACCACCAAACAGCGGGGTTCACGATAAACTCAGCTGCAGAGTCAAGCCATACAAAAGTGAGGGTACTGGACTTCAGGAGGGCTGACTTTATCAAAATGGGAGAGTGCCCTAGAAAAGCACTAGCAAATAGGCAAGAAGGAGGGGTGGCACAACAATGGGGAAACATCAAAACTGCCATCACAGAGGCAACAAGCCTTTGTGTGAAGCAAACAAACAAATCAAAATGAAAGAAAAAGCCACTGTGGTTCTCAAAAGAGGTGGCGGGGAAGGTTAGGGAGAAAAAGATAGCATTTAGAAAGTATAAGGAAACACAGAAGGAGCAGGACAGAGAACTGTACCAGTTAAGGCAGAAGGAAGCAGGGAAGGCAGTCAAAATAGCAAAGGCCCAAACTGAGAAAAGACAGCCAACTTGGTTAAGAAGGGGGATAAACACTTTTATAGGTACATTAGGGAGCATAGAAAGACAAAGGGAGGGATTGTGAGGCTGAATAGAATGGACAGTGGGGTGGGAAGAGAGGGACAGTGAAAAAGCAGGGATACTGAATGAATACTTCTGCTCAGTATTCACAAAAGTGGAGGAGGGACACTAATCCAATTAACAGAAGCACTCTGGATAGGGGGGTCGATCCCAGTCCTTTCACAGAAGAAAGGGTTCTGAAAGAACTCCTAAAACTGAAGGTGGACAAAGCAATGGGGCCTGACAGGATTCATCCCAGAATTCTAAAAGAATTAAGGGGAAAACTAGTGACACCACTAACTACCCTTTTTAACAAATCATGGTAGGATGGTGTGGTACCTGAGGACTGGAGAAGGGCGGATGTGATTCCCTTCACAAAAGTGGGAGTAAGACAGAGGCAGAAAACTACAGACCTGTCAGTTTGACCTCTGTGGTAATGGAAATGATGGAATCACTTCTGAAGGAAAGAACTGTTGAGTACCTAGAGGCCAGTGGGACACAGGACCCAAGGCAGCATGGATTCACAGTGGAAGGTCATGTCAGACGAATCTAATGGATTTCTTTGACTGGGTGACCAAAGTAGTAGACCAGGGAGGGGCTGTGGACATGGCCTACCAGGACTTTAGCAAGGCATTTGACACAGTCCCACACAAAAGATTAATAAACAAATTAGCCAGCCTGGGAGTGGGTCCCAGAGTGATAGCCTGGTTAAAACATTGGCTGGACAACAGGACACAGAAGGTAATAGTAAACGGAGTCCACTCTGAAGAAAGGGGGGTTACTAGTAGTTGTAGGGTTCAGTACTGGGTCCAGTCCTTTTTAATGTCCTTACAAGTGACATTGCAGAGGGACTGGAAGGAAAAGTATGCCTCTTTGCAGATGACACAAAGATCTGAAACAGGGTTGATACACAAGGAGGGGGTGGAAAGGATGAGAAGGGACTTGGCAAGGTTGGAGGAATGGTCAGAAGTATGGCAGCTTGGATTCAATGCAAAGAAGTGCAAAATAATGCACCTGAGAAACAAAAACCCAGGGGAAGAGTACACAATGGGGAGGGGGGGAGGTAGTAACAACAACAAAAACTGGAAAGGGACCTGGGGGTAATCATATCAGATGGCCTTAAGATTAGGAAGCCATGTGAGAGGGCAGTAGGGAGTGCTGGGGGGATACTGGGATGTATAGGGAGAGGCATCACCAGCAGAAAGCAGGACGTTGTTATCCCTCTGTAGAGACATTTGGTGAGACCCCATCTGGAGTACTGCATCCAGTTCTGGAGACCCCATCTCCGCAAGGACATAGGATGGAGGCAGTCCAGAGGAGGGCAACTAAAATGGTGCAGGTTCTGCAAGAGAAGCCATATGAGGAGAGACTAAAGGAGCTTAATATGTATACCCTTGAGGAAAGGAGGGATATGATTGAAACTTTTAAGTACCTCAGTGGAATCAACAAAGTCCAAGAGGGTAGCATCTTTCAGAAAAACAGATGTGCAAGAACAAGGGGACATAATTTGAAGAAAGAGGGGGGACAGCTCAGGGGCAATGTGAGGAAGTATTTTTTTCACAGAGAGGGGTGGTGGACGCATGGAACCACCTTCCTGAGGAGGTTTTGGGGTCTAAAACTGTGGGAGATGCTGCCTGCTCTGATATTGATTGGACTGGGTTTGAGTCTATTAAGGACCTTGATTATATGTTGGATGTTTTTGTTTCTTGTTATCTCAGGGTGATTAACAGGCTTGCACCACTGAAGAGAATGCGAATCAGGGCCACCAAACATAAATGGATTTCACCTTATTTGTTACACCTTATGAGACTACGGGATAAAAGTTGGAAATTATATAAACAAAGTTTGGATCCTCTTCTTTTGTTGAAATATAAATCATTAAGGAATCAATGTAAATCTGAAATTTGCAAAGCTAAAACTGCCTTTTTTCTCTCGGAACAAAACAGATCCTTTCGTAATCCCAAGAAAACCTGGGATATATTAAATGGTTTGATTGGGAGGGGTTAAAAAGCCCCTGATATTTCTATTCAGTCTGGGACAGGTTTAATTAATAATATTCTACTTGTTTCTGAAGCTTTTAACAGTTTTTTTGGCAGCTTAGATAGCTATAGAATTTCTCCCCATGGAAATTCTTTCCATGGTGACTTTTCTAGTGTTCCAAAGTTGGCAAATGAGATGGTCCCTCTTGAACTTCATTCTAATCAGGTATCTCCTGACCTGATTAAAGAATATGTGCTAAAAATGGATCCTCGGCCATATATTTTTTGTGATGGATTAGTTTTTCGAAATATTAAGTTAGGGATAAACTCTTTCTTATCCTGTTTCAGTTTTGTTTAATTTTTCTATGCCCAATGGGGTTTTCCCTAGTCTCTGGAAGATGGCTATAGTCACCCCTATTTTGAAATCTGGTGATCCTACTATACTGTCAAATTATTGTCCAATTTCCTTGTTATTACCATTATCTAAAATTCTTGAACAAGTTATTTTGGACCAAACCTTTGCACACTTACAAAAATATAATTTACTTTCTGACTGTCAGCATGGCTTTAAGCCGCACCATAATACTGAGACAGGCTTGGTGGGGTTCACGGGTGCCATTCAGGGTGCCCTTGATAAAGGGCAGACTGTCGCTGCGCTTTTCGTGGACCTCACCAAGGACTTCTATTTGGTCGAACATGGTTTATCCAATGGTATTCTCTCTAGTTTTTATTTTTCTGATAATGTCATTTCCTGGTATCATAATTACCTCTCTAACAGATCCCATTGTACTCGAATAGGTGATAGTATTTCTTCCCCTAGTGTTATTAAATGTGGCGTACCCCAAGGGTCAATTCTTGGCCCATAGATTTTTTCATTCTATATGAACTCTGTTCCTCTGGTGTGCTCTCATTCAACAATGATACTTTACGCTGATGTTGCAGTAATTTATAGTGTTGGTTCTACTCCTAATGATGCTGGAGCTGAGGTTCAATCTGACTTTGACTCCCTCCAGAAATGGTTGTTCTCAAATTTTATGAGGCTCAATTAAAGCAAAACTAAAGTTATGCTGTTTGCAAACAAGGCTATTGAGTCTAGTAGTCCACATCCCATTGTTACACTGGATGGAAAAGTGATTGAACTAGTGGATAGTTTCAAGTACTTAGGGATAATTCTTGATTCAAAATCAACCTTTGAACCCCATCTGAATAAACTAAGGAAAATTCTCCATCAGAGATTCGGTTCACTTTATAGAGTTAAGCAGTTTTTGACTAGAGAATCTAGGTTTTTACTTGCTCATAGTTTTTTGTTGTGTGTTTTGGATTATGGTATTATTATGTATTCTTCCTTTTCTTGCAATTTATTTAGTAAACTTGAGGTAACGTATAATTCCATTTTACGTTTTATGTTAGATGTTCCTTTTTGAAGACATCATTGTTTATTGTTTAAATGTTCTCAAAGTTTATCCCTTAAAAACAGAATTTTGCACAAAGTGGGTATCATTATGTTTAAGGTAAAGAATGGTCTAATATCTCCTGTAGTTTCACTGTTATTCCCCAGGTCCCTTAATTCTAGCGGTACTAGATCCCAGGCTAAATTTACTTACAAAACTCCCTTGTTTCGCACTGCTTTATACAGGGCTCCTTTGTCTTTTAACTTACTACCTGTTGATATCACGGAGGGTATGACAGTGTGGTCTTTTAAAACTAGACTAAAATATTGGATGATGGATAATGATATTTGCACATGTTCATGTTAAATATTTGGCTGTTATATTTTGTCTGTTTTATGTATTTTTGTATTATTCTTAAATGTCTTGTTGGTGTGTAATATTCTGTATGCTCAAGTATGTCTTGTAACTTGACGCTGGTGAAAACTGGCAGTTTTGCTCCTCCTGCTTACAAGTATAAAAAAATAAAAATGAAAAAAAATGAAAATTAAAAAAAACAGACAACTTCTTTCCTGTAGCTGTTAGGCGATATGTACGAACCGTAGTTTGCTTTCACTGCTCATGGTAGCCCCTGTGATTGCCTTGGGGGTCTCCATTTCATGGTTGTTGAAATCTCATTATCCATGAGAAGTGCATTAGCATATGAGAACATGATGTCAGATAAACTATTTATATCATGCATCTCTTTGCTGAAAGAACAAGAACTCTCTGGAAACTCAAACTGAATGGAGTTTAAAGGGAAAAAACTGCATTATAACTCAGATAGTTTGCAAAGTTCACTGAAGGTAAATGTGGTATTTCACACCTTCTTGCAGCTTGTTTCTTTTAAGACTAATTAAACGGACAGGCATACTGGGGAGTTTAAAAGGTGATTACGCATCATGTTCTCATGTGCTAATGCAGCTCTTAGGGACAATGAGATTTTAACAACCATGAAATGGCACCTACCAGAACAGTAACAGGGCCTAGTATGAACTATGAAAATTGACTAAGGCATTTGCATACATCTTTAACAGCTACATGAAAAGAGTTGTCTGTTGACATGGAAACAAATAACATTTAGAAGATATGAGGGTGTAGTTTTCCTTTAACCACCCAGTGCTCCCAGGTCACCCCTGAGTGGGCCTTACCCAATTACCAAAGACTAAAATAAAATAAAATAAAATCTTCTACAGCATCTTATTCCCCTCCAAGTGTCACAGTTCTCTGCTTGTAACATGACAACCACTTTCTTGACTGCAGACTGTGATGTCACATAGAGGACTGTGACTAACTGGGGGACTGGACAGTGGAGCAGATGAAGTCTAAAGTGCAAGGACCAAGTTTTCATACCAATATCTTTAATAATAAAGAATAACAGGGATGACTAATACTGAAAATACTGTTAAAAGCCATATATTGTCAAAATATTTTTCTCAAGGTTGTCCTGCAGCCGCCAGTATCTATTCTATAAAAAGATAAATGGGCTGAAAGGAACAGGCTCATCAAAGACTGGTTTATAAAAGGCTGAGATGCCCAACATATGTATCCTACAAGAAACGTGCTGAAACCTGGCAGATAACAGATGCAGTGGGTAATAAACTAGCAATTGTACTGGTGCAAAACAAGTGCTCGGTACCTTTTGCAGCACACCAGTGGATGAAACTTTTTAATTCACAGACAATAAAGCATATATTTTCCTTGTTGTCTGCAATGCATCAGGTATTCTGCTAGATATCCAACTCTCTGGAGCCGTATTGTAACATGCAAGGGCTGCAGACTTGGACTGAGATAACTGCCATCTGTCTGTGAGATCACATCTGGTTACAAAGAAAGCAACCACTGTTACAAATGCACAGATTTAACAATACTGGAACCAAATTGGGGTCAATAATTGACTATGACAGTCAGAATTCTCAATTCTGTAAGGAACTTTGTGAGGACCTTAAGTGTCAGAGAAAATGATGGAAATACAAAAAGGGAAGTCCCCTTCCCAGTCCAGTGTTAGAATGCACGAATGAGATGTTCTGCTGTTCAATGAACAGAAAAGTGACAGTTTCTTTTTCAGTGAAGAGGTAAACAGATCTATTTCTGGTGGATTTCTTTTGTGAAAAATAATTTGTGCTACTTTCTGGTGCAGTGACAAATCATTTGGGTCAGCTACTGAACAAATAAACTATCCGCTGCTACATACGTACAGTGTATAGCCCCCTCGGGTGGATTAATTCTGAACCTGACAATCAAAACCTCGCATTGCCTATCTTGCACCATTAATACCAGTGTGAGCAGCATATGCTTTCTCTACTCTAGGGGTTCAGACTGACAAGTATTAGACTAACATGACTAAATACGAGCTGTTAGTATGGCCTAAACTAGGAGATCATGCTCAAGGACACTCGGTTACTGGCTGAAAGTTGTGCTGGCTAGGAAGGTAGTTTAGGGAATGCTCAAGATAAACTCCAAAATTCAAATGTTCAAAAGTTTATACTACCTCATTAAATGACTTCTTTTCCAAAATGAACATGCAAATTCACACAACCAGACTGCTTTCTTCAGCAACAGTTACAAGCCAGCTTTTTTAAGAAAGCCTTCCACCCATCTGATTTGTAACTATCCGTTAACTAAAAATACCACCAACAGCTTAATCTGGTACAACTTCACTTGGTTTACATATGTATACCCCCGGACATGGCTGAAAACAGGCAGAATTGCCTAGTCCTCCTTTCCCAGTTAACAAAATCTAAACAAATATAAAAAAAAAATTACACGGCATTGCAGAACTCACAGTAGGTAGTCCCACAGGTACCAGTGATTACGTACAGTGTGGTTTAACATTAGGATGTGAACAGAGGCAAACCACACAAGGACTAGGGTCCTGGACTTTATAAAGGTGGATTTCAAAGAAATGGGAGATTGCTTTAGAGACTGCTTCGGGATTGTCAGGCAGGATAGAGGCACAGTGGGGAATAATAAGGAATGGCATAATTAAGGTAACCAACCTCTGTGTGAAAGAAGTGAGTAAAAGTAAAAGAAACAAGAGACCATTATGATTCTCAGTTCACCATGCCGCATCAACATCCAAGTCGCAATGTAAAGCACAGCACAAACAATCTGCTAACACCAGCCACGGTGCTCTGGCAATTCACTGTCCAGCAGTAGCAGTGACCTCCAAATCTGGGGGCTATGCCCGACAACCCACTGACATGTGGGGGGCTTTGCCCCCTGCAACCCACAGTTAATATAATGAACTCCATGTCACCCCCTGGTGGAAAATAGAAGGAACAGGACACCAAAAAACCAAAGTCACAGAAGAAGCATACAATATCATTCCCTTGGCAACAACATGGCAGCAATAATCAGTTGGCACATTAATGGGACACATTATTCTCTAGGGAAGTTGCCAAGGTGGTGAGGGAAAAAAAAGAGTGGCATTCAGGAGTTATAAGAACACACAGAGGAAGGAAGATGGGAAGGTATACCAAGTAAAACAGAGGGAAACAGGAAAGGCAGTGAGGGGAACACAAACACAGACAGAGGAAAGGATAGCCACAAGGGTATCTAAATGGGGATAAGACTCTCTTCAGGTACATAAGAGAGAAGAGGAAAGCAAGGGGTGGGATAGTGAGGATAAAGAGGATGGTGGGAGAGACTGCACAGAAGAGTATCAAGAAAAAGAAGGCACCCTGAACAGGTACTTCTACTCAGTCTTCACACTGGAGGAAGCTGAAGAAACAAACAGGGGGGGGGAAGAGGGCGGACACGAGTCCATTTTCGGAGGAAAGAGTCCTGAAGGGACTTGCAGCTCTGAAAAAGGGCAAGGCTAAGGGACTGGATGTGAAAGAAACTGAGTAGCCTAGGGGAGGGATCCAAAGTGGTGAATTGGGTAAGAAACAGGTTAATTAATAGATGACAGAGAGTGGTGGTTAACGGCACCACTCTAATGAGTGGACAGTGACCAGTGGGGTGCCGCAGGGCTCAATTCTGGGACTGGTCCTCTTCAACGTCTTCATAAGTAACATTACAGAAGAATAGGAAGGGAAGGCAGAAGGCACCAAAACCTGTAACAGGATGGACAATCAGAAGGAGGTGGAGTGTGTAGGGATCTTGGGAAACTTGAGGAGTGGTCAAGAACTTGGTAGTTGGGGTTCAATGTCACAAAATGCAAAATCAGGTAAAAAATGGCACAGGAACCAAGAAGCGGAGTATAGGATGGGGAGAGGGTACTGGCAGTAACTAAGCAAGAATGGGACCTTGGGGTCATCACATCTGATGACCTCGAAGTGGCAGAGTGGTGTTCGAAAGTAGTGGGTAGGGCCAGTGGGATGCTGGGATGCACAGGGAGAGGTATCTCCAGCAGGAGAAGGGAGATGGTGTTGCCACTGTAGCGAAACATGAAAAACCAGCACACAGACAGCTTACCATGCAAAATTGTTTCTTTATTGCAAAATAGTGAAAGAACACCTATGGGCACTAGCTGCCAATCCCTAGTGTTTTAAGGCACGCTGTCTCTTCGTCGGGGGGGGGGCACAAAAATGAAGGCACTGCAAGAAAGAGCTGATTCATATCATCAGAGTCACTGAAACTCTTCTGATTTATCATTATTAGGAATGCAGACAACACCACAAGATAAGGCCAAAACCACTTCTCAGAGTTAGTTATGTGGCTCTAGTAGTCTGCAATCCTACCATCTAGAGTAGAAGAAGCATAATAATGCTTACCAAGATTCCAGTTACTTCAACATTTCTGTCTTCATGGTGGGAAGGGGTGGGGACAGACACTGAATAAATGGACTCTTAAGTTAAATGATTAGCAGCAGCTAGTGCTACCATAGATACAAAAGTTGGATGGTTGAACAAGAAATTGTATATGGGTACTGAGTAATTTGCCTGCTTTGCCAAGAATTGCTAGTACTAGCGACCAGGGCTTCTGCTAGGCTATGATGACACGGCCTTACTCTAAAACACACCAGTGAAGCTGCAACCTCTGAAGGGGCAAACTTCAAAAATCTTTTAATTACTCATCAAATATTTAGTTTTGAATAATGAAAACTATGGTTTTAATCACTTTATCCACAACAGCATAACAGTCTGTCTCTTTCACTGGAAACCATGGCCTACATAAAATAAGTTACCCTGGGTTTTCTTCCTGAAACACCTCACTGGGAATACTATAGGAATGGTATTAGATATTTTAATACCTCCACAGAGCTATAATACATTGGACTATAAGTCATCGGCATCAAGACCTAAAGGGAAACCTTTGCAATACATGTTCACCCATGTCAACATGCACATAAGCATAACGCAGCATCCGCTATAAACATGAGCAGGCCCATCCACTTCATTTCTTCTTTTCCCACTGAGAGACTGAATGTAAGACCAGTAGAAGCTATTTTTCATCACTGTTTTTGACAATGATAATTTATTACTCTCTGGTATCTACTCCATTGGGATTGTTGACTGCCAGTGTATGTCATTCCCAAGTAAAGTCACTTTTTCGCTACTGTCATTCTGGAAAGCTGATCTATAGGAAAGATGCCCATGAGCTGTACATTTGCTGCCTAGGTCTACCCACAACATGCAAAACTGCATGGATTTTCAGTGAAATGGCAACAGCAAAAGGATGCCCATCAAAATCACCATGTAAGACGATGATGCAGTCATCACCTAAAACCATTGCCCAGTTGGAACCTTCTTCCTTGATGGAGAGCCAATGCAGCCAAAGGGAGTCAGACAACTCACTGTCAGTGAGTTGATGGCATTCCCTTGCTCGCCAATGATCCAAATCCTTTCCCATCAAGAGGGATGGTAAGTTTACTAATGTCATTCCATTGGCAAAACAGGCAGACTCATCTTCTGCAAAGCTAAAAAAAAACAATCTTTAAAAGACTCAGATCTGATAACCAAGACACCACAGCCTAATACCTCCACCACTGGAACAATACTGATGGAGAGCAGCCCATAGACAGCTGGCATCACAGCATCTATGACCATTGTTGCCATTTCTGTGCTGTTTTGGCAGAGTTCTCTGGTTTGATAAGGAGGCTACTGCTGATGCTGCCACTGTCAGCACACCAAGCCATTCCTCAACCATGATCACAGGTACTGCCGCCAGAGCTTGTCACATCTACTCAAGCTTCTACTCACAGGTTTGTGACTCCTTGGCCTCTTCTTCTTGAGGAGTATAATCATGAACTTAGGGGAAGGAGGAGGAGCCTGACTTTTTCTAACCATTGGAGACTCAGTAGGTTCTAGTGTATCCTTAGGGAGTGAGGACACTCTCCTGTATAGGCCTCATTCTCCTCCCAAGGATCCTACTACTGTTCTCAGGCTTGAATGCAGCAGAGCTTGGAGACATTTAATCTTCTCTTTGGAAGAAGGATTCTTCTAAAAATAACCTCTGTGTCTTTTTAGAGGTTGAAGCAGCTACCTCAGTGGTTGTTACTCCCATTTATACAACCCTGGAGGAAGCCACTATGGGTGCATGGCATTGCCCTAGCACCCTGACAGCTTCCTCAGAATGGCTGATAAACAGTATCTTTCCCCTAGAGTTATAAATACTACTTCGCTCAGCCTGACACTGACTCAGTGGTGGTGGTCATGGCTACCCATGACAGACCTCAGGCCCTCTGAGCACCAGACTCCCTGATAAGGAGTCCAGAATACTGGACATTATGTGCAAAGGTATCTTCACCTCAGCTTCATTAGGTCTGCACTCTGCCAATTTCCACGCACGTCTGGACAAATACAGTATCAACACTGCATCTGGAAAGATATGGGCAGTTTTGCCAGGAATCTGTCAGATGGGCCTGATAAGACAGAAACCGTGAAGTGCGTTTCCTAGGGCTCAGAAGTTGCCAGGAATCTCCTCTAATCTGTGTATGATGCCTCAGATGCTTCATCCAGAGCAGCTGCACCTGGCAATGACTGGGATGGCAAACCTGGCTATGTGTTACAGGATTCAGCCAGGATGTGCAACAGTCAGTGTTGCATACACCCTTTAAGGGCCAGAAATTGTTTGGCTCTGGAGTAGAAGTCATTCTCAGTGAGTTAGAAACCTCAAAGAAGTCTATTCAGTCCCTAGCTCTGAACAACACTGAAAAAGATATTGTGGAAGAAGCCCCTTTCAGAGGGAATCTGGACTGCAGACAGATGAGTCCTGCAGATTATTCAGCAAAGATATGCGCTGGATTTGGTGTTGTGACACCTCTCAATCCCAGGCCTTGCCACTATTCTCTTGAGCTCCCAGAGGTCATCCAGGATGAGTTGCTATCAGTGTTGCACAAAAAAAAAGCTAACCAGCTGGTCAAGCCAGCTGAGATAAATTATTGGTTATGCTGCAGGTACTTTCTAGTGCTCAAGAAAGCTGGGTCTTCCACCCTCTCCCAGACCTCAGATTCCTCAGCAAGCATGCAGCCTACAAAGAAATCTACATGTTGTCCCTAGGGTTTCTCCTCTCTCGTCACAGGAGGACTGGATCAATTAACTCGATATGCAGTACACTCAGACACTTAAACTTCAAAAACAAGGAAGTGAAACAGGTAACTAACACCTTCGCTTCTGCCTGGATAACA
The DNA here is from genome assembly GCA_016271365.2 of Neoceratodus forsteri. NCBI lineage: Eukaryota > Metazoa > Chordata > Ceratodontiformes > Ceratodontidae > Neoceratodus > Neoceratodus forsteri. The sequence goes on along the minus strand of CM028136.1, from coordinate 401,087,827 downwards.
CTCCCAGTTTTGAGTCTTACCCCTTGTTTTGCCTTCAGCACAGTGTGTCTTTACCAAATATTTTCCAGTCAAGCGGCAGCTCTGTTTTGGGAGAAACTGTGTTTTCCCATATTTGAATAACTGTCTCCTGAAGGAAGTGTCAACAGCTCAGGTGGAGTATGCACTACACTGCACCAGACAACTGCTGGACAGTTTAGGGATACTGGTTAATGTGGAAATGTCTGTCCTAGTACCTTGTCAAAGGCTACAGTATGTAGGGGCAGTTCTGCACACAGCCCAGGCGAAAGCTTTTCTGCCCAATCACAGGGTCTCTGCTTTAATAGTACATGCAACCTTGGGGAGATGTAGTAACCAGGCTTTGGCCCATGTCATGATCTGTCTCTTGGGATTCATGGTGGTCTTAATTTTCATAGTTTCTCTGTCTTGCTTGCTTAGAAGGATTCCTCTAAGGCTGCTGCAGGCTCAGTGGTCACAGGCAACTCAACTTCTGGACCATCTGATTTTAGTCTTCTGCCCCCAACGGGATGTCCTGCTGTGGTGTGTGACACAGCAGTGCACCAGGTGGCTTCTCAGGGAACACTCAAGGACAGAAATACAAGGACACCAGTTTAAATGAAAAAAGGAAAAACAGTTTTGCTTCAGACAAACAAAACTATCTTACTGTCAATTTAACAGAAGTCTCTTGCAGAACAAGTCTTTTTAACTCCAGAATGCAGTGTTCAAGCTTCAGCCTTCTATCTCTTTCCTGGTCACATTTAATGAGACTCAGATGTGCCTCATTAACACCTCCCCTGGAGTGAAAATGAACACCTCATGCAGATAGTGCATGTTGTGGGTCTTTACGGGCCAACCCTGGAGTCACTTCACTACCAGTCTCTCACTGCTTGTAGAGCATTTAGGAATACAGTGTATATGAAAATTGCTATATAAATGCTAACATTCATACAGGCAATGCTGTGTGCCCTTAACATACATGTAGGCACATCAACGAGGGTGGCCTTGTCGATGCAAAAGCTTCTCATGAGGTCCTAATGTCGAAGGTTTACAGTCCAACGTACAGTACAGTACAGTACAGTATTGTGGCTCTGGAGATCCTCTCAAAAATTTACTGTTACTCTGAGTAACAAATCTTTCTCCTTCATCCTCCCCCTTCTCATCTAGTAATTTCAGACAATCTCCATCTCCAAAATTATGACACAAGTTCAGGTCTGGGTGGAACTGAGGCTGGGACCCATTAAATCTAGAGGACTGTGGTGGCAAGCTTCAATACTGATGTTGGAACCAACATGGACTACTGTCGAACAGCAGCTCGACCAGGTTCTACAATACATACACAGTGTTCCCTTGGTATAAGGAACTGCACTATAATAAAATCTATCTTACAGTGAACACCTTTGACAGCTCCCATTGTTCCCAAAGCAGGCATGTTGACAACTTGTTATAGTGTACACTTAGCTACAGTGAAGACCTCAGTTGGCTCCAGAGATGTTCACTATAGAAAGGGACCACTAGATAGATAGATAGATACATAGACAGATAGATAGATAGATAGATAGATACAGTAGCTCTCTCTCTCTCTCTATATATATATATATGTATATGTATATATATAGATACACATACACACACTGTACTTTCTGTTTCTTGCAGCCTTTACATCAGACCTCCTACCTTCTCCCACAGAGTTGCCTTTCCCATCCTTGAAGCGTCCTGGGGACAAACACTCCCTAACTGCCTTCACTCAGTGCTAGCTCTGGCCACTGAACCAGTAATTTGAGGCTTGTCCCCCATGGGCAGAATCTCTGAGGGACTCTCTGGCCTCATGGGGACAGTACACTCAGTTTTATTGGAGATCTGAGGGAGGAACAGCTGACGAGGAGATGGGCCAGGCATAAGAGATGGGTATAGTGGAATGAGGAAACTATCTGTCCAAACTCTGCCCCTATTTTCCCACCTTTAATGCATTCTTTTTGACTCACCTATAGGGCTGATCCTGTGGAATGACCTAGCATAGAAACATAGAATTTGATGGCAGATAAGGACCGCTTGGCCCACCTAGTCTGACCATTTTCCTACCTAACAGATAAATTGTAGATCCTAGTTAACCAACAGCTTACTTCCTCCTACCCCCCACTAGGACTGCCTTATGTCTGTCCCATACATTCTTGAATTCCCCCACTGTTCTTGATTCCACGACCTCCTCAGGGAGGCTGTTCCATGCATCCATAACCCTCTCCATGAAAAAATACTTCCTCACATTACCTCTGAGCCATCCCCCCTCTTCTTCAAATTGTGCCCCCTTGTTCTTGCACATCTCTTTTTCTGAAAGATGCTACTCTCTTGGACTTTGTTGATTCCCTTGAGGTACTTGAAAGTTTCTATCATGTCCCTCTCCCTTCTTTCCTCAAGGGTATACATATTAAGCTTCTTTAGTCTTTCTTCAGATGTCTTCTGGTGCAGACCGTGCACCATTTTGGTTCTCCTCTGAACAGCCTCTACTCTGTCTATGTCTTTATGAAGTGGGATCTCAGAACTGCACACAGTACTCAGATGGGGTCTCACCAACTCTCTGTACAGAGGGATAACAACTTCCTGTTTTCTACTATTGATGCCTCTCCCTATGCATCCCAGTATCCCCAGCCTTCCTTACTGCCTTCTCACCTTGCTTGCCTACCTTTAGGTCATCTGATATAATTACCCCCAGGTCCCTTTCCATTTTACTGTTGTCAGTATCTCACCCCCATTGTGTACTCTTCCCCTGGGTTTTTGTTTCCCAGGTGCATTACTTGCACTTCTTTGCATTGAATCTGAGCTGCCATACATTTGACCATTCCTCCAACCTTGCCAAGTCCCTTCTCATCCTTTCCACTTCATCTTGTGTATCAACCCTGTTGCAGATCTTTGTGTCGTCTGCAAAGAGACATACTTTTCCTTCCAGTTCCTCTGCAATGTCACTTATAAAGACATTAAAAAGGACTTGTCCCAGTACTGAACCCTGCGGTATCATGCTAGTAACCCTCCTTTCTTCACTGTGGACTCCGTTTACTACTACCCTTTGCGTCCTGTTGTCTAGCCAATTTTTTATCCAGGCTACCACCTTGGGACCCACTCTGGCACTCAGCATATCATGGCTTTGGATGGGCAGGTGAGCTCCGGTTCACCTTTTGAACTCACTGTCATCATTGATCTATGCGTATTATGCCTCTGCATCAGTCACTAAGCAAACAGGTGTGCACCAGTGCAAGGTCACTCCATAGGGAGCACAGCATTCCTTTCCATAAAACAAACCTACCTGTGGGCTACTGGGGGTCTGCAGTGCATCGGAGAAAGGCAGAAAGTGTCTGGGGTGGACGCCTAATCCCTGCCTTGTTGGTTGGCATCAACTGTCTTGAGCTCATGATGCAAACCTGGATCATCTGGAGGGTAAGCAGTAACATGTTGTGCTAGCCAGCTAGCTTCAGCTACAAATTTTATCTGATGTTAAAGGGGAACAGTCAGCACGAAGGGCGCCACATTCATGTATGGGTCTGGTCCCAATGTGCACTTTGTGTGCAAAAACATTTTGGGTTTACTTACTGCTTACTGTAGCATAGAACACTGCATCAGACTAATTTTGTTTACTTGTAGGCTGACACCTTCTGCTACTACAAGTCCCAGAATTCCCTGCAACTAACATCAGAGCAGCAGGCAGCAGTGGGAGACTCAGTAGCCTGCAGTGATGTGTGAGTTTTACACAATAAGCTCTGACTTGTTTGTTGGTTCCCCTGTCCTCCTTGGGCTAAGTACAGTCACAGAGGATTGTACTTAGCTACTGGAGAAAAGTAGAACCCGAAAACATCTGTTCTGAGACTATAATTCAATTACTTCAGTCCCTGCTGCTATACTGCCACCTGGGTGACTACAGGTGGCACTGCAACAGGGATGCACAGTGGGCAGGAGGATGCTAGCCGGACTTCACATGGCACACTTCCACGTATGTGTGCATGTGTTTGGAGCTCTGTACATGCTGATATTTAGAGGGACCAGGGAGGAAACTAAGAAAAATGTCTGGTGCATGCAGGATGACTTGCAGTATGCCCAGGCACAACCTCCTGTCACTAGCCACCATACCACCACGGGTCTTGCCTGCCCCCGGGGCCCAGACAGGGACAGCCGATACTGCCTGGCTTTGGCTGGGCCCTGCCTAAGGGGTAAGCCAGGGGAGGCTAGGAGGCGGTAAGTGCTAGGCACGTGGGACAATGGCACTGAGACCAACTGGAAAAGGGGATCGCACTAATGAACAGAGCATAAAGAATAAATAGAAAAAAGGTATAAATAAAACAACATAGCATGATCTTTGTTGATGTATTTACAATACTGAGGCACCATCAGTCATGGCAAAAAAGAACTACAGCCATTAGGGATTGATGTTGGCTACACAGACCTCTCTATCTGTTATAATTTTCCCACTAGCTCCTTCTTGCATCAGACAAAGTAATGGGATTTATGTAATGTAAATGGATTGCCTCAAAGAATATTTCTATAGACTAGATATTTGACCAAAGGAGACAACTGAAGTACGTCAGTTTACTTACCCTTTGAACTTTATTGACCTGAAGAAGTGCTTCAGTGAGTCCTGGATTCATATGGAGAGGTACAGCTGGTGATGTTCCAAGAATGCCTTTAAAATAATATTTATTACATAATAAACCTTCTGCCCAAGGTGAAATATTCATTTAAAATCTTAACTAGATTTCACTTGTTCATCACAGTGCATTGAATGAGGCGATGTCACATCTGTAAAGCCTTTTAGGCCCATTTGAGGTCAAAGTAGAATTAAAAAAAAAAAAGAACTTTCATGTGTGCTCCGTGGTAAAGCTCAGCACAACCATGTGGAAGATCAGGGTTCAGAAGTAGACTTGGGTTTCTCACCCTGCATCTGTGAACCTCCTACTGACCATCCCATGAGAGGCATTAGTGTCATCGACAAGGCAGCTCTTCAGCTACCCTCCAAGTGTCTCAGAAGACACATTGTAGCCTCGGTGGCCCAATGAACTGGAGGGGGGGGGGGACACAAAGAGGGTGTTTTACCCGAACAAAAAAAGTTCAATTGAAATACCTACAGCACCTGCACTTAACTCCATAGGTAGTTCTCAACACAGAAACATAGGCAGTAAGGGCACGATACTTTAAGCCTATTGAGTCTGCCCAGGGGCCCTACCATACTGTAGTTTCCAACACTACTACTTCCCAAGGTAATTCATTTCCATGTAATTGTTATGATTTTTTTAAGATGCTCTACAGAAAAAAAGACAGCCTACATGCTACCGCACTCTAACGAGTTGTGGGTCACTGTATGACAATTTTCAAGGTTCAGGAACCTGGCTTTGGCAGTTTTGAAGCAGTCCATGGGCCTTTAAAAACAGTAACAGGCATCTGCAGCCAACACTTGCTGATTCATTGGCTCACAGAACCACATCATTTGTTTACAGCACACTACATCTTAGGTCCTAAAATTACATGAAAAATAAATTAGGGTGAGTAGATAAACTTTGAAACCTGCACCCAGTAAACAAACCAAAAGGCCCACATGAGAGTGCCACCTTAAAAGATAATATATGTAAATTAACCAGGACCGATCAACAGAGATTACATAGATTACATGGATCATACAGAGCATGAAGACAATTGTCCATGAGCTCGCGCAAGCCGTGTCTTACCCATACCTATTTATCTTTTTTTTCTAGAAGGTATTTGTCCAGTTGTGTTTTAAACACTTGCATGGTACCACTCTCAACAATTTCATTTGGTAAGCTATTCCATACTTCTGTTACTCTATTATTCAACCAATATTTCCTCTTGATAGTATTGTATCTATCTTTGAGTAATTGAAAGCTATGAGACCTAGTATCATATGTTTGTTCTCTTTTTTTTCAGGCCCAAAAGATCCCAAATGTTAGAGTTAGTCCATGCCCTATAGATCAAACACATATCACCCCGTAATCTACGATATTCCAAGGGATATAAATTCAAACAATGCAGCCTCTCTTCATAGTTCATCCCCTCTGTCCCCCTGAATCCTCTTTGTCACCCGCCTCTGGACCCTCTCCACCATCTCAACATCACCCCTCCTATAAGGGGCCCAGAACTGGACACTATACTCCACATGCGGTCGCACCAGCGCAATATACAGCGGCATCACAACTTGTCTGTCCCTGCTCCTGATGTGTCTTGCTATACAATTTGCTATGCCACTAGCCTTTTAACCACAGTATTACATTGGAGCCCAAAGTTAAAATCTTGGTTAATCATAATCCCCAGATCCTTCTCCTCGCAGACTACCTTTAACATAGACCCACCCAGAGTATACCGAAATCTATTATTGTTTTTCCCAAAATGCATGACATTGCACTTATTGATATTAAATATAGATTGCTTCTGAGCCGCCCATTTCTCCAATCTATTTAGCGCCGTTTGAAGAACTACCTGATCCTCAAAGTTATTAACTGTACTCCCAATTCTGGTATCGTCCGTGAATTTGGACATCCAGATAACTGATTCAACTTGAGTTGATGAAATATACAAATTAAACAGACATGGCCCCAATACCGAGCCCTGGGGAACCCTGCTAGTCACTCCGGCATAACTGGAAAATTCTCCCTTCACACAAACCCTCTGGCTTCTTCCAGTGAGCCAATCCCTCACCCATTTTTGTAACCAATGGGGTAGACCAATCTCATGTAGTGACTCCACAAGCTGTTTATGTGGAACCTTGTCGAAAGCCTTCGCAAAGTCCAGGAACACAACGTCCACCGATTCACCCCGTCCATGGCCCTACTAACTTTATCATAAAATTTCAACAAGTTAGTCTGACATGATCTACCTTTTGTAAATCCATGTTGAGTCGTATCTATCTTGCCAGTGCTATCAATGAAGTCAACAATATAGTCTTTGATTATGCTCTCCAAGATCTTTCCCATAACCGAGGTCAGACTAATTGGCCTATAGTTTGAAACCTCCTGTCTACTACCTTTTTTATGTATGGGTATTACCACTGCTTGTCTCCAAGCCTCCGGTACCTCACCTGTGTTGATACTTTCTTGGTATAGGTAAGTTATAGGCTCCACCAATAATGGTGCCATTTCCTTTAGTACCCTTGAGTGGATCCCATCTGGGCCTTGTGCCTTATTCTGGTTTAACCTCTTTAATCTAGTTGGGACATCTACTGGATCAATTCTTAAAGGTAGTGCCCCCTGTTTAACCGTCTCACTACCGACAGGGGATTGGGAATCTTTATTGTAGACAGATGAAAAGTATGTACTATATTCTCTGCAAGAGCCTTATTGTCACTCACAATACTACCTTCCTGGGTTTTTAAAGGTCCAATAGTGGTAGTTTTGCCTTTTTTACTGTTGATGTATGCATAGAAGGCCTTATAGTTATCCCCAACCCTTGTTGCTAGTGTATACTCATAATTGCTTTTGGCCCTTGCTATGGCTTTTTTTACGATTTTAAGATTATTCCTATATACCTCCCAACCTTTCTCAGAGTTGTTTTTTTTTGCTAAACGATAATTTTTGTTTTTGGTTTTAAGTAGACTTTTTAATGTTGTATTCATCCAAGGTGCAGTTTGATTTCTTGTCTTATTATATTTATTACTGACTGGCACGTATTTATCGACTATCCCATTTAGCTTTTCTGTCAATAACTCCCACATATGAGCTACTGACAAATGTTGAAAATCTTCCAACCAATCCCATGTGGCAAATTCTTGACCCATCTGAGTAAAATCAGCAGCGTTATATTTATGAATTTTAGTTATCCCCTTGTTTTCCCCAAGATTACCAGAATACTGGAAGCTCACCATATCGTGATCGCTTGAGCCCAAGGGTGGATGAGTCCTGCAGTTTAGAATATTATCCCCCGAGTTACTTAATACTAGATCCAATATATGATTCTGTCTGGTATTTGATGTTACAAGTTGATCCAGGCCTCCCAGACTAAAAGCCTCCAAGTATCTAGATTCTACTGATGTACTAGCCCTCCAGTCTTTCCAGTCTATACCAGGGAGGTTTAAATCTCCAACTAATATTACCGTTCCATCTACTGTTAACTGATTTACTAGGTTTAGGATAGTTTCATCCTCCTTCAATCTCATAGATGGAGGCCTATAAATTACTGCCAAATTAATTTTAGATGCTCTGGGTGGACTAATCCTAACCCAGACAGCCTCCGCATCCTGCCATCCAATTATATCCATGCTTTCAGCGATAATGTCCTCAGTAATATGTAGAGCGACCCCCCCTCCTCTGGATTGAGGCCGATCCCTGTTGTACAATACATACCCCTGGATTTGTCTAGCCCAGGTATCCTCGGATTGCCACCATGTTTCAACTATCGCACAGATATGTATATTTTGATTTTTTAACAGTAACTGCAACTCATCAAACTTATCAGCTAAACTCCTTGCATTAAGTAGGACGAAATTCCAATTATTTGATGTTGATCCAATTTTTAAGTCCCCCTCATCCCCCTGCTTATTTAGTTTAAATGGTGTTTTACCCTGTTTTTAAGTTGTTGTGCTAATAAACGTTTTCCCATTTTGTTGCGATGTAAACCGTCCCTTGCAAACAACCGCCAATTTTGGAAATTATGCCAGTGATCAAGATACATGTAACCCTCTCTTTTTGCTCACTGCCTCAACCAACCGTTTAACCTACATATTGTCTGGTTTATATGCTCATTAGCCCTTGGTATGGGCAAAATTCCTGAGATTAGTAACTCACACCCTCTCTCTTTTAGTATGTCCCCCACTGCCTCAAAATCATGCTGAATATCCAGAATGCTCCTTTTACCCACATCATTAGCTCCTATATGTAGCACTGTGAAAGGAGAAGTAGTGTTATCCAGTAATCCTGGTAGCAGGTTCTTAATGTCCCTTATGCCAGCTCTAGGTAGTACGCTGACAGTTGTGTATTCATTACCCTGCTTACATAGCTCAGTATCTGCATATCTTAGCAAAGAATCACCAATGTATAGAACGTGTCTAGGAGTACTGCTTAATGGGCCCTGGATATGGAATGGTAGATGCTGTGCTGTATTATTAAGGATTTCACATTCCTTCATATTTTCAAAAGGGTCAACCTCAGTATTGAATGGGCGTGTTGGTAACTCTTTATTCAGTGTGCTTGTGCATACTCTAAATGCATTGTGGGGGCCTAACTCAGCGTTTCCCTGCTGGGTTTCATCCTCTTCAGCTATGGACAGTACCTGGAACCCATTAGGAGTCAAGATGTTTGAGACCCCCCCGATGTTACGTCTATCCCTTTTAAATGTTCCTTTTCTGGGTACTTCAGACCAATTTTCTGGGCTTATAGCTGTCTCACTTGGTAATACCACCTGGCTGTTTCCTTCCATGGTAGCCTCCAGACTGTTATGCAAATTTCCATCAGCTCTGGTGTCAATATACTGTTCAAGTAGGGATATGTCCAACTGTACTTGTATTCTCCTTTTTAATTCAATGATTTCTGCCTTCAAATCCCTTATCTCATCGCATTTACTACATGTGAAGAACTGCTCATTGTCCCCTTCCCTAAACATCTCGCAATCTCTGCACCACGGCATCTTATATGTTCAAAAATTACTTACTACTTTCTGCATAACCTCCTGGAATGCTCAGCTGCCTCAGCTGACACAGCCGCACGCGACAAACGCTGCTGTCTCATGGGTAGTGATCATCGCCACAGCCGACGCGTGCTTCTGCTCTCTCGCCGCCCTGCTCACTCCTAGATGAAATATATGCTTCCCACCCGGAAGTAGCGGGTGTAGCTCTCAGCTGCTTTGCAACAAGAGTTGCGAAAGTTTCAAGTTAAAAGTGTGACAGTTTGAAGCGCTAAACAATATTGGGCTTCTTGTTTACAATATCAGTTACAACAGCATTTAAACACGCAAGGTATATCATAAAACTATTGGTCGTATTGCCCCTAGTTAGTACAGGGCTGACACTCCCCTCTGCCTAAAGCTTGTTAGGGCTCCAAATAAATGTGAATTTAAAAAATGCTTAAACAGCCATCCCCAGACTTGTCTTAGCTCCTAAAGGGCTGCGACTGGGCTGCTTGTTATTTAAAAAAGATTCCCGGTACCCGGAAGTAGCGGGTGCACCTCTCGGCTGCTTCGCAACAAGAGTTGCGAAAGTTTCAAGTTAAAAGTGTGACAGTTTGAAGCGCTAAACAATATTGGGCTTCTTGTTTACAATATCAGTTACAACAGCATTTAAACACGCAAGGTATATCATAAAACTATTGGTCGTATCGCCCCTAGTTAGTACAGGACTGACACGCCCCTCTGCCTAAAGCTTGTTAGGGCTCCAAATAAATGTGAATTTAAAAAATGCTTAAACAGCCTTCCCTGGACTTGTCTTAGCTCCTAAAGAGATGTACCTAACTGATTGTGGGGTCCTGTTTTACAGCTGAAAATACTGGACTGTAGAGCTGTTGAGGTTTTGCTCATGAATCAGTAAATTAACAGTTTATTTCTGAAGATTTCTAATTCATAAAATGCACTACAAACAGAAAGATCTTCAAGGATTCAACTGGTTACCAATTAGAACACATAGCTTATTGTTTATTATAAGTCTAATTAAATATTCATGAGCCTAACATGGCTCCTGATTGGCTACTACATCAGTCATTAACATCTTAGAAATTACTGATCCAGTTGCCGATTAATGCCGTGTGGCATGCAAAGTCTTAAACGTAAAATGTACTCATGTCACATGACTTGCACCACACTGATTAAATGTGGAAAGTAAGTAAAAAAAGACTAAAATTGAAAATTGTTATTGCAATTAGACTTATAATCACATTAACCTCGAAGCTGATAATTTCCTTGGATTAACCACCAGCTGCATGGAGGTGTCCCCCCCAACCAGTCATTAATCCCTCAGAAATGACCAGCTTCTCAGTCATTATTGTTTAAGTAATAAACACAGAAACATATACAGTACATGGCATAGAAAGGCTGTTCTGCTATAAGGAACTATGTAAGTGTAATATATCAGGAAAAAAGAGGCTAGGGCTGGTTTTAAGCAATTAGTAATACTCATATTTTTTAACCTGCATTTCACTGGCTGAAATAAGGATGTGACTGCCACCATGACTCACAGGTAGCTCCTAGGACTTGGCAACTGACACCAGGAATTATTCAGACCAACTCGGAAGTTGAACAGTGTATAGCTCTTCTGGAAGTAAAGATGTCATAGACATCTTGTTGTTGAAACATTTCAGTTAAAGAGGTGTCCTATCAATAGCAACAGATTGTTTATTTAATTCTTTATATTTTTGCCCCTGAGCAGCCAAATTGGGGAACTGCTCCCAGTCTCAATACCAGGGTTATCTGATTGAAGTTATCCTCACCTCACCTTTTATTGTGATGCTTCTATCTCCCCCCACCCTTCATTTCAGGTGTCATGTCAGAGTGGGTCAGTTGGTGGTGAATTCTTCTACTCTCCCCCGTACTTCATTTCAGAGAGGTTCAGTTGGTAGCACATCCACCTTTAGGCCTGAAGTGCCTTTAGTCTCCACGTTGGGACATGGGCTCAAACCCCAAATGCTGTCTCTCCAGTGCAGTACAAGGGGATGCTGTAATATTCCAAATATTTGAAAACTCCCTCACATGCAAATTGGAATTTATATTTATCATGTCAAAAAAAATGTAAGAAAAGCATTCAGACATAAAAAAAAAATGGGAATGTTAATTGGCTGCTGAAGCAAATAAAAGTAATTCTAAGTATTTCTTTTCCTATGTCAACTCACTTAAAAAACCTGTTTGCCAGGTGGGCCCATTACATTCTGAAAACAGTATGATTTGTCTCCTAAGTGACATGGCTAATTTCTTTAATTCCAAGTTGACTGATATTTTTTGTAAAAAACATCAAAAAGTGTCCTTTGAATTTTATCAAGACACTCCCATTTTAATACCAGAAAGAGCCATTTATGATAGACTCTTGAAATTGAAGGATAAAATTAGCACCTCTCCGGATAATATTTCTGGTCATCTTTTGTTTCTATTAGCAGACTGTCTATCTCTTCCACTTAAAATACTTTTTGAACAGTGTATTAATTCCTCTTTCGTACTGGAATCTTGGAAAACTACTTATGTGATTCCTATCCACAAGAAAGGTCCACGAGATAATTGGGAAAATTATCACCCAATTAGTCTCACTTCTCCATTGCGTAAATTATTGGAAGGGCTTATTAAAGATTTGGTGGCTGACACTATAGGGGAATTAGATACAAGCCAGCATGGATTCACTAAAGGTCGTATTTGTCTGACTAACTTACTCTCTGTTTTTATGAAGATGTTAAGTCTTCAATTAAACAATAGATTATCCTATGATATAATATATATCGACTTTAGCAAAGCCTTTGATTCCATCCCACTTTGGGCTATTATAAAAAAAATGAGTACCCTCCCAATAAATCGTAACATCACCAATTGGATATCACACTGGCTTGTTGGCCGATCACAGCAAGTATTAATAAATGGCCATCTTTCAAGCCCAGGTCCAGTCTATAGTGGAGTGCCACAAGGGTCTGTTTTGGGCCCTTGTTTATTTCAAGCATTTATTGCCGATATATCCCAGAATTGTAGTTCTAATTCTTTAAAATATGCCGATGACATCAAAATTGGTGGGCCTTGCTCGGATCTTGATATTATCAGTGTCATTCAACATGATCTGGATCATATTACAGAATGAGTTAATAATTGAGGTATGAGATTAAATCATGAGAAATGCAAGGTTATGCACTTGAGTGCCTAGAATCCTAAAAATATATATATGTTGGATAACAAACCCCTAATATGTATGCTAGTAGAAAAAGATCTGGGTGTTTATATCTCCAATGATTTTTTATTCACAGTACAGGTTAATAAAACTATACAAAAAAGCAAATGTTGCTTTATGGTCCATACTCAGGAACATTAAATCTCGTGATGTAAATGTCTTGTTGCCTCTATATAGAGCCTACGTTCTTCCACATTTGAATTATGCCTCCCAGTTTTGGTGTCCATTCAGGAAGCAAGATATACTTCAAATAGAAAAAGTCCAGTGGAAATTTACCAAACATATTAAAGGCTATACTAATATGCAATATGACCAAAGATTAGTTTATCTTAATTTAATGTCCTTGTTACCAGACGTATAAGGGGATACTTATTACTCATGTTCGATGTTGTTCATGATAACTATCTGATGTGTAACATGGGTGTGGATTTAAAAAAAACATTTTTAATACTAGAGGCCATCTACTCCAATTACAGGGTAAGGGCTTTAAGCATTTGCCTCGGAAATATTTTTTTTTACTGTGAGATGCATTAATCCTTGGAATACACTTCCATTAAATATTATTATTAGTGATTCAAAAACAACTTTTAAGGGTAAGTTAGATAAATATATTCTTGCAAACCCTACTATTAAATATTATTTATTATAGGAGTATTATGGGCATATAAGCCTCCTAACTCCTTACTCACATAGTATGATACCTAGTATGAATATCAGGGTGTGGAGTCCTTCAGATAAGATGTTAAACCAAGGTTCATGCTGCCCATCTCTGGTGCTGCTATGGTGGATTTCCAGGTGAAAAAATAAAAAAGAACTTTCATAAAAGTAGGGGTGTTTTTTTATTGATATGAATATGTAGAAGTATAAACTGTGAAGAAAAACTCTTTTACAGCAACAAAAACAAACCTATATCAATTAAAGAAACTTGAAACTAAGAAACAACAGTGTAAATATGCTGCAAAAGCATAGACCTGACCCCCTTCCTACAACTCCTCATGACAACAATTTTAAGAAAATAAAGAATCAGGGTAGCCCACAAAAAATTTAGATCTCAATTATATCCAGATTACATTCTTCCATAAAGCTATAAACTGTTGTACAGGTAAGCTTTTCAATTCTTCATCATGCACTGCCCTAATTTCACTCATCACAGTGATTAATAAAAAGTGCAAAGGAACTAGTTTCTGTTCGAACAAAAAGAACATCTGACATGCCAGATAAACCACTTCAAGCATGCCATTATAACACATCACGTACTGTAGTCCAACAAGTTCCACAAATCGGAGAAGGAACAATGTATCAAATTATTGTATGAGATTGTGGCAAATTCAGGAGATTTATACTGAACACCTAAGTCTTTTGAAAAATCCTGAATATTGGGGCAGGTAAAAAAACAAATGTTACATTGATTCAACAGTTTACCTACATGAATCCTGGAGGCAGTACCCTTCTATTTCATGCTTATGCTTGTCTTTGCCCCCAACTTTTAATTTTTCATGGGCACAGAACCATACATTTTGTTAGGGTTTCTTGAATTCAATAATTGCCTCGTAACAGTTGCAGATGGTACCTCTCCAATGGTAGTATAGATTGGTGCTAGAAAAAAAGATGTTATGATTTGTCCATACAAGCTTTCCTGGAGCAAGAGGAAACCTGAATAAAAGCCAGCCTCCATTGCCTTACTTTAGATAAGCACGAATTTAGAATCTAGGAAGTGTGTTCCGTTCCGACACCGGTTTTTCATACAGCCAGGATTGAAGCACCCCATTCTTTCCCTAACCGTACCCATGGCTTGTCAGTCTGCACCAAAATTGGCTTTAAGAAATGTACAAAAGAATATACAACAGAAAAAAACAAGGTGGTTTATCATGCCTAATCCCACTTCTTTTGGCTTTCTATAAGTGTGGGCACATTTACCTTGGTTAAGATAACTCCCCCATAAGAGTCTAAAGAAATACTGCAAAACTTTGTCTCTAGCTCCTTGGGATAGGGAAAAGAAAAGCTAATATAAAGTAACACAGGAACCAGAAAAAGTTTTAAGCATGAAAACTCTTTTTGCCTTTGACATAGACCACTTATTTCACAGAGTAACCTCATGCTCTGCCAAGTACAACTTGATTCCCAATTTGCTCGGCCCATACCCCTCTTCCACAAATTGTACCCTTTAAAAATTGTTAAGGGCCTACCTGCATAGGAATACCTGAGATTCTTTCAGGACAAGTGCCCTTCAAGGATTCCAAAGCCATTCCCTTACTATTATTCAGGCTGACTTTAGCTCCAAAAGCACCAAAAAAAAGACCATAAGATCTGTGAGGCAACTTGAACTGATTCCAGATCCTTATCCATTAAGCAAATATCATCCACATATGCCAAAACCAGGGAGACCACTAAGTTATCTGCTGTAGTAATTTTTTGAATTTTTAATCAACCATTGATCTTTTAAATCGGGGTCCAATCCAACAACGTATAATAACGCCCTAAGTGGACACCCTTGTGTCACTCTTCTTTCTACAGGAACTATCTTCCCACGCCATCCATGCAGTAAACAAAGACATAATGGTTGTAGAGTATAATACCCTTATCCATGCAAAGAAACGGTCCGGAATCCCATACCTGTGCAATACAGAAACCAGTAAGGCATGTGAAATGCAGTTAAAGGCCTTCTCTTGGTCTAAAGCCAGGAAAAAACCTGAGACATGCCTTGTACTTCCCCATTCCACAGCCTCTCATAGCATATGAATATTATCCTGTATCTGCCTAGCAGGAATACCATATAATTATGAGGAGTCTATTAAGAAGGGGGTAACCTGTGACAGTCTGGAGGCTAGAATCTTAGTGAGAATTTTCAGACCCGTGTTTAAAAGACAGATAGGTCTCCAATTTGATATATCTGTCCTATCCCCATTTTTGTATTAAAAAAATGAGAATTCCCTTCATAAGGCAGGAGCCTATATTTGCCACAGAAAGCATGTGGCTGAACAGGAGAGCCAGTTCAGTCTTTAAGGAATCCCCTATCAGATGATACAAGTCACCTGATAAACCATCCAAGTCAGGTGTCTAACATGAGGGTAAGGAGCTAATAGCTTCCATGATTTCTGCTGGTTAAATGTCTACCTGTAATAAACCTTTTTATTCCTCAGAGAGTTATCAGATTTGGAAATCACTAAGAACATTTTTAACGGGAAATGCCAAGGGTGCAGAAGTCCCAAATATAGTTTCAGTATATCTTTCTAAAAAGGTTAGTGGCTGCCAAAATGGTACCATCTACATCTTATATTGTTGAAAAACTATGGTCATTTGTCCTAGATCTACAGTGGTCAAAGGGGTTGTTTGGTACTTCTTCCCTTTAGTATTATATTTCTGCTCCATCAACAGGGATGACACTCATTGGTGATGTAGTCTAGTCTTTTCTGTTTTTAAAACATAATTGGGCTGATAAATCCTTCCCCGTTGTCTCAGCTACAGACACCAGTTTATATGAAACTACTGACGAAGGGTCAAATACTGTATATACTTGTTATAAAGTTTTTTTTTTTACTCTGGAAGCAAAAAAAAGTATTTGGTTCTAATTTTACATCTTTCCACCATTCCACAAGGGAATCAAATAGAATCAAAATGGATTTTTTAGCCTGAATCAAATGCTTCAACTTCTGACTAATGCCTTCATCTTCTAAGAGGAGGATATTTAGTCTCCAGTAACCGGGGCCAAGTACGCCCTGAGGGCTAGAACCAAAGCAGGCATGCACTATTCTGTGGTCAGAATTTCAACTGGTATCATCTGAGTTTTATACAGTCTAACTGGGGCAAAAAAACATATATAATCAATACTCATGGACAATTTCTCCTAAAAGAAGGTATGTGACCCCATGCCTCCAGAAGCACAGGCTGTGTCTATTAAACCAGCTGTTTTAATAATATCCTTTAGACAATTCATGTCAAAAAATCTTGGCTCTTAGAGCAACACTCTCTATGGGGGTTGGTCCACAATTAAAGACCCCTCTCAATACAACCCCTCTTGTTGTATATACAAAAGGCAGTACCAGTTTACCAGTTTGAAAAGATCAACTCTTTAAGCCTTCGACTGAGGGGCGTACAGATTAACCAGTCAAACGTGTATGTCAAAAAAGGTAACATCCAAAAGAAGGGCCCTCTCTGGGACAATGCCCACTAAATGAGACAAAGACAGATTCGGGTTCAAGAAGAGAATACCTACTCCAGAGAACCTGTCTTCCCCCAGGGATCAAAAAGGTGAACCATTAGTACAAAACTTTTGGGCTTTACCAATTTCTCCATGTATGCAGTCTGGTGTCTGGTACAAATACTATATCACAGTGTGACTCACAGAAAAATGACAGACTGGTCATCAGTCTTCTAAGATTTTGTACACTGTTGGCGTTTAAAATACCTACTGTGAAATTGTGGACTAACCCTCCCATTAGGCAAAGGAAGAAAAACACCACTTAGGATTACTTCCCCCTCCCTTTGCTTTTGATTTTCGTTTCTTGGATGACAGAATATCTGATATCCCTCCCTCATTTTCTGATGATGGGTCATGCTGTGAAGAAGTAAAGGAATAACCATCCGAGTCCTCTTCAGTCTCTCTCCCCAGTCTTTTCTTTTGCACAGAATCCCATACTTGTTCCATAAGGAGATATCGTCCCTTGTAGTTATAAGTTTTGGTTAACCCCTGGTTTTCCATTGTCAAGTTATCAGCTATAGACTCTAAGTGATGGGGGTTGATGGGGATGGCAGACTCAGTCACAACTTCACCTGGAATTACCACTGTCATAGCTACATCCACAACCTCAGGTACAGCAGTCATCAAAAAAGCTGCTGTGGTATGCAAAACCACTGTAGACATAGGAAAAGAACTCGCAGGGATCTGAGTACTGGTTATGTCTTGAGGATTCTGCTTCTCTGGTTCCACTTGGTTTTCGGACAGAACAAAATGGGGGGAAGGCTCTTCTGAGTATATCCCCTCTTCTTGGTGCTCAAGAGCTGATTCCATAGATGGAGCTTTCTTGTTCCACTGCCATATCTTCCTGGTGTTGCCCTGGTCATTAAGGTTTTGTGGACCTTGCATCACCTCTCCGGGGTCCCTCTCCTTGGGCCTGATTTATATAAAAGTCACATTGGCCTGGTCCTTCAGAATACTTTTGTTGTGTGCTGACCAGGGACAAGCCCTATAGGAGTGGCCTGTTTCATCCCACAAGTGGCACTTTATATTATTTTTGCACTGCGAGCTGAGATGACCCTATTCAGAGCACAGACCACATTTATCTTCTCACAAGCACTGCTGAGGTGTGAAGTTGAGCCACACCTGTAGCAGGCCTTAGGCTGCCCCTGATAAAATAGAACTCCATGGTCCTCCCTAGATAAAAGTTTGGTATGTGATAAATACCAGCTTCAAAGTGTAACAGTCAAACCTTGATCTGCCACCCACAGTCCAGATATACTCTGAATTGATGATGGGATCTGGGTTCCCAATCACCATGCACCTCTGCTTAAGCCAGTACTGTATATGTACTATACTCACACCCTAATTTGATAAAGAGGATATATATTATTTTTATGGTAGGCTTTGTAAGGGCAACAGCAATAAAGGGGATTCACACAGGGGCATTTTTCAAGGTAGAGTATTTCCTCCTAAAGCAGTTCAAACTTAGAGATTTCAAGATGATGTCAAAAAACACATCTCCCGCTGAGTGGATTAGGGCAAATATCTCTGAGCCAAAAAGCCCCATTTCTGCTTTCAATAGGGTGTGTGCCACAAATATTCGATCAGGCATCTACTCATTGCCCCCTCTGTAATGTAACCAGACAGCATTCCTCCATTTTGCTGGTTGTGGAGCAGATCTAACAAAGTATGCGTCTCTTTTTTGCTCTGGGTGGGGGAGCGAGATCAAGGAGAGTCCCTTGAGGTACTAAGTCTAGGTGAATCTGGCTAATGTTCTGATACAAGCATTAGAATTTGTGCTTACCCACAATGTTTTTGAATTTGAGAGCAGATATTTTTTGCAATTGTGTGTAACGCTATGGAGGCCAGCATGGCTCCCAGCTATGCCAATTTATTCCTGGGAAAGACACCCTTGGGTTTGCCCCTAATATTCCACTTTACCGGAGAGGAACCAGGACTCCATCCAGTCCCCTCCTCATCCCCTTCCCAGCCTGCTTGCCTAATTCTTTAGCAATATGTATTGAAGTTGACTGGATATGCTTGTTTTCTGCTGTCTTTTTTTTTGTTTGGTATGCTTTATTACTGACTTTGCTGCCTATGTCCTTCAGATTGCCCCCTCCAAAAACAAAACAAGGCCCTGCGGAGCTGTGTTTGCAACCTGCAAAGGCTTGTGTGGGCTGTTTCTTGTCTGCTGCTTGCTGTCAGTGTCAGCGGAGGTGGTCATGAAGGGGAAAAACTCCAGGGCCTTCGATCTTTGGGTCAGCTATGTGGTTTCACGCATCAGCTGGAGCTATCAATTCAAGAGTTGTTGGGCATATAATTAAGGGATCTTCCCCGGTGTCCTTTCCATCAGTCCCCTCCTCAATAAAATTGATTCAGGCAATTGTCTCTGGCTGTGTGTGTGAGTGTTGTTGAATGGAATGACCACAACTACATGTTTACAGTCAGTGCACTACAGTCTTTCTCATTGCTCAAAAAGCATTTTGGGATACAATGTGTATGTAAATGCAAGTTCTTCTTTTTCTTCATGTGTGAAAATACTTCCATCTCCCCCACTCCACATCACCAGGCCCTTCATTCGAGCAGGTGCTCCCATCCCCCCCAGGACCATCATTCTTTGAGGTGCTCATGGTCTCCCCTAGACACTTCCTTTAGGGAGGAGCTCCCATTCTAAACCCCGGGACCTTTATTCTAGAAGGTGCATCCACCTCCTCCCTTAACCTCATAGTGGATGCCATCCTTGTTTTACTTGTGATTGCCCCACCGTACAATAACGCTGTACTTGTATACCAGGCATTTCTAGGGATTTACCCCAGAGACCGAACATGCCGCCTCCAAGAAATTTTTCACCTAAACCTATCCCCTTATATGTCAAGTCATCAGGTCAGCTACATTACTAGTATCCCAATTTCTAGCCCCTTTTATCTATCATTTCTCCTAGGCAAAGTCCATGATGTGTGGAGGAGTGCCAAAGTTCTCCCCCCACAGAATGTTAGTAATCCTTCCATCAATAAGAATTATGCCCTCCCCCTCCTCTCTCTCTCTCTCTCTCTCTCTTATAGTAGCTGAACATGGGCAAAGGTTTAAAAAAAAACTAATGCTCTCCCAACTCTCCTCCTTTCTTGACTCCTCCTCCTTCCACAGCCCCTTCAAGTCTGGATTTTGTAAATTTCACTCCACGGTCTTCTTACTCCTTGGGCTAATGGATAATATCTGGAAAGGGATGGATAAAAACCTGTTCACTTCTGCCATCTTTGCTGATCTCACCAAAGCTTTAGACAAGGTGGAACACCCCATCATACTCAGAAATCTAGCAGGTGCTGGCATTTCTGACCTCTTAAGCCTGTTGGTTCCCCTCCTGCCTTCCCTATTAGCGTCAATCAGTACCTGTAGGCAAGTCCACCTCTTTCTTTCCCCCACTTTCAATCAGTTCAGGGGTCCTCCTAGGTTCAGTCCTGGGTCCCATCCAGTTCTCAGTCATACCAAGTGACCTTTTTAAGGCTTGTGGATCTGCACCCAATCACATGAATTCAGATGACACTATGCTTTGTGCCACAAGACCCTAAGCCACTGAGTTGAAAGTGGCACTCTAGCAGGCTTTGGCAGCGTCCAACACTGGTCCCAGGCAGTCCAACTGACCATGAATGTTAAGAAAATGATTTCCATGACCTCTGATAGACAGAGAATTGCAAGACTCTGCTGTACTCCAATCCTTAGTACTCTGGATGACACCTCTCTGGAAGAAGTCGACTACTTCAAATACCTAGGACTCTAGCACAACCATCACCTTGATTTTTCTTGCCAACTCAACACCATCTATAAGAAACTCCTTATCAAGCTTGGTGCACTGCATCCTAACCAGTTATGTGTTCCCTTCCCTGTCCCCCATGATATAATCTTTAAAATGATTCTCCCTGTGTTGACTATGTGGATGGGGTCTACTGTGCTGCCCCAAGTCTTCACTGTTCAGACTGGGCCCCTTCTTCCACTCCTTTTGCCAGTCTGCCCTAAACCATCTTCTCCACATTCATCACTGCTCCATTTTTGCAGCCTCTCACTCCCCTGCTTGAAAGGCAGGCATGCCATCTACCACTATGTCAGCTTCATCTCTACATTCGGGATTGACTCCCTTCCCTTACTCCTCTTAGATTTTCAGACATCTGTTCCTTCCACACTGCCCATTATAGGTCCTGAGCTGGGCAGGTTGCTTTTTCCCAACCACTCTTCACCTTTGGAATGACCTCCTCTTTCGACTGTCCTCTAACCCTATACCTTTAAAGCTCATCACTGTGAGTTCAGTTCTCACTCCTGTTCCAGCATGTAACCGTTCCTCTTTCCTTACTCCTCACTCTACCTTTGCATACCCTCTTGATCTCAGTTGTGGAACGAGTCCTCCTGGAAGTGTTCTCCCCTTTTTTTGTAGTAATTCTATTTATAACCTCCTCCAGCTTGGACATCTGCCAGACCCCTCAGTCCCATTGCCTGCCTTCTCCAGGATTTACCCATTAATCACAGAGCTCCAATGGTTACCCCCCACCCCCATGGTAGGGTCATCAAGGTTCCCAAGCTCATCAAGCACCTGAATCCAGGGGAACTGGGTGCCATTGGGCAGTGGTGTGGAGTCTGTGGGGGGTTAGCTTCCCCCTGCAGAGGCTGGTACTGTCTCCTTTTTTTTCTCTGTTCTCCAGGACAGTGGTGCAACTTGCTTCCAAGAGTGCACACAGCACGCATGTGCTGAAGCACACACATCTTTCCATGGCCTGCCGAGCCTGGCTTGCTACACAACTAGTAAAACCACAGGTGGAAATAGTGCAGCAGGCCTTGGTCATCTTCCCCACCCCTGGTGAAGTGAACATCCTTTAGAAGGTTTAAGCCTCCTCCTACCACCAACCCACTGGCTAAGTTTGTTCCCAAGCCCAGAAGTCCAGGTCACCAGCATTGCAAGCAAGCAGAAATGCTGGGTCAGTGAGGTGCTTCTATCTTAATATGGTACAGTCAGCTCTAAATATTTCATTGGACTGGTTGTATTTTCTCTTATCAAACTCTTTACTACAGTAGTGGTACTTGATTAAATATCTTCAGTGCTTTGAGAAGATTGGGGGTGGGGGGTGTTACCTAAAGGGGAAATTAGGATTTTATGTAACATGATTAAATTACTTTAAAAATGCATTTTCAACATAAAATTACACCATAGTTATTTGTTTTGCTTCTATATGAACCAAAAATCTAAAAATGTTTTAAAAAAAGTTAACTTTTTTTGAATATCTTTTGTGAATACAGTGTAAAGTGAATTATTACTACAGCGATATAATACAAGCATACTTCCACTGTATGGATACACTGAACTATCTTTTAGTATACTGATGTAGTTAAAAGTGTATTTTCTGTGTACTGATACATTGAAAGTGTATCAGTGTGATGTCATCATGTCATCTCTATTCCAGTCCCAAAGTTAGCCCTTTCATGTTTTTTTTGCCGCACAGATTTTTATTCCCCAACCAGTTGCCTGTTCCTACAGGGATATACCCATCAATCAGCGAGAAACCCTTTATTAGACCAAAGCCATCATTCTGACGGTGGCTGTTTTCCCCCTGTGTTTTTTCCCCTTTTCTCCTTCTGCCCCATGCCCTGCTCAGTAGCCATTTCTGGTACAGTACAATCAGCGCACTGGGGAGCAAGCCACCTGGGCCTCCCACAGTTGTCACTGTTGTGCCAGCACCTGCAACCAGCCTTCCATGAATGGAGCACACTGTCACATGACAGCTGCTTCAGACCTTGGCTTTTTCCTGACTCAGCTCCCAAAGTTCATTTCCAAACAGGGATCCCCTGCATAGCAGCTTGATGCAGTGCCGCTAGGCTATCAAGGGTCCTGTTAGCACCTTCTCAAGATAATTTCTTTTAAAAGGCCCAAAGGTGAACTGTTACGGCAGCCAGGTAGGCATGGTTACATCATATCAATATACTTTCAGTGTATCGATCTATTGAAAATTCACTTTTACTATGTTGATATGCAGTGCTAATAATGCATTTCCACTACACTGACAGAAGGGAGTAGTTTCAGCATACTGATACAGTGGAACTATACCTGCACTATGTATCAACATACTAGTAATGCACCTACACTATATCACTAGAATGACTCTAAAAATAATTAAAACAATTTTTAAAGAGTTTAAGATTTTGTTATACTAATTCTCGATAGCAAATATGTTTTCCTATTATACTATTGACATAACAAGTAGGAACTAAATTACATATAAAGAAATAAATTGTGTTTATATATTACATATGGGAAGAAACACAGTATTACTCAAAGAAGAACTTCAACTTTTTTTCTGTTTATTATATTGTAGTTTAGTTTCCCTGTATCCCTTTGTAATCCCATTTCTCTCTCCCCTGGGTCGCACCTAGAAACAACAGAAACACTGATTGTGTCAGCAAAATAAGACCCAGAAGGCCATCTAGTCTGCCCATTTTCCTGTCTAACTCCATGCTTGGCCTAATGCCGGGCTGGGTTCATAGATGACAATTCTAGTGGCTGATTATCACCCACTTCCCGATATCTCTTCCCTACTTCTGCCTGTGGGTCCCACTATTTTCTTATATTTGTCCCACACAATTTTAAAGCCTGTCACCATCTTGGCACCAACCACCTTTCTGGACAATCTTCCATTTGTACACCACCCCCTTCCATGAAGAACTTCCTCACGTCCCTCCTGAATACTCCCCCCACCACATCTCCACCAATATCCTGTAGTTAATGGGCCCTCATTCCTCATGAACGAGTCCTTACAATCCACCCTTTTAATTCCATACAAGAACATGTACATCTCAATCATATCCCTCCCTTTCACTAGAGGCCTCCAGTGTATATATAAAGTTATGCCAACCTCTCCTCATTCAACCTTCCCAGCTGCCCCTAGCTCATCTTTGTGGCCCTCCTTTGGATAGTCTCTATGTGGTCCCTGTGATTACTGATGTTTGGACTCAGGAACTGCATACACTACCCCCAGTGAGACTTTACCAGGGACTTGTAAAGGGGCAGTATCACTTTCTTCCTCCTACTATCAAATCCCTTTCCTATACAGCCCAGCATCCAGTTTGCCTTCCTATATGATTTGTTTCAATGAGCAGTGGATTTGAGGGTGTCACTAATCATGACCGCTAGGTCTCCTCAGTTGTCTTCACCACCGTCACTCCCCACCCCCATCCAGTATTCCATTTTAAGGTTATTTCTTCCAATGTGCATCACTTTGCACTTTTTTGCATTGAACTTTAGTTGCCATAATCTGGACCACTTTTCTAACTGTTTCTGGTCCCTCACCATTTCTTCAACTCCCTCCTCGGTGTCCATGCTGCCACAGATCTTAGTGTCAGACTCATCAGCAAAAATACACACCTTATTCTCAATTCTGTCTACCATATCACAAAAAAAGATGGTGAGGTGCACCAGTTCCAAAAGTGATCCCTGCAGTACCTGGCTCATGGCTCCCCCAGGATCTGAGTGTGCCCCATTGATGACCATCCTCAACACCCTGCCTCCCAGCCAGTTCCTAACTGACTGATCTGTTTGTTCCCTACCCCCAGGTCACCTGCTCCAAACCCATGCTGCCTTGTGCCTTGCAACCTACCCATTTGCTACCAAGAATTACAGTTTGTTCCTCAGTGGTAGTTCTCAGGCAGCCTACGACTGAGATTAGATTGAACAGTCTGTAATTTCCTGGATCATTCTTGTCCCCACTCTAGTGAAGCCAGGGCCACATTAGCTATCCTGCAGTTTGCCGGAACCACCCCCATCTCCAGTAAACAACTGAACAGATTTTTTTTCAATGCCGTTGCCAGTGTCAGGCCCACCTCCATTCTAGGGTGCAAACCCTTAGGACCAGGCACTTTGTCCACATTCAGAGTTTTGAGCCCTGAGCACTGTTTCTTCTGAGATTGGTCCTAACTCCTCTCCTCTCCTCTCATCCCCCCCAACCTCCCATATGCACTTTAGTAGTGTCCCCACAGTGAATACTGAACAAAAGTAACCATTCAGTAAATCAGCCTTTTCCCCATCCTCCTACACTCATGTTTCTTCCTTCTCCAATCTGATAATGTCCTCCTTAATTTCCTTTTTTCCCTTAATGTACATTAAGGTTTTTTCTCTCAACCCCCCTTGAATTCGTCCACTGTTCTCCGCCCCTGCTTTACTTATTCTTACCATTATTCTGGCCTCTTTCAGCTTTTTTCAGACAATCTTCCTAGTTGGTCACACTCTGTTGATTCTCCTTTGCATTTTCAGAATGCTACCCTTTTTGCCCTTACAGCATCTCACATCCTTCTGGAAAACAAAACCGGCGTTTTGCCCTTCCTGACCTGACACATATGATGCCATCACCTCCATTACGCCCTTCTTTATGTCATCCAATTTCGCTTCTGCCTTCTGCCTCCCCGTCTAACCCTACCAGTTTATTTTTCAGCATTTCCCCCATCTTGCAGAAGTCCACCCTTCTGAAGGCCAGGACCACAGCTTTTGAACTGGAGTGATATGCTCCTGCAGTTATGTTGAACCACACTGTATTATGGTCACTGAACCCCAGTGATTCCCTCACTGCTACCTCTCTGGCTAA
Organism: Neoceratodus forsteri; assembly: GCA_016271365.2. Taxonomy (NCBI): domain Eukaryota; kingdom Metazoa; phylum Chordata; order Ceratodontiformes; family Ceratodontidae; genus Neoceratodus; species Neoceratodus forsteri. Next base: position 401,062,215 of record CM028136.1, on the reverse strand, counting down.
CTCAGCATTTGATAGAACCAGATCAAAGCTGGCCCTTGTCTAGTCAGTTTTTTGACCCAGTGCGTGAGAAAGAAGGCTTACAACACATCCACTGGTGTATGATTTCTTGTGCTGCTGGCTGCCAGGATTTCCCAGTCCGCCTCTGGTATATTTAGGTCACTCACCATCACCAGCTCCACCTTGGCTGATGCCTTCCTGGTCTCCTTCCCTAAATTCCCTTTCTCTGTCTTCCTTCTTGTTTGGCAGTCTGTACACTCCTCCAACTCTGACCTTTTTAACCCCTTCCATTTCAACTGCACCCCAGCTGCTTCTATTCTTTGCCCACATCTGAGTAGTACCTTCCGTGGCTTCTACACTTTCCCTAACATACAGTGCCAGCTCCTTTTTCTGGCTTTCTGTCTGTTCCCCTTGTAAAGTGAGTAATCTGGTACTGCAAGTTTTCAGTCATTCTTTCCTGTTGCTCATGTTTCCACTATGGCTATCAAGTCTGTCTTTGCCTTTGTGATCACTCCCTGGAACATACTCATTTTGTTTCCAAGGCTTCTGGTATTTAAGCAGATCAGACTCCAGGACCCCTGTCTCCTACCATTACTCTTTCTGCTGATCAGACCTACCGTACTCATTCCCTGCATTATTTCACCTCCGTTCCTCCCCAACCACCATCACCACCACCACCACCTCCTCCACCATCGGTATGGTCTCTAGCCTCTGATGTATTCCTATTCCCCATCCCTAGCTATGTTATCTTTTTATTCCTGACGGCACCCTCTAGTTCAGCAGTGCTAGCTAGGTCTCCCTCACCTAAATTCTCCTCATAGATGGCCTTACATCCAACCTTCTCTCCTATTCAAGGCATGGTTCAGTGCACCTTCCAGGCTAAAACATGTGAATAAATAAAAACCAGTGTTCCTAAATATAACTTTTTCACAATATTACTGAGTTGAGACCTTAACATGTTTTCCACCACATCCGTGGAAGTAGGGCTGCAGCAGTATTTGTAATGCAGCTGGATTGCTCAAATTGTTCAGAATCTGTAGAGAATTAGGTTCTGGGAGTAAACCTTTCCTGCTGTTCGGCATCTTGAGATAAAAAATACAAAGCATTTTTACATAATTATGACTGGAAAGAAAAGATAAATCAGTTTCTGGGTAAATCAGAATTTCATGTTAGGCAAATTTTAATTTGGTAACTATAGCAACTATGAGCTGGGCTATGTATAGTAATTTTCCACTGATTTGCTACTATTCAAGCTTAGGAAAACTGCATGGGAAATATAAGTCCAATCTAAGAAGTTGTATTTTAACAAAAGTACATATGGATAAGCATTATTAGTCTGCTGCTATAGCATCAGTAGACAGAGCGAAGCATGGTAATAGCAAAAGCGTTCACAGTATAGCCACAAACAGTCTGAGTCAATTCAGTCCTTTGTGGAGGACTCTCTGGTTTATTCATTTTTATTTATATTACCGGAGTTGTTAAAGTGAAATTAAAAATCACCAGAACAATAATAAAATAGGCTGGTATTCTACCACAGGATTTCAGTACTTCTCCATGGCTAACATTATACCATCTAGCTACACCATTTAAATGTGGTGACCTTTTTTTCTACCAAGCTGTTTCTTATGCAGGTGTCTGCCCACCAGCACCCCTGCCCCATCACTGACCTTTGACTGGACTTACCAGTTATCCACCTAAAACAGGAGCCTTTCATTGTTGGTGGTCAGTGGTTTCAGTCATGCAACAGCCTGCAGGAGGTGCCGGCTTTGATAGCCCACCTTTTTCCTACAACCTCCATTATCACCCCGGTGCCAGCATATAATGACATGGTTGCCCATACGTGCATTGGTACGCATGTGTGACGGGCATCTGGTGGCAATCCTTCCTCAGTGGGGCTCCCATCTGTGGAGCAGAATGCTCTCCAACAGTCAGCAATCACCCCATGGGAGCTCCCCGAGGAAGGAGAGCCGTCTTTGGGACTCTCGATTCTTACTCCTTCAGCTGACCTCAAAAATCAGTGCTCATTTCTAAATTTGGGTCTCTGGTGTAGCAAGTGGTAGTGGTACTGCTGTGCTACCACACAAGCTCCTGCCAGTCGTATCTTAAGCCTGATGATTTGTGTAGTATAATGGCACAATAACACTGCTTTAGTTGGTGGCTGCCTGTCATTTCTGCAGAAAATCTTGACCGTGGGTTATTCTGATGGCACAGCGGCTAGGGAGATACTGGTCATATTGACAATCAGGGTTCCCAGCCCTAGCCCTGGTCAATACTGAGGGCCAGCAATAGGCTATGGCAGTCGTTACTGCTTGTATTTATTTGGAAAAGGTTTCATTCCTGTTCTGTATGGCACCCAGAGCTTTGGATGAGTGCCAACAAATAAACTGCCTTGCCTTGGCACCCAGACACTCCCAGCCTCTAATGGAGGGAGGCAGACTTGTGTGCTCTGCATCTGCTCCCTGGCAACGCCAGGTAAGAGAACAAACACTGCATTGAACTAAAAATAAGGATGTTACATGTCTCTTTATCAACCCACCAATGTGTGCACACCTTGGAGACCTTTCTATTGGTGTGTCCGGGGATGGAGAAAACAAAGGAAAAATACCAGCTTTAGGATGATAGTTCTGTCTTCTGGAGCTTCATATTAAATCTAGCCAACTGAAAGGTGCTACACTTGGTAAAGTAAAAAAGAGGTGGGAAGTACACAGTATGTTGGATTCCTATTGCTGCATTTGAGGTGGAAAAGGACATGTGGGTCATATTAAACAAGGGGCTGAAGCAGGCAAGCAGGTCATAGCTGCTGTCAAGAGGGCCAGCAGAATGTTAAGGTGCATCAAAATGGAGTAAGTGGCAGAGCAGGGAAGTAATCATTTCACTTTACAAGGCCTGGTCAGGCCCCACCTGGAGTACTGCTTGACTATTGGGTCTCCTCAATACAAAAGGGACACTGAGGCAGTCAAGAGGATGCAACCCAGAGCCAACAAAATGATCAGCAGTATAAGAGGGAAAAGCTAAGAGGAAAGGCTGAAGGGCCTTATGTGTTCACACAGGAGACAAGGAAACTTGTGAGGGGTCATGATCTCGGCCATCTGCATATGCAAGTGTACTGACAAGCTCCAGAAGTCAGAAATGTTTGATCTGATGCCCTGCAGCAGGACGCGGGGACAGGTCTTGAAGTTCAGCCTGGTGGAAAATTCGGTGGTGATGTTAGCAGTCACTTTTTTCTACCAGAGGGTATTGAACCTATGGAAGAATCTACCAGCACAGACTGTGGACATGAAGACAGTGCAGGCAGACCTTTAAGGTAAGCCTGGATAAATTTCTGCTTATCAAGTAAATCACTGGGTAAACTGGGTAACAGTGGGTAGGGAATCCCTGTAAATTAGTATAAGTCTGCACAGCGTACTTATTTCATTCATGCTTGGGGGTGTGTGGGAGGGCATTAAGAGAGCTATCGTATGTCTTGCCGGGGGAGGATTTTACAGTCTAGGTGGAGGTAGGCCCAAAATAAATTTCTTGGAGAATGGGAGCTACACAGTGGGAAGTCACAAAAAATTGGGTCCATTTATCACAACGAAGGGTTCATTTCTATAGAGATGCTAAAACAACATGCTTATAAATAGCTTACAACTAGTGCTGGGTGAATTTTTTTCCACACACAAAAATCATGAAACACTCTGTTTTTCTGTGATAAGTGTGTTATCATGAATATTGGAAGGATTTGGCCATTTTAGCCCACTGATGAAAATCATGAGTTTTCAAGCACATAACTATTTTTGCTTGAAAATCATCTTTTGTCTCCATGGTCCACTTGTCTAATTCCAGGAGGGAAGCATCACCAATGGCAATAATATTCTTTTTGCAATCACTAGAGCAATCAAAAGGAGTCTGTAGAGAGGATGTCTGGCAGAGACTGCAGATTTTTTTTTTTTTGGGGGGGGTTATCAGTTTAGAAAATCATTTCTAGTGTTAGGTTAGCCACAATAGTCAGACAGTTAATGAGCAGACTGGATAGACCGCTGGGTCTTTATTTGGTGACCTATTTTATGTATCTATGTACTGTATCTAGTCATAGCTGTAGCTCAGTAAGACCCGTCAGGCCAATTTAGTGGTAGAACAAAATGAAATATCCAGTGATGTTTCTGTCCACTACTTCAGCAGGCAGTCTTCAAGCCCTCTCTGGGAATCTCAGTCTCAAAGGCCACAGCTCTAACCGTTCATCTAAAGGGAAATTACACCTACCTGAGAGGTTAGAGGCCTCCATGTGCTGTTACAATTACTCAGCACTAGTCTGACTTTCATTCACAGCTTTCAATACTGGATGGCACTGCTTTGTACAGACTGCTTTTTTTCATATGAAATAATGCAAATGTCCCTTGGTCCCACAGATCCTGTTGAAATAATCAAATAGGGCTGGCTGGCTAGGGCAGCAGAACAGCTAATGCTTGCCATCTAGATGACCCAGGTTTGCACTCTGAGTCCGGGACATCTAGTGCTGATCAGTGAGGTGGGGTTCTGATGTCCATATGGAAGCCATCTGCCTTGGAGAGGTAGGGCAGGTGCCTTGTTCTGCTGCACAGGTGCCCCCTGGTGTCCCAGAGGAAGGACAAGTCAAGCGGGATGGTCCCTCTGGAGTGGCCTTATGCTGGCATACACCCGCTCACCTGGCGTGTGATGCAGAGGCATCGACAGCCAGAGTAGGACTGGCAGGGGAGTTCCTAAGGTAAAGCGGAGCTCATCCACCCTTCCAACAGCCCTGAAAGGTGCCTATCAGGATACTTCTCAGGACCACGCCCTGGGGTGGGATTAGGGAGGGCACAGGGGGAAAATTATCCAGCAGCACCAGACAGATGAAGCCGCCCCACTCATCACGCCAATAGAGGTTACTTCCTTCCGACTCCTCCCACACCTCAGAGGCTCCTCCTCCTGAGTGTCGATCACTGAGTGAAGTATCCTTCTCCTGGCTTGGGGAAATGAGGGGGTGTCCCACCCTCAGAGGGCAAACAGTGGGTTATGGTTGGGGTTTGTACTGAGGATGTCAAATAGAGATTGATGGTGGGCTGGAATATCACAGAACTTTTTTTTTTTAACTTACTGTTAATGCCCCTTGTCTCTCCAACAACCTTCTTTCCCCTCAGGACCTCCAGGCACCCCTGATCCCCCTACTTCTCCCAGCCACAGCCCCCTACCTTCATGAAGCCTTGGTTATACCCCCAGGTGGGCTCAGGGCAGGGGTTGGGGGGATGTACCCCTGAGCATCTGGTTGCTTCAGGCAGTGCCATGCTGAGGAGGCAGAGACCCAGATATACCGGGGGTCCGGCACTGTGGAGGTGCTTGGGCGGTGTGTTTTTCTCCTATTTTCCAATGCCCTAGGATGTTGTATGCACAGATATCAAAGCATGCCCCCATATGCTGTGCATGTGTTCACATGCCAACATCAGTGACTTCTGCCTGTCTTTTTTCATCCTCCAACTGTACTACCACCTGTGGTCACCCAGGTAGCAGTATCACATTGGAGGACAGAGCCCTTCCTCCCTCCCTGGAGGAGGAGCGCATCCTCTGGGATGCTCAGTCCTCCTCACCCTGGCTGGCGCCAGATGACCTGAGCTCGTTTCCAAACTCAGGTTGCTGGCGTTGCGAGTGGCAGCACTACCACTGCACTGATTGGGCCTGCTGCAATATCAAAGAACTTCTAAGGCAGGTAGAAGGGCTTGGGCAGGTTGAAGGAGGACCTGGCGGCTGGCAAACAGAAATGGGGGCAAAATAGAAAGTAATAAAAAAAGAAATAAATGACTTCACTTGGAGGAGTCTGTCCAGATGCCAGGAAACCACACAAAAATACAAACTACCAGACACTCACCAAAAATATCTTAATTTTTTACTTGCTATAAAAAAAAACATTTTGTGATGCTATACAGTTACTTCTGGTACAGGCTTGTCTAACAAAGATACATATCACTGAGATTATTTATAGTTTATCGAGAATAATTATTCACCAATTAATTTACAAAAATTATGTTATAGTTCAGTAAAGGAGATCAGTTTTCACCTAGTGGTGAGTCAATACATTTTCAAATTCTGGAAATGACTCACATCCCAGCAATAATTTCAGAGCACAAAAACAGAAATTATAATAATGGACCTTTAGCTTGGCATTTTTGTACTGTATGAATAGAAATTCTGTTTTTTCATTGCTCTTTTTTGGAATTTAGAGGGTTGAAGAAACAAATAGGGGAAGGACCTGGTGCAAAATGTCTTTTAAAAGGGGAGGCCTGGTGGTTCACCAGACTTAAAACCTAATAAAAATGTGGGGCTCAATTTTCAAAGCCCTGATTGCCACAATCCCCAGGTGTGCCGAACATATGGTGCACGGGCTTGTGGCAATCACTTGGCCAGCGATTGGGAATTTAAAACCCGTGCACCAGGTGCCGTAAGTTAGACCGACTTTTTCTGGTCTAGTTTGCAGCATTCCTGGGTGGCTATTTTTATGATGCTTGTGCCAGATATTTGGTGCAAGCTGCCATAAAACGTGGAAAATGTCACAACTGTGCCCGAGATTTAAGAATCAAGTGCAGTTGTGGCAAAAGGGTTTGGCACACCACCAGAACCGAAGTGTCATGGATGGTGCAGAGCTTGTCGCAAGCCCGGCGCCATGCTTTAAAAATGTAGCCCATGGTCTAAATTCTGTTGATCAGCTCACATTTATATAGAAAGTAGTAACTTCATATTTTTTTGCATACAATAACTATGTTAAGGTAGTCTATGTTGACAGAACAAGAAAGAATACAGAAGAGAACAGAAGCTAATGCCTTTTTTGTATCATAATTATGCACTAGCCTAAAAGAGCTCCTGACACAGTCGTGCCAACTTTGAAAAAATGTAACATTCAGAAATAAATGCAGCTTATATTTCATATTTTATTCTGTAATTCTCACCCCTTATTTACTTATTATTATGGGTATTTGCATAAATACAGTATCTCTGCCCTTTTAGCTCTGGCTGCCTGCCTACACCTGACATCATAATTCTGCTGATGGTATCAAAATATGTTGATGTGGAGATAATTGTGATGTCATAAACAAGGGATTGTGATGTCGTGTGTAGAGAAGCAGCCACAGTAGATATAGTCTGGGAGACAGGAATCTTGTTTTCATGCAACTGTCTTCAATAATAAAGAAAATGAGGAATTAACTACTGAAAATACATGAAGTAATAAAGAAAATGGGATGGAACTGAATATAAATCTTCATTTTTTTTAAGTTATCCTGATGCTGTCAGTGGCTCTATTATGTAAAATAAAAACAGTTTCCGTTAAACGACAGGAATAATATATGTATTTGTTTGAAATTTGTAACAGGTAGGAGCAACTGAACCCAAAAGGTCCTTTTCTGGGCTTGCATAAATACATACAATTTTAATAAATACAATAAATTACAATACAAAATACAAATCACCACACACAACTAAAAACATTTTGAGACATCAAATATTGATGCAAGCATTTTTTAAATACATCATAGGAACGCATGTGCAGCGATTAATACTGAAGGATAACACTATTTTTTGTCCCTCCTCCACTTATATTGTAAGAATAATTCCATTTACGAGAACTGCATAATTTATATATGACATTCCCAACTTCTGTTTTGAACACTGCAAGGCTAAAACTGATATGGGCAGGATCAGGAGGAGGAGAAATGAATGCTTTTTTCTGTTTTTCTTAGCGTTACCCTCCCTTTTGTAGGCTTTATTAAAATAAAGTGGTCCATGGGGCCAGCCTGTCAGCGCAGGGGTAATACTACTGACTGTGATGCCAATGAGGGGCATTCAGGAATGAGCCTAGGACATCAGAGGGCCAGCCAAGAGAGGTGGGTTGAGCATCACTTCTGGATGCTCTCCACCTCAGGGAGGTAGGGATGTGTGTCCAGCGCAGTATCATCACCTCGATGATCACAGGTGGCAGTGCAACTGAAGCCAAGCTCAGGGAGGGTGGCACCAGCGTGTGTGCATGTGTGTGAACGCACATGTCACACACGCCACTGACATCATGGGGTCCAGTGAAAAAACAAGGAAAACACTCCAGACTGATGCAGGATGATGCCTGCCTTGCACCGCCAGCTCTGCACTGCTGACTGTGGTGCTCTTCCAACACTGCACTCTAACTCCGCTGGGGGTTGAGTCCCCCCAGTGACCCTGCCCTGGGAGGCAAGCCAGGCAGGAACACAGGAGAAGTAAGTCCCAAGAAGATGGGTGATGGGGAAGGATATGAGGTTGGGCCAATGGGGCTGTCCAGGGTGAGGGAAGAAAAAGTATATAAATTAAAAAAACAGTAATAATAAAGTGGGCCATTTTATTTGTAAATAGACTGAGCCTAGACCAGTGCTCTCCTGTACTTTGGATACACAGCACAGCTATGTCAGTTAGGGAGTTTACATTCATCTAGGTGACCAGGCAATCACAATGCTAAGTTACGTAATGATGTGGTTCCATCAATATATGGCCACATCATCACGCTACCTAGCCCACCATCTCACCGATGCAAATCCAGCCAGACGAGAGACAGACACATAGTACGTTGTTTTCAGTGTAGTCATGACCGCATGTTCATTGGTGGCGGTTTGAAACACCAACTCCAGGTGAGTCCAACTTCTTTGTAAGTAAGGCAGTAAATACATTTAAACACCACCACCAGAGGAAAAGATAACATTATCTTTTATCTGACAGCACCTTTTCTTTTAGGAACTATACTGAAGAGGTCTGCCTATTAAATTACAAACAACCACTGATATTGAAGCTATTAGGATTTTCTTAAATAATTTGGGTGACACTGATGTTTATTTAATCAGTAAGTCATGACAGAGTGTGCGTTGTGGTGGAATAACAGCACACCTCGGGTGTGATGTGAGGCATGAGGCATGACTGAGTGCCTTAAACCACCCAAGAAGTGCTGTTATCCCACCACAAAGCACACACTGGAGAATTTTACTGTGATTATAAAATGGGTCCAAAATTTGGGGAGGTCTTAAAAAAATGCACAAAAATTAAATAATTGTAAACATTTTAATGATTTTTTTAAAAATGTTCATTCACCCCCCAAAGAAATAGTCCCAACACATCCCAGCATTGGCATGCCATCTCAGTTGCAAATATACACAGCAAAATATATTTTTTTAAATTATCCCTTAAATCTCTATTTTCCCCTACACACCCTCATTTACTTCTTTCCTCCTCCATCTTTATATTACTTTCTCCGTTTATAAAAAAAAAAAAAAAAAAGGTATGGAGACTCCTGATTCCTGTTTGGCTGAAAGAACATTCTAGCCATGTCTTTTATTCTGAACAAACCACACACACACACACACACACACACACAAAGACCCAGTACTAGTCACTAATTTACCAGCTGGAATGCAGAAGCCACTGATCCAGTTCAAAAAAACTAATGTGGCAGCCATTTTTTTTTCCTAGCAACTGGCCCCCACTTTCCTCCATTGTGCTAGAAAGAAAAACACACCTTTCACATTAGATAAAGAGAAATTGTTTTATTTTGAACAATCCATGTCGCTCTCCCTCACAACCCACAGACATAACTGTCTTTTTCCTTTTTAATTTATACTTTTTGTAGCCTGGCCTGACCTTTCCCTTGGTAGACCCAGTCCCATCCCCCAGCGTGCTGCCATTTACCATCGGGGATTTTCAACTCCACCAGCTTGTCCCCCTTGTGGTGGGGACCAGCTGAGCTGGTACCAACTCTCTACCTCCTCCAATGCTGCCGAGATTCCCTTAGTGTCCCGAGGCCAGTAGTGGCTGGGGTAAGGGCCTGAGTGTGCCGGAGGTTCATGGTGCATGGGCCATTTTCCCCTCAAGCTCTGCCCACAGCACGCTGTCACACTAGGAGACCCATGCATGTGCACGCTATACATGCTTCTCTAGGCCTTGGCCAACTGCTCCCCCTTCCACACACATAAGCATTACCCGGCTGCACTCCCACCTGTAGTCACCCAGGTGGCAGTCTTGGAGCAGTAGTAGCAGCCCTTCCTCTGCAAAGAAAGAGAATGTCCTCTGGGATGCTTGATTCCCCCCCCCCCCCGGGGCTAGGCTTCTCCCTGACCTTAAGTCAGATTAATCAAGGGCACAGGAAACTAACAAGGCCCTTGTTAGTCAACCAGTTCCCTTGATTAATCTGCAAATGGCCATTATACTTCAAATCATTCTTAAAACTGCCCACCAAAGACTTTAATGGACAGCACCCTCACGCCCTCCCTAGGCACATCATTACGTGCTCGAGTGCAGCAGCAGATCAATTGACCAGGAAATGGAAAGGATCAGCATGGTTCCTCGGCGGGCCAAAATATGATCCCTTCCATTTCCAGAAAGACAGAAAAGAAAATTATAATACTTACAGAGAAAGACTTTTGCTGACCTAAGCTACCACACCAAGTAAGACATACCTAAATGTCATAAACTTAATAAATCAATAACAGTCAATCACCCGCTAAGGGCAATGAGACAGTCGGCTGTGCCTCAAGCCACATTATGCCCCTGGGGGTAATTAACAGACTGTTAATCTAACCCCTAGTCATGCCTTATTACTTATTATATTCTTTAACTTGTTGAAGATGTTTAGTGAGTAAAGGTGGCGCCTCTGTGTGTGACGGAAAAATGTGTCTGATAAGACTCATTGATTTTATGAGGGTGAAAAGGCTAATGGTCATAATACAATGGCAAGAAAGAATCCTGGTCTCTGATTGGTCAGTCTGAGACTGGACCCGTGATGTTATCCCAGCATAACATCACGGGTCTAGTCTCAGCACTGTGAACCAATATGGATGATCAGCAGCATGATCAGCAGCATGATGAGCAGCATGATTTTTTTCACACTAACAAAAACATTCTTTAAAATGATTTTTTTTATTCTGTATAACAACGAGCCATTGTATAATAGGAATAATGCACTCCAGGGTGTGTGTCGTGCTGGGATAACGTCACGCCTGGGGTGTGCGGCCTCGTTCCTAATCACCCCAGGCATGACGTTATCCCAGCACGACACACACCCTGTCATGCATTATTCCTTTATTGACTTATATGAAGTGTGATTTTGTACTGTGATAGCATCACTGTTTAGTATAGTCTCTAACCAATCAGAAGTCAGAAAAATTCCATGATATTATTTTATGAAATTTCTGAGTTTGCATGTCTGCATGTCGAGTCTCGTTCATATTTTTTACTTTTTCAAGGAGTTGTACTAGGGGAGCTCAGAGAAATATTCACAATATGGAGAAAGAAACATAAGATATCATAGATCCAGAGGTACAAGATCTAATACGGAAGTAATGACAAACCATCGTGAGATAAAGAATATAATTTTTAAAAAGAATAGTTAAGTAAGAACTTACTGTAACAGTAGATCTTCGAGAGGATCTCAGTAATCAGGTACCACCGCAGGCACCTTCACCATCAGTGAAGGGTGATCCACATGGAAGATTTTCAGCAGTACAACTTGGGTCGCCCATGCCGTTAACATCCGCAACCCTATATAAGCGTAGGTAGCCCCACTCCCTCCTCAGTTCTTTCCCTCTGGAGATGAAGTGAGCAAGGCTCATGCCCTGTGGAACTGAGGAGAGACCGAGGGATCTGGCTCTAGATAAAGATAATTGAATATAGCAGATAGCCAGGTCCAGAACAGGAGCCCCAACTAGGGGGAGGGATGGTGGGAGGGAAATCATACCTGATGACTGAGATCCCCTAGAAGATCTACTGTTACGATAAGTTCTTACGTAACTGTTCTATCTTCGGGGATATCTCAGTCATCAGGTACTAATGTAGGAACGAGTACCAAGCAGTAATAAGTAGAAACAGGAAGTCTGGGAGGCTGGATCTCCATAAACTGAAGACCAGAGACCTGGAATAACCTACTCAGCCAAGGATCTTCTTAAACTTAAGACAGAAGACCTTGTGAAACTGACCTGCCAAGGGACTCCATAAACTTAAGATAGGAGTCCTTGCAGTACAGCCCTGTCAAAACCTGCACAGCTCTTGAGCCAGTGTCCAGACTGTAGTGCTTGGTGAAAGTGCGGACTGCACTCCAGGTAGCAGCAGTGCAAATATCAGTGGCTGAGACCCCTTTGAAACTAGCCACAGAGGCAGCCATGCCTCTGGTGGAATGAGCTTTGACAGCACCAGGCAGTTCTTTGCCGTACTTATTGTAGCAGAACACAATGCAATTTGTCAACCATTTGGATAAACATTGCTTAGAAACAGAAATGCCCTCTCTACCTGGGGTGAAAGAAACAAACAACTGCTTAGACTTTCTGGACTCCTTAGTCCTAAGCAGATAATACTTCAAAGTTCTGCACACATCTAGGGTATGGAGCAGTGCTTCCCCTGGATTGGCACGCTCAGGAAAATAAACAGGAAGAGGGATAGACTGATTAAGTGTGAACTCATAAACCACCTTGGAGATGTGGAGGGGTTATGGGATAACAGATGGACCAGACACCAAACTTCAAGTTCAACACACAATCTCTGTGTGATGTTTATTCAAAATACAGAAAATAACCTTCAGCAATGACATAGTCCTTCTTCAGTACATCAGTTTGCAGCAGCAGTCTATGTATGTCCTTTCTCTGCACTTAGCCAGCACCTACTGACACTGATCTCTGATCTAACCACTCTTCAGTGAAAACCCTTCATCCCTATGTGGGCCCCGTTTGCTTGGGTAGTTGGGGCTCAAAAAAAAAAAAACTAAACAAGCTATAGACAAAGAACCTCAATGTAGAGTCACTGAAAATAGGGTTATCCCCAAAGGGCATTGGCAACAAATCAAAGTTCAAAGAAATACAACATCATGCATACTTCCATAATGCAAAGCATTATGGGATATATGCAAATCACCATGAATTTTCAGACTTGTTCAGTTTACAGCAATTTACATGCATTTTAAATAGCATAACTAACTTAATTTCTATAATAGTCACCTAGTACTTTTTACCATTATCAAAATCACCTAGTGCCATGGAATTTTCAACATTTTTAGTTTTTCTTTTTTTTTTTATTCTATTTTTGGCCCCCTGGCTTCTCCTAACCCCACGAGCGAGGTTCGCCCTGCCCCAGCCACTGACCCCCACATGCTTGGGCTAACCCCTCCCAAATAGGGCCACTGTAGCGGAGTTAGGTGGCCAGAGGGGTCATGAATCGAGCCGGGCCATTAGCGAGCCGAGATTTTTTCTTGTGCTTTTTCCCAGGCGGGACATGCAATGATGGTCAGCATCCGCCCCACCCCTTCCAGCAGGCGCCAGAGCGCTTGGTACCCTCCAGCCTCTGCTGGGGTCCACGTTGTGCCGAGCACTCGGGCCCCTTCACCCCAGAGCAGGAGAGCAGTCCTATGGATGCTCAATCCTGCTCCCCCGGCCGACCCTCCAACACCCGGATCTTTTTACAAACCCGGGTCGTCAGCGCAGCAGACGGTCACCATGCCACTATGCCAGTAGGTTGGCTCATTTATAGGATTCATAAACACAAGGTATATTATGACATAGTGCTATTACATACTAAATCCAATAACGATAAACACGACCTGTTTTTCATACGCTTGGAGGTCACAACAATAACCTCCTTGTACAAGGACCTGAGAGGGAAAAGGAAAATTAAAGAGGACACTACAGCATAGTCAAGAAAGGGGAGAGGGGGTGCCCATAGGTGGACAACCTTATGGACTAGAAGAACTGTTGCAACGCATTTAAGAAAAGGTTAGTCCTCAAGAGTGGCAGGAGCTTCCTGTCACAGGGAAGAAACTTAGGATTTGTGTGCAAAGATGCCCTGTCTTTCTGAAAAATCAAATAAGGCTCCCCACACGAGGGGGATTGAAACTCTGAAATTCTTTGAGCTGAAGTAATGGCAACTAAAAAGAGCGCTTTCCAAGAGAGCTAGTGCAAATCGCAACTCGCGATTGGTTCAAAAGGAGACAGGGTCAACATCTCTCAAAATAAAATGTAAGTCCCATGCCGGGACTGGGGAACAGATTGGGGGTTTCAGGTGCAGGATGCCCCTAAGAAAGGTGCGGGACACATCCAGCTGAGTGATCGTGCGGTCACCCACAGGCTCATGAAAAGCAGAAATAGCTGAAAGGTGGACCCTGAGGGAGGAATACTGGATGCCTAAGTCAGACAAAGAAATCAGGTAGTCCAGGATATGCTTCATGGGACAGGTGAAAGGATCTAGGGAATGCTTGGCAGCCTAGATAGCAAACCACTTCTACTTCATGGCATGGGTGGAAGGCTTGTGTGTGGCCACCAGGATGTCCGCTTCTCTGTCAGAGACCCCAAACCTGGCAATGGCTATGTCCTCAGGAGCCACACATGCAGATGGAGGGGCCTTAGGTTGGGATGGATCAGGGTCCCCCGATCCTGGGTCAGCAGATTCCTGCGAAGGGGCAGAGGGACTAGATGTTCCTCCGCCAGCTGCTGAAGCAGAGGAAACCATATCTGTCGAGGCCAGAATGGGGCTACCAGGATCATACTGGCCCCCTCCATTTGCAGCTTGATCAGCACCCTCTGTATTAATGGAAATGGAAAGAATGCATACAGAGATTTCCCGCTCCTGTGCTAGAAAGAGAATGCATTCTACAGGCATCAGGGTTTTCTTTTTCTCTCTCTCCTATCTTCTATTCTTTTTCTAACTATCCTTTTCCTCTTTTCATATCAGGGTGGCCAACCTGATATTTTTGCTCTTTTTCTTTTCTATCCCTGTCAGTTTGTGTATAAGTCTGTACAACAAGGGAGGTTCCTAGACTTGCAATACTAAATGGGTAAGGAGCGTGCCCTTGTCTATTTGGGTATTCCAAGGCTAGTGATACCTCTTATGAAGGTAAACACATTAAGTATAATTGAGGGTAATATGAAAACATAATGAAAGAATAATAAAAATAAATACCAGGCGATGCAGTGCTTAAGTAGGAGGTCCTGTTATAGGGCTGGCTGCCCTTGAACTGCCTGATTCTATGGTACATGGTAGGAATGAGATCACACAGTGGGAGAAGTAATGGTCCTACTGTGATGTCATGCCCTCATAATTAAGGTCTTTAGCCACATTCTAATTCAGTTTATGTTCTGAAAGGTGTCCTAGATGGTTGAGATAGGGGATAGCATTGTGATAAATGTATTAGAATATCGCTACCAGAAACAGAGAGGCTAAAAAGGACCTATTTCTGTTAATTAGTATATCATATGTTCTCTGATGTCATCCTAGGCTGCTATTGAAAGTAATCCACCAGAGTGCTAAGACAGATAGGTGGTCAGTAGCCTTCTGAATACACAATTGAAAGGAGCTGAGTGTGCAAGGTTTCACACTAAGTAAGGAGAAAAGAAATCCAGGAATTCTTTTATGGCTGATTATTTTGGAGAAGAAAATTAACATACTAAAATGCCAGCAGAATATGCCTAACAGTCTTTCATGTCTGCTCGTTTGGTCAGCCCCCACCCTGGGAGCTGACCTTGCTGCCCCCCTCTCCCTCTCTGGCTTCTGCCTTCCCAGTCCCAGATATTCTCACTGCACTGGTTTTTGCTTCCAGAACCCTTCCCCTGTACCTGTCCCTCCCCCTCTTGAACCCCTTCACTGTTTCTGCCTCCACTAGCCCCCTGGGCAGCACATTCCATGGCTCCACCACCCTCTCAGTGAAGTAGCACTTCCTCCTTTCTCCCCTGAATCTCCCCCCCCTTCCAGCTTCCACCCATGCCCTCTAGTTGCCCCCCTTCTTCCTTCGGAGCATCCTGACTGCTCCTCCCCTATTTACCCCCTTCATGTACCTGAAAACTTCTATCATGTCCCCCAGTCCCTTCTCTTCCAATGTGTACATATTTAGCTATTCGAGCCTCTCCCCATAGGTCCTATCCCTCAAGCCCCAAATAATTTTGGTTGCCCTCCTCTGGACCCTCTCCAGGAGTTCAATGTCCCTCTTTAAATGTGGCCTCCAAAACTGCATGCAGTACTCGAGGTGCGGCCTCACCAAGCAGTTATACAGTGGCAGTATCACTTCCCTCCTTCTGGAGGTGATCCCCCTAGCGATGCATCCAAGCATCCTGTTGGCCTTTGCCACTGCCCTCCTACAAGTCTCCAAGTTGTTCATCTTGACATCCACCACCACCCCCAGGTCCCTCTCAGCCATCGAGACTTGTAGCATTTCCCCCCAGGGTGTACACTTGGCCTGGGTTTCTGGCTCACAGGTACAGTACCTTGCATTTTCCTGCATTGAACCTCAGCTTCCGCTTTCTAGACCACCTTTCCAGAGCCTCCAGGTCCCCTGTAGGGCCACCCTCCCCTCCTCCCCATCCACCACCGCCCCCCGTTTTGAGTCATCTGCAAAGAGACTCATCTCACTCCTGATACCTTTCCTTATGTCAGAGACATAGGCATTGAACAGGAGGGACCTAAGGACCGATCCCTGAGGGACTCCACTAATGACCCTCCTTGGGGATGAGACTATCCCTCCAAACACAACCCTCTGGGTCTGGTTCTGGAGCCAATTTCCTACCCATCTGATCATCTGGTTCCCCATCCCCATTTATCCCAGATTATCCAACAGGCCCCCATGAGGAACAGAGTCAAACGCCTTGCTGAAGTCAAGAAAGAGGAAGTCCACTGGTCTACCTAGGTCCAAGGCACTCATCACCCCAGTCACAGAACTCCACAAGGTTTGTCTGACACAATTTCCCTAGGTTGAATTCATGTTGTCTGTCGTCCAGGCACCCCAACTTTTCCAGGTCCCCACTAGTCTCTCCTTGACAATGCCCTCCATCACCTTGCCCACCACTGATGTCAGGCTGACGGGCCTGTAGTTCCCTGCCACCTCCCTTGATCCCCCCTTGTGGATAGGCACTATATGCGCCACCTTCCAGTCCTGGGGCACCCACCCTGTCCTCAGAGAGTTGCTGAAGAGCTCCGCCATAATATCCTGATGTTTTTTTTCTGGTGTGAAGGACTAACACCAAATTTCCTTTCTGTACATATTGCATTTTATTTTGAATTTTTTTTTTGAATAAAATGATAAGTGCAGTCCTTGTGTTTTTTATGCACTTTAAACTTGTCTGTTGGTCTGTCATTTGAACCCACACTATTATAGCTCCAAGAGAGGGACAATGCATCTTGCCAGAAAACTCCAGCCCCTGGATCTAACAAGCTAAAAATTGGACAGTTTTGTGTTGAGTGGGGACACAAAAGGTCCAACTCTAGATGACCCCATTTGTCAAACAGATGACATGCTACAAATGAGAGAAGCTCCCATTCATGCATGCTGGACTGAGTCCTGCTGAGACTGTCAGCCACGGTGTTTAAGATACCTGGCACATAGACCACAGAGAGTGTGAGACTGTGCTCCAGGGCCCAGTACCACACTCGCATGACCTCGCTGCACAGGGGGTATGAGTGAGTCCCTGCTTATTGATGTAGTAGATGACACTCAGACTGTCCGACTGTACCAGTAATTGACCTGGAGCAAGGTGTTCCTGAAATGCCTGCATGGCATAAAACACCGCTGTCAACTCCAGGACATTGATATGCAGAGCGGCTTCCCACTGGGACCAGGAGCCCTGGGTTTGAAAGTGGCCCAGGTGAGCTCCCCAGCCTAGACCTGAAGCATCTGTGGTTAGAATATGCTGCGTGGATGAAATCTGAAAAGGGACCCCCTGTAGAAGATTCAAGAGGTCCATCCACCACTGCAATGCTTTGTGGACTGGGGAGAAGACCAGAATTAGCTGGTCCAGCTCATCCATGTGCTGGTCCCAGTGTACTCTGAGGGTTCACTGAAGGGTGTCCATGCACAGCCTGGCCAGTGGGATGGTGGGAATGGCTGTGGCCATTAAACCCAAAAGCCTGAGGTGCAGTCTGGCAGGTATGTACCAACACTGACTTCCTGAGACTGAGCAATAAGGCATTTTGCCCTGGTTAGGGGTAAGAAAACCTTTCCCTGATTGGAGTCCAGAACCACCCCAATCTAGTGCAGTCATTGGGATGGTACTAGAATGGACTTTGGCAGGTTGACTGTTATGCCCAAAGAATGGTATAGCTGGAGAGTACGCTCCAGAGTTAGCAACAACTGCTCCCTGGATGGGCCTTGAGAAGCCAATTGTCCAGGTATGGGAAGACATACAGTCTTGCCCTTCTGAGGGCTGCTGCGACTGCTGACAAGCATTTGGTAATGACATGTGGCACAGAGGATAAGCCAAAAGGCAACACTTTGAACTGGTAGTGTTCTCCCTGAGAGGCAAACCGAAGAAACCTCCTGTGAGGAGGAAAGACCAAGATATGCAGGTAGGCATCCTGTATGTCCAGTGAGCAGAGCCAGTCCCTCGTCTTGAGGAGGGGCAAGAGGCCTGGTAAAGCTACCATCCGGAACTTTCTGTACTGGACAAAGAGACTGAGGTCCTTGAGGTCTAAGATGGGTCTCAGAGCTCTGGTCTTTTTGGGGACCAAAAAGAACCTGGAATAAAACCTTGGTTTCTCTGCCGCTTTGGCACTGGCTCAATTGCCTACTTGCGCAGGAGAGACTGCACCTCCTCCCGGAGCACAGACCAGTGGGCTGGGGGGTAGGACGAGAGTGGCAGAGGAGTATCTGAAGGCTGCTGGATGAGCTCCAAGATGTGACCACTCTCTATGATTTGTAAAATCCAAGCATCTGAAGTGATGGTTTTCCACTGATTCAGACTGAGGGAGTACTGACCTCCGACCACCGCCTCCTCGATCTGGACCAGGGGAGGGTGGCCTGTCAAGGAGTTAAGCTGAACAAACAGTGGCCAGGCTGCTTCACAAATGCACTAAAGACTGGAGCCAGAAGAAAAATGAGTACTTACAGCACAGGAGAATCTGGCTTCTCAGTCACTGCTCAAACAGACACAGGTGCCTCATTGCTCAGGGTAAAATCCACTTTTATACTATCCATAAAAACAGCTAGCACCGTCAACCAAGTTGAAATAGAAGCCCTTTACAAAACAGTCAAATGTTTTCTTGCTTCTCACGCTTTCTCAAGACTGAAGGTAGGGCAGTATTCCCTGTCCTTTTAAATGTAGTGTCTTAAAGCAACAGTACTCTTAATACATGATACAAAATGCACATAATTATTTAACGTGCCGAAATATTAGCCAACCCTCACTAAAGTGCATATAAAGTGCAATAATATTCACCGGGGGTGGCCCCGTGGATGACAAATGGACGTCGACGATACAGCTTTTGTCGATGAAGCCTGTGACGACGGCCTATTGAAGGCAGTGGACTGCTGAAGGTTATGAATTTGACCAGAACTTTTACTCTTGGCAGCCTGCAGGATGATATCTCTCTCTGGGGAAGATCACAGAACCACCAGGAGCAAACCGGGGTAGCTGCACCTGAGGCAACGAGGGCCCTTCCGCCATGTGGAGTGATCCTGAAAGTTTCTAAAATGTCCAGCTCTTCCTCAAACTGTAAAATGTCCTTCTGCCCTTGCCTTATAAAAATTCTTGGGGTATCACCTTTCTGTTCCTAATAGAAGCCTCAGGACACTGATGTGGGTTGCTCGCACAGCATTTTCAGGACTTCTAGCCTCCAACAAAGCAACTCATTGTCCTTGGTGAGACATACAGTGACCATCAGCTGCACCTTGTCGGACGTTCTGGTGGTTCCCTTAGTATCCTCACTCAAAAACCCCATCTCAGTATCCATTTGTTTCATGAGGGTTGTAAAATCTTCCATTTTTCTATCAAGAACTGCTTTAAGTAAAGCTGCATTCAAGGGTTGAGTCAAGTTCGTTTCCCCCACCCTGGGAGTTGAGTCCTTGCCAGCACCCTGGCATTGCTCTTTTGGTCAGACTCCCTCACCACTTGGTCACTCCTTGTTTCCTTGGACCATGGCTGCTCCAATTTTCTTCTGATTTGGATAAAAAGTATATCATCATGCTCCAGACGATGTGTTGAGTGTCTGTATCTCACTTGTTCCTACAAGTTCCAAATTCTGATCATGTTATTACAGATTATGTTAGGTAACTAACAGAGCTCTGCTCAGAAGCTGCTTCTAGCTCAGCTGCTGGCATGCCCCCAGAGAGATATGGAATATAATTAAATTGATGGGATTATAAATAGTGTTTTTGACATGACACAAAAAAATGTTCCGGCTTCTACTATGTAGATTTATAGATTCTGAGATGTGACTCATTTTATAAGTTTGAAAATTGTTAACTGACTCACGATTAGGTAAAGACAGATCCCCTTTGCTAATCTATAACAGAATTTTTATAATTGGAGAATAATTATTCTTGATAAACTATAAATGATCTACTATAAATCTTTTAGACAAGCTCGATCCTAAAGAAGTAACCATGTAGTTAGAAAATGCTGGTTTCTGTAGACAGGAAAAAAACAGAAATATCTTTGGTGAGTAAGACTATCTGGTAGTTTGCATTTTTTCTCATCTACAACACCCAGCAATGATTTTCATATGGATTCATCCTACTCTTGATAGCATTTACCTTGGGTATCACCAGGGAATATGGAATAAACATCAATCCAGGTCACCATACCACCAACAAACATCTTGTGGTAGAAGGCACTATTTGTGTAGCCACTGAAAGAAAGCATGCCAGCAGTGCAGCAGTGCAGCTCCTGGGATTTTTTACATGTCAGAGGAGATTGCATGACCACTCCAAGTCCATTAGCAGTGTCTGCAACTCTAGCTCCCAAGCTGATCTAACCCAAGGTAATGGATCTGGAAGATGTTTCTAAAGAACAAACTATAGCAGAGCTCCAAGGGAAGAGCTTCTAGTTTCATATTAGAGGACTCTGTCCTGCTCAAATGGGTTAAAGTAGCATAATTCATGGTCTAATATAGGCAAAGGACATGATGGATTTTTTTCAAATGAGGTATTAGGCTCATTTATAGGGGAAGCATTCCAGACATATTGACAACTGAATCCGTTCAACATTAATACCACATTACAGCCATTTGCAGGACATCGTGATGTCATCGAGGAACAAGTTGTACCCAACTACTTGAGTCAAGCACGACTTGTTCCTCGGTGACATCACAATGTTCTACAAATGACTGAAATGTAGTATTACTATTGAACAAACTCAGTCATCCGTATCTCTGGAGTACTTCCAGCTTCTGGTGAGCCCTATGCCTCATTTGAAAGAGATGATAATGGGCTTTCAAACTATGTCAGTCACTGTACGAATGCTTCCCTATAAAGGCATTCGCGGCATTATCATTAAATGAGAAATAGTCTGAATCCCAGTCAGCTTCCAAATAGCTGATGTACTGGAGCTCAGGCTATGGTTAAATGTGGATTGCTCCTTCGCGAAAAAGATGGTTTTATGAATAGATCCCAGTCACATAAGTGACAATGTCTCACCGTGAATGTCACAAATACAGGATAATGGTGTTCCCTCTAAGTCCCTATAAGTGCGGTAAGAGTTTCAACATAATTGCCCAGTGACTGAGTTGAAAATTAGGTAGGCCCCCGCCAAAAAAATTAAAATAAATATTGTGGCCAGGAGCTGCAGTTTCGAGAAACTGAGGAGCCCATGCCTTCCTCAATAAAAGGAGCAAATTAAACTATTAATCAACCAGGGGGCGGAGCCAACTGGTAGCAGAAGAAGATGTGCCTCTCTGCTATTCCCTCCAAAGGAACCTCACATTTGTTTTATAACTAATTCTTTGAGTTAAAAGGTGAAATATTTAGGGTGGTAGCATGATTTATTTCTACTCTAGTGTTATACTGAGTACCCTTCAATTGGTTTCCAATCAGGAATCCTATGAAAATAATGACAGAAGGCAGAGGAGGAAAGTGGGGCCTGCATAATCTTGGTCCTGGGATGACTGCAGCCACCATAAATAATAAGCTACTGGTCACAGTAAAAGCTCTGAAGCAGTGAATCATATCAGTTAACCAGAAAGTTACAGACTTCCAGGGCCAGTTGCAACTCTGAAACTCAATCCACAACTACTCTTACAAAGGCAAAAGATGGCTGCATATGTACTGTAGCCCTGAGAGCTATGACAGTGACACTGGGGTCAGTAAAGGAAAACAAGTTGCTCCAGACTGGACTGGAGGCCTTGGAGTACTATTTTCACTCTTACAATATGTGCATTTTGGGTCTACCTGGGGAAGCCAAGATTGGAGCCAGCACCAGTGGTTTATAGGGCATACTGTATTACCACTAGGAAAAAAATGGACTCCAACCTTCTTGGTGGTCTTTGAGGGTATCCATAAGTGTGACAGAGTTCTAGAGGTGGCCTACTGGGTAGGTCCCCTGGAAATAGATGATGGAAATAGCTCTATTTCTGGACGTAGGTTCTGCCACCTGGGAATGGCATAAGTCCTTTAACACCATCCGTGCCTCCCTATAGTCCCTTTGGGTCAACCATACATTAATAGCATCCATTTGGGGATCCAAAGGAAGCAGATCGTCTACTGCATAAAATAAAAAGCGACTTTGGTGCACAGGACTCTTCGGAAGAAGCAGATGAGGACTGAACTTTAAATTTTGAGACTTTTCTCCATTTCTCTCACCAAAACCATGAGCAAGACTCAGGGGGAAATGAGCCCAAGTCCATGAAAGGAGTCAGCAGCATTCTGATGGTGGGCTAAACGTCTTGATAGGGGAGTAAATCTCCTCATATTACATATATCTGTTTTACCTGGGTTTAACACTAATTGTGTTCCCTTGTAATGTGGACAATGCACTGGCCAAGTGTGGGGGGATCAGTTTCCCTCCCCAGCATCCCCTCCCAGCCATGCAGGCTTGTGCCATATTGTTGGAACAGTTTAGACTCCTAATTCATTGAACTTTTACTATTATGAACAGCTGCTTATGTTTTCTGAACTCCTTTTAGGATATTAATTTTCTTTCTGGGGTTAACATGTTGCTTAATAGGTCCAGAGGTTGATTTCTATACCTCTGCACCAATAGCTCCTCAAACCTGAGCTGTTAGTCGTGAACTTT
Source organism: Neoceratodus forsteri (assembly GCA_016271365.2). NCBI lineage: Eukaryota > Metazoa > Chordata > Ceratodontiformes > Ceratodontidae > Neoceratodus > Neoceratodus forsteri. The sequence continues at coordinate 401,039,254 of CM028136.1, read as the reverse complement.
ATATTTAATTTTTTATGTTTATGGTAATCAATAACTTGTAAGATGTACCCTTACAGAGCACCAAGCCGATGGGGAAGCTGTAGTTGTTTTGGGGGTTCTTGGATATGGGTAGCTTAGGGCATGGGAGAATCTATGGGTTCAATGTTTTCCTACGCATTTGGATGAAATGGCTGTATGGTGAAGCCTGAGGTCATATGTTGTTATCGAATATGTGTTAATTGGTCCCTTCTATTGCAGAGGTGTACTGACTCTGAGATGTCTGTACGTGTGGTTAAGGTCTTTATAACCATACATTAAGAAGTGCCCTTCATGTGTGCCTTTTCCCTTGACTAATGGACAATACTCCCCACGATAATGAGTGCTGAATATAACTGCTAATGTTCCATTGGTCCTGCATGCTGGTATGTAAACTCTCCTATAAACTCAGTAAAAACATTTTGCAAATACATTATTTATAAACCAAAACCATTTGGGAGCTACCACGTTACCATGAGTGGGAGCTCATCAAGTAAGTAATGGATTTTAGAAGTCACATTAAAATGAAATGCATGCATACTACCCTGAGAGAAGAAAGGCTTGCCCCACCTGTCTTGAGAAAGCCTAAGCTCCTTTAAAATTGGAGTAAAATTTAACAGAAAAATGTCTTTGAGACTAGTAGAGGCACAGATGCAAAAAAAAAAAAAAAAAAAAAACAGGGTTAAAGGGCACAGCTCATCGCAGAAAGGCTTCCTTCAAAACATGGCCCATGGAAGCAGCACCAATTTAGAGGTGTTAAATTCCAGCAGCCTGCAAAGATCCAATAAGAAGTTTAATATAGTTGTAAAATGGGTTTGTCAAATGTTGCAGTTTGGTTGGCAGTTACTGTCCAAATGCCATATGTTTATCGCCACAAAGTTAACAGTCTGGTACTGACTCATGGCATGGGGATATTTCTGTAAACTCACAGTTTGGTACTATTTCCAGGAACCCTAACCACAGAAACAGTACCAGAAAAAAAAAATGTCACTTTCATGTTTCAAACAGTAGTCACTTTAGTCCCGCCCCCATTCTCAATAAACAGCAATACCCATTTCAGGAGCGCAAAACACACTGCAGGGTTTGTGGGTTGTGCTTTACTGACCCACTCAACAGCAACTGAACATAAGCTTCTCCTGGTTTCATAGAGTTAAACCCACATCCTATGGTATATTATTGCTTACATATGTATGTATGCACGTATGTATATGTATATATATATATATGTGTGTGTGTATGTGTGTAAAAAATATGACATGATTAGGTGTGGGTTTTTGCCTGATAACAGCATAACCCAGCTGCACAGTGATGCATGAGGTGCTTGCCCCAAGTGCCATCAGTGCCTGGGAAGTGCTTTTATCAGGTAACAACCCACACTCCAGAGTGTCTTATTTTGCTTACAAAATGGGTCTCATCTATCACTGCAAGAAATGTAGAAATTTGTTGAAAAGAAAATTCAAAATGATATTATGAATTTTTTTTGAGGGGGCTTCAGGATAAAGTGGTTCTCAAAGTGTATGGAGATGGCAACGTTAAACAGTGTTGAGGCTGTGGTGTGCCACTATTCCACAAGAGGGCACTTGATGACTCTGTGTCAGCTGCAGTCAAGTTTCATCATGTACCACCCTGTGTAAACTGCACCCCTGTACCCCCATTTTGCTGCACTCCCATTTTCTCACAAAATCCTCCCCTCCCCAGTTTACTTTAAAATGTACTTTTCTGCTCTAGTACTGATTTGTTTGAAGTGGGTGCATGGAGTAGAGCTGAAAGCTGATAGAGTAGTGGGCCTGTTCACTGACCAACATGGAGACCACACCACCCAATACTTAAGCAGGTGCATCTTTTTGAGGCAAACCTACAGAACAGAACACAAAACAGCTCAGACTAAGGAAGTGAGTTGCAAAGTAGTTTTAATACAATTCTTGTATTAAAACCACTTTCAGCTTGCTCCCTTGGTGTGCACTGTTTTTTGTTCTCTTCTGCATCTGTTCATTGAACGGTGCTGGCCCATGTTGCATGCAAGCAACAATCACTTGATTGTGGACTTGTTTCCCCCAAAAAATCCTGATTTCATGGCATAATACACTCCCTGTGGGAAAGGGTGAGATCCTTTAATAAACTATACCTGAGCTGCGCAAAACAACATGCTTGCCATTTATTGGGGACAGTTCGATTGAGTGGGCCTGATTTTTTTTTTGGGGAGGGGGGGTCAGGTAAGACATGAAGGATGGCATAGAAAGCAGCAGTTCATGACAGTGCAGCAACTAAGGGGCCACGGAGTACAGGCCTAAAAAGCAAAATTGGAGAAAAAAGTTGAAACACAAGTTAGGTATTGATGTTAAATGTATTTTGCTTGTTGATTGTTTTTGTAAGGTCAGGCAATGAGATGGGTATGTATATATTAAAATATGTGTGATAGTGACTGCCAGTCTAACTCGGATGACAGTGAGTGAGATAATGCCTATTACCCCTCGTATGAACTGAGTCAATTGTTTCGTGGAAATCCTATGTTGAATTATGGGGATGAAGCTGGGCCTTCTGGACTGCCTAATGCCCTGGCATCATCCTTGGAGCCAATGCTCCCTGAAGGTGAAGTGCAAAGTGTCACGTCTGAGGAAGCTGAGTCTTTGTGTATCGTGGAACTGTATGATTTGCCTGAAGGAGAGGCTGATGGTATGAGTCTTTCTGGTGACATGCCAGAACTTGAGGAACACTATGAGAGTGCTGGCAACCCCCCTTCAGTGCCAGAGTGTCTTCAAAATGAGGCAAGTGTTGTAGAAACGGAGACTGCAGAGCAAGGGGCTGACAGTGCTCCCAGCTTGGACATTCCCCTTCATGCAGAGGCACCCATCACAAGTGATGAAAGCTCCAAGACCATTTGTGAAAGACTGTGGTTGTTCACCCCAGAAAGACTAGCTGAGTTGTCAAGCCAGTGGTGTGCTTCAGTTACGATTTCCCCAGGAGGCCAGTGGATTTGCCTCTCAATGTAGTCCACAAAGGTGTTTATATCTCTCAGAGCTCACTGCCCAAATTGAGCTTGACGGCCCATTCCAGGTTACTTGTTCTGCCCTTTCACCATGGTGCCCCTGCCCCATCCAGCCCCAAGTTAGCTGATAGGGAAGGGCCCCCTCTTACATTGTTTAGAGTAAAAGAAGTTATTACATGATTCTGTATAGTAATGTTCAATTTACCTGTGTGAAATATGCATAATGTATTGTCAGAATGGAAATGATATAGTGGAGTACATTGAAATGTATAGTAAAGTGACAAGTTATGTCAACTGATGAATCAGATAGTACTTGTATAGCATGCTAATGGTATAAATATCTTGTATTTATTGCATTTTCAATGTTATGATGGTACAGACTTGACGCGGACGCCAAGTTTTCCCTGACAGGGAAGGCAAGATGTAACCCCTAGGTGGCACTATCCCAAGGGCTACTACCCCTGCCTGCTTGGCTAGTAGCAGGCTAAGGGGCCTGAGTTCTGAAATGGGTGCCTCCACCTGGAGGGCAGGGTTGGCAGTGGTCAAGCTAACCTGGGCACAGCCCTCCGGGACACTGTAACCCCCCGTTTCCCCTCTAGTGGCCTGAATACTGTACAATAATCACTTTCACAATACCCCTGGTACACCACACAAGTACCCACACTGTTTGCACTTACCACCAGGGCTGGTTCCTCTGGCTCGACCCTGGGGACCCCCTGCAAAACACGGTTAAGCACAGCAAATAGCAACAGTACAGTACTTTGAGCACAGACTGGAACCACAATCAGATTACATGCAGAAAAAGTTAGATCCGATTTATTCAGGGAACTTGAACAAGGGAGGGGCAAAATCAGGTTAATTCGCTTAAAGGTTATATCAATCAAGCAGTTATGCATGCGCTTTGAGTCCCCCTACACAGTCTACCTCTGAGTACCCAGATAGAGAAGAGATGGGCTAGCCAGGACAGTTGCCCGGGGTTGCAGCTGGATGGGGCCCTGTGATGGAAAACACAACACGCACAGTACACAATATTAGTAATCCGGAGCCAGAGGGCTCAGTTTGTAAAGGAAACGAAACAAGACAATCGGATGACACACTCAAATTAAGCTGTTGTTGTAGGGAGCTACCCTGGTATTTACTCAAGATACCCAAGACTGGACACAGGCTGGATGAAAATCGAGACTGCAGGTGGTTGATCCAGAATGCCAGGAGAAGCAGGGCCCACACAAGTCACAGAAGCATTGTTCCTGTTCAAGCATGGAGCAGGGGGCTGATCCCCAGGCCGGTCTCTTGTCAATGGCTTCTCTGTGCAGTGGGCAGTCCAGCTGGGCCAGTCTGGCAAAGCCCAGACCGCATGGAGACAAGTTTGGAAGCAGTCCATTTTGGGCTGGATATAGCTTCCAGCAAGCAGAACACAGTTCACACAGTGGGGAACTAACTCACAACCCACTAGCAGCTCATAGCACATTTACATGTACGGGAATTCTACTAGACCAGGCAAAGCACTCCCCGGGAACAATCACAAAGTCTCTGCACACACTGGGAGCTTAGGGGTAGCTGGAATTCCTGACAGGCCGATCGCATTCAGCAAAAAATATTCGGTCTTCTTCAGGTTGAGCCTGGCCCACTTCAGTAGCTTACTTTAGTCACACAAACTAGGATTTAGTCCAAAATAATTCTCTTCTCTCCCTCTCAGGAGCAGCACACCAGCATGCAGGCCAAAAACTTAGCCTTTTCAGAGTTCTCCCATGTGAATCCTCTCAGGACAGTTGCTCAGAAACACTTCAGCTCCTTCTTGCTCAGCTTCCAGCTTAGTTCTAACTGAAAAACTGCAAGTAGCCTGGAACTTCCCCAAGATTCAAACGATTTGGTTGGCTGATTTGGCTGTCACTCAAAGCGAAAGCTCCCCCTTCAGTTACAAAAAAGGTGCAAAAAGTTCAAACTGCAGTTCCTATAGATTTTGATTCACACAGCTCCTGCAGTCCGGCTACATTTTAGGTCCCACCAGAACTGATTGGTCCAATTTGCAGTCCAGGACCAAGATAGTGGAGACAAAACAGTCCTTGCTACAAAGAAAGCAGGTTAGACTAACTACATTATCATTATCATTCTAAATGGTTTTCAGTAAATAGTTACATCTTTCAACAGAGCTCCCTCTCAGCTGCAATTAGGCAGCTCTTAAAGAGACAGTACACAGAGGCTATACAAGCTCTGGTAATCACATTTAAACAGCTAAAATGCAGGACACCAGCCTGGTAATGAGCATTTAGGCAAGCTCAAGGAAGGTTTTTTGGGAACCCCCATTTGTAGGGGGGTTACATGTGGAAATGTTGATTAATGGATTATGGCAAATAATGGGTCTTAAGGTTGCTTACTTTCTAAAATGGCAGCCAGAAAGTTTTGTTTCAAAACCTTCTAGCAGGCATGGCTCTCTATTCGCACTGTATCTTGGTTGGTATAAGAAGTACCAGTTGGCAAAATACCTTATGTACTGATAAGGACATGGAAACTGGTACCTCTTAGCCAATCAGGATGCAGAAAACTTCCTTCTCATTTTACAGCTATATTCATTGTAGAAAACTTTTTTAATATGCTAGTTAGGATTAAAGCAACAAAAGTAGGGAAATGTGGTGTTAGGGGTTTCCCACCCTAACACCCCACCCCACCATACAGGCAGTGACAGGAAAAACCATCATGGTTTGGCTTCTCCTGCATCTTCACAAATCAGGTGTGTGGTGTGCCTTCACTCACCCCATATTCCCCCTAAACATTTAGGGTTATATAAAAAGTAAAAATAAAAAATGCAAATTCCCATAGGATAACATTGGAACTTCAACAAGTCATAACTAAGTCTGGTCAAGTCTGCGGCAGTCCAGGCCAGCATAAATGCACAGTCAAAAACGTGCAGGCAAAACAGCATGCACAGTTTCGGAGTATGTTTACATATATTACAGCCATTTTTTAACATGGCTGTTTTTTGGAGTCCACGCTGCACCGTTTTTCAGCATGCATTTATGCTTGTGTTGTTTTGACCTACTTCCAGTGAGCATTAGGGCTGACAACCTCAAGGCACATCCCATGCCCGATTTGTGGAGACACAGGTAGGTCAAATTGTATTGGTTTTTCCTGCTGCTGTCTGCAGAGTGGGGGTAGAGTGTTAGTGCTGGAAACCCTAAACAACATATTTCACTACATTTGTTGCTTTAACCCTAACTAGTGCATTAAAAATGTTTTTTGCAATGAATGTCCTTACTTTCTGAGATATTATAATTGTATCCGCATTTACCTGTGGGAGCACAGGGCCCTCTGGGCCATGCAGTTCAATCCCTCCATAGATGCATACACCTACATTGCTGTGGAAGTGCAGTGTTTTCCTTTCTGCCAAAACAGCAATTTTTTCCTTCGTTGTATGGCTTGTTAAAGTTCCAATGTCATCCAATGAAAATTTGCATTTTTGTTATTTTGTAACTTTTTTTTACGTTGTCCCTAACTGTTTGGGGGGGAATGTGTTATTCTTGTAGTACTCATTACAACCTTTGTTTTGATATACAGTTTGTCCCTTAAGTCCAAATACTGAGGGAGTTATAACTCGCTGAAGTTGTAATGTTATCCTGTGGAAATTTGCATTTATTTATTTTTATTTTTTTACATTGCCCCTAAATGTTTAGAGGAGGATAAGTATTATTCTTGTTGTACCCATTAAGATCTTTGGTTTGATATAAATATTGTCCCATAAGTCCAACTATTGAGGGAGTTACGGCTTATTGAAGTTCCAATGTTATCCTATGGGAATTTTCATTTGTTTATCCTTTTTTTATATTGCCCCTAAATGTTCAGGGAGATATGCATATTGCTGTGGTACTCATTAAGAAGTTAATTTTGATGTATGCATTGTCCTTTAAATACAAATAATGAGGGAGTTACAGTTTGTTGAAGTTCCACTGTTATTCTATGGGAATTTTCATTTTTTATCCTTTCTTAATAGTGCCCCTAAAGGTTTGGGGGGTATGTGTAATTCCTGTAGTGTTCATTAAGACCTTTGTTTTGATATATACATTGTCCCTTAAGTCCAAATATTGAGAGTGTTATGGCTTGTTGAAGTTCCAGTGTTATCCTGTAGGAGTTTTCATTTTTTATTTTTTTTAGATTGCCCCTAAATGTTTGGGGGTATGTATTATGCTTGTAGTACTCATTACAACCTTTGTTTTGGTGTACATATTGTCCCTTAAGTCCAGATATTGATGGAGTTATGGCTTGTTGAAGTTCCAATGTTACCCTATGGGAATTTGTAATTAAATTTTTTATATATTAGTCCTAAATGTTGTTTTTTTTTTTTTGGGGGGGGGGATATGTGTTATTCCTGTAGTACTCATTAAGACCTTTGCTTAGATATATAGATTGTGCCTTATATCCAAATATTGGGAGAGTTATGGCTTGTTAAATTTCCGATGTTATCCCATGCAAATTGTTATTCTTTAATTTTTATGTTTTTTTTCTTATTTGGTCCCTAAATTTTCTTGGGGGGGGGTTATGTGTTATTCTTGTAGCACTCATTAATAATTTTTACTTTTGATATATAGATTGTCCCTTAAGTTTAAATATTAAGGGAGGTTATGTCTTGTTGAAGTTCAAATGCGGGAAAAAAACTAAGTCCAAAATATTTTTTTCATATGAAGGAATCTTTTTTTGTATCAAACAAAACCCACAAAGGAAGCCTTCATATGAAAAAACAATTTGGGAAAAAAAAAAGTACAACTATTTTTTCGCTTGATGTGATCCTTTTTTGGTATGAATGAAAAAGCATACTAAAAAAGGATTCCTTCACTTCTGAAAAGAATTGAAACTTAGTTTTTCAATTCTTTTTTTCATATGAAGGATCATTTTTCATATGTTGTTTTCGCTCATATGAAAAGGATGCCTCATGCAAAAAATAATTTGGACTTGTTTTTTTCCAGATTCTTTTTTCATATGAAGGGATCTTTTTTCATATGACTGAATTCTTTTTTGTATGGCCATACGGAAAAAAGCAGAAACAAATCACAAACTAGGATTTTAAAATTAAAAAAAACACAGTCGGGGGTAATTTTTCCAATAGTTAAGAATCCACCTAATGGGGTCATAATGAACATGATGCATGTATTGGCATCTGTCCAGGACGTCATTTTTGTGGGTTTTGAAATTTGTATTTTGAAAAAAATGGAAACAAGATGGCGGCCATATGAAAAAGGATTTTTTTCCCTCAGGAAAAAGGATGACCTCATATGAAAAAAGATCATTATTTTGTATGGACCAAATTAGTTTTTTCGTTCCATGCACCTATCCAAAATACTGTACTGAGTATTCTCAGAACATAAATTTTAAAATGTAATAACTTTGGAACAGACTGTTATTTTTTTTTTCATCAAACCAGGGAAAGGTACATCTGTGGGCCAAGCCTTTTTTACCCTGAAAATTTCAGACCAAAATTCCAAATGGTCTGGGTGATAGGCGATGACAAAAAAACAAGCAAAACCCACTGATTTTATTTAAACTTTTTCACTACCCACATCTCAGAATCTGCACATCCGATGGGAACAAAACTTGGCAAGTAAAGCGATCTACCCCATGAGACCAAACATCCAAAATTTCATGCAAATCTGTGGAATCATGCAGATATTAAAGTGTAATATTTGAGAAAACCCCTGCTCAACCCTAACTATAGTGGTTCTACCACGTCACTATAATATACATGTATGTAACAGATAATCCATTACAGGGTGTGCAGTTGTGCTCTGATATATGCATGCCTTGGTATGCGTTCAACCACCCAAAGCATGTGTATATCAGAGCATAACCATGCACCCTGTAGTGGATTCTGTCTTATAAATTTCCAGAAGTTTCTGAGGGATGAAAAGAAGTGCAGGCATGTGATTGTTGTGGAACAATGCACAGTCATGTGGTGCATTTCATGCTCCAATCAGGATATTGGATTTTCATAGATTTTTTTTTTTTTATGGACTGCAGTGACATAGCCATATTAACTCACATTTGTAAATAAGACCCATAACTCATGCGTATCAAAGCCTCAATATGTGTTATAGAGGTCTTATCCTTACTACTTGGAATATAGTTAACCAACTGCAAACCATTATGTATGCCATTTATACCACAACAATTTACATGGTATACCTTTTAAATTAGCCCTTTACATAATAACTAAACTGTGCCTCTTTGTATTCAGTTGCTTTTGAGTTCAGTGCAGGGCCATTATGATGTCATAAGGAATTGTGAAAGCTGCTTACCACTTGATTGAAATATGTTATTATGATGCCAGAAGTGAGGAAACAACAGTGATAATCCTGCAAATACCATAATTATTAGTTAGGGTCATTTACACTCTAAAAGCAACACCCCACAGTCACGTGATACTCAAGTGTGGCATTGCACTAGCGCAGCTGTGGCCAACTCATAGTTCGCGAGCCACATATTGCTCATGAAGTAGTCTGATGTGGCAAGTGAGAAATTTGTCAATTACATGTCAAGTACACATCACAGCCTCTGCTGGCACCTTTGATGTTCGTCCATAGTCTTTAATTACCTTGAAACTGCAAGTCGCAGTCCTTGTCGGAGCTTTTGACGTTCAGCCGGCTCAGTGGTAATTTGTCAATTACGCTTTTTGGTTTGTGAATGACACGTGAATTCCATGTCACTTACTTGCAGATGTAGGTTGCTGGGCAATCATCATTGTGTCTCAGCTGTTCTGGCTATCTAGAGAAGAAGCTCCTGAGCTGCTGCCTGTTTGTTTTGTAAGCTGTGGACAGTTGCTGCACAAGACGTAACTAGTGGCCAAAGCTTTGAGGACTGGATCCATGGCTGAAGTCATAGCTACTGACAAATGCTTTGCTTCCTTGTCACAGTCTACTTGGCACTTTTGAAGTTGTTTGTAAATTAGCTGCTGCTGCTGCCTATGTTATTTCTTTGGTGAGGGCACTTGCTGCACGAGACACAACTACTGGGCAAAGTTTCAAGAGCGGGATCCACGGCTGAAATCAGAGCTGCCAACAATCTGTTTTCTTCATTAAAGGCTTTGCAGTAGCCAAGGGAGCACTTTGTAAATTTGAGAAAAGTAAAAGTAGAGGAGCTGAAATGAGCCATGAGTGCTCAACAAGCTACTTTTACTAAGCCTGCAAGCAAATCAAAAGCTCCAGAGCTGGTATAAATATTTATTTTAAAATTACAACTATTTTTTAAAAATACTATAACTTAATAAAACTTAATAAAATATGATTATTGACCCTTGACTACAACTATGTTATTATTTTAACTCCTAAATATGACTATATATGGGTATGGTAAGGGCCACACGTTGTGGCTCACGTCTTACTCAGAAATTTAAATGTGGCCCATGACCCTGAAAGGCTGGACACCCCTGCACTAGCGTATAATGGGATTTGGGGGAATTTTTTTTTAAATCACAATGCCACCATTTGTATTCACTGCCACCCCCTCCTTTTTTCAAGCATCTGTTTTCTGTGTAATGTCACCCAAACACTCCCACATTATCTCTTCCCCCAACACACACACACACACACACACACACACAGCTACTACCCCTTGATTTTTAATCTTCAGACCATATCTGGTTGATCCTATTATCTTCCTATTGTTCATGATGATGAAATCAGATGCTAACTTGCACCATGATTATTCCTGCCAGCTGAGTAAAACCACGTTCAACACCTGATCACATGGCCAGTGGAAAACGGAGTGGTGTGGGTCACCATCTGCTTTTAACGTCGTCAACATTGGGAAAATGGCAGGATCGAACAGATATGTTCTAATAACTGAACATCCAGGGTTAGTGGCCATAGAGGGTTGGATATTGGGTTGGAGTGTTTGGGTGAAATTACCCAGAAAATGAATGTTTTTAAAAATGAATGGATAGTGAAAATGGGAGGGATGACTTTTTGTAGGTTTTTATTTCTGTACCAGCAACTATATGTGCAGGCTCATCTGCCTATCCTATCATCTCTCCCGCCCCCCATTCTGTGAAACTCCTCTTTCTAACACCAAGTGTTTAAAGCAAAATATATACGTTTGATGTTTGATATGTGTGTGTGTGTGTGTGTGTGTGTGTGTGTGTGTGTGTGTGTGTGTGTATATGTTAATGATTACGTTCTTGTGTACTAAGTCAATATGTGTGTAAATAACTAAAAAGGATACATGTATTCAGTCTATCTACATATGATGACAAGTACTGCCTGCCTATCCTACATGTATGTTTATTTGCCTTAATATTTTATGTACAGGCTTACCTTTCTGTATATTTTTATTTGATTCTGTATTCAGTATTGTATCTCATCTTCCCTTTTCCCCAGGACACATCTGGAAATGAGCTGTTGTAGCTCAGTGTGCCTTTCCTGGAGAAACTTTTCAGATAAATAATAAATAACTAGAAAAATTGTGTTGCCCTTTGATAGGGCATAAACATATAATTATGTATCTTACAAAATGTTCTATGTGATAACGGCGACTGCCAAAGGGCGATCGCTGTTCCGGCGAAGTCAGAGCATCGAAAATCAATTTCAGTGCTCTGACTCCCCGGCACACAACAAAACAGTGCCAGGGACTTGCATTTTTTACATCTATGTGGGGGGCTGTGGCCCCCACACACCCCCAGGGGGCTTTGCCCCCCCCCACACCTCTACTTAAGGATTCTCAAATCCAGGGGTATGTCGAGGGGGCAAATGTAAAAATAAACTTCTGGCCAGGCGCAACAAAACTAACCTGCACCGAGACCACAACCTAGCCACCAAAGCCGTGAGACACACCACACCATGGGGTCAGCTCGCGCAGCCTACCACAGCGCCACCCCTCAAATCCCTCCCACCCCCACCGAAAGGTGCTTGCCCCCGCTGCATGTACTCAGAAGCGCGTTTCACTCCCACCCCCCACGCATGTACCTGTAGCGACTTCCTGTTGCTACGGACGCCAACCCACCCCATCTGATCACTGTAGCTACCTGTAGTCACAAAGTTGAGGCCACATTGAGTCGCCTTTTGGGGGTCGCCAATCGTGGTCACGACATCACGGTATACCACAAAATGTTGCCAATACTTCATATAAATATTGACATTGATGTTGATATAAGTTTACCAGTAACTCATTTTCCTCACAGGGTGAGTTCCCCAATATTATCGATAAAGATCAATAAAATTATAACATATTTATTATTAGAATTTTTTTACATATTTACAAACTTTTTTCTTCTAGAAAACATGTTTCTCAAAAATATACTTCAAGGAATTTATTCCATAAAAAACTAATGTCTCTACAAATTATTGCTTTGTTTAGTTTTTAAATGTATTATTTTACCAATAACTTACCAACTTTTACAGAGTATTTTTAATTTTTAACTTAATTTCTCATAAAATTAACATTTTTGATATCTCTTTACATCACATTAGTTATATCTGACACATTTTGGAAATCATCTGATGTTGTCTACTAAGTTTAATCGCATGACACACATTTGAGTGCTTATTCTAGTAACTCCATAGTCTTCATTGTTTTCACTTCACAAGATATTTATGAAAAATAAAATAAGAGCATCAGTACAACTTTTTTTTTATATACATCCTTAGTACATGATGCCAATTCAAACCACTCAAGCTATACTCTTGTAGTTTATGTGGTGTCATACACCAACTGTGTGTAAAAAAAAATAAATAAATAACTTGCTACACACTGCCAGTCATACATTTTTCTATATGATATATCCAAATTGCATCATCACAACGTTATCTACATAGCAGCATCTATCACTTTTTATTTGCCAATATGTTCTTACATGTGGCATAAACATGTTGATACACAATGTCCCAACTCCAGATATACAATTTTTCATCGTGAGTTGGGTAGGACCATAATTAATGAGTGGCAAAACCATGAGTGAGTTATGTACATTCTGCTCTTCTACGAGAGAAGATAAATGGTGTATTTTAAGTCAAGTCATTGTGTATTCTATTCATAGATCATTTTGAAATTACACGTTTTAAATCACACTTCTTGTGTGAAGATTTAACTATTAGAAGAGATGGTGGGATGAAGACTGTGGGGCGCTTCATTGCATGAGTGGGATAGGTACGTGGGCATAAGAGGCAGAGGAAAGGGAGGAGGGCAGGAAACCTGTAACCATATAGGGTCCAGGTTGTAGTAATATGCAGGGAAAACAGGGCACACTAGATGGGCCTACCAGTCCTTTTCTTCTGACAAATTTGGTTTCTATAATTCTATGTTTCTTTGAGTTCAACTGCTGGTTTCAGGGCAGGACTGTATTACTGTAATGTCAACAGCACTGTGAAAGCTGCTCTCTGGTCCTGAGAAAAGTTACGGATATAGAATGTGGGTTGTTACATAAGCAACCTGCAAAATATAGAATAATACATGGGGTTGTGTGCTTAATGAGAATTTTACACACACCAGAGGAGTTGGATGCTACATAAACCCCGAGAGTGAAGCCTGAGAGGTTTATTTAAGCATCCAACACCGAGGGTGTGTGTGTAAAATTCAAGTTCTACACACAACCCCATGTTTTATTTTATATAATTGCTGGGTACCATTTTTTTGCCATAGCAATTATATAAAATAACAAGCCATCTCTGTGCACCTGCAGTCCAACCAGGTTTCAGTGGGGTCCGCGGTCGGATGCGACTGATGAAAGAAACCTTTAGTTTACATTTTTTCCCATTTTAAGAAAAAAGTAGCCCAGTTTAAACATTTTTAGCATAGAGATTTTTTTAAATGGACTTACTACCGAGTCCAAGTGGTGGTATAGTCTCTGGCGGTAAGCCATGGTGTTTGGCAAGGAGGAAGGGAAGGGAAGGGAACAGAGGTGGCTGACACAAGATGAGTGAAACCTGGCACATGTTTGCCATTATAAACACTCCTTTATAAAGGCAAATTACAAACCAGGTTTCCCTTAGGGAAAAAACGATACCTAGTTATTATATAAATATAGGGTATGGTGGGATGTTTGTTCTGTATGGAAATCCGTGCCTAGAATATGGTTGTTGTGCTGCAGTAGTGACATCAGTATGTTGTTGCTCTGTAGTAGTGATATCACTACTTCAGCACAACTAAGAATGCCACTACACAGCATCTTTCCTCTAGTTGATTGAGCTGGGAACTGTGTCAACTGCCAGTTCACTGAAGGAAGCAGAATGTCTGAAATGGGAATGGATGCCCATACACTATAAAAGGTAATATACGTCCATCCCGACACAAGAAAGCCAGACCCTGTGTCTTCATCTCAAATGTCTATGGCAACCTGGGAGCCTCTTGAGCTTTACTCACACAGTTCCTGGTTGCCATAGAAGCCTCTCAATGCAGAAACAGGCTTATTGCATGCGGTTGCCTATACATTATCCTCTATGTTAAATAAATAAAACATTCCCTTAGTATTAGCTTACACTGCAAACTGTGTTTTGTATTGTTTGCTTTGTATGACTCGCATTCTGTACAGTTCGTTCTATGAAAGCAGGAATTTGGAGTTTGGCCTATGTCACTGCATGGATTCAGCACTCTGACCATGAGCTGTTGGCCAATCACTAGTATTCAGAGTTCTGAATCCATGCAGTGACAAAGGTAGAACTCCAAATTCCTGTTTCCATGAAGGAACTGTACAGAATGTTGCCCATACAAAGCAAGGAATACATCACACAGTTTACAGTTCAAAGATTCCTTCAGATATACAGCAGTTAAATATGAATCATTTGTAGGTATGATGATGGTATCCCGTGATATCAGCGACTCAATTTTGAGAGACTCAGTTTGAGTGCCTGTAAGGATAGTGACTGTCAGAGGATAGCGAGTGTAGGGTACAGTGAGGATGTAGTGAAAATAGCAAAGGAATAGCAAACAGGTAGCGAGGCAGCATTAGGGAGATTAGGATATGAGGATCTGTTGGAGGAGGAACCGCTGAGCTGCTCCTATGGCATGGTGGGTGGGGTCACAGTCTGCAATACCAGTGGACCCAGGTTCAGGTCTGGGTGTGGGTGTCATACTTTTGTGCTACATTTGGGGGGGGGTTATGTACATTTATTTTGTCATGTTTGCTGTTCCATTCCCCCAACATAGTTTCCCTCCCACCCCCCAGGTTGCCCCAACATTCTCTCTCTCCCGACCTGTGTCTCCCTCCCCTAGTTGTGTCCCCACTTGAGTTTCTCCCCCTCCCTGACAAGCGCCCCCCCCGGAGTTGCTTGTATTAATATAGGGGGGAGCAGGGGGGAGGGGGGCAGCCCCCCACACTGAAAGTAGGTAAATCTTTGCTCCTGTATTATTCTAAGTTTTTGTTGCTGTGTTTGCAGTTGGTGGAGTGAACAGCGCCTACTTTGGTTTTCGGCGATGTGCCCTAGCTGCAAAGGTAGTCACTGTGTTTCCTTCACTATTATGACATAGAACCTATGAAGATGATTTCTGAAAATATGATCAATACAAGCAGCTGCACATCAGAAATAGTTTTCTGACACCTTTAATCTACACAAACTTGTAACATCAAATGCAAACATGAATATGTCTCCACATCTATATCTCTGTATAGACAAGTGTGTACAGTACACGTATATTCACCTGCACACACATGCACATACACACTTGATATATGCATACAGTTTTTTTACAGATAATTTCAAAAGACCATCCTGGTGGCGTGGAGGTCTGAGACATCAATGCCTTACTTCCTGCCACACTGATGACCCGTGTTAGTGGTGCAAGCAGGTTGTCGGCGGTCACCCGGGGAGGAGGAGGATTGAGCATCCAAAGGACAGCTCTCCTCTTCCATGGAGGGGGGATCAGTGGTCTGTGTTAGCCTGGCCCCTAGCAGAGGCTAGGGGCTGGCACACCAACATTGCATAATGGAGGGGAAGAGGCAGGGCAGATGCCCGGCGTGACACGTACGGGAGCATGTACGACACCACCATTGGCATTCTTGCACACCCTTCCTCTGCACTGGGGAGGAACACAGGGGAAAATGCCAGTGGCTGGATGACAATGGGTGTTCGCAGGCCCCGCTCCCTGACCAGCTGGGCTCGTCAGCCCTAACTGGATCTGGTCATTGGTAGGGAGGGGTCTGTGCCCCCTTCCAGCGACCCCACCATGAGGGCAAGCCATGGGGGAAGAAGGTTTGTGCTAAGTCTTGGTGGACATCAGTGGAGATGGGGCTGGGGGGGCCCTCCCAAATGTGGGCTGACCAGAGAGAAGCATAAAGAAATAAACAAAAAAAATACCTAATGGTTGAAAGGCAAACTCAAATTTTAATTTCAATGTGCCTTTAACCCTTTTATTTTTACAAGCAATTATGTTTTAAAGTCTGAGTTTGTCATAGTCACACACAATCATACACACACGTAGGCACGTGCACACACCTATTCGGGAACACACACGTTTTCAGGATCAAATTTGTTGTTTCTGACATATAATATCGACCACAGCTTATTCCTTAGTAAGATATCCTTTTTCAAGAGAAGTGTAAACATTTTACTGGTGCGATCCTCCTACAGATTCACTGAACATTTCTATTCACATCTTATTTTTCAAAAATATATGATATGACAAGCAGAAACAGAAAAAAATGAATTGTTCATACTCTAAGCATGTAATTAAGCCATTCACACCACTTAATCTTAACTGTATTTTGATCTTTACTACCCTATCTCTTTAACAGCAGCTTGCAGCTCCAGAAGACAACGTTTATTTTAAATTCTACTGCTTACAGATGCTTAGCCTATTTTGGTTCCTAAATTACTGCTGCTAATGTCTCCAGACCACAGTCTCAAAATGGTGTATGCCCTTTCATGCCTTTGGCAAAAGACCTTTTGTGAACAAGGCCCTTAGTTGGAGCTAATGTGTTTGTTACTCTTTGTTAGCAATATATCGTCACTAAGACTTATTCCTCTGAGGCAGATAACATACAAAATAATGTGTCAGCTTAAATTAGTTCATTTACTTTAAGTTTATTACCTCCAGATACAACTGGCATGATTTAAAAAAAATTGCACTCCTCCAACTGCTGGTCAATCTCAGGTCAGTTTCAGACACATTAAAATCAAGAGAGACAGCAATCTGTCATGTAAACCAGCTTGAGATACAAAGCATATAATCTGAACAAGAATAAGGAATGTATTAAAAAGTTAAGTCGCTGTAACAACACTGGGGGTATCACAAAAGGAATTTTTTACCTCAAAATCCTCATAGGCAGATATCACAGTACTGTATAGTGATTATGAATTATGCAAGATAAAACAAGTTATCAGACTTGATCACATATGGATGTGTTATGAACAAGCTCTGTCAACGCAGATCACATATCATGCCTTGTAAAATGGGAAAGGAAAGCGCTGCCACCTGACTGGTCCACAGTCTTGCACAGTGAGACCACCACTACAGCAAAAAACAAGTGCAGCCCACCTGGGCACAGTACAGGTGAAATCATGTGCTAACAGCTCTTTAGAATGTTCAGGGATTTTTTGTAAATCATTTTTTTAACTTCATTGCTTTTATTAATGCTTTGTGCAAAAGACAACAAACACAGCAATACTGAATTAAATAAACTGTCACCCAAGCAACATGTGTGAAAATGATTGTTTATGGATCTTGGTGGGTGAAGTCAGCCCAGAAAAATAGAATCTGTCATCAGAAAAGGACTGCTTGGGTCACTCATTCTGCCCTGGTGGTCCCTGCCCAGTCTGTCTCTGCAGATCCTAACTGGTCTCTGATGACCCTTCTTCCTCCCTGCCTATTTACTAATATCCCCCTTTGTCTAACTCACACATGCTTAAATCCCCCTATTGTTTTCATCTCCACTACTTCTGCTGGCAGTTTAATCCAGTCATCCACCACTCTTTCAGTGAAGTAGTACTTCCTCACATTCCTCTTAATCACCCCCCCCAGCTTCATCCCATGCCTTCTCGTCCAGGTGGTCTTTCTCATTTGAAAAAGACTCCTCTCCTGAACCCTGTTGACCACCATGAGGTACTTGTAGGTCTCCATCATATCCCCTCTCACTCACCTCTTTTCCACAGTGTACATGTTTTAATCCCTCAGTCTCTCCTTGTAGGGATTTTGGTGCAACCCCTGCACTATTTTAAATAACTGCCATCCTCTGGACTGCCACCACCATGTCTATGTCCTTTCTGAGGTGCAGCCTCCAGAACTGGACACAATTCTCCAGGTGGGGTCTCATCGGCAAGCAATATAGTGTTCTCATATAGCTGTCAGGCCCTTGAGCTGCCACTTGTGCCTACTTCAGGTCACCTGCCACTGCCACTGCCACTGACCCCTCAGCCTCATCCGCCGCTCTCCCCACCAAGACAATGGGAATCAACATGGAGCTGAGCCCAAAGGTACCAGTGACCATCATTGAGATGACTCAGTGTGCATTATTTTTCCATTCTGTTTTCCTTGGCCCTGCCTACCTATTGAACAGTGTCGGGCAGGGCCACTGCACACCATGCAAGCATGCAGCATCACCCTGCAGAGGAAACAAGCTCCCAGGCTGAACACAAGGGATGCTACAACTGCTGAAGTGCTGCATTGCCCTTTCCCAGCTAGGCGTGCTAATGCATTTTAGTGACACCCCTGGTCCCCTCTGCCACACAATGCCAGCTGCCAAGTTCAGTCTTAGACCTGGATCACCGGCAAAGGAACATGACTAGCTACCCACTGGGTCATTGGGCAGTCCTAAATACTCCTTTACTATAATTTACAGTATGTTCACATGTAGTTTGGCCTTTTCTATAAAGCAATTGAATGCTGTGTAGAGGGCAGGGGCAGAGCAGCAAGATGGTTGCGACATTGCTCCGCTCCTTGTTGCTCGGCGTGCGTTTCGGTGTTTTTCAAAAAACGCTTAGTTATATTTTATTTCTCCACCATTTCTTACTCGATGAATGAAACTTGTGTTATATTTGTTTCACATCTTTAGCTGTGGAGTTATTTCAGCATAATGCTGAAATTAACTGGTTTTCATAAGCATCATGCTGTCGGCTGCACCAGTATGAGCTAGGACATTATGTTACTTTCACCAAGACTTCAGTGGCATTCTCCACCTAAATGGGTTCAAGGAGAAATTAATACGGGAGGCATTGGTGCAGTGCTTGTGTTGATGTGCCTTTTTCGCCTTAATTAAAGGTATGCTATCTTTGCCAGGGACTGGGGGGTTCCAGTTTACCTATTTGGGTGAAATTTACTATGCTCAGTGGAGTGTTTATTTTTCTCTGTTTTACAGGTGGCCCTTGCTGGCAGCCAGTGGACAATGAGTTGTAATGAAAACACTTGAAACTGGAGGAGAAGGAATGGAAATGAGGAGACCCACATGGATATTTTAATGTTCGGATATCTGACTTAGGAGCTAAAACAGGAAACAAGTGGGTCTGTGTTCTGGTTGTGCTAATTTCATACTGCTAGTTTAAGCAGAGATGCTGTATTGGCAACAATAGAAACTGCCCTGAAATTAATTTTCTACAGAGGTACTGCGTTTATTTTTAGGTGCTGTTTACAAGTTCACACTAATAAAAGAATATGATTGTTGGGTCTGGATGTTCAGATAAGGCTTTAAAAGCCTAATACTATGGAGTTAGAACTCCCACTCCGGCCCTAAATTCTTTGGTTTCATGTATTACTGAATATATAAGCAGATTCCACATTTTACATGGAGCTTAAACTTCACCTATTTTATTGATCTGGAAGAAGTTATTACAAACTTCAGTAAACTGTTTTGTTTGAAGTGAGGAGTTCTTAGAGAGATCCTTTACTTGGCCCTGAGGACTCTTCCTAGTGTGGCGGATCTTAGATGTATAATAAGAAATTCAAGAAGAAAGGAAAAATTACTCAGTCTTGGTTTGTATTCAGTCTCAGGGAAATTGATTAAGTTCTTGTATAAACACATTGCAATTTGCAGACTTCTTTTGCAGTGAGAGTTCGCTGAGCTCCGGAGTTCTCAGTTTGTTTGGACATAAATAAAACATTCTTTGTCCATTTTTGAAGCTTTGATAGGACTCCTAGTTTGGAGCCAAACTTCTTTATGCCATGTCGTGGCCCAAAAAGATGGATACTTTTGACTTTTTTAAATAGAATTACTTGAGTCTGAAAACGCTGAGGAGCCTAAAACAACAGAATTGGGACTCAATGAAAAGACATCTTATATTACATTTTGTGCTATATAATCTCCTGTTTTGCATGTAAAGTGAATGTACATATGACTAGTCCCTTTCGAACAGCTATGAGGGTTAGCTAACAGGTTGATCATTAAGCCCTTTGACCAGAGGCCCACATAGACAGCTGCTTATTTCACTTAAGGATTATTCTTAGATGTCCCTGAGTATGTTATTGGAACATTAATGGCATTGTAGACAAACAGCATCTTTTTAAGTGGTTTATGTCAGTCTAGAGTTGAGATAGGGATTCCAAGCAATGAATTAGGCTTAACGCTGAATTATGAGTAAAACATGGGGATGAAATGGCTTTGTGTGAGAATGCAGGCCTAATTCCATGATCCTTTATTTGATCCCAGGGTGTATTTTAGTCTGGATCAAATGCTGGAGGAGTATTTGGAGGAGCATAAAGTGGAATGTGTATATACCTCAAGAGCTCATTATAAACCTCTTTTTATTGGCGAGTTCTGACTGATAACATAGGTTGGTTCATATTGGTTCTACTGTTAAAGATTGTTTACATCTCACTGTGTCAGAGTAACGGATGTAGTAATTCAGTTTTTTTGGCTGTCTGGTCTAAAACCTGTATTTTGTCCCTGCCTTAAAGGAGAGCTGTTTTTGATCCACTGAATGGGGTGCTTGGTGACTATTACACCAGGTTGTTTTGTGGGGAGTAAACCCTTAGTAGAATTTTACAGCTGGGGGTGCATCTTTAGAAAAAATGAGAGTAATCATAATCTCTGTATTATAGATGGAATATTTTTTTTTTTAATGCAGACATTAAAATTGTGATTTTAAGTATTTAACCCTGTAATAGGATTATTAATTTTAGGGCATGTGAGATGTACATTTTAGTCCTTGGACCCACAAAAGATGATTATTTTAGTTATGTGGGTAAATATTCATGTGTATATTGTATATATGTGAATTATGGAGCTTTCTCTGCCATTTAAAGTATTTTTATCCTTGTAATGTAATGGTTTATAACTGATCAACAAGAAAAGTATTAGTTAATTCATAAACATGTCATTTGCATTTCTTAAATTCAAGGAACTCTCAAAAAAAGCACTCTTATAGAACTGCATTGAACCTGTAAATTTGTTTTTCCCTGGAAGAAGCTGTTTTATAAATACTGGTTCCAATTGTTTTATTGTTCCATCTGTAAGAGCCTTTTAGTACCCTACAAGTCGGTGTTAAGATTTACACTCTAGCGGTAGGCACCATAGCAGAACTGCATGATGTAGTTTATAACCCTCTCAAATAGAGAGTTCTATAGCAGAACACAGATGCACTGGCACACTAAGAGCTCTACAAGGATATACGTAAGCAATAATACCTGATAGGGTGGGCTGTATTGGGCTATACCAGACAGTCCAGGGGCGTAATGAGGCCTGGCACTGCAGGCGGAGGGCCTTATAGCTCCAGGAAGGTCTGGTATAGCCCATACCACCCACCCTGGAGGGTATTATTGTGCTTAGAAAATGGACCACTGAATTATATGTTTGTTAAAAAAACATATTTTTATGTTTACATGTTAAAACTCTCAGCTATTTGAATTATTTTGTGATAAAATAGTTCCTCCACCTAAATTAACACACTGTGTTTTTTTTTTTTACCTAGGGATCTGTCCCAATACAACTTCTGTAGATCTTACTTTAGAGATAGTTGTCATGGTTACCACCTCCCAACCGCAAACACACTCAAGGCTTAAGTTAAAATGTTGTACTTATTTTTCTTTATTTATTCTTTCTTTCTTTTAACATTTTTCTACTGTATTTCCCTACCTATCTCATTGCTTGATGATCGCAATCCCGTTTCCGTTTAACAGAATGGCAGGAATGTCTTCGCAGCACTATTTCGGTCACTTGTTGGTATGAATTCCTCACTCCCCACCAAAAAAACACTCGCTGGTATTCCGTGTTGCTGTCAGTGTCCACTTGACAGCATGGCAGGGAATGTATTCATTGCAGTGAGAACAGGAGTGGGAGCGGACATGTAACTCACAGTGGGATCTGGCATGACGGCCAGGAGATGTGAATGCTCTGGCAGCAACAAGCCATAGGATGCGGTAAGAAGGTACTTTTGAATGCGACTGCCATTGTTGACAGGGTGCTGGTTTTCGAGCAGGCATAGGATAAGTTACCAAAGTGTGCCTGTTACAATACAGAAGGCGAAAGCAGCTTTTGCTACGGGGGCATAGTGTAGTTGGACTCGGACTGCGCCAGGTGTCATGCTCCACATTCGGTCTGTAAGAATAAGACATAAACAAATAAAAAAAAGAGCTCTTTTCATTTGTTTTATATGTACAGTGTTTTTTTTTTTATTATTGGTGGTGTGTGGTCTAATGATTCAGTGTGTGTGTGGGGTCTAGGGAGGCTCTCACTCGCTAACCGATACAAAAATGGCGGCAGTTTGAAACTGCACGACTAGTGCTTCAGCCAGTAACGAATCAGGTTGGGTACAATGATACTTGGGTGGGCATAAGGCAGGTCTGAGCTCAGACTTTTTATTTGGTGGGCATCTATTGTCTGATAGATGCCCACCTTGCCAGGGTTATCAGCCAATCAGAGCTCGGAGATTTCTTAGCCCATTTTCTAAAGTAAACTACTGCATGAAGTTCTAAAATTATCATTATTACCTCTGTGTAGAGGAGAAACTCCCACTGGTGTGATGAAAAAGTCTGCATTAATGGCTCAATAACAGCATTGGAACCAGTATTTATAAATCAGCTTCTACATGGAAACATGACTTACAGGCTCAGCACAATTCCCTTTTATAGGTGTGGTATCAAGCAGCTGGGGAGTGTTCTGGCATGCTGGTGACTCAGGTTATTGCCCTGAGCCTGGGACATTTGGAGCAGAGGCCAGCAGGATGGGCTAGGAGCATCTGCATGGATGCTCTCCTCCTGGGTGCAGTCAGTCCAAGGCACTGTTCAAAATGCGACATCTAGTGGAGGCGTGCAGTTTGGCAGTGATCCTATGAGTGACTGCTCAGCATCAAGCAGCCACAAGTGACACATAGCCAATTAAGATGGTGGAGCAGACCAAAAGATGGACAAAATCCTGCCCACTGGATGTATGACTAACATTACTGAGGGCCAGTCACATCTACTTGGGCTCCTCCACCTGACAGCACATGCTGCCAGTTGGATTACATGTCCTCCTATATGCGACTGTAACAATGCATCATTTGGATCTGCCCCAAGGGCTAAGCAGAGGGGTGTGGGAAGGTATGGTTCTCAAAGGGTCTGGTCAGGTAGGACCACCAGTGGACTCACAGAGACACAGGACAGGAAGCGGACTAAGCAGCAGGACTAATGTTGTTTCTTCTTAAGGGATCACTGATTAGGTTTACACTTTATGTAGTCATCTTGACTGAGAAAGATGCCTCAGAGATAGAATCTGTGCAAATTGTAGAATTCAGAATATAGATTCAAACTGAATCTGCACTCCACTATGGCCATTTCTCAGATCTGTTTCCAAGCCAGAGTGGAACAGAGGCTAGTGAAACTAGCTAAAAAGGCTACCAAAACATTTTTAGAAAAATGTTTGTAGAATTAAAAAAAAAACACCAAACAAACAGAAGCAGACTTGTGAAATGTTACCATATAAGCAATAACAACAAGCTTACAACTGCATCAACCACAACTCTAATGGTCAAGCAACCTTAATGAAAAAGGAGCTTATTCTTGTGTGAACCTATTTCAGGTTCTGGAAGGGAAGGCAAAGTAGAGAGTGTAAACATAGTGAGTAATCCCTTAAAAAGAAACAGTATAATTAAGGTGAGTATTTATTTCTTCTAAACCCAGTAATCACTCACTAAATGTTTATACTTTATGAAGACTCAGTAACAGCATCTTGGGAGACAAGGTCCAGAACCTAATTAGCAGAAAGGTTTTGCAAGACAGCAGTTCAAAAGCTGGCACCCATTCTGGACTGTATGTCCAAACAGCAGTGTTTTGTGAAAGAGTGCACTGATTTTCAGGTAGCTGCTTTGCAAGTGCCCAACAATGGGAAGCCTCTTGAGGATGCCACAGAGGCAGAGGTACCTCTTGTGGAGTGTGCCCTTAAGCCTCTTGGTGGCATATTCCCAGCTTTTTTACAGCAGAACTGAATGTAGGAAACTATTCAGTGAAAAACAGATCTCTTTGTAAACCAGCTTCATCACAGTTAATGAAAGCCTGGGTACTCTGGGACCCGATCTCTTTTGCCCAGTCCACGCAGATAGCCAGCACTTGCTTTAGGTCCACGCTATACAACCTTTCCTCATCTGGACTGGATTGCTCTGGAAAGTGCAAAGGGAGGGTCACTGACTGGCTTAGGTAGAATTCTGATACTACCTTAGTAGGAATTTTCTGTTGGTTTTAAGAACTGTCTTATCCCTATGAGGGATTACGAAATTTGACTACATGCAGAAAGATTGCAATTCACTTACCCTCCTAGCAGAGGTCATTGCAATCAGGAATATACTGTATTTTCCATGCAAAATACTTCAGATCAGCAGTTTCCATAGGTTCAAAGGGAGCCTCTGTAAGCTAGATGAGGCATATATTGAGGTCCCAAGGTGGGACAGCATCTCTAACTGGTGGGTACAAATGGCTGAGGACTTTAAAAAAACTTCTGAAAATGGTCTGTGAGGCCAAAGACTTTCCCTTGCCAGCTGATGTGTACTGTATGCTGATACTACTCTTAAGTGCACCTTAAGTGTACTAGATATTCCAGAATTATAGGCAATCCTGCCTCCATAGGTTTTATTTTTCTGGGGACACACTAGTTAGAAAACCTTTGCCACTTAGAGAAATATGTTTTCCTGGTTGTGGGTTTCCTTGAAACCCTACGTACCTTCAGGACTTCCTCTGAAAAATCCAATTCAGAAAATTCTAACTCCTCAAGAACCATGCCCTCAGGCATAGGGTCCTGAGGTTCTGGAATGTTATTCTGCCCTGGGCAGAACGTGACTAAATGGCAGGCTGATTGGATTCTTGCTGGACAGGACCAGAAGCACTGAGTACCAGGTCTATCTGGCCCAGTCTGAAGCTATCAGGATCACTGTTGCAGGTTCTTTTCTGAGTTTCAGGAGTACTTTCTGAATGAGTGGGAATGCTGGAAAGGCATACAGACACTTCTCTGTTCAGTCCAGTAAAAGGGCGATCTCTGGGACTGTCCCTCTGGCTGGTGGCCTGCAACAAAACTGTGGGAGCTGACAGTTCTCCTAAGATGCAAACACGTCTGTACTGAGAATGCCCCACCTTCTGAACACTGTGGCCAGAACCTATAGGTTTCGGGCCCATTTGTGATTTCCTTGGCAGATTCTGCTTAGGGAATCTGCTAGTACATTGTCTTTGCCTGGCAGATGTACTGCAAATAGGTTTGTGTCTAAGGAATATGCCAAGTCTTAGATCCTCATTGCATCTGTGCGGAGTTTTGTGGATTTTGTACCTCCCTGCTTGTTTATGTAGTGCATTATTGTGGTGTTATCGATCCTGATTTGGACAGACTTACCCTGTAGCTGGGAGGGGAAATACTGCATTGCTAGCAGTACTGCTCTGAGCTTCAGGAGGTGGACATGTTCTAGTGACTCATGTGGGCTCCAAGTGCCATTCAATGTGAGGTCCTGCAAGTGGGTGCCCTACCCCAGGAATGAGGCGTCTGTAGTAAGAATACTTGCTGGTGATTGCTGAAGGCAGGGAATGCCCTTTCTGAGGTTGCTTTCTTCCTTCCACCACACTAATGATTCTACTAATGCTTTTGTCACTGGCACTAGCTTTGAAAGTACATTCCATCTTTGAGATCATTTGTCACATAAGCGGTACTGGATATCTCTCATAGGAACCTGGCCCATGGAACTACAGTTGTGGATGCAGTCATGTGCCCTAGTAACTGCAGGAAATCTCTTGTGGGCCTTGGCTGACCTGCTATGAAAGAGTCAACTGTTGCTACCAAAGCTGTAACTCTGGCCTATGGGAGGAAAGCTTTTCCCTGCAGGGTATTTAGCTCTGCTCCTGTGAAGTCCAGTAACCGAACAGGCTCTGGCTGGAACTTCTATAGGTTTATCAATAATCCCAGGTTCTCCAAGGAGCTTTTTACCAACTGAACTGAGCACCTTGTGTCTTATTCTGTTTTCCCTGAGACTAGCCAGTTATTCAGGTAAGGGAAAACCACCATGCTTAGTTTTCTCAGATGTGCTGCTACCATGGTCAAGCGCTTTATGAAAACCCTTGCAGCTGAGGTGAAACCAAATGGGGTAGCTGTGAATTGGTACTGACAGTTCCCCAGCTTGACTCCAAGGTATTTTCTGTGAGACTGTCTGACTGGAATATGAAAATAGAGGTCTTTCAATCCAGGGATGCCAGCCAATGACCTGCCTGCAAAGATGGTATCACTGTCCTTAGTGTGACCATCCTGATTTTTTTTTTTCAAATGCTTGTTCAAAAACCTGAGATCTTAAATAGGTCACCACTCCCCATTTTTCTTGTGGATCAGGAAGTATCTTGAAAATAGGCCCCTGCCCCACTGGACGGTAGGGACTTTTTCCTATGGCTTGTGATATTATCAGTTTCTTTACTTCCAGTCCCAGCAGACTTTTTTTCTGTGGGAGAGTGAGCTGGAAAACTTCAGTGTTTCTGCAAGTTTGGAAAATGTTTGAACTGCAGAAAAAAAACCCTGGTCCACTACTTCCAGTAACCACTCGTCTGTGGTAATGATTACCAATTCCTTGAAGTAATGTGCCAGTCTTCCTCCTACTGGCAATGGTGGGAGACCTTGGTAAAATTGTCAGGGGGTTTGTTTTGGCTGGAGCTTAGGCACTGCAGCTGCAGCATTATGCCTGAAAGTCCCCTTTCCCCTTCACCCACAGTAACCTCTATTTGACTGGCACTCATAGGCATAAGAGACATAGTATGCTTCTGCCTCACTTTACATAAGACCTGTATGAGGTAGAGGCCTTTTCCTTCTCATTGTTACTTTTGAAAGTGGTTTTATATTCATCCACTTTTGTCACGTAGGCCTCTGTTCTGTCACCAAATAATGTATTTCCCTCAAAGGAAAAATTCATGTCCTTGTTTTGAGTATCCTGAGAAAGAATGGTAGTCATCAGCCAGGAAAACCTTCTGAGGGACACTGCATGAGCCAAAACTCTAGCTGCAGTGTCATTAGTGTCTACAGCAGTGTGAAAATGATATTTTGTGGCATCCAGGGCTGATCTTGCTGTGGCAATCAGGTCCTGTGCCAATTCACCATCAGCTCTTTCTGCAAGTGCCAGAATTATGTTCTGAAGTGTTTTCTGGTACTGTGCCATATGTGCTGAGTAAGCAAGCTGCCTGCCTGATAAGCAGGGAAGTTGTAGCTTAAACCTTTTTGGTCACAGTATCCCATTTTTAAATTCTTTTTCAGGGGGCTGCATAGATAGAGTGAATTTTGCTCTCACAAGCATCAGCCTGGACTACTCTGTGATGATCACAATGGGCATACAGGTATTCCATTCCCTGCTTGTCCACCTGATTATTTTATTTCAATTTTCTTATCTATGGCTACAACTGAGGTGGGTGCAGGTATGAGTTCTGATATGGCCTACCTATGTGGTTTATGTATGGGAAGTAGTATTCTTCTTGGTGGAGTTACTCCCAACATGTCCATAAAATCAGCATCTCCTTCCTCCTCTGTCTTAAGTGGGGGATGCTGAGGGTAGTGACCATTTGTCTGACAAATGAGGAAAAGGATAAATAGCCCACATTTATTTATTTATTTATTTATTTAGTTAGTTGTTTAACCAGGTATAGCACACTAAGCTGAAAGCTTTTTTACAGGAGCGACACATTATGTCTTGGAGGAGGCTCAAAATCTTGCTCAGGTGTGCCCCCTAATTCCATGGGGTCCCCTTTCTCCATTTGTACATACTATTCTTCCTCCTCCTCCTCCTATGCAGGCAGACAGATTGAAGTCTGAGCCTGGGGAGAGGAGGTGGCAGGCATCTTATTAAAATTTCCCATGGCCTGGATCGCATGGGAAAATTACCACATTTTTGATAACGTCTTCTGATGAGGACAATTTACAGTATCTGCCTGTTCCTTTCTCCATTTAACAGGAGTTGCAGCTTTTTGACATACATCATATTCAGCATCTGCTCTGAGGATCTTTTATTTATATTTCTGCCATCATGGAATTCAGGGTCCCCCCCTTTCAGACACCGATGTCTGAATCATCTTTACCAAGCCCATATGATGTCTGAGCAGCTTTATCATTTTTCTTGTCACCGTTAACATTATTTGCTGCTGAACATGGGGAGATGGACCCCTTAGATGGGTACTTTCCACCATCATTGGGGACTCCCTTGCAGCATCATTTATTTTCAGGTGACACAGAGGCAGACTGAAAAGGCATGCTTCTTTTTAAAATGTTTACCCTTTTTAATGTAAAAACAGATTCCAGCCATATTGATCCTTGCAAAACAGTTGAAGATGGAAGGTTTGATACCTTTTATTGGACCAACAAGTGTCTTGTACAAAGATGGAGTTATACACAAGCTTTTGAGCCACACAGGTCCCTTCTTCAGGTGAATAGCAACACTGAGCAACATAAGCGGTATTTATATCCATAGTGAAGCAATTAAAATCAGGAAGTGAAGTAGGAAAGTGACAAAGGGGACCAGAGATGAAAGTCAAAGGTGCAAAGTAAAAACATGAGAAGAAATGAGAAGGGGGGGGGGGGGTGCTGAGTAGGAACAGGTCAGTAGGAGATGAAAGAAAGCTAAAGGGAAGACAAAAGCACACAGATAGGATCTGAGATCAAAGGTTGGCTTTAAGGGTTGAATAGACAGGAGATGCCTAAGAGATGCAAGAAGTCAAGAAATTAGGATAAACAAAAGCCTAGATAAACAAAGTGTGAATGGATATAAACAGAGGTGTGAAAACAATAGAGTGTGGGAGGGACTGAGCTAAAGAGTTATTAGGAGAGGCATGGAGGATGTGAGGTACAGGTAAAAAAAAAACGGATAAGGCAGAGCTCAGAAAAAAAATTATAGTAAGAGAAATACAGAACCAAAGTGTGATAAATAATGACATTATTTAGTACACAATAAAAAAGAATTACAGTTTACCATAGTATGTCATGGAACAGATGTCCCGATTCAGTCCAGAAATGTTAGATTTACATTGTTTGATATATTTCAATGCCCATGTCCTGTGTGTTTCTGAAGTTGCCTCTTAGTATCAAGACAGATAAATCCAAGAGAGTGATCTGTTTGTGAAAAATGGTTTCCTACTGGAGAGCTGATAATCTGGTTTACTATTGTGACACGGTGGTGATTCATCCTGGTTTTCAGTGGTTGACTAGTTTCCCCAATATAGCATCCATTTGTGCACTTCTTGCATTGAATTAAGTAAACCACATTGCTGGATTGACATGTGATGGATCCATTGATTTGTATTATGTTGTTCTGGCTTGTCTTAATGGTGGCCTGTGTGCATATGTGGATGCAGGTCTTACAACTTGTCACGTTGCAGGGTGTTGTCCCTCTTGTTTTCTTGTTATTTTGATCTGCTGGGAGTTTGTTATGAATTATTTTGTTTGAGAGGCTGGGGGGCTGCTTATAGGCAATGACAGGCGGTTCAGGGAAGATGTCTTTCAGTGTCTCATCTTCTCTCAGCTTGGATTGTAGCTCTTTGACAATTTCCTGAAGGGGTTTTAGCATGGGACTGTAAGTGACCACTAGGGGTGTGCAGTCAGTTTGATGTCTTTGCCTGTATTCCAGCAGATTGTCTCGTGGTATTTGTATGGCCTGTTCAAATTCTCTGTCAGTTTGTCTTGGAGGGTGGCCCTGCTGAATTAGGGAATTTGAAGTGTGAAGAGCCGTCTGTCTTTTGTTCTCTCATCAGAGTAGATTCAATGATATCGAATTGCCTGACTGTAGATTACAGATTTTTTTGTATGATTTGGGTGGAAACTGGAATTATGCAGGTAGTGGTGTCTGTCAGTGGGTTTTCTGTAAAGAGCAGTTTGTATATGTCCATTTTTAGTGACAGTGACTGTGGTGTCAAGAAAATGTATGCTGGTGGTGGAGTATTCAATAGTGAGATTTATGGAATGATGAAAGTTGTTAAAATCATGATGGAATTTTTTGAGACAGTCTTCACCTTCTGTCCAAATCAGGAATATGTCATCAATAAAACTGAGGTAGACAGAAGGATTATAAGAGTGGTGTGTAAAAAAATCATTCTCTAAGCAGGCCATGAAAAGATTGGCATATTGTGGTGCCATTTTAGTGCCCATGGCTGTCCCCATGATCTGAAAAAAAAGTGTTTGCCATTAAAAGTGAAGTTGTTGTGTGTCAAAATGAATTTTATTAGGGTGCTGATGGTGGTTTCTGGAATGTCTCATGTGAATGTGTTTTCTTTTAATAATTCTGACATGCTGGCATGCCATCTTCATGTGGGATGTTGGTGTACAGGGCAGTGACATCCATTATAGCTAGGATAGTGTTCGATGGAAATTGGTGGTGTCCTGAATAAAACTGCTAGTATTTTTAACTGTTGTTGGACGTCTCTACCTAACAACATCCAAAAACAGTTAAAAACACTAATTCCAAACAAACCTACTCCAGGGACAGTCTATATGCTACCCAAGATACACAAACCAGGGAATCCATGATGACCCATCATCTCTGACATTGGCACAATCATTGAAAACATTTCAGGACTCACTGAATCCATTTTAAAACCACTAGTAAGAGCTACTAGCAGTTTATTCAGGACACCACCAATTTCCTCAGGAAAGTGAAACAAATCGGACAACTGCCACAGAACACTAACCTAGTCACTGCCCTGTACACCAACATCCCACATGAAGATGGCATAGCAGCATGTCATAAATTTTTAAAAGAAAACACATCCACAGGAGACATTTGAGAAAGCACCATCAGCACCCTAATAAAATTCATTTTGACACACAACTTCTCCTTTAACAGCAAGCATTTTTTACAGGTCATGGGAACAGCTATGGGCACTAAAATGGCACCACCATATGCCAATCTTTTTCATGGCCTGCTTAGAGTAGGATTTTTTTAAATACCACCCTTATAATCCATCTGTCTACCTCTGTTTTATTGATGACATATTCCTGATTTGGACAGAAGGTGAAGACTGTCTCAAAAAATTATATCGTGATTTTAACAACTTTCTTCATTCCATAAATCTCACTATTGAATACTCCACCACCAGCACACATTTTCTTGACTCCACTGTCAGTATCACTAAAAACAGACATACACAAACTGCTCTTTACAAAAAAAAAAAAAAAAAACACTGACAGACACTGCTACCTGAATAATTACAGCTTCTACCCAAATCATACAAAAAAACCTGTAATCTACAGTCAGGCAATTCGATACCATTGAATCTGTTCCGATGAGAGAACAAGAGACAGACAGCCCTCCACACTTCAGAATTCCCTAATTCAGCAGGGTCACTCTCCAAGACAAACTGACAGAAAATTTGAATGGGCCACACAAATACCACGAGACAATCTGATGAAATACAGACAAAGACACAAACTGACTGCACACCCCTAGTGGTCACTTATGGCCCCATGCTAAAACAACCCCTGCTGAAAGAAGAAGAGACACTGAAAGACATCTTCCCTAAACCACCTGTCATTGCCTATAAGCAGCCCCCCAGCCTCTCGAACATAATAATTCAATAACTCCCAGAAGATCTAAATAACCAGAAAACAAGAGGGCCAACACCATGCAACGTGGCAAGATGTAAAACCTGCACCCACGTATGCACACAGGCCACCATTAAAACAAGCCAGAACAACATAATACAAATTAATGGATCCTACACATGTCAGTCCAGTAATGTGGTTTACCTAATTCAATGCAAGAAGTGCACAAATGGATGCTATATTGGGGGAAACTAGCCAACCACTGAAAACCAGGATGAATCACCACCATCACACAATAGCAAACCAGATTATCAGCACTCCAGTAGGAAACCATTTTTCACAAACAGATCACTCTCTCTTGGATTTACAGTATCTGTCTTGATACTAACAGGCAACTTCAGAAACACACAGGACAGAAGGACGTGGGGAATTGAAATATATTAAACAATTTAAATCTAACATTTCTGGATTGAATCGGGACATCGGTTTCATTACACACTATGGTAAACTGTAATTCTTTTTTATTGTGTATTAAATCATGTCATTATTTATCACACTTTGGTTCTGTATTGCTCTTATTATAATTTGTTTTCCAGAGTTCTGCCTGATCCGTTTTTTTCACCTGTGCCTCACATCCTCCCTGCCTCTCTTAACTCTTTAGCTCAGTCCCTCCCACTCCCCTCTTGTTTTCACATGTCTGTTTATACCCTTTCACACTGTGTTTATCTAGGCTTTTATTATTTTGTTTCTCCTAATTTCTTGACTTCTTGCATCTCTTAGGCATCTCCTGTCTATTCAATCCTTACAGCCAGCCTTTGATATCAGATACTATCTGTGTGCTTTTGTCTTCCCTTTAGCTTCCTTTCATCTCTTACTGACCTGTTCCTATTCAGCCCCCTCCTCATTTCTTCTCATGTTTTTACTTTGCATCTTTGACTTTCATCTCTAGACCCCTTTGTCACCTTCCTATTTCACTTTCTGATTTTTAATTGCTCTACAGTGGATATAAATACTGCTTATGTTACTCAGTTTTACTGTTCACCTGAAGAAGGGACCTGTGGGGCCCCGAAAGCTTGTGTATAACTCCATCTTTGTACAAAACACTTGTTGGTCCAATAAAAGGTATCAAACCTTCCATCTTACCCTTTCTAATGAGGTTTTGGGGCAATTTCGATAGTTGTATTGTGGACCTAGATACTTTAAACGAAGCTTGTGGCAGTCTGCCATTGCCAAGAGCTGGAAACAGGTCCAGAAGGTCTCTCAAACACACCCATTTGAGAGAATCTCAAAATAATAAAAATGATTCCCAAAAACAATGCAGTACAAGATCCCAATAGTAAACAAACAAAAAAAAAAGCTCATGTATGGAGGAAACTGTGCCAGAGGTCAAATTGCAGCTCCTGTAACAGGAACCAATTAATTAACGTGAAAGGGCACAGAGAGAACTGGAACGTGATAGCGCTCTTTTTTGTAACTTGTAAAGCACTCTGTTTTCTGTAACTTGTATAGTTTAACAATTTCTAAACCACTGCTATGTTAAGCAGAAGTGGATTATTTAGGCTGAAAACAATAACGGTAGCCAGGTACGATGGTCTCCAGTTCCTGGGACTCAAACGTGAATCGAAGAGACCACAGTTAACGAAAAAAAACCTTAGCTAATGCACAGTAATTGAAAACTAAATAAAAGTACACTTTTTAAATAAATTGCAAATAAAGAAACTCAACTGGAGATCAGTACAGGGTGACTTGCTCTCTTCAGGCAGAGAAACAGATCTGAGCAATGGTCAGAGTGCAGCATGGATGCAGAGTCTGAACCTACATTCTAAATTCTGAAATCTGCATATGTCTTATATCCAGGGCATTACTCTCAGTCGAGATGACTGCATAAAGTGTACATATTAAGCATGTGATTCCTGGGGTTAGAAGCCAATCATGTTTAAGAAATAAATAGTGAGTTAAAACAAGCATTTGTCAGTGCCGAATGTTGGCTGCTGGCATTGGCATTGGTAGTGCAGGAGTTAGAGAGATGCATAATAGGAATGGCAGTGAAGTACTGAACTGACGCCAACCCCACCCCCACCCTCCAGAGACTGAAAGGCACCGGGGGTGTGCCTTTGGGCTGTCGGCAATAAAGCCCATGCCATTTCACCTCACCCTACCCTGCAGACACCGACAGGTGTCGAGGTGTGCCTTGGGGTCTTCGGGCCTTACACTCACCCCATTCCATAAGGAAACACACTAAGATGGGTGCAGTATAGGATAATGGGGTGAACTTTGGGGCCAAAGACTCCAAGGCACACCTCGATGCCTGTCACTGGCTGTAGGGTGGGGGTGGAATGGCATGAGCATTACAGTAGATGACCCCAAGTCACACCCCGGACGCCTGTCAGTCTCTACAGGGTGGGACGTTCTGGTTAGAAACCCTAATACCCAGGGCGTTTGTTGGTATTTTCACTCCAAATTTTCAACATGTGCTTTTTGTGACCCCAACTCATGAACAGTGGCACTATCAGTTCATTACACGAAAGGTGGTTTTGCACAGTGACTGCACCATTTGGCGCCACAAATGCAAAAACACATTTCGAGCAGGATGTGAAAAATGACAGCTGTACTGTTCATGAGGCGGTGTGAAAATATGGCAATGTTGAAAATCTGGAGTGAAAATCTGAAAAATTGGAAAAGTTACGAGCACGCGTAGAAACGGTGCAATGCACACCTGTAACGCAATCATTTTTTGGAATTGTTTCCCCAGATATTCAACATGAACATTTTTGGACCTCTCCTCATGAACGGAGGCACTGTGATTCTGTTAATCTGTCCCAAAAGTTAATTTCCCACAGCGACCATGCCATTCTGTGCCACAGGTGCAAAAACACATTTTGGGCAGGATGTGAAAAATGACAGCTGTACTGTTCATAAGGAGGTGTGAAAAAATGGCAATGTTGTAAATCTGGAGTGAAAATAGGAAAAATTGACAGTTATGAGCATGCATAGAAACTGCACAACCCACGCTCATAACGCAGTCATTGTTTGGAATTTTTCACCAAATTTGCAACATGGGCTTTTTGGGACCCTCCCTCAAGAACAGTGGCACTGTTGTTTTGTTAATTGCTCCCAAAAAGTGATTCCGCACAGCAACCGCAAAATCACCTTTCAGGACTGAGTAACAAAATGACAGTGACATGTTCACTAGGTGGGGTCCCAAGAACCCCGGTTTGAAAATTTGGGGCCAAAATTCCAAAAAATGGCTGCAATATCAACCCAAATTGAAACCCTCCATTGAGTCCCATTATAAAGCTTACTGTCTTTTCTTCAGTTTGCGGTTGTCCTTTGAAGAGTGCAGATGTGTCCCGCGCTGCAGAAGATCACTGCTCCCGACTTCCAGAGGTAAGTATGGGGTGGGGAGGTGTGAGAAGGTGGGTGTAGAGGGAGGTGTGGGTTGGGGGAGGGGCGGGAGACCATGAGGGACTGTTTTCTGTTTTACAGGTTAAATAAAATAAAAGACCATGGGGGCGTTTTCTATTTTACAAGGAAAACAATAAAAAAAACCATTTAGGCACACTGGTGTGGACCCCAGTGTGCCACAATAGTGGGGGGGCATGCCATTGTAGACATGGGATTGGGCAACCTCTGTCGGCAAAGAACGATACAGACCGGGTGGGTGGGTGACGATCTGACACCGGGAGTGGGCATCTCGGTGTCAGAAACAATTATTTCGGCACACTGGGGTGGGCTCCCAGTGTGCCACATAATGGGAGGAGGGAGACATGCCAACATGGGGATTGGGCACCCCGATGTCAGCTTTCCGAGGAGTGTGTGTCAGGCGGCAGGAGTCATCATTGTGGAAAGCTGCACTGCGGCTATTTTACTTATTGAAATGTTTCACCAGGAAAGGCACACTAAAACTCCATTGGTAACTCTGACCATGCGCATTACTCTGCACTGTAATGCGAATGGCTGGAGTCTTGTCATTTGCTGGTGCCACTGCAATGAGGAGACTGCACCTCACTGGAGTGGAAGATTTTTTTCCAGGTTGTGGCTCTCTTTGAAACTGCTGTCATCACCAGTATGCTCACTGATTGGTGGCTGAGAGACACACCCACTAAAGCACCCCCTGCATTGGCCACAACACTGACATACCTCTGAAATGTACTACTGCTGCAAGATGTTGCTTGCGCATGTGCAAGCCAACATAAAAAGAGAAAGCATAATCATAATAGACAGTGGGCCCCATATTCAGAGCCAGACGGATGCGCTTGCAGAACAGTGCATCGCACAAAAAAATGTGCTGGCCAGCTCTGTCATGATATTCAAATAGAATGCGCGATGGGAACTCACCACGCATTCTGTTTGAATAGCGGACCCCAGATACGTGGTGCATAGGAAGTGGCTGCCATGTATGGCACTTCGCATCCAGAGTGCGGGTCTGAAGACCACCCATGGGGAATGCATGGCGCATACCTGTATGTGCCGCAACCCCCATGGGCAATATTCAGCTCAAACATGCAAGTGAACCCACTAGGAATGCAAGGCGCATAGGGGCCATTTTTGCATGCCCATTATGGGCTTATCTGCATGGCTGCACCCAGCGTAATGTGCTGGGTCAGCCCACTCCCCCAGCCCTGATCCCAGGTGAATTATATAAAATGGAGCTCCGATCCCTCTGTTTTCTTAGTGTAGTGTCCCCCCCACCAGCCCCGATCCCCACTGAAATAACTAAAAGGTGCCCAAATCTCTCCATTTCCATAGTGCCATAGTGTACTGTCCCCCTCCCACAAGCACTGTCATAATGACATACATCCCCAAGTCCCCGTTTCCACAGTGTAGGGACCCCCCCCTCCTCTGCCCCCATTTCTCCTTGTCTGCCACCAGGTCCTCTGTCCTTACATCTATCCAAGCCAAGAACCTAGGTCATCTGGTTTGCAAGTGGTAAGGCTACCACTGTCCCTGCTGGCTGGCCAAAAAGGACTACTAACATAGAAACATAGACATTGACAACAGATAAGGACGGCCAGGTCCATTTAGTCTGCCCATAAACCCCACCCTTTTTAGTGGCCTCTGACCCTGCTTTGTCAATGGCTTTAACCTCTCCTTCCCACCTCCAGCATTCCCTTAACATTATAGTGTTGGAGTACTGAGTCAGCAGCAGTTTAAAGGAACACTACACTTTTTTATATTGCACATTCTGACTGTTTCTCTTTGCTACCAGTAACTTCCATTCCTGTAGCTATTCAGGAAGGATACAAACTCTTGCTTTAGTTTACTGTTACTAGCAGTAGCAATCGCCCATAACTATTCTGGGTGACTCCTTTTTCAGAATGTCAAAGTCTCATTTGTTCCTGAGATTTGCAATAGCAATAAGACAAAGTCACAACACCCATTTATACCATGTATCTATGTGGCAAGTACAAACATGCTGAAAAACTCTTTGGAAACACACAAGCTGAACACAAATTAAAAGGAAAAAACTGTACTACAACTCTAATCAGGTTTCAAAGAAAACTGAAGGTAAATGCAGTATTTCACACCTTGCAGCATCTTGTTTTGTTGAACTCTAAGTAAGCAGCCAGGCATACTGTAGAGCCTAAAGGGTGCTGACACATCATGTTCACATATGCTAATGTAGCTCTCATGGACAATGAGATTTCATCAACCAGAAAATGGAGACTCCAATGATAGTTAAAGGGGACTAGTATGAACAGTGACAATGAATTAAAAAAAAAAACATGTACAGTCATGGCCAAAAATATTGGCGCCCTTTCACTTTTTCAAATAACTCACAATTTCCTCTAAACATAAGTTGAAATTAACAACAGTACAGTATTTAGTCTCCACAGTTCTTTATTTCTCTGTTAATATTACAGAACCGTTGTTTTTGATTCAGAATTTAATATATCCTTTTAAATCAGAAAATGAAAAGAAATGGCATTGACAAAATTATTGACACCCTAGACTTAATATTTGGTAGCACAGCCTTTGGTCAAAATAACTGCAATCAACCGCTTCCTATAGCCATGGATGAGCTTCCTGCACCTCTCTACTGGCAGTTTGGCCCACTCTTCTTGTGCAAACTGCTCCAGTTCTCCTAGATTTGAAGGGTGCCTTCTCCCAACTGCTGATTTTGGATCTCTCCACAGGTTTTCAATGGGATTTAGATCTGGACTCATTGCTAGCCACTTCAGAACAGTCCAACATCTTGTCTTGAACCATTCCTGGGTGCTTTTTGAAGTGTGTTTGGGGTCATTGTCCTGCTGGAAGACCCATGACCTTCGACGGAGACCCAGCTTTCTGACACTGGGTTCAACATTGTGCTCCAAAATGGCCTGGTAATCTCCAGATTTCATGATGCCATGCACACGTCCAAGGCACCCAGTGCCAGAGGCAGTACAACAACCCCAAAACATCACTGAACCTCTCCATGTTTGACTGTAGGGAAGCTGTTCTTTTCTTTGAAGGCTTCATTTTGTTTTCTATAAACATAGAGATGACGTGTTTTACCAAAAAGCTCTAATTTGGTCTCATCTGTCCACAAGACATTCTCCCAGAAGGATTTTGGCTTGTTCAGGTGTGTTTTGGTAAACCCCAGTTGGGCTTTCTTATGTCTCTCTCTCAGCAGTGGGCTCCTCCTGGGCCTCCTACCATATAACCCCTTTTCATTGAGTTGGCGATGGATGGTGCGAGTTGAAACTGTTATACCTTGTGTCTGAAGGTCAGCTTGAATCTGTTTGGCAGTTGATCGAGGTACTTTCTCCACCATTTGAACTATCCTGTGCTGCAATCTTCGATCAAGTTTTCTCTTGCGGCCACGTCCAGGGAGGTTGGCTACGGTGCCATGGACCTTAAACATCCTGATAACATTACATATGGGGGGAAACAGGAACATCAAGGTCTCTGGAGATTGATTTGTAGCCTTGAGATTGTCCATGTTTGGCTACGATCTTCTGTCTGACCTCCTCAGACAATTCTCTGGCTGTCTTTCTTTTCTCCATGCTCATTGCGGTACACACAGTGACACAAAACAGGAGAATGAGTCATTTTCTCTATTCAAACTGGTTGAATGAGTGATTTTTATATTGCACGCACCTGCAACTCACCACAGGTGAGTTCAATTCCAAAGTGAAGGAGAATCACCTGCTTGAAATCTAATTATTTCTAATTACTTCTAAAAGGTGCCAATAATTTTGTCTGGGCCATTTAAGGATTTCTGTGTGGAATAAGCTAAGGCTTAGTAAATTTTTCTGATTTTTGTGTTTTATTCCACTGCAAACCAAAGAAATACATATGTGGATACCAAAGTATTTTTTAATTTCAACAATTTTCTGGAAGGAATGGTGCATTATTAGAAAAACTGCAAGGGTGCCAATATTTTTGGTCATGACTGTATATACCCAAAAGCTACAGGAAAAAGAGTTGACTGTTGATGAGAAAACAAATAAAATTGACAAGATATGAGGGTGTAGTACTCCTTTAAGTACCTTGGGAGTTTAGTAGTGCAGCTTAGTAAACAAGGAGAAACCAATATATAATATATTTCTCCTGGTCTCTAGTGTAGCCAGTGAGTTTGTACAGGTCACTATGGCAAAGGAATCATACTGAGAATGAATCTTAAAGCTATGTGGTAGACTTGCAAGGTGGTTCTAGAGACAGCTTTATGAACTGTATTATCATAATCCAGAATGGAAAAGAAGGTTCTCAGAACAAATTAATTCTATACTGCTACAGAGAAATGGACATTATTTCTCAAAAAAGAAAGGCCCAGCTTTACTCTTAATTTCTTATTGAGGTGATTAATATAGAGTCTGAAGTCTAGATATCTGACTTACTATATGCCAAGGTATTTGTTGGAGAGTACTCGTTTCTACGATTCACCACATAAATTAGTATTGAGAAATGTATCAATATTTTTAAAAGCAGGATTATGGGAGCAACCAAAAACCGTGCATTTCATTTTATTTGCATTCAAAAGTAGCTTTAGTATAAGATTTAGCTGACTTCTGAATTTTGAAGATGGTGGGAAAAAGAACTAGATGGACCAAACTTCCTTTCATTCCTCTGTTCTGTATGTTTATAGAATTTTTATTACATTAAATGCACATGAAAATGAGATCAAAAGTGTTAAGTGAATACAAGGTGGTAACACTATAAATCAGTTCTAATTATATTTGGTGAAACTGCAGAAACAGAACAGACTTAGTTTCCCAATACCGGTCTTAGCCCAACACTCATTAGAACAATCCAGCAGTAGAAGTCCCACCCTGATGAAATTACACATTGTATTTTTTCATACTGTAAGTCTGATCCATTATGCTGGCCGTTCACTCCTAGCATTATTAGTCATTCACTTATAGAAGAATTTTAAATTGACCAGTCACTTACCACGGATTGTGCGGCTATAAGTGCTGCGAATGTACTTCGTCCCGATGCTCCTGGTACACAGAATGACACCCGGACTTGAGCTCCCCCAACTGTAACACCATCTGTGATCTGCTGCACTACCTCGGCCTGTTCTGCTGTCTCGTATTCTATAACAGCAAAGCCACCAACATGGCTACCTTCTTCCTGAGCAAGCTGAGGAAAATATAGACAAGGACATTCTTTATTTTTTTTAATTTATTTTCATCTCACACAAATCTGTACAATGACATTGGATACAACTCATTACTATTACAAATGTACAGTATCCTCCACCCCCAAAACACTTTAAATAATCAGGGTTAACTGCTGTACACAAACATCATTTTTAATATACTCAAATGAAAAGTTATAAATAGAATAATAGATAGACAAGTCTGTATTACAAGGCAGCAATACCATTGAGAGGTTTTAGGGACATGGAACCTCAAGAACAAAACTGAAGAGGTCCTAAAGTCCCCAAAACCTCGAGATGGCATTACTGCCTTGTAAAACACTTACCTTTCTGTTATTTTTTGTAATATATGGATCCATTGATAATACTACAGTTGGAGATGACCTTGGAATTGTAGTATTATCAGCAAAAACGACAGTATTATCACTTTTCAGGAAAGTGTTATTGAGAGTAGTGATGTATTACTGGGAAATTTTTGTATTACCTAGTATAGCATTATTGAGGCTTAGCCATATATTAGAATGAAATAATATTAGCTAATGTTGAAATAAAATATTTCAAAATGTAGTTTTCATTGATATTCTCTCACTCTTGTGTTCATTTCTTACACTGCCTTGTTTAGTAAAACATGTGTTTAAATAGTTCCATGGCTAGGAAATAAAATTACTTTTTAAATTAAGCAGCAGTGCAAATTATGCTACAAATGCTGACCTTTATGTTTTAATTTTAATTTTAAATGCCCCTTTTCCTGTTCTGAGTCTTCTTTAGCACTGTTACATATGAAATAATAAAAGAAGAGCTTCTTTTTAGTAAGGGTAGCCACAGGTTTTAATCATTATTTTCAGCTGTTCTTGAAACAGAAACTGGGAGCAGTGTCTGTTGCACACTTATTCACCAAACTTTGCTTTTCTCTATTTTAGCCAATTCCTTAAGAAGACTTATAACATGGGGTTGTCAGATTGCCTCAGCTGACTGGTTGAAGGCTGTCAGCTGACTGTGCATTAATGCACCATATATGCACAGTTGATGTGAAGTGGCATGCAAGAGAATCAGTGGGCAGGGGGGAACTCATTATACAGTGGAGGAAAGCAAAGTGAAAGACATCCATTAATCAAGAAAAAGGAATGACAGCTACTTCATGAAATGTGTGCTCCCGTCCTGCAGAATTTGTAGCCATTGTAAGCCTTGGTACCTGTTGTTTCCCCTCCCATGCCCTCCTGAGCCATGCTCCCCACCATAGCCACTGCTGTTTCTTTGTCCCATTGCAACAGTTGTGCCACTCGTTATCAGATAGGCAGACAGTGAGATCATGACATGTCAGGAAAGCATCCTGCAGTCTTCTGTGAGCAGGTTCCACTTTTGCACAGTTCAGTGTGCATTGGTTGTCCGTCGCCGTTGCCTGTCAACACACCTCCAGTGTCTGCCAGACGTGAGTGCAGGCAGAGTGGGCAGTGGATGTACAGAGTGCCCACCCCCCACCCCATAGCGAGGTGAGAAAGTGAGTGTGCCCCTATTTGATTACTTGTTAGACTGCCTCCATATACTGAATTTTGTTCACAGCCCATTCTTTCAAGTACTTCAGCAAGTGACAGGCTGGTTTATAGCCCCCCGCCACAGCAATCTTACCTCCCTGTCCTGTGGAATAATAGACAGATCTATCGTGACAGTTCCCAGCACTTTACAGATTCCCACCCACCGCCCCACAGATCTCTGGGGACCGAGTGCACAGTAAAGCCTGCATCCTGTTCACATCAGCGCCACACTCAACCAGAACAGCAGGACAGTCTTCCCACATGCAGCAGTGTTTGTCTTTCCACTCACATTCCTTCCTTCATCACGTGATAAACACCAAATGCTTCCCCCCAACCCGACAATGTCCACTCCTCGTTCTGCTCTCACTGACAGTGGGACAGCATGGTCATGGAAAAGCACATCAGGGAGCGAGAGACAGACACAGCAGACCAGGAAATAGGTGCAATCTTTGTGTGTGTCTCCAAGCTTCAGAAGTGCTGCAGCCCACAGGACATGTAGAGAGAGAGAGAGAGAGAGAGAGAGAGAGAGAGAGAGCAATGTCCCTGTCCTGTTGCTCAGTGTCTGCCTCTCGGTCTACTGTTAGCCAAGTAAATGTGCAGCCCATGGACCAGGGACACTGAAGTGTCCATGCTGCTCCATGTCACTCTCTCACATTGTCACACACCTGCAGGGGAAACAGTGCACAGCTTCTTAGCGACATTATCTGAAATCGCTGGCAGTGAGTCATTGAGGCCACTGAACGGATGTATTACTGCTGCATTGTACTGTCTCTGGGTAGTAAGACACACCAGCGAGAGAGAAAAAACTCCCCAGAGCCTGTCCTCTGTTCTCAGCCTCCTTTCCCCTTCACTACCATGGCGGCTCAAACATACGCCACCGGCAGTGTGTGAATCATACTGGCTGCACTGCCCTGTCTGGTGCACTGTGCATAAAGCGAACTATAAGCTACACAGTTGCTCTGCAGACACCGAG
This sequence comes from Neoceratodus forsteri, assembly GCA_016271365.2. Taxonomy (NCBI): domain Eukaryota; kingdom Metazoa; phylum Chordata; order Ceratodontiformes; family Ceratodontidae; genus Neoceratodus; species Neoceratodus forsteri. The sequence continues at coordinate 400,996,318 of CM028136.1, read as the reverse complement.
GTTTGTTTTGCACACTGGAGTGCAGACTAGCATAATCAGTGTGCTGCACAATTGCAGTACACTGAGTGATGCCTGTTTTGCGCATTGGGGTACACAGTGGGATATGACATCTTCTGCCTGTAAGTTCCACTTCTTTTTTCTCCAGAAAGAGTGTCCCTGTGGTGTATGCAGACAGACACCCTCTGCAGTATTTATCAGACTTGCCAGAGTGGGACTATTTTCTGTGGGGGAAGGATACTCAAATAAGTGTTCACTTTTTCATAATTTTATATGACATGCCTTTATTTTCTAACACTGTAGCAACCCCATGTTATAAGTGCAATAACCCACTCCATGGTGTGTGGTTATTGGGGATTCATCAACACCCCGAGTGCTGTGAGGGCACTCAGCCTACGGCCTCATGCCTCACAACACACCCAGGGTGTTGATTAATCCCCAATAACCGCACACCCTGTCGTGGGTTATTGCTTAACTATGGTCCAGCAGGCCCATTGGTGCAGCAGTAGTGCTACCATTTGCAATGCTGATGGTCCAGGTTTCGAAGAGAACTTGGCACGTCAGAGGGCCAGCTTGGGGGGGATGAGGAGGATTGAGTGTCTGAAGGACTGCTCTCCTCCTTGGTGGGGGGCTTGTAGAGCCTGGTGTTCATCTGGTCCCTAGCGTCCACTAAAGGAAAGGTGCTTGGGACTACTTAGAAGGTAAGAAGGGTGTGGCAGATGCCAACGTGCAGTGTGCGGGAGCATGCGGTGCACATCATGTCATCACTGCACCCCGCGCCACTCAAGGGGAAACCAGAAAAGACAAAAAAGCTTCTGGCACCAGGATAGCTGTAGGCACTGCATCCAACCAGCTGGGCTCACCAGACCAGGAACTGGATCCAGTTCCAGATGGGGGATCACGGGGTACCCCATCGACTCCATCAGGGGGAGCAAACTCTAGGGGTAGACTGACTGGGAGGTAAGTCATGGTGGACATCAGGGCAATGGGGCTGGGTGTCCTGGCAAATGAGGGCCATCCGGTGGGTGGGGGGGATGAAACACAGAATAAAAAAAAAAAAAAGACCTATGGTCTAAATGTTGATTCTAACTCAATTTTCTATTTTCAGCGTGCATTGAATATTCCCTTTTGGTTTCGTTTTCAGCTCACATACTGACACAACACTTTGTTTTGTTTTTTCTTATCCATCTTAGTCACATGAAAAGTGATGTTAAATAACAGGTGTTCAAAAACAGATGAGAATAATGATTAAAAATTGAGCATAACTTTATATAAAAAGATAGCACAAAACCTATATTAAAAAGAGCAAATCCTGAGGACAACTATATTAAAAACTGCAAAAAACCTGAGGATAACTATTAAAAATAGGGTAAGACCTGAGAATAACTACATTAAAAAGAGAACAAAACCTGAGGATAACTACATTAAAATGAGTGCTCCACATGTGTTCCACATTTCTAGATGTTCTGTCTGTTGTTGGTTCTAAAACTTAATAAAGATAATAAAAAAAAATAGGAGTGCTCCATTATTTTATTTCAAATGTAAAACAAAATGGCAAAAAGGACTCAAATGTGTAAAATTGGGCTTTGTACATGACAGGTGAAAAAGGGCAATCTAAAATAGAATAAGAAGGCGTGAATCAAAAAATTCACCAAAACGTGCACTGCTATCTTAAAGGAGGACTACAGTATATGTTGTGCAGAGTGTTTTGATTTGTATGTGTAATCCTCTCCTTCCCTTTTGTTTGCTATTAGGAGTTTTTTTTTTTCTAAATTTGACTACTAGTTTTATGGCCTCTGGGGATCTCCATGTTAACATGGTTCATTGTTCTTCCTTTTCCTACAATGCCCCTGTCTCATGTGACAGTGATATGTTTGAGACCACTGATTTAGTGAGGGAAAGTACTGCAGCGGTAATCTGCAGACAGGAGCCTGATGTTTTGGCCTCAACTAAATAAATCTAATTCAATACTTTTGTTTTTGGGGCCAACCCGGTGGCACAGAGGGCTGAGGTGCTGGTCACCACACCTCGCATCACACCGGCGACCTGGGTTCAGGAATGAGCTCGGGTTGGCAGGGGTCAGCTTGGAAGGAGAAGGATTGAGCATCCCAGAGATTGCTCTCCTCCTCTGAGTGGGTGGGGTAAGTTATCTGCAGCTGTGCTGGTTCCTGGTGGCGACTGGAGGTTGGTGAAAGTAGCAGATTGCATAAGGGGGATGGCATGGATGGCATCAGACATGTGATGCACAGAAGTGCGCATATCAGTGTCATTGACGCCACTGCACATCCGTGCCAGGGGTTGGGGATTCCACATACAAGAAGAAAAATCCTCTGGAGTGCATGAAGTCTTCTCCAGTGGCACCATGCCATTCCTACTCGAGATGCTCCTCTCCGGATCCTGACCCTTGGCTTCCGCAGTGGTGGGGTAGGTACCCGCTGTGATGTGGCCGGCACAAGGAATGGAGGAGGGGGGTCGAGAATAGGTACTGGGAGTGGCACAGGGGCCATGGAGCACATGGATAAAGGGGGACCATAGATAACACCCCCTAGCCAAGGAGGGCACAAAAAATCCACAACATTAAAAAGATTATTGTTTTCTATGTGTGTGCCTAGGTCTATCCAGCAGGAGTAATTGTTTTGCATTTAAAGCTTTTCATTTAATCAGACTACACACAGCTATGAAAAGCACGCAAATCACCCCAGGTCTTCAATGCTATAAGACTCTAGCTGTTTTCTTGCAGAATAACTCACTCAATTAGCCCTCAAGTGTTTGCTAAACTGTAAATGTACCCTTCTATGCTCATTGGATAAGGAACGTTACCTACATCACAGCTTTACTGCTGTAAAATTAACACTAAAGCAGTACTTGCTGAATCTATGGTCCCAGATGCAGCACTGTCAAATGGGACAGAAGACATATTAGGACAAAGAAGAGCCATACAAAATGCTAACGTGGAGATCCCTAGGGGCCATAAACCTAGCAGGCAAATTTAGAAAAAAAACTCTTAATAGCAAACAGAGGGGAGGACACACCAGGACTATACACGCCATGCACCAATCAAAACATTCTGCACAATATTCAGTACAATGGAAAACAATTCACAGGTCTGATGACAAACCTAGTCTCTGAACACCAAATTGTCTGTCTATAGAGCCCACAGCAGTATGCAAAATGTGTGTGCGTATGTGTGTGTGACAGTCAATTTTTTTTTTGTTAAAAAGGACATTTAAAGATGTAAGACTGCCTCTTAAAAAAGGAAGGTATTGCCATTCATTTTACACCGACAGCCCTAGAATCAGAATGTCATTCATTTTCCATTGATAGCCCTAGAAACCAGAAACCCACTGTGAGCTGCACACTCATGCAGAACAGATATGTCCGGGAACCCTTTTACTTATTATTTATCAGAAGGTCGTATCCCAGTTCACTGAATCATAAAACAGGTGGCTCAATCTAAAAGGAGGGAAATAAAGCTGAAATGGCAATTAAAAACATTACTAGATTCAAATGCAAAACTGTAACAGCTGACGAGGATATCAATTTAGGAAAATGAAATCAAGAATGTTCATGGAACTGTGAACAACATATGAATATCCAGAGGTATTACACAAATTAGACTGCCAATTATCTTTTCTTTTTCCATTCAGAAGATTTCTTTGCCACCAAACTCAATGTAATGCTCTCTTTTGGTGGGAGGTGATGAAATAGATTGCCTGAACCCTATGACAGCCCCACTACATGAAATGTTTAACAATTTCATTTATACCACAGTGTAGATCCAGAAGAGTAAAGGAATTGAAAGTGCATAAACTTACCGTCTTTTTCGTTCTATTAAGAAATGATTACATATTGCTTTCTCTCCTCCCTGCTGTAGAGAACAGTAAATTTCTCTCTCTAAATGGGGCTTAAAACCCACGATGGCCTGATCCATGTGAACAGTGGCAGTCCTCACTATCAGACTACTATGGAAACCTAAAATTACTGCATCAGCCATTGTGCAGTGTGCCTTCTCTGCAGATCAAGGCAAATGGAGAAATAATGCCCCAAACCACCAGACTTGAAGAAACTGGAGCAGTGGACAGAAACGTGGCAGTTGAAATTCAGCACTAAAAAGTGCAAAGTCATGCATTTAGGCAGACAAAATCCCAAAGAGGATTACTACCTGGGAGGAAAGAAGTTAGCCTCCACCAGCCAGGAAGACCTAGGGGTCATTATAACAGAAGACTTAAAAGTGGTCAAACAGTGCGAAAAGGTGGCACTAAAGGCAAGTGGCATGCTGGGCTGCATCAGGTGGGGAATCACAAGTCGCAGGAGGGAAGTGGTGTTACCACTCTACAGGGCGCTGGTGCACCCCCTCTTGGAGTACTGCATACAGTACTGGAGACCACACCCCAAAAGGGACATAGACAGAATCAAGACAGTGCAGAGGAGGGCCACGAAAATGATTCAGGGACATATGGCATACCAAGACAGGCCGAGGGAACTCAACATGTGCTCTCTGGAACAGAGGAGGGAGAGTTGCAACATGATTGAGACTTTTAAATATATGAGGGGTATAAATAAGGTTAACATTCAGGAGTTTTTCTAATTGAAAGACAGTGGGAGAACGAGAAGGCATGACATGAAGCTGAAGGGAGGGAGGTAGGTTCAGCAGTAATACAAGGAAGTTCTTCTTTACAGAAAGGGTGGTGGACCCATGGAATAGCCTACCCAAGGGGGTAGTGGGGGCCAAAATGGTAAGCGAGTTCAAGAACGCATGGGCTAGACATAAAGATAGCATACGGAAAGACAAAGAAGGGGAGGGGGCATAGCACCAGGAAGGTTCTTGGGCAGACTAGATGGACCTTGCAGTCCCCTTCTGCCATTACTGTCTATATTTTTATGTTAAACATGTAACGCTGATCCAGGTTGAAAGATACCACCCAACCATGGCATTAGTACTTTAAAAAAGACTGCAATCATGTACCTGTGGTAGGCTCATCTATTTCAGTGGTATAGTACTGTACCAGCACTTTGGGGGAAACAGTAAATTCCAATGCAGATGACTGAAAAAGAACACTGCATCACAGCCATGTAATTGCAGGAGCTAGTTTCTGACAACATAGTACTCAGCAGCTGACAGCCCTATTGTATTGGTCACGTTTTCATAGAATATTGTCACTTACGGAAACAAGCTGTTTTTAAAAATCATTCTTTATTTACAGACAAGTCAATAAGAAATTAATTACAGAACACCTTGCTTTAGTAAATATTTCTTAAAAATCAGCCTCTTCACCCAGCAATTTTAATCACCATTTTGGCATACAAAAGCAGTGTCCTGTATATTAGTGCTTTCATGTGGCGTTGTTTCCTAAGAGTAAGAAATGTAGTAGCCATTAGTTAATCAGCAACTCTGCCAGTTTTCAAGCCAACATTTCACATAAAGGGGAATAACTACTATATAAACTCACAGAACTGTCTAACACCCACACACGGCTCCATGTCATACTTCCAAGGACGGAAGTCCTGCGGAGCACTAGAGTACAAGCTCTGCTGTTAAAACAGTACTTACAGTGGCTGAGAGGAGGGGGAGTAGGAAATGAAGAAAGATTTTTACTGAGATGAGGCAAGATGCCCAAAAAGTGCAAGCATGCTGAATGAGCTCTTTAAAAACACTGTGAGATGATGAGGAGAAATGGCATTCAAAAGCTAGACTGTCTTGCACCTTTCAACCATAAAATATAGAACAGACTTCCGGTGCAGCCTCTGACTGTAATGGCGGCTTAGCGCTCCCGTTCCGTGATCCCCCTGTCCTTTCAAACCAGAACCATGGCCAATAATCCATAAAAATTAACCTCAGGCAACTACACCTTTCATGGCAACGAACAAGCTACAAGGGTGGGCGAACAGATTTTACAGTTTACCTGTGGATCAGGATCCTTCAGACCACGAGCAATACCATTCAGGCCTGCTCCCCCACGCTGCACACTACATCTAAACACAAAGGCAAGTAAAAATCCCAATCTACTAAACAGATGGAGGACAAGTTAGACAAGATTTTACATGAACTTAAAGCAATTAAGTCAGATTTTAAGGAATTTAAATGGGAGCAAGAGCAGGCCCGAGCAGATATTCCCGAATTACAGCAGCGGAAGGTTGCAGTAGAGGAGGAGCAACTTGCACAATCCGAGGCCTCTAAGGAATGGCAGGCCATGGTCTCACAGATCGTGGAAATATGCCAAGCCCTTGGAGAGAAGCAAGAGGATGCCGAAAACAGGCATAGACGTAGAAATTTGAGGCTATATGGAGTACCGGAGGGGAGTGAGGAAAACAATATCAACATGTTCATACCATCATTACTTCACGAAGTTCTGAATCTGAGCTCTGAATATGAGTTGGAGATAGAAAGAGTCCACAGAGCCTTGCGCCCTCCGCCCTCACAACCGGGAATGAGACCCCGCACAATAATAATACGCTTCCTGAGGAATACCACTAAAAAAGAGCTGCTACAGAAGGCTTGGACTAAGGGGAAGACCTTTTATCAATCCAACAGAGTATACTTTGATAATGACTACGCCCGTGCAACAACGCAGCGCCGCAGGGAATATATACCACTGTTCCCAATTTTGAGGGGCCTAAAGTTGAAGTTTCACACCCCATATCCCTCCAGGCTTCAGGTTCAATACCTCGATGGACAACAACATTACCATTCAGCTCAGGATGCTCTTACAGATATAGAAACCAGGGGACATGGACTCCCAACCAAAGTGAACTTTCCGGGGCATTCAGTGGGGAAATAGGCAACCACGTTTCGCCAGAGATCACTGGACCCACAGTCACAACAAGCTGCCTTGGACTCAATGAAACAACTACATCGTCAGTTTGCCAGAAATATTGCCTGAAACTGGGAAAATCTTTATTTGACAGCATATGAGGTTGGGAGGTGAGTGCTGGGGCCGGCTGAGGAGCCAGACTTGTGGCCTGAACGGGGAGGCTTCCCGGGTGTGCTCCCCACTGCGGGGCCTGCCATTAACATTAACAAGAGATGGCAGTAAGACTGCTGTTGGGCTATTGTATCATGCACTTGAGATGGTGTTGGAGGAATGTGGTACAGACACTGAAAAGATGGCTTATGGCAGTGGTCGGTACCAGCCCTCCCCTTCGGAGGGGCTAATGTGGAACCACTGGATCTTACAGGAGGCCCCGGAAAGCTTCGGAGTAACTGATTTTTGAAACAAAATCTTATCTCGCTGTCACTTAGGGGATGGGGAAGTAGTCCCCCGAACCCGGGGGAGGTCTCTATTAAAAATGTCTGAGCAGCCAGAGGCCTATTGATTGGGGATCCTATGGGTTTCCAGGCCCTAGTTGCCGAGGAGGGTGGGAACATTGAGTGACTATGCGGATAGCATTTAAACATAGTCTGGCAGGGGATGTCTGCTCCCTCCATGCCTCCTGAGAGTGTTTACATTTGATGAAGTGCAGCAGTCCTGATGGGAAGGATACTGTTGAGTGATGGTGGCCACTGTGGGGGGGGGGGAGTTATATCCGGGGAGCGGACCCTGGACCCTGGTAGTGGCGGTGGTGGGGCCGCTAACCTGGTCAGGCCCTGGCCCTCCTCTCTGACTCTAATGACATGTAGACTTGTTAATTTATATTTAAGTTCCTCACTGTAAGAAGTAACAGGGTAGAATCCATGGAGGACTCTTTTATAACAATGGACCTACAACCCGTCTTACTTGAATGCCAGCAGGGGGAAATGAGAGACTTATAGAGGATAAAATTTAATTGCACCATTTTCATTTTTTCTTTAATTGCGAAATGCCTGCTAATCTTATTTTCTGTTTATAGCTACATCTCTACAGATAGGGGTAATCTGAACCCCGGGGTGCATTTCATTGCAAGGACTGCAATCCCAATAGTGGCTTCTATTTTTAGTCGCCACCCCCCTGAAGTTTGTAAAGGGATGGAAGTCTGTGCACTACAACTGTATATAGTTTATTCTACATTGATTAGACTCGGATATCAGTTCAGAGGATGTCATTGTGGTCAGACTGTACTATTTCTACTATATTATACAAACATTTAGATTGGAGTGCACTAAGAGAGGGAAATATATTTATAACAGTGCAGGCAGGATATTGGACCGGTTGGCTGTGGATGGAAGGGTGGGGGGAGGCTTGACTTAGGAGGATTGTGACCTATTTTTGCAACCATTATGACCCCAAACCAAAAAATTTAATTAGTCTCTCAGAATGTGAATGGCTTGAGGGGCCCAATTAAATGAGGGAAGGTGATATCCTACCTTAAAAAAATTATACCCCCATATGATATCACTGCAAGAAACTCATATCACCCCAACTGAGCATCAAAAGCTGATGAAATTTGGGATGCAAACCACTGTGGCAAGTTCTCACCACTCAGGTAGAAGAAGAGGAGTGGCAATATTAATCCCTAACAATTTGGCATTCCAACTAGAAACCTCATATTCTAACACAGAGGGTACACTGGCAGTGGTCCAGGGATTTTGGTGGGCCTATACACTGGCTAGTATCTATCGCCCTCCAGGTTCAAACCCACAAACACATCAAACCCTGATAAACTAGATTTAGCCATTTTAAACAGGGAGTTTTAGTGGTAGGTGGGGACTTGAACCTCTTAATGGAGCCAGGGAAGGTTAGCTCAAGCCCTAGCCCTCCACATATGACAGCTGGCCAGAGACATGGCTGGAGATTATTTACAGAAATGGGCCTAGTCAATACCTGGAGACTTAGTAACCTGGGAAGTACAGTATATACCCATTATTCGATGGTCCATCATACTTACTCCTGTACAGACCATTTTTTAATTACAGCAGAACATAAGATCTGGTGAATCAGGTGACTATACTCCCTATTTTGCTGACAGACCATGCCCCATTAGTATTAGAATTGGAAACTTATATAAAAAAAAAACAGTCCACACAATGGCGTTTTAATAATTCTTTATTAAGAAATCGGAAATATGTAGAATTTATCACTCAACGTATTCCAGAAATCATAGCACAAAACCAGTCCCCTAAGATTACATCAGGAATACTATGGGACACATTGAAAGCAGTAATTAGAGGAGATACTGTACCATCCACTTTACAGCTGGGGAGAAGCGGGCTAGGGAGATGCTGCAGAGACCATTGGAAGCCGAACTTGTAATTTGGCAGCAAGCACACATGCAAGGAGCTAGATCGGCCCAACAACATATAACCCAGATTCAAAGTAAATTACAAGACCTACACACATATAAAACTGAAAAGGCCTTACAAAATATTATTTGGGGGCTAGGGCTTCTCTGGTATTAGCCTCCACACTGAGATCAATAAGATTTAGGGGAATGATAACCCATCTTAGGAACCCCAAGACTAAACATCTCTTAACTAGTACTAAACAAGTCTTAGAGGGATTTAGACAATTTTATAATTCCCTTTATACCCAGGGCCCAGAACCATCAGAAGATAAATACATGGCCCTTTTTCAGTCTTTGGGTCTACCTCAGATAACGCCTCACCAAAACGATATTTTACTCTGACCAATTACAGTACAGGAGATACAGGGGGTGATTAAAAGGGCTAAGGCAGGGAAGAGTCCTGGTCAAGATGGGATCACCTCTGAATTCTATAAAAGCTTTGGTAACATTTTACTTCCTACCTTACAGACACTATTTAATGACCTACAGTTCAAAGATACAACCCCCTTGGCAGCATGTGAATATATCAATAATTTTAAAGCCAGGAAAGGACCCTTTGAATTGCGAATCCTACAGACCTACATCAGTCCTAAACAAGGATTTTAAGTTCTACGCAAGTATTTTAGCACATTGACTAGAAACTCTTTTACCCAATATAATTAATAAGGACCAAACAGGCTTTGTCCCCACAAGAAGAACTACAGATAACATCAAATGAACCTTATATTTGTTAGAATGAGTGGAGGCGAGGTCTATTTCATTTTTATTGTTGAGTATGGATGCCCAAAAGGCCTTTGACCGAGTGTCATGGACATTTTGATACTATACCTTGGAGAGGTTTGGCTTCCCCCTAGATTTCTACAATGGGTGCAGGATCTCTATACATCCCCCAAACAGTAGTTAAAGCAAACGGCTCCTATTCTGAGTGATTCACTTTACATAGAGGAACACGACAAGGCTGTCCTTTATCCCCTCTTCTATTCACCCTATATGTGGAATCCATAGCAGAAGCAATACAAAAAGCTGAGGAGATATCCGGCCTGTCAGAGGGTGGGGTAGAACATAAGACCGCGTTTTACACTGGTGATTTATTGATCTACTTAACATCCCCATGATCCTCTCCCCCCCAATTATTTACACTCCTACAGGGTATATAATCCTTATCTGGGTATAAACTAAACACAGACAAAACTGAGGTACTCAGCTGGAGATATAGTCCATACGATAGCACCAGATCATTATTCCCTTTAAAATGGGATATTAGAAATTTTCAGTACCTGGGAATTGTTATCCCCCAGGATCTTAAAAGGCTATATGATATGAATCCCCCCCACCAATTAAGACATTAAAGAGTGATCTACAGTGCTGGCATGAACTTACAATACCTTTAATACAACAAACAGATTCTGTCAAAATGATGATACTGCCTAGATTTCTTTATCTGTTCCAGAACCTTCCTGTCTGTCTCCCCCTGGAATGTTTTAAAAGTTGGGAATAAAATACTCTCCCAATATATATGGCATGGGAAAAGACCTAGGAAGGCTTATGCCTTGCTTCAACTCCCCAAGAATAAGGGCGGCCTGGCCCTTCCGAATTTGAAGACATATTATTTTTCGGCCCTTATGGCGCATGCCCTACATCGGTTGGATATGACCATAATATCACACTGGAAAACCGTAGAGCTAAATGATGAGCAGAAAGCCACAGAAAAAAGTATGGGTTCCCCCTGTACTCAAAGAATTTATAGACTAGAAGGCATGCAATCAATTTATACTAAAGCTGTACTCACTGTATGTCGGAGGCTGCTAGGAACAATAGATATTAACTCTTCTGCTCGAGTATTGTTGATCCCAGTATATGATCCAGTATTTATTCCAGCCTTTACTGATACTACATTTGATGCTTGGAAAAGGCAGGGTCTGATATTTATATTCCAATGGTATGAGCAGGGATCTTTCATAACCTTTGCCCAAGCACAGCAGGCATATCAGTTAGGGAGGAGGGATTTTTCCTGCTATCTTCAAATTCGTCATTATATAACCTAGAGATGTGGAATACATTGGGATCCGATTCAGGCTCACCCCTTGGTGCAAATAATTATACACACCCAGACTAGACAGATCCCTGATCATATTATCTCAGAGTTGTACAATGCTCTCCATCGAAAGGGACATAAATCATTAGTGAAAATACAGAAGTCCTAGGAGGCAGATTTGGGACAGGAGATTTCTGAATCAGACTGGGATCAGATTCACAGTATACAGCATAAGATATCTAGATCCCATGTCTGGAAGGAATTTAGCTGATAATGTATTGTTACATTTTTTAATTCGCCCATTATCACAAGAAAATCTGGGACCAGAGGAGGAACTTGCCGCTGAAAACTATGTGGAGAGACCCGGGCAGACCATATACATATATTCTGGATATGCCCGATACTTACTCAGAAGTGGGTACAAATAGAACATGGTCTGAAACAACTTTTTTCCAGAGCTTCCAGGCCTTTCTCCTGGGCTGGCACTCCCACACTGGTTCCCCGAAGTGGTCAAGAATATACAGTCTAAGCAATTACTGGTAACATTACTTCTAGCAGCCAAAAAGGGGATCTTATGGAGGTGGTTACAGACAGCACCCCCAGTTGTAACTGACTGGGAGAACACGGTACAAGAGATTTATACAATGGAGAAAATAACAGCAATCGTTTTACACAGGAGGAAGACTGTGGCTCGGCTTTTCTGGAATAAGTGGACAATATGGCTCATGCAGCATAGACAGGATAGTATACCATGAATTAGACAATTTCAATGCTGAGAGGCTCTTATTGCAATTCTATTACATACTCTTGTGTTTATCATGTACTGTATACTCTGCTGATACTTCTGTCTGAAGCCAGCCTGATCTGTACTGAAATCATAATTTTGTAATATAATCCTGCATACTGTGTGCTATACAAACCGATGTAATCCAATCTTTTTAATAAAAAATATAGTAATAGTGCATGGGGTGATGTGTTTAACGAGATTTTACACACACCCTGAGGTGTTGGATGCTCATAAACCCCAAAACAGAGCTTGAGGGTTTGATTAAGCATCAACACCGAGGGAGTGCATGAAAATCTCGTTAAACACACCACCCCATGTTTTAATTTACATAATTGCTGGGGAGCATTTTCTTGCCACAGAAATGATATAAAATAAAAATACATTAGTGTTGTTCAGCCTTGGTCAGTCCACCATTCCTCAGCTGCTGGAAACTTTCTGGGTTTTTTTAACTGTTTTTTTTAGGTTTACTCCAGGAGCCAGCTGTTTAAGGAAGGATTGGTGGTTACTGGTAAGAGGCAAGTTTTTTTTAATTTACTTATCGTTGAGAGTGCTGCTGGCGGTGAAGTAGGAAGTGCCGAGAAACGGAGGAGTGGAGGTCTGTGCAGGCGCAGAGTGAGGGAAACCCAGCATAAGTTATAATGACGAATTATAACCGGGTTTCCCTATGGGAGAAAATGCTCCCCAGTTATTATATTACCATAAAATGAAATCAAGCAAAAAATTATCCTAAAATTTAAGACATTCAATATAAGTACAGTGAAAAACAACAAACTCAAAAAGGTTTGCTTCTGCTGAAGTCTGGCCTCCCGGCAGGGGCGGCTAAAATGGGAGGGGGCGGTCGGGCCATGGCCCCTGCACTTGTATTTCGGGGGGGCCATATAGTTATTTCAGCCCCCCCACATTTTACCGATTTTTGTTTTTTAAATATAGTAGTAATTTTAGTGGTACATAACGTTCATGTTTCCTAAGGGCAGTGAGCTGTGAACTCTTTATTTTTGAAGACCGTGGTAAAAACCTGCCCCCCCCCCCCCGTTTTAGCCACCCAAGCCTTGACTCCTCCCAGCAGTGCTCCTTTCCGAAGGAAGTTCTGCAGCTATGAAACCTACACCTGCTGCGGGTCTTGCCCCATAGCGTTCCCTACCTTTCTGCCAGGTGCTTCATAATATATGGCATGGACTCCCTCAGCTGCTGGAAGTCCAGAAATACACTTTCTGCAGTGCCCTCAGCGGCTGAGTCATACTATTGAATTGTTTACAAACTTTCTTTTACAGCTGCTGCTGTTTTCGTCTCTTGACTTGTTCGTTTAGTAAAGATAAGTAATATTTCAGTAGAATGATTTGCTGTGGCGAATATACGGTAGGAGTACTAATAATGTTGCTGCCTGTGCTGTACATTTCCACATTTACTTGACTGATAGTATCACTCCAGTCTGAGTGATTCATGAATTGTTGGTACTATCGTAGGGGCTGTGGTTAAAGTGTGGTGCTTTTCAGCGAGGTTTCAACATCCAGTTTTAGTTAAACACAGAGTTCTTCATCCATTGAAAATAGGTGCTGATTGTACCGTTGGGGTGGGGTTGATAACCTTACGGTTTCAGGCTTGTTAGGATTCGATATTTAAAACAAAATCCAAAAGGGTGGAAACTTTCTTTTATTCAATTTTCCTGGGCTGACTGCATCTATAAAGTCAAACTATCACAACTTAAGAATCTTCAAGGAAGACTTAAACTTTAAAATATGTTTTGTCACCAGTTTCTGAAATCCTTTGCTAAATGTTGCAATGAGGGGTTAAATTGGGCAGAACCCATAGGAACTTGGTTCCACTCCTTTTTATTGCTGGCCTATCTCCGAATAACGTACAGAGGGAAGACATGGCAGTTCTCCAGACGCAGTCATACGGACTACTAAAACTGAAGCAGAATTTGCTGGAAAAGCAGCAATCCCTAGCCAAGAAGTTGAGGTGGAGACTAAAAGCGACTGAGGGAATTGATGGATCTTTGCATGAGGACTGTCAGCAATTTCCCCATGCCAGGTTTAGTTGAATGCTTCCTCTATGCACTGATGTTGCGATGAGGAGGCACAATTTGTGTATTAAACTAAAAAGAAAAAAATACTGGACTTTTGGACTGTACATGGGGTCTCATATGGAGCAGGTTGAGGGGTACAGGTTCAATATAGCTTAATGTAATAAACTTTGGTTTTTAACCCCCCTTAGTTGCGAGACGAAGTTCCAATTGTCTTTTAGGTAACCGGGGTTCAGTGCTAAGTTAAGCAGTCAGCATGTCGACATAGACGTTTGGCAATAGTTATGAGGGTTTTCAAGTTGCTGCTAAATGGTTATTAAACAAGTTTGTATTCTGTGATTGTAGTGGGAAGCAAGGGAAGGGATGGTGGGGAGACATAATAGTCTCCCTCTATAGTTTTAGCGTAAAATGGTTAATAGTGAACATACAGCTCATGTGCATCTCCCTTCTCTATTCTCCCTAGATGCAGGTTAATATCATAGCCACTGAGGAGGCTAGCATTCTGTATTCTGTATCTGGGATGGCAAAATAAAAATTGGATCCCCCTACCTCCTTTTGTACCAGAAAATAGGGTGGGTTGTATTGTATATCAATTATTGAGGAATTTGCACATTTGTGTACTCGTGTAATTGTATAACCCTATTTGAGAATGTCATGCATAAGTTTTTATCTGAAAACAATAAATATAAAGTTTAAATAAAAAAAGAATAGTTACTGTGGACAGCAGGGTGCCATGCCTGCATGCCGTTCAGCCCAAGTTGTGGAAACCATTTCTAGGTTCATAGCAAAGTGGTGTAATGAGGGGAGTAGGGGTTCCTCTTCTGGCAAATGGTGCTAAGATGTCTCTGGGAGAGGGAGATTCATTGTTCAGGGTGTAGGTCAGGGCTGTGACTATGTTTAGGACCCTGGTGTGACTGCACATTTTGGGCCTCAGAGTATTGTAATGCAAGTGCAGAAGCCGATGAAATATGGCATCTCTGTGGCTTGAAAGTAAAACAGTATACCCCAGTAAAGTTGAGCAGATGAACTGCAGTTCTGAGTGCTGTGCGGTTATTTTCCCTACCACCCTGGGTCCTATCTTAGTCAGCTCCATAAGAGAAGGTGGGTGCCAGTGGCAGTTTGTTTGCGAGGGGGCCCCCAACAAGCTGTACCAACCATATACCCCTAGACATGGGAGTTATGCTGGATCACACCCACCCCTAGCAGGGCACAGATACAGGCTTGTCAGCAAGCCAAAAGAGGATGGGGTTGTATAAGTAAAAGTTGTAACTATTTTACAGCTTTTTTGTGAATATTTCCTTTGTAGTCTAGTAGTTGATTTTCATACGAACATACGAAATTTGCCAACAGATAAAGGCCTAGAGGTCTATCAAGTCTGCTCGAATGTGCAGCTAGCACCCCTTATTCTGCAGCTACCCCTCCCTTTCACCCTTCCAATTCATTAACCCTTCCCCTTGTCCTGTCCCATCCTCATTTGAAGCAGTCCACTGTTCTACTGCATACCACTTCAGGAGGTAACGCATTCCACCCAGCCACCACCCTCTATGTAAAAAAGTGTCTCCTCATCTCCCTCCTGAACCTTCCTCGTTCCAGTCTCATATCATGGCCCCTGGTGTCCCTCCCCTCCCTTACTTTGAACAGCCCCTCTGTACTTGTCTTGTTTATTCCTTTCATGTATTTAAAGGTTTCAATCATGTCACCCCTGTCTCTCCTCTCCTCTCCTTCAGTGAGTACATGTTCAACTCCTTCAACTTCCTCTCGTATGATAAGTCCCCCAGCCCCTTGATCATCTTTGTCGCTCTGCACTGCACCCCCTCCAGTAACTTAATGTCCCTCTTCGATACGGACGCCAAGTACTGCACGCAGTACTCCAGGTGTGGTCTAACCAATGACCTATACAGTGGCAGAATCACCTCCTCCCTCCGAGGATATACTCTTGCAATACAACCCAGCATTTTGTTGGCCTTGCAGCTGCCTTCCTACATTGTGCCGAGTTGTTCATTGACCCTGTAATGAGCACACCCAGATCCTTCTCATCTGTCTGGGCTAGCTGCACTCCCCCTAGCTGGTAACTCTTCCTTGGGTTCTTCATCCCAAAATGCAGCACCTTACACTTTTTGGCATTAAACCCCAGTTGCCAGGTGTCTGACCAGGTTTCAAGCTTTGCCAGATCATCCTGCAACCCTGCCATCCCCCTAGGTCATCCACCACCGCACCTACCTTGGTATCATCAGCAAACAGACTGATCTTGCTCTTGATGTCCCATGATATGTCTGCAATGAATATCCCAAACAACACTGGTCCCAACACCGAGCCCTGTGGAACACCACCATCACTGCCCTTGGGTGTGAGAGCTCCCACCCACCACCACCCTCTGTTGCCTTCCTGCAGCCAGTTTCCTACCCATCTCACCAGCTTTGCACCGCCCTGTGCCTACTAACTTCCTTCCCAGCCTTCCATGTGCACTGAGTCGAATGCCGCACTGGAGTCCAGATACAGGACATCCACTGCATGGCCCCTGTCCAGTTGCCTCAGTTACCCAGTCACAGAACTCGACTAAGTTGGTTTGGCAGGATCTGCCACGTGATGAAGCCATGCTGTCTGCTGTCCTGTAGTCCTTTGGCCTCAGGAGGGCCACCAGCCTCTCCTTCAGGATGGTCTCCATTAGCTTACCCACGATGGACGTGAGGCTCACTGGTCTGTAGTTTCCCGGTTCATCCTTGGGGCCACTCTTATGGAGGGGCACCACATGAGCCATCCTCCAGTCCTGAGGTACACACCCCGAATGTAGTGAGGCATTAAATAGGTCTGCCAAAGGTCCTGCAAGGACCTCTGCCAGTTCCTTCAGTACCCTGGGGTGGATGCCATCTGGGCCTGGCGCCTTGTCCACCCTCAGTGCCTTCAAACCCTCTCGAACTCTGCTCGCCATGATTTCCCCATCTGTCACCACTTCCTACCCTGCTTCTGCCATTTCTCCCACCTTGGGTGTCACCCCCCTATACTCTTTAGTAAATACTGAGCAGAAGTACTCATTTAGTGCTTCCGCCTTATCGCACCCTGCTTCCACCCAACCCCCCTCCTTCCTAATCCTTACTATGTGGTCCTTACAGCTCCTTTTCTCCCTGATGTACTTAAAGAAGTCCTTCTCCCCCTTCTTAATGCCTTGTGCCAGCCTGAGTTCCATAGATGCTTTGGCTCCCTTACTGCCCTTGTCACCTCCTTCGATTCTTGTCAAGTACCTCCCTGTCCTCCTCTCCTGTTTTCTGTACTTCCTAAAGGCAGCTCTTTTCCTCCTTACCTTTTCCATGACCTCCTTGCTCAACCAGATCGTTTCTAGCCCTAGCCTTCTTGCTCTGGGCTTTGCAGCAGGTTTTGGTTGCCTCCACTATCCCCAGCTTTATGAGCTCCCACCTCTGGTTAGTGTCCATACTAGATTGAATTCTGGCCAGGTACCCTTTTACCACTTCCCCATCCTCCCAAAGTCGGCCCTCCTGAAGTCCAGCACTATTGTGCCAGATTCCACTCCTTCCTTGCCCATATCCAATGTGAGCCATACTGAGTGGTGGTCACTCCCTGATAGCAGTTCCTCCTCTATAAGTTCTCTCACAAAGTCCCCATTTGCCAGCACAAGGTCAAGGGTATTCCTTAACCTGGTTGGTTCACTGACCATTTGCAGCAGGAAGCTGTCCTGGAAGGCATCCAGCAGTACCTGCTCCTTCTGTTCCTGGTTGTTGGGTGCTCCAGTCCACTCCTGGCATGTTGAAGTCCCCACAATCACCACACTACCCTTTCGCAGGTCCTCCTGATCTGTCCCACTAGTCCCTGTCTAACTCCTCTGTCTGAGATGGTGGCCTGTACACCACTCCCATTCTAAGAATCCTATTCTTGGAATCCTGGATTTACATCCAAAGTGACTCCATTACCCTCCCTCCTTACACACTTCAGTCCTTCCTTCACATATAGTGCCACCCCCTTCCCAATCACCCTGTCCCTACGAAATAACCTGTACCTGGTACAGACAGGTCCCAGTCATTGTATTGGGTGGCCATGTTCCGTGATGGCTGCAATGTCCACCTCTCCTCTGCCATGAGAACCTGTAACTCTGCAGTTTTCCTCCCAAGGCTCCTAGCATTAAGGGTAACCACCTTCCACCCTCCCTCCCCATCCTGCCCTCCTTTCCTAGCATCACCAACAGTATTTGCCATTTGTCCTTTGTCACTGTTATGGGGGGTAAGCTCATATGATTTCCCAACCTGTGGTCTCTGCATATCACTTCCCAAACTGCCACCCCCTACTCCTAGTTTAAATTCCCAACTTCCTCTATGTACTCCTCCATCCTCTGTTTCAACACTTTCTTTCCCTCCTCACTCAAATGTAGTCTGTCCTTGGCATAGAGACTACTGTCCTCCCAGGTCCCTCCCCACTCCCGCAACAGCCCATACCCTTTAGCACAACACCAGGTTCTTAGCCATCCGTTAAATTCCTCTATTCTCAGCTTCCTTGTTGTGCTTGCCTTTGGCACCGGAAGTATCTCTGAAAAAGTTACTGATCTTCCTGCTCCCTCATATAATTGTGCTAGTTCCTCAAACCTCCTCTGGACTGTATCTACTGTCTTGTCAGCCAGGTCGTTTGTCCCAAGATTTGTAATTAAATGAGGCTTGTCCCTACCCCTTCTAGCATATTTTAGAACAGACTGTCCCACCCTTTCCCTTGTCATTCCTGGCATGGCCTCCACCCAAATGTGACTATGCCTCTCACCCTTGCTACCCCACCTAACTCCTCAGTATTGAGTCCCCCAGCACTAAGATTCCACCCCTCTTACTCCCTGCTTGCTTCCATTCATCTTCCTCTCTCATTTCCAGCTCCTCTTCTTCCTCCTACACATTATTTCCCCCTTTTATCCCTGTTGCAATTCTCCCAGCAGAACTTCCCCCCGCTCCAGTTTGGTCCAGGCATTTATCAATTACTCCTCTAATTTCATCATTTCCCTCCTCCACCTTCTTCCTCTCTAGCAGTGCACAACTATTTTCTGAAGGCCCTTCACAAATGCCCGCTCCCTCTCTCTTCATAGTAACCTGTTCTCTCCTTTCCACCCCATGACTTTTGCCACTTCTTCACCTCCCCTCACAAATCCCTATCTCCTCCTTCCATTTGTCTTTTGTCTCCTGACCTGGTTTCCCCGGCAATTGTTCTTCCTGGCCTGGGCCCCTTTGTCTCTGCTTCCCTTCTTCTGACCCTCTCCTCACCACTGTTGGCTTAAATCGCCTCCCTCATCTCCCCTTCTTCCTCCCTCCAGTACTGGGCTAAACCCACCCCAATCTGCCTTGCCTGTCTTAGTTCCTCCTGCAGACCCTCAATCTCCTTTCTAAGTTTTTCTATGTGGTTGCACACTAAACATCCTCCCACACTCCAGGCAATTTTTAGAAAGATTGGAGCACCGTAGTTGTTACAGCCTACCACCCTACCCATTGCTGTCGTTGCCCATCAGCGATCCCCCACCCTTCCAGATGCAGGATACCAAACACTCCCCCAAGTCTCCCTCTCCCTCTATCAGTGCAAAACATTTTCTTTATTTCCTTACCTCCTTCAAGCAATACGCTTAGATATATTGAGCAACTGCTTTTATATTCCTATCCTTCCTATCCACACTCAAAACAGGCTTTAAGTAGCCATTGCACAACCTTCTTCAAACTCCTACTCCTCCTTTCCCCAATGCAATATCAATGCGAAGAAGTAATAATGAAAGCTCCTAGATTTGCATTTACTTCCCTTCCACTGAGAGAGCAGTCACCTCTTCACTTGCTGCTGTTCCTTTCCTGGTATGCCCCTCCTACTCAACACCCCTTACTATACCCAGTGTTTAGCTCCTAAATTGAAACCAAACAGCAGCAGCTCTGTGATGTAATCCCGAGGTCAGAGCAGCAGTCCACTCTCTGTAAAGAGAATCCTGAATTGAAACCAAACAGCAGCAGCTCTGTGATGTAATCTCAAGGTATGACCGGGTCATTGAGGGGGGTCTTCATCAGCACTGAAGAAGTTCACATGTAGTGGGGGCCATGTTGCAAAACATAGAAGCACAGACTCTGTCAGCAGCAAAGCACCACTTGGTCTACCTAGTCTGCCCAATTTTTCCTTGCCTGTTTTACATTTGCAGACCATACCCGGTCTCTAATACCTCCCCGTATCTGTTCTAATATACCCCAATGTTTATGCCATGCATGCTTGAAGGCCTCCATGGTTCTAGCCCCCATGACTTCAGCTGGCAGTCAGTTAAAGGTGTCTACTACCCTTTCAGTGAAGAAACATTTTCTCACATCTCTCCTGAATTCTCTCCCTCTCCAGCTTCACTGCATGCCACCTAGTCCTCATTTGAAAGAGGCTCCCCACCTGCACCCTGTTTGCCTATGTAAGGTATTTGTAGGTCTTAATAATGTCACTACTGTCCCTTCTCTCTTCCAGGGTGTGCATGTTGAGATCCCCAGTCTTTCTTCATAGGGCTTCCCTTGCAAACCCTGCACCATCTTAGTTGCCCTGCTCTGGACTGCCTTGACACCATGCTACTCTGCCTAGTTGATATGTAGCTGATACATCACAAAATTTTAACCAGGTATTATAGAAATTCATTTCTCACTTTTATTTCTTCATATCATTTATTAGAACCTTGTTAACTAGAGCATCCTAGATATACAGAATATTTACAACAGTACCACTAACACACAGTAAATAAAAACAGATACACATACAAATGAAGAATGTTTCGTAAAACAAATGCAGATGTGTACATACCGTGACCTAAGCTGGGAAGTTTTTGGCAATTCCTAATTATGGGAAGTACTGTAAAGAGTTCCAAGATACCAGAGCAGCATGAGAGTAAGCAGACTTTCCATAGACAGTTTCAATCCTTGGGGAAAATGAATGAATGCTTGGTAACATCCCATACACTATTAATTCTGTGAAGAAGTTAAAAATTTGTTGAACAAACAAGGAGCGCTAATGGTATTTACTGCCTTGTAACTGAATTCGAACAAACTGCACTCCCTTCTAAGCTCTAGGGGGACCAATGGAGTTGGTCCAGCATGTCACAGTGATTGAGTATAGTAATTGCAATTTAAAATAAACCTCAAAAGTCTTTTGTACATTTTAGTGGAGATAGTAAAACAGATTAGAGTGCAAGGCACTAGACAACAACACTTTCTCCAGAATAGGAGTACGGCTTATTTTACAACATGTTACCTGTCTTACAAGGAAAGATAGCCTTTCACCCTATGCACTTGGGCCTGCCAGACCTGGACTATTTTAATAATGGTGCCAGTATGGGACTTACAAGACAAAGTGGGTCAGAAGTAAAACCAAGATATATATGGTGACAACCCCTCTTCACTGGAACCCTTCCTGCATTAGAAGGCTGCCAGAGACTCCCCCTTGTGGGGAAGCCTACACTGTATGCCTCCATATCCCTTCACTGGGATCTCCACTGCTATTTTGAGCCTGTCACTGGAGGCTACCATGTAACTTAATGTCAAAGTGAATTGTTCTCAATTGTTGGATCCATAGACATCTGCAGGGTGTCAGGTTTTTTTTGTAACTCTGTTTAGCACCTTGACTTGGTGTGGGAGATGTACCCCCTCTTCAGCGCCCAGACCTCGCACCAAGCATCCCCCCCAGCTGCCCAGACTGGGAGTCCTGCAGCTTGCCCCCTGCAGTGGGGCTTCCTGAGGAGAAGGACTGAGATTTACAGTAACTGAGGCTCTAGCTGAAGCTTATGCCTGGTGCTTCATTTGGGTGGAGGTCTGGTGGCTTCGTGGTGCAGTTGGCCCAGGATTTTTTCTTGTAAGTTTCCCCGGAGGCATGGATGTGCAATGGCATCAGCGTGGATTGGGCGTGCTCCTGCACCCGACCTGCAGACATCTGTCATTGCCTCTCCCCTGAACAGTGGCCCTGGCTGTTGCACACTGAGCCTCCACTGGGTGTTGCTGATACGCCGGAAAGCCACAACCCTCCCCCCCCCCAGAGGACGAGAGCTGTTCATGGGATGCTCAACATACCTCCCTCCAGCCGACCCTCTGACACACTGTGTTCATTCCTCAATGCGGGTTGTCAGCGCCACTGGTGGTAGTGCTACCGCTGTGCTGGTGGGCTGGCCAGATGTCAGATTCTTGCACAGTACTCCATGTGTGGCCTCACTAATGATCTATAAAAAGGCAGTAATACCTCTTTCCTCCTGCTAGTGATCTGTAAAATGGCAGTAATACCTTTTCCTCCTGCTATCAAAACCCCTCGTATTAAACCCCCAACACCCTGGTTGCCTCACTATAGGCCAAGTTACATTGGCTTATGAATACTCCTAGGTCTCTTTCCTCGAGGGTAGTGCCCATCTTAACTCCTCCATCAAGTACTCTATTTTGGGGTCCTTGTTCCCTCTGTGCATCACCTTGTATTTTTTGGCATTAAATCTCGACTTCCAGCCTTGGACCACCTCTTCAACCTTTGCAGAACCCTTTGCAACTCCCTAACCCCCTCCATACTCTCTGTTTACCAAAGAGCTTAGTGTCATCTGTGAAGAGACACATCATGGCCTGAATATTTTCTTGTGCCTGATGAATATGTTGAAAAGGACTGGACCTGGAACGGATTCATGTGGCACACAGCGGTTACCTCCACCTCCTTGGATTTAACTCCATTTACCACTGCCCTCTTCTGTCTTCCCTCCAACCAACTTCTCGCATGTCTAACTGTGTTCTTCACTGCACTTAGATCCTTAACCTTCCCTGTGGCACTGATTCAAATGTGTTGCTGAAGTTGAAAGAACTAAACAAGTAAATAGTGAGAAACTATTCAACAGGAATAGCAAATCTAGAATAGGGGGCAGTTTCAACAGGAATGTGAGGAGTTTACTCCCACTCCTGTTGTTTATATGTATGCATGTATGTATCTATGTACCTTTGTTACTTTTGGATAGGGAGTAGATATAAATATTATATTCCTGAAATGTTATTTCATTGATAATTTTAGAAATAGTGGCAGGATATCAGTTTACCTTTACTCGACATAAAATGATGACCATGAATGTACTAGAAACAAATTCTGACTATTAATAGAAATTGTTTAACTAACCTATTGCACCAAATGAATTACTTAGTGCTGTTGTCATTCTAAAATTAAAAAAAAAAACATTTTAAAGTGAAAATGTGTCCTTGATTTCATTATATTGCATTACTTGTGCACATACTGTATTTCTGAATATATAACTAGCAGCAGAATATATGACAGTCAAAATAAAATAAAACAAAATTGTTTAAGGCAATATGGAATGAAATAAACAGCTCAACTCAAGGTTATCCTTGTAATTATATGTTATTTATAGGAAATAAACACTGTCTGACAGAAAAAAAACGCCACAAAATCACTGCAAAAATTGTAATTTTCTGGCCCCACATTAAAGCTACTTGAACAGCCCCTGCCTCCCTGTATGGGGTATAACTTCTCAGGAAGTACCTCAATCAGGGTAGCAGTCTCCCCTGGGCAGGAAGCAAGGGTGGCAAAAGGAGATGATGGCCTACAGCTTGTAGTGAAAAGGTGGATCTTATCTTGAATACTTCATATAAACATAGAATGTGTCAGCAGATGGGATCCATGTGGACCATCTAGTCTGCCCATGTCTACTACCCACCCCAAAAAATCAGGCTGCTGTGTTAAGTTTTCCACACTGTCTGTTCCATACCAGCTTGAATTCTCTGACCGTCTTTCACCCCACCACCTGTGATGGGGAGGCCATTCCAAGGCTCCACCACCCTTTCTGAAAAGAAGAACTTCCTTGTGTTGCTCCTGAACCTACCCCACTTTAGGCGCATGTCACGACCTCTGGTCTGGGTGCAGTTTACCAGAAGTAGATCCTGTGCCTGTAGCTTGTTGATACCCTTCAGGCATTTAATGTCCATATCATGTTCTTCCATCCCTTCTTTGTTCTAGTAAGTACACGTTTAGCTGTTTTAGCCTTGCATCATATGGCTCGTGATGCAGACCTTGCACCATCTTTGTTGCCCTTCTTTGCATAGTCTCTAGTCTTTCTATGTCTTTCTTAAGGTGAGACCTCCCAGAACTGGACACAGTACTGCAGGTGAGGCCTTACCAGGAACCTGTGCAGTGGCATAATCGCCTCCCTTTTTCTACTGGTTATGCCTCTCTATGCACCCCAAGATGCCGCTGGCCTTTTGTGCCACCTTTTCACACTGCTTACCAACCTTCAGGTCATCTGAAATGATCCTCCCAAGATCACGCTCGTATTCGGTTACCGCCGGCCGGCTGTACCCCATTTAGAAAGTAATTTCTCCCTGAGTTACATCTTCCTGGGTGCATAACCATTCATAATTCATTCTCCAAAGATACAGAATATGGAGGATGGATTGAGACAAAAGCATTGATGGGATAAAGTCCAGCCTGAATAGACTATAGTCATATCTCAATGGGGATAAAAAGATGGAAGACTTGCAAAAGACAAATAAAGAGAGTGAACACAAAGTTATAGTTAAAGCTATTGCACAGCAAAAGAAAAAAATCGAATCTGGGTTGCTTTAGGAAGGAAGATGAAACCCTATATGTTGTAAACAGCATTTGCTAATTTATTGGGATTTCCCATCCTACTAGCTACGGTACCCTGGGATTTCCTTGGTAAGCAGCAATGTGTTCAGGCTTATCTTGAAGGTCTGCACTGTCTTCATATCTACTGTCTCTGCTTGTAGGCTGTTCTATAGGTTCCCCATCATCTGAGAGAACTAGTACTAGGAAAAAAGGCAAGCACACCAGACCAGTTCAGCTGAAGATTTTACTATTAAGCTGTACTGAGTACATTACAACCAATTCATTATGTACATATGTGCAAAGGTGCAATTTGAAGTGGTGTAAAGTACAAAAAATTCCTGTGAGGCTAAAGAACCAAACCATGGACCAGGAACACTCCCCTACATATTGGCATCTGGACACACCTTCCTCAGGGTCCGTCTGAGAGAAGAAGGACATCTTAATGTTACCTCTAAAGTTACCAGCTCTGAGCTTCAGGGCATGTCTCAGTGTCCTGCTGATCACAACAGATCAAACAGCTTCACCTGCTGGATCCATAATGCTGAGCGGTGGGGATACCATTCTGGCACGTTGGTGACTTGGTTTGCACCTCAAGCCTGGGATGTCAGAAACAGAGGCCTGCAGGGAAGGCTCAGAGCATTTGAGTTGATGCTCTCCTCCTGTAGGGTGTATTGAGTGGCTGCTGGTGGTGACAATGTGGTGGTGTGCTTCAGGGCTACTGAAACCATTCCCTGACATGAATCCCTTCCTGGGATGCTGTACCATGGGTGCTTCTGCGAGGGGTGGGAGGAAGATCAGAAAAAGGGATGGCCCAATCAGAGGTGCCACATGATGGTCTTGAGATCCTACCCATGCCTCCAACCCTTCAGTGCATCAAGGTCCCCCCCCCCCCGAAACTCCACAGACTAGCTTCAGTTCTCCTCCCCTGTTCACTGGCTCTGCTGTAAAGACCCCTTAGCAGGGATACGCTAGACTTTGGGATCATCAGGCTTCTCCAGGGAGTCTGCGGGCACAGAACAACAAGCCAGAGGGAAATTCAATGGGCAGAGAAAGGCACTGAAATTGGTCCAAGGAGAGGTTCCTAGTGGTTAAGGTGAAAAAAAAAATGACCATTTGTTCAAGCTTGTTGATGCACTTGCGTCAGATGAGTTTTAGTGCTTAGAAATGCAAGGTGATGCATTCAGGAAAGAAGAAGAAGGCAAAATACTACTGCATTTAAATTACATAAAAATTACAGAAACCAAGCAGGAGAATAACTTGGGAGCACTGATCACCAGCAACTTTAAAGGGGAGCAGCAGTGCTGGACAGCAGCTAGCAAGGCAAACAAAATCATGCCATGCATCCAGATAAACTTATAAGCAGAGGGCTGGCCTGGTAGTACAGGGGAAATACTACCACTGGCTGCACCAGCAACCCATGTTCAGAAACAGACTCTGGCCACTCGGGGGCCAGCTGGGGTAGGGAGGGAGGATCGAGCATCCCAAGGACAGTGCTCTTTTCTTTTTTTTGGGGGGGGGACTCTGGCAGCACAGCAGGCAGACACGAAGCAGAAATGTGCAGCTGCTGGATACAATGCATGCATGTGTGCTGCTATTCGCATGCATGCATGCACGTCATCATTACATGCTGGCGCCCTCTGGGGGAAAACAAAACAGAAAAGAAAATCCCTGGTCTGCCAGGATGATGGCGGAATCCTTCACAGGCCTATAGACCAACAGGGCAGGCCACACACCACATATGTGGTCCTGGGTAAGAGGTGGATAACCTGTAAGTCCCTAAGAGGAAGTCGGTGGCAGGGCTGGAGGGCTGCCATCAGAAGGGGCAGACTGGGGATCAAAGAAAAACCTCTATGGAATAAAAACTTGATAGAAAGGTCAAGACACGTATTACAGTGTCCTTATGCAGATGCTTGGTCAGGCCCAGCACTGAGAAGTGAGCAGTTCTGGTCCCCATGTCTGGGGGAAAGATGATGACACACTGATGAAAGTACAGGGGAGTGCAACCAAGATGGTCAAAGGCTTGCAAAGCACGGGCTATGAAACTTTGTTCTGGAGGACTTCCGGTGACATCATGGGATGGCAGCTGCCTAATCCCAGAAGCTCCGTATGATCCGAAACAAAATCTACAACCATCCTGCACTGAAAAAGGGTTACCCGACAGCAAACATATTAGAAAGTAATTCACTGAATATGTTGACTTGCCAGTGGCTTAAGAAGCAGAAACCAACACTGGCTGCAAAATGTTCTATGCTTCAGGGTGAAGATCGGAGTCATAGCAGGAGCTGATCATCATCCAGGCTGTCTCCCTATACCTCTTGGACAGTGAACTAGAGAGCGGGCAGGAAAGTGATATGCCATTACCTACAGAAAATAGTATGAGGAGCTCAAGAACATCGGTATCTCCCTCGAGCGAATTTAAACGGCAGCAGCGGACGACAAGTGGGTCTCTACGTGGTTGAAAAGAGCACATCCACAGTGGAGTCCTGCCTCACAAAATAAACAGCTACAACGGATCTGCACATGTCAGCCCTGCTGCAACTCTATCAAAGAGAGCTGGCACTGAAATCCAAACCTGAGGCCCTAGAAAAATGCAATTGTAGAAATAACATCAGAATACACAGCATTCCAGAAAAGACAGAGACTGGGAATATGTTAGCCTTTATGGAGAGCTTTATTAAAGAAATGATCAGCCTGGACAAAGGCCTCCTTCTGAACTGTATTTGGGCCCATAGAGCACTATCGCGCCCCCCTTTCCCCTCTGCGAGACCTCACTCAGTGGTCATTGCCTTCCTGGACTACAGAGTGAAGACTATGCTCCTTACTAAAGCCTGAGCTAAAAAGAAGTTACTTTGGAGGACATGCGGCTCTTCTTTGAGCATGATTATGCTCCTAGTAGCTTACAGTACCACAAAAAAAGTGTTGCTGATGGTGAAAGAACTAAAATCAAAGAATACCAGGGCACATACTGAATTTCCAGTATGTCTCAGAGTTTTTCATGACTAGGGTTCCACCCTGTACAAAACCTTGAATGACACCAGGAACTTCCTCCAGCAGCAAGGCATTCAGTTGGACAAGGCCGAGACAGGCCATAAAATGGCAGAACTTAAGAGACAGCAGTGGATACAGATGAAGTCAAAGAGGACAGTGGCCCCAGACTCCCCCCTCCACTTCTACATGGCTGGCCCTAGTGGAGAGACATGGAGTGAAGGGGACCAAAGACAATCCCCAAAACCCCATAAACAGCAAGAGCCATTTCCTAGATCCAACAACTCACAGGCAGCACCCTCCACTGCAGAAAAACAGGTCCAGGACAAGACCAAGAATAAATGATTCTGGCATGATGGAACTATTCATAGCCTTTTTCCAACTGTTTATCTGAACTGGATTTGGACATATGGTATAGGGTGGGGTTGTCCCCCTTGACCCCCGATTCTCCATTTTTAATTCCTGAACGCAGGATGGTATTACAGGTATTACCACAATGAAGGGGAGGTACTAACAACAACAATAATGGAAAGGGACCTGGGGATAGTCATATCAGATGACCTTAAGGTGGGCAAGCAATGTGAGAAGGCAGTAAGGAGGGCTGGGGGGATTCTGGGATGCATAGGGAGAGGCATCACCAGTAGAAAGCAAGAAGTTGTTATCCCTCTGTACAGACAGTTGGTGAGACCCCATCTGGAGCACTGCCTGCAGTTCTGGAGACCCCATCTCTGCAGGACATATGAAGGAGGCAGTCAGAGGAGGGCAACCAAAATGGTGCAGGGTCTGCACCGGAAGCCATATGAAGAGAGACTAAAAGAGCTTAATATGTATACCCTTGAGGAAAGGAGGGAGAGGGGGGCATGATAGAAACTTTCAAGTACCTCAAGGGAATCAACAAAGTCCAAGAGGGTAGCATATTTCAGAAAAAGAGATACGCAAGAACAAGGGGGTACAATTTGAAAATAGAGGGGGGGATGGCTCAGGAGCAATGTGAGGAAGTATTTTTTCATGGAGAGGGTGGTGGATGCATGGTACAGTCTTCCTGAGGAGGTTGTGGAGTCAAAAACAGTGGGGGAATTCAAGAATGCATGGGTCGACATAAGGCAATTATAGTGGAGGGCAGGAGGAAGTAGGCTGCTGGTTAACTAGGATCTGCAGCTTATCCAATAGGTAGAGAAATGGGCAGACTAGGTGGGCCAAGCAGTCCTTATCTGCCATCAAATTCTATGTTTCTATGTAACCTGGCTCTCAGGGGGCTCATTCACACACAGAGGTATTGGATGCCACCAACTGTGGGGGCAGGCTCACAGTAGAGCAGTTGGGACTCTCCTCTCTCTCACCCTCCCACTATGTGGGGTGCCTATTAGCCTACTTGAGCCACTTGTGATTCGTGTTGGGGGGGCACTGCAGCAGCTCCTAATATTGACCTAAAGGCAAAGCGACAGACATTGATCCATCACTGATCACCACTGGAAATTATGCAGGGCCTGGGCAAGTTACAAGGTAAATCCTTATCTCAACACTGAGCTACTGAATGCAAACCTAGGAGCCGGGGGCAGAATATCCCTGTGCACCTGGGGAAGGGGGTTAATTCAAATGTACCTTTGGTATAGTAGGGATTTGCCGATGCCCTGGAGCTTGACTGCTGTTAACAGTGGGGCACAGGAGCACAACAAGATGGCAGGACACAAAACATAATAGTGGGGGCTGCTGTTGGGAAGGAGGAGGCAGGCTGGCCTCACAGGTGCTGGGGGAGTGGAGGTTTCTCTGAGAGCCAGGGATCTTGACAGTTTGGGGGTGGGGACTGTACACCTCCCCATAGCATGGCTAAATCACATGGGGGTCACCCATGACACCTCCAATCACTCAATTCTCACGTGGTGATTTGACAGTGAGAGGGAAGGCTGATGCAGGCTTCCCTTTACCCTTTCTGGCACAACAGCAGAGGGGGTCTTTTCATCAGGAGGCTTTCTTTTGAAGTGCTGTTTCGTTCTTGAAACATATTTTATCAGAAGGCTACATCTGGTTTACTTGAACATGGCAGTGGATTTGAACACACTGTGGGTAGCTTCTCTGCTTTGTTGCCACCTGTTGTGGTTATTTATAAAATGGGAAAAGCATTTGGGCTATTCTGATTGGTCGTTAGCCATGCATTAGAAGTGTCTCATGCATGGCTAAATCTAGTACTTAAATACCTGGATGCAACAAATAAAAGATATCACTGAGCCTTCTCTGAATTTAGAAAAAGTACAGCCGCCACTTATTTTCTCTCACTTACCAAGACCGCTGCTCAATTTACAGTAGATTCCTCTTACTGTCTCTCTCTGAAATCCCACAAAAAGAAATGTAAAAATACACAATTTAACTTCCTAAACACTGACTTTTCAAATACAAATACATCAAGGGTTCCCAACTGCCACACCCGCTCATCATTCCATTTCTCAGAGTTGGATCAGTGCACTGCAACAGCAGTTCTTAGCGAGGCCCCGCTCGCTGTTCTACTTTCTACCCTGGCGGCCCCATGTCCTACCTGCCCTCCAGCTCAATCACCCTATAACTCGATGCTTTGAGTCACCAGTCACCATTAAACAAAAAAAAACAAACTTGCAGCTTCCATGACAAAACCACAGTTCTCCATACCATGACCACTCCATTTTGTACTTAGCGACACAATCATGTGCGCACTTTTAGCTTCCCACAACCGGCAATCCTATACATTGCAGGCAAAACAACTGAAATTAAAAAGAAAAAAAGAAATAGTTTCAAACATAAGTGTGTACTTGGGCCATCTCACACAAACCTACACACACATTTACCTGGGGGGGGGGGCGGAGGCAAGACTACAACACTACAGTATAAGAAACTACAGGTACGGTGGCCAGATTAGGAGAAATACAAAAAAAAAAAGAAACCACCAGCTGAAAACAAGCGAAGAAACTACTTTATAACAAAATAACTTTTACTCTCATTTTTTATACATTTAAACATTTTAAGCATATTTTTCTGCCACATAAAAACAGCCCAATTTATAAGCACAATAAGCCACTCCGAGGTGTGCTTTAAACAGTTCTAATGCACGGCTAGGGGGCTGAAGGCACTCAGCCTAGAGCCTCATGCCTCACTACGATCCCTAACCGTGCGTTATAACTGTCTAATGCTCACCCTGTGATGTTTTATTGCTTACTTGTACTGTGTTATGTGAAGCTGGTTTACTGCATTTGCTGTGAAATTTCCATAATATTAACTTGGGAAAGGCTGGGGTGAGAGCAGGGAGCACGAGGTTGTTGGAATGACCTCAGGAAGGTGTATCAGGGATCTAGATCGGGAATTTTCCCATACAACCATTTCTTTACATATATATATTTTTTTTAATGGGGGGGGGCCTAAAAATACTTTCTTATAATGTGAAAGGGCTCTGCAACCCAATAAAAAGAAGCCAAATTCTCCAGGCGAGCAATTGTGATAGAGCCACAGTGGCTTTTCACCAAGAGACACATCTCTTACCAGCCAAACACCTTAAGCTGCGTAGCTCCTCGGTGGGGGGGAAGTTTATGCCTTCTCATGGGAAGAACAGCTACAAAGAAGAGGAGTGGCCATCCTGATTAAAGAAATGCCCCACTCAGGGTGACAAAAGTGTATACAGATAAGGATGGGCACTTTATTTGCCTCAGATAGGAACATATGAACATACAAAAAGAGCCAGTAAAAGACAACCACCTGGTCTATCGTGTCTACTTGTAATGATGCAGGGTCTGGTCTTACACTTATGCCACTGACCCTTCCCACTACCGCCCCTCCCTCTCCCCCCCTTTCCCCCCTTTCCATGGTCCAAATGGTTCCCTTTGTGTTTGTCCTAGACCCTCTTGAATGCCCCCACTATCTTTGCAGATACCACCTCCTCTGGCAGCTCATGCCAGGTGGCCACCACCCTCTCCATATTAAAATGTTTCCTTACATCCCTTCAGAATCCCCCCCCATTAATTTTAGGCTGTGCCCCTAGTGATGTTGTTTGCACTCATTTTAAAGAGACCCTCCTATTGCACTGTGTTAATTTCCTTCATGTACTTGAGGGTCTCAATGATATCCCCCCCTCTACCTCCTCTCCTCCAGGGAGTACATCCCCAGGGCTCCCAGCCCCTCCTCATAGGACCTATCCTGTAGCTGCTCTATCATCTTGGTTGCTCTCCTCTGGACCCCTTCCATCATGCTGATGTCCTTCTTAAGGAATGGATGCCAGTACCTCACCCCATATTCTAAGTGTGGTCTCACCAATGACCTGTACAGTGGTAAAATGACCTAGCTCTGCCTGCTACTGAATCCCCTTGCAATACACCCCAGCATCCTGCTAGCTTTCGCCACTGCCTTCTTACACTGGGAGGGGTGTTTCAGGTAACTTGTAATTACCACTCCTTGATGCTTTTCCTCTTTGGAAGCATTTACCTGAACCTCTCCTATGTAATACTCTGCCCAACGGTTCTTGGCCCTTATGTGCATCACTTTGCACTTCTTGGCATTGAAACCAAGTTGCCAGATTCCTGACCAGCTCTCTAGTCTGGCAAGATCCTCACTCAGGTCCTGTATCCCTTCCTTGGTGTCCACCATCCCACAAAGTTTAGTGTCATCCATAAATAGGTATGTTTTGCCTTTAATGCCTTTCCTGATGCCACTTATGAAGACACTGAACAACACTGGCCCCCAACACTGATCCCTGCGGGACCCCGCTGGTGACTTCTCTGGTGCTGGAGAACTCGCCCCCAACCATTGCACTCTAGGTTCTGCTCCTCAACCAATTTTCAGTCCACCTTACCATATTATCCCCCACCCTTTGGTCCCTCAGTTTCATTATCAACCTTTTGTGTGGCACCGAATCGAAGGCCTTACTAAAGTCCAGGTATATGATGTCCACCGCCTGGCCTTTGTCCACTGCCCTCATGACCTAATCAAAAAACTCGATCAGGTTCGTTTGACATGATCTGCCTCCCACACACCCATGCTGTCTATCTTCCTGCAGACCATTCTCCTATACATGCCTTCAGATGCCTATACAGAGATAGGGAGTGCATTTTCCTAGACCTGTATGCACCACACGATGAAACAGAGAGGTGGCCATTCTTATAAAAGGTCATATTAGACACAGTGCAGATGGAGACTCCTTATCATCTTATGGGGGAAGGGGAGGTTCAGGAGCAACATGAGGAAGCTCTTCTTCACAGAACGTGTGGTCAAACCTTGGAATAGCTTGCCAGAAGGGACAGTGGGGGCAAAGACAGTAAGGGAATTCTAGAGGGTATGGTACAGATATTGCGGGATATTCAAGCAGGCAAGCAGTACTAAGAAAGCTAAGTATGGGGGGTAGGTAACCACGGGCAAACTAGATGGATCACAAGGTCCCCATCTGCCGACAATTTCTATGTTTCTATGTTTCTGACAGACTGGACAGAAGTGGGAGTGCTGTGGACATCAATCCACATAATAAAAAGCTGGGTAAGCTAATGGACGAAATGGGTCTTAGAGACGTGTGGAGACGTACACCCCCCTGGGATGGGATTACACTTTCTACTGGACTAGACATAGATCCCATTCTAGAACAGATCATTTTTTGATTCGAGGGGAATAGCTTCATGAGGCACACAACTGCACCATAAAAAAAATCACAGCTTTGGACCATGCCCCCATAATAATAGACATACAGACTACACCCATGGTTAGACACTTGGGCTTGAGGTTAAACATGGGTTACTTAATGGTTTGAAGTTGGAAGGAGGAAGGATGAGGGGGAAAAGAGAAGGAGGTATTTCACTGAGAGGGTGGTGGAACCTTGGAATGCGCTGCCTAGTGAGCTGGTTCTGGCTTCTACGGTGGATGGGTTCAAGAGAGGGTGGGACAGGTACAGAATGGGGCTGAAGCAGGGGTTCGCCTAGTCCGGGGGGGGCCAGGATGGACGACAGGGGAAACAGAAATGCAATGGGGGGGAGAAGGCCTCAGTACCCAACTGGGGTCCTGAGGGACGAGCAGACTTGACAGACCGTAAAGCCTATTCTGCTGGCAAACAGTATGTTAGTATGTTAATGAAAAGGATTTTAAAATCACCATTAGGGAGGCATTATAGACTTTCTGGCATGAAATAGGCAGCCAGACACATTAGAGGCCATGCTTTGAGGTTGCCTAAGGGGGAAATAATTAAGATTGCAGCAACTGAGGAAAAAAAGAAAAGATAAAGGCTAGTTTAGAGTTGGAGTCCAGGATTTCTGATTTAGAAGTGGAACATCAAATAGTTTTTAAATGAGGAGGTATACAACTAGACAGGAGAAAGCAAGAACTCACAACCTTGCTAGAAAAGTAGATCGAAGATCAGCTTAAATATGCCAGGCAGTGATGGAGACAGGATAGGGGAAGTTCTAGCCTGGTATCTTTGTCAGATGTAGGTAAATAGAGCAGTGCTGCAGCTGAGTTAAAGGTGTCTGCTATCCTTTCAGTGAAGAAATATTTTCTCACATCTCTCCCGAATTCTCTCCCCTCCAGCTTCATTGCATGCCACCTAGTCCTCATTTGAAAGAGGCTTCCCACCTGCACCCTGTTCGCCTATGTAAGGTATTTGTAGGTCTTGATAATGTCACTCCTGTCCCTTCTCTCTTCCAGGGTGTGCACGTTGAGATCACAGGTAATCCCTTGAAATCATGGAACAGTTCGCAAAATGCTATACTACTCTGTATGCAGCTGACGAAGGAGTTCAGGGGATTGAAGCGTTTTTGTTAATTTACACCTTCCTTCCCTTTCGCAGCAAGTAGTCCAAGCACTGGATGCCCCTATCACAGGAGAAAAAATCTTGTTAAAAATCAAGAGGCTTAAAAATTGGCAAATTTCCAGGTTGTGATGGCCTACTGGCTGAGTGGCATAAGTCATTTAGTGCAGAACTCACCCCACTGCCTCAAGTGATGTTTCAAGAGGTAGCAGTTGGAGGCACAACCCTCCCCTTATGGCAGCAAGTCCAAATTAGTATCTTGTCAAAACTGGCCAAGAATCCTTTAAAATGCAGTTTCTGTCATCCTATTTCTTTATTGGGGTGGATTTTAAGATTTACACAGTATACTGGCAGACAGATTGCAAAAGTGAATTTCAGAAATTGTTCGCCCAGGCTCAACTGGCTTTATCCAAGGGCGTTATATTTCAGACAATATTAGACATCTGCTGAACATCTTTTCAGCACATAAAGACAACTGGCAACCCTAGCTTCCCATAGCTAATGAGGCAGAGAAAATGTTCAACAGGGTAAATTGGCAATTCCTAAATTATGCTCTACATATGCATTCTTTTAAAACTGGCCCATAATTTATCCACAGTATTGATGTTCTGTATACAAACCCTGAAGTAGTGAAGGTCAGGGGGTTGCATTCTAACCGATTTCACCTGATGCGGGGGACCTAGCAGGGAGGCCCCTTGTTCCCTCTCCTACTTGCCCTTAGCCTTGAACCACTGACTGCAGCTGTATGCCAGTTCTCCTTGATCCAGTGGGTAAGCCAATTTCCCTTGATCCAGGGAATGCAGCTGGGGACAGGGGAGCATAGGCTGTCGCTTTATGTTGAGCACTCAATTTTCTTTTCTCTCCAACCTCTCAGCCTCAGTCCTGGCACTAATAACAATTCTGAAAAACTTTGGAAAACTGGCAGGTTACAAAATCAACCACTCCAAGTCCGATGTGGTATGGATTGGCACCACTTGCACTCTGCAGCTTCGACACTTGATCCCATTTGTGTGGGCAAAGCACAACCAAATCAATATTTGGGAGTGCCAGTGACCCCCCAAATTAATAAACTTTCTGCCATTAATTACAAATGACTGCATGTGGCCCTCCAAAGGGATATAGCCAGGTGGTCCACGATTCCTCTTTCCTTGACGGGGCAGGTGGACACAGTTTAACTGAACCTTTTCCTACAACTGCTCTTCCTGCTTCAAACCTTTGCTGTCCCAATCCCAGAAATCTTCTGGATACCTCTCCTCAAGGACATCTCTAGATTTGTGTGTGGAGGCAGGCAAAGGTCCTATGGTGATGCAGGCAATAATGACAGCCCCAAGGGAAGAGGGAGGTTTGGCAATGCTGAATCTCAGGAGATAACTACTTGGTGGCACAGGTCTTGGGACTCTGTTCTTGGGTTAACGCAGAATGGACTCACAGTGGGTCACCATGGAAACTACAGAGTATCTCCTCGTCCCGGTATGGGTGCTGTCGGTAGAATCATTTGGCCCAGAGTTAATTTGAATGGTCACCAACCCCTGGGTAAAACATACCTTATCTGTTATATTGAAACTCAAACAGATTATTAATGTAACTACAGACCTTGGCCCCTGTGAGTTGTCATCACTCGAATTTTATACCCTCGGCACCGGACACTGGCTTATGGCACTGGGCGAAGAAAGGTCTTACCTGTTTTTCGCAGCTAGTCTCTGATAATAAAGTCATTCACTTCAAGACCCTCAGATAACAATTTTATTTGATTGCAGGGGGAAAGTTTTGGTATCAACAGGTATCTCTTGTCCTCCATCAAAGAGAGAATTGCATCAGGGCAACTAATGAGCACTATGCCTTAGAGGACTTCACTTATTGGGTGGTCACCCTTAAGGATAAATTTAGATACATCTCCAAAATTTATAAGGTGATAGAGAAGAGTGACCCTCAACATTTGAAAATGGTTCAACAGAAATGGGAGTTTGAAAGTGGGACTCAACCACTGGTAAAAAAAATGGTTATAGATTCCGGGGGGAAAGAAGATGACTTTGGCCCCAGCTTAGTGTGAGTTCACCTGGAAAGTGGTGGTTCAATTTTTCGACACCCCTGAAGTCACAAAACATTTTGGTAATTACAGAGGGGAGGAATGTTTGGAGAAATTGTGGGACTGGCTGGCCCGTCAGCATGGTGGTAGTGCTACCACTCACGATGCCGGTGACCTGGGTTTGGGAACGAGCCTGGGTCACTGGGGACTGGCTGGCCCGTCGGCATGGTGGTAATGCTACCACCCATGATGCCGGTGACTTGGGTTTGGGAACGAGCCTGGGTCATTGGGGACTGGCTGGGAGGAGGAGGTTTGAGCATCCCATAGGATGCTCTCCTCCTCTGAAGGGAGCAGTACTGTCACACTGCCCAGGCACCTGGCTGAGATGTGAAACAGCATGTCTACAGCCTGGACTTTTGTCCTTTGTGCAGGCATCCTCAGGGGTAGGGTTTTGGGGATCAAAAAAGGAACAGGAAAAAATATAAAAATCCAGCCCCAACTGCCACGTAGCATGATCCCCAACAAGCTGGAGGGGGAATGGAGTACCAGTAGTGGGAGATAAGATGTGATATATAAAAAAAAAGAGAAATTGTGGGATTGGGGGCCCATACTCACATATTTTGGAACTGTCCAGCCTTGTTGAGATACTGGACACAGGACCACCAAATCATTACACAAGTTTTAAATCCATATTACCTGTTTACCTTGATTGACATGATTTTGGGTCTCCCAAGGGCAGCCAAGTTACCAGTTTTGCACCAAGCACCTTTGACCCTGGGACACTCCCAGATGAAGGTAACATGGTGCTGTTAAACTTCTCTGACATCATCATCTGTATTTTTTAAATGAGTATTTTAAACCAGTGGGGATTTTTTCTGTTTTATCTGCATGATCTAGCTGTTAAAAGTATTGTTTTTTTTCTAAATAGCTGCCATTATGCTTCTGAAGAAGAACTGGTTGGTCCGAAAGCTAAAGCACTTTGTTCTTGTTGTTACATCTATGTTGGTCCATTAAAAGGTATCAAATCATATGCTTCTGGATCAGTTAAAAAGAGAAAATTGTTATACATCCTACTTACTGACAGCAGTACATAAGGGTATCACTTTCAATTGGCTATCATACATTTACCCTCAGGTAGCTATCTGGAAGAATGAACTAAATGAAATCCATGGCATGGAATTAATCACAGCCAGGATAAATCTGAGGCTGAACTGTTTTTCTGGACCTTTGGCATTCAGGGGACAGACACTGGCAACCAAACTTGGTTCAGGATGATGAACAAGGAGGAGATACAAGGAACTGACCAAAATGAGTACCTGCCCCCCTTTACACATTAGGGATAGACCTTACTCAGGACTAAAAGGTATAGAAAACAGAACGACTCTCATGAATAACCATTGTGCGAAAACAATTCTCTAATCTTTATTATAAACACAGCAATGCGCTGTTTCAGGGAGCACTGTTGCGTTCCCTTTTGTTGAATAATTTTGTATTAATTGATTCTCAGCCATTCGTCTAGTCAGGAATAACTGCAATGTACCAGCTCAATGTAAACATTTCTGGTCTGTACCAAACTGCTTACATATTCTTGAAATAAAGCTGGATTATAAAAATATATGGGCTATGAGGACAGACTGGCAGAACTGGGAATGTTCTTCATAGAAAAGAGAAGACCCAGAATGCCTGTTCTTGGGTTGTCTTTGAGAGCATCAGCTGGTCCAGGAACAGACATACCTCTTGTTCCTGTTGGTCATACTTTGTCTTCTACAAATGTATAAAAATGAGTAATCCCCTCTCTGATCAGTGAAGACTGGTTTAACAAGACTTCGGTACATCTTCTAATGTTGGGGATTGTGTTTAAGGCCCTTGTACCCTACATCAGTCTGGCTAGCATATGATTGGGATTACTGTCCCATCTATAAACCCTCTACCAGACTAAAAGAGAGGTGCGAACATTACATGAGACATGGAGATTGAGGGCCTCCCTCACCGCTGTCAGTAGCCCTAGACTCTTTACAGGCAGATCAGAATATGCCCACTTTTCAGGGTTGTTTAATGTACCACTCATGTCTGCTAACTTCTCTTTTTACCTTTTTATGAACCCAGGCAGCGATGAGTGACATGATCATACCTCTCATGTACACTATCCCTGCTTCCAATACAACAGATCTGGATACAGCCGCTGGGGCATTTATAGGTAGTTATAACTTACAATGGTCTGCTAAAAATGGTTAAGATTGGTCTGCCAGCAGGTGCAAGGGAAACTTCCAGTTAAATTGCCTCTTTTCACTCTGGGAACATCCATGTGCATGGTCTGAATTCACTTCCAGACTAATATCAGTACTTGTCATCGAGGAATAAAGAGCTCTAGTTGTAAACACACAGTCAATTTGAGACCATGACTGGTGGGGGCTGGAAAATAATGTATATTCATGCTCATTCAAATCTAAGTGCCATTTTCAGGGGTCAAAATTAAAAAGATATAATAGCTACAGACCTCTGCACCCCATAGTTTGGTGCCTTACTTCTGTGAAATACTGCTGAGGTATATTTGATTCAGACATTTCTAATAGTACTGCTGGCAGAATGCTCATAAAATTGCTTGAACTGGGACACAGGAACTTCCCAGTGTGTAATTCTGGCCCCGCGCTCATCCAACTTTATGACGTAATCCCAGGGAGAGCGCGGGGAGGTGCTACATTATAGTCTATGGGGGATAACTTTAACAACAATTTTATATATATATTACAGTGATCATGTGGTGATTAAATGAGTGCACCGGACTACTAACAAGATCCTTTGATATAGGAAATTCATTTTCAAAACGCATTAGGGCACTGGGTATTTTTGCACTGGCACTTTAATAAAATCTTCACCTTGGCTATAATACTGAGCAGCTATCTTCATTTCTAGATGATGAGTTCAGGACTTCATTGCTGTTCTGAGCTTTAGAGAGTTCCCTCCAAGGCCTTTGGGGGGGTCAATCCAGGTGTACCTGTGATTGGGGGTTTTGGTACTGCCAGGGGGTGGGCAACTGTTGCTAATTAAAGTATAAGATTTTGACTGCTACACCACTGCTCCCATTTTTCAATAATCACTCACTCACTCACTCACTCACTCTTTTTCTTCTCCTCCCTTTTCAAATAAATTATTTGTTTCTGCTTTATTTAAACACTGGGTTTACCACTTGTGTTAACAGTGTCATTTTGTTTTGGGGACGGACTGTATGGGCCAGGATACAATTATTTTGGGGGGTGAAAAATAGCTCTGAGTGTCAATAGCCAGGCACTCCTTTATTGCTGCCCCAGGAGAAGGCACTGCATTACTTTTAGACCTAAGTAACCAGTGTAGCACAACTTCGGCAACTCTGGCTGGCCCACTTGGAAAGTAGGGAGAGGAGGACCCCGCAGGCCCTGGTTGGATGCTGCACATGCATGTTCCCCCTGTTACTTACACATTAAGCAGTACATGATGTACAGTCAAAAGCAGGGAAACAAAGGTAACAGCAGGTGGATTTTTAAGTTGCTGTACTGTTCATGATTGCACCTAGTCCCTACCAATGCCATATCCATGATGGCTGCCTCGTATGGAGACCTCCCATGCCCATTTTATAATACTGATAAACCATCATAGTGTATAGCTGGCCCTTGTTCTGTGTGGATTTCCAGCTCAGCTTAAATGTTGTACCACAGTTCAAAGGCCATGGGACATCGTTATATCCATCTGTGGTACAACAACATATCAACTGATTGGAAATCTTCATAACATCTGTCTCCCCGCAACCAGGGCTGCCATGTGCACAGCAATCAGTTTAACTTCTGATCTGAAATGATTGCTGTGTCAGAACCCAGAACTAACAGATCATCACAGAGGGCCTGAGAATCACTATATGATAAGTGACCTTGCAAGGTTTTTAAACTTCAAATGTTATCAACTTTTTTTCTTGCTGTCACTGTTTGACTGCTCTTCACAGATGACGCTTTCCCTAGCGCCGCAGTTATAGACTGCTGCTGACACCACTTTCACTTGCAGCATATTATCCAGGGTATTTTGAGTATGGTTGTCCCCTGTTATACATAAGTCTATGCTTTGTACACTAACTACAATGTGATTTTTT
Organism: Neoceratodus forsteri; assembly: GCA_016271365.2. Classification (NCBI taxonomy): domain Eukaryota; kingdom Metazoa; phylum Chordata; order Ceratodontiformes; family Ceratodontidae; genus Neoceratodus; species Neoceratodus forsteri. The sequence continues at coordinate 400,955,830 of CM028136.1, read as the reverse complement.
TTCTTTTTGCCTGTACTTTATATTGTACCACTGCTGATGTGTTTTATCATCTATAGTCTGTCCTGCTGTCTGCACTTTATGTTGTACCACTGTATTCGTTTGTTGCCTTGTATTTAATCTCCTCTCCCTCTGGGTCGCTCCTAGAAATAAGTCTCGGCTCAGTGTGCCTTTCTTGGTCACCAATTTTCTTTTGTAGTTAATCTTTTTATTGTAGTTATTGTGATTATACATGCAAATACACTACATTCTCCAATATACATTTACATAAATTCTTAATGGGAGAAGGAAACAACATGTCGTCTGAAGTATTATACAATGATATTAAACGGAGAAACAAATGTTAAGAAAACAATATGTAGCACTACAATCGGTATGATAGAGAGAAAATATGGCAATTTATGGTTCAAGGTGTAAAAGGAGTAGATACAAACAAGAAATATGAGTAGTTGTGATTGTACTTCTATTATGCAGTAATTTAATACAAGTATGTGTAACATTGTATAAAGGAAGACCATGAAAAAGAGAAAAATATCTAAGAATGTGAACAAGAAAGAAGAAGAAAAGGAGATAAAAAGATAGAATTGGGGAGATGAAAAAGGAACGAAAGAGCTAGAAGCGAGATTCCAATGTGAACATATAACAACCCATGGATTATGTGACGATATGTGTAGACGTATTTAAATATTTTAAGTAGTCCTGCCAGCATTTATTATATAAATTAAGTCGGTCAGAGGCTAAGTGTGACATAAGATCAAGGATGGCATATTGAGATAGTTGTTTGAGAATATCCAGGAGGGTGGGAATGACGTTGGATCTCCAATGCATTAATATAAGGTGTCTAACTTGAAGAAATAGTATGGATAACCACCTATTCTGAGAATGGGATATTTTGTATGAATGAGCATTGAAAATACCAAGTATGCAATGTTTGAGATCTAATGCAAAGGATAGACCAATCACTTTCAATGCAAAGAAATCAATATGACACCAAATATTGTGTATGGGAGGACAATGCCATAAAATATGTAGCAAATTGCCATTGGGGGAGTTACAGCGCTAACATTTATTGTTGTTCATTAAGCCTATTTTTTGCAAAATCTCAGGAGTTCTGTACCATAGAATTTTAGTTTGTATGAGTGAACTGCGATTATCCTTGAAAGATTTATAGCAGGATAGCCAGCAGTTATGCCATTGTGAATTGGTTATGTTAAAATTTAAAAGGGTACTCCATTTATTTTTTGCAATGATAGACTGATCTGGAATTGTATTTCTGATATGATTGTAAATGATACTATTTAATTTAGAGCTTGTTTTGATCCATTTAGAACTTAAAGTATCATAATATATAGAGGAATAGTAGGAAGATAAAGGTTCCATGCCGTGCGTAACTGTAAATATTTCCAGAAATCACGCTGGGGAAGATTCCATTGTTTGTGCAGGTCAGAAAAGGATTTTAATTTGAGAGTCTGAGGTATAAGTATATTCTCCAAGAAAAAAATGCCCCTGTTTTTCCAATTACAACAAAAAATTGGGTGATTATCAAGAGTGATGTTGTGGTTCCCCCAAACGGGGGCATATATGAGAGGGGTTGGGTTGGATTTAAGGCATTTATGAATTAGTTTCCAGTAGTATATGGACGATGCTATAGTAGATTGAGATTTTAAATTGGGGGGGAGGGTTATAAATGAAGGAAGTGATGACATTGCCCGGACATAGAGATGTTTCCATATTGATCCACAACTGTGATTTATTACTGGGTTTATTAAACCATTTGACAGTTTGGGCAGTGCAGAAGGCCAAAAAATATGCTTGGAACCAGGAGAGCCTGAAGCCCCCTTTGGACCAGTGGGAACGCAGTTTGTTATGACTAAATCTGGGAATTTTGCCTTCCCATAAAAAATTTCCAATTATATAATCAATTCTGACAAAAAAGAAAGTAGGGATGGTTAAAGAGATATTAGAAAATAGATACAGTATTTTGGGAGCTACTGACATCTTGATAGTGGAGATTTTCCCATTAAAAGAGAGGTTAAGCAGTTTCTATCTGTTGAGAGTGTTTTTAATATTTGCTAACAACGGGGAAAGATTGGTGTCCCATATCTTGTCTAATTTAGAGGTGATCTGTATTCCAAGATAAGAGATACCTTGAGGGGGCCCATTGAAAACCTATTATTGTATTCATAGAAGGGTTACAAAAACTGTTCAATGGCATTGTTTCTGATTTGTTTAGATTCAGAGCTAGCCCAGAAAGTGAAGTAAAGTTGCTAAGTAACTTAATTAAGGGTGGTCCCAAAATTTCAAGATTTTCAAGTAGAATGAGGAGGTCATCAGCGTAAGATAGTGAAATATAGCAGGAATTTCCGATAGGGATACCTTGGATCATGGAGGATTGATGAAGAACAGCTGATAGGAGTTCCATAGCTAGAGTAAAAAGAGTGGGGGATAAGGGGCACCCTTGCCTGGTACCTCTTGCCAGATGAAAGGATGAGGACAGAGTAGAGTTAGTAAGAAACCGGGCAGAGGGGAGGGTGTATAGTAATTGAATCCATGTACAAAATGTATTAGTGACACCAAAGTGGGATAGAACATGATACAAATAAGTCCAGTTGAGAGAATCAAATGCCTTTTCAAAATTGATGGCTATAGCTGCAGCAGGTGATTTAAGAGATTTAGCTTTGTAGATTAAATCAAATACTGAGTGGAGATGATCAGAACCAGTTCTATTTTTGATAAATCCAGCTTGGGTGGTATGGACACGTTTTGAAATTAGTGATTCTAAACGAGTATTTAATATTTTGGCAAAAATTTTCCCATCCGTATTAAGTAATGATATTGGTCTGTAACTGGATGGGAGAGAAGGGTCTTTATCTTTTTTTGGTTTGACAGTTATAATGGCTTCTGTCATAGAATAGGGAAGTTTACCTTATAAAGATGCCTCTTTGAAGACCTTAAACAGTAAGGAGCATAAGATGTCAGCTAGGGGTTTATAAAAGTCTACGGAAAAACCATCACTCCCAGGAGCTTTACCAGATTTAAGGGAATTTAGCACTGCTTGCATCTCTTTTAGGCAAAAGGGTTCAACTAACAAAGCCATATCTTGTTGGGAGAGGTGTGGTAACTGTAAATTGTCCAGAAATTGTTGTATATATTCAGGTTGTGGGGGAGTGGTGTGACTGGTGAGAGTATAATTTCTGGTAGAAGGATTGCATAATATGGTTAATTGAGGGATTATCTGTATGGATTTTGCCTGAAGGATCTTTCAAGCTGGCAATATGTCTCTCCATCTATTGATTCTTGAGTTGATAAGCAAGCAGCTTCCTGCATTTATCCCCTTGTTCTCAATAATGGTGTTTAAGTCTAAGGAGGGCGAGTTCAGAAGGTGAAGTTGTGAGTTATTATCTGTATTTTTTATTTTATAATATTGGGTTTCTTTTTCTTTAAGAGATTTCTCTAAATCAGCCAACTGCTTTTCCCTTAGTTTTTTTCTTGTGTGCTGCATAGCTTATAATTTTCCCTCTAACTGTTGCTTTAAGTGCTTCCCAAAGGGTACCTTGAGATACATCAGGAGTGTTGTTAAAGGAAAGAAATTCTTGGATCTGGGATCTAATCCAAGGTAAGAAATCAGGGTCTTTCAATAAGAGTGGGTCTAGATGCCAGGAGGAGGATTTATGTGGGGGCGGGCCCCAAATAAGATGTAATTTTATAGGTGAATGGTCTGATATAGTATTTTTTTCAGTGATGAATGGGGAAGAAAACCAGTAGTCAATTCTGCTATAAGATTTATGAAGCGGTGAGTAAAAAGTATAGTCACGCTGTCTAGGACGGTCTAGTCTTCAAATGTCGGTGAGACTGAGGTCTTTCATTAGCATTGAGAGTGCAGAAATACTTCTAGCATGGGAATCACACAAAGAGTTACTTCTGTCTAAATGTGCTTCCAAAGCTAAATTGAAATCCCCACCTACAAGTATAGGAGATTTATTAAAGTTACTGTTCATAATTTGTTGGGCCATATTATGAAAGAATTCAAGTGAATCAGAGTTAGGGGCATAAATGTTGACTAACATAAGGGGGCCTGCAAGGGTATTTAAGTGGGCTATAATCCATCTGCCATCTGAATCGGAGATTGATTTGATAAGGGTCCAGTTAAGGGATTTATGTACTAGAATAGCAACCCCCCAATTTTTAGAAGTAGAGGAGGACGTATATACTTGACCAACCCAATCCCTTCTGAGTCTGTTGACATCCTCTATTAAAAGTTTTGTTTTTGTAAGAAAGCAATATGAGTGTTATGCTTTTTGAGGTAAGAAAGTATTTGCTTTCGTTTACAAGGTGAGTTGAGTCCCTTAACATTCCATGAATGTAGAATTAGATCACTCATGTTAATGGGGAGATGAGTATGAAAACACAAACAGGAAGTAAGAGACTCATACTGAAAGGGCTAGAGGATGTTACAGACTCAGAAGAGAGAGAGCTAGCACAGTCAAATGCATGCAGGATATTTAGTGTGTGGAAATAGTTAAATCCTGGGTGAATGTTTCCATTGATTCTCACAAGGAAGAGAGGTAGTAAAGAGAATACAGAAAACATATATATAGTTACTAAACAAAACATATGCATATTATACTAACACACTATGAAGTCTTTAGGTAAGACATGAGTCAGTGAAATTGCCAAGACTCTCTCGCTATACAACAGAGCATGTAAATAGTAATTAAATCTTGGGAGAAAATTATCTTAAACCCAAGATACAAACTGTAAACAATTATTTCTATCAAGTTATAACTGTGACTAGAACTAAAGCAAACATAATAATTCCCTGGGGGGAACCATGAACATCTTACCATATATGAAAAGGGGATTACAGAAAGTATATGCAATCCCAGACATAAAAGTACATTTTGAACCTAAGTTAGACTGGAAAAAGAACCGAGCTAAAACACTATTACGGCAATACAAACAGTATGCCATCATGGTTGGCTAAGTCCTAAAATTATAAGAACAGCTGTACTTGTGCCATCTACTATGTACTTACTCACATAATCATAATGCGTAGACACAGAAGCGTTTATATAGGAGGAGTGTTCAGGTAAAATGGAGCGAGTAGGGTCCAAATAGTATAAGGATTTATGGGGTGTCGAGGCATTACAAGATCCAAATTGTATGGGGGGGGTATCTGGTGAAATTCTTGTATTGAACAGGAATACGTAGTCATTCTGGTAATATGACATTTATAAGAGTTGAGTTTGTTCAGGCTTTGAGGGACTGTATACATTATTGAGAAGTACTAGGTATTTAATAATAGCACAGACCCACAATTTGCCCCTAGGGAAGGAGTTGCTTTAACACAGTGAGATTTCAAGAGCTGGAGAGGGTCGAGTGAGCTCAGCTATAAGATTACAACACAGGCTTAAAAAGCCATATCATAAGGGCTTCGAATCAGACTGTGCTGTCTATTATTGATTGCAGCACACTGAGTAAAATAATAAAGATGAGCCACCTCGAAAATAGCCTGCAATGCCTAATTGTAGGGTAAAACTGAAGACTAAGTGATAGATAAATAAAACAGTACAAGAAGTTGGTATACCATGGTTAAAGAAAAGGGGATTTAAAAGTTAGATAAAGGCGGGCTGGAGTGGGAAGGAGACTAGAGAAAAATATTAACGTGTTAAATGTTAGTCTGGGATGTAGTAGTGGACGAACAGAATAACTAGTTGAGGACCTCATTAATATAACCCCAAGATACTGTAAATTTATAATGTTCATATATGGTAACAAATGTGTGGGGGTGATGTTGGATCACAAATTAGTTAAGCAGGCAACCTCCCTTAATGGTTATGTGAGAAGGACATACTGATAAAAAATGGTAGACCCCTCTAACTGAATATAGAAAATCATTGAGCACATGTGAATTAGTCTAACGTTATATAAGAACTGTCCCTTTGAAAAAAGAACATAGCCCAACATTAGGGATACTCAAAAATAATATATGCAGAAAATAACTGGATGTATAATTTAGCAGACATTACACTGAGATAGAAAACTCCAGGACTGTCACAATGAGATGCCTAAATAATATGACATGTTATTAAACCAAAAGCCTGTAACCGCGATATACAGCTTATCACTTTCCAAACCAACTGGGTGCGATAGTATGCACACACAATGAATGCACTGCGCAGTTGCAGGGCAGACAAATTCTGATAGTGATTAGAGAGTCGAGGTTAATTAAGCACTAACCTTGAGAGGTACTAATATATACACATGCCCAGGCATCATTTATAGGTTCGATTTGTTTTGAGATTCCCCTTCCATTTCTTTTTAAGAGGCTCTGCCAATTTGAAAGTGGAACTGGTCACCAATTCAGCCCAAGACGAATCGGGAGACCTGCCACCCGGTAAAGCATCTCCAAGGTCACTGCTGACAGGATCCACAGCTGATTCCGGGAGTTCTTCCTGAGACGAGTTTAAGTCCTCTTGTATTAAAGAAAACTTACTGGAGAGGATTAGGGGTGTAGTGAAGCCAATATGTCACTCGTGCTGAGAGGCAGGCCTAGAAGGAGTAGCATCTGCACGACAGACATGTTTAGAAGAAGGTGGATTCAAGTTATTTTTGACTGGCAAGCGGGCTGAGATTCGGACAGGAGGTGCTGCATCAGCCAGGAGAGATACGGGTTTCTCAGTGCGTTCATAATTTGAAGCCACAATGTGGGTGTGCTGATCTGATTGGGAAGTTACAGAGACAGCGGGAGAAGGGGTCACATCAGTATTTCCAAACAGGGCAGTTGGAGGCTGGGGCTCACCAAGAAATGCAGCCAAGGCTTCGGGCGTGTTGAAATCTTTGGCTGAGTCACCCAGAAACAGGCGCATGATGGCAGGATAGCACAGAGCAAATTTGATCCCTTGTTGGTGTAGGGTAGTTTTAATAGGATTGAAAGCTCTGTGTTTATTAGAGAGTTCCTTAGAGAAGTCTCTAAAAATAGAATTTCTATGATCTTGCCAAGTAAGTGTTCCCACTTGTTTTGCTCTATTGATAATCAGTTCAGTGTGGGCATAGTTTAAGAATCTTGCAATGATAGGCCTAGGTTTCTGATCTGGACCAGGCCTCTGGCTTAAAGTACAGTGTGATTTCTCAATAGTAAGGTCTTGACCAGGTGGGAGTTTGAGCAAGGCTGGCAGCACATGTAATAGAAACGCACCAGTGTCTCCAAGTTCTGCACCTTCAGGAAAACCCAAAAATCTCAGGTTATTGCGTGTTCCTGTTTTCAATGTCATCGATTTTATCTTGTAAGCTTCGAATAACTCTGTCTTGCTCTCTGATGGTGGCTTGCAGGATGTTAATAGAACTTTCATTTTGAGCAACTTTAACTCCAGTATCATTGATTTTTTTGGTCTAACACTTGCATGTTAGTGATGTTTTGTTGAGATGTTATTTTTAAGTCGTTAATTTCACAGATGAGCTGTTGAAACATAGTTTCCACTCTGCTAAGGGAGCTGTTTTGCAGGAGTTGCTCAATTATTGTAGTAAGCCTTCACAGAGAAGCAGTATAAATGCAGAAAAATATAGCTATAGAGTTATGATATAGAGAAAATAATTTACCAGAGTTGAGCTATGATGTTAGTAGAATTATATTTCACTTGCTGGTAAACGGTAGCAATCTGGGATCAGGAGGATGGATGATGATAGATGGTAGTCCCAGGGAGAAGCAGAATTAAGCAGCCATCTTCAGCACAGCCAGGCCATGCCCCCTTGGTCACCAGTTTTCAAATAAATAAACAAAACTATTAAAAAACATGAATCAAAAACCATATACTATAAAACATAGTGAGTAGGCAACCATGCACAGCAAGCCTGTGTTGTTACAGATGGGTTCTGATAACATCACTGACCTCAAGAGTGAAGCTTGAGAGCTGAGTGATGTAATCAGACCCTGGGGTAGCAACACAGGCTTATTGCGTTAGTGGTTGCCCATCCGCTATTTTCTATGGTGTCTTAAGGAAGTAGTTCTTTGTGCCAGTGGGAATCAAGCAAGGTCCATAATGAAGAGAACAAATATAGTTCAAGTAAATGACATGACTCAGCAGTACCATACTGAACTCGTGACCCCATTCAGCAACCTACAAAACCTAACATTGAGTGCTCATAAAGTGGTTGCCACCACTCCTGCTTGCAGCTCAGTCACATAAATCACAAAAAATCCATGTACTGGGAACCTGGTGGTTACCATGCATTAGCCAACATAGCCACTGATGAGCGCAGACAGGAAGCTTACTGCAGACAACAAGCAGACAACAACCAGGATACAGGATCAGAGTTCCCTGGAGCTAACACAAGCAGGGATAAATACACCAAAGCTCCTCTCAAACGCAACATTTTAATGATTTACACTGATCTAAATTCCAGAAGCGAGTGATGCACTGGGCAATGGTGTGTTCTCATGGGGAGAAAAAACAGGCACACACAAGTCAAGCCACAAATCCTATCATATGAGAAGAAAACACTTCACCATGTAACTCCCTCCTAAAAGGGGTCTTGCCTTTGGCTCTCTCCAGAGCCCTGCTACTGCCTTCCCTTGCACCGCTCCTTCACCCCAGTCCTGGTTCAGACTGCAGCTGTGGGACCTGGTACTGGACTGGACACTGTCATTTGTTCTGCAGGTTTGTTCAGAGATCTTCTCACTGTCACCAGTGCAATGCCACTTCTCTTTGTGTAACTGGCTTTCAGGGTCAGAGAGTCCACAGCAAGAAGGTTGCTCAATTTCAAACAGCTCTCAAAGCTGCACAAAGTGCAAAACAACTAAACTAGTACTTCCTGTCCCAGTGAAACTGACATCAATTTGGAGGCTAGTTCAGTTCTGTAAAACAACTAAATCACTACCTCTTGTCCCTGAAACTGATGTCTATTTGGAGCTCAGCTCTGCAGAACAGCTCTGAATTGCAAGACGGCTCAAGGCTTATATGCATACTTTTCCCCTGGGACTGACATACACTGTGAGCTAGGAATTTAGCTTAATTAATAATGCATGAGATGCTAGCCAGCCACTGATATCTACTCCCTGGATTTTTTCACAGAGGAGAGATATGTGCAAACAGAGAAGATCTGTTTGAACAAAAACCTCTGAGGAGAGGACAGCATCTGTGAACAGCTCACTTGCTATTCCTGTCTGACTACACAGGTTGCCAAAAGCAGACTTGAGACTCTTAGAAAAGAGGACTGATGTAGCTAGAGTGCTAAGACTGGGCTCTGGCACTGAATTAGAGCAGGGGTTGCTTTAAAAGCTGCTCTGCATCTGTGACGGTGGTGAAACACCACCTACTACTGCTGTTAGGATTTTATCCTGACAGGGGCTCAGACCAGCTGAGGTCCCAAGTGACTGCCTGACTGTCAGGGTGGATGAAGACAAGACCCTCTGTGGGGAGAAGAGGATGATCATTGTCTTGAGCATCATGGCCTGCACCCATTGCCACTGGGAGTGCACTGGGTCTGCCGCACCAGCCTATAGAAAAGATCATCCAACCATCATCTGCCTCAGTAGAGGAGACATCCCCACAGAAAAGCACCAGCCTGTCATCTAAAGGTTGTGAGTACTGGGTTTTACCCACAGAACATTGTTATCCATGGACCAGCACCCCTGATTGGCCCCCTACCTCACATATAGTAATACTTAGGGCGCAGGCACTTATCGTACAAGCATAAGTGTCAGGATCTGAGTTCTACTGTATTTCTGCTGAGAATCAGAATGCATTTGCCATCATTCTAACTGTACAACTTGGGAGACACCTCTGTTTATACCACTGTATAATCATTAGTTAGAAGATACTGCCATCTTTAGTTCTAGTGCAGAACAACAATTATGTGTGTAACCACAAGTGGCCTTCACGAATACAAGGGCCTTTGTTTAGTTATCTTGTCTTTCTGCTAGCTCAGCATGCTTTCCCAGGCTAGTAAGAAGTTAGGTTATTTGCTATTATACAATGGCAAGAAAATTTCCTGGTCTCTGATTGGTCAGTGTGTCCCTAGCACAGTGAGGTTATCCCAGCACAACCTCACTGTATTGCTTTGGATGTCTTGGATGACAATCATTTGGACCATGATGATCATTTGGATGATGAATTGGATGCCACACACTTAAGAAACAGAGATATACTGCTACACTAAAAATCTACTAAAAACTTTTTTTTTATTTTTATTTTTTTATTTTGTATAACAATGAGTCACTGTATAATAGCAATATGCACTCCAGGGTGTGGGTTGTGCTGGGATAACCTCACTTCTGTGACATTGGACACACTCGGCCTGTGGCCTCGTGCCCAACCACCCAGGCGTGAGGTTATCCCAGCACAACCCACAACCTGTCATGCATTATTGCTTAATTATCCAATAATGAGACTTTTATGTATCTTTTTAGTAGTTGCTATGATTATTATCATGGGTATAAGACCCTTTGCATTGCACTTTCTTCTCTGAGAAGAAGAAACATATTGTTGCCTATAGGTAAGAAAGATTGGAGGTGTACTCCCCGGTGTTTATCACCATGCTTTGGTTGTAAGCCTGCTTTATATACCAGAAATAAATCACTTTATGTGCTGGACACCACTTGTCTGTCATTTCTTCACTTTTGTGCAGTTCTAACAAGAACATGAAAAAGGTAATTTTATTACCCAGTTACATTTGGCAACTGTGAGCGGGTTGGAATATACAAAGTGAAGATTCCATTCTAGCTCTTTGAACTGAATGACGAGTAGTGTGGTGCATTTTCACCCACTTGGACCTACTTGAACTTACCCTGGTTGTTCCTTTACAGACTTGTTCCATCTCAGTTTTGGGCATGGCAGACCCACACCAAACCACTGGTACACTCCCTTTGTAAGTGGCAGCATACTGCCTTGGCACCACCATTTACCCAAGGGGGACCGGAAAGCCATTGGGTGACGGCGCCATGGATTTTATTCCAGTCTTTCGACTGCTTTCTTTGTTTGTCTACCCCTTTGTTTGTTATGCCTGAACTGTGCACAGAACTGAGACTCGATGTCTCTAACTACTTCACCTCCCATGGAGGATGGACTGATTTCGTACTGAATACGAGATCAGCTGAAGACCCTTTGCTTGTGATCTCTGAACAATATCTCGAGTTCAAGCAAAAAGCCAAGAAATATCACACCAAAGGCCTCTTGACTGCATTTGAGTGACTGCCTTGCCTGTTCCTAAATATTTATTGCAAATTGCACTTTACCTGTAGTTGGGAGGTGTTTAGCAGTTCATACGGCTGGCTGAGGGGGTTCGGTGGTGGACCAATGGAGAACCGTTCTACAGAGAGGTGGGGCTCTCAAACGCCACAAAGCCTCGCACTGCCTGGAGAAATTTACTACCAGCTGATCTCCCAAAACATCAATGGCTGCAGGTGAGAGCTGCTGAATGGTCATGGGGGAAGAACAGTGACTGTTTTTGCACATCCATACTGCATTTGAGTGACTGCCTTGCCTGTTCCTAAATATTTATTGCAAACTGCACTTTACCTGTTGTTGGGAGGCATTTAACAGTCCATACAGCTGGCTGAGGGGGTCCGGTGGTGGACCAATGGAGAGCCGTTCTACAGAGAGGCGGGGCTTTCCAACACCACAAAGTCTCACACTGCCCGTAGAAATTTACTACCAGCTGATCTCCTGAAACATCAATGGCCACAGATGAGAGCTGCTGAATGGTCATGGGGGAAGAACAGTGACTGTTTTTGCACATCCAGACTGCATTTGAGTGACTGCCTTGCCTGTTCCTAAATATTTATTGCAAACTGCACTTTACCTGTTGTTGGGAGGCATTTAACAGTCCATACGGCTGGCTGAGGGGGTTCGGTGGTGGACCAATGGAGAGCCGTTCTACAGAGAGGTGGGGCTTTCCAACACCACAAAGTCTCACACTGCCCATAGAAATTTACTACCAGCTGATCTCCTGAAACATCAATGGCCACAGATGAGAGCTGCTGAATGGTCATGGGGGAAGAACAGTGACTGTTTTTGCACATCCAGACTGCATTTGAGTGACTGCCTTGCCTGTTCCTAAATATTTATTGCAAACTGCACTTTACCTATTGTTGGAAGGTGTTTAGCAGTTCATACAGCTGGCTGAGGGTTTCCAGTGGTGGACCAATGGAAAGTCGTTCTACAGAGAGGCGGGGCTTTCAGACTCCACAAAGCCTCGTGCTGCCAGGCATGAGCACCATGGCGTGAGCGAACTGAGTGGCGCGAGTGCCACTTGGTGGAAAAAAATCTCTAACAAAGTTGGATTTCTGTCCATTTTTAAAGTTAGAATGGGTACATTTTAGGAGTAATAACACTAAATTTAGTAAATTAAAATATATTAATAGTAGAGGTGTATAAACAAGTTAATAGGTACAATGAACTTGATTTACATGCTGAGTGGGTGGCTATTACTGGGTCTTCACATTGCACATGTAAATGGATTGAATTTTAAACAAAATGGGGGAAATGACAACAGAAAGTTAATAGAAGTCCAAAGTTGTCTCCAGATAGCAAAAAGTTCAATAACCAAGAGACAAAATTCTTTTACTAATGAGAGGAAATTGTTGAATAAATATTTCATTCCCCAATATACCCGTATAATGATAAACTGGTCAGGAATAAAAGGTCTGATAATGTTCTCAATGTTAATACAAAGTGGAGACGTGGAGACAAACCCAGGCCCAAAAAATTCAGGGATATCGGTGATAGATGAAAACGTCAGAAGTCTAGTAAACAAAGTTGATGAATATAGGGTCTGGGTTGAAGAAGAAAAAGCTGATTTGTTAGCAATTACAGAAACCTGGCTCCATCAGGGAATGACGAATGAAGAAATTCAAATAAAAGGATACAACTTAGTAAGATCAGACAGAGCGAAGAGGGGAGTGGGGGTTATGTTGTATACTAAAAACACCTTAGGCTCCTACAAAAGTATTCTAGCACAAAGTATAGAAGGAATGGATTGTTTAGTGATTGAACTGTTATCCATAAAAGTTATAGTGGGTGTAATGTATGTCCCCCCCCCCCCAAGAACAAGAGTTAAACATTTTGAAAAATTAAAAAATATCCTAATAGACAAATTGAAGGATGAAAAAGCAATCTTAACAGGAGACTTCAACGCAGACTGGTTTCAGGAAAAAGGGGGAAAATTAAATAGTAGTTTTGCTGCATTAGGGTTGGTGCAAATTATTAAAACCCCCACCAGATGTTCAAAAAACAAACATCAGGGTTCAATACTCGACTTAATTTTTGTTTCCCAAGATTTAAGAGTTAACACTTGGGAAGTTATGCCACTGAATTTAGGAGACCACAACCTGATAAAATGTAATGTGGAATTAAAATTACCAGAAGATAAAACAAACGACACTTACTGGATTAGAGACCAGAGGAAATATAATGTAGAAGCTTTTAGAAACAGTTTAGAATTAATATGTTGGGATAGAGTTCTGCTGATACCTGACTTAAAATTTGCAATACAAGAATTCAATAATTCTGTAATAGAAGTAATAGATAAACATGCACCTAAAGTATTAAAGAAGAGAAATAATAAAGATGCTAGGTGGCTAACAGACAGGTTAAAGAAGTATCTAAGAATAAGAACTCGAGTATGGAAAAAAGCAAGGAAGACAAAAATAAAAGAAGATTGGGTTAAGTTTAGGCAGTGGAGGATCAAGTGTAAAAAGGAAGTTAAGACAGCAAAAAACATGTATTACAGGGAAAACAATGATAAAGCTAATGACCCAAAAAAGTTCTGCAAATATGTATCTGAATTACAAAATCCAGTTAAAACAAAAAACAAAATTTCAATTCTACAAGATAATATGACAGAAGAAGACCCTGTAAAAGTAGTTAATCTACTTAATGAATATTTTAGAGATCTGCCTGATTTAAATATTTCCAAATTTTCAACAAAGACACCAGAAATATCTACAAAATCAACAGAAAGAAATGAGCAAGAAATCGGGAAAAAGACAGTAATACACCATGAATATGGATTTAATTTTAGGGAAGTAACAGTAGAGGAAATAAAAAGAGAATTGTTAAAATTGAACATTGCAAAAGCTGGAGGACTGGAGGGTCTGGATACGAGATACTTAAAAATAGGAGTGGACATTCTATCACCCATGATCACTTACTTTGTAAACTGGAGCTTAAGAAGTGGAACCGGTCCAGAAGTTTGGAAGACAGGCAACATTATCCCATTTTTTAAAGGGGGCAACAGTACTAACCCCCAAACTATAGACTGATAGTATTATTTCCTGTGTTATCAAAACTACTAGAAAAACAGGTTCATAAACAGATTTACCCACACTTGGAGCAAAGAGGGCTATTGATAAGTCAACAGCATGGATTTAGGGAAGGGAGGTCCACAGACACCGCTCCAATAGATTTTAACAATTTGGTGGCTAAGTCATTAAATATGGGTAAGAAGACAGGAGCGGTGTCTGTGGACCTAAGTAAAGCCTTTTACTTGGTTGATCATAATAAATTATTAGCCAGGTTAGGTAAAATGGGAGTTCAGGGGGGTGGAATTACAATGGTTTCAATCATATCTCTCAGCCAGAATGCATTGCGTCTCAAATGGGCATATTTTTTCAGATCTGATACAAATAGAAAGAGGTGTTCCTCAGGGCTCAGTGTTGGGCCCATTATTGTTTAATGTGTTCGTGAATGACCTACCATCTGCAATCTTATACAGCGAGGTGAGACTTTATGCGGATGGTACTGTCTCATCAGCCGATACCGAAGAAAAACTTAAAGAAATATTGCAATATGATTTGTTAGCATTAGAGAAATGGTTCAGAGAGATGGGTTTGGTGTTGAATGCCAAAAAAAAAACCACAGAGCATGGTATTTGGGTTGGGATAAAAACAAAAAAAGAAATATAGATATACAATTAAGGTTGGCAGACAGTGGGTTAATCAAGAACACAAGACAATATAAATATCTGGGAGTTTTAATAGATTCAAAATTAACCTATAAAGAACACATCTTTCAACAAGTTAAACAAGTAAACCAGCGTTTTAGGGCCTTAAGAATAGTAGCAGGGTGTCTCAGCATAGAAGCTAGAGAGAAACTTGTAGTCCAAACGATTTTTCTCATCTTGGAATATGGATCTTTTTAATTTATGTTTTCCACTCAGACAGCGTTGCAGAGTATTGGGCGTACCTATTATTGATTAAGGAAATTTATAACAAAAAGTAAACATGGAGTTCACCATTGTACTTTATTTGGAAAACTGAATTGGTTTCAACCTGAATCAAAAAGAAAATATTTATGGTTATTGTGGTGTTAAAAATTCGTATTTCATAAAAATGTTCCTCCATTGAAACATCTGATAACAATTACACCCCCCGAATTTAAAACAGAAAAATTTTGGAGAAATAAGTTAACAATTACAAGTGGAAGAATCTATAATAGAACGGGAAGACTCACACTACAAAACAGTTTGTCCAAATATTGGAATGAGATACCATATGAATTGAGAAATGTGCAGAATCCCATTATTTTTAAAAAGTTATTGTTTATGCACCTTAGCTCAAAATGCACGTTTTAATTAATTTTAATGTTTGTGTTAATGTTATATGCTAGTTTGTATTATGGAATTTCAAAAGTTTTATGTATGGAACACAGGTCTTTGTTGTAAACGGGGGTCATTCCCTAACAAATGCTTCCTGTACAAAAATAAAATTTTATGAATGAATGAATGAATCTTGGTACTGGCTTTACATACAGTTGTCGAAAGTTTACTAGCACGATGTGCCTCCCTTAAGCTGCAAAACTATTCTCTAAAAAAAGAGTTGGGCTTGTAGGCATTGGAGTTACTGAAAAGGGAACAGAAACTCATGGAGGAGAAACAGTCACTCCATGATCATAATAACAAACTGTTGAAATGCACTGCTCAAGACTCTGAGCGTAAATTGTGTATGTTAAGGGATGGCAATGAAAGGTTAAAATGTGATAAGAAACGCTGTCTTATTTGAATGACATTTTGAATGATACAAATGAAAGTTTGAGAGAGGATAATGTTGAATTGAAGGAAAAGAATGTGAGATTGATGCATGAGCAAGACAAAGAGCTTAGGGAAAATGATGAATTGGGCACTGCGTACAGAGTATTGCAGCGTGAGGTTGAGAAGGGTATTGAGCCGGGCACTGCTAAAGTTTGTCACAAGAAATGCAGAGACAAGATGGTGAGAATGCACCATCAGTGAGATATTCTTGCTGGCTGTGTAAAAGCCATGAATGGTTTTCAGTACACACCCATTGACATTACCTTATCAGGTGATAACGACTCTGATTACAAGGACTTAGGGCGCCTCATCACGTCTAAGACCCCGTCCCACAGGGCGGTGGCCTTTACCAGCCATTTCCAAGATGGCGGCCATTATAGCCCGAACCCATATCACGTCAGTATGCCTTCTACGCTGCCACGTCAACAGAAAAATGGCAGCCCCCATAATACAGGAGACCACCACCTCCAAGTAGGAGCCCGCTTCCACTGGCTCTCCTTTCCCGGGAAGACGGTGTGGAAGTGTGAGGCTTTGTACAGGACATCTTGACTAGACTATCCACCCCTGAGGGAAGCTCCTCCATGCAGGAGTAGATCGGACGTATGTTCAAAAATACTGTAACCCAAGAGAATGCATTCAAGGCAGTCGCTGATGCGACGGTGGAAGCTGCCTTTTGTGTTGCTTTGGGTCATGGGGAACTCAACACCGCTCCCTGCTCGCCCACTTCCAATCCCCTACAGGTCACTCATTCTGTTCAGCAAACTGCCCAAGGCATTGGACAGATGGGCCCAACTGACAACCTTAGCGATCACTTGGAGAAGGTGCGCTCCCTCTGTGAGAAGCTTTCTCTCCAACCCGAGTACCAGGTCCAAGTTCTGCGACAAACCATCAAGCCAACCCTCTGGGCCAAACTCCCAGAGGCTGTCCGCAATTGCGAGATGCTCAACTACAATGATATCACACAGGCACTCCTTGCTGCCAACTCCCCAGGTATTGTTGGAGACCATTTGGCCTACAAGGTCAAGCAAAATGTGAAGGAAAGCCCAGCGGCTTACTATCAACAGTTGTGGCTCACCTACTGGGCCAGCAAAGGCCTAGTGGGTGAGAATGCTAACAACAACCAAATTGAATACAAGGATTTGTACATCTGGAACATGACTCCAGCTCTCCAGAAGAAGGTTGAACTCAACGTCTACATACAGACCGACACCTTTGAGGAGATCCTCACCAAGATGGTGCGGGCGTTCCAGGTCTACCTCCGTAATCTAGCTTCTGGCAAAAAGACCAACAAGGACGCTGCCATCCAAAATCCAATGGCCTAGGCCACCTCAGCCCAAGTCACCGTGGTAGGTCCTGCCTCAATCAACTATGTAGTGGAAGGCAACAATGATAGACAGGAAGCCCCTTCTGATGACCGACAGTCGCACAAGGGGGGTTGGGGATCCAGAACTACAAAAAATAACCAGAACAATAACAACTATAACAGAAATGGGAGATCAAACTCCGATGACAAGTACCATAATGGGCCTAGTTATCGGAATCTAAAGGACGAAAACAAGACCCTCTACAAACAGCTGGAGGAGACCCATACTACAAAGGAGGCCACATACACATGTTCCATGGTGGCCCTGGCACTAGCTAGTAATGGCACCAACCCTTTCTGGTCTTCGGCTACCAAGCAGCTGAGGAAAAAACCCTTTCACGACATCGGGCACTGGCCAGGCCGATGTGGTGATTCGGGAACCCCCAACTGAACAGTTCGACATTGCGGCTCCGACGTCAGAGGCACAATACTCATGTCCTGTAAGCCACAATAGAGAGGCCCAACCAGGCACCCTAGGCCTGAGGTCGCAGAAACGAGAGGATGAAGAAGAAGCCAGGAGCAGTACTGATTGACAATTACAGGCCCCAGTCTGGACTGTGAGTCACCTGCTCGTGGACACAAAAAGACGGCCTTGTGTAAGGGCCATGGTCGGGGGCCGCAAACTGGACATGCTTCTGGATACAAGAGCAGCTATGTCTGTTCTCCATGATGAGAATCCAACACGTCTGCCTGGTCTACCAGCTGGAAGACCAGTGCACAGGGTGTAGATGGCACCCAACTGCAAACTTATCGATTTGTGTCTCTGCCTGTGCAGGTAGGCCATCTCAAAACAAATTTTATTTTTGACCTCATGGTATTATGCCATCACCCCAGCATATTGGGAATTGATTTTCTTGTACAGCATGGGTGTGTGGTGGACCTAGCTAACAGGTTATTGCTACAGCTCAAGGGACAATGTCATGCTGTCACCATACCAGACTCCCATGTGGTGGCAGCCATCTCCCATAACAACAAAGAGTATGATGTCATGGCTCTCTTTGAAAGACCAGCCTGCCCCAGGGCTTTCACAACAGCCCTACCCTCTTCCATCTCCACATGATGGATGCTCTGCAGGGGTTTTCCACTCCCCAGTACCTCCTGCAGTACATGGATGACTTGCTTCTAGCAACTTCCACCAAAGAAGAACACCTAATCCTTTTGGATGAACTGCTGACTCTCTTCAAGAGAGCAGACCTCAAGTGCAACCCCTCTAAGACACAGTTGTGTCAGAAGAAGGTCATGTTCCTTGACCTATGCATCACAGACCAAGGCTGAAGCCCAGCTGTCAAGAAGATCCAGGGCTTACAAGATCTACCACTTCCTACAAGCATGGCAACACTCAGGCGTTTCCTAGGAATGATAAACTACTCCAGGGATTTTATTCCTGATTTTGCCTTGAAGGCTGCTCCCCTGTATGAACTGCTGAAAAAAGATGTCCTATGGACATGGATCCCCATGCACACTGAAGCTGTGGCCCAGCTCAAACAGGCCCTGGCCTCAGCCCCAGCACTGATCAACCCAAATCCAAGATTACCTTTCCATTTAGAAACTGCCACCTCTGATCTGGCCATGTCTGCAGTGCTGGTGCAAAAATACAATGGGTACTACAGGTCCATTGCTTATGCATCTCAGGTGCTATCCCCAGTTCAGAGGAAATACAGTCTCTGTGAAAGGACACTCTTGGCAACCTTCTGGGCTGTTAAACATTTTCTCTACATCGTTGGGTATGCTCCCATCATTTTGCATACCTGTCACACTCCAACTAACTTTTTACTTTCAGACAAAGTAAAAGATGGATCAGTCTCTAACACCAGACTCACCCATTGGTCTTTGCTTTTGCAGGATAGAGACATCAAAGTACTGCCTGCCAAAATGCCATCAATTCTGACCCATGGCCTGCTGTACACAGTTAAGCCCCATGACTGTGTCCTCCAACCACCAGTCCTATCTGACCCAGGACCCTTCCTGCCAGCCATGCCTGAGGTCCTGGAAGACAACACAATGTTCTGCATCTTCACAGATGGATCTGCATGCTATGTAGATGGAGAATAGGTAGCAGGGCCTGGAGTGCTCATTAGGGATCAGGAGGGTGATTTCAGGCACATTGCTACAAAATGCACTATCTCTTCACAGTATGCCAAACTGGCTGCTGTGGCCTATGCATTGGAGATCATGTTGCATGGTGACAAGAATGCCATCATCTTTGCGGACTTCAATTGGGTATGCTCATCCCTAACTGAGTTCTTTCCATTCTGGCAAAAGAACAACTTTACCTCATCTGATGGTACCCCTGTCAAGTATAAGGAACTGTTTGTGTATATACACACCCTGACACAAATGTTCACTCACAAGTTGTACATTCACAAGGTAAAGGCTCACTGCAAATTTGACCTTTACCATGACTTTAATGAATGAGTGGACTCACTTGCCAAAGCAGGCATTTGAGGGGGGAGACATGGGAACTGACTCACCCACAGTGCATAGCGGCAATTGGCAACTGTGACATCTATAATTACTGCCACCAAGCAGCCCGTACCAGAACCCCCATTAGATCTTTCTGCTACACAGAAAGCTGATCCAGAGATCAGAGGATGTATTCAAATTCCTAGATAAGGTAACTGAACAACCACTGCCTATTGGCAGCCACTACAAAAGACACTCAGACAATCTACATCTGTCCAGTGATTAGAAACTCATCTGGTATCACAAACAGGATACAGGTGACAAATTGTGGGTTGCACCACAATCTCTGTGAACTGAATTCATTTATATGGTTCATAACACTCCCACTGGTGGACACCAGAGACAGAGAATACTCTCCAGAGACTCAAGACAGTCTGGTGGCCTGGCATGGCCAAAGATGTAGAACACTATGTAGACAACTGCATAGTGTGTGCTCAATACAATCCCATTTCAGTCAAGAAAAATGCCAAGTTACTGCCCCAAAGGCAGTCTGGACCATGGAATGTGATACAGATCAATTTCATTGGCCCTCTTACTAACTCCAGTAAGAAAAAGTATGTACTTGTTGTCACAGATTTGTTCCCCAAGTGGATAGAGGCATTTCCCACTAAGAACAACATGGCAAAGACAACTGCCAAGATCCTGGTGGATCAATTGTTCTCCAGGTGTGGCCTACCTTTAAAGGTAGACTCAGACATGAGAACCAGCTTTACAGCTGAACTGATGCAACAGACACTCCAACTTCTTGGAGTTGATCAGAAATTCCACGTTCCTTACCATCCTCAATCATCAGGTTAGGTAGAAAGAGCTAACAGACACATAAAACAGATGTTATGCAAATTCATTGATGATAATCCCAAGGATTGGGATTCCCTCTTGCAACTACTACTGATGGCAATTAGGGGCATGCCTGCAGCTACCACTCAGTGTACACCTTATAAGGTTTTGACTGGTACTGTAGAGCCATGAGACTACCTGAGCACCTGTTAATTGATCTCCACACCCCTACTGCAGGTAGAGTATCTGTAGACAAGTATGTGGAAAAGCTACATGATGACATCATGAAGACACACCTGTTCACTGCCAAGAAAATGGGCAAGGCTCAACAACAAGCTAAAGCTCATTTTGACAAGCATGTTAAAGAAGTCGACTGGCAAGTTGCAGACCAAGTAATGCTTCTCCAATATAGACAACCCATACACTCATTTGCCAGTAAATGGGAAGGTTTCTATCCCATTGTCAACAAGCTCAGCCCTGCTGTGTATCGGGTCAGAGTACAGCAGCAGAAAAAGACTGCTGACAAGTGGTTCCACGCTAACCAACTCAAACTATATAAAGGTGACTAAAGACTTACTTTTCCTAATCCCACAGGGAGGAATTGTATTTTCAGCTAACTAATCCTTTTCTATCTCTTTCAGATATCGGCAAGATGGCTATCTTGCACCCTCTTCTCCTACTGGTGGGACTACTGCCTCTAACCACTACAACACCCCCCACTCAAACCTCCACAGACTTACAAGGACTGACTGGATCACTTGCTTGGTCAAATGTAACATTCAACTCCCATGGGTGTTCAGATTAACATTCCAAACAAAAACTTTAAGGTTAATCAAGGCAAAGACACCTTTCTGGATGCTGTAGTTGTTGCCCTGGATAAATCTTCACTTTCTATTCAATGGCAAACTGATGCAATGGGCTACACAATCCCTGTAGCTCACCTGGCCAAAGGTACATTCCATGGCAGGCTTAACACTAACATATCTCAAAATTGTACCCTCTTTATTAGACAGGCTTCTCCATAACACACTGGTCAGTATAATCTTACTGCACTCATTGATCGTGCCTTTTGTGAGAGACTCCCTTCACAGGAGGCTACTGACTTCTGTCTTCAAAACTATGCTGCATCTTCTTCTCTCTACCTCTCTGTAGTCCCACCCGGTCAGGAAGAACTGCTTGCCTGTCCTCATATGGAGGATGGCCCTCCTAGTGGTTTGACCACCACATCACTCCCAGGAGCTCTGATAAACAATGTGCAATTTATGCATGTCCCAGTTATTTTCAATTTATCACATTGGAATATGGCTGAATTTGGTTTATGTCAACAAACTAATACTTCTAAGTTTCACAGTATGATGCTTACTGATCTTGTAGCTGCTTACCAAACACGCACAAATTATCCTATTGGTGGACCTCACACCACCCACCATATTGGTGTCTTTAGACCAGCCCGTAAATATGCAAAACCCAGACCAAAACGCACCAAGCGGGACACAGCCTCAGACATTGCTGGTGCAGCTGGCTCTGTCTCTGGTATAACTGGAGTAGCCAGCACTGTTGCTGGCCTCTTTGGCTCAGGAATGTCTATCCAGAATAGAGCAGATATTGCCTCCATTAAGGCACAGACACTTACGTTCCAGCAAACACTTGGCAATGATGTTATGCCCCCTATCTTGCAAGGTGTTAATTCTCTTAATGAGGAAGAATGTTTACAGTATATAATATGAAGGAGATTGCTCAAGGGTTCAATGATACGAGACAGAAACTTAATGAGAAGAAGCCAGAAGGGGAAGGAAGGAAACATATTCAATTCAGTGCTTTAGAGTAACTGGTAATTGCTATTTTTCCTTTAAACTTAGATTGTGGGCTTTTAGTGACACTATACTTTCTTTGTTGTCTTTACTTATAATTGTTTTTGGGCTGTTGAAAATTTAAAACATAGTGGTGGTGTAATTCTGTGCTGTCTTTAATTGCTGCAAATCCCCCCAGCTCTTAATTATATGCTCTGTTAAATCTGATTGACAGGAGCTAAACACACAGAGTATAGTAAGGTGTGAAGTAGGAGGGGCATAGGGGAAGAAGCCCACTCTCAGCACGCACAAGTGTTTTGACTCATTTATTTATTTATTGGTTTCTTTTTCTTTAAAAAAAAAAATTATCTGAGGATCAGTGGCAGGATTTTTAGTACAGTAAATTAATAAAAGGAACTAGGAGAGCTCAGTAGCAGACAAGTAGTGGAATTGCAGTATAATGTGGGAGGCAATGCAGTGGCTGTGGGGCAGCCACATTCAGGCAGACCTCTGGACACTGGAGGTGCTGCCCTATCTGCATGCATCTCTCTGGACCGCGGGATGAGGTAGCCAGACTCAGAGCGAAGTAAACTGGGTCAGGAGTACCATCACCCCTATCCAGGGACCACCCAGTCCAATGCAACTGCCTCAAAGGATGCCAAGAACGAGGAGCACTTGATGACAGTGGGCTCAGGGAGGGTTAGAGCAGTCAGGCAGAGGCACATCCCAGATCCTATTCCACTAAGAACTCATATGCCACACTGGCAAATGAGGACAACCAAATAGAGGTACCCAGAGAAGTGGAAGGAAAGGATGTGGAGGTTAGCCAAGGAGGTGACCTCAGCAGGAAAGCAGTGGATCCCAGAGGAGGAGGAAGAATCCTGGTGGTGGACTCCATCATAAAGAGGATCCAGCTAGGAACACAGGAGGGGAGGACAGGGAGGTGAGGTGCCTACCAGGTGCCACGGCATGGAGGATGGAAGGAAGATCCTGGGGATCACTGGGAAGGCAAGACGGAGGCTGAGCTGGATGTCATTATCCACCTAGGGTACTAATGACCTGGCAAATGGGGAGCCAAAGGAAGTTCAGGAAGAGTTTAGGAAACTGGGAGGGTCTCAAGCAAATGCTACTTCTGTCACTTTCTCAGAAGTACTACCTGTGAGGCAAGAGATATAGGAGTGCATGCACCAGGAAATTTAACTCATGGTTGAAGAACTGGTGCTGAGGAAGGGTTTGGATTCATTGGTGACTGGGAATCCACCTGGAGGGATGGAGGTTTGTTCAAGCCTGACGGCCTGCATCCATCCTGGAGGGGAATCCAAGCACTCAATGATAAGTTTAAATGCTACATTGACAAGCATTTAAACTAGCAAAGGGGGTGGCAGCACGGAGGGTACCTACTTGCTCACCCCCCACAGCTAGCAGTGGAACCAGTGAACCAGAGGAGTGGCTATCTCTGCAAAGCAGTGTGCAAAAGATGGAGATTAGTACCCAAGAGGTGGATAAGCAGAAAAGGGACAAAATTCAGCAGAAGGGCAGACAGCAAGGAGAACCAGGGATAAATGACAACCAAGGAGGGGGCTGGAGTAGAACAGTGAAACAGTCTAGGGAGGTCAAATCATGGAAAGCCATGTGTGCAAATGCCAGAGCCTTAGCAACAAGATGGAAGATCTGAGGCTGTCATGGTACAGTCAGACCTGACATTGTGGCCATCACTGAAACCTGGTGTAATGATAACCATGACTGGGAGATGGGCATACCTGGTTACAACATATTCAGAAGAGACAGAGCAGGCAGGAAGGGAGGAGGAGTGGCACATGTATGTGAAAAATGACATAAGGGCCACAGAGATCCAGGAGGAACAAATGGAGGAGAGATACTGTGGGTTAAGCTGGAAAGGAAAATGGGGACAGCTATCCACACAGGTGTGGTCTATAGACCACCAGCCCAGGAGGAAGAAATAGATAGGAGTTGATGCTAGCCATCCAAAGGATGGCAGACAAGGGTGAGGTAGTACTGGTTGAGACTTCAATATTCCAGACGTGGACTGGAGCATCCCAGCAGCAGCATCAACCAGGAGCAGATTTATCCTGGACTCCCTTCAGGCTGCCTTCCTCAAGCAACCTGGTCATGGAACCAACTCGGCAGAAGGCAATACTGGACCTTGTGCTCACAAACAAGGACAGTGTGATGGAGGTAACAGTGGGGGAGCACCTGGGAAACAGTGACCACCAGTCATTGTGGTTTGAAATCACAGAAAGAGCAGAACCAAACCACACAAAAACATGTATCCTGGATTTTAGGGGGGCAGACTTTGGGAAAATGGGGAGATACTTGAAAGAGGCATTAAGGGGCATGGGACAGGAATCAGGGGTTGAGGAACAGTGGGCAGTATTTAAAATGGGGATTACAAGAACAACAGAATTATGCATTGAGCAGGTTAGCAAGAGGAAAAGGAAGAGGAGACCATTATGGTTTTCCAAAGAGGTAGCAAAGAAAGTGAAAGCCAAAAAGATTGCATTCAGGCAATACAAAAGACACAGGCAGAAGGAGAGGAAGAAGTACAGGAGAAGCAAAGGGAGGCAGGGAGATCAGTAAGGAAGCCAAAGCTCAGACAGAAGAACACATTGCAAAATCAGTGGGTAGAGGGACAAACCTTTGACAGGTACATAAGTGAAAAAAGAAAGACAAAGGGAGGATAGTGAGACTGAAGGGGAGGATGGGGCCACGTGGAGGATGACAACAGTAAAGCTGATATATTGAACAGGTATTTCTGCTCAGTCTTTACTGAGGAAGAGGAGGGTAATGGGTCTGAAGGAGTACAAGGTGAGAATGGTGCAGAAATGGACACAAGTCCCTTTACGAGAAAGGGTCCTGAAGAAACTGGAAGTAATAAGAGTTGATAAAGCAATGGGGCCAGATGGGTGCACCCAGGGTCCTTAAAGAACTAAGAGAGGTGGTGGCTGAACCTCTGGCTATCCTGTTTAGCCGATCACTGGAAGCAGGAGGTACCCAAAGACTGAGGACAGTAGATGTAGTCCCCTTATACAAAAGCGGAACAAAGAGGAAGCAGGGAACTACAGACCAGTCAGCCTCACCCGGTAGTGGGGAAGATCATGGAAGCACTACTGAAGGGAGATTGGTGGAACATCTGGTTGTCAATGGACTACAGGACCCAAGGCAGCATGGTTTCACCAGGGAGGTCATATCAGACCAACCTCGTTGAATTTTTGACCGGGTGACTAGGGAGGTGGATCAGGGGAGGGCAGTGGACATGGCCTATCTGGACTTCAGCAAGGCCTTTGACACTGTGCCACATAGAAGACTATTACACAAACTGGGGAATATGGGTGGGCAGGACAGTAGTGTGGTGGTAGGTAACTGGCTGGGTGGCAGGACACAGAGGGTGGTGGTAAATGGCTGTCACTCCACAGAGGGAAGAGTGAACAGTGGGGTACCACAGGGATCAGTGCTGGGACTGGTCCTATTCAACATCTTCATCAGTGACATTGCATGAGGACCTAGAAGGCAGAATTTCACTGTTCGCTGATGACACAAAGCTCTGTAACAGAGTAGCCACACCAGAGGGTGTAGACAGAATGAGAAGCTGACCTGCAGAAACTTGAAGAATGGTCAGGGTTTGGCAGTTGAAATTCAATGCAAAGAAGTGCAAGATAATGCATATGGGGCACAAAACCCTGGCACAATATATCAGTTGGGGGGTGAGGATATAGCATGCACCAAGCAGGAAAGGGATCTTGGGGTTGTCATCTCTGATGACCTCAAGGTAGGGAAACAGAGTGACAAGGCAGCAGGTAAAGCAAATAGGATGCTGGGATGTATAGGCAGGGCATCACCAGCAGGAAAAGGGAGGTCATAATTCCGCTTATACAAGACACTAGTGAGGCCCCACCTGGAGTACAGTGTACAGTTCTGGAGACCATACCTATGTGAAGGACATAGACAGGGTAGAGAAGGTTCAGAGGAGGGCAACAAAGATGGTGCATGGATTGCATCACAAGTCCTATGAAGACAGGTTGAAGGAACTGAACATGTACTCCCTGGAGGAGAGGAGGAGAGAGAGGGATATGATAGAGACATACAAGTATCTTACAGGAGGAACAGGGTGCAGGAAAACACTATTTTAAGCGAAAAAGATGTTCCAGGACTAGAGGGCATGGGATGAAGTTGGAGGGAGGACGATTCAGAGGAAACATGAGAAAGAATTTCTTCACAGAACGGGTGGTGGACAAGTGGAACACCCTGCCAGAGGAAGTGGTGGGGGCTGAAACAATCACGGGATTTAAGAATGCATGGGATAGACATAATGGAATTCTGGAGGTCAGGGGTAAGGGGCAACAGACTTCTAGGAAAACAAACTGAACTTACAAGCTCAAATGGGCAGACTGGGTGGGCCATAGGCCCTTATCTGCTGACACTGTCTATGTATCTATGTATCTATGATCTTATTTTTCAGAATAACCGCTAGGCCGACAAGCAATATATTGGGTGTGAAATTCTATGTTCTGCTTAAGGTTCTTATGTTATTTCTTCTGTTAATGCTCTCTTCAGGGACTTGGAATCAGGCAAAATTCCAGATGTTATTCATGATCTCAGATCGGGGAAATGGTATTGCTCACATTGCGCAAACACAGGTTGCATTTCTACGTGTTTGAAAAATACTCTCAACATTTCTGTCTACAGTCCGTAATATTGGTTACGTTTCCAGGTTTCCTAACAGAGCACCCTGTTACCTGACCAAATCTTGTTCAATTAAGGACAACATGTTTGTGACCTTTATTGTCTCCTTACCACACTTTGATCTGCCTATATCTGTCTTCGACAAGCTGGCAAATATTCACTCCACTGGACATCTTAAAAATGACATTTTCTGTGAATGAACTGAACTTCCTTCTATGCTGATATACCACCCCGTATCTCCAGGCTTGGGTGGCTCCTCACACGAACTGTTGTGCCAAGAAAGGATTCTACTTCTTGTGCCGCTGTGACATTTTTGACATTGTGAAACCAGTTTGCGGTTACTCACCAGAACATCTTGACTGGGCTTTGACATTGGGTAAAGACCTGCTGACCAACCTTACTGACGTTGATCCAGATGACGTCCCTCCTGCTGCATCTTCAGTGATTGATGCCGAAACAGCACCATCCAGAAGCTATCTTGAAGAGATACATCGCTTCACCACTTGGTTGTCAAATAAGACCTTCACCTGCCCTGTACACTTACGTCACTGGCGCGTACCAACACTCAGAGTCACCTATACCTCTGAGGGACAGTTTTGTGTGATCACAAACTATCCATCCCTTGCCTATGGAACTCATACTTGCAATATTGATAAACCTAACTTTTGTTTTACTCCAAAGCAGAAAACTGTAATAGGTCACACTGTGATCACGCTGTTCCTCTTCCTGAAACAGACGTTATTGATATTGATCCCCAATAGTTGCTTGCCCTGTCTCAATAGTTGCCTATTTTTAATGTGCATATTGATCCCTTGACTCTCTCCTCATGATCTCTTTTAGCCAGAAAAGATGCTCACTTGATTTATATTAGTAATAATATATCTAAAGCAAATAATATACTTAATGGTCTGATTCATGATGGCGATTTAAGTCTTGCCGTTGGCAGCTATTGGGTAGAACTTAGCTTCAAGGTTTTTGTTATTATTCAAGCATTTTTGATTGTTTTCCTAATTTTCACTCTATGCTGCCTGCGACGTACCCTCAACATCAAGAACAACTCAAATTCCTTTACAAGGCTTGTGCGTCGGGCCTGTAAATGATTTTTTAGCTCCATCCCTACCAACTTACTTAGGATTGTTGCCCCTTCTGAGGCAACAAGGGGGGGAAATATTATCCATGGACCAGCACCCATGATTGGCTCCCTACCTCACAGACAGTAATACTTAGGACATTGGCACTCATCGTACAAGCATAAGTGTCAGGATCAGAGTTCTATTGCATTTTTGCTGAGAATTATAATGCATTTGCCATCATTCTAATTATACCACTTGGGAGACACCTCTGTTTATACCATTATATAATCATTAGTTAGACAATACTGCCATCTTTAGTTCTCGTGCAGAACAGCAATTATCTATGCAATTATGTGTGTAACCACAAGTGGCCTTCACGAATACAGGTCCTTTGTTTAGTTATCTTGGCTTTCTGCTAGCTCAGTATGCTTTCCCAGGCTAGTAAGAAGTCGGGCTATTTGCCATTATCCAATGATGAGACTTTTATATATCTTTTTAGTAGTTGCTATGGTTATTATCAGGGATATAAGACCCTTTGCATTACACCTTCTTCTTTGAGAAGAAGAAACTTATTGCTGCCTATAGGTAAGCAAGATTGGAGGTGTTCTCCATGGTGTTTGTCACTGTGATTTGGTTGTAAGCCTGCTTTATATACCAGAAATAAATCACTTTATGTGCTGGACACCACTTGTCTGTCATTTCTTCACTTTTGTGTAGTTCCAACAAGAACCTGAGAAAGGTCATTTTATTACCCAGTTACAATATACTATTCCTGTTCTTTAGCTAGCTAGTTAAGATACTTCCTGGGCATTCCTGCATGATTTTAGCATCAAGCCCACAGCTACAGCTTACAGCCCGGAGCAACAGTTTTGCTGTCCATGTAATTGTGTGATTTATGAGTCAGCAGCTGCTGCCAACAACCAAATTTACACAGTACCACACGGAGGTCCAAGTGTCACAGGCCTGCAACTCTGCATCTCTGTGTATACTCAAACTATAATTGAGAGCTCTCAGAGGGACTGTAGGGTTAATTGGTGCACCAGTGAGGAAAGAGGTGTTGAGACACAGCTTATGGTGCACAAACAGCTGTCTTTATTTTTACCTTTACTTCCCTTGTCCCCTACCTTGTTCTCCAACCCACAAATAAACCCACGGGTTATTTATTTGCAGCTGCTGACATGTATTTTGACATTATTGCCTTGCTATTTATTTGCATGCTTAGAGTGATAAATGGGGAGAGGATTGTGTTATTGTGTTCCTTGTCACACAGAGTGGAGGTTGTATTTATTTCCTGTGGGGCAACACTCTGGCAGTGCTTTTTCATAAGGATCCTCACAGGCGGAGGTACCAAGCCCATTTCTAACCATGAACCCAGGTGTCATTCACTCAAAAACATAACAGACTTTGCCCTTTACCATCTCCAGACTTAGTCAGTACACCTCATGGATGGGGGTGATTACAAATTTGGAGGCATCATGTGGATCGTTTAGTTACTCCCCAACCCCAATTTTCAACTTCATGATGAATCGCAACTCGTTGACAGATTGGTACAAGGATGAGGATCTTGATATGGAAAAAGCCATTTTAGTTCATGAGATCCTTGAAGAAACCCCTATGGGCTGCCTTTAAAGTGTCAATGACAGCATAAAAAGTTTGGGAAAAGTGACTGTTTGTGGGAGAGTTTGCAGCTCGGCTCAACAAACATTATGTGTTCTGATGCAGTGCCAAGAGGATGCTGATTCTTCAAGGGTGCTGACCAGCTCACTAATGATGGAAACCCCACCCGATGGCTCATAACAACCCATGCGAATCAGGACCTCTCCCTGATGGCCCTAAAGAGCAAAGCAAATTTGAACAGAAGGTGCAATCATTTGGGACAGCTGAGGGAAAGACTGTTCAAGATGCGAGAGCATTCTTCAAGGAAGAAGAACCAGCACAGGTAACACCACCCAGCAGACTCCAAGATGGGGACAGAACTGGACCTCCTATTTGGTCACACCCTATGAACAGTACAGGAGACTGCGTACTTTCTCTGGAGCAAACCCTACTCTTCCAAGGGAGGACGCCTGTGAAAGTTGGATAATTCAGGCCACACAGATGGAGAAAAGTGTGAAAGTGTTCAGATGACAAGAAATGCAAAAGAATTGGGGACAGCCTGAGAGGTATGGCTTTGAACATCATCTGTTTTCAAAATGCCAACCAGCTGAACTGCACTACAAGTGACAACCTTGCCATGCTTAAGAGTGCATTTTAAGCAGCTGAGCAGAGGGAGGACCTTATTTACCCACTGGAAGTACCACACAAAAAGGAGCAGATACTGTGATTCGAAGAACTGTGGAAGCCAGAGGAGTTACCCCTGCACAGACTGCACAGATGAGACTGGACCAGATTTTGTGAGAAGCTGTGTATTCCTGCAGGAAATTGAAGGCTGGACAAAAGCAGAGCAGATCCCCAAACTTCTACCAGCTACAGGATGAAGTAAAAGAAGAAGTGCAAGAAGTCATTGCTAATTCACTAAGGGTACCCACAGAGAAAGCCATACTCTTGCAGCCCCAAGTTGACAGCTGCCATGAACAAAGTGATGCTCTAGACCTGGCTACTCAGCTGAAGGAACTCACAGAGTCTGTGAAGGCCTTACAGAAGTTGCAGGCACTTCATCCACAAGCCAACTCCATGTCACCTGGCCATGGATGCCCGCTGGATGCTCACCAACTGTCCAAAGGTTCAGGCCTCAGCCCTGAACTTTGCCCAGAGGTGGACTGTTCTGCTTTCAATGTGGAGAAGATGGAAATTTCTTACAGGGTGTGGCAGACCAGAGAATCAGCAGCTCGTAGACCAGAAATGGAAAATATGGCAAAAGTCACAGGGAAATGGCAGCGAAGCCCAGTTAGGGAGCAATCTGGCACGCCAAAGGTGAACAGCTCCGTAAGATGGACAAAGCCCACTACCTCTGTTCAAATACAAGTTGCTACCTGGATTGATGAGTCCTACCCCAACTATACAGATATCCATTGAGGGATACCCATGAGAAGCTGTATTGGACAGAGGATTGCAGGTCACCATTACCTATTAATCCTTTCACCTGCTGTACCTGAAACACTCACCCTTCTAACCTGTCAAAGGACTTTCCATGTGGGGTTTGAGCAGTGCCAGCTACCCCTACGATGGATACGTTGCTGTGCAAATCGACTTCCCAGAGACTTTTGTTGGAGTCCCTCAAAGCATCAATACTTTGGCTCTAATTTGACCTGACGCCCAGATATTGGACAAGATACTGGTGCTAACTGGAATCAATGCCGATACATTTTGACATCTGGACCACTTGTGCCCATTGAAGGCAGGGGAGAAAAATTACCAGACACTGGCAATTTATGCCACTGTGTATACTGCTCACCTGGAGAAGGAAGCCAAGGCCTACAGAAACCCTGAGGTTACTGTGAAAGTCATAAAGAAGGAAAAGGGCCTTTGTTTGTGCCCCTGGGGCTTACTGACTAGTAGAAGGAGTCATGAACTGCCATGAATCCTTGTCGAATCTGATCATTATTGAAGAGTCCCAAGGAAGAGGTTTGCTAAGCGGTCTGATGGTTCAACAAGGAATACTACTTGGTACTGATGTAATGGTTAAGAGGATCAACTTAAAGTTAAAGAATGAAACAAACAAGGATTTGACAGTGCATTCTGGTATGGTACCAGCCAATCTGAACACTGCTGAGGTGGTAGTGGCACAATCCAGTCAGGAGCGGACCCCTCAATTGAATGAAGACATTTTCCATTTTGGTTCATCTTCCATTCCTCAAAACTGGAAGAAATGATTGCAACAGGAATCAGATGACCGCAGATGTTTTCTCATGCCATGAGTGGGACATGGAATGTGCCAAAGGGGAAGAACACTGAACAGCTATGTGACAACTGCTTCTTTGGAGAAAGGTTGAGGAGACTAGCGCCTGCAGACACTGAAGATGTCAGATGACACCTGCAAGAACTCTTGGTGACAGGGATCATAAAGGAGTCTCAGAGCCCCTATGCTTCACCTACAGTGGTGGCCCAAACGAACACCGGAACCTTAAGAATGTGCACTGACTAGCACACCTATAATCAAAGTACTGTGGCTGACCAATACACCAGGCCTCAAGTGCGCGATGCCCTGGACAGTCTCACAGGGAGTAGATGGTTCTCTGTGCTGGACTTGCACAGTGGATACTATCAAATACTGATGTCTGAGGAAGACAAGAAGATCACCTTCATTTGTCCTCTTGGTTTTTTATCAAATTCGGCATATGCCACAAGGGATATCTGGTGTCCTAGCAACCTTCCAGTGTCTAATGGAGAAGGTGGGAGGGGATATGATTCTCCTAGATGTCTTAGTCTACCTGGATGACCTCATAGTGTTTGGGAAGACACTGGAAGAACATGAAGCCTGATTACTGAGGGTGGTGAACCGGCTGAAGAAACATGGTCTAAAGCTCTCCCTGGACAAGTGTTAGTTCTGTCAGACTGTTGTCAAATATGTTGGGCACATTGTAGTGGAGCAAGGAGTCAGCACTGACCCAGCGAAAGTGGAAGCCCTCACAACCTGTCCGAGACCTAGCAATTTAAAAATGCTTCAGTCTTTCCTCGAGTTCTTTAGATACTATAGAAGATTCGTGAAGGACTACTCCCTCAATGGTGAGGCCACTGAACAACTTGACTCTGGTGGTACAATCCAACATGAAAGATCAAAGGTTCAGGGATCAAACAGAAACCATCATCAAAATACTACAGGCCCAATTAATCTTCTGCAGACAGACAGACAGCAGACTGTGAAAGCGCTTTTCAAAAGATCATTCAACACCTGAAGGGGACCCTGTATTGGCTTTTGCTGATTATACCAAGCCATATACCCTGCACACTGATGGCAGCAGGGAAGAACTGGGTGCTGTACTTTATCAAGCACATGAAGATGGTATGAGACTGGTTGCCAATGCCAGTTACAGTCTATGTTCATCTGAAGAAAAAAAAATATCCAGTCCACAATTTGGAGTTTCTTGCACCGAAGTGGCCAGTGACTGATCAATTCCATGAATATCTTTATAGAGCCAGGTTAGTTGTTTTGACAAATGATAACCTGCTGACCCATGTGCTAACGACTACCAAGCTTGATGCCACTGGGCATAGATGGATCTCTGCTCTATTTGCTTACAGCTTCTGCTTGCAATACCATCCTAGACAGAACAACAGTGCTGTATATGTGCTGTCCAGATGACCGTATCATACCCCACCAATGGACCTATGTATCCAAAATCAGAGTGGAAGCAAACTGCCAAGTAATGCTACCTTATGACCAGCCTGCTCCCACCAACCCTGATAGGCCATGGACTTGCTTGGAGTGTGTCCTGATGCTGTACTGGAGGCGTACGCCCACTTTGCTACACTGCATAATACTTCTTTGCCTCACCTTAGACCTCCAGATGTAACACATGTGGAGTGGACAGATCCTGGTCTGTGGTTCATCATTCTAACCAAACAGAAGGACTTGGCTTCCACTCATGTAAAATCAAATCTTTCAGATATGCCACTTTCTCACGAGGGAGTGGGGCAAACTTTTACTAAAGAATGGCCTGCTGTCTCGAATCATGAAAAAGCAAATGACTTTCCCCAAAAAGCAACTGGTTCTTCCCAGCAAGTATCGAAAAATGATTTTGCGATCGCTTCACAAGGACATGGGACACCTAGGATTGATAAAACTTTGGGCCTCATCCAAGACCAATTCTACTGGCCAGACATGGCTACTGAAGTAAAGAGACATTGTAAATGCTACAACTGGTGCATCACCCATAAGACTCTACCCAAGAAGGCAGATTCACATGTAAACATCACCAGTATTGGACTGACAGACCTGGTCTATATGGACTCCCTTTCCCTTGAACCTGACCAGAATAGGATCAGTAACATTCTGGTGGTGACCAACCACAGCACCCACTATGCATAGGCATTCCCCCTCAAAAGTGCAGAAGGCAACTACTATGGCTAAAGTTATGTGCAAAAAGTACTTTGTGCATTATGGCTTTCCCAGCTGCCTTCACTCTGACTAAGGGAGAGACTTTGAGAGCTGTTAAAGACCTTACCAGCATTAAGTACCATACCATTTCCTATCATCCAGAGAATGACACTCAGCTGAACAGATTCAACAGAACACTGCTTAATATGCTGGGGACACAGGAGCCTAATGAAAAGGTGTACTGGAGTCAGCCAGTACCTTTCTTAGTCCACACCTACAACTGTATCAAAAATAACTCAAAAGGATTCTCTCCCTACTTTCTTTTTTTGTACTTTGTGTTTACTGCATTTTGAATGACAAACTACAAAAGAACAGTACACACAAATGTCAGATATTGAACATTACAAAGGAAACATCCAATGGTATAGAAAATCGTAATCTAACACTCAGGTTATGGATAGGGGGAAATCCAGATAAATCTTGTATCTAGTGGCATGTCTATTTGAATAGCTACACCTTACAAGATTATAGAGGTCCAAACATGGAAAATCCCATGATAATATAAAATTCAGCATATCCAGCTGATATGACCCCTCCTCAAACATTATGGTGTCTCAATAATGATTAGTGGTCCGGAACAGATGCAGTATAGAATAACAAGCTTCAAACATAAATGTACTTGGCAAAACTGCAGCAAATGTGAGAGAAAGATAAAGAGTCCACTGAATGACCTATAGTCCATTATAACATCACAGTGGGATAGAAAAAGATGAAAGGAAAAAACAGTTTTAGTTATACTCCAACACAGTCACCTGCTACTTTCCCCTGTTAATAACTTAAACTACGAATCATCTCCTCAAGCAGAATCAGTTAACGCCACACAACCCAAGTGAGGTCCTTATGTAACCACCATACTGCCAGTTTCTCACCACCTCAGGTTTCCTCCTGTTCTGAATCAGAATCCAATGCCTCTTCCCTACAAACAGCTTCAAATTCTTGCTGCATTTGCTGAACCCATCTCGAACCCAGGTCTGGATCTGTGAACTGGTAGGTGTGACCACTGTAGAATATACGGAGACAGGCAGGCATCAATAAGGAGTGCGTCACCCCCAAACTATGGAGTTTAGCCCACACCGCATCAAATTTTTTCTGACGTGCCCTTGTAGCAAAGAATAAATTGGAGAATAAATGAATGGTATGGCTGTGAAAGTTAAGCCAATCTGCAGTTCGGACAGCTTGGAGCAAGGTGTCAGAGTGTTTACCCCATCAGTGACCAACAACATCATCCTGGGAGAATCACGCAAAGTCCCTGCTGATCTAGGGGAAATTCTGTAAGTTTACTGAAAACAATCAGCCACCTCAGCATCCAAATGAAGGGCAGCAAGGAACCATTTCTTCAGAAGAGTGATGGGGTCTGAGTCCTCTTGCTTCTCCGGCAAACCAAGAACGTTGAAGGCTCGGTGAGCATTTTCAAGAGCCTCCAAATGGTAATGCAGTTGCGTGTTCTCCTGCACAAGCTTAGTCATCACTGAGACAGCTTTAGCAGCTTACAACTCCGCAGCAGCCACTGATTTATTAGCCAATTTGTTTTTACATCTCGGTCCCCGATTCTCTGTAAAATTGTTTCCATCTTCAAGTCTATGGCTTGCATTGACACTTGGAGGGCCTTCCATGGCGGCTCCAAACCCATGTGGTCAGAAGGTGATGTGGAGACCTGAGGTTCCGACGATGGTTGAGATGCTGGCTGAGTTTTCGAGTTGCCAGGGCCTCTCTTATTTGATTGCCCCATTGTAGTGTCAGGCACCAAACTGCACCACTCAGTTTGCTCTTGAGATTGCTGCAGCAAGTTTGAAGAAATGTTGTACTCCAAAGGTAAATGTTTATAAAATAAGTCTCCAGACTGCAGAGCTGTGCAAAACCATATCTGATCAGTAAGGTGCTCAGCAGCACCCCTCCACCCTACTTTCTAATAGTCAGACAGGATGCCAGACTTCCAGTAGACTTATATTTTGGGGTATCAGCTGATGGCACCTTACCAGAGACACACCTGGACTACACCAAGAGGTTGCGTGCTCAACTGAAAGAGGCCTACAGGGTGATCGAAGAAGTAGCTGGGAAGCCCAACCTATCCAACAAGACCAGGCACTGTACAACAAAAGAGCCCAAGAGTGAGCTCTCCAGTCAGGGGCTGAATATTTATCTGGAACTTGGAGATCTTAGGCAAACGTAAGGTTGGGGATTGATGGAAACCTGATCCCTATGTAGGAAACCTGGTCCCTATGTAATTGTGGAACAGCTTCCAAATCTGCCAGTTTATCATCTGAGGAAAAAAAAAAGAGGAAATGTTGTGGTCCAAACATTGCATCAAAACCACCTTTTGCCAACTGACCAGCTGTTGCCAGTGTCGCATGATAGGCCTAGATCCATTTATGTGGGATCATACTGTATATGCTGTAATGTACTTTAGAATTAAGACACTGTCCCTTTAATAGGTTCTACAGCATAACTGTTATTTCTATAAAGGACAGTGTGGCCCTGTTATGTCTCAAGATAAGGGAGACAGTTTTATTGAGGAAATCATAACTCTTAGAGAAAACTGGGTATCTAGCTTTCCATGACAGGGAAAGGTAATGTAGTGACCTAGGTCAGGGGTCAAGCCAAATGCACGGACCAGATGTCACTGCGGTTGACATGACACCTACCATGGAACCACAGTGACACCTGCAGGAAAAGGCAAACTGTTGCACCCTAATAACTGTATTGTCTTGGAACCATTAACCCCACCCCAGAGGAAAAAAATAAGATGGGTGTGTCTTAAAATGACCCTCAAGTGTATTTATCAGACACAGATTTGGAATTCAGAGCAGTTGAATAGTGTTTAAGTTGGAAGGCAGACTAGCCTGTACAACTGGCATATACTTGAAGACCAGAAGGTACATGTGTAGGCCTGGAAAAATCTCTAAAACCAGACCTCAGCGTGTGGAAAACAGTCTTTCCACACACTGAACAGAAAATTCTGATTTTTAAGTCAGACTTTTGGAAACCAAGACTTTTCACCAAGGACGGCACCTGAAGTTTTCTTTTCAAAAGGACATTCGGAGAAACTGACTTGAAATACAACCTTGCTACAAGAGTGATGCCTAAGGACTCATCACTACAAGGACATTTAAAATCTTGTCTGAACTCTAACCTCAAAACAAGGTATAGTTTAGAATACAGTATTTAGTGTTTTCTGTAAACCATCTAGTTTTACTTTTGTTGTTGTCTGCATTTCAAAGTTCTTCCAAACTGTAGACTTTTCTTTATTGCTTTTATTTTAAGTAAACTTTTATGATTTTCTTATCAGCTTTGCCTGGGTTCTGGCTGTGTGATTTAACATTTTAACAGAAGAGTTTTGAAAAGGCTGTGTGCCTTGACAAGACAGAATCACTCAGCTATCGTACAAAACTACCTAGGCACAATATAGCCAGTGGCTGTAGTGAGATTCAAATACTGGAAGTAGTGCAGAGTTTAGGGAACTTGAAACTGCAGAATCCACCCTCCCACTGGGAAAAGGAAGGTTTGGTGGTAAGTCTTCCTGAAACCCTTACTCCTGCCCCCAAGTTCTTAAAATGGGGGATCCTCTATGCAAACAGGAGGTCCTGCCGGGCTGCCCGAGGTTTGGAGGCCAGGGGGCTCGCAACAGATTTGGTGCCAGCTACTGGGATCTTGAACGGTCTTGCAAAACCATCACACAATCAAAGACAGAATTTGGAAAGGGGAAAACGAAATTTGTTTGCAGACAATAGACCCTATCCTGTTAGAATTTTTTTTTTTTTTAACAGAGTAGTGTAGATAGAAGAATACCTGTTCAGTATAGCAATATGATCTTGGAACAACTGAGGAAGATCTGTGAAGAGAAGGGCATTCCTAGTGAAAACAAAAATTAAAGGCAACTCATGGAGGTCCTTTTGGCAGCTGAGACAGAGGAAGTGCCACCCCACTTAGTGCCAGAGGTGGTGACTTCGGAGATTCAGAGCCCAGAGGAGAAGGAGCCATCTACAGACCAAGAGCTGGAGCTGAGAAGGCTGCGGATGCAGGAGAAACAGCTTGAGAATGAGCAAAAAAGGGTTGAGATGGAGCAAAAGAGGTTTGAGATGGAAATGGAGGAACAATGCCAGGCGGAGGCAGAAGAAAGGCAGCACCAGGTGGAGGTAGAGGCTGAAGAATGACAGTGCCAGAGGGAACAGGAGCTGAAAAAGCTGGCACTCCAACCGACATCAACCCCTGAACAGGTAAGTGGTGGCATTGGATCTGAAACTCCAGGACTGGGGTACAAGCTAAATTCAAAATTAACTGCTGAGTTTAAAGACGGGGAGGATATGGACATGTTTTTAAATTCATTTGAAAAGGTCTGTATCCAGGCCAATCTGTCCAAAGAGACCTGGAGTGTTCACCTGTCTCTACTACTTATTGGCAAGGGGAGGGAAGTATTGGGGCAGATGGACAATGTTGAAAGTAATGATTTTGAAAAGTTAAAAACTGCTTTATTAAAAAAAATATGATCTGAACCCTGATGTATACAGAGCAAAGTTCCAGAAACTCCAAAAGGGGCCAGAAATTAGCTTTGAGGAGGTAGCCACAAAACAAAATCAATATTTAAAATGTTGACAGGAGGGAGTGAAAGCAGATTCTGTTGAAGCTGTTGAAGGGGTGGTATTGCTTGAACAGTTTTTTTGGATTTTCTCACCTGACTTGAAGCTTTGGCTAGAGGACAGAGATCCTAAGACTGCCAAAGAGGCTGCAGAGCTGGTGGATCACTATGCTCGAAGCAGGGCTGCTCCCAAGGGGAATTCAGGGGTGAAAGGAAAAGTGGGCATTTTGGACAACCAAAAACCACAGGGCCCCTGCAAAAAGAAGGGACTCCCCAGGTGCCCAAAAGGGAGGTTGGGGACAAGAAACATGATGAATGCTTTAGAATGCTTTCAATTCAATGCAAAGAAGTGCAAAGTAATGCACCTTGGAAACAAAAACCCAGGGGGAGAGTACACAATGGGGGGGGTATTAACAACAACAAAAACAGAAAGGGACCTGGAGGTAGTCACATCAGATGACCTAAAGGTAAGCAAGCAATGTGAGCAGGCAGTAAGGATGGCTGGGGGGATACTGGGATGTATAGGGAGAGGCATCACCAGTAGAAAACAGGAAGTTGTTATCCCTCTATAAGAAAAGTTGGTGAGACCACATTTGGAACACAGTATGCAGTTCTGGAGACCCTATCTCCACAAGGACATAGACAGGATGGAGGCAGTCCACAGAAGGGCAACTAAAATGTTGCAGGGTCTGCAACAGAAGCCATATGAAGAAAGACTAAAGAAGCTTGATATGTATACCCTTGATGAAAGAGGCGGGGGACATGATATAAATTTTCAAGCACCTCAAAGGAATCAACAAAGTCCAAAAGGTAGCATTTTTGTAAAAGAGATGTGCAAGAACAAGGGACACAATCTGAAGATGGGGTGGGCTCAGGGGCAATGTGAGGAAGTATTTTTCACAGAGGGTGGTGCACACACAGAATGCCCTTCCTGAGGAGGTTGTGGGGTCAAAAACAGTGGGGGAATTCAAGAATGCATGGGACAGACATAAGGCAATTCTGGTGGAGGGGGTAGGAAGAAGTAGGCTGTTAGTTAACTAGGATCTGCAGCTTACCCAATAGGTAGGGAAATGGGCAGACTAGGTGGGTCAAGTGGTCCTTATCTGCCATCAAAGTCTATGTTTCTATTGTCACCAGATAGGCCATCTGTCTAGGCAGTGTCCTAAGAAAGCTCAGGAGGTAAAAGGGCCTGTACAATCAGAGACAATAGCCCACTGCATTGTTGATGCTCTCCCTGACAATATGAGGGGGCACATTCACCCAGTCATGGTGAATGTGGTACACACAAGAGGGCTAAGGGATACTGGAGCATCTCTTACCCTGGTGAAAGGGGACTTGGTGGGAGCTAACCAAATTATTCCAAATCAGTTTGTCTCTGTGAGGGATTACACAGGGGAAAGGAAAACTTACCCATTAGCCAGTGTTACCCTTGATTGGGGAGATTCAGGTGAAGGGGTAAGGAAGGTGGCTGTAGCTGAAAAACTCATTATGGATATTATTGTGGATAATGATGTTCCACACGGAGTGGTTTGTGCTGTGACCAGGAACCAAAAGAACAGAGGCTCCTGTGATCTTCAGGACCCCACAGAAATTCAGACAAGAGAAGCTGTGAGGCAGGCCAGCCAACCTGTAGCTCTTGTACAAGAGGGTAATAACAGGGGGATGGAACTTCCCCTAGTGGCAGTTAACCCAACTGCTACTGAAGGCTGCTCTCAGGAGGGAGGGGTGACACACAGCCCAAGGGAGGGGGAAGGTTGTGATACTAAGTCCCCTATTGCCACAGCTATGGACCTCAGCCTGGGAACTGATGGGGGTATGCCCCATGCTCTGGGTAAGTTGGAAGACTTAACAGCAGCACAACGGACAGACCCTATCTTAGAGAAGCTGAGGGCCTGTGCAGTGTCTGATGGGACACAGGGAGGTGACGGAAAACATAGGGTGTATTGGGAAACTGGACTGTTATACACACAGGACATCAGGACAGAGGGAGAGGTGATGGGCAGGCAGCTTGTTGTTCCCCAGGAGTATCATGGGTTACTGCCCAAGGTAGCTCATGATATACCCATGTCCGGACATTTGGGCATTGCTTGCATTATGCAGCGCTTACCCACAACTTCTATTGGCCCAATATTACCAAGCAGGTGAAGGAATACTGCAAATCCAATCACCAGTGTCAGAAAATAGAGAAGGCTGAAAGTAAAGCTAAGGCTGCCCTGATTCCCTTACCACTTGTGCAGAAGCCATTCCAGAAGGTTGGAATGGATATTGTGGGTCCTCTGAATACCCCAAGTACCTCAGGAAAAAGGTATATATTGACAGTTGTTGATTATGCTACCCGCTATCCCAAAGCTATCGCACTGTCCTCCACTAAGGTAAACAAGGTGGCAGATGCTTTGCTGGGGATTTTCTCCCATGTTGGGTTTCCACAGAAAGTTATCTCTGATCGAGGGGGTAACTTTATGTCAGACCTAATGAAGTGTTTGTGGGAGAAGTGTGGTGTTGTACAGAGGCACACAACGCCTTACCACCCACAAGCCAATGGTCTTGTAGAAAGATTTAATGGGACCCTAAAAGCTATGCTTATGGCATTTGCAGAACAGCATGGGCAGAACTGGGAGAAATACCTGCTCCACCTGCTGTTTGCCTACAGGGATGTGCCACAAGAGTCAAGCAGGTTTTCACCCTTCAAGCTCTCGTTTGGACACAGGGTGAGGGGGCCCCTTGATTTAATACGAGAGGACTGGGAAAGTAAGCATGCCAACCGGGGGACTCCCATAGTGGAGTATATATTAAAATTCAGGAAAATGCTGAAAGAGCTTATGAGCATGGCCTAGAGCAGCCTGGCATCTGCCCAGCAAAACCAAAACACCTGGTACAATTGTGAAGCCAGAGCTCAGTTGTATGGAGCAGGACAGGAGGTAACGGTTCTGATCCTGGTCCGGAAGGAAAAGCTGCAAGCTGAGTGGGCAGGGCCATACAAGGCAGTATGGCAGGTAAACAATGTTAATGACATTGTAGAGTTACCTGACCAAAAACACATTCACAGGATGCATCATGTGAACATGATGAAGCCATATTTTAATAGGGCTGACATGGTACTTGCAGTTTTCAGTCCTGGAGAGGAGCTAGGTGGGGAAGACCCCCTTTTCGACTTGTTAGCTGAGAGCAAGCAGGCATCATCTGTGGAGGTCATCATGCTGTCACCCCAGTTGATACTGGGACAGGCCCAAGAATTGAGGACAATTTGCGAGACTTTGCCCCTTGATTTATGGCAAAGCCTGGTCAGAAACTGCTAGCAGTGCATGACCTAGACACGGGGGCCCAAGCACCCATACAAATAAGAGCTTACCGAGTGTCAGAGACGGTCCTCAAGGACATTAGGAGGGAGATGGGGGAGATGTTGGATCTAGGAGTGATCCAGAAATCCCACAGCCCCTGGGCCTTACCTTTAGTCCTTGTACCCAAACCGGATGGGACTACATGGTTCTGCATAGATTATCATGGGCTTAATGCCATCACGAAATCTGATGCCCACCCAATGCCATGCACAGATGAACTGCTTGACAAACTGGCAGGGGCAACATACTTGACTACAGTAGATCGAACAAAGGGGTATTGGCAGGCAGAACTGACTGATAGGGCCAGGGGAAGGTCAGCATTCATCACCCCACTAGGCCTGTTTGAGTTCAAG
The DNA here is from genome assembly GCA_016271365.2 of Neoceratodus forsteri. Lineage (NCBI taxonomy): Eukaryota > Metazoa > Chordata > Ceratodontiformes > Ceratodontidae > Neoceratodus > Neoceratodus forsteri. Next base: position 400,913,339 of record CM028136.1, on the reverse strand, counting down.
GTCATGCCCTTTGGGATGAAGAATGCCCCTGCTACATTCCAGCAGTTAGCAAATCAAGTATAACCGGATACGGAAGACTTTGCAGTCACCTACCTGCACAATATTGCTATAATCAGCAATAGCTGGGAGAAACATCTGATGCACCTGAGGGAGGCGTTGGGCCTAATACAGGCCACAGGTCTGACTGATAAGGCAGAAAGGTGTTAGGTGGCCATGACACAGGTCGCTTATTTGGGACATGTGGTGGGGCGAGGCCAACTTCACCCAAACCAAGCAAAGATAGAGGCTATTGCATCATGGCCTATACCTGAAACCCAGAGACAAGTTAGGAGCTTTTTTGGGATAGCAGGGTATTATAGAAAATTCATTCCCAACTACAGCTCTTTGGCCACTCCTTTATCTGGGTTGCTGACAAAGAATAAGCCTAGGAAGGTAAAATGGGACGCAGACTGTGAGCAGGCCTTCACACAGCTGAAAACCTCGCTGTACAGGGCCCCAGTGCTGGCTAGCCCAGACTATAACAGGCCATTTGTGGTACAGACAGATGCCTCAGATGTGGGAATAGGGGCAGTCCTCAGGCAAGTATCCAATCGAGGAGAGAGCACCCCATTGTCTACTTAAGCAAAAAGCTGCTTCCCCGGAAAATGCAACAGTAGAAAAGGAATGTCTCGTCTTAGTTTGGGCATTAAAAAGAAATTGAACCATACTTTTATGGAAGGCATTTTATGGTCCAAATGGACCACAACCCATAAATATGGTTGGGTCAAAAGGGAAAAACAAATGGGAAACTTCTGAGATGGAGTATTGCCTTGCAGGCTTATGACATGGAGATTTCGCATAGGCCTGGATCCAAAAATGGGAATGCAGGTGGCCTATCTCACATCCTGGATCTATGACAGAACTGAGAAGAAGTACCTCCAATAGGGGCGTGTTCCCCCTAGGTTCTGTTTTAGGAGGGAGGAATGTGGCATGTTAGGCCTAGATCCATTTATGTGGGTTCATATTGTATATACTGCAATGTACTTTAGAATTAAGACTTTGTCCCTTTAACAGGTAACTACACAATAACTCTTATTTCTATAAAGGCTAGTGTGGACCTGTTATGTCTCAAGATAAGGGAGACAGTTTTATTGAGCCAGGAAATCATACCTCTTAGAGAAAACTAGTTATCTAGCTTTCCATGACAGGGAAAGTTAATGTAGTGACCTAGGGGTCAGGGGTCAAGCCAAATGCATGGACCAGATGTCACTGGAGTTGACATGAAACCCGACATGGAACCACAGTGACACCTGCAGGAAAAGGCAAACTGTTGCACCCTAATATCTGTATTGTCTTGGAAATATTAATCCTATCCCAGAGGAAAAAAATAAGGTGGGTGTGTCTTAAAAATGACCTTCAAGTATATTTATCAGACATACATTTGGAATTCAGAGCAGTTAAATAGTGTTTAAGTTGGAAGGCAGAATAGCCTGTCCAGCTGGCATATACTTGAAGGCCAGAAAGTATATGTGTAGGCCTGGAAAAATCTCTAAAACTAGACCTGAATGTGTGGAAAACAGTCTTTTCATACACTGAACAGAAAATTCTGATTTTGTAAGTCAGAATTTTGGAAACCAAGACTTTGCACCAAGGACAGCACCTGAAGCTTTCTTTTGAAAAGGACATTCAGAGGAATTGACTTGGAATACAACCTCGCTACAAGATTGTTGCTTAAGGACTCATCTCTACAAGGACATTTAAAATCTTGTCTGAACTCTAACCTCAAAACAAGGTATAGTTTAGAATATAGTATCTAGCGTTTCTGTAAACCATCCAGTTTTACTTTTGTTATTGTCTACCTTTCAAAGTTCTTCCAAACTGCAGACTTTTCTGTATTGCTTTTAAGTAAACTTTTATGATTTTCTTATCAACTCTGCCCGGGGTCTGGTTGTGTGATTTAACATTTTAACAGAAGGGTTTTGAAAAGACTGTGTGCCTTGACAAGACAGAACCGCTCAGCCATCATATAAACTACCTAGTCAAGATATAGCCAGTGGCCATGGTGAGATTCAAATACTGGAAGTAGTGCAGAGTCAAGGGAACTCGAAACTGCAGTATCCACCCTCCCACTGGGAAAAGGAAGGTTTGGTGGTAAGTTTCCTGAAACCCACACTCCTGCTCACGAGTTCTTAAAGGGGGATCCTCTCTGCAAACAGGAGGTCCTGCCGGGCTGCCCGAGGTTTAGGGGCCAGGGGGCTCGCGACAGCCAGAACCAGTCAACCCAGTACCTCTCTCACCACCATGAAAACCTGCAACTAGGAATGAGACCTGTACAAGGAGGAACCATGCACCTCCATCTGAATTGCCTGTTGCACCCCTGGCAGCTCAGTCTGACGTGATCTACAGTAGCTCTGAAGATGAAGACCCTACAATTTTCCATACTAAGTGAATATCTGCCTGCACAATTCCCAATGCTATTTCACCCTTCAGCACCTGGAGGAAGTAATGTATCTGCAGACCACTGAATCCACTAGGGTTGTCAGAACCCTCTAAAGTTATGGGTTCTAGTCTAGAACTTTTGAAAATGTTCTAGGGTTCTAATCTTCTTTAGAACTGGAACCCTATTTTTTTAACTTTATTTATTTATTTTTATTTCGTTTTTGTTGACTTGGGTAAATGCACTAGACAAATCCTGCCTATTTTCTGGCATGACCCGGGGAAGGGGACACAGATGAATGCCAACTGACCGTGAACCAGATTAAGCTGTTGGTGGTATTTTTAGTGAATGAGGGAAATTTGGCCAGGACACCGGGGAAATTCCTCTACTCTTTTCGATAAGTGCCATGGGATCTTTAACATCCACCTGAACTACCACCAATCCAGGCAGATGGGACCTCGGTGTAACGTCTCATCCAAAAGACGGCACCTCAGAAGTACAGCACCCCTTCTTATGCTGCACTACAGTGTCAGTACTGGGATATTAACCCAAGTGCCAGATGTGGGAACTGAACCCATAGCCCTCTCATCTCCTGGCCTCAGAGGTAAGTGTGCTACCTACTGAGCCACTGACACTGTAAATTGTGCTGCCAATAATAAAGATAATTGTGAAATATAAGTGAAACTGAGCACATGCTGCCAATAATGAAGATAATAATGAAATACATGTGAAAAAAGAAATTAAATCTGTTTAGTATAAGAGGACAGAAAAATGATCATGTGTGACTTTGATGTATTAGTTGTGGTGCAGCAGTCGAACGGCACACAGCAGGATAAGCTGGCCAGTACACAACATAGGAGATGGAGTCACACAACACAGTGAAAGGGATTTTTCTGTCTCTTCTCCCAACAAGGAAATATATTTCTGGCATGTATTTAAGGATGAAAAAAAGCAAAAGGGCAAAATTGCCCAAACAAACGAAACTGCAGCACTTGACTCAACTGAAAGCTTAAATGAGCTTCAAACATATAAAAACAAGAGGCAATCTTACCAGTTCATTGTCCTTTATTGAAGTGCTCCGAAAACTAATCCCACATGTAGGATTTAAGCTTTCGGTCGAGTGCTTCCATTTTGTTTGGGCAATTTTACCCTTATGTTTTCTTGTTTCAGGCCCTTTATCTGCAGGCACTGGATTGTAGTTTTTACCAGGAGTGAACTGAGCCCCTCACTTGCTTTGAATGTATTTAAGGATACCACCACACAACTGGCTGCTGAGCTGCACACAGTCACACACACACTTTGTAGGGTGCAGTGCAGTCAAAGGGCACACAGCAGGGCTGTAAAGGAGGCACAGCCAACTCCAGCCTGGGCACATGCAAAGAACTCACCACCACCACCTATTCCGAATGACATGCAACGCACATGCGTGCACACAAGCAAAACCAGAAATCAGTGCAATGTTAATGTACACTGCCCACAGCTGGGAGTCATGCAGTGTGTATGCACATACGCGCACACAAATCTCACCTCCTTATCCAGCCAGGATTTAATGTAATGAAACACACACACACACACACACACACCCCCCCAGGATACTGCACAATCTATACCCTAACAAGGGCAAGTGCAACCTGAACACACCCAATGGCCCATGCAATCCCCGCATACCCTAGAGGCAACACACATGCCAACACACTGACTCTCTATACAGTGTACCCCCCAAATAACCAGGACCCGTGAAAACCACAACACCTACCCTAAAACTGGATCAGAATCAATTAAGCATAGCAAGGCCCCCTGAATTATGTGCAATTCACAGCCCCCACCCCCAAAAATCCAGGATAAACAAACCACAACTGCACCCCAAATCAAGACTCCATGCAAAGTATAGCAAGACAACTCACCCCCCATATATATAGGTAAAAGCCGATCCCACTCCCCTTAAAAATCACACACCTGGATCCTGTGTGAAGTACCCTCTCCCCCATTCCTGGAGTGCATCTCCACAAGAATCACCACATGGATGCACTGCACACATGGACGTGGAGGTGGTGATAGAAACATAGACTTTGACGGCAGATAAGGACCACTTGGCCCACCCAGTCTGCCCATTTCCCTACCTACTGGATAAGCTGCAGATTCTAGTTAACCAACAGCCTATTTCCTGCAACCCCCCACTATAATTGCCTTATGTCTGTCCCATGCATGTTTGAATTCCTCCACTGTTTTAGACCCCACAACCTCTCCAGGAAGGCGGTGACTGTGAGCGCTTGTGCAATATGTATGATTCCTTCCATCCCTAGCTGAGCAGTGAGTGGGCAGTGCTCTGCTGCAGCATGCTGCCCTGGCACCAGGATCAGTGTCGATGGTTTGAGTACCAAAAATATCAAAGTGCTGCAATTCATGTTACAAGAGGCTTTTACCGACTACATGGTTCCAGGTCAGTTGAGTACTGTTTCATACATCATACTTAGCACTTTCAGGTAGAAATACTTCTAGGGGTTAAATAAATAAATAAACTCAGTTCTGCATTCTCTGGGAAAAATGTATGACAGCTCCACCACCTCTGTCATCTTTCCTTACTGACTTCTATAGGAAACCCCAACCACCTAGAAATGACAGTTCCACCACTGAGATGTGAGAGCTCCACCACCTAAACATTCCCAATTTAACCACTGAATATTTCCAATTATCAAACAGGAGGATAAAAAAGTACTTCAAATATAAAAAGTAGCAGCTGATTACTTTTAAAAGTTGTTAATTTCTGTCAGTGCGCCATCTCTTTAAAGTATTACTTTGGCTGTACTGTATGCTATGACAGGCAATTTCCAAGCCTTTTTCTGCTTATGATCAAGGCATGATGCAAAGCTGCAAGCTTCAAAGCTCAACCACTTCAACAATAGAATAGGCAAAAACAATCAGCCCCATCATATCAGCCATACTGTTAATGTATGTACATGAATGTAATTTGTTTTCTATTTTTGAAGGTAGTGAAATTTACAGCAAGAAATGTCTACACTGCCAGTCCGAGATGTTATCATAGAACACAAGAAAATTGCACGCTTTTACTGTCACATAAACCAGCATGACTGCAATGGATCTGATCAGCACTAAGCTGCATCCGTGATTCATACCTAAAGGGGAAATCTTTAGCGCTTACTGCTCTCTGAGGTTTGCTGCTGGCATCCTCCGAGTGACTATGCGAGCACTACAATCCTGAGCAAGGAGTAGCTTAAAAAAAAAATCAGTGCTTTGTGTGTGTGCAGGTTGGCATCCATAACTGGGGGAGAGAGTGCAATCCAGAAGCTATGTAGCAAAAGCTTTTGTACTTTGGTGTCTTCATTTTGTTTTGTTATTCTTTGGTGACAAGGTAAGGCCCACTAGGCATAGGTACTTGTTTTCAGGAGTGACCCAGGAGCACTGGGGTGGTTAAGTGACTTGCTTAGAATCACAGTGTATGCAAGTGGAGATTGTGAGAATCAAACTCAGATATGCTGGATGTACCAAGCTCTTTCAAAGCTCTTTTTTTTTTTTTTTTTTTAGGACAGACACATTAAGCTGAAAGCTTGTTTACATGTGCGACCTGGGAGCACAAGGAAGTTAAGTGACTTGCTCAGGGTCACACAGTATGTAAGTGAGGGCAGTGGGACTCAAACCCAAGTCTCCAGCTTTGCAGCGCAGAGCCTTAAACCACTGCGCTATACTGTCACCTCCTCCTCCTCGTTATTCTAACCTCTAGGATTAACATTTCAAGAAAAGCTACCATTTTAGTGTTGTGGCTGGTTAAAAAAAAAAAATGTGAACACATGGCCAGGCCAGTACTTTCTGAAGGAGGCAGTACTGTGAAAATAAACTGTTTCTATCATGGTGTGTGGGGGTAATTCTAGCCAATACAGGAAGGAGATAAACAGAAAAGTGCAAGTTTGGCAGTTCTGTGACATGTGGTGTTAGAGTATTATTAAAGAGAAGAAGCAAGCATGTTTGCAGATGATAGAGAGTTTGAGTCCATGCATGGTGAGGAGGGAACAGGAAGCAACTGAGTTGAGTAAGGGATTGGCTGGGCAAGCAGCTGAATGGGGGTTACTAGGCAGGTGGACAGGAGGTATCAGCAACAAACCCTGGCGACAACAAAAGAGTAAAAACAGTAAAAATAATTGCACTGCATTACACAGCTAGAAAGATAAATAGATTCATAGATAGATCAAAGATGGATGAAAGATGGACATACTATATTTAAAAAATCCTTTTCTTAAAACCAGGGAGGGGAAAATGACACAAGCCTATGCAAGTTCGAGACACTCCAGGCTCCCCAAAAAACACTGCCATAGAAACAGCACCAGCCTGTCATCTAAAGGTCGTGAATACAGGGTTTTTAACCACAGAAAGCACAGTTACATAGGGACGTAATGTAACAGTAGATCTTCGAGAGAATCTCTTGCAGCAAGTCACACCTTGAGAACTTTCCGCCATTGGCGCCAGCAACTGCACGGAGGATTTTCACCAGCAGTTCACCTGGGGACTGCCCACAATGATGTCACGATGTCTACTTCAGCCTATATAATTGTGGGTGGTCCCAATTCTCTTCGGTTCTTTTCTCTGTGGTGACTGAGCCATGAAGGGACTTCGAGGAAACAAAGGAGGACAAAGGTTTCACTACAACAGATCTGGAACAGAAGACATACCTATCTGGAGTGGAGAACAGTGAAGGACTGTGCAATGGGCTAGGAAGGAGGGATGGCATGACCTGCTGCAAGAGATTCCCTTGAAGATCTACTGTTACGGTAAGTTCCTAAGTAACTGTACTAGATTCTTTGAGGATATCTCTTGTAGCAGGTCACACTTTGTGGAATAAGTCCCAAACAGTGGGAGAAGTAGGCAAAAGAAGAGGGGTAGGAGAGGCATGAAAGCCTAGGAAAAGAGACCTTGCAGGATGGTACGGCCAAAGTCAGCATGTTGTCTGGAGGCGATATCCAAATAGTAATGTTTTGCGAATGTGTGAATGGTACTCCAAGTCGCTGCATAATATTTTTTTGTGGCAGAGACTCCCCTGAAACATGCCACTGAAGTGGCCATGCCCCTTGTTGAATGTGGTTTGATGACATCCGGAAGTTCCTTACCGTACTTCTGGTAACAAAAAATAATGCAGTTGGCCAACCATTTGGACAAGCACTGCTTAGAAAGTGGAACACCCTCTTTCTCTGGGGCGAATGAAACAAATAATTTTGAGGACTTTCTAACGTCCTTTGTGTGAGAAATGTAATATCTTAGTATTCTATGTACTGTACATCTAAGGCATGGAGCAACGCTTCCCCTGGAGTGGCGTGCTCTGGATAATATACATGCAGCTCCTGGCACCAACGGCTGAAAGTTCCTCAAGGTGTGACCTGCTGCAAGAGATATCCTTGAAGAAGATCTTACCATTCCTATTGTTAAGCTAGCTAGATACTTTCTGGGCAGTCCTGTGTGATCTTAGCATCAAGCCCACAACTACAGCTTACAGCCAGAAGCAACTGTTTTACTGTCCATCCAGTTGTGTCATTTGCAAGTCAGTAGTTGCATCCAAAAACCAAATTTATACACTGAGGTCCGAGCATCACATGCCTGCAATTCTAGATCTGTATGCACACTTGAACTGTAATTTGGAGTTCCAAGAGGGACTCTGGAGTTAAATGGTGCACCAGTGGGGGAAGAGGAGCTGAGACATGCCTTACAGTGGAGGTGAATACAAACTGCCATCTTTGTTTTTTGTTTGTTTGTTTTTTTACACCTTTGCTTCCCTCTTCCATAATCTTGTTCTCCAACCCCAAAATAAACCCACTGGCTATTTATTTGCAACTGCTGACATACAGTATTTTGCCATTGCTGCCTTGCTGCTTATTTGCATGTTTAAAGTGATAAGCAGGGAGGGAACTGAGTTATTGTGTTCCCTGTTAGAGAGGGTGAGGGTTGTATTTAATTCCTGTAGGAAAACACCTTGCAGCACTTTGTCATAAAGATCCCCATAGGTGGAGGCACCATGCCACCTTCCAAGCCCATTTCTTATCATGCACCCCAGATGTCATTCAACTGATAGCATACAAACGTTGCCCTTTACCCTCCCCAGGCTTAGTCAGCACACCTCGTGGGTGGGGGACCATCCCCTACTTCCACGGGGTTACTCCTGAATAGAACATGAAGCCACTGCCAGCTCCACAAAGCAATACGGGTGAACCTTCTTGTAGACAGTAAGGACTGCTGGGAATCCAAATCTAAATACCACTCCTCTCTCCTCTGGCTCCAGCATGATCAGGTCAAACACTCTGTATCTGTTCTGTACTCTCTTGGAGAACTCTAGGAAGAGAAATAGTTGGTGATCCCTATGCTTGATCTGCTTTGCTTCGTGGTAGGCATGCAGCATTTTCTGTTTATCCCTGAAATTCTTAAATCAGGAGATAAACTGTCCAGGAGAGGAGTCCAAAGATGTTTTGCTGCCAGGATCCTGTTTGCCCGGTCAGTTGTGGCTCTCCCACTCTTGCAGCCCAGGTGCAGAATGTCAGCAGCCATATCTCATATTCTTGCTGGGTCAGGGATTCTTGTTTCTCTGAGGACAGTGCAGCCTTACTGGTCAGAGTCCTCTGAGAACTTCTGGACAACATGGGTCTCCAGTGCTCCACCAGGTCCAGACCCTTTTCTGTCCATAACTGGTTTAGCCTTCAGTGTAGTCAGATACTCCTCCATTCGGTTTTAATCAGGATGCCAGGTAAGTTTTCAGTCATTTTTGCCAAGAAAGAAATACTTTGAAAAGTATTTAAAGTTTCCAGGAAGTGGGAGCTCAGGAAAAACATATCTAACCTGCTCAGGAGCATGCCCTCCTATCAGTTTTTAATGGTTTCCTTCCCTGAGGCTAACCTTGATCTGTGCATGCCATCGTCATGATTTTCCCACAGCAGGCTATGTTAACAGAGATTTTTAACATCCAGCAGCACAGCACTGCTCGCACAAACTAAATATAGCTAGTCTAGCAAAGCGGACTCTTCAAAAATGCATACATAGGCGTGTAAACAAAAAAGGTAAGAAAACTGGATATGGTAGGGCTTTTGTTTGTTCTATTCACTTGTCTAATCAGATTATCTATTCTCTTTTCCCCTATAACTTGAAAGAATTCTTGCTGTATGAGATTGTTAGTGATTCACACTACTGCTGAAAGAAGAAAAACTGCAAAACTGAGCTGCCTGCATAAGAGACAGCATTCCATTAATGGAAAAATGCCTCAGCTAAGCCGCAGTACTGGTTTTTGCAAAGCCAATCCATTGATCTGCATAGCCAGGTTTTAAGCAAATCATACATGCATCCAACACTGCCTTAAAGCACAAGCTGCAGGTTACAAAACATTTCTTTATACATTACTTCAGAAGGCAGTATAGTGCAGTGGGTTAAGGCTTTGAGCTGTAGACCTAGGGTTGAATCCCACAGTTGCCTAGGTACATACTGTGTGATCCTGAGCAAGTCACTTAAGTTCCTTGTGCTCCCAGGTTGCATCTGGAAACAAGCTTTGGCTTAGTGTGCTACTCCTGGTTAAACAATGTTCCCTTTCCTTTACTTCATCACATTCTCCTTTGTAATCCCCACTGTTGAGCCCTGTAGTTCATTTTTGTTCCAAAAGTCACTGATGTGATGCCATATTTTATTTTAGGTACACTGTGTTAGAGATCAAGTTCTGTGGCCTGCAGTTGATCCTGGTGTTCCCTAGTGTCCCATGAGTTTGGTGAGCAGTGCCTGTTGAAGGGTAGTTCATCTTAGTCCCAAGAAAAGTGATGTTAAGCAATGGGTGTTCAGATACAGCTGAGACTATCGATGTGAACCTCACAGCAGCCATCTTTCATGATGCTCTTCATGTGTAAACTTTTTGACACATTGCTCTTTCACTGATTGTACTGTGTTTTCCAACTGCATCTTGCCTTGCCTGTATGTAATCTTGCTAAAACCTGTTATGTGCCATCTTGATGGCCAATGTCGTGCCTCAAAATGGTGGGACCAGCACACCCACCCAGTTAACAAACAACTATAAATTATTTCAACTCTGAAAGTAAATGCTAAAGCAGATTTAAGACAGGGAGAAAGAGGAATCTTACTACTGAGGAAAAAAGGGGTGATCTAAAATTAAATAAAATGGTAAAGGTACAATATATTCACTGTAAAATTAACTCCTGCTTCAAAAAAGCTAACATGTTTACTGAGTAAGAAAAAAATGGTATGGCTTGCAGGTTTGTAATACCCTGCTTGTAAAAGGCAGCACATTACAACTCTGAGAGGAGAGGCTAAGGCTATCACACTGCTACAGCCTAGAGTGCCACCTCTGTTGGGTTCAGGAGCAAATATGATATTATAGATGAACACACAATGTCAGTGTAACCCCCCTACAAATGGGGGTTCCCAAAAAGTATTCCTTGAGCTTGCCTAAATTCTCACTGCCAGGCTAGTATCCTGCATTTTAGCAGTTTAAAAGTGATTACCAGAGCTTGTATAGCCTCTGTGTACTGTCTAAGAGCTGCTTGATTGCAGCATAAGTAATCTGAGATGGAGCTCTGTTGAAAGATGTAACTATTTGCTGAAAACCATTTAGAATGATAACGATAATGCAGTTTGTCTAACCTGCTTTCTTTGTAGCAAGGACTGTTTTGTTTGTCTCTACTATCTTGGTCCTGGACTGCAAATTGGACCAATCAGTCCTAGTGGGACCTAAAATGTAGCCAGACTGCAGGAGCTGTCTGAATTCAAAATCTATAGGAACTGCAGTTTTAATTTTTTGCGCCTTCTTTGCAACTGAAGGGGGAGCTCTCGCTTTGACTGACAGCCAAATCAGCCAACCAAATCTTTTGGATCTTGGGGAAGTCCTGGGCTGCTTGCAGTTTTTCAGTTAGAACTAAGCTGGAAGCTGAGCAAGAAGGAGCTGAAGTGTTTCTGAGCAGCTATCCTGAGTGGATTCGCATGGGAGAACTCTGAAAAGGCTAAGTTTTTGGCCTGCATGCCGGTGTGCTGCTCCTGAGAGGGAGAGGAGAGAATCATTTTGGACTAAATCCAAGTTTGTGTGACTAAAGTAAGCTACTGAAGTGGGCCAGGATCAGCCTGAAGAAAACTGAATATTTTTGCTGAATGTGATCGACCTGTCAGGATTTCCTGCCACCCCTAAGCTCCCAGTGTGTGCAGAGACTTTGCAATTGTGACAGGGGAGCGCTTTGCCTGGTACAGTAGAATTCCCGTACATGTAAATGTGCTATGAGCTGCTAGTAGGTTGTGAGTTAGTTCCCCACTGTGAGAACTCTGTTCTGCTTGCTGGAAGCTGTATACAACCCAAAACGGACTGCTTCTGAACTTGTCTCCATGCAGTCTGGGCTTTGCCAGACTGGCCCAGCCAGACTACCCACTGCACAGAGAAGCCATCAACAAGAGACCTGCCTGGGGATGAGCTCCCCGCTCCACGCTTGAACAGGAACAACGCCTATGCGACTTGTGTGGGCCCTGCTTCTCCTGGCATTCCAGATCAACCACTTGCAGTCTCAATTTTCGTCCAGCCTGTGTCCAGTGTTGGGTATCATGAGTAAATACCAGGGTAGCTCCCTACAACAACAGCTTAATCTGAGTGTGTCACCTGATTCTCTTGTTGTTTCGTTTCCTTTACGAACTGAGCCCTCTGGCTCCGGATTACAAATATTGTGCACTGTGCATGTTGTGTTTTCCATCACAGGGCCCCAACCAGCTGCAACCCCGGGCAACTGTCCTGGCTAGCCCATCTCTTTTCCACCTGGGTACCCAGAGGTGGACTGTGTGGGGGGACTCAAAGCGCATGCATAACTGCTTGACTGATATAACCTCTAAGCTAATTAACCTGATTTTGCCCCTCCCTTGTTCAAGTCCCCTGAATAAATCAGATCTGACTTTTTCTGCAAGTAATCTGACTGTGGTTCCAGTTTGTGCTCAAAGTACTGTACTGTTGCTATTTGCTGTGATTAACCTTGTTTTACAGGGGGTCCCCAGGGTCGAGCCAGAGGAACCAGCCCTGGTGGTAAGTGCAAACAGTGTGGGTACTTGTGTGGTGTACCAGGGATATTGTGAAAGTGATTATTGTACAGTGTTCAGGCCACTAGGGGGGAAAGAGGGAGGTTACAGTGTCCCGGAGGGCTGTGCCCAGGTTAGCTTGACAACTACCAACCATGACCTCCGGGTGTAGGCACCCGTTTCAGAACTCAGGCCCCTTAACCTGCTACTAGCCAAGCAGGCAGGGGTAGTAGCCCTTCGGATAGCACCACCTAGGGGTTACATCTGGCTACTCCTTCATTGAGGTCAGGCATAGTCAGGACAGTCACGAAGCCAACCAGAGGAAGTGGGACTTGCAAAGGGAAAAATCAAAACAATAGCAGGGAAGGACACTGTTTCAGCCACATCACTTGGCCTCATGGAAGACACACACTCCCCTATCTAGCCAAACTGTGACTCCCAAATGAGGGGCCCTGCGGCATAGCTGCCTTTAGAAGAGGGTGGCATCAGAAGGAAGCCATTGATGAACAGGGTGAAATACTGGACCAATGTGGCTCAGCAGGTTGCACATACGCCTCTGAGGCCAGAAGATCGAAAGTTTGAGGGTTCCAGCCCCACATCAGGCACTTGGGGTAAATTCCAATACTGAGACTGTAGTGCATTATGAGGGGGATGCGTCACTCCTGAGGTGCTGTTTTTCGGATCAGACATGAAATCGAGGTCCCATCTGCCTGTTCTGGTGGATGTTAACGATCCCATGGCACTTCTCGAAAAGAGTAGGGGAATTTCCCCAGTGTCCTGGCCAAATTTCCCCCATTCACTAAAAAATACCACCAACAGCTTACTTAATCTGATTCAGTTTCAGTTGGTTACCATCTGTATCCCCGAAAAAGGGACTTCTAGTCTCAGTGGGCCTACCGGTCAACAGAATTCAATAAATAAATAGGTTGGAAGCAGAGAACACTTTTAAACAGCCTTCGATGAATAGGGCCCTTTGATTGTCTCAAGAAAACGTTGATATAAATGCAGATGCAAAATATAACTTCTACACTAGGGAGACAGAAAGCCTTAGGGAGAATGAGGCACTAAAAATTCTATATGAAAATGAGACCACAGTGAACCCAGAAGTAGTTTTTTCCATTAACATTTGTGTTTCCATTCCCATTGTGCTAATGTTTTGTCTTTTTTTGTGTACATCAAGAATATGAGCTTCAGGGTACAGTGAACAATTTCCCACTTTAAAGAAGCTCTTGCTATTATGGCAAACAGTTAAGCGACAGTAGTGTAAATATAAAAAAAAAAGCTTCTGCTGCAGACTGTACTCCGACCGTATACAATTTTGGATGTCTTACTAAAACAGGCGTTCATTCTTTAATTTTCCTATTCTGTGTAAATAAAGCTAGCTTGTCAATGTGTGTACCCCAAATGGTCTAAATTATTAAAACTGACAATGTTTGATGACACATGACAGTTAGTTGACAATGGAATAGAGGTGAATCAAAATGTAAACAGTCGACGTATTTAGTGAAATATATTTGTAATAAATACGGTATAGCAAGGAATCTTGGCAGACTGGGTGCACCTTGGATCTTCATCTGATATCACGTTTTCTATGTTTCTGTTTCTAGTGCTTTCTTTGGATTTCTGGATGCCATTCACATGATATACTGTATATTACGCACAGACCATGCATTACACTCATATTCTAGACATCCCTGAACAACAAATCATGCAAAAACCCTTAAATAAGTAATGTGCAGCATCACTACAACTGAAGAATGAAGCTGGTGTTCCTGGCATTTCACAAAGCTCACTACATAACCACAGTTCTGTAATAGAACTAATAGTAGCATGTCATCTTAATTGCACACGGTCTCAAATTTAACGTTTTCAAAATATTTTCAAGTTTACCGTAACAAAATATTATTCTGTAGTTAATGTACAGTACAGTAATCTTCCATTGTCATTTCACTAACCAAAATTGTAATAAGCCCCTTCTTATTCTATGCAATTGAGGCAGAAATATATTATGAACAGGATGTTCCAACCCTATAAAACTATATAATTATGCCATTTTACATGCCCCGCTGCAGGGCTGTCAAGCTGCCTTAATGACACAGTCAGGTTGTACAGTCTTTATTATACTTACTTGGGCACATGGCTACATGATACACATTGCTTCTGCTACTGCAATAATGTATTACTTGTTAGGGTGCCTGTGACATCCATGAAAAGGGTGAAAGTTAAGCAATGAGTATCTTTAAGACAATACCGGGAGAGAAAACAGCAACTGGCGCTGAGGGTTGAGGCGCTGGACACCACTCCTCGCACCATGCCGGCGACCTGGGTTCAGGAGCGGACTCGGGCCACCGGGTGTCGGACGGGAGGAGATAGGCTGGAGCGTCCGACGACAGCTCACCTTCACCAGGGGGAGGGATGGGTTTCAACATGGCATGTGATAACCCCCTGGCGGAGGTTGGGGGCATGCCGGCATGTCAGTTCCTCAGGGGTTTGACTGGCCACAGGCGAGGGTCTATGGACCTATCAGTGCTGGGGGGTTGCACCAGTGGGGGTAGATGCTGCGGATGTCGGTGTTCACACCTTGACGTCTGGGCATGCAGCGTCCATACAAGAAAAATGGAAAAGTCACCCTCTGGAGCAGGGAAGATGGAGCACCGAGCCCAGTCCTGATGTGCCACTGTCTGCCACTGTCTCAGGGACCTGACGAGACACTAAGGTACAAGGGTGTCCTGCTTCACCCCGACCCCACCCAGGGGGTTAATCCATGGCAGGATGGAGGGACCCGAACAACAGGTAAGACAGTGGCTGGGAGGCTTCATTGGCAACTCCTGATGCGGCGGCTCTGGTAGGGACGTAGGTGGGAGAAAAAGAAATGGAAAAAAAAAAAAAGAAAGAGGGATGTCTGTCCCAGGAGGTACTAAATGAGATAGTTTGCAATTTGCTCTGGTATTATCTGCTTTCTGGACACTAGAGAGGAGATCCACTGCCTATCTGGATAGTCGACGCCTACCATTAATGTCACTGACAGAATAAAACACTAATTTATTATTATTATGGGTTTTTTAAACACTATGAACTTAAGGAACAGAATGTGTAGGTAAGTCTGCTGTTGCTAGGAACTTAGTGCTATTATTTAAAGATGTGGGAAATGAATGGGAAACAAATAAGTGCTTTTTTGACATTTCTTTTATGGTAGTTTTTATTTGTTCTGATGGGGACAGTTCATTCATAACAACACTAAAAACATATTACTTGACTCAACTTGCAGAGCGAATGCATCCTATTCAGCAGTTCATCTGATGGGTAGAAGATTGTTTCAGTATAGCGTACAGTCTTTCTTCTCCTGCATCGGGCTCTGTCCCTCCCAACACATTTATAATAATGCTATTAACTGCCTAAAAGCCGATCAAAGACACCTCAAAATGATAGGAAAAAAGTTCCTCACTATATGAAATGCCACCTGCACTATACTGTATATTGATAAACAGACCCACCCAAGGGAGGTGCCCCACCTCAATCTTCCTTTGCAGGCACTAAGGGTGTGTAACCCCTAGATGGCGCTATCCCAGGGGCTACTACCCCTGCCTGATCTGCCACTAACAGGTTGAGGGGCCTGGATCCGATGGCGGGTGCCTCCACCCAGAGGTCAGGGTTTGCAATAGTTAAACTAACTTGGTCACAGCCCTCTGGGACACTGCAACCCCCCTTTCTTCCCACTAGTGGCCCACACAGTATATCAGAATTACCTTCACAGTATACACTTACCCCCAGGACTGGTTCCGGCACTGGGACCCCCTGTAAAATAAGAAGATACAGTGCAACAATCACAGTACAATACTTTAACATAGACAAATACTTCAGGCAGTATAACTTTGCTGAAACAAGCAGCTCTGATTTATTTAGGGGGATATAACAAGGACAGGGGGAAGTCAGATTAATTAGCTTATCACTTTACTCATCTACCTATGGCTCTGTGCACAGGCCTATCCCTACCAGTTACTGTCCCTGGGTAGCCAAGCCCTAGTGGCTAGTCCAAACCGTGGCAGCTGGTAGGGGCCCTTTCACACAGAGAAAAGAAAAATTAGTTAAACAGTCAGCAGTGCAGTAACTCCATTTGGATTCAATGTGGCAATTCAACAGGGAGCGACCCTGAATTAGTACTCACGATCTCCAAACAAGATAGAGTCCTTCAACGTCAGCAGGGCTACTCTTGAGCTCCACGAGACTCCTCACACATTTATATGACAAACTGCAACAGGCAAAAGTCCTTTAATGGCAGCAGGATTCACTTGAGCTACACAAGCCTCCTCACACATTTATATGGTAAACAGAAAGTACTATACCAGGCAGGCTGCTTCTCTATCCCAATCGCAATTACTGCACAGTACCCGGGAGAACACAGAGCAGATTCAGTTCCTGACAGACCGAGTGCAATTCAGCAATTTCTCCAGTCTTCCACAGGGTGAGCCTGGTTTCTACTCTTCAGATATCCTTTGATTCTCTTCACAGGACGGATTCAGTCCTAACAATCAGTTACACAAGCTGCAGACCGGAACTCTGGGCCTTACACGCATTTCCCGACTAAAACTGCACACCGAAAAAGCACAGGGCTCCTTCCCTCTTCACTGCCAGAGCTCAACTGAAACTACAGCAGACAAAACCGGGCACTTCCTTTGAGTTCCTCCCAGTTCTTGGCTGGATTGGCTGTCACTCACAATAGACTGCCCCTGTTGGTCCAAAAAGGCGCCGAAGTCCAAACTACATCTCCCAGAGTCACTGCCCATACAACCCTCTTGTGGCTGGCTCAGATTACGAGTCCAAGTTCTGATTCGTCCAAGGCACCATTTTAGAGCTACCTTAACCCACACTGATTGGTCCAGTTCAGCAGTTCAAAACTAGAATGGGGAACTAGGCAAACACAGTTCTGACTGCAAAGAAAGCAGGTTAGACAAACTGTATTTTCATTATTACTCTAAATGATTTCTGGCAAACAGTTACATCTTTCAGATAGGTTCCTTTGCACTCCTAGTGACTGCAAAAATGGAGTGAATGCAGCAGCTCGAGTGGTACTCAAGCAGAGAGCACACAGTCCCCCCCATACAAACTAATTATGTCTGCAAGCAGACAGCTCTTAAAGAGACAGTACCAGAGGCTCTAAAAACACTCACTGATAAATGGCTTAAACGCCAAATACCATTCAGGCTTGGAGCATTCAAGCAAGCTCCTGGAAGTCTTTTGGGAACCCCCATTTGCAGGGGGGTTACAGGTGGCAATACCATCCCACCTCAGTATTCATCTACTAGGGGGCCACCAGCTCATAGGTGCAATCACAGAGGGAACTGGAAGGTTGCTCAGTACTGTGCGTAATAGCCACTCATGACTAATGGTAGTCTCTCCATCCCCCAACCTACAGCGAAAGGAAATATTAGAAATGAGACAAAAAGAGCAAAGTGGATGGAGCTATTTAAACTCAAAGGACCAGAGAGGTAGTCCATCCAAACTTTCTAAACGGAGATATTTCAGTACAAGTAAGACTTACAGAAACAGCTCAGCTACTGTACGTTAAAAGAGAAACTGCAGTATAACACGTTGACAACATGTTTTATTTGATTTTTACTTTTATCTTCAGAAGATAGTCAGAACTGTTTACAGCATGCACAGAACAGCTCATGTTTATTTTATTTACTGTCACGTTTATTTACTGATTGATTGATTTATGATTTGTTGACAAGGAAGGCATGAGCAAAAGCTCATTTTCAGATGTGACGGGGGCTACAGAAAGGGGAGAATTAACAAAATAAATAGTACACTTGCAGGATTAAAAACAAAAATGATATACACAAACTTGTAACTCACAAATGCTACAATACTCGGTAAGAGGGGAGGTACAGGCATGACAAAATTACAGATGTACAGCTACAGATCGGGGGAGCTGAGAGGCATTAGCTGGGTCTAGGGCTGGCTGACCACAAGAGGGGATTTAGTAAAGAGAGTAGGCAAGTAAAGAACTGAGGTAGCAGGGAAGGGAGCCAAATCAGAATTGGCCAAGGAAGGAATTACATGGGGAGAAGTGATAGCCCTCTTAGGGGGGAGGACAGAGAGCAATGTACAAATCGGACAGTCAAGTGTGATGTGACAGAAGGCGTGAAAAACAGGACCAGCCTGTTCAGGGTGGATTTGGGGGCATCATTATACTGTTTGATCGAAGAAGTGGAAAGAAAGACAGTTTGGCCAGGGCGAATGGCTTTGGGGCCAGCACTATACCACGTAATCGAGTTGCCATGGTAATATAAACAGATGAATGGAGTAAGAGCATTTTCTCAAAAAAAAAAAAAACAGGATCAAGATAGCTAATCTGAACATACAATTTTGTAAAACTACATTAAAAACAACATTACAAGTATACTATTTAAAAAAGTGGTTTCATATAAAAACTGTTTAAAGAGCACCTTTTCACTGATTTTATAAATTCCCCCAAGAAACACCAACATAGCCTTACTTGCCGCCCCACAGTTTGTTGCTGCCTAGCTTTTCATTTTTTTGTGACTTTAATTAGGGAGGGAAGGGATCATATTTTGGCTCTGTGGACCCAAACGCCCGAACCCTTCCACTTCCCGAATCAGAGGCACGCCCCTCAGGTTTTATGATGCAATACTATGGAGAGCGTGGGTGCACGCTACCTAAACTTGAATAGGGGTCCATCTTGAAGTACTATTTTTAACATTTTAGAGTGTCTGTAGAGCATTTACATTTAAGCACCACTAAGCACCTAAACTGAGGTACACACTGATGATGTCACTCATTCAATCAGTATAAAGGCATGAACATTATTTTTGTTTGTGCCATCCAACTGGAGTCAGAATAACCTTTAAATTAGAGTGAGTACCTACGGACGTAGCCCTTTTCAGGCATGTGTAATTGTTTTTGAACCTTTTAAACCATTAAAACATAGATGTTACAGTGGAGACTGGGTGACTACAGAATGCAGTAACCATAAACAAAAACTCTAATGTACACACTCCTCTTGTAATGAAACTTATTAAATAATAATACTGTGTTAGAATATGTCCAGTGAGACAATGTAACAAAGCCAGACCACAAAAAAACTGGTCATCAACTATTACTACTAACACGTCATCGCCCATTGATTCATTGTGAAAGAACTAGCGATGACAGCTGGTCTCCACTGTGGGGGAATTTTTTTTTCAGGTGTCTCTTCTGTTAACCTACACCATTTGGGTGATGAAGCGAGGAGAAGGAGAGTGCTGGGTGCCCGTGGGTGGTGGTGGTGTGGGGGGTGTACTTACTTGAATAGAACTGGGGTGAGGGTGGACAATTGAGATTATTTGGCACTGGGGTGGGGAAAATATTTTTTTACTATAAATAGACTATTAAAAGCAAATTTGCTGGGAAACTGAAGGGAATGAGGTGGGTGCTATGATGACGGGGAGATGGAGGCAACAAATATATTTTAACTGATGGTGTGGGAGATGGGTGGTATTATGTTGCAGTAGGGTGGGGTGTTTTCTTTTTAAATAAAAGGAAATATTTTTTAAAAACGAACTTCGCTGTGCAAAGGAGAGGCAAAGTTGGGAACTTCACCCTACTACGCACAGAGCGAAGTTCTCGACTTTGTCACAACTTCAACGGCAAAGTCAAAATTCACAACACTTCCTAGTACAGCACTGAACACTGAACTCACTAAGAAACCAGCAACTTAGTCCCAAAGTTGAAGGCAGACATTTAGCATGTACGCTATAAGAAAATTCTGAGTTTATGGCCCTGCTCTGGAGGTAGAAGCAAAGGGAGTATCAGGTGGCTTACCACAAGACAGGGATACCAATGACATGAGTTATGCTGATTTGGAAGGGGAGCATGACAAAACAGATGGTGCTAGGGCCAGGGGTTATGGGGATGACAGCAACATGTACATTTACATTCCACCACCATGACCACATCTTCTCCACATGTTCAAATAGTTCACTGGACTGAAGGGAGGAGGAGGAAGATCACTGAATCACATTCATAGTACAAAAGGGACCCTGGGCCCATCAAGTCTGCCCCTTCATAGGCTGGTACCAACACGTATTCTGTGCAAACATTTACTAATTTATAGGACTTCGCCAACCTCTTTTCTAAATGAGCTCCCCTGAGAGTCCCTTGGTAAAAAGTTTGGTCAGGCTTACCTTGTAAGCCTGTTGATAAATAAACAAATACCACACACGTTCCAATAAGATGCTGCCAAACCCTCAGTTACAGTAGGTCAGCCAGTTTAAAAAAAAAAAAAAAAAAACACCCGGCACATTCACTGTTTTGTAGTGTTGCAGTTACTTTTTTACAACTCAAAATCCAACAACAAATATCACAATGTTCTACTGTACTGGTGTAACCCCCCCCCTACAAATGGGGGTTCCCGAAAAGTCTTCCTCGAGCTTGCCTACATGCTCACTGCCAGGCTGATGTCCTGCATTTTAGTAGTTTAAATGTGATTGCCAGAGAGTGCCTGTATAGCCTCTGTGTACTGTCTCTTTAAGAACTGCTTGGATTGCAGTCATAAGTAATCTGAGAGGGTAGCTCTGTGGAAAGAAGCAACTATTTGCTGAAAATCATTTAGAGTGACAATGATAATGTAGTTTGCCTAACCTGCCTTATTTGCAGCAAGGACAGTTTTGTTTATCTCCACTATATTGGTCCTGGACTGCGAATTGGACCAAACACTTCTGGTGGGTCCTAAAATGGAGCCAGACTACAGGAGCTGTCTGAAGTCAAAATTTGTAGGAATTGTAGTCTTGGGCTTTTTGCACCTTTTTGCACCTGAAGGGGAAGCCTTTGTTTTGACTGACAGATAGATCAGCCAACCAAACCTTTCGGATTCTGGGAAAAGTCCCTGGCTTGCTGGCAGTTGAGTCAGATCTCGGTTGGGAACAGAAGAAGCAAAAAGCTTGAGACAGTCAAACAGCCGTCTGAGTAGTTTCGCACGGGAGAACTGTGGAAAGACCTGAATCGTGGCCTGCATGTCTGCCTGCTGCCCCTGAGAGGGAAAGAAGATAATTATTTCGGATTAAATCCAAGTTTGTGAGAACGAAGTAAGCCACTGCTTTTTACCAGGCTCATACCTGAAGAAGGCCGAAGATTTTGCTGAATGTGATCGGCCTGTCAGGATTTCCAGCTGCTTTTGAATCCCCAGTTTGTGCAGAGACTTTGCGATCATGACCGGAGAGCGGTTTGCCTGGTACAGTAGAATTTCCTTACATGTAAATGTGTTGTGTATTAAAAGTGGGTTGTGATTTGGTTCCCTACTGTGTGAACTGTGTTCTGCTTGCTGGTACCGTAGAATCCTTTACATGTAAATGTGCTGTGTATTGAAAGTGGGTCGTGATTTGGTTCCCCACTGTGTGAACTGTGTTCTGCTTGCTGGAAGCTTTATCCAGCCTAATCAGACTGAATCCGCATCCATCTCCATTCAGCCTGGGCCATGCCACCCTGGCCCTGCCAGACTGCACAGAGAAAGCCACCGACGAGGGACCTGCCTGAGGATCAGCCCCCTGTTCCACACTTGAACAGGAACTATGCCTTGGTGAATCGTGAGGGCCCTGCTTCTCCTGGCACTCCAGATTAACCACCTGCTGTCTCGATTTTCATCCCTCCTGTGTCCAGTCTTGGGTATCGTGAGTAATCATCAGGGTAGCTCCCTGCAAAAACAGCCTAATCTAAAAATGTGTCATCTGACTGTCTTTTTGTTTTCTTTTCCCGAACTGAGCCCTCCAGCTCCGGATTACAAATAATGTGTGTTGTGCATGTTATTTTTTTCCATCACAGGGCCCCAACCAGCTGCAACGTTCCTGGCTAGCCCACCATTCTCTATCTGGGTACCCAGTGTGTGTGTGTGTGTGTGTGTGACTGTTTATGAACCATAAAGTGCATGCATAACTGTTTTATTGATACAGCCTTTAAGCAAATTAACCTGATCACGCCCCTCCCTTGGTCAAGTCCTTAAAATAAATTAGATCTAACTCTTTTTTGCATTTACCCTGACTGTGGTTCCAGTTTGTGCAAGAGTACTGTGCTGCTGTTATTTGCTGTGTATAACCTTATTTTACAGGGGGTCCCCACGGCCAGGACAGAGAAAAGCCCTGGTGGTAAGTGCAAACAGTGTGGGTACTTGTGTTGTGTATCGGGGTATTGTGAAAGTGATTACTGAGTATTGTTCTGGCCAATAGTAAGAAAAGAGGGGGGTTACAGTGTCCCAGAGGGCTGTGCCCAGGTTAGCTTGACCACTACCAACCCTGACCTCCAGGTGGAGGCACCCATTTCAGAACACAGGCCCCTTAACCTGCTACTAGCCAAGCAGGCAGGGGCAGTAGCCCTTGGGATAGCGCCACCTAGGGGTTACATTTTGGAGGCTCACCACTGGCATTGCGTGCCTTCTAGTGGCCAAAAATTATGAATTATTGTTAAAGATTAATGTTGCTACCCCAGTAGAAATGGCTGTATACCAGTTGGTGGGGTGGTGTACTGAGCAGGAGATCGACACCCAAAAAGCTCTACTTATACTGGATATTCCCCTGGGTACCAGTAAAGACACTGTAGAGGGAGCGCTCTCCAAAGTTGAATGTTTAAAAAGCCCTGTGTCGGTGGGTCGACAGGAGGATTTGATCACCCAAATTTTCATAGCCTTGTTAGAGTGTAGTGACCTCGTGGACAGCTCTAAAGTGCCACAGACTATTGCCCCAGAAGGGGTTCCAGCTGCCTGGAGCGTGATAACAAAAGACGGTAAAGACCCCGGTGAGGATGAGCTCCCACTATTATCTGAGACTTTTGAGGAGAAATTTGCTAAGTTGTTGCTGGAGGAAGGGAATACCGTAGAGGACTTTAAGAAACTATTCCTGCCACCTGGTGGTGTTCCTTCCCCAACACCCCCTCCCACTCCAGCACCAGTTACTGCTTCCTATATCTGTACCTGCCATTAGTCACGACTCCTACCGAAGGCTGAGAATCTTCTTGGGCACCCTCCCCACCCCCAGGGGGAGGATGACTGGGAGACCTAGATAGACTATGTTGCCCCTCTAGTACTTGAATGGCAATGCTCAGAAGCAGAGAAATGAAAGAGGTTGAGTGAGAGCCTCCGTGGTCTTGACCTGGCTACCATCCGTGCCAAGCTGGCCAATAACCCCGAAGCAATTGCACAGGACTATCTTGATGCATTGCAAAATGTGTATGGGAGCCCGGATTCAAATGAGGATCTGTGGTGGAAAGTAAGAAATGCTCAGCAGTACCCAGGGGAGCCATTGTCTGTGTATGCACCTCGACTTGAAAAGCTGCTACAAGAGTTCCTCAGAAAGGGTAGTTTGCCATCAAATGAATTAGATTGAACTAGGCTGGACTGGATCCGTTAAGTCTGCTCCATTTTCAGAATTGTTACTGCTTCAATTGTGCCTTGCCACCCGACTGGAATCGACCCCCTCCTATGACGAGCTAATGAAAGAAATTTCGGGGGGTTGAGCGAAGGCTACCCCGTGGGGGAATTGCACCCATATTTGCTGCAGCTGTGCAAGTGACCGAGAGTGATCAGCCAAGTGAGGCTCAGGGGCAAAAGTCGGCACTTAACGAGCACTATGAGAATGCAAAGGACTTCCCGCCCTGGGCCCAGTATTGGAAAGATGAGGTACTAAAGGAAGTCCGAGAGTTGAAGACGGGTGCCTCTGCAAGGGTTTCCCCCATAGAAAAAGATTCTGGTCCCTTTCAGGATGTGACTGCCATGGGGGGTGGGGGTGCACCCTCAGGCATCAGCTACCGAGGGTGGCTCCAAGGCTGAGATCACCGGATTAACTGCCTCTCTAAAGGAACTGTTAAGGCATGTTGCACGACTCTTACCGCTGCAAACAGATACTAGACCCCAATCTCTTACTACTGCTTCAGTTCCTCATATGATGTTTTCTCCCAGGATGATCCAGGAGTCTATCACTTGTCACAACTGTGGAAAGGACAGCCAAATGAAAAGAGAATGCCAGTCTCAGAAGGACTTAGAGTAGTAAGCAGACTCCAAGAGGAGCTCAAAAAAGCAAATCAATGGCCAAGGGGTGCTTGAAATGACCACAGTGAGGGTTCAAGAAATCCTAACTCAAATTTCTTTGTGGTTAAATTGTCTGTCCAGGCCTCTGCTACTGCCTCTCCAGACTGGTCCAAAATAATGGGCCTTTCAATGGAGACTACGGTGACTGTGAATGGTATTCATACTCGGCCTGTGCTTGACAGTGGGTCACAAGTGACCACTGTATTCCAGGACTGGCATGACAAACACATATCTGATGTGCCTTTGCAATCTCTGGAAGGCCTACATGTGTGGGGCCTGAGCAACAAGTCTTATCCCTACCTAGGGTATGTCCGCCTCTGGCTGTCTTTTCCTGCAACTGTAACAGGTATAGAGGAGCGAGTAGAGACATTGGCCCTAGTGTGTCCCCCCACTGGACTGTATGATGGGGTCCCCCTCTTAACTGGGACAAACGCCCATATGTTCGGGAGACTGGCACAACCCTGTCATGAGAAACAAGGGCGATGGAAATGGAGGGCCCTGAGAATTCCATCTCTGATCAAGAGGGCCTATGATCTGCAACAGAAACCCAAGGAAGTAGACCAGGATGAACTGTTGGGGATCGTGTGGAAGAAGGATCCCGAGTCAATGGTACTGGCCCCTAACGCCCAGTGTACCATTCAAGGGGAGGTCCACCTCCAGAAAAATGTCAAGAACAAAATACTGATGTTGGATGTGCCAGGAGATGGAAAATTGCCAGAAGGATTAATGGTCAAGCCCAGCATCTTGCCTGCTCATGCCCATGCCTATGCATGACGAGTGATGGTCCAGATTCACAATGTGTCAGATCAGGAGATCCGGGTGAACAGAGGGTTCATCCTAGCTATGGTACACTGTGCAGACACTGCAGTATTGCCCAGCAACAAGCACCCTGGTGAGAAGGAGAGAGTGACCCCAGACTTGTTTGACTTTGGTGACTCCCCATTGCCAGCTGAATGGAAGGCTAGAATTAACAAGAGACTTGCCTAGAGAGATCAAGTGTTTTCGTTGAAGGAATGGGATGTGGGATGTGTCCAGGGTGCAGAGCATCACATACACCTGCACAATGAATAGCGATTTTGAGAGAGGTCCCGACACCTAGCCCCAGCAGACACAGATGATGTGAGAAGACACCTGCAGGAAATGCTTGCTGCTGGCGTGATACAAGAATCCAGGAGCCCATACACCTCTCCCATTGTGGTTGTGCATAAGAAGAATGGGTCTGTGAGGATGTGTGTTGATTATCAAACCCTGAACCGGTGGAGCATCCCAGACCAATACACTATGCCTCGTATACAAGATGCCCTTTACTGCCTGAATGGGAGCAAGTGGTTCTCGGTGTTGGATCTTCGCAGCAGATACTACCAGATCCTGATGGCCCCGGAAGACCATGAGAAAACAGCCTTCATCTGTCCATTGGGGTTCTATGAATTTCTGAGGATGCCATAGGGAATATCGGGTGCCCCAGCCACCTTTCAGCGACTGATGGAGCGTGAGGTGGAAGATGTGAATTAGCTGGAATGCCTGGTGTACTTGGACGATGTTATTGTGTTTGGGAGCACCTAAGAGGAGCATGAGAACTGACTTTTATAAGTCCTAGACCGACTATGAGACTTCGACCTCAAGCTGTCCATTGACAAGTGCCAGTTTTTCCAAACCACCATGAAGTATGTGGGGCACACAGTATCTTCAAAAGGAATATAGACTGATCCTAGTAAGGTTGAAGCACTGACTACTTGGCCCCAGCACCATAATCTGAAAGAACTACAATGTTTCCTGGGGTTCTGTGGCTACTACCACAGGTTCATAAAAGACTATTGCAAGGTGATTCGCCCACTCTTGAACCTTACCCAGGGTTACCCTCCTACCAATCGTAAATACAAAAAAAGGTCCGTTAAAGAACCAGAAAACATATACTTCTGCCCAGGTGAACTCTTCGGGCCCCTCTGGACGCCCGACTGTGAAGCAGCCTTCCATGAGATCATATACCACCTCACCCATGCCCCCATCCTCGCCTATGCTGACCCCACCAAACCCTATGTGCTGCATATGAACGCTAGTCTGCAGGGTCTAGGAGCGGTGCTGTATCAAGACCAAGAGGATGGCCTGAGACCAGTAGCTTTCGCCTGTAGGAGCTTAACCCCGTCCGAACGAAACTACCCTGTGCATAAGTTGGAGTTCCTTGCACTAAAATGGGCTATCGTTGTCCAGTTTCATGAATACCTCTATGGGGCAAAGATATTGGTAGATATTGAAGACTGACAATAACCCGTTGAACTATGTACAGACTTCAGCTAAGTTAGACGCCACTGGGCACCAGTGGCTTTCTGCATTATCAACCTATGATTATGCTGTTGAATACAGACCGGGTCTGAACCATATTGATGCTGATGCCCTATCATGGAGGCCCACTTCCAAGAGTGATTGGGTCAGGCTATCTGAACCTGACATTTGAGCATTGTGCCAAAAGTTTGATAGAGATGAACAGATGTCTGCAGACACAGTGGACTGTTTAGTAGATTGCTTGGGCCCTTCTGTCACCTGCATACTAGCTGCTTATTGCCACTTCTCTGCTCTAGATATTAGTGCATTACCTCAATTTGATAATGACAGCATTCAGTAGGCTCAATCCCAAGATCCTATGATTCAGCCAGCACTTGATGCCCTGCGTGCGGAGAAAGATGTGTCTAAGTTACATTCCACTGACTTGCGAACTGCTTTATTGTTTAAAGAAGGCTCCAGATTGAAGTTGCTCAATCAGTTGTTGTATAGAGAGACAGTAGATCACAGTGGCAAAGTAGACATAGATACATACATAGACAGTGTTGGCAGATAAGGGCCTATGGCCCACCCAGTCTGCCCATTTGAGCTTGTAAATTCAGTTTGTTTTCCTAGAAGTCTGTTCCCCTTACCCCTGACCTCTAGAATTCCTTTATGTCTATCCCATGCATTCTTAAATCCCGTGATTGTTTCAGCTCCCACCACTTCCTCTGGCAGGGTGTTCCACTTGTCCACCACCCATTCTGTGAAGAAATTCTTTCTCATGTTTCCTCTGAATCGTCCCTCCTCCAACTTCATCCCATGCCTTCTAGTCCTGGAACATCTTTTACGCTTAAAATAGTGTTTTCCTGCACTCTGTTTCTCCCTGTAAGATACTTGTATGTCTCTATCATATCCCCTCTCTCCCTCCTCTCCTCCAGGGAGTACATGTTCAGTTCCTTCAACCTGTCTTCATAGGACTTGTGATGCAATCCATGCACCATCTTTGTTGCCCTCCTCTGAACCTTCTCTACCCTGTCTATGTCCTTACGTAGGTATGGTCTCCAGAACTGTACACTGTACTCCAGGTGGGGCCTCACTAGTGTCTTGCATAGTGGAATTATGACCTCCCTTTTCCTGCTGGTGATGCCCCTGCCTATACATCCCAGCATCCTATTTGCTTTACCCGATGCCTTGTCACACTGTTTCCCTACCTTGAGGTCATCAGAGATGACAACCCCAAGATCCCTTTCCTGCTTGGTGCATGCTATATCCTCACCCCCCAACTGATATATTGTGCCAGGGTTTTTGTGTCCCATATGCATTATCTTGCACTTCTTGGCATTGAATTTCAACTGCCAAACCCTTGACCATTCTTCAAGTTTCTGCAGGTCCTTCTCATTCTGTCTACACCTCTGGTGTGTCTACTCTAGTTACAGAGCTTTGTGTCATCAGCGAACAGTGAAATTCTGCCTTCTAGATCCTGCGCAATGTCACTGATGAAGATGTTGAATAGGACCCGGTCCCAGCACTGATCCCTGTGGTACCACTGGTCACTCTTCCCTCTGTGGAGTGACAGCCATTTACCACCACCCTCTGTGTCCTGCCACCCAGCCAGTTACCTACCCACCACACTACTGTCCTGCCCACACCCCTATTCCCCAGTTTGTGTAATAGTCTTCTATGTGGCACAGTGTCAAAGGCCTGCTGAATTCCAGATAGGCCATGTCCACTGCCTCCCTGATCCACCTCCCTAGTCACCCAGTCAAAAATTCAATGAGATTGGTCTGACATGACCTCCCCTGGTGAAACCATGCTGCCTTGGGTCCTGTAGTCCATTGACAACCAGATGTTCCACCAATCTCTCCTTCAGAAGTGCTTCCATGATCTTCCCACTACCGAGGTGAGGCTGACTGGTCTGTAGTTCCCTGCTTCCTCTTTGTTCCCGCTTTGTATAAGGGGACTACATCTGCTTCCTCCAGTCTTTGGGTACCTCCCTGTTTCCAGTGATTGGCTAAACAGGATAGCCAGAGGTTCAGCCACCACCCTCTTAGTTCTTTAAGGACCCTGGGTGCACCCCATCTGGCCCATTGCTTTGTCAACTCTATTACTTCCAGTTCCTTCAGGACCCTTTCTCTGTAAAGGGACTTGTGTCCATTTCTGCACCATTCTCACCCCTTGTACTCCTTCAGACCTATTACCCCCTTCTTCCTCAGTAAAGACTGAGCAGAAATACCTGTTCAATATGTCAGCTTTACTGTTGTCATCCTCCACGTGACTCCCATCCTCCCCCTTCAGTCTCACTATCCCTCCCTTTGTCTTTCTTTTTTCACTTATGTACCTGTAAAAGGTTTTGTCCCCTTTAACCACTGATTTTGCAATGTGTTCTTCTGTCTGAGCTTTGGCTTCCCTTACTGACTTCCCTGCCTCCCTTTGTTTCTCCTGGTACTTCTCCCTATCCCCTTCTGCCTGTGTCTTTTTGTATTGCCTGAATGCTATTTTTTTGGCTTTCACTTTCTTTGCTACCTCTTTGGAAAACCATAATGGTCTCCTCTTCCTTTTCCTCTTGCTAACCTGCTTAATGCATAATTCTGTTGTTCTTATAATCCCCATTTTAAATACTGCCCACTGTTCCTCAACCCCTGATTCCTGTCCCATTCCCCTTAATGCCTCTTTCAAGTATTTCCCCATTTTCCCAAAGTCTGCCCCCCTAAAATCCAGGATACGTGTTTTTGTGTGGTTTGGTTCTGCTCTTTCTGTGATTTCAAACCACAATGACTGGTGGTCACTGTTACTCAGGTGCTCCCCACTGTTACCCCCATCACACTGTCCCTGTTTGTGAGCACAAGGTCCAGTATTGCCTTCTGCCGAGTTGGTTCCATGACCAGTTGCTTGGAGGAAGGCACCCTGAAGAGTCAGGATAAATCTGCTCTAGTTGATGCTGCTGCTGGGATGCTCCAGTCCCACGTCTGGAATATTAAAGTCTCCAACCAGTACTACCTCACCCTTGTCTGCCATCCTTTGGATGGCTAGCATCAGCTCCTCATCTGTTTCTTCCTCCTGGGCTGGTGGTCTATAGACCACACCGTGAGGATGGCTGGCCCCATTTCCTTTCTAGCTTAACCCACAGTATCTCCCCATTTTGTTCCTCCTGGATCTCTGTGGCCCTTATGTATTTTTCACATACAGTGCCACTCCTCCCTCTCCTGCCTGCTCTGTCTCTTCTGAATATGTTGTAGCCAGGTATGGCCATCTCCCAGTCATGGTTATCATTACACCAGGTTTCAGTGATAGGCCACAATGTCCAAGTCTGACTGTACCATGACAGCCTCCAGATCTTCCATCTTGTTGCTAAGGCTCTGGCATTTGCACAATGGCTTTCCATGATTTGACCTCCTAGTCTGCTTCACTGTTCTACTCCAGCCCTTCCTTGGTTGTCATTTATCCCTGGTTCTCCTTGCTGTCTGCCCTTCTGCTGAATTTTGCCCTTTCTGCTTATCCACCTTTTGGACACTAATCTCCATCTTTTGCACACGCTTTGAGATAATACTCCTCTGGTTCACTGGTTCCACTGCTAGCTGTGGGGGTAGCAAGTAGGTACCCTCCTTGCTAGCCTGCCCCTTTGCTAGTTTAAATGCTTGTCAATGTAGCATTTAAACTTATCATTGAGTACTTGATTCCCTCCAGGATGGATGCAGGCCGTCAGGCTTGAACAAACCTCCATCCCTCCAGGTGGGTCCCCAGTCACCAATGAATCCAAACCTTCCTCACAGCACCAGTTCTTCAACCATGAGTTAAAGTTCTGGTGCATGCACTCCTATGCTCTCCTTGCCTCTCACAGGTAGTACTTCTGAGAAAGTGACAGAAGTAGCTACTTGCTTGAGACCCTCCCCAGTTTCCTAAACTCTTCCTGAACTTCCTTTGCCCCCATTTGCCAAGTCATTAGTACCTAGGTGGATAATGACATCCAGCTCACCCTCCTGTCTTGCCTTCCCAGTGATCCCAGTATCTTCCTTCCATCCCTCCATGCCGTGGCACAGTGAGCACCTCACCTCCTGTCCTCTCCCTCCTGTGTTCCTAGCTGGATCCCTCTTACGATGGAGTCCCCACCAGGATTCGCTTCCTCCTCCTCTGGGGTCCACTGCTTTCCCACTGAGGTCACCTCCTTGGCTAACCTCCACATCCTTTCCTTCCACTTCTGGGTACCTCTATTTGGTTGTCCTCATTTGCCAGTGTTGCATATGAGTTCTTGAGAGGAATAGGATCTGGGATGTGCCTCTGCCTGACTGCTCTAACCTCCCTGAGCCCACTGTCATCCAAGTGCTCCTCGTTCTCGGCATCCTTTGAGGCAGCTGCATTGGACTGGGTGTTCCCTGGATAGGGGTGATGGTACTCCTGACCCAGTTTACTTCCGCTCTGAGTCTGGTTACCTCATCCCGCAGTCCAGAGAGATGCATGCAGATAGGGCAGCACCTCAGTGTCCAGACAAGCAACAATTGGTCCTGCCCACGGCCTTTAAAGATTTGGTACTGAGGTCCCTCCACAATCATATGGGGCACCTCGGTATTGACAGAATCCTTGACCTGGTACAATCTTGCTTCTACTGGCCCAAAATGGGGGCTGATGTTAAGCACCATGTAAAGACTTGTAGTTACTGCCTGCAAAGAAAAGCCCTGCCTCAGAGGGCTGCCCCCCTTGTTAATATTACTACCAGCACCCCATGGAACTAGTCTGCATAGACTTCTTGTGTTTAGAACCTGATCAGTGGAACATTGGCAATGTGTTAGTGGTTATGGATAATTTCACATGGTATGCACAAGCTTTTCCCACGAAAGATCAAAAGGCATCTACCGTGGCCAAGGTGCTAGTGGAAAATTTCTTTGTACACTATGGTGCCCCCCAGCGGATTCATTCTGATCAAGGCAAAGACTTTGAGAGTCAGCTAATCAAATAAATGCTCTCTCTATGGGGGGGGTGCGAAAGTCAAGAACCACCCCCTATCACCTGCAGGGAGACCCTCAACCAGAACGTTTTAACTGCACCCTTCTAGACATGCTGTGCACCCTCCACCCAAAAGACAAGCATAAACAGAGCCAGCAAATTAGCACCTTGGTACACGCATACAATTGCACACAAAATGATGCTACTGGGTTCTCCCCTTACTGCCTCATGTTCGGAAGAGAGGCCCGGCTGTCAGTTGATGTCTGTTTTGAGGTCTCTCCAGATGGGGTCTGAGCTGAAAACGACTTGCAATATGTACAAAAACTGAAAGCTCAATTGAACCATGCCTATCAACTGGCCCAGACAATGGCTGCCAAGAGAAATCTAGCCAATAAAAAGAGGCATGATAAAAAAGTAAATGCTCAAGAGCTTCGACCTGGAGACCGTGTGTTGTTACGCAATTTGGGACTGCATGGTAAATACAAAATTGCTGATCGGTGGCACCATCTTCCCCATGTAGTAGATGGAAAGTTGGATGATTAACCTGTGTACAAGGTGCGCCCAGAGAACAGCTCCAAAGCTGTCAAGACCATGCACCGTAACCACTTGCTACCTATTGGCTAAGTCAGGATTAAGGCTGAACCCCCAGAAATTGAGCTCCCTGGACCGGTGACTCGTGCTGCTGCAAGAAGGAGACAGAGTCAACCTACCCCAGTGGTCACAGATTAAAGGTTTCCTCTGCAGCAGGCCCAGAATGATAGTGACTGTCAGTCCACTTCTGACGAAAGTGAACACAACCATGTCTATTACCCCTGTTATGAATTGATTCAGCTGTTTCAAGGTAACCCCATGATTAATTGTGGGGATGAAGCTGGGCCTTCTAGACTGCCTTACCCCCCAGCTTCGCCCTTGGAGTCAATGCTCCCAGAAAGTGAAGTGCAAAGAATCACATCTGAAGATGTTGAGTCTCTGTGTATTGTGGAACTGTATGATTTGCCTGAAGAAGGGGCTGAGGGTTTGAGTCTTTCTGGTGACATACCAGAACTTGAAGAACACTATGAGAGTGCTGACCACCCCCCATCAGTGCCTCAAAGCTTGATTGTGCCTGAGCCTTTACAAAATGAGTTAAGTGTTGTAGAAACAGAGCCCGAAGAGCAAGGAGCCAACAGTGCCCCAAGTTTGGACATTCCTACCCAGGCAGAGGCACCCCTCACAAGTGACGAGAGTCCCCAGACCAGTGCTGAGAGTACAGAGACTGTAGTTGTCCCCCTCAGAAAGACTGGCCAAGCTGTCAAGCCAGTAGTACGCCTCAGTTATGATTCTCCCGGGAGGCCAGTGGATTTGCCTCCCAATATGGTGCACAAAGGTGTTTATGTCTCACCAAGCTCACTGCCCAAACTGAGCTTGACAGCCAATTCCAGGTTACTTGTCTTTCCCTCTCACCATGGTGCCCCTGCCCCCTCTAGCCCCAAGTTAGCTGATAGGGAAGGGCCCCCTCTTGCATTGTTTAAGGTACAAGAAGTTATTACCTGATTCAGTATAGTAATGTTCAATTTATCTGTGTGAAATATGCACAATGTGTTGTCAGAATGGATATAATATCATGAAGCGTAGTGAATATGTATAGTAAAGTAATAAGTTTATGGTAACTGATGCATGATGGTACAGACTTGCCATGGACGCCAAGTCTTCTCCAGGCAAGGAAGGGTGTAACCCCCCAACAAAAGGGGGTTCCCAAAAAAGTCTTCCTCGAGCTTGCCTAAATGCTCACTGCCAGGCTGGTGTGCTGCATTTTAGTAGTTTAAATGTGACTGCCAAAGATTGCCTGTATAGCCACTGTGTACTGTCTCTTTAAGAGCTGCCTGGATTGCAGTCATAAGTAATCTGAGAGGGAGCACTTTTGAAAGATGCAACTATTTGCTGAAAATCATTTAGAGTGATAATGATAATGTAGTTTGTCTAACCTGCCTTCTTTGCAGCAAGGATTGTTTTGTTTATCTCCACTATCTTGGTCCTGGACTGCGAATTGGACCAATCAGTTCTGGTGGGACCTAAAATGGAGCCGGACTACAGGAGCTGTCTGGAGTCAAAATCTGTAGGAATTGTAGTTTTGGGCTTTTTACACCTTTTTGCATCTGAAGGGGGAGCCTTTGTAGTGACTGACAGACAGATCAGTCAACCAAACCTTTTGGATTCTGAGGAAAGTCCCTGACTTGCTGGCAGTTGAGTCAGATCTCGGTTGGGAGCTGAAGAAGCAAAAAGCTTGAGACAGTCAAGCAGCCGTCTGAGTAGTTTCGTGCAGGAGAACTGTGGAAAGGCCTGAGTGGTGGCCTGCATGTCTGCCTGCTGCCCCTGAGAGAAGAGAATTATTTCAGATTAAATCCAAGTCTGTGAGAACGAAGTAAGCCGCTGATTTTTTACCAGGCTCATACCTGAAGAAGACCGAAGATTTTGCTGAATGCGATCAGCCTGTCAGGATTTCCAACTGCTTTTGAATCCCCGGTTTCTGCAGAGACTTTGTGATCATGACCGGACAGCGGTCTGCCTGGTACAGTAGAATTTCCTTACATGTAAATGTGCTGTGTATTGAAAGTGGGTCGTGATTTGGTTCCCCACTGTGTGAACTGTGTTCTGCTTGTTGGTACCGTAGAATCTTTTACATGTAAATGTGCTGTGTATTGAAAGTGGGTCATGATTTGGTTCCCTACTGTGTGAACTGTGTTCTGTTTACTGGTACAGTAAAATCCTTTACATGTAAATGTGCTGTGTATTGAAAGTGGGTCGTGAATTGGTTCCCTACTGTGTGAACTGTGTTCTGCTTGCTGGAAGCTTTATCCAGCCTAATCGGACTGAATCCACGTTCACCTCCATTCGGCCTGGGCCATGCTGGCCCTGTCAGACTACACCACTGCACAGAGAAAGCGACTGATGAGAAACCTGCCTGGGGGTCAGTCCCCTGCTCCACACTTGAACAGGAATGACGCCTCGGCGAATCATGTGGGCCCTGCTTCTCCTGGCACTCCAGATTAACCACCTGCTGTCTCGACTTTCATCCAGCCTGTGTCCAGTCTTGGGTATCATGAGTAATCATCAGGGTAGCTCCCTGCAACAATAGCCTAATCTAAAAGTGTGTCATCTGATTGTCTTGTTTTCTTTTCACGAACTGAGCCCTCTGGCTCCAGATTACAAATAGTGTGTGTTGTGCATGTTGTTTTTTCCATCACAGGGCCCCGACCAGCTGCAACGTTCCTGGCTAGCCCACCATTCTCCATCTGGGTACCCAGAGTGTGTGACTGTTTATGGACCCTGAAGAGCATGTATAACTGTTTGATTGATAGAGCCTTTAAGCAAATTAACCTGATTATGCCCCTCCCTTGTTCAAGTCCCTTAAATAAATCAGATCTAATTCTTTTTTGCATTTACCCTGACTGTGGTTCCAGTTTGTGCAAGAGTACTGTGCTGCTGTTATTTGCTGTGTATAAGCTTGTTTTACAGGCGGTCCCCAGGGCTTGGCCAGAGGAAAGCCCTGGTGGTAAGTGCAAACAATGTGGGTACTAGTGTGAAGTATCAGGGGTATTGTGAAAGTGATTATTGTGTATTGTTCCGGCCTCTAGTAAAGAAAGAGGGGGGTTACAGTGTCCCAGAGGACTGTGCCTAGGTTAGCTTGACCACTATCATCCCTGACCTCCAGGTGGAGGCACCCATTTCAGAACTCAGGCCCCTTAACCTGCTACTAACCCAGCAGGCAGGGGTAGTAGCCCTTGGGATAGTGCCACCTAGGGGTTACATTTTGGAGGCTCACCGCTGGGATTTTGTGCCTTCTAGTGGCCAAAAATTACAAATTACTGTTAAAGATTAATCGCTACCCCAGTAGAAATGGCTGTACACCAGTTGGTGAGGTGGTGTATAGCCCTTGGGATAGCGCCACCTTGGGTTTACACTGAGGGAGAGGCACCCAGAGGTATTACCACAAGACTTCATCAGGTCTTCATGTCCACTGTCTCCACTGGAATACTGTTCCTTAGGTTCACCCCTCTCTGGGAGATGAAGTGCCCCTTAATGTTTTCCCTGAATTTACCACCTTTGCGCTTTAGGGCTGCTGGAGCACACCAGATCTAAAATTTCTCTCGGTTCAACCTTGTATGGTGATTTGTTGAGATCATGCTCACCTTCAGCCTGCTTTCTCAGGGAGAACATGCTAAGGGCCTCCAGTCTCTGCTTATAGCTTTTATCCTTTATACCCCTGGTTATTTTGGTGGCCCTGCATCGCACCCTCTCTATTTTCTCAATGTCCATTTTGTAATGGGGGAGCCCAGAATTCCACACAGTACTCCAGGTGAGGCCTGTCCTAGTCAACTGCGCCCCTCCTGGCCTACTGCCCTACTGCCCAAGCTCCTAGCCTTCTCTATCTCCATCCTTCAGTTTCCTTCTCACTTCCCTGGGCCCACATGGTACTGTTACCACTCAAACACAGTAATGGACCTTCTGAAAACAACAACCAGACCTCAGTATCGGAAGATGCAGTACATTACACAGCAATGTCAGTGTAATATTTGTGCGGCCCTTCCAGCATCCTGGACCCTCTCCCACCCCCACCCCTAGAGCCCCCCTCACCTGATAGTCTTCCTATACCCCCATGGTATTGCCAGTTGCTATCCTAGGCTAGCAAGATGTCTCTCTAGAGCAACTTTGTCACAGTGGCTGAAGATGTTCCCCCCTCTTCAGGCAACATGCGGGATAGTATATATCATGCAGCCCATGTAGCACATATATTCTGCTTAATCCTCATTGATGTGGCTAGTATAATTATTCACATATACTAAAAACGTGCAGCTATAAAATAAGTATCTTTAAGCAATTATGGATTAATAAAAAAAACTGAATACATAGTCCTGCTAACACAGCCTGAATCTCCTCACCAGGAGAAACAACTGGTTGCTATGGTCAAAATTTCATCAAGGTTCCAAACTGGTTGCCTAGCAGCCTCCCTTATTATGGATGTAAGTTTTGTTTAAAATATATGAACAGTTTTTTAAAGAGTTTGACCATGTACAAATCAGAAATCAAACAAAAGTGGACACCAAGCCCAAGACAGGAATGCCAAGCAGACGGTAGCAACGGAGATATATCCAAGGCACCAACAAGCACCACATGAAGGCCCTCTCCAAAAAAAAGGGACGAAAAAGACAACAAAAGCAGCAAAACTACAGAGCTTGAACAGATCCAATAATAAAAAACAAAAAAGAAAAGAAAACTGCAGAGAATAAACCAGTCCTACATGGACACTAAAAGCCTGTTTATGTGTCTGTCTTTGCACTGCAGCAACCTGAGCAAGCAGGTTGCAGCAGTACAAAAGCGGCCACGTGGACACCTACCGGAGCATAGTAAGTCAGCCTCTGGTCCTCTTCCTGAGCCATCGCAGAGTTAATAATGTGTTCCGGAGCAAACAACTTCAGCAGCTGTTTAGCCAGGCTGCGCCGCTCACTCTGGCACACAGTGCCTGAAGTTGCCGACCGCCCTGTGACTGATGGCCCCTCTCCAGGGCAGCTTGCACCAGTGTTGAGAAGGGCTGTATAAACACAGGCATGACCATCTCAGGACTCTTGGACTTGTTCATACTGCCACAATCCATGTCTTTTTCACTACAACCCCATAATTTACAGGGCCCCTACCCAACTTTTGCATTATTCAGCCACCTATCATTATCAATTATTTATTTAATTTAATTAGCATTTCGGAAAGACCTTTGAGCGAGAGCTCTTTTACAACGGTTCCAAGTCAGGGTGGACAATAAGACAATACACATATTCAGTGGTTACAGAGGCCTGATCATTAGGCGTTAAAGAGCGATTACATGACAATTAGACAAATTCTAGTTATCACAACCCATGCTGTGACCCAAGAATAAAAAAATAGAAATATAATGCTTACCACTGGCATCTAATGCTTGCATTGCACAACACCATAATTAATCTTTTGTTTTGGGGGGGGCAAAAGTATTTGCTGCTTTTCCTTTAAGATACTGTATAAGTTCTCGGGCTGCACACTGTTTGAATTTGTTGATGCAAGATTTCCTGTATCCCATGACAGTTTCACTGACTTTAATTTTGAAGCCATCTATGCACCACCATAACTGCACCCAACAAACACTCATTATCCTAATTTATGTGACCTCAGTTACTCCTCCTTCCATGCTGCTCCTTGTTTCCTCCAAATACAAAACATTACTGCCCTACCACAGTATGGTTTTACCCCTGCCTTGGCTACCTGCCAGCTGCCCTGCCTATTGTGTGGCAGAAAAAATAATCTTTTTTGATACTTTACTACCAGATTCAGCTCTCTACTGGTCAATTTAACTTATATGTGGCCTATATGGCAGGCACAGACAATTTATTTTATTTAAAAATAGGTAACCGGGAAAGGCACAATGAACAAAGGCTTATTTCCAGGTGCGACACGGGGGAAGACGAAGAGCAGTATAGTACAACACAGCAACAATAACTTACGTAAAAAACAAAAACGCATAATGGTGTGCAAATAACAGGATAAAAGTACAGTGATAAAAATTAAACCAAGGGGTTGAACATTGAGCAGTAAATATGTGCAAGAAAGTGACAACAGTGCAGGTTGAATAAAAAGTATGTTGCAATAATTGTGGAGAAGTGTCTAGTTAGGCAGCAGCAGTGCACAGGTGAGTGCAAGTCTGGAACTTAGCTACAGCATGGCCTGGCGGAGGACGGTCAGGTGCAGGACTGGCAGGAGCAGGAAAGTGTGGGGAGGATTTTTAGCTGGTGTTTAAAGTAAAGGGGAAAGGGGGAGAGATGGTAGAGGAAAGTGACTTCCAGAGGGAGGAGAGGTGATGAAAGCAGACTGCCCTGCAGAGGAAGGCTGGGGGAGGGGAGTTCCAGAGTGGAGGGTGTATGAGACAGAGGGATGGAGGAGAGGTATGGAGGAAAGGACCCAAACCAGTATTTGAAGAAGAAGGATGCATAGTAGGACTGGTGACGTGAGGGGACAGGGAGGATAGATACGGAGGAGTAAAGTGAGTAGTGGAGAGTCCAAGATGGGGAGTTAGTAGCAAAATGACAAAAAGCATTACAAAGGGAGTCCAGTCTGGTAGAGGAAGAGGATGGGGCACTGCCGTAGACCACATCTGCATAGTCAAAACACTAGGAGAACCATTTTGGTGGCCAGCTCCCGGTCAACCCGGGGAGAAAGGCAATATTTGTTGTGGTACAAAGGCACCAAGTACAGGGCGGAACTTAGAGCGGATAGAATGGATGGCACTAATGTGAGCCAAGGTACTTGATGGTGGAAACCACTTCAAGAGGGGTCCCATACAGGGTGATAAAGATGGGGTGAGAGACTGGTCAGTTTCTGACTGATACCAAACGTAATGGAAACATTTGCTTTTTTACCCCGGCCATAGAGATGGCACAGAAAACAGCAACAATATAAAGCAATTCAATATACAAAGCAATACAATACAAAACACTGTGAAGTAAATTACAGCAACACTACAGAGCAATACTATATACAGAGTAATACAATACAAAGCCCTGTGAATTTAATTACAGGGAAGAGATTATACAATGGTACTGGGTAAGAATGGGGGGCCGGGGGTAGAGAGACAAGAGTACAAATAATCAGTACAAAATAGCAAATGAGCTCTAGACTGGTAGACCAATTTAGTAACTATGTCCTGGCAAGGCAGAGAAGCAGGATACAAATAAATAGGGTTGCACTAGGTAACAGTGAGGTTTGGTCAATGGGGGTGGGGCGAGAGCAAGGTAACATGCCAATCAACCAAGAGAGCAAGAGCAGGTGCTTGAGGACATTAAGTGTGCCCTGAAGAGAGAGTAGAAGTGCCATGGGGAGTCAAGGGTTCTAAGGGAGGAAGGGAGGCTATTCCATAGGGTTGGAGCCGTGGACAAGAAAGCCCTCTGGCCCATACAGGTGGAGACTAATGGGCTCTCAAGAACTGGAAAGAGGCAGAGGTCTCAGCTAAACGTCTTGGGTCAAAGGAATGAGCAGAGAGGGGATGTCACAGGATTACGGATGGCCTTGTCAATGCTACAGGCCAGGAGGTAGCTATGTCTAGCTTGAGAGGGGAGCCAGTTTAGGGCCTGACAGTGGTGGGAGGAGTACAGAGCCAGAAGGGTAAAATGACAAATATTGTCATAGGTGGTGTTTAATCTTGCCCGGTTAGTGGAGGAGGCTTGAGAATAGATAGGGGAGCAGTAATGCATTAGAGGGAGGAGATTACATTGGGCAATGGCATGCCGGGCTTCTGGGGCGAAGTAATTGATTAGATGGTAGCTGATCCCCAGTTTCTGATTTATGGAATGGGTTAGGATCTCAATGTGGTCCGAGAAGGTATGGGCAGGGTCAAGGGTGACATCTAGGTATCTGAAGGAATTTATGATCTCTAAAAGTGAGCCATCAAGGAATAGGATGCTGAGAGAGTTGTGGGCTAGAGTTAGGTTGGCTAGCTTGGGCTTGGACCCAAAGAGCATTGCCTTTGTCTTTTTAGCATTACTAACAATCTGCTGGCAGTGAACCATTTATGGGCATTATTACAGTAGCTGGAGGTAAGTGAAGTGGAGAGGTGGGACAGGGACTTATCACCCTGGTAGAGGATGAGATCGTCCACGTACAGTAATGAGCGGCAGGAAAGACAGTCCAGAGGGAGAGAGTTAATGAAGAGGGAGAAAAGAATGGGCCCAAGGATAGATCCCTGGGGGACACCAGTAGAGACAAGCAAAGCAGAAGAGGTTGTTCCACCCATACAGGCCATTGGGGTGCAGCCACAGAGGTAGTCATGGAACCAGTCAGTAGTGGCAGGGGACAGACCAAGGCTACCTAATTTGCCAAGGAGAATGTTATGGTTTACCAGGTCAAATGCTTTGGAGAGGTCAACAAAGACCATTCCAGTAAGCTTACCGTTGTCCATGTTTCAGAGGATGAGATGAGAGAAACATGCCAGGGCGATAGTGGTGTTGTGGCCTTTTCTGAAACCATGTTGTTGAGGGCAGATGAGGTTATATTAAGTTACATAGTCCGTGACCTGGTGGTGAATAATCTTTTCCAGTAGTTTGCTGAGATGGGAGAGGATGGATATTGGGCGGTAGTTGTCCATATTGCTAGGGTCCCTGGATTTAAAGACCGGGATGACTCAGCCTTTCAACAGGGTCAGGTGGTGAAAGGAAGAGATTGAAGATTGTGGTGAGGGGTTTGGCAATAGCATGAGCCACAATTCTGAGAAAGTGGGGTGAGAGGCCATTGCTACCTGTGCTACCCATTTTGGGGAGACTCGGGGGGGAGCGTGAGTGTTTCACTGGGGGAGATAGTTCTGAAATAGAAAGGATGTATGTTAGGGTGAGTGACAGGTTGGTCATGGAGTGGAGGACTGGAATGGGGGGCGGAAGCTTGGCAAGGTATTCAGCAAGGTTGGTAAATTTGGTATTGAGTACATCTGTGACATTTGCCAGGTCAGTCAGTGGG
Source organism: Neoceratodus forsteri (assembly GCA_016271365.2). NCBI lineage: Eukaryota > Metazoa > Chordata > Ceratodontiformes > Ceratodontidae > Neoceratodus > Neoceratodus forsteri. The sequence continues at coordinate 400,872,114 of CM028136.1, read as the reverse complement.
ACATTTATGGTGTTTAGTTGGAGGGAAGCTGGAGAAGAGGATGGAACCCAGGATGGAGTCCTTTGGGACCCCAGTCTGAATAGGAAGGTGAGGGTACTGGGCACCTCCAACCTGTACTGACTGCTGATGGCCCAAGCTAGGAATGGAACCACTCAAGAGTGGGAGCTGAGAGGCTAGCAGAGTTCACCTTGTCCAGGAGGAGTGGGTGAGCCACCAAATCAAAGGCTTTGGACAAGCTGATGAAAATTACTGCTGTAATGTGCCCCTGATCTATCCCTGTGAGGAGGCAATTAGTGACCCCTAGCAGCGTGGAGATGGTGAAATGGTGCTTCCAAAAACCACACTGGAAAGGAGAGAGAGATAGCTGAAGGAGTAGAGGAAGTCAACAAGCCTAGAATAAACAAGCTTCTCTTGCAGCTTGGCAAGAATAGGGAGAAGGGAGACAGGACATAAGTTGCCGGGGAGGAGGGGTTGCCCCCTTTGTGAAGGGGGAGGACCTTTGCAATCTTCCAAGACTGAGGAACAGTGCAGAGGGAGAAGGACTGGTTGAGAAGGTGAATAAGGGGGGAGACGATGACAGGAGCAGGCAGATGGAGAAGTTTAGGGTCTGGTCCGTCAGGACCGGATTTAGACAAGTTAAGTGAGGAGAGGACAAGCAGGGTTTCTGGAGAAGTTACAGTGGGGAAGTGAAACCTCTGAGAAGGGTGAAGCAGAGAGAAAGAAGTGGGGGAGAGAGAGGAGAGGTGCCAAGATGAGAAGCAGAGGGACCGGCATAAGCAGTGAAAAACTGAGTAGCATTAAAGTAAAGAGCATTATAGTGAGCAGCAACAGACGGAGGGTCAGACACAGGTGAACCATTTCCCATGAAGGCTGGTGGAGCAGATTTGATAGGGCTATCAAAAACAGAGTGAATGACTTTCCAGAATTTTGCTGGAGACTAAAGATTATTCTGGAGGTTGGCTTTAAAGTAGAGTGATTTGGGGCATGGACAGCTTTTGTGCCGGAACTTCTGAGGTTCCTGTAGGACAGGAGGTCAGGCAAGGAGCAGGATAGCTTGAAGCAGACCCAAGCTGATTACAGGACTTGCACTGGTCAATGAGGTAAGGAGTGGTCCAGGGGTGGTGGGATCCTTTGACTCTTGATTTTTTTGGGGGGACATGCTTGTCCCAGATGTGCGTAAATGTGATATGGAACAGGGTGAGAGCCACATCAATGTCAGGGACAAACAGGATGGGGGACCAACTGGTTGCAGCAAGATCATTTAGGAGGGAGTTAACATTGAGTGACTGGAGGGACCTAGACCAAATATATTTGAGGGGTGAAAGGGGAAGTCAAATTTTCCTGATACAGAAGGTCACACAGTGGTCAATGAAGTGTCCATAAGAATAGAAGCTGCAACATTTAGAGGAACCCAGTTCAGAAGGCTGTGTTTGAAGGAATGAGGACTGAGTCAGGTGAGTTCAGTAAAAAGTTGGGTGAGATTTAGGGACTCAATCCTGTGGAAAGTCGGTCTGGAGGCTGGGAAAAGCAAATTAATAGTTAAATACTCCAGGGGGATGAGTTCACCAGAGGAAGAGTGGGAGGCAAGAGCTGAGAAAGAGAGTCAACCAGAGAAGTAGGGGAGATTTTAGGGGAGGCATAGAAGACCCTGATGAAGATGGGTGAAGATGAAGGAAAGGAGAACTTGGCAAGCAGAAGCTCATGGGAGGAGGGTACTGACTCCCTCGGAGTGATAGAGCAGAAAAGGTTCTGGCAAACATAGAGGGCAACACCGTCATCCTGTTTGTCATGGTCCTAGCTGAAAAGGTAGTAGTCAGAGAGTGCCAAGCTAGAGTCAGGTGTTCTGGAAGAGAGCTAAGATTCAAAAATGCAGAGAAGGTCACGAGAGTGCTTGGAGATCCCAACGTGGAGAAGGTCAGTTTTAAGGAGAAGGCTCCTATTGTTGAGTTATAACACACTAAGGCCTTTGGGAGTAGGGGAAGTAGAAGGAGAAGGGGGAGAGGCTAGAGTTAGTTTCAATGTCACCAGCTAGGAGGAGGAGCAAGATATGGAGCAGAAGGCTGAAGTGGGGCTTGTGTCCCCGAGGTCGGGGAAGAGAGAGGGTAGAGGGTCGGGTAAAGGATGGTTTGGTGGAGGAACTTGGAAGATTAGGGAAGGAGAGAAAGAGACCGAGGTGAACATAAGAGGAGTGTATGGGAGGAGGAGGAGTTAAAGGTGGGAGAGCGGGAGAGGGAAAGAGTGGGACAGAGGCAGAAGGAGAAGACGGAGAAGGCAGTGGAAGGGGCAAGGTGCATAGTTGGCAGCAGGAATAATTGTAACTAACAAGCTAATGTCAAAGGCTAAGCAATCACAGCAGTGAATGGCAGTGTCTGGCAAGAAAATGCAGGCTAGCAAGGTTAAACATGTAAGCTGAGCAATGCCAGGCTCACTTAAGTTTAGCAGTTCAAATACTAACAACAGGGAACACTTAGACAGGGTGCATCAAATAAACAGGATTACTTAGCTTAACTAAATACAAACTAGCTAACAGGCATAAGCTGAAACAACTAGTGAGCAGGGCAGTGAATCATTAAAGTTTAAAGGAGATCTACTGGCTAGGATGCTCGAGTCACTGGTGCATAGATTGTGGCTCAAGCACCCCAACCCCCACCGAAGTCCCAATACGTAATAAGTAACATAAATACCTGATCACTCATAAAATCAAATTTTCCAGGGGGTGCAGCCAGCATATTGAGAACCAGAGTGATGCCCCTGGGAGACTGCGTTGGAAAATACCACGATACGATGACGTGGTTTTGCCTCTTCCTCTCCATTGCCCATATGTATGGAGACATTAAAATCTCCATTTTTAATATGCCAGTTGCTATTTTTACAAAAGGTGCACATGTGCCATGTGGGTGCCACTAAGAGTGTCCCGCCATGGGCTAAACGGTGGGGGGAGGAGTTGCTGAAGGAAGTCAGAAAAGCACAACCGGGTGCGTTCGCTGAGGTATCCCCTGCTGACAGAGACCCTGGTCCCTGTCAGAACGTGACTGTTATGAGGGTGGGGGTGCACCCTCAGGCATCGTCTACTGGGGGTGGCTTCTCAGCAGAGCTCAAGGAATTGACTGCCACCCGAAAGGAACTTTTGAGACATGGTACACTACCTGCAGAAGTCAAATCACAATCTTCCGTCAATGCTCCAGCATCCACTGCTATGTTTTCCCCAAGGATGCCCCGAGAGCGTGTCATTTGTCACAATTGTGGCAAGGATGGCCATATGAAGAGGGAATGACAGTCTCAGAAGGACTTAGAGAAAGTGGTGAACCAGCTTCAAGGAGAGCTTCAGAAAATGAGTCACTGGTCAAGGGGTGCACAAAATGACTGCAGTAAAAGCTTCGGTCATCCTAACTCAAACCCCTCTGTGGCTAAATCATCTGTCCAGGCCCCTGCTGTTGTCCCTCCAGGCTGGTCCAAGATAGTGGGCCATTCAATGGAGACTAATTGTGGTTGTGAATGGTATTCCTACTCAGGCTGTGCTTGACAGTGGATTGCAAGTGACCACTGTGTTTCAGGACTGGTATGACAAAACACTTACACTACCGGTCAAAAGTTTTAGAACACCCCCAATTTTCCAGTTTTTATTGAAATTTAAGCAATTCAAGTCCAGTGAATAACCTGAAATGGTACAAAGGTAAGTGGTAAACTGCTAGAGGTTAAAAAAAAAGTTTAGGTTAGCAAAAACTGCTGTAGAGAAATTGCAAAGAAAGCCAAGGTGTCAGTGAGTACAGTTTCCTACCATCAAAAGGCACTTGGAAACTGGAGGAAACTCTGACAGGAAGAGGTCTGGCAGACCCAAAGCCACAACAGAATCAGAAGACAAGTTTCTGAGAGTCAACAGCTATGCGTGATAAGCGTCACAGGACAACAGCACAGAGTGACTGGCACCCTGAACCAAAAGGGCTACCACAGCATTTTGCAGCGCCATGCAATACCCTCTGGTCTATGCCTAGTTGGTCAGGGGTTCATCCTACAACAAAATAATGACCCAAAACATACCTCCAGGCTATGTCAGAACTACTTTCGAGGAAAAGAACAAGACGGTAGGGTTTCAAATCATGGAATGGCCAGCACAGTCTCCAGACTTAAACCCCATCGAGCTGGTTTGGGATGAACTGGACAGAAGGGTGAAAGCAAAGCAACCTACAAGTGCAACACATTTGTGGGAACTTCTGCAACAGTGTTGGGAAGAACTTCCGAATAATATTTGATGTCCATTGTAGGAAGAATGCCACAAGTGTGTTCGATGTTACAGTATATCTGCAAAAGGTGGCTACTTTGATGAGTCAAAATTTAGATTAAATTTTGTTAAACAACATGATTCTATGATTTCTTTTTTATCTCCAATTGTTTATTTGTTCTATGCTTTAATTTCAGAGTACATTGAGACATTAACCTGAGTAAATTTCAATAAAAACTGGAAAAATGGGGGTGTTCTAAAACTTTTGACCGGTAGTGTATCTGATGTGCCCTTACAATCCCTGGAAGGCCTACAGGTGTGGGGGCTGAGCAACAAGTCTTATCCATATCTAGAATATACCTGCCTCTGGTTGTCTTTTCCTGCCACTGTCACTGGCGTAGAGGAGCAAGTAGAGACACTGGCCCTAGTGTGTCCCCCCAACGGATTGTATGATGGGGTCCCCCTGTTAATTGGGACAAATGCCCATGTGTGACTTCCACAGATATCTGCAGGTCAGACACTACCTGACAGCCCACAACTTGATTCCTCAGATTAAAAGAGATCTTAGAGGGTTGGAGACTTTTCTGTACTGGTCGGCCTGACTTGCAAGTAAGGGTAAACTTATATCAGGGGCCTATAGAGCACTTCAGGACGAAGGGTGCCTGCAGTTCGAAACCTTTAGACAAAAATGGGAAGAGGAGAGTGGCCTCCCAATTCCAGGAGACCAATGGATCTTGGCTTTTGAGAAGGGATGGAAAACTACAGCTTCCCCGGGGTGGAGGGAGTTTTGTCTGAAGTGCCTCACACGTTCTTTTCCACACCCCTTTGATAACAAAGCATTTCTATAGGGGCAACTCAGACCAGTGCTGGAGGGGCTGCGGGCAGGTGGGTTCCCACCTCCACATATTTTGGACCTGCCTAGGAGTAACATAGAAACATGGAAACATAAAATATGACGGCAGATAAGGACCGCCTGGAACACCTAGACTGTCCATTTCCCTACTTAACAGATAAGCTGCAGATCCTAGTTAACCAACAGCCTACTTCCTCCTACCCCCACTAGAATTGCCTTATGTCTGTCCCATGCATTCTGGAATTCCACCACTGTTTTTGACTCTATGCGCTCCTCAGGAAGGCTGTTCCATGCATCCACAACCTTCTCTGTGAAGAAATACTTCCTCACATTACCTCTGAGCCGTCTCCCCTCTATCTTCAAATTGTGCCCCCTTGTTCTTGACCATCTCTTTTTCTGAAAGATGCTACCCTCTTGGACTTTGTTGATTCCCTTGAGGTATTTGAAAGTTTCTATCATGTCCCCCTTCTCCCTCCTTTCCTTGAGGCTATACATCTTAAGCTCCTTTAGTCTTTCTTCATATGTCTTCTGGTGCAGACCCTGCACCATTTTTGTTGCTCTCCTCTGGATAGCCTCCACCCTGTCTATGTCTTTGCGGAGATGGGGTCTCCAGAACTGCACACAGTACTCCCGATGTGGTCTTACCAACCATCTGTACAGAGGGCCAACAACTTCCTGTTTTCTATTGGTGATGCCTCTCCCTATGCATCCCAGTATCCCTACTGGACTTCTGGAAAGGTATCCAACTGGTCAAGCACAGGATGTGGGGTGTACAGGTCCCCTTGACTTTCCACATGGTGGTAGTAGGCTTTAAGGGCCCCACAATAGGCAACCCCAAACAACAAAATAGTTTCCGTATCCAGTGTCTAACTGGTCATAAGGAGATCACAGCAGACTGGTTGAAGGCTTCCCCTCCATCCCTGGAATTTTGGAAGATCAAGGTAGACAGAAATAGGAGAATTGAGGAAATTAACTGCTGAACTTAGGCTTGCTCTGGATAAGCATATTGACAAGTGTAGGAGCTGGAATGCCCTGGAGGGCACTGCTTAGCAGGGCAGACTAGACTACAGTGATGACCCGGGAGGGGTCAGGGCCAGATCCCCCGTTCCCCCTTCTCACTAAATATCTCCCCCAACAGAACATCAAGGGTATGTAACACAATATAATAACGTGGTCTCCCCTACTCTAAGAAGTTGACTCCTGTTGAGTCATTTACAGTTACAGCATTACATATGTGCTCGCTGGCACCTAGGAATTTCCTTGTCATCCATCTTTTACAGGAAACTGAAATGTCTGAGAAGTCCTCATTGCTGTTTAATACTATAAGTCACAATTTTTATAGCAAGATGTCTTGACTAAGCTTCTGTGGAGACCTGGACACAAAATCAGATAACAGAGGGTGCTGGCCACACACACACACACAACACCCTGGCAACAAGGCCAAACAGCTCCCCACTCCAGATAGTGTCTTGCCAATTGTAGGAGTGATAAATGCAGCCCATCCTCGGTGAAGGCATGGTCCCTCACCATCCGGCATGTCCTCATCACTGGTTGTGGAGGTGGTGTCCACCTCTTGTTCCTGTGTTGGGTGACCGATATTCTTTAGCATGATGTGCCTCATCAGGCGCCTGTAGTGCTGCAAGACAAAGGGAACAGGTCAATGGTGCCACAGCAACCTGGGCGCAGGAATGCTGCACCACACCAACAGTACCTACCAGAGATGGGACACAGACCTCCCAACGCCTGTCAGCCGCATCCTCATAAAAGACCATGCTGCCCTCCCCCTTCAGCATCATGTAGTAGGGATACTGGCACTGGTACCTCTGCAGCCACTGTCCAGGGGCACAGACATAGCACAGGACCCGATCTGGCTATATATGCAGGCTCAGCTCCATTTGCTCCAGTCATCCGCTTAGGTCCTGCATAGGAGACATGTGGGGAGGCATTGGGTCACAAGGCCCACACAGACAGTGTCACAGAGCAGCACAAACACGGGACATGCTGTACTCACCTGGCCAAAACCACGGGCCTGCCACAGGTCCCCCATGCCCCAGTTGTTCATGTACGTCTCCTCCGATACCCTGAAGAGGTGCTGGGGGAACATGGCCATCCTGTCCGACTACTGTGATGCCATCAACAACCACTGGATCAGTCACACTGCAGAGATTAAAATTACATATGTCTGGGCACATGGCACGACCGTGTAAGGGTCATAACTGAGAATATTCTTGCCAATGGTGGAGAGCCCAATGCCCACGTAGTGGCGACCATTACCTCGTGCCGATAAAGGGGAGCATATTGTGGGCTGCACCGTGTGAGGGGAAGGTGTAACTAGAGCTCCAGATAAGATTTTTTGGGATGAGTTCTTGTACTCCTCATTTTGAAAGTGAAGTGAGTAAAACCAAATTCAGATGCATACAACTATCTGGATAGAGTAGAGCAATGAGTACATTTTAAAAACAATGGAGTGTTTTTCTAGATAAGAATTGATCAGGTGCCAACAATGCTCCAGACAATGTTGGTAGGTAGGAGTAATTTACTCACCAGTTTTAAAATATAGTGAGTAAAACAAAGTTGGGATGGGTACAAGTGCTGTAAATCTGGCAAAAATGCTCCTTTTGAATCAACAAATATGTTAAGAAGCACTATTCTTTACAGTGTGGAGTATTTACAAATGTTGGGTGAGTATTGGTACTCATTATAAAAAAATTTCTGAAGAGTATTTCCTAACATGAGGTGAGTAAAATAGACCGGTACTCCCCTTATCTGGAGCCCTGGGTGTGACAGTGACACAGAATGTGCTCAGGCATGGGTATGCATCTGTTACTGCTGGAGGCAATCGACAGGAGATGGGGAAACAGGCTTCCATGTCCCAGAGTGTTCCATGACAGGGTCTACGCCAAAGGATGGTGGGACATGCACTGCCTGGAATGGTTCAGATTCCCATGGCCAGTCATTGCATGGCTGTGCGACATGGTCTGCGCGGCCACGGCACCCAGGACCCGGCGCTCCATGGCGATGACGGTGGAGACTAAGGTCATGTGCGCCCTCTCCTACTACGCGACTGGGTCATTCCAGCATGTGACAGGGGACACAATTGGAGTAAGCCAGTCCTCGGAGTCCCATGCCGTGGCACAGGTCACTGATGCACTGTTGGCACACCTAGGGGACCACGTCCACCTGCCTCAGAATGCACAGGAGCTGCGTGACACAAATCAGGCATTCTATGCCATGCATGGGATGCCCATGTGCAGGGCAATCGATGGCATGCACATCATGATCCTGACTCCCATGGTGAACAAGGAGGCATACCGTAACAGGAAGGGTTTCCACAGTGTGAACTGGTTGTGTGTGATGCCAATGGCCTGTTCATGGACATGTGCGCCAGGTTCCCAGGGTCGATGCATGATTCATACATACTGGATGCCTCCGGCCTCTTTGCCCTGCTGAGTGACAGGTCTATTGATGGTTGGCTACTGGGTGAATCCACACGCATGTCCCGCACCCCATCTGACGTAGGGTCATGTGCCACTTCACTCACACTTTCACATTCCTCTCTGCAGGTGACAGCGGATACCCCCTCCGGACCTACTTCATGACCCCAATACTGGCTCTGGGGACTCAGGCAGAGGAGGCCTACAATGCTGCACATCAGAGAACACGCAGCATCGTTGAGAGGACCATTGGACTGCTGAAGATGCACTTCCGGTGCCTTGACCACTCAGGGGGCACAGTCATGCTGTCATCCGCTAAGACGTGCAGGGTGTTCGCCATTTGCTGCATGCTGCACAACCTGGCCAAGTATGAGGCAGTGCCACTGCCGATGGTGCCATCTCTGGACCCCATGAATGCTGATGATGTCGATGATGCCAATAGTGGTGTTGCTATGTACCCCAGGGAGCATGGCATGGCCGGTGGCTGTGCAGCATGGCGTGTACTTGTGGCGGGGACATTCACATGCAGATGGTGCTACACGTCATGTGAAGAGCTGTACGTGCCTGTCAGGCACAGCATGGGTGTGACACAACAACTGTCTGTGTGTTGCATGCAGTGTGTCAGCTGGTGACATCATTGGGACTGCTGCCATGATGATGATGTATTCTGCGTGGCCCTTTGTGGGGAGGTGGGGGTGAATGGGGTGGGAGGCGATTGCTGTGTGTCAGTGTTTGACTGTGTGCTGTTCTGTTGCATTCACAGCCCTATTCCATCAGGTTGGGACTGTAGCCTCAATGATGCTTATGTGCCCAGGTGCCTTGGCACGCATATGCCTATGATGCCCGAACCCCTGTGTCCCTCCGCCCTGGGTCTCAGCACACAGTGGTGTGGCAGTGTCCAGTGTGTCCTGGCTGTCTTCTATGGTGACGTGGGCATCACTGCCCTCCTTGTTGCCACCCCTGTGCATGTGGCATGGCCTGTAGAATGGCGCATGTGCCCAGTGGGGTGACATGTCCTGCTCACACCCTGCTCCGGTCCTGGGACTGTGCATGTGGCCTGGGTGGATACCGTATGGGTGCAGATGTTACTCGGGGGGTTTCCCTGCAGGGGGTGTGGCCGGCATGGACTGTAGGTACTGCATGATCAGCTCCTGTGCCATAGTGGACCATGTGATGCCATAGCAGATGGCTCTTTGTGACCTCGATCAGGGTGGCAGTGGCAGACGTGGTGTTCCGCTGTTCGGCAAGATGGTCCCTCTCCAGCTGCTGGAGCATGCAGTACTTTTCCGTCTGGTATGGGTTGTGTTGGGTGGGGTACGTCCACATCTGCGTGTGCCTGTGGATGGTCCCTCATCACCGCTGTCGGCAGGGTCCATGGCTCTGTTAGTGACCATTTGTGCTGTGGGTAGCGTGGTAACAAGGGCTGCACCAGTGACCCTGCCCATGGGGGGCAGCGGTGCCCTGTGGGGCTTGTGTGGGCCACTGGCACGGCCGTCCGTGGGCCCCTCATCCTGACGGCTTTCACTCCCAGTGGTGCTGTCCATGTCTTCGGTGTGGGCGATGGTCAGCTCAACATTGCTGTTGCTGTCCAGCTGGGTCTCGGTGTCCATCTCTGTCCCTGTGGAGACATCGGAGTGCGTCAGTGCAACATTCTTTCCCACATACTGGATGGGGTATCGCATGCCCATGGACACTGATACTTACTCAACGGTGCCTCATGTTGCAAGGCGCTGCTCGGTACTGGCACTGGCATGGTGGCATGCATTGCTAGAGTCTTGTTGGTTGCTGTGTTCCGTGGCGCACAGCCCCTGTCTGGGGGGGGGGAAGAGGGTGACACTGTAGTGATGGCATTGTGTATCCAAGCTGCCCACCACCCTGTCACTACCAGATGGTCTGCATCTACCTGTGTCCACCCCTCTGTCCTCACCATGGACTGCCAGCTCTGAGAGGGTCTCTACCACCAGTCTCTCCATGGGTGTCAGCTGTGTGTCCTGTGCTAGGGACCCACCGCCCATGCCTTGCCACTCCCATGCACCAGCTGACAGCTCTTTTTGACTCCTGCACGGAGGTCACGCCACTTATGCTTAATCGCAGTCAGTGTCTATGCCTCTGCACCCATTCCATTGACGACGGCCTGAATGTCCAGCCAGATACTGGCCTTTGCCTCCAGGGTAGTGGTGAGTGCCAGGGCCCCATACAGTCTGTCGTAGTTGAGCCTGATTTCAGTCGCTATCACCATGACTTGCCCGCTGCTGAAATTTGTGGAGCGTGTCCTTGTTTTACCTCCACGTCGTCTACTTCTTCCTCCCCTGCCTCTGCTGCCACCTTCTCTGTCCCCCTCCACAGACACTTCTGCGTCCTCCCACCATGACTTGTCCACACTGCTGTTGTGCTGCATTCACAGCCATGTTGCTGCGTAGTGCGGCCTGTGTCGCCTTATGTGGAGGGGTCAAGGGGCAGTTCTGTGTATCCTGGCCACACCCACTTTCTGTCCATGCATCGCTCCCTGCGGCTGGCTCATGCCCCCTCTGTTTGTGCACCACATGCATGCAGTCGCATGCCACATAAACAGATTGGCTCTGTGCACCGCTGGGGTGCACAGGGTTTACTACCAGTAGAAGTGTTTTGCGGGGACCTTCATGCATAGCGCCCTTTGATTGTACACAAGGAGGCTACTTCTATCAGTATTTGCTGCATTCTTTCTTGCTTTCTCTGTCAATTCTTGTCTGTAGACCCTTTCCTTAAAGCATTCCTGTTTGGTAGTATCCTGTCTTTCAAACACAATGCCCGTGGAACAATTCCCCTGTACTCTAAGGAATTGCGCCTTTGGGATGTTGCCCACCAAATGGCGGGGGTGGCAGTTAGAGGGGAGCAGAATGGTGTTTCTTTCAGCACTTCTCCTAAATAAATCCATACTGAAAGTACCATCACCATCTCTAAAAATCTTCAGATCCAGAAAACGTACACTTTACTTGCTACACTCATACCGGAAATGTAAATTTCTATTTGTTTCCTGAAAAAAAAAAAAAAATACATTCTTTGAGTTCATCCTTCTCAGCTGGCCATACAAGAAAGATATCAACAATAAAGCATTTGCAGAGGGCATTCCTTGTATAGAAAGGATTGGCCTCTGAGGAACAAACCACATCCCTCTCACACACCCAGATGCAAATTTGCGTAGTTAGGGGCAAACATAGCCCCCATTGCGGTACCTTTGATCTGTTGGTAATATTGATTCTGCAAGATGAAGGAGTTACTGGTTAACACAGGTTACACTGGTTTGATTATTAAAGTTGCAGATAGAACTGAAATTTATAGATCATCCTATTATAAATATTTGGGCATACATTTGGAAGAGTCTTTGATCTTTCGGCTACATATGGTAAAACGTTCTGTTAAATTAAAGAACCTTTTACCATTTTTTTCCCTCAGAAATAGGGCTAGCTTTAGTTTTTCTATACGTAAACAATTGGTCAGCTCATTATTTTTTTATCACATATTGACTATGGGGATTGCATTTATAGGAGAGCCACTGATGCAGTCCTGGGGGTACTTGATCCATTGTATCATACTTCCCTTAGGTTTGTTACTGGGCTTCCGTGGAGGACACACCACTGCAGCTTATACACAGCTGTGGGGTGGCAATCCCCATCTGTCAGAAAACAGATTTATTGGTTGTTTTTTGTTTATAGGTTTATAATAACTGGTGACCTATAACATCAACCCAATTATGATGCTTCTTAAATGCCGTAATAACTCGATTTCAGGTTATTACGCTCCAAAAAGCCATAATAACCCAAAATCCAGTTATTACGGCATTCTAGGAACAACTTTCATGTTCCTTCTCCAGTATGACCAAGTGGAAACGTATCACGCCACCTAATTGACCCTACATATGTGGTAAGACCGTAGTGTAGGAACGTAGGTACGATTTCCCTGTCACTGAGGACCAGCACTGCTCTTTGAGGTAAATGCTTACACATTTTCTTCCTTTTTTTTTTTTTAAGAATCTGGTTGATCCTGCCTTCTCTGAGAAAAAAAATATCTATCTGGTTGATCCTGCCATTGTTGCACTTCGGTCTGCTCCGACCGACCAGAATTGCATATGTGTGTGTGTGTGTCTGAGAGACAGTCTACCTCTAGCAGTATGCTGGGACTCACTCCCTGCACCAGTTATTATAAAAAATGAAGTATAGGTTAAGTGTATGTTAACAGAATTTTTTTACCCCCTCTCGGTGTGTGATGACCTCATATAACTCTTGAGCTTCGCTCTTGAGGTTTATGGGTCATTACACACCTCGGGGGTGCAAAAAAATTCCATAACACACTTACCTATCCATTACTATCTATGTATTAAGAACATTACCTACATACCTTCTGGAACTTGTACACCCAAAATGTGTTAGTAACTGTTCATTGAGATCTAACACCGTGCCACAGTTTTCATTACCTAAATGTAAAACTAAATATGGTAACATTACTTTAGCATATGTTGTCACATGAGCATGGACCTTTATTCAGAAGAAACTTAACCTGACTTCACTTGTATCTTATGTAAGTTTTAAAAATCGTACAAGAAGTATTTTACTACACAAATGGGATTGTTATGGATGATTAACTTATATTTGACTATGTTGTTTGTATGTTTTACAAATTGATGACTTTGTGTACTTGAATGTGCTGTGTTTGTTTTTTGTTCATGGACGTAATTGAAAATGAGAGTTCACTCTCTATTGCCTTCCAATACATTTGAATTTGAATTTGTTAACACAAGCCTAGCACATTCAACCAGAAGGTGCTATAAGTTATTTGGTAGGTTGATGTTGTTATGTAAACTATAATGCTAGGCACTTGGACCTTCACAATGGGGGATTATCGTTGAGGCACAGGTCAAGAAGCATAGGCAAACCAAGAGAAGTCATAAAATTCACAAGCAGTGTTTTATTGTTATTAACAACAATAAAAACAATCAATTGTGCAGAATGGCTCATATAGGCAGTTCAAACAAAATAAAGTCCTTCCTCTGAGGGTATCTCTAAATCAAAATCTTAATTTCTCTCTCTCACTCTCCCAAACAAGACACTCCTCTTTTTATCATAGAATCATAGAAATCTGATGGCAGAAAAATACCTCACGGCCCATCCAGTCTGCCCGTAAGCCCCAATCCCACTAAGAGGCCTCCTTTTTCTCCATTCCTGATCCGCCCCTTGCCCATCAGGCCCATGTGCAGATCCCAGGCTCTCTTGAATTTTTCCATAGTATCCACTCCTACCACCCAATCTGGCAGCTCATTCCATGGCCATACTACCCTCTCAGAGAAAAACCTCCCCGTGATGTCCCCTCTGAATCGAGCCCCTTCTAGAGTCATTTGTCCTGAGAGTGTATACTGGGGATGGATGAGCGGACAGGGCAAAGGAGAGGTAGGAAGGCAGAGCGTGGGCTCAGTATTTGGCAGTGAGACGTGCGCAGTGTACAGATCTGCGGTTCTGAAGGGAGGGTAGACCAAGTGTTTGGTAGAGGGTACAGTGATCAGTGGAGTAAGGACAGTAAAAAGCACAGCGACAAAAAGAGTGGGAAAGGGGTTCCAGTCTGGACAGGGAGGACTTGGGGGCGGCACTGTAGACTACATTACCGTAGTCAAAAATTGGCAGTATCATTTTCTGTACTATGGCTCGACGAGCCGGCAACGTGATACAGCCACGGTTGAGGTAGAGGGCACCCAGCCTTTGTGGAGATTTTTATGGATATCCTCGATGTGTACAGAAAAATCCAGGTGCTGGTCAAACCAAACCCCCCAGTATTTGAAGGAAAGGGCAGGCCTCCAATGCAGCCCCATTCAGGATGTGGAAGGTTGGGGGGGAAGGGAGCCACGCAAGTCTCTGCCTTGTGCAGAAGGTCATGGAGATCATCTTCTTGGCATTGAGGTGAAGCTGGTTTGAGCTAAACCAATGCTGGACATTGCTGAAATCCTGCTGAAGTCTGGTCGCTACATCCACAGCAGATGGGCCGGATGTATACAGCACGGTGTCATCTGTGTACATTTGGATGGAAGATCATTTATAAAGATAGAGAATAGGAGAGGCCCCAGGACAGAGCCCTGCAGTACGCCTGAGGTGATGGGCAGGGGGTCAGAGGTGGAGTTGCCGATCCTGACCAATTGCATCCAAGCAACCAGGTAGGAGTGGAACCAGGTGATGGCCGAATGACAGAGACCTGCGCTGGCAAGTTGAGTCAGGAGGAGGGAGTGGGTAACTGTGTCAAATGCCTTCGCTAGGTCCACAAAAATAGCTGAGGTGATGTGCCCTTTATCCATGGCTGTGAGGACTGAATCCGTGAGTCGCAGAAGGGAGGTAGTGGTAGAGTGCAATTTTCTGAATCCAGATTGGAAAGGCGTGTAAAAGGAAGATGAGTCAAGGAAGGCAGAGAGTCTTGGAGCTTAGCTAGGATAGGTGGGAGGGAAATGGGTCTATAGTTTCCAGGGGTAGATGGGTCACCACCCTTTGATAGAGGGATGACCATGGCGTGTTTCCATTCTGCTGGTATCGAGGCTTGCAAGAAGGACAGGTTGAAAATTGCAGCTGGGGGCGGCAGTGGCAGGGGCTGATAGGTGTAATAACTCAGCATCGAGGCCTGTGGGGCATCTGCCCTTGGATGGGTTGAGGGCAAGGAGGGCATTGTACATCTCAAGTGGAGTAACTGGGTGGAGGGAGAAGGATTGGGTAAGTGGGGTGTCTAGGGTGGGTGATGGGGTGGCAGGAAGGGGATAGCAAGGAGGTGGTGCAGTTAACAAAAAAAGAGTTGAAAGCTGTGGCTACAACAGGAGGGTCATTTATCAAGGATGAGCCTATGTTTAGGGACGGCATTGGTGGTTGGGTAGGAGGGTCAAGTAGCGATTTGAGGACCTTAAGATGTCTTTTCCTGGCAATTAACTTCTGCATCTTGAATGTGTTAAGATTATTAAGATTCATCTCCTGTTTCTCACAAACATACCAGAACTTTGTCAGTTTCTTTCCTGCAGGTGCAACAAAATAGACCATTGTGTCCCAGAACGGATCTCCTGTTGACTGCTCTGCAAATGAGCTTGTAGAGGTCAAACTGCATGTCAAGGTTAACCCCATGAGTTCCAATCAAAAAATTGATTTGCAATAATTTTAGCAATATAACTATATACATTTGCAAACCAAGGGATTTCAGTTTCACAAAAAGATTCATGTATTTTTTTAACCACAGTGAAGCAAGGAAAGCAAGAAAGAACAGAAACAGCAAGTGAAGGAAGGAAGAAAACGGGGAAATTGTGGGACAATTGGAGTGACCAATTCTGAGGCTCCACAAGGAAAATCTGATTGCGCAATCAGACAGGTAAGAAACAGACAAGTGACAGACTATATCCTTGTTTTTAACTCTTTCTGTATAACAAATGTGACAAGGTCTTAACCCAAGCCTGTCACAGAGATGTTGGTATATAATGACTCTATATTACTGATGTTAATCAACATGGTTTTCAGTCGGGTAGATCATGTCTAACTAACTTAATTCATATTTTTGAACCATTAAGTGCAGCTTTGGATTGTGGTTTACCAGTTGATGTTATTTACCTTGATTATTCAAAGGCTTTCAACACAGTTTCACATAAGATATTGATAGAACAACTTATCAGTATTCATTTGCATAATAATACAATTAACTAGATAAACTCATGGCTTTCTAACAGAATACAACGAGTAGGCATTGGGGACACTACTCGGAACGGGGACTGGTTACAAGCGGTGTTCCCCAGGGCTCGGTTTTGGGCCCTATATTATTTAAACTATTTATCTCAATTATGCAAACCACTGGCGGAACCTGGGCTGTAAAATATGCAGATGATTGTAAATTGGGCTGCATGGTAAAAAATTCATAATCAGCTCAAGATATGCAGAATAACTTGAATAACTTAGTACTTTGGGCTAACAATAACAAAATGAGTTTCAATATTAATAAATGCAAAGTAATGCATTTTGGGCATAATAACAACAAAAATATTTATAGTATTAATAATATACAACTACAAGAGGGCGAGTCTGAAGCTGATTTGGGGGTATTAGTTGATAATAAATTATCCTTTGAGTCACACAACAGGATAACAGTTAAAAAATGTCATAGTATCATAAGCTGCATTTTAAAAAACATTTAAAGTAGGGAACCCAAAGTTATAATGCCGCTCTATTCAGCATTAGTGCGCCCACCTCTTGAATACTGTGTTCCACTGTGTACACCTACTACAGTTAAAGGTAAAAAACTGACCGAGGGAGTGCAAAGGAGAATTACCAAACAGATAAACAATGTTAAAGATCTGAATTATGACCAAAGACTCAAAAACTTGGGACTGTATTCTTTAAAATACAGACAATTAAGAGGTGATTTATGCATCACCTACAGGGCAGTCAACGATGAATATCTCCTTGAAACATTGGGACTAGGGAAATATCACGGTAGTCTAACCACGAGATCCCATAATCTAAAACTTAAAGGATGTACAAATTATACCAACAAACGTAACAATTGGTTCACTCAGAGAATGACTTCCACATGGAATTCATTACCCAGTTATGTTGTTCAAAGTGAAAGTCTAGAAAAGTTCAAAATAAATCTTGACTGCTATATGGGTCAAAACAAGATTGCTTTCCTGAGCTAGGTTTTCCACCAGCATAGGTGGCGAGTTTCTAATGGACTGATGTCCCCTTAACTCGTAACATTCTGTGATTCTATGATGATCTATGGTGCATAACAACAAATCTTTTTTTCAAGTTGTAGCTTACTCAGTGTGTTGAGAACATCAGTGGTGCTGTGCACATAAGATGGTAAACTCTTGACCATGTCTTTTATGTGTGCATCAACATACTGAGAAAGTATTTCAGTTAGTGAGCCAATGTTAGCCACTAAGGGCATTAAAAACTTTTTTATGGTGCTAGGCCTTTAATGGTACTGAATAAGTGAAACCCATCACACTACTGTTATTGCTTTGTATTGTATTTGTTGATTTTACTATTGCTGTTTTAATTTTTTTATAAAGCACCTTGGTTTTCTGAAAGGCGCTTATGTGAAATAAAGCTTATTATTATTAAGGGATGGCCTAGGGGTGTTTGCAATGATTTATGTACTTCTGGAAGCACATAAATAGTGCTCCTGATGGGGCTGTTGACATGCAAACAGCATCTATATCATACAAAATAACCCCACCTTCCACAGCTTCATCAATAAAGGCATCTATTTTTTATTTGAACACAAAGGTAGGGTCTTGGCCAAGTTTCTTACAGAAACTTTGGTCACTGAGTTGTCTGAGGACTTCCTGTACATAATTCTCAGTGTCCATTTATTTATTTTTATTTATTTTTTATTTAGTTTTTGTTGACCGGGTAAGTGCACTAGACAAATCTAGCCTATTTTCAGGCACGACCCGGGGGAGGGGAATACAGATGAATGCCAACTGACCTTGAACCAGATTAAGCTGTTGGTGGTATTTTTTTTAGTGAATGAGGGAAATTCGGCCAGGACACCGGGGAAACTCCCCTACTCGCAGTCTGTGCGAGGATAGTCATGGAGGAAGACGTGCAGGCAGAGGCTCTGCCGATGGATCTGCATGAGGGCTGTGGTACAAGCGCGGCCTGTTCACGGAGCTTAAAGCGAATAATTTTCAGGAGAATTGCATGCTGTTGAGCATGCAAGCAGAATCGTAATGAAAATATTGAATCGATACCTGGTGTTTCAAATGAGGATACAGCCGCTGTTTGGCTCACCTGAGATAGCTTTTGGTCACAGTTTGCTGCCGGAAAAATTGAGGACCGTTGTTCAGCCGATTCAAGAGTTTTCTTTCCCCGTAAACACTGATTCTCAGGACTCTACTTCCGCGTTGGGACCTTCTGTTTCTACTACGGACATCTTTCAACGCGGCACATTTCCGGGTGCATCTGCGGATGCTTCCGACGTTACGAACGCATCCTGCTATTCCGGCACGAATGCCTACCGCTTCACAGACATTAAAAAAACAATTTAAAGTACAAACTCAGGATCCTTTTTCTAAAGATTGGTCGGAGGAGGACTCTTTATTAAATGCTGGCTGGACTCAGAACGACTTAGGAACTTGGGTGCCTGATCCTGCTTGGAAGCCTGTCGCCTATACTTCTCCTCAGCATGCCACCGCCCTGAGCTCAGGTATTGACAATATTCAACCTACTGTTTCTGCTAATGGTGCGCACCTAGTGTTGCAGGACAAGGAGGCTACTGGTAGCTCCGATGTACCTGTAGTGGGGAGGACTTACGGTACCTACTGTAACAGTTGATGTTTCAAAATCAAATACAGGATCTAGCAATCCTCTCGCGTTTCTATGGCAGACTTGTTCAAACATAAACTTGAACAGGCTCCAGAAGCGCTGTTAGATTAAGATATACAGGGGTCTAATTTCTCATCCTGATAGGTATTATATTGCAATACTTTGCTTAAAAACTCTATGTCTTTTCCCTTGGACCTCTTTGCACTTTTTCGTGTTTCAGGGAAAATTCTTTGATATAAGTTTCAGACTCAATAATAGCTTGGAAAAATTTTGGGAGAAATACTCAGTTCTTAAAATACCCTCTATGGCTGCCTTTTAGCCATCCCCCTTACCAGACCACAAATTAGGTACGTCACTGTTATGTTCAGGAATGAAGGGGTGAACGTCAGCGATATTTACAACTGGATGCAGAAACGTTGCGATATTTTAGGCCCTCCTGAAGCCTTATTAGATTTAGAGGGTATCTGGACTGGGAGCTGGAAATTTAAAGTTAAATTGTTTCAGGTGAACTCTGATATAATACATCTTCCTAATAGTTTTCTGGGAAAGATAGGGGTGTGTGTTTTATAATGGTCAGCCTCAGGCTTGTTATAAGTGTGGTTCGCACTCACATTAGTAGTTCTTGTGACATGATGAAATATTCACTGCGGGGGTTTGGCCATTCAATGGATTTATGTCAGAATATTTTCAGTGCAATTTGTGTGATGAAAGGGACATGCCTTCCATCAATGTCCTGGCCCAGCGTAACAGAACAGAGGGATGGGATCATGATGATTTGGTACTCCAGGCTCAAGATAAGTTACATGTTCCTGGTCCTTCTGTATCTGTTACACACGACAACTATACCATCAGTGGCAACATCTGACCTCTTTCTAATATACCTCAAACCTCTGCGTGGGTCTAAGCCTGATAGACCCACCATGCCCCCAATTTGAGACTGTGAAAGGCGAGCACAGATCTTCCCTAAAATTACCACTCCCGCCCTTTTCCAACTTCAATATTTTTACCCTTACAAGAAGATTTGGGAGAATCAGATTTAGAATCATCGTCTCACAGATCTGAGATAATTACAGAAGATGAGGATAGAAGATCTACAGAATTGGCTAAAAGAAAAAAAAAGGAAGCAAGGAAAAAAAAAGAAAAGCTAGTGATAATTTAAAAGGGGGAATTGGCTGAACTTTGACATCTTATGTCTACATTACGACTTCTATCTTTTAATGTCTGCAGTTTAAAAACATATAGGAAACAGATTTCTATCCTGTCCCATTTGTCAACCCTTCCTGTAGACATTATTTTTTTGCAAGAATGTCGTATTTCCTCACTCAATGAGACTGAGGTATTTAAAAAGCGATGGCACTGGGACCCCTCTTTTTGGTCTTTTGGCTTAGAACCTGCAGATGGGCTTGGTATTCTTTTTAAAACCACCAATATTCATATTTTTCGGTTGATAGATGTTTCCCCTGGTAGAGCCTTAATTTTGGATGGCTCCATAGGAGATTTTTCTTTCGACTTATTAACATTTATGCCCTAAACAAAGTCTGCCAGGGTTGAATTATTTGGGGATATTAGACCCTTTCTTTTCACCAAATTACATGTCATTTGGGGAGGAGATTTTAATTGTACATTAGACACCCCCTTATCTGAAGTCACCCAGAAGAAAATGTACTGCGATTCTAATGCTTTAAAACAAACTCTTACTGATTCAAATATGCAGGATGCTTTTCGTAAATTACATCCCACAGGTCCTGGTGCCACCTATCATAGATTTATTTACACCACTAGAATTGATATGTTTTTCTTTTCCAAATATTTACATCCCATTTCTTGTCAATCTCAACCTTCTGAATTTTCTGATCATAATATACTATTTTGTTCATTCAGTCTGCATTCTATCCCTCCCAAAATTTTTTCTAAATATAACCGCTGGAGATTGAATATGTCCCTTTTTGATACCCCTTCTTTTTTGTCTCAGACTGAATTTTTGTTTGCATACAGGAATCTGTTTTTGCATACTCAGATTCCTTAAACTGGTGGATAGACACAAAACAAGAACTAAAAACTTTTCCTCTCATTTGGAAAGGCTAGAGCTAATTCTAAATATATACAATATCTTACTAGTAATCAATTATATAAATTGATGTCTTCCCTACAAAGGTTTCCAAGATTTGCTTCCTCAAATCAAAATTCTGAAAGAACAGATGAAATCCTATCAATATGATAGGGCAAAATCTCTAGAACTAGAGTTTAAATTTGGTACTAAGACTGTCCCAGCTTCTGACCCCTTTATGGCATTAAGCATAGGTTAGAAGCCACTCTTATAACTCAACTTCTTGCACCCACTGGTATTATCCTCACCACAGATATGGATATATTGACTATAGTTCAACAATATGTAGCAGCTTCCTTTAAGGATACCTCTACCCCTGTTTTTCCTGATCTTTCTGGTTTTAGTGCTCCTATTCCTCACCTGCCCACTTCTCAAATTATCCCATTGATCCAACCTATTTCTCCCCAGGAAGTTGAACTAGCAATCACACAGTTAAGTAAAGATACCTCGCCAGGGTGGGATGGCCTTCCCAACGAATTTTATAAACTCTTTTCATCACACATGATATATTTTTGCCTAAAGTATTTAATTTTATTGTTTTCTTCTGCTGAACTTTCTGGGTTTAACACTTGCTCCTTTTTCTATATAAATCTGGGGACAAGGCCTCACTATCCCACTGGAGACCTTTAAGCTTGCTGAATAGCGATTATAAAATACTTACTAAAATTCTTAATAACAGATTATTATTGGTAGCTGAGTCTCTTATTCACCCAGCCCAAACATGTGCCATCCCTCATAGACGAATTCAACATAATTTATATCTTTTACGGGATCTATTTGAACTTAGTAATAAAGGACATATTTCAGGATATATTGTTGCTTTGGATCAGGCCAAAGCTTTTGACAGAGTTAAACATAATTATTTATTCTCCATACTCTTACGTTACGGTATTCCCTCACCCTTTGTTCGTTGGATTTCCACTTTATATAAAAACGCTAGTTGTATTCCCATGGTCAATGGATATTTTGGCACAGAAGTACCTATATCAGTTGGAGTTCGGCAGGGTTGCCCATTGAGCCCACTTTTATATTCTTTTGTTTTGGATCCTGTTGTTAGACAGATTATTTGGGATATAAATATTGTAGGTTTGTCCCCCTCTTCTAACTTACCAATGGAAAAACTTACTGCATATGCAGATGATATTACTTTATTTTTGGGAGATATCCCTTCTCTGCAGAACACATTACATATATACTCCAATTTTGAGACATTACCAGGAGCGCAAATCAATATGCATAAGCGTTTCATCTTTATTCTACAGTCTACACATTCAGACCCTACTATTGTACAGGTATTCCTGTAGCTTCATCTCGTAAGATTTTAGGCATTTGGTTTGGAGCGGAGTTAGCTACTTATAATTGGGAAAACAGCTGTACATTGGAGAATTTAAAATCCATAGATGGAAAGGATGGAAAGTTGGAAAGAAAAAAGTTGCTATTATTAAAAATTTGTTACCTATGTTTTTTATATTTAAGTTATGTTTTTCACCTCCTCTTCACTTAGAGACTAGACTGTTTAGCATTTTTTTCCAAATGTTGTGGGGCAATAGACTGAACCCAGTGCGCAGGGATATTACTTATCTTCCCATTAATAAGGGTGGATTGGGTATGATTAACCCTATTATTTTTTATCATTCCTTTTTTTTGTTTGACTCTTTTTCTTATCTCTGGTCTTACACCACTATGTCTTGGCAAAAATGGTCCAATTTTTTGTGGTCTACTTATTTAAATAAATGGTCACTCCTTCCCCCTAAGATATTATTAAAAGATTCCTTGCCCTCATATGGTATTGCTACATTTAAGAAATTACAGCAATGGAAGATATCGTTTCCACATCTGCTTACTCTTTCTAGGAAAACCTTTTATGGATTTGTTGTGTTTGAAGTACAGAAATGTGTCCCCCTATTTCCAGAATGTGCACCTACTCAAATGATTTTCTCTTTTAGGAAACTGACCGATTTTAGGATTCCCCCATATATTTGGGATATTGTATGGCTATCTATGCAAGGAAGGTTGGGGTTCGTGGTAATTAAAATACAAACCTACTAAAGACGATTTTGTTTCGACCCACCTGTGTTAATTGTGAAGAAACTATGGTTCATTTTTGTTTCATGCCCTTTAGTCAAAATTTTGGCAGGGCGCTGCTGTACATTGGAACCTCCCTATTTTAGCCAACGTTACATACCAGACCATAGTTTTGGGCAATTATATTGGGATTTGGCGTCACTATCATAGAAGCACCCTGAATGTGTTTTTTGCATTTATACAATATTATCTTTGGCAGGCTCGTTGTCAATTTATTTTTCAACAACTAAATGTTTTATCCCACACTTTGTTTATTCAAATTGAGAATGGTTTACTTTCTGTTAAAACTAGGGATTTGGATAAATTCTCCAAATCTAAAGTTGATTTGTTTTGGCAAAACTTTATAACTCTATAATGTATTAAGTTGTTTTATCTTTAGTTATTTTTCTTTTTTTCTGAAGTTATAATATGGTATATTGTTTATATTTGTAATTTCCTTTTGTGATGTTATGTTCTTCTTTAATAAAACTACCCCTACTCTTTTCGATAAGTGCTATGGGATCTTTAACATCCACCTGAAATACCACCAATCCAGGCAAATGGGGCCTCGGTTTAATGTCTCATCTGAAAGACAGAATTCCATGATGACATCTGACCCACCTTTACCCGTAGGTTTCATGGCAATATTAATGTTACCTTCTAACTCCTGCAGTGCATCTCTCTAAGCAGCGGAGATGTTTTGGTTGTCCATTCTGATTTCAGCCAGTCTTTCAAAATCCCTTTGGCAGGCTCATTGAAACACCTGAACTGTCACATTTTGTGATGGTATAAAGGCAGACTGGGTTTTAAACTGATTAGCTGGTGGTTGATTTAAATCCTGGGTTGTCTGTGGTGGAATGCCATTCTCCTCCAGCAGATCACCGCTGTTAGTAATGCCATGACACATTTTTCTTGAAAAAGTCTTTAAACTGAGTTTTCTGGTGAACTTTTTAAGGTCTGGATATAACTCAAATGGGTGTAGAGGGACCACTGGAACAAAACTTAAACATTGACTTAGAATGCTCTCCTGCTCTTTGGGTAATACCAATGATGAACAGTTTATTATATTTAGTTCCTTCTCCCTTTGTGAGGTCCCCTCTTCTGGTAAATGCCTTTTCATTTGTTGCCTCTTCCTCCACCTGCAGACCCCCTCCTAGTCCTCCTCTTTGTTGGTTGAACTGAACCAACCCTGTTCTGTGACTGGGGATTTGTGGAGGGTTCTGCTCTATGTCTTCTAAAAAAACTCCTCCTGATCTGTTCCAGACTCACTTGTGGAGATGTGGAAACCTGTATTGCTGTTTTTAAGGATGAAGCATGGTCAAGCCTCTCCTTGACAGCCAAATGAAGAGGGATTTCTTTTGTTAGTTTTCCAGGTAAAAGCCTAGTCCAAGGTGTAGTCGTTACGGTTTCTTTTAAATTTGTGTAGTTTGAGAGTCTTTATTTTAGTGTCCTGTTTTTCCACTGCTCCCTTCAAGGACAGTTCACGTTTTTTTTAACTCAGGATGTTCCTTAAAGGGACACTGTCAGTGTTTTGCTTGTGTTCTTAGCGTCCTGCTAAAACGGTATCTACAGCTACATATATTGATAGCCTCCTCATATAAAACACCAGCAATACTAAAATGATCATTTTCCTTTGGTGCATTTGATTTTATGCCTTTTTCCTGTCCCGCCCTAAACTCCAGCAGAATGCTCTGTATTGCGCATGCATGATCAACATGGCACCAGATTACCCACAAACTCATGCATGGATGAGTTTGGCTTTTTATTTATTGAAATGTTTCACCAGGAGGGCACACTGAACAACAAGTTGCTTGTCTCACTGTGCGTCATGGGGGGAAGGGTTACATAGGGTTGTGAAGGATGATCAGTTACAACAGTATGTGGGTAGCATAAACAATACAACATTGTAACATTGTACAACAGTTGGAACACAAGGTATTGTACAATAAACAGTAGTGGAACACTGGTTAAATTACAATACATGTCCAAAATCATACAAAACAACATACAGTATAAACGTACAAAACAATAATAATGCTTTTTTGAACTGATATGAGCCAAAGGTACTTGCAGATAAGGGCCAGTGTCCTGTGTGCCAGAAACTTACTGATTTGTAAAACTGAGCACTGTAACATCATTAATTTTATTTCTGGAATGTAAAGTCATGACTCTGGGCATGCAAATTAGTGTTCCTTGTCTATAGATCACAGCAGTGTGAATAGTGGTTCCAGTTCTTGTCTCCAGGGTGTCCCACGGTACCTCTAACCCCTCCATTCCCCAGTGGGTTCCTTGTGTCTCCATTGCTTTGCTGCCCTCCCTTATATATAGGACTACCAATCCTCCCTTTCTTCCCATACTATCATTCCTGAGCGGAGTATAGCCTGGTATGACCATGTCCCAGTCTTAATTTCCTGTGTACCACAACTCAGTAATGACCATGATATCCAGGTCTTCCTCCACCAAAATGGCCTCTAGGTCCAGAATTGAGACTTCTTGCATTTGCACATGGCCTTCCGCACTTTGTTATCACTCTGCCTGCTACCCTCTTCTATTCTTTTTTGCCCTGCATCCTTTTCCCCTTTTTTTTTTTTACAACTCAGTTCATGCCCCCTTTGTTTTCTACCACAATGCTTTTTTTTTTTTACTTTGCACATTGATGGATTTTCTTCCTGTTCAAGTCCTCCCTTCTCTCTGTTTCAGTCTGTGGGGTTGGGGGGGGGGCAGTTTATGCTTCCCTGATTCCTTCCACCCAGTGGCGGATCCAGGATTTTACAATGGGGGGTGCTGTGGTGGAGTGCCTACTTAATATACAACTTTTTATAATTTTTTAATCTTTTATACTATCCTTTTCATTGCATTTTTTTAATTCAAAAGATTTTATTGACGTTTTTAACAGTACAGTGTAAGAGTAGAAATGTGACAAGAACAGGTCTAGTAAAACTGCAGCCCTCCTAACCCCCAGCCCGCCTCCCCTAGACTTCATTATATTTTTGACTGACAATATAAACATAATCTATAGTTCTGAATGTATATTTTCTTAGAATTTAATATATTAGACTTCTGCAGCAAAGTGAAATGCAGCAGCAGCACGCAAGTAAGTTACAATGGGGGTGCACCTGCACAACCCCCTAGATCCGCTACTGCTTCCACCACCCAACTCAGCTAGTTTAAAAGTTCATCAAAGTAACATTTAAACCATCCACCGAGGACTGCAGTTCCCCTCCCAAACAGATGCAGGCTATCACCCACCCTCTCCCCGTATAGGCCCTTATCCCTCCAGGTTGATCCCCAGACCCCAGTGTAGCAGAACCCCTCTTCTCTACACCATTCCTTCATCCATGAGTTGAAGCTCCTGCTGCAGAGAACCCTATCCTCCCTCAGGTCATAGGCAGCACCTCACTGAAAGCTACTAAGCATGCTATGTGCCTAAGACCCCTCCTCAGCTCCCTAAAATCTCCCTACACAATCCCAACCCTGTCCCAAGCCAGGTCATTAGTTCTCCAGGTGGAAAATGACATACAGCCCCCCCACCACCACCCTAACGATCCTTAGGATCTGCTTTGAATCCCTCCAAGCTGAGACACCAGGTAGGCAACTCACCTTCCTATTTCCCTCACTTCCTCTTCCCAAATCTATACCCCAATGATCGAGTCCCATCCTCTGCTGGGGTCCTCTACCTCTCACCTTGGGGCCTCACCTACGGAGGATACCCACATCCTCCCTGGCACTAGTATGGGTGCCTCCTCCTGGTAGTCCTGACCCACCAGAGTGGCTATGGAGTTTCATAGTGGCACAGGCTGAAAAATGTGCCCCCAACCCACCACCCTTCCAGAGCCCACCACAGTCCAGCAGGCCCTACTCCTTCTAGGCATCCCCTGGGATAACGGTGGAAGACTCAGTGGCCCGTGGGTAGGGGAAGAGGTCCCCTAAATCCTAGCCACCTCGGTCCAGAGTCTAGTGACCTCCTCCCCAGTCCAGACAGGTGCATGCAGATGAGGCAGCACCTCAATCTCCAGAAAGTCTCTCTGAAAACTTCTGCTCCGCAAGCACTGCACTGCACCACTCCCAACATTCCCATTCCTTCACTCATTATGTTAACTGCAGTTTACTTTGTACCCTTACCCTAGATAGGTGTTTCTAATGTTCCCCTTTATTGTTTTACTTAACCCCCTTTGTATCGTGACCCTAGTTAGGCCAATTTTAGCTTTCTCCTTTTTGTTTTTCTTTTCCTCTTTGCATCCTTACCCTAGATAGTGTGTTACCTCTTTTCCCACACCACAGGTGATACTAGTTGTCCCCTTTTAACTTTACCTTTACACCTTTGTACCCTTACCCTAGATAGGGTGCCTCCTCCTTTCCCACACAAGTAGTTATTTTTTGTACAAATTGTTTCTTCCTTGCCGTTACCCCCCTTACCTTCTTCTGTATTCTCCTATTCAGGCAGAAGCAAGTAAACAGGTACTCTACCTTACCTTACTGGACCAGCAGAGTTCCCTGCATGCTTGCTGTCACCTGCAGATGCCTACAGTAAGATGCCAGTCCTGTTCTACTCATGCTCTGGGACACGAACGTGAATGGGACATGTTAGGTGTGGCTGTAATTTAACCTCACAGTAGTCGCTTCCTGGTTGGCTGCTTCTCAATACAGCGCAATGCAGTCCCACCCTAAGGTGGCCAAACTTTCTTCCCACTCCTGCAACAAATAATTTACTGCACACAGTCCCTGGACACCTTTAAAGCCACAAACCCATAAAATGCACCCAAGCTGTTTGGAAGTGTGAGCCAATGCAGTTCATCAGTGTTAGGAAGCCTTTGGAAGAAGAGAATAACTGATAGCTACAGAAAATTTGCTCTGCAGCTCCTTGTGTGCTCACAGCTCTGTGCTCCTGACTCTAGCTGCTGTCAGGGACAGGGATGATCACCAAACAGGAAAGCGACCTCGGAGTAATCATATCTGATGATTTCAAGGTGGTGAGGCAATGCAACAAGGAATTAGGAAGGCCAGTGGGATGCTGGGGTGCATAGGGAGAGGTATCACAAGTAGAAGGAGGGAGATGGTGTTGCCACTGTATAGTGCATTGGTGAAACCACATCTCAGGAAGAACACAGACAGGGTGGAGGCTGTCCGGTGGAGGGGACTAAAATGGTGTAGGGGCTGCATCATAATCCCTATGAGGAGAGACTGAGGGACTATCCTGGGGCTCTATTCCCTTGAGTTTAGGACCTTAAGGGGAGACCTTTGCTTAATTTATAGGGCCTTTAAGGACCTGGCTCTATTTGAAACATTATGCTTTCAATGCAAACCTACTGATAAGAACACAAGATCACATAAATTAAAACTTCAAACTAACATTAATCATACTACTAAAATAAATAATTTCATAACTCAGAGAATTCCACCTATTTGGAACACATTACCAGTGTCTTTTGTGACTAGCACTAACATGGAGAAGTTTAAGAAAAACCTGGACCAATATATGGGTAATAGAAAATTTTAATTCCGCCATTAGGTTTTGGTGGTGACGAGTTCACTAATGGGTTCTGTCCTCGAACTTATAAACTTCTATGAACCTATGACCTCGATATGTACACCCTGGAGGAGAGAAGGGAAGGGAGACCAGGACAGAGACCTGTAAATACCTCACAGGGGTAAACAAGGTGCAGAAGGGAAGTATTTTTCAAATGAGAAGGTGCACAAGAACAAGGGGACATGCAATAAAGCTGAAGGGAAAATTTAGGAGGGATGTGAGGAAGTACTTCTCAATGAAAGAGCGGTGGATGCCTGGAACAGACTTCCATCGTAAGCTGTGGGGGCAAAAACAGTGGTAAGCTTCAAGTATGCATGGGATAGGCACAAGGGAATGTTCGCTGGGAAGCAGGGGGGTAGCTGGAGATCAGGTAGGGTCTGCGGTGACAGTATAGGTAGGGACAAATGGACAGACTAGGTGGGCCAAGTGGTCCTTATCTGCTGACAAATTCTGATTTTCTATGAAGAGCTGGCAGGACCCTCATGACCCCGGAAACCTCAGCAGTAAGTATTTACATATCTGAAAGGAGCTAATTGGCAGACAAATATAAATCCCCTTTGAGACACTGTAGGGTGCCGTGAGGACAATGAGGAGTCTGAGGATTGGCAGCTTCAGGACTCGGAGGCACGGCTTCAGTGAAATGACAACACACAAGCAGCTAGACGAAGTAGCTGAAGAATCCTTGCTGGGCTTGCTTGCAGCAGCAGCATGGGACGGTGGGGGGGGGGGACATGAGGTACTGGCAGAAACCTCACGACCCCAGAAGCCTCAGCGGTGAGTGACTACAGCTCACTCAAACCCAGATAACAGATAATTCCAGACAGGATCAAAGTAAAATTTATATAGCAGCATCCCCAGATATGATCAACCTCCAGATGACTGAGGAATTGGGTGGAAAGTAAACGGTTGCCTCATTCGAGCAACTCTCATTTTTTATTTTCTTGTTTTTAACCTATGACCTTCTTGCCAAACTTTAATAATGTAAAAATATCTTGATTACTGATATTATATAATAATGCAGTAAGTTTTATCCTTGGGTCTTGTAGAAGGGATTTATAGTAGTTTGTTTTAGTCATTTCTCTGTCGTTTCAGAGATGCATATTATATGGACTTTGACTGTTTGGCTTTCGTGTAGTTGCAATAAAGCATATTATTATATGGGCATCTATATATTAGGAAAATGATTGGTCAATCATAATCAGGTGACCATTAATTAATTCCTAATATACGAACAATAGCTGCAAGTGGTGAAAAGGTACCCAAGAAGAACCTGACACACAGTACCAAACTCATTTTAAGCAGTAGTGGAAAATCTGAGCAGTAGCCAAGCTGAAATCCAGCTTAGCGAGTCTACCCACCCACCCACTCGGAGGACACTGAGATCCACAGTATGAAGTGCTTATGAAATAGAACTGTGTATAAGTAAAAGTACACACAAGCATTAAGCACACAAATGAAACAGGAGAGAAGTGTATATGCACCAGATCACTGCAATGAGTAGCATAATCGCGAGTGTAGACACCTGTCATGTCGGAAGCCTGTCAGAATGGCAGCATTCAGTATGTCCTACTAGAAATCTAATTCAGTATGACAATAATTATGTACACATATAAAAGGCACAAAATAAAGAAGCAGAATAGTGTACATGTACCAGACTGGTCTCACAAGCTGAATACTGCTGTCTTCTCGGAGTAGGGACTGAGACAACATCTCAGTGTACACAGCAAAGATGGTAGCTTGGCACATTACATTAAGAAACAGCACAACTTCATAGAAGAAGGTCGCAGCGCTACTGGGTATCAGAAATTTCACCCCGCCACTGTCCTATGGTCCTACATGTGCATTTCAGTGATCTGTAGTGGAACCGAAATATGACCTGAGGCGCAGAATAAGGGTGTGTGTGTGTGTGTGTGTGTGTGTGTGTGTGTGTGTGTGTGTGTGTGTGGCATGGCTCAGGAAGTAATTACTACAATGGAAGTACTCACTCGCAGACACAGAGAGACACAGTGAATCTGTATTCGTGGCGAGGTACATGAAATGCCAGATTAGAAGGAAATAATTCTTTTGTCATGGAAAATGGGTTGCCCACCCCCAAAAGACAGAGTGGCAGAGTGAGTGAGGTCACACACAGTGAACAGTGATGAGCGTGATACTGGCAAGTGCCACTGCCGAGTAGCACCTGTTTTCCTGTCTGTGTCAGCAATAGCCAGAGAGGAGACAGAGATCACAGCAAGCTGTACAGTTGTGCATGGGGGCACTGTGCAGTAATACAAAGTGAGCATTCAATATTTCATATCCGACAGTACTGGATTCATTTCGGGGAGGAGGCAGGATGAGTAGCAATTCAGTCTAACCAGAGAATGGGGGGGGGTGGAGATGCTGTGCAAAGTGACAGAGTGCACTGTGAGAAAACAGAATGGGACAGCAGTGTGTTGTCAGCAAAATTAAAAGTTTCACTTGCTCCTTGATTCCACTCTCTGTGGTCTGTTCACCACAAAGTTGTGTGTTGTGAACTATTTTAACAGTAGCAGAACACATACAACTGTGATTCTGCGGCCATATATAGTGGAAGAACACTAAATAGGTCCCACATGTTTTCCCTATTATTCCAACAGATTTTGTCAATTTCACTCCAGATTTCTCCCATGTTATAAGCGCAATAACCCACTCCAGGGTGTGCGGTTATTGGGGATTAATGAACAAACCGGCCTCATGCCTCACAACGCACCTGGGGTGTTGATTAATCCCCAATAACCGCACACCCTGTTGTGGGTTATTGCTTACTTAGTTCAGTATACAAAATGTGTGCTACACTGGGAAAATGTAATCTTCCATCTGATGTCCTGTAATCTGTGTTCAAAACCAAAATATCTCATGAACTACTAGAATGCACTGCACTACCCTTGTGTCATACCTGGCCTTTCTTTTCACAGAACTGAGACTTAATTGCCACTGTATTCTCCAGGGTCACAGGAAATAACAAGCTATTGCCAAGGTCAACAGAAATTTGCAGCCAAAAATAAATCCATGTTTCATACTGAATTGGACAGATTATTTTGGATAATCTGGCTGAGTCTGTGCTTTTAAAAAAAAAAATGTAAATCCTTCCTGTTTAAACAATCACCACCATATAAATCAAAGTACTGCTGTATTCAATTAGGCTTTCAAAGATGGTCTGCTTTCCACTGCCAGCAGAAAACTCATAAAAGAAATAAAATGCCTTTATTCTGCAACTCTGTATTTTCTGTCAAAGCTGTTTTTCAAATATCGGTTCACATTCTGTTATTGTCCCATTTTTAACGGTATTTCAACTACAGTAAATTCAGTGGGTGTTTCTGACTCACTCTAGTGCAGAAGACCATTTCAGAACTGTATGGTACAGATTATGTTCTTGTTCAGCTCTCAAATTGTCGTCACAATAAACAAAGAATACTGGTTGGGCAACCACTCACAACCAGCCTGTGCTGTCACAGAGGGGTTTACACCACATAGTCTTTCAAAATTAACAAACGAAGAAAAAGAAGATAAATGCTGGAGATGTGGAAAAAGAAATGCTAACCTCTCTCACACTGTATGGTCCTGTAAGACGATCGAGTCTTATGGAAACACAGTTTAGAACCATGCTTAGATCTATTCAATTTTAACATTCCTATGAACCCTACACTCTGAATATTAGGAGACCATCACGCTATTCACTCTCTACCAAAATTTGCCCGGTTCTGGCTGTTAGCGGCATTCATAGGGCTGAAGAGACTCTTACTCTCATGATAGAAAAACACTTGCATTCCAACTCTGCAAGACTGGAAATAATTAAGCATTATACAATGGGGTATGAAAATCCTGTAACCTCATTGGTCAAAACACATCACATGACCGTGGTATATCCTGTAATAAACTACACCCTAGAATGCTTTATTGCAATTATACAGTGGACCCATGTGTAAAATAAATGTTAAATGTGTTTAAGTACATTTTTTTATAAATGCCATTTCTCAGCCGTGGGTTATTACAGGATATACCACGGTCATGTGATGTGTTTTGACCAATGAGGTTACGGGATTTTCATACCCCATTGTATAATTAAGCAATAAGGCACGACAGGGTATGGCATCATGGGATACGTCAGCCTCGGTGGTGGGGTGATGAGCGTCAGGCCGGAGTGCCCCAACCGTCCCGAGAAGTGACGATATCCCATGATATACCACACCCTGGAGTGACTATTGCTATTATGAACTGGATTACAAAATTGTTGTAAATAAAAAATTAGCAAAAAAACTCCCAAATATTTAAAAAAGCTTTGTAAGGGGTAGTGTAGGAGTACTGTTTCAGAAAATAGGTCTATTAGGATTGCCCTCAGGAGGTGGCGCTATTGTAGGAGCTGGTAGGAGGTAGTGTAGTGTAGGGACATCTCCCTGTGTGTTCTGTTGTCCCATCTCCCAAACCCGGCGTGAAAAAACTTTCGTAACGGCTGCCATGGTCATGTCGTGCTGTTGAGAGAACAGTAAATGTAAGCCACGGCACCTTAAAGTCGTTGTCTCAATGGGGAGATTGTGAAGGAGCAGTTCGTGGACGTACGTGAACTGCCGTTTGCCGCCAGGCAGCATGCTGTGGGGAAAATGTACTGGCATGAGGGGCCATTTCTGTACTGTAGTAGTTGGTGCTCCAAGCGGAAGCCGGGTGAGAATGAAATTTTCTTCTGTTTGGAGAGCGGGTGCTGTGGGGGAGATGGATCGGGGGTTTGGTTTTAAGCCGACTAGAGGTCTCAGTCACTTCGGACTGTGACACACAGAGAAACTTTGCGCAGTAAGTGAGGAGGCTGATGATCGGAGGTTTTCTGAAGCCGTGATGATGTAGCCCGATACCATCACGGCTTCAAAAACCTCTCGGCCAATCAGCTTCCTCCATTTACGATCGCCAGTTCATAATATACAGTATGTTTAAACTGGCATGTAATGAGAGACTCGGCTACACACTGCACTGGAAAACTTTCAGCTATATGACTTGATATGGAATCCTTTCATAAACTTTGTAGAACACAGCAGAAGTATATAGTCAAATATACAAATATACAGGTACAGGGGAAGGGTTCAGGAAGCAAAATCCAATGCAGCAAGAATATCTGGAACTGGGAAGGGAGAAGCCAGAGAGAAGGCGAGGGGGACAGCAAGGTCAGCACCCAGGGTGGGGGCTGACCAAACGAGCAGACACGAAAGACCATTAGGCCTATTCTGCTGGCATTTTAGTATGTTAGTATGTTAATATATAAGCTGAAATGTTAATGCTTAGAAATGTGATTGTTTATAAACAACATGCTATTATTGTTTAATAAGTAGAGAATGTATTTCTCCTTGTCGATAGTTTATAGGATATATATATTAGCTCAGTTTTGTACATATTTCTTAATGTTATTGTAATGTTTCATTTGTATTCACGTATTTCCTAAACCTTAATAAAAATGTTTATAGTGCTGGCCCGGTGGCACTGAGGGTTGAGGCACTGGACGCCACACATCGCACAACACCGGCAACCCAGATTCAGGAATTAGCCGGGCCATTGGGGGTCAGCAGGGAGGAGAGAGAGAGAAAGAGAGGATCGAGCATCCGGAGGACAGCTCTTCTCTCTTGGGGGGGGGCCGTGGTTTGGCGTTTGACTGGCCTCTGGGCCGGGGGCACAGCAAGTGCTGAACTGACATTGAGGGATGGGGAATGGCGACATCGGCGGTGATGCCCTGGTGTCTGGGTTCGTGACACACCCCCATGAACAGGGAAAATGCCCTGCAGGCTTCGGGGAGACGGAGCATCAAGGCAGTCCTCTCATTGTCCCCACCTGCCTGACTCCGCGGTCTCCGACGCAGAAGAATGTACAGGGTGTAATCCACCCAACCTAGAACCGAGGCTCCATGGGGGTTGACTGAGAAGCTAGGTAAGGTGGCAGAGGTGGGGGTCAGGCCTCATTGATGTTCCTGATGATGCGGTGCCTGCGGGGGTGGGGGGAGTATAAACAATAATTTAAAAAAAAATGTTTATAGTGTATAGTTTTTTTTGTTGGTTTTTTTTTTTTTTTTTAGAGTTGGGAAGCCTTGAGTTAGTGGCGAAAGGGAAAGCGGGAACCATCTCGAGACTCATGCTGAAATGACTATTTAGCAACAGTCTCATGTTTTAAAGTAGTAAGATAAAAAAAAAAGACTTCTCTGTGTTTCTTCTGTTGCAAATTTGCATTTGGTTGGTCTTTTTCTCCCACACCAGTGGCTCGGCAGCCTTGTTTAAACAACAAACAAAAAAAAAACCACTATGAAGTGACAGTCCTCAGAACAGGTGGCCCACAGATTTCCAATTAGCTAATACGTTGTTGTATCACAGAAGGGTACAACCGTGTTCCATGACCTTTCAACTGTGATACAACATTTCAGCAAGGATGGAAATCCATGCTGAATAAGGGCCCACTATACACTACATCCATATTGTACTCTGCAACTCTGAGGTTTAAAGTAATTTAAACTGCATCTTAAAGAACTATGCTCATAATTTTCAATATAGAAAATGTGTAGAGTTTTGATGTGTGTGTGTACTGTGTAGTACTAGTGCATGCTTTCCTTTGTTGCTGTCAGGAGTTTTTTTATAAACTTGCCTTTTTGGTTTATAGCCCCTGGCGATCTCTGTGTATGTATGTTGCACTGCTGTTCTTTTTCCTACAATGCCCCCTGTCCGATGTGACAGTGACAAATCCAAGACCACTGATTCAGTGAGGCATGCTTACTATTCACTACGCAGCAGCACTGTGTCTGTTATTTTGGCCTCAAATTAATAACTCTTTTTAATTCAATATTTTTGTTTTCAAAGTGTATGCCCAGGTCTAGCCAGCAGGAGTGAATGTTTAATGTACCCCCATCAGAACACTGTCACCCAATATGAAAACAAGAAATGAGGAGCCTCTATTATAATTTGCATTTTAAAGCTTTTCTTTGTATCAAACCACAAACAGCCATAAAAGCACACAGATCACCCCAGGTCATCAATGTTATAATTAGTGCAACGTATTGCTTTTTCTTAAAGAACTGCTCACTTAATTAAAAGTAAAACTCCTAACAGCAAACAAAGGAAACAGCACACTGAGACTACACACAAATCAAAACACTCTGCACAACATACTTCTTTGTAAATTTTGACTGTAGTTCTCCTTCAAGGGTTTTAAAATGGTACTCCTTACTAGTCTGTGGAGCAGAAACACAAACTAAGTTTATTAAGGGACAGTTGAAAATAAAACAATAACAGAATTAGAACCAGAAATTCAAAAACAACTTATACAGGAAATAAAACATTTCATTTTCATTTCATTTTTCTTTTTACACTGGAGAGCTAGATGAGCTCCATAGCCCTTCTTCACAAGTGACCAGTTATATGGAAAGGTACAGGGTACAGAGCATGCAACAACACAATAAAGACAGGGTACGATAATAACATTAACAAGTGGATAAAGGTAAATCACCTGACTTACAAATGCAACACACTACACTCCTTTTAATTCTCCCTATTCACAACAGGGTAGAATTTAAAAGCTAACTTGTGAACGATAGGGCTATTTCTTGGACACTCATGTAATTGTGCTTGCTAGGGTATTTCAATCTACTCAGACCTCCAATCTTGGTACAAACTGAACCCTCAACAGCTCCTTCTGTTGAAGTACAACACATGTTAGCAAAGACATGCATTCAAATGCTGTTTTTATTATGTTTTGGGTTTCATTTAAGATGTGCCTGAACTTTTTTTTTTGAGAAGTAAACCCATTTGCAAGTAAAAAAAATGTAAACAGTCTCCTGATTCTCTGAAGCTGCACCTCCCTTTGGGTAGCTTTTATTTTATTTTCAATTCATTCATGAACACCAGCGAACCAAGATACGGCACATTCTAGCAAAGCATCTCTGTGCAAGCTGATTGGCTCCAGCCTGCTCTTACTTTTTTTTTTTTCAGTTCTGTTTTGTGTGCTGCCTATCTATAAGCAAGGAAATGATAGACTCCAACGGCAAAGTATACAGCAGAAGCAAGGGAGACAGACTGAGGCCCTCTATACAGATCCTCCACTGTCCAATGAAGGTCATGCTAGCAACAATTTTATTTGATGTGCAACTGAGATTACACTTCACAGCTGATGAGGATGGGTCAGATATCTTTAATTGGAGAAAAAACGATCGGATCCGGTCCTTTCCAAATGGATCAGAAACAAAGTAAATAAGAATACTGTAACAGTATGAACAAGGCACTCAAGGTTAACTATGTCAATGTCCCCCATCTCCGGTTTACAGAGCTCTGTACTGATCAGATTTTTCCACAAAGAAACCTAAGTCTAGCTGTGCAATTATCAAAGATACGTCTTTTGTTCATGATTTCATGGTAGGTGGCAAAACAACTCAAAGGATTACCTTTATACAATAGCCCTGCTTAGATAGACCGTGCTAAATTTGTTCAGCTGAATTAAGTTGTCCGCCCATTCAATTCAATTAGGGCTCATCAAAGTTTATACCACCTCCAATGGTGTGTAAAAGTAACACAATCTAAATGCAATCAATCAACAGTGTCCATTATTTCATATACATCATGTAACTGTACAACGGCTCTGTTTTTATACTGTTATTAATACTCTGAATGCCTTCCAAGGCTTTAGTAACATTTCCTATGTTCATAGAGTTAAAAAGGTTCTGCGCTGTAACACTTGGCAGTGGAGGCGAACATAACTCGTAGCAGCTGTGAAAATTAAATCAAGAGCAGCCTGAAGAGCAATGGCTTCTTCCTCTTTGATAGTCTCAAAATAGTTTGCGTATTTTAAATACATTTATAACAAGGTTGAGCTTTTTTAAATATAATAAGTGAAATAACGCACTGCAGGGTGTAGTGTACTGAATGAACCCTACTTAAAGGGAGATTGATGGCCCTCAGCTGCATATTGACCTTCTCAATCCACCCTACATATGGAATAATTAGAAAATCCCCATACACTATGTTCTGCATTATTCCTAAAAGCCATAAGGTGAACTGATGTCTTGCTCAATACAGGTAGTTTAGTCAGGACTAGCCAGGTATGAACTAGTTTAATACACTGTGTGCATGAAATGTGTAACTCCTTCCTCAATTTGGGGTCCGTACAGGTTAATTATTTGTGCTGCACCACCTGGGAGTACTAGCATAAGGCACATAAAAAGGTGGCACTAGAGGAAGGAGGGGTCAATTCTGTTGGAAAGAGGTGCCAGCCACAGGAAGAATGGTGCAGGAGCACCATGGCTGCAAGGCCAGCAGGAACACATTAGACCTGGAGTAATGCATTCAGCCTGCGTCTGGGGGCAGCGTGTTACTTGCTGATTACCGTTCTACATGGGAGTCAAATCACCAGAGAGTGACAACTGAAAGCCTAATTCATAAACTGAAAGCAATCCATACACAATCAAGGCAGCAATTCGGAAAATAATAATTTGGTTACAGAATAAAGTTCCCTACCTGTTTTCTTTATTTTTTGGTGTACACAAGTGTATTAATAGTTAGGGAAGAAGATGGCTTCCAATTATAATGAATGCACTGCAGACCACTTAAGGCAGTTGTGTCAGGAAATAGGCATCCAGTAAGAGGGGCGAACCGAAAAGCACCTCGTGTAGGCTCACGTGGCAGCTGATGACCTAGCGGCTGCCCAGAGCCTTGAATCACTGCCAGTGACTGAAAAGGACCAGAGCCTGGGCGTGGGGGTGGCAGGGTCCATCACAGAGTCTAGTCCCATGGAGGAGGACAGTGAGACCAGAGGGAACCCAGAGCCACAGCAGCAGGGGAAGGTCACCACAGAGCTGGGTCTACAAGGATCAGGCTGCAGCTGGAGTTGATGAAATTGGAGCTGGAATTCGAGCAAAGAAAGTTTGAAGCACAGCAGCAGAGGGAGTTCGATCAGAAGAGGTTTGAACTGGAGATGCAGGAAAAAGAAAACCAGCATCAGAGGGAGGCTGAGAGAGAGAGGAAAAAGAGCACCAGAGGGAATTCGAACTGGAGAAGTTAAGACTCCAATGACAAGCGCCAGAAGAGGTAAGTGGCAGGGTTGAAACTGAAACTCCAGGGCTGGGGTATAAGTTAAATTCTAAATTAATAGCTGAATTTAAAGAGGGGGAAGGTATGGATGCATTTTTGAATTCATTTGAAAAGGTCTATATCTAGGCCAAAATGCCCAGGGAGTTCTGGAACTTTCAGCTATCCCGACTACTTACTGGTAAAGGGCGTGAGGCGCTAGGCCAAATGGACAATCAGGACAGTAGGAATTATGAGAAACTTAAAAGTACTTTGCTTAAAAAGTATGAGTTAACTCCTGAAGCATACAGGGTTAAGTTCTGTAAGCTCTGAAGAAGCCCTGACATGAGCTATGAGGAACTCGCCACAAAGCAATGTCAGTTTTTTTCATTTAATATGCTTTATTTACATTTTATAACAATAAAAGCATGACCAGAAGCACAAGAATATGTAATACAAGTGCAGTACTAAGAAGTGAAAAAGATAAACCATGAAAAATCATCACAGTAAGGATATAGTGAATAGAATGTGCAACGTGAAGGCAAAAAACAAATCCTCCCTCCCCCTCCGTTAACCCCACTGGTGCCCACAGCCCCTAAATCCCCACCGACCCATTTAAACTACACATGATACTGGCTAATAAAGTATATAGTAAGTAAATCAGGAAGGAAGCGGAAGGAGGTACTATTCCTGGCAAGTCTGTGTTAAGGAGTCTGAGTCTGCTCAGGACTAATGGATAGTAAAGAGCAGAGCGATTCCCATCAGTTGTGGAAAAGATGAGGCTGCTGCCTACAATCAGCAATATACTTTTCTAGCATCAGAGCAGTCATCATCTCTGCCCGTCACTCTCCAATAGTAGGTATCATATCGTCAAGCCAATGTCGAAATATTACAAGTTTTGCTACTGCTGATATAAGGGACATATGAGCTTTTCTGATGGGAATGACTCTTTGCGCAAAAAAGGCCAACAAGACAAATGCTAGATAGAAACAGGTCCTGAAGATCCAGCAAGGGATCCAAGGACGCCTTGATAGCAGAACAAAAACGCGGAAACTTTTGTACAGTCCCATAAAATAGTTTTAAACTACCTTCTTGCTGTTGACATCTGGTGCAAAGAGGGGTCATAGGTGTCCCCATCTGAAACAGCTTACAGGAGAAATAATAAAGGTTATGCAGAATTTGAAACTGGACTAGCCAAAGTTTGTCCTGTTTGACATACCGATAAAGATTCTGCCATACCTTCCACCAAGTATTAGCATCGATGGGCATCTCCAGTTCCTGCACCCAATAACAGCAAATGCCAGTAGGAGTTAAGGTGTCCAATTTCTGAAAGGCTTTGTATAATGCAGAAACAGGATGGGGCTGGACAGCGAGCGCCAAAAGGGTATCAAATGTTAAGCTCTCAGAAAAATGCCACGGTCGAGGACCAAGTAAAGTGGTAATAGCCACAGAAAGTTGCTGGTACTTAAAATAAGAAGTCGCCGGAAGAGAATATCTCTGTTTCATAATCAGAAAGGGGAGCACTTTATCTCCCTCTAACCAGTGAGTTAATGCTGTTCCTTCAAGTTACCAGAGAAAAGAGGGTGAGACGGGTTTACCTGCTATTCGAATATTTGGGTTTCCAAATCTAGCTTAAGACAGCAGCAGAGACCAATCCCAGTGAAAGTATGACTCCAGCTGCTTTTTAACCTTAAGCGACCACCCTAAGAGAGTGGGGCACAAAACAGCAGGGAGCTGAGCCAATTTCACGTGTAAAAGACTAGACAGGGCCAAGCAATGTCAGTTTCTGAAACCTTGGTAGGAGGGAGTAGAAGCAAAGTCTGTGAAAAAAATTGAGTAGGTTATGTTACTAGAGCAGTTTTTTTGGGCTTTCCCAGAAGAGTTGAAAACCTGGCTAGAGGACCGCTAAGCCAAGAGCAGGCCTGCTCTGAAAGGGAGTGGGGCAGGTGGTTGAGGTCTAAGCTCTTCCTCAAAAGAGATGAATCAGCACCTCCCAGTGCAGCCGAGTTGAGGTTCAGCATCCTGCAATGCACATGCATGTAAGTAAGCAGATTCCCTGGTCCAAAGTTCCACTCTCTTTTCAGTTTGGCAAAGGACATTAGCCTACCCCTGATGAAGAGCTGACCTAGGTGGTACAAGCCCCTTTCCTTCCAGTGGTTAATACCCCTGTGCCGAAATACATTATATCTGGGGGGGTCTCCCTAAGCCTGGCTCCTACGTTCCCATGAATGGTGGTTGTACAGGGTATCTCCATCTGTTTATGCACAGCCAGCCACACTCACAAGGTGCTGCATGTAAATGGGTTCCTCACTGCTTTCAGTTTTAGTGAGCTCAGGGAGGGTGACAGCAAACCCCTCCAACTTATCCTCTTCCACAGCCAACCAGGGATTGCGCTGTGGGTGGTTCCCCATGGAAAGAAACACCAACTGGGATGACCAGTAGTAAAAATGAAAAATTTGGTAGCCCCCACATGGCACTGGGGAGTTGGAGAATTGGTCTGCAGATCCATGCATTTCTCCCCCTTCATATAAATGTATGCATTAAGGAGTTTAGTTGTTTAAATATTTTGTCTGGTACATGAATAGGAAGGGCTTGAAAAAGGTACTGGCATTTTGGCAGAAGGGTAATTTTGATTGTATTTACACAACCTAACAGGGAGAGGGGCTGGGTTTTCCATCTTTCACTGTCCACAGCTATGGCTGTTAATAGCGGGTCGCAGTTTCTTTGCTCCATGAGATTTAGTTTAGCAGGAATAATAACTCCCAGGTATTTTAATTTATTAACCATAAGAGGCATATGGTGCTTCAGTAGATCTTATCTTTTCTTTTTTCCTATGAGCATGATCTCACTTTCTGTCCAGTTTATTTATGGCCGGAAAGTGCCCCATATTGAGGAGGCAGTATAGCATAGTGGTTAAGAGCACTGTGCTGCAAACTTGGAGACCTGGGTTTGAATCCCACAGCCACCTAGATGCATACTGTGTGACCCTGAGCAAGTCACTTAACTACATTGTGCTCCCAGGTCGCATCTGGAAACAAGCTCCAGCTTAGTGTGCCTTTCCTGGTTAAACGTTTTCCCCCTTCCCTATATTCCTGCAACAGTGCGTGTAAATTCTTTAGACCCTCAGCTGGGTTCTGGGGAAATAACAGATCATCCTTGAATAGGGCAATCTTTTGCCCCCTCCATGTGTAGCCACTATCAGGGGTCCCAAAGTCAACACACAGAGAAGGGGAAGACAAGGGGTTCCCCTGGTGACTGCCTGTACTTAAGTGAAAGTCTGGGGTAAGTGCACCGTTTGCTACTGTTTGTGTAGCAGGTGATGAATATAGTATTGTTAGCCACTGTATGAGTTGGTCACCAAATCCAAACCTCCTCAGGGTAGCAAACATGTACCCTCACTCCACACAGTCAAATGCTTTTTTGGTATCCAGGGCACGGACTGCCACTCCATGGAAGCCCGCTTTTTTAGCCCACCTGTCTATAATGTTCAGGACTCTATGAATATTGTGCTTTCCCTGCCTACTCTGCACAAAGGCCCCCTGGTCTGGGTGAATACACGAGGGCAGAATGACTTAAATTCTGGACACCATAGTATTAGCCAGGATTTTGTAAATGGCTGTTAATAGGTAGATAGGCTGATATGAAGCACAGATGGTTGGGTCCTGACCCAGCTTGGGAAGCACATTGATGGTTGCCAACTGCCTGGAGAGGGTAGCAGGCCTGAAACCAAGCACTCCTCCAATATGTCCTGAATGGGATCCCATAGGAGCTGTAAGACGGTTTTAAAAAAAATCTTTTGGGAGACCCTGGGTTGCCTCCCCCCACCAAGTCCCTTGACTGCCTTACATATTTCCATCCTGTTCAAGGGCGCTTCCATAGCGTGCAAGGCTTCAGGGATATGGGTTCAACTGTGGCCTTCCAAAAAAAGGAATTCCCCTGTTCCTGGGAGTGATATACTTCAGAAGTATACAAAGTAGAAGGTATTAAAATGTCACCAATTCCCTAGCTGTTGGACTCCATTTCCCTTTGCCCCCTTTCAGTTGTGTAACTGTTCTTTTGTCTTCTTTTTTTTTCTCAGCTGCCAGGACAACAGTTTCTGCCCCCTGCCCCCAATGAAGTAGCTTCCTGCCTGCCCTAGTAGGATGGCCCTCTCAAACTGTGTGCCCCCCACCCCATGGCAGTGTATCACCATTTTTGTTTTTGCAGCATGTTGTAAATGGACTGGGTAGGCCTGTACATGTGTACTGCTCTACAGGCCTTGATCTCCTGTTCCAGGAAAGCCACTTCCTGGCCTGTTGAATTCCTTTTGTGTGTGGTGGAGGAGATAGCCTGGCCTATTATGCATGCCTTCAGAGCCTCCCACTGGACTGAATAGGAGGAGAATCATCTTTTATTGTTGGCAAGAAACTCCTAGATGACGTGGGACATAAATTCCCTGAAACCCTTCTCTTTTAACAGTATGGGGTCTAGCTTCCATGGTTTAACCAGTGGCAGAACCGCCCCCTGCACTTAAGGCCACAGTTAGGGGAGAGTGGTCAGAGACCACAACTGGGGAGTATGCCACCTCAGTCACCAAGGATATCAGGCAGGGGGGACAACAAAACTC
Organism: Neoceratodus forsteri; assembly: GCA_016271365.2. NCBI lineage: Eukaryota > Metazoa > Chordata > Ceratodontiformes > Ceratodontidae > Neoceratodus > Neoceratodus forsteri. The sequence goes on along the minus strand of CM028136.1, from coordinate 400,828,960 downwards.
TGTCTATGCATGCATAAGAGTGATGGCCATGGGAAAGGAAACTGTACTTCCTGACAGATGGGTTCCTATGTCTCCATATATCTACAAGAGTGTACAACCCCTCTAACTCTACCAGTGCTTGTGCATTCCTGGACACAGGGGCTGGGACTAGGTTGGAACTAACCAGTGTAATGTCTCTTACACAATTGAAGTCACCTCTGAGCGTCGATGGCCCTGAGAACTACGTCATGTCTACGGCCAGTTTTTTGTAAAAAGCAGGGTCTTGTACATTTGGCCCATAAATGAAGCCTGCTGTGAAGGTACTGCCAGAGTGCATCTGAACTTGCACTGGAGCATAAAGCCCTCCCATTTTCACTTGAGTGTGGTATCCATTGTGCTGACTGTTCCCCTGTAACAACCCTTTAAACTTCATATTTTACATTTTGTATCAACAAAAGGTGCATTTTAGAATGTATATCGCAGTCTTCTGGGGGTGGGTGGGTATCACAAATACGCCCCTCTCCCTGAGATAGCCACTAATGAGACTACAGCTATCTGCAGGCTCAAATAAGTCCCTTGACATCTGCAACAGTTAAAAGCATGGTAGTCAGGTGTAGCACTTACAGTTTATACTGGGTCACCTCTTGAAAAGTCAGTTCCAAGGACATCCACTGGCTTCAGTTCATGGGCCAGACTTCCCCCTGTCCCTCTCTCCTGTTGCTGCCTGCATCCCCAGATGCAGTCAGTGCAGGGTCCAATGAGACAAAAAGAACAAAATAAAGGTAATGAACATCGGTACCTAGTACTAGTAAGAATGAGTTATCTGTCCCTTTCTATAGGTTCCACATCTTCCCGCTGTTAAGAGCGAGGTACATGTTGCAGCGCACTGATCAATGAGCAGTGTCCTTTTGCATACTCACTGTGCTGCATGAACATACACATGATAGTGAAGGCTCAAACATTCAAGGAGGATTTTCTGCTGCCAAGTTCACTGGAACCTATATCCCCAAATGTAGCCAAGCAGTGGCAGCGATCTTGTCATTGTAGCCTTAACCTTGTGGCAATTCCCCTTGTATGTTATTCCTGAGGACCAATATTGTGCCAGTCAATTAGCAGGACAATCTTTCAGTGTCCAGTATGGTCTGCTGTGCATAAGCACGAGGAGTAACTTGAAATGATTATTCCCCCAGTTTTTCATTAGATCAGGTGAAGGGCTCCATATTCACTGTAAGGACAAAGGTGGCATTCAGGTACCATCCAGGTCAGAACCTTGTAAAACTGCTGGCACAGATATCTCAATTTCAGTTGCAGGGGACCACCTCCAGCCCCTGTTGAATGCATGTCCTGGACACTTTACAAAGTCCACATGCAGCTTTCCTCAAAGAGAGCTGGATAATGGACCGTTCAGGGCCTCAGCATCCCAGGGTCTCCAGAGGTCCAAAAAGTGGGCTCGACGGAGTTGTAGGTCAAACGTAATTTGCTCCATTTTCTGAATCTTGTGCACCTTCTTAATCCAGGTGTAAAGCTGGGGAGTCAAGTTTGATAGTCATAGTAGGGTTATGCATTTCAAAGCAGCTATAATTAGGATGCAACACAGCCATCAAAGATGTTTATTTTTAAATGTAGGAGGAAAAAATACCCAGCACATAGCACTGAAAAGTAAACAGTAGTACTAAGCCCAGTGTCCCTTTCATTTGTCCCTTATATTCACCCAGTAATTCTGTAGTCTGGGACACTCCCAAAATATGAGAAGGTGCCAACCCTTACCCACACATTGTCTCCAGCACTGATCTGTGTTGGCTGTAGCAAGATATTTAGTAAAGGTAGGTGCATTAAAAAAAAAAAAACGCATCACACCATTCCATTTGAACTCTTTCCATGCTGGGGAGAAAGTAGTTTTCTAGCCCATTTTCAGAGACCTATCCCATGTACCTGTAACAGCCCTTTGACTCACCTAGGCTGCTCCAGGGCCTTTGGGTCAACTCGGTATACACCTCTGAGGGGGCTGTCTGGTTTCCACAGTGGTCAGCAAATATAGCGTGGTGTCTCCACCCATGGTAAGTGGCAGGATATACCGGTGGACAAAGGACAGGTTACCACCCCCCAGGAAAATATGTAAGCTGCCCCCGAAACACTTTTCCCCAGAGAATAGCAATTTTTCACCCCCAGCACCTCTATTACAATAAGTCACAGCAATAGTAGTTAAAATGCAAACAATGAGATTATTTATTGAGGGAGAGGAAAAAAGGAGAATATGAAACAACATACCACTCTGTGAAACAATGATTTCCCACACTGTAACCCTTACTCCCTCTACTGGGCGCACCCAGAAATGTCCCTATTTGGTGGGTACCTCACCATGGCGGTGATGCAGGCCTAGGGTATTTTGTCGGGACCCAAATAACTGTTAACCACTTTTAACTCTGGAATGCTTTGCCTGGGCACAACTTTGAAGGTGACGCAGTCCAGCCTAGAACTTACCCTCTGTATTCTAACTAGCTAGCTAGCTAATAAGACTCCCCGAAGCTGCAGCTCGGGGTACTTACAGTTCTGAAGTTCACAAAGGGGGTTTGCAGCCAGCTGAATTGCAGTCAAAATGGCAATTGCATGGCACCGTGGCGGTCTTTGGATGGTGGGGCACCACAAGGTCGCAAATCTTGAAGCCTGATGAACTTTAAGGTGTGCTGGTCTTCATCTGCCTGTTCTTGCTAACTTACCCAGGAGTCTTTGTAGACAGTTTTCACACAGGTAGGCCTGTTGACATCTTTCCCATCTGCTTCCCCTTCTTCGGTCTGGGGGAAAATGATAAACGTGGTCCCCTAGACCCCTCTGTGGCAACCCTGGTCACACCGTCTCAGCTGGGCACTTGCTTAGTCTTTTAATCCCAGCACTCTCCCTCTAGGTGTCTCTTTTCACAGCAATGAAGGACCCTTTCACAGTCACTTTCTACAGCACTGACAATCTCTCCCCTTGCCGGAATTTTCATTCACCAAACAATTACTCCGCCGAGGGGGCATAGCAGCTCAGTCTGTTATCTGTGGTTCACAAGTCTTTTCAGGTTCAAATTATTGCCCAACCTTTGATTCAGCAGGGAGTAAAGCTTAAAAAGTCTCAGCAGCTCAACCCAGTCTCTGCTCCTCCTGCAGCATCACTTGGTAGTTGCTCTTCAAAGTTGGTGGCCAAAACCAGCAGAAGCACCAGGCATAGGGAATTGGTCTTGGGAGCCTAAACAGTCTTTTTCCCTTACACCACGCACTGCAGCTCCTCTCAACAACTCTCCCCTTTTGGTGGCAACTCAGTCCTGTTTATAGCCTCCTGGCAACCCTCTTCTCATTGGCTGCCACTTTCCCGGGCAGACTCACTGCCCTGCCCTTTACCCAGCAGCCCCCTAAGTTTGTGGTTCAAAAGGGGGGGGGAGGCTGCCATTTTAATCTCCCTTAAAGCCAAAAACAGTCTGGCACTTAATTTTAAAATAGGAGCCCTTAACTAAGGCCGAAAACATTTTCCCCAGCAACCGGAGGCCTCCCGGTCATCATGTTATTAGTTCCCTGGCTTCTCTGTAGTTCCTGGAGATAGGGATATATACAGTTTACATCAGCCACATGGCTGAAACCAGAAATGGAGCCATAGCTCCTTTAAATTTTTTGCCCTGGTAGCCACGAATGCCCAGTCTAGCATGGGCCACCATCTTTGTTTACATTTGTGTGGTCCCGGTTTTTGGAGCCACACCGGGATTGTTACAGCTCCTGTAATGCGCCTGGAGACACAGAAATAGCAGTCAGACCTCGGCCCCACTTGGAACACAGGCTGAGGTCCCAGAATTACAGCGGTGGCAGAGCAGCAGCGCGGTGTCCAGGCTCAAGCCCCACCACGACCTCTCAGGATGCTGGATGGGACAGCGAAGGGCTGCAGCCCTAACAAGGTAAGCTCATTTGGGGGGCTTACATACCTTTAGCTAATAGCTCCCTTTTGCTGGCCCTCAGTCTTGGTAGGGCAGTGAGACTGGAATTTGGCATAACTGGGCTATTAATAGCTCCTAGAACAAAGAGAGCTAACTGAATCTGCTGCGGCTGATATCTGGCTGTGACTTCAGCCACAGGGGATTCTGGGATGCACCTCTTGTGGTGCTGTAGCTAAAATGTTAGACTGCGGGGATGGCAGGATCAACCAGATAAACATAATTTCATTTATTTATTTCAAAAGTTTTACCAGGAAAGGCATACTGAGTTGGTTACAGCTTGTTTCCAGATTGGGAGGCGGGGGGGGGGGGGGAGTATAGAACAAACTAACAACAATGTGCAATTACTATATAGCAAACTATAAAATAATATCAAATAAATAGCAGGTTACAGTTGTTGTGGAAAGGAGAATATAAACATAGGCAAGGCAAGACAACATTATTTATAAAGTGCCCCTTCCCGAAGGCTCAGGGCGCTATACCTAATGAAACAGATTGAAAACATAAACAACACATAAGCAAACAAGACACAGCAAGAATTAATCAATCTCAGCAAATGCATAAAATACTATCTAGCTGATACCAGCTAGCTGGGGAATGCCTGCTCACATAAATACATTTTTATGTTTGCTTGCACGCATGTGCAAGAAACATACTGCCATCATCCGAGTTTTCGGAGGTGTGGCAGCCCTCTTCCAATTCAGGCAGTGTGTTTGCAGGCGCGGCTGCAGTTCTCCAATGCCTGCTCGAGCTGTCTATGACAGCTCCAAAATGCAGTGGAGTACAGTTGAAAGGGGGAGCTACGCTTCGGTAGGCAGCGATAAGATATCGGCACTCTCATGCGTGCTCCCTCTACACACATACACACCTGCGCGCATACTGCATGCTGCCCCCCACGTACACACTGTATAGCCAATGGGGAATTGCCCAATCCCCGTCGGCTGTGCTCGCGCTCCCAAAAAGCCTTCCACGCCACGCTGGGTGCCCACCCCAGCGTGGCTACACATGTATAGCCTGATTGGGGTGCCCAATCCCCTCCGGGCTCCACTGTCTCTCTCCCCCAGAGTACAGGCTGCCATGCTGGGAGCCCACCCCAGCATGGCAACAGATGCTGCTGCCGACAGGGTGCCCAATCCCCGTCCGGCTCCACTGTCTCTCCCCCAAGCATCCAGGTGCCACGCTGGGAGCCCACCCCAGCGTGGCAAATGTGTTATAGGCCAACAGGGTGCCTAACTCCTGTCGGCTCCAGCCCCCAAACAGCTTTTTCAGCTGCCACGCTGGGAGGCCACCCAGCGTGGCAAACGTCCTCGCATCTCAGTAAAAAATAAACCTGCAAATAAAAGCGGTCCCTCGGAGCTTCTCCCTGCCCCCCCACAACCTGCACTCCACCCACTCGCGCACTGCTTCCCCACCACTTCACCCCATACTTACCTCGGCGCGACGATCTTCGGTGGACTGGGAACACGTCTGCACTCTTCAAAGCCGACCGCGAATTGAGGAAATGCCGGCAAGCTACAAAATGGGATAGATAGGGTTTTTTCAACTTTGCTGCATATCTCAGGCATTTTTTGGAATTTTTGCACCAAATTTTCAACATGGGGTTTTTGGTACCCCTTCTCATGAATGCTCTCACTGTCATGGCGTTAATCGGGGCCAAAGGTTGATTTCACAGTCACTGTGCAAAATCACCTTTCGGGACCAAGTAACGAAATGACACTGCCACTGTTCATAAGGTGGGCTCTCAAAAAGCCTATGTTGAAAATTTGGTGGAAAAATTCCTAAAATGACTGTTTTGATGTGGGCGTATGCATGTTCCTACGCACGCCATAAGTTCGCTGCATTTTCAATATTTTCACTCCAGATTTTTCAACATTGCCATTTATCACACCTCCTTATGAGGAGTATAGCTGTCATTTTTCACATCTTGCCCAAACGTGTTTCCGCCATGTAACGCATAAATGGCACAGTCGGTGTGCAAAATCAATGTATAGGACACATTAAGAAAATCACAGTGACACTGTTCATGAGCAGAGGTCTTAAAATGGCTATGTTGAAAATTTGGTGAAAAAATTCCTAAAAATGACTGTTTTACGAGCGTGCGTTGCGCAGTTCCTACGCACGCTCGAAAGTTTGCGAATTTTCAATACTTTCACTCCAGATTTTCAACATTACCATTTTATTACACTTCCTTATGAACAGTACAGCTACCATTTTTCACGTTGCCCAAAATGTGTTTTCGGACATGTAGCGCACAATGATGCAGTCGGTGAGCAAAAGCAATGTTGGGGACAGATTAAGAAAATCACAGTTACACTGTTCATGAGCAGAGGTCTTAAAATGGCTATGTTGAAAATTTGGTGACAAAAGTCCATAAAATGACTGTTACGAGTGAGCATTGCGCAGTTTCCACGCACCCTCGTAAATTCATGACTTTGTAATATTTTCAGTCCAGATTTTCACCAGCGGCATTTTTCCACACTTCCTTATGAACAGTACAGCTGTCATTTTTTACAACATGGCCGAAATGTGTTTTCACACTTTCAGCGCAGAGATGCATGGTCACTGTGGGAAATCATTGTTCGGGACAGATAAAGAAAATCACAGTGACACTGTTCATGATCGGAGGTCCCAAAATGCCTGTGTTGGACAATCTGCTGTAAAAAATCCCCAAACTAATTACATTACGGATGTGTGTTGCACAGCTTCTATGCACGCTCGTGACTTCACCAGTTTTTTTAATATTTTTACTGCAGATTTGCAACATTGCCATTTTTACACCTCCCCATGAACAGTACAGCTGTCATTTTTTACATCCTGTTCGGAATGTTTTTGCACCTGTGGTGCTAAATGTGCATAAGCAGCTTTCCGCTAGCAAACTGAGATTGCCACTGTTCATGAGGTGGGGTCACAAAAAAGCCATGTTGAAAATTTGGAGTGAAAATACCAACGAATGCCTGAGGTATTAGGGTTTCCAACCATAACGCCCAACCCTGTAGAGAATGACAGGCATCAGGGGTGTGACTTGGATTCTTGCCTGTAATGCTCATACCATTCCCACACCCTGCAGCCAGTGAGAGGCATCGAGGTATGCCTTGGACTCTTCCCCAAAGTTCACCCCATTCTCCTATACTGCACCCATCTCACCGTATTTCCTGATGGAATGGGGTGCGATAAGGGCCAAAGACCTCCAAGGAACACCGTGACACTTGTCGGTGTCTGCAGGGTAGGGTGTGGTGAAATGGCGTGGCCGTTATGCCTGACGACCCAAAGGCACACCCCAATGCCTGTCACTCTCTGCAGGGTGGTGGTGGGGTTGACTTCAGTTCAATACCTCACTGCCATTCCTATTACGCAGCTCTGTAACTTCTACACTACCACTGCCAATGCCAGCAAGCAAACATTCGGCATTGACAAATGCTTGTTAGTGATCTTTTAAAGGCCTCCACTGTGCCAGCAGCTCAAATACTCTCCCGAAGAGAGTTCCACAACATCGGAGCTGCCACTGCAAAGTCTCTGTCCCTCGATTGTCTCAAGTGGAAGAGGGGACAACAAGCAAGCCCACATTGGTGGCACAGATGGGTCGAGATAGGATGTAAGGAACCTGCAGATTTTTCAAGCAGTCAGGTCCCAGACCATGCAGGGCCTTGTATGTTAGCTAGCACGTCTTAAAGGCTGTGTGCCACTGCATAGGCAGCCAGTACAGTGCATGCAGCGCCAGCAAGATGTGAGTCCTCCAAGAAGTTCCCGCCACCAACCAAGGTGCAGCATTCTGGACCAGCTGGAGGCATTGCATTAACCTCCAGCTAACCCTAAGTACAGTGCCTTACAGTAGTCCAGCCTAGAGGTAATGAAAGTATGAACGATCATCACCCGTTCAGCAGGAGCCAGATGCAGTTTAATCCTAGCAGAAGCTGTCTTTATTTATGGAGCCCTTCCCTGAAAGCTCAGGGCACAGTCACAACAATATATAGCAGCCATAATTAAAACCCACCAGCCAACTTTACACAACTCATCTAAATTACTTAAAACAACAAAACATTCCAATAAATAAATACATAAACTTTTTCTTACTATGAGGATGATAATATTAGCAAAATTAAACCCCAAATGCCTGTATAAATAGAAAGGTTTTCAGACCCCTTTTAAAGCCTCCACCAAGGGGGTCTTCTCCAAAGTTTTAGGCAAGAAATTCCAGAGGACTGGGCCTGCTATTTCAAAAACCCATTCCCCCAAAGATTTCAATCTTGCCCAAGGAAAGAACAGTTATGTAAGAACTTACCGTAACAGCAGATCTTCAAGGGGATCTCAGTCATCCGGTCACAGTGTAGGAACTTGCCCACTGGTGAAGCAGGATCCACACAGAGTATTTTCAGCAGTGCCACTGGGGCTGCCCATGCCAACATCATCTGCCGACGTCACCAACCCTATAAAGGTGTGAGCAGCCCTGCTCCCTCCTCAGTTCTTTCCCCCGGAAACTAAGGGAGCATATCAATGCCATGGGGGACCAAGGATCAAGAGAGAAAGGTGTCCAGGCCAAAATAAAAGGCTGGATACACCAGAAAGCCAGTTCTGAGAAGAGAACCACTCAAAGGGGGATGGTGGGAGGGAAGGCAGGCCTGATGACTGAGATTACCTCGAAGATCTTTGGGGGTATCTCAGTCATCAGGTCACAATGTAGGAATGAGTCCCAAGCAGTTACAGGTGCAACCAAACAGTCTGGGAGGAAGACCAATCAAAGCTCAGGAGAGAAGGCCCTGCAAAACGGCCCTGCCAAAACCTACATGGGCTCTAGAAGCAATGTCCACACTGTAGTGCTTGGAGAAAGTATGGAAGGTACTTCAGGTGGCAGCAGCACAGATATCAGCAGCTGAAATCCCTTTGAAACAAGCCACAGAGGTAGCCATGCCCCTGGTGGAGAGGGCTTTCGCCGCCCCTGGAAACTCTTTGCCATGCTTGTTGTAGCAGAACATAACACAATGTGTCAACCATTTGGACAAACATTGCTTAGAAACCTGAATGCCCTCTCTTCCTGGGGTGAAAGAAACAAAAAGCTGCTTCGACTTTCTGCATTCCTTGGTTCAGAGCAGATAATGCTTCAGAATTCTGTGCTCGTCTAGTGTATGTAGCAGTGCTTCCCCTGGATTGGCATGCTCAGGAAAATAAACTGGTAGGTGGATAGACTGATTAAGGGTAAACTCAGACACCACTTGGAAACATAGGATTTATGAGCAAAGACACCCTGTCTTTGTGAAAGATTAAATAAGGCTCCTCGCACCAGAGAGCCTGAAGCTTGGAAATCCTTCGAACAGAGGTAATCGCCACCAAAAAAAAAATATTTTCCAAGAAAGAAAGCGTAGCTTGCAAGTTGTGCCGGGCTCAAATGGAGACAGGGTCAACTTCTCCAAAACAAAATTCAAACCCCAAGCCGGGACAGTGGAATGGACTGGAGGTTGCAGATGCAGGATGCCCCTAATAAAAGTACGGGATACATCCAACTGAGCCATGGTGCGGCCGCCCACAGACTCATGAAGGCATAGATAGCTGAAAGGTGCGCCTTAAAGGAGGAGTACTAGAGGCCTGACTCTGACAGTGATATCAGGTAGTCCAGAATATTGCTCACTGGACAAGTAAAAGGGTCCAGGTAATGTCTGGCAGCCCAGATGGCAAACCTCTTCCACTTCATGGCATATGTATGTGGCCCTAGTGAAGAGTTTCCAAGATGCCACGAGGATGCCTGACACTCTCTGTAACACTCTGAACTGAGAGATGGCTATGTCCTCAGACGCCAGGCATGCAGACAAAGGGACTTGAGATTGGGATGGACCAGGGTCCTCTGAGCTTGCATCAACAGGTCCGGCAGAGGAAACGGAGGCCCCTCTGCCAACTATTGCAGTAATGGAAACCATATCTGCCATGGTCAGAATGGTGCTACCAAGATCATGCTGGCCCCCTCCATTTGCAGCTTGATTAGCACTCTCTGAATCAGAGGAAAAGCAGGGAAGGTATAAAGAAACCTTTGGCTCCAGGAGAGGGACAACACGTCTTGCCAGAAAACTCCAGACCCTGGATATAGCGAACAGAAACTGAGCAGTTTTGCATTGTGTGTGGATGCAAAAAGGTGCATGCTGGACTGTGTCTTGCTGAGGCTGTCAGCCAGGGTGTTTAGCATGCCTGGGACATGGACTGCTGAGAGAACCAGACTGTGGTCCAGTGCCCAGTGCCATACTCTCATGGCCTCCCTGCACAGGGGGTACAAATGCATTCCCCCCGCCCCCACTTGCTGAAGTAGTAGACAACACTGAGGTTGTCAGATTGAATCAACTGCTGACCTGGGAGGTGATGCTTCTGAAAACCCTGCATGGCAAACAAGACCACCTTCATCTCCAGGAATTTGATATGCAGGGAGGTATCGATTGGAGACCACGTTCCCTGAGTCTGAAACGGACCAGGTGCGCTCCCCAGCCCGAACCAGAGGCATCCGTGGTGAGGTTTTGCTGGGGGGGGGGGGATCTGAAATGGGTCCCTAAGTAAGAGATTCTGTGGGACCATCTACTACTGAAGCACTTTGCGGACTGGGAGGGGGAGACCAGCACTAACTGCTCTAATTCATCCGTGCGTTGGTCCCATTGTACTCTGAGGGTCCACTGAAGGACCCGCATGTGCAACCTGGCTAAGGGAACCGTGGGAATGGTCCATCAAACTACCCTGAAGTAAGCTGTGGCTCTTGATAAACCTCCCCAAATATAACAGTCTTATTCAGTCCACACAATGCTATAAACCCTTAAATGTAGTGTGCAGGGATTTATCCCCTTCCCCAGTATATTGTTCTGCTGTGACAGTAATCATCACATCACTGCCTGATGTGATATGTCCAACTAAGCCATAAGTTTAAATGTGCCAGGAACAAGAGTTTTTAAAACCTACTGGCTCCCTCAGTGCCAGTAAGCCCACTCTTCCTGGGATCCTCTGCCCAGTCCCCCAGGATGCCAAAAAAACTCAAATTCCAGCCCTCAGATAAAGGCTCCTATGCTGGACTCAGCAGCTCCCTCAGTCAGGTTTCCTGTGACTTCATCCTCCTGGCTAGGGGGGGGAAATCCACTTTCTGGTCAACTGCCAAGACCACAGTCAGCATCTCCTACAGTAGTTAGCTTTCCAAATCCTGGGTGGTCCACCGGACAAGACCAACAGACATCACGTGTCTGCTAACTCACTTGCTGTCTCCTGGGGACTGGACCAGCATACAGGTTACAGCGTACAGTACAGGGCAGGCAACCACTCACCTGCTCCAGGTGATTCCGGCACAGTAACCCAACATTGCACAGACACAAATTGTCAGGTTTACAGAAACAGAGGAAGAGCACCAAAATATATGTACAAAGGGGGACAGGACTTACACTGATGAACAGCATCTACAAAATAAAAACTACTAACTCCTGGCACTAACTCACTGCTCAGCCTTAACTGCCACTAATATAAACTACTACTACTCTATCCAATTAAATAGCATAAAAACACTAATCAGCACTAAAATAGCATCTAAGGAGGGGAAGCACAAACAAAAATAGAGAACTCTAAAACAAAACCAGAGAGCTCAGAAATAAAATTGGAGAGCTCCTGCTGACAGCCCGCTCGACATGACATCCATCAGTCCTCCTCACTCTACAGTGCACCAATCCTGGCGATGTTTTAAAGATGGGAAAAGCCAGACAGGACCACCGCCAACACCTGTTGGTCTAGTGTAAGCCTGCGATCCAAAATGCCCCCAAGATTCTTAACCGCATCAACGGCAACAAAAGACTGGCTACCCGACAAAGGAAGGGCTACCGCACCTCCCATCAATGTAACATCCCACTGATCTGGCTCACTCATCATGACTTCTGTTTTACCTGGCGTGGAGCACAGACAGTTTGAGGCCATGCAATCATTTATCTTGGGAAAACATTGTCCTAGCACTGAAACCATGTGGCCCCTGATGGAAAAGCAAGACAGGTACAGCTGAGTATCATCTGCATGGCAGTGAAACTCAACCCCCTACCATCTTATGATATCCCCCAAAGGCAACATGTACACAGAGAACAATACAGGGGCAAGGCTTGAGTCTTGGGGAACCCCCCACAGGAGAACAGAGAAGACCCAGACGTGAAATTACCTAGCGCAACTTGCTGCATTCTCCTGGTTATATAGGACTCAAACCAATGTAAAACAGTGCCGGTGAGACCCACATAGTCCCTCAAACAATCCAACAGCACCCTGTCATCAACTGTGTCAAATGCCAAAAAAGATTAGAATGACCAGGATGGAACAAAGTTCTTGATCCCTCACCAGGAGGAGATCATGAGCCACCCGGACAAGTGCAGTCTCAGTACTCTGGTAGGGCCAAAAACCTAACTGGAGAGGTTTATAGATGCCATAATTCTCCAGGCGATCCACAAGTTGGTCAACCACCACCTTCTCGATAACCTTCCCCAGAAAGGGAAGGTTAGAAACAGGTCTGTAATTTTCCATCATATCAGGGTCCAAGAATGGCTTTTTTAGGAAGGATCTAACCACCACCACCTTTTTCAGAGTAGATGGAAAAATGCCCTCCCTTTATGGAACGATGGAGGATCTCAGCAATCACCAGACCAGGGATTTGCTGCAGCCCAAAAGCAACCAGTTTGGTCCCCGGTCCAGCATACAGCATCTGGGGTGCAAACTAGAAATTACCTAGAGCACATCATCCTCATAAACTAGCCAACAGCCGACCCCCCGAGGAACACGGAGGTTACGAGGGCCAGGAGAAGCCCTCCCCCACAGCCATCTACTGAACCGCTGCCCAGCCGAGCCCCCGAGGAACACGGAGGGCACGAGGGCCAGGAGAAGCCCTCCCCCACAGCCATCTACTGAACCGCTGCTGAGCCAACCCCGAGGAACATGGAGGTCGAGGCCAGGAGATGCCCTCACCCACAGCCATCTACTTCAACCGCTGCCCAGCCAACCCCCAGGAAATATGGAGGTCACGAGGCCAGGAGAAGCCTCCCCCACAGCCATCTATTGAACTGCTGGCTCAGCCGACCCCCGAGGAACACGGAGGTCGCAGGGCCAGGAGAAGCCTCCCCACAGCCATCTATTGAACCGTTGCCCAGCCGACCCCCCGAGGAACACGGAGGTCGCAAGGGCCAGGAGAAGCCCTCCCCCACAGCCATCTACTGAACCGTTGTCCAGCCGACCCCCGAGGAACACGGAGTCGCAGGGCCAGGAAGCCCCCCACAGCTATCTACTGAACCGCTGCCCATCCGACCCCTGAGGAACACAGAGGTCGCAAGGGCCAGGAGAAGCCCTCCCCACAGCCATCTACTTCAACTGCTGCCCAGCCAACCCCCCCGAGGAACACGGAGGTCGCGAGAGCCAGGAGAAGCCCTCTCCCCCACAGCCATCTACTGAACCGCTGCCCAGCCGACCCCCCCGAGGAACATGGAGGTCACGAGGGCAAGGAGAAGCCCTTCCCCACAGCCATCTACTGAACCACTGCCCAGGTACAGATGCTAAGCTGAAAGCTGCTTGCGATCGTTGCTGCTCAGCTGAAATGGAGGATTGAAATTCAAAATCTCCCGACTTGGCGCCTTTTTTTTTTAATAGTCCTTTAATTTATTGGCGTTTAAGCAAGGAACCTTAATGTATTTTCCCCTCAGAACCTGCTTATTTCAAACCTAACCTGGTAACTGTGAAATTTCTGTATGCATCATTTAGTAGTAGCAGGGCTGCTTCTGTTTTTCACTGAATTTTATAGCATTTGATAGCATAGCTGGTGGAAAATAGCAGGACATTTGTTTTCTTCTCTATCCTGCAGCTGCTAAATCCCTATACAGCCCAGCCCCCCTCAGCATACTCCCCTTCCCTTACCTCCTTTTATTAAGTCCATCTCTCTCTTTCCTTCCTTCACAGCTGACCCCCGAGGAACATGGAGGTCGCGAGGGCCAGGAGAAGCCCTCCCCCAGAGCCATCTACTGAACCGCTGCCCAGGTACAGACGCTAAGCTGAAAGCTGCTCGCGATCGTTGCTGCTCAGCTGAAATGGAGGATTGCCCCGCCGCCCCCACCACCACCCTTGGTCGGCTCTCTATTATATAGGCTGCAGCACATCACGTGTGGGTGAAATTAACCAAACAGCCTACTTCTCCAGCAGCAGCTTATATCAGCTCACGACTAGTGGCCTCTCATCCCAATCTCACACACCTAGCCATCTTAAAAGTAAATATGCTCCCAATCCCACTGATGACTGGCATCATTTTCACTATATTCCCTCATATGGCTCTACCACCCTCCCCTAAGGAACTAACTCTACATGGCAACTGTGCTGCCAGCCACCCCGTACTCACCTGGTATGACCACATATGGTGATCCAATGTGCTCCACTGCACCTGGATACATGACCTGGTATACACACTCTCCCTTCCTAAGCCATCCTCCGACCCCCTTACTCACCTCTCTCGCTGTACTACTACTACTACTCCTTCACCCCTCAGGCCGCTACCCCCTACTCATCCTGCTACCAACCAACCTGGAACCTAGCATCTTATCACCATGATAACCCACCTACTACGCACCCCCCCTACTCCCTATCTCACATGACAAAAAGCCCACTAATTACCAGTCTAAAGCCGCCTCCTCAAAGCTGCTCAGGTTAGCACTACTCCGACACGCACTCCTCCTCCTGCTGCTCTCAGGTAATATACACCCCAACCCAGGTCCACCCCCTACCTCTGCTGACACCAGGCAGGAAGGCCTCCTGCTGGCTACAATCAACATCTGCAGCCTCCCAAAAGGTCACCCCCACAGAGCTGGATTGTCCAGCATTCACCTGATATCCTAGCTCTATCGGAGACCTGGCTTTTGGATAAAATACCAAATGGATCTATCACCCTCAGTAACTACACCATCTACCAGGCTGACAGAATCAGCAAGAGGGGAGGAGGATGTGCTGTCTACGTAAGACCCTCCCTTCGTTCCCTTGAGGTCCACACACAACCACCTATGCATGGAGCCCAGACGCTAACTGTCAAGCTTAGCCTAGACAACCCAGGTAAAACTCTTTATATTATGTCAGTCTACATTCCCCCTAGCAACCAAAAACTAGCCTTCGATTCCATACTGGATAGTATCTCCCATCTCCCACCTCGGAATGAAATCATTTTACTGGGTGACTTCAATGTCTACTGGCTCTCGCCTGCCTCTTCCCCCAGCAAACACTCAGCCTTGGCTTGTGACCTCACCCAGGTCATCAATTCCCTGACCAGACTGGATACCAGAACAGGGACCTCAACCCTCATTGACCTTATCTTCACCAACAGGCCTAAAAACATCTCCCAAGTCACTGTGTCCCCTGACTCTATTAGTGACCACTCCCCTGTGACCTGCCTGTGGTCCGCTAGAATCCCTCCTCCCCCCCAAATGTCACTAGACACAGACGACTTAAAAAAGGGTATCTAACACGTTTCAAATCCCATCTTGCCTCCTGCGGCTGGTCCCCTGTTCACACAACCCGGTCAGTGGACTCTGCACTCACCTACTTTACTGCCATCTACAATAGGGCCTGTGACATTTTCGCACCCTTCTCCAAATAAATTTTAAAGAAAACAAACACACCTTGGATCTCCCAAGCTCTACTTGAACAAATGCAACAGAGGGATAACCTGTGGCATAAGGCCCTTGACTCGCAGCTCCCACAGGATCGGCAACAATACAGAGAGGCTCGTAACAAATGCACAAGGGCCACCAGACAAGCCAAATCCACATACTATAAACAAACCCTCACCTCCACCTGGGGCTCTTGGAAAAATTTCTGGAGCAATTTCAAGGATCTCTGTGGGAAAACTGTTTCCCCTACCCCGGTCCAACTTACAGTAAATTGGGCTACCACCAATGACCCTATAGCTATCTCTGAGGCACTAAACACTTCCTTCTCAGACCTCTCTCCTATTCTCCCTCCTCACTTCTTTGACCCTATCACCCACACATCCCACACCCCCTCGGCCACCAACATATCTGCCCCTTTAGGCTAAAAATCATTTCATGTAAGGAGGCCCTAAGATATCTCACCAAGGCTCTGGAGAACTCCCGTTACAGCAGTGATTCCCTGGACCTCAAACTCATTTGGCTTTCTCAGGATGTGACACTGCCACATCTCACTAAAATCCTCAACCTGTCCTTATGTCTCAGCCAATTACCCTCGGCCTGGAAGAGAGCAGTAACCACGCCCATCCTGAAGAGTGGAGACCCTACCGCCGCAAGCAATTATAGGCCAATATCAATCCTCCCACCCCTCTCTAAGGCTCTTGAAAAAATAGCATCGGATCAACTAATCGACTACCTATCCAAACATGACCTGCTCTGCCATGAACATCATGGCTTCCGAAAGGGCCGCAGCACCTCCACAGCGCTTACTGAACTTACTACTTTCGTCCATGAGGCACTAGATCAAGGGTCCGTGGCTGGAGCTATCTATGTGGACCTGACCAAAGCATTCGATACCGTTAGCCATGAGCTCCTATTCCATACCCTTCCATCCCTAAACTTTGCTCCGGAAGTCTCAGCATGGTCCAAAAACTACCTCTCAAATCGGACCCAACAAGTCAAAATAAATACTACTATCTCCTCATGCAAAACAATTTGTACTGGTGTCCCGCAAGGGTCTATCCTTGGCCCCCTAGTTTTAACCCTCTACCTTAATTCTCTTTCTAAATCCTGCAGTGGTCACATGCTACTTTATGTGGATGATGCGGTTCTATATTGGAAACATCTTACCAACATACGAACATACGAAATTTGCCAGCAGATAAAGGCCTAGAGGTCTATCAAGTCTGCTCGAATGTGCAGCTAGCACCCCTTATTCTGCAGCTGCCCCTTCCTTCCACCCTTCCCCTTCATTAACCCTCCCCCTTGTCCTGTCCCATCCTCGTTTGAAGCAGTCCACTGTTCTACTGCATACCACTTCTGCAGGTAGCGATTCCACCCAGCCACCACCCTCTCTGTAAAAAGTGTCTCCTCATCTCCCTCCTGAACCTTCCTCGCTCCAGTCTCATATCATGGCCCCTGGTGGCCCTCCCTCCTTACTTTGAACAGCCCCTCTGTACCTGTCTTGTTTATTCCTTTCATGTATTTAAAGGTTTCAATCATGTCCCCTGTCTCTCCTCTCCTCCAGTGAGTACATGTTCAACTCCTTCAACCTCCTCTCATATGATAAGTCCCCAGACCCTTGATCATCTTTGTCGCCCTCGCTGCACTCCCTCCAGTAACTTAATGTCCCTTTCAGATACGGACGCCAGAACTGCACGCAGTACTCCGGTGTGGTCTAACTAATGACCTATACAGTGGCAGAATCACCTCCTCCCTCCTTGAGGATATACCCTTGCAATACAACCCAGCATTTTGTTGGCCTTTCAGCTGCCTTCCTACACTGTGCCGAGTTGTTCATTGACCCTGTGATGAGCACACCCAGATCCTTCTCCTCCTCTGTCTGGGCTAGCTGCACTCCCCTAGCTGGTAAGTCCTCCTTGGGTTCTTCATCCCAAAATGCATCACCTTGCACTTTTTGGCATAAAGCCCAGTTGCCAGGTGTCTGACCAGGTTTCAAGCTTTGCCAGATCATCCTGCAACCCCTGCCATCCCCCTAGGTCATCCACCACTCGCCAACCTTGGTATCATCAGCAAACAGACTGATCTTGCTCTTGATGTCCCATGATATGTCTGCAATGAATATCCCAAACAACACTGGTCCCAACACCGAGCCTTGTGGGACACCACTGGTCACTGCCCTTGGGTGTGAGAGCCCCCACCCACCACCACCCTCTGTTGCCTTCCTGCAGCCAGTTTCCTACCCATCTCACCAGCATTGCACCTGCCCTGTGCCTACTAACTTCCTTCCCAGCCTTCCATGTGGCACTGAGTCAAATGCCTTACTGAAGTCCAGATACAGGACATCCACTGCATGTCCCCCGTCCAGTTGCCTAGTTACCCAGTCATAGAACCCGACCAGGTTGGTTTGGCAGGATCGGCCACGTATGAAGCCATGCTGTCTGCTGTCCTGTAGTCCTTTGGCCTCTAAGAGGGCCACCAGCCTCTCCTTCAGGATAGTCTCCATTAGCTTACCCACGATGGATGTGAGGCTCACTGGTCTGTAGTTTCCCGGTTCATCTTCATCCTAACTCCCTTCAATCGGCTCTACAGAGTCACTTTAGGGAAACAGAAACATGGTTCACTGAACACCGTCTTATACTGTAATCAACTATAAGAAAACAAAGACCATGATCTTTGCACACCACCAAAGCCCCCATTGTCAAGCACCCTTAGTGGTAAGAAACAGCCATGACTCCACCCTGGAGCAGGTCACTAGTTTCAAATACCTTGGAGTCACCTTAGACTCCTCCCTCTCCTACCACTCACATATCCAACAAGTCACCTCCTCTATTAACATGAGATTACGTATCCTTTACAGGCATAAGCACTCCCTACCCCCTCAGGCCATGCATCTCGCTGTGTCCTCATCTGCACTTTCCTTGGTTGACTACGGTATTGTCATTTATGGATCAGCTGATCAAACCACCCTACATAGCATCGACATTGCCCTTAATAAAGCTTGCCATCTAATCTCAGGATGTGTTAGGTTAACGCATACCTGCGCGCTTTATAATCAGACAGGATGGCTAAATTTCCAAGGCTGGTTTAGGTACTTTACATGCCTCCTTGCCAAAAAGATACACCTTAAGCAAGCCCCCTCCGGCCTCCACACGCTCATCCGTACTGCCCCCCATAGGCGGACCCTAAGATGCTCAGCAATCTCTACCCTTCTAGTCCCCCACTGCAGAACCACACTTGGACAAAGACCCTTCCGCTATCATGCCCCCCTATAGCTGAACAGTCTTCCGTCCTCCATCTCCATGACCCATAGCCTCAGCCATTTCAAGACAGGTCTCAAAACCCTGCTCCTGGACTCAGCAACCTGTAACTGTAACTCATCTCACTCACATATTGTTACCACCCCACTCACCTTAACTAAAGAAACCGTGGCCACACAGGAGCCTACTCCAGCTCAGCCACTAACCTGTAACTGTAACTCATCTCACTCACATATTGTTACCACCCCACTCACCTTAACTACGGAAACCGTGGCCACACAGGAGCCTACTCCAGCTCAGCCCACTAACCTGTAGCTGTAGCTCATCTCACTCACATATTGTTACCACCCCACCCACCTTAACTAAGCAAACCGTGGCCACACAGGAGCCTACTCCAGCTCAGCCCACTAACCTGTAACTGTAACTCATCTCACTCACATATTGTTACCACCCCACCCACCTAAACTACGGAAACCGTGGCCACACAGGAGCCTACTCCAGCTCAGCCCACTAACCTGTAACTGTAAATCATCTCACTCACATATTGTTACCACCCCACCCACCTTAACTATGGAAACCATGGCCACACAGGAGCCTACTCCAGCTCAGCCCACTAACCTGTAACTGTAACTCATCTCACTCACATATTGTTACCACCCCACCCACCTTAACTACGGAAACCGTGGCCACACAGGAGCCTACTCCAGCTCAGCCCACTAACCTGTAACTGTAAATCATCTCACTCACATATTGTTACCACCCCACCCACCTAAACTACGGAAACCGTGGCCACACAGGAGCCTACTCCAGCTCAGCCCACTAACCTGTAACTGTAAATCATCTCACTCACATATTGTTACCACCCCACCCACCTTAACTATGGAAACCATGGCCACACAGGAGCCTACTCCAGCTCAGCCCACTAACCTGTAACTGTAACTCATCTCACTCACATATTGTTACCACCCCACCCACCTTAACTACGGAAACCGTGGCCACACAGGAACCTACTCCAGCTCAGCCCACTAACCTGTAGCAAATGAATAGCAGGTTGCCACCCCACCTTGTTATGTCCCCCCCACTGTCCTGCCAATGAAACTCTGGGTCCTCCATGACCCTACAAAACTATTTCCTATATTGGCACTGACCAGGGAACTTCTCTATTCTCCCAGATGAAGTAACTCACTACATAAACTGGACATACGGTCCATGTATTATGACAAGTTCATGTAAACATATGTTACCTGTATATGACTAATTTCTGTATTTTGTTTTACTCTGTATTCTTTTTTTCTTACACGCTGTATTGTTATTTCTTTAACTGACGTGGAGCCTTTGCAAACGAGTCTATGACTCAAAGAATTGTAATTCTGATTCTATACAATAAATAAATAAAAATAAATAAAATTTACTACAGATAGAGAGACCTGCATTACCAGGAGGTTGACCACAGCCGGGCCCATGACAGGCAGCTTGAAGAGATACCATATCTAATGGAGGACACCTTGTCAGAGAAAAATTTACCAAACAATAGAAAACATACATTAGCTACGATCAATAGACAAGTGCACAAATAACATTCAGCACAGACCGTAAGTGAAAATAATTGTTACTCTGGTGCATAGAAGTAGGTTTGTTGGGGGTTAGGAAATCAGGTCCAAATGTAGTTACAGGCAATTGCAAGAGTGAATAGCAAAGCAACAAAGAAGGTATTTGAGAGAGAAGTGGGGTGAAGCAGAGCAGATAGCAGCAGGAAGAGAAGAATCATTTAAATAACCACATTATACTTCTGTTATGCACTTAAACTGCTAATCAGGTCAGCTCCATGCTAACTTGTGGGGGCTTATCAAAACTGACATTCCTGCTATATCACCCATTCTACAGAGTCATATCTGGTGCTGCGGGCCGTCTGTTCAAGACAAACCATTGCTGTCTACCAGTTTGTGTTTTAAGCATTGCAAATGCAAGAACCCTGGCTGGCATCCTCCCACTGATGGGCACTGTCCACCCAGAGATACTACTAATCGTTACATATGTGAAGACCAGGCTTTTAACACATAAACAGTAGATGCACACAGACGTGCTCGCCACAATATTCTCAACCTGATAGAAATTTGTAAATAAAAGTACGTTCTTCTTGTAAATGACTTAGAACAGGAAAAAGAGAACCACCTTCAAGCAACTGAAGCTAAATGTCCTCCCAAAGATGCTTTCTTTATTTATTGGTTCTAACACTGTGCCCAGACTGAAAATCTGTCTCTTTACAAAATTACACAGCAGTGCCATGTGACAGACTCTGCCCTTCTAAGGCAAGAACCAAAATCCCCTTGAAGTGAGGTGATCACACTATTACCCACACCCTGAAGTGTCACACTTTACTTATATGGCTTTTTGGAAATAAAATTTAATTTTTAGACACATAGTTTGCATTTAAAAAATCAAATTAGTTTAATTTTGGCTATGTATTTGGGCTAAAGAAAGTAGTCCAAAAACTGTGTGGGGTTGGGGATTTGTTGGGGCTGTCTGCACAGGCTCTGATGTGGGAGAAACACATTGTATGTTCTGTACGTGGTGGCACACAGATGTTTTTGTTCATCTTGAGGTTTTCCTAGATTTTGGTGAGGTTTTTGCAGTGTTTTCCACTACTGTGTGAAAGGTCATTTGCAGCTACTTTTATTCATTTATTTGCCTACTTTCAGCAGCAGATCCAAAGCCCTGTACTGCAGTATTGGTTTTTGGGGTAGCATAGCTGGCTAATAGGTCTACACACCAATTTCAATCAGAGGGAAGCTTTTAGTGACATCACACTGGTAAGCGCAGTAAAGCAGTAGCTCTTCTTTGGTAATTTTGTTAGCGATCACGTCATCACTGAAATTTATAAACCGCTTGCAGGCAGGCTTTTTTCTTACATGGGGAAACAGTTTGACAGAACAACAATTTCAGTTTCAGGACTATACTGATTCTCTGTACAGATTGGTACAGCATTAGCATCTGTGGCGCTAAGGTTAGATTGTTTACTGCGGTGGAGAGTTCCGACGGACATACTGCCACTTTTGAAACATCGAGTACATGAATGAAAGTGGTACTCATGGGTGTGTCTTTATCAGAAGCAGAAACTCTTCTTTTTTTCCACAAATATAACTAATTATATTCTCCAGAAAATAATGAAACAAGCTGTTTAGTTTACACAGTTTGAAATTCACATAAGGGATGTAACCCCTAGATGGCGCTATCCCAGGGGCTACTACCCCTGCCTGATTTGCCACTAACAGGTTGAGGGGCCTGGATCCAATGGCGGGTGCCTCCACCCAGAGGTCAGGGTTTGCAATAGTTAAACTAACTTGGTCACAGCCCTCTGGGACACTGCAACCCCCCTTTCTTCCCACTAGTGGCCCACACAATATATCAGAATTACCTTCACGGTATACACTTACCCCAGGTCTGGTTCCGCACTGGGACCTCCTGTGAAATGAGATACAGTGCAACAATCACAGTACAGTACTTTAACATAGACAAATACCTCAGGCAGTATAACTTTGCTGAAACAAGCAGCTCTGATTTATTTAGGGGATATAACAAGGACAGGGGAAATCAGGTTAATTAGCTTATCACTCTAATAATCTCATTTATGGCTCTGTGCACAGGCTATCCCTATCAGTTACTGTCCCTGGGTACCCAAGCCCTAGTGGCTAGTCCAAACCGTGGCAGCTGGTAGGGCCCTTTCACACAGAGAAAAGGAGAATTAAACAGTCAGCAGTACAGTAATTCCATTTGGATTTAATGTGGCAATTCAACAGGGAGCAACCCTGAATTAGTACTCACGACCTCCAAATAAGATAGGGTCCTTCAATGTCAGCAGGGCTCACTTGAGGTACACAAACCTCTTACACATCCATATAAAAGAAAGTACTATACCAGGCAGGCTGCATCTGTATCCCGATCGCAATTACTGCACAATACCCGGAGAACACACAGCAGATTCAGTTCCTGACAGACCGAGTGCAATTTTCAGCAATTCTTCCAGTCTTCTACAGGGTGAGCCTGGTTTCTACTCTTCAGAGATCCTTTGATTCTTTTCACAGGACGGATTAGTCCTAAAAAGCTGTTACACAAGCTGCAGACCGGAACTCTGGGCCTTACACACGTTTTGACTAAAACTGCACACTGAAAAGCACAGGGCTCCTTCCTTCTTCACTGCCAAAGCTCAACTGAACTCCAACTGACAAACCGGCACTTCCTTTGAGTTCCTCCCAGTTCTTGACTGGATTGGCTGTCACTCACAATAGACTGCTGCTGTTGGTCCAAAAAGGCACTGAAGTCTAAACTACATCTCCCAGAGTCACTGCCCATACAATCCTCTTGTGGCTGGCTCAGATTATGAGTCAAGTTCTGATTCGTCCAAGGCATCATTTTAGAGCTAGCTTACCCCACACTGATTGGTCCAGTTCAGCAGTTCAAAACTAGAATGGGAACTAGCAGACACAGTTCTGACTGCAAAGAAAGCAGGTTAGACAAACTGTAATTTCATTATTACTCTAAATAATTTCTGGCAAACAGTTACATCTTTCAGATAGGTTCCCTTTGCACTCCTAGTGACTGCAAAATGAAGTGAATTGGCAGCAGCTCGAGTGGTACTCAGAGAAGCACACAGTCCCCCCATACAAACTAATTATGTCTGCAAGCAGACAGCTCTTAAAGAGACAGTACCAGAGGCTCTAAAAACACTCACTGATAAATGGCTTAAATGCCAAACACCATTCAGGCTTGGAGCATTCAAGCAAGCTCCTGGAAGTCTTTTGGGAACCCCCATTTGCAGGGGGGTTACAGGGAGATCTGGCTTTTTTTTTAGTTTGACAGGACTGTGTTAACTCAGGTTAAACAATGCTGGTTGTTCTGAATTTTCCTAGAATGACTGGCACAATGATACTATTTTTGTGACTGGACATGGTAGCTGGGGCTTGTTGCTGCCCACTGGTATTAGTGCCACCTACCAAGGGGCAGTAGCCAATCAGATGTTAGCATTCACTGCTTCCATAAAATAAGCTAATATCCTTTATAAAAAAGAATAAGGAGGAAACTAATACTCAAAGTATTCCATTTTGAGTTCTATTTTGTTTAAAGAGCACCTTTCTGGGTGCTCAAAAGCAGAAACAGGAGGCTCTCTCACCTGAACAGGAGTCCCTCCATTGATGTTTTGAATTTTAAAATGTAGCCCCTTATGGAAAGAAAGGGGATTATAATTTGCCCCCAAAGGGCTAGCCTTCCAATTCCTTCCACCTCCTGATTGTTGACTTTGCCTCTGTGCTCTGATGCTTTGCGATGAAAGAACAGAGGTAGCACAGGTACACAATTCATACAAGTCTATGCAGCACCCTTTTAAAAGCTCATTTTATGATTGTAATCTGACTTTTGGTATGAACTGAAGGCAGGGTTCAACTAACCAGGCTGTTGTTAGTTGAACACTGCCTTCAATATGTACCAAAAGTTGGATTCCAACCTAAAAACAGTTTTTAAAAAGATGCTCCATAAGCTTGTATCGTGCAGGTGCTAGGGTTGCCAACAGTCCCGTTATTTTATGGGATATCCCTTATTCAAGGGTAAAATTCCCCATCCCATTTGAAATTCATACTGGATGCCTATTGCCTCTTATTTTTTGGTTGCCCCTGTGCTGCTTAAAAAATGCATTGTCCCAATATCCGTAGCAGCCATGGAGTGGGAGAAGCCCGCTGTTGAGCTTATATTATGTGCGCAGTGCCGCTGCTGGGAGTCGAGCTGTGTATGGACTCTGTCCACAAACTAAAGGGAGTTTCAAGGAGCTGCTTTGATGATTGGTGAAACATGGATGCTGCACACACCACCAGACTCCTCCTGTGACCATCTCCATTGTGCAAGTACCAGTCCAGTGGCCGAAAATCATCGCCAGGATTCAGTCTCTGCACTCTGTGGGATGCCAGTTGTTATTTGGGGCCGGTGGGGCGGGGGCACTTCACTTTTGACTGCAGTCAGGCTGCTGTGTTGCTGCAGAGTGCTGAGATGAGGATGAATTGGTCGGAGGAGGACTGACTGAGTCAGGACTGCTGGTTGGTCATGAGTAGAAGAGAGAGAGTCTTCTTCCATTAATAAATCAGTACGGTAAGTGTGTCTGCAGACTGCACACAGTGCTGTCAACTCTGGAGAGGAGGAGATTATGATTGGCTGCCGCCAGGCTGGGATCTTGGGCTGGGTCATGGAGGGTGCCTAGTTTCGGGGCGGCAGGCATCTTTTCTGGACCAACTGTGGGTGGGTTATTTAGGCCTTGCTATTCGGTGGGAATTTTAATGTGGTTGTACTAGTTTGCATTGTTTTACATGAGCAATGGACAGATTGCCAGGCTTTCAGCTCAAAATAACAAGCCAAGCCAGAGTTGCTCAGGTGGAACAAACATTTGTGAGCCACTCTTATCTTGATTTGTGGGTGATGATGGGCAAGAGAAACTGTTGAACTGGTTATCGGGAAAAGTACAAGCTCCAAGCCTTGTTTCCAATTCCATGAGCAACCCTAGAGAAGGGTACATACAGCCTGTTAGCCTATAGCAGAGAGCACAGCACAGAGGCCAGGTGCAGCAGCAGGTGGAAGAATGAACCACTGTCCCAAAGGCACTCACCAGCTCACAACTCAGATGAAAAAAACTTAAGAAGCTTCTTACGGCTTTATAGCATCTATTATCCAGTTTCATCCAAGAGTGTAGTGAGAAAATCACAATACAGACACCACTCCAACAGTGGCTATACAGCCATATGAAGCCTCTGTGAGCCTTTTTCATCTGAGTTGTGGGCTGACTAGTGCACTGTCTCTTTGGGACTGTGTTTTATATGTAGCAGGGGCTAGCAACCCCTTCCCAGCACCAGGCAATCAATATCTTTCCACAGTGTCAGCCTTGGAAGTGGCGGGGGCAGGGAGGGGCAGGGCTGGGGTGCAGTGGGTCTTTCCCTTATTTTTAAATCCAATGTTGGCAACTCTAAGCAGGCCCCAGAGTTCCCTATTTTTACAACACAATATGCCAGAGTGAGGGGTGGAGTCAGCGATCAGGAAGTGGAAAGAATCGGGAGGCTAGCCCCTTTGGGGGCAAATCATGATCCCTCACCTTCCATAGGAGGCTAAATTTAAAAATTCAAAACATCAAAGGAGGGACTCCCATTCAGGTCAGTGAGCCTCCTGTTTCTCCTTTTTGCTTTTTTAAATAGCAGGAAAGGGTCTCTTTAAATGGCTTGTTTACACTGAGCATTCTGTACCAGTGTGAGCAATGCAGAGTGGATGGTTTGCTTCCAGAGGATAAGTGTAAACGTATTTGGGAGCACTGTAAGCTAATCCATTTCAACTCCAGTGAAACTCTGCAGTGGTGGAGAGTTGAAATGGTGCAGGAGTTTGAAGTCCCCGGGGTGAATGGAGCATACACCACCTGAATGCGATTGTGATGCACCTGCAATGGTGAAAGCCGGCAGAGGGACATAAAACACATGGGTGAAGAGGACCCAGGCCACCTGCAACACTTCCACAGCTTCTGCATGACTCGACACCTCCTGTGTGTGGACACACTGAAAATGACTAGAACAGTGCACTTTACACACAGGTTCTGAAATGGTGCCAAACTGTGGTGTATGTGTAAATATACCCAATGTTTCCTGGAGGCATCAGTAGCTCTGTAAGGGGCCCCTCATGCTTCATTGCAAACTGTCAAAGTTGATGAGCAGAGAACTGTGAACCAGATTAAGTCCAGTCTATCTCCAATGATGGGGCTTCACTGCTTGACCCTGAGCTCCCTGTATTTTAGGCCTTCCAGACAGAATACTGCGTAGAAAAAGGACCATACTGAGAACAAGATCTTTCATCTCATCTGGGTTATCCTCAGCAAATATATCAGAAAAAATAAGGTACTACATCATGGTTGGGGTGGCAAAGAAGACATAAGTGACTCATTAAAACCAAGAGCTAAAAAAACAGAAAAGAAAGGACTGACATTCGATCATTAGGTATTCTTCAACAATGATCTATGAAGAAAAAATGTTTGCTTCCTTAACTGTTTACCCTGAGTCTATTTTGGAAATACTTTTTTGCAAGTTATTTACCGCAGGATAGCCCACCTGAGATGTAGCATCTCTTTCCTAGTGGGGTCCTGCTTCTACCTTTTTCAAGCACTTGTCCAAGGTCATATACTGTAGCACATATTTGACTCTAACCCTTTGATGTTCTGGTTCACAAACTGCTGCTCTGACCACAAGACCACACTGTCTCCCTAAATAATGAGAATCCATGACAGTTTTAAGGGTAATCCTGGGCTGCACAATGGAGGGGATTAGACGTGTATTTCAATAAAAAACATTTTGTGCTTATTTTATTACATTTTATCTTGATAAGCATTAGCATAAAGTTACTAATGTTATAAACCACGTTTAAGAGCTTTTTCCACTGCTGCCAAACTGAACACTGCAGCTTCCTTCACATCTGTGTTTTTCTGAATTGCATGCAAAGACCAAAATGAAGTAAAAACAAACAGTAAAGCAAAAACAGGAGCATTGCTCTGGCAATCTATGGAATATTATTTTCTAATTGAGTATGGTTAAGTCAATTCTCTGAGTTAGCTGAAATCACATTAGGCAGATACTGTGGAACACAGATGTCTGCAGTTTCTTCAGCATAATGTCCAAATCAACAAGTCATTGTAATACAGGGAAAATTGTGTTTGTATGAAGATTAAAATGACTCAGAAATTAAATTAGGAGCACTGAGTACAGCCCAACGTCCACAAGCGAATAATCCAAGCTAAGCAAGGATCAAGATTTTAAGTCGTTTTTCTTAAAGGAAAGCTTAACGTGAGCCCCACCCCCAAAAAGCTCACCCTCCAGTTAAGCTTTTTATACAATGAGCATTTTTCTGTTAATCACTGGTATTTTAATTGACAAGTTCTGAAACCTGGAGTATGGTTGATGGAGTTTCCATTTGCTGAGGCAGCGACAATCAAGACCGCCCGCCTCAACATTGCATAGAAGCCGAGCGTGTCACCTGCCTCAGCAAATGGAGCCCCCGCATCCATTCATACTCCGGTTTCAGACTTTGTGAATTAAAATACAGTGAGTTGTGGCATCGAGAAAACGTCATTTTACTGTAAAAGCTTAACCGGAGGGTGTTTTTCTGTCAGGGTCTCAGGTTAATGACAGCTTTCCTTTAATACTGTTACACTGTTAAACAAAATTAACATAATAAAGGAGAGGGCGATAATACTGTAATGTTGCACTCCTTAAACAGAATCTTTCGTTCTGGTCAAAATATTTTGAAAATGTAACATAGTTTAAAATGATTTGAGTTACTTTTTAGTTAGAAAATGCATTTTATTAAATCACTTGAAAACACAACTGATTGCAAGTACTCTAGTCCTCAAAACATGCAGTACTTCTAATTAAACTATCCAGTGACATGGCACCAATCTATAAAAAAGAATCATCAAGACCCCAGCCAAACCATTATTATTCTAAACTAAAGATTTCATAATTAATAAACTGAGTGTGATGTCATGTGGTTTTATTATCCAAATATGAATTTAGACCACTTAGATGAATCTGTCGCTTGAGGTCTCGTAAGTCTCACTCTGCTGCAAAGCACTGATTCGACCTCCAGTATACCTGAAGGGTAACGCTACCATTTATGCTGCCTTTGTAATGCAATAAACAGCAAAGTCTTTTGCCCTTGCTTACTTACAAACTTAATGTTGCCGGTAAAGGTAAGAACACTAGAGTTACTGTTGATTAACCAATGCTGACCCACTGTTTGAAAAGAGAACAAATGGTGAGGGACTTTTAAAGCACTTAACGTAAAGCACCAGGTACAGGTATATATGTAGTGTTATAGATTTCAGAAGAAATACCTATGGCTTAGCCTAAAAATGAAATCATACCAAATATCCAGAGTATGAATATGGGATAATGTGCGTCCATTACAGTGTAAAGGAAAAACGTAAAGGAGTGAGATTTACTATAGGGCTTCATAGTCAACTGCCCTGAGCTACCCTGGAGCAGCGATAGTCCCTCTGTGTTAAAATTATAAATTTTAATGCACTAATGGGGCCCCTGTTAGTTGAGCGGTGGCTTTCATTTTCATTAAAGGAAACTTAAAGCTGTATAATAATGTTCTGAAAATCTCCCCATAGCATTCAATGGGGCGTGCCCCCACACTCTCCCTGGTAGGATGTCACAAAACATCCAAGTGCAGAGGCATGGTCAGGGGACCGGGAAGTTGGAAGGGATCGGCTGGCTGGCAGTTCGCACAGAGTTATGATCCATTCCCTCCCTTACGGGAGTGCATTAAAATTTACAAATATAACACAGAGGGACCATCACCGCCCCAGGGTAGCAGGCTATGAAGCCCAAAGCTGTATTACAAAATGTCACACCTTTACTTTAAATAGCCACCCCCCCCCATTCTGGGGGTTGGAGATTTTGACAAACAACATTTTTATACTCAATCTTCTAGATCATCTACTTCTGGTATTTAGCTTTTCTGTTTTTGTTCATCATGTGTTTTTCCACTTTTCCCTTGCCGTCACCTAGGGATATACCCTGTGATCAGGGCTATACTAAGTTCAGGCATTTTGCCACCATCATTCAGAAGGCGGGGGTTGGGGGGGAGAGGGATCTTTCACAGTTTTTATTCTTACGTCCCTCCCTCTTTCCCATGGCATGGGCAGTGCCTCAATCAGTCTTGCTACTGCCTGTGTGTGCATGCACGTGTGTGTGTGCGCGTGAGTGTGTGTTTGTACAGCAGTAGCAGCAGCAGTACAGTGAGCTAGTCACTGTGTGTGCATCTGTGTGAACTGGCAAGTTAGATAGCAGCAATATTTCCTTGGATGGCAGAACAGATTCATTCAGCAGTAGCAAGCTCAAGGTCTATCCTGCTGTTTGTGTGTGCATACCAAATGGAAATTTAGACACTACTGCATTAGTGTTTAGGGAAGGAATGTCAGTGAATAAGCTGCTCTGCCACACTGAAACTGATGGCAGGATACTACTGCTGTCTGAACCTGTGGTTTAAACCTATGCAGACAGACAGACAGCTCACTGTGCTTTTTGGCTGCTGCTGCTACTGAGTCCTGGGAAATGAACTGCTGCAGTCTGAATCTGCTATCTGCTAGGCTGCCACTTCTGCCACTCCTACTGCTAGTCCTTAAAGCTCTAAAAAGTCCCCAGTCCCTGAAACAATTATCAACCAGTAAATTACTGTGAAACCAGGTAAGGGTTTTATTCTAAGATTTTTTGTAATAGAATTTAAAGTCTAGGCTGTAGGGGTATGCACACCCAAATATTAATTCTTGAACATAAAGAATAATGGGATATTCATTACTCGGGACCAACTAACAAATCTTTCCATTATTCTTCAGGAAGTAAAAAAAAAAAAATTGTCTAGCATTCCTCAGGTGGCCAGGGCTAATCCTATGTCCACCCCATCCCAGTCATTTAACTCCCACCACAAACTTTCCAGATTGCCCGGTCCTGACACTATCCCGGGAGAAGACATCTTCATAATCAACTCCCCCCAGTCCGCAAAGTATCATATGTTATATGGTGGCCCCATCCCCTCATTACCCCCAGCTCCATTATTTCAGCGGAGGCCAGCAGAAGGTCAAACCCTGGTCACTCAGTGTCCCCGCTACATACCCACACCATTAAAAACATGAAAATTATTTTGAACTGCATGGAATTAAGGGAAACATTTGGCCAGTTTGGAAACACTGAGTAAAAAGAATTTTCTAATTTAGCCCAGTACTAGTTGAGACATCATTATCATTTCCACAGCAAAGGCTGTGATTTCACAAGATGAAGACTGTAATGTCTGGTGTAGACATGTAGATGGCAGATGAAGTCTAGCTGGACAGTTGTCCTGCTGTCATGTTACTCTGCACAGCTGTAAAGAAAAAAGGGGAGTCTAAACACAGCAGATTTAATAGAAACTGAGATGTGTCTAAATACTATGTTTAAACTGCAACCTTGTTTGAACACATCCATACTAACAGACATGCTCACCTGAAACGGATTAGCACAGTTGATATTCTAAATATTTGTTTACAGCTCCCAGTGGTATTTTTATAAAATAGGGAAAAATGTTTGTCCTCTACATTTCTCAATTATCTTTATCCTGCCCCCCAAGTAACATGCACATTAATAGAACTTTGCCTGTGGCATGTGCTGGATACCGGTGAAGATCATGCAGCCGGATCCTATAGCAGCCTGCCAGAACCAGTATTTAAACCTGACAGCACTAATGACCTGTGGATCCCTGCAGAGGCCAAGTCTGCAGGCCGCCCCCCACCGCTGCTGGAAATCAGCTGCCCTCCAGAATCCAGACATTTCCTTCAAGTTAGACAAGAGTCTGCCTTTGCAGTCTAGCAATGCAGCTGAGTGGACTAGTCCATAAGGAATGCAACAGGACAAAGCAATACAACCACACACTCGCCAAGGGTGAGTACATTGCCTGCCCGACATCCCAAAACCTTCACAGGCAGAAATCAAGAGCCTGTTATGGAATCTAGGCTCCCCAAGTCACAGCATAATGCACTGCTGCTGTTGTGCCACAATTTAGACCAGTCATATGCATTCTGTGTTAAAACAGCCACTGATACCTTACTGAAAACGGAATATTTAGACCTATTATAGCCTGCAGTACAGATAAAATAGCTGCTGTAGTCATCTCCCTTGTTCTTTAAGGACATTTGCAAGAAAACCCAATTTTGGTCCTTTAGACTTGATACACTCCTGCCACTTGTCTACATATGATGGCAAAGTCCTTTGCTTCTGACATCATAATCACTCCCACTGCAACGGGTGGTGATGCCACAGGCAGAGGAAAATGAAATCTGAAGTAGATATGGAGCAAGCACAGATACAGTCTGTTCACACAAACTTCCTTAATAAATGACAAATGAGATGAAGATAAATACTGAAACTATACAAAATACAAACTGATTTTTTTCCAGACATTCTAGTTTTTTAAAATGGTTCTCTGAAGCACCACTATAATAGAGCTTTAAAATTTCTCCCTATTTATATGAAGCAAGTACTTTTATTGGCAATGTAAAAAACACAGCTGGTATTGAACATTGTGGGGGCATAGAAAGATCACAAGTTAATCTACCTTTGTTATTCAATACACATTTTATTCAAGTAACCTTATTTGCTGGCTTTTCTGTACCACCAGCCAGTCAGACTGCGTGGAGGTGAATTAAAGAATCAGTGTCTGCTCCCAAAAAACTGACACAGACAGAATAAAGAAATACGGAAAATAGACAGCAAGCAATCTTTTCCCTGTCTACCTGGACGATCTAGGGCTGGATTTTCAAAACTGATGGCATAGACAACTCCTGATTGTGGACTACACCTGCATCATCTGAAATGCACCAGAACAACTGAATGTTGTTTAAGCAATAAGGCACTACAAGGTGTGTGTTATCGTGTAATAACGTCACTCCTGGGTGGGTTGAAGTTATCGAGGTAGCGTTGTGCTTCCACCCCCAGAAGTGACGTTATTGCACAATAACACACCTTGGAGTGCCTTATTACAATTATACAATGGCTCATGTGATACAAAAATAAAAAAATTTAAAAAGGTTTTAGTAGATTTTAGTGTAGCAACATATCTTTGTTTCCGAAAGAGGCATCCAAACAACAATCCAAAAAATCAATACAGTGATGTTATTGTGTAATAACATCACTGTCTCAGGCACACGCTGACCAATCAGAGCCCTGGAAATGTTCTTGCCATTGTATAATTAAAAACAGCACTGCCATTATGACCCCACCTTATTTCCCTGTAAAACATTCCACACATCTTACAGATCCATTTGCTGGTAAACTGTTCTGTTTCCAGCAGAATTTTAATATATTTTTCAAATGTTTTAAATTAGCTTTTAGTTTTTCTTAGGAAAAAAGATGCCCCCTTCATTTGGCTTGGTAATAGTACTATGGACCTGCCAAGGGTAAGGATAGAGAAACTAAGCAAATGTGTAGTGCACAACACCCAAAAATGCACATTCAGTATAGGTATGGTAAGATTTTTATAAACTGAAGCTGGTTACTAGCTTTTTTTTTCCCCATATAACAACTTTTTGCCTGGCTGGATCAGGTGGGCTTGCTCTAGCTCCTCCCTGCTCCTCCCAACTGATGCATACCTCCTCTTGTCCTCAGGCTAAGTCCCCCACAGATTTCCCCCCATGGTGGGCCAGAGAAGAGAGGGCCATCCTCACCTCTGGTGAACATTTCCAGAAGTGCCCGTGGCTGGCTGGTGGCACAGGCCGAGATAAGCATGCAGGGCTTCCTGAAGCTCACCTGGCTCCCTTTTTCCATTTTCTCCCTCATCTCTGCCATCGTAGGTGCATGCCTGCATGTGGAGGCGCACACACACACACACACACACACACAGCATGCTGTGGCAGACCCTTCCTTCGTGGACACCTGAAGCTGCACTGCCACCAGGCTACCATGACGTGGCAGTCTAAGGCATGCTAACATGCCACCCTTTCCATTGGATGATCAATCCTCTCCAACCGACCCTGGTAACCCATGCTCATTCCTGAACTTGGGTAGCTGGCATGATAGGAGGTAAGATGTTCAGCACCTCATACCTCCATGTCACCATGCTGGCATTTTTAACAAGCTTTTTGATAACGCATTTTTTGTCGCACTGGTGTTTCAAAAATATTGTCGTATTTGTGACAGCTTGCCTGCTTTGCGGCAACTTGCGCCATTTTTTGGCGCATGCATGATGTTATTTGCATAACTTGAGGCAACTGTAACAAAAAGTCAGAACTCGTTTTAGGAGTTCTACGTTTTGTCACAAGTTGCGCAATTGCTCTTAACTAGTGCCATAAATCCTGACCATCCCTTTGAACATCCAGCACCTTATTTTAAGATGCAGCCCAAACCTACCACCTAAAATCAAGCACAAGAGACCTTCTTCATGTGCCACACACAGATCCACTAGGTGAGACGGCCTTTTCAACAACAGCACCAATTACTTGTAAGCTACTCCCCAACATCATAAAAGATTCTACCAACATCTACTCCCTTAAACAAAAACTGTACAACTAATATCTTAGCCCTTGTACCTGTCATCATTTCCTCATGAATCCTATGCCACTCAGAAGATATCATGTCTAAAACCTTCTTCTCCTGGAGGCTGCAATCTCCTCATCAGTTTCTCCACTAGGCATTGCATTGTTTGTATTTAATTTTGTCTGTTAGTTGATGCTAACTACTGTGCTGCTGTTCTTGCTCCCCCAGGCCTCCTCTTGTAAAGGAAGGGCTGCACCTACTTTAGATGGGGCTATCCTGGTATGCTAAGCAGCATCAAAAAAAAACCAGAAGAAACAGCAATAATGGAATAGAAGAAGAAGAAGCACAAAAAGGAGAAAGAAAAGAAGAAACAATGAAAAGAAGGCTAAAGCAATGGAAAGAAAAAAGGTGTAAGGAAAGAGAAAAATTATTATGGGTTAGGATTTCGAGGACTGTCTAGGTGGAGCTAGGGAACCAACAGTTTCTACCTCCTTGCCTTGTCATGCAGTGAAGAGATTCAGTTTTAGCTTTAAATGTGATCTAAATATCAGCATTTCTCTTTAGTACCTACCTGACAAAAGACTGGCTTGTACATCTGGGAGAAAATCTGTGTCAGTTCTTCTGAATCACTGTAGTCCTTGGGAAGTTTATCGATACAAAGGCACTTGGAATGAATTCGATCAGCAGTCAACTGATTTACATCTGCCCACTGTGCAAAAAGGCAACATTCTTCCAGCTGCCTGCCCAGAAGTTCCAATCTCGCCTTAGCAGCCGAATCTTTCTTCATGTACTCCACAAACCCATAGCCCTTGGAGTGGCCCGTGACTTCACTGTAAACAAGAAAACACCTTTCGATGTTTCCATAAACCCGTATCAGTTCTTCAAACTGCTGCAGTGTGTAGGAGGTGGGTAAATTAGCAATACATAGCAGGGCATCTGTTGGTTGCATCTGTACAGAAATTTCTTTTCCCCGTAAAATGAACTGATGAAACTTCTGAATAGCATCCTGTGCCTGTTCTCCATTCAACAGAGTGACAAAAGCTGGAAAAGTTCAAGCAAACAGCGTCAAGCAACTTTGTTTTATATTCTTCATACACAGTTTTTTTTTTCTTAACTGGCTTTAAAATTAGGTAGATTTACATGATTTATAGAGCAGGCATGCTGTAAAAGGAAAGGATCTTTAAGTGAAGCCTGCATTCCTGTATTTTCTAGCTACACTGGGTGAGGACACCCTCATTTGCATATGCAGTATTTCCTGTGGGCTAAGCACCAGCTTGAAAGTTAAACTGGAAATGTGGTCAGAGAATTTTTACATGCTTCTTACAACAGGCAACAGAATACTGCATATTCCACAGGATTGTCCCCAGAAGTAGGCAAGACTGGGTGTACTGTGGGATAAGACACATGTTGAGAAGTGAGGTATGAGTCAAAGCTGAGTGCTTTACATATCCTGGAAGTACTGTTATCCTACAAGTGCACAAACAATGGATTACTGTATTGTAATTCAAAAATGAGCCCCCCCCCGATTTTTATTTTTAAAGAAAATTGACATTATTACACAACCTCTTCACCCAAAACCAAACTCCCTGAGTAGGCTTTTGAGCTGAAATTTTTTTTTCAGTACCTCTGAGTTGTAACATTTTATGTTTGAAAAATAAAAACTCCATTGTGCAAGTCTATAGCCAAACTATTACATTAACTTTATCTAGGAAAAAAAGATTACTGTCATTTGGTACAAGTTTTTTTATTTACACTTTTTCATTCTAGCTCTCTGGTGGTCCAGGCAGGACTTCTGTCCTGCCTATCCAGGTAACTGCAGCCTGTCCTCTTCCCTGACATGACTGGTGCCCTATAAACCCCGTGGCTTATTCCCTGCAGCAGGGCCCGACCAGTGTCACCCCCCCCAAACCAGTCAGGAACTGAATCATGTCACTGGAGCGAGGCCAGCCAAGAAGAGCGGAACAAGCAGGGCAGCCCATTGATGCATGGTGGGGGGCGGGGGTGGGGTAAGGCTGTGTCTGTACACCTGGAGTCCTGCATATTTTTCCATATTTTCTACTCCTCCTCACAAAGGAGGACAGCATCCATACAGACATGTAGCACTACTGAGTCAGTCCGCTCCCGATGTCCTGAGCTCAATACGTAAACCCAGGTCACATGCTGCCAGGCACCCCAGAGCTGACAGGCTGACTGAAACCTTTTATATATCTGCACTGTTTTCAGTTTACCAATGACAACAGAATGGTAGAGGATAGAAATGTTAAGGGTAGCCCTTGCTTTTCACTTGTAATGGCAGAATTACAATTTACAACCAAACAAGACTGTTTCTTTAAGGGGTCACTTTCAAGTTTTGGGGGCCTATTTTAGTCCTTTCTTAAGGTGTGCTCATATGATAATTACCTCCAGCCGGCCTGATGGCACAGTGGTAGTGCTCCTGCTCATGACACTAGTGACCTGGGTTCAGGATTGAGCCAAGGAAACCGGGGGACAGCCTGGGGGAAGAGGACTGAGCATCCAAGGGGATGCTCTCCTCTTGCAGGGAAGAAAGGTTACCGTCCTCACTGCAATACTGCCACCTGTGTGACCACAGGTGGCACTGCAGTTGAGGGTGTCATGGGAGGGAGAAACATTTGCTAGGGGGCCCCATGTCCTGCACACCATGTGTGCATGCTGACATTTCTAAGGGGAATGGCAATGGGAAAAGTGCTTGGCATCAGCTTCCCCGTGGACCCTGGTATGTTCAGGACAGTCCCTGCCATTGCTATAGGTTGCAAAATGCTGTGCACAACTGGGGGTACAACTCCACACCCCAGTATTTCACCTGGGGGGAAGAACCGAGGCTATATTGGGGCTGACTGCGACAGGTAAAGCAGGGATTAGGAGGACATACAGGGGTTGCCAGTGAGGAAGAATAGTCCAGAGACTCTTGTGATAAAATAAATTGTAAAGAATAGTTACCTCCTAGTCAGATTTCAAAATTAGAGCTAGGCTTCTATTTGTTACTTTTACTGTATTAAATGTACCTTTACATAATCTGCTCCCACCCATTTCCATTTTATGAACATGT
Organism: Neoceratodus forsteri; assembly: GCA_016271365.2. Classification (NCBI taxonomy): domain Eukaryota; kingdom Metazoa; phylum Chordata; order Ceratodontiformes; family Ceratodontidae; genus Neoceratodus; species Neoceratodus forsteri. The sequence continues at coordinate 400,792,010 of CM028136.1, read as the reverse complement.
CAGGTAGAAATGTATTACAGGGTAATTAGTCATCTCATAACTCCACTTCACGTGTGCATGAATGGAGTGGGTCACCTTCATAGGGTACCAACTTTAAGGTGCAGATCCTGCCACCAGCAAAACCAAACTATCATAGCTGGCAGCAGCAGCAGAACTGAACTGCCCTGTAATAAAGTACTGTATATGAGTGGTCACTTATTGCCATGGGGAATCAGTAACATCAAAAACTCATCATACCATCATTCTGACATCTGAAAGTTATACCATTGTTCCAACTTCACTCTCCTGGTTTCCGATGCAGGCTTGCTTTCCATCCCTCTCTCTAGACACCAACAGCCTGGGGACAGGGACAGAGCGTTCTATGTGGCGGCACCAATTCTATGGAATGCTCTACCAGACTATGTTAGATCTGCCTGCCCAGTCAAAGCTTTCAAATCCTTTTTTTTTTTCAGTTATGCTTTTTGGCCCCGTATCTTCTGCTGAAACTCCGGCCAACCCACCGCACTTCCACCCATGCAGCCTCCTCGGCTTATCCATCCAGTCGTCAGGCGGGTTTGTGGCAGTGGCTTGGAGAGCAGCCGGGGCAGAGAATTTTTTTCCCCTTGTGTTTCTGGTTCAGGAGGCGTGGCATGCACAGACACAGTGCCGTAACCATGTCCACATCCTTATGTCTCCCAGACTCAGCCATTGGGTCCCCCGGTAAGCAGCTCTCGTGGTCACCTGGGAGTATTACACTATGAGGCATGTCCCTTCCCTGGAGATGGAGAGCATGCAGCCGCCACTCGATCCATCTCCCCCAGCCAACCCTCAAGCCACCTGAGCTCGTTCCCATACCCGGGTCAATGGGGTGGCCTGAAGCCTTCAAATCCATTCTGAAAACTTTTTTCTTTACTCAGTCCTTCTCTGAATGTTAATTTATTTTATTGTGATTTCATATGTTATTTGCTTAACTGTTGAGTTTGTACTTGCTTTATTGTGCAGCACCCTGAGTCCTTGGGAAAGGGTGCTGTAAAGTCGCCTTGCCCTGCCTTTATGATTTCACCAGAATCCCTTGATGGAATGACGAATCTTGTTACTGATTTAAAGTAAGCAAAGCAAAATTTATTTGTTTAGCACCCCATCCCAGAGGCTCTGGGCACTGTACAGGTAGGTGAAATTAAAACAACTTACAGTATACAAAAACATAAGGCAAAATAGGAACAATAAACAACAAGACCTAAATAAATCCTGAATTAAATAAAACAATGCAGCAGTTATTTAGTTTTAAAATATAGGTAATCTACAAATGCCTTTTTAAAAAGATACACCTTCAGCTCCTACTTAAAGATGGTGTGCTGACCACACATTGAAACCTGCATGGCAAAATCCCTCTCAGCGACAATCTCAACAGGTTTCGAGATTGTCGCTGTGAGCTGCCCCCCTTCGAATCAACTCTGACTTGGAATTAGATATCTATAGAAAGGGGGGCATGGGAATGGTGCAGGCCCCTGCATGGGGGGTTCAGAAGGTGCAGCCCCCTGATAGAAAAGAACACAGTGTCTGACAGGTGAAATTTTGCCTGTCGACATTGTGGATCTCGCTATGCCAAACTTCAACAACAGTGTTGTTGACTCGGCATAGGTAAACCCTGGATCGGATCCCGGTTGGTCGCGAGGACCTGAGTATAGATGCCCCCCCCGAAGGCGAACTTCACCAACCATTTCCCTTGATCAGATCCTGGTCGGTCACGAGGGCCTGAGTGCAGACACCCCCACCACTCTGAAGCCGAACTTGACCAGCTATTTATTGCCCTGAATCGGATCCCGGTCAGTCACGAGGGCCTGAATGCAGACGCCCCCCCGTAGCCGAACTTCACCAGGTACGGAACGCGGGCTCAGCAGAAGAGTCGGAAAACTCTGGCACAGTTGGAACCAGTGTGTGTCTTTGTGCTTTGGCGCCTTTTTCTCTCTGTAACATTTTCTTTATTTCAGTAGAATCTCCACTGCCTTTACGTGTATAGCCCTAATCTTGTGCCTTAAGTAGTTCAGGAACTGTGAGTGCTTTATTTTAAGCAAAATCGGAAAAGTAACCTTAAGAATCACCACTGCCTTTACTTGTATAGCCCTAATCTTGTGCCTACTACAGACAGCTCAGGTTTAGATTTAACTTTACTTACTGCTGACAGGCTAACTTATGTAAAACATCTGCAGCCATTTGCTTAGCTGTAATTACTGCTACCAGGCTAATTTATTTGAACTCACTCACTGCAGCCATTTGCTTTGGGCATGTTCCGATAGATGTGTTGTGCTTCAGAATAATCTGTAAGTCTCCTCCCATTTCACAAAGCATAAATAACCCTTACCTGCTTCCTCTCCACAGCCATTTCCCTGGATCGGATCCCGGTCAGTCACGAGGGCCTGAGTGCAGACACCCACCCCCCCTCCAAGCCGAACTTCACCAGGTACAGAACGTGGGCTCAGCAGAAGAGTCGGAAAACTCTGGCACAGTTGGAACCACTGTGTTGCCCCGCCTCCCCCACCACCACTCTTGGTTGGCACTCAGCTATATAGGGTGGATAAACCAATAGGAGTGCGGCTGCATTTTAACCAATCAGCCCACTTCTCCACCTGCAGATTATATTCGTTGGTCACTAGGGGGATCCAGCCTGCCACCATTTCTCTATCTTCCTCACATCCCATACTCCAGCATGTCCCTTGTAGTGTTCTCTATACTAGCTCTGCTCTTCCCTGTGCTGTCTCCCCCACTATCCCTCTGGTGAATCTCTCCAGCTCTGTTGTAAGCATACATCTGCCAGACTGTCAGCCTCCACTTGCCAATCTACCCATTGCTCCCAGCATCCCCATCTGTTTACCACTTACCACTAACTCACCTCACACGCTGGACCACCCTATCACCCCACCGCACCCTCCACCAAAATCCACTCCCCTGCCCCCTGTCCACGGTGCAGGGTGAGCTCTCTCTGTCCTAACCGTACCTGCCCTTAGCTCCCTATCCATCCCCTGCTCCTCCCCCCCAGATCCTCACATCTGCCCAAGCACTTCTACCCCAACTGCCGTAGTCCAATTCTCCGACTGGAATGCCCACCCAAATCCTGGGCCTGGACACTCTACCCCCCCTTGCCCCCTGCTGGGCATGCCCTCCGCATTGAATCTATGAATATCTGCAGTCTCCCAAAGAAAACTGCTGCACTCCAGTGCTGGGTCACCCAACACAGGCCTGACATCCTTGCCATAGTGGAGACCTGGCTCTCTGCATTAACCCCTGACTCTGCTGTCTCCCTTCCCGGCTTCACCCTTTTCAGACAAGATTGTGTGGGTAAGCATGCTGGCGGATGTGCAGTCTACTTGCGTGACTCCCTCCTGGGCCACGCACTACCTACCCCCAAGCTCGATCACGGTGCCCAAGCCATCACCTTAAAAATCTCCCCTGACCCAGGCCGGGGCCCTCTTTATCTTACAACCACATACATACCACCATGGGTCCAAAGTCTAGCTATCCACTCCCTCACTGACTATCTCTCTACCCTGCCCCACAAAGCTGAACAGCTCGTCCTAGGTGACCTCAACATCAACTGGCTTGGCTCCACTGCAGCATGCATAAAGGACACCTTCATGGCTTTTGACCTAACTCAACTAGTCACTCATCCTACCAGATGCAACCAATCGAGTGGGTCCAGCTTCCTCCTTGACATAATACTCTCCTATCGCCCCCACAATATCAAGTCTGTTAGCATCCTAGCCAACTCCCTTAGCAACCACTCCCCTATCCTCTGTGTCTGGTCCTCCCCCACACTCAATCCCACATGCAAAGTCACCCCCCACCACCGCTTTTACACCAGGAGCCTAAATAAGCTAAAGCAGTACCTAGCCCAGCTTGACTGGTCCCCGATCTCCCATGCAATGGATATAGATACTGCACTAGCCTTCCTCACTAGAGCCTTCTGCAAGGCCTGTGACATCTTTGGCCCCGTCACCAGCACTCACTCCAAAAGACACGATGCTGCCTGGATTTCTTCCTCCCTCCCTGATCCAGCAACTGAAGCAGTGTGATAACCTGTGGCACACTGCGGTCGAGTCAGGCAGGGCAGTAGACAGACAAGCCTATAATGCCACTTGCAACCAGTGTACCTGGGCTATAAGGCAAGCGAAGGCCAGATACTACCAAACCACCCTGGCCTCATCCTGAGGCTCCGCACGATCTTTCTGGGATAATATTAAGGAGCTTAATGGGAAAACCCACTCTCCCCCCCCAGATGCTTGTTGATGGTGCTATTACCACTGACCCCCCCACTTGTTGCCAACTGCCTCAACATGACCTTTTCCGACCTAAGTGCAGTCTTTCCTGTCCACTTCTTCGATCCTATCCATGCCTCCAACCGCTCCCCTGCTATGAATCGGCCCCCATTTCTCCTCCGGACCATATCTCCCCGCGACGCTAAGCCACTCCTACTAAAAGCCCTCTCCAGCCGCAACCCCAGTTGTTACCCCCTTGACTCCAGAATTCTCTGCCTACTGCTTGATGTCATGCTAACCCCTCTCACTGACCTTTTTAACCGGTCTCTATGCCTCAGCCAATTCCCAAGCACATGAAAATCGGCTGAAATTACCCCAATTCATAAAAATGGAGACCGTACATTACCAAACAACTACAGACCGATCTCCATCCTCCCCCCCCCCACTCTCTAAAGCCCTGGAAAAAATAGTATCCACTCAACTCATGGATTATCTATCCAAGTGCAACATATCATGCCCAGAGCAGCATGGCTTCCATCCTGGACACAGCACCACTTCAGCCCTCCTGGAGTTCTCCCACCAAATACACTCTGCACTTGACTCTGGGGAGATCGCCGGGGCAGTGTTCATTGACCTATCCAAGGCCTTTGACAGTGTGTGTCACCCCCTATTGCTTGACTCCCTCCGTCATCTTGGTTTCTCCTCTGGTCCCCTGGCCTGGTTCTCCAGCTACCTCCATGACAGATCCCAATGGGTCAAAATCAACAGTATCCTATCAACTGCCCTACCTGTATGCTCTGGGGTCCCTCAGGGCTCCATCCTGGGTCCCACATTGTTCAGTCTCTTTCTAAACACCCTTCCCAACTCCTGCTCCGGCAAAATACTCCTATACGCCGACGATGCAGTCCTCATTGCCTCCCACTCTGACCCACTTACCCTTCACAGCTCTATGCAACTCACCTTCAGCCAAGCTGAAAAGTGGTTCCTCGATCATCATCTGGTTCTGAACCACAAGAAGATGAAATCTATGATTTTTGCATACTGCCAAAGTAACTTCAGAATGCCCCCCTTCCATTCCTCCCCCACACCCAACACCCCCTTGAACAGGTATCAGCATCCAAATACCTCGGCATCACCTTCGACTCAGCTCTATCCTTCCATGCCCATCTTAACTCACTGTCCTCTGCCACGAATGCCCGGATTGGACTCCTCTACCGCCACAAAGATTGCCTCCCTGAGTATGCCCTACGTCTGGCTATCACCTCCTCCATCCTGTCTTTGGTTGATTATGGGCTCCCTATCTATGCAGCTGCTGACCCCACTGCCCTCACCAAAGTCCAGACCTCAATCAACAAGGCCTGCAGGCTCTTGACCGGTGCCCCCAGCAGAATGCACACATACCAGCTTTACTCCACCTCCAACCTACTCATCTTTGAAGAGCGCCTGCGTTACCACACCTGTATACTGGCCAAAAAAACGCTACTTGGGCTTTCCCCTCCAGGAGTTACTACATCCCTACAACGGGCCACCCACTCGGTCACCACCCGAAATGCAGCCAAAACCACCTTCAAGGTGCCGAGAGCTAGGATCTCGCTCGTCCAAAGATCTTTCCACTCCAGAACCCCCTCCTGGTGTATAATTCCCTCCCCGCTCACATCACAAACATCTCTAAAATCGGTCCCTTCAAAATCGCCCTACGTAATCACCTCACTGACACTCAGAGCTGCAATTGCCCATGACTGGGCCATAACTAAAGTCTCCGCCTGAGCCAATCCACAAACAAAGTCTTCCCGGACCACCTCTCTCCCTAGCATCTACTCTCCACAGCCCCCCCCCCCAGATATCCGCCACCTAGTATCTCTAGGGATCTTACAGTATGTCAAGTGTACTAGTTTATTTAGATTAGCTTACTTGTAGTCTGTACACCATGAATTGAAACGTGCGTGCTCCACTGTATTGCTGAAATTGCTTGTATGTCCGTTTGCTTTGCTTTGTATGCTCTTTACTGTATCTCACCTGTATTGCTCCCCACTGTTGTACTCCACCAAAATGTTGTCTCCCCTCCCTGCGTCGAGGTGTCTTTGTAAATGAGTCTTTGACTCAAAGGTTGTAAATCCGAATTGTGAATAAATAAAATTAAAAAAATCTTAAAGATCTCCACTGATGGGGCCTCCCCTCAAGAATCTTGGAAGCAAGTCCCACAAAACTAGGCCCACCACCTCAAATGAACGATCTCCAGAGGATTTCAGGTGAGCCCTGGGAATGGCTAGGAGGCCCTCAGTAGAGGAGCAGAGCGAACGTACAGGACGGACAGGAGCCAGGAGGTCACTCAGGTAGCCAGGGCCCGATATGTATAGGATGCTTTCCTATCTATAATTCCATACATTACTCAAACTTCCCTCTTCTTGTTTATGATGTCACCAGAATCCCTTGATGGAATAACATGCCCAGATACTGATGATTTCCTATTTATAAATTGTGAAGGGAAATTACTGTGTCCTGATTGGTCAGTAGCTATGCAGTGTCAGAGTACTACCACTGGTTAAACAAGCATTTGTCAATGCCAAATGTTTGGTTGTTGGTATTGGCATTGGTACTGCATGAGTCAGAGAGATGCATAATAGGAATGGCAGTGAAGTATTGAACTAACGCCAACCCCCACCCCCACCCTGCAGAGACTTACAGACATTGGGGTGTGCCTTTGGGTTGTCGGTTATATTCTACACTATTCCACCTTCACCCACCCTGCAGACACTGACAGATACTACGGAGTGCCTTGGGGTCTTCGCCCTACGCCACCCCATTACATAAGGAAATAAGCTGAAATGGGTGCAGTATAGGAGAATGGGGTGAACGTTTGGGCTGAAGACCCCAAGGCACACCTCAATGCCTGTCAGTGGCTGCAGGGTGGGGGTGGGGTGGAATGGCGTGAGCATTGTGGCTGACAACTACAAGCCACACTCCCAAAGCCTGTCGGTCTGTACAGGGTGGGGCATTACAGTTGGAAATCCTAATGCCCTGCGCGTTTGTTGGTATTTTCACTCCAAATTTTCAACATGGGCTTTTTGGGACCCCACCTAATGAACAGTGGCACTATCATTTTGTTACTCAATCCGGAATGGTGATTTTGAACAGCAAATGCGCCACTCAGCACAACAGCTATGAAAAGACATTTTGGGCAGGATGTCAAAAATGACATTTGTGCTGTTCATGAGGAGGTGTGAAAAAATGGCAATGTTGAAAATCTGGAGTGAAAATATGAAAAAGTGGCAAAGGTATAAGCATGCATAGAAACTGCGTAGTGCACACTTGTAACACAGTCATTTTTTGGAATTTGTTCACCAGATTTTCAACATAGCCTTTTTGGGACCTCCCCTCATGAACAGTGACACTGTGATTCCATTAATCTGTCCAAAATGTTTATTTCACACAGCGACTGCGCCATTCTGCGCCACAGGTGCGAAAATACGTTTCAGGCAGGGTGCAAAAAAATGACAGCTGTACTGTTTATAAGAAGGTGTGACAAAATGGCAATATTGGAAATTTTGAGTGAAAATATAGAAAATTGGCAAAGTAACGAACGTGCATACAAACTGCACAACACACGTTCGTAATGCAGTAATTTTTTGGAGTTTTTTCACCAAACTTGCAACATAGGCTTTTTTGGACCCCACCTCATGAAAAGTGGCACTATCGTTTTGTTACTCGGTCCCAAAAGGTGATTCCGCACTGTGATCGCAAAATCACCTTTCAGGACCGAGAAACGAAATGACAGTGTCAGTGGTCATGAGCTGGAGTCCCAAGAACCCCATGTTGAAAATTTGGTGCCAAAACTCCAAACATTGACTGAGATATCAACTGAAGTTGAAACCCCCATTGATTGCCATTATAAGGCTTACTGTGTTTTTCTCCAGTTTGCGGTTGGCTTTTGAAGAGTGCAGATGTGTTCCCGGTCCACAGAAGATCGCAGCGCCGGACCTCCAGAGGTAAGTATGGGTGAGGGGGAGTGCGGGGAGGTGCGGTGCACAGAGGGAGGGTGCAGGTTGGGGGCAAGCGGGAACGACGAGGGACTGTTTTCTTTTTTTTCAGGTTTAAAACAAAAGCGATGTGGACTGTTTTTCTTTTAGTGAAAACAAAACAGATTTCGCACAGTGGGTGGTCTCTGGGTGGGTTCCCAGTGTGCCAGACTAGTGGAAGGGGGGGATCAATGCTGACCTGGGGATTGGGCGCCTTGAGGTTGGGTGACAAAAAGGGGGTGTGTGGGGGCACGTCCGACACCGAGAGTGGGCATCCCGGTGTCGGAAAAACATGAGAAGTACTTTGGCACACTGGGGTGGGCTCCCAGTGTGCCACATAAGTGGGGGGGCATGCCGACACAAGGATTGGGAACCCCACTGTCAGCAAAATATATGTTCGGGCTTGGGGGAGCATGCCGACACGGGGATTGGACACCCTGATGTCGGCTTTGGGGAGATGTGTGGTGGGTGGCAGGAGCAACCAATTATACACTGCGGGGCTCATTTATTTCACCAGGAAAAGCACACTGAGCAAACGAGTTGTTCGTATCCAGTCATGCGCATTACTGTGCACTGTAATGCACATGGCTGGAATTTGGGGGGGGGGGGGAGAGATCTACCGCTGCAATGATGAAACTGTTCATGATTGGAGCAGCAGATTTCTTTCAAGTCCGGCGCTCACCCTGAAACTGCCATCATCGGCAGCTTCCCTGTTGATTGGTGACCGAGGGGCGAGCCTCAGAAAGCATTGGCTGTATTGGCCAAACACAGCCACACCTTTACAATACTCAACTCTCCTCAAAATGTTTCTTGTGCGCTACGCGTGCAAGCAAACATAAAAAGTGCTGGTAATCAGAACACAGTACACTAATGTATCAATGTCTTTTGCAACAAATTCCTGACTGTCATTATTACAAACATGGCCGCCACCTTTACTTTCGCTAATAAAAAAGTCAGCTAGGCCCTAGAAATAAAACTCTCTCAGAAAAAAAAATTAATGCACTTTCCCTTTATCATCCCTTTTTTACACACATACACAAATTAACAAAATGAAGTACTACTCATAGTAATACTTTTTTGAACTTCTTTACTGTCCTCCTTCTTTCCTTACTGTCCTCCTTCTTTCCTTACCTGCTTACCAGGGAGCTGCTTAACCCTGCCCAGATAAAATTGAATCCCTGGCTTTACTGAGGCCTTCCATTGTGTGTTTGTTTAGGGAAGAGGTGAACATTCTGTCAGTAGGCTAAGCTTCTGCAGAAGTTTGAATTCCTGCATTTCACGATAAAAAAACATTCCATCTACTGAATGTGTGGAAAGACAGATGATAAACAGGTGGGGATGGACTACTTTGTACAGGTCACTTTTAACAAAAGAAAATACTAGTTTTTAAATAAAAAAATGTGCCTTTTTTTTTTTTAACAATTTCTCTGTTTCCCCATTTTATAAGCACAAACGCAATAACTGCCCTTCCAGGGAATTAAGGCACTCGACCTAAATGCCTCATGTCTCATAATGCACCTGGGCATGTGTTTATAACATAACTACTCACATCCTGTTGCATATCTTACTGTTTACTTGTTTTTTCTACTTGCACTCCAAAACAGAAACAACATACAACTGCAGCACACAGGGGGATATGGCAAAGTAACAAACTTTTATTTAAATAACAGCAAAATCACAAAAGGCAACACACCACCAAACAACAGCCCACAGCACTTTTGTGCCACATTCTTAAAATAGGCTGAATTTCCAGTCATTCCATTCTTCACTACTGAGGATATTGTTTTGCCCGCACAGGTCATCTACAGCTGATGCTCAAGCTGGGTCAGAATTCATAATTCCCTGAACAAGACACAACAGTTTTTTACACAGCAAAAGAAGTTTTTTTTTTTTTTTATTTTCTATTTTTGCCGCCTCAGGCCACCGGACATCTGCCCGGTCACGGACCCCCACACTTCCACCTCCAATTGCCTGCGCTCTCCTGGCACCCCTAGCTTACCCCCCAGGGAGTGGGGTCACGGCACCCGGACCTTAGTGCTGCAGTCCTGGTAACTATCTGGGAAGAGCCAGCCAGAAGGCTAATCAAAGCTGAAGGCAGGCTTCGTAGAGGTGGCCAGCTGCATGATTATTTTTCTTGTTTTTCCCAGGGGCGAGGATGTGCAATGATGTCCTGTGTCCACCCCGCCCCTCGTACATTTAGGTGCTGATCCTCCAAAGTACTCCCAGCCTCCGCCAGGGGTTCCCCATGCATCGGTCACTCACCCCACCCTCCCCACAGAGAAGGACAGCAGTCCGTAGGACGCTCAATCCTTCTCTCCTGGCCGGCCTTCCAGTTCCCCGGGTCTGTTCCCGAACCCAGGTCACCAGTGTCACAAGTGGAAATCCAACCACTGCACAGGCGGGCCGGCTACGAAGATGGTGATGTTGACAGCAGGGCATTAGGACTTCAGCTTTAGATTAAGACTCAGCTGTGAGTTCAATGTATGGTACAAAGATCTAGTTTTCATGTTCAAGTCTTTAGTGTTAGAGAAAAGAATGGCTTGAAATTGACATTTTCGAGGGAATGTTGTGTAACAGAGTATAGTTTATGGGGTTGCAATGGTGGGGCAAGGGTACCATACTAGCCCTTCCAGGAGAGGATGGAGAGCCTCAATTCTGTAAACCCTATAAACCTATACTGCATCCCTGCTGCATGGCCTTTGCCCCTTTGTGGATGTTCCCCTTTCGGCTGTTGCGGTACTGTTCGCCGGGAGGTGGGTATTGTGAGGGGGCAGATGGGTGTGCAGTGGGGTACTGCTGGTATAACAGAGAATAATATCGGGGTGGTATGGAATAGGAGGCGCCATGGAGTTGGATGGAACCTCAAGGGAGGCCCGGTTTGTTTGGTTAATGTCCCCAAGGTTCCTACCAGACAGTGTATGCAGGTAGCTAGAGGGCTGGCAGTCTCTGCTAGTCCCCTTCGGGCAGTGCTGTGCAATGCCAGGTTGATGAGGAACAAGACCACTGTTATGGCGAACTTGATTTCCACAGTCGACCTGGCTTGCATCACAGAGACCTTGTTGGTGGTCGACACTGCTCCTGTATTAGAGGCGTCGGTCCCCGCTGGGTATTCGGTGGTGCACTGCCTGAGGAGGGAACACAGGGGTCGGGGAATGGCCATCTGCTTTAGATCCAACCTGAACTTCTCCATATAGCCAGTGGGTTCTACCTCGTCGTTTGAATGTGTGGCAGTGAGTGGGGGTCCAGGTGCAGGTTGCAGAATTCTCATTTATTGTCCTCCGGGATCGGGGTGAGAATTCCTGCAGGAGGTAGCAGACTTTGTCACCAATAGGGTGTTGGAGTCCCCTAGATAGCTAATTCTGGGGGATTTCAATGCCTATAATGATAACAAATCCTCGCTTTTCAGTAACCACCTCCTCCAGATGGTGACATCTCTGGGCCTGACACAGGTAATTACCTCTGTGACCCATCAACACGGTCACACCTTGAACTTGGTATTCTCACTGGGGCTTGATGTTACTGACATCAAGATTGATCGGGTCCTTTGGTCTGATCACTGCATGGTGGAGTTCTCTTCTGGGCCCCCAGAGTCCCCCCTTCCATTGATATGATTTGCTATCACCCTTTAAGGGGACAGTCCCCAGAGTGACTTCTGGCGGTAGTTGATTTTTCTGGCATGAGTGCTGCCTGTGCGATTGGAATGGGTGAGGCGGTGGCAGCCAATAATGAGGCTGTTACCAAGGCACTAGATGCCATTGCAACAGTCCATACATGACCCAGGTCTTCTCACTTGACACCCCCATGGTTTGATGGGGCTCTCAAGGAGATGAAGACCAGGGGTTGGAAGTTGGAGCATTGCTGGTGGAGGACCCAGTCCATGGAGGACAGACTGGCCCTGAGAAATCATTACAATGATTATCAGGATGCAATCAACCATAAGAAGGCAGAATTCCTGTCCTGGGAGATTGCTGCTGGAAAGAACAGACCAGCTCAGCTATTTTGGACTGTAGATAGACTGTTACATCCAGTCAGTCTGCAGACGAAAAAAGCATTTTCAACTGCATTGTGTGAAGAGTTTTCTCTGTTCTTCTCAGACAGGGTGTCCTCCATTTGGGCAGGGATCACCCCAGTGGGAGGAAATTTATCCCACAATGATTGGCCTGGTCTGAGCCGAGGCACTCCAAGTGTGTGGGGGGAGTTTCAGCCAGTTGAGGTGGCTGAGATTGTTGAAGTAATTTCAAAGCTGCGGCCCACATGCTGTGAACTGGACCCTGACCCAACTCATCTCCTAGTGGGAGGGGCCAGGGCCACTGGTCCAGTGTTCACCAGGATGGTCCGCTGTTCGCTCTCAGAGAGGTGCTTCCCTGGTACCTTGAACGAGGCACTGGTGAGGCCCCTTCTGAAGAAACCATTGCTTGACCCTGCCATCCTGGCGAGTTATAGACTCATCTCCAACCTCCCATTTTTAGGGAAGGTTGTCAAAAAAGTAGTGGCTCTGCAGCTCGAGGCACACCTTTTGGCCTTTGATATCTATGAGCCATTCAAGTCTGGTTTCAGAGCTAGACATTGCACAGAGAGGGCACTAGTTCAGGTGCAAAATGACCTCCTTAGGGCGAGGGATAGAGAACGGTTAGTTCTTGTCCTTCTTGATCCCTCCTCAGCATTTGACACTGGATCACATTGTGCTTGTGGATCACCCTAGAGTGTACTGTGGACTCACCGGAACAGTCATCAAATGGTTTGAGTTCTAGCTCTCTGACAAGAGCCAAAGGGTAGTGTTGGAGAATTTCTTCTCCTCCTCGAAGTACCTGTCATGTAGAGTGCCTCAAGGCTTGATCCTTTCGCCGATGTTGTTTGTGATATATATGTTGCCTCTTGGGGGGATCAAAAGAAAATACAGTCTGGGCTTCCACTGCTACGCAGATGACACCCAGCTGTATATGTAATTTGCACCAGGAGCTGAGAGTGCTGTTGATGTGCTTAAGAAATGTCTAGCTGACATCCAGGACTGGATATCCTCAAGCTGGCTGAGGCTAAACCCAGACATGATGGAAGTGCTAGTGATTGAGCCTGGTTGAAGGCGTGATAGAGAGGCCTCTGGAGTGGCAACAGATTTGGCCCTGGGATCCACCCCATTGATGGCCTCTCCCAGCGTGAAAAATGTGGGCATCATCCTTGATGACAGACTGATTCTAGAAGCCCAGGTGTCATCTGTCATCAAAGCTGGGTTCTATCGGTCTGGATTGCTGGCACAGTGGCAAGGCATCCGCTTGTGGTGCCGACATCCTGGGTTCGAGGATGGACTTGGGAGTCAGAGGGCCGACTGGGGGAGAAGGATTGAGCATCCTAGGGACTGCTCTTCTTCTCGGGGGGGGGAGACTGTCTGGCACTATGTGGACCTCTGGTGGACGCTGGGGGTACAGTCATGGTCAGCCCAACATGGTAGGGGCGGGGCGGATGCTGGCGTCATTGCACATCCCCATCCCCAGGGATCTTCAGAAAGAAAAAAATGCAGAGCCCATTAATGATGGCCCCTGCCTGTGCCACCATTCTCACTGTGAACAATGTCTGCCAGGGGGCCCCCACACCCATGGCCCTGCCCTGAGGGCAAGCCAGGGCTACTAAACCAAGTTCCCAGGGGAGGGAGCATCTGCCTGGCAGCCCTGCCCAGGAGGGTAAGCCTGGGCATGGGTGGACGGCAAGCAGACTGGGGGGCCAGAACCTCCGGTACCAGGGAGTGGAGCCCAGTATAAAAAAAAAGTGGGTTCTATCATTTATGGAATGTTTCCTGAATTAAACCCCTGATTCTGCCTGAAGACCTGCCATCACTGGTACACGCCTTTGTGACATCTAGGCTGGATTACTTGTAACACTCTCTACTTCAGGGTCAATGGAAGGATCCTATGATGACTGCAGCTAGTGCAGAACATGGTGGTGAGGCTGCTAGCAGGCCTACTAAAATCCTGCCATGTGACCTTTGTCCTGTGGGATCTGCATTAGCTGTCTGTCAGGTGGAGGATCACCTTCAAGGTGAGCTTGCTCACCTACAAGGCCCTATACGGCCTGGGCCCTGGTTACCTGTCTGATCTCATTACTCCAACCGCCCAGGTACGTTCCCTCCATTCTGCCACTAAGGGCCTCCTAGTAATTCTGAGGGCCAGACTGAAAACCTCAGGGGATCGTTCCTTCAAGGTGGCCATCCCGGCCCTCTGGAACTCACTGCCAAGATCTTTGAGGGAGACCCCAGTGGTGGAGGTTTTTAAAGGGGGCCCAAAGACCTATCCTTTTAATAAATCGTTTAATATGATGTGATTTTATATATCTTGTTTTAATACTAATAATGGTACTATGTTTCCTGAACCCTGCTTTTTATCAGTAGTGGCACCTAGGGTCTCCAGGATTTGGTGCCACAATATAAATAAAGCTTTACTTAATTACTTACTGTAACATGCCCTGTTCACTGCTACTGAGAGGATGAGAAATCCAAGTTCATACACAAACCCACATTTTCCAGTTCATATCACTAAGGCAGCTATAAACACTGCCTTATTGTGAGTGGGATCTTAATTTCTCATTCTGCCCAGAACTGCTGCATAGAAATATAGAAACACAGAAAGTGATGTCAGAAAAGGACCAACAGGCCCACCCAGTCTGCCTAGCTGCTAGGACTTTTGCTATTTCCTGATGCACACAGTTTGAATCTGAAGCTGCCACAGATGACACGTGACAAATATTAACAATTCCATGTGTTAATAGTGCAATACAAACAAGTGTTTTCATTAAAACACTGTCTATGAGTAGGTTTTCATTGTTGTTTAACAAGGAAACAGCTAGTCACAGCATGTAAAAAATTCTGCAAATCATTTCCTGATTCTCCAGAGATGGATACAGATAGCACTGCATCACAAAACACATTGAGTACCAGCAGCGACCATAATGCATTTTCAATTTCTCATAGCAGGAACTTACATTATAAGTTTTTAAAATGGAGCATTTTTAACTTAGAAACAGCAAATGAAGCTGGCTAATGGCTGAGGGAGAGTGCCTTTGCAGCACAGCTCAGGGGTGATGTAGTAGTTACTGCTACATGGAAAAATGTTATTTCCTTCTCTACTTCACTCAAGATTTAATTGCCTTTGGACACCATCCATGTACAGTCACTCAGCGCCAACTTACCGAAGCATGCCGCAATCCAGCCAAACAAGCCTGTGCAAACAACAGTAACTGGCTCTAGCCCACTCTTGTATCAAGTATGTATACCTTCGGTTTTCCTGAAGGGACATACTGCAGACTGTTTCATACCTTGTAACCAGCAACTCAACTAATTGTTGTAAAATAATAAAAAGTTGCTAATTGAAGAATAAAGGAGAGCTGGCAACAATTCCAGTGTTCATATTAAAGTCAAATGACTCATCCAGCAGCTCCACTGATATGCATGTACGTATTTTTTTTTTTTTTTTTTACCAGGTAGGTACACTGATCCCAGAGACCATTTTCAGATACGACCTGGGCCATAAAGATGGCACATACAGGTGGAAGAAAAACAGATACAAAAGACACAAGGTAAAGTTAAGTAGTTACAATGTAAAATACGTGATACTAAACAAAAGGTACAGAATTGGACACACTGTGAATAAAGTGAACTTAGTGCAAGCAATTGTAGTGCACAGAGTCTGTGTGGCAGCGCAGTGCCCAACATGTAATGCTGCAACAAGCAGTTTCCAGAGTTGAATATTATCATAGTAACAACACTGCCATATACCCTAGGGAGGTACGTTTAACATGGCTGGGGACAGTTACAGGTGATGGTGGTGGTGAGGTATGTCTTGTAGTGTCAAATAGAGGGTGAGATTCCAGGGTTTGCAGTAGAGCAGACAGGCTGCTCCAAAGATCTGGGACAGCAGAAGAGAAGGCCTTCCGACCCATACAAATGGTAACATGTGGGCACTATAAAGGTAGGCTAGCAGAGGTCCCAGAGGTTTCAATTGCAGGGCTTTGGTCTGAGTAGGTGGGAGAGGGGACAGGTCCTTTTCTCTGATGGATTTGTCAAAGAGGCAGCCTAGGAGGTAGTCACAGCAGGCCTGATGGGAGAGTCAGCCTAGGGCCTGGTAGAAGGAATGGTGATGTGTGGAGTAAGGGGTCATCAAAACAAACCCACAAATATTGTTGTAGTTTGTGTTTAGTCTATGTAGGCAGGAGGAAGGGGTTTGCAAGTAGATGGGTGAGCACTAGTCCAGCAGAAGGAGGAAGGTGTCCTGGACAATAGCAAGTCTGACTTCAGGAGTCATGAAATATTTGAGCTGGTAGGCAACTCCTAGTCTCTGGCTTATGTGTCGTACTGTGAGTCCGATGTGGTCACAGAAAGTCAGGAAGGAGTTGAGGATGACATCTAGACATTTGAACGTAGTCACTGACTCTAGGGGTGAGCCGGCAGGGGACAGGGTGTGGAGAGAGGTAGTGGGTCCTGCCCACCTAGTTAGTTTAGTTTTAGATCCAGAAAGAACAGTGTTAGTCTTCCTGACATTTACCAAGAGTCTGTTGATGAGAAACCGTTGTTGAGTGGTGCCAACATTTTCTGTGAGAGTGAAGGAGAGTTTGGCAGGGGTCCTGCACTATGGTAGAGGATAAGGTCATCAGCATACAGTAGCAAGTTGCACTTGATGCCATCCCTGGGAAGGGAGTTGGTGAAGAGGCAGAACAAGATGGGTCCAAGTATGGATCCTTGCAAGACCCCAGTATGCACCTCGTGGGTGTTGGAGGTTGCCCTCCCAGTGCAGATCACCTGGGTGTGTCCCGAGAGGTAGTCATGAAACCAAGCTGTGGATGTGGCACAGCACCCAATACTGCTCAGCTTATTTAGAAGGATATAATGGTCCACCTGGTCAAAAGCCTGGTATTAGCTGTAGCTCTCTAAGCTTACTGTTTTGTGAAAGTATATGCTTTTTTTTGTGCCGCCACCACCAATGTGGCTCAGCCCCCAACCTTCCCGGTCCTGCCAACCCCCAAGACTTACTGCGAGCTGACAATCTGCCCGGGCTTGCCCCCCCAGGGTGGGGCTACCAAGCCAGCACACCACCAATGGAGACTCGCCCAGATTACTGGCAGGTCCAGCTTCTGCTGGCAGGGCTCAGGGCTCCCTTGGCTTGCCCCCCAGGGTAGGGCAGAGGAGTTGGGCCATTCCTGATGGAAGACTGATCTCGGTCACAGCCGGGGGATGCGGTGGGTGCAAAGGGACAAGGAAGTGAACAGCAGGACAGCCAGTGAGTTTTGCATGCAGTATCCCCAGCAGGAGGCGTGGCATGCAGTGATGTAATGTGCAAGAGCATGACATCTGGCACGCCTCCCGAAATACTCAGCCTCGGTCGCCACCCCCCGGCCTCCACTAGGGACTGACTACACACTGATCACTGCCCCCGGAGGAGGACAACAGTCCCTGGGACACTCAATCCTCCTTCCCTGGCTGGTCCGCCGATTCCTCTGGTCCGTTTCTGTAGCCGGGGCATCAGCATCACAGTCAGAAGCCCTACCACTGAACCAGTGAGATTGCCTGTGAAAGTACGTTACGTTTACACAAATAATCATGGCACCTTTTCAAATGCAACAGACCAATATTAAAAAAAAATGTTATCAGCAGCCATCCATGAATTATAAAACCTCAGCACTCTGGCTGGGTGTAAGTTTAATTTCGCTGGCGAAATTGCATGGGTCAGGGGGACAGAAAACCTTTTCCATTTCAAAGGGCAAATTTCTTAGCATTTGTTTCTTGAAAAAGAAAATCCAGCAAAATGAACTCATGGCATGTTTTTTTTTTTTGGTTAAATATGGGAACTGCAGTTGTTGCCCCACATATCTTAAGGTGCAGCAAAAGAAAAATGCAATTCCCACATACAGTACTTTTTGGGCAGTTTTGTTTCTATTAGGAATTGAATTGGTTTGTCTGCAAATCAGATATTACAGAAAGAAATCTGGGTGCCGTAGGTACTTTTTTTTTAGCAACTTTGCAAGTTTTGAAGATATTCTTGCTGCATTTCATGAAACTAGTGAGTGCAAACTCTGACTTGTCCAGCCCAATTTAATACCTTCAAGCTGTAGAGAGGACCGACTCAGAATCAGCAATCTGGTCCATGCTGTTAAACATAAACTGGTCCAGTCAGAGCACTAATGTGGAAAAATCTGCAATAATCACACCATTCATTTTTATTTATTTATTATGCACAAGATCCTTTAGGCTGAGCCTATTTTCAAAGCATCTAGAGTCAAGGTACAAAAGTGTTAAGAAGGAGTGACAACAGATTAGTTCAAGAGTGTTCCAGGAGAACATAACAAAGTTAGAACAGGAGCTGAATCAGGGAAAAATATGTCAGAATATTTATTAGTGTTCTTCAAAATGAACCAGGAAGATAGGTTGTGTTGAATAACATAAAAACCTTAAAAACATGAAATAAACAGGAGATTAGCCATCAACATATTAATTATTTATTTTTCAATTTTTAACCACTAATCTGAGGCTTGTTTCCAGGTGCACAGGGAAGTTAAGTGACTCGCTCATCGTCACTCAGCCTGCAAGTGGTGGCTGTGGGATTCAAACCCAGTGCTCAAGGTTTACAGTTCAGTGCTGTTCACCACTAAGTGATTCTACCTCCCATATTTATTCAGTAATAAGTGATAGGGATCTTGTGTCTTAGGGGTAGATGTGGAAAATATTCTATTCACTATAGCAGACTATGAAATTCAAAGTTCCATTAACCAAGATGTGTTATTTATTATAATACATTTTATGGAAGTTTAGTCTTCTAGTTTCCCTTAAACACAAAGCAATATGCATTATACCATCATAAATCCATGTACAGTATGTACAATTAGGATAAAGTACTAGGCAATACAATAATTCATGGCATACACAGAATTAAAAAAAATAGTTAAATGAGTACACATATTGTTTTGGTTCTTGAGCATAGCTATCACTGTATCAATTAAAGTTTGCTAAAAGGAACTGCTGAACGAAGTGGAGAGCTACCATGTGGCAGACCTAGGTTCCCACTGTGAGACCGACTCCAATCTGTAAAATGGCAGAGACTTAGGAATAGATTAACAGCTCCCTGCCTCCCACATTAGCATGTCCTGAAGTGGTTTAGGAATGGGCTAGGATGTTGGGGCTCCTGGGGATCTCCATCTTAGCATGGTTTATTTCTCTTTCTGTTCGTGCAATGCTTCCTGTGGCATTTGACTCTCTGTCCCAAAAAAGGTTGATCAGGAAGTTGGTGGATCTCAGGGTTGAGGACAAGATGTACCTAAACACAGGTACACCCTGGGAGGGGAGGCGCTGGAGGCCTCAATAGGGGAAAAAGACCTAGGGGTCATGGTGGATGCATGTATGAATAACTCTGAGCAGTGCAGGAGAGCGGCTAGCAAGGCAAACAGGATGTTGGGATGCATCGTAAGGGGGATCACCTCTAGGAGCAAGGAAGTAATTCTGCTGCTGTACAATGGACTGGTTAGACCACACCTTGAGTACTGTGTACAGTACTGGAGACCACACTTGAAGAGGGACATACAGCTCCTGGAGAGGGTACAGAGGAGGGCAACTAAGATGGTACGAGGGGCTAGGGGATTTGACGTATGAGGACAGACTTGAGGAGCTCTGCCTCTTTTCATTGGAGGAGAGGAGAGACAGGGGGGACATGATTGAGGTCTTCAAGTACCTCAAGGGAATAAATAGGGTAAACATGGAGGGGATCTTTAGACTAAACAGCCCCACTTGCAGGCTGAGTGACGATGAGCGAGTCACTTAACTTCCCTGTGCACCTGGAAACAAGCCTCAGATTAGTGGTTAAAAAATTGAAAAATAAATAATTAATATGTTGATGGCTAATCTCCTGTTTATTTCATGTTTTTAAGGTTATTATGTTACTCAACACAACCTATCTTCCTGGTTCAAGCAGGGAGGCATCACCAGAGGGCATGGTTTGAAGTTGGAAGGTGGAAGGGTGAGGGGGGAAAGAGGAGGAGGTTTTTCACTGAGAGGGTGGTGGACCCTTGGAATGCACTGCCTGGTGAGCTGGTTCAGAGATCCACAGTGGAGAGCTTCAAGAGAGGGTGGGACAGACACAGAGCGGATGCATCAGATGATGGCCTGTCCCGGGGGGGTTGGGATGGATGATAGGGGTTTCTGGAACACAAGGGAGGGGAGGGCCTCGGCACCCAACTAGGGATCTGAGGTTCGAGCAGACTCGATAGACCGTAAGGCCTAATCTGCTGGCAAATAATATGTTAGTATGTAAGATGGCCAGATGGGTGGAAAACTGGCTGAGGGACAGAACCCAGAGGGTGGTTTTGGAGGGAGAGTTATCTGGTACCAAAGAGGTCACCAGTGGGGTCCTGCAGGGCTCGGTGCTGGGGCTGGTATTGTTCAGTGTCTTCATCAAAGACACTGGGGATGGCATTAAGGGCAAAATGTGCCTATCTGCAAATGACACCAAGCTCTGTGGGAGAGTGGGCACAGCTGAAGGGATACAGGACCTACAGGATGCTCTCAGACCCTCCAACTGTACCATTTTTGCCAGTACAGTAACGCATTTTAAACACTGGTACCAGTTTCTGTCAACCTTGTACCATGTACCAAATTTTCAGCTGCTGTCCAGCTTTTATAATTTCCTCCTGCACTGAATATCTGTCTGCTCAGTCAGTGTTGCCATGTGTCAATGTGCCGGCACACTTACAGGAGTGTCCGTAGTCCCCATGGTAACCATGCCACTTAAGGCAGGTGCAGTGCTGTGGCCCCTGCCAGCAGAGGGGCAGGGCTCGACGTTGACTTTCACACTTGACCCTGGAAGTAGCTGAGAGTGCAACTGGCAGGAGTGACATACCAGTCTAGTGTCAGGTCATGCAAAGAGATTGATGGCGCTGAATCTGTGAGAGTTGTGTCATGTGGCTGCTGGCACTATCTTGCTCAGCTCCAGCTGTCTGCCCTGAACCTCAAGCGTATTGTGCTGTGAGTGACTATACTCAGCACAATTTAGTCTGGAAGACATGAGTGAGACTCTGCCCGACTGCTGCTTTGTCATCTGCCTGCCTCAGATGCGATGGAACCGCCAATCTCCCCTTCCGTGTTGTGCTTTGTCACTGGTGCAGCAGGTCCACAGTGCCGACTGAGACTTCTGGAGTATCTGATCGCCAGTGCCAGCCTGACTCATGAGACAGGGATGTGTCTGTGACCAGGTCGCAGGATGGAAAAGACACAGCTCAAGCTAAGCAGGTACAGAGAAATGCAAATGGAACTGTACTATCAGAACAAAACCGTAGTTTAATCCTAAAATGTAGAAAAAGGTGGTGTATCCAGTTGCTCAGTGCTGATCCTTGTTGCTGGTTTGTTGCTGCCGATCCATAGACCTGATCCTTCATGTACTGAGTCCAGGGTGAATAATATTATCTTAATCCTACCACCTGTCAGCATTGACATGATGCATAGCACAGACCCTCTAAATTCAGAGCAAATGGCCAGAATGTTATGTGTAGCACTTTCTGATTTTAAAGAATAATATATCTAACAGTGGGCCTCATATGCCAGAAATGGCTCATATTCTTCAAGTTCTTGAATGGCAATGCTAAAATCAGTGGTTCAGGCTTGAAATTTGTTTTGCAGCTTGAAGAGCAGCTAGGTCCAAGCAGCTTACAGAGCAGTGTGTGCAAGTCTGTGTATCATGAGGTTTTTTTCACAGTATTCAGTTCTTTAGTCCCCCCCCCCAGTGGTGCCCCCCTGCCACCTCCCCTCCCCCCCACTGACTGCAACACAGAAGTGTACCTATTTTGATCTGTCAGATGTTGGAGGGTCTGTGATCTGGAAAAGCTAAGGAGGTGGTCCAGGATCGGGCAACTTGTCTTCAATTCCAGGGCTCAGTTCTGGGACCATCACTGTTTCAGATTTTCATATCTGACATGGACACATTTTTCACAAGCTGGATCAGTAAATATGCAGATGACACAAAAATAGCTAGAGTCATACATTCACAGGAAGACAGTGATGCACTACAGACAGAACTGAACAACATAGTTACATGGGTGACTATAAAGGGTATGAGTTTTAATGCAGAGAAGTGTTGTGTAATGCATTTAGGCCATCACATCAAAAAGAACACTTATTTTCTAAATGGACTTCCCCTAAGAGAAACAACTGAAGAAAAAGTCTTAGGCATAACAATAACAGAGAAATTAGCTTATGAGTTGGCCCAGTGGCACTGGAAGTTGAGGCACTGGTCGCTTCACCTTGCACCACAATGGCGACCCAGGTTCAGGAACGAGCCCGGGCCGCCAGGGGTCAGCAGGGGAGAGACAGGACTGAGCATCCAGAGGACTGCTCTCCTCTCTCAGGGGGAGGGAGACTTGCTGTCTTGCTCGTTGACTGCCCCATGGCAGTGGCTGGTGGGCAGTATGGGTCGGGAGGGTCGATCTAATGTCCTCATGTTGGGAGGGGAATGGGAAAAATGGAGGAAAAGAGCCTGGAAGGCTCAATGATGGTCAACTGCTCCCGAGGGCCATCCCTGGCTTCTGGATTGGGTCTCTGGGAGGAAGGAGACGCTGGCAACCTCCTTCCTGGCCCTGCCATGGGGAGCAATCCACGAGGGGACTGCCAGAGATCAGGGGTTGGGAGCCGGAGGGACCAAAGAGAGAAGTCCCTCCAATAGAGGCTGCAGCCACTCTGCCAGGGCTCCGGAGGATAAAAATCTCTATAAAAAAAAAAAGAAACTAGCTTATGATAGCCATTGTGACAAGCAAATTAGTAAGGCTAAAAGGCTACAATGGACTATCAAAAGAAATTTTAGAAGTAGAGATGAGGAGTTGGGGATGCCACTGTACAGGGCATATGTAAGACCACTACTGGATTATGGAAGCCAGGCATAGGGTGCCATTAATAAGGAGACTGAAAATCAGTTAGAAAGAGTTCAAAGACAAGCAACCAAAATGATATATAACTTAAAATAACTTGTCATATAATGAACATCTACAGAAATTAAACCTTATGTCACTAGAGACAAGAAGGATCAGAGGTGATATGCTCTTATGTTATGACATCATGCAAGATAGTTACCTAATACACAAACTTAACTTAGAATTCAAAAGTGATACAATGGGGACAAGGGGACACCCACTGCAACTGAGACCAAAAAGATTTTTCACAAACAAGAGAAAAGCCTACTTCACACAGAGGATGGTTAATCCTTGGAATAGTTTACCTCTAGAGATCATAATCAGTAAAGCTACAAACCAGTTTCAGAAAAATCTAAACAACTATATACTTGCTGGAAATAGATTGTGCTATTATGGGTAACTGGAATGAGTCCACATGGGCATACCACCTTCTTGCCTCCTAAAACCTTAGTATTAACCTTAGTATGAATGCCAAGAAATGCAAAGTTATGCACACTGGAGCCAAGAATCCCGGGACAGAGTACTACCTGGGTAGAGTCCAGGTATCTGCATCAGAGGGGGCGAAGGATCTGGGAGTGATGATCACTAGTGACCTGAAGCACTCCATGCAGTGCAAGAAAGCAGCAGCAAAGGCAAACAAGATGCTGGGATGCATAGCTAGGGGGACCAGTAGTAGGAGAGAGGTTATACTGCCCTTATACAGGTCACTGGTAATTCCACATCTAGAGTATGGAGTTCAGTACTGGTGCCCACACCTCAAAAAAGACATTATCTTGCCAGAGAAGTACCAGAAGAGGGCTACAAGATGATAGCAGGTCAGCAGGGTAAGGCATAGGAGGAGAGGTCGAGGGCACTGAACATGTACTACATGAAGGACAGGAGAGAGAGGGGACATGACTAGGACCTTTAAGTACTTGAATGGAACAAATAAGGTGGATAGGGAGGGCCTCTTTAAGCTATATGGCAACCATAACATGAGGAGGCACAGTCATAAGCTGGAGGGGGAGGTCTAGGAGGGACGCCAGGTAGCACTTCTTCATGGAGAGGGTGGTGGACACTTGGAATACACTGCTGGAAGAAGTGGTCTCGTTGAAGACAGTTGGCAGCTTCAAAGGAGGCTGGGATAGGAATAGGGGGAAGGTAAGGATCATGGATAGGGAGGAAGGAAGGAGTGGGTGTTGGGCAGGGACAGTAGCTCAAGCTGTGAACCCTGCAATAGAAGTAGACTACAGAGACCAAATGGCCTTCTTCTGCTGGCTTCTTTGTATATTCGTATGTCCTGTCCTATGTGACAGTGATGTATCCAGAATCATGGATTTAGCAAGCAATGGTTAGAGTCAATTCTACAACAGCAGAGTTGTGATACTAAGTAACGTTCCTTATCCAGTGAGCTCTAATGGCTACATTTACAGTTTAGCAAATACTTGAGGGCTAACTGAGTGGGGTATTCTGTGAGAAAACAGAGTCTTTATTAATTACCGCACTGATGATCTGGGGTGATTTGTGTGCTTTTTATAGCTGTGTGTATGTGTAGTCTGATGAAATAAAAAGGTTTTTTTGTTTACTATTCTTTATTAAATTTTCAACTAGAAACATACAACTATGACAAGAACAACGGGATTTACAGCTTAGATCACAACATACAACATCTGTAAAAACACATATATAGCACTGTCAATAAAATCAAGAAATGTAAAGTTTTAAAGGCAAAACATTTACTCTTGCTGGCTAGATTTGACACACACATTGAAAACAAAAATACTGAATTAGAGCCATTTAGTGAAGGCCAGGACATCAAGCTCCCATCTCTAGTACTTGCTGAATCAGTGGCCCCAGACCCATCATTGTCACACGAGACAGGGGGCACTGCAGGAAAAAGAGGAACAGTAAACCATGCTAAGATGGAGATCCTCGGGGGCCATAAAACTATCTAACTAGCAAGATAATTTAGAAAAAACTCTTAATAGCAAGCAAAGGCAGGGACAACCAGGACTACACACACAAATCAAAACACTCTGCACAACATATTTTTGAAAATTTAACTGTAGTATTCCTCTAAGGCTCAGTCACAGATTAGTCCATTTGGCCAATTAATCAGTAGCAAAGCCAAAGTCCTATCATTTATTCGGGAATGTTAGTGATTGTGTCTTTCCATTGATGGTGCAGTGGTTCAAAAAGCTGTCGGGCTAGCATGCAGACTTAGAGCCATAAGAAAGCATGGTACAGTTTTCAACTGTGCCTGACAGCTTGAGAACTGTACTGCATTATCAGCAAGTTGTCAGGTCTCAACATGCCAGGCATGGGGATCATTCTGTGAAGCAGTTTCCTCGGGGGAAAGAAAATATGATGGTGATGGGGGGTTAAGCAACCATGCCTAGTCCAGCCAGCACATGCCACTGCCAATACTCTGCAAAGGCAGGGAGGCTGCATTTTCATAGCTTATCCTTACCAGTGCTGTTGCTATGGGAAACTGTGAGAAACTGGAACAGGGAAAGACTGAGGGGGAAAAAAAATCTGGAACTAGAAAAAAAGGTTTCAGTTTTGAAAAGTATCAACAACCCAGATTTTCTATAATCCTTCACAAGCAAAATGTTTGGGGCATCATTGTTTTCTGGCAAAATAATGTAAGTGTGCTAGAATATTGTTGTGACACATGGTTTGATGTTAGGCACTGCTTTTGTACACTGTGGGCAGAATTTATAGATGTGTGTAGCTCTACAAAGGCGGGTGACTGTTTCCTCAAGAAATTGAAGGGGGGGAGGGGCGGCCCAGAAATACATTTTCTAAGAACACAAGCCTTAGAAGTGAACACCACATCTGCTTTTTGCTGATGTAATTTTACAAGCAAAATTAACATCTAAAAAATACAGTCCCCTTGAATCTTAGGAAAAACTGGATGGACTTCTCAGGCCATTTTCTGTCCATCACTGTTCTATGTTTGTGACCCTCTAAAAACCTATAAAATTGCCCCACACCTGCAAGCTCATATTTGCAAATACAAATATAACACACAAAGGCTGCCTGATGACCCAATGGGTAGTGCGTTGTGCTCCTACGTCAGTGACCAGGCTTCGAGAGCAGACTCAGGAGCTAGACCGGGTGGAGGAGGGGGCTGGGGAGGCACAGCAGGTGGGGAGCACTGGCACTTGTTTCCGGAGCCGTAGTCACCCTTATGATGGTCCAAGGAGCTTGCCTCCTCCACAGAGGAACCACATGCTGGCAAGACCTATCAGGGCATTGTCAGGTACATAGCAGGAGGGTGGGTGGGACCAAGGGCAAAGGAAAACATGTACCATGAGCCATCTGAACGACGGTATCTGTGCTCACCACCTCAGTCCTTCAGTGATTTTGTGCTGAGGTTCTTTGTTTTGTGCATTGCTTTGACTTAAACCTGTAAGACCAGCTTAGGGCTGTTTCTGCCTTCTCCTGGGCTGAGACACAGATGAGAAGCACCGATGACTACTGAGAAGGACAAAACATCTGTCTGTCTTCTATTTTCAAACTTTGCAAATTGTGTGACACATCGTTTGGTACCATACACTCCTATTTAAAGCAGAACCAGTCTAAATTGGTTTATGGTAGTTTCCAAAAGCCGTTGTCACCTGAGGGCTGTTCAGGGTCTTATGTGAAATAAGTTGTGGGTGGTCTCAGTCCAGTTCCCAGTGGGCAGATGTCCACATCACAAAACCACCAACACAACTGGCACTAATTGGCACCCTTGTTCATAATTTCACATGAGGCCAAGGAGTGAATGAGCATGGAATCTGAACTACCCTCTCACCTACATGGTGGTCCCTCCATGACAGGTTTGAGGCACACTGGTGGAGCAGTGTGGAGAAACTTGCACTGTGATCACCCCTGCAGCACCTGTCATGTAGATAAATAGAGGATTTCAGGTTCAAGTGCTGTCAATCCAGCACCTTTCATGAACATTCAAATTTATACACAGAAAGAAAACATAATACTAAAAAAACATTTTTATGGTGATTTACATATACTTTCCATGATGCTTTGCGCTGCTGGGGTATGAGTGATTTTTTTTTTTTTTTAAACCTGGCTTTATTGCCAATGCCCTTCCTAGGTAACCATTGCTTCAGTGCTGAAGTTCTTTGCCTTTTAGATTGTTTCCTGTTTTGGGGTTGCCATGACCTAAGCCCATAAGGTCATCTTCCTTCCCCTGGGCTGAGATACAGGGGAAGCACTGATACGCCCGGAGAAAGATGTTAGGTGTCTGTACATTCTGATTTCAGCCTTTGTTCACACGGACAGACAGATAGACAGACAGACAGATATACATTTCCCATGACGCTTTGAGATATCGGGCATCTGTGATGTTTTCTTATTTCTAAGTAAAACACTTACAAAGCAATGACTGGACAGAAGATGTTGAAAGTAAGGTAACACCAACACTGCATCACATGATCACTCAAACCCAGAGGAACATGACACTACAGATTTACCGAGGTTCCAGGGACGTTTTTTGACATTAATTTCATGCATACATACATATGGGTTGCAGTAGAATAATATATATCCAATAGTGAGTGGTAAAATCCATAACTGTTGGGTTGTGAAGCAATGAGTTAGTTATGAAGGTCTTGACACTCATGTGAGAGAGAAATGTGTTATTCAATGCAGTCCATTATGCATGATGTATACCACACTATGTGTAATGCTTTTATTAGTGTTTCACCTTGTTTTAGCTTAAAAGTGACCTTCTTTCCACTGTAAACTCTCTGTCTAGACCACTGTTCTCTGTGTTGTATTTCCAAATTCTAAATAAAACAGTTACCTACCATAACAGTAGATCTTCAAGAGAATCTCCTCCATTGAGTCACAGCGTGGAACTGAGAAAAGGCAGCACAGCGTCATGGTGCGTAAGTTTACTACTAACAATCACCGAAAAGAAAAAGCTCACACTCACACCAAAAAAGTCCAGTGCTAGGACACCTTTATTCCAATTCAGCAGAACAAATGCAACAGCATGTCGATCCCGCCACCAAACTTTGATGTTTCGCATACTGCATTTTGTCAGGAGACATTGCTGCCCTCTAGGGCCCATGATTTATACTTAGTGAATTAAAAGTACAGCAGAGAAATGGCAAACATTGAAAAATAGCGTTATGTGGCATTAAAAACCTGGATCAGTATTTGTTAACAACTGAGGCTAAAACTAGCAGAATTAGTTAACTGCTTTACATGCATCACAACTTGGTAGGGGACAAAGAAACAGAAACTGCAGATGACACACTGAATTTGATTATTTAATTTAATTTAAAGAGCTTAATCACAAATATATTTGATACAGGTGTAAGCCCCCCAAATAGGCTTACTTGGGAGGGCTACAGCCCCCACTCCTTTGCCACTGTCTTTTGCAGTGGTCCCCGTGGGATTTGAACCCGATTTTCCTCCATGGTGTTCTGCGGCTGTTGCTGCCGATTTCTCGTGACCTCAGCTCATGGCAAGGAGGAAGCTGAGGTCCAATCTGCAGTGAGATGCCTCCGGGCAAAACTGGAAGTGGTTTGGTGGCCCGGTAAGAAGATGAAGGAGACTGCCAACTATAAATAAAGAACATGGCGGCAGCACGCCAATCGCACATGTGCAGCCACCAGGAGTGTAAAATTTAAAAGAGCCACGGCTCCCTTTGTGGTTGCCCATTAACAACATATATCCCTGGCTCCAGGGGAAGCAGGGGAGCTGGACACTGAGTAATATAAAACACCAGGCAGCCTCCAGTTTAGGGGGGAACTCTTTGCAGCCTTTTTAAACAGCGTATGTATTAAAAGTACGAATAGGATTGTTTTGGGCTAATGTACACAAAGATGGCAGCCCCCATAGGACTACAAAATCAAGGGGGCTGCTGGGTATTGTTGAAGGTGCACTGATTTTGTCTGGAACCGTTGCAGCCAATCAGTGGAGGGCTGTGAAAAAGGGTATGAATAGGATGGGCAGACCAACAAAAGGAGAGAGTAGCCAGAGTGGAAGTGGAGAGGGGATATGTGGGCTTCCTAGCTCGGAGTTGCACTCAGGCCCCCATGGCCTAACCATCCAGCCCCTGGAAGGAACAGCAAGTTATAAAGTGTAGAGGTCTGCAGCCAGGAACAAGAGAGGAGGGGGAGAGAGAGAGAGAGACAGACAGACAGACAGACAGACAGACAGACAGAGAGAGAGAGTTGAACGCTGTGTAGGAACTGAAAAACTGTGTGTCTGCCTGGTGTTTCCCAGGACTTCAAACCTTGCCCAAAGACTGAGCTACTGTGTACCCCTTGGAGAGGAACTTGTGTTGAGGGCAAATTCCAACAAGGGGAGCAGCTGAGTGTGCTGTGTCTAGGCTGTGGAAGAACCAGCACCTCTGTGAGCAGAGAAATTAAGAGCAGGAGAGCTGGGTCAAGAGACTTGTGTAAAAGCCAAGCTGTAACTGATTGTCCAGGGTGTGCAACAGAGGGGTCAATGGATTACATTCCATTAATACCTAGACCGAAGAAGAGGCGAGAACTAGTGGCTGAAGATGTCAAAAGGCCTGCCTGGTGAAAACTGTCTACAAAGGCCTGTTGGCGAAGTTGGCAAGGCCAGACAGGTGAAGCACAGCTTCTCCAATTCTCCAGTTCTCCAGTTCTGTAGCCTCATGGCTACATCATCCAGATACCTCCATGATACCATTCAACTGCCAATTTGACTGCACCTCACCTGGCCGACATTCCCCCCCACTTGTGTACCTCTAGCTAGCTAGTTAGGTAACAGGGAATACAGCCTGGGCTAGACTCCGCCATGTATAAGCTGCACCGAGGCAGTAAGTTTAAAGTTGAAAGTGTGTAAAGTTATTTGGGCCCTGACGAAAGACACCAGGCCTGCATCACCATCCGGTGAGATACTCACCGCAACAAGGGACATTTTGGGATGCAGGCTTGGGTGGGAGGCAAGGGATATTGCGTGGGGGTTAAAAGTGGTTAAAAGTGATTGCAGTGTTTTCTATTTCCCTTTCTCCCCTTCCTCCTAATAAATCTCACAATTGTTTGCATGTTAATTCTTGCACCTGTGACTTTGTGGGTTCCAGTTACTGTGTCTGGGAGGGAATTGCTACAGTGTGAGGAAAGTGTACTGGGGGCAGATATTGTTATTTCCTGGGGGGTGATAACCTGCAAATTGTCTACAAGTATTCCCTGCCACTGGCCCAGGTGGAGGCACCGCGAAAACCATTTGTCCAGTTACGGAACCCAGACTGGGCCCCTCGAAGGTATGTACCTGGTGGACCGAGGGCTCCGGAACAGGCAAGGTGAGTCAGAGGGCTGTTACATAGGTTAAATGCTTTGTCAGCATTTACTGCTGGTTTCCTTTTCATTAAGGTTAACGTTCTGACATTCAATATCCCACTCAAATACATAGGGTATGGACGTGTGATGAAGGCTAATTTTTTTTTACAGAAATGGGGCTAGTTTGAACTTGTCTTTCAGGCCAGTTCCACCAGTGGCCCCCAACTTAAAAATCCAGTACCCCTCTCATTTACAGAGCACATTCAGTAATTCACCACCACGTTGACCAATGGTAGCTCTCTCGATTCCAATAAATTTCCAGCTATGAGCATCTGGATCACTGGCATGAAAACTGTGTGCTGCAGTTACATAATCCATGTTTGTATGTGCCAAGGCTCTAAAGTGGTAGCCCATCCTCTCCATGAGCTTGCGCTTAGTGCACCCCATGTAAAAACATGAGCAGGTACAAACTGCAAGACAGACCACAAAAGTGGTATCATAATTAACAAAATTGTTAATCTGATAAATGTTACCAGATGTAGGGTGAACAAATGTTTTAGCTTGCTCAATGACCCCACAGTACTTGCACCTGTCACACTTGTAGCATCCAGGAGGCAGGGAGGGTAGCCATGTTGTTTTGCTGGACAAAGGTTGCAGGATACGGGCTAGCCTGTCAGCTAGGTTTCATGGTCTTTTAAAAACAATCCTAGGTGGTTGTTCCACCCATTCAGCAAGTTTCAGCTCTACTGATAAGATATGCCAACTGTTTTTAATCACATTCTCCACAGCCCCAGCCTGTGTACTGCAAGTCCAAAGTTACACCTACTGTCTCTTTCATTAGGGGTTTGTACCCTCAGTTGGAAAAGTTCCTGGTGGTCTGTGTTTCTGGCCCTCTCCAGATACATTCCCCAGAGTATCCGCTCCTCTGAAAATGACCTACCATATCCCTGGCATTTGTCTTAAAGTCAGTATCCCTGCTAGAATTTCTCTGAATATGGAGAAATTGACTTGTAGGTATGCTGTGGATGGTATGGCGGGGATGGCAGGAGCTGGCTAAAAGAAGGGCACTGTGGTCAGTGGACTTAAGCAAGAGGTTAGAGTCTACCCTACCCTTTCTATCCTTAAAAAAACGACAAAGTCCCCAGAAAAAGAGACACTTGGTTAGGCTACTGGTTACTGAAATCTAAGGTTATTGTTTGATGATTCAAAATGTTGGACAAAATCCTGTAGTTTCTCCACCACTCCCCACCACACCATTATGATGTCATCTATATACCTACACCATAATGAGATGCGTGACAGGAATCGAGCAACCTCAGCATCATAAACCACCCTTTCCTCCCAAAATCCCAAATACACACTAGCAAAACTGGGAGCAAAAGTTGTCCCCATTGCTGCACCACTAATTTATAAAAAGAAGTTACCTAAAAAGGTGAAACAGTTCAATTCAATTCAAGCATGGACTTGGACAGCTCAACCAAAAACACTATTGGTGGAAGGCACCCAGTGGCTCTGTGATCCAGAAACATGCCCAAAGCCTGCAGGTCCTTGTCATGGGGTATTTTAGTGCAGAGGGCCTCCACATTGATGGTCACCAAATATTTGTGTTCCTCGATGTGGAGGTCCCCTAATATACCCCAAATCTCCATTGTATCCCTCAGGAAAGATCCGAGACCTGTGACAAATGGTTTAATGTGGTGATCCACATAAACTAATAACAGTTCCGTGAGGGACTAATGCCAGAAATGATTGGATGACCAGGGTGTGATGTTAGATGTTCATGCACCTTAGGGTGGTTATTGTGAAGGAAATCCTTAGTAGGATGATCTATCCACCCCTCTGTGAGTGCAAAGGACAGGTATTTATCAATAACATTTTTGTACTGACAAGTTGGATCAGATTTCAATAAACAGAAATGTTTATCATTACTGAGTTGCCTTCTATCATTGTTTTCATACACATCTGTGTCCATCACAATGAAGACACCCCCCCTTATCTATTGATTTAATGGATAGGTGGGGTTTTTCCTAAGTTCATCCACTGCTGCAAATTCTGCAGTTGTCATATTTACAAAACGTGGACAATGCTGCTGCTGTGCAAGCATAGCAAGATCCCTCTTGTATGCACGTCTAAATACACTAACAGCATTATTCATAGCTTGAAAAAAGGTAGGCTTAGGGCAAAAACATGTGTTAGGTTCTGAAGTACCTGCCACAGTGTTCTCATTAAGTCCCTGGTAGGCTTTCCTAAATGACAGAAAGAGCCGATGAATCCTGTTGCAAGTCCGAACCCATGATAGCTGGCTGACTTATTTTCAAGTCCGAATAAATGCACTTCAGATTAAAGGGGAACTCTCAGCTACCCCACAATGCTGGCAAATACTGTCCCGAGCTCACCACAATCATTATCAGTAGAATAAGCATGAATAGGTGTCTAACTTAGAAAAGATGTTTTGGCACATAGACATCCCCCCGGCTTGGCCTGTTGTCTGCATCATCGGAGGGCTGGCCACGGGGCAGTGGTTGCTGGCACGGTGGATGGGGGGATGCAGGATCAACCAGACAGAAACTACAGCTACAAAACAGTAAGTAGCTAAAAACAATAATTTTTGCCTTTTTTGCTTATTGCAACCTCTAGGTCCCAGAGCATTTTTGTAGGGGTAGCTGAGAGTTCCCCTTTAAGGCTTCTAGTTAATCAAAGTCCTAAAGAGTTCCAGGCATGTTATAGGGACAAACTTTAGTCCTCTGCTAAGTACCAAAAGCTGAACTTCTGTAAGATGCTGAGATGAAATGTTGATTACATTCGAGTCTAGTACTGCCAAAACATTGAGTCTTGCTGGTGGGGTCAGCATACTGTTGCACTTGTTCTGCTGGAATAGAATAAAGGTGTCCTTGCACTGGACTTTTTTGGCATGGGTAGGATTTTTTTTTTTTATTTCCCCACATTATGGAACTGTAAGCCATCGGCATCAGGACCACCAGGAAACATTTTGAAGGCTGGGGATGCCCACATCAGTGCACCGCATCCGTGTCTATATAACATCAGCATCCCCAGCATGACTTAGTTTCCTGCCGGAGATGAGCTACAGTAGGAGGATCATTGGATCGGCAGGGACTGAAGCAACCAGAACCTAAACCAGACACACAGGAGAGGATATGGAAACCTGAGTACGGATGTTGAATTGGCAGCCGAGGAGAAAGCAGCCTGCGACAGCAGGCAGTACAGTCACCCATCACCTGACAAAGGAGGAAGGTGGGAGGGAGAGCTGTGGCTCAGCAGTCGAGATTCTCTTGAAGATCTACTGCTACAGTAGGTAACTATTCTATCTTCTTTGACGCTATCTCCATCCCTTAAGCCACATTATGGAGTGATTCCCAAGCAGTATAAAGTACTAATGGAGGACAGCAGGACCTAATGATCCTGAATGAGGAGGCCTTACAGAACATGGAGGCCAATGCCAGTACGCCTACGAGATACGATGTCCAGACTGTAGTGTTCAGTGCATGTATGAACAGTACTCAAAGTGTCAGCAGCGCAAATGTCAGCAGCAGACGCATTCCGAAAACAAGCCACTGAAGTAGCCACCCCGAAGTGGAATGAGCATGTACAAGACCAGGAAGCTGCTTGCCATGCTTCTCGTAACAAAACATAATGCAACTGGACAGCCATTTGGACAAGTCTTGTTTACAAATCATGAGCCCATCATTATTGGGCAAAATACAATAAACAGTTGAGAGGATTTTCTTGAATCCTTAGTATGCTCAAGGTACAAACACAGTGACTGTCAGACATGTAGCGTATGTAAACAATGCTCCCCACTAACAATGGGAAAGAAAGAGTAAACAGGAAGGTCTATTGTCTGATTTAGTGTTCTTTCAGAAGAAAATGAGGACTGGTATGCAATGTGACCCTGTCCTTGTCAAAAATAATAAACAGATGATCTAGGACCAGAGTCTATAACTCCGAGATGCTTCCAGCAGATGTCATAGCCACCAGAAACTGTCTTCCAAGAGAGGAAGCGCATTTCACAGGTAGCCACAGGTTCAAAGGGAGGTGCAGTGAGGGTCTCTAAGACCAAATTAAGGTCCACAATGGAACCAGATCTCAGACTGTGGGGTGCAGAACGAGTATGCCCTTTAGGAATCTCTGGGAAACCTCCAACTGGGCCATGTCTTACCCTCTGTCAGGGCATGAAAAGCCAAAAGAGTGGCCATGTGGACCTTAATAGAGGAATACCCTAGTCCTGAGTCCTTTAGGGACAAGAGGCAGTCTAGAATTTCAGTGACTAAACAGGTAAAGGAATTAGGATTATGTCCAGTATACCATACAGTAAAATGTTCCACTTTTGTGAATAAGTGTACTGTATAGACGGCTTTATCAGCACCAAGAGCACATCAGCCACCACCAGAGACACCCCGAAGTGAGAGAGCCTATGTCCTCAGAAAACGTGTGAAGATTTAGGGACTGAAAAGCCAGATACACCAGAACACCCTGCTCCTGTATCAGTAGGCCTGCTCACAAGGGGAGAGGAATGGGGGGTTCCAGTGCCAATTGTTGTTGAAGTGAGAAACAGATCTGTCTGGGAGTGAGAAGCCACCAGAATCAGCATGGCATGTTTGGCCTGTAGCTTCACCAGAACATATTGTATGAGAAGAAACAGGTGAAAAGGATACAGTAACATCTCTTTCCAAGAGAGGGTCAACACGTCTTGGCATAAACTCCATGCCCTGGAGCAAGTGTGCAGACACGCAGCAGTTTTGCACTGTATGGGGACACAAACAGGCCTATGTCTAGACAGACCCATTTTTCAAACAGGCCGTCCACTACAGAGCTGGAAAGTTCTCATTCATGGCAGAGAGCACTGGATCGACTGAGGTGATCTGCATGTGCATTCAGGGTCCCTGGGAGGAGCACAGCTGACAGAAATATGTCATGTTCCACCGCACAGTGCCAAACTCTCATTGCTTCTTTGCAGACAGTACAAGAATTAACTCTACCCTATCAACTGATGTAGTATATCACCAACATATTGTCTGGTGAATCAACAGCAGATTCCCCAGAAGAATGCCGACAAAGGCCTGTAGGCCAGGTAGAACAGCCCTCATCTCCACAGTGTTGCTGTGAAGTACTGTATCAAGAGGGTCCCATGGACCCTGTGTATGGAAAGGGCCCAGATGAGCCCCCTATCCTTTCACTGAGGCATATGTTGTCATTACCAGATGAAACGGCCGCAGGAACAGCAGTGCTTTCTCCAGGTCGGATCTGTCCAGCCACCATAGGAAAGAGCAACAAAGAGGAAGAGCTACCTGAATGGCACACTCCAACTTGTCAGAATGCTGAGCCCACTGTACCCAGAGAGCCCACTGTGGGATTCTCATGTGGCGGTGAACTAGTGGAACTGTCAGGGTGGCAGCAGTCATCAGACCGATTAGTCTTATGAGACAACAGGCAGATACATAATTTCTGGATATCATCAGCTGAGCATGTGCCACTAGTGCAGTTGCATGGTCCGAGGGCAGAAATGCCCGACCCAGACCCATGGCCAGAACAGCTCCAATGTGCTGGAGGCACTGGCAGGGGGTAGGGACCAACTTCAGTTCATGTACCAATATGCCCAGTTGGTTGAACAGTTGTCTGGTCTGAAACAATGTGTAAACTATCGATTCCTTGGACAGAGCCTTTAACAGTGAATCGTCGATGTATGGGAAGACACAGAGACCCTCCTTTCTGAGGGCTATTGTGACCACTGCAAATACTTTAGTAAAGACATGCAATGCAGAGCATAAGCCAAAGGGCAAAATATGAAATTGGTAGTGAAGCATGAATTGCAGATACGTCCTGTGAGACTTCATGATCTTGACATGAAGATAAGCATGACTATCAAGTACCCTTGTAACGGAAGGGGTAACAGGGACTGGAGAAACACCATTCTGAACTTTTTGTATTCTATATCTACATTCAGTTTCCTTAGGTTTAGGACAGGCCTTAAATCCCCTGTACACTTTGGAACCAGAAAGTACCGGGAGTAAAACCCTTGATTCATTTCTGTAACCTGGACCACTTCTACAGCCCTTTTGCAGAGGAGGGATTAGAACAAGATGTCCCGAAGGATATTGGTTTTGTAATGGTGGAGTAACCAGAGGAACAGTAAGGAGTTCTAGGGTATGTCCTTTCTGAACAACCTCTAGAACCCAGGCATCTGTCGTGATCTCCCTCCATTTTTCTAGAAATGGAGATTTGGCCTCCAACTAAGAGTTCTTAAGACAGGAGGCCAAAGGCAAGGGAGGGCAGTTAGAAGGCACTGGGGATGGCAGAGGCTCTGGTGATGGTCTCATCCTTGGTGAGGTGGGCACCAGGGGGCAAGCTAGTGACCTAAGAGGTAGAGGGCTGAGGTCTTTGTGATCTACAGCCAGGGCCTCTGGAATAACCTCTGCCAGAATGGGTATAGGGCCTTCAGAAAGAACCACAACCCTTTACCCTGTTTGGTTTGGGGTTCAAAGTGTGCAGGGATCTGAGAGTCATTCTTGAAGTCTGTAGCTCCTTCAAAGTGTTTTCTACATCATTGCCAAATAACTGTTTCCCTCTGAGAGAAGTATTCCTTACTGATTGTTGCACGTCAGAGGAATAAATAGCCACCTTAAGCCAGGAGTATCGCCTATTGCAGATACCCAAGACAGCAGCCCTTGCAGCCACATCAGAAGAATCATATGCTGATCTTAGTAGATGCTTCTCTGCCCCTTGCCCACTAGCAATTGTCTGCTGAGCCAATACAGTCTCCTGGCCCTCAGGCAATTTTTCAGCTAGAGTGGCCGCAGTTTTCCATAAGTAATTCTGCTATTTAATAATGTACAGTATGCCTGATAGTTTGCAATCATTAGGCTAAGGGTAGCAGAGGCAAAAGTTCTTTTACCCATTACGTCCAGCTTCCTTGATCACTTGTCTAGTGGCAGGCTGATTAAGTACTTGGGCACTATAGATCTGTCATGGCAACCATTATGACCACGGAATCTGTTTCAGGTTGTGAAGAATAATATGGCTTTGCAGCGGAGGCAGGATATTGTTTATCTGCCTTTCTAGGGATGGTATACCATTAGGAGGGCGACAATCTTGTCACAGTGATGACAGCAGTAGGGCTCTACGATGCTGAGTCAACAACGAACTCATCGACCAGCATCACAGTGCCAGACTCCCTGTCTACTGCGATTTGCAGTCGGCAGAGAGCTGCGCACAGCAGGGGCCGATTTTTTCTTCAGGGGGCGAAGCCCCCCGAAACCCCCCCACACAGAGGGCTCATCCTCCAACACCCCCCATCACTATGGATACCAACTTCACGTTGGAGTTGGTTCAGGGAGGGGGTGCAAGATGCGGGAGAGTGTTGCCGGGTCCTAGACACATCCCCTACAGCGACATGGCACTGTTGCTGGCAGCGATGTATATCACTGTAAGGGGTTCGCTGTGGGAAGTGTATACCTAGCAGCAGCAGGTTTCCAAATGGCATTGTTGCAACCTGTTCTTTTCTTTGTTTAGTGTTTTGGGCATTTAGCTGTGTCTGGGACATTATAGCGCAGTGTTCCTACAGTGCTCCTGAGTGGTGTACTGCTAGCAGGTGTGTGTGTGTCTGCCTTTCTTCAAATGATCACTGCCTGTCAACCTTGCTATGACCTGGGGTTTGCTATAATAATTGTGGGGGGTGCGAAGCCCACTGCGTTCAAGGGTGCGGAATATACACATAGTATGTGCCTTGCTGGGTAGAGTGTTTTGGGATCTTGTGTGGTAAGTAGGGCAAAGCTTCTCTTATTTTACTGCATTTGTCATGCACCTGCACTTCGACCATATTGTCGGGGGAACAAGTTGCCTGTTGTGATTTCAGTTGTCAGCAGAATGCCTGCGCTCTAATTGCCGTCAGCACTTTTAATATTGCACTGACATGGGTGAACCTCTCGGGACAGCAGGAAGTTGTGCAGGCCTGTGCCAGACTGCCACTGTAGCACCTTCAAGGGCTGAATGCACTGGAGGGATAATGACTGGCAGTATATCCTAGAGGTTACAGTAACAAGCTGTGAAGAAGCGTGGTACATCCAGCAGACCAGACCTTGGTTTGATTCTCACAACTTCCACTTGCATACTGTGTGACTGTCAGTGAGAAAGTCACTTAACCGCCTAGTGCTCCCAGGTCGCCCCTGAAAACAGGCACCTGTGCCTAGTGGGCCTTACCCAGTTACCAAAGACTAAAATAAAAAAATAAAAATAAAAATAAAAATGACTGTAGGAGAAGCAGAGACTTCCAGGAACGCAAAGCTTTCTCTTGGAAGAATCTTCCTCCTCAGTTTGAAATCCTAATTTGGCCTGTACCATTTCATGGAAGGCCTGGAATGATGCATCTTCAGGTGCAGATCTGGGTGTATTCACCACACTCCCCTCAGAGCAAGATGACAGAGTGGAGCTTGATCCAACCACATCTATTATGTCCTCTTCTTCCTCCACATATTCTGTATTATATTTCAGTCCATCGTTGATGTCCTCCGGTATAGGCTGTGTGTTAATGACAGGAGGAAGAACTGTAGGAGGCTCTGTCAACAGATGACCCGTCGATAGCAGTTCATCTATACCCAGCTGGGAGGCAGGGACAGAATACTGAAGCATCAAAGACCCACTGATGATGGACCAGTTGGAGGCACCGCCGATTAAATCGTCAATGATTGCAACATTATTCACTGAAACAGCTTAGACGTTGTCTGATAAAAAGCCTGAATGTCAATGGAGCCCAGTGGGGTCATCAACATTTTTTCCTTTTTGTGTCAATGGGATAGTGCTTGATGATGGTATAGGCTGCGAATCTCTGCATGGTGAGGATAAGCTGGTGCCGAACCCCAACCCTGCTGTCTGTAAGAGAGTCATGGGGAGGGGCAGCAGGCCCCATGGCTGTAGGGCCCTGTATTTTTCTGGTGATTTACCCAGTCTAAGTGGCAGACTGGTGTGGTCAGGAGAGACTTCTTTTTAATTTTGGTGCTTCTCTTTAGCAGCATGGTGGTGTTTATCCATCAACTCTGATGACTTGTCTTGTCTTTCTTTCTTTGATGATTCAGTATTAGCTGCCATCAACCACTGATTTTTGCAGATGACAATGGCGAAGACGCCTGCACTGCAGTACTAATGGAACATTTTCTAAACCCTTCCTTCTACTCTCCTTGTTGCCTGGTTAAAGCTTACACAGATTTTGCAAGCCATAACATTATGGTCTTTGCCAAAGCGATGAATACAAATGAAGTGTTCATTGTCTTTGTATATCTTCACAGAGCTGCAATGACTATAGCATAGCAATGGTTCTTCGTCCGAATGCAGCATAAAATATATTTTTCAAATAACAAATAGAAGTGAGTATACAGTGACAGTGAAATATTTGCAAAAGTTCAACAGCATTTTTCAGCAGGGGTGGACAAATGAGCAATTGACAGAGGAAGAAAGAACTGAGGCATGCTGGGACACCAGTGTTATATAAGTACTGATGTAGTGCACTGACGTGGGTAGCCCCAGCCTGCAAAAACTTTCCTGGTGGTCCTGACACTGACAGCTACAGCTCCTTGATGTGGTTCAGTGGAGAAGATATTCTTGAAGAAGATATAACATCATCATGTGTTCTAAGAGAAAACAAATATTTCCCTCAAAATAACACAATTCATTTACTCAGTTTATTCACCACTACTAGTGTGTCTCCATATCATTGTCTTCGGAATCTACATTGCTTATTTGTAAAAAAAAAAAAAAAAAAGTTTTAAAATCAAGCCATATTTTGATTAACTTAATGTGCTATATAAAACGAACAATGGCAAAGTGCTTTGTACTTGTGGAAATAATCCCAGCTCAGGGGCTAAAGAGCTCATAAAGCCATGCATCCTTCTGGCATGTGGTTTATGAGCTCTTTAGCACTCTCAATACGCAACATATTTCTATTATTCATTCTCTCACAAGTAATAAAAGTTCTGCTCCCACACAAGAGATGATAAACTGCATATTTTGAGTCAGACCACTGCATATTCAAGTTAGAGAACATTAGTTTGTGTGTTATAGATTTTAAATATGTTGCTTGTTTTAAGATTTGACCACTTTCCTCCTTACTTTGTTGAAATTGGTTTTAACCTACTTGGTATAACAGACACCGGTGTTGGGCACGTAGTGTCTGAACGGTGGCTACCTTTGACAGCACCAAGCTGAACTCCTCGTGAATGCAAATTAGTTGTGTTTTTCTTAATTAACTGTTTCCAACACAGGGCTTGGACAGCCAGTATCAGAATGGGTGGTCTTCAGTGGCACCTGGATTGGGCTTCAGGTGGCTGCAAAGTGTTTTTTTTTTTGTCTGCATAATTTTTTTGTTTGTTTTGTTTACTTTTATCTCAATTCCCCGTTGGCATGGGCTGTTGAGAAATGCAGCACTGACACGCATTAACCTGCAACAATGGGAAATACAGTGGCATGTGAATTGCCATCATCAGAGCCAATGTTCATTTTTTTTCACAAGTGTTGAAACTTCCCAGCACGAAAAATTACCAAAACAGTAGCTCTTCAAGAGAATCTCCTCCTTTGAGCCACAACATGGGACTATCAGCCGTTGGCATCAGGACTACCCTGAAATGTTTGCTGGCTGGAGCTGTCCACATCAATGTGCCTCATCATTGCTTGTATAAAATGGGCATCCCCAGCATGCCTCAGTTCCCCGCCGGAGACAAGCTCAGAGGATCACTGGACTGGCAAGGACTGAAACAACCAGAACCAAAGCCAGAACATAGGGGATATGGAAACATGAGTAAACATGCCAAATTAGGCATACGAGGAGACCAGCATTCAAGAGCAGGTAGGATAATCACCTGTCACCTGACAAGATGTGGGAGGAGGAAGGGGGAGCTGTGACACAGTGGAAGAGATTCTCTTGAAGATCTGCCGTTATGGTAAGTAACTATTCTATCCTCTTCAAGAACATCTCCCTCCACTGAACCACATCATGGTACGATTCCCAAACAGTACCAAAGCACTGAGGGAGGAAGTCAGGATCTAAGCACTCTGCGCAAAGAGGCCTTGCAAGACATTAAGGCCAGTCAGCACGTCTACAAGAGTTGATGTCCAGACTATAAAGTTTAGTAAATGCATGAACAGAACACCTAGTGGCAGCAGCACATATGTCAGCAGCAGACACACTGTGGAAGCGAGCCACTGAGGTAGCCACCCCAGGGGTGCAGTGAGCACAGACAGGACCAGGAAGCCACCTACTGAACTTCCTGTAAGAGAAAGAAATACAGCAGGTCAATCATTTGGAAAGGCCCTGCTTCATAATGGGGAAGCCCACCATTCTGGGGGCAAATGCCACAAATAGTTGAGGAGATTTTCTACAAGCCTTAGTATGATCCAAGTACCTGTTGTAACATACTATGGATGTCTAGCGTATGTAAGCAACATTCCCTACTATCTGTGGGAGTCAAAAAAATAAACAGGAGGGTCAATGTCTGATTTAATGTTCTCTCAGGCATGACCTTCAGCAGAAAATGAGGATTAGTACATAATGTAACCCCTGTCCTTGTGAAAAATAAGAAAAGGATACACTCCAACAAGAGCCTGCGTCTAGCAGATGTCATAGCCTCTAGGAACAGCATGAAGAGGTCATCAACAATGGAGTTCAAGAGCTGCCATTCATGGCAGAGTAGCCAGGCCCTACTGAGACAATCTGCAAGAGTATTGGGGGTGGAGAGCAGAAAGAAATACAAGAGGAACATGTTGTATTGTATGGGCCAGTGCCTGACTCTCACTGTCTCTCTACAGAGAGGATATGAGTGGACTCCACCCTGACAGTTGATTTTGTACATCAACAAAATATTGTCTGTATAAATCAACAGCTCATGCCCCAAAAGGATGGTGGCAAAGGCCTGTAGACCAAGCAGAACAACCCTCATCTCCAGTGTTTCTGTCCAGAAACATATTCAAGGAGGACCACTGGCCCTGAGTCCAGATGGGCACCCCAATGTGATCCCAAGGCTTCCATCATCACTAGCAGAAGGGGTGGACAGAGAATGGGAGATACTGTCTTGAGGTTGGAGCGGTCCAGTCACCAGAGCAATGGATGATGGAGTAGAGGTTTCACTGCTATGAGACACTCCAACTTGTTTGAAGGCTGAGCCCACTAGACATGGAGGAACCATTATGAAATCCTCATGAGCAGCCACACCAAAAGGAAAGTCAGAAATGCAATAGCCATGAGGCCTATTAGCCTTAAGAAGCATCAGGCCAAGACACAGTCACTGGAAGTGACCAGGCGAGCCTGGGCAACCAGTGCTGTACTTCGGTCTGAGGGCAGGAAAGCCTGACCCAGACCTGATCCTAGAACAACTCCTATATATTGGAGATTGGAGGTGCTGGCATGGAGGGAGAACCAACTTTGGCTCATTCACCAGAATACCCAGCTGGTCAAACAGTTGTCTAGTTCGGAAAAGTGTGAAGACTTTGGCATCTCTCGATGGGGCCTTTAGAAGCCAAACATCAATATATGGGAAGACATACAGGCAATGCACTTGATATAGACATGCAGTGCAGATGGCAAACCAATCAGCAAGACATAAAACTGATAGTGTGAGCCCTGGAGCATGAATCGTAGGACTGTCTGTGAAACTTGCTGATCTTGATATGGAGGTATGCATCTTTCTTATCCAGTACAATCGTCCATTCCCCCTTCAGTAGCAGAGGAAGGAGGGACTGCAGAGAGACCACTTGAAACTGCTTGTGTTCTACAAACAGATTGAGGCTTGGAAGGCCTAGGACAGGCCTTAAATCTCTAGTCTAATTTGGTACCAGGAAGTACCGGGAATAACAGCTCAGGTTCATGTCGGCAACCGGGATGGGCTCTATGGCCCTTTGCTAAGGAAGGTTTGGACCTCTTCCAGCAGGAGGGCAAGATGTCCTGGAGGGTAACAAATGGATAAAGAAAGGTGCACAGGAGGGACAGAGTGGAGCTCTAGGGCACATCCTTGCTAAAGAACCTCCAGCACCCAAGCTACTGTAGTTTTACTTATTTATTTTTTTTTTTTTTTAAACCAGGCGAGACACACTAACCTGAAAGCTTGTTTACAGGTGCAACCTGGGAGGTGGGCATATGGAGGCAGACTGGCTTGAGTTGGGGAGACCTGTGGTCACTGGCAGCCATGACCAGGACTCCTAGAGTAGCCCCTACCTGGATGGGTATAGGGCCTACAAAAAGAGCTCCTATCCTTCTGCTTAGGGTACAGAGTGTGGGCTTAGGGATAAGGGTTCAGGGTGTATGGACCTCAGGGTCATTTTGGATGTCTGAAGGTCCTGCAGGGCTAACTCCACATTGGTACCAAAAAGCTGTTTTGCTCTAAAGAGGGCATTTAGGACCGACTGTTGGACAACAGAAGCAAAGCCAGCAGCACGCAACCAGGAGTGACGGCACAGGCAAATGCTGAAGGCATCCACACATGTAGTCACATCTGTAGCATAATAGGTATATCTTAACAGGTGCTTACTGGCCTCCAAACCATTACAACTGTTTATTGAGCTATTAATTGATCAGGGCTTTCAGGTAGCTTCTCAGTCATGGTGGCCATAGACAGACACAGGCAATTCTGATACTTAATCATATATGCCTGGTAATTTGCAATTCTTAGTCCAAGGGATACCGAAGCAAATGCTCTTTTCCCCAGAACATTCAGATTTTTTGGCTCCATATCAGGAGGAAGAGTGCTCATGTGTTTTGAAGCTTTTGACCTGCACTGGCGGCCATAATCACTACAGAGTCAGTTTCTGGTTGAGATTAATAATATGGCTTTCTGAATGCACTGGGTACTGTTTATCTACCTTCTGTGGAACTGCAGGCATGGCATAGGGCCAGTGCCAGGCAGCTATAGTGCCATCCTCCACAGCCAAATAGATTGGAGGGATTAAGACAGTTGGGGAGGCAGCCATCTCTAGGAACTCATACAAATTCTTAGAGAAATCCTCCTCCTCAGTATCAAACTCCAGTTTGGCCTGGACCTGCTTAAGGAAAGCTTGAAAGGAGGCATCCTGAGGAGGTGACCTGGGAAAGTTCTTCAAATTCTCCTCACTACAGGAGGACAGAGAGGAAC
The DNA here is from genome assembly GCA_016271365.2 of Neoceratodus forsteri. Taxonomy (NCBI): domain Eukaryota; kingdom Metazoa; phylum Chordata; order Ceratodontiformes; family Ceratodontidae; genus Neoceratodus; species Neoceratodus forsteri. The sequence goes on along the minus strand of CM028136.1, from coordinate 400,747,464 downwards.
TGGAACCCAAAACAGTATAGGGGATCCAGCCCTTCATCTGTATCTTCCTCCTCCTCCTCCATGTATTCTGGATTATACTTCAGCTCCTCATTGACAGTAATGGCCATCAGTAAAGGGTTAATGATGGGCTGAGAAGATATAGAAGGAGGGACCATCGATGGGTTTACTGTCGACGGAGGATGATCTTTGCCTGGTATTATGATGCTCAGAGAGAACTCTTGCATTGTCAACATGGTGGCAATTCTGAAGACATTGACTGAAATGGCACTGATAATGGTGGCAGTGGTATTAGCCTTTGAAATAGCTCCGACATTGTTTGGTACAACAGCTGAGCATCAAAGGGCCCCAACAGGTTGATGATGGTGGAACTGTCAAAGGGACAGTGCCCGACAGCTGTACTGGCTGCAAGTTCCCTGGTAGGGGAGGTACGCCTATGGCAGACCCCTACCTTAGTGTCTGAGAGACTGTCATCAGTAAGCAGCAGAACTGGAGGCCTTGGCCCGGGTCCTGTCTTTTTCAAGTGGCTTACCTCTTTTCAGAGGAGATCTGGATCTGTTTGAAGAGACTGACTTTTCTCTATGCTTCTTGTTTTTGTCTGAGTGGTGGTGTTTGCCTACCAATTTAGCAGAGTTGTCTTTCTTTTGGTGGAATTGGCAATGGATGCCATAGACTGTAGAGAATATCAGTACAACAGTGAATGGGGAAGAGAAGCAGTAAGTGATTATGGTGAAGCTGCCTTCAACACACCTTGCTTCTCTTTCATAGCCTTTATAATTAAATAAACTGTAAGGTTTTCCTGTGACATCTCCTGATGGCCTGGTTAAAGCCCTGGCAAATTCTGCAGGCCTTAACATAATGATCAAGGCCCAGGCACTGAATGCACATGGAGTGGACATCAGCTTTGCAGCTCTTCAGATCACCTCAACATCAATATCGGTACAATGCCTTAAGTTCTTTCGGCAGCAGCACAAAAGTTTTAAAATAACAAACCAAGAAGGGCAGTTTTAGTGATACTTGCAGGGTTTGACAGCGTTTTTCAGCAGTGGTGGACTGGTGGGCGGTTGATGGCAGGAGAAAGAACTGAGGCATGCTGGGGACACCCACGTTATGTAGGCAATGATGAGGCACGTTAACATGGGTGGCCCAACCAGCAAAAATTTCTGGGTGGTCCTGACGCTGATGGCTTACAGTTCCATGATGTAGATCAATGGAGGGAGATGTCCTCAAAGAAGATACACCAAACCAAATTTCCTCTAGATTGGCAAGTCCAGGGGATTCCAGCCTAGAATTAGTGCTTTGTAAGTTTTGTGACTACATGTCAAGAAATGCCCAAGATATACGTGGTTGAAATTTGGGGGTTTCAATGGAAGTTCCTTCTTAACCCTAACTATAGTGGCAGTACCACACAAATATAATATCTCTCCCAATAGTACTCATATGATTGTAACACTAGTCTCAATCCCATTCTTAGGTGTGAGAATCAGGAATTGAAGGTGGACGATTCTGATACCTTAAGAATGTAAGTGCAAGCGCTCTTACAATAATAATAAATGTAATTGGGGGAAGTATAACTAAGGTATTGATCAGGGGCGATACATATTTTTGAAAACATTAACAAATTTAACCCCTGAAAATACCCATTTCTGCTCACTGCTGAGCTCGAGGCTGCACTAAAAGTGAGAGACCGTCTTTGGGCCACTGCCAGATGGACCAAACCCCCCTCAGACTGGGCTGCCTTTAGAGTCTGCCGCAACAGCTGTACAAAAATGATCAGGGCCACAAAAGTTAACTATTTTCTATCTGCTTTTGAGTCTGCAAAGGGTACCTCCAGCAAATTCTGGCAAATCATTAGCAGGCAGAAGGCAACAAGCCATCCTCCTCTCTACCTGGTAAGGTCTCCTTTAAAGGCAAGATCCTTTCCGATACATCTGACATTCTAACTAGCTTTAATTACCACTTCTCTACCATAAGTCTCGCTTTCAACTCTACTAAAGCTGCCATCCTCACCTCTGACCTACCTAAACACTCCCCGACTCCTCACAATAACAGTTTCTCCTTTACCCCTTTCCAATTCAAAGAGGTAGAAGACCTCCTACTCCACCTACATGTTAAGAAAGGTGCCGGTGCTAATGGTATAGGACCATACTTCCTTAAAGTTGGCTTCCGGTATCTAACAGCCCCTATATTGTACGGTTCCACTATGCTGCGGTGACAAGAAATTTGTCGACCAACAGGACAGCGACAGCACAACACCGCCAACTGGTGTTATGCCATTGTTCGGGGACCAAGTGTTTTCTGTGGGGGGCTCTGCCCCCCACTCACCCCATGCAGGGGGCTCTGCCCCCACACCCCCCATACTTTAGCTTTCTAACTCCAGTTAGAGTTAGTTCGAGGATGGGGGCAAACACCTCACCAGCAACAGTGTCGGGAACGTGGAGACCATCACAGCGAACTGCCAAAAATGTCGCTGTGATGGTCTTCGTGGTATTCCTGACACTGCGCAGTCGGTATACCATATTGTACCTATTTAATTTCTCCATCAGCTCCAGTACAGTACCTGACATTTAGAAAATAGTGCAGGTACTCCCACTTTTCAAATCAGGTGACCCTACAGACCTAAACAACTATTGCCCTATATCCATTCTACCACTGCTTTCTCAAGTTCTAAAGAAACTGGTAAATGCCCAACTGAGAGACTATCTCGGTAAAACCAACCTAATAAACCCAGTCCAATCTAGTTTTAGACCAGCCCACAGCACCACCTCTGCCCTAGCTTCTGTCACAAATGACTGGCTCCTTGCAATGGACAAGAGAAAAGTCACAGGTGCTGTCTTCCTAGACCTAAGCAAAGCATTCAACACAGTCAACCATACTTTGTTCCTGGACATGCTGCATTGGCATGGCATCTCTGGTCCTGCATTGTCATGGTTTAACAGCTACTTAACAGATAGATTACAACAGGTGAAGGTGGATGGATCCCTTTCCCCACTTCTTCCTCTCACACGAGGAGTACCATAAGGCTCTATCCTTGGACCTTCCTCTTCATGATTTGTATAAATACCATTGGGGATAACATCACTAAAGCAAAACTACACCTGTTCACAGACGACATGGTAATATACCTATCCAGACCATCTGTAGCTGAAGCCTGCGTAGAATTCCAATCCGAATTTGATCTACTACAACGTAGACTTGCACAATCCAAACTACTCCTAAATGCTAAAAAAACCAAAGCAATGTACTTCCATTCCAACCATCAAACTACCATCACAAATGCACTTGTATCCCTGCCCCCTATCAAAACTCTCCTTGATGATGACCTTGAGGTATTCAAAAAATTTAAATACTTAGGTTGCGAGTTAGACAAACACCTAACATTATCTGCCCATATCACTGCTCTTATGAAGAAACTACAGCAAAGAATAGGCTTCTTCTACAGGAACAAATCTCTTTTTACAACAGACACCAGGCTATGTTTGGTCCAGATGACCTTCATCCCACTCCTCAACTATGCGGACATACTATATGGTTGCTGCTCAGACTCTCTTCTACACCAACTGGACATACTCTACCATCGGGCAATGCGATTCATTTCTAATGCCCACTGACACACATACCATTGTGTCTTATATGCCTCCATGGGCTGGACTTCCCTGATCACCAGGCGTCTCATCCACTCTCTTACCTGGACTTACAAAGCTCTTTTGTCAAAACTCCCCCCTTACAAATCATTTCTCTTTCAGCGAATGGCCTGCCAGTACTCCTTGCGTAGAAACTCCTACATTATGCTAGATGTTCCAAACACCCTGCTCCTGTTTCAGTGAAATGGCTATTAGTCGTGCCCTCCCAGCTGCTTGGAACAAAGCCCAATCCATTCTTAAACTTCAAAACTTAATCCCACTAAATAGATTCAAGAGGCTGGTTGTCATCAAATTTAATGATTCTTAAACTTACCAGTAAGAGTCAATCACTCTCCATCCCTTAATTAAGCCACGAATCACCCACTTCCATCTAGTATTCCTCACCAGCTACACTCACCCCTACCTTTCACCCCTCACCTCCTCCCTTATCCACCTACCATTTACTCCACTACCCTACTATTCACTTCCACCTCTATCCGCCTCACCTCCTCCTTTATCTGCCCAACATCTACTCCACTATCCTACTCCTCGCCTTCACCGCTATCCACCTACCCTTCAATCTTCCACCCTCACTCCTCCTCATCTCCACCTCTATCTGCCTAACCCCTCTCACTCTTTCCTTCTATTCCCTACCATCCACCTTCAGGCAGCTCCACCCACTCCTCCCCTTCCTACAACATCCCCCCCACTCAGACTGCACTCTTTCTCTAAGCTAAGTACTTCTGGACAATCCCCGTGTCTATGCCTCAGTGCTGCCCTCCCAAACTGTAATCAAGCTAATTACCAATTGTAGTCAAGTTACACACCAAGCACTTGTGTACAACTCTCCGTCCTTCAAGTCAGTGTAGTATTTTCCTTGTATTAGTCAATTTGTGATATCAGACTGTACTGTGAACTATCATTGTATTTTATTTTATTTTCCATATATTTTAAGTACCAGTTGTAAACTTGTGTATTCCCTGTTACATATGATGTGTGTATATTGATTGTATCAGGACCTCCTTGTAAATGAGCCTGCTCAATGGAGTTTCTTCCTGTCAATAAACTTGAACTTGATTTCTAGAGGAACTGCACATTTATGTATGTATGTATTAATTTAAAAATTGGTAACCTGGAAAAGCACACTGAGTCAATGCTTATTTCCAGTGCAAACCAAGAGGAAAGGGTGTACAATCACAAACCATACACAGTAGTAATGAAATAGTACCACACAAAGTGCAAAGAGTGTATACTTCAACAAGGTGTGAGTGCAATAACAATAAAAGGTGCCAAAAGTTGTTGCAATGAGCATCTTGGACGTGCAATTAAAGTGTCAAGAGCAAGTTGAAACATTGCAGTGCAATGGTAGCTGGGAAAACAACTGAATCCAGGAGGAGGCCAAACAGGGTGGAAAGGGCTCCAAGGGGGAGGGTCATGTCTGGGCTGACAGGAGCAAGTGGGGATGGGGAGGAGTTTTAGCTGGTGCCTAGGGGAAATGGTGGGGGGAGAAACAGAGAGAGGAGGGGAGCAGGTTCCAGAAGAAGGGAAAGTGATAGGAGAAGGCTGACTATCCAGCAGAGGAGTGTGGGTGGGGAAGGGAGAAGGTGTGAGGATCTCTGGAGCAGAGGGAGTATAAGGGAATATGAGGCAGAGCGAATGGGTGAGAGGAGTGAGACTAGGTAAGAGGGTAGGGACCCAAATGAGTATCTGGAGATGAAGGAGGTGCACTGCGACTGGTGACGAGAGGCCAGAGGGAGGATGGATAGGGAGATACATAGATACTGTCGGCAGATAAAGGCCTATGGCCCACACAGTCTGCCCATTTGAATTTGTAAGATCACTTTAAGTTTTTCTAGAAGTCTGTTGTCCCTTACCCCTGACCACCAGGATTCCCTTATGTCTATCCCATGCATTCTTAAATCCTGTGATTGTTTCAGCCCCCATCACTTCCTCAGACAGGGTGCTCCACTTGTCCACCACCCGTTCTGTGATGAACTTCCTCCTCACATTTCCTTTGAATCACTCTCGCTCCAACTTCATCCCATGCCTTCTAGTCCTGGAACATCTTTTTTGTTAGAAAATAGTGTTTTCCTGCACCCTTCTCCTCCCCATAAGGTATTTGTATGTCTCTATCATATCCTCTCTCTCCCTTCTCTCCTCCAGGGAGTACATATTCAAGTTCTTCAGCCTGTCCTCATAGGACTTGTGGTGCAATCCCAGTACTATCTTTGTTGCCCTCCTCTGAACCTTCTCTACTCTATGTCCTTACATAGGTAAGGTCTCCAGAACTGGATGCTGTAGTCCAGGTGGGGCCTCACTAGTGTCTTGTACGTGGAATTATGACCTCCCTTTTCCTGCTGGTGATGCCCCAGCCTATTTATTTATTTAAAAGTTTTACCAGGAAGACACACTGAGTAATAATGCTCGATTCCAGGTGCATCCTGGGGGAAGGGGGCAGTGGGAATGGTACATACATAAGGCAGTAAACAACCAAGAAATTTGCATATAAACACAGGGTAATAAAGTACATGCTTATGCATCCCAGCATCCTATTTGCTTTGCCACCTTGTCACACTGTTTCCATACCTTAAGATAATCAGAGATGATAACCCCAAGGTCCCTTTCCTGCTTGGTGCATGCTATATTCTCACCCCCCAACTGATATGTTGTTCCAGGGTTTTTGTGTCCCATATGCATTATTTTGTTTTTGCGTTAAATTTCAACTGCCAAACCCATGACCATTCTTCAAGCTACTGCAGGTCCCTCCTCATTCTGTCTACTCCCTATGGCATGTTCACTCTGTTACAGAGCCTTGTATCATCAGCGAACAGGTAAATTCTGCTTTCTAGGTCCTGCGCAATGTCACTGATGAAGATGTTGAATAGGACCGGTCCCAGCAGTGATCCCTGTGGTACCCCACTGGTCTCTCTTCCTTCTGTGGAGTGACAGCCATTTACCACCACTCTCTGTGTCCTGCCACCCAGACAATTACCCACCCACTTCACCACTGCCCTGCCCACTCCCATATTCCCCAGTTTGTTTAACAGCCTTCTATGCATCACAGTGTCAAAGACCTTGCTGAAGTCCAGATAGGCCACATCCACTGCCCTCTCCTGATCCACCATCCCTTGTCACCCAGTTGAAAAATTCAATGAGGTTGGTCTGGCATGACCTCCACCCGGTGAATTCATGCTGCCTTATGTCCTGTAGTCCAATGACAACCAGATGTTCCACCAATATCTCCTTCAGTAGTGCTTCCATGATCTTCCCCACTACCGAGGTCAGGCTAACTGGTCTATAGTTCCCCGCTTTCTTTTTGTTCCCACTTTTGTATAAGGAAACTACATCTGCTGTTCTCCAGTCTTTGGGTACCTCCCCTGTTTCCAGTGATTGGCTAAATAGGATTGCCAGAGGTTCAGCCACCACTTATCTTAGTTTCTTAAGGACCCTGGGGTTTACCCCATCTGGCCCCATTGCTTTATCGACTCTTATTCCTTCCAGTTCCTTTAGAACCCTTTCCCGTGTAAAGTGACTTGTGTCCATTTCCATGCCCTTCCCACCCCTTGTACTCCCTTCAGGCCCATTACCCTCCCCTTCCTCAGTAAGGACTGAGCAGAAATATCTGTTCAGTATGTCAGCTTTACTGTTGTCATCCTCTATGCTGCCCCGTCCTCCCCCTTCAGACTCTCTATCCCTCCCTTCACCCTTCTTTTTTCACTTATGTACCTGCAAAAGGTTTTATCCCCTCTAACCACTGATTTTGCGATGTGCTCTTCTGTCTGAGCTTTGGCTTCCCTTACTGACCTCTCTGCCTCCCCCTGCTTCTCCTGGTACTTCTCCCTATCCCATTTTGCCTGTCTTTTTGTATTGCCTGAATGCAATCATTTTGGCTTTCACTTTCTCCGTTGCCTCCTTGGAAAACCATAATGGCCTCCTCTTCCTTTTTCCCTTGCTAACCTGCTGAACATGTAATTGTGTTGCTCTTGTAATCACTGTTTTAAATATTGCCCACCCCCCGATTCCCTCCCCATGCCTATTAGTGCCTCTTTCAAGCACGAGTACAGGGAGCAGTGGTGTGTATGGGGGAAAGTCGGTAGCAAAGCAACAAATGGCATTACAGATGGGGTCCAGTCTGGCAAGGGAAAAGGGGGTGGTGCCATAGACCACATCTGATTTGCTGAAGACCAGGGGTGCCATTTTGGTAACCAGCTCCCAGCAGACCTGGGGAAACAGACAGTCTTTGCTGTGGTACAAGGCACCAAGTTTGGGATGGAGCATGGAGTAGATAGCATCAATTTTGGCAGAAGTCAAGCCTGCTATCAAGCCACACCCTGAGATATTTGAAGGAAGAAACCATTTTGATAGGGGTGCCATCCAGGTTGGAGAAGGCGAGAGGGGTGGCCAGCCTGGCTGGTGCCAAAGGTCATGGACACTTTTTTTTTTGAGTTGACCAAGAGTTGGTTGGAGTGGACATTGTCAAAATCTTGCTGGAGTAAGCCTTCCACCACTGCAGTCGAGGGGGCTGAGATGCAGATAACTGTGTCATCTGCATACATATGAATATGCAAGTTGGCACAGGCAAAAGGAGGTCATTCAGGAAACAGAAGAAGAGGACATGACCCAGGATGGAGCCCTGTGGGACCCCAGCCTGAACTGGTAGGGGAGATAACAGGATGTCTCTTCCCTGTACTGACTGCTGATGACCCAAGAGGTAGGAATGGAACCAGTCAACAGTGGCAGCTGAAAGGTTAGCAGAGCTCAACTTGTCCAGGAGGAGTGGACAGGTCACCAAATCAAAGGCTTTAGCCAGATCAATGAAAATAGCTGCCGTAACATGCCCCTGAATCATCCCACTGAGGATGGAGTCAGTGACCTGCAGCAGGGAGGACACGGAGGAGTAGTGCTTCCAAAAAACAGACTGGAAAGGGGAGAGGAAGCTGGAACAGTAGAGGAAGTCAGCAGGCCTGGAGTAGACAAGTTTCTCTTGCAGCTTTGCAAGAGATGGGAGGAGGGAGATAGGACAGAAGTTGCCAAGAAAGGAGGGACCACTCCCTTTGTGAAGGAGGGGAACTTTGGCAATCTTCCATGACTGAGGGACAGTACAGAGGGAGACTGAGAGGTTGAGGAGGTGAGTAAGGGGGAGGAGATGGCAGGAACTGAAAGATGGAGAATTTTAGGGTCCAGGCCACCAGGGCTAGATTTAAGCAGTCTGAGTGAGAAAAGGGCAAGCAGGGTTTCCTGGGTAGTAACAGAGGAGAAGTGAAACCCTGGGGCAGGGTGGGGTGGAGAGGAGGCTAGAGATGGGGGAGAGGAGAGGAGCTGGGGGGGAGAGGGGAGGGCATAAGTAGTGAAAAACCCATTGAAGTGATCAGCTACAGAAGTAAGGTCACAGCCAGGTGAACCATTAACCATGAGGACTGGGGAAGCAGACCGGGCAGAAGGGTCAGGAAGGGAGCGAATCACATAAGCACATAAAGAAGACCCTTCTTCTCAGCCTTTACCACTGCAGAATTCCTTTACTGTACTGGCAGGACAGGGCAGCTGAGAGAAGGCACCCGTAGAAGTGGGAAACGAAGAAGTAGGGGTCTTCAAAGGGGATGCCCCAAAGAGGGAGGAAGGGGCCCCCTGCCGAGGAAGAAGCAGCTGCTGGTGGGGGACTGTTAGGGGAACAGACTTAGGAGCAGTGAGGAAGGCAGAGGGAGGTGAAGTATCCGAGAAGTGCTTTGGCTTGGAGGGATGGAGAGCATATCCAGAGAATTGTTAGGGCAGCAGGAAATGGGAGGGGGGCAAGACATCAATGTGCACCTGGGGACAAATTACTTGGCAAGATACAGGGTAAGGGCAGTGCAGGAAAGTTTCAGGGAGCTAGGGAGGGGTCTCAAGCAGGTGACATGCATGGTGGCTTTTTCTGATGTGTTACGCATGTACAGCCAGGGACAGGAAAGGGCACTCCATACCAGAGCATTTAACAACTGGCTAAAGACATGGTGCATGGAGGAGAGCTTTGGCTACAATGAGGATTGGGGGCCAACCTGGCAGGATATAGGTCTTCACAGAGGAGTGGCCTGAATCCTTCTAGGAAGGGAACCACAGTCATTAGTAGTAGGTTTAAATGCTACTTACATGAGCATTTAAACTAGCCAGGTCTGAGGGGAGTAAATTCCACAAGGGCAGGGCTGAAGAAGACAAAGGTAGAGACAAGGCAGAGGACAAGGTTGGGGGTTATGAATAAGGAAAACAAGAATAAAGAAATAAAAAAGACAGGCAATGAAGAAGGTACAGTAAAAAGGGAAGAGGTGAGTTGGGGAGCATCAGGGAACAGCACAGGCAGGAAGGGGAGAGCAGGGAAGCAGGCAAGGAGGAAGTAAGGTATGGAGAGCTATGTGTGCCAATGCAAGGAGTCTTGGAAATAAAATTCTGGGCATGAAAGCCATCATGGTAGAGGGTAACCTGGATCTGGTGTCCATAATAAACTTGTGGTGTACTGACTATGACATGGCCATACTGGGCTACTCTCTATTCAGAAGAGACAGGGAAGGGAGGAGGGGTTTGTACTATATGTGAGGGAAGGACTCAAGGCCACAGAGGTACAGGGGTACACATGTGAAAAGGAATGGCTGGAGGGGAGATGGGTCATTCTGGAGACAAGGTTTGAGGCCACTATCTGTACAGGGATGGTATACAGATCTCCAGCACAGGGAGAGGAGTTGGATAAGACACACGGGTGAGCCTTCATCAGGATGGTATGTGGGGGGAGGGTGCTGTTAGTTGGTGACTTTAATCTGCCAGACATGGAGCATAGCCTTCCAACTGCAGCTTCAGCAAGGAGCAAGGCAACATTTGACTTCCTACAAGGGGCTTTTCTCAGGCAGCTAGTCAAAGAACCCATTATGGATAGGGCAGTGCTACACTGCTTACAAACCAGGACTGCATGGCAGATGTCACAGTGGGCAGTCCCCTAGGTACCAGTGATTCACTGTACAGTGTGATATAACATTTAGAGTGGAACAGAATCTAACCACATGAAGACAAGGGTCTTAGACTTTAAGAGGGCAAATTTCAAAGAAATGGAAGACTGCCTTAAAAACTGCCTCATGGGAGAGGGGTACAGGCACAATGGGGAAAAATAAGGAAGGGCATAATTAAGGCAATCAGACTCTCCATGAAGGAAGTGAGTAAAAGCAGAAGGAAAACAAAATCTGGTCAGAGCTGACACAACTGCTCAGAGCAGCAAGACCAAGTGAAAGAATATCCAGAGATCTCACCGCACCCGAGGTGCAGTTGCAGGAGAGAAATGTAGTGCCCTGTGAAGGGGGTGTGTTGATGCGGCCCACGGTGGGGAAGGTCCATTAAAACACAACCTAATGGAAGTGTGCCAGAGCATTGTAGAAGCATGCCGGAATGCTGTTCGGTCACATGCTTCCACACTGCTCTTTCCCAGAATTACAGTAATACATCTGTAGAGTTCCACCCATGCAGCTGTAAAAAGACTGTTACAGTTTTCTAGGGAAAAGGCCAAGATGGTGAAAGAAAAATGGTGGCATTCAGGATGTAAAAGGAAATGCAGAGGGAGGAGGATATACCAAGTAAAGTAGAGGGAAGTGGAAAAGGTGGTGAGGGGGAACATAGGCAGAGACATAGGAAGGGATAGCCCAAGGGGTATAAGACTTTCTTCAGATACATACAGTAAGTGAGAAGAGGAACCTGAGAGGGATAGTGAGAATAAGGAGGGTAGCGGGGGAGACTACACAGAAAAGGAACAAGAAAAAGCTGCAACATGAACAGATACTTCTGTTCAGTCTGCACAATAGAGGGAAGGGGAAACTGACCACCAGAGAGAAGCAAGAACAAAGGGGGGAGTGAACAAATGTCCATTTACAAAGGAAAGAGTCCTGAAAGACTTGCAACTCTGAAGGTAAACAATGCTATGGGACCAGAGAGCATACACCCAAGGGTACTAAAGGAACTAGAGGAGGTGCTACCTGCTCCACTGATGGTCTTATTCAACACTTCTCTGGAAACAGGCATGGTTCTGGAGGAGAGCAGACATGGTCCCTAAACATAAGAGTGGCAGCAGGGAGGAGGGTAGCAACTATAGACCAGTCAGTCAGATTTCAGTGGTGGAGAAGTTAATGGAAACCCTGTTAAAGGAAGGCTGATAAGAGTAACCTTTTTTGTTTGAACTTTGTGTTTATTTTTTTATGAAAACTATACACATATTTTCCTCATACAGGATAATAGATACAGCAAGGAAAACATCCATACATATATTTGATATTCATTTGACAGTCCCCTATAATCTTTGACAATGGAGGGGGGGGCCCCAAGTCTTTGAAAAGGAAATGTCCCCGAAAATGCCAGCCATCTCAACGACTGCGGAATGTCCATAAGAGGTTGAATTTACTTAGGTACGATGATGCAGTCCCTACAGAGTGCTGTTTATCCAAATATCATATTTATATAACAGGAAAAATTGTGCTTTTCTAGAACAATGCTACATTTAACAGGAGATAATTTCAAGAACAGCTTTTCAAACTTAAAGCTCTACAACTGACAAGTCAACTTCCTAAAACAGTTGTAATTTATTAATCGAGGCAACAGGCAGTCCGATTGAAATTTAAAACCTTATGGGTGTTTGGTAGGACTGAGTATTAACTCTTTCTTAGAAGCAAGTGGGGAAAAGTTTGACCAGAGGGTGATATAAACCACCATATGGATCACAGTCACCTGCACTACAATCTTAACCCACAACAAATACAAGTAATTATCCCCACCCACCTTTTTAGGAAAGAATTATCTAGGCTATATAACAGAGATTTTAACAGTCCCTGGAGACAGATATAATGGCTCAATGTCCCTTAAGTCCCATTCAGTAGAACTATACGTGGAGAAAACTGAAGCTTGCCAGAAATAAAATCAGTCTTCACCAGACTCATCTCTGGCTTCTTCCTCACTCAACGCATTCATTTCTCTAAGGACAAATTCCTTCTCTATCTTTTCCAGCCAACTCCCGGCATCTTTGTGGTCTGTAAATTGCCAAGATTTCCCAGCGTAAGTAACCCGAGTTGAGCCGGCAAGAGAAAAGAATGAATGAATGACGACCAAGGTTCGGAGCTTCTGTTGGAGCCCATCAAAGCACTTTTTGCAGGCTAGAGTTTGAAACGATAAGTCCGGGAAACATTTCACATCCACTTCATTTACTAGTAGTGGGTACGATGCTCTTGCCGCTGACAATATTAAATCCTGGACCTCTGAACCTGACATTCTCAGCAGGACTGTCCGAGAAGCACTGACTTCCATAGGCCGCACTCTGGGGTTCACCATATAGGCCTTTCTGAGTGAACTCCAGTCAAAGTTCTCAGTTAAGACTACTGAAGTCTGCAGTCAGTCCTTTAGAAAAGCGAGCAAGTCGGAGCCCTCTGCGCCTTCTGGCAGGCCCACAGACTGCAGATTCACAGCACAAACCTCATTTTCCAAAGCCTCTAATTGGCCTTGGAGTTACATGTTCTCCTTAGTCAGCATTGCGGTGGCTGCCTGGGTAGCAATCGAGCACTTGTCACAGTCCTGTACCGCAGTATTCAGAACAACAATAGCTGTGTCATGTTTCTCTAGCCTCACCAGGGTTTTCTCCATTTTGGAGTCCATAGATTGCATTGTGGCAAGTATTTGCTGCCATGGAGGGGTCATCGATTGCTCTGTTACAGTGGTGGCTGTAGAGCACAAGGATTCATTGGCCTTGCCTGATTTCCCAGCGTTGGATTTAGCGGCCACAGGAGCAGAGTTCTTTTGCCTCGCCATATTGAATTTGGTAGCAGTCGAAAGCTCGTGAGCTAAGGAATAAGTTCCCAACAATATTTTTTAAGTTTGATCAGCTGACAGTTTATTTTGAAGAGATCAGCCAAGCTGAAATGCAATGCATTCAAGAAATGCTTCCTGTCTGGAGACTGGCTCTCTAATGCCCCCTGACAGAATATCTTGAATCCACTGGGCTGCAAGACCACAGGAAGCATGGATTCACCTAGGGTGGGGGTTCATGCTAAATGAATCTGACTGATTTCTTTAATTGGATGCCCAGAGAAATAGATCAGGGGAGGGCAGTGCTTTAGCAAGGCCTTGGATACTGCGCAGCACAGTAGACTGATTAAGAAACTGGGCAGCCTAGGGCTGTGATACAAAGTGGAGAACTGAGTTAGAAACAGATTAATGGATAGTGTCAGAGGGTGGTGTTTAATGACACTCGCTCTAATGATAGGAAAGTGTTCAGTGGGGTGCCGCAAGGCTCAGTACTGGGACCAGTCCTCTTCAATGTATTCATAAGTGACACTGCAGAAAACTGAAAGAAAAGATATACCTTTTTGTAGTTAACACCAAAATCTGTAGTAGGGTGGACACTCAGGAGGGGCGGAAAGAACACACAGGGATCTTAGGAAACTAAAGGAGTGGCTAAGATCATGGCAGTTGGAGTACAATGTCAAAAAGTGCAAAATCATGCACCTAGGGCATAGGAACCCAGAAGCTGAGTATAGGATGGGGTGGGGTAGGTACTGACAGTCACTAAGGAGAAAAGAGAAAAGGGACCTCGGGGTTATCATAACCGATGACCCCAAAGTGGCAGGACACTGTGACAAAGTAATGGGTAAGGCTAGTGGGATGGTAGGGTGCATAGGAAGAGGTATCTCCAGCAGGAGGGAAGTGGTGTTGCCACTGTACAGGCATTGCTCATTGGTCAGACCCCATCTAGAGTATGATGTCCAGTTCTGCAGGCTGCACCTCAAAAAGAACGCAGACAGGGTAGAGGCAGTCCAGAGGAGGGCAACTAAAATGGTGCAGGGGTTGCACTAAAAGCCATACAAGGAGAGACTGAGTGATCTCAACATGTACACACTAAAAGAGAAGAAAGTGAGAGGGGACATGATAGAGACCTACAAGTACCTGACAGGACTGACCAGAATGCAGGAGGGGAGTCTCTTTTAAATGAGAAAAAGCACCAGGACCAGTGGCATATGCCTGAAGCAGACTGCCAGCACAAGTGGTGTAAGTGAAAACAGTGGGAGGCTTCAAGCATGCATGGGATAGATGCTGGAGGATAATAGTAAATAGGCAGGAAGGATGAGGGTTGCCAGACACCAGTTAGGGTCTGCGGAAAAAGACTAGGCAGGGAACATCTAGGCAGACTGGGTGGTCCAAGCAGCCCTTTTCTGCTGACAAATTGTTTTTCTGTGTTTCCATCCTTTCTATAGCATACGACTGCCTCACATGGAGGGGAAAAGAATACTCCTTCAACCTATAATAAAACACAGACACTGTCAACATAAAAAGACCATTGGTCCAGCTAGTCCGCCCTATTTTATGCTACCATACCATATGACCTACAGTACCGTCTAGACAGGGTTCCCTCCCCCCGCTGTACTGCTATTCCCCCTGTGCAACAATCAAAACCCTTACTCAGACCCCTTACTTTGTCCCAGTCTTGCTTGAAAAACGGGAAAAAAAGAAACTACAAAGACAACATTAGACATAATTATCTTGACCCCCATCTCAGGGGAAGGGAATGGACAAGGAAATGATAGAAGGCATCCTGAGGATGGCAGAAAAAGGGGAGATATTGTTGATGGGGGACCTGAATATGCCAGATGTTAACTGGAGCACCTTTGCTGCAGGTACATCCAAGAGCAGGGTCATTCTTGGTGCCCTACAAGGGGCATGCCTCAGACAGCTAGTATTGGAACCCACTCGGGAGGGAGCAATCTTAAACCTGGTACTCTCAAATGGGGACGGAGAAAGAATCTCAGATTTAGAAGTGGGTAGCCATCTGGGAACAAGCGACCACCAAACAGTGTGGGTCACAATAAACACAGCTATACAATCAAGCCATACAAAAGCAAGAGTATTGGACTTTAGGAGGGCTGACTTTGGCAAAATGAGAGAGAGCCTCAGAAAAGCACTAGCAAACAGACAAGAAGGAGGGGTGGAGGAACAATGGGGAGTAATCAAAACAGCCATCACAGAGGCAACAAGCCTTTGTGTAAAGCAAATCAACAAAATACAACAAAGGAAAAAAACGCTATGGTTCTCAAAAGAGGTGGCAGGGAAGGTTAAGGAGAAAAGGATGGGGTGCCGTAGGGCTCAATTCTTGGACCCCTACTATTCTCACTCTTTCTTAACTCCCTACCCAGCAGTTGTACAGGTAAGATGCTTCTCTATGCTGATGATGCTGTTCTCGTTGCCTCCCAGAATGACCCCATGCTGCTACAGAACTCCCTCCAACTAGTCTTTGACTCTGCAGCTACCTGGTTCACTGAGCACCTAATTGTTATCAACCTTAAAAAAACCAAAATGATGCTCTTCTCCCACCCCCAAAATAAGTACAGCAAGTTTCCCTTAGTTGTCCACTCCACACCCAATCTCGTCATTGACCAGGTGCAGTCCTATAAACATCTTGGTATAACCTTTGACCCTGCACTTTCATTCCATGGACATATATCTGCCCTAAATTCTGTCGCCAACTCACGGCTAGGCATTCTTTACCGGCACAAGAAATGCCTCCCTCCTGATGCCCTCCGCCTGGCTGTCACCTCATCTGTCATGTCTCTCATTGACTATGGCCTTCCGGTCTATGGCTCAGCAGATCAGACTGCCCTCAACAAGGTTCGCCTCACAGTTAATAAGGCCTGCAGACTTATCACTGGTGCTCCCAGACTCACTCACACATGTGAGCTGTACACCCTGGCTACCCTACTCAACCTGGAAGAGCGACTCATGTATCAGACATGCCAGCTCACCTTTAAAGCCCTGTGTGGCCTATCCCCCATAGGCCTATCCAACTCCATTCGCCGTACTGCACCGACCCATGATCACGCGCAGCTCATCAAGAGCTACCCTAGTTATCCCGAGAGCCAGGACCTCTCAAGGTCAGAGGGCTTTCCCCTACCGTGCGCCCCACTGGTATAACTCCCTCCCTGCCAGTGTCTCAAACTCACTAACCTTAGCTTGCTTTAAGCCCAGGCTCAGAAACTTCCTGCTTAGCTCTCGCAAATGCAACTGCCGCTAGCCTAATGTAAAAAAAAAAAAAAAAAATACTCTGACAATGCTCACTGAGCGACTCCCCCCTTCCTTTCCCTACTAATTCCTCCTCCCCTATCTCCCTCCCTTCTACTCCCACCAGCTCTCCCCCGACCATAAGTTTTGCACCTTTTGTTATCTTTTGCTTCGTTGGAGATTGTACTCTATTGTAACAAAATTGTAATTGAACTGTAACTTTTTTGTTTGTAAGTACTGTGTCCCTTGTACTACTGTTCTGATGTCCTCTTTGTGACGAGGTACCTTTGTAAATGAGCCTCTGGCGCAAAGGTTTCTAAACTGATGTTTAACTAACTAAATAAATAAATAAATAAAAGGATAGCATTCAGGAAATATAAGGAAACACAGAAGGAGCAGGACAGAGAACTTTATCAGTTAAAGCAGAAAGAGGCTGGGAAGGCAGTCAGAATAGCAAAGGCCCAAATCGAGGAAAGGATAGCCAACTCTGTTAAGAAGGGGGATAAGACCTTTTATAGGTACATTAGGGAGCAAAGAAAGACTAACGGAAGGATACAGAGGCTTAAAAAAGGGGAGGGAATGTGGGTAGAGGGAGACAGTGAAAAGGTAGGGATACTGAGTAAATATTTCTGCTCAGTATTCACAAAGGAAGAGGAGGGGGAGGTACCTAACCCAAACAAGAGAAACACTCTGAAGACGAGGGTCGATACCAGTCCATTTACAGAAGAAAGAGTTCTGAAAGAACTAATAAAATTGGAGGTGAATAAAGCAATGGGGCTTGTTGGGATTCACCCAAGAATTCTAAAAGAACTAAGGGTAGAACTAGTGACACCGCTGACTACTCTCTTTAACAAATTATGGGAGGATGGAGTGGTACCTGAGGACTGGAGGAGGGCAGATGTGATTCCTCTTCACAAAAGTGGGAGCAGGACAGAGGCAGGAAACTACAGACCTGTCAGTTTGACCTCAGTGGTAGGGAAAATGATGGAATCACTTCTGAAGGAAAAAATTGTTGAGTACCTAGAGGCCAGTGGGGCACAGGACCCAAGGCAGCATGGATTCACGATGGGAAGGTCGTGTCAGACGAATCCAATAGATTTCTTTGACTGGGTGACCAAAGTAGTAGACCAGGGAAGGGCTGTGGACATGACCTACCTAGATTTTAGCAAGGCATTTGATACAGTCCCACACAAAAGATTAATACACAAGTTAGCCAGCCTGGGAGTGGGTCCCAAGATGCTAGCCTGGATAAAAAATTGGCTAGACAACAGGACGCAATGGGTAGTAATAAATGGAGTCCACAGTGAAGAAAGGAGGGTTACTAGTGGGGTTCCGCAGGGTTCAGTACTAGGACTGGTCCTTTTTAATGTCTTTATAAGTGACATTGCAGAGGAACTAGAAGGAAAAGCATGTCTCTTTGCAGACGACACAAAGATCTGCAACAGGGTTGATACACAAGATGGAGTGGAAAGGATGAGAAGGGACTTGGCAAGGTTGGAGGAATGGTCAAATGTATGGCAGCTCAGATTCAATGCAAAGAAGTGCAAGGTAATGCACCTGGGAAACAAAAACCTAGGGGAAGAGTACACAATGGGGGGCGAGATACTGACAACAGTAAAAATGGAAAGGGACCTGGGGGTAATTATATTAGATGACCTAAAGGTGGACAAGCAATGTGAAAAGGCAGTAAGGAAGGCTGGGGGGATACTGGGATGCATAGGGAGAGGCATCAATAGTAGAAAACAGGAAGTTTGTTATACCTCTGTACAGACAGTTGGTGAGACCCCACCTGGAGTACTGTGTGCAGTTCTGGAGACCCCATCTCCGCAAAGACATAGACAGAGTGGAGGCTATCCAGAGGAGGGCAACCAAAATGGTGCAGGGTCTGCACCAGAGACATACTAAGAAAGACTAAAGGAGCTTAATATGTATACCCTTGAGGAAAGAAGGGAGAGAGGGGACATGATAGAAACTTTCAAGTACCTCAAGGGAATCAACAAAGTCCAAGAGGGTAGCATCTTTCAGAAAAAGAGATGTGCAAGAACAAGGGGGCACAATTTGAAGATAGAGGGGCGACGGCTCAGAGGTAATGTGAGGAAGTATTTTTTCACGGAGAGGGTTGTGGATGCATGGAACAGCCTCCCCAAGAAGGTTGTGAAGTCAAGAACAGTGGGGGAATTCAAGAATGCATGGGACAGACAAAAGGCAGTCCTAGTGGGGGGTAGGAGGAAGTAAGCTGTTGGTTAACTAGGATCTGCAGCTTATCTGTTAGGTAGGAAAATGGGCAGACTAGGTGGGCCAAGTGGTCCTTATCTGCTGTCAAATTCTATGTTTCTATGTTTCTATGTTTCTATGATGCACCTCCCCTTAACCCCACCCCAAGGTCTGCATCTGGACATTATTATTAGGGTTTCCTTGGTCTGGAAAAAAAACGTAAGTACGTTTCTGCACCTCATATCAAATTCCTCAATTTTTGCTCATTACAAGATGTTCATGCGAACATTTAATATCCATAAAATAAACTGCAGGTTCATCTGCTTGTTTTGTGTGTTGCACAGTGAGATTTAATGGTTCTTGATGTGGTTAGATTATATTTATTAGTAACAACATAATTGTTTTAGGTGTTAACATAATAGCAAATGATAAACTAAAACATTTGTCAAGATGTTTCCTTAATTTTTTTTCACAAATGTAAAAAATGTGTAAATTATGACACCCTACCTTTGCTAACTTTCCCAAGAAATGGTTGCATTTTTGTATGTTTTTATGCATACAGCCATTTTATATTAGCCCTATACATGTGTATGTAACCGCTAGGTGGCACTATCCCAAGGGATACCACCCCTACCTGCATGCCTAGGCTCAGGTTGAGGGGCCCGAGTTTTGTGAACGGGTGCCTCCACCTGGAGGACAGGGTTAGTGGTACCATAGCTGCTCTGGATACAGCCGTCTGGGACACTGATACCCCCCCAACCCCTCTAGTGGCCTATACTGGTCAGTAATTAGACAGTTACAATGAACACCAGAATGCAATGGTATACCCACACTTAGCACACTTACTACCAGGGCTGGATCAGCTGCACTGGCCCTGGAGACCCCTTGCAAAACAAGACCTGCAATGGAGAAAGACAACAGCAACACAGTATCCCCACCACAAAGGTACACAACAGCCAGTGTAAATGCAAAAAGATTAAGATTTGATTTATTGCGGGACGTGAACAAGGGAGGGGCAGTAATCTGGTGTCTGATTCTGGATCTGATTTAATCAGGCTAAGCATGCATGCTTCTAAGAGTCCCTCTAACACAGTCACACACGCTGGGTAACCAGCAGGTCTGCAGGCTCGCCAGAAGCGTTGCCCAGGGTAGGCCAGATTAGCAGCTGTTGTTGGGGCCCTTAGGGAGGAAAAACACAACATGCACTTTAACCCACAATTTATATTCCGGAGCAGGAGGGCTCAGTTTGTAAGGATCAAGCAAAACAATTAAATTAGGTGACACACTTTGATTTCAGCTTTGTTGCAGGGAGCTACCCTAATGTCTACTCATGCTACCCAGACCAGGATGCAAGATGGATGAAATGGAGACCTCAGGATGAAGTGCTGGTTTGCCAGGAGAAGCAGGGCCCACACGATGCACCACTGTGTTGTTCCTGTTCATTGGTGTTGAGCACAGAGCCGAATCTCCAGGTAGGTCTCTCGTCGGGTGTAACTCTGCCCAGACCAGGTGAATGAATCAGAGACAGTCTGGTAAGGTTGCTGGATGCAGTCTCCAGCTAGCATGATACAATCAGCAAGGTGGGGAACCAAATCGCGACCCACTTTCCACATTCAGCACAATTATAGTAAAGACAGGTAAATACCACAGTTCGGATGACAGTCCAGTTGCAATTAACAGTGTCTCTGTGCAAACCGTATGCTCTGTGGTTGTCTTAAGTCCTGACAGGTCGATCGCACCGAGGCAAATCTTCAGTCCACACCAGGCGAGTTTTTCTTTGTCACAATTCAGGATTCTGGTCACAATCGTAGCAAATTTGGATAAAGTCCGAGATATTAATGCAGACTTTTTCACTTGAGAAGATGGTAGCAGACAGGCCAGACACAGCCTTCCCGCCGATTCCCCAGTGCCACTACGCAGGAGCAGCTGCTCGAATTACTCGAGCTGTTCACTCTCTCAACTCCAACAACACACTGACTCACTGCTGCAGGCAGCTCTGGGACTTTGCAGTGACCCAAAAGATTTGGTTGGTTGATTCATCTGTCTGTCACAGCAAGGGCTCCCCCTCCAGGTCCATTTAGGCGTCAAACAGTAAAAACTACAATTCCTACAGAAATTCACTCCCACAAGACCCCTGGGGACAGTCTCCATTTTAGGGTCCCCAAAGGTAATGATTGGTCCAAACTGGCAGTCCAGAACCAAGATGGTGATGCAAAACAGAAACTGCATGCTGCAAAGGAAGGCAGGTTAGACAAACTACAATATTATTATTATTAAAGCACATAATCAGCAAACAATCACAGATTCCAGTAAAGCTTCCTCTGCACAATTAGCGATGGCAGAATGAAGCTGCTGTATTGCAGACCGGGCGGGACTTGAACCTGAAATCACTGGGCCCCCACCCAGATTAATTATAACCATATGAAAATGATGCCTCTTAAAGAGACAGGCATGGAGGGTAACAGGGCACTTGCATGCAAGCACTTTTAAAGCTGTTAGAACATAGAACACCAGCCTGGCAGTAGGCATTTAGGCATGCCCAGGAAGACAATTTAGAAACCCCATTTGTAGGGGGGTTACACCCTTCCCTGCCTGGAAAGAACTTGGCGTCTGTGTCAGGTCTATACTCACAATATATTAGCAGAACAACATTATGCCACATGAGACATATGTTCCATCACTATACGAGACCAAAATAAAGACTGATGCATCAGCAAACGTAAACTTACAACATTGCTATACTTATTCATGATACTCTATATTCTGCAATGACAACAGTTATGCATTTTTCATATACATTACTGTAATTCACATAATAATATTACTGTACTTATTCAGATAATTGTTTCCTGCACTCTAAATAACATACTGTAGATGGGGACCCATCCCTATCAGCTAACGTGTGGCCAGATGGGACAGGGCACCATATTCTGAAGGATGAACAATTAACTTGGAAGTGGCAGAAAGGCTCAGTTTGGGCAGTAAGCTTTGAGAGATATAGACACCTGTGTGAACAACATTTAAGGGGAGGTCCACAGGCCTCCCAGGGGAGTCACTGCTGAGACGAATTACTGGTTTAACAGCTCTGCCAGTCTTTCTTGGGGGAACAGACACAGGCTCAGGAGTATCAGCATCTGCATTAGTCACGCCTCCGGTAGGGATGGGTACCTCTGCATTGGGTGAAGACTCCAGTAATGGAACATTGTCGGCTCCTTGCTCTGTTGACTCTGTTCCCTCCAAACTAGGCATATCATTGTACTCTGTAGAAGGCCCAGATTTGTCACCCAGGGGACACTCTGAAACATCTGTGTCTTAAAGCATCTGACTGACACTTTCAACAACAGGAAGCACGCTCTGGTCATTCAGGACAGCAAGATCAGGTTCATTATGGTCATTAGTTTCTGGTATGTCACCAGGACGGTTCATGGCATCCGTATCCTCCTCAGGCAGTTCAAACAGTTCCACCAAGCACAGTGAATCAGCTACTTCAGATGTTATACTTCACACCTCACTCTCTGGGGGCATTGGTTCTAAGGAGGAAGCTGGAGGGTTAGGCAGTCCTGAAGGCCCAGCTTCATCTCAATAATTACACATAGGGTTACCTCGAAACAATTGACTTAGTTTATAAGTGGAGTAATAAGGAATCTCACACTCACTGCTGTCAGATTCAGATTAACTATCACTGTCATGTTGGGCTTGCCAGTGGAAAAGCCTAGATTCTTGAACAATTTGCAAAGGTTGACTCTGCCTCTTTTTAGCAGCAGCATGAGTCACTGGTCCAGGAGGGGCAACATCTGATGGTTCAGCATCGATAATCACTTGACCAATAGGCAGCAGGTGGTTCCTGTGCATAGTTTTAACAATTCAAGAGAGTCATTTTCAGGATGCACTCTATACACAGGTAGGTCATCCAGTTTACTGACTACTATGTGAGGGAGATGGTGCCACTCATCGGCAATTTTGTGCTTTCCATGCAGTCCCAAATTGTACAACAACACACGGTCTCCTGGCAACAACTCTTGAGCCTTTACCCGCCTGTCGTGTCTCTCTTTGTTAGCGAGGTTTCTTTCTGCAGCCATAGTTTGGGCCAGTTGGTACACATGGTTTAACTTGAGCCTTCAGTTTTTGTACATATTGTAAATAGTTTTCAGCACGGACCCCATCCTGGGACATTCTGAAGCAGACATCCGCATGCAACCGGGCTTCCCTGCCGAACATGAGATGAAAACCCGGTAGCATCACTTCTGATGCAATTGTAGGCATGTACCAAGGTGCTAATCTGCTGATTCCACTTAGGTTTATCTTTGGGATGAAGCATGCCCAACATGTCCAGGAGGGTCCTGTTAAAACGTTCAGGCTGAGGATCCCCCTGTGGGAGGTAAGGAGTGGTTCTAGACTTCCGCACTCTTCACAGGGACAGCATCTCTTTGATCAACTGGCTTTCAAAGTCTCTTCCTTGAGCAGAGTGGATACACTGGGGTGCACCATAATGAACAAAGAATTTCTCTACAAGCACCTTGGCCATGGTAGAGGCCTTTTGATCTTTTATGGGATAGGCTTGAGCATAACGTGTGAAATGGTCTGTCACCAGGAGCACATTCCCAATATTTTTCTGGTCAGGCTCCAGGCACAGAAAGTGGATGCAGACCAAATCCATGGGGGCACTGTTGGAGATGTTGACTAGGGGAGCAGCTTTTTGGGGTAAAGCTTTTCTTTGGAGGCATTGACTGCAGGTTCTACTATGTGTTTCAACATCCACCCCCATTTTTGGCCAGTAGAACTGAGAGCGCACCAAGTCAAGTGTCCAGTCATAACCGAGATGCCACATGTGATTGTGACAAGATTGAAGTACTAGTTGTTTAAAAGCTGTGGGTAACACCAACTGCTGCCTGTCCAGCTGGCCTTGATGATTCAGTCTCTCTGTACAACAGTTGGTCACGTAGTTTAAGCCTGGGGCCTTCCCTGAGCAATAAAGCAGTTCTTAAATCAGGAGAATGGAGTCTGGATACATCTTTTCCAGCACGCAGAGCATTGAGCGCAGGCTGGATCATTGGGTCTTGGGATTGAGCCCACTGGATGCTGTCGTTATCAAACTGAGGCAAGTAACTGATGTCTAATGCTGAAAAATGACAGTCGGCTGCAGGGAGACAGGTGTTGGGGGGGCCCCAAACAGTCTATCAGGCAATCAATGGTGTCTGCAGACGATCGGTCATCTTTATCAAATTTCTGACATAATGCTTTAATGGAATATTCAGACAACCTCACCCAGGTGTCAGCGAGGTTTGGACGTCTTGAGAGGGCATCTGCATCTATATGATTCAAACCAGGTCAGTACTCTGCCACACAGTCATTTGTTGACAAGGCAGAAAGCCACCTGTGCCCAGCAGCATCTAATTTTGCTGAAGTCTGCATGTAAATCAATGGATTATTATCAGTCTTCACCAGAATTTTAGCCCCATAAAGATATTCATGGAACTGGTCCACCACGGCCCACTTGAGGGCGAGAAATTCAAGTTCATGGACAGGGTAGTTGTGCTCAGATGGTGTTAGACTCCTAATTGCTAAAGCCACAGGTCGCAGGCCCTCCTCATGCTCTTGATATAACACAGCCCATAGCCCTTTCAAACTGGCATCTGTGTGTAGGACATAAGGTTTGGTAGGGTCGGCATAAACGAGCACTGGTGCATGAGTGAGCTGATAAATGATCTCAAAGAAGGCAGACTCACATTCAGAGGACCACCGAGCGCCGAACGGCTCATTGGCTCAGAAATACACTTTCTCTTCCTCTTTAACGAGACTCTTATCATCCTTTCGGTTAGTAGGAGGATAGCCTTGGGTAAGATTAAGTAGGGGGGCAGATAAGTTTTAAATAGTCTGTAATAAATCGGTGGTAATAGCCGCAGGACCCCAAGAAGCACTGTAACTCTTTCAGATTGCTTGGCTGGGGCCAGGTGGTCAATGACTCCACTTTGCTGGGGTCTGTTTGAATTCCATCTGCCGACACTATATGCTCAACATACTTTATGGATGTTTGAAAAAAATGGCACTTGTACATAAACAGTTTCAAGTCGAAGTCCTCCAAACACTCAGGCACTTTGAGCAATCGGGACTCATGCTCTTCCAAAGTACGCCCAAATATAATGACATGATCCATGTACACCAGACACTCCAATAAATTCATGTCTCCCACAGCACGTTACATCAGCTGCTGGAAGGTAGCAGGTGCGCTCAAAATACCTTGGGGCATCCACAGGAACTCGTAAAATCCCAGGGGACAAATGAATGCTGTCTTCTCATGGTCCTCTGGGGCCATCAGGATCTGGTTATACCCACTCCTTAAATCAGGCACTGAAAACCACTGGCTCCCATTTAAGCAGTCAAGGGCATCCTGGATTCGAGGCATAGTATACTGGTCTGGTACAGTCCTCCGGTTCAAAGACTGATAATCTACGCACATTCTCACCGATCCATTCTTTTTGAGTACCACCACTATCAGGGAGGTGTAGGGGCTCCTTGATCCCTGGATAATCCCAGCTGCCAACAACTCCTGCAAGTGCCTCCAGATGTCATCTATATCAGCCAGTGCAAGACGACGGGACCTCTCTCGGAATGGCCTATCATCATGAAGCCGAATATGGTGCTTGGCCCAAGTAATGCATTCCACATCTCATTCTTTTAGTGAAAACACTTGGTTCTTCTGGGATAGCTTCTGACTGATCCTGGTCTTCCGCTCAGCAGGTAATGGAGACTCTCCAAAATCAAACAGGTCTGGGGTCACTTCCTCTTGCTCACCAGAGTACTTTCTGCTGGGCAGCACTGCAATGTCCATGCAGTGCACCATGGCTATGATACATCCGCGGTTCAGCCAAACCTCTCGATCAGACACATTCTGGATTTGCACTACCATGCACCAGGTATAGGCATGAGCTCGAGCTGGTAAAATACTGGGCTTGACCAATAATCCTTCCAGCAGCTTCCCTCTTCTGGGGCATCCAGCATGAGGATTTTGTTTTTACATCTTTCTTGAGACGCACTTCACCACAGAATGGTATACTGAACATTGGGGGTAATACCAAGGAGTCTGGGTCTTTCTTCCATACTATCCCCATGGGCTCATCCTTCTCCATTTCACTGTTCCATCTCTGTAACTCATGAACCTGCTTCACTAAGGCTGGAATTTGCATGGCCCATCCAGTTCACTGTCCCTGTTTCTCTTGACAAAGTTCGGCCAACCTCCCAAACATAAGAGCATTGGTACCAATGAATAAGGGCACGCCATCATACAATCCCATAGGGGGACACACCAAGGCCAGTGCCTCTACTTACTCATCTATTCCAGCTACAGCTGTGGGAAAAGACAACCAGATTCAGACATAACCCAGGTAGGGGTAGGACTTCTCATTCGGTCCCCACACATGCAAACACTCCAGAGGCTATAAGCGCACATCAGGTAGGTATTTGTTGTAACAATCTTGAAAAACTATGGTTACTTGTGATCTGCTGTCCAGTACAGCCCGAGCAGAAACACCATTCACAGTCATGGTAGTCTCCATTGAAGAGCCCACCACTTCAGACCAGTCAGGTGAGGTTGGTTTAGTAAACCGACCCACAGCAGTCTTAGATGAATTGGACTTTTTCACAGGCCCGATCTGGGGCTTTATGTTGCACTGCCAAACAATAACCAGCAGCTGGGAAGTGACTTTTCGCAAATTCTCAGGGAAGGGACAGTTCGGTCTAGTGTGTTCATCCTCTCCCCAGCAATAACAAAATACAGGTTCCTTTAAATCTCTGGGGGAAATAGGATTATCCCTTACTTTAGGTGGACTAGGAAAACCCCGAGGGTCCTCTTGGGTCGGGACTCATTTTCCCTCTCCTTCTGTCATCTCCAAGGATCCGTTACCTGAGTGGCCCAGATGAGGTCTCCCACTAGGGCTCTCAGCTCTCACTTCCTCCATCAACTTAGTTTTAACCTGATGTTCAGGGTCACTGACGTGAACCCTCATTCCTATGGCCGAAGTCTCACTTCTAATCTCAGGGGAAGTCTGACAAGAGGAGGAACTTTTAACCATTTCAGCAGCTTGTTGACTGGCTCTTATTTCTTTCACTTCCTTAATTAGCTCCCTCATTTGTAAGAGTTCAGACTCATCATTCTGTTTGTCAGGTTGGTCAGAGCCTTGACTGGTTCGGGCAACCCAGCATAGGGTTCCAAACCCTCTTCATCATTCTTGGCTTCCCGAATTTTTTTCATCAGCCAGCAACACTCAGGTGGATTTGGCTTGCGATCTTGCAATTTCAGTTTCAACATCAGCACACTAGAGTACCTGGCGGACTTCAGAATATTGTTCTACTCGGACTCGATTTAGGTCATGGGCAGGCACCCTTCCTTTCCTGTCAGCCCTCTGCAAGGCCCTCTTGATTCGGGTGACAAACACAGACAGTTTTTCATTTTTCCATTGTTTGGCAGATTTAAATTTCCACATCAGGTCATCTCCCAATTCGGTGCTGCCAAACACCCTCTCCAAGGCAGAGAGGTACTCGGCTATAGTCGCTTCTGGGCTAGTGGAATGGAGGAAACAGCTAGCCTCCAGTGGAGGGCCCCTTAAGCTCTCCATTAGTCTCTTCCTTTTCTCTCTTTTGGAGCACTGCCACTCCTGGACTAATGGGGTGGCACAGTCCATCCAGGTTTCCAGATCATCCTCCCACTCAGGCACTGGGACTGTGCCCAAGAACAGTCTGAGCCTATGGTAAGAGTCCAGGTGTACAGAGGGTATCACAATGGGGGAGGTTACCAGGGGGGAAGCTCTGGAGGTAGCAGGAGAAGCTTTAGGGGACTGTATAGGGGTGGTCTCTTCAAAGATATCTAACATTTTCACTAAATCTTTGGCAGTTTGCCCCTCAGCAGCCATAAATCTGAGCAATTTGTCCTTGAACCCTTCTACTTTCGGAAAAGCTCCAGGAGTGGATGGGTCACTGTATAGGTGAATAACCCACATCTCCTTCTGGGATCCCTCAGGCAGAACAGTAGGGCATTTAGGCAAGCCCAGGAAGACAATTTAGGAACCCCCATGTGTAGGGGAGTTACATATACATGCCAGGAAAGATAATCAGAGTACATTTACTATAGGCATCCCCCTTCCCGATCCTAATATTACCTCTAGTTAAGTGCCTAAGAGGTATTAATAAAGTAGACAGCAGTGCCCTGTTCTAGAGGTGTGTGAAGTTTCAAGAACTGATTCGTAATAACTTTGTGAAGTTCTATAACTTTCCAAAGTTATTTTCATTTCATTAAGTCAAACTTTCAGGTTCTGGCAGCTTCTCAAAGTTGTGAATTTACAATTTCGCTGACAAAGTTCATTGAGACTTTGCAAAAAGGTTGGGTCATTCAGTGAAGCTGCTGCAGTATGTGACCTGCAGATCCATGGTTATACCGCAGCAGGAAACAGACCCAAAGAGCTGTGCTGTGTGCAGTTCTAGGAAGTGTGTTCAGGAGCTAGGATCAGCACTGTACTTACAGCTCAGTTTTGACTCAATTTGTTCTGCTATTCGAAGCATAAAAAAACATTCTATTTGATCTTCTGCATCTGCAGACTTAATTTTAAACATTTTTGCCTACAGTTTAGTTAATGTTTTTCCTTTCTCTTTCTGTGGGTTGCTGCTGTGCTGCACTAGTGCCGTGTGTGTGTAGGGGGAGGATCAGGTTTTTCTCGGCAGCCAGCAACAGCTTTAGTTCCAGAAACTTTCAGTGCATTTTCAGTTTTCACTGTCACTCTCAGGCAATTATTTTTTCTCAAGTCCGGAAAATCTAATTTCCCATTTTTTCTCATGTTCCATTATTTTTGTAAACTCTTAGTGTCCCTGTGCTGCTAAAATACTAACGTCTGTTCAGGGCTCTGGCAGGTAGTTGTTAATATTTTTGATTATTATTTTTTGTAATACTTTAACCCTCTCTTGTCATTTTGATTTTTTTTATCGTAACTATTTTACTATTTGCAGTATTTTTATTATTGTTCAAGTCACTAGTACTGCTACACACTACCATGTTAGAATGAGTGGTAGAGGGGCAGGAAAGGGTGGACAGGGAAGAAAGGCAGGGGAGGCAGCAGTGTGGACCACCAGTCGAGGCAGACGAAGGCGTGGTATGGATGCAGCAGGCAGTAGTTTATTTGCACAGTGTGATGGTAGTGTCACTGTTAAAACAAAATGCCTACAGCACTTGATCTGGCTGCTCTCTTAGTTGAAAGAGGCAGCAGGCAGAGCCAAGATCTATTATCTGAAATTTTCTCAACCCTATCACCACCAGTGAGTAAACATGGTGGTGATGAAAAATATCTAAAAAAAAAAGTCCCCAGTGGTTAGTGGTACTGGACCTGAGTCTGAGGATGATGCAGTGGCAGTGGCAGAGTCGTATGTGCCACTGTCATCTCAGGAAAATGAGGAAGAGGAGGACCTGTGAAAGGAGGAGGAGGAAATGGAGGGTGAGGATGGCACTGCCATCAATCTTTCGTGACAGCCTGAAAAGGAAAAAAACAAAGGGTGATAGCAAAGTAAGCAACCTCTGTCACAACATGTATGTTGACACATTTCCCAAAACAGAAACAAGTCTGGCTGTGTTGGCCACCACACCTGATGCTCCACATAAATTTGTGCATCCTTCAAAATCTCTTGTGTGGGACTTTTTTATTACTGATCCAAAAGATGACACTGTGGCAATATGGCTACTTTGTCAGGCCCGAGTAAGCCATGGCAAAAAAGGGTCTCAAGCTGGCACAGGTGGTCAGCGTATCCATCTTAAAGTCAAACATGTGGCTAGGTGGCAAGCACATCAGTGGAAAGCGTCTGCAGGTGGTTTGGGAGGTAGAGATGAGGCGGAGGATATTGTGGAGAAAAAGGCGGTTGAGGGAACCAGTACCCTGCAAGTATGAAATCACTGATGAGCAACAGAAGCAGCAGCAGCGTCACTCTGACAAAATCCCTCAGCTAAGTCCAAGTTTCTTGACATTGTCTCTGTCTGTGACATCTACTGAGCAATGTGGTGCCCACACAAAACTGATCCCAAAAAGCACCCACCCAGAAAAGAGCCAGCCATCTATTACTGGCATTCTATCTAAGCAATGTAAATCCCCCCAAATCATTCAATGGCTAGGGAATTGAATGCTACTGCAAAAGAGATGATCACTACTGATCTCTCATTTTCATTTGTGGAGAATGCCTGTTTGCTTCGCTTTATTTTCAGTGCATACCCAAGCGAAAAGTGCCGTCCAGGACCTACTTTTCACAGCCGGCAATTCCTGAACTGAGGGATGTTGCTGAAAAAGAAGCTTTCCATGCCCTATTGCATTCCTCCAGTTCATACATGCATCTTTCTATAGATATGTGGAGCAGTGGGCCAACAGCTGCTACACTGGTTATGTCCGTAACAGCACGCTGGATAGAACTGTAGGGCGTTGGTCGTCATTACCTTGGCAGCAAATGCAAGCAACATAATTGTAATGGATGCTACATGCCTGGAATTCACAAGCATGCAGCACTGGCTGTGAACAACATGCTTGATTCGCACACTGAGGAAGACATCTTGGCATCAGTACTGGAGGAGACTGACACTTGGTTGAACCTGCTGTCCTTAAAGGAAGGCTTCATAGTCAGTGACAATAGTACAGACGTGTCTAAGCTAATAGTGATGGAGTTTCTGTTAGGGTGCCCTGCTTTGCACACTGTCTAAACTTGGTTGTGCAAGTGTTCTTGTCACAATGTGACAATAAAGAAGTGCTCACCTTGTGCTGTCAAATCTGTGGTCATTTTGTGCAGTCTAGAAAGGCCAGGGACCAGTTATGTTCACTACAATTAAAAAATGCCCTGCATCAGCACTGATTAAAGCAGAAGATTGTCTCGAGGTGGAATTCAACACTGTATAGGCTGGAGCAGATGAATAAACTGTTTAAGACCTTATCAGAGTATATGCTGCTTCATACAATCTGTGACAGTTCTGGAGCTTCTGCGTTTCTGACAACAGAACAGTGGAGGTTTATGAATGAGCTGATTTTGATCTTGAGGCCTTTTGATCATGCCACACAGGCAGTGAGTGGGAACGCTGCCTCTATTAGCCAAGCCATCCCACTGCTCTGGGTGCTGAGGCAGATCATCTGTAACGTGCAGCATCAGTTTGAAGCAACAGGTGATTCTGTAGGGTGTTACTGTCTAAACACATGCTTACTGTATTGGATCATAAGACACCTGAATGTTATCCTGACATCTGTGGATTTCAGTACTGCAACAATGCTGGATCTACAGTACAAACAGGGTCTTCCAGCCATAATTGATGGTGGGAGTCAGAAAGCTGAGCATCTGCAAAGAGCGCTGATCAGTCATGTACACGGTTTGCAAATGCTGAAAAAAAGCATACTGAGATGAGACACAGTGTGCCACCTTCACCAACACTCAGCAAGGGAAGTGAGAGATGTGGGGATGCAGCTTTGACATCTACCAGCAAGACAACCAGAAAGCCATCTCCAAAATCAGATCCTCTACAGGCAGTTCTTGCCACAGGTTGGCATTGCAGATTTTGAGGAGAAGGAGGAGGAATCATTGGAGGATGCCGGACTAAAGGCAGCAGCCAGATCTGTTGAGGCATATATGGCACACCCAAAAACACCTCGGAACTGATGATGAACCCCTGCTGTATTGAAACAACAAAATTAAACAGTGGCCTGCACTGGCAAATGTGGCTTTAAATATTTAATATGCCCACTATCTATTGCTGGTTCTGAACATGTGTTCAGTGCAGTAGGGGCAATCATCACAGACCGACACACAAACCTATCCACTAAAAATGGCGCTATGTTGACATTCATTAAAATGAATAGCGCACATACACCTCCAAATACAAGTGCAATGTTCTGGACACCACTGACACACCGTGATAAAGCAGGGTAAGGATAATCACCCACCACACAGGTATATGTGGACTTAATGGTTGCAGAGTTACCATGTGATGAAAAATTCAGTTACTGAGGAGGCAGAGGGAGTATTCACTGTGGAGGATGAGAAGCAGTACACCGATTAATTTGGAGGACATGATTCGTTTGGAGGATGCAGAAAGAAGGAGAAGAATGTAACTCCACACTCTGTCCTCCTCACCCAGAAGCAACATGGGCCTCCTCCTCCTCCTCCTCCATTTCATGCATGCCTACAGGAAAAAACAAATCGGACTCTTAACGCAGTGGAAATGCCAGACACCAGCCTAATGTGAATCTGCTGTCATGCCTGCCCCCACTGATGATGCTCTGCACTATGTCCTCCTCCAGTCCACCTCAACCAGTAACAACGTGGGCCTCTTCCTCCTCCTCCATCCCAAGCATGCCTCAAAACAAGCTGGATTCTTAACCCAGTGGAAATGCCAGACACCAGTCTAATTACTCTGCATTACTCGGTTGATAAAGGTGGAAGAAGGCCATAAGCCCATTGAGACCACCTTCCCCGCACTTGCGGGGATATGCTAAATCTTGTTACCAATTAGGTATTTATCCAAAGCATTTCTGAACATTTCAAAAGAACCGATGTTGATCATGTAGTCAGGTAATGAATTCCACAGCTTACATGCTGTAATAGTAAATAAGTTATTTCTCTTATTAGTATTGACCTTTGGGATTTGAAGTTGTTTATTGTGGCATCCGAGGCCATTAGTGAGGTGTGGGCCTCTCGATATTGAAAAGCATTAGTAGATCATCCCTAGTACTGCGAGTTTTTAGGTCATATAAATTTAGGGCACTTAATCTATCCGAGCAAGGGAGATTGCTAATGGGTATTATAAGTTTTGTTGCCCTCATTTGTACTGACTCAGCTATCCGTAAATCCTTGACTAAGTAAGGTGCCCAAAAGGAGGCTGCATAGTCTACATGCAGTCTAACATAAGCAGTGTATACTGGTAAAATACAGGTCTTAATCCTATTAACAAAGGCTTTTTTAATTGTTAAGATTCTATTGGCTCTAAAAGCCACCTGTTTACATTGGTCAGCAAACATGCTGCCATGCCTGCCCCCACTGATGATGCTACGCACTATGCCCTTCTCCAGTCCTCCTCACCCAGGAACTATACAGGCCACCTCGTCCTCCATCTCATGCATGCCTCCATTAAAACCCAGACTTTTAACCCAGCGGAAATGCCAGACACATTGACTACTGTGTGAACCTGCTCCTGCTGTCCTACTGACTCCTCTAGCCATGAAGATGCCTACTGCTGCTCCCTCTCTGGGGCACCATTGTGCCATTATACATCATGGCCATATATAATGTAAGGGTAAGTATAATTCCATTTTTTTTTTACTTTTCTATTTTCATTTTTCTTTTACGGGTACAAAAGACAGTTAGTGGGCTTAACTCTAAATAATTTCACTCTTGTGTTCACAGGTCTCCTCTCTTGCTGCCTCAACCTCAGCTACTAACAAACCTCCTCCTCCTCCTCCCCCGCTGGGGCACCATTGTGCCATTACATGGCATGGCCATCACCAGTATGAAGGTAAGTATAATTTCCAAAAGTTTGTTTTTTCCTTGTGCTTTTTATTTTAATTTTGCTTTCATAGGTGCAACGTGACACAACAGAGAGTGGACTAGAGTCTAAATAATTTCTCTCTTGTCTTCACAGGCTTCATCTCATCCTGTCATGAATTTCTGTCCACTAAACTACTTAAACAGAGGTTCTGTGGTTGGAGACTGACACAGTGTAGCAGCATATAGCATATATAATTTCTAGGACTTGAGAAAATATGGCAAATGAGAAATTCATATAGTGTGCATCATTGCTATGGCCTAGGTGTGACGGGGGTACACCTTCACCATGGAGTTCTGACTTTCTCTCAAGGAGTGTCTGCTGGTTTGAGAGCTGCATCTGGTGTGTGGCCTCCCTGGACACAACTCAGCATCTGAGATCCCCATCTCAAGGTGTTGTTGTGCTACTTCATCTCTTAACAGAGAAGGAGGAGGATCTGCAGCTTGGGTCTCAGATTCTTTCCATGGCCGCAGCCCCCTGAGTCTGGCTGCAGGTCCCACTTCCATCATCTGTGCCTCCTTAGGGAAACTGTGCACTTCGCTGTCATGTGCTGCACCCCCTCCCCATGGCACAGAAGATTCATCAGCAGCAGCATCACCTCTACCACTCTCAGCCAACTTCTTGTCTTCCTCCCATGTACACTGGTGTCCTACTCTAAGGTGGGTGTGCTGCCCACCAGTGCTCAAATGTGTGCCCTGTTTACCACACTGAACAACTGTCTGGCATAGTTTGCATGTCACAACACTGTTGCTGGCGGCATACAGCAGCATCACATATATTTTCTGTGACTTGAGAAAAATGCTGTGGTAGGAGATTGACACAGCGCAGCAGTATGTACCAAGTATATATAATTTCTGTGACATGAGAAAAAATGGGAAATTAGATTTTGACATAGTGCATTTCTGGGCACTAAAGTGAATTACAAGTTAGATGTGCTGTTGCTGTGGTGGGAGACTGACACAGCACAGCAGCAAGGGGCAAGTAATTTCTGGGACCTGAGAAAAATGGGATATGAGATTTTCATAGAGAACATTTCTAGGCACTAAAGAGAATTACAGGTTAGAAGTGCTGTTGCTGTGGTGGGAGACTGTTATGCAGCACAGTGGCATGTAACAAGTGATTTCTGGGACATGAGAAAAATGGGAAATAAGATTTTCATATAGTACATTTCTGGGCACTAAAGTATATTACAAGAATTACATGAGAGAAATAGGGGAAATGAGAATTTGAGATATATGGGGCCAGATATTCAGTAAAGGGCAAATGAGGAGTGCAAAGGTTTATGCAGTGCTTGCCCTTGCGCTTGACCCTGAGGATGCTATATTGAGTTGGACAGCATACTGGCACTATCCAACTGAACACAGTATCATGTTGGGGCTGCGCTAAGTCCAGTGGTGCCCTGACATGGATCTGGGCTGTATGCAGCTCATAGGGAACTGTGGCCCCAGACCTGATAGCACCGGAAGCCCCTGACATGATATTCAACCAGAAACATGCAGATTAGCCCAAAGGACATGCAAGGTACTAAGGGCCATATGCATGCCCACTGTGGGCTGATTTGCATGGGAAGCAGCAACAGAGTTGTGCCCCACCTGTGGCTGCCCACCACCACAGCATGCAAAGTGGTGGGCAGCTCCCCACACCCTGAACACCCCTTCCTGCAATGTGCATGGCCTCCCTGGTGTCCAGTCACACCCCCACCCTCCAATCAGCTACCACTGTGTTACTGATGCGGTCCATGGTGTCTAGTGGCACCCTTCACCCTCCGATCACCTATCTCCATAGGTGTTCAGGTATTCCCTGATGTCCAGAGGTACCCCCACCCAACGAGCATCCGTTCCTGTGTCACTCATTGCCCCGATGGCTAGTGGCCCCCACCCCACAAACTGCACTGAGTACACCACCCGTCCAGCTCCCCCTGTACCTCACTGTCCAGTAACGCATGTGGGATCTGATATGGAGACTGGCACAGCCCTCCTCTCACCAACTCAGCTATCAATCATATGACATGACATGGAGTGTGCATACTGTGTACTATGCATGCTTCTTATACAGTACATAGTATGCATGCTTCTTATCATGCTATGCAGCAGCTGGCTGAGGTGATGAGAAGAGGTCTCTGCCAGTCGCCTTATCAGATCCCACACAAGGCACCAGACAGTGAGGTACAGGGTGGGGTGAACGGGTGGCGTGCTTGGTGCAGGAGGTGGGGGTGCTAGTCACCAGGGCAATGGGTGACAGAGGGACAGGTGCTTGGCAAGTGGGGGGTACCACAGGATACCAGGGAACACCGGAACACTTACAGGGACAGGTGATTGTAGGGTTGGGGGGTGCCACGAGCCACCAGGGACTGCATTAACACCAAAGTAGTGGCCAATCAGGGGGTTGGGGTGCCACTAGACACCAAGGACAGCTTTAATAACATGGCTGTATCAGTCTCTGGTGAGACCCCACCTAGAGTACTGTGTCCTATTCTGGTGTTCTCATCTCCAAAAGGACATAGACAGAGTTGAGGCAGTCCAGAGAAGGACAACTAAAATGGTGCAGGATCTGCATCAAAATCCCTGTGAGGTAAGACTGAAGGACCTCAATATGTACAGACTGGAGGAAAGGAAGGAGGGGTA
The DNA here is from genome assembly GCA_016271365.2 of Neoceratodus forsteri. Lineage (NCBI taxonomy): Eukaryota > Metazoa > Chordata > Ceratodontiformes > Ceratodontidae > Neoceratodus > Neoceratodus forsteri. The sequence goes on along the minus strand of CM028136.1, from coordinate 400,711,426 downwards.
AATATGATAGAGACTTTTAAATACCTTGGGGGTATAAATAAGGTTCAAGAGGGGAGTCTTTTTTTAGAGAAAAGGGTGCATAAAAACAAGGGGTCATGCAATGAGGCTGGAGGGGGTTAGAATCAGGAGAAATGTAAGGAAACATCTTCATAGAAAGGGTGGTGGATGCCTGAAACAGCCACCCTGAGGAGGGTGGGGGGCAAAACCTGTAATAGGATTTAAGAAGGCATAGGATAAGTATAAGGAAACCTTAGAAGCAATGGAAAGGGGGGTAAAGCCAGAGATCAAATAGGGTCTACAGGTGACAGTAGGTAGGGAACATGGGCAGACTATGTGGGCCAAGCAGTCCTTATCTGATGTCAGATTCTATGTTTCAATGTTCTGTGGTGACGGCTGAGCAGAAGGTGGGAGGTGCCACTAGACACCAGGGACGTGTTTCCTAATACTGCATAGGGTGATCGGAGGGGTGCTGCGAGACAGCAGAAACATCATTGCTTCCATGGGCCAGGGTTCAGGGTGGGGAAGACGTGCAGGTGCAGTACTGCTGCCCGCCACCAGGGCCTTGGCACCGTTAAGTTGGGTTTTCCAAAGGCGGTAACTTGTGCCCATTTGGGTGGCATTTAAACCTCTGAATCTGCCACTACGCTCATATGCAGGGGACGACCCTCTCATTTGCATGCGCGCAGCAGAAACTTAGCACTTGGGTGTTAATGGGTTTTGCCTGTGTTTTGGGGGGTGCCTGAATATAGACCCCACCCACAAATCAGGCGCAAAGCTGAGTTAGCATGGGCAAACATCCCTTAGTGTTTTGAATATCTGGCCCCTGGAGTTTATTCATTACTGTGGCCTGGGTAGGATGGAGAGTGCACCCCCCACCACAGAGTTATGCCATTCCCTCTAGCAGTGTCTGCTGGTTTGACAACAGCTTTTGGAGTGTGGCCTGCACGGACACAACTCTGCATCTGAGGACCCCCATCTTGTCGTGGAATTGTGCCACTTCAGCTCTCAAGTGCGATCTTGAAGAAGGAGGATCTGCAGCTGGGATCTCATGTGCTCTCCCTGACTGCAGCCCCGGAGTCCAGCTGCAGTTCACACTTCCCTCATCAGTGGCCCCTCTAGCAACTGTGCACCTCGTCATCACTTGCTGTGCTGCCCTCCCTGCGACACAGAAGGACTACTAGGATTGACACCACCTCCATCCTTCTCAGCTGCCATCCTGTATTCCTCCCACACACAACAGCACCTTACTCTAAGGTGGGTGTCTGCCCACCAGTGCCCAAGTGGCTGCCTCATTTACCATGCTAAACAACTATCTGGCACAGTTTGAATTTCCCAAGACTAACATAGAAACACAGAAAGATAGAATTTGATGGCAGATAAGGACCACTGGGCCCATCTAGTCTGCTCATTTCCCTAGCTAACGGATAAGCTGCAGATCCTAGTTAACCAACAGCCTACTTCCTCCTACCCCCCACTAGAATTGCATTATGCCTATCCCATGCATTCTTGAATTCCCCCACTGTTTTTTGACTCCACGACCTCTTCAGGGAGGCTGTTCCATGCATCTACAACCCTCTCTGTGAAGAAATACTTCCTCATGTTACCTCCGAGCCGTCCCCCCATTATCTTCAAACTGTGCCCCTGCTCTTGCACATCTCTTTTCTGAAATATGCTACCCTCTTGGACTTTGTTGATTCCCTTGAGGTACTTGAAAGTTTCTTTCATGTCCCCCTTTCCTCCTTTCCTCAAGGCTATACATATTAAGCTCCTTTAGTCTTTCTTCATATGTCTTCTGGTGCAGACCCTGCACCATTTTAGTTGCCTTCCTTTGGACAGCCCACCCTGTCTATGTCTTTGCAGAGATGGGGTCTCCAGAACTGCATGCAGTACTCAGATGTGGTCTTACCAACTGTCTGTACAGAGGGACAACAACTTCCTGTTTTCTACTGGTGATGCCTCTCCTATGCATCCCAGTATCCCCCAGCCCTCCTTACTGCCTTCTCATATTGCTTGCTCACCTTTAGGTCATCTGATATAACTACCCCCAGGTCCCTTTCCATTTTTGTTGTTGTCAGTATCTCACCCCCCCATTGTGTACTCTTCCCTTGGGTTTTTGTTTCCCAGGTGCATTACCTTGCACTTCTTTGCGTTGAATCTAAGCTGCCATACATTTGACCATTCCTCCAACCTTGCCAAGACCCTTCTCATCCTTTCCGCCCCACCTTGTGTATCAACCCTGTTGTCGATCTTTGTGTCATCTGCAAAGAGACATACTTTTCCTTAAAGTCCCTCAGCAATGTCACTTATAAAGACATTAAAAAGGACCAGCCCTAGTACTGAACCCTATGATACCCCACTAGTAACTCCCCTTTCTTCACTGTGGACTCCGTTTACTATTACCCTCTGTGACCTGTTGTCCAGCCAATGTTTTACCTAGGCTACCACCCTGGGACCCACTTCCAGACTGGCTAATTTGTTTATTAATCTTTTGAGCAGGACTGCATCAAATGCCTTGCTAAAGTCTAGGTAGGCCGTGTCCACAGCCCCTCCCTGGTCTACTACTTTAGTCACCCAGTCAAGCAAATCTATTAGATTCCTCTGACATGACCTTCATGCTGTGAATCCATGCTGCCTTGGGTCCTGTAACCCACTGGCCTCTAGGTACTCAACAATTCTTTCTTTCAGAAGTGATTCCACAATTTTCCTTACCACAGAGGTCAAACTGACAGGTCTATAGTTTCCTGCCTCTGTCTTGCTCCCACTTTTGTGAAGGGGAATCACACCTGCCCTCCTCCAGTCCTCAGGTACCACCCCATCCTCCCATGATTTATTAAAAATTGTAGTCAGTGGTGTTACTAGTTCTCCCCTTAGTTCTTTTAGAATTCTGAGGTGAATCCCATCAGGCCCCATTGCTTTATCCACCTTCAGTTTTAGGAGTTCTTCCAGAACCCTTTCTTCTGTGAAACCCCCCTATCCAGAGTGCTTCTATTGACTGGATTAGGTACCCACTTCTCTTCCTTTGTGAATACTGAGCAGAAGTATTCATTCAGTATCCCTACTTTTTCACTGTCCCTCTCCGCCCAACCACCCTCCATCAGTGAGGTCCAAATAAAAACAATTTCCAAATGAGAGAGTTGTGCTGCTGCCTAGTGGAAGATCCAGAGGTAGATGGTCTTATGTGCTTCTCCTCATGGGGATCAGCCTGTGGTGGTGCCAGTACCATGGATGGGAGGGTACAGGGGGTTTATCCGTTGCAGGTTCTTCTGGCGGCAGAACAGCTGATATTTGCTGCCACACTGTAGGGGTGGCGTGGGGGGTGGAGAGGGTTTCTGCAGAAAAAGAAGTCACTGCTGCTAGAGGCTTCCTGCTGGCTTTTCTTCCAACAAACAGTGCTGCTGGTGCCATCCGTAAAGGTGTCCTCTTCAGACAGGTGGGATGGCATGTCCCATCTCTTGACCACGTGACTGTCTCTCCTTCTCCCTCTCCCCACTCCTCCCACTACGTATTTGGAAAAGGCAGAAAAATGGGTGAAAAATTACAAATAATAATTAAACAGGAATTCACAGAGCCAGTGCATCTGAACACAGAAGTAACATGAAAATATAGATAAAAAGCAGTAGAAAAAAGTGCAGAAATATAAAGAAATATAAAGAAAATAAGACCTAAACCACACAAAAAAACTTCCTAACAAACTACAAAGCAAAGAGAAGCTATAGAAAATACAAAAGGAAAGCTGAAAAAGGCTGTTTTTAAAGTTCTTTTTCAGAGCTCAAAAAGTAGCAGATCTGTACCCTTCCACTCACTCACTCACTCACTCACAGACTGTAAAGTGAAACTGAAGGACACTGTGTACATTGAGGTGATGTGACCTACAGTAACTGCTGCATGTGACCTACGGCCTCTTTCAGGGGAAACTTCACCTGAATTCCCTGTAAAGCAGTGACTAAGGCCATGCCTGCCCCCACTAAGTGACTAAGGCAAAGTTACATATAAAGTGCCGGCAAAGGTTTTTGAAGTTGAAGTTGCCGCAAAATGGCAAACTTTGCAAAGTGCTTCGAGAAGTCGAAGTTGGTGACTTTGCTAGAACTTCGCTTTTGAAGTAAAACTTTGCTGCATGTCTACCCTGCTCACAAGAAATGAGGGCAAGGTAACAAGAGGCCACAGATGGAAACTGGTGGGTGAAGCTTCAAGAGGAATGCAAGGAAGTTATTTTTTTACAGATGGGTTGTGGAGAAGTGGAATGCGTTGCCAGAAGAACCAATCTACACAGAGTCTATAGCTGGCTTCAAGTACAAGAAGAATAGGCACAGAGAAATAGCCCAAACTAGTGGAGTGAGGGAGCATGGGTAGTTGAGGGAAAGGGCTGAGTGGTCTAGGGAGGGGGTGTTGAAATAGAGTCAGCGCCACTGGTAGACTAGCTGTGGTCCAGCCTTAGGCTGGGTGTGGATGTAGGCAGGTACTGGCAGATTAAATGGGCCATTGGGCCTTTTTCTGCTGTCAACATCTGTGTTTCTATGTTTCTAGGAGAAACAAAAAGTCCGCAGCCCCACCTAGTAGCAACATGGTAAAAAAGGGACTACTTTTTGCATTTAAAAATGACATTTTTAAACACATTTTTCTGTTATTTATATTTGCTTTTTAATCATTGAAATTACTTCTATTGTTTTGTAGCTTACCATTTTTAAAAGTGCAATAAGACACTTCAGGATAGGGGTTTCTTTACAAAAACAGCACTTCCCTGTGACTGAAGGCACTCAGCGCAAGTGCCTTGTGCCTCACAACACACCTGGGCATAAATGAAACCACACTCTGTCATGTCTTATTATTGCTTGTTACATGCACACAATAGGCCTTCTCAAAGATAGTGCTTTAAATGTTAAGTCACTGGGAACATAATCAGTATAACACAACACATGCATTTTGAGTTTTGTTCAGAATAAATTTAAAGGTCACAAAAAATTACTTCTGCACCCTGAAATAATTTTTAAAACTTAAAACATTTATATGTCACTTCATTATTTCTAAAGTACAATAAAATACAATTTGTCTATGCAGTTTAAATGCTGATGTGGTGGTAACATCTAATATTTCTCATGTCATAACTTATAAACGTAAACAGTAAACTGTTGGAGATCACATTTCACATCACTTGCACCATCGTGTCTTTTGACCTGCATAGTAATTCTTCCTACCTTAGACAATTAACATAAGTGAAGACATCATCAAATATTGCCTTAAACATCAGCTTACAAAAACTGAATACCATCAAGCTGCACATTCGCTTCAAGCATAAGGGAATTTGCATGATATACTTTAACTATGTACAGCAATAGAGACAGGATAAAATAATGTACTAGGAAGCAGATACAAGTTCCATAGTTGTAGGTTTTACACTAGCAAAGCACTAATAAACAGATAACTCTTTTGAAGTGCACACTTCCATAATCTCAAAGTATGCATTTAACTTAATGAAAAATGCTGAATTTCCAGCATATTTGGCAGTACTGTCATTAGAGTTTAAAGATGACTTAGCTCCGAAGACCATGTTTTGCCACAGTAGCTGACACTGTTAAGATCACAGAAATGTACACTCCAAATAACAGAAGCTTCTTTAACATTCTGCATAATTTACAATACTAGCGATGAACCTGCAAACATCTAATCAGGATTTAGCTTAGTCTATTCTTTCAGCTTGCCTCTTTACAGTCTCACTGCTGGCAAAAATAAATGCCTTTTAGAAGCTCTTCTTGGGACTTGCTAAGAATATGGTGTTCTGTCCTCAGATTGATAAGAAGTCTGCATTAGACTGGAACAGAACAGAAATAGGTTTTACATAGTGCCTTTTCACATACACTCATCTTCGAGCACTTCACAGAACATACTGGTAGTGCAGTGAACAGAACAAGAATGGCAGAGTCATTATTTTCTGAGTCATAATGTCATTTTTTCACCTTCGGAACACTCTGTGTGAATGCTACAAATAATAATGCCTTTTTGATAGCTGCCATAGCTGCCACTTTATTACGACAGACCCTGTTATGTATGTTGTCTGATAGCTAAATATGTTTAATGTTCATTGTAATTTATGCTTTTATTATAGGGTGCAATTGTAAATGAGAAATGTACTCTCAATCTGTTATCTTTGATTTGGGTTTTGTTATATCACAATCAGTGTGGTCAAAGTATATGCATCAATGCAGCATGTATTTCTATGTAACACATCTATAATAACTCTGCTACTGTCATGTCCCCAGGAACCTCTGAAAAATAGGCATTGCACCTAAAAGAGGCTATCCTGGAGTGCAAGATTCTAAATAATAATAAACAGCATCCCACACTGTCATATGCAGTTGAAGACCCTGTCTTACTTAAGGAAAGCTGGCCAGCTAGGTTCTTCTACTGCATGTGACAGTGTGGGATGCGGTTTACAATTATTATGATCTAGAATTGTGCAGTTGCATGTTTGAAATCTGCATTGAGATGTGTACCATTCACTTGGTCAAACTCAACCACTAGAGATGGACACAAGGGACTTCATTTAATCAATCAGTCAATCAATCTTTATTTATCGCAGCGAAACACTGTTGAGACAGCTCATTTACAAGGTGGACCTGGGACAGGTAAAGGTATATAATATAAAAAAGTTAGATGAACATATAATATAAGGCACAATAAATACAATCTTGCAAATAGGTTATAGTTTGTACAGTTTAATGAACATATAATACAAGGCACAATAAATACAATCTTGCAAATAGGTTATAGTTTGTACAGTTTGATGAACATATAATACAAGGCACAATAAGTACAATCTTGCAATTAGGTTATAGTTTGTACATCATATACAAAATAAGGATAAAGACACGTTTGTACATCAAATACATAAAAAAACCCAGCAGGATACATGAGTCATTTAGTACAAAAAGTTTAATTTAAAGAAGCTAGAAGTAACAAAATCAGCAGACAGACATGTGAATTCATTTTCAAAAGTGTCCAGTAGTTTCTTTTCACTTTATGTAGTAGTTTTCTGGTTACTTTTATCAGTTAGATGATTTTTCAATCAAATACAGCAGTACTAGGTGTGCTGTATAGAACAGCCTGTACCTGGAAGCAGACATATCTAGTTCTAGCCTCTTCTACACATCTTCAGCACTGTCACAATAAAAAGTGTAACCTTGCCTATTGTGACATTACATGTGACCAGTCTGGCAGAAGATGAGCAGCTACTCCTGGTCAACTGTGATGTCATAATCAGTGAGGTCACAATGCTGATGAGGTATGAAGGAGGCAAGAACTAGCTGCCAAGCTCCAGCCAGGTACTGTAACTTGAAATCACATCTTCTAGTGCCAGACAGACTACATTCTAAATAGCTATGTACTGTTCAGACGAGACGAGGTGCAAAAAGGCGGGGAGGGGGGGCCCTTTATGTCAATGAAAATATCAAAGTTACAGAAATTCAGAATACACATAAGGAGCCAGAAGAACTGTGGGTCACCCTGGAAACAGGAAATGGGTCAGCCATACGAACTGGGGTTATGTACAGGCCTCCAGACCAGGGGAGGACATAGACACATTACTGTTAGAAGATATACAAAACGTGACAGCTAAAGGGGAGGTTCTGATAATGGGAGACTTCAACATGCCAGATACAGATTGGTCAATACCAGCAGGCACATATGCCAGAACTAGACACATGGTGGATTCCCTGCAGGGGGAGGGACTCAAACAACTGGTACGACAACCCACAAGAGACAGGGCGATCCTAGATCTAGTACTGATTAACAGGGAAAGGATCACAGATCTGTAGGTAGAAGGTCACCTAGGGGCCAGTGACCATCATATGGTATGGTTCAATTTGGTCACTAGAACTAAATCATCCCATTCCAAGGCAAAAATATGGGACTTCAGAGGAGCTGACTTTGATAAGATGGCCAAAAGAGTTAAGCTAGCCCTGGCAAAAAGAAATACAGGTGAGGAGGTACAGGCAAAGTGGGCAAGCATTAAAGATGCAATACTTAAAGCAACATCCCACTGTGGTAGAGAGAAAACTAAGTGCAAAAGAAGAAGGAAACCACTTTGGTTCTCAAAAACAGTAGCGGAAAAGGTCAGAGCCAAAAGGCTGGCCTTCAGGAAATATAAGGGAATGCAGCGGGATGAAGATAGGGAGGCATATCAAACTTCCCTAAGGGAAGCAGGGAAGGCAGTAAGGCAGGCAAAGGCCCAAACCGAAGAAACACTAGCACAAACAGTAAAAGAAGGTGACAAGACTTTCTATAGATACATTAGTGAAAGGAGAAAGTCCAGAGGAGGTACTGCAAAGATTAAAGGGAATAAGGAGGCATGTGAGGAGGAGTACCATGTAAAAGCATTTATCCTAAATAGATACTTCTGCTCAGTATTTACTAAAGAGAAGGTAGGGCAGGGCCCACAGCTCAGCATCATGGACACAGGGGGGAGAGAGGTGTGCACTGGTCCCTTCACAAAAGAAAGGGTCCTACAAGAGCTTGATAAGCTCAGGGTGGACAAGGCAATGGGACCTGATGGCATACATCCCAGGGTACTAAAGGAGCTAAGGGTGGAACTAGCAGAGCCATTATCAGAACTGTTTAGTGAGTCTCTGAGCACAGGAGAGGTCCCAGAAGACTGGAGAAGGGCTCATGTGATCGCGCTCCACAAAAGTGGTAGCAGGGAGGAGGCAGGGAACTACAGACCAGTCAGTCTTTCCTCAGTAGTGGGCAAAATTATGGAGGCACTCCTTAAGGAAAGGGTAGTGCAACATCTGGAATCCATAGGAGCACAGGATCCAAGACAGCATGAGTTTACAGAAGGAAGGTCCTGTCAAACTAATCTCATATGTTAAGATGTTAAGTATTGGAATGTTAAGATGGCGGCCACGCTGGGCTAGCCGTCGGTCTGCTGCAGTAACGTTTTCGTTTTATTCGTTTTACTTTGCTATTTGTTCGCTATTTGTTTATATTGTTAAGTTTATTAAGTTTATTTTAATCGGCACGTTCGTTTTAAAAAAGATTTAAAAAGATTTAAGATCTGCCGACTTTTGCACTTCGGTTCCAGATTACTACTGGGTTCGTTGAAATTTGGACAGTGGAAAGCTATCGAGTGTTGGGGCTTTCTAGTGGAGTATTTTTTACGTTTATGACCGACTGAAATTTGGATCGGGAGAAGTTGCCGAGTGTTGGGGTTTATTCTTGTTTTGGCCCCTTCCCTATACTGTCTGCCGCGACTCTTATCTACACTAGAATTGTTTGTGGTTCATTACTTCCTGGTCTGGATTTCGATATTGCAAGTTACTGTGCGACTTATTGCTGATGCTTGTACTGGGTACCTAGCTGCTTTTCGTTAGTGTGGTGGATTTGCTACACTCGTTTTCCCTTAGTGCGATCCTTTTGGTACTTTCGAGGTTTTTTGGGATCCGTAAGAGTCGGGAGCCACTGGAAGCAAGTTGGGAGCAAGTTTGGAGCAATTGAGAGCAAGTTTCACTACGTTCATTAAAGACTCTTAAAGTTTTTGTGGAGTTCACACGTCTCGAAATACTGTGCTAGAAGCTGTTTCTCTTCGTTTTTGTTTAACCTGTGTTCCGGCTTATTTGCTTGGACCCACTAACTTTATTAGGCGTTAGTAGGGTCGGTGACTTACGCAGGGGTTGGGATTGGAGCCTGCTGGAGAGCCGGCCCTTTGTCCTATTCCCCTAGACCCTGAGTGGAATCGGTCGAAGGGCTGATCCGGCCTGGAGTCGTAGTGGTGGGTCACCACTATAGCCCAGTACTGCCCCTGGGACAACTGGCTGGATTATCTGGAAAACTGATTGAATTGGAATCCTTATATTTGGAACTTCGTCTGGATATCTTGCTTGCGGGAACGTACTAAGGACGTGGGACCAGTACTGTCGGATCTTTTGAAGTGCGAAGAAGTGGCTAGAAGAAGATTCCGCAAGATAAGTGACTGTGGATATAGTTACTGTTTATTTGAACATTTTTTGAAATTAACTTTTAGGTGGTCTATTGGGGTTTGGTGGTCCTAGGCTAGGGTCTCACGCAGTGGAGGGGAGTGGGATTGGCTAGAAGGCTGGTCCTTATCTTCTCCCCTCTATACTCCTGGGGTGGTTGGCCGAGGGGTCTTCCCCCCCTGGAGTAGAAGCAGTGGGTCTCTGATCCTTTTGGACTGGCTGGTTCCTGTGACCTGTTGACAGTTTTATTTTTGTTTTAGTTTAGGTGGCTGATGAATATTGATTTATTGTATTGTTTGTATTTTATTTCTTAGGATTTTGTGATGCTTAGTTATTTTGAGGGAAAATTTATGCAGTGAGAGTGCTTGTTTTCATCTTATTTTCCACCCTTTCGGTCCAGTGAGAGAGTTCCAGTGGGTGGTTTTTACATTTTTTTCCCTGCAAATATTTATTGTATTTTATTTTAGTTGGTAGAGTTGTATTATTATTTTTTGTCTCTTGGCCGTGAGAGGGCTGTGGGATATAAAGTAATTCTTTTGAATGTACAATTGTTATATTATAATATTGTTTGATTTTGTTTCATAGTGGATGGTAGTGTTCTTTATTTGTCGTTTATTTGTTTTATTTGGTTTTAATTCTGATGAGCAGCCTGATGTGCTTGCCAGTTCCACCAGTTGTTCGTTACTCGGCCTCCGCTCTCCACACCCTCCGCTCCTTTTTTTCTCCCCCCTTACCAGCTCAGGTTTATCATCGTTGCCGGGCTTTGGGATTACTTGTGAAGGGAGGGAAAGCGAGGGTGCTGGAGGTTGTGGACAGCGGGTGGCGTTGCTCTCCCATTGGGGTGGTTAGGCCTTGAAGACACCCTGGGGCAAAATGGGTTCTGAGCATGGTAACCCCATTCTGGTTCCCATAGCCAAGGGCACCTCTTCTCTTAGAGGGCAAGTGGTTGGGACAATTTGTCAACCTCATCCAACTCGGGCGCTGTTGTACAATGCCAGATCTGTCTGCAATAAGACTGCTCTTATTGCAGACTTTGTTGCTAGGGCAGATCTGGCTTGCATTACCGAGACCTGGTTGGATGGGACTGTGCCCCCATTTTTAGAGGCCGCTGTTCCCACTGGGTTCTCGGTTATACATCGCCCGAGATTGGATCGCGGGGGGGGGGGGGTGGCGCGGTCTGTTTTAAGACCGAATTGGGCCTAACTGGTGTTCCAGTTGAGGAGGCCAGATCATTTGAGTGCACTGTGGTAGCTGGAGTGGGGTGCAGGATTGCTCTCATCTACCGTCCACCCGGGGATGAGAAACTTTTCCTGCAGGAAATAGCAGATTTTGCCGCCGACATGGCCTTGGAATCGCCCAGATTGATGGTGCTGGGCGATTTCAATGCATGGGTTGACAACGAATCTTTGCTTTTTGGTCAACATTTCCTCCAGGTGATGACATCACTTGGCTTCACTCAGGTTGTTTCCACAGCTACTCACAAGGGAGGTCACTCTCTTGATCTGGTTTTCCTCCTGGGGATCGAGGCATTCAATTTGGTGGTGGAAACGGTCGGTTGGTCTGATCATTACTCAGTTGGATTCAATTTCGAGGCCCCCCTGGGTAGGTCGTCCCCTGTGGAGTTGGTCAAGTACCGCCCATTGCGGGACATTGTCCCTGAAGACCTGATAGCGGTTATTGACCTCTCGTTGTTTGACGAATTGTGCTCTGATCCCGAGCGGCTGGTGGTGGCCTATAATGGGGCCATCTCGGTTGCCCTTGACCAGATTGCACCAACCCGTGTTCACCCCCTTCCGCGCTGTCCCATTACCCCCTGGTTTGATGGGGCATTGAGAGGGTTGCGGAGGTTGGGGCGTAGGTTGGAGCGTCGGTGGAGGAAGACTGCCTCGGATGACGACCATCTTATTTTGCTAGAGCACTATAAGCTCTATCAAACAGAAATTTCCTGTAAGAAGGCAGAATTCCTGTCCAGGGAAATTTCTGTTGCTCGGAATCGACCGGCTCAGCTCTTCAGAACTGTTGACAGACTGTGCAACCCAGTCTGTCGGCAGGTCCGTCGAGTTTTTACACAGAATGTCTGCGAGGAGATCGCTCGATTCTTTGCGAATAAGGTGGAAGACATTCGGAGGCAGTGTCCCCGACCTCACTCCAAGGCTGTTACAGTTGATCAGTGTGTTGTCGCAGAGCCTGGAGTTTCCTGGAGTTCCTTTAATCTTCCGGACCTCGTGGACACTATGAGGATTGTCTCTGAGATGCGCCCAACATGTTGTAGTTTGGATCCGGGTCCTACTTCCTTGACTATAGGATGTAGTGAACTTATTGGCCCGGTCCTTGCTCGGATTATTCGGTGTTCTTTGAAGATGGGAGTTTCCTAGCTCTCTGAAGGAAGGGGTGGTGACTCCTTCAGAAGAAAGCTCTCTAGAACGGAATGACCTAGCCAACTACTGCCCCGATTTAACCTCCTTTTGTGGGGAAGGTTATTGAAAAAGTTGTGGCGGCTCAACTTGATAACCATTTGACCATCCATAGTTTATACGAGCCTCTCCAGTCAGGTTTTCGTAAGAGGCATAGCACCGAGACTGCTCTGGTTCGGGTGCTCAATGATCTCCTGATGGCGAGAGATCAGAGACACTGTTCTATTCTGGTTCTCCTTGATCTATCATCAGCTTTTGATACTGTGGATCATGGGGTTTTGCTCGAACGCCTGAGGTCCATCTGCAGGCTTTCAGGTGTGGTCCTCAGATGGTTTTCATCTTACCTCCTTGGGAGAAAACAGAGAGTGGTTTCCGCTTTATGTTCATCCGGGGCTTTCTCTCTACCTTGTGGGGTACCCCAGGGTTCGGTGCTTTCCCCCATGTTAGTCGCAGTATATATGCTACCCCTCGGAGACATTGTAAGACGGTATGAGCTGAGGTTTCACTGCTATGCTGATGATACCCAGCTCTACCTGTCTTTTGCACCTGACCAGGTTAGTGCTTTCTCGGTGCTGAATAACTGCCTCGTTGATATCCAAGACTGGATGAATACCAGTGGTTTGAAGTTGAACCCGGGAAAGACTGAGGTTATGGTGGTGGACCCGGTCACAGGTTGAGGTCTAGGATAGGGTCCCCTCTGGATTAGTTCTTGGGGTAGACCAGATCCCTACCTCTGAACGGGTGCGTAACCTTGGTGTGGAGCTTGACACTGGCTTGACCCTTCGTTATCAGGTGTCTGCAGTAGTCAAGACTTATTTTTTTCATCTTAGAAACATCTCCTGGATTAGGCACCTGGTTCCACCGGGCGATTTGCCGGTTTTGGTCCATGCCTTTGTGACATCTTGTCTTGATTACTGTAACTCCCTGTACCTAGGGCTTGCTGGGGTTGATATCCGCCGCTTGCAGCTAGTGCAGAATGCAGCAGCACGTTTGTTGACTGGGGTGTCTAGAGAGGTCCCATATTACCCCTATGCTTTGCACTCTGCGCTGGCTGCCAATACAGTGGTGGATCACCTTTAAAGTGGGTCTATTGACCTACAAAGCCCTACATGGGTTAGGTCCCGACTACTTGAAAGAGCTTCTAGTGCCTTACACCCCTTTGAAGTCTTCTGGAGCCCGTGCTTTTGGATTTGCAGCTCCCACCCTCTGGAATTCTCTGCCCCGCCAGCTCCGAGAAAGTACAAGGGTGGATAGTTTTAAGAAGGCTTCAAAGTCATTTTTATGGAATCAGGCATTTCCTGTTGTATTCTAATTGTTGATTTTAAATATTTTATTGTTGTATCATCAGTGTATGTATTGATACGTTGATGCTATGATGCTTTGTATAGCACCTTGAAATATTTGAAAGGCGCTTAACCAAATAAATTTTATTATTATTATTACTATTATATATTTCTTTGACTGGGTAACCAGAGTGGTGGACCAAGGGGAGCAGTTGATGTTGCCTACCTTGACTTCAGCAAAGCTTTCGATACTGTTCCACATAGAAGATTGCTTAATAAGCTGGGTAGGTTCGGGGTGGGTCAGATGTTGGTCAACTGAGTGGCAAACTGGTTGACGGGCAGAAAACAGAGAGTGGTGGTAAACGGTATACAGTCAGAAGACATGCAAGTCACAAGTAGGGTACCTCAGGGATCAGTCCTGGGGTCAGTCCTCTTCAATATCTTCATCAGTGACATTGCAGATGGACTGGAGGGTAAGGTTTGTCTGTTTGCAGATGACACCAAGATCTGCAACAGAGAAGATGATCCAAATGGGATGGGCAGAATGAGAAGAGATCTGGATAAACTAGCAAAATGGTCGGAAGAGTGGCAACTGGAGTTTAATGCAAAGAAGTGCAATATCATGCACATAGGGAAGAGAAACCCAGAAGCCACCTATGGGCTGGGAGGGGAGTTGCTGGCAGTCACAAGGGAAGAAAGAGACTTGGGCGTCATCATCACCGATGACCTGAAATCATCCAAGCAGACCACTAAAGCAGTAGGTAAGTCTTGAGGGATGTTGGGGTGTATTAGTAGGGGTATCAAAAGTCGGAATAGGGAGGTAATAATCCCTCTTTACAAGACACTGGTTAGGCCCCATCTGGAGTACTGCGTGCAGTACTGGAGACCGCACCTTCACAAGGACATTAACCAAATTGAGGCAATCCAGAGAAGGGCAACCAAAATGGTGCAGGGACTGCATCAGAAAACATATGAGGACAGATTAACGGAGCTCAATATGTATACCCTAGAGCAAAGGAGGGAGAGAGGTGATATGATCAAAACATTCAAACACCTTAAGGGCATTAACAAGGAAAAAGAGTCTAACATGTTACAATATAAGAAAAATAGCAGGACAAGAGGACACAGCATGAGATTAGAGGGAGGCCAATTAAGGGGTGATGTGAGGAAGTTGTTTTTCACAGAAAGGGTGGTGGATGCGTGGTACGGCCTACCTCAGGAAGTGGTGGATATGAATACAGTGCAGGGCTTCAAACAGGCATGGGATAGGTGTAATGGAGCAATACAGATGAGTATGAATAGATAGGCCATTGACAGAGCAAAAGCCGATGCCACATTCATAAGGCAGAAAAAGAAATGGGCAGACTGGATGGGCCTTGTGGTCCTTATCTGCCGTCAACTTCTATGTTTCTATGCAAAGGAAAAGCACTTCACATTAACAAAAAAAAGTCAAGTACTTTTAAAAAATTCCTATTAAATTCAGGTACTGCACTAGCTCTTTAACAACTCATAGTAACATAATAATTTAGCATCCATTATGTCCACCCCTTCCCCCACTTCACAAGCAAGGATGAAATAAGCATGATGTCCAACAGCTTAATCTGGTTCAAGGTCAGTTGGCATTCATCTGTATCCCTCTCCCCTGGGTCGTGCCTGAAAATAGGCAGGATTTGTCTAGTGCACTTACCCAGTCAACAAAAACTAATAAATAAACATATAGTAATAACTGGGGAGTGTTTTCTCCCATTGAGAAACCGGGTTATAATTCGCCGCAAACACGTGCCAGGTTTCTCGCATTCTGCGCATGTCCATGCTCTTTTTCCTCGCTCACCAATCCTGGAACTGACGGGTCACGAACTACAACTGTGGCGCACAACAAAATCGGGACTCGGGAGGAATTACACACTTCATCTTAAAACAAATTCCCACTCCTACATGAACCTTTCTCATAGAGTCTACCTCAAAAATAGCCACCTTCCCCGAATTATTTTCAAGAAGAAATGAGCGAGGATCATTGCTACAGCACGGACATGGCCATCTTATCCCTGCTCACTCACATCAGGTAGCAAACCATGAAACCAGGTTAATGTTTCCTTTTTTGGACTGGTGAAAGTAAAATAAATAAATAAAATAAATCTAACTCCTGGAACTCAAAACGGCAATCAAATTTTTTTTGAAACAGCAACTGCACACAAGTTACACTCTAACTGATGTTAACAAACTGATGCTGGGAAAACACTCCCCAGCAATTACATAAAACAATGTATGGGGGCGAGTGAATAAATGAGAAATCATGTGCACCCGAGGTGTGGGATGTTCATATAAACCCCGAGGGTGAAGCATCCCACACCTCGAGTGCACATAATTTCTCATTATGCACTCACCCCCATACATTATTGTATATATAATTAACGTCTCTGTTTTTGCCATAGACAAAACCGTGTGTTAAATACGTAACACCTGAGTAGTGTTACGGCATTCATGCGCTCCCTTTCTATACCAACGCGCTCGAGACAAGCAAATAAACAGAGCGGGAGCTTCCAACTGTCCCTGTTTCCGCAAACAGTACTGACGAGAAAAACACTTTTATTATCTGCATTACCTCCATCCCAAACACACTCTTGTGCTTCTAGGCTCATTGGTAAACTGAGGTAATGCAGAGAAGTTAAATTTTTTCTCGTCAATCCCTGAAACAAGACAGATAGGCTAACCTTCTATTTATTTAAAAACAAACCCTTCAATTATACTCTAAAATAAAATATGGGAGAAACTTCATCAAACTTGAATTTAACACACCCCTCGTTGTTGGATGGCACTCATAAACCCCTCGGGCTTTGCCCTCGGGTTTATATGCCATCAACAACTTCAGTATGTGTTAAATTCTAACACACTCTCCCCATACTTATCCTATATATAATAAACACATAACAAATGTATAGGGATTCCCCATCCACTGTAGTACCCAGGTAATCAGCTGATTTCCTCGATTAGCATAATTTTTTCCAGGCTTACCTTAAAGGCTCACCCGGAAGGCTCATTTTATCTGACAGGTGGTTATTTTTTACTATCATTTGTTTCATATTCCCAGATATTTTGTCCTTCTGCCTCTTTCTTTACTTTCCTCCACTCTTTCTCTTTCCTTTTTCTTCATATTTTTTTTTTGCCACAATCAAAACAGGCTGAAGAAAATGGTTTGTCTCTAGATGTACCAACCTTCAGCAAAATGAATAAGATATCTCTGAAGTGCTGGCCTAATTATTAGTCAATTTAATTCCTGCTGGCACATCTGAAGAAAGCAGCTTGTGTCAGCCCTCTGTGATTGGAGCTAAAAATTCAAAAGCCATAACAAGGGAAGGGGTGGAAAGACAGAGGAAGGCAGGGTGCACGTGCCCTTGCAGGAAGCAAAGACATTGACTGGGAGAGGCACTCGCTGACTCGAGAACTGGGCTCTCTTGCTGATTACTGCCTGACTGCACATGTAACACTGTGTAACAAAAAGACTGTAGTTACTGTGATTCGATTGTCTGGCATGATGTCTTTACTTGATCTTCATTAGGAGGGGAGCTAGTAGCAAAAATACTTCATATGACAGTCCTCTTAGAGTCTCTCGTGGCAGGAAGTATTAGTCCAGACAACTGTGATTGCATGGTCAATACAAAACAGAACAGGGGCACTCAATGATTAAAAAAATTATTGCATCCAAGGATTTCCTGTGTATTATCTTTCTCCAAGTAAAAGATAAAAAATCCTAATTAAAACAATGCCTGTTTGAAAGTATAGCTATTGTCTGACAGACAATGCTGAAGACTGTAGTTATGCCAAACTGCATAGCAGCTGTTCTGTTGTCTCTAAAAAGCTGCATCTATTACTTACAGGCTTTGAAATGTGAAGTTTAAATTGAGATTCATTAATGCAGGTTTTTAGTTTGCACTATTGTTAAACTCAACTAAAAAGCATCATCACAAGACAACCTGTACAATCAACTAGCGGGAAGGTCCCCCCCACCCCAATTTTAACCTTGCATTAAACAACAGTGCCTTACAATCTAAGACTTATATTGGAAAACACAATCAGCAAGATCGAAGCCCATCTTAGAAAAGGAACTTTCTTGCTGCCATATTAATCATTAGAATCCTTTACATTTTGAATGGCAGAAATGCAATATTTGTTAAATATAGTGTCTGTTGTAAAAGAGACATGCTTCCAAGTGACCAATATATAGAAACTGATGCTTCAGGGAAAACTTTGAAAAATGCATTACGTTTAGCCAAAATTTAGCTTATAATTCATTTCTAGAATATCTTTCTACCTTGTTCTTCATTTCTAAGGACTTTGCATGAAGGTAAGGTGCCTGATATTGGAAACTGAACATGTAAAGTCTCGCACTGCAAGCAGCACTGGTTGCGTACACATGCCCTGAGATACTGCATAAGGGGTAGGGACCTATTAGCCTGCTGAAGAAAGCTATGTTCGAGTCCCCAAAGGATACAATAAAGACTTGAATATAACCTGCTGGAGAAGATCGTATTTGAGTCCTTAGTACCGTACATCCTTTGGAGAAGGGTAAACAAGCAGAATCTTTGTTTACCTCCCAGTACAATTTCTTGACCTGGGACCTCATACTAAGAATTTGGAGGTGGGGGTTCACACGCAAGCAATAATACACAACAGAGTGGGCAGTATTAGGCTACAGCCACCTGCCTGGGGCACAATGAAACCCAATGCTGCAGATCACTGGAGTGTATTACTGCACTTAGAAAATGGGTATATATAAGGCATTTTTTAGAAATAAAAAAAAAAGAAACTTAAAAATGTGAAAATTGTTTAAATAGAGTGTCTTGTGAAGTAAAATTACCAGTAGAGGGTACTGATGTGTTGGAAAGCATCTTTGTTTTCTACGTGTCCCCCCCCCACACACACACACACACGCACACAACCCGGCAGCAGTATGTGGTGGCAGATACAGGGCTCAGAATTGGCTTTTAGCTCCAGGGGAGAATCCCCCACAGGGTCTAAAAAATGGGGGGGGGGGCCATTAACATTTGGGGAAAATGGCCTAACTTTGGGTGGTTTTCCAGGAACCAAAATTGACATTTGCAATTTTTTTGAGTCACTCACCATTCCTTGTGTGACCGATCCCTGAGTGTAAAAATGCACCTGTTTGCAGGATTTGTACTCATGGCCCTCTTGAGGTTTTGCCATGCAGACTCTGCTGATGTCCATTGTTTGTAGCTGCCACAAGGGGGAGTAGGATGAGATGTACATCCCTGATGCCATTCTAGAAAAACTAAGCTACTCAAGCCAGATGTAATGCTCCAGTCTGATGCCACATTACTTTCTATGCACTTTTTTTGCATCAAAGCCAAAAAATGCACAAAAAGCAAGTGCTCAGGACAATCCCACTTAGGGCTGATAAAATTTGTGAGAGGGCTTCCAAAACAACACAAAGTATGCTACCCCGGCCCCTTGTATTTTAGGCCTTTCAATAGTTACTTTTTATACAATCAAAATAAACAGCCCCCTCTCCAGAGTAGCAATAGTGTTTTTTTTTTTTCATTGGTGACAACTGCAGCATGAGCGTGATCAGGATAAATGGTTGAGTTTGAGTGTGATCGCCCCCCCTTTTGTTTTCACTGGTGCCCACACCCCATTTCCAAGTAGCAGTCCCTTTCTCCCTCTCTTCCACCTGAAGCAGCATTCAGGTTTCATGGATTAAGTTATTTTTCTTTTCTCTGGCAGCAATTTAATGCCATCCTTGGGTGCTCTGGGTGGTTGGATAGGAAAGCGAAATTTCAAATCTAGTGCAAGCGCCATCAGGTAACAGTTACATGGCACTACAGCTACTGTGTTTTGCCCCAAATAAAAAATAAACATTTAAAAATAGTGTGGGGGGACTAGAAGGACAACAAATAATAAAAATTGACACAGTCTGTAACCGGATTGGGTGAATGGCAAATTGGGGGAGGGACTCACTCGGTCACTCGCTCAGTAAGGAAAAAAATGGCCATCATTTCACTTTTTAATTCTGTGCACGGCACATTGAGTTAGTGTGTGAAAGTCTTGTTGCCACTAAACTTGTTTTTACCTAGTTTCTGTTGGTACATAAATGTATCCCTAAGTGAGGGGCTCAGCCAATCAAAAACTGGGATTTTTGCAATCTATTTTCTAAAATAAAACAGTCTAGAGGGAACAAACAATTGTAAATTTTTTAGCATTACTCAGCATAATAAAGCAATACACAGATCAGAATTTGGAGGTGGGCATGACGGTCCAGTGAACACACTACCATGTTCAGTTGTTTTGGGTGTATTATTTCAGCTCTACTTTATCCGCCTTCCAACAGGACCCCAAATCTCCGTCCGTTCACTATCAGGTCACTGTCCACTACCCCACCCAAAGAAGGGTCCAGTTTCTGCCCCAATCACTTTTTGGGAATTCCACCACCTCCATGTAACAAACCCTCTTGAGCTTACCCCATACAAAGACATAACTCTGCCCTTAAGTGAGGGAAGCCAATCTTGGAAGGGGAAGGGGTGTTCTACAAGAGGTAGAGGCTTGGCGATTTGACAGTCCTGATGGAGGAAGATTTAACACAGGGATGTCATGCCATTGTATATATTTGCAACTGATTGCACATATTGCTATATCATTTATATCGAACATATTGACAATACCATTTACCACTGTATGTGTTCATTTCTGTACTCCTCCCTCACCTGCCACCTGGAAACAAGTTTTGGTTCAATGCACCTTTCTGGGTTACCAATTTTCGATAAATAAATAAATAACTACCTACCTTGGAAGGCACGTTAATGAACTAGAATGAATACAATAAAGGGTAATGAGTATGGTTACAGAAATATGGGAGGTAGTATCAGGACAGACTAAAAGATTAGAACTTTTAATCATCGGACAACAGGAGACAGACAGGGGATATGATAACTGCTTTTATAACATGGGGCAGGGAAAAGTCAGCAACTGACTGGAAGAACAGCACCACATGACTGTGCGTTAATGCATGTTAACAGCACAGTAGCTGAGATGAGCCTCTGGGGGAGATCCCTGGGCAGACCTGCACTTGTTGTGTACAGGAAAATAATTTTGCAAAGGCAGCCATTTGCAATCCTCACTAAGCAACTCCCAGTATTACTGTACAAGCCAGAGGTGCCTTTGGAAAATGAATGTCCACTGCACAAGAACTGCAGGACTGGTGGAATCACAGAGAGGGGGATCTGTGTTCCCCTGCCATGTCACTTGCCCGTATTTTGTTGTCCTCCCCACCCACCACCCTGCGGATCACTGGATACGCACAGTAACTGGGGAGAGGGAGTGCTCCTGTGTGTGAGAGAGAGACAGAAGAGAGCTTACTGCAGGAATCGGCACTGTGGTGTGTGTGTGTGTGTGTGTGTGCATACAAGTGCGTGTGTGTGTGGGTGTGTCTCTCTCTCTCTCTCTCTCTCTTTCTCCCTGTCTCTCTCTCTATCTCTGTCTGCCGATTGCCATAACATTGTATGTGTGCAACTCTCCTGATCGTTTCCCAGTGTGGCACCTGCCGGAGAGACAGAGTGAGAAACACAGCTGCTGCAGGCTAGTGCAGCGTAGTCCCTGTGTGTCTCTGAAATCAACAGCTGTCCTGTGTCCTGTCCATCTGAGCACTGTACAGACCTGGTGCAGTCCGTCGGAGAGTCATCACACTGCAGGGTTGGGTGCCCCCCCAGATGAGAGTGAGCAGCGGACTGGAGAGCAGCAACAGGCATAGAGGGGGAGAGAGAGAGAGAGACAGAGACATCTTACAGGGACATTGCTCACCGCAAGTGACAGAAAAGAGTGAGAGCCAGAGAGTGTGACCTCCTGAACATTGTGCTGCTTGACAGTGGCAGTGTTTATCTCCACATGGTCCGTGTCCCACCCCCACCCCGCAGGATGTCAGCTCTGTAGCTGATGAGCTTGGACAGTGACTGTCTGGGTGTGTTCCACCTGCGGTGCAGTGCCAAACATTGTGCAGCTTGCCGTGATGTGCTTTTGATACATGCTTACTTCCACATTCCTGCATGCACACATTCACATTTGAAATGCAAAAGACAGGTGACAGGTGTTACCATGCAGTAAAATAGGAACGCTCAAAAACCTGTTTACACATAACACAAACCACATCACCACCACTTCCTGTCACTGCCATCAATAAGAAATCTGAACATCTGGAGGTGGTGCGTAACCGCATCCGAGTAAGAGAAAGCCCAAACGGAATATAGAATACAGAATGTATAACATCATACCGAAAAAGTAATAATAAATCCTGGGCGACAGAAATGTGGTGTTAAAGCAGTACCAGGTACATCAACAATGCCGGTGGGCTTCAACTGATAAATCCTCTGTGGCAACATCCATTCTGCTCCAGGCCTTGGCACAAAGAGTAAATAACAGAGAAAAATACGTAGCTCATACCAAATGGCACATTCAGACTGACGGAAAGAAAAGGAAGCATGGGCACAACAGCGTTATGCAGTTTTGCTGCTCCCCTTGGAATGTGATATGTTCATCAAGGTGAAGACCAGGTAGAAAAAATAATTTGAGAAGCTGGCTGTATGAAATCACCAGGTGGAAAGTGGTTGCCAGGATAACCCCTGACAGCAACAGAAATGATGAGGTACAACACGCTGTCAAGCTGCTCTGTGGTGAGAGACTCCACTGTTGGATCAGGCACTAGCTTCATTGCTAGACAATGGCTCTGGACTGCTGAACAAAAAATGCAACAGAGCTGCAAACAAAACATGCAGCAGCAAGCTACAGTAGGTTCAGTACCTGGTGTTTCTAAAGTTCTTAACCCTGTTTTGTAAACCTCAACCCGCAATATACAAATCCAGAAGGTGTTCGTATTTTATGAAAACAAATAGAAACTATGATGCCTCTTGTAGTTTCAACCCATTTGAACAGTGGGGCCCCAGATAGTATAACTGAAAACCGGGAACTTTCAGAACATGAAACAGACTCAGTGCAGGATCTCTCTGGGCAGGTTAACAAAGAAGATAATGGGGACTACCTTTCAGCTTGGCAGGATACAGTACCATTTCCCACATTTAAACAGCAAAAAAACACATCTGTGTGTCTTGTTTTCATTTGTACACATATCCTATGTTATAAGTGCAGCAACCCACTCTAAGGTGTGTTGTTATTGGGGATTAACGCACACCCGGGTGTCGTGAGGGCACTTGGCCTGCAGCCTCGAGCCTCACAACCCACCCAGGTGTGCGTTAATCCCCAATAACAGCATACCCTGTTGTGGGTTATTGGTTATATAATATTTTGCATGGACATACTAACATTGATAAGTGGGAATTAAATTCACTGGGGGATTTGGAAGACTATAGGTCTGTTGAGAACAAAAAAATCCAGAGATGAAGCTGTCATCAGGAGGGTTTTAGGATGGGCATGAGGCAATAGGATTTTCAGGTTGTGGAACCGTCTTCTGGGTGAGGAAATAAAGGCAGAGTTAGTAAAGGAATTCAAGAGGGTGCTGGATGCCTACTGAGATATGAAGGGTATTTCAGGGTATAACCTTTAAGATGATGGATGGACAGATTAGATAGGCACTGCGTCCTTCTGTCCTGACAGATGTAATGCAAAAGACATTGCTGGCCAGGTAGGGATGCACGGAGGATTAGAAAAAAAAGGGACACTGTCAACCTCTCGTGGGTCAATTTTGGCACTTATAAAGTAATTCAGTGTTCAGGACCTTAGAGGAGGTCCAGTTTTAAAAGAGTAAAAATAAAAAAAACATGAGGCACCATATTACTCCAAACCTCAGGCACCTTGATCAGTTGTACTGTACATACGCCAAGCACCTACGCAATACTGGTGGTGACCGGTAGCACTATCCCCCTGAAATTACATTTCTTTAAAGCTAGACCTCATTCTGAAGTCTTATTTACATTGTGTGTTTTTAAGATTCTATCAACCACTGTCTTGGGCCAAAATCAGTCCATGAGGATTTAACAGCTTCCCGTACCCAACCAGTAAGAACCGACAAATTAGAAAATGATTTGTGGGTACAGGGGATTGAGTTTTCAATATTAGGAAACTATGATACATAAGTGGAACTGTATCTAAATATTATGTTATCTCAGCATTTTCCAAATGAATCAGTAGCTTTCAATGAGCTGTTTGTAGACCTTGTTTTTTAGGCTCCAAATCACCTGCAGATGAAGGACTTTTAAAAGTGCCTTTTAACTACCTGAGATTGTTTACTGACAGCAGGGGTGGAAATAATTACTGAGCTGCTAGTAAGCAGTTTCTCAGTTTTTTTCTTGTGCAGCTTACCCTTCTCTGCACACTGCTGGTGGAAACTGGCTAATGAACACAGCTTCTCAAATTTCTTGAATGAGCCAACATAACTTCAGGTAGAGGCACTGAATAAGGTAAACCGACGATGAGGGATTGCTAGAGGTTCCCAGGGTCATCTGAAAACTTCTAGGGCTTGCGCTTTTTCATTTGTAGCACCGACCCTGTGGAACTCTCTACCTCGTCGGTTAAGAAAAGGCCTGACCGTCAGTAAAACTATGTTAAAAACGTATTTATTCTCTCGGGCTTATCCAGACTGATTTTAAATAATTTATACTGTTGATGTTTTTATATGACTGTACAATGCCTTGATTTTGAAAGGCGCTTAATAAATAAAGCATTGATTGAGTGTTGAACAGCAAAAGAAAACATTTTGTCTTCATTCTTTACCACCTACCACCATGCTTAGACAATTATAACAAGCATTTGTCAATGCCGAATGTAGCTTGCTTGTATGTGCTGTTTAGGTATTTGGAAGTGATAGCTCCATGCCTTCCTCCCAAGACATCCACTGTGTCTTTCTGTTCAGTATTCAGAGAAGAGTGGGAGGGGCAAGGGCCACAGCAGTACAGCAGTTACCAAGGGGGTGAAGAGGTGGACAATAGTCCATTCAAAGGCAAAAGAGTCCTGCAGGAGCTCACTAAATTGAAGGTGGACAAAGCGATGGAACCAGATGGCATACGCCCAAGGATATTAACATAACTGCAAAGGGAGATAGCAGCACCTCTGGCAGTCATGTTCACTGAGTCATTCAACATGAGTGAATTGGAGGAGGGCACATGTGGTCCCTCTACACAAGTCTGGCAGCAGGGAGGAGGCAGGGAACAGTAGGCCGTTCAGCCTCACCTCAGTAGTGGGGAAGATCATGGAGACATTGCTTAAAGAAAGGATAGTGGGGCATCTAGATGCCATCGGAGCCCAGGACCATAGACAACATGGATTCACAGTGGGGACATCATGTCAGATAAATCTGGTTGATTTCTTTGACTGGGTGACAAAGGAAATGAATCAGGGTGGGGCAGTGGACAACGCTTACCTTGATTTCAGCAAAGCCTTTGACACCATCCCATATAGGAGGCTGATAAACTAGCTGGGTAGGCTGGGCATGGGGGAAAGGGTGGTAAACTGGGTTAGAAACTGGCTAACAGACAGGAGGCAGAGAGTGGTGGTAAATGGTGTGCAGTCTAGGGAGAGGGGGTGACCAGTGGGGTGCTGTAGGGATCGGTCCTGGGGCAGTTTTGTTCAATGTCTTCATTAGTAATACTGCAGAGCGTCTGAAGGGAATTTTTTCACCAAATTTTCAAGATAACCATTTTAAGACCTCTGATCATGAACAGTGTCACTGTGATTTTCTTAATGTGTCCCAAACACTGATTGCACACACCGAATGCGCCATTGTGCACTACCTGCGGAAACACATTTTGGGCAACATGTGAAAAATGACAGCTATACTGCTCATAAGGAGGTGTGGTAAAATGGCAATGTTGAAAATCTGGGTACAAATATTAAAATTTACCAAACTTACAGCGTCATAGGAACTGTACAGCATACGGTCGTAAAACAGTCATTTTAGGAATTTTTCTCACAAATTTTCAACATAGCCATTTTAAGACCTCTGCTCATGAACAGTGTCACTGTGATTTTCTTAATATGTCCCATACATTGATTTGGCACACCGGCCTAAGCCATTGCCATAACTACATGAAACTGAAAACACGTTTAGCGAGATGTGAAAAATGACAGCTGTACTACTCATAAGGAGGTGTGGTAAAATGGCAACATTGAAAATCTGAGTGAAAATATTGAAAATTCGCGAACTTATGATGCGTAGGAACTGCAACGCACGCTCGTAAAAGTCATTTTTAGGAATTTTTTCACCAAATTTTCAACATAGCCATTTTAAGACCTCTGCTCATGAACAGTGTCACTGTGATTTTCTTAATGTGTCCCATACGCTGATTTCGCACACCAACTGCGCCATTGTGCACTACATGGGCGGAAACACATTTTGGGTGAGATGTGAAAAATGACAGCTGTACTGCTCAAAAGGAGGTGTGGTAAAATGGTAATGTTGAAAATCTGGAGTGAACATATACGAACGTATGAGCTGTATAAGAACTATAGCAACTGCCATCGTAAAACAGTCATTTTTAGAATTTTTCACCAAATTTTCAACATAGACTTTTGAGAGCCCACCTTATGAACACTGGCAGTGTCATTTAGTTAATCAGTCCTGAAAGGTGATTTCACACAGGTGACCCGTGAAATCACCCTTCGGCCTGATTAACGCCATGACAGTGCAGAGGAATTCAGGAGGGTCCCAAAACCCCATGTTGAAAATAGCCCAAAATTCCCAAAATGCCTGAGATATGCAACAAAGTTGAAAAAACCCTATCTATCCCATTATACAGCTACCAGCATTTCCTCAGTTCGCGGTTGGCTTTGAAGAGTGCAGGCGTGTTCCCGGTCCACGAAGATCGTCCGTCAAGCTCTGGAGGTAAGTATGGGGGTGGGGAGGTAGGGTCGCAGTAGGTGGAGTGCGGGTTGTGGGAGGGGCAGGAGAAGCGCCGAGGACAGTTTTGTATTTTTAGTTTTTTATAATAAGGCAGCGAGGGCGTTTGCCCACGCTGGGGAGTGGGCTCCCAAGCGTGGCATGAAAACTATTGAGGGCTGGAGCCGGCGGGATTGGGCACCGTCAGCCATAAAACATTTGCCACGCTGGGGTGAGCTCCCAGCATGGCACCTGTATACTTTGGCGGCTGCAGCGGCGAGGTTGGGCACCCCATCGCCATAACATTTTGCCACGCTTGAGGTGGGCTCCAGCGCGGCACCTGGATGCTTTGGGGCGGTGGAGCAGACGGGATTGGGCACCCCGGCCGGCCACAGTGGGGGAGGGAAGGCGATGAGCACGCAGTGTGCGGTGTGCGATGTGTGTGTGTGAGGGGGAGCTCTGCTCACTGAAGCGTGAACTCTCTCCTTTCAACTGTACGACCACTGCATTTTCAACTGCTGTCATAGACAGCTGCAGCAGTGATTGTGGAACTGGGGCCGCGCCTGCAAACACACTGACTGCATTGGAAGACGGGTGCCACACCTCCGAAAACTCAGATGATGGCACTATGTTTCTTGCACATGCGTGCAAGCAACATAAAAAGGGTCTGAGAAATGGAGCTTTCTGATTGGCTGCAAACATTCTAACAGCCTTATGTTAATCTTTTATTAACATACATGTAGAGCTTAGCCATATGCTGAACAAGGTTTAACACTGTTTAAAAACATTTTTTATTATAATAGCAATAAGGCACTCCCAGGGATTATGTTAATGGTCAGTTAATCACCCTCTAGGGGCATGTGGCACTCAGCTACACCTCGTACCACAGTATACCCCTAGAAGGTGATTAACAGACCATTAACATAACCCCTGGTCATGTCTTATTGCTTAATTATTCCTGTTCCCCCAAACCTACAGGACCTACTACTACAAACCTCACAGTTGTGGGTCACAAACATATATATATTTTTTAACCTTGATGTTTATGCTCCTGTGCCGAGGCCACTGCCTCAGGAGGGAGCCTCCAGCCCCATCCCCCGGCGTCCACCATCCGGTGCTGACCCATATTCCCAGGGCTTACCCCCAGCGGGGTTGGCAGGGTTCCCCAACCTCCACCAGAGACTGGATCCAGTGTGGCCAGTGCTGTGGCTAGCTGGGAGCGGGGCCTGCAAGGCGCCCTCCATCATACGCCGCAGCACTCCTTTTTCCTCCATTTGCTCCCTTACAGTGGTGAGGTGTGCAATGACGCCCGCGGAGAGAGTGCATGTGCTCCTCCAAGTGTCTGCCCCATCTCCTCCCATTTCTGCAGCATCAGCGCACTGCCCCCCCAGTCACCGCTAGGGGCCAGTCAGACGACGAAAGCTGGTGACCCCCCTCCCTGGAGAAGGGGAGCAATTGTTGATGTCATCAAGCACAGTGGCATACTTACTATATATATTCCATCTTGTAATTGATTGCGATTGTTACATTTCCAACTCTACTTTGGACTATATTTTTAGAACAATGTATTCATTTATCTTTAAACTTGGTCTGACTATCACTTGTTACTGTTGCCTGATGCTGACGGTATCTTGGCTACAGTGACCTCATTACAGTGGTAGCCAGCAATATGTCCCAGCATATCTAGATATAGCTGTATATTGCACAGGAACGTCCCATTCATTTCAAAGGGATTTCCTCTGATGTATCTGCATATATATCTAATGATTTACTGGGAAATATCAGTGACTATCACTGAATGTATGAACCTGTCAGCTGCCTTCCTGACCTGCCTTTCCCTCCTCCTTCCTCTAATTCATGCCCCCTCCCTTGGGATCGTTGTATGCCTCCCCTTTCTCTGTACTGTGATTTTCTACCAGTTGCTTTCTTTTGTTTCAGGATTTAGAGCACGTTTCTCATTCCTGATACCGATATATTGAAAATTTTGCACCTTTGCCATTATCTTGTTTTCATTTTTCCCCACAAATAAAATGTTGTAACTTGTCCCATTGATATGTTGTGAGGTAATTGAAGAATGGGTTTTGTTCAGGGTGATGCCCTGTACAAACCTATGGCTTTGGTTTACTTTAGTTTTGTTTAAAAAATGGCAGTTTTTAATTTTAAAAATCCTTGTTCGTCACTCGCTTCCAATCCTGGTTCACGAGGTGGCAAAATCCTTATTCGCGAGCTGATCCTTGTTTGTGAGCTGTCTAAATCCTTAATCACGACTTCCAGACCAGATGGCCTTATCTCGCGAACAAGGATGACTCGCAAACAGGGATTTTGTCAGTTCACGAAAGGGGATCGGCACGTGAAAGGTGATTGTTTTTTTTAATCCTCTTTCACCAGCTGTCAAAATCTCTTTTCGCAAGCCAATCCCTTTTCATGAGTTTTAAAAATCCTTGTTTATGAGATCAGGACCAGATGGCCAAAATCTCACGAACAAGGAATTCTCACGAATGGGGATTTTTACAGCTTGCGAATGGAGATCCACCTCGCAAAATGTGTTTTGACACCTCACGAACAAGGAATTTAAAACATGTTCCCAGTGTACTGCTAAGAAACGGTTTGGTCTTTTGGCTTGACACACTAACACTCCCCCACAGCCTACCACCCCACCCACCACAGACCAACAGGTGATGGGATGTGCCTTGAGGTCGTTGGGCCTAACTCTCACCCCATTCTCTATACTGTATCATGTGAGGCTTTGTTACACATGGAATGGGGTGAGTTGAGCCAACGACTCAGGCACCATCACCTGCTGGTCTGTGGTGTGGGGTGGTAGGGTGTGTGGCGGGGTGTTTGGGTGTCAACCCTAATGCCTCATTTCCCTACTTTTGTCGCGTCAACCCTAATTGATGTATTAACACAGTTTTTTTGCAATGAATATGCTGTGTGTGTGTGTATATATATATATACACTCCCACCTCTTGCCTTTCACACCTCTGCTATGCCTGAGCTACCTCACCATCATTTCTCCCCCCACCTTTTACTCCAACTCTCCCTTCTATCTTGACAAAGCCATCCCCTGGCTGCTGTAACCCACAAATATGCACTTTAGTCTGTTTTCTCTACCATTATTACTTCTGTTCAGCTTTTTTCTTTTTCATAATGTCTAACTGCTGTGCAAACTGTTTTGTATACGATCTGATGTTAAACCTCTGTAAAATGTAAACTGTTGTGTCTTTGATTTGATGTGGAACCTTTGTAAAAGAGCCTCTGGTTCAAAGGCATTATAATCCAAGAAACAAAAAAAAAAAAAAAAAAATAAAATATATTGTTCTTGCAATGAAAAATCCAACAGATACTGCTGTTCTGAACAACTGGTTGTCTGACTGCCCTGGATAAACAAATTAGCAAAGGGGCAAATTAGTTTAACATACTTAACACAAGATTAAAACTGGTTTACTGCAGTGCCTCCAGCCTGAATTATGCTACTCTGCAGAATGTGACTGGTGGGCTACGAAACCAAGTAAAACTTACAAAACATGCATTTCAAAGCTCCAAAGCGCACACTTCCTCTTCCCATTGTTATGTTCTTGACTAACTGTAAATGTGGATTAATGACAGAAATACATTTATTATACTTCTTAAGACAGCATATTCCATGGACAAGCATTTGTGTAGAAGAACAACTCAGTTCAGTAGGCACTTGTCCATGGGATAGACAGACCATTATTAAACTATTCCTAACCCTGTAACTGCTGGAGACAACTTCACATATGAAGATCAAAACAGTAAATTGAGTCCTGACGTCTATAAGTGCTTTACACCAAAACTGATTTATTTGCACAGAGCAGGTAAAATACCTCTGGGAAAGTCAAAATAGCACTGGCTAACTGTCAAGGCAAATAAGATACATTATGTTGCTTGAAAGGAATTTACCTAAAGCAGTAATGGATGTGCAGAAACACATAGCGAGAACTAGAGACATGACTGTGGTAGTGCTTATTGAGAATCAAAATTAGATTGGAATTGACATGCTTGTGCTAAGCAAGCCTTGCTTATGGACATGATCCTAGCAAGTTGGGGGGAGGGTGAGAGTCAGCACCACTGAAATTCTGAGTCACGTGATCTACTAAGCAAAGCATTTCAAAAGATAATGAACAATGCATTGTGTGCTAGTAGCTGATTAAACTGGTAAACACATTGATGCCTCACAAGAATAAAGAAGGAGGCCCCCTCAAAAGCCTTATTATGTACCAATAATCTGACTTATTGTAGCACCTCACTTCACTGATCTCGGCTTCAAAAGAATTCGCTCACTTCCACCACAAGAGCAGGAGGAAAACTCTGACCTGAGCACACGCAACACCTTTCCCTGTCCATCCAGCCTCCATTTGACCTGGATTCCTGTGTACAGATCTTCACTATAACGTACCAGAAATCTTCCAAAGTAGTACACTGCATTGCGCTGTACATTGCACACAAAACTAAACTTCCCAAACAGAGCTACCAAGAGGAATGCAAAACAGAAAAAAACATCCATAATGAACGGCACTAACAGAACAAAGCAGGGTGAGGACAGAAAGTGCAGTTACCTTACCCTCACAGTAGATCTTCAAGAGAATCTCCTCTATTGAGCAACACATATGAACTATAAGCAATCAGAGTCAGGACTACTTGGAAACGTTTGGCAGCTGGTGTCACCCAAGTTGATGTAGGCTGATGCTACCTGGGTAACATGGGTGGCCCCATCATTCCTCAGTTTCCCACCAGTAACAAGCTCAGAGGCTTATCAAACCAGCAGGGATGGAATAAATCAGAGCCAAAACTAGCCTCCACATAGGAAGTGGGCTAGAACTGGATAAAATGCCCTAAAAGGACAAAGGAAAAGTAAAGCACATGCAAATGCAGGCAGGACTTCCTGTAAAAACTGCCAGAGTAGAGAAGGGGGAATGTGGGAAGTTGAGCCGTGGCTCAATGAAGTAGATTCTCTCGAAGATCTACTGTTACAGTAAGTAGCTGCACCAACTTATTCAAGGACATCTCCATCCACTGAGCCACACCTATGGAAAAATTCCCAAGCAGTACAGTAGGCAGGAATGATTAATATGACCATAAGCGCTGGCCCAGTGGCACAGAGGGCTGAGGCACTGGCGCCTTACCTTGAACCACGCTGGTGACCCGGGTTCAGGAACAGACTTGGGGTGTCGGGGGCCGGCAGGGTAAGAAGAGGATTGAGCATCAGTAAGACTGCTCTCCTCTCCTAGGGTGGGCTGTAGGAGTGTGTTGCTCTGCAGTGACCTCCGGTGGAGACCGGGGTAATGCAGAAGCAGCGCAAAGGAGGGAACTTCACCAGAAAAATGGAAAATGGCTCCGCACTCAACCGGATGATGGCCGCCCGGCAATCTGATGCTGTCAATGTTCCAAGCCATCTGTCCCTCAGTGGTACCCCAGGGCCAAGTATTGCACTTGCCCTGCCTCAGGTGCCTCTCCCCTCGGAGGAGGGGGGCCCACCCGAGAAGGGTTACATCCGGGTTACCCTGCGGATGTCTTCAATGTGAGGGCCGGGTGCCAGGAACAGGATGGATCGGGTGTAGCCTTGGCAGAGCTTGAAGGAGTGGCTGAGAGCAGCATGTAGAGGGGGAAAAAAGATAATAAAAAAAAAAAAATATGACCATAAGACAAAAGGCCTTGCAAAACAGCAAGACCAAAGCTGGTCCATCTATGAGAGACAATGCCCAGACTATAACGTTTAGTGAATGTGTGAACAATACTTCAAGTGGCTGCAGAGTAGATGTCAGCAACATACACACTGTAGAAACAAGCCAAGGAAGTAGCCGTGCCACTAGAGCAGTGGTTTGTCATGTAGGCATAGGTCAGGAAGCGTAGGAAAACCAGAAGCAGTTATAAAATTCATAAGGAGCAGTTTCACATACAGATTTACATATATTTTATAACCCGAGATATGAAAGGGAGAAGAAAAGACAGAAACAGCAAGTGAAGACAGAGAGATAGTGAGAGGCAGGTCTCACAAGAACATTTGATTGTGCAACCAGACAGACAAAAGACAGAAAAGGAGAGTATAGAGCAGATCCTTGCGTTCAGCTCTTTCTGTGTAACAAATGGGACAGGGCTTTATTCAACCAAGTCACATGGCCATAGACTGGAAGCTCTTTACCGTGTTTCTGGTAACAGAAAACAATACAAGATGCCAACCATGTGGAAAGGCATTGCTTAGACACAGGGAAGTCCACCATCCTGGGGACAAAAGACACAAAGAGCACTGAGGATTTCCTACAATCCTTGGTATGATCCAGGTAGAAATGCAATGTCCTACAGACATCCAGTGAATGCAACAACTGTTCTCCTCTATTAGAGAGGGAAGGAAAATAAACAGGAAGTTGAATAGCCTTATTCAGCGTGGAGTCAGAGACAAGTTTCAGCAGAAAACAAAGACTGGTCCTTAGAGTGACCCAATCATTGTGGAAAGTAAAGACTGCTGGCTGTGCAACTAGAGCTTGCAATCTGGACATTGCGTGCCGAAATAACAGCCACCAGAAACAGCATCTTCCAAGATGGAAGGTCATTCCACAGGTAGCAGCTGGATCAAAAGGAGACACCATAAGGGTCTCAAGAAAAACCATGGTAAGGTCCCACACTGGAATGGGTCAACAGACCAGGGGATGAATATGAAAGATCCTTTTAAGGAGCCTGTGGGAAACTTTAGGTTATGCAACTGACTTACTATCTGTAAGGGCACGAAACACTGTAACAGCAGGAAAATGCACCTACAAAAGAGTACTAGAGGTCTGAGTCCAAAAGGGAAAGGAAGTAGTCCAGAACATGACTCACTGGATACATAAAAGGGTCCAGGCTATGGGAGGCACACAAGATCATGAAACGTTACAATTTCTGGGAATAGGCATGCCTAGTAGATGGCTTATGAGCCACAAGAAGAACATCAGCAACCACTGTGGAGACCCCAAAGCAGGGGAGTTTTATATCCTCAGAAGCCAGGCACAAAGGAGCAGGATCAAAGATCCAGATGCACCACAGAACCCTGCTTCTGCAACAGAAACCCTGCATGTAGAGGAAGTAGAACAGGGAGTTTCACAGCCAACTGCTGAAGCAGGTGGAGCCAAAATTTGTCTGGGCCAGAATGATGACATCAGAATCAGAGTGGCCAGTTCCGCACAAAGTTTGAGTAGAACCCTCTGGATCAGAGGGAATGGAGGACATGCATGAAGGGACCTACCTTTCCTGGAAAAGTACTGTTTGTGCTTCATCATAAAACTCCAGCTCTGGAGCGACCAAGCAAAAATGCTGCAGTTTTGCATTGCATAGGGATGCAAAAAGGTACAGTTCTAGATAACCCTTTTTTTTGAAGAAGGCATCAACAACAGAATCCAGAAGTTCCCACTTGTAGGAAATAGCCCTAGACCAACTAAGATGGACTGCCAGGATGTTGAGGGTGCCAGACAGAAACACGGCCTTGAAAAACACTTTGTGTTACAATGACCCAATACCAAACCCTCACAGCTTCCCTGCAAAGGGGACAGGAGTGAACACCTCCTTGTTTGTTGATGTAGTGCATCATTAAAACATTGTCTATTTGAAACAGCAAGAGTTGACCCTGCAGAAGGACAGTGAAGGCCTGTAAGCCAAGTAAAACAGCCCTCATTTCCAGAGTGTTGCTGTGGAGAGAGCGATCAAGAAAGGACCCAATACCTTGTGTCTAGAACATCTCGAAATGAGCACCCCAACCAGAGCCACAGACATCCATCATTGTTATCATCAGGGGCATGGCACGGTGAAACAGAGACCCTGTGTCGAAGATGGAGCAGTTCAACCACCAGAGGAAATGCACAGTGAAGAGAAGACATAACTGGAATGAGACACTCCAGGTTCTCAAAGTCCTGAGCCCACTGGATATGGAGGAACCTCAGGGAATCCTCATGTGTAGGCACTCCAGGGACATTAATGATGGCCACAGCCATCAACCAAATCAGTCTGAGAAGGCATCTTGCTAAGACATAATGAATTGAAGACAGCAGCTGTGTCTGGGCAATCCGAGCAGCCACACTGTCCTAAGGACGGAAGACCTGGTCTGCAAATGTATCAAGGACAGCACTGATGTATTGAGGACAGGGGGTAAGAACTCATTTGGATTCATTGACAAGGATGTCCAGCTGATCAAACAGCTAGCACCTCCGAAACAATGTGTGCAGGACTGCATCCCAGGATGGGGTTTTCAAGGACTAGTTGTCCAGATATTGGAACACATGCAGGCCTTCCCTCCTGAGCGCTGCAGCTACCGCTGCTAAGCATTTGATGAAAACACATGGCGCCAAAGATAAGACAAATGGAAAGACATAAAACTGGAAATGAGAACCCCCGGCATAAAGTAGAGGTAATGTTTTAGACTGCAAATCCCTTTGATATGGAGGTAAGCATCTTTCATATCCATAACACACATCCAGTACCCCTATGGAAACATCCTCATGTGCAGGCATGCCAGAGGAACAGTTATGATAGCCATAGCCATCAGTCAATCAGTCAAGAAAGCGTCTTTCCAAGACATAATGATTAGAAGATGTCAACTGTGCCTGGGTAATCAGAACAATTACATTGTCCTCAGGAAGGAAGGTGTGGCCTACAAATGTGTCATGGCCAGCACCGATGTATTGGAGACAAGAGAACAGAACCACTTACAGTAGGTTTACTAACAAGGATGCCCAACTGATTGAACAGCTGGCACCTCCCAAACAATGTCTGAAGGACAGAATCCCAACAAATGGTTTTCAAGAGCTAGTTGTCTAGATATGAGAACACATAAAAGCCTTCCCTCCTCAGAACTTCAGCCACCACTGCTAAGCATTTGGTGAAGACATACAGCACCGAAGACAGGCAAACTGGAAAGACATAAAACTGGTTAAAGAACCCTGCAGCATGAAGTAAAGGTAACATTGCAACTGTAAAGCCCCTTTATACGGAGGTCAGCATCCTTTACTGTATATCTAAGGTGAACATCCAATCCCCCTTCAGAAGTAGAGGGAGCAGGCACTGAAGCCATACCATACAAAACATTCCATATTCAATGTACAGGTTCAAGTCCCTGAGATTATGGCCAGGACACAGGTCATGTGTCCACCTCGGAACCAGAAAATATCAGGAGAAATAAACCTGGTTCAGTTCAGTAGTAAGGAAGACCTCTATGACTCGCTTGTGCACAAATGTTTAAACTTCCTCTAACAGGACAGACAGGTGACCGAGAGGGTAGTGACACAAAGGATGAGGATGCACAGGAGGGGTAGATAGCAGCTTCAGGGCATGCCCCCAATGAACAATGTCCAGTACTCATATGCACATGGTAATCTCCCTATAGTTTGATAGGAAGAGGTAAATGTGCCCCCCCCAACCAGGATCTCTGGGTCTTGCGAAGGGATAGGGGAGGCAGATGGGAGTCAGAAGGCTCTGAGTGCTGCAGAGAAGCCACCAGCACCCATGATGACACCTGGCATGGGCATCAACGGCAGGAGGGATAGTGATGGCACATGCTGGGGCCCATGCCTTGGGGTACAGGTGTGGCCACAGACAGGATGAGAGTAGAGCCAATGAATGGAATCTCTACCATAACCACAAGGCTGAGAGGTGAGAGCATTCATGGATTGTAGAGTCACCTTGAGGACTACAAATCTTGTAAAGTAATCTCCACACCATGGGCAAATAATTTCTGTCCAATAAAAGTTAAATTAAGCACCAACTGCTGAACATCAGTGGCAATGTCAGCCACCCTGAACCTAAAGTAGCACGGGAGGCAAATGACAGAGGCAGTAGTATGGGTGAAAGCATCAGAATTGTCATAGGCAGATCACAAAACATGCTTTCCAGCATCCAGGCCATGGGTGACAGTCTGCTGGACCTCCATTTGAGTGGGCCAATTAGGTAGCTTTTTGGCCCCCACAGAGATAGACTTCCACAGCCTACTCTGATATTTGATCATCTAAGCCTCACAATTAGCAATCACAAGACCAAGGAATGCTGAGACATACATCTTCTTGCCCATAATGGCTAACCTCTTGGATAGGTTGAATGTTATGGGCAAGAGGACCTCCCCATACAGTGTGGTGCTTTAGACCTGTTATGAACAGCCATAATGACTACATAATCAGTCTCTGGCTAGGAACAGCAAAAGACTTTAGTGGACAGAACTAGACACTGCTTGTCTGCCTTAAAGATCACAGCAGAAAAGGCACTGGGCCTGTGTCAGGCAGCCATAGTGGAATCTTCCAGAGCAAGGTGTATAGAAGGAATGATCGCAACAGGCAAAGTAGGCACCTCCAGGATCCCATATAGGTTCTGCTTGACGGGATCCTCCTCTTTTGCAGTAAAGTCGCATCTACCTCTTCCTGCATCAGTTTGAGCAAAGCCTGGAATGAGCCATTCTCAGGTGGAGAACATGGAGTGCATACTACCCTGTCCTCACTGCAGGAAGAGAAGGTGAGCTAAAACCAGTGCCCTCAGGCAAGAGTAGATCTCTTCCTCCTCCTCCTCCTCCTCCTCCTCCATATGCTGGAGGACAGGATTATACTTCTTCTCTTCATCATCTGGGAGAGGATGCTACAAAGGGAGGCAGCATCAATGACACTGGCGTTGATACAGGGGGCATCGAGTTGATTGCAAAAGCAAACTTGCTGGACCTAAACCAGCATCAGCCACATCAATGGATTGGCCTGAAATGTCAATGGTACCATAAGCATTGCTGGCGGGGCCTAAGATGGAAGCTGCTTGAACAGAGCCAACATGGTCTGCAACATGGTCTGTGTGTTGATGACACGCATAGCAGGAGTCAATGATGTTCTTGTTGACGGGCCGAAGTTCAACAGGTATATTGGCGGAGATCTGCTATTAGCGGCACAGCCAATGCCATACCCTGTCACTGGTGTCTCAATGATGGTTTGGGGCAGTAGAACCCAAGGCTGTAGCCGTGGCCTAGATATGAGACCTAGCTTTGTCTCCGAATTTCAATTGATACTGGAAATGGGCAGGAGAAGTCGCCGATGGGAAAACCTCATGTTTCCCTTAGCATCACTACTTTTCTTTGTCAACAATAGGCTTATCCTTTGGTTTCTCCTTTGGATTTGATGTCCCCAGTGGAAATTTCTTAGCCATCGCCAACTGCCAAGGTGGCCAGCTTAATATCAAAGATATAGAGGTGTTAAGAGCGGGCTGGTGAAATCAATGTTGAATGTTGTGTCTCTCCATATGAAAGAGAAAGGTTTCTAAAGCCTTTTGACGACATCGCTTCATAGCTTGAGTAAAGCCCTGGCAAATGGCACAGTTCTTAACATAACTCAAGAGGACCAGAATGTTTCCTTTGCAGCAATGACAGACAGAATCAAGGCTCTTTATCCATTGCTGGTGGCATGTAGTACACATTGGATAGACAAATAAAATTGAACTATAAAAACACTGGCAAAAGTGATGGCTAGTTTTGGTGTTGATAGTAGGAGTTGGCTCAAGCAGATTTACCTACTACTATACACTACTCCATCACTCACATCCATCAAAGTGCTGCACTGTCCGTTAATCAGGTGGTAACCTGCCTCTTTATTCACCAGATCTGTACATCAGTTGCCTGCATGCTCTTGAGGCTGATTGGGTCCTGTTGTGTGTGTGTGTCTGGGCGGGGGGGGTAAAATTAGCCTGTGGAGGTTTACAGGACAAAAAGTAGTTGCAATTCCAAGATGGTATATGGCTTGTTTGGGCAGAAGTGGACTTGCATGTCAACTGAAGGAATGCTCAACCAAGGTAAAAAAGGGTCAGTGTGAGAGGTCAATCACTAATGCCACATGCTGAGCTACACGTAGTATTGCAGTCTACTTTTTCAAACTAGGGAACCTGGGAGTTCAAGTGACAACTAGGGCTGTGAAATGAACAGTATGTATTTATTTAATTTGATGTTAACTGGGTAAGGTTCACTGGGAATATGCCTGTTTACAGGAGTGAGCCGGAACACCAAAACAGTAAACACATCAAAACAAGATAGTAACATGAACATAAAAGAACAGAAATTCAGTTATTTATTTATTTACTGAAATCTGGGATTTAAGACTTTTGAGCAAAGCTCTTTACATAGGCTCCATGTCATAAGATAACTCTCAGGAAGGCAAATACAAAGTAAGGTTACACTGCAAGTGATTCCAGGCCTAAATACATTCATTTGTTACAAAATGGTACCTACAATTAGTACAGAAATTGGTACATTCAGAGACACAACTTAGGGCTTGGTTGAGCATGGGGATACAGAGAGGTGTAGGAGTGCTGACGCTATAAATACCAGACAAAGTAGGGGAAAAACAAGAAATAAGACATTCAGTTAGCAAGGGCAATTACAGTGCCTGAGTCAGGAAGAGTTACAAGGGGAGGGAGAGAGGGGGAGAGAAGTGGTTGAGGATAACAGGGCAAACATGGTAACAAAGTAATGCAGAGGAGGAGGGAAGGGAGAGAGGGGAAGTATGTGGGGTGTGGATGATGGGGCAAACAAGGGGACAGGGTAGGGGAGGGTGGGGGGAGGGAGGCACGGTTCGAAGGGTATGGTACGGGCAGAGTTGAGGCATAGAACAAGTGCAGGGTAAAGTCTAGGGGGTGAATTGTGCAATGTGACATTAAGGTGCCACCCTAGTGGAAGCAGTCACATGACGACTCAGCGATAAGAGACTGCTGTAGCTTTTTTTTAAAGAAGTTCAACATTGGAATGCTAGTGATTTCAGTGTCCAATTACATTTGAGCTGCTCCAATCGGTTACATTTTAGTCTGTTTTTATGTGTCCAGAGAGTATCTGTTTCTTGTCTGTGCAGCGGGAGAAAGCCACAGATCTTAAGAGTCATATGCTTTCATTTTTCATTTCATTTTTATACTGGAAAGGCATGTGTGCAAAATTGTCCATTTTCACAAGTGTCCAGTGGTCAACATATAACAATTAGAACAAAATCAACATAATATAAAATATATACAAAAGTATGTAAAACATAGCATTAAAAACATTTACACACACTTCTGTTGAGTAAAGAACGTTTTAAATTGTTTCTAAACATAGACAGTCGGACACTGCACTGATGATAGTCGCAGACTATTAAAAAGTTTAACTCTCCTATATGATGGGGAAAGATATAGTTAAAAGAACATTGTCTCATGTGGGTTTTTCAAAATGGAATAAACAGATTATTTGCTGAGGATCCAAGTAGCAGTGATCTAGCATTTTTTTTTAAGTAATTTACCCAAACAGTTAAGGAAGCCAGCAGCTTGAATTTTATAAATGAAATTACCCATCACGTATTTTAATCTTACATTCAGAGGAAATCATTTCAGGTGTGAGTAAAGTTTACAATAGTATACCCTTCTATCAGCAGACAGGGCAAATTTCCCATCTGATTGTAAAGTACTCTAAACCAAGCTATTTCTACATTAGCTTACGAGGTACAAAGTACAGCACCATAATCTAGTGAAGAGGTTATAATGAGTTATGACTAACTGAACCTCTGTGGATAAGTATTCCTTAACTCTAAAAGGTAGACCAATCTTATAGTTTATGTGTCCCAGTAAGTAGTCTAAGTGATTGCTATACTGGATCCAAGAATACTCCCAGGTATCTGAAATCACTGTCAACCTGAAATATTAATTTGCAAATACCATGTATAATGGACTGTTCATTATTTGGGACCAAATAATGAATAGTATGCTCTATTCAGGAGTAGTCATATTAGGAATAAATTGCAAAGGAAAAAAAAAAAAGAGAAAAATCATTTTCCCCTTCCACAGGTGACTGAGGCTAGTCCCATGGACATCCTAACCCTCTCAGTCATCTTCCACCCCCACGCTTATCCTCCTGCTCCCCCCAAAAAACCTAAAATCCCCTATCTGGCATTCTACTAGACTTCTTCCCTGCCAGACACACTGAAAAGAACCCACCCTCCTGCCTAACTCAAGGAGCCTCCACTGTTTATGGGCAAAGAATTCTAAGGGCAAAGTGCTCCCCCCAGGCCCAATCTATCAATGGGGGGGGGGGCTAAAGGTATTTAATCTTTGCCACTTTGTCTGATCCCCACCTTTCTCAACACAGTAGAGTAGTTAAAGAGATTTCTCCATCTCT
Organism: Neoceratodus forsteri; assembly: GCA_016271365.2. Lineage (NCBI taxonomy): Eukaryota > Metazoa > Chordata > Ceratodontiformes > Ceratodontidae > Neoceratodus > Neoceratodus forsteri. The sequence continues at coordinate 400,670,798 of CM028136.1, read as the reverse complement.
AATCCACACCCCCAGAAGGCAATTATGGGCAAAATAAATCAGGCTTCCACTTGTGTCCTTACCAGATGCCTAATTCATGATGGGTTAAATAAGAGTATCTCAGACATTTAGTTGTTTCCCCACACCCAACAATGCTAAAGCTAAGACTTTAACAGCAAAGGAAACAGCGGAGGGAGCGCAGTTTACCTACAGTCACAGTAGAATGCCACAGAGGATAGTAAAGGAGTTCAATGTGACTACTTGTAGGAACAAGGCCTGCTTCCATCTCACAGTATCACATTCCTATGTAGTTAGAAAACTTTATTGAACAAAAAAACAAAACAAGAATTAAAAAATTCTAACAGCAATGGGGTTATGGACTACTTCTCAGAAGCATTATATAATAAAGGTCATGAGGTAGGGTGCAGTACTGGATCTGGTACTGAGCAACACTAAGGAAAGACTGAATGAAGGGAACACAGGATAAAGATTGAGCATTTGAGCAATAGTGATCATAATATTTTATGGCCCCGATTTTTTCCCCATTTTCTCCCGGCCCCTGTCCCAGCCGTGCACACGCATGTGGAGGCACATGCACACCACGGTACCGGATGCCCCTCCCGCTACTTACTGCCCCCCCACCTACACTGACCATTGGACCTCCACCCGATGGCAGCGGAACTATGGTGGGTGCAGCCTCCCAGGAAAGGAGAGCTACCTTTTGACTGCTCGAGCCTGCTCCCTGTCCCCCCCATGCCGACTCTTCAATGATCTGAGTCCATTCCCGAATCTGGGTCACCAGCGTGATGCAAGTGTAACCCCTAGATGGCGCTATCCCAGGGGCTACTACCCCTGCCTGATTTGCCACTAACAGGTTGAGGGGCCTGGATCCGATGGCGGGTGCCTCCACCCAGAGGTCAGGGTTTGCAATAGTTAAACTAACTTGGTCACAGCCCTCTGGGACACTGCAACCCCCCTTTCTTCCCACTAGTGGCCCACACAGTATATCAGAATTACCTTCACAGTATACACTTACCCCCAGGACTGGTTCAGGCACTGGGACCCCCTGTAAAATAAGAAGATACAGTGCACCAATCACAGTACAATACTTTAACATAGACAAATACCTCAGGCAGTATAACTTTGCTGAAACAAGCAGCTCTGATTTATTTAGGGGGATATAACAAGGACAGGGGGAAATCAGGTTAATTAGCTTATCACTTTACTCATCTACCTATGGCTCAGTGCACAGGTCTATCCCTACCAGTTACTGTCCCTGGGTACCCAAGCCCTAGTGGCTAGTCCAAACCGTGGCAGCTGGTAGGGGCCCTTTCACACAGAGAAAAGAAAATTAGTTAAACAGTCAGCAGTACAGTAATTCCATTTGGATTCAATGTGGCAATTCAACAGGAGCAACCCTGATTTAGTACTCACGACCTCCAAACAAGATAGGGTCCTTCAACGTCAGCAGGGCTACTCTTGAGCTCCACGAGACTCCTCACACATTTATATGACAAACTGCAACAGGCAAAAGTCCTTTAATGGCAGCAGGATTCACTTGAGCTACAAAAGCCTCCTCACACATTTATATGGTAAACAGTAACAGGCAAAAGTCCTTTAATGGCAGTAGGTTTCACTTGAGCTACACAAGCCTCCTCACACATTTATATGGTAAACAGTAACAGGCAAAAGTCCTTTAATGGCAGCAGGATTCACTTGAGTTACACAAGCCTCCTCACACATTTATATGGTAAACAGTAACAGGCAAAAGCCCTTTAATGGTAGCAGGATTCACTTGAGCTACATAAGCCTCCTCACACATTTATATGGTAAAAAGAAAGTACTATACCAGGCAGGCTGCTTCTCTATCTCGATCGCAATTACTGCACAATACCCGGGAGAACACACAGCAGATTCAGTTCCTGACAGACCGAGTGCAATTCAGCAATTTCTCCAGTCTTCTACAGGGTGAGCCTGGTTTCTACTCTTCAGATATCCTTTGATTCTCTTCACAGGAATGATTCAGTCCTAACAAACAGTTACGAGCTGCAGACCAGAACTCGGGGCCTTACGTGTTTCCGACTAAAACTGCACACCGAAAAAGCACAGGGCTCCTTCCCTCTTCACTGCCAGAGCTCAACTGAAACTCCAGCAGACAAAACGGGCACTTCCTTTGAGTTCCTCCCAGTTCTTGGCTGGATTGGATGTCACTCACAATAGACTGCCCCGTTGGTCCAAAAAGGCGCCGAAGTCCAAACTACATCTCCCAGAGTCACTGCCCATACAAATCCTCTTGTGGCTGGCTCAGATTACGAGTCCAAGTTCTGATTCGTCCAAGGCACCATTTTAGAGCTACCTTAACCCACACTGATTGGTCCAGTTCAGCAGTTCAAAACTAGAATGGGGAACTAGGCAAACACAGTTCTGACTGCAAAGAAAGCAGGTTAGACAAACTGTATTTTCATTATTACTCTAAATGATTTCTGGCAAACAGTTACATCTTTCAGATAGGTTCCTTTGCACTCCTAGTGACTGCAAAATGGAGTGAATTGGCAGCAGCTCGAGTGGTACTCAAGCAGAAAACACACAGTTCCCCATACAAACTAATTATGTCTGCAAGCAGACAGCTCTTAAAGAGACAGTACCAGAGGCTCTAAAACACTCACAGTTAAATGGCTTAAACGCCAAACACCATTCAGGCTTGGAGCATTCAAGTAAGCTCCTGGAAGTCTTTTGGGAACTCCCATTTGCAGGGGGGTTACACCCTTCCTGGCCTGGGAAAGCTTGACGTCCGCGTCAAGCAAGTACCCCCCATAAGTTTCAACTGCAACCACATACATTTGCATTAGGCTCACACATGTAATCATCAGTCAATATATCATTTAGCAAGAACACATTTCTGAAACATTGCAGTACATCACTCTTTACACAGTATTACACACACATTGTACCATAACTCAAGTTATTACCTCTTGTACATGAAACCTGAAGAGAGGGGGCCCTTCCCTATCAGTTACCTTGGGGCTGGACGGGGCAAGGGCACCATACATAGAGGGCAACACAAGTAACTTGGAGTTAGCACTGACGCTCAGTTTGGGCAATGAGCTCGGGGACACATATACTCCTTTATGGACAACATTGAGAGGCAAGTCCAGGCCTCCCAAGGGAATCATAACTGAGGTGCACCACAGGCTTTACAGCTCGACCAGTCTTTCTAGGAGGAACTGTTACAGTCTCTGCACTCTGAGCCTCATTTTCAGCATTGTCCTCACTTGTCAGGGGAGTCTCCATGGGGGTAGAGAGGCTAGAACTTGGGGCACTTTCAGCTCCAGGAATTACAGTTTCTGAGTCCACAACATTTGGCTCGCATGGAGAGCTTTCGGACACTGGCAGTGGACTGTCAGGGCACTCAAAATACTCTTCTTGTTCTGGTGTATCACCAGTCTGCCCCAATTCATCATTTTCCTCCCCTGAAAGCTCAAACAGTTCAACCATGCACAATGATTCCATTTCATCTGATCTGATGCTTTGCACTTCACTTTCTGGGAGCATTGGCTCCAGGGACGAAGCTGGGGGCTTAGACAGTCCAGAAGGCCCAGCTAGCCTTCAGTATTGACTAGGGATTGCCCCGAAACAACTGACTCAGTTCGTAAGAAGGATAGTATTCAAAGTCACTCTCACTTTCTTCTGATATGGACTGACAGTCATGCTCAACTGGGACTTGTGGAAGGAACACTTTAACTCTGCTTCTGTAGGTGCAGACTTTCTTGATCTTTTCTTAGCAGCAGCTCTAGTCACTGGTCCAGAGGGGCATCTTCTAGGGCTCAGACTCAATCAAGATTTGTCCAATGGACAGTAAATGATTTCTATGCATTGTTTTACATCTTTTGAATTATTCTCAGGCCTTACTTTGTACACTGGCAGATCATCTAGTTTGCCCACTACAATGTGAGGAGATGGTGCCATCTGTCAGCAATCTTGTGTTTGCCATGCAGTCCCAGATTTCTTAGCAATACCGATCTCCCTCCTGGAGTTCCTGTGCTTTCACCTTTTTATCATACCTTTCTTTGTTGGCCAGATTTCTTTTGGCAGCCATGGTTTGAGCCAGTTGGTACACATGAGTTAGCTGGGCCTTTAACTTTGCACATACTGTAAATAGTTGTCAGCTTGAACCCCATCAGGAGACCCCCAAAACACACATCTACCCGGCAGTTGAGCTTCTCTTCCAAACATCAGGCGGTGGGGAGAACAGTGGCATCACTTTTGGTGCAGTTATAAGCATGTACCAGGGTGCTAATTTGTTGGCTCCATCTAGGCTTGTCCTTTGGGTGTAGGGTGCCTAGCATATCTAGCAAAGTGCGGTTGAAACGCTCAGGTTGTGGGTCCCCTGGGGTGGTAAGGAGTGGTTCTGGACTTTGCACCCCCACAGAGAAAGCAACTCTTTGATCAGACGACTCTCAAAGTCTCTCCCTTGATCAGAATGGATTCTTTGTGGAGCCCCATAGTGAACAAAAACGTTTTCTACAAGTACTTTGGCCACAGTGGATGCTTTCTGGTCTTTGCTGGGGAAAGCTTGGGCATATCTCATGAAATGGTCAGTGACCACCAGCACATTACTGATATTTCTTTGATCTGACTCCAAACTCAGAAAATCAATACAGACCAGCTCCATGGGTGCACTGGTGGTGATGTTAACAAGGGCAGCCCTCTGAGGCAAAGCTTTCCTCTGTAAGCAGCGACTACAAGTTTGAATGTGTTGCTCACATCAGCCCCCATCTTAGGCCAATAGAATCTGGATCTCACCAAGGCAAGTGTTCTGTCTATACCAAGGTGCCCCATGTGGTTGTGCAAGGACCTCAATACTGAGTCTCGAAAGGCAGTGGGCAGCACTAGTTGTTGTTTGTCTACTTGTCCCCTCTGTCTACTGTTTCTGTATAACAGTTTATTGATCAGTTTCAACTTAGGACCTTCTTTGTATAACAGTGCAGTTCTCAAATCAGTGGAGCGTAATTTGGACACATCTTTTCCGCATGAGGGCTTCTAAAGCTAATTTGATCATGGGATCGGGATTGAGCCACTGAATACTGTCATTGTCCAGCTGAGGCAGTGCACCAATGTCTATTGCAGAAAAGTGGCAATAAGCAGCAGGTATGCAATTCTCAGAGGGTCCCAAGCAATCTACCATGCAGTCCACTAAGTCCGTGGACATTGTTCCTCCTGTCAAACTTCCGGCAGAGTGCCCGATGTCAGGTTCTGCCAATCCGACCCAATCATTCTGGGGAACAGGCCTCGGAGACAGCATCAGTATCTATGTGGTTCAGACCTGCTCGGTATTGAGAGCATAGTCGTATGTAGATAATGCAGAAAGCCACCTATGGCCAGTGGCATCCAACTTAGCTGAGGTCTGCACATAGGTCAAAGGATTATTGTCAGTTTTACTAGTATTTTGCCCCATACACGTACTCATGGAATTGGTCAACAATAGCCCACTTCAAAGCTAGAACTCTAACTTATGTACAGGATAGTTCTTTCGGATGGGGTCAGACTTCTACTGGCAAAGGCCACTGGTCTCAGGCCATTCTCGTGCTTTGTACAACATAGCCCCAACCCTTGCAAGCTAGCATCAGTGTGCAGGACGTAAGGTTTTCTTGGATCAGCATAGGCCAGCACTGGAGCATGGGTAAGTTGATATATGACCTCATGAAAGCAGTCTCACAATCAGGAGTCCAGCGGGCCCCAAATACTTCACTCGGACGAAAATACACTCTTTCAGTCTTGAGGGACGTTGACTTTGGTATTTTTGTGGGTTGGGGATACCCTTGAGTAAGGTTAAGTAAAGGCGGATCACTTCTTGAATAGTCCTTGATGAAACGCCAATAATAACCACAGAATCCCAGGAATCTTTGCAGTTCTTTTAGATTTTTGGCTGTGGCCAGGTGGTCAAGGCCTCAACTTTACTTGGGTCGGTCTCTATTCCTCGGTGAATACTATGTGTCCCATATACTTTACTGATGTTTGAAAGAATTGACCTTATCAATGGACAGTTTAAGGCCAAAGTCCTCCAGTCGGTCCAATACCTTAAATAATCTGCTCTCATGTTCCTCCAGTGAGCTGCCAAACACAATAACATCATCAAGGTATACCAGGCACTCTAGTAAGTTCATGTCCCCACTGCGCTCCATCAATCGTTGAAAAGTGGCTGGGCACCTGAAATCCTTGAGGCATCCTCATGAATTCATAAATAGCCCGGACAGATAAAGGCTGTCTTCTCACGGTCCTCTGGGGCCATCGGGATCTGGTAGTACCCACTACGGAGATCCAACACAGAGAACCACTTGCTCCCGTTTAGGCAGTCCAAAGCATCCTGAATGCGGGGCATTGTGTACTGATCAGGGATAGTCCGCCGGTTTAAGGTGCGATAATCCACGCACATCCTTACTGTCCCATTCTTTTTCCTCACTACCACAATGGGGGAAGCATAAGGGCTTCTGGATTCTTGTATTACACCAGCAGCTAACATCTCTTGCAGTTGCCGTCTCACATCATCTATGTCAGCAGGTGCCAGGCGTCGAGACCTCTCACGAAATGGTCTTTCGTCATGCAGCCGGATATTGTGCTCAGCTCCTTGCACGCATCCTACGTCCCATTGTGGCATATCTTTTTCCTTGTCAGAGCACTCATTGACTGCCAACCTCTGCCTCTGAACTTCACTTGATGGGTCACCCTCAGTCACTCGGGTCGTAGCCGCAGCTATTAGTGCAGGTCCCTCCCGAGGTCGCCTTTTCTCAACTCCTCGAATTTCTCTCATTAACTCATCATAGGAGGGTGGGGATTCCAGTCGATTTGCCAGGCGTAACTGAAGCAACAGCAGTTCTGAGAAGGGGGCAGACTTAAGGATCCTGTCCAGCCTGGTTCGGTCCAGTTCAATCGCTGGCAAACTACCCTTTCTGAGGCATTCTTGCAACAATTTTTCCAGCCGAGATACATACACAGACAACAACTCCCCTTGGTACTGTTGTGCATTTCTTACTCTCCACCATAGGTCCTCATCAGAATCTGGGCTCCCATACACATTCTCCAAGGCCTCAAGATAGGCCTGTGCAGTCGCTTCAGGGTTACTGGCCCGTTTAGCACGGATGGTAGCCAGGGCAGGACCTCGGAGGCTCTCACTAACCCTCTTTTGCTTTTCAGCTTCCGAGCATTGCCATTCTAGCACTTGGGGGGCAACATAGTCTATCCAGGTCTCCCAGTCATCCTCCCCTTGGGGGGTGGGGAGGGTGCCAGAGAAGATCTTCAACCTCGAAGAGTCGTGACTAATGGCAGGTGCAGAAATAGAGTCTGCATTGGTTCAGCCACCATTACGGGTACTAGAGCGGAGAGGGTGTTGGGGAGGAACACCCCAGGTGGCAAGAATAGTTTCTTCAAGTCCTCCACAGTTTTCCCTTCCCCAGCAACCATTTAGCAAATTTCTCCTCAAAAGTTTCAAATAGTGGTGGGGCTCATTCCCCCGGGCTTTACTGTCCTTAGTCATCACTCTCCAAGCAGTGAGGGCTCCTCTGGGGTAATGGTCTGTGGCACTTTGGAGCTATCTATGGGATCCTAAAACTCTACTAGGGCCAGGAAAGTGTGGGTGAGCAGATTAGCATGCCGACCCCACCACCACAGGGTTTTGTAAACCTTCCACCTTGGAAAGTACTCCTGTACAGTGTCCATATTGATACCCAGGGGGATGTCCAGGATAAGCATAGCATTTTGGGGGTCGATCTCCTCCCCAGTACACCACTCCACAAGCCGGTGCACAGCCACTTCTGTCGGGGTACCCATTTTTTTTTTCTTAACAGTGGTTTGTAAATATGGCCACTAGAGGACACACAATCCCAGCAGTGAGCCTCCAAGATGTAACCCCTAGATGGCGCTATCCCAGGGGCTACTACCCCTGCCTGATTTGCCACTAACAGGTTGAGGGGCCGGGATCCGATGGCGGGTGCCTCCACCCAGAGGTCAGGGTTTGCAATAGTTAAACTAACTTGGTCACAGCCCTCTGGGACACTGCAACCCCCCTTTCTTCCCACTAGTGGCCCACACAGTATATCAGAATTACCATCACAGTATACACTTACCCCCAGGACTGGTTCAGGCACTGGGACCCCCTGTAAAATAAGAAGATACAGTGCAACAATCACAGTACAATACTTTAACATAGACAAATACCTCAGGCAGTATAACTTTGCTGAAACAAGCAGCTCCGATTTATTTAGGGAGATATAACAAGGACAGGGGGAAATCAGGTTAATTAGCTTATCACTTTACTCATCTACCTATGGCTCTGTGCACAGGCCTATCCCTACCAGTTACTGTCCCTGGGTACCCAAGCCCTAGTGGCTAGTCCAAACCGTGGCAGCTGGTAGGGGCCCTTTCACACAGAGAAAAGAAAAATTAGTTAAACAGTCAGCAGTACAGTAATTCCATTTGGATTCAATGTGGCAATTCAACAGGAAGCGACCCTGATTTAGTACTCACGACCTCCAAACAAGATAGGGTCCTTCAACGTCAGCAGGGCTACTCTTGAGCTCCACAAGACTCCTCACACATTTATATGACAAACTGCAACAGGCAAAAGTCCTTTAATGGCAGCAGGATTCACTTGAGCTACACAAGCCTCCTCACACATTTATATGGTAAACAGTAACAGGCAAAAGTCCTTTAATGGCAGCAGGATTCACTTGAGCTCACAAGCCTCCTCACACATTTATATGGTAAAAAGAAAGTACTATACCAGGCAGGCTGCTTCTCTATCCCGATCGCAATTACTGCACAATACCGGAGAACACACAGCAGATTCAGTTCCTGACAGACCGAGCGCAATTCAGCAATTTCTCCAGTCTTCTACAGGGTGAGCCTGGTTTTACTCTTCAGATATCCTTTGATTCTCTTCACAGGACCGATTCAGTCCTAACAAGCAGTTACACAAGCTGCAGACCCGAAGTCGGGCCTTACAGTGTTTCCAGACTAAAACTGCACACCGAAAAAAGCACAGGGCTCCTTCCCTCTTCACTGCCAGAGCTCAACTGAAACTCCAGCAGACAAAACCGGGCACTTCCTTTGAGTTCCTCCCAGTTCTTGGCTGGATTGGCTGTCACTCACAATAGACTGCCCCTGTTGGTCCAAAAGGCCAAGTCCAAACTACATCTCCAGAGTTACTGCCCATACAAATCCTCTTGTGGCTGGCTCAGATTACGAGTCCAAGTTCTGATTCGTCCAAGGCACCATTTTAGAGCTACCTTAACCCACACTGATTGGTCCAGTTCAGCAGTTCAAAACTAGAATGGGGAACTAGGCAAACACAGTTCTGACTGCAAAGAAAGCAGGTTAGACAAACTGTATTTTCATTATTACTCTGAATGATTTCTGGCAAACAGTTACATCTTTCAGATAGGTTCCCTTTGCACTCCTAGTGACTGCAAAAATGGAGTGAATTGGCAGCAGCTCGAGTGGTACTCAAGCAGAGAAACACACAGTCCCCCCATACAAACTAATTATGTCTGCAAGCAGACAGCTCTTAAAGAGACAGTACCAGAGGCTCTAAAAACACTCACAGTTAAATGGCTTAAACGCCAAACACCATTCAGGCTTGGAGCATTCAAGCAAGCTCCTGGAAGTCTTTTGGGAACCCCCATTTGCAGGGGGGTTACACAAGGTAAGGTATCCAGCCCCTCAGCCCTCTGCACCACCGGGTCGGCAATATAATCAGGTTTAACATCAGTGGTCAGCCAGGAAAATAACAAGGTGACAGAGGTTGAAGCTTGGAGAGTGAGAGTTAGAAAAAAATCAAGGAAGAATTATTTTACTTACAAGGTGGTTGAATTACATAGTAGATTATCCCCAGAGGAAACCAAATCAGTTTGAGGCATGGACTTTAAAAGAAAACTGGATGAGACGGTGTGGGGAGGGGGGCTTGACAAATATGGTTTTCATCCATACCTTATAAATCATTATGTAAAGTAAATCTATGTAACCGAGATACTGTACCAGGAGGCATTTATACCCAGAAAGCCACTGAAACAAACTGTCTTCAGGAACTGAAGGACTGAGACTGAAGACAGAATGTAAAACAAAAATCTACATTGTCAAGTCTACCCCTCTGTCTGTTGGAGCCTGAGGTACAGTCATGCCATAAGTGGGAGCTGAACACTTGCTATATAATGCTACCACCACAGCATCAGTTCTGGGTTACCGCAGAACCTATTCCTGGCTGAAAGTTTCTGCTTGTATAGTCACTGCATGACAGGAGGATAAACCTGCCTCTTATTCAGCTGTGTCCACTATTCTAAGAGGATACCAAACATGGTGACAAACAGTGATAGTTCCTTTTTCTGAATACCTGTATTTAAAACTATAAACTCTGCAGGCTGGTGTTAGAGAAGGGGCTCAGACTCAAGTACTATGGCTAATGAAATTCTTCACAGTAAACTTCATGAAGAAATCTGTCAGCCTCCTTGTGCCCAACAGCTTGTGGCATGTTTGTGACTACTAGAAGTGGGCAAGCTTGAGCTTGGCTCGAGCCTAATGCCTGGCTCAGTTCGACTCGATTTCTATAAACAATTGAGAGCCAAGGTCAAGCCAAGCCAGTTATGATCAAAGTAAGCATTTTTGTCAGCCTGAGTAGTTAGTGTAGTGTCGGAAACATTCAACTCCTATGTAGCAAACAGCCTGCAGTAGACAGGTCTTGGCTCGTAGTTCGGCTCGTAGAGTCAAGCCAGACACCTGGCTTGGCTGTAGGTGAAATACTCCTGGCTTGCCCACCTCTAGCGACTACCCATCATGCTAAACACTGAGTGCTGGAGCACCAAGGTAAGGAGCTTTAGGACCTCCAATGTTAGGCCACGGTCTGAGGAAGCCTCCCATACTGGAGTCTGGAATAGCAGGGAGGGCTGGCGAAGGGAAGGACAGCCAAAGAAGAGAGATGTGGGTTCACCTGACTAGAACTCTTTAGGCTGTTCTAATATTACTCCGGAGACTGAGTAGCACAGGAACCTGGGCTAGCAGTCCACTGTGGTGAATTGGAGGAGTACAATCCTGAACTCAGCTCCTGCTTTTCTGATGGATCCCACTCCCACTGTCTAGATGTATGGCATTTCCTGCAGCCTACATGCATGTAAGCTGAAAAACTTTTCATGTGCTTCAATGAATTATTTACCTACCACCTAAAGTACCAAATATTTGATACTGCAGAACTACACAAGAGGCTTGTAGTTCCCAGCATTTTATTTATTTAAACTTTTGGTAATCGGGAAAGGCACACTGAGCCAGGGCTCGTTTCCAAGTGCGACCTGGGGAACAGGGTGTAAATGAACAATATACAACAGAAACAGAATCACATGAAATACAGCCAGATTACATAATTTAAAAGTGCAGTAAAAATGCAATACATTTGGGTGGTACAACATTATGTTAGCATACAGAAGATGAGAGATGGAGTGCAGAATAACTGCAGGCTCAAAACTCTGCAACAAAAACACCAAAACAGATCAGAGAAAATTTTCCCACTTGCTATCTGTGAAGAAAAAAACAAACAAAAAACAAAAACTAACAAAGGAATGTCCTGCAGGCATGAATCCAGAAAGTCAAGGACAAAAGATGTCACTATTGGTGATGTGTGGCTAAAGTTTTCATTCTGCTCATGAAGCAGACAGATTATTTTTGGTTCAGTAACATGCCATAGTGCCCCACCATAATAATAACAACAAAAATAAAATAAAATAAAATAAACTCAGACTTATATATGAACATACGAAGAAGCCTGCAGAAGAAGGCCATTTGGCCTATCTAGTATCTAGTCTGCTTGTATTGCAGAATCCACAGCTTGAGCTACTGTCCCTACCCTCCTCCACTCCTCCCATCCTCTCTACCCATGATCCTTACTTTCACCCTATGCCTATCCCAGCCTCTCTTGAAGCTGCCCACTGTCTTCAATGAGACCACCTCTTCTGGCAGTGCATTCCAAGTGTCCACCACCCTCTCTGTGAAGAAGTGCTTCCTGAACACTTTAAAAATACAGTGATAAAGACGTATCTGTAACTCCTATTCTTGCCCTAACAAACCAAGTACTGAAAAGGTTACTACTGCATTTAGGGGATAAAATGTGTACTCTATAAAAGAAATGTTTTGTAAATGATGCATTGATGCCGGCCCAGTGGCATGGAGGGCTGAGGCATCACTGCCTTACCTCCTGCCATGCCGGTGACCTGTGTTCGCGGTGTGAGTGGGTCATCGGGGATCGGACGGAGAGGGAGAGTACTGAGCATCTGGAGGACAGCTCTCCTCTCCCGGGGGAGGGTGGGGACATGGACCGGCACTTGCCTGACCCCTGGTGGTGGCTGGGGGGGGGCCGGCATGTCAGGTCCCATAATGTAGGGGCAGAGGTGGAGAAGCTGCCCGACTTACAGCGTGTGGATGTGTGCACTGGGCATCACTGGTGGCATTGCACGCTCACAAGCCGCAACAAGAAAACTGGAAAATTGGTTCCTGCCACAGCAGGATGACAACAGTCTCCCCTAACAGCGCCACCCCAAGTAGACACCTCCCGAAGCTGGATTCGTGACAGTGAGTTGAGTAGCTCCCCACCCACTGCCATGAAGAATTAGTCATAGGGGCAACAGGGGAAGGGGTCTGATGCAAGAGGGCAACGAGGGGGACGTCAGAGATGGACGGCGGGAACCAGGAGGAGAAACAGAAATAAAAAATAAATAAAAAAGATGCATTGACAATGATTTCTTCAAATTCTGCCAGAAGGAAGTCCTAAAAATATGGAAGTGGTTTTTACTCTGAGTGTCATGGACTTGGACCATCTTTGCTAATATTTGACACTGCTTCAAGAAGAACAAGCACTGGTCAATGCCAAATGTTTACTTGCTTGTATCTGCTATGTATTTGCTGAGGATATATAGTGTGTGCAAATCCTTAGGAAAGCTGCAGGTCTCTTACGGAGTTCTTCCTGACTGGACAGGCCTGGCTAACAGACATAGTGACCACTGTTGGTAATTTTTATTAATTTTCAGTCCCTGCCTTGATGTTCGCCCTGCAACACCAGCAGCAGCACAACAAAGGCAGCCTTCTGCCTTCCACTGACCATCACACCCCATGCCTTTCCTGAGACTCCTGACCCAACTGATTCTGTGTCAAATGACCACAAGTAGCCATCAGCCTCCTGCAGTGGTGGGGACACAGAGAATTTTGGATTGGAGCAGGATTGGGAAATTACGAGATCAAGCCGGTTGGTCTGGTAATAGCAGGTTTGGACAGTCCAGTTGGCAGCTGCTCAGCAAAAGGCAGTAGCTTACCCTTGCTGGCAATGGTGTCAGAAGGTTCAGGGGAGTAGCATGGGGTGAGCTGGGTGAGTTGCATAAGTCCAGCAAAAAGATACAGACACTGAGTGAGCTCTCACCTCATCTCAGTCCTGTCTGTGAGACTGATACCAAAAAGGGAGTCAAGCAAAGTGACATACTGGCTACAGAGACCGGCAGCACCAAGCAACCCAGACCAGCACTGCCCCCCCCCCCAAAAAAAGGCAAAACCTTAACTTGGCTTTCTGATAATCATGCAAACTCCAGCCTGCCACTACAATTTCCTGCCCAGAAAAAAACGGAAAGGAGGACACTCTCTCCCACTACACTTTCCATTTATTACCTTGAGAACTGCAGTACCTTTCTCTGCCTGGCACCTCCACTCGTTCCTTACTCCACAACCATGGCTGAACCCTGGCCAGTACACTCGCTTGCTCCACATGGTCCACCACAAAATAAAATTTCAAAGTAAAAGGGGTGTTCAAGGAAATTAACATCCTTACCTGTGACCGCACCAACAACAAATCTAAGCTGCAGTCAGACTGCCTGCCCTCTCACTCACTAACAGACCCCACCACATTATTTAAAAAAAAAAATTACAGTACCCACAGAAAATCAACCAATAGAAATGCATGTCAGGGACAATTTACCTTGATAAACACTGAAAGAGACAGTAAGAGAGAGAGAGATTACACATCAGAGATACTGGGATAAGACACTGGTATGCAGATGTATTAAGTTATCATACTTTGTGATGATATGACAGAATTCTGTGAAATGTATGTGCTTCCTGGAACAAATGTATGCAGATCATATGGGGGCCTATTCACAAAAGTACGGAGTGGGTACGCGCCGCGTAACTCTGGCATGAAACCCACTCCACACCTGCCTGCACCCACTGTGCCCCTCTGCTGGATTCACTAACCAAATACACCCCACGCACCTGATCCCTCGGCCGATCATGCAATTCCACGCCAGGGTGGGCCAGGGGGCAGTGCCAGCACTCTGCACAATTCACAGAACCATGGAGTGCTGCACGTGGTGGCCAGCGACTATGTGAACCCGGGGGAGACATAACCCCGAGCAGCCAGTTACATGTCCCCAATGGATACAGCCACCAGCCGCGGCGGTGACGGTGGAGTGCATCCAACCCCCACCATGAACGCCCAGCCTTCAGGGCACTCTGGGGGGGCTAGGGGTGGATGGCCAAGCTACTCTCCCCCTTTGCCGTCAGTGCACTGTGCACCAGCTGCCAACATTGTGCTCCACGGGTGCAAGTAATCCACTTCAGGACCCGGCTCAGGCAGCTGATTGGCTGCCTGCCTAGGTCCACTGCTCTACACCGGCCAGCCCCCCGTGAACCTGTGTGCCAGGGTGGGGTGGGGCCATGAACTCCTGAGGACATGGAGCTGTATGGGCAAGATATGCAATTTCATGTGTACCCCCACCCCCCTTAGTGAATAGGCCCCATAGTGAATAAAACTGAGTCCTACAAAAAGATAAAAAAAAGAAATGTATGTCAGTGCATCAAAGATGTCAGTATGTCAGAGCATCCTTAGCAACCCCTACTAACCACTCCAATAGGCGTAACAACATAGAGCCACAGCATACCTTCCTTTTTCAAGATTTTTGACCCCAAATTTTCAATATAGTCTTTTCATGACAACCCTACATTAGCCTGGTAGGTGAATTTCTTCAAATTCTGCTGGAAAAGTGATTTTGCGGAGGACTGCAAAATCACCTTTCTGAATGGATTTAAAAAAACACACTTGTCACATTCATGAGTTGGTGTGAAGAAAGAAAAAAATACTCAGCATAGCAAAGTTTTTTCTTCTCAGGGATCCCTCACTGTGATTTACAACAAGCATCATCTTCCTGGAAGAGAGTGATGCCCTGGAGAGAGAACCTTATGCTAATAATGCAATTTAAAACAAGGTTCAAACTCTGCACTGTGGTCACACTCTACTCTAGCCCTAATGTCAAATTTGTTTCTATAGCTAGAGGGAGCTGTGACTACCAAACTGGCTAGATGGCCACAAGAAATATTAAAATGTTTCCTTTTTTAAAAAACTTTGAAGAATGCCAATCAGATTTCAGACAGACAACATGTACAAAAAAAAGATAAAAACAACTGATCACGTTTCACATATGTCAAGAAACTGCAATAGTAATGCTCAAGTAATCATAATGAAAAGAACGGATTCTTGGGTGAACCCATTTTCAGGTCCTGGAAGGGGAGGAAGGATCAGGGATTGTAAATCACTGTGAGGGATCTCTGAGAAGAAACAACATTACTACAGTGACTAATTATTTTCTTCTAACACCAGGAAGCTCTCACTGATGCTTTACAGCAAGCAGACTCTTTGGCAGTACCTTGGGAGGCTGGGTCCAGTACCTACTTAGGAAAAAAGTTCTGCAGTTCCAAAGTTGGCATCCCTTCTGAACAGTATGTTCAGACAATAGTGCTTTGTGAAAGTGTGCACTGCCTTCCAGTTAGCTGCTTTGCAAATATCTTGGCATGGGATGCTCCCTGTGGATGCCACAGAGGCAGAGGTGCCCCTTGTAGAATGTTGTGCCCTTAGGCCTCTGGGGGTAGTTTTCTCAGCTTTTTCTTAACAGAACTGTATGCAGGAGACTAAACAATGAGAGACAGTCCTCTTGGTTGCTGGTTTTCCTTTTCCCACCTCACCATAGGTAACAAAAAGCTGTCAGCCCGGGGATCTGACATCCCTTGTCCAGTCCAGGTAGTGGTCAAGTGCTCATTTTACAACAAAGCAGTGCAGTTTCTGCTCACCTGAACTAGACAGCAACTGACTGGTGCAGGTGAAATTTTAATACCACCTTAGTTAGAAACTTCCTGTTGCTCCTAATGACTACCTTGTCCATGTGGAAATGATGTAGTGCGGCTCTGTGCAGAGGGCGTGCAGCTCACTTAGCCTCCTAGCAGATGTCAAGGCAATCAGGAAAATGGTTTTCCATGTGATATATTTTAAATCAGCAGTAGCCATAGGCTCAAAGGGAGCCTTCATCAGATGGTCAAGGCAGAAATTCAGGTACCATGGAGGGACTGGGTCCCTTACAGGAGGGTATAGGTGGTTAAAGCCTTTAAACAACCTTTTAAAAACAGATTGTGAGGCAAATTACTTACCCCTGCCTGCAGATGTCTAGAATGACACTGCTGCTAGAGGTACCTTTGGGGTTGTTGGCCTCATCCCTAAGGACTGCAAGTGTACTAGGTAGTCCAGGATTGTAGGCAACCCTGCCTGCATTGGGATTATCTTCCTGGGGCACACCAGTATAAGAATATCTTCCATTTACAAGAGTATGTTTTCATGGTTTCCTGGAAACCTTAAGTACACTCAGGATCTCCTCTGACAGAGTCAAACCGGAAAACTAACTCTTCAAGAACCATACCCTCAGACATAATGTCCTGAGGTCTGGGAATGTTATCCTGCCCTGAAAGAGATTCGGTAGATTGTATCTCAGTGGCTGGCTGATTGGATTCTTGCAGGACAGGGCCAGGAGCATTAAGTATCAAGTTTGCCTGACTCAGTCTGGGATTACAAGGATCATAGTTGCTGGCTCCCTCCTGCGCTTTATGAACACTCTCTGAGTAGGAACGGTAGAAAGTCATACAAAAACCTTCCTGTCCTGTCCAGGGCTAGGGCATGCCCTGGGACTGTACCCTTTGCTGGTGGCCTGCAACAGAATTGTGGGAGTTGATTGTTCTTCCAAGAGGCAAAAAGATCAATTTCCAAAGTGCCCTGTCTTCTGAAAACTGTGGCCATCCCCTTTTGGTTTAGGGTCTATTTGTAGTTTCCCTGGCTGATTATACTTAGGGAGCCTTCCAGGACATTCTTCTTGCCAGCACGTGTTCTGCCGAGAACTTTGCATGTAGGAGAAAGCCAAATCCCAGATCCTAATTGCCTGTGTGCACAGTCTTGAGGATCTTGTTCCTCCCCAGGCAAATTGGCAAATCATCAATCATGTTTTTTTTTTTTTTTTAAGGTAATTCACGACAGATCATTGCTAATCAAGTGTTACCATATGATCATCAAGAGAGAGATCATGATTTCAGAACACCTAGACTATGATTTAATCATCAAGCATGTGACTTTCAAATCACCAACTGATGATTACTGATTATTTTTAAAGCTTAAATCAGCATTATGGTTTTTGATGATCTGTGGATGATCAAATGATGATTGTTGATGATCACTGATGACTATATTAGCTCTGCATTATAAGACTATAAATCACGCGAGTAATACTTAGCAAATCTTTTTCTTCCTAATATGAAAATATGAATGTCAAATATCAGCAAATTCCAATTAATTATAATGTAAATCATGAGAAGTCAAGTTTTATTTCGTTGAGGAAGAGGAAACGCAATATTAGATATACTGTAGTATACACAGTTACATAACTAATTTGCATATTTCAAAAACACAGTTTATGAACCAAAAACAATGGTAATTTCTATGTTTGAAATAATTGTGCCTTGACAGTGGTATTTTTCCAGCTGATAAGAAAGGTTTTGTGCAGAAACCAGGTGTTTGTAGGAACTCACCACAGCCATAAAAGGAATCATTGAGAGGAGATATATAAACCAATTTGAGCCATCATAACACTAGTACAAAGTGAGGTATCTGAGTAGGTATAATTGGAACCAGCATGGTTATATAAAACATGCATCATAACTGATGATACCAATAAAGATGTGTAAATAAAAGACAATAAATTTCAGAAGTACAGAAAAAAGATAGATTGCTTTTTTTTAAATTTATTGCAGTAATCTTGGCCTTGGGAATTCATGAAAAGTCATGATGATATAAGATCATCATAAATCACAGTCGCCATTTCCCATAACATGATGGTTTTTGATTTGTGACCAATTAACGTTCATATTTAATCATTGTTAGTCATGATCAAAATGATGATTTTTGAAGCATGAACATGATTTTTGCACATAATTGATAATGATTCTTAATGATATATCATTATAAAATCATCATCTTTTCAGCTGGGTTCCTGCTTGCTTATGTAATATATTGCTTTGTTGTTGACTGCTCGGATCTGAACAGACTGACCCTGCAGCTGGAAGAGCAATGACTGCATTGCCAGTAATACTGCCCTGAGTTCCAGGAGACTGATAAGCTCCTGGGTTTCCTGTGGGCTTCACATGCCATTTACTGAGAGGTCCTCCAGGTGAGCATCCTACCTTAGTAGTGAAGCATCTGTTGTGAGGACACTTGTTGGGGATTGCTGGAGGAAGAATGCACTCTATGAGGTTACTGTCATCCTTCCACTACTCTAGTACCCATACCAATGTTTTTGTGACTGGTTCTAGTTTGTACAAAGGGTGTTGTCTTTGAGACCAGTGATGTCTTAAGTAGTACTGAATGTCCCTCATCTAAAACCTGGCCCATGTCACCACTGCAGTGGATGTAGCCATGTGGCACAGTAGCTGTAGAAAATCCATTGCAGGCCTTGGCAAGCCCAACATGAAGGATTCAGCAGTGGCTACTCTTCCCTGACAGAGGAAGGCTTTCCCCTGCAGGGTATCTATTTATTTATTTATTTAATTAATATATCAGATAGACCTTTGAGTGTGAGTTCTTTTACAAAGGTTCCACGTCAGGGTGGACAAATACACATATACAGCGGTTACAGATGCCTGCTCATTGGCATATAAGAGCATTTACATGAGAGTTACACAAATTGTAGAGAGAAAAGAATACTAGTAACACACTAGAAGGTATTTCAGAAAAAAAAAAAGATTGATTGTATCATTTAACCAGTAAACCCATAAACCCCCCTCAGGCGACCACCAAAATCCGATTGTTAGACTAAAGTTGAGAAGACTGCATAGGGGTTTACGCTTATTCAGATTGCATCAGGCTGGGTGACAGTAAAAAACAGGAGGGCAGAGGTTTGAACTTACTCACCGAGGCGAGAGGTGAGGGTAGTAGGTCAGGTCGCTATGGGGTGGGGTGGGGTGGGAGGAAGCAGCTCCCAAAGGGCCTTGTCAAGTTAGGGGTGGTAGGGGGATGGGGGAGGCATTATCTATGTGTGGAATTAGAGCTGATCAAGTAGCTTTACTTACGCTCAATTTACAGGGCTGGTGAAGGAGGCAGTGGTTCTTTAGGTAGCCCCGCATTGGGTGGTACCTAGGTAACTTTCAGGAGGAGCCTGAGAAGCAGGTGCACTTTGCGCATGACATGAGATGCTGTCTGAGGCCTGCTTTGAATTGAGATATGCTGTTTGTGTGTAGTTTATTAGGGAGTTCATTTATCCAGAAGGGGGCCTGATAAGCAAAAGTGCGCTGCCCAAGTAAGGTTCGGCGGAATGGGATAGACAGTGTTCCATTCGTTCTCCCTCTGGTGATGTGAGGTATGGGAGAAGCCTCAAGCAGTTTACCTACACAGCATGGGGTTTTCCCTAGGAGCACCTTCTGAGCCAGGAGGCAAGTTTGGTATTTAATCCTGTCTTTTAGGTTGAGCCAGTTTGTATGCTCATATAGGGTAAAGCTGTGCGTGTATTGATCCGTGCACAGGGTGAGGTGGCATGCCTTATTCAGTGCGATTTGGACCCTTTTGAGTGCTGTATCTGTGGCGGCCCCATAAACCACTAGCCCGTAATCGACTGCGGAGAGAATGAAGCTGGAGACAGAGGTTCGGCATGGTTCCGGGATGAGGGATTTTTTATGCCTATATAGGACCCTGATCTTTGTGTTCACCGCTTTTACAAGGGAGGCTATGCAGTGCGTATAAGTGAGTGAGTCATCAATGATGACCCCACGGTACTTGAACAAGTGTACCTGCTCAATTTGCTCACCAGACTTATTAGTGATTTTGAGGGAGGTATGCCTCCACTTATGATGAGGGCTAGAGCTAATCTGTACCTATGAAGTCCAGTACCTGAACAGGTTCTGTTTGGGACTTCTGAAGGTTTGTCAAGAACCCCCCAGGCTTTCCAAGGTGCTTTTTACCTTCTGGATCTAGCACTTTGCCTCTGTTTTTCTTGTGACTAGCCAGTCAGCCAGGTAGGAAAATCTACCACACCTTTCCTTCTCAGATGTGCTGCCACCACAGCCAGGCCCTTCATGAAAACCCTTGATGCTGAGGTGAGGCCAAAGGGGAATACCACAAACTGGTACTGGCAGTTTCCTTGGCTAAATCTGAGGTATGTTCTGTGGTTAAGTCTGACTGGCATGTGAAAATAGACATCTTTCAGACAGTGACCCTAGCCAAACAGGATAGTATCACTGTGCCCAGCATTATCATATTAAATCTTTTTTTTTATATATACACTTGTTCAGATATCTTGGGTCTAAAATGGGTTGCCACTCCCCAATTTTCTTGTGGATAACCAGGTACTTTGAAAACAGGACCTTGCCCTCTGTGAGGCAGGGACCTTCTCCACTGTTTTTGCCTGTAGTAATTTGTTTACTTCCAGTTCCAACAGAATTCTTTCTGTAGGTGAATGGGCTGGAATGTTTTTGAACTGCAGGGAAAACCCCTGACCCACTTCCTCCAGGACCCACTTGTCTACATGTATACCCATTGCTGTAAGAAGTTTACCCATTCTTGAAAGTAGTGGGCCAGTCTTCTCCCCACTGGCAACAGATGACCTGGATAGAACTGTCAGGAGTTTTGTTTTGGTTGAGACTTAGGCCCTGGACACGCTGGGGAACTTAAAACGGTTTAAGTGCCTTTAAATGGTTTAAATCCCCCTTGCACTGTTTGCAGACAGACTATAAGCCCCTTAAAACGTTTTAACAAAAGTGGTTTTAAACCCTGCTAAATACCTAGTCTTAAAACCATTTTTAAAAACGTTTTGAAGCTAGCATGGTTTTACTCACAGGTCTCTCCAGGAGTAAAAACGTTTTACGTTGTGATGGTTTAACTTGTTTCTTCTTTCTTTCAATTGTTTAACCAGGAGAGACACACTAAGCTGAAAGCTTGTTTCCAGGTGCAACCTGGGTTAAAACAGTTCTAGGTGCAGTGTGTCCAGGCAAGTATAGTTCTGTCTGTTGGACTTAACACAAAATAGGTACAAGGAGAACAGGTTTAAGACTAGCAGTGTGGCCACACTAAACCATTATCAAAAATGGTTACTGAGTAGTGTGGCTGCACTGAAATGGTTTAGCTAGGAGAATCTCCTTAAAAAGACACTGTGTGGGCTAGACCCTTGAAGCAGAGTCATTAGTGTCCACAACCAAATGGAAATGGTATTTGGTGGCATCCAGGGCTGACTGTGCTGTGGCAGCCAGATCCCATGCCATCTCACCTTCACCTTTATCAGCTAGTGCCAACACTGTCTGTATTCCACAGTGCTTTCTGGTACAAGGCTGTATGTGCAGAGTAAATTGCCCATCTAATGAGCAGGAAAGCTGTATAAACCTTTCTGGCCATAGTATCTACTTTTATAGTCCTTATCAGGAGGCTATGCAGAGAAGGAAACCTTAGCCTTCTCACAGAAAGCCACTAGGACTACACCTTGATGATCAGGGTGGTCATACTAGTACTGTAATCCTATCTGTCCACCTGTTACTTTGTCTCAATCCTTTTATCTATGCTTGCAGCTGAAGTAGGTGCAGGTATGATTTTTGAAGTGACTTTTTGTAGTGATGTGTCGATGGGGACCAGTGATACCATAAGGTGATACCCTGCACTCAGTTACACTTAGAAGACTTTATCTCATGACACTGTTACGCCCCCTGATGAAGCTTGGGATGAACGAAGCATAGGGGCAGTAATGAGACAGCAGATTTGAAGACTTTGTCAATATTTCAAGTTACAAATTATTTATGCACAGCAATATTTTGCACCGAAACATTTTCTTGCATTTTACTGGTCCGCCCTTTATTACTGGCACTTTAAGTGGATTTGCTGTGATGTTTTAAGCTTTTTCTGTAATATGCCTTTTATGGCATAGCCACAATGTAACAAAGCTTTAGCAAGTGCTTTATATAAAGGTGCTTGAATAAAATACCAGTAGCTTATGAGCCTTTTTTCAGCATAACTTTGGTGCCTTATGGAAATTTGTGCTGAATACCAGTATAACAGCATATGAGATACAGTCTCCTAAGTGTAACTGAGTGCTTACTTATACGGTATCACTGTTCTGTTAAAGGATTAGGGCATTAGCCAGCCCTTTTTTTCTCTCGATACCATCCTGTATTTTAAACGATGTGCTCATGCATAGCATCACTGAGGAAAGGAGTAGTGTATGGGGACCAGCAGCCTTCTTGTAGGAGTTAGCCCCACCATATCCAAAAATTCAGCTTCTTCCTCCTCAACCTCCATTGCATGAGGGGAGATGTTGAGGGTTCTCACCATTTGCCTAATGAAAAAGGACTATGATGAGCAATTCTTTGTAGGCCTTGGAGGTGAGCCAAACTCCTCCGCAGGTGAACCATCTATTTAAATAGGTTCACCTTCCTTCTCCTCTTCATTGTTCATTTCCTCCTCCTCCTCCACAGGCAGGTATGCTGGAGCCTGAGCCTGGTGAAAAGCTGTGGGGACCGGTATGTTCATAAAGTTTCCCATGACTCGGAAGGCCTGGAAAATTGGTACATTTTTGCCATGTTCTCTGTTGAGGGCATCTGTTTTGAGTCCACTGACTGCTCCATTACTTCTCAGGAGAAGTGGCAAGGACATTCTTTACTTTTTGGTTTTTCTTAACAGACACCATCTCTTGTGCCTGCTCTGAGGCTCTTCTGTTTATATTTTTGCCATCACTGGGCTCAGGGTTCCCCCTTTCAGACACACTGGTATCTTCTCTATCTTTACCATGCTTATCTGATGGCTGAGCAGCTTAATGTTTTTTCTCTGTCACCTTTGACAGGGACTGTTGCTGAATATGAGGAGATGGACATTAGTGAAAGAAGAAAGTCCAGAGGGGGTATTGCTAAGATCAAAGGAGATAAGGGGGCGTGTGAGGAGGAGGAGGACCATGTAAAAGCATCTATACTAAATAGATACTTCTGCTCAGTATTTACTGAAGAGAAAGTAGGGCAGGGCCCACAGCTCAGCACCATGGACACAGGGGTGAGGGAAGTGAGCACTAGTCCCTTCACAAAAGAAAGGGTCCTACAAGAGCTCAATAAGCTCTGGGTGGACAAGGCAATGGGACCTGATGGCATACATCCCAGGGTACTAAATGAGCTAAGGGTGGAACTAGCAGAGCCATTATCAGAACTGTTTAGTGAGTATCTGAGCACAGGAGAGCTCTCAGAAGACTGGAGAAGGGCTCATGTGATCCCGCTCCACAAGAGTGGTAGCAGGGAGGAGGCAGGGAACTACAGACTAGTCAGTCTTACCTCAGTAGTGGGAAAGATTATGGAGGCACTCCTTAAGGAAAGGATAGTGCAACACCTGGAATCCATAGGAGCACAGGATCCAAGACAGCATGGGTTTACAAAAGGAAGGTCCTGTCAAACTAATCTCATAGATTTCTTTGACTGGGTAACCAGAGTGGTGGACCAAGGGGGAGCAGTTGATGTAGCCTACTTTGACTTCAGCAAAGCTTTCGATACTGTTCCACATAGAAGACTGATTAATAAGCTGGGTAGGCTCGAGATGGGTCAGAAGTTGGTCAACTGGGTGGCAAACTGGTTGGCGGGCAGAAAACAGAGAGTGGTGGTAAACGGTATACAGTCAGAAGACATGCAAGTCACAAGTGGGGTACCTCATTGATCAGTCCTGGGGCCAGTCCTCTTCAATATCTTCATCACTTACATTGCAGATGGACTAGAGGGTAAGGTTTGTCTGTTTGCAGATGACACCAAGATCTGCAACAGAGTAAATGATCTGGATGGGGTGGGCAGAATGAGAAGAGATCTGGATAAACTAGCAAAATGGTCCGAAGAGTGGCAACTGGGGTTTAATGCAAAGTAGTGCAAGATCATGCACACAGGGAAGAGAAACCCTGAAGCCACCTATAGGCTGGGAGGGGAGTTGCTGGCAGTCACAAGGGAAGAAAGTGACTTGGGCATCATCATCACCAATGACCTGAAATCATCCAAGCAGACAACTAAAGCAGTAGGTAAGGCTAGGGGGATGTTAGGGTGTATTAGTAGGGGTATCACAAGTCGGAAGAGGTAGGTAATAATCCCTCTTTACAAGACACTGGTTAAACCCCATCTGGAGAACTGCATGCAGTACTAGAGGCCACACCTTCACAAGGACATTAACCAAACTGAGGCAGTCCAGAGAAGGGTAATGGTGCAGGGACTGCATCAGAAAACATATGAGGACAGATTAATGGAGCTCAATATGTATACCCTAGAGCAAAGGAGGGAGAGAGGTGATATGATCGAAGCATTCAAACTCCTTAAGGGCATTGACAAGGTGAAAGACTCTAACATGTTTCAATATAAGAAAAATAGCAAGACAAGAGGACACAGCATGAGATAAGAGGGAGGCCGATTAAGGGGTAATGTGAGGAAGTTCTTTTTCACATAAAGGGTGGTGGATGCATGGAACGGCCTACCTCAGGAAGTGGTGGATGTGAATACAGAGCAGGGCTTCAAACAGGTATGGGATAGGCATCAGGGAGCAATACAGATGAGTATGAATAGATAGGCCATTGACACAGCAAAGGCCGATGGCACATTTATAAGGTAGAAAAAGAAATGGGCAAACTGTATGGGCCTTGCGGTCCTTATCTGCTGTCAACTTCTATGTTTTTATGTTTCTATGACCCTTTGATGCATACTTTCCACCATAATTAGGAACTCCCTCAAAGCCTTTATTGTGTTTTGGTGACATAGAGGCAGACCAAGAAGCCATAAATCCTTCCCCTTTTTTAGCTCTCTTCTTTTAGGTTTCAGGGCAAAACTTTTTACAGAGCTCACAATCTGTAAAATCGTGATCTGGACCTAGGCACTTTAAACAGAGCTTATGGCTGTCTGCGCTTGCCAGGAGACGAAAACATTTAATATCATTTTGAATGCCTGAAGGTCCTGTTTTCTTTTCCTTAGGTCTATCAGTCATACCAAACAGTGAAGACTTTAAAAGAACAAAGTCTCGGTTCCCAAAAATAGTTTGAATAATCCCTCCAGAACCTCAATGGGTAAAATCGTTCCGACAGGAAAAGGTTAGAAATTTCAGTTCCCTACACCAGCAACTGCATAAATTAGTGAAAAAATGTAAAAAAAAGTAATTTTAGAGCAGTTTTCTTAAGCCAGATTTAAAAACAAAAGGATGAATTGGTCATGTTCCCTTTCAGTGATAACCGCAACTAAAGAATCACACCGCTAAGTAGAAAAGTAGTTTTAGAAGCAACTTTCACACAAATTTGTTAAAAATAATGTGGAACAATGTGGTTCCTTTCAGGTGGGAACTACACTATGCTGTGACCTTCACTGGTTCCTGGGAACTGATCATAAGCCTCAGAAACCGCATATTTTGGCAAAAAATATATTAGAAAATAATGCCCTAAGGCAGAGTTATAGAGAACTAATCTGAAGTAAACATAACTGCACATACCCCAATACTGCAAAGCATCATGAGAGACATATGCAAATCCCCATGAGAGAATTCGGACTGGCTCAACTTTAAGCAGAATTGCATGGTGCCAGAAGGCCTCATAGTGCAACCAGCAAAGGCTAAGAACGATTTTTAATGCATGTAGGTCCTGTTTTTTTTGAAGTAATCTGAAGTAACTTCACTTAAAAACAACAAAAAAAATCAAACCAATCTGGAGACCAGAAATACTGGAGCTGACTTTGGGGCGACTGCGCTCATCAGATGGAGAAACAAATCTGATGTTAGGGCTAGAGTGGAGCATGACAACGGTGCAAAGTTTGAACCGTAAGTTCTAAATTCCATAATGCACAAGGTTCTATCTCTGGAACATCATGTTCTGCCAGAAAAATTATGCTTGCTGTAAAACATTAGCGAGGGATTCCTGGTGCTAGAATGGCTGTACTGAAATGTGGGGGGTACAAATATTGTAAATTGCTAAAGTTATAAGTGAATGTTAAAAATGTTCAATGTACCTTCATAACTTTGCTTTTTTTTTTTTAGGATTTTGAGCCCATATTTTCAACACAGTCTTTTTATGACTGTACTTCATGAACCCAGCATGGTGACATTTTTTCAAATCCTGCCTGAAAGATGATTTTGCAGCGTGACATCAAAATCACAGTTTAGGCCAGATCTGAAAAATTTCACCTACCTTGTTCATGACGTGGGGCCTGAAAAAGCCCGTGTTGAAGATCTAGTAAAAAAAAAAAGATATTAAAAAAATGACAAAGATATGAGTAAAAGTTCAAAATGCATTGAAATACTTTAAAGGTAAACATGTAGGATTAAAATAATCAGTATTGTTACCAATGGAAATCTACTTTACATAAGCTATTGACCGAACCTGTAACACTTTTAGGGCCAGAATTATAACCCATTCAGTTGCCCCTTCCTTTATAGCTGCAGGCATCCATTTCCTAAATCACAGGCACAAGAAATGACATCACATCAGGGGTAAACACATATACAGTAACCAATACATTTTTTAACCAGGAGAAGCACACTAAGCTGAAGCTTGATTCCAGGTGCAACCTGAGAGCACAAGAAAGTTAAGTGACTTGCTCAGGGTCACACAGTAATGCAAGAGGGGACTGTGGGATTCAAACCCAGGTCTGCAACTCAGAGCCTTAATTTGAGTGCTGATTATTTGTGAACGTATACAGATTCTGGATATATATATATACATACACACACACACACACACACACCCTACAGTTTTCTAAGGGTTTTAAACCACTGAGCTATACTGCCTTCTTGAAGGAAAGAGGAAAAGAAAAAAATAAATGTTTTTACCCAGTCCGTGGAGATGTGAACTTGACTTTAATCTTGAAGGGGTTGCTATAAACAAAAGTTGTGTGCTGCCAGTGCCAACAGTTTCCGAGCTCCTGTGGGGTTCTATTGCTTTATACAATGTTTTGTGACATTTCAGTTTGGTAAAACGTTTAGTGCCTGTGTGATTTGCAGAATATTCTGCTACTGTGGTAACACTGTAAATAATGTTATTCCTGTACCTGTTTAGTTCCAGTATTTGTTAGCACTGAAGTAGTTGTGTTTTAATTTTTTTTTTGTTGGCATCATGTTCTGTCATTTGAAGGAGTGTGATCTAGTGGCTAGAGCACAAGCTTGGGTCCCAGGAAATGAGAGTTACAAACCTCAGTAAAGTCTAATACTAACTGTGGGACCTTGAGTAAGTCACATAGCCCCCCAGTGCTCCTGTCCACCTAGCAGCAGAAATGAATAGCAGCAGGACCCCACTGGAAATGAGGTGGCACATCTCAGCTGGCCTATCCTGGGTAAATAAGCTGTAAAAAAATAATTATTTTGTGTTAGTGTGTGATAGGATAGATGGCTGTCAGTAGAGAACCCTTCTGAACATAGGAGCCAGAACCAATAGGTGTGGGGGTGAGGGTGGTGGACACCCCCCACATTTGCCCATGAGCATTCAAAGTCCCCTTTAATGTATGCAGTGTTAGATGGGAAGCAATCACAATCTCTTATTACTACAGTGTCTCTCTCACACACACACACACACACACACACACACACACACACACACACACACACACTTTTCCCCATGTTCCAGCACTACTCCTTCTGAAGGTTGCAAAATACAAAAAAATCTTTATTTGAACACCATCCAGAAATAGATTTCCTTTCACCAAAGTAAAAGAAAAAAAAAAAACACAGCAGATTCTTTTTTCATTTCATGATTCCAACTGTTTCACTCTTTCCAGCAGGAAATCTCCAGTAGCCCCCTTCTTTTTGAGATAAAATCTTTTCACTTCCCTGGTGTTCCCAGGTGCAATCACTAAATTATTAAGTGCTGGTTGTGACAGCTCATTAAGAGGCCCAACTCCTTCAGGATTAGAGACAAGTTCACATCCCCAGGGACTGGGTGGGAACATTTATTTTTTCCTTTTCCTCTTACCTTCAAGGAGGCAGTATAGCGCAGTGGTTTAAAACCCTTAGAAAACTGTAGTATATACATATATATATATATATATATATATATATATATATATATATATATATATAAAATATATATATATATATATATATATATCCAGAATCTGTATACGTTTACAAATAATCAGCACTCAAATTAAGGCTCTGAGTTGCAGACCTGGGTTTGAATCCCACAGTTCCCACTTGCTTTACTGTGTGACCCTGAGCAAGTCCCTTAACTTTCTTGTGCTCTCAGGTCACACATGGACTCACGCTTTGGCTTAGTGTGCCTCTCCTGGTTAAAAGCGTTATTGGCTATACGTATTTCCCCTGATGTGATGTCATTTCCTGTGCCTGTAATTTAGAAAATGGATGCCCGCAGCTGTAAAGTTAGGTGCAACTGAATGGGTTATAATTCTGGCCCTGAAAGTGTTATGATTTTGGTCAGTA
This sequence comes from Neoceratodus forsteri, assembly GCA_016271365.2. NCBI lineage: Eukaryota > Metazoa > Chordata > Ceratodontiformes > Ceratodontidae > Neoceratodus > Neoceratodus forsteri. The sequence goes on along the minus strand of CM028136.1, from coordinate 400,642,045 downwards.
GCTTATGTCAAGCAGATTTCCATTGGTAACAATACTGATTAATTTAATCCTACATGTTAATTTCCCTTTAATCACACTTAGTCTCACTTCCCAAGTTCTCGGTCAGCGTTGAAGATGAAGGACATGGTTTCTTCACAGTCTGGATTTTCAGCACTAGACTCGTTTTAGGAGAGTGTGGGGTGGTAGGTGCTGAGTGGGGCTCGGGTGGGGGGGATTGGTCAGCATTGGCCACAAAAGTCATCCACAGATGGTTTTCTGCTTTTCCTTTTTTTTCCATACATATTTTATGCCCTGTATTTTTCCTCATTTTTCACCCTCCCCCATTCTTAGCTGCTTGCAGCAGTGGGCATGCACCCTTCGAGACACCCTCCTCCGACTTGCCACTCCCTCCGCCCCATCTAGCCACTCCTGACCCCACCCAGTGGCAGTGGAACTACGGGGGAGCGACGACCACCCCAAAAGAGGAGAGCTGCCCCAGGGCTGCTCAGTCCTGCTCTCACCCTACTCCCCTGTGCCAGCTCCCAACGACCTGAGTCCGTATCCAAACCTGGGTTGCCGGTGTGATGAGAGGTAACATGTCCAGCACCTTAGCCCTCTGTGCCACTGGGCCGGCGGTTTTCTGCTTTTCATATGTAAACAAACAAAAAAAGAGAGAGAGAGAATTAGCCAGGCAAAACGGGGTTGGTGGGTGGTACTGAGCAGAAGTACGGAGCAGGGGAAGACAGAAAAACAATTGGGTAGAGCAGAACAAGGTTGAGGGTGGTACTGAGCAGAGGGATAGAGTGAGTAGGACTGGTGTAATCTTAGCAAACCAGAGGAGGAAATGGGAATCCCACAGCTAATGGCTTTGCAAAACAAGCATGTGGGGGGAACAGAGACAGAGATGGAGAGAAGAATTAACAACACTCATGTACACCAGAGTCCAGATTAGTTCACATCTCTCATGCAATGGGTATGGTCACTGGACTTTGTGCTTCCAACTTCCTGGCTTTCCTAAACTTGGCTCAGACTGAGTATGACACTGCTCAGCAGGCTCCCGAGCGGTGTCATGTAGATGAACAGAGGCAGCCACTGCCCACAGGCACCGCTGCCTCCTTTCAAATACATGAAGTTTCTGCCCATCAATCAACAGAACAGCAGCCTGATCAGCCTCACTGACCACTGGCCTGTCACTGCTGAGCCCCCTGCAGCCTGAGATGCATTGGATGTGACAGTGACATACTTCTGAAGGCTACTTCTTTTTTTTTTTTTGTCGTGGTGCCAGACCTCCAAAGGCTCAGCCCCCGACTCCCCCGACCTCCACCCACCCCGGGTCTTATCTGGCATGGTAATCCACCCAGGCTTACCCCCTCTGGGTGTAGCCATCAGATGGCGCGGCCCTAATGGATGACTGGTCACAGATCCCAGCAGGAACACCACCAGAAAAGCCTCCCAGGCAAACCCCCCCCCCCAGGGTGGGGCCACGGGACTGAACCGCACAGATGAAAACCCATCACTCAGTCACCCAAGTGTCACAGAAGGCAGCATGGAGCCAGAGAGACACGGTGTCATAAACAGAGCTGGCAGCAATTTTTCAGTGAACTGTGAGCTACCCAGGAGGTGTGGCATGCAATGACGTAATGCATGATGCACAACACCCAGGACACCTCCCTGACAACTCAGCTCTGGCAGTTGTATTCCGCCCAACCTCTGCAAGGGCTCAATCATGTGCCAGTCACTTCCTCCCTCCCCAGCAGGAAGTCAAAGGTGCCTAGAACACTCAATCCTCTCCCCCCCCGCCGGCCCTTTGACGCTACAAATCTGTATCCATATTCAAGGCATCAGGGTCACAGACTGAAATCAAATGGCTGCACCAGCAGGCCAGTGCCTGAAGGCCACTTCTGTAACAATATGTTTGCTGTGCATGCACAAGCAAACATAAAAAAGATAAAAATTGGGGTAGCAGTTTCATCAATTTGCAGAAAGAAAGTTATAAAGTTATAATGCACACCATCTTCAGGGGCACCAATAGTCCTCTACTACTTACTTAAAAAAAATGATCATTTTTACCTTTAAAAGTTCTCTTTTTTATCTGAAAAATGCACATACTGTAAGTGTATCTTTTTTATATTAGAGCAGAGTTGCAGAAGATAAAACAAATGTTAACCTTGCCCACTGACTTTGGTTTCAAACTAGCAAGTGAAATTTCTAATGGAGGGTACATGCAGTATAGGACTAAAAGGAATCAGGCTCTCAATGTTCAAGAACAGACTGAAATATAATATTGATCTTGGTTCCATAATAGTGCATACAATAAAATCAGGAATAAATGTTTCAAGTTTCTAAAAACTCCATTGAAAACTGACTCAGCACAGTAAACACAAATCTGACCATTAATTCGATGATCACATTTCTAAGTCACATTTAATAACAGTTTATAATATTTGCTTCAGGATTCTTTTGCAATTGAAATCCATACACGGCAGGATGCTGCTGTACCACATTAGTGATGTCAGAAAGGTGTTGAACCACAGTAGCTATGTCACTACCGTGGTACAACAGCATCGAATCGCATGTCTATTAAGGTTCCTCATGTTTAATTATACTGCAGAGTCCTCATAATGAAGATATCAGCAATGCTGAAAACACCTAAAGTGAACTGTTTTATTAAAAGATAAACTGCAAGAAATGTTGCCAGTTCATGCAGCTATACCTTACATCACATTAAACATTTTTAATTCTATCCTGTTTGCTGTTTATTGGACCACAGTTCAAGACGAAGAAAGAAGGTAAATTAATTAAAACAAACATTAACTATACAAAATATTGTATAGGCAGCCATGCACAACACAGGGGACTGTGTATGGGCAATCACACACAACAAAGCAGTTTTTTTAGTCGTGAGGTTTCCGTGGTAACAAGAGACCTCAAGCGCACAGCTCGAGATGTCTCATTACTACGGAAACCTTGAGATTAAAATATAGCCTTGTTGTGTATGATTGCCTATACACAGTCTTCTATAGTGTATGGGCAACCACAATTATGCTCCTTAGTCCGAAAAACATTCCCCCAGTACTAACAAAATGCCTTACTTTGGCACGGGCTGTAGCGGCTCTTTCCAGCACCGCTCACTTCCTCACCACCGCAACTGCTTTGTCGCGCACGTGCAGAGACGTTCAAAGTTGTTGTACTATCGCAGTGACGTACTCAAGAGGGTACAACAACCTCTTGACGTCACTAGGATGGTACAACGTTAGGAATTCATCGAATTCCATACACAGTTGTACTCTCCTATACACTATAAAGGCTAATGTTTCCTTCTCAAGGACTATGATGTCATCTCACCCCATGATGCAAACACAGTCTTGTGTATGGTTGCCCTTACATTATTCTCTGTCTTGTTGTGTATGGTTGCCCTTACATTATTCTCTGTTTTGTTGTGTATGGTTGCCCTTACATTATTCTCTATCTCTAGAATCACTCAAGCTAAATACTTGCCGAGTTTCAACAGAAATGGTGGATAATAGATAAACATGCAAAATAAAATGCAACTTTTGACTCTTTCTTGGGGTTGCATTTAGCATCAAATTCCTGTTCAAAATGCCAGCAGAAAATGGCTGGTGCAAGTAACTATTTCCCTTGCCTGCTTTTCTATACATGTTGTGCATTTGTGGCTTGTTCTTGTTTCATTTTAGACTGGGGCAGGACTCTAGTGTGGCTGTAGCTTATCTGCTAGCATACCAGAGGCAGAACTTTGAAGTGGTGAGTCGTAATATGCTCTCCCCACCTCAGAGAGAGGAACCTTATGTTCTGTAAACTGAACTGCTGATCTGAAAGGGTTAGATGCCAGACCCTGGGCTCAGTCCCTGAGCTGTGTTGTTGGGGCAAGGGTGGGATGCATCTGGACAAACTGATTTGCTACGTTTGCTTGCGCACATGCACAAAGCGAACATACTGTTACTATAGTGTAGGGGGCTACGTAGGTGTGTACAGTATAAACCAACAGATATAGAAATGCAGGGGACTTGCCTCTCAAAAGCCAAAGTTGAGAAGGTCAAGGATGACAGCGTTTAGCTGACTGATGGGCATACACTTCCCGTAGTTCAAAGTAGAATGTCCTACCATTCACATACTGGTTTTCTGCCCATTAACCAGGTACCAGACATCATCAGCCTTTGAAGATAAACATCATGCCTCACACTGTGTGTGACTGTGTGTGTTTCTGCCTCCTCCTAGTTAAAACAGGAAGCAACTATGTGAAAGCATTATAGAAATTTGGGAAAAAACAGTATGCAGAATGCAGAATAATAGCTACAAATATAATAACATCATGTCAACAGTGAACATAAAACACCGGCAATAGTTGATTTAAATTACATATTGTTCATGTTCCCTTTAAATAACCCCTAATACCAGCTGGATAACTTTGAAAACTGTGAGAGTTAGGCACAATTCAGTTTATAGCTCATATATTTTTGACATCCTTTTTTTGACGGACCTTATTCTCCTGCCCCCCCCCCCCGGCTCCCTTCTGCTGTCGAACCTCAACCCCTTTACCCCACCTCCAAGACTTACCCCACCTACTTCTTACCTCGTTGTATGAGTGGGTGCTATGGCGGTGGTGCAGTGCCTTTACGGTCACAGCATCATCCTACAGACAGGGTTTTTTTTCCTGCCTGTTACTCCCCTCGAGTCAGAGCCTGCAGCGTGCAATGGCACACGTGAAGACCGCAAAGACAGTGCACACTTTCAGTGCCTTCCTCTTTCAATTCTGGTGACCGCTGCTGTGCCACCTACTCTCCACTAGGTGGCAGTCAAGCAGCAGTACACACTGCCCCCATCCCCCCATCCCACCCACCTGAAAGGAAGAGCCTCACGAGTGACGCTGAATACTCCTTCCCCACCAGCCCGAGTGACCTTGGTCCATTCCTGAACCCTGGTCGCTGGTGTGGTGGGAGGTGAGATGTCCAGCACCTCAGCCCCTCCATGCTATTGGCCCAGCTACAAGTTTACTGTAGTTCAGATTTCCTTAGACCATACTGTTTGTGACCCCGAGGGGACTGAACCTACAAGCCACTATTTTACAGTTCTGTGCTTTAACCCTCTGTATCATTCAGCCAGAACTATATTTTGTGCAATTGTTCCCATTTTTCTATATTACCAAGAGCAGTGACACAAAAACAAGATTACTGTCCTTTGGACTTTATTAGCTTTGGCTGCTTGTCTACACATGACATCACAATGCCCATTTTATGACACTGAAATTATGTCCACAGCAACAGACTGGGTGTCATAAACAGAACTGTAAATGCAAAAGTGGACAAGCAGACAGAGCAAATAGGACAGAGATCCTATTTCCATGCAGATGTCCTTAGTAATATACAAATAAGGATAATAATTAAAAAGGTGAAATATTAGCTAAACCGTGACTAGATATCTTCTTCAAAGTTGTCACAGCAACATCAAGGGCTTCTTTAAAGCCCTCTTACACTGCAAGCAAACATTTGGCATTGACAAATACGTGTTAACATTAAGATGCTTGAAGAACAGCAATGGGGTAACATAATGGTACAGTCATAAGATTATTTTCGCCATGTCTGTTGAGAAAAGTTAGGAAATATTATTTGTCAAGCACACAAAAAATCCCTCACTGATTAAAATGGTCCTGATTAATAAAATGCATGTTGGAACAAAGTATACCAAAAAGGCCGTACTTATGTGCACACTGTGTGTTTCTTTTCCCAAACGCAGGTAACGAAAATCTGGTGCATGAGGCAATATAGCCCAGAGGTTAGAGTACTGAGCTATAAATGAGCTTTTTGGTACATCCAACAGACCGGGGTATGATTCCCACAAGCTCCACTTGCATACTGTGTCACCCTGAGAAAGTCATTTAACTTCCCCAATGCTCCCAGGTTGCTCCTCAGAATAGGCCATGTGTCTACTGAACCTTACCTGGCTACCAAAAAGAGTAAAAAAAAAATTACCGTATACTGTATCTTAGCGGCATACAAGTGCATGTACCAAAAACCATTTTATTTTTATCCTTTTATCCAAAAGGACATATGTGACAAACAACCACTTTGTTTTCCTTGTGGTGTAGCTACTAAAGAGGTATTGGTGTGACAGTAATGTTCTGCACTGCCACATGGACACTTAAGACACTACTTTCCAGCTCTGGGGCTAAGTACATTACAGCACTGAAACACTCCGTGACAGGGAGGGAGGGTACAGGTTGTTCTTTTAAAATGTTTTTATTTGGGTTTACACTCAAAAATGAGAAACCTACTAACTTTAGAGGAAAAAAACACAAAACAAGTTAAGTACACTCAAAAATAGCCGTTCTGCCAGCACAGTGGAAGTGCTACTGCTTGGGACACTGACGACCCACATTTGGGAACAAGCCTGGAGTATCAGAGGGTCAGCCGAGGGAGGAGGACTGAGCATCAGGATGACTGCTCTTCCAGGGAAGGAGAGTCTTGGAGCCCGGCTACAGTCTGACCTCTAACGATGGCAGGCAGACTGTATCAGGGACTAACACAGATGCAGCGTTGGTGGAGTATCAGATATCAGCATAGAAACATGGAAACCTAGAATTTATTGGCAGAAAAGGACTACTTGGCCCACCCAGTCTACCCAGATGGTCCCTGCCAAGTCTGTCTCCGCAGACCCCTAATGGTCTCCAGTGGCTCTCCTTCCTCCCTGCCTATTTATTAATATTCCCTTATGTCTATCCCATGCATGCTTGAAGACCCCTACTGTTTTCACCTCCACCATTTCAGATGACACTCTGTTTTAGGCATCCACCACTCTTTCAGTGAAGTAGTGCTTCCTTACATCCCTCTTAAAGTCCCCCCTTCCCCAGCTTCCCTGCATGCCCTCTGGTCCTGGTGCTCTTTCTCATTTGAAAGAGACTCTCATCCTGCACCCTGTTCACCCCATGAGGTACTTGTAGGTATCTATCATGTCCCATTTCACTCTCGTCTTTTTCAGGGTATACATGTGAGTGCGTCTGACACTGCCAGGATGTCACTGCATATCCTCACCACCCGAGGACTAGAAAAGCAGAAATTGAGCCACCAGCCAGGGGGACAATGCCTCTTTCACCCCCCCCCACCCTTACCAGGCCCCTACCTACCTTCTTCTGGTTTCCCCAACTTCACCTCTGCAAGGCCAGCCTGATGGTGAGGGGAGTCTGCTGGGACACTGAAAGCAATCCCGTACTAGGGAGTAAGCCAGAAGGGCACAGACTTGGTGTCTTGTGGGTGACCAAGGTTGCCAGGCTGTCAAAGTAAGCGGGTCTCAGGTGGATGGGAGGTGGCACTGGTGGAAGACTGAAGGAGGATAAACAAAGCTAAAAAAAGTACACTCAACGTTTGAACTATTGTTTGGTAGGTATAATCTGGTTGTAAATATGTTTCATGTTTATCCACTGAAAAAAAATACAGTTATAACAGTGCACTGTACATATTAGTCCAGTGTAATATTTTGCCTTAAATTAGATTGTTCATCCATGCCTGTGTGTCGGAGATGTTGGGGACATACATTAGGGTGCAAGCAAAATGTCAGCCATCACAGTCGCAGGTTGACATTGTGCCGCTAGCAACTTACGGTGCCCAAGGACCATCCAGTAAAGCACTTGCATTTGGCAGGGGCTTTGCCTCCCCCCCCACACCCCAACATGGAGGCTTCACCACCTGCACCCACCCAAAACTAACTAGAACCAACTCCAGGGTGGGCATGCAGTGAAGGGCAGGAGAATAGTGTGGATGCTGAAAACAGTCTGAGAATGGGACGCTGTGAAATCGCAAATGCCCCATGTCACTCACAACCTTGTTTTGGCACCCACATGATGGCACCCTAATCACGGCAGCCTAACAATGGCACACCAAATTAGATATCCATTGTCAGCTGGCCTGGTGGCGCGGAGGGTTGAGGCACTGCATGCCACACTTCACTCCACACTGGCGACCCGGGTTCAGGAATGTGCCTGGGCCATCGGGGGTTGGCTGGGGAGGGAAAGGATCGAGCATCCATAGGACTGCTCTCCTTTCCCTGGGGAGGGACTGGGGTCTATATCACGCTGCAGTGGCCCCCGATGGAGATTGCAGGCACTACAGCAGCGGTGCACTTGCGGGGTGAAGTGCGGCAGATGTCAGCACGTAGTGTCATGACGTCATTGCATGTCCACACTTCAAGGGGTAATCGCAGGAGAAAAAATGGCAGATGACTGGGCAGCTTGATAGCTGCACTTCACCACCCAGGAGGCCTCTCATGGAATCGCACTGCGGTAGTGGTTCCTGGCCCAGCACAGGGAAATAGGGGATCCCCTCCGCGGGTATGGTGCATGCCAGCCGGTATGTGAGTGAGCCTCATGGGTGAAGGCGGTGGCTGGATGTACGTGAGGTTGGGCTGTGGGAGAAATAAGATAGATAGATTATATATATATATATATATATATATATATATAAAGATATCCATTGTTATCGAGTCCTGTTCAGTTGGAAGCTGGATGTTATTACAGCAGAATTCCCTCACTGTGTCTGAGACATTAAAGAATACAATTTTCTCCTGGAAAGTGATAGCAGGTTCTGAAGAGAAGTGTAGCAATGTATAAACTCCAGCTTCAGTATAAAAATGATTTTATACCCTAAAAAACATGTATTTATGTTGGGTGATGGCTGAGATATCTGGTAAAAGAATCCTGATAACTTCATACTAGATCCACTTCTTTGATCTCGCCAGTTTTCTCACAAAGACATAAGGGCCAGTATGACAGCAAAACCAGCATTTTTTGGCATGTCAGCATCATTTGCATATTGCCTAAAGGAGAATTCAGGCTTCCTGGCATCCACAACTCCCACTGCCTACCAAGCACAGACTGGTGCTCGCATCAGCTGTATGGGCAGCTGATCCCCAACAGGAGCAAGGTTCTGCAGGCCCCACTACCAGATGAGCACAGAAAGCTACTGGCATTGTCTGTGAAGACAGCTGCTCCCCTGCACTCCAAGTCAGAGGAACAGGTGCAGTGCTCCACAGCACCCACTGCCAGCCAGTGCTACTGGCATCATCTGGAAAGGCAGCTGCTCCCCTGACTTCCCAGTCAGAGCAACAAGCGCAAGATTCCACAGGCCCCACTGCCAGCCGAACACAGATTGGCTGTGAAGGCAGCTCCTCCCCCACACTCTAAGTCACAGGAGCAGGCATACACAACCCTCCTGAACACAGAGCGGTACTGGCATCATCTGTGAAGGTAGTTTCTTCCCCCGCACTCCCAGTCAGAAGAACAGGGGCAGGGTTACACAGGCCCCAATGCTAGCTGAGCACATAGTGGTACTAGTGTTATCTGTGAGGACAGCTGCTTCCCTGCACTCCTGGTCACAGGAACAGGAACAGGCCTACACAGCCCCCCCCAACCCCGAAGCATAGAGTAGTACTGGCATCGGTTGTGAAGGCAGCTTCTTTCCCACATTCCCAGTCAGAGGAACAGGCATCCACAGCCCACACTGCCAGCTGAGCACAGAGTGGCACTGACATCATCTGTGAAGGAAGCTGCTGTCCCACACTCCCAGTCAGAGGAACAGGCACAGGGTTCCACAGGCCCCAATGCTAGCCAAGCACACAGTGGCTCTGGCATCGTCTGCGAAGGCAGCTCCTCTCCGCACTACCAGTCAGAGGAACATGTACATCTGCAGCACCCTGGAGAAATAGGTGAAGGGGAGTTTACCTCCAAAATGTACTTATACCAAGTTAGGGAGGAATCAGTAGGTAATGCAATGTTCATTAAAAATGAAGTACATATACAGTACAGTCTAACTTTGCTCATTATGGCTTAAAACTAATTTGTACCATATGTTTATTTGCCCCTACAGAGGGTATAAGCTTACCATGTTTGAAAGGAATTTGATCAGTATAGTACCTAAAAGCAAATGCTTCAATAACATTAAACAAGACAAAATGAGCTTCAAAGGGGTGTAACACTGAGGACACAAAAAGCAGCGTTAGGGAAATCAACGGCATTAAAAAGGTCATCTCAAATATCTGTTTCAATCATATCATAAAGGTTTCTACTTGGGGTACCAAACTGAAGGCATTTAATATCGGATAGCCTTATAGACCTTCAATCCGGGGTCCTAGTGAGTAGGCATGGGTGCATGGCACCAGGAAGTCTGGGATATAGAAAGTTTCCCATCGGTATAAGGCTTTACAAGTTAATGAATTAGTCCTGAACATCAGCACACCAACTAACAGGCACACGATGCACAGATATGACCTAATTACTTGATCCCTGATAAAAGCCATGTGCATCATGCAGTAAAGACTGAATGACTGGTAATTTCTGTAAATGAAACATGTAATTCATGCGGTGTAAGGTTTTTATTATGGCATGTCACAAAGTGGAGGAGGTTTTATGGCATCACTATGTAACCGATTTGCCCACACATAAACATTTCATCCCAGGGAAATCTTGGAGAAGTATTAAGACACAATTCAAATGAAACCCAGTAAATACATGAACTGTATCTGCTACTTGTTCTATACTACTGCGCGCATTTGCATGAAAATGTGATTTTTGCTACTTAGATTTTATCTGCTCCTGCTGCTTTGTCTATACCTAAAGTCATAATCTTTTGCTTGAATCATCAGTCTTATGCTGCAGAAATTGTTATGGTGCCACACACTGGGGATTATGGCTTCAGGCACACAAAACCAGCATACGAAGATCAGGAATAAGCAACAAAGTTCCTGCTTTCTTGCAAATGTCTTCTGCAATAAAAAACAAATAAATGGGAAAATAAAAAAAAACATTTATCAGCTCAGTTGAATTGTGTCTTGAGATGTACGTGCTTAAAGGCAACATCATTCACACTCAATTTTGCTGTGACTAGAGGGTCTTTTACCAATAAGCTGGTGTAATAGGCTTTTGGTTCTGGCATGTTACCGGTATGCTTCCTCCTGTGCACCCACTTGGGTAATGGGCTGCCTATGCTGAGACTGCCCGACACTCTGCTAATGCATCTCCTCACTGAATATGCTGGTTATGGAACAGTCAATCTCTGAGAGGTTGTCACTGTACCCTATCTGAATCTCATTCCACACACAAGATAGATGATGAAGAAAAACAATGTGTTTACAGAATACTTAGACAGGTTCTGTCTGGTACAAAATATAATCTGTATTCAGCTCTCACTACATGAAGATATACAATGTATAGGGCTCAAATATCTTCTGACTCTGCTATTCAAAGATGTTATTTTCCATCAAGATCTTTCTCTGCCTGTCTAGAAAGACACTCTGCTTCAACAGCCCGATGCATTCAAACATCCATTGGAATTTTTAGGGCAGCACTTCAAAGCCACCATTTTAAATCTGGTCATGCTGGACTTCATCATGAGCCCCTTTGTGCCACATTTTTAAAGCCTCTAAGCCCACCTGGCATCCAGAGCATTTTTCAATGGCGCAGCATTGATCTCATGTCCCTGGATCAGGCAGGCTAGGGATGCTTATGTTAGTTAAGTTGTGCATCTAGCAGTGGATGCCGGGGGTTGGGCACTAAGTCTGCTTAGACCATCATTCTATGACCTAAGTGGGCTTAGAAAAAAACGGCAGGTGCATCTAATGTTGGACATACACTCTGTTGTAAACCACTGCCAAGTGTAATTAAATCTCTGCGGTTTCGGAAATAACACCCACTGTTTCTAAGTGGGCATAGACACAGCAGGTGTTGTGGGGCCAGGCCGGCCTTTTTGTCAAGATGGTCAAGGTACTGAGTCACACTAAATGCAAATCCTCAGTCCTCAACAGATGCCTGACAGTCTCCTACAGATACAAGCAGTGGCAGCTCTACACCAGGACCCGCCAGGGCACGTGCCCCGGTAAACAAATGCTGTGCCCCACTTGGTGCCCCATATGGTGCAAAGCTTCCCCCATAGCAACAATATATCAGTGCCCTGGCTGCCATCAGTTGTGCCCCAGCTGTGCCCTGGTAACCATTTGTGGCTAGAGCCACTACTGGATACAAGAAGGGAAAAAATCATCTTGGAAACTTATTTACAAATGAAGCTGATTTCTTAGCTCATAATGAGACTTGTCACATCTAAAAACTGCATTTTTCAAAGTTGTCTCTGAGCTCTCAGCAGCCTTTTAATGTTTGTTGAAGTGACATTTTATGACTATATCTGTTCGATATATTACATCTCATTCTACAAGGCAAACACAATGACATTTTCTTTATTATTTAAATTTCTTTACATATTCCCTGATAGGCAGACTTCCACTTCTGCAGACAGCTCACCTGTCCAAGGTACCACATCAAACCCCCCACCCCCCCAGTAACCCCACCACCACCACAGCCACTAATCATTGTCACTGAACAGTTCCCCCCATCCTATCCCTGGACCAGGGCTCCAACTATCCAGAGGTACATCAGAGAATGAAATTCATGAGGACAGTAATGGGTTGAACTGCATGAGTTTGAGTGTTTAACATGTGGCAAGGAGTTGTATCCTTTATCCTTTAAAGTGCCCATTTTCATGCTTTTTCCTCCAGTACATCCCTGAAACCCACCTGCACTGACCTGGTGAGTCATACATCCATGGAATGTCACCACCCTCCATGCACATCCATGACTAGCTGCAGTCTGACAAGTCTATTATCAACGTAGTTACTTACCTGCATGAAGAGTATTGTCAATACAGGATTTGCCAGATGCCCCTAAAGGAGCAAACTGCAAGTCCTGAATCGATATATTCTACATGCGGATAAGTACGTAAGTTGATAATAGACTTACATTTCCAACAGTGACCTCCTTGGTGAGGTGAGTTGTGCCAGCTACTATGAAGCACTGTGTGTGAAACAGAGAAACATTGAATTTGTCAGCAGAAAAGAGGACTGGTAGTCCCAACTAGTCTGCCTTATTTTCCCCCACCTATTGCTACACCCTGAACTCTATTTGGTTGCTGGTGTCCCTCCCTCCTCCATTTATCATGCCCATGTGCCTATCCTACACATGCTTGAAGCTCCCCACTGTCTTCTCCCCCACCATTTCCTCAGACAAGCTGTTCCAGGCGTTCACCATCCTTTCTGTGAAGAAGTACTTCCTCACATCCCCTTTAAACTTCTCCCACCTCACGTTTCACTGCATGCCTCCATGTTCTGGTACTCCTCCTCCTCTGAAAGAGACTCCTCTCCTGCACCTTGTTCATCCCCGTGAGGTACTTATAGGTCTCAATCATATCCCCCATCACTCTCCTCTCCTCTCCTCTGGGGTGTACATGTTGGGCTTCCACAGCTTCTCCTCATATTGTTTCTTGTGGAACCCTCACACCATTTTAGTAGCCCTCCTCTGGACCACTTCCACCCTGTTAAAGTCCTTGAGGAAGTGCAGCCTCCACAGCTGGACACAGTACTTCAGGTGGGGTCTCACTAGTGAGCGATACAGTGGCAAGACCACTTCTCTTCCCTTCCTCTGCTAGAAATCTCCCTCCCTATGTACCCCAGCATCCCACCAGCCTTGCCTACTGCCCTGTACCACTGCCCTGCCACCACGAGATCATCAGATATGATTACCCCAAGGTCCCTCTCTTGCTTGGTGAATGTAAGTATCTCCCCCATCTTACATACAGCCCCCTGGATTTCCCCACCTCAGGTGCATGGCTCTGCACTGTTTGGCACTGAAACACAGCTACCACACACTAGACCATTCCTCTAGTTTCCCCAGATACCTTTGCATTCTCTCCAACCCTTCGTGGGTGTCCACCCTGTTGCAGATTTTCATGTCATCCGCAAAGAGACACACCTTCCCCTCAAGTTCCTTAGCAAAGTCATTTATAAAGATACTGAAGAGGACAGGACACAGTACTGATTCCTGTGACACTGGTGTGGAAAGTGCCCCTGGGGTACCAGGAAAGGGATTAGGGATGCTACTAGACACCAGAGATTTAAGTATTAATAATAAGTGGTTCTGGCACTGGAAAAGGGCATGAGAAGGGGCTAGCAGACAACCAGGGGTTTATATTATCATAATAGGTGGCAGTGGGATCAGGGAAGGAGTAAGGTCCACTAGACTACCAGGGATTTCAGATGTGGGGTCTGTGAGGGCATGTTGGTATAGGAGCATAGAGGTAAAAAGCAATGCAATTTACACTCTTGCCTGACAACTCACTGGATCCAATATTGAGTTTTGAACCTCATTTAGTAAAAATGACCTCTAAGCTTCATGCTAAAGTTGGTGCTTTATATAGATTGAAGTCTTTCTTGACACCAGAAACTAGAGTGGCCATTACCAAGCAATGCTTACTTCCAGTTGTCAATTATGCTTCCCTTATTACGGATAATGCATCTATTTGTATTGTTAAGAAAAAAATCTGTTTTATTGCAACTTTTGGGGAAATTTTCATGAACGGTTCCATGGAGAACACATCATTGCATAGTTTTGAATGATATGGGTTGGTTACCAGTTGATTTAAATTTCAAATATCTATATGCTATATTTACATTTAAAGATATTAGGGATGGTGTTCCTAAGAACCTATCTGGTCTTTTTCAGAGATATGACCAGAATTTGTGATCCAGGGCTAGGGTAGATAATGAAATATTGAAATTGCCTTTAATGAGAACTATCTGTGGTCAACAGTCTTTTATGTATGCAGCTCCTAAAATACGGAATGAGGTTCCAGTTGAAATAAGGAATTTAATCACAAACAGGTCCTTTCCTACCTCTTTTTATCTGCACTTTACAATCTTATCCAAATGCCCATGTTTTAAATAATCATATCTGTTTTTTATAAGATGTGGAATTTGTATTCCTACTTTTGAATGTATAATTATGTATAAGTCTTACTGTATTGTATTGTTATGTATTGTGTGGTTTTTTTTTGTGGGTCGCACCTGAAAAGGGAACTTGTTTCTGGTGTGCTTACCCATAAAGCAAATAAACGAACAAACAAACTCACAGAATGAACCTGTTAAACTGACTACACTTGCGCGAGTTGTCATGCAAAGCAATGAATTACATCACTTTAAAGGAAAACAATGGTTACAGCCCCTACCTCCCCTGCTGTATCCCAAGTCCCTGATTTACGTTCTTAGCATAGTTAGAAATTTTTTACGATACCTTAACGTATCTTCTTTTAACTTTATACTGCTCACACAGCTTCTGGTTTTGAAGGTGCCACTGCCATCTTGCAGCTGCTGCCCGATCTTTTGTTTTGCTTAGGCACATGCCCTGCTGACCTGTGGTGGAGTTAGCAGGGCATATTAACATAAACTGAGCGAAAGATGCATGCGTCAGCCACGAGATGGCGACAGGCACCCTTCAAAACCAGAAGCCATGGCAGAACAGTATAAAGTTAAAAAAAGGTAAGTGTAGGTATTTTTAAACATTTTTAACTATCCTAAAAATGCAAATCAGGGACTTACAGTAGGACGAAGCAGGGGACGTATGGAATGTACTCACTGTTTTCCTTTAAAGAGAAAAAATCTACATATAATCTATCAGAACAAGAGCCCCAAACCATTTCCTAAAATATATACCTTATATTTTAAAAAAACATTTATACAGCCCACACAAGCCACAAACCTCATAATATCATAATGTCAAAGATAGGTTCATTAGTTTTACATGGGATGTTTCTGCCCATACAGGTCAATATCTTTTTTATGCAATGCACATGCATCAAGTGTAACTTTTGAACCTAAGTATTTTTAAAACTATGCAAATGCCAAACTTTTAAACCATCAAATGCATGACCCTGGACCACCCTCTATCCCCCTGATAATTTTCAGAATTTAAATTTTTGTGTTTTTTGCTGTAGCCTCAGGCAAAAAAAGTGGCAACACCTACAAAAGTAATCCTTTTCCTCACATCTGCCTTTGAAAAATGATTCCACACATCAACTTAAAATTTCCAAGAACTGCAGATCTGTGAAATCTTACCAAACCCTGGCAGTTTCAGCACTATTGTATACTGTCATGAATGGGAGTTGTAGAAAAACAAAGGGTTCGAACATAGAACTGTGCAGTGACCCTAACTGCAGTGGCACTAGCTCACCACTTTAGAAAATGGCTTGGAAGAATACTTCTTTTTGATTGGCTGATGGCATTCTAATTCCATACATTTATATATTAGAAAATGGGTAAAAGTATTCCAAGCCTCTGATTGGCTGAGGGACTTCTCTAGCTGGGCATCTATAAGACAACAGATGCCCGGCTATTAAAAGTACCAGCCCAGCCAACCCCATCACTAAAATCATGTTGTCCAGCCTGGTCTCTAATTGGCTGAAACACCCTCATTTAATTTTGAAATACCCACCATTTTCTTGTCTCGCTTAGTGAGAGCTAAGTCCCGATGCCTGTCCACAAGACGTTCTCCCGATAAAATGTTAAACTTAATGACTACCCCTGCTAAAACGTGCACAACAAAGCCAGTAAAAAAAATAAAAATGAAACTCCTTACACAAAGTTGCTTGCCTTTTTTTCTCTTAGCTCACTTTACCACCCTGACTTCCGTGTTCCCACTTTCAACTGTGAGAGAGACCCAAATACAAATACCAGAAATCAGCCTCGTACACAGCACAGCCCTAGTTTTCAGAGCATTACTTGCAACTGGTTGCTAACCCCCTTCCCAAATAAAAACAGACTGCCACTTCCTAAAATGCAGTCTGAATGCACCCCATGAGAGAGAAGTGAGTCAGTACATTTAACTTTCACTCACGCTCTGATTAGTGAAACATTCCATCAAATGGCAGCAGCACTTTCTGAGGGAACCGCTCTAGCAACAGCGTTGCTATAATCAGTGGTAACGGGGTCCAGCCACTTCATGACGAGAAGTCTGGCTGTGTGGTATGGGTAATTGTCTGCATGGGTAACGGTACTGCACCAGCTTTCATTCGGAGTCAGACTTACTAGATGAAAAATAAAACCGCGGCTTTTATCAGTATAAAACAGGCGCCCTACTTGCTGAAGGTGGACAAAAGTGGCGAGTCTCTCTCTCTCTAAACAAATAAAATGGACCACTGGCGAACGTCGGGGGGCGGGGGGTCGGTTCCACAAACAAGCATCACTGTAATACAACACTAACTTACCTAAAAAAAAAAATAAAAGTGTAAAAACTGCACTGCCCTCTGCTGGCAAGTATACCACTACAGCATTAGAGGAACTACTTTACAATCAAAAACATTTTCAATACATTTGAACAAATTTTCTATTAATTTTTGTGATTTCTTTTTTTCTTTTTTAAAAATACACACATAACCCTTTTTCTAAGAGCAATAACACCCTCCAGGGCGGGCGGTATTGTGCTATAGTGGACCTTCCAGGGGCTATAAGGCCCTCCGCCTGCAGTGTCGGGCCTCATTACGCCCCTGGGTGTCCGGTATAGCACAATACCACCCACCCTGTTGGGTATTATTGCTTACTTAACAACACACTTCTAGAAAGGGTCCCTGTGCTAGTTCTGCCTCAGTATCTTTTCTTAAATTGTCAGTCATTTTTTTAACTGAGTAAAAAAAAAAAACACTTCATATCTTGCTTGCTTCTACCACCTCCACCACCATCACCACCCACATACTTGCTCTCCTGTTGGACTGCAGTGGAAAAACACTGACTATAATTCTCTACAAGATGTATGAAGTTTCTACTGAGCAGTTGGGCAGTAAAATGGCACCACAGTGAATATCACAACTGCTCAAAAATCAACATCACGTTGCAAATGACCAAACGTGAGGGCTCCCTAATTGTCACTTCCTTTCCATCCATTGGCTCAGACAGGGAAACACTAATGCTATTGCACTCCAACATGCAGTCAATAACGATCGTGTCCTCTGGTATGAAACTAACAGCAAAAGGACTGTTTAACAAATAACATTTTTTTTTTAATTGTAAACTAAGTGTTATTTTTTTTTTTGTTTCCAAATTTTTTTATTTTAATATTTTATTTATTATTCTTTGGTAACAGGGTAAGGCCCACTAGACACAAGTGCCTGCTTTCAGGGGTGACCCAGAAGCACTGCAGAGGTTAACTGACTTGCTCAGAGTCACACAGTATGCATGTGGAGGTTGTGGGAATCAAACCTAAGTCTGCTGGATGTACCAAGCTCATTCACAGCTCATTACTCTAACCTCTAGGCTATACTGTCAGCCCCATGACACAAAACACATTCTCTTAGCACAATGAGACACTCCAGCGTGAGTGGTATGGGGGGATACCAGCACTTTTGGGGGATCTAAATCCCTTCCCCTGCAGCATCAGGCCTCACTTTGCCCCTGGCCATGTGGTTATCCCCCAACACTGCCCACGCTGTCATGTCTTATTGCATACATAATTATAAAAGTCATATCAATAGGTTCTGCATATCATTAACACCTAAAAGGATAAAAGGGGAAGCAAAGAAGAGGGAGAGAGAAAAAACGAGAAGAACTGACTGGTACCAGTCTGGCCTTGCACTCTGTCAGTGTAATGTGAAGAAAGTCCAAACTGGCCTTTTAAAGTGCAAATCCATAAACATTATCAAGCAAAATAGGCTTGCATAGCATTCAGATTTACATCTTTCCTCATATATATATTTTTTCAATTTCTGTTTTACCTCCACTGGTCGGCTGCTATCTGTCATGCACCCCAGCCCTGACACCCCAACGCACACAGAGTCTTACTGCCACCCATCTTCTCCTAGGGTTTGCCCCCCCAGTGGGGTTGGCGGGGTTCCCCAATCTCTGCCGTGTGCCCAACTGGTTGGGCGCAGGGCCTGCGAGTACTCAGCGCCATCCTGCTACTAGTTTTTCCTCTTTTCTAGTCCCCCAGGAGATGTGGCATCCAATTATGTCATGACACATACCACATGTTCCCATGCAACACATGTTGACATCTGGCACGCCTCCCCCCGCCCTTCCCAACATGCCGGTTCGGGCTACCCTTCTCTCAGCTTCTGCTAGGGGCCAGGCAAAAGTGCCAGAATCTGTCCACTCTTCCCCTGGAGGAGGACATCAGTCCTATGGATGTTCAATTCCCCCCCCCCGGGGTCGTCCCTCCAATGCCCCAGGCTCGCTTCTGAACCCAGGTCATCAGCGCCACAAGTGGTAGTGCCACAAGCGGTAGCGCTACCACTGCACCAACGTGCCCGTGTCTCATAATATATATTTGTACCACTAATGGTTCTCATCAGAATCACAATTTTATGAAAAATTTGTGATATGCAATATGAGAAACAAAACTGATTACACAACATATGTAGATCACAAAGAGAAACACTGATCCCAAACCCAGAATGCAACTGTGGGACAGCAGTAGGAGGACTGAGGATCCAGCAGCAGGAGAACTCATCAGCATGGAGGAGGAGGGGGACTGGACATCCTGCTGGAATGGGACGGAGTATTCTGCAGAAGCACTGGGCATCCTACAGGAGGAGTGGGTATCCTGCATGAGTACTGAGCATCTTGCTGAAGGACTGGGCATCCTACAAGAGGACTGGGTATCCTGCAGGAGTACAGAGCATCTTGCAGAAGGACTGGGCACCCTGCAGGAGGAGTGGGCATCTTGCAGGAGTACTGAGTATTTTGCAGAAGGAGTGGACATCTTACAGGAGGACTGGGTATCCTGCAGGAGTACTGAGCATCTTGCAGGAGGAGGAGGAGGACTGAGCATCCTTCAGAAGATCTTGGAGATGAACAGCGTGACTGAACCCTGGTGGAAGTAGGGAAAAACTGTAGAGTGGGGCCAAGCCACCAGGTGGGAGGTGCTAAAAAAATGATAGCCACACCCCTGCCATGGAATGTGGATTTCTATGGCCCAGTGGAAACAGTCTTCCACTATATGTGTAAATCACAGTTTACTGAGAATGGGGGGAAACAAGAGACAAAAAAATACTCATTTACTTCAATTCTTGCTGTCACATACTAGCTACAGTGAAGGCTGCCATGTTATTATGGGAATATAAACCTTAACCAGACCCAGAACCACAGCTACGCCCCCACTCATACTCAAACTCCAATTCATCACCCCTCCCCCAAAACCACACAACACTATACCAGGGTCATGCAACCCAACAATGCTTACAAGTCCCATATGGGTAATCCCAACACTCTTACTAGCCTACCTTACCAAACAAGACACTAGGCCTGTACACTACGTCTACAGTACCCCCACCCCAAACCCTAACAGATTCGGCACCACCACACAGGGGATAAGTTGGCACCCTACAGATTACCGTCCCCACATATCCCCTAACCTATTACACCAGCAATTAGTAACTGACTCACTTAAAATAACATCCATCTGCTTTGCCAAACCACACCAAGCAGACCCCACAGGGAACTGCCGCACTGCAAAAGTCAACACTGCCTACCTAACATTACTCAGGAAAATGCTACAGAAGACCCATAACTCCAAAACACCTCCTCTGCCTTCCAATTCTATGCAGAGGTGACATCCACCCCAACCCTGGACTGGCTAATAGCAGGACCCTGACCGGAAATGTAACCAAGGGGAACAAATTCAATATCTCACACTTTAATGTCAGGAGCATCCTGCCAAAAATGGATCCTATCAAGGAATGGGCCATAAGCCAAAAAAACTGGCATCCTAGTCATCACAGAAACATGGCTAAGTAAAAAAATACAGGACCCACTAATAAACATTCCCAACTACCAGGTCTGGAGAAAAGACAGATCCAAGAGAGGAGGTGGCATATTAATATACGGTACCTCCAACCTAAAAGCCAGAGTACTCAACATAAAGCTAGGGAACGTAACACTCGAGACACTCTCTCTGGAAGTAACACTCCCATTCTCTCAACCAATCTTACTGGTGGCAATCTACCACCCCCCCAAGTCCCCCTGCTCTGTCTTCTTTGACATCGAAGACAACCTAAAACCTTACAAGCCCACTCACAAAATCCTAGTAATTGGCAGCTTCATCAACTGGAAAAACATAGAACACAATCATAAGTTATACAACCTGCACATAAATCTAGGTTTAATACAGCTGATTACAGACTTCACCAGGATAAACCCCAGAAATACAGTAACTTCCACCACCCTGGACCTAATCTTCTCCTCCAACCCAGACAGATACAAAGACCCCAAAGTGATCCCAGAGGCTTTCAGTGTTCACCAAGGTATAGTGTGCACAAGGACCTGTGACAAAAAACAACACTCATCAAAGCATATCTATTACCGATCCTGGAAACACTTTGACTACATAGCCTTCATGCTTGAATTAGAAATCAGCAGCTAGGACAGAATCATGCTAATCCCCTCAGCTAGTGAAGCACGGTCATTTTTCCATGAAGAATTCAATCGGTATGCGACAAGCACGTACCACTCAAGAAAAAGCTGGTTAAAGCAAACAATGGCATCTGGTACAACAAAGAACTAAATAAATGCAAATGACTGATGGACAAGTGCTGGATAGCAGCTAATAATCCAACTCAGACAGTGACTGGGACAGATACAGACACTATAGAAACACCTACCTCAATGAAATAAGAAAAGCGAAACAAACCTACTTCTACAACGCATTCTCAAATTGCACCTCAAAACCCAAAGACTTTTGGAAACTAGTCCATAGCCTCCAGTCAGCAGGCAGAGAAGAGTACCCAAACACCTTCAACATAAACGGCCACCCAGTAAACACAAGTACAGTAGTCACCGACTGTTTCAACAACTTCTTCATAAACATGGGGACTGAAGCAGTAGGCCCACTAGCCATTTCCCCACCCCCAGCCAGCCGCAATACAGATACCTCACCCCCAGACAGCCATGATACGGACACCTCACCAC
Source organism: Neoceratodus forsteri (assembly GCA_016271365.2). Taxonomy (NCBI): domain Eukaryota; kingdom Metazoa; phylum Chordata; order Ceratodontiformes; family Ceratodontidae; genus Neoceratodus; species Neoceratodus forsteri. Next base: position 400,620,292 of record CM028136.1, on the reverse strand, counting down.
CCACACATTAAGAGTTCAACCTCCGTACTCTAGAGGTGAGTGCAGGCCTAAAGGAACTACTGAAATTAGACCACTAGGAATCAGCTGGTTTAGATGGGCTACCCACCAAACTATTAAAATACGCTGCCCCTGTGATTGCCAAACCACTCACAGACATATTGAACTTATTTCTATAATATGGCAAATTCCCTACCGCATGGAAAAGGGCAAAAGTAATCCCGATCTTCAAGTCTGGGGACAGAGATGTGATAAATAACTACAGACCTAGCTCCCTGCTCCGGATAGTCTCTAAAGTCCTGGAGAAGTTGGTGAGTGTCCAGTTAAGATCGCACCTAGAAACCAAACAGATTATGAACCCCTACCAATCCGGTTTCTGAGTAAGACACAGCACCACAACTGCACTACTAAAGGTAGTTGGAGACATTCAAACAGCACTGGACAGAATGTTAACAGTTGGGGCCATTTTCATAGACCGGTCCAAGGCCTTTGACACATTAAACCATGAAATTCTAATAGAGATTAGAAAGATCTAGGCCTGTCTAATTCTGCTCTAAAATGGTTCTGCAACTACCTTCTAGGCAGAATACAACAGGTTAACGTGAACACTCACAGCTCTGGATTCCTCCCCACAATATCAGGAGTCCCCCAGGGCTCTATCCTGGGCCCCTCCTCTGTAATATTTACATGAGTAGCCCTGGTGCCATGTCTACAGAGGGCTACTACCCCTGCCTTGCTGGCCAGACCAAGGTTAAGGGGCCTGGGTTCCCATTTAGGTGTTGCCAGGGGTTCTTTTCCCAAGATGAACAATATAATGCACTGTGCCTCCACCCAGAGTGCATTTGAAGTGGGTCTGATTTTCACAGTACTACCCTCTGGAATGCTGTACCAAACCATCTCCCCATACAGTCACCCCAACAGATGAACTTACCATAACTAAAAGCCCCAAATTCAACACTTTGCATTTTTTGACTTCAGCTAATAATATGCTCACTGAAGATATGCTCATGAGTCAGAATTTTTCCAAAACAGTTAAATCACAATTATTTATATGGGGAGGGTTAGGAGAAGGTGGAATGAGTAGAGATTAAGCAAACATTTTGTATTTTGCAATTAGCATTTAGAAATTCACATTTTAGATTATATACCCTTTAGATTCAAAAACATGCTCCAATACTTGCAGCCACCAACCCTCTGACTAACTGCTGCAGATTTTAACATTTGCACAAATCCCAAGTGGTACCAGTCCTAGCTGGGTACCCACTGCTGACACATTGCAGGCCTGTGGTGCAGCTGGTTGACTGGCATTGACGCACTTACTTAAATCACATTTTACCTTTCTGTACACTTATTAACTGCTTTAGGATTTCACTGTGCCAGTGGGCACAACTTGAAACAACTATTTACATTTCTCTTTGATTACTTTAAACTTTCCTACATCATTGGGCATAACTTGAGAGCAACTATATACATCCTCCAAGTGCAGGACAATCCCTGCCTTTACTCACAGTTCTGCAGACACTCTTTGGTGGCATACAAACTGTTGCACTGTGGTAGATGTAACAGCAGAACGTGAGAACTTGGAACTTGGGAAGCTTGAGATGTGGAGCTGGTACTCTGCAGCCTGGATCTTCTGGCTTGCTTGAAGGTCTAGCCGCTTGTCCCCTTCAGCCTGTTTCCAGGCCTGATGCAGAGCACAAACAAAAGGCATTCTAGGCCACAAAGGAACTCAGACCCAGGAGTACCCTACAGTCCATCTCCCTCTGGATCTAGAGTACCCTAACACTCAGACACATGCCCGTGGCTCCCTGTGACCCAGTCTGCCCTAATCGGTAGGAGTTAGTTGCTTCCCTACCTGGCTCCAGGTTGCAAGTGAGCAGATTCTCAGTCTTTTTAGCTTCAGGTCCGGTTGGCAGTTTTCAATGTTTCGAGGATTAGCTACGTATGACTAAGAAACATCCTTCAGCCACACTACCATTGTGGCAGCCTTGGCCCTTTTTACACAGGTCACAGTCTCTGGCCTCTCACTGAGCGCACGGTCTCAGTGAGACTTGGGTAGACTCAAATGGGCTCCTCTGAGGACCCTGACTTTGGCACTGACTGAACATATTCTTCCACTCGACCAGTCCCCTGATACCCAAAATCTCTTTTCCTCACTGTGCAGGTGCTCTTGAACCAGAAGAGGCTCTCTCCTCTCACTTTGAAGACTACTTGGTTTTACTGGCCAAGCCTCTGTGTGTCAGGGAGACTCCCATACCAAGTTTCCGAAATACCATTTTCCTTTAATCAGAACCATTTTCCCTTTGACTAAGTGTTCTTCCCCTTTCCTTTAGTCGTTAAGTCTGACTAGGGTACAGACAGAACATTTTTCCTTCCTAAAACCCCCTTGTTAGTCACCCGGCGCTCTTGATTAATCATCAGATGATCACTGTGACATATAAAAATGATGCTAAAGTTGCCCCCATAGACTATAATGGAGCGCGTCCCTACACTCTCCCTGTGTTCACGTCATAACGTGGCTGTCGGCGGGAGTGGATTTAAAGACCAGGAAGTAACTGCAACCTGGAAGGGAGAATCTTATAAGCGATTTTACTACTAAACTCTTGGACATTTTTAGGCAAATATAGATCAGCAGCACTTCATGGAGGTAAGCCACCGAACTGTGTGGTGCTTATGGTTAACTTAGTGAGTCTCTTTAACAGGAGGACTGGGACCATCCAAACAGCCTCTGTTTGGCTGCAACAATGGCCGAAAAACCAGAATGCACCATTGTGTATGTGTGAGCTGCCCGACTGCACCATAGTGCAAAAACCAACCTGGCAGCTCGGTGCTTCACTTCTCCAGTCCCAAACTGGACTTAAATTGCTGCAGGGGCTGAAGGAAGGATCCAGGGACAAACAGAACTGGTGGTCAGAGGCAGGGACACTATGGGACAAAAAACAAAGACTGGGGCAGCCCAAGGGGGCAAACAGGTAAGCCCCTGATAGGGGGTTACATATGAGCACACTGAAGTTCTCCGACCCATCTGTCAGCTACCATCTATACACAGATGACACCATCATCTACGCCGCAGGCCAAACACTTACTCACATACAAGACATGCTCCAACAGGCCTTCAACTTCTACAACACTTTTTTTTGAACACAATCTATTCCTAAATGCCCTGAAATCAAATGCCATGCTGTTCATTCTCTCCAATTCAACAGCAAGAGATGAAGTGAACCTGGATACTACATCATATGGCAGTCAGAAACTAAATCAGGTCCAAGCACATACATAGGACTGTGGATTGACAGCCACTGCAAATGGAATGTACATATAAACACTATGACAAGGAAACTGAACCAAATTTGGGCATGCTTTACAAAATCCAGTCAAATATCCCTAGAAAAGTTAAACAAAGGACAGTCGAAACTATGATCCTGCCGACAATAGATTATGGAGACTTATTATATGGTGGAGAGAAGGAAACATAATTGAACAAGGTTAGTGTAACCTACAACAAATTTGCTTGCTTCATCCTAGACACCACCTTGAGAACCCACCACTGAGTACTGTACACATGCCTAAACTGGCTAAGCCCGGGAGACTGCAGGAACCTCTACACCCTTAACTTAATGCACAAGGTCTACAAGGAACTAGCCCCGCACTACTTTCTAGATACCCTGGCCAAGAAACCATCCAACCCAGGTCCAATACCAAGATCAACTCAAGGGCTCAAATTCCAAGTCCCACACATAATAACATCAGCTGGCCTCTCCTCATACCTGTTCCAAGGTCTGAAAATGTGGAACTTCATCCCAATTCACCTAAGACCCACGTCCCAACCTATACTATTCAGATACATATGTAACTGGTTCTTAGACCAAGCACACCAACCCCATACTTGCTGCCCAGACCATGCTAAGGACCAGCATACCCACCAAAACAAGCCAGCCCACCCAACTCCACGGGATTCCCCAGCAAACCCAGCACAGCATTGACACCTTCCCTGACAATACCACCCCACTTTTACCTTGCACTGCACAGTAAGCGGCCTTGTTCACTCCAACTCATGCACACCCCTCTGATTTAGTCACCTTTACTAGCTTTATAATTTTATAGTTCACTGCTTTCTGACTCTATTAAACTTTCTGGATTATATCATTTTTGCCTCTGATTATATGTAAAATACCATCTTGTCTTGATCAAATGTTGTAACTATGTGTAACTGACAGTACTTAGGACTACAACTACTAACCAAATGTTGCATTTCACTTGGTACCCAGTGAAAATGAGCCACAGTTTAACTGGGAAATTACCATATTCCTTGTTCTTGAACAGTGAAGAACATTTTTAGTTACTTACTAATTTACAGTACCATTTTTATTTCTTTAGGAATCTGGACACACATGTAGCCTGCCTGATCTCTCTATTGTGCTTTTTGGTTTGTTGCTTTAAAACAAAATTAGTTTTCCTCTTCTAGGATCCTTCATTTTCCCACCCGATATTCATTTTTATATTTACTGATCACTTCTAGAACCCAGTGACATCAGATGAGCACAGGCTCACTGTTCAGGTCTCACTGCAGGGCATCTATGCAACTGATGTCACCAGCTCCAGAACTGATCAATAATTCTGAAAGTAACTATCAGGTGGGACGAAGGCAGAGTTAACAAGGGAACCAACATAAGGAAGAAAAATAAAATTAGTTCAAAGCAAACACATAAAAAAGCACAGTTGGGAGAGCAGTACTAAGGAAGCTACTCACCTGTCCATATTTCCAGTTGTATTAAGAATACATAAAGCACGGCTTATATTTTAATAGATGTGCTGACATGTAACTTTGAAACTGCCACTGAAGCTAGTATGTAAACAAGATGTAAGTAAATGGTAAAATCAGTGGTTTCAAGCTCATTTCAAACACTTTGCACATCATTGCTAGTATAATTTTCAATAAATAAATAAATAAATTAATTAATTAAAGAGCAACTTTACAGGTGCTCACACCAAATACCATAAAGAACCCTTACCTGCCCTCACATCATATGCCGCCAATATCTCTGTTTGTATTTGCCCCGATTTTGAAAGGGAAGGAATTGTATTTTGGCTCCGTGGAGCCGGGCCGCACCGATTTCTTCCACTTCCTGGTACCTCCTGAGACTGCGTCCGCCCCGATCTGCCAACTCGCTAGCACATTTTGTGATGTCACTGTATGGAGAGCATGGGGACGTGCTCCATAGACATGAATGGGGCTGTTTTTAAACAACATGTTTCATATTTTAGACGGCCATCATAAACAAATCAAGGGTACTGTTCAACTAACAACGTTAGGGGGGAGGATAGGATCAGAGAGGGAAGGGGTGACGGATGGGGAAATCACAGAAGGTAGAGTGCTAGAGGGATTAAGGGCACTGAGGCTGGACAAGGCACTGGGACTGGATGGCACACACCCCAGGGTACTGAAGGAGTTGGCAGAGGTCCTGGCAGGCCCATTGGCAGACCTATTTAATGCCTCTCTGGACTCAGGGTGTGTACCTCAGGATTGGAGGATGGCTCACGTGGTTCCACTCCATAAGAGTGCTCACAAAGATGAACCAGGGAACTATAGACTGGTGAGTCTCACATCCAACAGTCGGCAGCATGGCTCTGTCAAGGGCAGATCCTGCCAGACCAACCTAGTGGACTACTATGACTGGGTGACTAGGGAAATGGACAAAGGGCATGCAGTGGATATCCTGTACCTGGACTTTAATAAGGCATTTAACTTGGTGCCACATGGGAGACTAGCATATAAGCTGAGGGGCACAGAGGCGGGTGCAAAATTGGTGAGTTGGGTAGAGAACTGGCTGTTAGCAGAGGATGGTGGATGGAGGGGAATTATCATCCCCAAGGGCAGTGACGAGGGGGGTTTCACAGGGGTCAGTGCTGGGGACGGTGTTATTTGGGGTATTTATTGCAGACATCTCGGTAGTCATAAATAGCAAGATCAGTCTATTTGCAGACATTAACGGGCTGGGACAGGACGAAAGGTGGGTCATGGGAGGGGGAGGTGGGCGGGCAGTTGCAGAGCAGTGGTGCTAGGCTGCAAAATCGAGCAGACTGACAGACCAAATGGCCTTTTTCTGTGGGCAGTCCAGTTTCGTATGTTCGTATGTAACAAGGATACTGTTAGTTGAGCAGTGCCCTTGATTTTTTTGTGATGGCCATCTAAAATATGAAAAATGTTGTTTAAAAAAAATGGCCCCATGCATGTCTATAGAACGTGCTCCCACACTCTCCATATAGTGACATCACAAAACGTGCTAGCAAGGGGAGCGGATCAGGGGCAGACAGTAATCTCAGGAGGTACCAGGAAGTGGAAGGGATTGGCGCGGCTCCACTCCATGTAGCCAAAATACAATCCCTTCCAAAATCAGGGCAAATACAAATGGAGATATTGGCAGCATATGACTTGTGGGCAGGTGAGGGTTCTTCATGGTTCTTGGGGAGGAAATCTGAAAAAGAGCAGGAAGGAAAATGTTGCTGTTTATTTTTCCTCATAGCAGAATATGTTGTTTTTTTTAAATTCTGGTTCAGATTTTGTTTTCGTTCTGTCTTTAGGCATTTTAGTAAATGTGTTAAATGTTTCTGATCTACACACTACCGATACAGTACCATTTTAAAACTATGATGTATGTTCCTTTCAACCACAGAATTCTATAGTAGAACAAAAATGCATTGTACCAACAATCTAAGAACTTTACAAGGACGTCAGCTACTTCACATAGTTCTGCAACACTCTTTAGCTCAATAGAGTAAGTCAGAAACACCCAACGAATCTAATGAAAGGCCAGTAAAGAGGAAACAATGACAGAAAGCAAACTGGTATTAGAAAAGCAGCTTCTACTGAAAAAAACAGGCTTGCATATTAAATGCAGTTCTTCTTTAAGCAGACTATTCATATCGCACATTAAAAACAGACTGACTGATATCTGCCACATACTTGTTCTATTTTCAAAAACAATTCACAAAAGCCAATGTTCCTGTAAAGTCTGACTACTTCTAACTGCTTTAGCTGACTTTGTTTGGCTCACTAGTTTTCAATATTTTGTATAGCAGGGAAGTGACCCCTAAAACATTATGCTTTGAATTCTTGTTTTTTTTTTTTTTAGATGAAATTCAATCTCGGTTTTGTCCAAACTTGTCTTGAGCATTTAACAGCAGTTACCAAGGTGGAATGCACAGAAAATGTTATACATACATAAAAAATACCTTTTTTCAAACAAGAATTGAAGGATGACAAAATGAACATGTGCTTTGCGGCACTGGTGTGCACCTTTTATGCGTTCAATGTGCAATCCATGAAATGTAAAAAAAAAAAAATGTTAGCAAAACAGTGACTGGCAGAGCAGTAAGTTTAAGAATTAATGCCGATAATGATCTGTAGAGCATGAAAATGATGCATAACAATGTTTTCTTGCATAATATGTAAATGCAGATTACACCCAGACAACTGCTACCCTGGCTACCTATACATTACATTTAGTTCTATGAAACTGAAAGCGTTCTCTGTGGCTCAGTGAACCCTTACAAAAATAATTCCAGCCAGGCTAAATTTTTCTTTTTTCTCTCTTATGTAACATACTGAAATCAAGCCAAAAATCAATAGCTACAGCTTAAACATGTTAGTCTTTGCCAAAATGCATGGGCATGGTTGAAAAGACACTTCTATACAAACCCCTAATTTTCTGCTTCTTAGATCTCAGCTGTCTCTTAACATAGCATTATCCCTTGCCCCAGGATGGTGCCTAAGTCCCAAGACATTAGGCCTTATTGTTAGGTACCTAATTAAGATCAAATGTTACCCCCTTCCTCTACAGCCCCTTGCTATTGCATCTGCTCCTATTTGCCTCTCTGTCCTCTCACTGTCTTTATCAGGCAATGTTGAAACTAACCTGTGCTCTCAGATTAAACAGGTCAAGCCCAGTTCAAATTGCCCCAGTTCATGGCTGCCTGCTAAGGATCTGAAGTTAGCACACCTCACCATTAGGAGCCTTATGGCAAACCATGCCGTGATCGAAGCCTGGGTTTCTTACTAGAAACACAGAAACACAGACTTTGACAGCAGATAAGGACCACTTGGCCCACCCAGTCTGCCCATTTCCCTGCCTACCAGATAAGCTGCAGATTCTAGTTAACCAACAGCCTACTTCCTGCCACCCCCCACTACAATTGCCTTGTGTCTGTCCCATGCATGTTTGAATTCCCCCACTGTTATAGCCCCAACAACCTCCCAGGAAGGCAGTTCCAGCATCCACCACTCTCCTGAAAAAAGATTTCCTCACATTACCCTGAGCCGTCCCCTCTATCTTTAAATTGTGCCCCTTGTTCTTACATCTCTCTTTTCTGAAAGATGCTACCCTCCTGGACTTTGTTGATTCCCTTGAGGTACTTGAACATTTCTATCATGTCCCCCCTGTCCCTCCTTTCATCAAGGGTATACATATTAAGCTCTCTCAGTCTATCTTCATATGATTTCTGATGCAGACCCTGCACCATTTTAGTTGCCCTCCTCTGGACTGCTTCCATCCTGTCTATGTCCTTGCGTAGATGAGGTCTCCAAAACTGCACACAGTACTCCAGATGGGGTCTCACCAACTGTCTGTACAGAGAATAACCACTTCCTTTTCTGTGATGCCCCTTCCTATGCATCCCAGTATCTCCTGGCTCTCCTCACTGACTTCTCACATTGCTTACCACCTTTAGATCATCAATATGACTACCCCAAGTCCCGTTCCATTTTGTTGTTGTTAGTACCTCCCTGCTGTTGTGTACTCTTCTCCTGGATTTTTGTTCCCCAGGTGCATTCCTGCACTTCTTTGCATTGAATCTAAGTTGCCATATGTCTGACCATTCCTCCAACCTTGCCAAGTCCCTTCTCATCCTTTCTACCCCCTTGTGTATCAACTCTATTTACAGATCTTTGTATCATCTGCAAAGGGCATACCTTTCCTCAGACCCTCTGCAATGTCACTTATAAAAGATGTTAAAGGACTGGACCAGTAACTGAGCCCTGAGTTACTCACTAGTAACCCCCTTTCTTCAGAATGTGTCCATCACTATTACCTTCTGTGTCCTGTTGTGCAGCCAGTTTGCAACCCAGGCTACCACCCTGGGATCCACTCCCAAGCTGGCTAACTTGATTATTAATCTTCTGTGCAGGACTGTGTCAAATGCCTTGCTAAAGTCTAGGTAGGCCATATCCACAGCCCCTCCCTGGTCTATTACTTTGGTCACCCAGTCAAAGAAATCTATTAGATTTGTCTTCATGGCCTTCCTGCTGTAGATCTAACATACTAACGTACTAAAATGCCAGCAGAATAGGCCTAACGGTCTTTCGTGTCTGCTCGTTTGGTCAGTCCCCAACCTGGGTGCTGACCTTGCTGTAACCCTCGCCTTCTCTGGCTTCTCCCTTCCCAGTTCTGGATATTCTTGCTGCATTGGATTTTGCTTCCAGAACCCTTCCCCTGTACCAGTCCCACCCCCTCTTGAACCCCTCCACTGTCTCTGCCTCCATCAGCCCCTCTAGGCAGTGCATTTCATGGCTCCACCACCCTCTCAGTGAAGTAGCACCTCCTCCTTTCTCCCTGAATCTTCCCCTCCAGCTTCCAGCCATGCCTCTAGTGGCCCCTTCCTCCTTCCTTCAAAGCACCCTGACTGTTCCTCCCTATTTACCTCTTCATGTACCTAAGACCTCTATCATGTCCCCGGTCCCTTCTCTCTTCCAATGTGTACATATTTAGCTCTTGAGCCTCTCCTCATAGGTCCTGTCCCCAAGCCCCAAATCATTTGGTTGCCCTCCTCTGGACCCTCTCCAGGAGGTTAATGTCCGCTTTAAGTGTGGCCTCCAAAACTGCATGCAGTACTCAAGGTCTGGCCTCACCAAGCAGTTATACAGAGGGAGTATCACTTCCCTCCTTCTGGAGGTGATCCCCCTAGCGATGCATCCCAGCATCCTGTTGGCCTAGGCTGCTGCCCTCCTACAAGTCTCAGAGTTGTTCATCTTGACATCCACCACCACCCCCAGGTCCCTCTCAGCCATCGAGACTTGTAGCATTTCCCCCCCAGGGTGTACACTTGGCCTGGGTTTCTGGCCCCCAGGTGGAGTACCTTGCATTTCCTGCATTGAACCTCAGCTTCCACTTTCTAGACCATCTTCCAGAGCCTCCAGGTCCCCTGTAGGGCCACCTCCCCTCCTCCTCATCCACCACCGCCCCCAGTTTTGAGTCATCTGCAAGAGACTCATCTCCTCCTGATTCCTGTCCTATGTCAGATACGTGGCGTTGAACAGAAGGGCCCAGGACTGATCCTGTAGGACCCCACTAATGACCCTCCTTGGGGATGAGACTATCCACCAACTCGACCCTCTGGGTCTGGTCCTGGAGCCATTGCCTATCCATCTGATCATCTGGTTCCCCACCCCATTTCTCCCAGCTTATCCAACAGGCACGTGAGGAACAGAGTCAAATGCCTTGCTGAAGTCTAGAAGGGACATCCACTGGTCTACAGGTCCAAGGCACTTGTCACCCAGTCATAGAACTCCACCAGGTTTGTCAGACATGATTTCCCCGGGATGAATCCATGCTGTCTATCGTCCAGGCACCCTGACTTATCCAGGTCCCCCCTAGCCTCTCCTTGACAATGCCCTCCATCACCTTGCCCACCACCGAGGTCAGGCTGACAGGCCTGTAGTTCCCTGCCACCTCCCTTGATCCTCCCTTGTGGATAGGCACTATATGCGCCACCTTCCAGTCTTGGGGCACCCACCCTGTCCTCAGACAGATGGTGAAAAGCTCTGCCAGGGGTTTTGCCAGGACATCTGCAAGTTCCTTCAGCACTCTGGGATGTAATTTATCCGGCCCCGGTGCTTTCTCCATCTTAAGGGAGCTGAGGGATTCCCTCACTCTTTCCATGCTGCTTTGGGTCCTGTGCCCCGCTGACCTCTAGGTACTCAACAATTCTTTCTTTCAGAAGTGATTCCATCATTTTTGCCTACCACTGAGGTCAAACTTACAGGTCTGTAGTTTCCTGTTTCTGCCTTGCTCCCACTTTTGTGAAGGGGAATCACATCTGCCCTCCTCCAGTCCTCAGGTACCACCCCATCCTCCCATGATTTGTCAGTGTGGTCAGTGGTGTCACTAGGTCCTCCCTTAGTTCTTTTAGGATTCTGGGGTGAATCCCATCAGGCCCCATTGTTTTGTCCACCTTGAGTATTAGGAGTTCTTTCAGGACTCTTTCTTCTGTAAATGGACTGGTGTCAACCCCCCTACCCAGAGTGCTTCTATTGTCTGGTTTAGGTACCTCGATATCCTTGGGATCTCTGAATCCTGGTTAAAACCCTGCATCTCTGATTCAGTGTATTCCCTTACTGGGTATCACATGCTTCGAGCAGATCGTCCTTCATCTACAAGGGGAGGGGGCCTAGTAATTTTCTTTAAGCCTCATCTAAACCTTACTCTCTTGCCTATTCCCCCAACTCCTGTGAAGTATTACACTTCCTACTGGTCCTAGGGGGACAAAGTAGCTTCATATTGCCTGTAGTTAAATCCCTCCAAGAGGTGGTAAACCTGGGTTAGCTGAATTTATTGACTAACTGCCCTCTGCAATCGTGAAAAACAAGACCATTCTCATGGGTGATTTTAATTTAGACTGACTCGGTGCAAACTCTAAAGCTTATGAGTATTCTAAGCAAGGCCCACCTCTCTCAACTAATAACTGACCCCATTAGATACTCCAACAACGGGGCTCACCACTCTCTCATTGACTGGGTCATAACAAATAGGAAGGATGGGATCACAGCCGCTAGTACACTTGCCAACTCAATCAGTGATCACTTATCAGTCTTTTGTGTATGGAATGCCAGATCCCCTTGCTGCACCCCCAACATGCTCACCATAACAGACTTCTCGGCTCGTGACCCTAATGGTTTTCTTGCTGACCTCAGCTATGTCAACTGATCCTCTCTTTACTCCACCTGCAACATTGACTTAGCTGTAGAATACTTCACCTCCACCCTCACCTCTCTTCAAGACAAGCACATCCCAGTCACTAGACACCAGGTTAGAGGGGCACCTACTAGATGGCTGTACGGCACCCAACTCAATATGCTAAAAGCTAGAGACAAATGCTGGACCAGATTTAAGTCTTCTTCCTTACATTCTGACTGGCTTGCCTATTGTGCTGTGATAAATGCTTGCAAAAAAGAAGTCAGGTTGGACAAAAGCAAGCACTGTAAGGATCTTCTCCTCACTACATCCAGAGACACCAACAGCTTCTGGTCACAAATCAAGGGACTCTTAGGCAATTGTAAAGGCCATGACCCCTCTGGATATGGCCATTGCCTATGTCAGCTGTAATAATCATACCACCATTGCCAATGCTTTCAATTCATTTTTCTCTGATCTTTCTCATTTCAAGTCTCTTAGGGCCAACCTTTCGCAACCCCCCCCACCTGCCCTTCCCTCCCCCACTGCACCTTCGTAAAGTCTTGCTCCAACAGATCTTTTGTCTTCTTACCCCATCTCACCTTTCAGTAGGGCTGGCCCAGATGAGATCGAACCTAAATTACTTAAGCTGGCTGCTCCTCTCCTTGCCTCCCCAGTCACCCAACTTTCTAACCTCCCTCTTACCACTTTTACTGTCCTTAGTAAATGGAAGATGGTCAAGATCATACCTGTGTTTAAGAAGAGTGATCCCAAATCTATTAATAACTACCGCCCTATAGCTATTCTTCTTACCCTCAGTAAACATTTGGAAAAACTTGTTTACCTTCAGGTCTCGGACCACCTACAAAAATGTAGTTTGCTATCCTCAGCCCAGCATGGCTTCAAACCTGCTCACAGCACCTCCACTACCCTTGCCCAGTTCACTAGTGATGTACAATCTAACATGGACAAAGGTATGATTACCGGGGCCATTTTCATTGACCTTACCAAGGCTTTTGACCTGGTTAATCATCCCCTCCTCCTACACAAACTCGAGTCCCTTGAAGCCTCCATCTCTGCCTCAAAAGGGTTCTCTATCTACCTTTGTAACTGTTATCAGTTTCTCTCATTCAATAAAGCCCTCTCCTCCCCTCCCCTGCCTCCATTAACACTGGTGTTCCCCAAGGTTCTATTCTCGGCCCACAGCTTTTCTCTGTCTTTATTAATGATATTCCCAACACCCCTTCCTACTGGCATACTTTTCTATAGGTTGATAACTTAGTACTCTACTCTGGCTTTAAGTCCCTGACTGATATGAATTCTTAGCTCACCTATGACTTCCACAAAGTCCAAATCTGGCTCACCCAAAATTGCCTGCTACTGAACATTGACAAGACCCAGGCCATGCTCTTTGGGTCCCCCCAAAAGGTTTGCGCTAATGCCTCTGGTCTCCACATCCGTTGTCTAGATGGCTCCCTTGTCTCTGTGATCAACCATTTCAAATACTTAGGAGTTACACTTGACCATGTTTTAGTCTTCTCACAGCATAACTCTAACATATGCAGGTTCATCAGTAACAAGCTTGGACTTGCATACAGAATCCACTATGCCCTCACTCCTGTGGCCAGAGTCGCTATTGCCCAAGGAGCCTTACTTTCTAGCCTTTGCTATGTGACTACCTTCTTTTATTATTTATTTACTTAGTTTTTGTTGAGCAGGTAAGTGCACTAGACAAATCCTTCCTATTTTCAGGCACGACCCGGGGGAGGGGGATACAGATGAATGCCAACTGACCTTGAAACAGATTAAGCTGTTGGTGGTATGTTTTTAGTGAATAAGGGAAATTTGGCCAGGACACCGGGGAAATTCCCCTACTCTTTTCAATAAGTGCCATGAGATCTTTAACACCCACCTGAACTACCACCAATCCAGGCAGATGGGACCTCGGTTTAACGTCTCATCCAAAAGACGGAACCTCAGAAGTGCAGCACCCCTCTCATGCTGCACTACAGTGTCAGTACTGGGATATTAACCCAAGTGCCAGATGTGGGAACTGAACCCACAGCCCTCTGATCTCCCGGCCTCAGAGGCGAGTGTGCTACCTACTAAGCCACTGACACTGCTATCTGAACAACACCAGCTGCCTCCTCAAATGGAATGTCTCTTATAATAACGTGTGTAGATTTGCCTTGTTGGCCCCTCGACCTACCCACCACTGTTCGCTCCATTCTAATCTAAATTGGCTCTCCCACTTCCCAGTGCTTCTACATTCTTTGCTGATATATTAATAATATCATTAGGTCCTCTAAACAAACCTCACTGGCCTCTATGTTCACTCCCACTGACTCTGCCTACCCCCTGTGCTCCAAAGATCAAGCTCTGCTGGCTGTTCCCAAATGCTCCTCCAAAATGAATGAGCAGACACTTGCTCACTTTCACCTAAGAGCCTGGAATTCCTCACCCTCTCACCTCAGGGTCTGCCATTCTCACCTAGCATTCGAAAGAGAACTATTCAATTATCGCAGCTCCTCTGATGAATGCTCCTGCTCATGACATCTCCTAATCTCTGCGTTCACCTCTTCATGCTAAATCCTCCGACGCTGTGTATCTTCTCCTTGTTCTACCCTGTTTTCTTCTAGCTCTTTGCCCTCTTTGGTCTGGTTTACTCTGGATGTTGTTGCTAGTACATACTTGATGCACTGACTGCCATTTCATGCCTCGTTTACTGCATCCCAAATTCCCTTATTTTTATGACCTCAATATTGTTGAGATTCACTTTTGCTATAGTCTGTTCATGGATATTGCCTTATTGTCTGTACTTCAGTTACTTGTACCTTACCACTGCCTATTCTTTTTGGCAGCTGTTTAGAAACTTTTTTGTACCCTCTGTACATCTGCTGATTGTATATGGAGGGATTAACCCATGACAGGGTATGGGTTTACTGTGCATTAATCCATGCCTGGGGGGACTGGAATCACGAGGTGAAGCCGAGTGATTTCGGCCACCCAGGCGTGGATTAATGCTCAGTAAACCCATACCCTGGAGTGAGTTAATCCTCTTATAACATGGGCATTGTTTTGTTTGAGTTTTGCCTATAAAAACAGTGAAATAAAGCCATGTGACCATACAACTGTGGGTGTATCAGACATTAATCCACAGTCAGGTTTGGACCAATCAGAAGACAGTATTTTAGGAACCCATGTTATAAATTGTTTTGATTGTTGTTACCTACTACTGTAATTCTCCTAGGTTGTGCCTGGTAATAGGCATTTTCTTTTGTCTATCGCACTTACTTGGTAAACAAAAGCTAAATAAATAAATGCAGATATGAAATCTGGAAGGCACTCATCTTGGCACAGGATCTCAGGACTTGTCAATATTGCAGAAATTTGGTTCAATAATTTTTTTTTTTGTGCTACAACATGGCAGAAAACATTAACAATATGAAAAAGTGAGTATGCGTGTGTTTCCTCATCAATTGCAAAAAAAAGTCTGGGATCTAACACATGAAACTTGCACTTCATTAGATCCTGCTCCAAGGGCAGTGCTTTTGGTGTTTTGAAAACTACATAAATGTTGTGTTAAGAAGTTATTCACTAATAAAAATACAGGACTGGGCATATGCAATTCAAAGAAATCAAACAAAAGGTGGATAAGGTCAATTCATGTGCCACCCCCTATGCTTGTGGTTGCAGGCTCGCGCATGTCACAAGCTGCATTCACAGGGAACAGTGAAACCAGGTAGTAACAATATGTTTGCACTTGCAAATACATTGTTACTTTCTGGTTTGGGAACCAATTTTTATAAATAATTGAATAATTCTGTGGACAACGGGAAGTAGAAGACAATCCCCAAGGGCTGCTTTTGCACCACCAACCCCAATTTCTTCAATATGGCCACCAGGAGCCCATCCCCCATGGCCTCTCAATCTAAATACCAACACCAGGAGCCTATTCCTAGTTTTGTCTCCTTGTACTTTTTTAATTTATATGTAGACATTGGATGCCCAATCCTGGTGCTGCTGAAGATAACCACTCCCAGATTCCAATACTGGGTGCTGAGCCCTGATATTGTAGTAGTAGTAGTATAGTAAAAATCGTTATTTTTATACAGGAATAAGATGGTACAATCACACCGTTAGGACCAAAGATCCAATTTTCAAGGTGGTCCTGTTTACAAATTAAAATTCATTAAGATAAGTATAAAAAGACAAGCTACACATAGGACACATTCTTGTAAACAAACATAACACAAAATACTTATTTCAAATCATTGCTAGGCCTATCTAAATAAAATATTATCCACAACACATACAAGGAACAGCCAGTTGCTGTTACAAACATTTCAGAGGTTTCAGCAGAACTTTTAATTTGCTCACTTGTATCACTCCATAATGATATAGCCGCGTAAGGAAAGGTCATCTCAGCACATTTCTTTGTTGGGCTCTGCAATTTGTATTCTCTAGAACTACTGTTTCTCAATCAATATTTATGTTCAGTTTTTGCTACTTTTTCAAAGAGGTATAATGATTTGAGTCAGTGTATTACTTAACAATTTGGTTCGCCCAAATTAGTTTCCTTTTATTTTCCCATGGCAACCATCCAAGATTGTGCGTTCTATAGTCACAATAAAAAATGAATCTAGCCAATCTATTATAAAGAGTCTCAACCTTTTTTAGTAATGTTTTGTTCACAAAACCGTATACATGGCTGCCATTGTCCGATATCGGGACCAGTAGATAATTCACAATAATTGTTCTCATTTGTTTACTTTTACAGTGTCCAGTACGTCTAAAAGCACCAAGAACTGCTATTTATTCTTTTAGTCATTTCTGTGATATGATAATCAAACTTTAAATTCTGGTCTATCCAAACTCCAAGATACTTGCACTTAGTTACCTGGGCAAGAGTTTCATTATTTGTTTCTTAATTTCAGTCTTGAAACTGTGTTTCTTTTTTAGATTGGCATTTGTTAAATACCATTGTTTTTGACTTATTGCTGTTTAGCACCAATTTAGACTCATCAAACCACGGGCAAAGTCTTGCATATTGTACATATGTAATTAAGAAAAAAAAAAGAAACCTTTCTGGCATGAAAGCCCAACCCAGTTGCTGCCGACCCCTAATACTGACATGAGATGCCCAACTTTGGTGTCAGAAATCATTATTAAATGACAAAAAAACAAAGTAATTTCTCCTCCCCAACAATAGCACCCATCCCACCCACTTCTCCCTTCCGCCCTCCATACATCAATAGAATCCCCCTTGCCCCAGTACACTACAACTACCACCCCAACCCAAATCTCCTTTCTCATACCACCCATGTTTAAAAAAAAAGCAAAAGATGCAGACACAGCCCTTGTCTCACCATCTTGACTGGCCACCATTTTAATACATAAAACTTCAAGCAGCTGTTTGCAACTGTGCTACCATTAATTATGATGGTGGCCTGCAAGATGATAAGAGGAGGGCTGCATTGGTAACTGTCTTGTATTTTATTTTAATCATGGCGGGTGACATGGGGAGAGGAGGATGGGGATGGGGTGCTTCTAGGCTGGGAGAACAGGGTTTTACTGATGTGTGCTGAAAGGGGGAAAGAGGTGGGATGGGTGTTAGTTGGTGGGGGGAGGAGGAAATTACTTTTATTATGTGACTATTTCTGATATTGGAGTCAGGCAACCAGTGTTGGAATTGGCTAGGGGTCCACTGCGGTTGAGCTTCTTTTGGCTGCATTTTCAGTTGTTTTTTAATAATAGAGCAAGGGTGGGTGTGAGGCACCTTTGGACACCAGGATCTAAATAGTTTTGGGGTATGGGTAAAGGTAGGGTGGGGTACCACTGGACATCAAGGAGCACATGGTTTTGGGGCAGGGTAAGGGAAGGGGTTACCAATGGTCACCAGGGATACTTGGTACAGGGTCAGATGTAGGGGGTGCCACTTGACGACAGGGATGCTTGTCAGAGCTGGATGTGGGAGAGGGTGCCACTGTACTCCACAGACTGCGTGTTATAAAAAGGATTGACCAACACTGTCAATGCAAAGTACTAGAGGAAACTCATTGCACAAAACTAGGTTAAAGCATCAGTTAGGGTTGAGCCTTAATGCCATGAAAGTAAGGAAATGCCACATTAGGGTAAGGAAAAAGTCCCCTGAATCTTGGTGAATATGTGTATGGTGTTTCTCCTGGTTTTAATGCTCGGGCGATGCATCATTAGCATTGCCCTAACTTAAGCACCCTTTCTCCAAGTGCAGGGTTTGATTACTCTTTTTCCTGGAAAGGCAGTGCTAAAATATTAGGACAATACTACACTGCATCATTGTCTAAACCCCCAAGAAACACCACCCCTCAGATTCAACAAATCTCAGAGGTCTTTTTCTTACCCTAATATGACAACTGCTTACTTTGGTGGTATTACGGTTCAGCCCTGACTGATGCTTTAACATAGTTTTGGGGAATTCATTTCACAAATGTTTCCCTTGTTTATTAAATTCTAAGGATCTGTATTAAAAGTGGAATAATCTGAACCTATGCAAAGGTATCCCAAGGAAAGATCTCAAAAATGCTATAAAAAACAAGGCATTATGCGGAACAAAGCAATAATGTAAATCACACTTAAAAGGTATGTGAAAGTTGGAGCCGTCTTCTCTGAATCATTGTCACCTGTAACGAGAGTGCATTTACTTTTATTAAAAAGGCAAATGGCTATTTTAATCATTATATTTTAATGTGTTAGTAAAAGCCATTCTCCTTTAAAAAAAACTCCTTTGTGCAATGAAACTTGTGGTTTTTCACCTTCTTTTTCAAACTGCAAGTAAAAAGAATGCAACAGAATTCTGGTATTTAGATCCCAACTACTTAGAAGCCTGATTTTTTTCATCGAGACATTGTAGATTTCTCATTACTATAAAGATATCAAAGGAAAAGATCTCAAGAATACTATAAAATGAATGCCAGATGTACGTAAATATCAATGAAACTATAAAAATGTATGTTGTGTTATTTCACTGCTGAGGTGTTTTAGATAAAAATATTTTTTACTGTAGAAAAATAATGTTGACATGTACTAATAAATTGTGTTTTTTGGCACAGCTTTCTCTGCTTAGAGAAAAAGTCACAACATTCCATGGAAACAGCATGATGTTTTTCAGTCTCTGCACAATTCTGCTGCTAAAATGCACTTGGGCCATCCGACTAGCCAAGGCCACTTACTATAAGCATGCCCTCACCACCACCTGGGGCTCTGAGAAAAAATTCTGGAGCAATATAAAGGAGCTGTGCAGGAAAACTGTCTCCCCTGCCCCCTCGCAGATTCTAGTAGATGGGGCCCTCACCCAGGATCCCACCACCATCTCCAATGCTCTTAATACCACATTCTCAGACCTCAGTCACATCCTCCCACATAACTTCTTCGACCCAATTCCAAACTGCCCCGTGGTCACCTCAGCTACCATGGTCCCCCCACCCTTCCGGCCGAGAATCATCTCTTGCAGTGAGGCAAAGCGCTACCTCACAAAAGCCTTGACGAATGTGCGCTATAGCAGTGACACTATTGACCTAAAAATTCTCAGACTAACTCTGGACGTGACTCTGCCACATCTTACCAAAATAGTTAACTGGTTGCTACACCTCAGCCAGTTCCCCACTCTATGGAAAAGTGGTATTATTACCCGCATCCTCAAGAGCGGTGACCCCACGTCCACCAGTAACTACCGACCCATCTCGATCCCCCCACCCCAAAGACACTTGAAAAAATAGTGTCAGACCAGCTTACTGACTACTTGACTAAACACTTGCTGCTTTGTCATGAACAACACAGGTTCCGGAGGGGGCACAGCACCACCACTGCCCTCCTGGAATTTACCTCTTATATTCATGAGGCCCTAGACCAATGTTCCATAGCAGGCGTGATCTACGTTGACTTGACCAAAGCCTTCAATACCATCAGTCACACACTTCTGCTCCAATCCCTTCCCTCCCAACATTTCTCCCCTGAAGCAACCTCCTGGTTCAAAAACTATCTCTCTGGCCGGACACAACAGGTCAAAATTAACATCTCCCTTTCCTCCAAAAGACCAGTCCAATCAGGTGTCCTCCAAGGGTCCATGCTCCGCCCACTGTTCTTCAATCTTTTCCTAAACTCCTTCCCTCAATCATGCAATGGGAAACTCCTGTTCTACGCGGATGATGCCGTAGTGCTCTGGAAACACCCCCATCCAAAATCCCTCCAATCTGCCCTGCAAGGCTTTTTCAGAGAAATAGAAACCTGATTCTCTGAGCATCACCTAGTACTCAACTACAACAAAACAAAATCGATGATCTTTGCCCACCGCCAAAGCCCACTCAGTAGTGCTCCGCTTCTCATCACTAATTCTCAGGGTCTCCATCTTGAACAGGTCTCTAGCTTCAAATACCTTGGTCTCACTCTGGACACCTCCCTGGACTACCACACACACATCCAACACCTTTCCTGTGCTGTAAATACCAGATTGGGGATATTATACAGACATAAACATTGCCTACTCCTTCATGCCCTACATCTCGCTGTAACTTCCTCTGTCCTATCTTTGGTGGACTACAGCATTGTGATTTATGGTTCTGCAGATCAAACGGCCTTACGCAGCATCAACATAGATCTCAGCAAAGCCTGCAGGTTGGTCACTGGATGCGACATAGACACCCATACGTGTGAGCTTTACAAACTTGAGGACTGGCTCACCTTAGAAGGGAGGCTTAAGTATCACACCACCCTACAAACCAAAAAAATACTCCTCAATCTAGCACCCAAAGGTCTCCTTCCCCTCATCCAAACTGTCCCACACAGGAGGGCCCCTAGACGCCCAACTGGCACCTCACTCCTAGTCCCCCACTGTAGAACCTCCCTAGGACAAAGGTCATTCTGATATCGGGCTCCCCTCTGGCTAAACAGCCTACCAGCCTCTATCTTCCTTATCCCTAGTCTTGGCCAATTTAAAACTGGTCTTAAGAAAGTCTTCCTTGAATCAGCTACCTGTGACTGCAACCACTGCAGTCTATAGCTCTAGAACAGGGAGAAAAAACACAATGGTAAGGATACAATGCCGAACCTTACTCCACGACTGCATCCTCAGGTCCCACACTCACACTGTATATAAACTCTGACTCAGGGTTCAGTTAGGACCCTCCAAATCTGTAACCCACCTGTGTCACAGCTTAGACCAAAGGACTACTTAGGATCCTGATACAATGCTTACACACTGTACTATGTGATCGATGTATAAATTCTAGTAAATGTTATGTTTGTGCTTTCTGTACTGACGTGGAGCCGTTGCAAAGGGGTCTATGACTCAAAGGATTGTAATTCTGATTCTCTTCAATAAATAAATAAATAAACTGAATACCTTGGTACATGAATAGCAAGTCCAGTCACTATAAATTTATATTCTGTCATTTTTTTTTAAAGGAAAACTTTAAATAGACATACAGTAATCAAAGTATTATGGGCCCAAAAGATTAGGAAAGGAGCATCACTAAAAAAGGAAAACTACTTACCAGTAACTCTTAATCATGTGGAGTAGCTGCTCCACAGAAACACATTTTTTGGCCTTAGGAACAGAGGCACTAGGACCCTACAGGAACCAGGAAGTTTAGGGCTGACTGCACCAATATATAATGCCAGCTTGCAGCGTCATATGCTCACAGTCACTACATATTTTTTTTTCTTTTCCTCACCCCTGTTCCCCCATCCTTCTGCACAGGTATTTCCCTGGTATGACCAGGGTTGTGACTGCTACTATTGTTATACTTTATACGATTGCTATTTACTGCATGTAACCTTATTCCGTAAACCACTGTTATATTGTGTTCTTTTGTTATCTGTATTGCACCTGTATGTTACCACTGTTGTAGCTCACACTGTAACCATGTCTACCCTCCCTGTGATGAGATGCCTTTGTAAACGAGTCCCTGACTCAAAGGTTGTAAATCTGACTTTCAAAAATGAATAAATAAAATAAAAATAAAAATAGTGACGCTGACCCCAGTTGCCTAACTATCATTCCCCCCAGAAAGAGTTAAATGGGACTTAGAGACACCAAGAATGGTGAAGAAGAAATGGAGACTATGAAGAGATACTGAAAGACTGGAAAAGCAATACAACATATCAGCAAGAGAGAGAAAAGATAATAGAGGGGGTACATTCCTGGGAATACCCCATGAAAGTATCCCATAAATTAAAAAAAGCGCAAGGACAAAGGAAAGCATGGTTACATAAGAGCTGACCATTACAGCTGATCTTTGAGAGAATCTCTTTCATCAGGCCACACCTATGGAACTATAGCTGTCAGGTGCTAGGACGACACAGAAACTTTTTTTGTTAGCAGACCACTAGGGACAGGCCACGATGACACCTAACGTCCACGTCCACTGTACAGTATACAAAGGTGGGGGGTCCTCTTCCTCCTCAGTTCCCTGCCAAAGACCATACTCAACAACCTCCCACTAGGGAACCAAGGAGAGAGCTGAAGGTTACAGCTACCAGGTGAGGATGGAACAACAAGTAGTCTGTCCTGAGAGAGACAAAGGAGTGAAGGAGCTTGAGCTGGGGGTAGAGGGGGAAGGGGGACAGTGTGACCTGATGAAAGAAATTCTCTCAAAGATCTTCTGTTATGGTAAGTTCTTATTTAACTGTACTGTCTTCTTCGACTATATCTCTCTTTCATCAGGCCACACCTATGGAACAAGTCCTAAGCAGTACTGACAGAGAGACAGTCTGGGTGGCTGGGGCCTACAGGTCTAAGAAAGGAGGCCTTGAAACACAGCAAGGCCAAAACCTGCTCGTCTTCTAGAGGCAATATCCAGACTGTAATGTTTAGTGAAAGTGTGAACAGTACTCCAAGTGGCAGAAGCACAAATTTCTGCAGCTGAAACATTCTTGAAACAGGAAACTGAGGTGGCCATGCCTCTGGTTTAATGACTACAAATGACCCCAGGAAGTTCCTTACTGTACTTCCTATAACAAAAAGTAATACAGTTGGCTAACCATCTAGACAGGCACTGTTTAGAAACTGGGATGCCGTTTTTCCCAGGGGCAAAGGAAACAAAAAGCTGTGAGGACTTCCTGCAGCCCTTTGTACGATGAACATAATATTTGAGAATTCTATGTACATATAAGGTATGAAGCAATGCTTCCCCTGGATTGGCATGCTCAGGAAAATAAACTGGTAGGTGGATGGTTTGATTAACAGTAAACTCCGACACTACCCTAGGAAGAAATTTAGGGTTGATCCTTAAAGACAACCTGTCTTTATGGAAAATCAAATAAGAAGGTTCGCACATAGGAACCAGAAGCTCGGAGATCCTTCAAGCAGAAGTAACAGCAACTAAAAGTAATGCTTTCCAAGAGAGAAAGCCTAGCTCACAACATGCAGCTAGCTCAAAAAGAGCCAAAATAAACTTTTCTAACACAAAATTCAGGTCCCAAGCCAGGACCGGATTGCAGATGGGAGACTTCAATTGTAGAATGCCTTTCAAGAACATACGGGCCACTTCCAGCTGAGCCTCCATATGGACATCAACAAGCACATGGAATGCTAAACTAGCCACCAAGTGCACCTTAATAAACAGTATTGAAGTCCTGTATCAGACAAGGACAATAAATACTCTAGAACCTGGTTCACTGGATAAGTGAAAGGATCCACGTGGTGTGAAGCAGCCCATAAAGCAAACTGCTTCCACTTCATGGAGGAGGTGGCCCTAGTAGAGGGCTTCAGGTCAGCCACCATGACATCCGCCACTTTAGGGGACTCTCCAAACCTTGCAATGGCTATATCAGAAGCCAGGCATGGAGATGTAGTGACTTGATGTCCAGATGGACCAGGGTTCCCTGCTCCTTTGATAGTAATCCTTTGCACAGAGGCAGGGGTACTGGAGGTTCCACTGCCAACTGTTGCAGTAAGTGAACCAGATCTGACAAGGCCAAAAGGTAGCCACAAGAATTAAAGTAGCTCCCTCTATCTGAAGCTTAATTAGCACCCTCCGAATCACTGGAAAAGGAGGGAAGGCATAAAGGAACCACCCTTTCCAAGAGAGGGACAACGCGTCTTGCCAGAAAACTCCAGGCCCTGGAATGAGCAAGCAGAAAAGAAGCAGTTTTGCACTAAGAGGGGATGCAAAAAGGTCTAATTCTGGATGACCCCACCTGTCGAACAGGTCTTCAACCACTGAGGTCAACAGCTCCCACTCGTGCATTCTGGACTGTGATCTGCTTAACTTGTCTGCCAGGACATTTTGGATGCCTGGAACATGGACAGCTGACAGTTACAGATCATGTTCTAGAGCCCAGCACCAGACCCTCATCGCTTCCCTGCACAGGGGTAAAGAATGAGTTTCCCCTTACTTGTTTGCATAGTGTATTACACTGATATTATCCATCTGCATTAGTGGATGTCCCGGGGACAGATAGTTCTGGAAAACGTGCAGAGCATACAGAACGACCTTCATCTCTAGGACATTTATGTGGTAGGATGTCTCCACTCTGGTCCATGTTCCTTGTGTCTGATGAGGTCCCAGATGTGCCCCCCCAAGGCATCCATGGTGAGAACCTGCTGAGGGGAAGGAATATGGAAGGGAACCCCTTTCAACAAATTGCTGGGTTCCTTCCACCACTGGAGCTCCTTTCGGACAGAAGAAGATAATAGAACCTGCTGTTCTAGTTCGTCAGTGTGCTGGTCCCACTAGACTCTCAACATCCGCTGAGGGATCCGCGTGTGCAGCCTGGTCAAAGATACCATGACAATGGCTGCCGCCACCAGGCCCAGCAGTCTCAGGAATGTCTTGGCTATGACATACCTACTACTGTAAAGCAGCCGGGCCTGTGCCATGAGTCACTCCACCCTGTCCTCAGGCAGAAAGACTATGCCCTGAGCAGTATCCAGTATTGCCCCTATGCACTGCAGATGCTGACAAGGGCACAAGACTGACTTGGGCAGATTGACTGTGATCCGTAAAACATTGAACAGCTGTCTGGCGCGCACTAGAGTGTGAGACAGTTGCTCCTGAGGCTGAACTCTGAGGAACCAATCATCTAGACAGGGGAAGACATACAGTCCCACTCTCCTAAGAGCTGCTGCCACAACTGCCAAGCATTTGGTAAATTCCCATGGTGCAGATAACACGCCAAAGGGCAATACCCTGAACTAGTAGTGTTCCCCCGAGACTGGAACCTGAGGAAGTTCCTGCAGGGTGAACAAAACTTGATATGCAGTTAAACGTCCTGCATGTCCAGGGAGCATATCCAATCTCCTTTTTGCAGG
Organism: Neoceratodus forsteri; assembly: GCA_016271365.2. Lineage (NCBI taxonomy): Eukaryota > Metazoa > Chordata > Ceratodontiformes > Ceratodontidae > Neoceratodus > Neoceratodus forsteri. The sequence continues at coordinate 400,595,059 of CM028136.1, read as the reverse complement.
ATGGACAGCAGGCCTTGCAGAGTGACCATCCTGAACTTCTTGTACTGAATACAGAAATTTAGGTTTCTCATGTCCAGAACAGGCCTTAAGTCTCCTGTGGATTTGGGGACTAGGAAGGCATGAGAATAGAACCCCCTATTCCTTCATGTCCAGGGAACTGGTTCTATAGCCCTCTTGCACAGCAGTGTACATACATCATCTAGTAGCACTGGTATGTGGTCAGGAGGATAAGTTGAGGGAATTGGCCAGCATGGTGGCGCTGAGGGTTGAGGCGCTGGATGCCACACCTCACGCCATACTGGTGACCTGGGTTCTGGAACGGATTCGGGTCACTGGGGATCAGCAGGGGAAGGGGAGGACTGAGCATCCGTAGGACTGCTCTCCTCTCCTGGGGTGGGTGTCCGATGCTCCTCACTGCATGTGTGACCCCTGGTGGAGGCCAGGAGATTGCAGCACGTCGAGGAACTGCAACAGGGGTATGGGAGCAACAGCGGACGTCCTGCAGGTGGGGACAGTAGCATGCCCATGGTGTGCTGGACGTCATTACATGTCCACGCTCCCAGGAGTTAAAGTAGAAGCCCCCCTCGCTGCTGACAGGTGATGGCGGGTTCAGTGGCATTGGCCCCATGCCCAATACCGGGCTTCTGGGAGGCCCTCTCCAGATCCTCTCCCCCGCATAGTGTGCACTCGCCATAATTCTAGATAAGAGCATTGGAGGAGTGGCGGTCCTTCCTTGGGTGACTCAGAGCTGGGGGTTTAGGGCAGCACAGCGAGGAAGGAGGATATCGGGCCCCACCGGAGAGGATACAACCAGAGCTTCAGGTGGGTGGGCAGAGCTCATAACTGAGCAACCTCGCCAGAGAGAGGTCAGTAGCAGAGCGAAAAGAAAAAAAAAGTTGAGGGAATTGGTGGAATGTCTGAAGGCAACTCCAGAAAATCTAGAGCATAGCCCTGTTCTAGTAACTGCAGGACCCAAGAATTGGTTGTAACCTCTCTCCACTGTTCCAGGTGGAGGGAGATGCAACCACCTACCACCACCTCTAGATTTTGTACTGGAGGGAGGGGGTCAAATAAGGAGTCATGCCGAGGCAGGTCCGGTGGCTGCAGCCGCATCTCCTCTAGGGGCTTTGGAGTGGGCACCTGTGGAAGAGGTTGGGGCCGGCAAGGCTGCTCTGCTTTTGCTCTGCTGCCTGGCCCCTGACATAGGTCTATTGGTTGCCCTGGAAAAGGGCACCCTCTGCTGACTTCTTTGGGTTGACTGTGGTAGAGTGAATGGACTGACCTCAGGGCCCTACCTGAAGCTTGCAAGTCACAGATGATATCCTGCACATCTGCCCTGAAGAGCTTGTAAGTTCTAAAGGGGCATTCAGAATGGACTGCTGGACGTCACTACCAACTCCTGAGACCCTCAACCAAGAATGCTGTCTTATGCAGATGCCAGCCTCAACTGCTCTGGCTGAACCACCTGAAATGTTGTAGGCAGACCATAAGAGGTGTTTACCCATGTTAGGCCCAATCTGAAGGGCCTTGAGCATCTCCTGACTATGGTGACCCTATGGGAGGGACTGGGCTACTGTGGGTATTCTGGTATTTGACCATATGGGCCAGGTAGTTTGTTATTCTAAGGCCCAGTGTGGTCCAGTATCTTCGACTCTTTGTCTGGGGGGAGAGAACTGAGATGTTTAGGCACCTTAGACCTATCATGTGCTGCCTTTATCATCACCAAATCCACCTCAGGTTGACCTGTGAAAAAGGCTTTCCTGAGGGGGCCTGGTACAGCTTGTCTGCCTTCCTGGGTATGGCAGGGATCCAGTTTGGTTTATGCCAGGCAGCATGGGTGGCATCCTCTAGTGAAGCCAATAGAGGAGGAATGACAAGAGGTGGAGAATGTGGTAGTTCCAGGAACTCTACCAAGTTTCTCCTGGTGATGTCTTGCTCCTCAGCATCAAACCCCATTGCTGTTTGAGCTGCTTCATCATAGAGATGAAGGAGGGGTCTTCAGGAGGGAACCTCAGGGTATACAATGTGGAGTCCTTGCTCCTGGTGGAAATGGTGGAGCCAGGACTGTCAGATGGGCTCCAATCCATATCTTCCTCCTCCTCTTCTTCCTCTTGTGGAAGGAGGTCAGGGTTATATTCTTAATCCTTGCTGATGGGCCCTGAGGGCCACAAGGAAGCTAGCGAGGATGCCGACATGGGGGCTGGCCTGAGATGCGCCATCATCATTGTGCTTGGTGTAGGCTGAGGAGGTCAAAGGTGCTGCATTATCTCTGCAAAGGAGGAGAGCACCATCTGAATGCCGACAGTGGCCTGCAGTGCAGGAATGCCTTGCAACGTCAATGGGGGAGACTGGAGCCTCGATGTCAATGGGCTATTGCCAGCCGAAGTAGGTCCAATGGAACTCATTGCCAGCCGACCCGGAGGGTTCTGAGGTCTGAGCAGCAGGGCTTGTGATGTTGATTGGGGTGGCAGCCCTGACATCGATGGGCCTTCACTTGCCATGGGAGGTCCAGTGGAACTTACTGCCAGAGCCGGCTTTGAGGGTTCTGAGGCCTGAGTGACTGGAGATGTCACTGCCAAAGTGGTCAGCAACACTGTAGTGGTCATCACAGAGGGTAGTGGGTGACCAAGTGCAAGCTGGTGGGGGAGGATTTAGACTTACTCCACTCCCTCTCCTGGTGTTTGTACTTTTGTGAAGATTTCTCTTGGGCCCTGATGGACTGGATGCCCAAATAATGCGCTGGCGATGCAGCTAAGCTCAATCCCTGGAGCTTCCGCTCCATTCTGACTACCTGCTGTTCAAGCAGAAAAGTGTGCAGGGCTTTTTGACAGCATTGCCAGGTAGCTCGATTAAACTTCAGGCAGATCTCACAGGCCTTAACATTATAGGCCTCTCCAGACAGTACATTCAGACGTTGTGATTGTCACTGGAATAAATTTTTCCACCACACTCGCGCAGTATCGGAAGACTTTAACGGTGTCCTTCATCAGCATACATGACAATGCCAATCACTTTAAAAAAAAGTAATGGCAACTAGAGTGAGAAAAAAATAAAAGTGTAGAATAAGCGAGGATTTAGCAGCGGTGTCTCTGTGGAATCTGGCGAGTATGGTCAATGGCAGAAAAAGAACTGAGGAGGAAGAGGGGCTGCCCACATTTATATACAGCAGACGTCGATGGCAGATGTCATCATGGGCGGCCCCTAGTGGACTACTAGCAAAAACGTCTCTGTGGGGTCCTAGCACCTGGCCGCCATAGTTCCGTAGGTGTAGCCTAATGAAAGTGATATCCTCGAATAAGAGCATGTAATACTAAAGTGGATATGCCTGCAATTATGCTATTGTTTGAAGACAGCAGGAATCATAAAGAAAAATACTGATTTTTATGTATATATAGAAATATTTGTTTTTCATTATATATATTTTTGTTAGCTTTTTAAAAATATTTATATTCATAAACAGTAACTCATTTGTACATGAATATTTGCATATGGTATAGCTATATATTCTTATCACATAATAAAATCTCTTTCTGTATGTCTTCCTCTCAGAAGCACAAAGAAATAAAAAAAATTTAAGGGCAAAATAACCACCGACGTTCATAAAATAAAACCAGAAACAAAAGAAATGGTCAGAATGTTCTTTGCACTCCTGGAAAGGAACATATACAGTAGCGTAGCACATTTTGACTGACATGAAAGGGGACACTCTGCATATGCATCTTCATAAGCACCAGGAAGAAACAAGAAAACCATATCACTTCACATATTAGAAGAAGAAACCACAAACAGACAACTCGAACACCTTGGAAATTGGCAGGGAAATCAAAGAGACACCAAGGAAGTACCAGACTGATGTAGTCAAAGAGAGTATATTTCAGTCATAAACACTTTGAAACTGGGGGAATGGTGGGAGGGCTAAGTGTGGCTCTATAGATGGGACACTCAAGATCAGAAGAGAGTGACACAGAACTGAGTCCTGAAAGGACTTAGTCAGGTAGCTGATTGTTACCGGATGACCAGGCTGAAATGAGCATGCAACAAGGAGTACTAACGTAATTTGGAATGGGTTAAAATGAAAGTGGTGGAAGCCACTACTGGTTTGCCAAAGAAAACATAAGGAATACATTATGATTTCTTGCCATCAGAACTAATACAGGACAATAAGGCAAAAGATCAGACAGCTGGCTAGACAGCTCATTCTAAAACAAGACAGGGAAGGCAAGATGGTCAGAACTGAAGAGTGGTGTGCTAGAAAGAAGACATCCAAGCTGCTACTTATAGTAACGACCCTTGACAGCAGAAGAGGACTGTTACAGGGCAGAAGCGCATCAGGGAACATTTACTGATGTGAAACTATGGACTCAGGTGCGGATGAAGAAAAAGTGCTGCTGAAGCAATGCAGATGACATAGGTATGTGAGGCATCCTTGGACCGGACTGAGGAAAGGAATAACTTGACTTAGTCTTCCTGAGGACTGCTCAATTGCAATGAGCCAGAGACTATCAGTTTACATTTCTGACATGGGACCAATAAATGCCACGGCCCTTCTTTTGTAATCTTGGATACCATAAAAAATATAATAATAATAATTTATAACCTTCTGTCTGAGAGCAAGATCAAGATTAAATACCCACAATCCAGAATGCCAGCAAATACAGATGGCTGTACTGGCGGCATGGGTGGCCATCTCAGATGTACCACACATCACTAGTGGTGCATGGAGGAACTGGGCCCCTGGGCAGTGACTTCCATGAGCTGCTGTCTCACTGAACCATATGGGTATGATTCTAAAGAAGAGATTACCTTTTCCCAAAGCTGCTGGTCAAAGCATGCTATGTAAGATTGACAATTCGCTATACATAGAAACATTGCAATGTTCTATTCCTCAGGTTATCTGCAGGCTTGACACACCATTGCACCTGGTGCAGAATGCCAGGTTGATTATCAGAGTTCCTTGCTTTGTGCATATATCCCAGGTACTGCAGACATTGCACTGGCTATAAGATGAGTTTAACATTCAAAGCACTACATGATATAGGCCCTGGCTACCTGAACGAACTCCTGTGTCCTTATGCTAATGACAGACTCCTGTGTCCTTATGCTAATGGCTGCCCTTACTGCTCCTGTGGGCGGGGCACCTCCTGGATAACCTCAGATCAAGACAGAAGCATTCTGGGGATAGTATTTGTGGTTGCAGTGCCTGGCATCTGGAACTCGATGCCCCCTCAGTTAAGCAATGCCCCCTCAATGGAAAGCTTTAAGCAGGGTCTTAAATTTCATTTGTTTACTTTGGCATACCCGGAATGATTCCTTTAGCATACTGGTTGAGAACTAACCTTCATTTAAATATGTGGTTATTTATTTTAGGTATTTTAATGTTTTGGGGCAAGAAGTGATGTTATTAACATTATCATCTGATCTTCTGCTGTACACTTTAGTCTTGTTAGGCACCCTGAACCTGCAGAATAGGGTACCAAACAAAACCTACTACTAATTTACTATAGATAAATAAGGACAAAATAGTCCCTCTAGTCTGTCCTGATGCACTAAGATATACAATTCTGAACTGGACTCTCCTCAGAGTCCTTCCTGACTCATAATCCCCTCTTGCTTCAAATGACCCCCTTGACTAAGTCAAATTATGTTTTAAACCAAAGCACAGAAACATAACTGTTTACTCTATACACAGACTAATGGTGGCAAATGCATATACCTTCTGCCCCAAGCTGTCCAGTTTCCTGGATTCCAATGTTGGAGCGAGGGGGAAGAGATACCCCCCAATGTCGCCCACCTAGTGTCATAGCTTTGGCAATGCCTACTCTGGGATGTTAAGGGTAACCTGATGCGCCCTGTGAGGAAGGTAGCAAAATCCGACTCACTGATTGATTGCCAGTACTCTAAATGGCCGTCTCCAGGCCACCAAGCTCCCCTCACCGAAAGCAGGCTGGATGGGGTGGGGCTAGAAAGACAGGAACAGACAGCAGCCCAGGGTACTATGCAGTTTGCTTCTCTCAAGTTGGTTACCTGCATCCATGGAAAGCAGAGGGCCTCTTGCACCTCTTGTACAAATGCTAAACGTTGAAGTCCTCTGCCGGAGTTGGAGGGACATAAAGAGATGAATCAGTACTGGCTGAAGGCAACAGTGATCTCACAGAAACTGCTCCTTGATAGAGGCCAGCCAAATTTGGAATGGCTCTTCAGACAAAACACCTGATAGCAGTTGTGGTGTAGCCACTGAGGAAGGGTCTATTCATGTTGCGGACACAGGAGAAAGCGCTGAGCAGAGGTCTTCGTGACTGTTGTGTCCCTGGAAGCAGAAGCAGAGGCTGCCAACCATATGGGAACTGAAGAAATCGGGACAGGGTAATAAGATGGTATGAAAATGTGGTATAAAATCCTTGAAGATCCAGCACACACTGTTACAGAAGAGCAGTGTGGTGGGACTATTGCAGCAATCTACACCAGCAGTGGAACCGCTAACAGCACCATTGTGTCTGGACACAGAACTGGGGAAGAGGGCTTCAAGCATGCCTAGGAAACACATATGGGGGATATTAGTAAATAGGCAGGGAGGAGGGAGGGTCGCTGGAGACCAGTTAGGGTCTGTGGAGACAGAATAGGCAGGGACCATCTGGGCACACTGGGTGGGCCAAGCAGTCCTTTTCTACAGACAAATTTAACATAGAAACCTATAAAGTGATGGCAGAAGGAGACCTTTTGATCATTCTAGTCTGCCCTGCAGTAGCCCTGCTTAGAATTTCACTAGCCCCCTACTATCTGTTTTGTGTGAGGGCCCCTTTGTGCCTATCTCATGCAATTTTGAATGCGCTCATTATCTTGGCTCCCACCACCACCTCCGGGGCAGGCTATTCCATGTGTCCACCACCCTCTCTGTGAAGTAGAACTTCCTGCTGTTGGTGGTGGACCTGCCTCCTTTCAGCCTTAGGCCATGCCCCCTAGTCCCACTGTCTTCTTTGAGGTGAAAGAGTTTGTGTGCTTTCACCCTATTTACTCCTTTAAGGTATTTGAAGTTTTCTATCATGTCTCCTCTCTCTCTTCTCTGTTCCAAAGAATACATGTTTCTTTTCTGCAGTCTTTCCTCGTAGGACCTGTCATGCAAACCCTGCACCATTTTAGTTGCCCTCCTCTGTACTGTCTCCAATCTGTTGTTGTCCTTTTTGAGGTGCGGCTTCCAAAACTATACACCATACTCCAGAGGTGTGGTCTGACCAGTGCTCTGTAAAGTGGCAGAACCACCTCCCTTTTCCTGCTAGTGATTCCCCTCCCATTTGCCCTGAGTGCTGCCTTCTCACACTGTTTCCCCACCTTCAAGTCGTCCGAGATCATGATGCCCAGATCACGTTCCTGGTTTGAGGTAGCTAGTTCCTCCCCTCTCAGGAAATACATTTTCCTTGGATTACCTTTGCCCATGTGCATCACGTCGCACTTTTTGGCACTGAATCTCAACTGCCACGCTCTGGCCACACCTTGAGTTTCCTTAGGTTCGATTCCATCTTTCCCACTCCTTCTGTTGAGTCCACTCTATTACATATCTTAGTGTCGTCAGCGAATAAACACACATTTTGTGTTTCTATGTTTCTTTGCTCACTCCAGCAACTGATCTCATGGACAGTTAATTTAGGGGGAAAAAACACTACAGCCCAGAAATGGAGTGTAATAAATGCAGAAAGTACAACTGCATGAAATATATAGTTTTCATGCCTTCTTGATGTTATGTTGCCCGTAAACATATAAGTCAGCAATTATTTAGTTCATATAAATACAATACTACACAAGCAGTGCCTTGTTATACATTAGGAAAGCATTTCAGAAGCATCCAACAATCCCCTGTGGCTGACAACAGTGGCGACTTGCAGACACAGGGATTTAACTGTGTAGTACATTGGCAAGTTTTATGAAGCTCAGATTTGCCAGTTGCCAGCTGCTTATCAGTCGCAGGGTACAGTGGTATGCCCCCAGGGCAGTGGTATTTACAAAATGTCAGGTAGGGAAATGGCAAGATCAATTGGCTGATATTTAACAATACAGAAGATCAGTAACTTAAATTCTACTGAGCATTTACTGTGCTAATCAGCAGTATTCCCACACTTACACTAGCTGTGGGGCTAATACTAACAAGAGTTCCCCTTCACAAAGGGACACTGTCAACCCCCTTAGGCCTCAAAGTGCCTTGAGTTTAAAAAACACATTATAAGACTGCTCACATGCTCTAGGATTTGCTGATTTAGCTGATCATTGATTCTGATTTCTTCTTCTTTTTAAAGTGAAACACATTGCCAGCCCAGTGCCATGGAGGGCTGAGGTGCTAGGTGTCTTATCTCTCGCTGCACTGGGGACCCGGGGTCAGGAATGGGGTTGGGTCACTTGGGGACTGGCCGGGGAGGGAGGGTTGAGTATCTGTAGGACAGCTCTCCACCCTCAGAGAGGGGGGCTGCCCATCCTGTGGCTTGCCTGCCATCCAGAGGAATCTAGGTGGCAGCACCGTAGGACAACCGGGGAAGGGCAGGTGGAGTATGCACAATCCTTCCCTGCATGCACACTGGCCCTACTGGGGAGAAAAATCAGAGGAAAAACCCCTCCAACCACAGCATGGAGATGGCCTGGTCTCTCACAGGCCCTGCGTCAACAACTGAGCCCCTCTGATTGTGGTCCTGTGGCAGGCCCACCAGAGAAGGTAAGTCCCATAGAAGTCAGGTGATGAGGCTGGGGAGATCGGTACAGATGGGGGCCAGCTGGAGAAACTGAGAGGATAAACAGGTTTGTGGGGAAAAAAGTGAAAAACAGACTGTCCCACCATACTGATGTTATCACACAAAAACGTGTCTGTTTACAGTCCTTAGTCAGCTCTTACTGCATCTTTACTGCTAGATGCGCAAAGTAGGTGATCTGATGCCTTTTAAACCACCTACTGTGTGCATCTTGTTGTACAAGGAACAATATGGCAACAAATACTTTTTGTGCATCTTTACTGGACTTAGAAACACCCCCCAACACAGTCTAGCTCCTCATGATGCAGTGAGAGGAGAGGAGACTATTGCATCTTGAGTGGCTGCACTGCTGGGGGGGGTATCCTTGTTTTCAGGAAGTATGCAATAAGAGTAGATCAGGAATGTAAAACTAAACAAGACTGGGTACAATTTCACAATTAGCATGCATATCCATTTTACTCAAAAAGGAAAAGAATAAAACAACCAGCGCATCAATGAATTTTAAAGAAGGTAAGCAATCATAAAATGTGGGTTTTTGACTCAAAGCAATATGAAGCAAAAGGGTTGATGGTGTCCCTTTAAGAAATAATAAAGAATGTGGTGTGGTACTTTATATCATATGAACATACGAAGAAGTCAGCAGAAGAATGTCATTTGGTCTATCTAGTCTGCTCGTATTGCAGCGTCCTCAGCTTGAGCTACTGTCCCTGCCCTCTCTTCCCACTCCTCCCATCCTCCCTACCCATGATCCTTACCTTCCCCCGTGCCTATCCCAGCCTCTCTTAAAGCTGCCCACCATCTTCAATGAGATTACTTCTTCCAGCAGTACATTCCAAGTGTCCACCACCCTCTCTGTGAAGAAGTGCTTCCTGACCTCCCTCCTAAACCTCCTACCCTCCTGCTTAAGAGTGTGCCCCCTCGTGTTATGGTTGCCACTCAGCTTAAAGAGACTCTCCTTATCAACCTTATTTATCCCCTTCAAGTACTTGAAGGTCCCAATCATGTCCCCTCTTTCTCTCCTGTCTTCCAGGGGATACATGTTCAGTGCCCTCAACCTCTTCTCGTATGCCTTACCCTGCTGACCCGTTATCATCTCTGTAGCCCTCCTCTGGACCTTCCCCAGCAGGTTAATGTCCTTTTTGAGGTGTGGGCACCAGTACTGAACTCCATATTCTAGATGCGGCCTTACCAGTGACTTGTACAAGAGCAGTATAACCTCCTCTCTCCTGCTACTGATCACCCTTGATATGCATCCCAGCATCTTGTTTGCCTTTGCTGCTGCTTTCTTTTACTGCATGAAGTGCTTCAGGTCACTAGTGATCATCACTGCCAGGTTCTTCTCGTCCTCTGATGCAGATATTCGGACTCCAACCAGGTAGTACTCGGTCCTGGGATTCTTGGCTCCAATATGCATAACTTTGCATTTCTTGGCATTGATGCCAAGCTGCAAGATCCTGGACCACCTCCCCAGCTTTTCCAGATCTTCCTGTAGGTCCTGTATCCCTTCAGCTGTGTCTACTCTCCCATAGAGCTTGGTGTCACCCACGAATAGGCACATTTTGCCCTTAATGCCACCCCCCAATGTCACTGATGAAGACACTGAACAACACCGGCCCCAGCACCGAGCCCTGTGGGACCCCACTGGTTACCTCTCTGGTACCAGATAATTCTCCCCCCACAACCACCCTCTGGGTTCTGTCCCTCAGTCAGTTTTCCACCCATCTGGCCATCTTTTCCCCAACCCCAAGATCCTCCAACTTCCTGATCAACCTTTTGTGGGTCACAGAGTCAAAGGCCATGCTGAAATCAAGATAGAGGATGTCTACCACTTGGCCCCTGTCTACTGTCTTAGTGATACAGTCAAAGAAGTCAAATCAGATTCATTTGACATGATCCCCCTCCAATAGCCCATGCTGCCTCGCATACTGGAGACCATGCTCCTCTAGATATTCTACCAACCTTTCCTTTAGTATGGTCTCCATGAACTTTCCCACAATGGAGATCAGACTGACTGGTCTATAATTCCGAGTCATCCTTGGGACCACTTGTGTGTATCATGGGACAGAGTCACATTTTGGATACATTATCTACCTCATGACTTCAAACACCTGAGAAGTAACAATCTCACAACATATCACATACCATGGAGTATGTTACTGTGATTATTAAATGGATTCCAAATGTTATTCTTACAATAAAAACAGAAGAAATGCTGTTCTGTTAGGGTTTTGTTTTTAAAAATCTTTTCATGTGGTGGTAAAGTGAGAATTAAGTCCTACTGAGGTACAGCAGCACTGACACCACTGGGAACTATCATCTTAGCTCAAAAATACAACTATCTCATGTGCAGACTGAGCAGCCTCTGTCGCTTTTTTTATTTTGCTTAACCACAGAATGGCCTTTTGTCCACTGTGAGAACTTAGTATTAGTTCACATTAGTGCCTCTGCTTATCCTGGATCAGTATTTGGTCGCAACTACCAGCTAAGCTAAGTCTACTATAATTACTATGACTCTGAATAATTTTGCTTGATGCAAATTCCTTTCCCCGGTGGAAAGTCAGTCATAGTTTGGATGCTATTTTGGACGGAGATTTGTATGGTCACTATACTGTGATCAAGTGCAAAACTCTTTTGGAACATTTTTAGGGCCCAATTCTCAAAGTTCCCTGAATGGCACAATGGGCTTGTGCACAAGGAATGGCACAAGGTGCGACTTGCGCCAAAAGATGCACCAGAAGCAATTCACAAACACAGCCTGTGACAAATGCAGGCTGCGTGCACCAAAGGGGACTTGTGCCATCCCTGCGGCACAATTTTTTATTTATTTATTTATTTATGGTCTAGGATTAACTCCTTTTGAGAACAAGTTCATTACATAGGTTCCACATCAGAGTAATACAAAAGAGAAGCAATGCGTTGATAAAGGTCATCTACAATAGATTTACAATACATAGTTGTATGCATACAACACATGCAGGTAAGGCAAGGACGCAGCTGTGTAGGCAGAGAATATACAACCCAAATTAGCAAAAACACAGCAGTGACAGGACAACGGAGGCTGCGGGGTAAGAGAAGACAGACATTCACTACTGGAGGGGATACATCAGCCCAATAGGCTTTGTCATTGTGGAAAGAGAATGAGGTAGGAAAGCAGGAGGCTAAGGAGTAGGTAGGGCAAGGGGTGGGCTCCCACTGAAAGGCCTTACAGTAGGAAGGGCAAGGTATTTAGGAGGATTAGTGGGCAATCAAGAGGAGGGGTGTGAGGAAGGGGAGCAGACAAGAGCAGTGTGCGACATATGTCAAAAGGGGTAAGGTGTGGGCAGAAGTGAGGTAAGAGACCGAAACAGTGATGTACAATATTATAGAAAATGGGCTGCTGCATGGCGTTAGGGGTCTTGCAGCAGACGCAGGCTACCATATCCCCTAAATTAAGATTCTCAAAACCCTCCCAGAGGGCAAATATTTAAGTACCATTAGTCCAACCAGGGCTGGTCTCAGGGTACTTTGAAGTGTGTCCTCTGGAAGGGTTTAGAAACTTGCATCAATGTGTCATGGTCCTCCCTCCCCATCCCCAATCCCCTTTTTAATAAAATAATTCATGTCCTTGGTGGCTAGCAGCCCCAATCCCCTTTTTATTAAAACTAATCATGTACCTGGTGGTCTAGTGCCCCCCCAAGCCCCAATCTCCTTTGTATTGCAATTAGGCATGTCCCTGGTGGTCAATCCCTTCCAGCCCCAATCCCAGTCATATTACAATTAATCACATCCCTGGTGGTCTAGAGGACCCCTCCATCCCTAATCTGCTCATATAATAAAATATCTTTCCCAGGTGGTCTAGTGGTCACACCCCCCATCCCGTCTGCCCATGTAATATAAATATATCTTTCCCTGGTGGTCTAGTGAATCCCCACTCCCATACCCTGGCAAGTAGTGCCCCCCCATCCCATCCCTGAGTCAGCAACCACAACAGCCCTCTACTCTCTACCATGGCCAGCTGCCGACTGAGCTGTCAAGGAGCACGTACTGTATACAGTACATGTCTATGTGAAGGGTATCGGAGCTGGGGTGCTAGACCACCAGGAATGATTAATTTGAATCAAAAGGGGATCAGGGCTGGGGGAGGGACCGCTAGCCTCCAGGGACATCTAGAGTGGAGCACGGCTGCCCTGCAGCTTGTAGCACACCATCCAGATGAACTGTCTGTTTGGCACATGGCCACAGTTGCCACAAGCTGTGAGAATTTGCCGCTGGGACCCTACCCAATAGTGAATCAGGCACAGAGTCTCTGGCACACCGGCAATTGGTGCAAGCTGCTATTGGCGCAGCTTGCGCGGAGTTTTGAGGATCGAGCCCTTAGTGTCTAACTGTAGACTAATACCGTATGTTGAACTGATTGAGAAATGTAAACTTAAGAGAAGATAAGCTATGCAATAGTTATAGCTCACAAAAATCATTTCCAAATGCTTTCAAAATATTACACTAATTGGCACACTTAAAGAGCTAGTGTACTGCCCAAAACTAATATTAGATTTTAAAAACAGCCGACCATTACCTTTTATATCTGAGGTATTTTTTCATTTTCCCTTTGTTTAATTAGAAGATTGTTTACCTGATGTTAGTAGGTGTGATGTGTGGAACAGCTCTTAGCCTGGCAGCTGACATGTCTTGCTCTACTGTCCCACACTACATTATTAAGACTGTGACATCACTGTAACTTAGGAACAGCAAGTGAGTGACTGCCAGGTCATTCACCTGTGATGTCACTGTCAGTGAGATCATAATGCTGATGATGTAGTGTGGGGCTGTGGAGTTAGATATGTCAGCTACCAGGCTAAGAGCTGTTCCAGACATCCAGCACAAAAGTATTACATAGAAGGCTTTCTGATGAGCAAAAGGAGACAGAAAAACACATCAGAAACAAAAAGTTACAACTGACTACTACTTAAAATTTGTATTATTTTCCTGTCTGCCTGTTTTGGCTCCATTACCTCTTTGATACAATTTTAGAAATTCTAGTACAATTAAATAGCAAAACACGCTCAGCTTGCTTGATATACAAATACTTGTTAACAAAACTCCAAGGCCACTGGGCAGCTTGCACACGTGGTAGGAGATGGAGTAGAAATCAGACCCTTACATAGCTTCATGGGATACAATATTGAATAGCAACATGAGATTCAAAATACTAGGTACTGTAATTTCAGACTGCTGCAGTTCTATATTTTATATAATTCATACTAGACACCAGGAGGGCAAAGTGCTTATGGTAATACATATATTTGTAAGGCCTCCCCAAAAAAATGGGCTGACCTTTTTCAAGAGCTCCGGCCCCGCATCACCACCCCCTGCCACAGATCAGTGACTTTGGTGGGATTTGGACCTGTTGATCCTTGTTTGTGGTCCTTGTGTCTTCAGGTGCTCTGTGTGGTGCCCCAGCTCAAGTGCAGGTGAGCCGGGCACCACGCTGTGTCTTAAGCGCCTCCGGGTACACTTGGGAGATTGGGGGGGTTTGTAGTCTCGGGTCCGGATTTGAGGGTTGGCTAGGCTTGGGACTGCAAGTTTGTAAACAGTTTAAAATATAACGTAAATAAAGATGGTGGTTCCATGCTTAATACGCACGCACAGCTGTTGCGGTACAAGATTTAAAGGAGCAGTAGGTCTGTTTAGAGGGCAGTAGTTTCGGTGCCTGCTGGCGCCCTTTGGGGAACAAATGTAAATAGTTAGTTGACATTATGGGTCCCAGAAGGCATTGGGGGTACAGTGTGCTTGGCACCTAGTGAGTTGATCCTGATTGGACATTTGGGGGTTTTGGTGCCTAGGGAGCTAGGGAATATAAGGGAGAGCCAGAGAAGATTCTGAGAGAGCGAGAAAGGAGTAGAGTGAGAGGAGGAGGAGGAGGTCGGAGCAGGGTGTTCACCTGCTCAGCCATGCAGCCGGGTGTTTCATTTTTTTGGGGCCATGCAGTTAATCGGTCCGGGGAACGTGGCAGCGGCCATTTATGGATGAGCCCTGTGTTTTGGGCTAGTTGGCACATCTGGTCCCGTGGATGGGACGGAAGAGAAAAAGGTTTTGGACCACCAATGAGCAAGGTTTGGAAGGGCCTGAGACATGAGGAAAAGGGGTTGTAGTGGTGAACCAGGGGTCCAGGGCACCCCCTGGTCCTAGTTAGCCCTGCTGCCTGGGACTGTCTTATTCCTGGGCTCTGCAGCCACAAAAGGAGCTTATCTGTGAGGGTGACTGTGCAGCCATCTCTCTGAAGGTTTGGACTTCGTGGACATGGAGGGAGGAGCGGACGAAGAGGGTGGCCTTGGCAGGGTCATCCATCCCCTGGAGGTTCATGCCCCTCATTGGGAGCTGAGACAGAATCTAAAGGACAGGAAAATTGTATTGCTGTCTGGGGTTTTAAGGGTTTAATTTGGCATGGGGAGTTTTGCTGCCTGTGTCTGGACTGCTGGCTACCTTGTTTAAAAGGTGGCTGCCTAGACTAACTCACTCACGATGTGACCTCTACGGTCCACAGCACCACTAACTTCAATGAGACTTTTCCGGTCTGGAGTGACTATCGAGCTTATGATGTGACCCACTGGATCTTAAGCAACCTGTGTTTTAATGCTCCATGAAGTGGCTGTTTCTGCTTTATCAACTGTTCATTAAATGAGATCTCCTGTTTCTGCAGTTTTGGTGTTTGCATCCTTTTCTAAATGTTTGCTGCTAAAAGAAGTTTGCCTCCACAGCCAGCCCCCAGTGTGTTCCAGAGTTGATCTCAAAGAATCAGTGCACCATCGAGGTAGACGTTGAGAGGCCTGCCTGGTGAAGTGTGCCTACAAAGGCCTGAGGGTGAAGTTGGCAAGGTCAGGCAGGTGAAGAGTCAGCATCATCATTTCAGTGTTCTAGTTCATGACCCAGAAGGTCCAGGGGCACCCCCAATGGAGTTAATCCATTACCTGCAATACCCATGAAACATCCCAGTACTGTTTTCCTATTTTGTTTCTGGACTGTGTTTCTTGGACTGTACAGTGCCCCCTTCCCCATGACACTACCACCATCATACCCCCTAGACGTGGACAGGGGGGATTTACATAGTGATTTATGTTACTGATATCAGCAACAACCTAGAAATAGGAAACATTTTTTGGAGCTGTCTAAAAGTAGCACCATTATGGGAAGTGTAACCCCCCCCCCCCAAAGCAGTGGGGCTTACCTTAAAGTTATCTCCCCAGACACTTATTTTGCCCACCACCTGGCCAAGTTTCAACTCTGTGTTCTGCCTTTGAGCCTGGGCTAATATCCAGTGGAGAGTGTAAATCCATGTACTGTATAGTAATGTTGTATCCATAGTCCTTGCGTGAACGTGCGAGATGGTGCCGTTACACTGTAGCTTTAAAAAGCTCAGCCCCTATATTCAAGTTCAAGTTTAGTTCAGGAAAACTCCATTGAACACGCTCATTTACAAGGAGGTCCTCTCAAGGACACCATCAGACAGGTACAAAAAAATTAAAGAATTTGATAAAAACAACAAAAGACAGTGTAAAGAAATAACATGATACATACATTATAATAATACGAAACCATACAGCGGTGACTGAATTACAGGCATTATATATTGGTATGTTATACATATCTCTATAAAGGGGTTATAGGCTTTACATATTGGATATAACATTTATACCATAAAAATGGCAAACATTAGCTGGCCCACCGACACAGCGGTTGGATTTCCGCTTGCGACGCTGATGACCCGGGTTCGAGAACGGACCCAGGAGTTGTAATGTTGGTCGACCTCTGACAGAGGCCTGGGGTAGGGCAGCACATTGGGGCACTGTTGAGGGAGTGTGACAGACATCGGCTCACGCTTAGATGTCCTGCACGTCATTCCCCCAAAGGAGAGAAAACCAGGAAAATGGCACCCTGGCTGACCAGATGATGGTCTCCGGTCCCCCACCAGCGCAAAGCCCAGGACAGCCTGGACTGAGCCCAGCAGCACCTGGGCCAAGTTGAATGCGCTGGCCTGCCCCACCAGTGCCTTCTCCCCTGGGGGGGGCAATCCTATGAAGGGATACGCCACGTTAACCGGGAGGGGCTGCATGTGGGTCGGTGGCGGTGGCGGGGAGAGCTAGCAGGTGCCCTTAGGGGGTCAAGCAGTGGCTGAGAAGGAAACCAAGGAATGGGCGTGGTGTCACATTATTAAACGTAAAAACTCTTAGCGGGAATGCTAACTCGAATAGCATTTGCAAGTTTCCTGGATGGCTGTTTTAGCTAAGGATTTGAATAGATTCAAGATTACTAACTCACTGAGCAGTAGCAATGTCTGGAGTTTGTTCCAGGCTGGTGGAATGGTGTATTGGATGACCGCTTTACTGTAGCGGGTGTGGAATTTGAGCACAACTAATAGGATGCTGGTTGTTTTTCCTAAGTGAGTAACAGTTACTGGAATGGTGAAACAGGGCCTTGATATAGGTAGGTAGTTCATTCAGCAATGCTTTATAGGCCCAGGTACAGATATGAAGCATCCTTAGAGAAGCTAGTGAGGTCCAGCCTACTAAAGTATACAGAAGATAACGCTGGGTACGGAAGGGTGCTTTAGTTATTAATCTTAAGGCACGGTAATAAAGGACATCTAGCTTATGAAGGTTAGTGGCAGAGCTGCTATTGTAAATGATGTCTGTATAGTCCAGAAGGGGAAGGAAGGTTGCTTCAACTAACCTAATCCTAACGTCTGTTGGAAATTATTGTGTTTTGTTCCTGAAGAAAAAACCTAGTCTGGCTTTTAACTGTTTTATAAGAGTTTCAATATGTTCCGCGAATGATAGGTTACTGTTAAGTCAAATTTCTAAGTATCTGAATTTGTCAACAACTTCTAGTGAGTTCCCTAACAAAGTTGTAATAGTAGGAGTAGTTTGTTTACGATGTAAAGTTGAGGGATTGTGGGGTGAAAAGAACACAGCTTTGGTTTTCTTGGCATTTAGCAGTAACATTGGAATTTATTAAATTGAGCTGTAATTGATTAAAGTCAGCCTGAAGCTCAGCCCTAACCTGCTACCGAGGGTTTGAAAGTGTAAAGAACTGTGTCATCAGCAAATAGGTGAAGATTAGAATTGTAGATATTGTCACTTGTGGTATTTATATAAATTGAAAAAAGTAGAAGTCCAAGGATGGATCCTTGTGGTACACCTCTTGTAAGTGGAAGTGGGGAGGATAAGAGCCCATCAGCCTTGATACACTGCAGTCTACTTGCAAGGTAACTGGAGAACCATTTTAATGAGCCGTAGGTTAGCCTGTGGTCTTTGAGCTTATCGAGCAGTAGGTCATGATCGACCATGTCGAGTGCCTTACTTAGGTCTAGGAAAAAAGCCTCGGTGAGTAGTTTATTGTCAAGGGCTGTAAACTAATCATTTATTACAGTGGCAAGTGCTGAGGTGGTGCTATGCTTTTGTTGGAAGTCTGATTGTACTGGATTAAATAAGTTTAGATTTTCAAGATGGTCTTTTAGCTGTTTGTCAACTACCTTTTCTAGAAGCGTTGATAAAACAAGCAGACTAAAAATGGGTCTGTAATTATTCAGGTCACTTGAATAGGGGGAGTAGAAAGGCTGTTTTCCAAGGAGAGGGAACTGTACATTTAAACTCGCAAAGGGGGAGGCACTGAAAAGGAGTAGGGAAATCCCAGCCCCTCCCCCCCACACAAAACAGGGTAGTAAGCGAGGCAAACACCAAGGTAGAGAAGTCCATAGGAAGAAGGACAGGAGAAAATGGAGAAAAAGGCAAAGATAGTAAGGACAAGGATGGCACTAAAAGGACTAAGGCAATCAAAAAATTGAGGGTAAAGAGTACCAGTGCCCACAGTCTGGGTAACAAGCTTACTGAGCTAGTGGCCTTGATGCAAGAGGGATGCTTGGATATCGTGGCAGTCACAGAAACATGGTGCACAAAGAACCATGACTGGGATGTCAACATACCAGGGTACACAATCTACAGGAGAGACAGAGGGTAAAAGAGGAGGAGGAGGAGTAGCTCTCTATGTAAGGGAAAGGATCAAAGCAATGGAACTAAAGGGTAAACAGGGAGGAGAGAAGGCACTGTGGGTCATCCTGGAGAAAGGATATGGTACTACGAGCTGCACGGGGGTTGTATACAGACCCCCCCTCAGGGGGAGGAAATGGACAAGGAAATGATAGAAGGCATCCTTAGGATGGCAGAAAAAGGGGAGATATTGTTGATGGGGACCTGAATATGCCAGATGTTAACTAAAGCACCTTTGTTGCAGCCACATCCAAGAGCAGGGTCATTCTTGATGCCCTACAGGGGGCATGCCTCAGACAGCTAGTGCTGGAACCCACTTGGAAGGGAGCAATCTTAGACCTGGTACTCTCAAATGTGGACAGAGAGAAGATCTCAGATTTAGAAGTGGGTAGCCATCTAGGAACAACTGACCACCAAACAGTGTAGCTTACGATAAACACAACCATAGAGTCAAGCAATACAAAAGTTGAGGGTACTGGACTTTAGGAGGGCTGACTGGCAAAATGAGAGAGTGCCTCAGAAAAGCAGTAGCAAACAGACAAGAAGGAGGGGTGGAGGAACAATGGGGAAGAATCAAAACTGCCATCACAGAGGCAACAAGCCTTAGTGTGAAGCAAATAAATCAAAACGAAGGAAAAAAAACACTATGGTTCTCAAAAGAGGTGGCGGAGAAGGTAAGGGTGAAAAAGATAGCATTCAGGAAGTATAAGGAAACACAGAAGGAGCAAGACAGAGAACTGTACCAGTTAAAGCAGAAGGAAGCAGGGAAGGCAGTCAGATTAGCAAAGGCCCAAACCAAAGAAAAGATAGCCAACTCAGTTAAGAAGGGGGATAAAACCTTTTATAGGTACATTAGGGAGCAGAGAAAGACCAAGGGAGGGATAATGAGGCTTAATGAAGTGGAGGATGGATGGGCAGAGAGGGACAGTGAAAAAGCGGGGATACTGGATGAATACTTCTGCTCAGTATTCATAAAAGAAGAGGAGGGAGAGGTACCTAAGCCAATCCACAGAAGCACTCTGGATCAGGGGGTCAATACCAGTCCATTCATAGAAGCAAGGGTCCTGAAAGAACTCCTAAAATTGAAGGTGGACAAAGCAATGGGGCCTGATGGGATTCACCCCAGAATTCTAAAAGAACTAATGGGAGAACTAGTGACACCACTGACCACCCTTTTTAACAAATCATGGGAGGATGGTGTGGTACCCGAGGACTGGAGGAGGGTGGATGTGATTCCCCTTCACAAAAGTGATAGCAAAGCAGAGGCAGGAAACTACAGACCTGTTAGTTTGACCTCTGTGGTAGGGAAAATGATGGAATCACTTCTGAAAGAAAGAATTGTTGAGTACCTAGAGGCCAGTAGGGCACAGGACCCAAGTCAGCATGGATTCACAGCCGGAAGGTCATGTCAGACAAATCTAATAAATTTCTTTGACTGGGTGACCAAAGTAGTAGATCAGGGAGGGGCTGTGGACATGGCCTACCTAGACTTTAGCAAAGCCTTTTGTCACAGTCCCAAAAGATTAATAAGCAAGTTAACCAGCCTGGGAGTGGGTCCCAGGGCGGTAGCCTGGGTAAAAACTGACTGGACAACAGGACACAGAGGGTAATAGTAAACGGAGCCCACTCCGAAGAAAGAGGGGTTACCAGCGGGGTACTGCAGGGTTCAGTACTGGACCGGGTTCTTTTTAATGTCTTTATAAGTGGCATTGCGGAGGGAATGGAAGGAAAAGTATACCTCTTTGCAGATGACACAAAGATCTGCAACAGGGTTGATACACAAGGGGGGGTGGTGGAAAGGATGAGAAGGGACTTGCCAAGATTGGAGGAATGGTCAAAAGTATGGCAGCTTAGATTCAATGCAAAGAAGTGCAAAGTAATGCAGTAATGCAATTGGGAAACAAATGGTGGGGGAGGTACTAATAATAACAAAAATGGAAAGGGACCCTGGTGTAGTCATATCAAATGACCTAAAGGTAGGCAAGCAATATGAGAAGGCGATAAGGAGGGCTGGGGGGATACTGAGATGCATAGGGAGAGGCATCACCAGTAGAAAACAGGAAGTTGTTATCTCTCTGAACAGACAGTTGGTGAGACCCCATCTGGAGTACTGTGTGCAATTCTGGAGACAGGATGGAGGCAGTCCTGAGGAGGGCAACTAAAATGATGCAGGGTTTGCACCAGAAGCCATACAAAGAGAAACTAATGGAGCTTAATATGTATATCGTCGAGGAAAGAAGAGAGGGAAGGACATGATAGAAATGTTCAAGTACCTCAAGAGAATCAACAAAGTCCAAGAGGGTAGCATCTTTCAGAAAAAGAGATGTGCAAAAACAAGGGGGCCCAATTTGAAGATGGGGGAAACGGCTCAGGGACAACGTGAGGAAGTATTTTTTCATGGAGAGGGTGGTGGACGCATGGAATAGCCTTCCTGAGGAGGTCATGGGGTCAAAAACAGTGAGGAAATTCAATAATGCATGGGACAGACATAAGGCAATTCTGGTGGGAAGTAGAAAGAAGTAGGCTGTTGGTTAACTAGGATCTGCAGCTTATCAAATAGGTAGGGAAATGGGCAGACTGGGTGGGCCAAGCGGTAGTTATCTGCCATCAAAGTCTGTGTTTCTATGTTTCTATACCTGAAGTAATAGACAAGTTAAAAGGTACATCATCGGGGCTAACAGCTAATACCCTAGCTTTAAAAATCTGGTTTCAATGCTGTCTGCACTGGCACTCTTATTCATGTCCAGCATTAGCAGTAGGTCCTCCACTTGCTTGAAAGTTACTGGAGAGAGAGACTAAAGGTCCCTATGTCCTGCTGGTTAGCAGCAGTGTCTTTTGGTGTGGCATGATCCACTAGACCAGCAGCCTGGGAGGAGTCAAAAGCTAGACTTGTTGTCACAAAATAAGCGTTTAGCTTCTCCAATATGGTATCACGGTCAGATATCATTGTTCATTGTGATGTAATTTTTATGGGTATGGATGGGGGGAGTCTGTGACCTTCGACAGATATAATTGTGTGCCATATTTTTGCTGGGTTGCCTTTGGCGTCTTCGAGGGCAGATACGTAATTATTGTTTTTTACAGTTTTAATCAACTTGGTACAGCTATTAAGCACGGCTCGAAAAGCCGCCCAGTCTGAAGGAGATTTGGTATGTCTGGCTGTGGCCCATAATATGTCTTGTTGTGATAAGGCTATTTTCAATTCAGAGGTAAACCATGGACAAGAGGCTTTTTTTACTCAACATTTTTTGAATGGAGCATGTTTATTTATAATATTTAAAACTGTTTTATTAAAAGTGTCAACAGCCACATCCACTGAGGGGGCTACACAGAAGCTATGCCAATTGATGCTCCTAAGGTCAGCTAAATAATTTTCTAACTTGAACTTACGGTAGCATCGTTTGGCAATAAATTTGGGGCTTGGGGCACGTTTTTCAGAACTTCTTAAGCAGACAACTATATTGTGATCACTAAGATCATTATGGAATACAACTGTGTCCAATATTTTGTGTGGTCTATTAGTCAATATCAAGTCCAGTACAGAGATATTGGCTGGGTTTTTTGAGTTGATTCTAGTGAGTTCAGATATTAGCTGAGTGATGCCCGGCTCATCATACATCTCTCTTAGGGTGTTTGTTTTTTGGCTAAACCAGTCCAAGTTAAGATCTGCAAGGATAATAGACTCGTTGGAATTGGTATCAATAAAATTTAGTAGGGTTGAAAGTAGTTTTAGCCCCCCCCCCGATGGTGGCCTGTAGCAACCAATCACATTGAGTGCCTCAGCAGTGGATAATGAAGGTCTAACAGCTAGGCATTCAAATTCTTTGCATTTGGTAATGGAAAAAAAGTTCTGTAGCAGGGTATTTAGTATTAACATAAATAACTACCCTCCCACCTGGTGGGGCTATCCAACTGAAAGGTATTATAAGATGAATTATAAGATGGCAACACTAGGCTGGCCCACCGGCACAGCGGTTGGATTTCCGCTCATGACACCAGCAACCCAGGTTCGGGAACAGACCCAGGTCGTCGGAGGGCCGGCCAGGAGAAGAAGGATCGAGCATCCTTAGACTGCTCTCCTTCTCCGGGGGGGAGGGTGGATGTGAGTGTTTGGTGTTCAGCGACACCCAGCGGAGGCTGGATTGCCGCACGTACACCAATGCCTGTATCTTTCAGGGGTGGGGCGGACGCTGGTCATCACTGCACGCCCCCGCCACCGCCTACAGGGAAAAAAAACTGGTGCCTGGCTCGCCTCCATGATGCCCTACCCCTGGACCTCTCATTGCCTCTGATGCCGGCTCCCCCTGAACAGATACTGGTCTTGCAGCGTTAAGGCTGGTGACACAACCCCACCCTCTGAGGGGTAAGCCAGGGGTGACTGGGGGGGAAACACAGGCGATAATCGGGGTGGAGGTCCGTGGGGTCTGTGACCAGGGTGGATAATACTGATGGCCAGGAACCAACAAAAAGTATAGTAAATAAAAAAAAAAAAAAAAGATGGCAACACTATCTATCGGTCAGTGGTAGTGTTTTTCAGCCAAGATTCGGTAATCACTAAAACGTCAGAGCTTGTGTGGGAAACCCAGGTTTTCACCAGGGCAAGTGTTTTCAAAAGACTGCATAAATTAATTTGCATCAATTTTATGCCGTGTACGGACTCAAAATCAGAAGGGAAAATTAAGGGTGAGATAGGGCCTGGATTCATTTCAATATTCCCTGAACAGAGAAGTAAAAGTGTAATAAATTTTTTGAGCCTATACCTCATGAGTAGAATCTCCTTCTTACAGGGAGTGGGGTAGCAAGGCAAAGATGAGGTAGACTGTGTTGAACTATAATTTGAACTATAAATCTCTGTCCTTCTGCTGTGAGACACCTCTTGTAGGTGTGAGACAGACCTTGCAGAGTGCACCGACCGTTCGCCGAGTTCCTTGAATTATTTATGCTGCCCCTGTCATAGGGGTTTTGGTCAGTCCTAAAGAGCAGACAAGGACTGCGAGGAGCTGAAACAAAACTCAGTTTTAGCTTGGGGCTTGATAGCGCTGCTAACTGCAGTCAACTTGGCAGTGTGTTTTTACTGTTGGTGGGCTGTTGCCTCGCAACCCTCGCAACTAGGTCACCTGACCCTCTTGGAGCTTCCAGGAGCTTCACCGGCATAAAAAGTGCTCCGTGTGAGTGGAGAGAGCATGGTGCGTGCGGCTTCCGCACACAAAAAGATGCCCGTCTAGCATGTTCAGTGTGATAGTTGGGATAGGTGTGAGCAACTACTACTTTAAGGTAATTCCAGTTTATCTGGTTAGTAATTCATATTAAGTATCCGATAAAGTACATACATATTAAGAATAAATCAATATGAGGGATACTATTATGACTTTGGAGGGAAACACAGGCACGCAAAGTGTGTCATGCGAAATGTATGCCATGTTTGTACCACCATTAACCCTTCACCGTTTAATTATAAGAAATGTATTCTTAAGATAAACTGCAGCAAGAGATATTAATGTTTAATGACAGATTAAATACCCTTGAAGAAAGTCAGGAAATCATGCAAAAACAATTAAGTGAGGATCTACCAAAAAATAATTTGCCAGCTCTAGGACGGGACCTTCTTCGTGTCCCAAATCATCATGTAATTAGTGTTCCCCATGTCATGACCCTGCCTAATGTACCTCCGGATAACCCTCTTAGTATAATTTCCCCTGAGGCCACGTCTCTTCCAGAAAATAGGGGAGTTAAAAAAAGAAGTAGGGGTGATGACTCTATAAGTTGTGATGACGAGGAATGGTATGTTATTCAAAGTAATAGAAAAAACAAAAGAGGATTGAAGGCAGAAGTCTTTGAGCTGCCACTAATAAACTAGTTTTCACTGCTTAGTGATCAGGCCACCAGTGTAAATACTATCTTTGTGAACGATCAGATGGTCCCTCCATTAAGCCATGTCCGATCCATTGACCCCTGTGTAGAAAATGGCTATATTCAATCAGACACCTGCTGTCAGGATATAGTTCCTAGAGTTGACATTGTGCCTTCTAATTTGAGTACTAATGAGGCTCAGCTACCGGAAGTGCTATCAATGATAGCTATGGCAAATTCTGTCTTATTACCCCCTAACAATGCTAATTCATCCCCTGTGGAACATGTTGCCTTCTTGGATCAATGTGGATCTCTTGCCCCCATGGATACCTCTGACACACAAGAAGAAATTTTTATTTTAGGTGATTCAATTACTAAATATATTGATTGTTACTCAACTAGGGGTAATAAGCAACATGTTACTAGTTGCAGTTATAGGGGTGCTACTTTAAAAGATGTTGCCAAAATGCTCCCAGTTATGGTGCAGAATAAGGATGTACCTAAGACCGTATTGTTGCATTTTGGAACAAATGATATCAATAAAGTAGGAGTTGATGAAGTTATGGCTGATATGATTAGTACTGTTGAATTATTAATTACATTTAATGTAAAACCAATACTGTCAGAAATCTTACCTGTTACACGTACATCAAGGCAGAAAACTGCAAAATTAAAATTATATAACAATTGGCTTAGAAAGTGGAGCCTAGAAAATAATATTTCATGTTTAAAGACTTGGGAAGTTTTAGTTTCCAGAAATGATTATTTAAGTAGTGATGGTCTTCATTTAAACAGATAGGGATCAAAACTACTTGGCAATATTTTCCACCATGCAATCTCAAGTGCTACTGATAACAAAAAAAAATAAATAAATTAGCAATTGTGGGGCCAATGGGTGATGAATCTATAATAAATAAAAAAATGAAAATAACTGATTCTGTTACTAACAGTGTGCAAAAAAAAAAAACCATGAGTTAAACTTATCTACAAATGCAAAAAGTTTGCACTATATTAAGAAGGATGAATTAGAACTAATATTAACTTCCAAAGACATTGATCTTGCAGCTATAACTGAAACATGATGGGGTGAGAGATCTATTTGGAGTAATTCCATCCCTGGATACAATCGAGTATCCAAGGACAGACCAAACAGAAGGGGAGGGGTTATTGCTATTTATATGAAAAATGATTTGGAATATTGTGAACTCAACAAACTATACAACAAAGGGCCTGAAAGTCTCTGGATAGAGATTAAAAGAAAAAAAAAACAAGAAAAATAAACTGATTGTGCGCATATGCTATCGACCATCAGACACCAATTTAGGTGACCACAGCGTATTGTTGCAGAATACAGAAGCTAACCTTAATGTAAAGGATGTGATAATATTAAGGGATTTTAATATGCCTAGAATTGATAGCTAGTGTTTTCTGCTGTTAAACATAGACTTTGACAGCAGATAAGGACCGCTTGGCCCATCTAGTCTGCCCATTTCCCTACCTACAGGATAGGCCGCAGATCCTAGTTAACCAACAGCCTATTTCTTCCTACCCCCACAAGAATTGCCTTATGTCTGTCCCATGCATTCTTGAATTCTACTACAGTTTTAGACCCCATAACCTCCTCAGGAAGGCTGTTCCATGCATCCACTACCCTCTCTGTGAAATAATACTTCCTCACATTGCCCCTGAACCGCCCATCTTTAAATTGTGTCCCCTTGTTCTTGCACGTCTCTTTTTCAGAAAGATGCTACCCTCTTGGACTTTGTTGATTCCACTGAGGTACTTAAAAGTTTCTATCATGTCCCCCTCTCCCTTCTTTCCTCAAGGGTATACATATTAAGCTCCTTTAGTCTCTCTTCATCTGCTTCTCTTGCAGACCCTGCACCATTTTAGTTGCCCTCCTCTGGACTGCCTCTATCCTGTCTATGTCCTTGTGGAGATGGGGTCTCCAGAACTGGACACAGTACTCCAGATGGGGTCTCACCAACTGTCTGTACAGAGGGATAACAACTTCCTGTTTTCTGCTGCTGATGACTCTCCCTATGCATCCCAGTGTACCCCCAGCCCTCCCTACTGCCTTCTCACATTGCTTGCTAACCTTAAGGTCATCTGATATGATTACACCCAGGTCCCTTTCCTTTTTTGTTGTTGTTACTACCTCCCCCATTATTGCGAACTCTTCCCCTGGGTTCTTGTTTCAGGTGCATTATTTTGCACTTCTTTGCATTGAATCCTAGCTGCCATACTTCTGACCATTCCTCCAACCTTGCCAAGTCCCTTCTCATCCTTTCCACACCTCCTTGTGTATCAACCCTGTTGCAGATCTTTGTGTCATCTGCAAAGAGGCATACTTTTCCTTCCAGTCCCTCTGCAATGTCACTTATGAAGACATTAAAAAGGACTGGACCCAATACTGAACCCTGCGGTACCCCATTAGTAACTCCTCTTTCTTCAGAGTGGACTCCATTTACAATTACCTTCTGTGTCCTGTTGTCCAGCCAATGTTTTACCCAGGCTACCACCCTGGGACCCACTCCCAGACTGGTTAATTTGACTATTAATCTTTTGTGTGGGACTGTGTCAAATGCCTTGCTAAAGCCTAGGTAGGCCATGTCCACAGCCCCTCCCTGGTCTACTACTTTGGTCACCCAGTCAAAGAAATCTATTAGATTCGTCTGACATGACCTTCCCGCTGTGAACCCATGCTGCCTTGGGTCCTGTGCCCCAGTGGCCTCTAGGTACTCAACAATTCTTTCCTTCAGAAGTGACTCCATCCCTTTCCCTACCACAGAGGTCAGACTGACAGGTCTGTAGTTTCCTGCCTCTGTCTTGGTCCCACTTTTGTGAAGAGGAATCACATCTGCCTTCCTCCAGTCCTCGGGTACCACACCATCCTCCCATGATTTAGTAAAAAGAGTAGCCAGTGGTTTCACTAGTCCCCCCCCCCCTTAATTCTTGTAGAATTCTGGGGTGGATTCTATCAGGCCACATTGCTTTGTCCACCTTCAGTTTTAGGAGTTCTTGCAGAACCCTTTCTTCTGTGAAAGGACTGGGATCGACGCCCCTATCAAGAGTGCTTCTGTTAACTGGATTAGGCACTTCCCCCTTCTCTTTTGTGAATACTGAGCAGAAATATTCGTTCAGTATCCCTGCTTTTTCACTGTCCCCCTCTGCCCACCCACCATTCATTCTATTCAGCCTACTATCCCTCCCTTTGTCTTTCTATGCTCGCTGATGTACCTATAAAAGGTTTTATCCCCCTTCTTAACCGAGTTGGCTATCTTTTCCTCAGTTTGGGCCTTTGCTATTCTGACTTCCCTCCTGCTTCCTTCTGCCTTAACTGGTACAGCTCTCTGTCCTGCTCCTTCTGTGTTTCCTTATACTTGGAATGCTATCTTTTTCTTCCTGACTTTCACAGTCACCTCTTTTGAGAACCATAGTGGCTTTTTCTTTCATTTTGATTTGTTTATTTGCTTCACACAAAGGCTTGTTGCCTCTGTGATGGTAGTTTTGATGATTCCCCATTGTTGCTCCACACCTCCTTCTAGCCTGTTTGTCAGTGCTTTTCTGAGGCACTCTCCCATCTTGCCAAAGTCAGCCCTCCTGAAGTTGAGTACCGTCACTTTTGTATGGCTTGACTCTGTAGCTGAGTTTAAAGTGAACCACACTGTTTGATGGTCACTTGTTCCCAGATGGCAACCCACTTCTAGATCTGAGATCCTCTCACTGCCCCCGTTTGAGAGTACAAGGTCTAAGATTGCTCCCTCATGAGTGGGTTCTGAAACTAGCTGTCTGAGGCCTGCCACCTGTAGGGCATCAAGAATGGCCCTGCTCTTGGATGTGGCTGCAGCAAATGTGCTCCAGTTAACATCTGGCATATTCAGGTCTCCCGTCAACAGTATCTCCCCTTTTTCTGCCATTCTAAGAATGCCTTCTATCATATCCTTGTCCATTCCCTCCCCCTGACATGGGGGTCTGTACACAACCCCTGTGCCGACTGTGGTGCCCTTTCCAGTCTCCAAGGTGACCCACAGTGCTTCCTCTCCTCCCTGTTTACTCTTTCGTTCAGTTGCTTTTATCCCTTCCTTTACATAGAGAGCTACTCCTCCCCCTCTTCTCCCTTGCCTGTCTCTCCTGTAGGTTATGTACCCTAGTATGTTAACATCCCAGTCATGGTTCTGTGTACCATGTTTCTATGACTGCTACGATATCCAGGCATCCTTCTTCCATCAAGGCCACCAGCTCAGGGAGCTTGTTGCCCAGACTACTGGGATTAGTACTCATTACCCTCCATTTCCTGATGGCCTTACTCCTTTTTGCCCCATCCCTGTCCTTCTTGCCTTTGTCACTTTCTCCATTTACCCCTGCCCTTCTCCCTATCGACACCTCCATGTTGGTGTTTACCGCACTTACTACCGTGATTTTTTTGGGGGGGCTAGGATTTCCCTGCTCCTTTCCAGTGCCTCCCCCCCTTGGCTAGTTTAAATGCTTGCCAATGAAGCATTTAAACCTATCACCTAAGATCCTGGTTCCCCTCCTGGACAGATGCAGTCCATCATGCCAGTATAGACCAGCATCACTCCAGGTGGACCCCCAGTCCCCAATGAAGCCAAATCCCTGAGCTCCACACCAGTTTTTCAACCACTGATTTATTCCCATTGTGCAGAACACCCTAGCCTTTCCTATGCCATAGATGGACAGCACCTCTGAGAAGGTTACCATGCGTGCTACTTGTCTAAGGCCCCTCCCTAATTCCACAAACTCTTCCTGCACTTCTCTAATCCCTTTCTTAACCACGGTCATTTGTCCCTAGGTGGACAATGACATCCATCTCCCTCCCCTGTGCAGCTGCTCCGGCAATCCTGAAGATTCGCTCCCTGTCCCTCCAAGCCATGGCACCAGGCAGGAACCTTACCTCCCTCTCCCCTTCCTCCCCCAGTTCTACCTTCCTAACAATGGAATCCCCCACCAGGAGTTGTTTCCTTCCCCTGCAGGGTCCCCTGCCACCCTCCTGTGGGTCTCCTTTGTGGAGGTTCCCAGCATCCCCCTTGGTCTCCACTACAGGTGCCTCCATAGACGAACCGCACTTTGCCAGAATGGCATAGGAATTGTGGAAAGGTACAACTGGAGGGATGCGCCTCTGTTCCACCACCCTTACCCACCACCCTCTGTGGTCCAACTGTTCCTCTTTCTTGGCAACCTCTGAGGCAACGGCAGTGGCACTGGTGGTCCCTGGATGGAAGAGGAGGTCCCACAAATCCTGGCCAACTCAGCCTGGAGATAAGCAACCCCCTCCCTCAGCCCAGAGAGGTGCCTGCAGATGGGACAACACCGCATCCTCCAGAATGTCTCCCGGAAGACTGCTGCTCCACAGCCACTGCACTGCACCACTCCCATCATGTCTTATTTCTGGCCCCTTAACTGTTTGCAATCCTTACTCTTTCCTCTTTTTTTTTTCTCTCTCTCTCCTTACTTTCTGGAACAAACAGTCCTTTTTAGATCTATGTATGTCCAATGGGCTTCAGCAATTTGTCACCACACCTACAAGAGGAAGTAACATACTCGATTTAGTGAAAACTGACATTTCTGAAAAGATATCCAAAGTAAAGGTAGACGAACCTCTACTGAACAGTGATCATAATGTCATCTCCTTTTCCCTAGATATCAATATAGATAGAGTAATAGGAATAACAAAGATAAAGGGCTTTAGGAAAGCTGATTTTTCTTCAATATTTTCAGAACTATATAAATGGGACTGGAGACAAAAAATGAATCACCAAACCAATTTTGGTTGAAACTAAAAAATAAAATCAATGATCTTAGTGACAAGCATATTCCTGATCGCAAATATATAATAAAATTTGAAAGACCCCGTTATGGTTAACAACACACATTAGGAACTTGATTAAAAAAAAAAAGAGAGAAGCTGTTATAGAGCTCTTAAAAGAGATAATAGTTCCTATAATAAAGCTAAGTATAGAGAAGCTGTTAGGAAATGTAAAATATGTATCAAAAAGGAAAAAAGTAAAATAGAATTTAGACTTGCCCACATTAAGGATGGTAGTAAAAGTTTTTACGCGTATATAAATAATAAATCTCATCAAACGGTGAAAATTGGTCCAATCAAGTGTGGCACAGAAATCATTACTGACCCTAAGGAAATCACTAATTCCTTCAACAAGTATTTTTGTTCTGTTTTTAATACAAATCAAGTTAATACTAAAATAAGTAACCTTGTTCAAACCCAAGATAATCCATATCCTGATTTAAGGGATGAGATAACTAGGGAGGAGATTTCATCAAAATTAAGAAAATAAAAGTTAGTACTTACGCTGGCCCAGATGCTATTCATCCAACAATTTTGAAAGAAACAAAGCATTGGTTGGTTGAACCTCTGTATGTCCTCTTTAACCTGTCATTGGATGGGGGGGGGGTGCCTGCAGATTGGCTTAAGGCTGCAGTAGTCCCAATTTACAAAAGGGGGGAATCTAGTAATATTTGTAACTATTGCCCAATAAGCTTAACTTGTATCTTGGGGAAAGTAATGGAAGGTATA
The DNA here is from genome assembly GCA_016271365.2 of Neoceratodus forsteri. Classification (NCBI taxonomy): domain Eukaryota; kingdom Metazoa; phylum Chordata; order Ceratodontiformes; family Ceratodontidae; genus Neoceratodus; species Neoceratodus forsteri. The sequence goes on along the minus strand of CM028136.1, from coordinate 400,563,905 downwards.
ATTAAGGATAGGTCAGAAGTGGAACTCAACACCAAAAACTTGATGGATGTCACTCAGCATGGATTTAAAGCTTGAAAGTCATGCCTTACTGCAAACTTAAGTGTTCTATGAGAGGGTAAGCGCCATGTTGGAAAATCATAGATCTGTTGATATTGTCTTTTTTATTTATTTATTTATTTAAGAGATTTACCAGGAAGGCATGCTGAGCAGAGTACTGCTCGATTCCAGATGCACCCTGGGGTTTCGGGGTTACAGTGGGGACATGATACAATCTGCACAAAACAATACAGTGGAACATGGTATGGTCAGTCAGAAAACATACATAAGGAGTAGTAGAACAGCAGTGGGTAACATACATAATATAAAATGGAAAATTGAGGGTAGGCACATTTATTGTACAGTATACAGTGATTTACTATGAGTAGGTCAGAAACAGTGGAGAGAACAGGCTTGATTCATTACCTGGGCAGGTACAGGAGTGAGGGGTTGCAGGAGCAGGGTAGAGAAGTGCGAATTGAGAAGGGCATTTAGCTGGGAGTACTTGTGGAGTGTCTAATATCGGCTGCCAGGGAATTCCACAGTTTGGGTAACCGAAAGCTGAACGCTGCCTGACCGGACCGGGTGGATCTATGCGGGATGTGCAGGAGCCTAGCGTGGCTGTTACGGAGTGCGTAGGATGGTGGGGGTAGGGCAGTTAGGGAGGCTGACAGATAGGATGGGAGTGATTTTGACCAGAATTTTGCCGAGGTTCTAGCGCAGTGACAAAATGATCTTCTGTTGTGTAAAGAGGTGAGGTTCAAGGATTGGTATAGGACACAGTGGTGGGTGCTGGGAGGGAGGTCAAGCGAGAAATGGCAGAAGGAGTTGAATAGGGGGTCAAGCCTTGCTAGGGAGGTTTGAGGGGCTGCGCAGTAAACTGTGTCACCATAGTCAAATATAGGGAGGATCATTTTTTTGACTATTTCTTGCCTGGTTGGCAGGGGTATGCAATTTTTATTACGGTAGAGGGCTCCCAACATAGGGTTCAATTTTTTGTGTAAAGCATCAACGTGTGCAGAGAAGTTTAGGTGTTGGTCTAGCCAGACGCCTAGATAACGAAAGGAGGTGCAGGCCTCCAGTGGAGAGCTGTCCAAGGTGAAGAACTTTGGTGGCTCAGTAAGCCGTGGTGAGTTTGGGCCGGAGCCAAAGGTGAGGGAGATAGTTTTTTGAGTTTAGGACTAGCTGGTTTGAGATAAGCCAACGTTGGACGGAGTCAAAATCCTTCTGAAGGCAGGCTGTCACAGCACTGGAGGATGGGCCAGAGGCGAACAACACCGTATCGTCCAGCGTGCATATGTGGATGGTCATGTATTGGACAGGCTGCTGGCAGGTCGTTGAGAACATAGAGAACAGTATTGGGCCGAACCGACTTTGGGGGACTCCTGGTGACTGGGAGTAGGGTGGATGTAGCCGAGCCTATGCGGACAGATTGGGACCTGTTAGCCAGGTATGAGTGAACCAGTTATTTGCACCAGCCGACAGGCCGGCTAGAGCCAGTTTAGCCAGCAGCAAGGGGTGAGAGACGGTGTCAAACGCTTTTGCCAGATCAATAAATATGGCAGCTGTTAATTCCCCTTTGTCCATACCTGTGAGGATAGCATTTGTGAGCCGGAGGAGAGAGGTGGTGGTAGAGTGATTTTTCCTGAAGCCGGCCTGGTAAGGAGTTAAGAAGTTTATCGACTCCAGATAGTGGTGGAGTTGGGAAAGGACCAGACGTTCTTGAAGTTTGGCCAGACTGGGGAGCAGGGATATAGGGCGGTAGTTGGAAGGTGAGGAGAGGTTCCCTCCTTTGGGAAGGGGAATGACAGTGGCTTGTTTCCACTTTATGGGGACTGCACCGAGTTTAAAAGACAGGTTGAACAGCAGGGTTAGCGGGTGGGCTATGGCAGGTGCAGAGAGCAGGAGCATTTTGGAGTCGAGGCCAGTGGGACATTTACCTTTGTCAGGGTTGAGAGACCTCAGAAGTTTTAGCACCTGAGCTGGTGATACAGGGCATAGGGAGAATGAAGCTGAGGAGGGTGCAGTAGGGGGAGAAGTGGGTGGGGGAAGGGAAGGGAAGGGTAAAGGAGGAAAGAAGGGATGATGCGGCAGTGAGAAGTAAGAATTGAACTCGAGGCTACCATGCTGGGATCCGAGATGTTTTTCCTGCAATGTTTAGTGAGGGGTGGGGTTTAGTCAAGGGGAGAGAAGGATTTTATGGACTTCAGAATTGAGTTGGGTGACCGAAACTATTATTCAAAGCATTTTTGAAATAATTAGATTTGGCTTGCCTTACGAGCCTGGTGCATGCGTTTCGCAGTGACCGGTAGTGGCGCTGTGCCAAGTGACTACCTGAAGCCTTGAAATTTTTCCAGGTGCGGTCTCTGGCTCGTAGTTACTGCATCAGGCTTGTTGTAATCCAGGGCAAGTGGGTTCCTCTAACTCGGGATCGCCTGAGTGGAGCATGGTTGTCCCAGACGGACAGGAAATTAGAGGAGAAGAAGTGCAAGGCATCATCAGTGGAGGGGGCCTTAGAGATGGAAGACGAGTCAATACTGGTAAGGACGTCGAGGAGCGCAGGCAGGTCAAGGGACTTATAAACTCTAGTGAGGAGTGACCGGGGTGGGGGAGCAGAGGGTCGATAGATTTTATGCACCATGTAGATCATATGGTGGTCACTAAGGAGTCTGGTAGAAGGCCTGCTTGAAAGATCCGATGAGGGTGGGTGGTAAGTGCCCAATCCAGGAGGGTATGTTTGTTGGACTTATGGTTTAGGCGAGTTGGTTCAGCTATTTGCTGGGACAAATTTAGGGTATTTATGTGTTGCCGAGCTTTGGAGGCTCCCTTGTCTAGCCAATTGAGATTGAAATCCCCAAGTATGTGAAGTTCGCCGACCACTGTAAGGGACCTCAGGGTGCCGAGATGGTTGAGGATGTTACCAGTGGAGTTACTGGTGGCAAGTAGGATCCAGCAATATAAATTGGGATGGAATGAGTTAATGAGATTTTGACTAGGAGGGAATCAATAGGTTGTGTGGGGCCGCAGTGTGATACAGGAAAATTGAAGAGCAGAGGAGATGTACATGGCAATGCCGCCACCCTTCTTCGTCCCTGTCTATCCGGCAGGATTAGGGCGCAACCCAGGTATAGAGAATTCGCATCCTGGTTGTGAGGTTTTAACCAGGATTCGGTGATAATTAAAATGTCAGGGCAGTGAGTGAGGACAGTGGTTTGTAAGGCAGCAATTTTGTTTAGGATGCTGCATATGTTTAGTTGGACAATCTTAAGTCCTTTCGGGAGGGGCGTGGCAGTTGTGGGTTGTATAGCAGCATTGGGTGCAGTTGGTCCTGGATTCCATTCAATGTCCCCGGCTATGAGGAGGAGGAGGGCCAGGGAGTGACTTAGTAGGCGTAAAGTCTTTGGAGATCTCCAGTGTCTAGAGGGGTGATATGCAATACAATAGGTATAGGTGCGGAACTTGTGGAGTGGGACATAAAGAGCGGGCAAACCTGCGTGGGAGAGGGTGGAGGATAGAGGCCCCAGGACCAGTTGGGCCATGACGAATGTTTAGCTCCACTGTTGCTGTGGAGGAGGGGGGAGAGGGAGGCTTTAGGGAGGTATGGCAAGGACACAGGTAGAGGGATAGGATGATGGTGTGAAAGGAGGATAGGAGAGGCAAATCAAAAAATCGTGAGAGCTAAAACTGCATATTTAATACTTTGTATTCTTGCTATTTAATTGAATTGGTTTTAGTAATCACTTTACTATGTGGAGAACGGAAACTGTGCAGCGGTGGCCTCTAGTGGCTGAAGAGTATAGGGAACTAATGGGAAAGTGGGCTGATTGGTTAAAACAGTCACGGGGTTACCACTATATAAGTAGGAGCCGACCAAGGGTGGTGGTGGGTGAGGGGAGCCCATGAGCGCAGGGCGGGCCAGAGCTCTGAGGGTAGCTGAGAACAGGGATCGCTACCTGCTGGCTCCTGCAGCTCCATCGTCCGTGGGGGAGGGTCCGTGGCTGTGGGCAGGGCTACAAGGTAGCTAGCCCTCGCGACCGCACTGCTGGGGGGACAAAAGAAAAGGGCAGATTAAGTACAGGTAGGTCGATGGGGAGGAGGAGCTACTAACACTTCTAACCAGCAGTAAGAATGAATTTACAGCAGAGAAAATCACATAAGCAGCAATTACACACAATTCTATCTTAACATGAGGCTACTCATTAGAAGCAGTAAAAGCCCGAGAATCCCCGGTACAGCGTCCGATTTAAATTCAGCTGAACCCAAAAAATGTTTGGCTCTAACAAGAATTTGCAAGGAGCCCTAGGGGAGTTGATTTCAGTGGGTGAAATTCAGTGCAGGCTGTGGCGCTCGTTTTTGCCTTCCCCACTGGGCTATAACCTTGCACTTTTTAAAACTTATTTTTTTTTTTTTTGCCTTGAGATTCTGGTCAAGCACTCCTCGAGGTACAGTTATTGCGCAGGTAGGCAGAGTGCTGAAATCAGCTAACGAGCAGCAGCTCCGCTTATCGAAACAAATTGCTAGCAGAGAGAGCTGGCAAGTTGGAGAAAAAGGCCAAGTTTAAAATCCTGTGGCGCAGCTTCTGGAGGGTAGCTGAGAACAGGGATCGCTATCCTGCTGGCTCCTGCAGCTCCGTCATCCACAGGGGAGGTCCGTTGGCTGTGGGGGGCTGGCCAAGAAGAAGCCCTCACACCCACTGCTGGGGGGACAGAAGAAAAGGACAGATTGGATCTATGCAAGGCGTTTGATAAGGTACCTCATGCTGTTCTGTTGGATACCATGCATAGGCTGGGGTTAGACTGTAAGCTCATTAAATGGATCAAAGCATGGCTGAGTGACAGAAATCAGGTAGTTTGAGTTCAGGGTTATTAGTCCGACAGTGGTAGGGTGACCAGCGGAGTGCCCCAGGGCTCTGTACTTGGGCCAATTTTATTTTCTGTTTTCATCTCTGACCTTAAGGCAAATCTCAACAGTTTTATAATCAAATTTGCAGACGATACTAAATTTGCAGCAGATGTTAATCAGCAGACTGGACAAATAAAACCTGAGGAATATTTAGTGAAGCTGGAAAACTGGGCTAGATCACATGGAATGTCCTTATCACAGAAAAATGTGTTATTATGCATTTGGGTAAAAGTAATCCTTGCACCCTTTATTTTTTAAATGGACAGTGCTTAAAATCTGTTACTAGTGAGAAAGATTTAGGTGTGCTTATTAGCAATGACCTTAAATTTAGTAGCCACCGTACTGAAATAGTTAATAAATTCTCAAGAATCATAAATTGTATTAAAAGATCTATTTCTAGTAGAAACAGGGACTGCATTATCCCTATTTACAAGGCATATGTTCATCCTATATTGGATTATTGTTGTCCTTTGTGGAGTCCCTATTTGCGGAGGGACATTGATCGAGTGGAGAAGGTGCAGAGGAGACTCACTAGAATGGTTAATGGTCTGCAGCATCAGTGCTATGAGGCTAGGTTGAGAGCCTTGGAGCTTTATCCTCTGGAACTTAGATGACTTAGAGGGGACCTTCTATTGATGTATAAGATTCTGGAGGATAAATATCTTACACATGACTTGGGATTGGTCATAAACCACAGAGAAACAAGCTTGAGAAGCCATCAGCTATGGCTAATGCTGACTAATCCCAAGGGACTCCATAGGCATAGCTATTTCACCCAGCGTATTGTCTCCTACTGGAACAATCTTCCACGTTCAGTGGTACACGTGGGATCCTTTGATTTATTTAAGAATAAATTGGATAATTACTTGTTAAAACATTATAGGATTTGTGGGGACCACTAACCCAGTTTTGGGAAAAGTACGCTATGGGCTTATAGCCTTTTGTACCTCCTATGAAACTCCTAGTATGAACTCCTAGTATAAACAATATGAGTTGTTTGCATACGCGAGCAAAATAGCTTGAATGGCAAATTTTTGAGGCTGAAGAAGGGATGTTGCCAAGGATGCAGAGGACTTGTCCCAGGAGGGATGTGGGTTGGCAATGATAAAGGTCTTAAATACTGTAAACAGACGTTGCTTGGGGCATCGCGGGTTCAGTATATAGTGCAATAGTGTTCAATAGTGTATATCGTTCATAGCCTGTGCTAGGACCGAGTGAAACGAAGCTCGCGACTGGCTGGGCAGAGCTCTTTCAGACTCCACTCTGCAGTCGCTTAGTACTGCAGAAGGAGTTGTATCAAATGCTGTAACTGTTTAAACATGAGACTCAAACTGCTGAATATAAAATGGACTTTAAGGTTGAACTATTTATTTATCTGCCATCCAGCAGCCATGTTTGTTACTCTGACCCTGCATTTCAGCCAATCAGAACTCAAAGGGTCTTACAGGGTCCTTCTGCTATGGCTGCTAGAAGAAACAGAAAACTGTGTACTTGGCTCCCATTTTAGCCTATCGGAATCCTGGAACTGTGACTGACAGCCTCAGCTCCCATTTGGATTACATGATTCTGTTTTCTTCAGTTAAGGAGGGACAGTTGAACAAGGCAGTCCAGAGAGAGCTTCCAGAGTGGGAGGAGGCTCAGACTTTCGCTCAGAGAAGTGTGGAGGCCTGCTTTCATCTCCACAGCCTAACAGTCTGTTCGAGTTGTTCTGGAACTGCTGAAACTGCAGACACATTCTTCAAGCTCCCAAGCTGAAAGGGAGTTGTGCTTTCCTGCTAAAACTGCTGTTTTTTTTTTCCCCCTGAACTGTATCAGAGCCTATGGGAAATAGCAAATCTGAACTGCTGTAAAGTAAGAATCCTGCATCAGAGACTGCTGTTTAAGCCTAAAGCCTGTGTCTGCAGAATTTGTCTACTGCCAGATTGCAAAAGGAGGAGACTGGGATCTAAGTATTCCAGTGTGTTGCCTGAGACTGCAACCTACCATTTGGATAAGCTATGTACTGTAGTTGAAATTGTGTCAGAAACTGTGTTGCCTATGCACAGCCCGATTAAGGGGTTCCAGAGCTTGTTGCTGCGATCAAACATCAAGCTGCCATTGTCTTCAAGCCAGATCGGGGAGTCAGCTACCACTGCAATATTCAGTGTGGGTTTGCAGCCACCTTGGGGGATATGCATTGATGTGGGGGTGAGTCGTGTCAGCTGGGGTCCCTGTATGCTGGTCCTGTTCTAGAAGGACAGAAGTGTCAGCCTGCAGCTGAGAGTCAGTGGATCAAATCCTGTTCCAGGACAAAGCAGCCTGACATCACTGCCAGCCTAAGGAACCACGGTACCATGAGTAAATTCAGGGCCTGTCTGCAACCAAGTAAAAGTTGTTTTTCTGTTACCCAGTTGCTTCTCCAACTTCAGGTTGCTGTTAAGACTGTTGTGCAGGGAATTACAACTACCTGTTGTTTAAAGTTCCTGCTTCTGGTTCTACAGAAAAGGTTAAAGAAATAAATCAAAATGTATTTGTTTAAGAACCCCAATGCCAACCAACCAGCTGCAACACCAGCCAACCACCGGCAACATGCCAGGCCTGCAACTGTGCAATTCTGGGTACCCAGTGAATTCAGCTGGGACTGTCCAGGTGAACTATTGAGAGTTGTTTGAATTTTAAGCCATACCAACAGAAATATACCCAGCTTTTTATTTGCATCCCTTACCCCACTGTTCATCCTCTTAATAAACAAGGTTTATTGTTAATGTTAACACTGTCCATGAGCATATTATTACTGAGTGTCAGTTTACTGTGCTTAACTACTGTATAAGCTGCATTGCTATTGTTAATAACCATTCCTCGTAGGTATACAGGGTGTGCAGCAGAAGTCAGACCTTGTTGGTAGGCGGTCACGGTGAGCATATTATTAGCCATCGCTAACAATCGTACTGTTGAATGCAAGATAAAGTGTTTCATGGTAATCCATGTGTGAGACCACTGGTTGGGGTAGTGGGTAGATATAGCATCCCAGGGGGTTGTACTAGTTTGTCATCAGACCCACCTAAAATATACTCTGGGCGGAGGCACCACACAAATAGTTCTACTGCTGGTATGGAGCCCCTTGTGTCATCCAAAGCAGAACCCAGGCCCCTCAACCTGTATTGTGGGCAGTAGGCAGGGGTAGTAGTCCTTTGGGATATGGCGTCTGGGTTACAGAAGCAATTAAAGTGAGAGAAGGAAGGTCACAGGGTCAGCGTTATCTCCTTATGGCTGAAGCATGTGTTTTGGGGATGATCCCTGATGAGGCTTCCAATGACAGGAAATATACTGTATTAGTGATTACTATGAACGTGAAAACTTATTTTGAGAAACTGGAAGCATGATGGCATGATATCTTATAATGAGTGGTATCACCACTTACTACAATCCCCTACAGTTTCGGATAAAATGCCAGTTAAAAAGATGATCTGGGTTGAGGCGGAACCAAGTGTCACTGCAGGAAGACATGGTTTCCTTTGGCTCTCCCTCGAGAAACTTCCACTTACATTTTTTTCTTCTGTCCCTTCTTATAGTGAAACATGCAGAGTGGTGGTGGAGAATATCCCCGATGGGTTGTGCAACTCTGGTTAACAAGCATGATGCAGAACCCAAAAAAACAAGCTGGGGAAAGAGACGGCAGGCATGGGCAACAAGTGTCTGGGACCAGTGCAGCAGGATAAGCTGTGACGATGGACATACAGACTGATCACGAGCCACACTGCGAGATGAAATACAGGCAATTACTGCTTTGGAGGCTAGAGTTTTGGTCCTTGACAATAAAGTGCAAGATTTCAAGACCAGATTAAATGTCTGTAAATCTCAGTCACAGCTGGTTGTCTTGGAGGCAAAGGTGGCAGTGAGCTCTGCAATGAGGGCTGCTACTACTGCAGCTGGACTTATTAAGAACAAATCCTTACACTTTAGACTGGAGGGCCACGAACTCAAACAGGGGCCTTTAACAATCACATACTGGGCATCCCAGAAGTCTCAGAGGGAGACCACCTAGTGACTTTTGCTGGTGTCTGACTAGGAGAGAAACTGAAAACGGACCAGGCCCCAGCTGTCTACCATGCATACTGAATAACCCTCAGGAAGTCCAGAGAAGACAAAGCAGCACTAAGGACCATGTTTGTGGTTCTTGCCAGAGCACATGAGAGGGACAGGTAATGGAGGCTGTAAGACAGATGTGTCCAATCAAGGCAGACGATGGCACAAAAATGTCACTCTTTCCAGAGTTAAATTTTGCCATGAGGGATCACAGGAGGGCCTTTGATGCCTTGAGGGCTACCCAGTGCTGTGATCCCTGGGAGGGCCACAAGCATTGCAGTACCTGTCTGGGCTCAGAGCTGAGTACTCTGGCAAGCACTGATAATTTTAGGACCCTACAGATGCCGGGACTTTGGTCAACCAGATCAAGCTGGAATTTGTGGTGCAAGAAGATCAACCTGCGTTGGATAAAAACTGATCGGTCAGCTAAATGAATGCAACTGTGAGTAAGATGGTATAGGGTGGTGGGAAGAACTGGAATGCAGATAGTGGTAAGCAGTGGTGTCTTCTGGGGAATACTGTATGCATTTGCAAGGTACATGCTTCTGGCCTACTGTACAATTTAATCATGTCACCAGCACTAAAAGATGGTTTATTTGGTGGAAGGGTGGGAAGTCCCTGTCCTCCCCATAATAGTGCTACCCGCATGGCAGTACCTCTGGTACCTTCTCCTCTCACCCCCCCCACACTGCCAATTTGGTAGCTTGTGGCTGTCTGACCACAACAAAGCTTTGTTATGTGCCACATTACTAATTTTGCATTAGTAATTTGTTAGTTACCATTAATGTTTAATCGTTGGGCTCAACAGCTAGCTTTCTTGTTAAAAACCATGATTTCACCAATTTAATGTCTGAACTATGATGTTTCATTAAATGGCCTAATAGCCATGTACTGCTTATTAAAGCAGCTATGAACCAGTTTTTATGTATTTACATTGGAACACTCAAGCTATAAATAGTTCTATTAAAAACAAATCATTTTGATTAACTATTATTTTTTTTCACACTTTTCAGGATCGACTCGCCTCTCAGCCAGCACAGACCCTTGCCAGGATTGCCATTTGCAAACAGAGTGCATCATGGTTATAATAGGAGTTAAAATGTTAACCATAATGCATTTCTGTTTGCCCAGTTACAGAGCTACATTTATGTTGTGATGCCATGCGCGTTCATGGAGATAGCCAACAGTGACTCTGTAAAAATGATAGCTGCAATAACGCGGTCAAACTGCAGTGCTACTTCTAATAGCTCTGATACAAAGTGCGCCCCTTTCCACTACCGGATCAGCTATCTACCACCGCTGTTGTCACACTGTCCATGTTCAGTTAACCTAGGCTGTGAATGAACCATATGAGCGAGCGAGTCAACTGGAGTGAGACTTTTTTATTGAAAACCAAAAGCCTCACTCCAGTTGACTCGCTCACTTATGACATTTCTTTTGATTTCAGCTGACTAGCTCAGAGGCTCTACATAAAACAGACCTACAGTAATCTGGGATTCTGGTCTAAGACTGCACCCTGCAGGCAGCAATACTACTACGTGCCTGCCTACAATATCTCTTGCTACTAAAAATAACTTTTGATAAATTTATTCTGACTCTCCAGGTCTGTAAGCAGACGTGACACTAATTTTTCAGGTTCTGTTCAGCACCACTAGAGCTGACCCCACCCACACTAGTGTGTGTTTTCAGCAGTTGTCATAGGTGACATTGGAAGTGGGTGCACCAAATACCCCTCTTCATGTTTTGATGATGCACGATATACGTGCTTGCTGCCCTTACTGCAAACACATTTCTCAGTTTAGATCTTTTTTTCCTTCTTAGCTTTCACACAAGAAACAAACTGGATTCCTATAAAAGTACAGTACTTCCATTGAAAGAGACCACAACAGGCATTCTGATGCATTAAAGGAATCAAAATCAAGCCTGCAGAACACAACAATGTGACACATATAACACGAATCGCACATATGTGAAAAAATAGCAAAAAAACACTGTCAGTTTGTAACTAAAGTTTCCTTTGTAAAATGTGCACAACAGCTTTCATATTTCCTGCTGAGAATTCAGGATCGAGCATGCACTGCAGTGGTTGCAGACTTAGTAGCCTCTACAGACCTGGCCTGCATCACCGAGACCTGGCTGGATGAGAATACAGGACCTATTTTGGCTGCTGCAATACTGGCCAGGTTCTCGGTGATACACCACCCAAGAGTGGACCGAAGGGGCGGGAGGGGTCGCAGTCTGTTTTAGACAGGAACTGAGTCTCAGGGAAGTGCTAGTGGGGAGCACCAACTCCTTTGAGTCCGTGGTTGTTGTGGGTGCAGGACTCAGGATCCTTCTCATCTACCGTTCACCCGGGGATGGGAGGGTATTCCTGAAGGAGGTAGCAGACTTCATTGCCGAGGTGATACTGGAGTCCCCAGATGGTTAATTCTGGGGAACTTCAATGCCTGGGTCGACGACAAACTCTTGCACTTTGGACAGGACCTCCTCCAATTGATGGATTCATTGGACCTGACATGGGTTTTTACCACTGCAACACATGAAAAAGGGCACTCATTGGATTGGGTGTTCCACCTGGGGACAGAGATCTCGGATGTGGAGGTAGATCCTCTTGGATGGTTGAACCATCATGCCTTGAGGTTTAGTTTCACGACCCCCAAAATTGGGCCTGCTCCTAAGGAAATGGTACAGTACCGTTCTTTAGGACAGGTAACACCTGAAGGCCTTATGACAGTACTGGAATTTCGGGTATTCCGTTAGATAGCGGTGACCCAGGGTCTGTGGTGCTGGCTTATAATAGGGCAGTAGCTGAGGCCCTGAATGCCATTGCTCCAGTTCATGTTCACCCTCTGACCTCTCACTCTGGTGCCCCATGGTTTGATGGATCACTAAGGGAATTGAAGAAGCAGGGGCAAAGGTTGGAGAGACATTGGCGGAAAACTCGCCTGGAGATGGACAGACTTAGGTTGTTGGACCATTATGAGGTCTACCAATGGGCAACTTCCCATAAGAAGGCAGAATTCCTATCCAGGGAAATTGTTGCAGCGAGAAACAGACCAGCCCAGCTTCTCTGGACTATGGACAGACTGTGTAATCCAGTCTGTCTATAGGCTGGAGGAGCATTGTCACAGGAAAAGTGTGAGGAGTTTGCTCAGTTTTTCACTGATAAGGTGTCCACCATCAGGACAGAGATCAGCCAATATTTCCCCATTGGTTTTTGTGGTGGCTTACTGACTGGTACTAACATGCAGCTGACCTGGTCTGCCTTCAGCCAGCCAGTAGTCTAGATATAGTGAGGATCATCCAGACTCTGCGACCAACATGCTGTAGTTTAGACCCAGACCTAATGCACCTTCTTGTAGGGTGTGCTGAGGTTATTGGACCATTCCTAGCTCAGATTCTGGGCCTCCTTGGAGACAGGGATCTATCCATCACCCAGACAGTCCCGCCAACTACAGACGGGTCTCTAGCCTACCTTTTATTGGGAAGATTATTGTGAAGGTGGTCACTTTGCAGCTGGAAGATCATTTATCTAGCCATAACATCTATGACCCGCTCCAGTCTGGCTTCAGGAAAACGCATAGCACTGAGACTGCCCTGGTTCGAGTACTTAATGACCTTCTAGTGGCGCGAGATCAGACAGCCTGTTCCATCTTGGTTCTCCTTGATCTCTCAGCAGCTTCCGACACTGTGGTCCATGGAGTACTGCTGGAATGTCTGCGGTTCTTTTGTGGACTGGAGGGAGCAGTTTTGATCATTCCTTGAGGGCAGATTACAGAGGGTGGTATCAGGAATTTATTCCTCATGCCGTCGAAGTCTGCCCTGTGGGGTGCCAAAGGGTTCTGCGCTTTACCCCATGTTGTTCGCAGTGTACATGCTACCACTGGGGGACATTAGTAGGTGGTACAGGTTGAATTGTCACTGCTATGCAGATGATTCTTAACTGTACATGTCCTTTGTACCTGGCCACGAGTATGATAGTCTCGATGTTTAACAACTGCCTACAGGAGATACAGAACTGGATGAGCACCAGCTGGCTGAGGTTAAACCTGGAGAAAACCGAAGTGTTGGTTGTGGATCCTGATCTGAGGATGGCCGGGTCATGGGCAGGAAAACCGTCTGGTCTACAACTTGGGGGTAGCCTGCTCAATGCCTCGAACCAGGTGCATAACCTACGGGTGGTATTTGATGAAGGTTTGACCCTGAAGGCTCAAGTGTCGGCTGTAGTCAAGTCCTCCTTCTACCATCACCACCCGGTTAGACTACTGCAATGCCCTTTACCTAGGGCTACTGGGAGTGGACATTTGCCGACTGTAGCTAGTGCAGAATGCAACGGCCAGGTTGATAACTGGAACCCCTAGATCCAGTCACATAATACCTGTGCTGTGCAAACTGCACTGGCTGCCAGTACAATGGCGAATCCCTTTCAAGGTCGCATTGCTGACCTATAAAGCCCTACATGAGCTGGGAACCCAATACCTGCAAGACCTCCTATTTCCCTATTGTCCATCCTGCTCACTCCAATCCTCTGACGAGGGATTGTTAGAGGTTCCCAGGGTACATTTGAAGATGTCTGGGGGAAGATCTATCGCCTTTATGGCCCCTATCCTGTGGAACGCTCAACCTCATCAGATACGTGAGAGCCTGACCATGGAAGGGTTTAAAAACTCCCTCAAAACATATTTCTTTGAAAAGGCTTTTCTAGGAACGTAGCAGCCTTGGTTTTGCACGTTGTTTTAAGGGGATTATGGTTTGCATTTTAAAGACGTTTACTGTACTGTCTTTATTTGTATTGTAAAGGCACTCTGAGCAATGGAAGGGCGCCTTTTAGAAATAAAATTTGACTTACTTACTGATCGGCAACAAAAGTGCACCAGTGAATTGTGGGAGGTTTATGCCTGAAAAGAAACATGGCGCAGGGTAATTCATTTGTGCAAATTAATATGAAATATTAAAGAAAATATATATTCAGATATGATTTGATAGCAAATGCATTAGAGAACTGAGAACCAGATATCACACTGAATCAAACACACAGGTTAGAGAATAACCTATATTTTAGATGGATGATCACTGCACTGCTGCTTTAAGTATGGAAAAAAAGCATGGCAGATATTCACATTAATTAACTATATTATGAAGGTGGAATCCATTGTTTATAAACTTTTTTCTTTATTGTTCTACTTCTCGCGTTTGAGTAGTTTATGAGAGTTCTTTGGGGGAGGGAACTGGTTATATGCTTGTACCTACTGTATGTAGATCTTATAATGTTGGCTGTGTGTAGTCAGCCAGGGAATCTATGCTAGTTGAACGGAATATGTACCTTAGCCATTCTCCTTGCTGCCACAGGTCCTCTGCCACCTGAACTAGCAATCTGCGTTGTGTAATCATTTTTTCCTTCACTCTAAATGTTTACAAAATGTTTTAAAACACCAGCAATTTCAGCAATGCTACCCTCCATCTTTGGCTCCAGTGTTAGCTGTGTTGACATCCATGCCTCACCAGGGTCGGCACATAGTCATGCTCCTCACATATACAGGCGGTTGTACAAGAAGGAGTCAAGGAAAACACTAAAGGTAAAAAAAAAAAACAACTTTTAATTCAATTGCAAAAGATGAGTAATATGCATGCCCATAACACTTATCTACTGTACATGTACAGACTGAATGACATAGCAGGAAGAAGACTGGCAATTCAATGGCTGGTCTGCCTGCTGTGCAATCGGTGCCTTAGAGTTTTCAGCATGCACACAGTTTGTTGTGGGGAGGCATGCATGTCATTGCATTTGCCCGGCGTGACACTCTGTGGGTCAAAGGGTGGAAAAATGGAGGGCTGCACCTCCAGGCCTAATTTCCATCCTCACCCCCTCTGTCCCTGCCATCTCCACCCAGAGCGCACTCAAGTGTACACTTCAAGTGCCCAGGGTCAGGACATTCCTGGTCCAAAGTTCCTTCCGATACCGAGCCCCAACCTGGAGTAATGCCCTTCCTTCTGATATCACATCTAAACTAAGAATAGGGCCCTTCAAATCCACCCTTAGGCAACACCTAATCAACACTCGCAGCTGTAACTGCACATAGCTGTTTGCTTCCCCACCTCACTGGGGACCCCCACCCCGACACTGTCTCATGCACTGGCAGAACATGTAGCTGCCCAAGCATCACCACATTTGTTCTAAGTTACTACCATTTTTATTTATAACAGAACCCAAATTGCTGTCTCTGGTGTACTAGATGGTTTAGCTACATCACTGTATGGGACCTGTATAGCGTTTCAGTCTTTTATGAATTGTATTCCTGGTATTTATGTACATTTATGTATAGTGTTTTCCTGTATAGAGTTTTTACTCTTGTATGAATTTTATCCCTTGTATTTATGTACATACATGTATAGTGTTCCCTGTGTCGATCTGTACTCTATGTAACTATCTCTGTATTTGTATATACCATGGGTGGGATATTCAAAGGAGTTGTGCATGGCGCAACAGTGTTGGGCCATGTGCAACCCACTGATACGCCCCAGTGTGATATTCAAAGGGGCATGTATGCGGCGCAAGTACATGCATATGAGGCACAAGCCAATATTCAGCCCGGGATGTGCGGCGCATAGGCAAACACAAACCCACCTTGCGCCACACAGGAGGTGCAAAGATGTGCCTGTGAAAAACAGGAACATGTTGTGGGACACCCACAGACCAGCCGCCATATTGTTGGGCGCAACACGGCAGCCGCCTACTGTGGGTGCCCACCCAACCTCCCGGGACACAGGCCAGGCATCGTGCCCCCCCCCTCGCCCGATCACGGGCAGATAAATATAATATCCCTGGTGGTTCAGTGGACCCTACCCCTTTACCCAATCGTGGGCGTGGACCTTCTCCCCTGCCCAATCGCGGGCATCTGAGTAAGTTAATTTCCTGGTGGTCCAGTGGACCTGCTCCCCTGCTTGATCACAGGCATATAAATGACTTAATTCCCTGATGGTCCAGTGGACCCGATCCCCAGCCTGATCATGTGCATACGTGTTAAATGATAACCCTGGTGGTCCAGCGGTACCCTCCTCCTCACCCGCCCACTGAGACCTGCCACCCCGCACACCCCTGTACTTACACAGTCCCAAAATGTGAAAGGTTCATTCACATTTGAGACTGTAGTATATCGGATCTACATGCCCATTGGCCACGAGGTGGACCAAAGGCGATAGCCGCGACTGCTACACTGTCAGTCGGTGGGCAGCCGGGCGGGCTTGCAGGTGGGGGGTGTGTGGGGTGGTGGTCTCAGTGGGTGGGTGGGGAGGGGCAACCGCTGGACCGACAGGGTTATCATTTAACACGTATGCCCACGATCGGGCTGGGGATCGGGTCCACTGGACCACCAGGGAATTAACTTATTCATATGCCCGCAATTGGGCAGGGTTGCAGGTCCACTGGACCACCAGGGATACAATTCTATTATGCCCACAATCGGGTGATGGGGTAGGGTCCACTGGACCACCAGGGATACAATTCTATTACACCCACGATCGGGTGATGGAGTAGGGTCCACTGGATCACCAGGGAAACAATTTTATTATGCCCGCGATTGGGCGATGGGGCGTGTTGCCCACTGAGGGGCAGGGTCATTGGTCCCCGACGGCTGCAGCCTGGCTTGACGCCAGGCGCAAGTTGCCGGGGATCAGTGCACCGCATGCAAATGGGGCCATAATGACATGCAAATGGCCCCATTTGTGCCTTGCATGCATAATGGACTCATTTGCATGCCCAGCACTAGTCTCGCAGTTGCTGTGCCTTGCTACACCCGCACTTGTGCTGGCGCATCCCCTTTCGCGCCTGCCACTGGCGCTGGTGGAATATACCGCGCCTACGCGCAGTGCAAGCAGACGAAAGTTGCCATATTCAATGGTGCTGAGCCATGGCGCAGCACCATTGAATATCACTGACCATGCCCTGGTGCATCCCAGTTGTGCTGTGCCCAGGCTTGCGTCCCTGCCTGGCGCAGTCTGAATATCCCACCCTATCTGTTTCCTGATGAGAAGCCTTTGTAAATGAGTCCCTGACTCAAAGGTTTGCAATTCTGATTTCTACTAAATAAATAAATAAAATAAAAATATATAAAAGCATAAAACAGATATTTTACATGCTGGCAGCAATGCGATTTGGCCGATCGTAAGTCAGGATCGTCCTTACACAGTGACTGGGAGAAAACAGATTTCTGGGTAATGTTCCATGATGGCATTTATAACATGGGTTGGGGTAAATGTGAACTCTAATTGGTAGAATGGTTCTGTGTGGCCATGGATTAAATTCCCTATTTAATACGGTTCTGCGGAGCAACTCAGGGGATTTGCCGCTGGGTCTCATTATCTTTAGGGCAAAGCAAATGACAGCAGGTGCAACTGAAAACAGGGAAGACAGTGAGTACAGACCATGGGGCATGGCAGTAAATTTCTCGTTGTTTGGGTACTGCACCCTAAATAACTATAGAAAAAAACATCCAAGGACTCGCACTCAGCTGAGGTGCACTTGGTAAATTAATACATTAAAAACATCAAAACCAGGAACTCACCACCACCAATAAACTGACTGCTGTAGTATAAAAACGAATAATTTATTAAACAAATTGCATGCCTGATACATTTCTGGTTATAATGACCCTTTCTCAAAGGCTGAAACACAATAAAAATCACATCCATTTATACATACATCATTCTGTTGTCATAATGACAACTTTTAAAAAACAATCAAAGCACAGGGACATATACATATACTTATCTAGGAAGATCAACTATGTTATCTTAAAGACACAGAACTATAAAAATTTTACTAATACAAACGGAATACTTTTAAACAGTTCATCTATTCAGTACATAACAGGGACACAAATAATAGAAATGGGGGAGAGAAGAGGAAGTTTTGATTGCTTGAATTGTAGGGTCAAATATGACAAGAAAGGAGGAGATATTATTTTAAAAAAGGGAAATAAAATAAGGAAAGAATTATTAAAAATATGACAAACTCAAAAATACTAATGATAAAATATTAATATAATGAACTCATAATCTTATCTATAAACCAAAAATGGCTTGATATCTATGCCATAATTAAGTCCTGGACTAATATTGGCTTTAAGATTAATGATCCAAAATGTTTCCCTTCTCAAAATACAATTTCTATAATCTCCCCCTCTTGGTTTCGGACACACTCTCTCTATTACCATATATTTAAAAGAATGCTCTCGAACATCTCGAGAATTTGCCACAATGTGGGCTGCTGTGGCATATGTTAAATCTTTGTTTGCAGTTGCCCTCTGATGCTCCCCTACCCTCACCTTGAAACTCCTCTTTATTTTTCCCACATAAATAGCTTGACAAGAACAGGTAGCTAAATAAATAATTTCAGTGGTATTACAATTAATCATCTGTCTAATCGAAAATGTCTTCGCATTATTACATGTCATAAATGTTTTAGTGGTCAAAATAACATTACAATAAATACAATTCTGACATTTAAAACATCCAACCGGTCTTGTCAGCCAAGTTTGATTGTCTTTTGTATCTATATAGCGGCTATGCTCTAAACAATCTTTTAGACTCCTAGCTTTCTTATAAGAAAATCTAGGGGTCTGAGCCACAACACCATGTAGAACACTTAATTTATCGGCAATGTTTACAGACTCTGCAACAGGGGAGGTGAATACTGATGCTGCAAGGTCTAATTTTAGACTGAATTCGACATTTTGGCCCCAAATTGTGATGTTTTGGATGTTTTCCGGAGACTAGTCGAGAGAGACTTAAATGATTTGTTCCAAAATTTACCTCAACCAAGTTTTGATAATTTAACTAAGGAAGAAAGAGGAGCTACAGAAACTTTAAAGAAGGATTTTAATGTGGTCGTTAAACAAGCGGATAAGGGGGGAGCTGTGGTGCTTTTGAATAAGGAAGATTACGTAAATGAAGTTCAGCGTCAACTATTGAAAGTGACTTTTTATGAGAGACTGAATTATAATTCAGTTGTTTAACCAGGAATAGCACACTAAACTGAAAGCTTGTTTACAGGTGCGACCTAGGAGCACAGGGAAGTTAAGTGACTTGCTCAGGGTCACACAGTATATGCAAGTTGGGGGCTGTGGGATTCAAGATTCAAACCCAGCTCTCCAGATTTGCAGCTCAGAGCCTTAAACCACTGTGCTATACTTGAGAATTCAAGAGTATCATTGATGAAATGGTTAATATCATGTATTTAGATGGTTATATCGATAAACATGTTTGGAAATTCTTGAATCAAAAATTCCCTGTTATGGCCGTGTTTTACTTGCTCCCTAAAGTCCACAAAACTTTAGTAAACCCTCCTGGTCGACCTATTGTGAGTGGTGTGGGGTCTTTAACAAAGAGCTTATCACAGTATGTGGACCATTTTTTAAGGGCTTCTGTGGTTGAATTACCCTCTTACTTAAAGGATACTGAAGATGTTCTGAACATTATAGAGAATCATTCCTCTGAAGTACCAATGTTTTTAGTCACACTTGACATAGAGTCACTGTATTCCAATGTCCCCCATGAGGGGGCACTCAATGCAGTGTCCTACTTCTTGAATCATAATCTCTCAAGTACCTTACCCCCTGTAGAATTTTTATTAAAATTGCTATAGTTCATTTTGAAGTTTAACATTTTTACCTTTGATAAAACAATGTATAGGCAAGTAAAGGGTACTGCAATGGGGGTCACTTGTGCCCCCTCAGTAGTCAACCTGTATGTGGGCCTATGGGAAGACCACTAAAACATTTATGACATGTAATGTTATTTTGACCACTAAAACATTTATGACATGTAATAATGCGAAGACATTTTCAATCAGACAGATGATTAATTGCAATACCACTGAAATTATTTATTTAGCTACCTGTTCTTGTCAAGCTATTTATATGGGAAAAACAAAGAGGAGTTTCTAGGTAAGGGTTGGGGAGCATCAGAGGACAACTGCAAACAAAGATTTAACATATGCCACAGCAGCCCACGTTGTGGCAAATTCTCGAGATGTTCGAGAGCATTCTTTTAAATGTGTGGTAATAGAGAGAGTGTGTCCAAAACCAAGAGGGGAAGATTATAGAAATGTTATTTTGAGAAGGGAAACATTTTGGATCATTAATCTTAAAGCCAATATTAGTCCAGGACTTAATTATGGCATAGATATTAAGCCATTTTTGGTTTATAGATAAGATTATGAGTTCATTATATTAATATTTTATAATTAGTATTTTTGAGTTTGCCATATTTTTAATAATTCTTTCCTTGTTTCATTTCCCTTTTTTAAATCTCTCCCCCTTTCTTTTCCTATTTGACCCTACAATTCAAACACTCAAAACTCCCTCTTCTCTCCCCCCTTCTATTGTTTGTGTCCCTGGTATGTATTGAACAGAAGAACTGTTTAAAAGTATTCCCAGTTTGTATTAAGATTTTTACAGTTCTGTGTCTTTAAAGATAACATAGTTGATCTTCCTAGATAGGTATATGTGTAACCCCCATACAAATGGGGGTTCCTAAAAGCTTTCCCGGAGCCTGCCTAGATGCTCCCTGCTTATCGGGTGTCCGGTGTAAGGCCGCTAAATATGGGCGCTGTGAGTGCTTTTAAAGCCTCCAGTATTGTCTCTTTAACAGTTGCCTGCTCGCAGGGTTTGGTGTTTGTAAGGGGGGGACTGGGGTTTCTATGCTGGACTCCCACCCTTGGCTGCTGGTTAGTCGCTCCGTTTCTGCCGTCGCTAGAAGAGCAGAGGGAGCCTAGTTGAAGGATATAGCTGTTTGCTGGAGAATATGTAGGGTAACTGAAAAAACGTAAACTGTATAACCTGCATTTATTTGCAGCTGGGACTCTGTGTGCTGTTCCCCTCCATCTTGGACCCGGACAGTTCGAGGGGTCCAATAGGAGTGAGGGGGTATCTATTTTGGAGTAAAAAGCAGCCAACCAGAAACCAGGACTCTAGATGAAGCTGGCTGACAAATGGGAACACAGCTTGTAATTCCTGGTCATTGGATTATGGGTCATGGCACCTTTTCACACCACTGAGGGCTAAAATAAGTGACTGACATATGCAGCCAGCCAATGAGATCGGGTGGCACCCGGGCTGTGAGGCTTGCCCCATGCTGTTAGGGGCAGATGCGCTGTGACCATGGAAGAGAGTGGAGCTCTGAGCTTCTGCGGCGTTGTGTGTTCACGCGGGAAGCGCGTGAAAGGCCTGAGGCAGCCGTTTTTCCTTTCCAGCGCGACCCGAATCAAATTCGCAGGCTTGCGGTCAGAGGAGGCTGTGTATAAGCATAGCTACCTACCAGGCTCGACCTGTAGAGGACTGGAGAATCTGCTGAATCGCGCTCGGTCTGTCAGGAAAATTGAAGCTGCAGAGAGACGCCCGCATAGTTGTGAGTTCAGTCGGGTCCTGGAAGTAGCTGCCTGGTATGGTATCCCTCTGTTGTTTTCCATATAAATCTGTGAGGAGGCCTTTGAAGCTCAGGCTCAGCCCCTGCAAGCAGTGAAAGAGTGGTTCTCTGTCGGAGTTGTGAGTACTGAATCAGGGTAGCTCCTTGTTAAAGGTTACAAACAAGGAAAAGTCATTTTGTTGTATTGCAGACTATACTAATTGAGCTTTCTGGCTCCATCTGATCTTCTCAGGAATCAAATGCTCATTTGTGTCAGGGCCCCAACCAGCTGCATCGAGGAACTAGCCATTAGGGCTTGGGTACCCAAAGACAGTAATCAATAGGTCAGGCCTGTGCACAGAGCCTTAGGTAGTCAAATATATATATATATATATATATCTATATATATATATCTATATATCTATATATCTATTAGTGGTAAGTCAATCACCCCAATTTCCCCCGGTCCTTGTTATCTCCCCTTAAATAAATCAGATTGTTCATTTTGCAAAAGTACCCTGGCTGGTTTGTGTTTTGCTGGTGAAATACTGCACAGTAAATATTTGATAACTGTACCTTACTTTCCAGGGGGTCCCCGGAGTGAGCTGAGTGGTTCGAGTCGGGGGGTAAGTGTTCAGGGTGAGAACATTGTAATTGAACTGTGTGAGCCACTAGTGGGAAGAAGTGGGGGGTTGCAGCAACCCAGAGGGCTGTGACTGAGTCAACTTTGACTGTTCTAACCCCGACCTCTGGGTGGAGGCACCCGTCAATGGATCTGGGCCCCTCACCCTGTCACAGCTGAGGCAGGCAGGGGTAGTAGCCCTTAGGATAGCGCCCCCTTGGGGTTACATATGTATATGTTCATGTGCTTTGATTGGTTGTTTTTTTAAAAAGTTGTCATTATGACATCAGAATGATGTATGTATAAATGGATGTGATTTTTATTGTGTTTTAACCTTTGATAAAGGGTCATTGTGACCAGAAATGCGTCAGGCATGCAATTTGTTTAATAAATTATTCTTTTTTTTATACTGCAGCAGTCAGTTTATTGGTAGTGGAGAGTGCCTGGTTTTGGTGTTTTTAAAAAACCCTAAACAACTGGATGACTCTTCCATTACCTGGTCATCAGGCTCCAACAAACTATGTGAAAGTAACAAGGAGCAGTGCCCGTGGAGTCCGAGATTGGGACAGTGAAAAGGAGTGCTGTGCTGTGTGCAGTTCTGGTGGTAGACAAAGCAAACCAGCGGGGAATAGAACAGGCAGACAGGTGAGGCTATGACCATGAGCCAGTGCTGGGAGCTGGGAGGGAGTTGGAGCCAGGGGAATGTGTGCAGTTCGCTTGCGGTGTCCTCCCCCCCAGCCCATACATGCACATTTAAATTGGGAGTCATGCAGTGTCCTGTGTCTCTTTTGTCCTCTTCCCCAGTCTGCTCAGGCAATGTTTAAGCAGCCCCCACCAATAGAGCAAGGAAACGAGAGCCAGATGTAGAATAAGTGTGTTCCTCCGGTTGCCCTTTAATTTGTAAGAGTGCTTGTAGCACAGCCCCCATTTCTTAGTTGCAGAGGCAGAGCAAGGTGGAATAGCTCAATGCCCAGTACAAAGTGACAGAGACAGAGATAGAGATAGAAAGCGAGCAGTGCACCATGCTGCAGAGAAAGACAGAGACAGACCAAGCATGAGCTGAGTGAGAGAGAGAGAGACACACAAACACAGTGACAGCAGGATATGTAATGCAGAATGTCCTCTCTCTCTCTTTCTGTGTGTTGATTAGCACAGATGTGCGCGCGTGTGTGTGCTGCTGCAGGGGAGAGACAGACACAGTGAGAGGGGGTCATGTAATGCAGAAAGTGAGCAGCGCAGAGAGAGAGAGAGAGAGAGAGATACACACATAGAGTGACCAAGAGGCAGACACTGCCAAAGTCATAGGGACAGAACAGTAAGTCCTGCAGTGTTCTCTACAGTTGTGAGTCATTCCTCACTACTGTTACAGTTTGGTCTGCTGAGCTGCATGTGGATGTGTGGGTGAGTCAGAGGGGTTAACGTAAACGTGGTAGGCAAGGTGGCAGACAGTATTATGCACAAGAAATGTCACAAATCATCTCAATAGTGCATGTGCGACATTTCTACATACATAACAGCACTGCAGTATGCATTTTGTGAGGGACTATTTTGCAAGGTGGCAGGATACACTACCTTTCTTGCTATTTAAACAGGGGAAAAAAAACCCCGCTCCCTCCCTCCCCCCGTGCCAACTCCCCAATGACCCAAGGTCGTTCCTGAACCCGGGTCGCTCACGTGGCGCGAGGTAAGGTGTCCAGCGCCTCAGCCCTCTACACCCCCGGGCCGGCCAGAAAATATATTTTTAATTTTGCATGCAAGTCAGGGGAGCCTAGGGATTCTTCAGAGGTGCAGAGGTGAGTGTGACAAAAGGTGCTCTTTAAGTATGTCTGCAGTCTTGTTCATCCTGGTTTCTGGTACACTATTTCATGAGTGTATTAGGTCACCTCTATAAACAGGCTTGTTCCCAGTGGGTTCACCCAATTATTAATGGCATCAATACACAAATAAATAACTACTGCTTTATATTTTGCGTATTTATTCTTAAATATTTAGTACAGATACTTAAACCATTAATCATTACAGCTTCAATAAAATAAAAAAAGAGCTAATTCGAAAATGTAATGTATAAACCAGACAGCAGAATGGTTGGCCTCAGAATCTGCCATTAATCTTCATTTGTCAGGGGGACCAGTCCTTCATAACTCACTCGTGACTCTGCCACTCATGAATAATGGTCCTGCCCTCTCACTCATTAAGATCAATGGCATATTCCATGTCAGGCCATTTCAGATTCCCTGTATTTAGAGGTTTAATAGTCTTATACATTTATCAGGGCAAATTCATTAGCACACGCTTATGAATATAGATAACCGAATAAAAATTAGCTGGATTTATTTCTAACTTTTTCCTGAAGCTTATGAATATAGATAACTGAATAAAAATAGCTGGATGTAGTTCTAACTTTTTCTTGGATGATGGAGAATCACTTTAGCATTAAAGTTACACCAGTAAACTGCTGTTAGAGGTACTGAGAGCCAGTGATACTGTCTGTTAGTAAGCATGCCGGTTTGGCAACTTTCACTATGTTTAGTATATATTTGAATGCCTGACTGCCAGCTGTCACAGATTTTGCATATATAATAGCAGGCAGCACTCTGTGTGCCTTTGTTTCACATGAAGTACAGCTCTCTGATAATACAGCCTTGATGAAAGCTGAGTTTTAAAGTGGTGACAGGATAATGAAGTTTATAAATAAGTTATAAATAGTAATAATGACATAAGGCAGGTTGATGAAATGGTTCACGTTCCTGGGATGGCCATGCCACGCATGATCTAGTTCCAAAACTGCTCATAGTTTTCAAAAGACGGAAAGAGAACTAAAAATATAAATTATATGTGCCAAAACTGTAAAATGTGCAGCTAAACTCGGAATGTCCCTGTTCCATTATAAGAATGCACAACTACAGGGAGCAGTACACGTATGACTATGAAACAGAACAGGATTCACAGTTCCTCCTAAAGTTAAAGGCAGAACTTTTAGTTGGTTTGCTACATTTTCTTTGACTTATTGGCCAGTGTAGGAAACACCAAGATTATTTGTTTTACAGCACTGAAATCAGCCTTCAGCAGTCAACAACATATCTGCATCGGAACCAATGCTGTTTAAGCATGATCACAAGTCTAACCTGTTTTTGTCTGGCCATGCCTCCCTGCCCCCCACTATCACACAAATAAGACTAGAAACTATTAACAATTTGAACACTGGGTTTGCCCCATGGTTTTATTTACAACATACAAGTTCACAAAAAAATATTCAAACCTATTTAAAACTTTAATAACACTTTACTATTTGATAAAGGTGTTCTATTAATATTTTGAGGGTGGAAGTCAACATCTTCCATAGATCCAAATTTGTAAGTTATTTTATCTTTGGGAAGTCAAAGCACCTGCCTGGTCCTAACTTTTGGAAGTCAATATTCTATGAGATACAACATTTTGGAAGGTACTATAAAATATTACTAACATTTCTTTCAGAAATTCCACTAACATTTTACTTCGCTGGATGGAAAATTGGATGTCCCTATTTTTTTTTCTTCTCTCTTTTGGGAGTCATACTTTCCATCCCCTATATTTTGGAAGTTTTTACCTTCTTTTGAAAGTCAAATACTTTCAAAATGGAGTTAACCCTGGTTTGATATCTAAATAGTATTAACACCCACATATACACATGGGAGATGCAAGCTGGGGGAAGGGTTAGCGCACCACATCACAAACCAAAATTTCAGTTCTGATTTGTACCAGACCTTTCACAATGGTGGGACACCAGATGTAACAACCAGAAATTCTTTATCAGACTTTAATCACACCAAGGCACATCTTGTCCAGGCCTGATCCCTCATTAAGCCTGCAGTCATCTGTAAAAATCAGGCCCTCCTCAACAAGCAGCTGAGCTATGCTCTTGGCCACCTTTCTCCCTTAAATGCAGGCTGATCGCATACCTCCAACTCTAGTGATGGAAGGTAAGGTAGTTTCCCCCAAGACACTTCTCCAACTGGTTCTGAACTGCAAAC
Organism: Neoceratodus forsteri; assembly: GCA_016271365.2. Lineage (NCBI taxonomy): Eukaryota > Metazoa > Chordata > Ceratodontiformes > Ceratodontidae > Neoceratodus > Neoceratodus forsteri. The sequence continues at coordinate 400,537,868 of CM028136.1, read as the reverse complement.
AAAAATATGTCTGGTTTAGTTTCCGACTCGTGCACCCCACCCCTTCCAGCTGGTATAACCCTAGACAGCCTAACGTATGGTCCAGGTGTTGAAACTGCTGACTCAGCCACTTCAAAGGCCGACCACATGCACCAATTAAATCACTTCCTTACCTGCTTCTTTGCACACTTTGTAAGGCTCCACACCCTCTGCCTCAATATCACATCCAACCTAACTGGATACCCATTCACTTGGCCTTAATCCACTAGATGTCCTTAACTACTAGAGCCATTTATGAGTTTGCTTTACTGGATCATTCATCAGCAAGTGGGTCAGCAAGATGTCTAGGTGACTGACGTTTCTTAAACTCCCGAGGGTAGGCAACAGTTGTGCCCATCTCAACCTTACCTGAAGGCTGCACCTATCCCAAAACCTGTAAAATACCTGCAATGATACCTCCATTCCTGTTACAGTGTTTCCAAATCAAGCTTGCCAAAACAAAAAAACTGGTTCTCACCACCCAATATCCCGCAAACAGAGTGGCACTGGGGTCCTTTTTGCATGTGTGCAGTGTGCCAACTCTGTCAACTCTTACTGCTGCAAATGAGAAATAGCATGCAGTTCCTTTACTCATCTATAAGATCAGTTCCAAAGGATAGGTTTAGCTAGAGGTACCAGAATACCAGGACCCTCAGAAGCCACATAACCATCTCAGACTACACAGACTACTGTACCTATTTAGGACAGCCACCACAGACTGATTTTCTGACCAGAACATTACCTTCTTATACTGTATAATGAGGATTTGTTCTGCATGGATTTCCATGCCAGTTGAAATCTTGTTGTATCACAGTTCAAAGGTTATGAAACACGGTTGTACTCTTCTATACTACATCAAGGTTCCAACTGATCCGAACTCCTTGAGGCAGCTGGTGGTTTTCACAGCGTTACCACGTGTACAGCAATCAGTTCAAGTTCTGAACTGAAACCACCTGTCACAGAAGTGTTGTGAAGACACTTTCTATTTCTTTTCAATAAAAACTAAAAAAAAAAAAAAAAAACTATGCACTATAAAAATTACTGGTTGGGCAACCACATAACAAAAAGCCTGTGCTGCCTCTTCAGGCTTCTGATTACATCCTACCTCTCGAGCTTCACTCTCAAGTGGTGATTTAATCAGAACCCCTCTTGTGCATGGTTGCCCAACCAGTATTCTCCATGTTCTGCATGAACTTCCCATATGTCTTGATAGCCTGTACCAGAGAAAACACCCCAGAGCCCACCAGCATTACTGGGTGTCTAAATACCTCCTCCTCATGGTGGAAGGCAATTCTATACATAAATCAAACAATACTTTATATGAATCTTCATATAATATTTTGACAGATATTATATAAACAGCTAAATGCCCGCAAAAAGGGGAACTTCAAAAACAAATGCATATTTAGTGATGGATTTGTCTTACACACACACACACACACACACACACACACACACACACACACACACACTGTGCATAGATCAAATTATAAATTCATTAATTAATTATACTCCCATTTAAGCTTTATATTTCATCCAGCTGTGATAGGGTTGGGATAAGACCCTGTCACATTTATTATGTAGAGAGTGTTAAAAGCAAGGATATATTCTGTCCTCTCCTATTCTGTCACTTGTCTGTCTCTTGCCTGTCTGACTTCACAATCAAATTTTCTTGTGGCACCTTAGAATTGGCAACTCCATTGGTCCCACAGTTTCCCTCTGTTATCTCCCTTCGTTCACTTGTTGTTATTTCTGTTCTTTCTTCCCTTGCTTCTCTGTGGTTAAAAAACATATGTGAATCTTTGGGTGAACCTGAGATCCCTTGGTTTGCAAATGTATACAGTTCTGTTGTTGAAATGATTATAGACAGCCGTTTGGGTTTGTTAGAGAACTTAGCAGTTTGAAACACATGGGGTTGACCTTGGGAAATATTCTGGCCTTTCACAAGCTTGTTAACAGAATTGCCAGCAGGAAATCAGCCCTGGGACATGCACCTGTTAAAAGACTAATCTACTCTTCAAGTTGGTCACAGGAAGGCCAGTGAAAAAGTCTTGCTGCATTTTGTGAAAAACAGAAGATGAAACTTACAACACTATGCAAAGGTTAAACTGCCAGGCAAAATAAAAAGAGCAATGTTTTGTCTAGATAGAGAAAGTGACTGAGATTTTAAAGAGACTCTCAGACGAAGGACTTCTGTTTGTTTGAACTGCCTGCATGAAGAGCTATCCTGTACATCTTTATTTCTTATTTCACTGTTATTGATAATAAAAATGCTACTTGCAAATTTTACAACTTCTCCTACTTTGCCTATGCTTCCTGACCTATGCCTCTATCACAATAGTGATTAAAAATTGTGACAATTTGATTACTCACTTTATTTCATTCCCACTCCTTATTATGCATATATGCTACCATGTCAAAAAAATATAAATGAAAAGCACCATCAGTATCTAAATAAAACTTGCTTCATTAATATTCCATGCATGTTACATCAATAATTGTTGTTAAAACCTGCAAACAAGATTCAGTTCTCTCTTCATTTTTGTTAGTCTTGTATTGGCTGTAAAATAAAAATGAAATGAAGAAAACGACAACGTCCCATCATCTCTTAAACATTCAAACTTTTTTCCCACTGTTCAAACTGCAAAGGAGTTACAATAAACTTACTGTTTCTTCAACCACCTTCTACGCATCTGTTTTGGAGTCTATATTCATCTGGTTTGACAGTCAAGTATCATAAAACTCTGCTGACCTTTAGATTCTTATAGTTTTTCTCAGCTCCTTAATTTCCAGTGCGAGACAGCACTGGACCAAGCTACCTGGTTTGGTTACATAGATTGCCTGGCAGCTTAGTCCAGTGCTGGCTCACAGTGGAAACTGAAAAAATGGGAGTATAATTAATTAATGAATTTATAATTTGATCTATGCACAAGTGTGTAAGACAAATAATCACTAGGTATACAACTCTTTTTGAAGTTCCCCATTTACAAGCACATGTGGGTCTTTATATAATGTCTGTCTAAATATTATATGAAGATTCATGCAAATTATTGTTTGATTCACATATAGAAACGCCTTCCACCCTGAGGAAGGGGTATTTGGAATCCCCAAAATGTTGCTGGGCTCTAGGGTGTTTTCTGTGGTACACACAATAAAATACTTTTATATTCAAATCATCCTTTGGTGAGTTGTCATGTGTTCCTATATACCCTCTAGCATGCTTGTGCCTTTATGGGAATAGACTACTCCCTCATTTCAGTTTTCTTTATGCATAGGGAGGATCTGGAGTCTCCCTTGCTAAATACCACTACTCACCGACTCCACAGGGGCCAGGGTTCAGCCACCTATTTCACTACGAGGTAAGTCCCAACCCTTACACTGCCCAAAACATCCGTGCACAGCTGGATTTTCTTGGAATGTACCCAGTCTTCCTGCTACATCCAACCCCCCCTTACCTTTCCACAAAGCATTACCAGACCTCGAGGTCCTTCTGCATCCCTGCACTAAGTTTTACTCTGTGATGTTGCTACTGTAACCTTGCCGTAGCCATGGCTAGCGGCCTCGTGAAAGCCCTACTGTAGGTTTAGAAGGCCTAACAGTTTTTGTTCTCCCCCATATTTTTTAGCTTTATTTTTATTCAGTTCTGCAAGAAATCTTACAAAATAAATCAATACTGTGAAAGGATAAGATAAAACATGTTCCAACCACTCACTTATTAAGGCTCATTGGACATCCTTCTGTTTCTTCATCCTTGAAGTACAGAAATTTGGAAAGTAAAAGCATAACATATTCACACTGCATGCATTTCAAGGAATTATAAGAAGCTAGGATATGGGTCTGGGATCTCACCATATACCCGATTTCCACAGTGACCGTTTTGGTCTATAATGGCTCTCTTGTTATAATGAATCTTCCCTATTAGTTAATAAAAAAAAAACAAAAAAACTAAAAAGAACCCCCAACCCCCTGAAGTCTGGGACAGCAACTCCAGTTTTCCTTTATACATTCCTTTATACCATACAACTCAGAAGGATGTGATCTTAGATTAAACTACAACCTTGTAACTAAAATATATAAAAATCCAATTTTTACAATAAAGAAAGAACAGTTACATAAGAACTTACAGTAACAGTAGATCTTTTAGTGAATCTCTGTCAACAGGTCACTCCTACAGAACTTAGCCACCAGGCATTAGGATCACATGGAAGATTTTCTGCAACAGTCTAGTAGGGGTCGCCCATGCTTCGTCAGGTTCCAACGTCACAGCTCTATATAAGCGTGGGTGGCCCTGCTCCCTCCCCAGTTCCTTCCCTAGCCGGAGGCTATAGGAGACTGGAGTCCCACCAGGGAACTAAGGGGGGAGAGAGAGAGAGAGAGAGAGAGAGAGAGAGAGAGAAGGTGCCCAGCTAGCAAAAAGGCTGGAGCAATAGGACAGCTGAGCTGTAGAAAGCGAAAGACAGCAAGAGAGGGTTGGAGGGAGGGATGGCATGGCCTGATGACAGAGATTCTCTCAAAGATCTACTGTTATGGTAAATTCTTACATAACTATTCTGTCTTCTTCAAGGATATCTCTGTCATCAGGTCACACCTATGGAACGAGTCCCAAGCAGTGCTAAGCGCAAGACAGTCTGGGTGGCAGGAGGCCAGAGGCCTAGGAAAGAAGGCCTTGAAGTACAGAAAGGCCAAAGCCTGCCCTTCTTCTGGAGGCAATGCCCAGCCTGCAGTGCTTGGTGAAAGTGTGGACAGTACTCCTAGTGGCAGCAGCACACATTTTCGCAGCTGACATGTTCCTGAAACAAGCCAAGGGCAAAAGAAAGAAAAAACAACTCAAGAGAACTTTCTGCAGTCCTTAATACAGACTCTATAGTACCTGAAAATTCTATGCACATCCCAAAGTATGGAGCAATGCTTCTCCTGGACTGGCATACTCTGGAAAATAAACAGGCAGGTGGACAGATTGATCTTTTGTCTCTGGGTACCCTCAGGAAGGGCCTGAGCAAGTAGCCTTGCCCTTCTTTCGGAGGGTATTCTGGTACTTGATCATATGAGCCAAATAGTTGACAATTCTAAGGCTCAAAGTGGCAGAAGCAACAGTCCTCTTGCCCCAGAGGTCAAGTCTCTGATATTCCCTGTTGGGGGAGGGGGTTAAGGTGCTTAGGTGCCTTAGGCTGGTCATGAGCTGCCTTGATTCAACTGAGTTGGTTGCTGGCTGAGCTGCATACAAAAACAACCCTAAGGGCACCTGGTAAAGCTTATCAGCCTTTCTGGGCATGGCAGATACCAGGCAGCATTGGTAGCATCATGCAGTGCTGGAAGCAGAGGAGGAATACCTTTGGGTGGAGATTCTGAGATCACCAAGAAATCCACCAGGTTCCTCTTTGTGACATCCTCTTCCTCCTCCTCCTCAGTCTGAAACCCCATAGTAGAGGAGAGCTGTTTCATAATATTAAAGAAGGAGGGGTCCTCCATGGGAGGACATTGGGGTGTGTTTGACCGCGTCCTCACTCCTGGAGGAGACAGTGGACCTGTCTGAGAAATCAACCTCAACATCTTCTTCTTCATCCTTTACATCAGGGAGAATGTGATCAGTGTGATATTCCTCCTCCACGTCGGCCTGTTCTGCAACAGAGACTGATGACCGGAATACTGATGGCTCTCTAGAGGGTGCAGGGCAGAGAGAGATCGAACTGGCGTTGATGCCAAAGCAGCACCTGATGACAAGGGCAAAGAAGGACCAGACCGTGGAACAAACTGTTGTATGAGAGCTGAGGTTACAGAAGTATGACTCGAACTGAGGTCGACAGCGGGGTTAGGAAGCATCATCGACACAGGTATCGATGGAGAGGGCAAAGGGCCCGTCTACAACAAACCACCACTAGCCATAGTACATGTGGTGGGGCCCAGCACCTGAGGACCTCACAGTTCAAGAGGTCTCAAGGGTGAGCTGGGGCCGACAGCCCCTCCACAGTCCTAGGAAGACTGGGGGAACTCTCCACTGTGGGGGGCCTGATAGCAGCAAAGGCCTGCACAGAGGAAGGCATCGAAGCTGAATCATTCAATGATGCAATCTCAGGTGTGAGAAGATGAGAATGCAATGGGGACTGGGCTCGTCATCAGGGGGAATGGTCCTTAGGCTGGTCCTTATCCCAACAAGAATGTTTCCCCAGGGAATTGTCCCAGCCTTGGTGGCCTGAGAGTCTAAAGATGACACCAGTGACTGGGAGGAGGAAGCCCTGGAAGACCCTTGCTCTCCACTGGCTGCCTGCTGGTCCATAAGGAACTTCTGCAAGGCTTTCTTGCATCGTTGCTGGGTGGTGAGGTTGAACTTTAGGCAAAGCTCACAGGCAACAACACTGTGACCAGGCCTGAGACAGCAGACACAAAGTTCCTGGTCATCGGTTGAAGAAATCTTTTCGCAGTGGCAGCGACAGAAAGGAGCCGACAAAGAAGAAGTTCTAGACATACAAAAATAAAAGGAATCACTTTAAAATAAAGTGATTTAAAAACTGTAACAAAAGAAAAAGTAAGTAGAATTTTGTTGGTTGATTGAGCAATGAAGCCTCCACAGAGTCCAAGCATGAATGGTCGAAGACACGAAAGAACTAAGGTGGGAGGGAACAGGGCCGTGACATTGCAGCCTGATGTCGGTGTGGGTGACCCCTACTAAACTGCTGCAGAAAAACTTCCGTGTGATCCTAGCGCCTGACGGCTAAGTTCCATAGGTGTGACATGATGACAGAGATATCCCTGAAGAAGATCTAGTTAAATCCCAACTAGAAAAAAAAAATCTGTGGGTTAAAAAGAATACTATGGGGTTATCAGCCCAGTTAACCTTTTACCAAGTACAATTATACAACATTAACATGGGGTATATAAGAAGAGTCAGCATTTTGAATATCACCACAGGTACATGTCAGCACTTTGTTCAATGATTCCTGAACTCAAAATAAAAAATATCAAGCACCATAAAGATGGGGCTGAGTACATCAGCACACCCATCATAAAAATGGTGACGAAAGTTAAAATGGAGCACATCATAAGCCGCCATTTTAAAATACTATGTCACAGCCAGAAATACACATACACACATCAGGAATACCCCCCACAAAACACCAGAAATTGAAAAGATTACAAGCAATGTTAGCTTGCTAGTAGTCCCAAAGTCTTTACCAGATTAGTGCCATACCATTCCCATGGATCACCCCGAAACTTATAGTGTGTCAAAGGGCCAGAGACCAAGCCTGGAAAACATATAAACCAACCATGCTCCCGCACGCCTACAACTTCTACTGGTCCTTACGCAACAAGAGTATGAAAGTCACCCAGTTAGCAAAATCTGAATACTTCTGTTCAACCTTCAAGACTAATATAAATAATCCATCCAAATTCTGGAAGATTATTCACTCCCTTTTCTCTCCCCACTCCTCTGCTCCTGCACCGATCCTTAAAATAAACAATACCCACAAGTTGCAGACCACCTTAGTGTCACCTCAGAATTTAATTCATATTTCACCACTTGTGCTTCAGCTCTCCTCACCTCCTTGCCTCTTCCATCTCATGCTTTCCCTCTACCCCCACAACTCCCTCTCCCAACATACCCTCTGCATCCTTCTCCTTCTCTACCATCATGCCTGATGCCACTATGGAGGCACTATATGCCCTCAACCCCTCCAAAGGCAGTTCACCAGATAGCTTGGACCTCAAACAGCTGTACCTCTCCAGCGCCTGCCATCTCTGCTCCGCTACCTTACCTACTTAACTGGTCTTTTGCCACAGCTTCCATCCCAACTATCTGGAAGCATGCTTCTGTCCTTCCCTTGCCCAAGGGTGGTAACCCTTCTGCTCCCACCAACTATCATCTTATCTCTCTCCTTCCTACTCTTGCTAAACTCCAGGAGCATCTAGTTTTCACTCAACTAACTTACTATCTCTCTGACACTAACTTCTTCACCCAATTCCAATCTGGCTTCAGGAAGAATCACTCCACTACCACCTCCCCCGATTAGACTCACTGATTCCATCCTCTCAGGGACGGACAATGGTCAAATCACATCTGCCATCTTTGTCGACCTAGCAAAGGCTTTCGACACAGTCTCCTATACTCTCCTACTAGACTTTCTCTCCTTGGTTGGCCTAACTGTCTCTGCCACTAGTTGGTTCAAAAAATACCTAGTAGGCAGGACCCAGTCAGTGAGAATAGCAGATGCCACACCTCCTCTCCATATTAACACTGGTGTACTCCAGGGTTCCATGCTGGGCCCTATCCTTTTCTCCATCTTCCTAAATGACCTTCCCCTTAGGCTGCTCAACCACCTCTATCCACATGTATGCCGATGATATGGTTCTCTTCACCTTTGGCCAATCCCTGTAGATGTGGAAACCAGACTTCAACATGACTTCAGACAAGTCCAGCTCTGGTTCAGCTCCTACCAACTCTCACTCAATGCCAAGAAGACAGTCTCTATGACCTTCGGCACTAATCAGAGACTCTCCCAGCTCCCCTCCCTGCCCTCCTTCCACACTCTTGACGGAGCAGTTCTTGAGGACATTTCCTCCCTTAGGTATCTGGGGGTCTGGCTACACCAACACCCCAGCTTCTCTGGACATGTTGACACCATCCTGAAGAAGTTGCGCCCCAAACTTGGCGTATTATACAGGAACTGTAGCTGCCTCCCGCTACTGGACAGGCATGAACTGGTCTAGAAGATGATACTACCTATCTTTGACTACTGTGATGTAGTCTATAGTGCTGCTCCTAAGTCCTCCTTACCAGATTGGATTTGCTCTTTAACTCCATTCTGTTGTATCACTCTTGATGCCTCCCCTTTCACTCACCACTGTTCGCTCTACCACTCTTTGGCTTTCTCCTCCCTAGAAAATCTGTGCCTCCTACACTGTGCCAAATTCACATCTAAATGTTGGTTTGGCATGCTTCCCCCATATCTCACTTCCTCCCTTGCTATTCTGCCCCCACCGGCCCACTCCCTTAGGTCATATGACTCTCAGGTGCTAGCAGTTACACATCGATCTACCACGATTGGGCAGATGGCCTTCTTGCATTGCCTCCCTAAGTTATGGAATGTCTCCCTCCTCAGATTCATCACTCCTCCTCCTCCCACTCCATTTCGCTAGCCCTACAAAACTTTCTAGTGGTAAACTGTACCTGTGGCTAGTCCTTCTTTCTCCTGTTCAACCTGGCACTGCTCTCTATTGGTTGCTCAGCTAGCTGTTAATATACAGGATGCACTTGTCTTCATTACTAGGCTTACTGGGTTCCTAACACTATGCATAATTGTTTTCTAAAGAGCACTTCTATGTACAGTCATGTATACTTTGCACTCTATATCAAATTTCATGCACAAAAAAATGTATATAATAGTTGTTGTACATTACACCATTTACTCTGTTCACTTAATCTGTTCAACTGTTATGCTGCTCTGTGTATGTACTGTATTATGTTGTCTCCCAAATGACCCCCTCCCCCCAGGACGCACCGTGAGATGAGCAACTTGTTGTTCAGTGTGCCTTTCCTGGTGAAACATTTCAATACATACATAAATCAATAATAGAGTCCCAGCAGTTCCGAAAGCTACAAGTGGCAACAACTGAAAACAGGGGCACCAATTCCAACAGTTTTTATAGGTCCTAACACCTCATAACTGAAGCAGCAATGTAGGATGCAAAGTCTGAATCCGGCAATGAGAAAAACTTAATACCATTTCCTCAGTCCGAATCCAGTAAATGAAATCCATCTTTATTAAGTACAAAGAGCTTCTTTTGCAAAAGGATGACTCCATCACTCATAGTATTCACAGTTGTTCACATCATACTGGAGCCGGCATTTATCAGATGCCTCTGACCCTCCCAAAGCCGTATCTCCTTCCTCCTCATCGATTCCCTTCAATAACTTTTCCTCTTCACAAGGCTCATTATTAAAATAGATATGCTCCCTTCAGGAAACTATGCTTGGCCAGCACTAACAATATGGTGAAAGATTTTTCGCAGCTGGAGCACAGACCACACCCCATCAAAGATTTTCCAACACAATTTAGTACTGTATGACAAATCAGGAAAGAGTGCCTCTTCAGAACCCTAGAAAATAGGTTATTCACCTATAACTGTAGTTCTAGAAGTGGTATATAGTCCACATCAACACATTGGCAGTTCCACTGGAAAGTGCTAATTCGCTGGAACATCTTCAAGCCAAGCTCCTCCCACCACCCAGGTGTCATATCCTATGGCTCAGCCCAGTGATGCCAGATCCTGTACGCTGGAAGCAGGAATTCATGTGCACTTGCCAGGGGAGGCCGGGTGAGTGGTGTGGATGTTATCTATATACCACTTCTAGAACTACAGTTACAGGTGAGTAACTTATTTTTCCAGGAATGTGAATATAGTTCACTATCCACACACTGGCAGACTTGAAGGGTTAATAAAATATACTGGGAGGTTCATCACTTGGTTAAGGTGGAACTCTGATACAACCTTCAGGTGGGGGCGAAGGACAACCTTGTCTTTGTGGAAAACCAGATAAGGAGACTCCACAGAGAGTGCCTGGAGCTCGCTAATCCTTCTGGCTGAAAAGACAGCCACCAAGAAGGCCATCTTTTGCAACAGATGTAACATCTCACACCTGTGCACAGGCTCACATGGTTTGCCCATGAGCACAGCCAGCACCAGCAGTAGGTCCCATGGTTGTAGTGGTTCATGCACCAGAGGGGACAGGTGGTGAAGGCCCTTGAAAAAGCACCCGATCACCTTCTCCTGGGCTACTGTCAACATACCAGCCAATGCCCAGTATACCAAAATGCCTGCCAGGTGCACCTCGAGGGTTGTCACTCACAGCCCCAGCTGGGTGATTGACAAGAGATACTTGAGCATACTAGCCACAGGGCAGGCAAGGGGATCAAGCTCCTGGCCCTGACAGCAAATGGAAAACCATTTTCCTTTAAAGGCATAGAACCAGTGAGTTGACTCCTTTCTGGAGGCCTCCACAACTTGAAGCACTTCCTTTGAAGGACCCATGGCCTGGAACACTAGCCACTCAAGAACCAGGCCATGAGGCAAAGGGACTGTAGGTCTGGGTGTGGGGACCATCCCCTGTTGTCTGGTCAGCAGGTCCAGACAAAGAGACAACCACCACGGAGGCCTGTTGTTGAGGCCGAGGAGATCTGGGTACCAGAACTGCCATGGCCAGTCTGTAGCTATCAGGATCATTTACATCTTGTCCTTCCAGGACCTGACCACAGCCTTGTGGATCAAGGAGAAGGGAAGAAAGACGTACATGAGTCCTGGGGTCCAGGGCCTTATGAAGGCATCATCCATCAGTGTCCCAGACTGAGGGGTTGGGCACAAAACAGCCTCAGTTTTGCAATCTTTCAGGAGGCAAACAGGTCCACCAGAGGTGTTCCCTAATGGAAGAACGGGCAGTCCACCACCACTTTCTGATTCAGGGACCACTTGTGCAATGTCTCTACCACCCAGCTGAGAGTGTCTTCTAGCTGACTGTCTGCTTCAATGACATGAATCGCTAAGAGATCTGCACCCAGGCTGCACAGGATGGCCCAGGTGTTGAGGGTCTCTCGACTCAAGGGAAGGGAGTGCATGCCACCCTGCCTCTTCAGGTAGAACATGGTCATGGTGTTGTTTATCTGGACTTGTATGACCTGACCCCTGACTAAAGGAACAAATTCTGTCAGAGCTAGCCTCACTGCATGGAGCTCCAGCAGGCTGATGTGGTGATGGGACTCCCTGGGTGACCAGAACTTGTGGGGTCTGTGGTTCCCCAGCTGCACTCCCCACCCCACCACAGATGCATTCATCGTGAAAGTGATGGTTGGCTATGGGCCTACAAATGGGACTCATTCCTCCAGATATTCTGAGATCAGCCACCAGTGGACAAATGACAGCATGGATGGGTCACTGTGACCGGATGGTCTAGTGTCCTAGGCGCTGGGACCACTGATGGCCAAACTCCAACTGCAAGTGCCTCATCCACCTGCAGGCCCACTGGGCCATGCTGGTGCAGGATACCATGTACCCCAGCAACTGTAGGAAGTCCTGGGCAGGGTGTGAGTGCCCATCCTGAAATGACTGGACAAAGGAGTAAGATTCAGTGCCCGGTCCACAGCGAGGAGGGCCTTGGCCCACAGCGAGTCTAGCTCTGCCCCGATGAAGTAAATCACCTGTGAGGGGATCAGTTTGAACTTGGCCATGTTGTGCAACAGACCCATGCCTCTGCAGGTCTGGAGGGCCAGATCTTTGGACCGATGCACAGCCTCCTTGGACAGCCCAGCAATCAGCAAGTTAGGCAGGTTGGGATAAACCATGATGCCCTTGTGCCATACGAAAGCTGCCAACATTGCCATGCACTTGGTGAAGATCCCCGGTGCAGACAAGAGGCCGAAGGGCATGACCTGGAACTGATACAGAACCCTTTCTGTGTGGAACTGAAGGTACCACCAATAGGACGGATGTACTGTCTGGGATGTGGAAGAATGTATCCTGGAGGTCCAAGGAGCAGAACCACATGCTCTGCTCTAGAGATGGTATGATATGGTTCTGTTCAGGGTTACCACCCATAACTTCCACGTCCTCATGTACTGATTGAGATCATGCAGATCCTACACGGGGTGCCAGCCCCCCCCATCCGTTTTTGGACCCAGAAGTACCTGGACATGTACCTCTGACTTGCCAGGGCATCTAGGGCACAGCTATAGCCCTTTTTGCAAGGAGCTAAATAACCGCCTCCCTTAGGGTGGACAGTGTGTCCTGAGACACTGAGGACTTCCTTGGAGCAAGGGATTGGTACAGTGGGGCAGCCTCAAAATCTAGAGGCCGTCTTCTGTCTACCACCTCGAGAACCCACTTGTCCATAGTATGACAGAGCAGTGTGACCAGAAGTGACAAAAACCAAAACCCCATAGAGAACTGGGTCAGAGAGTGGACAGGTAGGAGGCTGACACCCCCCAACCCATCACTGGGCAACTCTGGATGGGGCACCAGCCACTGGGGCCAGAGGGGCACCACTACCCCTACCCCTGCCTTTTTTTGGCTCCTGGCTGGAGAATTTGGCCTTGGGATGCTAGGTTTGGTAACATTCCTGTGGGGGATGCTGCTGAGGCTGCTGTGGCTGAAAGAACCAAAACTGAAAGGCCTTCTTTTTCAGTCTCTGGGCATTAGGGTCCTTCTGGGACAAAGCCACAGAGTAAAAGGTGGCGCTGGACTTCTCAATCCTGATGGGATGACCTTCAACCCCTGGGCCAAAGAGGCAGGTGCCCAAAAAAGGGGCATTGGCCAGCTAGAGCTCAGTGTCTACCATAAAGGTGGATAGTCTTAGCCAGGCCTTGTGATGAATTGCCCATGTCTTAACGCCAACTGATGGAGACCAAGAGAGGAGGTGGTGTAGACATGTGGCCAGGCTTCTTTGACTCATTGCCTGGGGGTTGTCCACATCCCCTTGGTTTCTGGACTTTCAGAAAGCCGAGTCCATGACCAGATGCTTAACCACGACATGGTCTGAGAACCCAGAAAGGGACCCAGTAGAGAGCTCATACTTGCGGACCATACGAATGGAGGGTGCCGGGCAGGATGCTGGATGCTGACAAAGCTCCAGGGCCAGTCCCAATATGGTCTCAGCCATGGGAAAGGCACCCCCCTGGATTTGTCCCTATTGAGGATGTCTGTGAATGGGTACTTGACCATTTTCTGAACAGACTCCAGAGGGGCCAACATGAATTCTGAGATGAGCTGCATTAGAGCCCTAAATAACACCAGCCCATGGTCGGTAGTCAGTTCCTCGACCGACACACTATCGAAGGTATGCATCCTCGATGATAGCATGGATGAGCCATCCGAGTGATTTGAGGATGCCTCAAAAACAGCCCTCAACTGTTTGCTGCTGGTGATTTCCACCAAACAGCCAGCCAGGCAAACTGGCTGCAGCACAGGAGTCCTTCATCGGAGCCCCCACCAAGGGCTGTGGTGGAGACAGCTACACCTGCCAGGGTTTTGAGACAGGTGGTGGGGACATCTGCTGAGGACAGACTGGAGTGGGAATGACCAGTGCCTGCTAGTCAACCACATGTGATGGGGGTAGAGCCCTACCATGCCCCACAATATTCCACTACTGCCAGAGGAGTTCCTTGCAGTGCCACAGCATCTGGTGGTGGAGCCTCTCCTCCTCCAAGGACAAGGAGGTCAAGGAACATTAATGGTGATGCCTCCCAGTTGAGCAAGAACGCAAGCAGCAACTCTTGACAAAGAGCTCAACCCTGACCCTTGACCTAAGGGTTGACACTGAGGAGCAGCCACTGGGGGTTCATTATAGACCACATGCTAAGGTGTATAGGGAAGCACAGGCTTTGGTGGAACAACCACTAGTGTAAACTGTTCCCGAGTACAGCCAGCTGGGGACACCGACTGCTCCATGTTTTCCTGAGTGAAGAATGGGAAAGACAGGGTCTTTGTGATCGACTTCTTGTCAATCCTCTCCAACAAGTGGTCAATGGGGTCTAGAAAAATCTCAACCTCCTAAATGGCTGGTGTCAAAGTCAACAAGCCCTATAGGGGCACAGTGGAGCTTTCAACCTGGCCCTCAACCACAGAAGACTTTACAAGAGTCAATTTGATAGCTCTTTAGTGCTATCTTGTGACACGTCAACCTGTCTTTTAAATATAGGGCTAGGTGTCATAGTTCTTCTGGCTGCTAACACTCCGTGGGCGTTGCAAGAGTGACATGGTGACATCAACGGCAGGCACCAATAAAGCTCAGCTCTAGCAAGCGGAGGCACAGAGAAGGAAGGCTTGGACTATGAGGGTCCAGTAATATATTCACTGAGGCTGGAGGGGAAGGCAGCGCTACAACTGCAGTGGGCATTTTTAATTATTTTTTTTTACTTTTTTTTCCTGTGAGGTAACAAAACACGCTGCAACGTGCAGTCCCCTTTGTCAGAGGGTTGTACGCACCTGAACTGTCACGGAGGTGATTTGATAGCTCTTTAGCGCTATCTTGTGGCACGTTAACCTGTCTTTTTAAAGATAGAGCTAAGTGTCATAGTTCTGCCGGCTCCTATTACTCCGTGGGTGTTGCCATAGTGACATCACTGGCAGGCATCAATAAAGCTCAGCTCTAGCGATAAGAGGTGAGCACAGAGCAGAGGTGATGCAGCAGAGGCCAGTGGCATCTGACAGCATCAGACAGGGAAGAAGGGAAGAGGGACCTGAACTCAAACAGATATAGGACAACATATATGACATAGACAGAAGTCCCAGGGTGTTGTGTGAGAGATATTGCAGTAACACTACAACAAATATAATTCTACAGTCTTTGTGTTTACATATACAAACTCACTGAGATTAGAAGCCATGGAGAAGACATTTGTTACACTCCAAACTGGGGTCACAGGCAAAAGGTGTACATTATGCAGCAGGATTAGTACTCAGCATAATACTGACTTTATTCAGACAATATGCACACAATGTACAGAGCTAAAAGAACTGAGGACCAAAATGATTGGCCTAGAACTACAAATTAAATGTTTGATGAACTCCGAAAGGGACCCAACAATAGAAGGCAGTAGTAACACAACTACTGAGAATACCATTATGGTGCAGAACAAAAGACAAAGGGAAGTCGATGGAGAATTAGACAACAATTTGGGAAATGCTTCATTTAAAAAGGGAAGGCAAGCAATAATATTTGGTGCAACAATTGTTACACAATCATCAGCACAAAATTGTACTAATGAAACGGGACAAGAATCTAGATGAGAAAATAACCTCTCCATTTAATGAAATCCAAGGCCCCAATTGGAATAAATAACCAAGAAAAGGAAATGCATAATACAGCAATTATTAACATAGAAGGGGATAACACAAATCAGAAAAAAGACCAAAATACAAAGGAAGGGGGGCACACTGAACTATAATATAACAACTGAGAATAGCTTTGCAACATTATTGACATTAATGGATAACGTGGAGAAAGAAACCAATGAACTGATGGATATAGTCAATGACAGTGAAAATTTAGGCAGCTAGGGTGTAGAGGGCACATACATGAATGAGGCGGAGATGGAAACGACAACTGAAAAGAAACCACGAAAGATATACACATTATAGGAGACTCTATTATAAAATATACCAATACAATCACAACCTAAAATAGGAAAGGACAGGTTACTATTATGTCGCTGCCAGGGGCAGGAATAAATTATACTCATGAGCTATTACCAAAAAACCAATAGTTATGGTTCACACAGTGACAAACTGTGGGAGGGGCAGCAGCATTATAAGATGGTAGCTGCGCACTCGAGCAGACTCGATAGACCACAAGGCCTGTTTCTGCTGGCATTTTCATATGTTTGATCTGAGACACAATACAGAACTTGAGATACTGAACAATTTCAAGGGAATACATTAGAATCTGAAAGAAAAAAAAAAGTGAGGTTATACTGTCAGAAATACTCCCAGTCCCCAGGGCAAGGTATGGGTCTAATAGGAAAATAATACGAATAAACAACGAATTAAGAAAGTGGTGTTTACAGAATGGCAACACTTTGATCAAAACATGGGAATTTTATGAAGGAAATAAAAAAATATTCTGTAAAGATGGTCTGCACCTAACCTGTAGTGGAAGTATGCTCCTTGGAAGTGTTTTCAACAATGTTATAAATAATTAAACTAAAAAGTGTGTGGGGGGCCGAGATTATGGCAAACCCAGACATACGCAACATATCAAGGGACAACAAAAAGGAAAGGTTAGAATTGCAAATAAGGACTGTGATCAAGGAGTTTAAAAATCAAAATACAGTAACTAAAAATCATATTGAAGGAGGAGGATATATCAGTATGTGCAGTGACTGAAACCTGGTTCAGCAAGGATGATTGGGAAACTGAAATGTGGGCTACCAGATGAGAGAGAGAGAGAGAGAGAGAGAGGGAGGAGGAGGAGAGAGAACATGTGCGGTGGTGGAGTGGCCTTGTATGTACTAGAAAGTACAAAAAAAAAAGAAAGAAATTTAAATTGGGTTGCAGAACAGGATGAGAACATATGGGTAGAAATCTTCACCAAAAACACTAAATTAATGATTGGTGTTGTATACACACTCCCTAAACAGAGTAAAGAAGAACATTTACATTTTCTAGAGCAGATAGATGGACTGTATATAGAGGGAAATTACATGTTAGTGGGTGATTTCAACTATCTTAATATAGACTAAGAAACCTAGACAGGATCAGCAGCACAAGAAAATACATTTTTGGATATGATATTACAAGAAAATGTTGAGCAATTGTTTAAAGAATCTACAAGAAAAAATAAAACATTTGATCTGGTGTTCTCTAACTTTAAAGAGGAAGTGGAACAGGTTGAAGTATTAGAACCGCTTTTTTTTTTTTTTTTAACTTTCTTTTATTCACTGGGACCTAGGGCATCTCTCCAGGGTACCCCTTGACTTCTGCCTCTACTCCCTGCCTGAAACCTCCTCTACTGGGCTCCTACAAGGCTGTCTCCACTCGGTCCCATGGCTTGACCAGTCCCCTGGATCACCCCCTGGTGGGGGCCCGCCTGTGGTGGCCTATCTGTGATTAGAAGGACAGCCGCGGGAACCAGTAGAGCCAGAGCCCAGGGAGGCAGGTCCGATGTTGGGATGTGGGCTGGTCTCCAGGCCCTCATTGACTCCCCTAGGCCACTAGGGTTTTTTCCAGACTGCCCCCGGAGCGCCAAGGTAATGCTGGCAGTGAATCTACGTGCATCCACCTCCACGCCTGCCCCCAATGTAGCATCAAGCCCAGCTACTCAGTAATGCCCCTGGTCTCCACCAGGAGCCACAACGGAGCGAGGCATACTCCAGAACTCACCCCAGGAGGGGAGAGCCATCCTTTGGATGCTCAATGTCCTCCCTCCTCTGCCAACCCCCAATGACCCGAGTCTATTCCCGAACCTGGGATACCAGCATGGCACGAGGTGTGGTGTCCAATGCCTCAACCCTCAGTGCCACTGGGCCAACCTAGAACCGCTGGTTGACAGTGACCACAACATGATCAAAACAGCCATAAAATTGGAATATAAATCATATGGAGGTATTAAGAAACTGAAATGTTACAATATGGCAAATTACAAACATATGAGTGAGTACCTAGTGTTTTGGGACTGGGAACAGGACCTACAGGGGGACGTTCTCGAAACAATGTGGAATAAGATCAGGAATAAGATTGACTACCATATCAGAGTATACGTATGAGAAATTATTAAATATAATTTAAACAGAAGAATACCTAAATGGTTCACTAACAAAATTAAGAAAAACATTTAAAAAAAAAAAAAAAGGAAACCATATAGGAAATACAAACACCCAACAGGTGAGAAATGGGAGATATACAAGAAACTAACTCAAGACAGTAAAAAAGAAATAAAGAAAGCAAAAACAGATAATGAAATTAAAATGGCTACAGCAACATAGGACAACAAAAAGTATTTTTTCAATTACATAGGTAGTCTCAAGGGAGGACAAATTAAAGAAGGAGAAACCACAGTAACCAATGAAAAGCAAATGGCGGATATCTTTAACAAGCATTTTGCTGGCAACTTTAAAGCCAAGGGGCATAATTATAGCTCATCAGACACTAGACCAAAGAACCTAGAAAATATCAGAATTATATCTGTTGATGAGGTTTATCAAAAATTAAAATTACTGAAAGTTAATAAATCCCCGGGTGTCGATGGTGTGTACCCAAGGCTTTTGAAACAGCTGGCCAAAGAATCAGCAGGGTCAATCAGTAAGCATTTAACAAATCACTAACGGAAGGCAGAACAATTGCAGACTGGAGAAGAGCAAATGTGACGCTGATAAACAAAAAAGGGGACAGGAGCAACACTACAAATTTTAGAACAATTAGCCTCACCTCTGTGACAGGTAAAGTAATGGAGGGATTCATCAGGTACATCATCCAGCAACACATACTAGAGAAGTGTCTCACAGACATATCACAGCACAGGTTCAGTTGAGGAAAATAGTGTCTGACAAATTTGTTGCATTTCTTTGAGACAGTGAGTAGTGCACTAGACAGGACTACCAGTGGATGTGGTTTTTCTATATTATTCAAAGGCATTTGATTCCATCCCCTCATCAAGAATTAATTCAACAACTAATAAAACAGGAATTCCACCCCTGTATTGTATCCTGGGTGCAGTCATGGCTGGATGATAGATACCAGAGAGTATCTCTATAAAGTGTCATAGTTCAAACTGGATAGGTGTCACGAGTGGTGTTCCACAGGGGTCCTGTGTTGGGGCCAGTATTATTTAACATCCTAATATCATCCATGCAGACCTCAGAAAATGCATGAATATGTAATTACATGGATGACGCAAAGGTGGGAGCTATAATTAATAACACAGAAGCAGCAGCTGAATTCCAAAAAGAACTGGAGCAACTATGCATATGGGCGAATAATCATGTCCTGGATTTTAATGTAGAAAAGTGCAAAATAATGCACTTAGGACATAACAATATCAAAAGCCAATACACCCTAAATGATAAAACTCTAGCAACAACAGTATTGGAAAAGGATTTGGGAGTATACATTGCCAACAAGCTGAAATTTGACGATCACGCCAGGGAGATAGTAAAAAAGGGAAATAGAATAACGGGATGTATACTAAGAAATGTTAGGAGTAGAAGAAAAGAGGTACTTATTCCACTATTCACAGCACTGGTTAGGCCACATCTGGAATATTATGCTCCTGTCGTATCAGTATATAATAATATAGGCAGTCTAAAACTATTGTAACGGGAACAGAGGAAATGACCAAGAAAATATATGGACTGAAAAATATATCACATAAAGAAAGATTATATACACTAGGGCTATTCTCGATAAAATATAAAAAAGAGGTGACCTGTGTTATGTGTACAAAGCATACAACGATGAATAATTATGGACAACATCAAGTTTATGTAAGAATGACAGTAGTAAAGAAACAAGGTCCCATGGGATACAACTAAGGGGCAAAATATGTAGAACCAATAAAAGAGGCCAATAGTTCAGTCAAAGGGTACTTGGGAGCCTGGAATTCACTACCAGAGAGAGTAGTTTATAGTGAAACAATGAATCAATTTAAAAAAGAGCTGGACAACTATATGGGCATTGACAAGGTAATGCAATTCCACGGATATGTGGTAAGTCACCAAAGGGTTAATTCCTAAAGACTTGAAACATTCTATAAAACTATAAAACTATGAGCACTCCACCCAAGTCGAGCAGTCAGGAGAGTTGAAGGAGTGGGAGGACTGAACTCTCCTGGTGCCATGACTGGCATCGGCAGCACTTGTGTTTCCTACTTGTAGCTGGCAGGGCTTTCCTCAAAGCTTGAAGGGCCCAAAATATCTCACAGAATTCTCTGGTGAAGGACACTCTGACACTGGCCCCTACTGGAAGCAGCACTGAGGCAGAAAAGGTGCCCACTGTAGCAGTAGCTACCGCCTCTTCCACTGACATGAGTTGGGCAGCAGACCCCATTACAGCAAAGGCCTCCTTGTGGCCTTTCAGCTGGAGCTTTGGGTCCCTATCAGCCAGGTTGTTGAGAAGAAGCTGGGCTGCACAATACTCCAAAGAGGAAGGAAGCATCGCTTGGCACAGGCCACTGCCCAAAACATCATGTGCAGCACCCAAACAGTAGAGGAAAGACATGTGAAGGTTCATCAGTGACATCTTCTGGTGGCACATGATGCAGAATTTGAAGCCGGGAGCTGGCTATGCTTCCTCATGTTTCATCTTTCGTCATCAGGGCTGGTGCCGAACTGATGTCAAAGAGAAAGGGTTGAAGTAATGTGAAATATTGAAAAAAACAGAAATCCCCAATGACACACTGGACAGCCTACAACACACAGAGCTGTAAGGAAGGAGACCAAACTCTTCCAGTGGAAAGGAAGACCTGCCATAATGAGACCAAGCCGAGGGATAAACCATCAGGGTGTTGGGAGGAGCTTAGCTTGAAAATGTTCCAGAACTCCCAATGTGTGGATAGTGAACTATATCCTTGCCCCCTAGAGCTCAATATTTCTCACTTGCCTAATGCGTTTCAAGATTCTTTCTTCTTCCACCCCTGAACAGATGATTAGGAAAGTTCTCGGCACAGACACAGTTTGTGCATGCCTTGACATGATCTGAAAGCCTTTTCCAGCCAGGACACTTGTTTCGCAGCTGCCAAAATTAACAATTTAGAAAGCAGTCTTTGTGTGCTTGAAAGGGGATCCTCTCCCTCTGGTCTCTCCTCCAGGGTATTTTATTTAATCACTTTGGAGGAGGCATCCACTGCCCACAGCACACAGCACTCATGTCGGTCAGTGATTGTTCTAATGCATCTACCCTGGTCTCCAAGGTTGACACTCTGAAAGTTAAGGTATCACATTTTTTATCTTGGTCCAGAACAGTCTTGACCGACTGGGCTAGAATGGAGTTCACTCTTTTCAGAGATACTTCCCCAACATGAAGTGCATTCTGGTCTAACCAATGGCCCAGCTTGTTGCTGCTGCCAAAAGTCCTGCCCCGATGATCTGGACTTTATGAAATCCATAGACACTGCTGATCCTTTGGCTCTAGGCATAGTTCCAGCTGATGTGATAAAATCACAAACTCCTTCATACAATCTGCATTTGAGTTTTAGACAGATTAATCAGATTGATTAGTGAAATGAAGAATCTCCTCAGGAGCTCCAAAAACAAGTGTCTGTTCCTCCGGATTGCTCAACAACACTCCTCCCCATATCTTTTGTCTCGGGGATGACCTGAACTGCCTCAGCAAGCCTTCATTTTTTGGAGCTTACCTTTCCCAGCCCAGCCTGCACTGTCATGGAGTCCAGCTAAGTGACCAAGAAGTTCACAGAGGGGGTGAGCTCCTGTTTTTCTGCAGCAAGCAGTATGCCCAGTTTGGAAAAACCCACAGAAAGTCCTTCAGCATGGCTCCATATTCTTCTGTGTACTAGTTATGCCCCTTTCTCACTAACATATCCCCATCCTCCAAAACCCCCAGCTACATCCCCTTCTCATGGACTTACCCCATCCTCAGGTCATTGGGGGTCCACAAGCCCCTCTGTTATACCAAACTGAGGAGGATGCTTTGGTTGGCAGTGCGGGGCATGTGGGGTGCCGGGACCATCCTGCACAACCAGGATTGCTTGTATGCTTTTTCTCCTGTCCCTCTTTCTTGGGACACTGGAAAACAGGGTGTGCATGTTCACACATGCATGCAGAGCGTGTTGCCATAGGGCACTAGACAGCATTCTCTCCTGTAGGTGTGCCAGCCTGCAGCACCATCCATGGTCATCCGGGTCGTGCCTGAAAATAGTCATTTTATGGCTAGTGCACCTACCCGGTTAACAAAAACTAAATAAACAAGCATTTGTCAATGCCAAATGTTTGCTTGCTGGCATTGGTAGTGAAGAAGTTACAGAGCTGCGTAATAGGAATGGCAGTGAAGTACTGAACTGAAGCCAACCCCACCACCATCCTGCAGAGAGTGACAGGCATTGGGGTGTGTCTTTGGGTCATCAGACATAACGGCCACGCCATTTCACCGCACCCTACCCTGCAGACACTGACAAGTGTCACGGTGTGCCTTGGGGTCTTTGGCCCTTATGCGCATCCTATTCCATCAGGAAATATGGTGAGATGGATGTGGTATAGGAGAATGGGGTGAACTTTGGGGCCGAAGAGTCCAAGGCACATCTCGATGCCTCTCACTGGCTGCAGGGTGTGGAATGGTATGAGCGTTACAGGCAAGAATCCCAAGTCACACCCCTGATGCCTGTCATTCTCTACAGGGTGGGGCGTTATGGTTGGAAACCCTAACACCTCAGGCAGTCGGTATTTTCACTCCAAATTTTCAACATGGTTTTTTTGTGAACCCCACCTCATGAAAAGTGGCAATATCAGTTTGTTAGTCGAAAGCTGCTTATGCACAGCGACTATGACATTTAGCACCACAGGTGCAAAAACACATTCCGAACAGGATGTGAAAAATGACAGCTGTACTGTTCATGGGGAGGTGTAAAAATGGCAATGTTGAAAATCTGCAGTAAAATATTAAAAATGCTGACGTATTTCACGAAGGCATAGAAACTGTGCAACGCACAATCTGTAATGTAATTAGTTTGGGGATTTTTACAGCAGATTGTCAACACAGGTATTTTGGGACCTCTGAGCATGAACAGTGTCACTGTGATTTTCTTTATCTGTCCCGAACAATGATTTCCCACAGCGACCACGCATCTCTGCGCTGAAAGTGTGAAAACACATTTCGGCCATGCTGTGAAAAATGACAACTGTACTGTTCATAAGGAAGTGTGGAAAAATGCCACTGGTGAAAATCTGGACTGAAAATATTACAAGGTCATGAACTTACGAGGGCGTGGAACTGCTAATGCTCACTCGTAACACAGTCATTTATGGATTCTTTGTCAATAATTTTAACATAGCCATTTTAAGATCTTCTGCTCATGAACAGTGTCACTGTGATTTTCTTAATGTGTTCCATACAATGATTTCGCACACCGACTGCGCCATTGTGCGCTACATGGGCGGAAACACGTTTTGGGCAAGATGTGAAAAATGACAGGTACACTGCTCATAAGAAAGTGTAATAAAATGGCAATGTTGAAAATCTGGGTGAAAATATTGAAATTAGCAGGCTTACGAGGCATGCGTAGGAACTGCATAGCCTTGCGCTAAATAAAACAGTCATTTGAGAATTTTTTCACCAAATTTTTCAACATAGGCTTTTAAGGAGCCACCTTATGAACAGTAGCAGTGTCGTTTCATTACTCAGTCAAGGTGATTTCGCGAGTGATCATGAAATCACCCTTCGGCCATTACCATGACAGTGACAGCATTCATGAGAAGGTGTCCCAAAACCCCATGTTGAAAATTTGGTGCAAAAATTCCAAAAAATGCCTGAGATATGCAGCAAAGTTGAAAAAACCCTATCTATCCCATTATACAGCTTACTGGCATTTCCTCAGTTCGCGGTCGGCTTTGAAGAGTGCAGACGTGTTCCCGGTCCACCGAAGATCGTCGCGCCAGAGTCCGGAGGTAAGTATGGGGTGGGGGTGTGTGGGGAGGCAGGGTGCGCAGTGGGTGGGCGCGGATGGGCTGGGTGAATGCCGAGGGAGCGTTTTCTTGTTTACAGTTTTTTTTTTTTTTTTTTACAGGAAGACGACGTGGACGCTTGCTACGCTGGGTGGGTTCCCAGCATGGCAGCTAGAAGGCTGTTTGGGGGCTGGAGCCGATGGGGATTGGGCACCCCGTCAGCCATACGGACTTGTGCCACGGTGGGCTCCCAGCGTGGCAGCTGTAGGGCTGTTTGGGGGCTGGAGCCGACGGGGATTGGCACCCCGGCCAGCCATACGACTTGTGCCACGCTGGGTGGGCTCCAGCATGGCAGCTGTAAGGTTGTTTGGGAGGTCTGGAGCTGACGGGGATTGAGCACCCCTCGCCGCCCATAATGATGGTGTTGCCACGCTGGGGTGGGCACCCAGCATGGCATCTGGAACTGGGCGGGGCGCAGCGAGGCGGCGGAGTTAGGCACCCCGTCGGCTACAGCTAATCGTGGAGGCGAGCACACGAAATGCGTGCGTGTGTGTAAGGCAGTATGCGTGCACGTGTGTGTAAGGGGGGAGCACGCATGAGCAGGCGATATCTTATCGCTGCTCACTGAAGCGTAGCTCCCTCTTTCAACTGTATGCCACTGCATTTGCAACTGCTGTCATAGACAGCTCCAGCAGTGATTGGAGAACTGCGACTGCGCCTGCAAACACACTGACTGAATTGGAAGTCGCTGACACACCTCCGAAAAACTCAGATGATGGCACTATGTTTCTTGCACATGCGTGCAAGCAAACATAATAAAATGGTCGCCCAGCTGTCACTGATGAGGCAGCGCTGCACAGCTATGTTCCCAGATAAGGGGCACATCCCTATATGTTCAAACATTTCCCCGCCAAATGGCCCAGGCTCATTCCGGAACTTAATTTGTTGGCATCACAAGCAGTAGCACTGCTGTTGCACCCAGAGGCTGGCAGCATGGCCCCATAATCATCTGGTATCGATCCTTCTATAAAAAGAAAGTCATCCAGGTAATCCACCATTTCCTTCTGACTAGCTACGGGCTGTGAAAAAAATGCTCACTTCATGTAGCGTCATGCACAATTTCGGTGAGCCACTCACATTCTGCCTCTTCAGTTTTCGGTCCATCAGTGCACGGACCAGACTACACACTGGCACCATCATGGGCTCCAGAGATCATGAGCCCTAAGCCACAGGGTCTTCCCCGTTCAAGTCTGCCAGCAAGACACAAGGGATTCTGCAGGAATTCCTCCTGCCAATCACCGCTTCCCTGCCAGTCAGGCTGCAAAATGCTCATCACAGGGCGGGACTTGATTGCCCATAAACGTTTACAGTGCAGCTTACGCTTGCCACTGTGAGCCGCTCACCTCTTGCCTCTTCAGTTTTCAGCCCATCGGAGCACAGACCAGAGTACATGCTGATACTATCTTGGGCTCTGGGGGTCGTGAGCCCTAAGCCACAGAGGCTTCCCTGTTCAAGTATGTGCCAACAGGTCACCAGGGAATCTACAGGAATTCCTCCTGCCAGTCACCATTTCCCAGTCAACTGGGCTGCACAGTAGTCATAGTAGGACAGTAATTGATTGCCCTTTAAACTCTGTCTTTGTCTAGTGGTCCCATGTGAGCGGTCCTGGCACAAGTGGACTAGCAGGTATGGGAGTCCTCAAGGGAAGTCACTAGAGGGAGATGCCAGGAGACTGTCCAACTTTCACCCTGCAGTACTGTAAGTGTTCCTAGTAACCTGCAATCATGTTGCTTACTGCGACTAGGTAGGGAACTGAAACTATCTGTTGTTTACTGGCACAAACTGGGGCCTATCTGCTGACTTTATTCTGCTCAGTAGGGGCTCCTATGCATTGTAAAAGTTGTTTCTGCATTTTACTTGCACTGCTACTAGCCAGGACCTGGCTGTCCAGCATATACTGCTCATAGAGGCTATTACTCTTGTACCGCTTCTACCCACCTGCTGTTGAGTATTGCCATGTCTCACCTATTTAGTAGACTGCTCTCACTCCACCCCAGTTGTGTAATTTAGACTTCCTCCCTACCTGTGTGAAGCCCACATTCCCCCCAGATTTGTTCATTTAGGTTTCCACCCTATCTGAGCGAAGCCCACATTCCCCCCTAATTTGTTCATTTAGGTTTCTGCCCTGAGTGAAGCCAGCATCTCCCTTAAATTGTTCTTTTAGGTGTCCACCCCATCTGGGTGAAGCCCGCATGCCCCCCTAAATTGTTTGATTTAGGTTTCCTCCCTCTCTGTGCGAAGCCCACACTCTCCGTAATTTGATCATTTAGGTTCCCACTCTATCTGGGTGAAGCCAGCATCTCCCTGAAACTGTTCTTTTAGGTTTCCACCCCAACTGCACGAAGCCTGCATGCCCCCCCCAAATTGTTTGATTTAGGCTTCCTCCCTCTCTGTGTGAAGCCCACACTCTCCGTAATTTGATCATTTAGGTTCCCACCCTATCTGGGTGAAGCCAGCAACTCCTTGAAACTGTTCTTTTAGGTTTCCACCCCAACTGCGTGAAGCCTGCATCCCCCCTAAATTGTTTAATTTAGGCTTCCACCCTATCTAGGTGAAGCCTGCAGCCCCCTAAATTGTTTAATTTAGACTTCCACCCTATCTGGATGAATCCCATATCCCCCCTAAATTGTTCTTTTAGGGTTCCACCCTATCTGGGTGAATCCTGCATCACGTCTAAATTGTTACTTAGGCTTCTACCTTATCTGGGTGAAGCCCCCATTCCCCTAAATTGTTTATTTAGGCTTGCACCCTATCTGGGTGAAGCCCACATCTCCCTAAATTGTTTAATTTAGGCTTGCACCCTATCTGGATGAAGCCCATGTAACCCCCAGGTGGCGTTATCCCAAGGGCTACTACCCCTGCCTGCTGGACTACCAACAGGTTGAGGGGCCTAGGTCCTAGGATGGGTGCCTCCACCCAGACGTCAGGGTTTGTAATGGTTGGTTGAGTTTGGTCACAGACCTCTGGGACACTGAGACCCCCTTTTAGTCCCTCTAATGATCCACACAATACATAGAAATTACAGTACCAATACCCCACATGTACACATGGTTCAACCATAAGGTACCACTTACCCTTGAGACTGATTCTGAAGTTCGTCTCGGACGACCCCCTGTAAAATAAGGTTGATCAACATACATAAACTAATGCAATGCCTGCTATATAGGTACTGACACTTCAGACAGTTTAAAGTCAATAACATCAAATCTGGTTTATTTAAGGGGAGTGGAACACAAGAGGGGGAGATCAAGCTGATTGGCAGAATTAAATCACAGTACTGTGCACTCATACATGGTCTTAAAAGTCACACTCTGGGTATCCAGGTTGGAGGGGCCAGCCAGGTCTGTTGCCCGGGGCTGGCCGGCAGGTGCAGATGGATAGGGCCCTGTAGGAAAAAACATATGCACAACACCCAATTGTAATCCAGAGCCGGATGGCTCAGTCCTTGAGGAAATGAAATAAAGAAAATCAGATGAAACACTGGTGATTGATAACAGGTCGCAGGGGAATACCCTGATTTGTACTCACACTACCCCAAACTGAGAACCTGATGCAGATGGCTGTTCTGAACTGCCAGACAAACAAGGCAGAGAGATGAGATTCTACAGGCCACGCCCAACTGCTTTGACTAGTGGACGGATTTAATCTGATTACACTCAGTTCAGCTTTCAGTTTACACCACACGGTGACAAGAGAACCAGAATAGCTATTCTCTACAAGCATTCAACACCTTTATATGTAAAGGAAATTACTATACCAGGCAGCTGCTCATAGGTCCTGATCACACTTACTGCAAACACCCGGGAGTTCACACAGCAGCTTCAGTTCCTGACAGACCAAGTGCGATTCAGCAATTTCTCCAGTCTTCTACAGGGTGAGCCTGGTTTCCACTTTTAGCCTTCCTTTCTTTCAGACAACTCGGATTCAGTCCAATTCAAGCTTGCAATGGCCACCGACTGACTGCAGGGCCTCTCACGTGCTTTCCGCACGAAACCATACAACACAGAAGCACAAAGCTCCTTCTCTCCTCACAGTCACAATGGATCTGATCTCTCAGTTGCAGGGCAGAACATTCTCATCGAGCACCACTCGGTCCAGTTGGTGGACTCAGCTGTCAATCACTCCAAAGCTCTCTCAGTTGGTGCAAAAAGGCACCAAGGTCCAGAATTTCACTTCCCAGAATTACTAGCTATACCCCCCATTGTAAACCTGCACCCAGGAGAGTCTGAATTCTGCTTGGTCCAAACAGCCTCCATTTTAAAGCTCCCCTTTATTCCATTGGCTCAGCACAGCAGTTTAGTTCCAAAATGGGGGGGACACACACACACACAGAGTCCCAGCAGTAACAAAAGCAGGTTAGACAAACTACAATATTACTAATGCCTTAAATGTTTACAGAGAAACAGGTATATCTTTCAGGGGGGCTCCCTTTGTGCTTTCAATGACCGCAAAATGAAGCGATTGCCCAGCAGTTCAGGCGGAATTCGAGCAGGAAAACACCAGCACCCCTAGGAAAGCATCGATTATTTCTGCAAGCAGGCAGCTCTTAAAGAGACAGTAGGTGGAGGCTCTACCAGCACTCACAGTGCCATTATAATGGCTTAAACGCCGAAACCCAGCAGGCAGGGTAACACTTAGTCAAGCTCCTAGGGGCTTTTTAGGAACCCTCATTAGTAGGGGGGTTACACCCACATCCACAGATATAGGATGCTGTCAGAAGATAAGGACCACTAAGCCCATCCAGTCTGCCCATTTAAGCTATCTAACGAAGTGTCCAGTGACCCTATCTGGTCACTGGCTTTACCTTTTTCTTCCTATCTCTATTATTCCTTTGTTTCTGTCCCATGCACGTTTGAAGCCTGCCAATGTATGGGCTGCCACCACCTCCTGGGGCAGGCTATTCCATGCATCCACCACCCTTTCCATAAAAAAGAACTTCCGGCCGGCCCGGTGGTGCTGAGGGCTGAGGCGCTGGTCGCCTTACCTCGCATCACGCCGGCGACCCATGTTCGGGAACAGACATGGGGCACGGGGGGTTGGCAGGGTGGAGAAGGATTGAGCGTCCCCAGAACTGCTCTCCTTCTCCGGGGAGGGGGGATTGCAGGGCTTGGCGTTCATCTGCCACCTAGTGGAGGCTGGTAGGTAGTGCGTCAACTCTGGAGACTGTGGGCGAGAGTTGTGGCAGGCGGTTGGCAGGGGTGCGCATGGGAGCGTGCGCGCCTCCGCTGCTGGCGCCATTGCACGTTGCAATCTCGGGGGATAAAGGAACAGGGAAAATGGAGAGTCCTCTGTGAATGAAGATGGTCCCTCTCCACTATGGCCTAGGAAGGCACCTCCCCGAACACTAAATCCGGTCCGGTGGGTCAGGTCGCTCCCCACCCCCCTGCCATGAAGAGTAAGTCGAGGGGTATAGGGGAGGGGGCCTCATAACTGGTGCTCGAGCAGGAGGGGGACGTCAGATGCAGGGCAGAGAACTCCAGGAGGCAAAAATAAGTAACCGCATAAAAATAAATAAATAAATAACTTCCTGACATTTCCCCTTATGCAACCACCCCTCAGTCTCATGTTGTGTCCTCTTGTCCTGGCACTACTATTAATCTGGAATATGTTGTCCCTTTCCACCTTGTTAATGCCCTTGAGGTATTTGAATGTTTCTATCATGTCACTTCTCTCCCTCCTTTGTTCCAGCATGTACAAACTGAGGTCCCTCACTCTCTCCTCGTAAGGCTTGTGATGTAATCCCTTCACCATTTTGGTCACCCTCCTCTGCACTGTCTCTATTTTGTTAATGTCCTTTCATAGGTGTGGTCTCCAGAACTGTACACCATATTCAGGTGAGGTCTCACCAGGGTCTTGTATCTTCCTCCTTCGACTTCTGATTCCCCTTCCAATACACCTCAACATCCCACTGGCCTTTCCCACCACCTTTGCTGCCTGCCT
The DNA here is from genome assembly GCA_016271365.2 of Neoceratodus forsteri. NCBI lineage: Eukaryota > Metazoa > Chordata > Ceratodontiformes > Ceratodontidae > Neoceratodus > Neoceratodus forsteri. The sequence goes on along the minus strand of CM028136.1, from coordinate 400,507,761 downwards.
AGTGGCCTTCAAGTAATCTGTGATTATGACCCCCAAGTCCCTCTCCTCCTTAGTTATTGTCAGCAGCTCCCCCCCCAACCTGTGGCTCACCCCAGGGTTCCTGCTCCCCACATACATAATTTTGTACTTCTTTGCATTAAACCTTAGCTGCCATGCCCCTGCCCATCTCTCCAGCTGTTCCAGGTCTTTTCTCAACCTTTCCACCCCCTCTGGAGTATCCACCCTGTTGCAGATCTTGGTGTCATCCACAAACAGGCAAACAGGCAAACCTTTCCCTCCAGCCCATCTGCAATGTCACTGATGAAGATATTAAATAGGACTGGCCCGAGAACTGATCCCTGAGGTACCCCACTGGTCACATCCCTTTCATCTGATTGGGTTCCATTCACCACTATCCTCTGTTTTCTGTCCCAGTTTTCAATCCAGTTCACCACCTTGCGTTCCAACCCAAGGCTGCCTAGCTTGTTGACCAGTCTCCTATGTGGGACTGTATCAAAGGCTTTGCTGAAATTTAGGTAGGGTATATGTACTGCCCCCAGCCCCCGTCTACTGTCTTTGTCACCTAGTCAAAGAAATCTATCAAATTGATTTGGACAGGATAATCCTGCAGAGAACCCATGCTGCCTGGCATCTACCAGTCCATTAGCTTCCAGGTGTTCCACTATTCTTTCCTTAAGGAGTGTCTCCATTATCTTTCCGACTACAGAGGTTAGACTAACTGGCCTGTATTTATCCACTTCTTCTTTACTATCGCTCATGAAGTGGGACAATGTTTGCCCTTCTCCAGTCCTCTGGGACCACTCCAGTGTCTAAGAACTCACTGAAAAGGGCTTCCAGAGGGGCTGCCAGTTCAGTCCTCAGTTCCTTTAGGACCTTGGGATGTATGTCTGGACCCATGACTTTTTCCACCTTTAGCTTCGCCAGTTCTTCTAGAACCCTCACCTCTTTGAATGGACTGGTGTTTACCTCCTTATCCTTAGCTCCTTTGAAGTCCAGCTGCGGGCCCTATCCATCCCCTTCCACAGTGAAGACTGAACAGAAATATTTGTTCAGTACTGCTGCTTTTTCCCGTCTCTCTCCACTATCTCCCTCCCTCCCCCGGCCCCTCTAAACTTTGCTACTCCCCCTTTGCCTTCCTTCACTCGCTAATGTATCTGAAGAATGTCTTATCTCCTTTTTTAACTGACTGAGCTATTCTCTGCTCTGTTTGTGCTTTAGCACTCCTCACTCCCTTTCCCACCTCTCTCAGACACTTCTGGTACATTTCCTTGTCCTCATCCCTTTTTGTCTTCATATACTTCCTGAAGGCTAGCCTCTTGGCCCTGCCACCCCCCTGAGAACCAAAGTGTTTTTCTTCTCCTTTTACTCTTGTCTATTGACCTAACATATTGTCATATTACCTCCGTTATAGCCTCCCTGATGTGTGCCCATTTCTCCTCAACGTCCCCACCTATCCCCCTCTTTTCCAGAGTTTCTTGTAGCTGTAGTTCCATACTGGTGAAGTCTGCCCTTCTAAAGTCTAAGAGTCTTGTCTTCATATGGGTTGACTGGATCCCTGTGACCACTTTGAACCACACCACATTGCGATCGCTGGACCCTAACTGACCTTCCACTCTAGGATCTGCTATCCTGTCCCTGTTGGTCAGCACCAGATCCAGGACTGCCCGGTCTCTGGTAGGTTCCTGAACCAGGTGCCTAAGGCCAGTCCCCTCAAGGGAGTCCATGAAGTTCTGTGTCCTAGCTGAGGCCCCAGCTGGGATGGACCAGTCTACCTTTGGCATGTTAAAGTCTCCCATTAGCAGTACCTCCTCCTTTGCTGCCATTTCATGCATGTTTTCTAGCAGCTGTTTATCAATTTCCTCGGCCTGAGCCAAGGGTCTGTAAATGACCCATGTGTGAATGACTGTTCCATTGCCTGACTCAAGGGTGACCCAAACTTCCTCCATTTGTTCATGCATGTTTTGAATTTCAGTCGTCTTTATGATCTCTTTGACATGGAGGGCAACCCCCCTTCCTATCTTTTCTGAACAGGGCATAACCCGGTGCACTTATGTCCCAGCTGTGGTTGCTGGTGTATCATGTTTCAGTTATCACCACTGTGTCCAGATCAGCCTCCGTCATTGCAGCCACCAGGTCTGGGATCTTGTTCCCCAGACCGCGGGCATTTGTGTGCATGACCTTCCATGAAATGCAGCATCTTTTTGTTCCCTCCTTGTGTTTTGTCCCTTGCTTCATCCTACTTTTGCTGGAGTGTTCTATGTGGTGCTTCCTTTTTATTACTTTACTGATTGCTTGTGGTCCAGGTCCTTTTATTAGTGGTGATAACGTTATGTACTGAGCACCGCCTATCCCGCCCTGCGGTACCTGTGTATCTGCCCCCGGGATGACATCCTGGTTTGCTTGATGTGTGCACTAACCTGTGGGGGTGGGTTGCCTGAATCTCCCCACTCCTGACAGCCCTCCCAGTGGCTAGTTTAAATGCTTGCTCAGGAAGCATGTAAACCTCTCATTGAGGACAGACATACCCCTCCTCAGAAGGATGCAGGCTGTCTTTTTTGTAAAGCTCTGCATCATCCCAGGTGGTACCCCAGTCCCTAATGTAGCCAAAGTAGTTTTCCCTGCACCAGTCTTTCAATCACTTGTTAAAGGTTTTGATGCATTGGTTTCTTTCCCTCCACCTTCCCCTGACTAGTACACCCTGCTACCCACCCCCCTTCCGGCTCCTACCCAAATCCCTAAAATTCTCCTGAACCTTCTCAATACTTGCTCTTTCTTTGGCTAGGTCATTTGTCACCAGATGGACAACGATGTCTAGCCCCTCCAGAATTGTTTAATTTAGACTTGCACCTATCTGGGTGAAGCCCAATCCTAAATTATTTAATATAGGTTTGCACCTATCTGGGTGAAGCCCACATTTCCAAATTGTTGTTTTAGGCTTCCACCGATCTGGGTGAAGCCGTATCCTCCCCCAGTTGTTTATTTAGGCGTCTTCCTAATTGACAAAGTCAGAAACCTTCCTTCAGGGTCAGGCCTACACTTCCCTTAGACTACTTATCTGGTCAGACCAGCCCTCCTCTTGCCCCCTTAGTGTTCCCCATACTGTCAGAACTCATCCACCATGTTGCTCCACATCCTCGCTATCCTTCTCCTCCTCCTCCTCATTCCCCTCTCCTCCTAAGGACTGCAGGTTGCCCACCTTAACATCCATAGTTTCACCCATAAGCTGGGTCTTTTTTTACGGCCCCTCATGGTCAACCTCCAGCCGGATGGTCTCCTTATCTCAGAGTCTTGGCTCTCTCTCTAGGTTCAAGACTCTGCAGTGTCCATATCTGTTTCCTTCATAGCCACACAAAGACCGCCCCAAGAGGGGCTGAGGTGTTGCAGCTACCTCTCTTCAGGCATCCAATCTGTGCTTGTGCTGTCTGTCTCTTTCCCTCCACTTACAAGTTGTTCCTTCTCAAACTCTCCCTCCCCTTCACAGTCTTACTTTTTCTTGCAGTAGTGTACTGCTGTCCTGGCCTATCCTCTGCTTCAGTCACAGAGCACTACTACTACTTATGTGGGCTTCAAACAATCCTTTCGTAAGCACTTCCTAGATAGTACCACATGTAAATGCTTCCCCAATAGGTAGATTGCTAACTTCTGATGTTAGATGTAATTTGATTCATGTTATAATGTTGTGTTACTGTACCTGCCTCTGTCTATTGCAGCCTTAATGATTCAGGGCATGATAACCTTTTCTCCTACATTGTTAGCTCATGTATATATTGTATCCAATCACACATTGTAAGAAGTTATATATTGTATTCCTATTGTCATGTATTGTGTAACCCCCCCCCCACAAACGGGGGTTCCCGAAAGTCTTCCAGGAGCTTGCCTGAATGCTCCAAGTCTGGGCAGTGTTCGGCGTCTGAGCTGTTTAAATGTGGTTCCAAGTGAATGCTATTTGAGCCTCCATGTACTGTCTCTTTAAGAGCTGTCTGCTTGCAGACTTAATTAGTTTGTATTGGGGGACTGTGTGTTCTAATGCCCGAATCCCGCCTGGGCTGCTGTCAATTTGCCCGTTTCTGCCGTTGCTACATGTGCAGAGGGAGCCTTGTTGAAAGATATAACTGTTTGCCAGAAATCATTTAGAGTGATTGAGAAAATGTAGTCTGTCTAACCTGTCTTCATTACAGCATGGACTGTTTCAGTGTAGCTCTTTCATGATGGTTCTGAATAGCTGACTTGGACCAATCAGGATGATAGGGAGCCCTAAAATGGAGCCTGTGGACGAATCAGAACTTGGACTCTTAATTTGAGCCAGCCACAAGGGGACTGTATGGGCAGTGAATCTGGGAAATGTAGTTTTGACCTTGGTGCCTTTTTCTACCAACAGAGGGAGTCTTATTGTGAGTGACAGATGAATCAGCCAACAGAATAAGGGGGAGCTAAAGGAAATGCCCTGCTCTGTGACTGGAAAGATCAGATCAGTTGTGGCAGTGAAGAGAGAAGGAGCTGTGTGCTTCTGTGGTGTATAGTGTTGCGCGGGAAGCGTGTGTGAGGCCCTGCGTTCCGGTCTGCAGCCTTTGTGAGTGCCAGTTTGGACTGAATCTGAGTTGTGAGGAGAAAGAAGCAACAGAAGTGTGGAAACCAGACTCACCCTGTAGAAGACTGGAGAAATTACTGAATCACGCTCGGTCTGTCAGGAACTGAAGCTGCTGTGTGTGCTCCCAGGTATTTTGCAGTAATTGCGATCGGGATCGAGGAGCAGCCTGCCTGGTATAGTACTTTTCTTTTACATACGAATGTGCATAGTGCTTGTGGGGAATCGCTATTTCCAATCCCCTGTGCTGTGTGCTGCGTGCTGAAGCTGGAAGCAAACCCCAGCTTAGCTTGGACTAAATACGTTTGCTATCAACTGCAGTGGGGTCCAGTCACAAGGACCTTATCTCCATGCCCTGTTGTTCTGGCAATCCAGAAGAACATCTACCATCCGGTCCTCAGCTTGGGTATTGTGAGTACCAATCAGGGTATTCCCCTGCAGTCTGTTTTCAATCACAAGTTTGTCATCTAATTCTTGTTGTTTCCCTGCTTCATGGACTGAGCCATCCGGCTCCGGATTACAATTGGGTGTTGTGCATATATTTTCTTCTACAGGGCACCATCCATCTGCACCTGCCAGCCAACACCGGGCAATGGACCTGGCTAGCCCCTCCCCCAACCTGGGTACCCAGAGTGTGACTTTTCAGACCCTGTATGTGTGCACAGCACTGTGATTTAATGCCACCAATTAACCTGATTTCCCCCTCCTGTGTTACTGCCCCCTAAATAAATCACATCTGTTGTTGTTATACTATATACTGTCTGTGGTGTTGGTACATATGGAAACAGTATTGTGTTTTGCTGTGTATGTTGTTTAACCTTCTTTTACAGGGGGTCCTCACAGACGTGCTGCAGAATCAAGTCTCGAGGGTAAGCAGTATCTGTATGAGTGAACAGTGTGTATACGTGGGGTAGTGGGGCTGTAACTCCAGGGTACTGTGTGAGCCACTAGAGGGAATAAAAGGGTGTCTCAGTGTCCCAGAGGGCTGTGACCAAGCTAGTCTAACCACCACAAACCCTGACCTCTGGGTGGAGGCACCCGCCATAGGACCTAGGCCCCTCAATCTGTCCGTAGTCAAACAGGCAGGGGTAGTAGCCATAGCACCACCTAGGGGTTACAATTGTATTGTATTCCTCCTGTCATGTATTGTACTTCTATTGTTGCACTCTCCCGGGTCGTACCTGAAAACAGGCAGTTTCTGTCTAGTGTATCTACCTGGTTAACAAAAACTAAATAAATAAAACTCCTCTTGTCCATCTACACCCATTCTTCATCTGGTGAGGTGCTGATATTTGGGGATTTTAGCAGTAATTGGCTCTCCTTCAGTGCACAAACCTAACCAGAATGTTAAATCCCTTCAGCTATCCCAACTAATTTCGGACCCCACCAGTCTTAATCATAAATCCTAGAAGCACACTTTACTGGACTGAGTACTCTTCCCTCACCCCCACTGTACTGTCGATGTAGGTATAATCCCAGACACACTCAGTGAGCATAATATGGTCTGCTGTGTGTGCATAATCCATTGTTCCAAAGCTCCTCTTAAAATCATCCTCCTGAGGTCCTTCAGCTTGCTGGATTTATCCTACTTCCAAATAGACCTGTCAGATGCAGACTGGTCCCACATTTCTACAGCCACCAATATTTACTCGGCCCTCGACTCCTTCCATAACATATTTATGGCTATTTAGGACCACCATGCACCCTCCCCAACTAAAACCAGGATCCAAGGCTCCCACCTTTCCTGGATCACTGTTGGCCTTCCTTCAATCTCACAACCTAGCTTGGTGGTCCTGTAAGACAACTAGTTCCCCTACCACTCTGTTAAACTAGCGGACTCTTCGCAATGCTTGCACCAAACCAACACGCCTGCAAAATCTTATTACTTTGTATCCCCACTCCAGAACAACCTTAATCACCTCTTTAAGTTCTGGAAAGTTATCCACTCCCCTTCTCTCCCCCCCCCCACGCCAGTCCTCCCCGCCTGTCTTCAATGTTGGCAACTCCTTCATCATGGACCCTGCAGCTGCTGCTGCTTCTTTTAACTCCTTCATCACTTGCTCCCTAGCTATCCTCCCCCTCCCCCCTACTCTCCCCCATTCCCTTACATTACGTCCCCTTTTCTTACCACACCCTCTGCCTTTCTTAAGGCCCTTCTAGCTCTTAACCTCCACAAGGGTATGAGCCCAGAAGGCCTTGACCTCAAGCTTCAGTACCTCTCTGCACCAGCCACAGCGCTCCCTATTACCCTCATCCTTAACCTCTCCTTCTCCTCTGCCTCTGTCCCTGATCTCTGGGGCTGGCTGTATAGCCTAGAGGTTAGAGTAATGAGCTGTGAATGAGTTTGGTACATTCAGCACACAGGGGTTTGATTCCCACAACCTCCACTTGCATGCTGTGTGACTCTGGGCAAGTCACTTAACCTCCCCAGTGCTCCCAGGTCACCCCTGAAAACAGGCACTTGTGCTAGTGCACCTTACCCAGTTACCAAAGACTAAAATAAATAAATAAAATAAGACCCCTTCCAAAAGGGGGTGCTCCTTCCTATCCTAGAAACATTCATCCCATTTCTCTCCTCCCCACACTGGCCAAGTTCCAGGAACATCTTGTCCTCTCAAAATTCACCTGTTCACTGATGCCTCCTCCTCCTCCTCTTTTTTCACTTGCTTCCAGTCTTGTGTCACAAAATCACAATTCACATCTACCTCCCTCCTCTGGCTCAATGATGCCACCCTGGCCAGTATGGACCAGGGACAAATTACTTCTGCCATCTTTGTTGACTTGGCTAGAGCACTCAACACTGTCATACACCCTTCTTCTGGACAAGCTTAAGGCAGCCTCCTCAATCAGCTGGTTCTGTTCCTACCAAGATGGCAGGTTGCAAACTCTCTGTATTGGAAACACCCCTTCCCTTCCACTCCCTGTCTGCTGAGGTGTCTCTCAGGGATCTGTCCTGGACGCCATATTCTTCTCCACATTATTAAATGACCTCCGTCCATCTGTTCCTCTGCATCTATCCACATATACACAGATGATGCTGTCCTGTTTACCTCTGCCTCCAATGCTGCTGTCCATCTCCAGCAGGATTTTGACAGTGTTCAGCGTTGGTTCTGTTCAAACCCTATGTCTCTCAGTGCCGAGAAAACTGTCTCCATGACCTTTGACTCCTGGCAGAGGCTCACCAGATTCTCTCCCCCCCCCCCCACACACCCCTGATGGTACTGCGGTTGTGGATTTCTCCTCCTTTATGTACCTTGGGGTCTGGGTGGACCAGTACCTCGACTCCTTCATACACATTGATGCTATCCACCACAAACCTCACCCCAAACTGGGTGCACTGTATAGAAACAAAGTCAGTATCCCTCTCCCTCCCAGCAGGGAACTAGTCACGAAGATGATCCTTCCTATCTGCACATACAGAGACACTGTCTACACTGCAGCCCCCAAGTCCACCCTTGCAAGACTGGACCCCCTCTTTCACTCTTTCTGCCACTTTGCCTTGGACTGCCCTCCTCATACACAGTACGGCTCTGTCTACTCCTTCCTCTCCCTCCCTTCCCTTGATGCCAGATGCCTCATACCCTGTATTATTTTCACCTCCAAATTCTGGTATGGCTCTCTTCACCTACCTCTCTGCTGTCCTTTCATTCCCCCCTCCTTCCTCCTACTCCCTCCAGAATATTACTTTCCATTCCCTCTCCCACCCAGAAAACTTCCATGGGCCAATCTGCCTTCTTGTATCATTCTCCTAAGCTCTGGTCCTCCATCCCATTGTCTATTTGTTCAGCCTCACCCCTCTCTTCCCTCAAATCCCTTCTTCGTGGCTTTGCTTCCCCCTCCTGCAACTGTTCCTCATTCCTGACCCTTGTACTCCCTCCTCCCATGTTGTTGTTGTTCCCCTCGTTCCCCTTGACTGTGGGCAACTACTACCCCCTGGCTAATTATTACCTCCTAGGCTAAATCAGTTAATCTTATCAGGTAATATTCTGCTCCTAAGCATACCTCTTGCACTGGCTTGTTAGCTCGTACTTTAGCAGTCTGGGTTATGGTAATCTGCTACTATTTGGCATTGCTCCCTGTACTGTATCGTACCTGTACCTTAACTGCATTATAGTCCATCTTTAGTGTGGCTCTGAATATTCTGCCTGTAAACTGTGACTGGCTCTATCATTTATTTTTACTTTTATGAATATTCTGCCTGTAAATTGTGACTGTGCTGTTATTTATTTTTACTTTTATGAATATTTTGCCTGTAAACTGTGACTGTGTTCTGTTATTTATTTTTACTTTTATTTTATTGTATTTATTTTTTATTACTGCTGCACCTTACATTATGTATTTTCACTTGCACTTCATACATTGTTTACTTCCCTTCCCCATACCCCAGAACACATCTGGAAACGAGCTGTTATAAACTCAGTATGTCTTTTCTGGTGAAACTTCCAAAATAAATAAATAACTGCTGCATACTCCAATAAGCACCTGTTCCTAGGAATGAAAACATTCACAGACTGCTCCTCCAGCTAGGATACCTCTACAAATGGGTCAACCCTTCGAATATGGGCAACTACCACTCTATATCCCTACTTCCACATTTTCTAAACATTTTAGGCTGGCTAATCAGCAGGCAACAAACTGATCTGTTTTCTAGAACCAGCTTATTCGCTCCCTGTTAATCAGGCTTCTGAAGGAAACACTGCACCACCATCTCACTGCCCCGACTCACAGACCACATCTTACCTATAACAACAAGGGCCCAATCAGCTGCAATTTTTACAGACCTAGCCAAAACCTTCAAAACTGTTGACCACATCCTGCTCCTCTGTAAGCTCACTGTCTCTGGCATCAGTGGTCTCCACCTTTGCTGGCCCAGGTCCTACCTCTCCAATCATGACCAGTTAGAGAAAATAGCTGCATCACAGACCATTGACTACCTTACATGCTACAATCTCCTCTCAGACACTCAGCATGGTTTCAGAAAAGGTCATAGCACCACCACCACAGCTCTTCTTCAATTAACTACTGATATTCTGTCCAACATGAATTCTGGAAAACTCACAGATGCCATCTTCATTGACCTCACTAAGGTTTTCAAACTTGTAGACCATCCCCTGCTTCTCTCCACTCTCCATAAATTCCATTTCTCTACCCCTGTTGTGGACTGGTTCTGTAACTACCTGTCAAACAGGTCGCAAGCTGTCAAATTTAACTCCTCCCTGTCCAACACGTCTACTATCAACCTTGGGGTCCCCCAGGGCTCTATCCTTGGGTCCCTTCTGTTCTCAATTTTTATCAACAATGCAGCTGAGGTCCTGGAATCTTGCTCAGCTATTCTCTATGCCAATGACCTGATCATCTATACTAGTTCTTCTAGTATTGCCTGCATAAACACATCACTTACTTTAGACTTCAATAAGGTCTTAGACTGGCTACTAGACCGTAAGCTTGTACTAAATGAAAGAAACAAAGCCATGCTCCTAGGTTCCTTTTTGAAGATTAAGGCCTGTTCTAGTTTGCTGGAGGTTCTTCGCCCAGGAGGATTTCCACTTGAAAATGTTACTTCCTTCAAGTACCTTGGGATCCTGCTGGACCAGTCTCTGGATTTTAATCTTCACATTCAGTCCTTGTGCAAAGCTGTAAACTCGAAACTGGGAGTAGCTTACAAAACGAGCTACATGCTTACACCCTCAGCCAAATTAGCAATTGCCTGAGGTATTCTGCTCCCAATCCTTACTTATGTGCCTCTATTCTTACCTCTGCCCATAAAACCTCCCTACTAAAATGGGACGTTACTTATAACAATATATGCCGATTTGCCACTTCGTCGCCGCGACTCAAACATCACTGCCTTCTTTATAAGGATCTGAATTGGCTCTCACCTTCTGCCAGTAGACAATACTACCTTGGATCACTAATGGGCTCGATCATCTGGGAAAAAAACCCATCCCAGCTGGGGGCGTTGCTGGTCCCTCAACCATCCTCCCATGGCCTGTGATCAGCTGACAAATCCTTGCTCTATGTTCCGAGATGTTGAACGACTAAAGGCACAGGGGCCTTCCAATTCTCTGCTCTCAGGCTATGGAATGCTCTTCCACTCAACCTCCAGCTGTCTCAGTCTCACTTTGGATTTAAAAGTGAATATCGTCGTTATCTATCCTTAGCTGATGCTTGTACATGCTTTGACCCAACCTGAAGCTCCTGAGACTTACCAGTAATGTCACCTCTGCTCTAATCCAGCTCCAAGACTATCTCCTCTTCCCCTCCCCATATTTTTCCTTCTCTTTGTAAATAACTTCTTGACTACTAGCTCTCTTCCTTCTCGAACCTTGTTGCTGACCATCCACTGTTGTTTTGCCAATTACCACCCGACCTTCCTTCTGTCAGTCTTTCTTGTTATGTTTGAACATTCCTCACATTTCTCTCTATATAACCTTACTATCTTATTAACCCTTTCACTCCACAGGTCGGGTCTGTGGTTTCTGCACTTATTATATATCTTACTGCCATTATCTGTATAATGCTTACCATTATTTTTGTTGTTTCTACCCATTATATTTGTGTAGCACTGCTGTACTGTTCCTCTATTTGCATTATTGTACCCATGTTGCTGTTGTTCAACTGTTCTCTTTTTGTTGTATTCTCCCAGGTCGTGACTGAAAATAGTCATTTTATGGCTAGTGCACCTACCTGGTTAACAAAAACTAAATAAATAAATTAGTCAGGACTACTCACTCATTCTCTGATGCACTCCCTGTCACCATGGGTGTTACCCAGGGTTCTGTACTGGGACCATTCTTGTTCACCATATTCATAAATGACTTTCCCTTAAGCTCCACCATCTGTGGCACCCATATATATGCAGACAATATGGAACTTTTCCCCCTCTGGCCAAAAAACAACCACAGCAGCAGTTCCTGGCAAGCACACTAACTCTAAACCAGAAAAATAACTGTTGCCATGCGTTTTAGCTCCTAGCACATACAACGTGCTTCCATCTCCCTAAACATACTTTCACTTGACAATACCGTACTTGAAAGGGTCTCCCACTACAAATATTTTGGCCTAACCTCAGACCAACACCTTGATTACTCTCCCCACATTGGCAAACTGACCTCTACCCTTTATCCCAAACTAGAGTACTCTGTTGTGTTAAGGACAGCCTCCTCCTGGGTAGCAGGACAGGATTTGCTGTTCAGATGCTTTTGCCCTCCCTTGACTACGGGGACACTGTTTATGGTACAGCAGTCACAATTCAGCTAGTTAAACTGGAAAGACTTTCCAACTCCCTCTGTTTTAAACTAGGCTGCCCCCACCCCCACAACCCACCACTGTTCCCTGTATTTGCAATACAGTTGTCCTTCTCTGAACAGCAGTAAACTCCTTCACTTCTGGAATATATTGTATGGCATAACAGATGGACTCCAAAGATGTTTTCAAGTCTTAACATTAAGACTTGAAAACATCTTATCTATGCATCTCATGACCCCTGCTTCACACTCTGCCTACCAACTCAGATCCTCCCAGGCAAGTAATCTTCAGCTCCCCAGATGCAGGAAGAAGGCTGGCCAAGACATTTTCAGTTACAGGCTACCCCATATTTGGAAAAGCCTCCCACTCAATATTAGTAGTGTCTGTAGTATCCAAAGCGTTAAAAGCTGAGGCTCTACATTGCCCCTCCCTGCATGTACCACCAGTAGCACTGAGTTACACTATTTTGAACTCTGTGGTATTTATAAAATTTGCAATTTGGGTTCCAAAAGGTATATTGCTTATAGTTTCTTTGCAGTTTTTATTTTATTTGTGCCTCTCTCTTCTCTCTACCAGGACACGTCTGAAAACCAGATTCATGTTTATCTCTTATGTTTTTCGTGGATTAAATCATTTTCAATAAATATATTAAACTAAATGTTATTCTGTTCTATTTTATATGGGGGTTCCATCTATTTATTATATACACTTTTCTTTTAAAATGAATCTACCATCATTAAACTTCAGTTCATAAGTTGTAATGTTGATCACAGTTTGTACCAGGTTGCTATGATACAGTGGTTCTGTATGAAGAACTGAGATTGTTCTCTTTAAAGCTGATTATTTTAGGCCATCAGAATGATGTACAGACAACTGCATCCTATAACATAGCGGATCTTCTAATTATTCTAACACAGGCACTGCTTTCTGCTGTCTTAGCTGCAAACAAATTAAGCAGCTGGTGGCCAGGATGTATACTCGAGCAAAGTTCCAAAGCTCATTCAGCTAAAGATAAACATTTTTTTCCCACTATTTTTATTAGTTTTCGAAGACCAGCTTGTAAAATAAATTAACACAGCACTGAATACACTACATTAATTACAGTAAAATGCAGGACAACATCGCTTAGGTCATTCCATCATATAGGGGGAGAGCATAATTATACAGCTCACCATAAGTAGCCACATAAAGCAAAATACTGCCATTATAGAAGGGGAGTCTGTATCCCAAATTGCAAATTTACATAGAGTCACAGGCCGACTATACACTCCCTATGTATCCTACTCTCCCTTCAGTGCATAAATCATATACGTACCGATGTACAACTAGCTACCCTCTGAAGAACTCTCTCTTTAGACCACTCAAACCCATGTGGCAGAACAAGAAAAGAAAAACTGAATGTCATTAAAAGTATGGTCCACTATCTTAATATAACTCAGCACTGCAAATGTCCATATGTATTAAGTGTTAAGTGGTGGCAAGTTTGCTAATGGAACAACATAATCCAGACATCAGGCTGGCAAAGTCTTGGTATGTAATAAGAAAAACTCAAAGTCTAACTATTAAGTCCCAGCAACTAAACAATGTACATAATCAATCATAACTTTATGACATGTAACACAGTTACTATGGCTAGACAACTATGATCTGCCATAAGAGGAGGGGTGAGGAAGTACCAGACGAGCTGCCATAGGGTCGGCAACATTTTGAGAAGGATAAGAAATTTCCACCCTTCCACCAAAGAAAATACAACCATTTAGTGCTAGGGACAGAATCTAATTTGTAAATTGGGTCTGAAGGATGTACCTTGTGAATGCATATAGCATTCTTCAAATGACATCACCACATACCACACTCCAGCTCTCCCTATCCCCTACGCACCCATCCTCACAACCATGATATGCAGTTCATTATACTGACCAGTCAGTCCTTATCCAAGTTATGCTGGTCTTCCTGCGCCCCACAGAGACCACAGGGTACATAACAAGGCATCAAACGGCCTCCTACAGTTCTTTGCAGCAAAACTAAAATCCAGTTTTTGTGTCATTGTCCATTATAGGATTGGCCCCAACCACTTTGTTGATCCATTTCCCTGTCCCTCTCATGTGATTCAACTAGAACAACAAGCAGGGTCCTTGCTGCTGCCTCATTTTCCCTGTGCTTCCTGGGGGTAGTGCAGTATGCCAGGTGGACATCTGGAGCTGGGTTCATTTTCAAAGTCTCTGAGCCAACAACTAACAAAAGCTACTGGATGTTCTCCCTCTGAGGCTTCAAGGTGGCCAAGGATATGAATTTTGGAGGTCCATTTCTGATTTTCAAGAGTCTCCAGTCTAAAACAAGTCAAGCAGTGAAGGTAGGCCCTCAGTCCAGAATTAGCTACCTCTTTTGCTTTCAAGACAGCCAAATGTGATTGAGATTTACAGGCTGTCAGTCTAATGTTATAATCTTGTACCTTATTATCGAGAGCCACTACTTAAGCCTCCAGGGCCAGGATTGCCCACATCACATCCTGCAATGTTGGTTCAAATCGGTTTATAGGCCAGCGGTCACAGCTTTCCCTGCTCCATTGGGACCAGCTGCCTGTTGTCCTTGCCTGCCACCATCATTTCCTGCCTGTTTCTTGGGGTTCCCCATCATACTGGTCCAAAAGCCTTGCACTACCCATCATGCACACTCTCTACCACCCTTTCAAACCTTTTTTTCATGAAAAGGGCAACTATAAGGGGAGAAAATAAAGAATTGGGAAGTCCTTTAAAAAGAGCTGAAGAAAAATGCATCTTACTGCAGTGGCGGTTGGCTTTGCTCCTTGAAGAAAACATTCTGATAAAAACTGTGTGAACCAAGGAAGGCGTCCACACTCCAAGTACTTTGAAAAGAGACAATATGTGTTAAATAAATAAATAACAGCAGTAGGCACCCCTGCCACCACCGTTTGTGCTATTATCTGGTGTGTGGACGCCTTCCTTGATTAGCACAGCTTTTGGACTGCACGTGGTGTTTAAGAAGCCACTGGAGCTTCTGAGGTTTGTTTTTAGTGCTACCTGTTTGGATTTGAACATTCTGATAAACTATTCTTAAGTTACATTTTTGTAACCTCTACAGTCTCTTAAAGTACTTCTGTCTTCTTTAAGACAACTCTGAAAATATTTAAACCAGTTCAGCTTAGATTTAATATTGTTTATATTTCCAAATGCTTTAGTATCTTCCAGTGCTTTCACAGGCAAAGAAAGAAACTGCTAGAATGGAGACTGAAATGTTCATAAGATGAATCAAAATTTAGTTAAAAACTATGCAGCAACAAATTTAATAATGTCTAGTAATATGAAAAAAAATTGAAAAATACTTGTGTTAAACATTTTTAAAACCATCATGTAATTTTATGTATTAATACAAAAAAATATATATTGATACGGTCCATTGAGTCCAAAAAAGCAGCAATGCTATGTATCTGCTGTTTTTAGTCTGTGTCACAACTAAAAGCAAGAATCAATAATATAGTGAAAATGCAGTTTCAAATACTATCACTATATATGTATGTATGTATGTATGTATGTATGTATGTATGTAAGTATGTGTGTGTATATGTGTATATATTATATATATATACACACACACACACACACACACATACACAGTATCTATATCTATAGAATAGTATTGTCCCTAAAACAGTGTCAGCAGAGCTTCTTCTTAACGAGTGGACTCCAAGCTTTTCCTTAAAGAAAAAAAATAATTTTCTAGTCCCAGCAGTTCTACAGTTAGACCTTTCTAAAGATAATATTTTACAAACATGGAACCAGTACTGTAGGGTGAGAAATTTTTATTTTAAAAAAATAAATGAAAGCTTAGAGTGAGATAATTTGATAAATTGATAAGGTATTGCTACAGTTAACCATATATTGATATAAAAACTCACAAGCAAGCTGGGTAGCTTAGAAGTGGGACCAAAGGTGGTAAACTGGATAAGAAATTAGTTAGGGGATAGGCGACAGAGGGTGGTTGTAAATGGAGTTCACTCCGAGGAAGGGAGGGTGACCAGCGGGGTTCCTCAGGGATATGTGCTGGGACCTTAATGTCTTTATAAGTGACACTGTGGAGGAGCTGGAAGGGAAGGTCTGCCACTTTGTTGATGACACCAAATTCTGCAACACGGTGGACACTCTGGGGGTGGAAAGGATGAGCTGTGACACGAGAAAACTCGAGGAGTGGTCAAGGGTATGGCAGCTGGGTTTCTATGCAAAAAAGTGCAAAATAATGCACGAAGGACACAGAAACCCAGAGGCAGAGTACAAAATGGGTGGAGTGGTACCGACAACAACCACGCAGGAAAGAGATCTGGGGTAATCATATTGGATGACCCAAAGGTGGCCAGATAGTGTGACAAGGCAGTTGGGAAGGCATCCACATGAACAGAAAAAATCTAGGTGGCGATCCAGCCAGACCCTGAGGTATTTAAAGGAGCAGACATCTTCAATAGTTGCAGCATCCAGCATATGATAGGAGGGAAGGGGGGGAGACTCTAACAAGCCTCTGCCTGGTGCCAAAAGTCATAGACACTGTTTTCTTAGCATTGAGAGACAACTGATTTTTTTAGAACCAGAGCTGGATATTGATAAAATCCAGGTGAAACTGGTTCATGAGATCAGGGGCAGAGAAGCCAAAGCAAAAGAGAATCGCATCATCTGCATACATATGAATGGACACAGAGGAGAAGGCATTAGGGAGGTAATTTACAAATATGGAGAAAAGAACGGAGTCAAGGACAGACCCTTGGTGGACAACTGAGCTGACAGGGAGCGGGGGGAGGGAGTCTCCAATATGGACAACTTGTGACCTGCCCTCACAGTAGGAGCGGAACCATTCAACTGAGGAATCTGAGAGTCTGGCTGCCTTAAGCTTGTCCAGGAGAAGGGGATGGGCTATAGTGTTGAAAGCTTTGGCTAAGTTGACAAAAATGGTGGCGGTGACGAGGCCCTGATCCATACCAGAAAGGATAGTATCAGTGAGCTGGAGAAGAGAGGTGGATGTGGAATGTGACTTTCTAAAGACAGATTGGAAAAGGGTGAAAAGGAGGCTGAGTCAAGAAAAGAGGAGAGTTGGGAGAGAACAAGGTGTTCCTGGAGCCTGGCCAGAGTGGAGAGGAGAGAGATAGGATGGAAATTACTAAGGGGAGGAAAGGTCACCCCCCTTGAGGAAGGGGAATGACAGTAGCCAACTACTAAAGGTTATGTGTTAATAGATCACTGGTAAGACCCCACCTTGAGTACTATGCCTGGTTCTGGAGACCACATCTCCAGAAGGACACAGACAGAGTGGAGGCAGTCCAGAGGAGGGCAACTAAAATGGTGCAAGGTCTGTCTCAAGCCCTATGAGGAGAGACTAAAGGACGTCAATATGTACACCCTGGAAGAGAGAGGGGGAGGAGGATATGATAAGAGACCTTTAAATACCTCAAGGGTAAATAAAGTCCAGGAGGGAAGTATTTTTCAGAAAAAAGGAGCAGAGGAACAAAGGGACAAGATAGGAAGCTGGAGGGGGTAGATTCAGGAGAGATGAGAAAGAGTGGTGGATTCCTGGAACAGCCTTCCAGTGGAGATGGTGAGGGCAAAGACATAGGGTGGTGGTGGGGGTTCAAGAATTCCCAGGATAATCATAAGGGTATCTTAGTGGAAAGGAAAGTGGAGAGGGAGGGGGAAGAACCAGAGATCAAGTAGGGTTTACAATGATACTATAAATGGGAATAAATGGGCAGACTGGGTGGGTTACGCGGTCCTTATCTGCCGTCATATTCTATATTTCTTAACATGGCCCACTACATTTTTTTAAATCCTGTTATTTTTAGCAATGTATTATTATATATTACATATACTATATAGACATGTAGTGACACATGGCAGCCCTATTGCTAGGCTGCATACATGTCCAAGCTGTAACAGGGGTAATTACACTATAGTTACATGTTTGTTGCATGTAACTATATTGCAGCTGCAATCTTGCATAAAAAAACTTAAGTTTCTACAATCAACAGTTCAAATTTTACTGTTTTCAAAATGTAATGACAAGCATGAAAAAATATCATAAAAGATTATTTTTTGGAACTTGTCAGAAAATACTAGGGGTAGTTCTGTCTAGGAATAAACACATTCTTTTCTACAGTAGTTGTTCATTGTTACAAGGTTAATTTGCATGGAAATAGGAACCTGGGCTCCTAGAGTTCTTTATTTACATCATGCAGTAATTTGGTATTTGGGTAAAGCCTACTGGGAACAGAGTCCATTAACAAGTCTGTCTGCTTCTGCTGCTTAACCCTTTGCCAAAGTCATAATCCTCTGTGTGTGACATCACAGTTTGTTGTTGTGGAAACCATTTTGATGTCACTCATAGAGGATGGTGAACAGTAAAGGATGAAGCAGCAGGTGTAAATCAATTGTAGGGGTTAAGGACCCTGTTCCGTGTAAATAATTTAGCAATGAGGAATGAAGGAACAGAAACCCTATATAATACAAGCTGAATTGTCTCTAAATATTCTGTTTTTCTGACATTTTCCCAAAAATGCCAGGGGTCAACAATCAGCTTTCAGACCTTGAGTTTGCTTACATATGTGTTGATCAGACCCAGCACAAAACAGCCCAGAAGTTAGCAAAAAGCCAAGGCAGTGGATTGAAATCTGAAGGAAAGGACCCAAGGTTAAGGCATTCATTTAAAATAAAAGTACTCCTCGATTGACATGTATTGTACTTCAGTTCTCCCTTTGCTGGAATAACTAACTTCTTTGGGTTATTATAGACAACAGTTAAAGTAGTGTGTGTAGCTTTAATGACAATGAGAATGATAGCACAGCAGTCGTTTCTGACACTCATGCAGAGCTATGTGACTATTGGCACAAGCATAGTACTCCAGTAATACGGTTTTCCTCACAAAGAAACACTCAAACAACAAACTGGCATTTGGCACCATGAGGAGTCTTACAGAAAGAAGTATGCAATTTGGATAAAACCAGTGGGAAAGATACTACTTGACAGCAATATTTGCACGTCCTAAAAAGCAGCACTTTACAAATGCTAAGAATGAGATTCTCAAAGACAGGCCTGCTGCTGACTGTTGTGTAATTTTAGACAGGGAAGAAAAGCATGTGTTGCTTAGAAGAACAGAAGTGGGGCAGATGGGAATGGCTAGGCGTTTGTAATACTAGTCAAGCAAGGCAAGGAGCCGGGATGATGTAGTTTTATTATTACTATGTGGAAAATTAGCTGGAACAAGTTCAACTGGCTGCACAAGGATGCACTAAAGCTCATGAGATTCTGCAGCAGATTCTAACAGTCATTACTTCAAGGATCAGCAAATTCTGCCATCTGATACCACTTTAACTTTTTAAAATTCTGTTTATCTCAGTTGGGTCTGACTTACTTCTTGCTACCCCACTCTCCAACTGCCACTCCAACACTGCCAACCAGTTCCTGGTCCTCCCTCTGTTACTCCATCCACTTCTCACCACCCCACTGTCCCTGCACTATTGCCCAACAGCAGATCATACTCTATCTTCCCAGAATCCAATGGTGGGGAAAGGTTCAGAACCACCAGCAGGCACTTAAGTATGGGAAGGGTAGGGGTTGGCACCAGCCTTGCCAGACCAACCCCCCTCCCCCCCAAAAAAGCAAAGCCCTCCCTACTCACATATCAAGCTGCCCTTGCCACATGTGACTTCAGATCAAAGAGGGCTGGTGTCATGTGGTCACCCATGACACACATGCCTCACCAAGGCTTAGTCTGCTGAGACACTTGAGTAGCTGAGCAGTCCGCACCCTCTCCCGGAGCAGGATTATGTTGCCTCCATGTACTCAACACCCCTCCAGCTCCTGAGCTGGGACACAGGAGTTATGTCCAGGGTATGAACCTGGATTCCCAGCTTGTCAGTGAAATGCCCTTCCCTCAAAGCCACCGGGCCAAGCCACAGAAATACGTTCTATGAAGTCAAGAGCAGATCTAGAAATGTCATGGGGGAGTCTACAGATTTCTAGTCGCGCACTGGGAGAAAACCCCTCTAATTTGAGGTGAGCTGGCAAAATCTAGCAGAAATAGAAATTAAAGGTGGGGTTCTCCCCCTGGCCCCCTATTTCCACCACTGCAATTTAGGAGCAATATTTATTTCAATTCATGTTACTAAAATTCTAACTGAGCCTCATCAAGTACCAAGTTTTGTTGCAGAAGTCCTGGACAAGTACTAATTTTTAAGATTTATCTTTATCTGCATTACAGCACTAGAATCTTATACAATAAGGCAAATTCTAAAAAATTCAAAGTCTTATTGCATAATTCTTTAAAGACTGAAGGGAGATGTGTTTTCAATGCTCGACCAGTGCTGCTGTAACCAAAGTCATGTACCTACAAGCAATGAAGCTTATATATGTTTTTCAGAAATTTCACACTGAAATTGCATCTTTAGGTGCAACACCTAGTAAGGTATATGATAACCACTCTAATTATATGTGCAAATTCAACAATTCCCAATATCTGGAGCAGAAGGATCTCATGTAAGAAGTTGTAATTACAGCTCCATAATTTCTAAGAAGCTTCCAACTGTTCCTAATTTGCATCTTTCCAACAAAATACTCATCTCAGTGAATACTGAATATGCTGAAATTAGCTTTATACTGTTTGACCTGGAAAATTATTTACCTAGGAATTTTAAGCACGTTCGTATTTATGATAGTAATAGTATTGTTGGTTTTATTTGTCATATGACTATCTCTACTGCAATATCTTTGTCAAAGCAAATAAATAGAACCATGAACTAGTTTCCAAGAGGGTCCAGAGGTTAGGACAGCAGCAGTGTTAGGTATAGAAACATGGCATTTGTCATCAGAAAAGGATCACTTTGCCCACCCAGTCTGTCCAGATGTTCCCTGCCTAGTCAGTCTCTGCAGACTAACTGGTCTCCAGCAAGATATATGGTTACAGGTCTGATACATTACAGCTACTTTGTTCACAGCAGGTCATATAACTGAATAGAAAAACAATATTGTCATAGGAATTTAAGTAAAATGGTACAAGGTACAACTATAAGGTTAAAGATGCAGTGAATTTAAATTCTGCCGGCGTAGTGAACGCGAAGTGGGCACTTCGCGTTGCCACACTGCTACACGGAATGGGCAATGCAAAGTGCTCACTCCACTTTCTCATTACCACTTCACGTTAAGGGGAATGGCAATGCAAAGTAAGGCGGAGTCATTGTTTTTAATGGACTTCGCATTCCTCATTATTTATTTATTTATTATTTATTTATTAAAGAGATTACTAGATAAGCATACTGAGCGAGAAATCCACTCGTTTCCAGATGCGACTTGGAGTTAATAACATTAAAATGCTAAATTACAATAGGTACATAGGCAATGTTGCCGTGAAACAGGTACATAATGATACATACATCAGGTACAACAGGCACAGAAAGGGTGAGACAACAGGTCCAGAGATGTTACAGGCAGGACTTATGCATTCGTTGTTTAGTTACAAATTTAACGCCGAGAGCGTAATAACATTGGGGTCTGTGACCATAGACATTTCTTACAGTGACCATGGAGAAAGAGGACAAAAGAGACAGGGACAGCACAAGAATAATACAGTTGTTTGCATAAGTGCCCCATTAAGTCACATTTTGACGCTTATATTTAACAGATCTGGCCTGCAGGTTACAGTTGCAAATGTCAGAGAAGTGGGCCTGAAGAAGAGTGTTCAAGGTCCTAGGGGTGGTGGACTGCCCGATTTCTGCTGGGAGGTTATTCCAGAGTGTGGGCAGCCTGTATTTGAAAGCCGATTGGCCCTTTGAGGTGCGCAAAAAGGGGATTTGTAGTAGTTTAGAGTCAGAGCCTCGCAAAGAGTAGGCCGGGGAGGGTTGGGATGATAGAGCGGAACTGAGATAAGAGGGAGGGAGTTTGGACCAGTGCTTAGCTACTTAGATTAAGAGTGAAGCTGTCACCTGAGTGCAGCGAAGGGAGACCTAGGGCGGCATATAGGTGACAGTGGTGGGTGGTAGGGAGGCATTCTAGGATAAGGCAACAGAAGGAATGAAAAAGGGGGTCCAGGTTGGCTAGGGTGGATGGAGAGGCTGCGCCGTAGACCACGTCACCATAGTCGAAGATTGGGAGAATCATTTTGTACACTAGCTCTCTCCTGACTGGGGTGGTTAGGCACCCTTTGTTGCAGTAAAGGGCTCCTAGTTTCGGGTGCAGTTTTTTCTGGAGGGAGTCTATGTGGACAGGGAAGTCCAAGTGATGATCCAGCCATACCCCCAGATACCTAAAGGAGGTGCAAGATTCCAGGGTGGTTCTGTCCAGCGTTTGAAAAGTGGGTGGAGCCGCAAGCCGGGAGATTCTGGGCTGTGTGCCGAATGTTATGGATACGGTTTTCTTAGCATTGAGGACAAGTTGGTTGGAGCTAAGCCAAGTTTGGACAGTGTTAAAATCCTGCTGTAGGGTAGAGTTTAGAGCCTCTTTTGAGGGGCCGGAGGCGTACAGAACGGTGTCGTCCGCGTACATTTGAATTGCTGAGTTTGGGCAGGATAGTGGGAGGTCATTTAGGAATATTGAAAAGAGAAGGGGGCCCAGAACTGAGCCCTGGGGGATCCCCAAGGTGACTGGGAGCAAGGGGGATACTTGGGCGCCAATTTTGACTGACTGTTTCCTCCCAGAGAGGTAATCTTGGAACCACCTGGTGGCTAGATTGGATAGGTCAGCATCTTGCAGTTTTGCGATGAGCTTAGAGTGGGAAACGGTATCGAAATGCTTTGGCCAGGTCAATGAATATGGCCGAGGTGAGGAACCCTTTATCCGTACCTGAGGCAATATCGTTGGTGAGTCTAAGGAGCGTAGTTATGGTGGAGTGTGATTTCCGAAAGCCTGACTGGAAGGGGGTGAAAAAGGAGGTGGTGTCAAGGAATTGTGTGAGTTGAGATAGGGCTAGTTTTTCCTGCAACTTGGCCAGGGTGGGGAGGAAGGAGATAGGGCGGTAGTTCCCAGGCTGTGCTGGGTTGCCCCCCTTTGGCAATGGGATGACTATTGCCTCCTTCCAGGCTGTTGGAATTTGTGCAGAGGAGAAGGAGCAGTTCAGGAGATCGGCGAGGGGAGCTGAAATGGCAGGGGCAGATAGGTATAAGTAGCGTCCAGGCTGAGTGGGCATTTTCCCTTATTGAGGTCAAGAATTAGGATTCTAAATGATCCACTTGGTGTTTCAGATTTGGCAGCCCCCCCCCCACATCACATGGCTTACAGTACTGTAAGTCACATGCTCTTTAGCTAGGCAGGAAGGAAGGAAGTGAGTCATACAAGCAGACACTTTTACTTTCTCCTGTGCAGACGGAGAGAGAGGAGTGTGCTTTGTGACTGCTGTTACTTTGAGATCAGAGCAAGGAGATTTAAACTTTGATTTAGACCCAACAGCTTTTTTTCTATTTTTTATTTATCTGGCAGGCCGACAGTCATTTGCCATTTCGTCCGCGGCCGGTTCGGCTACCATCTACTGCTGCGGGGTCTGGTCACCCCGGCATCCTCGGAGGGTGGGGCCATGGCCACGATCTTCCTGTGGTCACGGAACTGTAACTGGTCGGGGACCGCAGGTGATGGCAGCTAATCGAGGTCCTTCCGGGAGGGCTTCACTGAGACTGTGGCCCTGCCCTGCCTGATTTTCTGTGCTTTTTTCACGGAGGTGGGACGGTAAGACGCCGCCCCGCCCACCTCTCGATGTTAAGCGTCGGCATCGCGGAGGTCTCCCGGCCTGGGCCAGCAGGGGTCCTCAGTGCCCGAGCACTACCCGCATTCCTCCCCGGAGAAGGAAAGCAGTCCATAGGACACCCCATCCTTCTCCCGCCGCCCTCCGACAACCCTGGTCCATTCCCCAACCCGGTCACCGCGTGCTGGAAAGGAAATCCCACCACTGCGCTGTGGCCGCTCAACAGCTTTTTAAAACTACATTTTTTAGTATTTTCTGTCTGTACTTTTTTTTTTTTAACTTAATTTGTTCTTTCTGTAAATTTTATTTTTCTTACCTTTAATAGTATAGTTGTTCGTCTGTGTGACTGTGTGTGTGTTGTGTGACAGTGTGAGTAGTGATTGCTCGGACTGAGGGAGCTCAGTAGGAGAGATGGACCAAGGTGAGGGAATGTCTGGGGTGGGGGTAGCTCTGGGAGAGCGTGGTAGTGGTAAGCGTCATACCGTGCACATGTGTGGGGGGCATGGGTGCCCGTTCCTGTTGGACTGCTCGAAACTTGTGAGTGTCTCCCCCCCCCAGGAAGCAGGACCAGCACCACCTCCTGTCCTGACTCTGAGGCAGTTGAACCACCACCATCACCACCAAGTCCAGCACCAGGTCCTTTGGAGCAGGATGTGCCTGTTCCCCCGGGCCCAGGTGTGGATCCCATTCCTGTTCAGCACCATGACCAGCCAGCTGCCAGTTCATCTGGCCATCCCCTGCCTGTGCCTGGTCCTCCCCGCACCTCCATTGTTTGGCAGTTGTTTGACTGTGTCGGGGGGGACAGCAGTGTGGTCAAGTGCCACCTATGTGAGGTGGAGGTGTGCCGTGGCCCCCGAGGGACTCACTTGGAGACTGGGGGGCCAGCATACCCATATGTTCAATCACCACCAGTTGGGGTGGCAGGCTGCCACAGAACGGACCATGCCTGCACCTGCTGGCCGTTCTGTGGCAGAGGGTGCAGCTGTGCATGGCAGCATCCCTAAGAAGAGGAGGGCCACAGCAGCACCTGCTGCTCCACTAGCACCCCCCACCACCACCTCCACCACCAGCAGGTCAGCCTGTAGAACGTGTGGACCCCAGAGAACTGCATGCAACACAGACTGACTTGGCAGTTCTTAGGAGTGCTATCGAGGAGAACAACGAGAGAGTGAGTGCTGTGGAGCAGCGGCTGGATCACATAGAGGGACATCAGTTGCAAATTATATCCATGCTGGAACTGCTGCAGGATCACCATGGGATCCCACATTAGTTTTTTTTTTCCTGACACCATGTGCCCTCCCACACCTTCCTTGCTGTGTTATAAAATGTATTCCTCTACCATCCCCGACTCTTGTATGTAATTATGCCCTTTTTTTGTTGTCTTCCATATATATTCTGAGCAGTGCAAGTATACTGTGCTAAACTGCATGGGTTTAGTCTTCTTTCCAGTCTGTGTATGTACTGCAGACACCGCCCAATTCCCTGACTTAAAAACACTTAACTAATTAAGTACAATGGTGGGATGGTGAAGCCTGGAGAGATACTACAAAAACAGGCTTACAATACATCCAAGTACCTAGTAAAAAAATTAATGTTGTGATTCGTGACGTGATCGTAAATCATGATTTGTGACTGCATTTGTGACCGTGATGATGAAGAAACATGAATGCCTACAACTGTACTTCCCTGGGCCCCGATGAGGAGTGGCACAAAACTCCCCGACTTATAAACACTCATTAATGAGTACAATAGTGGGGTGGTGAAGCATGGAGAGATACTACAAAACAGGCTTACAATACATCCAAGTAAATAGTAAAACAAATTAATGTTGTGATTCGTGATGTGATCGTGAAGAGTTATTTGTGACTGCATTTGTGACCGTGATGATGACAAACGTGATCTGTATCACGAGTGACTCGTGATAATGGTCCTGACTTAAAAACGCATATTAATGAGTACAATGTTCATGCAGAATTATGCACCACACCTGTCCAGTACTCTGAAGGGAAGCCAAAGAAACAGCTGTGACTTAAGTTAGAGATGGAGATTGGGCCCTAAAGAGATTCAAATGCACAGACAGATTAAGATTGTGCTGTGCACTGAAGAGATGCAGATGCAAAGGCAACACCTAACCAGTGCTCACCATCAGAAATTCAAATCTGGAAAAGAATACCTTTGCCAGTTGGGGTGGGCTGCGGGGGCACTGCACTGCACTGCTGCAGTAACAGTCACTAGTACTAGTACCAGTAAAGATACCACAAAGAAATACAAAAATTACACAGCTGCAGTGGATAGCAGGTTCACATTGCTGAAATGATGTGGCACAATAAAAGGTGTCTGATTTGATGACACACGTTACACACATACTCACACACACACCAAGTAATGCGTAGCAAATTTAAAACTTCAGTATTATAACCACATATTTTAAACTAAAATTATGCACTGCTGCACCACAACAATCAGCAAAAAAAATGGCAAGAATTAATGTAAACACAGTAATATTTTCAATAACAGTTATACAAGAAAAATATCACCAAAACAGAAAGCACTGTCTTTTTCTCCAAGTTAATCTACCTACACCACAGATACGCCCTTCCCCAAAGCACACTTCCACTGTCTCTCAGCACACACACTGAATGTTGTACGTTAACATTCAAAATCCACACATAAACAATAAACGCTGGATGATATGAGCACAGGAGGGTTTCCCATCATCGATTAACTAAAGTTTCAGCAAAAAATGACTCAAAAAGGCTTTTTTAACAGCTTTTAGATAGTTTGAATCGCAGAGAGCTCTCAGAGCAGATTGTCTCCTACAGCTTCCTACACACACTACCCCAAAATGAGGCTATGCAGAACAATCTAGAGCCCATGTGACCTGAAATCCCATGAATCACTGCAAAATTCACCTTTGGAGCTTAAAAACAAGGCGAAGTGAGGCGAATTACATTGTTTTCAATGTACTTCGCCTTAAGAATTAGTGGAGTAGTGGTTTAGGAAGGTGGTGATATCGCTAGTCATTGTTTTCAATGGACCTCAGTTACCCATTATAACGCTGGCATCTGGTCAGCGTAGAGCACTCCAGCATTCGCTTCATTCCACGCCCGCTGGAGCGAATTAGGGCCACTTCGCCCATCTCTATATAAGGTGAATGAAGGCATAGTTCAAGTTGATTGTAGTTAGTATTTAGCTACAGGAACAAGGTACTGTATCTTTGGGAGCTTGAACACAGTACATATTAAATGACTATGTCCTGCACTATAGCATACTTCACTTGTTAGCCTGTTTTAACTGGTTGGTGCAGAAAATGAAAAGGCATTCTCCCTAACTGATAATCTCAGGAACATGAAGCACTTCCCCTGGAGTTGTGATCTGAGTTTGCATATGCTAAAGGATCTGACCAGCAGAGAGCTTAAGCACTGTAGTGGAGGTAGTCTACTTTGAATGCACAGTGGCACTCCCTTGTATCAGACAGCGATAGTACACCCAGACTCTTGTAGTGGTGTTCTGCACTGTCATGGGCAAGCACAAACCTGCAGATTTTGTTGTATATAACTGTTATCCTCTGCAGTGTAGTGCCATTCACCACTCTTAAATACCACTTCAGAATATTCAAGGGTCAGAGGCAGAGTCTGCCTTAAAAGGAATGCTGTCAACAATACAGCCTCCCGTCCTCGCAAGGCTTACCCTACGGTTATAAGTATGTTGTGGCATTTTTCTCGTGCCACAACATTCTTTATTTTAATAAAGAAAAGTCCATGACCCAGAAGTATGGCAGATGCTGGAGGGCTCCATTATCTGTAAAGGTGTGGCGCCACGCCGCTCGCTTCAATATATTATGTATTAAAGAGAGCAGTGCAGCACCACAACTTTACAGATAATGGAGCCCCCCTGCATCTGCCATACTTCCGGGTTGCAGACCTTTCTTTATTAAAATAAAGTATGTTGTGGCACGTAAAAATGCTGCAACATACTTAAAAAGCTTAACCGGAGGGTAAGCCTTGGGGGACGGGAGGCTGTACTGTTACGATTTTTCAGGCATCGAGATTCTCTATGGGCAGATGCTTAAATGATGTATTACAATACAGTAGGGCATGGGTGCAATATATTTCCAGATGTGAAGACACATTAGGAGCAGAGAAATGCCACACAGACTTGGGGCCTAGGGTGGGCAGAAAACTGCTCCAAGAGGAGGGGGGGCACCCAACAATCAGGGAGGAGGGAAAATGATACAAGAAGGCAGATTGGCTTGCAATACTTTTCCTGTAGGGGAGGGACAGAGAATGGAAAGCAGTGTTCCAAAGTTGGGGAGGGGGGGAAGAGGACAGTAGAAAGATAGGGAGGGAAAGAGCCAACCAAAATCTGGAGGTGGAGGAGACACAGAGAGCAAGGCACACAGTGCAAATGCATCAGTGTGGACACTCAGCCAATCATAGTAAGTCAATTCTCTACCCTCTTCTGGGGTGATGCAAAACTGGGGACATGTTCCAGAGAGAAAAGTTTAAGCAACCATGTGGACAAGCTGCATCACTCACTCTGATACAAGGGTGACCCTCCTAGATTTCTCCTCAGTATCCATCTGACTACCCTGTGGACTTGCAGCCTCTCCTCAGCACATCTTGCATCAATGTTGAGAGGAGTTGTGTAAACACAGAAATTAGCTCAGGAGGACGGGGGAGACCTGGAACAGACAGCAAGGATGAGCAGAGCTGTAGTGTAAACAGAGCTAATGTCTGTGCCCATACAGCATTCCAAGCTTGTGCTGCATGATTTTACAGTAAACAAGCTGCCTACTAGATGAGGATTATGTAAGAGGTGTGAGTCAAGCCATACTCTGAGATTTCTGAATCCAGGAACCAACTCTAGGCCCATCTTTCTTAGGCTTGATACAGAAATTTAGATTATATTCCTTCAACCTAAGAAAAGTTTTCATGTTGTCAGTTTCATTTTTTTTTTATCTGGAGAGATCCACTGAGCGAAGCTCATTTTCAAGGGTACTATGGAGGAGTTATGTTACAAGTTTCAGCAATAGCAACAGTAATAAATTTAAAGATACAAGGAACCTCGCAGTAAATAAAATACACAAAGCAACACAATCTGAATACTATAAAGTTGTCCAGTAACTGACTAAATTAAGTAGTAGATACAACAGGAAATTTTGTACATAATTAACTATGTACACATGACCAAGGAAAGCGTACAAAGACTCAATTTCAAATGAAAACATTCAGATTCTTAGGATGGAAGGGCTTTTGCCCTTTCAGTAGTATTAACTTGTTGTCAGGCATCTAGGTCTAGACCGTATCAAGGGGGCCTTGTAGGGAGTAGCTGAACTTGTTGACTGAGTCAGGGCCAGCATAGATTAGAGTGTTATCTGCATATAAGTAGAGTTGGTAATCTCTACAGGCAATGGAAAAATCCTTTACAAATCAAAGAATAGCAGAAGCCCCAGTATGAAGCCATGTTGCCCCTCCATAAAGAGTTAACCAATACAGGAAGTTTTACTATTTAGGATTACCATCTGTGAAATGTCGTGAAGGTAGTCCCTCATTCAGTTTGGTATGTCTACTGCCTCATCAATTTTGTTGCTTCTTCTTTAATAGTATGGAGTATTTGTGTCCCATGCTCGTCAGGTCAATGGAATTTGCTCTCAGAAGTTGTACAGGGTCCAAAGTGTTTACAGTATTATTTTTTGTTCTGAGTTGTGCGTTGTAAAGAGATTGGATTTGAATCCAGATTGTTAACCTGCTACAATAATTTCACTAAGAAGATGAGCTAAACTTTGACGATGGACACGCTTTTCAAGAATTTTGTTCAGCAGCTATGGCATGTATTTGGGACAGTAATTGTTTTGGTTGCAAAGGTCTTTAGACTGAGTAGGGGAGTTATTAATGCATTTTTCAACTTGTGGTAGATCTGGCCTGTGGTTGCAGAGAGTTGTAACTGTGAAAGCCAGACTTGGGGGAATGCCAGTCTCAAAAGGTTAGGGACAAGGTCATCTGTTCCTGCATTTTTTGAAGTAATCAAGTATTCAATGCCATTCTGAGTGTTGCACAAGGGTTAACCATGGCAAATCAGATGGAAGTGTCTCGATGCAGTCATCAAAATCCTTGTATCTGGTGAGTTGGGGGTTGCTGTCCCTTGTGGTGTTGGTATGATACCAAAATGAGTAAAATGGGAGTTCAGTTCATTTACTGTGTTGTGGTGGTACGTGACAAGCTGACAATTGTTGAAGAAGATTTAGTGCTGACTGAAACCCAACAACATTCTTTATTTCTTTTCAGGTGTTCCTAAGGCTATTTATGTTTCTCTTTCAGTAGTTCATAAAATAGCTGCTTTTGGCATTCCTTAACTGGTTGACAAACATATTATAGACATGCTGATAAGGATTCCCGTGAAGGTCAGTAAACGTCCATTTTACTTTCCCCAGGCACTGTCCCACTCAGGCGTTTCAGCAAGGTTGGAGGTAATAAATATGTGGTGGTCTTCTCTAAGCTGTACTAATCTTGAGGGAGCGTGATCATTAAACATTGCTAGGGTTTCAGACCAAAAGTACTCCCAAGCTGATTCCACATCTGGGATAGGGCTGAGCCTTTCCCAGTTAATTGTGTTGAGTTCAGCACATAGTTACTCTGAGTTTACATTATTAAAGGATGTTAGCAAAGAAGTAAGCAAAATAAAACAAGTCAAGAGACAGAAATGAGTATCCCACCTGTTGGCATAGTGGTTAGCCTGTATTCTTTCCATTGGGTTTTTTAAAGTGTCCACACTGGCAAGCTGAAACATTTAGAGACATCCCTGAAGGGAAGCCATGTAGGCAGGAATAAATGGTCCAATACCCACCACTGCCATTACTCTTAAGTCTTGTGAGGAGGGGGTCCTCAGAATCCAGCCAACATTGACAAGAATCAGAAGGTATGTTACCTGCTTTGTCCTAAGGAGAGGGACTAGAGGACAGAAGGAAATGGAAAAAGGGGTAGAGCTCAAGCAGATAATGGCACCATGCTGCCCCCTCACTCAGCTGAAGATAGCAGTCATGCTGTTCCCTGTCCCCTCCATCCAATGTGGCTGTTCCAGCTGGTTACTCCCCTACTAGTTGGACCTGTCTAAACAGTTAAGTCCAGGAGTGGTCAGACAAAAGTACATTGAGGAAAGTTATAATGCTCTACAGGTGATGGGATATCAACTGGAGGATAGCAGAGAAAGGAAGAAAATGGAACAAAAACAATTCAGAGGTAAACACTTCCCAGATATATAAGTCTAGCTCAATTTTTTTCTATTTTTTTTGCTCTTCATTCTCTTATCCTACCTCCACCAGGTCCCATCATCTTCTTCCCAGTTCCCCAAATGCTCGATAACTTCAGTATGCTGTACCACTGTAATTTAGCCCTGAGAGGCACAGGCAACTGATTTCCAGTTAGGTTAATGACAAGTGTTACTTAAGAACTGTCTGCTGGGGCTACTTGTTTAGCAATGCACTTGGCCCTCCACAAACAACAAATGCATCCCATTCTATGCCCAGTGCAAGAGAAGAAACATTATCCCTAAAGGTCTTGTTTTTTTTTTTTTAAGTGAGTATTTTAAACCAATGGGGATTTTTTTCTGTTTTTCTCTGCATTATCTAGCTGTTATAAGTATTGTATTTTCTAAACAACTGCCATGAGCTTCTGAAGAAGGACTGGTTGGTCCGAAAGCTAGAGCACTTTGTTCTTGTTGTTACGTCTATGTTGGTCCATTAAAAGGTAACAAATCATTTGCTTCTGGATCTATTCTTGCAAGGACCAATACGGCAACTACTAAATCTAGATTTCAACATGGAAGATACTGGAATTCGCCATAGAATATGGCAGTTACATAACATCAAGAAGAAATTGGCACAGCTAGACAGTGACATCTATTTTCTAATCCAGAGCAAGAGGAGAAACATTATCCCTAAAGGTCTTCTTTTTTTTTTTTAAATGAGTATTTTAAACCAATGGGGATTTTTTTCTGTTTTTCTCTGCATTATCCAGCTGTTATAAGTATTGTATTTTCTAAACAACTGCCATGAGCTTCTGAAGAAGGACTGGTTGGTCCAAAAGCTAGAGCACTTTGTTCTTGTTGTTACATCTATGTTGGTCCATTAAAAGGTATCAAATCATTTGCTTCTGGTCCCATTCTACGCTGCATCCATACCTAGTCAGCCAATGGAGAAAGAGATTTGAAGTCCTTCCCAATCTAGTCCTTCCACACTGCAGCGCAATGTACTGGCACACAGCCACTGGGCCAGCCTATCTAGCTAACATTTATAAAAATGGGTAACTAACACAAGAAATGGTGAGTGCAATATTCTGCCTCCACCTCATGTGGTCTTAAAATCCTCAGAGACAGAAACAGCATTACAAAATGCAAACAGTACTTACAGTGACCATGAAACAGGTTCCCTCCTCTTGGGGGGAACTTGCAGAAAGAATCTGTCCAATGGGGAGGGGGGTTATTGCTACTGTACTACTCAGTAAGATTTATTTCTGTCAACTCTGCTAATGTCTATCAGGAGAGGTGATGAATGCCATCAGTATAGGTTAAATAGCAGAGTGAAA
The DNA here is from genome assembly GCA_016271365.2 of Neoceratodus forsteri. Taxonomy (NCBI): domain Eukaryota; kingdom Metazoa; phylum Chordata; order Ceratodontiformes; family Ceratodontidae; genus Neoceratodus; species Neoceratodus forsteri. The sequence goes on along the minus strand of CM028136.1, from coordinate 400,475,625 downwards.
TCCTCTTTTCAATGTGGGATAGCATATGGACAACCTAATAAGGTGCAAGGATGTATCAGGCAAGGTTTTCAGTAGACAAAACCAAGAGGTGATATTGCCACTGTACAGGTCACTGGTTAGGCCACACCTGGAGTTCTGCATGCAGTTTGGGAAATCTCAGCTGAAAAAGGATAAACAAAGGATAGGAACTGTTCATTGGAGGGTAACAAAAATGATCCTGAGGCAGTAAGGTAGGACCTACCACAAAACAGACAGCATAATCACATACTTACTAGAGAGGACAGGCAAGATGGGGGGCATGATAGAAACCTAAGAATAGATGTAAGGACACAGCAGTGTAGACTCCTTGAATTCATTTAAATGAAGCTGTAACATAACCACCAGGGGGTCACAAACTCAAACTAGTGTGTGCGTGCATGTGTGTGGTGCTTCATGAAGGACTTAAATACTTTTTTTATAAAGAGGCACTGCATATATGGAATACTGTAATCCATCCAGTAATGTGATGAATGCTAGAACTATCTCAGATTTCAAACCCCAAAGAGGTATGTATGTGATGGTAATTAGAAGCAAAAGGAAGTGCGAGGGTTCTGGGAGCTTCAAAACAATTGAGAAATTCCAAGTAAAAACACTGGTAAGACTGATAGATGTTTAACTGTCCTATAACATCATTAGTATATATCTATGAGAAGAAATAAATCCAGTTATCAGGTTCAATGGCCATTTAAAATGCATCACTAACCCCTAAACATTTGTTTGGCACAATGTCTGTGGGTTCAGCTATGATGTTCGTGAGTGTATCTAGTTTGAAACAAGCATTTGTCAATGCCGAATGTTTGCTTGCTGGTATTAGCATTGGAAGTGCAAGAGTTAGACAGATGCAGAATAGGAATGGTAGTGAAACACTGAACTTCACGCGACCCCCAGCTCCACCCTGCAGAGATGGACAGGCATTGGGGTATGCCTTTGGGTCATTGCACATAACAATCATGCCATTTCACCTCACCCTATTCTGCAGACACCGACAAGTGTTGAGGTGTGCCTTGGGCTGTTCGGCTTTACAGTCACCCCATTCCATAAGAATATACGCTGAAATGGGTGTCATATAGGAGAATGGGGTGAACTCTGGGGCCAAAGAGCCCAAGGCACACTTTGATGCCTGTCACTGGCTGCAGGATGGGGGCGGAATGGCAAGAGCATTGCAGCCAGCAATCCAAAGGCACACCCCTGACACATGTCAGTCTGTACAGGGCAGGATGTTAGGGTTAGAAACCGTAATGCCCTGGGCATTTGTTGGTATCTGCACTACAAATTTTCAACATGGCCTTTTTGTGACCCCCACCTCATGAAAGCATTTGGTACATCTGCTCATTAACAGTGGCACTGTGATTTTGTTACTCTGTCTCGAATGTTGATTTCTACAGCGACCGCACCATTCTGCGCCAGATGTGTGAAAACACAGTTTGGGCAGGATGTCACAAATGAAAAAATTACTCACCTTAGTAATTATATTTCTTCTAATGGAGTCTTGCTGTATTCTGACTATTGCAGTTAGCACCAGCACTCAAACTGCCCCAGAGAGTAGATGGGTAATTTTCTATGCAGAGCATAGAATGTTGAGCTCAAGCTCGGTTCAAACCTCTGTCTGCTGCACTTTGAAGTGCAACTTTCACATTCTTATGAGCTAATACTAACTACTATGTGGAAATTATAAAATGTTTACTAGCCAAATGGCAACCAAATATTTTGGATCCCCAAAAGACTCAAGTCAAGAAATCCAATATCAAAAACCAGGTAGTGAACAACTTAAGACTGTTAAATTAATAATATAACCCATTCCCCCTCTCTAAAAGGAGGGAGTACCCAAATGCACCCCTGGGGTGTAACACTGCATCTACCAGCCCACTTCCCAAAAACAGGTTCTGAGAGGGGAGGTAGGGAGGGAGGTCAGAATGCAGCAATACTCCATTAGAAGAAACATAATTACTAAGGTGAGTATTTTTTCTTCAGACAACATGAAGTCTTGCTGTATTCTGACTATTGCAGACTACCAAGCAGTACCTCCATGGAGGAGGGAATCAAACCTACCTTGGGAATAGGCTCTGCAGTACTGCTGTACCTAACCAAGCATCACTCCTAGCCTGGTGTCCAGGGAGTAATGCTTGGTAAATGTATGGACTGTTTTTCAGGTGGCTGCTTTACATATCTCTAGCAAAGGAATATCCCTGGCCACAGCCAGGGAAGCAGCTGTACCTCTAGTCGAATGAACCCTCAGGCCTGAGGGAGGTATTTTGCCTAGCTTCTCATAGCAAAATTGAATACAAGAGAAAATCCACCTGGCAATAGTTCTCTTAGTGGCAGGTTTGCCCTTACCCACTTCCCCATAAGTGAGAATCAACCGAAGGGAGTCAAACCTGTGAGCCTCAGTACGCTCAATGTAGTAACTAAGAGCTCTTTTAACATCCAAACTGTGTAAACTTCTTTTTCCTGAAGAAGAATGATTAGTGAAGAACACAGGGAGAGACATAGATTGGTTCAGATGAAAATCTGAAACCACCTTAAGTAAAAACCTCCTATTAGTTCTAAGGACCACCTTATCTCTATGGAATGAGATAAAATCAGGCTCCACTGACAGAGCTTGCAATTCACTGATACACCTGGCAGAGGTAATAGCTACCTGGAGCACAGTTTTCCAAGTCAAGTACTTAAGCTCTGCTGAAGACAAAGGCTCAAAAGGGAGTTGCATAAGCTGAGCAATGCAAACATTAAGATCCCAAGCAGGAGTAGGATCCCTAAAGGGGGGGATTGGTATGAAACAATCTCTTGAAAAATTTACAGACTACAGGGTGAGATGACAGTGAGGAAGGCTTTCCCACTGACAGAAAAGCAGAAACAGCTGATAAATGTACTTTGAGAGTAGCTGGTCTGAAGCCTAGGCCATTAAGATGAACCATATAATCCAGAACTGTAGACAATTCAGCAGTGTCTGGGGATATATGCTTCTTGAAACAACAAATGCTGAATCTTTTCCATTTGGAGTTGTAAGTTTTCTGGTGGCAGGCTTTCGAGAGGCTTTGAGAATATCCAGAACCCCTTGGGACAGATGCAAATCTGCATACTCCGACTCTTCAAGAGCCATGCCTTGAGATTGAGCGACCGAAGATTGGGGTACCAAATCCTCCCCTGAGAGGAGGTTAACAGGTTGTAATTCCTAGGAAGAGACAGGGGAAGATGGACTGCTAGGGACAGCAACAGGGGGTACCAAGGCTGTCTGGCCCAGTCTGGAGCAATCAGAGTCACTTTGCAAGGTTGTGACCTTACCTTGACCAGAACCTTGAGCAGTAGAGGAAAGGGAGGGAAGGCATATAGAAATTTCCCTTACCAGTTCAAAATCAGAGCATCCAGAGGGACTGAGCCCAATACTGGGGGTCTGCAACAAAGCAGAGGAAGTTGGTGATTGTCTGGGGCTGCAAAGAGATTTATCTCTGGCGTGCCCCACCTTGAAAAAATCACTTTCAACACCAGAGGGTCCAGGAACCATTCGTGATGGCCCTGGGAGATCCTGCTCAATGCATCTGCTAGCACATTGTCCTTCCCTGGATGGTGGACCGCTATCAGAGAGGTTTGCAGAGAATAAGCTAGGGACCACAATTTCATGGCTTCCGTGCACAAGGCCATGGACCGAGTGCCTCCCTGCTTGTTGATGTACCACATGGTGGTGTTGTCTGTTCTGACCTGAACCACCTTGTTCTGCACTGACTGAGAGAAAGCTTGCATGGCCAGAAAGACTGCCCTGAGTTCCAAGAGAATGATATGAAGAAGGGATTCCTGAGGGGACCACAGTCCCTGGGCTGTGAGAGCCCCCAGATGGGCTCCCCACCCCAATAGTGAAGCATCCGTGGTTAGGACCACAGAGTGAGACTGAGTGATGAATGAAACTCCTTGCCTGAGGTTGCCTTGATCCTGCCTCCATTGGAAAGCCTGGATCAGAGTCTGGGTCAATGGAACCAGTTTGGTTAGAGAATCTTTCTTCTGAGACCTAAAGGCCCTCAGGTGAAACTGAATGTCCCTCATCTGAAATCTGGCCCCTTGGACCACTGCTGTAGAAGCTGCCATGTGGCCCAGAAGTTGAAGAAAGTGCCTTGCTGGCCGAGAGACCAGAAGGTAGAATGAAGAAGCCAACTCTACAATAGCCTTTGCCCTTTCCAGTGGAAGAAAAGCTCTTGCTTTGACTGTATCCAACTCTGCCCCATGAAGGTGAGGAGCTGTACAGGCTCAAGAACTGACTTGGGAAGACTGAGAAGGAATCCTAGGGAAGTGAGCACTTGCTGAGTCACTTGAAAGTCTGACTTGACTTGGCCGGGGGACTGACTCACAGTGAGCCAGTCGTCCAGGTATGGAAATATGGAAATATTTTTCCTTCTTAAAAAGGCCACTACTACTGCTAAGTATTTTGTGAATACCCCTGGAGCTAATGTCAGGCCGAAGGGCATAGCTTTGAACTGATAATGGCCTGAAGGCAATTCGAACCTGAGGTACTTTCTGTGGGAGCACCTGATGGGAATGTGAAAGTAGGCATCTTTTAAGTCCAGGGAGGCTAGCCAGTCCCCTGGCCTTAGAGAGGGAAGGATTATTTCCAGAGTCACCATTTTGAATTTTGGTTTTAAAAGATGTTTGTTCAGGTATCTTAAGTCTAGGATGGGTCGCCACTCCCCTGTCTTTTGGGGTAAGGAAGTACCTGGAGTACAGATCTTTGTCCCTGTGCAATGTAGGAACTCTCTACAGCCTTTAGAGCAGTAGAGGTGAAACCTCTGCCTCTAGGGCAATGGTTTCGAGATGCTTGCAGGTGGAAAAGATCTGGCCCTCAGCTTTGGAAATTTCTTGAAGCTGAGAACCAGCCCCTGGCTTACCACCTCCAGGACCCACTTGTCTGAGGTAACAGACATCCAGTCCTGGACGAAGTAAGCCAGCCTGCCTCCTACAGGAATGGTGGAGTCGACCCTGGCTGACACATCAGGGTGTCTGCTTGGCAGGAGCATTAGGTTGAGGGATGGATGCTGCCCTGCTCATCCCCCTTCTGCCTCTACCTCTGAAGAACCCTCTCTGAGGAAAGGGAGAAGAGGCCTGTGTTTGGTAGAAAGGCCTATGAAAAGGCCTGCCCCTGCCCCTAGCCTGCTGCCTTTGAGGAGTTGCCTGCCTTTCCCTTGGCCTGTGCACTCCTATAAGTGGTCCTATACTCATCCATCTTTTTCATGTAATTCTCTGTCTGCTCCCCAAACAGAGAATTACCCACCACAGGGAAATCCATGGCCTTAGCCTGGGTGTCCTGTGAGAGACCAGTACATCTGAGCCAATCCATTCTCCGAAGAGCCACATGTGTAGCCATGATTCTAGAGAACACATCACTGGAGTCCACAGCAGCATGGAACTGTACCTTAGATGCCTCAATCCCATCAGCAGCCACCCCCTCCAGCTCCAAGGCTAGCTGGGGGGAGGCCTGCTTAGCCAATGCCAGTACAGTGACCCACCTGGACTTCTGGTACCTGGCTGCATAGGCCATATAATTAGCCTACCTGAGTCCCAAGGCGGATGCCATGAACTGTTTCTTTGCCATGGCATCAGCTTCCTAGAATCTTTATCTGGAGGGTGTGAAGCCAAGGGTATATTAGCCTTATCACAGGCTGCAGCCTGCACAACCCCAACATGGCTGCATTGTTGATACAAGTACTCTGTACCAGAATCTGATAAGGTGTACCTTTTGTCCATCCTTCTGTCGACAGGAGGTACAGAATTTGGAGTTTTTAAAATCTTTTGCGTCTGTTTCCCAAAAGACTTATGAAGGAGAATAGACAGTCTTGTGGACTCTGGGATGTCCATCATCTCCACATAATCAGGTTCCTCTTGTTCCTCTACAGCTTCTTCCACAGGGAGCTGGAGGGTTTCTGCCACCTTCCTGTAAAACATGTAGTGGGAAGGGGACTCAGAAAACCTAGGAGGGGAAACACCAGAAGGCCTGTCTGGGGAGATGTCCAGTTCAATGGGCTCAACCAGACCTCCCACACCATCGTCATCATCATCATCATCATAATCTTCAACCCCCTCCAAATCTGGTTCATAGTAATCTTCAGGGGCATAATCTTGAACCGGAGGAACCGACCGAACCGAGTGCCTGTCAGAAGGTGCCGGATCAGACGGAACTGGACGAAGCAATTCTACAATCCTTATCGCATTGGCAATCTCTTCAGCGGTCGGAAAATGGGTCTCTGGAACCGAACCAGCCGATTTTTTGTAGGAACCAATCCCTCAGGATCACCTCTCCTCTTGCCCAAAGAAGTATCACCCTGGTCAGAAGGCACTTCTTCAGGTTCGGTCGGAACCGAACCTGGCTGGCCATCCAGGTCAGCGGACTTCATGGCCTCCTTATCCCTGAGCCTACCTAATCTTTTTTCCAGGGTAGACTTAGGGAAATTTTTACAGATTTGGCAGTCTGAATCGAGGTGGTCAAACCCCAGACAGTAAACACAGGTGGTGTGGGGATCAGCCTTAGCAAAGACCTCCCCACACACACTGCAGTGTTGAAACCCAGTGGGCCCAGTTTTTCTTTTGGGTTTCTCAGACATAGTCATCCTAACCACAAACTTACCCTTTTTATGGCAAACAACCAGGCAAGACACCTTTATCGGTTTCTAACCGTGTCACGTGTATTGGAAAAAACACAAGAAAATACAGGTTTTTTTTTAAACCGATAAAGATCGGTAACCACACTCTAAGTTTAAAAACAAAGACAGAATATATAAACCACTAAACGGCCGGTTCAGACGAACCGGTCGAAAAATCAATTTTACAATTTCCACAAGTTTACTATGTCTAGTTCACTACCTAGTACTTACTGTACCACAGACAGAGATCTGAACCGAAACTTGCAAAAAATAATCGGTAAAACCAAGGACTTTAACCGACTTATGAACCATGAGCAAAGGAGAAATCTCCGGAGTGGCTGTTCAGTTAGGCGGAGTAAAGAATCTGACAGTTGTGCTTCAAAGTGCAGCAGACAGAGGTCTGAACCGAGCTCAAGCTCAACGTTCTATGCTCTGCATAGAAAATTAACTATCTACTCTCCGGGGCAGTTTGAGTGCTGGGGCTAACTGCAATTGTCAGAATACAGCAAGACTTCATGTTGTTTGAAGACAGCTATCCTGTTCATAAGGAAGTGTGAAAAAATGCCAATGTTGAAAATCTGGGGTGAAAATATCAAAGTTACGAGCATGCGTGCAGTAGCGTAGCAAATTCCCAGAGGGCCTGGGTGATGTTACAGGGCCCCTCCCAGTTTTGAATAAACATCAAAATTATGATTTGGGCCCTCAAACCTTTAGGGCCTGGGTGCCACTGCACCCTTGAGCCTTCTGACCACCATGTGTGGAAACTGTACTAGGCATGGTCATAATATTGAATCATTTTCTGAGAAATGTTCTCAGCAAATTTTTAACTCAGGCATTTGGGACCTCCACTCAAGAACAGTGTCACTGTGATTTTGTTAATCTGCCCCAAACGCTGATTTCCCACAGCAACCAAGCCATTGTTCGCCACATGTGTGAAACCACATTCGGGAAGGATGTGAAAAATGACAGCTGTACTGTTCATAAGGAGGTGTGAAAAAATGCCAATGTTGAAAATCTGGAGTGAAACTATTACAAATTTGGGAAGTTACAAGGGTGAGTGGAAACTTCACAACACATGCTCATAAGTAACACAGTCATTTTATGGACTTTTGTCACCAAATTTTCAACATAGGCATTTTATGACCTCTGCTGATGAACAGTATCACTGTGATTTTCTTAATTTGTCCCAAACACTGATTTCCCACAACGACCGCGTTATTCTGTGCCGGAAGTGCAAAAACACATTTCGGCCAGGATGTGAAAAATGACAGCTGTACTGTTCATAAGGAGGTGTCAAAAAATGCCAGTGTTGAAAATCTGGACTGAAAATAGTACAAATTCATGACAGTCATTTTTTGGAATTTTATCACCAAATTTGCAACATAAGCTTTTTGGAAGCCCACCTCATGAACACTGACACTGTCATTTCATTAATCAGTCCCGAAAGGTGATTCCGCGCAGTGACCGTGAAATCACCCTTCGGGAATAAATAACAAAATGACAGTGAATGAATTCATGAGGTGGGGTCCCAAGAACACCATGTTGAAAATTTGGAGCAAAAATTTGTAAAAATGGCTGCAATATCCACCTAAGTTGAAAAAAATACCATTTTTTGCCGTTATACAGCTTACCGGCAGTTCTTCAGTTTGTGGTTGGCTTTGAAGAGTGCAGATATGTTACCGATCCACCAAAGATCATCGTGCGGGTTCTGGAGGTAAGTATGGGGTGAGGGGGTGGGGAGGCAGGGTGCACAGAGGGTAGGTGCAGGCTGGGGGAGGGGACATGACGGTGAGGGAAAGTTTCCTTTGTTTCAGGTAAAAAACAAAAATAAAAAATTTACTGCAGACTGTTCTGCATTTTTTTTTTTTTTTTTTTTTTTACAGTTTTGGCCACACTGGTGTGGGCTCCCAGTGTGGTACATTTGTGTGGAGGGGGGGTCATGTTAGCCACACTGGGGTGGCCTCCCAGTGTGGCACACAATTGGGTGGGGCAGCACCAGGAAAATGATGGGGTTAACGTGCCAACAGGGGGATTGGGCACCCCCGTCAGCAAGCATGTCTGTGTTTGGGGGCATGATGCTGAGGGGGGATTGGCCACCCCCTCGGCAGACCACAGCAATAAAGGGGCACATATGCCAACAGGGGGATTGGGCACCCCCGAAGTCACTTCCTAGGGACTATGCACGTGTGGGGGGCAGCGAGCCGCCGCCCACCATGTTTATTGAAATGTTACACCAGGCAAGTCATGCCCTGCAATGACGGGTCGCTCCCTCACTGCAGCGGCCAATTCATTTCAACTTGGTGGCATATTTGCTGAACTAGTGTCAGCAGCGTGCCACTGCATTGGGGAAACACAGCCAAGCCTCAGACTAGAGTGGGGGCAGTAGCCGCCACAGTGCCGCACCTCCAAAACCCCGCTTCTCTCCTAAGCTGTCACACGTTTCTTGCGCATGTGTGCAAGCAAACATAAAAATGGTTACAAACTGGGTTGGGTTTAAAGTAGCAGTACTAGTTAAGATGCATCTATCTCCTACTGGATTTTTGTACTGCCTGAAATTTAAAAATTCCAATTTCACTTCTGGTGGTTATTACCAATTTTCAGTCACTTTCCTTTATTATAAATAAATAAATAAATAAATAACCCTACAAAGCTGTCTTGGTCTACGTTAAAAGTGGCACCCATGTTATTTTTCCTTGTTTTTATATGGCTAGCTTTGTTTCCATGAACTCTCAGGCAGGCAAAAGGGAAAGGGTGGCAAACTCCAGCAACAGCAGACAACAAGATTTGGCTTGTGCTACCAGTGGCTGGTCTGGGAGTATAGAATTACTGTAAGTAATTCTTTGGAGAGGCACAAAAAATGTACATATGTGGGATGGGAAGCCTAACAGAAACTGAAATAAAGATCTGAAAGTGACACTGTCAACTCCTCTTAGCTTAAAATGGCTTATATTAAATTAAAAAAATAACAACCATTATATGTATGTGTATATATATATCTCCGTGGAGAACAGAAGGGACAGAGGCAATATGACTGAGACCTTCAAATACTTGAAGGGTATAAATAGGGTTAGTCATGAGGGCCTGTTTAAACATAGAAAAGAAGGGATCACAAGAGGGCAGATTCTGAAATTGGATGGGGGAGTTCAGAAGAGGGATGAGGAGGCACTTTCTCACAGAAAGGGTGGTGACGGCATGGAATGATTTGCCTGAGGAGCTGGTTTCACAAACATCAGTTGGGGGATTTAAGAGGGGGTGTGACAGGGTTATGGGCAGGATCAGGATGGGGAAGAGGGGAGGATGGGGTAAATCAATCAGTTCTATCAGTGAGGAAGGTGAAGAGGAGGTTGCAGGGGCTGCATCAGTACTCAACACTGAGTGCTGCACACTCGAGCAGACTTGATAGACGGTAAGGCCTGTATCTGCTGGCATCATCGTATGTCCGTATATATATATATATTCATTGCAAAAAACATTAACGCATCAGTTAGGGTTGCTGTGACAAAAGTAGGGAAATGTGGCATTAGGGTTTTCAACCCTAACACCCCATCCCCACCCTGCAGGCAGCAACAGGTGTGGGGTGTGTCTAGCGGTTCTCAGCCCTTATACTCACTCCATTCCTTGAGTAAGTAAGCTGAGATAGGTGCAGTATATGAGAATGGGGTGAGCGTCAGGGTTGACCACCACTAGGCACACCCCATGCCTGTTGATTCATGCATGGTGGGTGTGGGGTGTCAGGGTTGGAAACCCTAATGCCACATTTCTCTACTTTTGTCGAAGCAACACTAACTGATGCATTAACAAAGTTTTTTTGCAATGAGTTTCCTGACTTTTTGAGACAGTTTAGTTGTACCCTTATTTGCCTGTGAGAGCGCAGGGTCCTCTCGGCCCTGCACTCCCACCCTCTGTAATTGTCCTTATTTGGCTGTGGGAGTGCTCCCACCTACCCCTGCGCTCCCACCCTCCGTAACTGTTTCCTTATTTGAGTGTGGGAGTGCAGGACCCTCTGGGCCCTGTATTCCCATCCATCTGTAATGTTTGTGCCCTGCACTCCCATACCTCCTTAGATGCATATATGTATGTTGGATAAACATAACTGTGCAACTGTTACATATTTTTACCCCAAATTGTCAACATATACTTCTTATGACTCCACCTCATAAAGAATAGTGGTTAAAGTTTGCAAATCACGACCAAAAGGTCATTTCGCCAACCGACCGCAAAATCACCTTTCAGGCTGGATTTGCATAATTCCACCAACATTGTTCATGAGGTAGGGTCTGAAAAAGGCCATAATGAAAAGGACCCTGTGCTCCCACCCTCAGTAACTGTTTCTTTATTTGACAGTGGGAGTCTGTGCCCTGCACTCCCATGCCTCCTTATATACTTATATGTATGTCAGATGCACAAAATTGTGCCATTGTTACATATTTCACCCCAAATTGTCAATATACACTTATGTTGTCTGTCTTTTCTCTTGTTTTTTGTTCTTATTGAGCTCACCGCAGCCCAACCTAGATAGACCAACTTACGGTAGCTCGTTCATTCCACTGGGGTGATGAGGCACACTGATGAGCCCTGGTAAGACGAAACGCATGTCTGTGTCTTCTGTTGGCACCCTTTGCAGATTGTGTGAGAGGCTTTTCTGTACCATGCAATTCTGCTTAAAGTTGAATCAGCATAATATTTTGTGGTGATTTACATATACAGCCCATGATGCTTTGCATTATGGGGTATATGTGATTTTGTATTTCTTTGAAACTTGGCTTCCCGGCCAATGATCTTTGGGGTAACTCTTGCCTCAATGCTTGCGCACTAAGGGTCTTTGTCTTTCAACATGCACTTATGACCCCACCTCATAAACAATGGTGATTAAAGTTTGCAAATCACGACCAAAAGTTAATTTTGCCAGCCGACCACAAAATCACCTTTCAGGCTGGATTTGCATAATTCCACCAACATTGTTCATGAGGTGGGGTCTGAAAAAGGTAATACTGAAAATGTGGTATAAAAATATGCAAAAATGGCAAATCAATGCATCGAGCATGATGAAACCTGTAAAAAAAAAAACTAAGTCCCAAATCCTTTTTCATGAGAACAAAAAAGGATTCACGTAAAAGGATCCTATCTCATGAAAAAGGATTAAAAAATACCTAAGTCCCAAATCCTTTTTCTTGACATAGGATCCTTTTCGCAAGAATGAAAAAGGATTCTCAAAAAAGGATTTTATCTCGTGAAACAGGATTTATTTTTAAAAACGAAGTCTCAAATCCTTTTTTGCGAGATAGGATCCTTTCTGATACTCACGTAAAAGAATTTTATCTCGTGAAAAAGGATTGAAAAAAAATTTGCGAGTAGCTATCCTTTTTCATAAGAACAAAAAAAAGGACTCATGATAAAGGAATTAAAATGCAAAACAAAATGGCATGCTGTGTAATTTTTCGACCAGATAACTTCAGATTCCACCTAACCAAGTCCTGATGAACAAGATACATGTGTTGGTGTCCGTGGTTCACTTCATTTGTGAGTTTTCTTTTTTTAAACAAAAAACAAGAAGGTGGCTCGTGAATAAAGAATTTTCTCTTGTGAAACAGGACCCCCTCATGAAAAACAATCCTATTTCATGAGACCAAATTCCTTTTTCATTCCAGGAAGCTGTCCTGGAGAGTGAAAGTAACATTGAAAATAGTGGGAACTTAAAAACTGAATAACTTTGGAATTGATTAATATTTTATTACCAAACAAATGCAAGGCAGTTGTAGGACTCAGGCTCTTTCTACCATTGAAATTTCACACCAAAATTCCACACCGTCTGGGCGCTAAGTGATGAGAAACAACTGCAAGAAAGGGTACATTTTTAGGTTTCTGCTCTATCCAGATCTATGAATCTGCACATCCGACTGGAACAAAACATGACTATCAAGAGATCTATCCCATGAGATGGGGGATGCTAAATTTTGTCCAAATCCGTTGAACGGTTGCAAAGTTATTAAAGTGCAAAATTTGAAGTTTAAAATGAAAATGCCTACCATGCTTGTCCATGTCCATTCTTCTCTAATTTTGGAATAAACCTGCATTCAGCATACTCCTGGGGTGCTGGCTTTTCATTCAACCCTAACTATTTTAGGGTTCCTATTACAGCGACAAAAGTATGGAAATTCTGTGTCAGGGCTCCCCACCCTACCACCCCCCACCTCCACACACCAACAGGTGTCAGGGTGTGCCTTGGGGTCATCAGACCTAACTCTTACCCCATTCCATGTGTAAGGAAGCTGAGATGGTACAATATAGGAGAAAGAGGTGAGGCCCGACGACCCCAAGGCACACCTGGACACCCGTTGGTATGTGGAGGGTGGGGTGGTAGGATTGGGAACCCTAACACCGAATTTCCATACTTTTGTCGCTGTAATAGGAATCCTAACTATGCAATAACAGTTTTTTTTGCAATATATATGTATAATAGTGGCAC